>JASDDO010000029.1:286062277-288810106 GCA_030015575.1 Agapanthus africanus
AGATGGTATTATACCTCACGTCAGATGGCAGTTCTCAGGTGACACTTGTACAGGTTAGTCTGTAGACCCGAGATCGTCATAGAGTCTTGTGTGATTCCCACTGTGCTTTGATCTCCACCTTACCACGTCCATGAGGGCGTGCAAAATGGTGGTCTTTGGGTACAGTCCCGAGTCACATGGAGGCAATGAGCGATAGGAGGGGTTTCGTCTCTCCCGGTATTGGGAGTTGATGTTGCGCTGTGCTTGATTGGCCGTAGCAGGGAAGTCCCTGGCCAGGGCTGATCAGAGATTTGCTGGTAAGTGTTACCAGTAGTTTCTCGACCCGTTGCGGACCTCACATCGGCACGACTTATCGGGTTATTGGGGTCTGACGTTTACCACCCCTAGACTTGATATGCGATATATCAGACGAAGAGACCGGACTGTACGGTTAAGTGTTACTGGTCGGATTCGCAGGAGTGTGAGCGGGCTAGCTCGTCGATCTTCTGATCGCTCAATACCTGGGTGGCCGTTACGTTTAGCAGACCGCTTGCGGCTTGTGGGTGCTTGATATGATCATCATCTGCTACCGGCGTATTGACGAGTCTTTAGAGTCCTACACAGAGGTTTCCTGGCTCAAGCGAAACGAAATAGGAGCGCATATGAGATATGTGCGGGACCGAGAATGATGCGTGTATATGATACCGTATTTGATTCTCGCGATTAATGTTTCGATTGGTTGTATGAGATATGACCTAGTTATCGAATCATTGATTCGATAAATCGATGCATTGAATACTAGTCGGTTATGTGCGACATGACCGGATCATTGAATCAAGTGTTGATTTAATGATTTAATGTATAATTATATATTTTGATATATTACTTTGCATTAACTAGTATAGGTTCACTTTAAACGGATTTTCTCACTTGATTTGCACATTGTATATGTGATATGCTTTTGTGCACATATTTGTATCATGTTTGATGATGCATACTCATTTGGTTAAGTGTAAAGGATTAAACCTAGGTTAAGTAAGTAATTAGGGTTTTTATTATCCATTCTTTTATTTATTTATTTTAGAAAAAGAATGGCATATGAATACAAAATGGTTGCTTTCTTTCTTGAACCTTTGTGAAGCTTCATGAAGCTTTGAACCAAGTGACCAATTTGTCTTCATGCTTAACCCTAACCACTCTTTTAACCTTGGTCAATTCTCTACACCTAACCATGGTTTCCCATTATGATAAGTATTGTTTTATTATTCATATTTACAAGACTTATCATAATTCTAGCTTCATCTTCTTCTTCACTTCAAAAAGGAAAAGCTTTATGCCATCAATGGCAACTTCATTTCTAGAGTGAGAAATCCAAATCTAAAGTGAACCCACCTCCTATTTTTTCATCCTCTACCTCTTGCCAAATGGTTTTGGGTGTTTTCTTCACAAGTTTCACAACTTGGTGAAGTCGGAGCTTGAGCTTGTGCAACCTCGACGTAGATCGTCTTTGACACGAAGCCGACGACCTTGCTCGCCCGTTTTTCCGATGAAGCCGACGAATGAGTCTAGGTTTCGTGATGGACAGCGAGAGCACACCCACGTGGAGCTAAGGAAGTGGGGAACCGGATCTACAAAGGTTGTAGCATCTAACTTTTAGTTAAGTAGTTAACTAGATTCTCATTTCGCCTAAACATCTAGTCAACGATCCGTGTTAGGGTTTCTCGGCACCAATAATATTTGAAATTGGCATGGTTGATGCCTTGTGAGACTTCATTAGGATGTCTAGGAACCCTACAGTGGTATCAGAGCCTAGCTAGAGCCTTAGGCGAAGTCTAGACGGAGTTTGAAGTCCGAACGAACCCGAAACCCTAATTCCAAGGTGCTCTCTGGAAATTTTCTGAAATTTTGGTTTTTTTGTCAATTAAAAATATGCAGAAAATTATGCAGGGTCTTATATGAAATACTGTGAAATACGAGGGCCTGATTCAACTTTTCCACCGTGGAACCGCAGCATGAGCTATGCATGCGCGGCGGTTCCGCGGCGGTACTGTCCTTTTGTCTGGTGATTTTTTTCACAGTAATTCATGAATTCAGATATTATATTTTCTGGGTATTTTTATTGTGACTCTACAGAAGAGTATTTTGGGGTTGCTTTGGGTATTCAATGTTTCGATCGGATTATCAAATTTCGTCTTTGTGTTTTTCCGGATAATTTTTAGAATATGTTAAAAAGTTTGACCGGATATAAATACCCAATTTTTCCCCTGTCGGGAAATTTCCAAGTGTTGGATTTTTCCGTAGTTTAACGACGTTCTAAGTAGTGCAAGTAACGCGATGGACCCTCTAGAAGACAACAAACCTTAACTCGATTATGTGACCGTCTTGAACTGCCCTTTGAACCTTCGGGTTGGGGCAGTACGGCGTGCCACATGTGAGGCGTTGGCTTGACCCTTCTACGGCTGGACCGTTGGTACTGAGGCACGAACTGAATGTTGTTAGACTTATTTCATGTGTTGAGCTGTATCGGGAAAACTTGGGTATTCGAATGTTCGATCGGAAAGTTTAACATTTTCTGTTTATCTGGAATGTGATACAATAATTGGAATTCACAAACAGTTATGAGATAACTGAATGAATATTATAAATCTAGCAGTTTAGTCCCACATGATATTGAAAAGAGTTTTCGATAATGAGACTAAAATGCGGGGATTTATATCTGTTAGGCATGTGATGTCTAAGTATTTCATTTGATTAGGCATGCGATGTCAAAAGAGCTTGCGGATTCCAACTGTTGTAGTTTTACACTTTCTTTTCTGTGACCGTAAGTGTAGTATGTTCATATCGCCGGTTTCGTTGCTATACATCAACGACAATTGGGGTATGCATACTTACTTACGTTGATGACATGTGATGTTATGTGTTGCTGGATATGTTATATTGGATCGTCGTGTTTGAATATCCGGGGGTTTTTATGTGAGATGAGTGTTTTTTCATTTTCATTCATGTAAAAACTTGTATGTAATATTCTTTTATTTGGGGCACTTCCAGGTTGCGGAAGTTGTCACCTTTTGTATATTATTTACTTTTCCGCATTAGGATAGACCCAAGGAGGGGAGCACAAGTAACCGGGTTCTGGGGTCCAGTGGGAGACCAACTCGAAGAGTCGAGTCCGGGCCTCCTAACCCTAGAATTGGTAGGGTTGCTTGCCGCTCTCGTAGGGGTCTAGGGGTGTGGGATTGGCTATTCATCACGACCGTGGAATCCGTGTTTTATACTGGCTCGTATTGAAAACACGGATGTCCTAGTATATCCAATGTTTCATATGTTTCTTCTGCTGCGATATCTGTGATGCGATCATGTGATGTTCTATGATAAATACTGTATATAGTATATATGATATATTATATAGGCGTTACTTATGTTTTGCACCCGCACTAGCCCTGCCCCGCTCTGCCGTTAGTTACCTAACCTAACGGTGCACGAGGGGACATCGAGGCGAATGCGGATGGCATAAGTGTACGTCGTATTTATCTGTGATGTTTAGGTATTTAAATGATGGGACTTCATTAATGAGATTAATGAAAGAAAATAAACCTAAGATGTTGTAGAATCAAATTTTAAATAAAACAGGTAGCTACAGTTCTTGCTTTGCACAGCGGTATATATGATATACCCTGCACCTTATTCGATGAGGAAAGGACCGAGATCCCTTCACCGGGAGTGACTCCTTTAGCAGTAACTGGCAGATGCTACACACTCGGTTTGGCTTTGATTGCTTTTAAGAGTTTTTGCTTTGCACAGTGATATATATGATATATCCCGCACCTCATTCGACGAGGAAAGGGCCGACGATCCCTTCACCGGGAGTGACCCCTTTAGCAAAACTAGAAAAGCCTCAAAATCACTCCATTTCAAAACTTCATTTGATTCTACAACGATATCAAGTTCATTACGCTCATGGTTTTATGAAAACCTGCGTAGCCCTCCGTCATTTCAGGTAAGTTACATATAGTATTCGTGCTATATTTGTTGGCTTTCGTCAAGGTGTAGTGTGCGGTAGCTATGTGCTGCTTATCTGCTGCATATGATACGACTGGATTAGGGTAGTTGTACGGCTTTGTTGGCTTTCGTCAAGGGTCGTGCGGGTGGGTTTAATTCAGTCAAAAAATGTACGGGTTGAACTTGACTAGCGGTCTGTGGTTTGTTGGCTTTCGTCAAGGTCATAGCACGCTAGGGGCAAAAGCATTATCGGGAATTTCAAGTGTTGAAATTTGCAATGAGATTGCATACCTTCTATGAGATAGTTGGATCCCGATACCCACTGCGAGTAAGAGTTACTCCTGGGAGAGTTTTACACATTACAATTAGCCGATCAAATAGGTGTCTAGAAAGGTGTTAACGAGGTTACGCCTCTGGGAAAACGAGATTTACAGTAATTAGGTTCGTGCGAAAGCACGGGGGACCTCCCAAAGTACCGACACTGGCCTGGCTGAAAGATTGGCGAACTTGTAGTGTGTAATTAATCCCGGCTAATCTTTCCTTTTAGGGTTTGGAGGAAGATTTTGATAAAAAGCAGTGGGAGCCATCCTGATTAAATAAGATAATAACCAATCTGATCTTGCACGAGCATACGCTAAAGTGTTTTCTTCTCTCTCTCTCCAGGTAGCGACCATTTCATGCCCTAATGAAGATAATAATATGGATGTATTGACCGAACCCGCATGTTATACTGTGCTGGGGAACGTTGGTTCCGTTCTTTCCTATAAGAGTTATAGGAATGAACAGGATATAGGGGAATACCAGGATTCCCATGCCACCCGAATGAAGAAAGTACATGTTGATGCATTTTCTTCGGGTGTGTTCGTTACAGAGAACTGTTTCTCCATTTGCTCTACGTCCTGGGTATTAGATACCGAGTCAGGATCCCATATATGTAATCAGTTACATGGGTTAAGGAAAGATAGAGAACTTGGAGAAGGCGATAAAGACATTAGAGTTGGAAATGGTGCAATTGTTGCAGCTAAGACTGTCGGAGAATATCACCTTGTATTACCAACTGGAAATACATTGGTTCTGAACGAATGCTATTACATGCCGAACCTGATATGCAACATTATATCGGTTTCTTTGCTGAGTAAAGAGGGATATAATTTTGTATTACAGGACAATGTTATGAACATTTTCCGTAACCAAAAGTTGGTTGGATCAGGCACGTTGTGCAATGGCATTTATGTTCTAAACCAATCAACAGTTCTGAGCATAACAAACACACACAAGAGGAAGAGTTCAGAACCGAACGAATCCTTCTTGTGGCATTGTAGACTGGGTCACATCAATGCGACACGACTGGCTAAGTTGCATAAGGATGGATATTTGAAACCATTCGAATTTTCATCTTATGACACTTGCCAGTCATGTCTCAAAGGCAAGATGACCAAAACTCCGTTTACGGGACACGGAGAAAGAGTTACCGAACTCTTGGGACTAATACATAGTGATGTATGTGGTCCCATGTCTACACATGCCAGGGATGGTTCTTCGTACTTCATTACATTCACTGACGATCTCTCAAGATACGGACATGTGTACTTAATAAGACACAAGTCTGAAGCTTTTGAGAAATTTAGAGAATATAAACAAGAAGTCGAAAACCAAACCGGAAAAAGTATTCAAATCCTTCGATCTGATCGAGGAGGTGAATACTTGAGCAATGAATTCCTGGACTTCCTAAAAGAGAATGGGATTCTCTCTCAGCTGACTCCTTCATATACACCACAGCACAACGGTGTATCAGAACGGAGGAACCGCACCTTATTAGATATGGTGCGCTCTATGATGAGCACAGCTGAGTTACCTATTTCCTTCTGGGGGTATGCGCTTGAGACAGCCATACATCTATTGAATATGGTCCCCACCAAATCTGTGCCTACCACTCCATATGAGATATGGAAAGGGAAGAGACCATGTCTTAACTATGTTAAGATATGGGGTTGTCCAGCCTATGTCAAACGACAAAATCCGGAAAAACTCGAGGCACGGTCTGTTCTACACAAATTTGTAGGATATCCCAAGAATTCTCAAGGGTATATCTTCTACCACCCTGAGGAACAAAGAGTGTTTGTTTCTCGGCATGCCACCTTTTTAGAAAAGGAATTTCTTGAAAAAGAGATTAGTGGTCATGAGGTAGAACTGGACGAAGTTCCAGCTGCAGAAGCTACAACAGAAGATCTGGTGGAACCAGAGGATTCCGTAGTTCCCGATGAACCCCAGCCACTCCGCCGATCTAGTAGGGTTCCTCGCCAACCTGAGAGATACTACGGTTTTCTCATGGACGGTGGGAGCGAGGATTGCATCATGGAGGATGATGACCCAACTAGCTTCGAGCAGGCCATCACGAGTGGGGACTCAGTGAAATGGCTGGATGCTATGCGGTCCGAGATGGAATCCATGTACACCAACAAAGTATGGACTTTGGACGTTGCTCCTGAAGGGGTAAAACCCATTGGGAGCAAGTGGATCTTCAAGAAGAAACTTGGTGTAGATGGGAAAGTGGAGACTTTCAAAGCTAGACTTGTAGCAAAGGGTTATCGTCAAAGACCAGGTGTGGACTATGACGAGACCTTTTCTCCAGTGGCTATGCTTAAATCCATCCGGATAATGCTTGCCATCGCTGCTTATCATGATTACGAAATCTGGCAAATGGATGTTAAGACCGCCTTTCTAAACGGTGATTTAGAAGAGTGCGTGTACATGACTCAGCCAGAGGGCTTCATAGACAGTGGGAGCAGCGGCAAGGTGTGCAAGCTGCTTAAATCCATTTATGGATTAAAGCAAGCATTGCGGAGTTGGAACATCTGCTTTGACGTCGTTATCAAAGAGTTTGATTTCGTCAAAAATCCAGATGAACCTTGTATCTACAAGAAGGTGGCAGAGAGTAAGGTTGTCTTCCTCGTATTGTACGTGGACGACATACTCTTGATAGGAAATGATATTCCTATACTGCAAGCGGTCAAGCTCTTCTTATCACAAAGATTCTCAATGAAAGATCTTGGTGATGCCTCCTGCATATTGGGAATTAGGATCTATAGAGATAGATCCAAACGGATTTTGGGATTGTCCCAATCCAGGTACATTGACACCATACTAAAGAGGTTTAGTATGGAAGAGTCCAAGCGTGGGAACTTGCTCACGATCTCTGGAGTCACTCTCTCCAAAGAGATGTCTCCCAAGACTGATTTGGAGAGAGCTCGCATGCAAGGGATACCCTATGCTTCGGCAGTAGGCTCTATCATGTATGTGATGCTATGTACCAGACCCGATGTAGCATACTCACTAAGTGTAGTGAGCAGGTATCAAGCTGATCCTGGAGAGAGTCACTGGACAGCTGTGAAGAGCATTCTCAAGTACTTGCGAAGGACTAGAGATATGTTCTTGGTGTATGGTAACGGAGAGCTCCAAGTGGAGTCCTTTACCGATTCGAGCTTCCAGAGTGATAAGGACGACTCTAAGTCGCAGTCGGGTTTTGTCTTTACCCTTTACGGAGGGGCGGTTAGCTGGAAGAGTTCTAAGCAGGAAACCGTGGCAGACTCGACGATGGAGGCTGAATACATCGCTGCCAACGATGCTGCCAAAGAGGCTGTCTGGATCAAGAAGTTCATTACTGAACTTGGTGTGGTTCCATCCATTGAGCATCCAATACCTTTGTATTGCGATAACAATGGAGCAGTGGCTTTGGCCAAGGAACCCAGGTCCCATCAGCGATCCAGGCATATTCTGAGGCGGTATCACCTGATCCGGGAGATAGTTGATCGCCGGGAGATCGAGGTCAGGAGGGTTGACACGAAGAATAACACGGCGGATCCACTCACGAAGGCCATTCCCCAGATACAGTTTGAGAGACTCTTCGGGATGCTCGGTATGCGATACTACAGCAGCTGGCCCTAGTGCAAGTGGGAGATTGTTAGTTGTATGTATGCCCTAGAGGCCAGTATTGTACAGATGATGTATATTATATTGGATGCTTGGACATATATAGAGATGACTTTCTTGCTCGATATGATAGTATGCTATCTGGTTGCTCTTTATCTTAACATGTATACTAGTCTCTTTATACTGTCTTATAGTTACATGTTGGTAAAGCCTTTAGGATGTGTACTTGACTACCTGGACTATGAGGCAGATCATACTAGTGGGGACATGGTAGTCCATAAGTACATCCTTCAAGGTCCCTAGTCGTGGGTGTATCGAGACGGGGCATCGATATACCAGTGTAGACTAGCGTATACGCTTCTCGACCCATGTGATGGGCGATGGATGATCCCATATCCATTGGTGTTTGACATCAGAGATGGTATACGGGTGCTCAGTGGAGACTGGGTACACTGGACGGACTCGCCGAGAACTCCCAGATGGTATTATACCTCACGTCAGATGGCAGTTTTCAGGTGACACTTGTACAGGTTAGTCTGTAGACCCGAGATCGTCATAGAGTCTTGTGTGATTCCCACTGTGCTTTGATCTCCACCTTACCACGTCCATGAGGGCGTGCAAAACGGTGGTCTTTGGGTACAGTCCCGAGTCACATGGAGGCAATGAGCGATAGGAGGGGTTTCGTCTCTCCTGGTATTGGGAGTTGATGTTGCGCTGTGCTCGATTGGCCGTAGCAGGGAAGTCCCTGGCCAGGGCTGATCAGAGATTTGCTGGTAAGTGTTACCAGTAGTTTCTCGACCCGTTGCGGACCTCACATCGGCACGACTTATCGGGTTATTGGGGTCTGACGCTTACCACCCCTAGACTTGATATGCGACATATCAGACGAAGAGACCGGACTGTACGGTTAAGTGTTACTGGTCGGATTCGCAGGAGTGTGAGCGGGCTAGCTCGTCGATCTTCTGATCGCTCAATACCCGGGTGGCCGTTACGTTTAGCAGACCGCTTGCGGCTTGTGGGTGCTTGATATGATCATCATCTGCTACCGGCGTATTGACGAGTCTTTAGAGTCCTACACAGAGGTTTCCTGGATCAAGCGAAACGAAATAGGAGCGCATATCAGATATGTGCGGGACCGAGAATGATGCGTGTATATGATACCGTATTTGATTCTCGCGATTAATGTTTCGATTGGTTGTATGAGATATGACCTAGTTATCGAATCATTGATTCGATAAATCGATGCATTGAATACTAGTCGGTTATGTGCGACATGACCGGATCATTGAATCAAGTGTTGATTTAATGATTTAATGTATAATTATATATTTGATATATTACTTTGCATTAACTAGTATAGGTTCACTTTAAACGGATTTTCTCACTTGATTTGCACATTGTATATGTGATATGCTTTTGTGCACATATTTGTATCATGTTTGATGATGCATACTCATTTGGTTAAGTGTAAAGGATTAAACCTAGGTTAAGTAAGTAATTAGGGTTTTTATTATCCATTCTTTTATTTATTTATTTTAGAAAAAGAATGGCATATGAATACAAAATGGTTGCTTTCTTTCTTGAACCTTTGTGAAGCTTCATGAAGCTTTGACCCAAGTGACCAATTTGTCTTCATGCTTAACCCTAACCACTCTTTTAACCTTGGTCAATTCTCTACACCTAACCATGGTTCCCATTATGATAAGTATTGTTTTATTATTTATATTTACAAGACTTATCATAATTCTAGCTTCATCTTCTTCTTCACTTCAAAAAGGAAAAGCTTGATGCCATCAATGGCAACTTCATTTCTAGAGTGAGAAATCCAAATCTAAAGTGAACCCACCTCCTATTTCTTCATCCACTACCTCTTGCCAAGTGGTTTTGGGTGTTTTCTTCACAAGTTTCACAACTTGGTGAAGTCGGAGCTTGAACTTGTGCAACCTCGACGTAGATCGTCTTTGACACGAAGCCGACGACCTTGCTCGCCCGTTTTTCCGATGAAGCCGACGAATGAGTCTAGGATTCGTGATGGACAGCGAGAGCACACCCACATGGAGCTAAGGAAGTAGGGAACCGGATCTACAAAGGTTGTAGCATCTAACTTTTAGTTAAGTAGTTAACTAGATTCTCATTTCGCCTAAACATCTAGTCAACGATCCGTGTTAGGGTTTCTCGGCACCAATAATATTTGAAATTGGCATGGTTGATGCCTTGTGAGACTTCATTAGGATGCCTAGGAACCCTACATTTTGATGCGATCAAAAGTCCGTCGCAATCACGTTGTATACGCGGATACTCGCCGGGTAAACTTAATAGACAGCTACGCCCCATAGCCCCGACCAAGTGACTGTAGGAGAACCCCGTCGCCGAAAGCATCCGTTCGGGTGCTCGCGGTAGCGGTGTTCCGCCTTGGTGCACTTTGTCGACGGCTTCTGGGGTGCGGCTGTCTACTAAAGTTTGCGACGAGCATTCGATCAGGTTGTCGGGAATCTTGTTGAATTGTCCGACTTGATATTGAAAAGAGTTTTCGATAATGAGACTAAAATGCGGGGTTTATAATTGTTAGGCATGCGATGTCTAAAGAGGTTGCGGATTCCAACTGTTGTAGTTTTACACTTTCTTTTCTGTGACCGTAAGCGTAGTATGTGGTGTATCGCCGGCTTCGTTGCTATACATCAACGACAATCGGGATACGCATACTTGCTTACGTTGATGATATGAGATATTATGTGTTGTTGTGATATGTTGTATTGGATCGTCGCGTTTGAATAGCCGGGGGTTTTATGTGAGATGAGAGTTTTTTCTTTTTCATTCTTGTAAAATTCATTTGTATGTAATATTCTTTTTTTGGGGCACTTCCAGGTAGCGGAAGATGTCACCGTTGTATATTATTTACTTTTCCGCATTAGGTAGACCCAAGGCGGGGAGCACAAGTAACCGGGTTCTAGGGTCCAGTGGGAGACCATCTCGAGGAGTCGAGACCGGGTCTCCTAACCCTAGAATTGGCAGTGTTACTTGCCGCTCTCGTAGGGGTCTAGGGATGTGGGTTTGGCTATTCATCGCGACCGTGGAATCCGTGTTTTATACAGGCTCGTATTGAAAACTCGGACTCCTAGTATATCCAATATTTCATATATGTTCTTCTGCTGCAATTTTCTGTGATGAGATCATATTACTGCCTGAGATGAATGTTTATATTATATATATGAGATATATGTTATATTGCATATTTCATTTCAAAAGAGATGCTTGTGAAGCAAAATATAATGGGACTTCATTAATGAGATTAATGAAACTAAAAAAAACCTAAGATGTTGTGGAATCGAATTTCTAAATAAAACAGGTAGCTACAGTTCTTGCTTTGCATCGCGGTGTTCCTTGTAGAACATCCTGCACCTTATTCGATAGGGAAAGGACCGAGATCCCTTCACCGGGAGTGACTCCTTTAGCAATAACTGGCAGATGCTACAAACTCGGTTTGTCTTTTGATTGCTTCTATAGTTCTTGCTTTGCATAGTGATATATATGATATATCTTGCACCTTATTCGATGAGGAAAGGGCCGACGATCCCTTCACCGGGAGTGACCCCTTTAGCAAAACTAGAAAAGCCTCAAAAACACTCCATTTAAAATCACTCGATTCTACGACGATATCAAGTTCATTACGCAATAGGTTTTCTTAAAAACCTGTCGTAACCCTCCGTCATTTTAGGAAGTAGAGTACTTAGTATCCGTGCTGTGATTGTTGACCATAGTTAAGGCACAGTGTACGGTAGCTAAGTGATGTCTTCCTATATAGCATATGATGCGATTAGTTAGGACAGTCCTATGACTTTGTTGACCTTAGTTAAGGGTCATGTGGGTGGGTCTAATTAATCAAGAAATGACGGATAGAACTTGACTAGTGCTTATGATTTGTTGACCATAGTTAAGGTCATAAGTCACTAGGGGTAAAATATTATTGGGAATTTCAAGTATTGAAATTTGCAATGAGATTGCCTACCTTCTATGAGATAGTTGGATCCCGATACCCGCTGCGAGTAAGAGTTACTCCTGGGAGAGTTTTACACATTACAATTAGCCGATCAAGTAGGTGTCTAGAAAGGTGTTAACGGGGTTACGCTTATGGGAAAACGAGGTTTACTTTAATTAGGTTCGTGCGAAAGCACGGGGGACCTCCCTCAAAGTACCGACACTGGCCTGGCTGAAAGATTGGCGAACTTGTAGCATGTAATTAATCCCGGCTAGTCTTTCCTTTTAGGGTTTGAAGGAAGATTTGACAAAAACATGTTGCGCCACGGGAGCGCCCCGGCCGTCTTACTCGAGGCCAAATTGCGGAATCAAAATTTTTCCTTACTCGGAAACCGGCGCTACCGCGGACAAAGAAAACCCGGATCGTTTACCATTAACCTAATGCTAGCTAACTAGAGAGGGGGTGAGAAGTATACCGAGTGATCCGAGTCCTCCGGTCTTCTCGTCATCGTCCCGATCTCCCGCGGAAAGTGTTGCCTCCACATCGTCGCCTCCTCACCGGAAAGGGCACCACATCGCCTTCTTCTTTTACGGGCTCCCGCCTCAATACCGAGGCAACTCGCGCATGAAGCCGGCAACTCGACATGCTCAAGATGTGATTTTTCTAGCATGAATGAGATCAAGAAATGAAACTCAAGCTCTCTTCTTCTTCTTCTTCTCTCTTTCTTTTTTTTTTTTTTTTTCTCTCTTGAAAAAACTTATCATCTTGTAAGCATAAGAATGGTGGAGGTAGAGAAGAAAAGAATATCAAAACCATCACCTTAGAAGGAAGGTGAGTGTAGGAAAAGGTGGAGGGTAACCACAAGCAAAACATCATCATAACCAAATCACATCAACTCTAATCCACTTCTAATCACCAAAAAGCATGAAAAGAATGGTATCTAAAAAGGTTATCATAATAAATCATTTGCAAGAAAAACCTCCACAAAGTGTTATTTGCAAAACTGCAAATAACCCCCTCCATCAGAAAAGTCCGGCCGGGAAAGAACAAAGGAAAACCGGCCGGAACGGAATGCAAACTGGCAACTCCAGAAAACTGGTCCCGTAATAAATTACAGGAAAACCCCTATACTGTGCATACACACCCGCATCTGTATTCCGACCGGATACAAATGCAATGAGACAAAATCTACACTGTACTAAACTAGTACCGGCTTAAACCAAAGCCGACTAGTAAAATCCGTTCGATCCTGATCCGTGCAATACCGCATGTATCAGATCAAACCCTGCCATATAACTATACGGCCACTAGTACAAAACTGTCCGATCCTGATCCGTGCAATACCGCACGTATCTGATCGGACCCTGCCATATCTCCATACGGCCTCTACAGCATTTCGCCCGAAGACTGAGTAACTGAAAGTGTGGTGGACTCTAAAGACTCGTCAATACTATGGCTGTGGATTTAACCACTAGCACGTCAGAGGTATAAACCAATACGTGACGGGCCACCAGCTATTGACCAAAAGGGACGTCGATGAGGAAGCTCACCCCGACACCCTACTGAGCCTGTCAGTGACAATATCTGTACAGTCCGGTCCGTTCGTCTATGAGCATTGCATGGCGGGCCTAGGGGGTTGGTAAAAGTCAGACCCCCAAAAGCGGTACAAGTCGTGTCGGAGCGTAGCCCAGAACGCCCTGAGATACTACTGGAATACCTACCAGTAAATCTCCTGCCTCGGCCGAGGGCTTTGCGTAATGGCTCTCCTAGACACAGCGCGACCTCACCCCCAATACCGGGAGAGACGAACCCCTGCAGATCCGCTCACTGCCTCCATGTGGCTCGGGACTGTACCCAACTAAAACCTGTTTGCACGACTCCTTTGAGCCGTGGTAGGGTAGTAATCAAAGCACAGTGGGAACTCACACGAGACAAATGACGATCTCAGGTCGATGAACTAACCTGTACACATGTCACCTGGGAACTGCTATCTGACGTCTGGTATAAGACCAACTAGCAGGTTCCCGGCGAGTCCTGTCCGGTGTACTCATAACCCAATGAGCACCTGTATACATCTTAGGTGAACCAACTGACACCAGTGGCTTGTGAGACCGGCCACCGCCCCTCGTCGGGGTCTCGACTGTATACACTAGTCTACAAATGGAGTAGCGATGCCCTGTCTCGAAACTCCTACGACTAGGGACCTTTTAAGGATGTGCTTATAGACCCCAGCTCCCACGTATATGATCGCCATCATACTGCTGGTCGTCAAGCAAGAATCCTAGGGGCTCTATCAACGTGTAATGGCGACATGTCAGGTCACCTAAAGCAGTACACGATGATAAAGATAAACCAGATAGCATACTATCATCTTGAGTAAGACTGTCCTCCTGGGATAGGTCCTCCCTCAATCATTGCAATCACGTGCCTGTGATCCAATAATTGACTCTGAGGGCACTATCTCCAACAATCTCCCACTTGCACTCAAGGCTAATTATTGCGATGTCGCATACTCACAGCCCGTGTGATATCGAACACCCAACTCCTCTACTAGTCAGTCTCACAAAACTCGTTTGCGAAACTATTGCGTTCGAGGAATAGCCTCAGTGAGTGGATCCGCTGTGATGTTTCTTTCTATGTCTCTCTATATCTCAAGTTCGCGGAGAAAGCCATCTCCCGAAATGAGCAATACCTGTCTTAGAATGTCTGGATGTCTGATGGGACCTAGCTCATAAATGAACTCCAAATCCAAACTTCTTAGACTGTATCATCAACTGAACTTAATCAGTATCCTGCGCCATGCCGCCCTCAGTATTGCCTTGGACCACCTGTCTAAAATACTGCCCCTCGTCAGAGGGAGAACTATAACTCTGACAACCTCCTTGTCGTCCATGTCACCTTGGAAGCCTGGAGTGATAACCGTCTCCTAAAGGAGGCAGCCGTTATCATATCCCTAGAACATTCACTTATGTTCTAAAACTGCTTCCGACTGTTTTTCCAGGATTGGATTAATATCAACTTATTGCACCTACTGCAAGAACAACATCTGGTGTGGTACTTGACATCTCATGATTGACTCAATTGCCTAAGCAAGTGATCTGTCAATCATGCGTATCCCTCTCCCCTTTAGTCTGTAAGACACCTTTAGAGAGGGTGACTCCATTACCTGCAGGTACACTACCATGCCAGGAGTCGTCCATTCTAAATACTCTTAGAATGCTGTCAAAGTACCCTGATTGGGAAACCACCCAAATTTAGATCTAAAACCATAGATCTAGTAACCAGTATGTCTGATAAAATATCCAAGTCCCATGTGGAGAAAACACTGTGTGACGACCAAAGTATAACCGATCGTAGTATAGGAATATCACTTCCTACTACCTTCTCAACAGATCCATCCCCTATTCTGATGACGTCAAACCCATGACTGTCACATCAGAAACAGATGATCTAACTCTGCTATATCTGCTTTAGTCTATAAATAGATATAAGCATGAAGTCCACCAATGCTTCCGCTGCTCCCACTGACTACGACAACCCTCTGCCAGAGTCATATAGACGTGCACTTCTAAAGCTAGTTTAGAACGACGCTATACTCATCCTCCTGCCGGGTCTCGCAGCCTGGAACAACAACAATGGCAAGTGTGGGTAAACAAGAACTTCCCTGTCACCGTCCTTGAGGCTACCGGAGTACCTCTCGGGTGCCTGAAGTTACCCACCTTATCTGCGGAGTGGCCAATGGAATGTCAAATCAGATTGAATCTTTAGGTTCCTTATCAAATCTTCAGTAATCGTCTGCGGTTCTGGAATCACTTCCAGTTCTACCATACTCCCACTGCTGTTTTTGAAGAAATCCATTTTTAATAAAAACTGTGGCGAGTCTAGAACAATATTGCTATTGTTCATCCAGATGGTAGAAAGTCAACCCTCGTCATAGCCTGGGTCAACCCACAAACAGCCATTACAGAAACGTGCCTTGAGTTATCCGGAGTCTGGTTTTAAGCATAAGCCGGACAACTCCCCGTACCTTAACATCGTTAAGATATGAACTGTTCTATATCCAATATAGAAACAGAGGCACTGATTCAATTGAACCAGATTCAAATCATGCAGCTGTCTCCAGTGCATGTCAACTAAATGGAAGGAGGTCGATCAGCGTTACTCAACTTAGGAATGCTTCCAATTATGAGTAACCTGAAAGAGAAGCAATCTGTCTTCATCATTACTATCAACTGAATATCATACACAAGTATCTACATCTTCAATCTCTTTGAAGAATCCCGATACTTGCTACACCTGGTACTCTACTCTATTCAAATACCTATAACTCCTCAAAACTTAGACCCTGTGTTTCCACGAAACAGCTGTCTAAAATCTAGAGAAGCCATAAGTAAACCGAATATAGTACGAGCACCAACCCCTCTGTCCTAATGGACACTGGACAACATACAATACTCTGTATAAGTCCGCTGAGTCTAACAACTCTTTCACTGTGCGTCGTAGGTTGAAAACTGTACTTATGGTTAAGAAGAATTACACCGCTGTTCAATGCTCCTTACCTAACCACCCACTGATATAGGTAAATGTCATCGACATAATATCAAAAGGTATATCTCACTCTATGAAAATAGACGTACAGATATATCGACTTGAAATTGGTGCACAACAGCGGATATTCAAAACCAAATATTTGCCGACCGGCAAACAACCCAGGTGACTTCCTCAAATATCACCGATTACAACGAATCCCGATATAATGAGGATGATCACCCAATTCCCAATAACTTACTCCCACTCATCATCTGTAAAACCATACAGATGTGAGAATCATACCTGGTAAATACATACCCTGGAGTAAGTGTATAATCGGGAAATCAGTTTTCTATTAACAGTACACAGTGAAACTGAAACATTGAAATGTTTCGTCGGGGTATCCTGGTATTCCTAGTAATGCCTCTTCCATTATCCAGATTCACAACTGTAACCGTATATCTCTTTGCCATCTGTCCAAATCCCTTTATATGTCTTTAGTCATTACCGTCCGCACACCCCTTTAGGCCAATTGGTTTTCTTCCTTCCCTACCGTTCGGCACCAGCCTATGGTTTGGAAGAAGACTATCCAATAAGCATAAAGGGTGTACTGTCCTAATCCTAGGAGCACTCGCAATGCGAGAGAAGGTGAAGATAAAAGACACCTGAATGTACTTTATTCCTATTTCTCCTGAACCAGAATCCATCCCCGAACTGGAACAAGTTCCTTTCGAGTTCGTATATAACTATACGATGGAATATCCAATAAACTGTGGATCTTCGTAGTGATACGGAGTGTCCTGGAGAAATACAAAGGTGATTTAGGATTGGCGAAGAAATACTTGGTTTGGTCGTGAATATCAGTCGCAATTTACTTTGTCCTCCTACTAATCCCTTTCTTTGTCTGAACTTAATACCTTCTGTACACCGTCTAAGTTAACTGGTTTTCTTCATTCCCTACCGGTCGGCACCAGCCTATGGTTTGGAAGAAGACTATCCAATTTACGTAATAGGTGTACTACTCCTAAACCAAGGAGTACTCGCAACCCGAGAGAAGGTGAAAAGAAAAGACAACTGAATAGTCCTATCCGTTTTCTCCAGAACCAGAAACCATCCTCGAAGTCCTTCGAGTTCGTATATAACCATACGATGGTTTTGTCCAATGAAAGTGGACGTTCGTAGTAATACGGGGTGTCCTGGAGAAAAGGGTAAAAGTAGGAGTGGCAATGAGGTTTGCAACTCTGACAATCCAAAAGCCAGTGTTAAGAAGGTTCGGTCAACTTGGTCACTGAGTCATAGTCTTAGGGTCGGGTCAATGGTCGCTGCCAGAGAGAGAGAAAAGAAACACTCAGCGTGCACTCTAACCTAGATCAGAATGGTTATCACTTTGTCTAATCTGGAAACCTCCCACTGTATCTCAAATTCTCCTCCAAACCTAAAAGAAGAATTAGTCGGGGTCATCCGAGGAGTAAACTAACTCATCAGTGGGAATCGGGATCCAACTCTCATCGCATGATAACGTGACGGAATCCACTCACGTCACCACACTCCAGAAGGTATGCGCATGCCTGGCAAGTTTCAGTTCTTTTGAAACTCCCGATGTGAGTTTTACCCCTAGGACTCAAGTGACCTTGACACAGTCAACAAATCAAAGAGTCCTAGTCAAGTTCAACCCGTCATTATCCTGGATTGCATTAAACCCACCCGTACGAGCCCTTGACACAGTCAACAAGGCCGCACGACTGTCCTAACCAATCCCATTTATATGCTGCAAACAAACACTACTTAGCTACCGCACACTACGCCTTGACACAGTCAACAAACGCAGCACGAATACTAAGTAATATTTGTAAGAAATGACGGAGGGCTACGTCTAGTTTTTGGCGAAAAACTTTTAACGTAATGAACTTGATATCGTTGAAGGAACTGCATAGCCTTTTATAAAATATAGTGACGAAAACCTTTACTAAAGAGGTCACTCCCGGTGAAGGGATCTCGGCTCTTTCCCCGTAGAATGAGGTGCAGGATATTCCAACTGAATACCACGATGCAAAGCAAAAGTAATCGGCTATAGTGAAGCTATTGCCCTGACGCAAACTTCTGTCCAAGGGGTCACTCCCGGTGAAGGGATCTCGGCCCTTGCCTCGTCGACTGAGGAGCAGGATATTCCAAATGAATACCACGATGCAAAACAAAAGTGAACGTCCTTGCAATAACAGCTTTTTGAAAAGTGTTCCAACAACATCAGAATAGGTTTGTTTATCTTGCATTGATCCGAATCAATGCAGTCCCATCAAATGATCACACCACAAAGAACGAAAATATACTGACGTACGTATATGCCATCCGCATTCGCCACTGGGTCCCGTCATCACCCGTTAGGTTAGCTAACTAACGGCAGAGCGGGGACTGGACTAGCGCGGATGAAAAACATATACAACATCTACTAATATATATACCAATATATAGTATTTCGCTCAAGGCGTGAATAAAATGCAACATCACAGAAATGTACAGCATCACAGAACAATACAGATATCTGGAAACCCCGGGTTTCACAGAGCCGCTGCTGAAACCCGACGTTCCCCTGGTCGTGTGGATAGCCTGTGCAATGAAATCCTAGACCCCTACGGGCGCGGCAAGTCACCCGCCAAAACCTGAAGCGAGGCAGCCCCCTTCAGTACCGTGAATGGACCACCCAGCACTTCACGGAATCCGGTAACTTGGGCACCCCTCCTGGGTCAACCTGTACCCCCTACGAGTGCGGCGAATAGCCCGCCAATCCTGGACTGAAGCCCCCTCCGTCTCAATGCCCTGAGATGCGGGCCCGTTGCCCTCCAGAACCCGGCTATCCGTGCACCCCACCGCGGGGCAAACCTAGTACAGAATGTAAAATATACATACACCGGGTACATCGACCGCAACCAGGTCGTGCCCCAAAAGAATAATACAAACAGGCAGTGACGGCAGTCCACATGTCGGACGCTCGCCCCGCAATAACAAATGTACATAATACAACAAAACTGTACTAGCATTGCATCCAGGCTATCCCCACGACCGATCCGCAACATCACAGCATAAACATAGAACATCAACGTGAAAGTCACGTTCGCAAATCCGTCTAACCGGGCTATAGCAGTTAGACCGGATTTACCGATCGAGTGACATTCACGGTCGCAGATATAATGTAAATACTGTGAAATAATGTGTTTAAAATTTTCCGATTGACCAAAAATTAACTAGTGGGCCCCCAACCAATACTGTAGCAGTTACAGAAAACCTGGGCCCAAATTTAATATCCCAAAACCCACAAAATAAGTCCAGAAGCCCACTGAAAAAAGATGAGGCAATGACCCCACTAACTTGCGGCGGAAGCGCGGCCAAAAGGTGGTTTTGGCCGCCCTTCCGCGGTCGTGATAGGGGATCACTGTCTCGTTTTTTTCAGTGTTCTTATAACTCCCTGCACATCTTTCTGAGATCACCTGAAAAATTTTTAGAGACCAAAAAAATCCAACAGAAAACTGATGTGAAGGAATATGTGGTTTTTGGAATTTTGGTCGATCGGATAAGCAAAACACATTAGAACAAGCTAGGTCAGGTTAATGGCGTGGCTCTGATACCATGTTGCGCCACGGGAGCGCCCCGGCCGTCTTACTCGAGGCCAAATTGCGGAATCAAAATTTTTCCTTACTCGGAAACCGGCGCTACCGCGGACAAAGAAAACCCGGATCGTTTACCATTAACCTAATGCTAGCTAACTAGAGAGGGGGTGAGAAGTATACCGAGTGATCCGAGTCCTCCGGTCTTCTCGTCATCGTCCCGATCTCCCGCGGAAAGTGTTGCCTCCACATCGTCGCCTCCTCACCGGAAAGGGCACCACATCGCCTTCTTCTTTTACGGGCTCCCGCCTCAATACCGAGGCAACTCGCGCATGAAGCCGGCAACTCGACATGCTCAAGATGTGATTTTTCTAGCATGAATGAGATCAAGAAATGAAACTCAAGCTCTCTTCTTCTTCTTCTTCTCTCTTTCTTTTTTTTTTTTTTTTTCTCTCTTGAAAAAACTTATCATCTTGTAAGCATAAGAATGGTGGAGGTAGAGAAGAAAAGAATATCAAAACCATCACCTTAGAAGGAAGGTGAGTGTAGGAAAAGGTGGAGGGTAACCACAAGCAAAACATCATCATAACCAAATCACATCAACTCTAATCCACTTCTAATCACCAAAAAGCATGAAAAGAATGGTATCTAAAAAGGTTATCATAATAAATCATTTGCAAGAAAAACCTCCACAAAGTGTTATTTGCAAAACTGCAAATAACCCCCTCCATCAGAAAAGTCCGGCCGGGAAAGAACAAAGGAAAACCGGCCGGAACGGAATGCAAACTGGCAACTCCAGAAAACTGGTCCCGTAATAAATTACAGGAAAACCCCTATACTGTGCATACACACCCGCATCTGTATTCCGACCGGATACAAATGCAATGAGACAAAATCTACACTGTACTAAACTAGTACCGGCTTAAACCAAAGCCGACTAGTAAAATCCGTTCGATCCTGATCCGTGCAATACCGCATGTATCAGATCAAACCCTGCCATATAACTATACGGCCACTAGTACAAAACTGTCCGATCCTGATCCGTGCAATACCGCACGTATCTGATCGGACCCTGCCATATCTCCATACGGCCTCTACAGCGTTTCGCCCGAAGACTGAGTAACTGAAAGTGTGGTGGACTCTAAAGACTCGTCAATACTATGGCTGTGGATTTAACCACTAGCACGTCAGAGGTATAAGCCAATACGTGACGGGCCACCAGCTATTGACCAAAAGGGACGTCGATGAGGAAGCTCACCCCGACACCCTACTGAGCCTGTCAGTGACAATATCTGTACAGTCCGGTCCGTTCGTCTATGAGCATCGCATGGTGGGCCTAGGGGGTTGGTAAAAGTCAGACCCCCAAAAGCGGTACAAGTCGTGTCGGAGCGTAGCCCAGAACGCCCTGAGATACTACTGGAATACCTACCAGTAAATCTCCTGCCTCGGCCGAGGGCTTTGCGTAATGGCTCTCCTAGACACAGCGCGACCTCACCCCCAATACCGGGAGAGACGAACCCCTGCAGATCCGCTCACTGCCTCCATGTGGCTCGGGACTGTACCCAACTAAAACCTGTTTGCACGACTCCTTTGAGCCGTGGTAGGGTAGTAATCAAAGCACAGTGGGAACTCACACGAGACAAATGACGATCTCAGGTCGATGAACTAACCTGTACACATGTCACCTGGGAACTGCTATCTGACGTCTGGTATAAGACCAACTAGCAGGTTCCCGGCGAGTCCTGTCCGGTGTACTCATAACCCAATGAGCACCTGTATACATCTTAGGTGAACCAACTGACACCAGTGGCTTGTGAGACCGGCCACCGCCCCTCGTCGGGGTCTCGACTGTATACACTAGTCTACAAATGGAGTAGCGATGCCCTGTCTCGAAACTCCTACGACTAGGGACCTTTTAAGGATGTGCTTATAGACCCCAGCTCCCACGTATATGATCGCCATCATACTGCTGGTCGTCAAGCAAGAATCCTAGGGGCTCTATCAACGTGTAATGGCGACATGTCAGGTCACCTAAAGCAGTACACGATGATAAAGATAAACCAGATAGCATACTATCATCTTGAGTAAGACTGTCCTCCTGGGATAGGTCCTCCCTCAATCATTGCAATCACGTGCCTGTGATCCAATAATTGACTCTGAGGGCACTATCTCCAACAAAACAGTGGGAGACATCCTGATTAGATATATTAGATAACCAATCTAATCTTGCAAGAGCATATGCTAAGTGTTTTCTTCTCTCTCTCTCCAGGTAGCGACTATATCACGCCTTAATCAAGATAATAATACGGATATATCAACCAAACCCGCTTGTTATACTGAGCCGGGGAACGTTGGTCCCGCTCCAACTTATAATTGTTATAAGACAGAGCAGGAAATTGGGGATTACCAGAATTCCCGTGCCGCCCAAACGAAGAAAGTGCATGTTGATGCATCATCTTCGGGTATGTTCATTACAGAGAACTGTTTCTCAGTATCCTTTACGTCCTGGGTATGTGATACCGGATCAGGATCCCGTATATGTAATCTGTTACATGGGCTACAGAAAGTTAGAGAACTGAGAACGGGTGATAAGTTTCATGAGACAGAAAACGGTGCAAGTCTGTTGGTCACTATCACCCTGTATTACCTGAATACATTGATTCTGAACAAATGTTATTAGATACCGAACCTGATATACAAAATCATATCAGTCTCTTTATTAGTAAAGAAAGGATATAATTTTGTATTGTTGGATAATGTTTTGAACATTACCTATATCAACAGCTGATCGGTTCAGGCACGTTATCTAAAAGCATTGACGTTCTAAATCAAACCACAGTTCTTAGTATACAGAACACACACAAGAGGAAGAGTTCAGAAATGAACAAATCCTTCTTGAGGCATTGTAGACTAGGTCATATCAATGCGACCCGGCTAGCTAAGTTACATTTAGATGCATATTTAAATCTGTTTGAATTTACATCTTGTGAAACTTGCCTGTCATGTCACAAAGATAAGATGATCACAGCTCTGTTTATTGGAAACAGAGAAAGAGTTAGTGAACTCTTGGGATTGATACATGTTGATGTATGTTAGGTCCCCAGTCTACACATGCCAGGATCAGTTCTTTCTACTTCATTACATTCTCTGATAATCTCTCAAGATTCAGACATATGTTTCTCTTGAAACAACAGGCCCGAACCTTTTGAGATATTCACAGAATATAAGTTAGAAGCAGAGAACCAAAATACGGGTATAAGTATTATGTCCTTTGATGAGATCAAGGAGGAGAATACTTGAGCACGGAATTCCTGGACTATTCTAAAGGAGAATGAGATTCTCTCTCAGCATTACTCCTCCGTATACACCATAGCACAATGATATATCGGGGCGGAGCAATAGCACCCTATGTGATATGGTGTGCTCTATGATGAGTACTACTGAGTTGCCTATTTCCTTTAGGGAGTTATGCGCTTGAGAAGCTGCATACCTATTGAATAGGGCTCAAATCAAATCAGTTGCCTACCACTTCATATGTGATATGGAAAGGGAGGAGCCTATATCTTATGTTTGTTAAGATTTGGGGTTATCTGGCCTATGTCTAAAAGCAAAATCTGGACAAGCTCGAAGCAAGGTCTGTTATGTAGAACTGGAAATGTTCCAGCTATACAAAATGCAGCTGATGATTTGGTAGAACCAAAGGATTCAATAGTTTCCAACGAACCTCAGCCTCTCCGCCGATCTAGTAGGGTTACTCACCCACCTGAGAGATACTTCGGTTTCTCTATGACAGTGGGATCGATGATTGCATCATGAGATGATGACCCAACTAGTTTCGAACAGGCCATCAGGAGTGGGACTCTGTAAGAATGGCTGGATGCTTATCGATCTGAGATGGAATCCTTATACACCAACAAAGTATGGACTTTGGTTGCTTTATCTGAAGGGTTAAATCCCCATCAGGAGCGAGTATATCTTGAGAAGATTACTTGGTGTACATGGAAAAGTTGAGACTTTCAAAGCTTTGCTTAAGTCCATCCAGATCCTACTTGCTACGGCTACATACCATGACTACGATATCTGGTGGTTGGGTGTCATGACTGCTTTTCTAAATGATGTTTTTGAAGAGAGCGTCTATAAGTACACGGCCAGAGGGCTTCGTAGACAGTGGGAGCAGCGGAAATGTGTGCAAGATGTTTTATATGATAAAACAGGCATCGCGGAGTTGGAACATCTGTTTTGATGTGGTAGTCAAAGAGTTTGACTTCATCAAAATGGTAGATGAACCTGGTATATGCAAAAAGGTAGTAGGGAGTATGGTGGTGATCCTCGTAGAGTACGTGGATGGCATACTCTTGATAGGGAAGGAGTTTCCTATGCTACGCTCGGTCAATCTCCGCTTATCACAAGGATTCTCCATATAGGATCAAACTGATACCTCCTAAATCCTGGGTTTTTGGATCTATGAGATAGATCTAATTGGATGTTAGGATACTCACTAGTTGTAGTGAGATGGTATCAATCGATCCTGGGGAGAATCACTGGAAAGGTTCCAGGGTGATAAGAACGACTGAATGTCAGTCGCAGGCTTGTCTATACCCTCAGTGGAGGGACGGTATGTTGGAAGAGTTCCAAGCTAGATACCGTGACATACTAGATTATTAAAGGCAAGATACATCGTTACCAAGGATGCTACCAAAAGAGGCAGTCTGGATATTTATAAGTTCATAAGATGAACTTCGTTCCTACCATTGTGTGACAATGGAGTTGTGGCTTCAGCCAAGGAACTACCGTCCCATCAGAAATCCAGATATAATTCTTAGGCAGTATCACCTGATCATGGAGATGGTTGATCTCTAGGGAGATCGAGGTTAGGAGAGTAGACACAGAGGACAACAGCGCGAATCCACTCACAAAGGCCTTTTCCCAGTAGAGACTTTTATGGGATGGTTGAGTATGAGA
Organism: Agapanthus africanus; assembly: GCA_030015575.1. Lineage (NCBI taxonomy): Eukaryota > Viridiplantae > Streptophyta > Magnoliopsida > Asparagales > Amaryllidaceae > Agapanthus > Agapanthus africanus. The sequence goes on from JASDDO010000029.1 coordinate 286,087,253, forward strand.
TACTTCAACCGCAGCTAATTGTTGGGTATGCGATACCATAACAGATGGCCCTAGTGCAAGTGGGAGATTGTTAGTTATATGTATGCCCTAGAGGCCATTACTGTACATACGATGTATATTGCAGTGGATGCTAGGACATATATAGGGAGGACTTTCTTGCTCGACATGATAGTATGCTATCTGGTTGTACTTTATCTTAACATGTACTCTGATTGTCTCTATATTACATGTTGATAAAGCCCTTAGGATATGTACTCGACTACTGGGACTATGATGAGATCATACTAGTGGGGCCACGGTAGTCGACAAGAACATCCTATAATTGTTCCTAGTCGTGGGTGTATCGAGACAGGGCATCGATGCACCAGAGTAGACTAGCGTATAAGCATCATGACCCATATGATGGGCGATGGATGATCCCATATCCATCGGTGTTTGACATCAAGGATGGTGTACGGGTGCTCAGTGGAGACTGGGTACACTGGACGGACTCGCCGAGAACTCCCAGATGGTATTATACCATACGTCAGATGGCAGTTTCCGGTGACACTGGTACAGAGTAGTCTGTCGACCCGAGATCGTCATAGAGTCTTGTGTGATTCCCACTGTGCTTTGATTTCCATCATACCACGTCCAAGAGGGCGTGCAAAAAGGTGGCTTTTGGGTACAGTCCCGAATCACATGGAGGCAATGAGCGATAGGAGGGGATTCGTCTCTCCCGGTATAGGGAGTTGATGTTGTGCTGTGTTCGATTGGCTATAACCGGAAATCCCTGGCCAGGGTTGCTGAGATTTACTGGTAAGTGTTATTAGTAGTTTCTCGAACTGTTATAGAACTCGTATCGACACGACTTATCGAGCTACTGGGGTCTGACGTTTACCACCCCTAAGCGAGATATGCAACATATCAGACGACGAGACCGGACTGTACGGGAGTGTTACTGTTTGGATTCACAGGAGAATGTACAGGCTTGCTTGTTGATCTTCTGAGCGCTCAATACCTGTGTAGCTGTTACGTTTAGCTGACCGCTTGCAGCTTGTGGGTGTTTGATATGATCATCACCTACTACCGGCGTATTGACGATTCTTTAGAGTCCTACACAGAGGTTTCTTGACTCAGGAAAAACGGAGTAGGAGCACATATGTGATATGTGCGGGACCGAGGATAATGCGATATGAGATACCGTATTGTATTCTCGCGATATTTGATATCAGCCGGGTCATCGGATCAAGTGTTGATTCGATGAATCGGTACGGATAAATATTAGTCGGTTATATCCGATATAGCCGGATTGTCGGATCAAGTGTTGATTCGATAATTTAATGTATAATAATATATATGATATATTAAATTACATTAACTAATATTTGCTCACTAAAAGATTCTTTTTCTCACTCGGGTAATACATTGATATATATGCGATATATGTTAAATGTATTATTTTATTTTGTTACGATAAATATTATATATGTGATATATAATATTGTAACATGATATGATAACTAATGCAACTTGTTTAGTGGAGTTTAAACATGATTAGGGTTTGGATTAGGGTTAAGCTTTCTAGATGTTTCTAGAAGGTTTTCTTTTTGTTTTGGAAAAGATATTTACAAGTGACTCATTCTTAACTCAACCCAAACCCTAACCCTTGGTTAATTCTCTACAATGGTTAAGTCAACCATGGTTGCATTATTCTTCATATTAATCCTTTCATTATTCATCACAAAAGGAAATGGATCACTATTCTTCTTCTTCCTTCATTCTTTCATGAAAAAGCTTGCTAGATTTTTCCAAAGTGATGAATAAATATGAGAAAAAGATAAATAAAGAGAGCAAAAATCCTACTTCATCATCCTCATATTCCCTTGCCATTTAGATGAGGGTGTTCACATCATTTCATGAGTGTTAGCTTATGTTAACGGAACTTCAAGGTAGATCATCTTAGTATCGAAGATCGGAAGCAAAGGTTGCATCTTTCTCTTCGTGGAACCTCTCGAGAGTCCGGAACCCGATGATGGCAGCGAAGGGACCACAACACGGAGCATATGAAGTGAAGGACCGGATCTACAAAGGTTGTAATCCCTCTCACTTAGTGTTAAAGTTGTTAACATGATAGTTTTCGCCTAATCTCTAGTTTAAAGATCCGTATTCGGGTTGTTCGGCATGGCTAAATTTTTAATCGGGCATGGTTGATGCCTCGTAGACCCTTGTACGCGTGCCTAGCAACCCTACAATACCACTGTACGTCCATGTCACGCACCCCACGAACTTGCGGGGAGGCAGAATATATGAAAACGATTATCAAAGCTTTGTAACACGGACTTGAGCGCATGAATCGTATCTAAACCGTTACTAGAAAACTACGAGAGGTTTAACTACTCGGATTCGAAGTTATACCTCACGTTACATGTCCTTCGGGTTTTCATCGCTGTCCTCCACTCCTCGTAGGCTCCTTAGAACATCAGCACCTCAACGGCCTCCTCGAGTCAAAGATAATCCACCCTAGAGCTCCTACGCCAAGCTTGATCTCTAACTTGAGATAACTAGGTTGCTTAAAGTGCTAATCTAAGCTACCTAGGGGATATAGAGTGAGGTTATGGATGTATTAGTATAGCTAACCCTTGATCTCAACACATGAGAGGTTAGGGTTAGGGTTTCAAGAATGAGAGAGCTTGAGGAGAAAGAAGGTGATGATAAGAATGAAATATGATATTGTTTCTCACTTGATATATGAAGCATAATGAATAAATGAATAAATGAATAAAAGGAGATTATTCATCATGCTACATAAATGCATTATGAGTGATTCACTATGTGAGTCATTAAGCATTTAATAATGCATTAATGACATGATGAATCACACATAATGAGTCACAATATCATTTAATGCTAATGCCACCTTACCCCCCAAGTCACCATGCTTCTAGAAGCTTCCCGACAAATTACGAGAACGCCCGTACAATCCGTGAAAACACGGAAAAACTTTAGACTGTATAAATCCAATAACTCGATACTAGAATCTGGCTTAAACCAAAGCCGGCTAGTAAAAACTGTCCGAACGTCGTACGTGCGTAAATACATGTACGCGTCCGAACCCTTGTCGTAAAACCATACGACCTCTATATCATTTCGCCTGGAGCAGGGAAACCCTCTGTGTGGGACTCTAAAGACTCGACACTACGCTGGCAGTGGGTTTAACCACAGACTGCAAGCTGCACTAGCTGTACGTAACGGTCCCCAGGTAGATGTCGATAAGAAGGCCGATGAGGAAACCCATCCGAACTCCTACTGAGCCTGATGTGACAATCTCCGTACAGTCCGGTCTGTTCGTCTAAGACTATAGCATATCGAGCCTAGGGGGCGGCAAGCGTCAGTCCACCTAATAGCGGTATAAGTCGTGTCGGAGCGTAGCCCATTACACCCTGAGAAACTACTGGAACCTACCAGTAAATCTCCCTTGCCCTGGCCAGGGACTTTGCGTAATGGCTCTCTGACACAGCGCGATATCAACTCCCAATACCGGGAGAGACGAATCCTGTCTAACCGCCACTGCCTCCAAGTGCTCGGGACTGCACCCAACTGCTACTTGTTTGCACGACTCCTTTGAGCCATAGCAGGGTTGCAATCTAAGAACAGTAGGACACACTCGAGGCGAAGTAGCAGTGTCAAGTCTGCAGACTATGCTGTACTCATGTCACCTGGGAACTGTTAACTGACGATGGGTATAATACCAACCAATCAGTTCCCCTGCGAGTCCTGTCCGGTGTACCCGTAACCTAACGAGCACCTGTATACTATCTCCAGTGCGTCGTACTGATGGCTGTAGGACAAACCATCTCCCCAACTGGGATGAGAAGCGTACACACTAGTCTACTCTGGAGTATCGATGCCCTGTCTCGATAATCCTACGACTAGGGACAAGTATAGGATATTGCTTATAGACTACCCAGCCCTCACTAGTGTGACTGCCATCATAACGCTGGTAATCAAGCAAAGAACCTATGGGCTCTACTAATATGTATAAGTGATACGTTATAAGAAACATATGCACATATTAAAGTAGAGACAAACCAAGTAGCATACTACCATTTTTAGCAAGACTGTTAACACAACTGTGAATATCCTAAGCTTCCATTAAGTAATATACATGGTAGTATGATACAATAATGGCCCTAGAGCATATACATTAACAAGCTGGTGGTGCAATGGTAGTAGTACAATTAAGATTTATTTGTATATTTGTTATTGTGGGGCGACCGTCCGACATGTGGACAGTCGTTTCTGCCGTGTTGTATATTATTTGATTAGGGCACGACCGAGTTGAAGTCGATGTCACCTTTGTACATATATTTTCCTTTTCTGTACTAAGATTACCCCATGGTGGAGTGCTCGAATAGCCGGGTTCTAGAGGGCAACAAGACCGCATCTCATGGCGTTGAGATGGAGGGGGCTTCACTCTAGAATTAGCGGGCTATTCGCCGCACTCGTAGGGGGTATAGGATGACCCATGGAGGGGCACTCAAGTTACCAGATCCCGTGAAGTGCTGGATGACCCATTCACTTTATTGATTGGGGTTGCCTCACTTCTGGGATTGGCGGGTAACTTGCCGCGCTCGTAGTGGTCCAGGTTTTCATTGCACGGGTTATCCATACGATCAAGAACGTCGGGTTTTATTTATGGCTCAAATGAAACCCAAGGCTCCAAGATTATCTACCATTCTGTGTTGCTTGTTGTTGATATACGATGTTGCTTATATCATCCCTGGGACGAATGTTATATAGATATATTTATATATACTAGTAGATATTGTATATGTTTTGGACCCGCGCCAGTCCAACGCCCGCTCTACCGTTAGTTAAGTAACCTAATGGTGCAAGATGGGGGCCCGTGACGAAAGCGGATGTCATATACGTACATTGTATTTTCGTTCTTTTCTAGTGTGATAGGTATTAATTGATGGGACCTCATTAATTTTGATTAATGCAAGAAAAGAAACTTAAAAAGATGTTGGAACAAATTTCGAAAAACTATAGTTATACTCTTTCTCTTTGCATAGTGGTATTCGGTCATGAATATCCAGCATCTTATTCTACGAGGCAAGAGCCTGGATCCCGTCGTGGGGAGTGACCTCTTGAGCAAAAGTTTATATTGTAGATTACTCGGTTTTCTTCAAAACCACAAGTTTTAAAAATCAGAGCCTAAACCACTCCTTTTCAAAACTACTCGGTTCCTTTAACAATATCAAGTTCATTACGTTAACGGTTTTTCGCCACAAACCAGTCGTAGCCCTCCGTCATTTCAGATGGGTACCACCTAGTATTCGTGCTATGTTTGTTTGCAAACATCAAGACATAATGAACGGCAGCTGAGTGATATTTATCTATTGCATGGATATGCGATTGATCGAGACAGTCATACAGCTTTGTTGGCAAGCGTCAAGAGTTTGTGCGGGTGGGTTCGAATTAATCCAGGATAATGATGGGTTGAACTAGACTAGTGGCCTATAACTTATTGGCAAGCGTCAAGGTTTTAGGTCGTTAGGGGCAAAAACCACATCGAGAGTTTCAAATATACAGGAAACTTGCTAGTGTTGCATACCTTCTGGAGTATGGTGACTAGAGTGGCTTCCATCTAGTTGATCACATAATAATAGTTGGATCCCGATCCCACTAATGAGTAGGATTACTCTAGGGAGATTTTTTCACTTAACAATCAATGCTATAAACCAAATAGGTGTCTAGAACGATGTTAGCGGGGCTACGCCTCCAGGGAAAAGAGGTTATGTAATTAAGGACCTTCGCGAAAGTGTTGGAAAACCTCCCTCGTAGTACCGACACTAGCCTGGCCGAAAGGTTAACCAAGTATTATGACGTGCAATTAATCCTGACTAGTTCTTCTTTTAGAGTTGAAGAAGAATTCGAGGAAACAGTGGGAGCAATTCTGATTAGATAAACTAATAACCAATCTAATCTTGCAAGAGCGCACGCTGAGTGTTTCTTTATCTCTCTCCAGGTAGCAAGAAATTCACGCCCTAATCAATATAATAAAATGTATCGCTTAACGGATCCGAATTCTTATTCGGGGATGGGAAACATCGGTTTGGCTCTAACTTATGACAGCGGTCATGAGTATGAGCAGAGGAAAGAGGATTACATGAATTCCTTAATAAACCCAATGAAGAAGAAGCATACTATTGCGTCTCCTTCAGGTGTTCTTGTTATTGACAACTGTTTTTCGGTCTGTCCTACCTCCTGGGTAATAGATACCGGATCAGGATCTCATATCTGTAATTTATTACAGGGACTGAGAAAAAGTAGGATGGTTGGACCAGATGATATGTCCCTCAGAGTAGGGAATGGAGCACAAGTCAATACTTCTGCCGTCGGTGAATATCACCTAGCATTGCCACATGGCAATACTATGATTTTGAACAATTGTGACTATGTACCTTCCATGGTTTGCAACATCATATCAGTTTCTTTACTTGATAAAGATGGATATAAGTGTCTTCTCGATAGAAATATCATGAACATTTACCTTAATCAGGTATTGGTTGCAGAAGGTACACTGTGTAATGGTATCTATGTTCTAAATCAAAACATAGTTCTCAATATACAAAACACACGCAAGAGGAAGAGTTCAGAAGTGAACTAATCCTACATGTGGCATTGTAGACTTGGTCATATCGGAGAGAAAAAGCTAAGTAAGTTGCATAAAAATGGATATTTGATTGCATTCGAATTTTCATCGTATGAAACTTGTCAGTCTTGTCTCATGGGAAAGATGACCAAATCTCCGTTCACCGGACACGGAGAAAGAGCAGCAGAGCTCTTGGGGCTCATACACAGTGATGTATGTGGTCCGATGTCTATACATGCAAAAAGTGGGTTCTCATACTTCATTACATTCACTGATGATCTCTAAAGGTTCGGGAATGTGTATCTTTTGAAACACAAATCTGAAGATCTTGAGAAATTCAAAGAATATAAAAACGAAGTAGAGAACCAGACTGGCAAAAGTATCAAGATCCTCCGATCAGATAGAGGAGGGGAGTACTTAAGTACGGAATTCCGGGACTTTCTAAAAGAGAATGGTATTCTCTCTCAGCTTACTCCTCCGTATACACCACAACACAACGGTGTATCGGAGCGGAGGAATCGTATCCTATTGGACATGGTTTGCTCCATGATGATTAACGCCAAGTTGCATCTTTCGTTCTGGGGATATGCACTTGAAACGGCTGTGCATGTATTGAATAGGGTTCCTACCAAAACTATGCCTACCACTCCACATGATATATGGGAGCGGAAGAGACCATACCTTAATTTTGTTAAGATATGGGGTTGTACGACTTATGTTAAAAGGTAAAATCTGGATAAGCTAGAGGCATAATTTGTTCTTTGTAAGCTTGTAGGATATCCTAAGCATTCACAAGGATATCTGTTCTACCACACTGAGGAACAAAAGGAGTTTGTTTCTCGCCATGCCATCTTTTAATAGAGGGAATTTCTTGCAAAAGAAATTAGTGGGAGCACGGTAGAACTGGAAGAAATTCCATAGGGACAAACTATAACTGAATATCTGGTAGAACCAGAGAATTCAATAATCCCGAACGAACCTCAGCCGCTCCGCAGATCTAGTAGGATTTCTCATCCTCCCGAGAGATACTACGGTTTTCTTATAGACGAGGATCGAGAGGATTGCATCTTGGAAGAAGATGATCTTACTAGTTTCAAGCAGGCCATTATCAGTAGGGACTCTGATAAGTGGTTGGATGCTATCCGATCCGAGATGGAGTCCATGAACACCAATAAAGTGTGGACCTTAGATATTTCTCCACCTGGGGTAAAACCCGTTGGATGCAAATGGATCTAAAAAAGAAGTTTGGTGTAGATAGGCAGGTGGAAACCTATAAGGCTAGACTTGTTGCAAAAGGTTTTCGTCAAAGACCAGGTGTAGACTATGACGAAACTTTTTCTCCAGTGGCTATGCTCAAATCCATTCGGATCCTACTTTCTATTGCTGCCTTCCATGACTATGAAATCTGGAAGATGGACGTAAAAATGGCTTTTCTAAATGGAAGTTTGGAAGATTGCGTTTATATGGATCAGCCTGAAGGTTTTGTAGACAGTGGGAGCAGCAGGAAGGTGTGCAAGTTGCTTAAATCCATTTATGGATTAAAGCAGGCATCGCGGAGCTGGAACATCTGTTTTGACGAAACAGTCAAGGAATTACTTCATCAAGAACGAGGATGAGCCTTGTATATATAAGAAGATTGTAGGACGAAATGTCGTGTTCCTAGTCTTGTACGTGGATGGCATTCTTTTGATAGGAAATTATATTCCTATGCTATAATCGGTCAAGCCGTTCTTGTCACAAAGGTTCTCCATGAAAGACCTAGGGGATGCCTCGTACATTCTGAGGATTAAGATCTACAGAGATAGATCCAAGAGATTATTGGGACTTTCGCAGTTCAGGTACATAGTGACCGTGCTAAAGAGATTTAGTATAGAAGATTCCAAGCGCGGTAACATACCTGCATTGCATGGAATCACCCTGTCTAAAGAGATATCTCCAAAGACTGATGAGGAGAGGGTTCGCATGAGCACTATACCCTATGCTTCGGCGGTAGGATTTTTAATGTATGCGATGCTATGTACCAGACCAGATATAGAATACACGCTTAGCGTAGTGAGCCGGTATCAGTCGAACCCGGGTGAGGATCATTGGACAGCTGTGAAGAAGATTCTCAAGAACCTGAGAAGGACTAAGGAGATGTTCTTGGTTTACGGTAATGGAGAACATAAGATCGAGTCCTTTACAGATTCAAACTTCCAGAGTGATAAGGATGACAGCAAGTCTGTCTCGGGGTTTGTGTTTGCCCTTAATAGTGGGGCGGTGTGTTGGAAGAGATCTAAACAGGACACCGTCGCATACTCGACGATGGAGGCTGAATACATTGTTGCGAACGATGCTGCAAAAGAAGCGGTCTGGATGAAGAAGTTCATTACTGAACTTCAGGTAGTTCCGTCCATTGTTGATCCGATACATTTGTATTGCGATAACAATGGGGCTATAGCTCTAGCCAAGGAACCACGGTCCCATCAGAAATCCAGACATATCTTAAGGCGGTATCACCTGATCAGGGAAATCGTTGATCGTCGGGAGATCGAGGTGCGGAAAGTGGACACAAAAGACAACACGGCGGATCCATTCACGAAGGCCCTCTCTCAAGCGCAGTTCGAGCGACTTTTTGAGATGTTGGGTATGCGATACGCCAACAGCTGGCCCTAGCGCAAACGTTGGGTACTCGGTACGCCAATATATATGGCCTTCGTGTAAGTGGGAGATTGTTGGATATGTATGCCTTAGAGGCCATTATTGTATATATATACATGTGGATGCTTGGACATATATATGTACAGGACAATCTTGCTCGATATGATAGTTTGCATTTTGGTTTGTGTTTATCTTAACATGTACATATGTTTTACTTGTTATTACATATCATCTATACATGTTGATAAAGCCCGTAGGACCATTGCTTGACTACCTGCGTTGTGATGGCGATCATACTTGTGGGAGCAAGGTAGTCGATAAGCACATCCTTAAAAGGTCCCTAGTCGTGGGAGTATCAAGACCGGGCATCGATATTCCGGAGTAGACTTGTGTATACGTTTCTAGACACTCGACGAGGGGCCATGGTTGGTCCCGCAGCCATTGGTCTTTTGCACCTAAGATCGTATATAGGTGCTCACTAGGGGCGAGTACACTGGACGGACTCGCCGAGAACTTCTAGATGGTACTATACCCATCGTTAGATAGCAGTTCTCAAGTGACATAAGTACATATTAGTCTTTTGACCCAAAATCGTTATTTGTCTCGTATGAGTTCCCACTGTACTTTGATCACTACCCTACCACGGCTCTTCTGAGTCGTACAAATAGGTTTTGGTTAGGTGTAGTCCCGAGCCACATGGAGGTAGTGAGTGATTGTTGGGGATTCGTCTCTCCCGGTATAGGGAGTCGATATCGCACTGTATTCGATTGGTCAAGACCACAAGACCTTAGCCAATGCAGTTCGGATTTACTGATAGGTTGATCAGTAGTTTCCCGGATTGGTCCTGAGCCGCATCATCACGAGTTATCGGGTTATTAGGGTCTGATGTTTACCACCCTCTAGACCCAGTATGCGATACTCTCAGACGAAGAGACCGAACTGTACGGAGATTATCATGGATAGGCTCAGTAGGGATCCGGATGAGTTTGCTCGTCGGCTTTCCTTTTCGACAGGTACCAGGGTAGTCGTTACCTACAGCTAGTACCGCTGACGTGCTTGTGGTTATGGATTTATTCAGTAACTCACTGCCGGCGTACTGTCGAGTGTTTAGAGTCCTATACAGAGGGTTTCCCTGGTTCAAGCGAAATGATGTAGTAGCCGTATTGGATACGTGCCGGGTTCCGATTGATTGATGGTACTATGTATCCGGAATTTCGATCGGATGGTTGATAATACTAGCCGGCTAGGGTTTTGAGCCGGATTATTAAATCATGTTTTGATTTAATAATTTACATATATGTATTTCGATACATATATTCTAGTATTATGTTCTTTGTGTTATTCTATCTCTTTGGGTATTTGTGTTTTTATACGAATACAGGTATGTATATAGAGTAAACTGTAATCCGTATTTTTTACGGAAAATATTCTAGAAGGTGGACACCTCATTTTGGTATTTTCCATTTATCTTTTAAATGGAAAATGAGGTGTAAAGTCAAGTGAGGGGAGTATGGTGAGAACTATGCCTCAATAGTGTTGAAAAATGAATTATTAATTCATTTGTGCAAACTATTGAAGCATGATTAAGATATTTTATTATAAAAATATTTTTACAAAACCATTGTGAGGATTTTCTCTCACATGGATGCTTCATTTTTTCTTGAGCACGCCATTTGCTTTTCTCCTCTCTCTTGCTCGTGTGGTCCTCCACCTTTATCTTCAACCTCCTCTCTACCTTCTCATGAGTTGATAATCAAGAGAAGAGGTGAGATAGAAACACATAGAACCTTAGACTACATCCTAGTTCTTAGACTAGCAATTTAAGTTCACTAGTTGCTCCATAGACACTTAGTTTGGAGCTAGAGCCATGGACTACATCCCATGAGTGGATCATCTTCGATGGAGGGAGACGGACGATCAAGCTCGATCATGGAGGGCACTTATAGCTAACAAAGAGGAAAGAAGAACGAAGGACACAGATCTTTTGTTGAGACTCTTCTATCCTAGTAGAAAACTCCTCTTAGAATAGCTAGTTTAGGTTTATGGTAGATCCGGATAATGAGTTATTCTAGCGCCAGTTTTAAACTCTAGCAAATTTTTTTGTTCCGTAAACGGCCACGGTAGATGGCCAGGGCATTAGTATAACCCAATAGCTTTATTCATTCATTTGTGCTAACTATTCAAGCTTGGCTAATATTTATATTGTAAATGTTAGTGATATATGCCCTAAATGCCATTATTGTTTAATACAGGATTCTATATTACATTTTGGAAGCTTGGGATATATACAGATATATAACAGTCTTGCTCAATATGATAGTATGCTATCTGGTTTGTATCTATTCTTAAAATGTGTATATGTATCTTTTTACGTATCATTAATACATGTTGATAGAGCCCTTAGAATCTATGCTTGACTACAAGCGTTGTGATGGCAGTCATACTAGTGGGGGCTCTGTAGTCTATAAGCACATCCTTAAACTTATCTCTAGTCATAAGATTATCGAGACTGGGTATCGATACTCCAGAGTAGACTAGTGTATAGCATCTTATCCCCGTCAGGTGAAATGGCATGTCCCGCAACCATTGGTATACGATACCAAAGATAGTATACAAATGCTCATTGGGTTATGAGTTACACTGGACGGACTCACTGGGAATTGCTAGTTGGTATTATATCTATCGTCGGACAGAAGTTCTCCGGTGACATGAGTATAGGTTAGTCCGTTGACTTGACATCACTATTCATCTCGAGTGTATTCCCACTGTACATAGATTACTACCTTACCACGGCTTTAATGAGTCATACAAACAGGTAGTAGTTGGGTGCAGTCCTGAAGCACTTGGAGGTAGTAGGTGATAGAAGGGATTCATCTCTCCCGGTATTGGGAGTTGATATTGCGCCGTGTACGGTTAGTCAATACTAAAGGTCCCTGGTCAGGGAAAGTGAAATTTACTGGTAGGTACACCAGTAGTTTCTCAGGTTGTATTGGGCTCCACACTGACATGACTTGTCGTGCTATTAGGGTTTTGACGTTTACCCCCTAGGCCCGATATGCGATACTCTTTGACGAACAGAACGGACTGTATGGAGAATGTCACCTATAGGCTCAGTAGGGTTTTCGGACGATTTATCTTGTCAATCTTCCCTTCGACAATTACCTGGGTAGCCGTTATGTACAGTTACTTCCACTGACGTGTTCGTGGATAAACCCACTGCCAGCATATTGTCGAGTCTTTAGAGTCCCAAACAGAGGGTTTCCCGGTTCAGAAAAACGGTGTAGTTTGCGTATTTCGATACGCTCGGGTGTTCGATTGAACACGTGTATTTATACACGTGCTTTAATCGGACGGTTTAGTAGTATTAGCAGGTTTGAAAGACAGCCAGTTTTGATGCTGGTATTATATTGTTCTCTTTTGGGTATTTGTATTTTAACACGAATATGGTATTTATACGAATACGTGTATTTGTACAAATACGAGTAGTTGTGCTGTGATACAAATACATGTATTTCTTTCTAAATATGAATACATGTATTTTGTATTTCGGTACAAATACGGAATTCATATTTTGGTAAAAATACGGTATACGTATTTATTATAAATACGGGTTTTGGGTATACTTGATTATATACACATTTATAAATATATATGTGTATATGTATACCTAGTGAGGTGGCTACACTCTCTATCCTTTTTCTTCATGATAAATGAAGAAGTGTGTGGGCTTGTGACTCACCCTAGTGAGTCACTAGCCCATCCATTCTTTTGTTTTGGGTTTGAAGAGATAATATGAGAGAGTGTGAGGATATTTATGATGGTGATAGTTTTCATCAAGTGGAGATATTTCTCTAGTAGCCATTCTCTTCATCTTCTTCCTCACTTGCTCACTTGAGCTTTGAGAAAGTATATAGAGCATCTTGTTTTATAAACTACACCCTTCTAAGTATCTTGTCCTAGCAAGACTCGATCTTTAGTTGCTTCGGTTGAAGCTATCGCTTGAATCGGCATCCTCGGGTAGATCGTCTTTGACGCAGGAAATTCGACTTCAAGAGCGCGTTCCATCAATTCAAGGAACTTGAGGAGTGAACCTTTCAAAACCCAAAGGACCGTCTACAAAGGTTGTAGTACTAACCTAGTAGTTATACCTTTAGTTAGTTAAGTTTAGTTTAGTGTTTGGGCTTGTATTCTAGGGTTTTACTGTATCGTGCTCAAGTTTTTTAAATTTTTTGATTCCGCAAATCCGTAGTAGTCATGGAAAAGAGCACCATACACTTACACTGGTATCAGAGCCTACCCAAACACTTAACTAATGGTTTAGACGAAGTTTAGACTTTCGAAACCGAAATAACTCCGTATCGATAAAACCTATATCCAAGTTGCAGTCGATTTTTTGGGTGCTTCTAAAAAAATTTTACACAATTGCAGAATGCTCTCTGTATTGTAATTTGAACACCAAAGAAAAACGAGGCACTCAGTCTAAGGAAAAACTGCCAGAAATCATTATTTTCCTGCCATGGGCGGTTTTTCTGAGGACTTGGCTCTCGTGTTTCTTGTGGTGTTTTGTACTTTAGGATTTTGATGGTGCCCATATTTCATCTAGTGTTATCTTTATGCTTGGGCAATACGGAGTATTTCTAAGTCAAGATTTTAGCCTCGTTTATTCGCCGTGTGTTTGTATATGTGTTTCTAAACGTCGACTAATTGCTATGCGTCGATTAGTAGGGGTTGCACATATCTAGTATCTAGTTGTTAAGGTTTGTGGATATAAAGTATTGGATCTTCATGATTGAATAGCCGGGGGATGTGAGAAGAGTGTTCTTTTCTTTCATTGATGTATTTGTAAATTGATGTAATATTCTTTTGTAGGGCACATCCGGGTTGAAGTTGTAACCACCGTTGTATTATTTCATTTACTTTTCTTGCACCTAGGATAGACCTAAGGAGGGGTGCACAAACTACCGGGTTATTGAAGTGCCGAGTGGCCTACTCATCTCATTAAGAAAGGTTGCTTCACATCGAAGATTTGGCGGGTAGTTTTCCGCACCCATAGGGGTCTAGGGTGAGGGTTTTGGCTATTCATCACAACCGTGGAATCCCGTTTTTGTTAGAGACTAAAACGAAAAACGAAAATCCTAGTATATCTAATATATTCATCTGTGTTGCTTCTGTTCTGATCTGTGATAGCTATTATTGCGTGAGACGAATGGCTATATATAGATTATATATAATAATTGTTGCATATGTTTTGCACCTGCGCTAATCCAACCCCCGCTCTGCCGTTAGTTAAGTAACCTAACGGTTCATAACGGGGCTCGTGGTGAATGCGGATGGCATAAGCGTACGTTTTATTTTCGTTTATTTCTGCAATGATAGAGTTAAATGATGGGACCGCATGAATTTTGATTGGTGCAAAGAAAACAAACCAAAATCTTAAATCGTTAGAACAATTTAAAAACCACTCGGTTATCTTTAAAAACAACTTTTAAATGTGCAGCCCAAACCACTCCTTTTAAAAGCTATTAGGTTCCTTCGACTATATCAAGTTCATTACGTTCACGATTTTCACCAAAACTAGCCGTAGCCCTCTGTCATTTCAGATGGTTATCCACTAGTATTCAAACTATGTATTTTGACCTTCGCCAAAGCATAGTGATTGGTAGGTATTGGGTATTCATTTGTAGCATAGATAGATGCGTTAATCTAGGACATGCGTACAACTATTTTGGCTTTCGTCAAGAGTTTGTACGAATGGTTCCAGATTAGCCTGGACAATGACGGGTAGAACTTGACTTGCGTCTTAGGATATTTTGGCCTTTGTTAAAGTTATAAGCGCCTGGGGCAAAAATGCACATCGGGAGTTTCAAAGGAAAAGGAAACTTGCTAGTTTTGCATACCATCTGGAGTGTGATGATTTTGGTAGGGTTCCTTCAAAGTTATCACACAATGATAGTTGGATCCTGATCCCACTATGAGTAATTATTTATTTTTCGGGAGAGTTTTTCACTTTACAATCAATACTGTAAACCAAGTAGGTGTCTAGAACGGTGTTAATGGGGCTACGCCTCTAAAGAAAAAAGGTTATTTAATTAAGGAACTTCACGAAAGCGTTGTAAAACCTCTCTCGAAGTACCGACACTAGACTGGTTGAAAAGTTAAAGCAAGAATTGTAGGATGCGATTAATCCCGACTTATCTTCTTTTATGGTTTGAAGGAGGATTCAAGAAAACAGTGGGAGACATCCTGTTTAGATAAACTAAAAAACAATCTAAACGTGCAAAAGCATCATGCTGAGTGTTTCTCCCCTCTCTCCTAATTGCAGCGACCAAGATGACCGAGCTTAAGTTACTATTAGATAAAAATATATTGACGGACTAAACTATAAAGATTGGCTAAGGAATGTCCAGATGGCAATTACTTATAACAAGCTGGGCTACCTCCTTATTACTAAAGCCCTCGCCATCCCAGGTCCAGATTCCACCGTTGCGGATATTGAGATCCATAAGACATGGGATGTTGAAAGTGCGAAAGCCAAGTGCCTCGTGTTAGCCGCTATGGATAATGAACATCATAGGCGGCATGAGAAGATGGACTTGGCTTCTATCTTCCTCCATACCAAGGATTTATATGGAGAGTAATCTCGTATTGCAAAATACGATACCTCAAAGAAATGTTTCAAGCGAGGTTGGCTATTGGGTCATCTGTAGGGGACCACCTCCTTAAGATGATCAGCTTTATTGAAGAGCTCGCGGACCTTGGAACCACATTGGAGAACGAGTTATACACGGACTTGATTCTACAGTCCCTCCCTTCTACCTATACCTAGTTCATATTGAATTTCAATATTCAAGGGAATGAAGTTACACTTTCAGAGCTCCTTAACATGTTGAGGAGTGCAGAAGGTAACCTAAAGAAAACTAAGGAGACACCCGCTCTGCTTATTGGGGAATCTTCTTCCTCTAGATCAAGGGCAAAAGCTAAAGGGAAGAAGAAGAAGGCCCCCACCAAGCCGAAAGGCGGTGTCGCTAAGGTACAGGGGAAGGGCAAGGCAAAAGTTGGGGGCCGATAGTAGGAAAAGTGGAATGCTTCTATTTTTTAAGAATATGTATGTCCAAGAGGCCATTATTGTATATTATAGTGGATGCTTGGATATATATATAGAGGACTTTCTTGCTCGACATGATAGTATGCTATCTGGTTGCTTTTTACCTTAACATGTGCACTTGTTTTAGTTTACTATCTCATTGATACATGTTGATAAAGCCCTTAAGATGTTTGCTTGACTACCAGGATTATGATGCAAATCATACTAGTGGGGCCTGTGTTGTTCACAAGAACATCCTTAATAGTTCCTAGTTGAGGGTGTATCGAGACAGTGCATCGATATTCTAGAGTAGACTAGTGTATACGTTTCTTGACCCTATATGGAGCGATGGTTGATCCCATGACCATTGGTGTTTGACATCAAAGATTGTACACGGGTGCTCATTGGAGAATGGGTACACCGAACAGGACTCGCCGAGAACTCCTAGATGCTACCATATCTTGTTGGATATATGTATGCCCTAGAGGCCATTATATGTATAGTGGATGCTTGGACATGTGTGTGTGTGTGTGTGTAGTGTATATATATATATATATATATATATATATATACATGTATATATATATATACAGATGACTTTTTTGCTCGACATGATAATATGCTATCTGGTTTACTTTATCTTGATATGTTCATTTGATCATGCATCTTACTCATTTGGTACATGTTGATAAAGCCCTCAGGATATTTGCTTGACTACTGCGACTATGATGCGGATCATATTAGTAGGACACGTGTAGTTTATGAGCATATCCTTGAACTGTTCCTAGTCGTAGGTGTATAGAGACAGGGCATCGATATTCTAGAGTAGACTAGCATATACCATTCTTGTCCCATATGATGGGCAATGGATGATCCCATATCCATCTGGTGTGATGACACCGAAGATTGTATGCGGGTGCTCAGTGGAGACTGGGTACACTGAACGGACTCGCCGAGAACTCCTATGTGGTATTATATCTATCGTCGGATAGCAGTTCTCAGGTGACATTGATACAGGTTAGTCTGTAGACCCAAGATCGTCATAGAGTCTTGTGTGTCCTCCTACTGTACTTTGATCTCCACCCTACCACGGCTCTACCGAGTCATGCAAACAGGTGGATTTTGGGTACAGTCCCAAGGCACATGGAGGCAATGAGCGATAGGAGGGGTTTCGTCTCTCCCGGTATTGGGGCTTGATGTTGCGCTATGCTCGATTGGCTATAATAGCAAGTCCATAGCCAGGGCTGCTGAGATTTACTGATAAGTGTTATCAGTAGTTTCTCAATCTGTTATGAGCCATACACCGGCATGACTTATTGAGTTATTGGGGTCGATGATACCATCCCTAGACTCGATATGCAGCATATGTGACAAAGAGACCGGACTGTATGGTAAGTGTTGCCAGTTGGCTCCATGGGAGTTTTGACAGCTTCGCTTGTTTTTCTTCTGATCGCTCAATACCCGGGTGGCCGTTACGTTTAGCAGACCTCTTGCGGCTTGTTGGTGTTTGATGTGATCATCACCTACTGTCGGCGTATTGATGAGTCTTAGAGTCCCACACAGGAGTTTCCTAGCTCAGGCAAAACGATGTGGTGTGCATATGAGATATGCGCGAGGACCCGATTAAATACGTATATGTGATACCGTATATTAATCGGGCGTTTTTCTATTGGTCAAGTCGTATGTGATATGACCGGTTTGTTAAATCAAGTGTTGATTTAACATTGACTTTATAGCTCACTTTTTGTTAAACCCTTTACTACTTTGATGTATGCATGCATGTATGCACATGTTGATGTGTATGGACACATACATGCATACATGGTATCATGGTTGTTGATACACTAGTGGTGGCAATGCAAGACTCATATGGGAGTAATTATGTATATATATTTATTTTTGGATTAAAGAAAAGGAAAATTCTGTCATGGTTGATAATTCTACACACTTCCTTCACTTAACCCTTGCTTTGACCTTGAGTTATTTTCCTTAGTTGCTTTGACTCCAGAATAAATATCTAGATATTTATTAACCCATGGTTAATTGTGAGAGTGACTTTTATTTATATTATTCATTCTCATTTTTATTTAGAGATCATTATCTTTTGGGTTCAAGCATTTTTGCCATCTCCTTCTTCTTCCTCCAAGCTCTCTTGAGATTTCTAGTGAGTGAGGTTTATAAAAGGAAAGGGTTTTGAAATGAGAAAACAAACCACATCATCATTCTATACTAGTTTAGCTCATTAGTTTAGAGTGTTAGCTCCATTTCCTCATTGATTAAGTGTAGCAAGGAGCTTTGTGCAAAGGGGCTTCGGGTGGATCATCGTGGACTTAGAAGGTCTCTAGCGAGCCGGTTCAAACTCTCAAGGATCCAAGGAGTCAAGAGAAGAGGTCTACAAAGGTTGTATTCTCTTCACTTAGTGATAGTTTTCTTGTTGTATGAGATACTAGTTTGATGTTACCCTAAATATTCTAGTTCGATTCATGGTTAGATTGTTTAGCACCTCCCCAAAATTTTATTGTGGCATGTGTGATACTTCCAAACCCTATGCATGGTGCTAAGGAATCCCAACATATCTATCGTCAGACAGCATGTAACATTTCAGAAAATAAAATATTATTTTTGGAATTTAAATAAATAAAATATTATTTTTTGAATTTAAATAAATAAAATAATAAATTCTATGGATATTATGAAAATATGGAAATTGGTTTTAATGCAATAGTATGGTTATATACTTATAGTTCGAATAATAATTGGAAAATTGATACAAATTATTGATTTTGAAAGAATTATATGTTGGGCTATGCCAGCACCCTGGCCATCAATCCGTGGCTGATTGTGGAACAAATTTTTTATAAAACTGGCGTTAGGACAACCCCATAATACGGATTGATCCATAAACCCTAAGCTAGCAAACTATAAGAAGAGTTTTGAAAGGTTATATCGAATGATCCGTGTCCTTCGGTCTTTAACCATCATCCCAAGTTCCTAGAGGCCTCCATGATCAAGCTTGATCTCCGGTCTCCCTCCATCGATGATGATCCACCTGAGAATTTGTATTCCGAGCTCCTACCTCATAGCCCAGGTAACTAGGGTACCTAGTTCGCTAAACTAGATAGCCTGAAAGATATAGAGTCTAATAATGGATTGATTTGTCTCTAAACACCCTAGGTTTCTCAACACATGAGACTTGAAGGGTGGAGGTAGAAGAAGAAGTTTGAGGATGAGAGTGTGAAGCAACTCAAGAAAAATGGCTAAGTGTTGTCAGCAATAATGAAGTCTCCAAAATATCTCAAGTCTCCAAAATATCTCACAACCCAAACACAAATATCAAGCAAGCCATAATAGTAACCATGAGTCACCCCATGAGTCACCAAGTGAGCCATGCTACAATAAATGCAATAAACACCTCATCCTCCACCTCATCAACCTTTTAATCCAAAAAGGTTGAAACATAAATGAGGTGGCATCTTCTAGAAGCAACTTGTAATAAATTACAAGAATACCCATCATCCGTATATACATACCTGTATCCGTATTACAACAAAATACGAATACAATGAGATGAAAATAATCCAACAATTAAATACTAGAATCCGGATTAAACCAAAACCACTAGTATAATCCGTCTGAATCATGATACGTGCACAAGTGCACATATATGATCGAACCCTGCCGTAATACCATACGGCCTCTACATCGTTTCGCCCAAAGCAGGGAAACCCTCTGTGTGGGACTCTAAAGACGTGTCAATACGCTGGCAGTGGGTTTAACCACAAGCACGTCAGCGGCACTAGCTGTACGTAACAGCTACCTAGGTATTAAGCGAAAGGAAGGCCAATGAGCAAACTCATCCGGACCCATACTGACCTGTCCGTGACAATATCCGTCCAGTCCGGTCAGTTCGTCTAAGAGTATCGCATATCGAGTCTAGGGTGGAAGATAAATTCATACCTCTAATAACGCGACATTTCGTATCAGTATGAATTCTATCACCAACTGAAAAACTACTGATCCAAATCCATAATTCTCGACTACCTTGGCCAAGGATTTCTAGTGATGGCCACCCGTGTACAACGCGATATCAACCCCCAATACCGGGAGAGACGAATCCCCGAAGATCCGCTCACTGCTTCCATGTGGCTCGGGACTGTACCCAACTAAAACATGTTTGCACGATTCTTTTGAGCCATGGTATGGTAGTAATCAAAGCACAGTGGGAACTCACACGAGAAAAATGACGATCTCAGGTCGACAGACTAACATGCACACATGTCACCTGGGAACTGCTATCTAACAATAGGTATAATACCAACTAGCATGTTCCCGGCGAGTCCGTCCAGTGTACTCATAACCTAATGAGCACCTACATACTATCTTAGGTGATTGACTAACACTAATGGCTTATGAGACCGGCCACCGCCTCTCGTCGGGGTCTCAATAAGTACACACTAGTTTACTCCGGAGTATCGATGCCCAGTCTCGATACTCTCGCAACTAGGGATATTTAAGGATGTGGTTATAGACCAGCCAGCTCTCACGTATATGATCGCCATCATAATGCTGGTAGTCAAGCAAGAATCATATGGGCTCTATCAACATGTAATTAAATATGTAATACCACATAAAGCATGTACATGATGACAGAGACAAACCAGATAGCATACTATCATCTCGAGTAAGACTATTCTATCTGTATAGGTCCTCCCTCAATCAGCATAATGACCTGCCTGTGATTACGATAATTTCCTTGAGGGCACTATAGCCAATAATCTCCTACTTGCACTTAAGGCTAATTATTGCGGTGTCGCATACTCACAGCCCGTGTGATACCGAACACCCAACATCTCTACTAATCAGTCTCGCAAAACTCGTTTGTGAAACTATTGCGTTTGAGAAATAGCCTCAGTGAGTGGATCCGCTCTAATGTTTCTATCTTTATCTCTCTATATCTCAACTTCACGGAGAAAGACTATCTCCCGAAATGAGCAATACCTGTTTTAGAATTTTTCTAAATATCTGATGGGACCCAGTTCACAAATGAACTCCAAATCCAACAAACTTCTTAGACTGTATCATCCACTGAATTTAATCAGTATCCTGCGCTATTCCTTCCACAGTATCCGCTTGGACCACATGTCCAACATACTGCCACTCAAAAGAAAGAAAACTAAAAATCTGACAGTCACTCTGTCATCCAGGTCACCTTGGAAGCCTGAAATGATAACCGCCTCCTAAAGGAGGCTGCCATTACCATATCCTAAGAATATTCACTTATGTTCATAACTGCTTCCTAATACTTTTCCAGGATTGGATTAATATATACGCTTATTGCAGCCTGTGCAAAATCAATATCTGGTGTTGTACTTGACATCTCATGATTGACTCAATTGCCTAAGCAAGTGATATGCCAATCATGCAAATCCCTCTCCTCATCAGTTTAAAAGACATCTCTTTAGAGAGGGTGATTCCATTACCTGCGGGGACACCACCATGCCAGGAGTCGTCCATTCTAACATACTTTAGAATAATGTCAAAGTACCCGAATTGGGACACGTCCCAAATCTAGATCTTAAGCCATATATCTAGTTACCTGAATCCCTGATATTTTATCCATATCCTATATGGAGAAACTACCTTGTGACAACCACAGTATAACCGATCGTAGTATAGGAAGATCTCTTCCTATTAAGTGCATGTCATCCAAAAACCAGGACATCGCTCCCTACTACCTTCTTACCAGATCTATCTCTTATTCTAATGAAGTCAAACTCTATGACTGTCACATCAAAAATAGATGATCAATCTCCGCTATACCTGCTTTAGTGTATAAATAGACATAATCTACTTTCCCACTATGGTTCCGCTGCTCCCACTGACTACAACAACCCTCTAGAAGAGTCATATATGCGTGCACTTCTAAAGATGGTTTAGAACGACGTTATACTCATCCTCCTGCCAGACGTCATAGTCTAAAATAGCAGTAGTGTCAAGTATGGGTAATCATAAACCTCCCTTTCACCGTCTCTGAGGAGAACGAAGTACCTCTCGGGTGCCTGAGGTTACCCACAAAATCTGCGGAGTGGCTAATGGAATTTCGAAACCGATTGAATGTTTAGGTTCTACTAAATTTTCAATAATCGTTTGTGGTTCTGGAATCACTTCCAGTTCTACCATACTCCCACTATTGTTTTTTTAGAAAGAATCCACTTTACTAAAACTGGTGGCGAGTCAAGAACAATATAACTATTGATCTTCCTGATGGTAGAAAGTTAACCCTCGTCAAAGCCCGGGATAACCCACAAACTGCCATTACTAAAACGTGCCTTGAGTTTTTCCAGCTTCTGGTTTTAAGCATAAGTCGGAAAACTCCATATATCTTAACATCGTTAATATATGAATCCATACTATATCCATATAGAAACTAAGGCACTAATTTAATTGGAACCAGATTCAAAAATCATGCAGCTGTTTCCAGTGCATATCAACTTTATGGAAGGAGGCCAAGCAGTATTACTCATCAAGGAATGCATCCACACATGAGTAACCTAAGAGAGAAGCAAGTTCTCAAAACTATTACTTACAACGGAATACCTAACACAAGTATCTACATCTTCGATCACCTTGAAGAATCTTGATACTTGCAACATGTGATTCTCTACTTTATTCTTATACCTATAACTCTTCAAAATTTAGACCCTGTATTTCAACGAAATACTTGTCTAAAACTAGAGAAGTCAAAAGTAAACAGAATATAGTACGAGTACCAACCCCTTGGTCAAAAGTAAGCATAAATGAGGTGGCATATTCTAGAATCAACTTGTAATAAATTACGAGAATACCCCTCATCCGTATATACATACACGTATCTGTATTCTGACAAAATACGAATACAATGAGACGAAAATAATCCAACAATCAAATACTAGAATCCGGCTTAAACCAAACCAATAGTATAATCCGATCGAATCATGATACGTGCACAAGTGCATGTATATGATCGAACCCTGCCGTAATACCATACGACCTCTACATCATTTCTCCCGAAGTAGGGAAACCCTCTGGTGGGACTCTAAAAACACGTCAATACGCTGGCAGTGGGTTTAACCACAAGCACGTCAGCGGCACTAGCTGTACGTAACGGCTACCCTGGTATTAAGCAAAAAGAAGGCTGACGAGCAAACTCATCCGAACCCCTACTGAGCCTGTCCATGATAATATCCGTCCAGTTCGGTCTATTCGTCTAAGAGTATCGCATATCGAGTGTAGGAGGAGGATAAAGTCAGACCCCCTAATAACACGACATTTCGTGTCGGTATGATGCCCATCACCAATTGAGAAACTAATGATCCAAATCAGTAATTCTCGACTATCTTGGCCAAAAATTTTGGGTGATGGTCACCCGTGCACAATGCGACATCAACCCACAATACCGGGGGAGACGAATTCCCAACGATCCACTCACTGCCTCCATGTGGCTCGGGATTGTACCCAACTAAAACATGTTTGCACGACTCCTTTGAGCCGTGGTAGGGTAGTAATCAAAGCACAGTGGGAACTCACACGAGACAAATGACGATCTCAGGTCAACAAACTAACCTGCACACATGTCACCGGCAAACTCCTATCTAACAATTGGTATAATACCAACTAGTATGTTCCCGGCAAGTCCGTCCAATGTACTCATAACCCAATGACCACCTGCATCCTATGGGCTTTTAAGGATGTGCTTATAGACCCCCAGCTCCCGTCCCCGAGTATCGATGTCCAGTCTTGATACTCCCATGACTAGGGACATTTAAGGATGTGTTTATAGACCCCAGCTCCTACATATATGATCGCCATCATAATGCTGGTAGTCAACCAAGAATCCTACGGGCTTTATCAACATGTAATAGTGATCTGTAATACCACATAAATCATGTACATGATGACAGAGTCAAACCAGAGAGCATATTATCATCTCGAGTAAGACTGTTATATCCGTATAGGTCTTCCCTCAATCATCATAATCACCTACCTGTGATTACGATAATTGCCTTGAGGGCACTATAGCCAACATTATGTGATTTGGGCATTTTACAAATTATTATACAATTAATCGTATATAAGTTAATGTTAAACTTGATTAACATTTCGTTAATTATGCACTAATCTTGCTTATGTTCATGGCATGCAACAAAACATGTTGCAAACACTTATTACATATTTTTGAACCATGCTTCATTGCATTTACATGGTTTTGTTTTGTTTTGGAAATAAAAAGAAAAGGGAAATGATACATATTTTGAAGAGAGTGGGGGGACCATGAGGTATGGTGAGAGAGAGGGTGAGAGAGAGAGGGGGGGAACCTTCTACACACATGGCTCATATTTCTTTTGCAGGGTTACCTAGCATGACAGCAAGGTTTCGGGAGGTATCATCCATGCCATTTTCAAAACATTCCGATCGAATCAACAAACACCCAAAATTTCCCAAAGAGCTCAACATTTGAGCACAGTTTAAAAATACTCAGAACATGTCACAGTACCTATGGACCAACAGTAGAAGGGATAAGCCTTGCCTCACCTATGGCGTCGCAGAACTACCACAAACCCTAGGGTTTGGTGGAGATTCCGACGGTCATAGAATCGAGTTTGGGTTTCATTTTTCTAGAGGGTCCATAGAATTACTTGCATGATTTTTGAATGTTTTTAACTTGGAAAATTCCAACTTTTGGAAAAATTCCAGCGAGAGAGAAAATGGGTTATTGATATTCGTTCGAACTTTTTAACGTCGTCTAAATAACCCGAAACGATGTTAGAATTACGATTAAGAAACACTCTGAATTGTCTCTACAGAAAGATAACATCACATGCAATCTTAGCAAAAACAAGCAACACCTGAAACACCAAAAGCCAGAGACCGAAACACCACACCAAAACGAACCCAAGATTCCAACATTGGACCGGCCAGGCCGGAATTTCAGAGAATGTCGCCAGGTCAAAATGGGTGAAAAGGGCTCGTTTTTGTCTGGTGTTCATGTTACATCTCATATAACATTCTGCAGTTGCTTAAAAAAATTTTTGAAGACTTTTAAAATTCGACAGAATCTTGATTTTTAGTTTCGATGTTTCGGAGCTGTTTAGGTTTCATAATTCAACAAATATCGTTTGATTATCTAGCTTGGCTCTGATACCACTGTAGGGTTACCTAGCATGACAGCAAGGTTGAGGCATCATCCATGCCGTTTTAAAAAATTTGCTGCGCTAACTAACCCTAACCCTAGAATCTTAACTAGAGGATTAGACAATACATGCATGTAAACAACTTTACATCAAGTGAACAAGAAATACAACCTTTGTAGACCAGTCCTTCACTTTAATAGCTCCGTATAGTAGTTCCCTTCACTCCAAGTAGTGATCTCGCGGACTCTAAAATGGCTCCACAAGATAAAAGGAACAAGCTTGCTTGAAGTCTTCGAGGCCGAAAATGATCTACGTCGAGGAGACACCAACTCAAGTTACCTCTTCACTAATTTGGAATTAGTGAAGCTAACACCCTAAACTAAATGGCTAGTCTAGTAGAGGATGATGAAGTAGGATTTTTGTTCACTTTAGAATTAATTTTCTCACTAATTTTCTTCACCTATCCAAAACCTAGAGAGCTCTCATGATGAAGAAGAAAAGGAATAATGTTATGAGTGAATCTTGCAACCATGGGTGAGAAAATATCATATACTAACTCTTGTAGAGACTTAACAATGTCTAATTACAATGGTTGGGTTAATAAATATCTTAAGTAAAACAAAATTAGTGGACTAAGTCAATGGTTCCACAAACTTCAACCATGAGCTAATTTCCAACTAATTTTTTATTTACTTTAAATAAATAAACCCTACATTATCATGAACATGGTGTGAGTCTCATACACCCATGTTGCATGTATAATCAAGCATGACACAATAATATATATCACATATATATTAAATATGCCTAAGTGAGCAAAAGAAATGCATAAGTGAGCTAATATTAATTAATGTAAATTAGTATATCAAATATACAATTATACATTAAATTATTAAATCAACACTTGATTTAATAATCCGGCTATATCACATATAACCGACTAATATCATATGTATCAACTTATCGAATCAACACTTGATTCGATAACCCGACTATATCATATATAACCGTCTGATATCACATATCGCGAGAATATAATACGGTATCACATACATGTATTAATCTCGGTCCCGCACATATCACATATGTGCTCCTACTTCGTTTCGCATGAGTTAGGAAACCTATGTGTAGGACTCTGATGACTCGTTAATATGCCGACAGTAGGTGATGATCATATCATTCACCCACAAGCCGTCAGCGGTACAAGATGGACGTAACGGCTACCCGGGTATTGAGCGATCAGAAGATCAACAAGCAAGCTTGTCTAAACTCCCACAAATCCTGTCAGTAACACTACCGTACAGTCCGGTATCTTGGTCTGATATGTCGCATATTTAGTCTATGGGTGGTAAACGTCAGACCCCAGTAACCAATAAGTCATACCGATGTGAGGCTTATAACGGGTCGAGAAACTACTGATAACACTTAACAGTAGATCTCCATATCAGCCCTGGCCAGGGACTTCCTGTTATGGCTAATCGAGCACAGCGCAACATCAACCCCCAATACCGGAAGAGATGGATCCCCTCCTATCGCTCATTGCCTCCATGTGACTCGGGACTGTACCCAAAAACCACCGTTTTGCATGTTCTCTTGAACGTGGTAAGGTGGAAATCAAAGCATAGTAGGAATCACACAAGACTCTATGACGATCTCGCATCTACAGACTAACCTGTACCAGTGTCACCAGAGAACTGCTATCTGACGCTAGGTAAAATACCATCTAGGAGTTCTCGGCTAGTCCTGTTCAGTGTATCTAGTCTCTATTGAGCACCCGTATACTATATTTGATGTCAAACACCAATGGATGTGGGATCATCCATCGCCTATCATATGGGTCAAGAAGCGTATACGCTTGTCTACTCTGGAATATCGATGCCCTGTCTCGATATACCCTCGACTAGGAACAATTAAAGGATGTACTTGTGGACTACCCTGTCCCTTCTAGTATGATCTCCATCATAGTCCTGGTAGTCAAGTACACATCCTAAGGGTTTTATCAACATGTGAGTGCAAGACAATATCATAATACAAGTCTATATGTTAAGACAAAGAGCAACCAGATAGCATACTATCATGTCGAGCAAGAAAGTCCTCTCTATATATGTCCAAGCATCCACTATAATATACATCATATGTACAATAATGGCCTCTAGGGCATACATACATCCCAAGTGTTCCGTAACTTTTTCTCCGTGTCCAGTAAACGGAGTTTTGGTGATCTTTCCTTTGAGACATGACTGACAAGTTTCATAAGATGATAATTCGAACGAATTCAAATAACCATCCTTATGTAACTTAGCTAGTCGTGTCGCATTGATATGACCTAGTCTACAATGCCACAAGAAGGATTTGCTCATTTCTGTAGTCTTCCTCTTTTGTGTGTTTTGTACGTTAAGAACTGTGGTTTGATTTAGAACATATATGCTATTATTTAACGAGCCAGATCCAACCAACTTTTGATTCAAAAAGATGTTCATAACATTATCCTGCAACACAAAATTATATCCTTCTTTATTTAATTAAGAAACCGATATAAGATTGCATATCAGGTTCGGTATGTAATAACATTTGTTCAGAATCAATATATTACCATTTGGTAATACAAGGTGATATTTGCCAACTGCTTTAGCTGCAACATCTGCACCATTCCCTTCTCTTACAGAATGATCACCCATTCCCAGTTCTCTACCTTTGCTTAGCTCATGCAACATATTACATATGTGGGATCCCGATCCGGTATCTAATACCCCGGACGTTGAGTGTACTGAGAAATAGTTCTCGGTAACTAACACACCCAAAGAAGATGCATCAGCATGCTCATTCTTCATTTGGGTGGCGTGGGAATCCGAATATTCCCCTATTTCCTGCTTGGACTTATAACAATTATAAGTTGGAGTGGAACCAACGTTCCCCAGCTCAGTATAACAAGCGGGTTCGGTCAATACATCCATATTATTATCTTGATTAAGGCCTGACATGGTCGTTACCTGGAGAGAGAGAGAGAAGAAAACACTTAGAGTATGCTCTTGCAAAATTAGATTGGTTTATTATCTTATCTAATCAGGATGGCTCCCACTGTTTTTATCAAATCTTCCTTCAAACTCTAAAAGGTAAGACTAGCCGGGATTAATTACACCTTACAATTTCGTCAATCTTTCAGCCAGGCCAGTGTCAGTACTTTGAGGGAGGTTCCCCGTGCTTTCGCACGGACCTAATGAAAATAAACCTCATTTTCCCAGGGGCGTAACCCCGTTAACACCTTTTTAGACACCTACTTAATCGGCTAATTGTGATGTGTAAAACTCTCCCAGGAGTAACTCTTACTCGCAGTGGGTATCGGGATACAACTATCTCATAGAAGGTATGCAGTCTCATTGCAAATTTCAACACTTGAAATTACCAATAATATTTTACCCCAAGCAATCTATGGCCTTGAGAATGTCAACAAACCATAAATCGCAAGTCTTCAACCCGTATATTTCATGATTGAATTAAACCCATCCACACGACCCTTAACAAGGTCAACAAAGCCGTACGACGGTCTTAATCCATTCGCATCTCATGCTGTAGCAGATAAGCACTAATCAGCTACCGTACACTACTCCTTGACAAGATCAACGAACGCAGCATGAATACTAAACAGTCCTTATCTTAAATGACGGAGGGCTACGACAGATTTTTAAGAAAACCTTTTGCGTAATGAACTTGATATCGTTGTAGAATTGAATGATTTTGAAAAGGAGTATTTTTTAGGCCTTTCCTAGTTTCGCTAAAGAAGTCACTCCCGGTGAAGGGATCTCGGCTCTTTCCTTATCGAATAAGGTGCTGGATATGCTACAAGGAATACCACTATGCAAAATAAAAACTAAAAAGGCAATCAAAAACAAAACCGAGTGGGTTATAGCATCTGCTAGCTTTTGCTAAAGATGTCACTCCCGGTGAAAGGATCTCGGCTCTTTCCTTATCGAATAAGGTGCTGAATATTCTACAAGGAATACCGCTATGCAAAGCAAGAACTAGAGCTACCCTTTTTAAAATTTTTGATTCTACAAAATCTTTTAGGTTTCTTTTCTTTCGTTAATCTCATTAATGAAGTCCCATCATTTATGCTTCCTAAGCATCACAGAAGAAACGAAAATACAACGTACGCTTATGTCATCCGCATTCGCCACAGTGTCCAGTTATGCACCGTTAGGTTACTTAACTAACGTCACAGCTGGATGGGACTAGCATGGGTGCAAAACATAAGCAATGTTTATTATATATCAAATATATAACAATAAAGCATTCGTATCACGCATATAAAGTGATCACATCACAGAATATCAGCAGCAGAAGACAACATATGAAATATTGGATATACTAGGATTTCCGTGTTTTATATTAAGCCAGTAAAAAACACGGATTCCACGGTCGCGATGAATTTCCAAACCCACATCCCTTGACCCCTACGGGAGCGGCAATCAACCTTACCAATTCTAGAGTTAGGAGACTCGTACTCGACTCCTCGAGTTGGTCTCCTACTGGACTCTAGAACCCGGTTACTTGTGCTTCCCTCCTTGGGACTATCCTAATGCGGAGAAGCAAATAATATACAACAATGGTGACATCATCCTCAACCCGGAAGTGCCTTAATAAAAGAATATTACATACATGGTTTTACATGAATGAAAATGGAAAAACTCTCATCTCACATAAAACCCCTAGGCTATTCTGTAACATTTCAGAAAATATAAAATATTATTTTTGGAATTTAATATTAAAATATTATATTTCGCGCAAACTACCCGATTTGCGAATTTGGGGTTTTCGTAAAATGGTATAAATATATACCAATATTTGGGACATAATTGGAGGTTAAAATGATTTATTCATTTAAATATATATTTATCGGATTTGGCATTTTTATAATTTATTTATATGCAAGTTTAAAATTTAACTTTATTAGTACCGCTTGGTATTGGATTTTGTGTGTATCGGAGGCACTTGATTTAGATTTCATTCGTGCATGACGGATGCACTTGATTTAGATTTCACTCGTGCATGACGGATGCACTTGATTTGGATTTTCTTGCATATTGGGAGCATGATATGAGATATGATTTTATGCACACCGGATCCACTCGATTGGGATTTTCATTCGTGCATGTTAGTTGCACTGGATTGAGCTTTTCGTGCACTCTAGGTGCACTTGATGTTGTTGTCATGCACACCCGTTGCAGTTGACAGATGCTTTTGTGCACACCGGTTGCACTTAGTTTGGTTTTGTGCACATTCGTAGCACTTGTATTTGGCTTTGATATTCCATGCGCACCAGACGCACGTGATTGTTGGATACGCCTTTTGTGGCTGATTTTTCTCTTGAGCACCTTATTTTCATGATGGGCACCATATTATGTAGTAGCCGAATAGGTCTGATCTGAGGACAGTACCTGAGTACTTTGCATGCATAAAAAGTTTACCAAGAGGTTTTAAAAAAAAAAGAGCTATAGTCTCGCTATTTCTTAAGCGTCCGTAAGAGACACGAATCTTTACAAAGAAAAACCTTTGGGATATTTCAAAGAGGCAGAACGTATAATTAGAGCAAAAACTTATATAGATATATTTATTACCTTACAAATGAGCGTCCGTCACTTGTGCCGTAAGTTACGCATCACACGACGATTCAGAAAAGATTTTGCACGTGTTTTATTCAGTTTTAGGAGATGTTTCCTTGGATGCGTACTATACACGTATTATAGTATTTGACTAGTGCATGTTGGATTTCAGTAGTGGATTTTGAGAACTGTATCTCCATTGTAACTCCGATGATTTGCGTGACGCTTGACGGAGTTCGATTTTGAGTTTGTACTCGTTTTCAGGCACACACGATGCACTGTGGTATTTCTATATCTTCCGTGATTTCAGAGCCCTGTTGATTTGAGCTGATTATTGAAATGTTTTAGTAATTGGGGGTTTAAATTTAAATTCGGGGACCGAATTTATTTAAGGAGGGAATATTGTAACATTTCAGAAAATGTAAAATATTATTTTTGGAATTTAATATTAAAATAATATACTTCGCGAAAACTACCCAATTTGCGAATTTGGGGTTTTCGTAAAATAGTATAAATATATACCAATATTTGGGAAATAATTGGAGATTAAAATTATTTATTCATTTAAATATATATTTATCATATTTGGCATTTTTATAATTTATTTATATGATAGTTTAAAATTTAGCCTTATTAGTGCACTACTAATCGCGATTAAGCCAAATCCGTATTTTTATATTTTTCCATGGTTAGTGCACCATTACACGTTGCATTTTTGTTGCATGTTGTTTCATTTGTATTGTGGATATTTGAATTTGAAAGAAAAAGAAAAGAGAATGAGACACTTATTGGAGAGAGAGTGTGGCATGGCATGAATTATGAGAGGGTGAGCATAAGGAGAGTGAGGATAAGAGAGAGAGAGAAAGAAAGGAGGCTGCCTTCATTTTCCCCTCCCTATTGTTTTCCTTCTACTTCTTCATCTTCAACCTCCCCCACTTCTACCCTTATGTCTCATCTCAATTCCTTCACTAAAACCTTATACTTCCTTCACTAAAATTGATCACAACCTCTCTACAAACCCATTGGACAAATCAAAGTTGGATTTTGAAGACTTTGAGCAACTCAAGAAAATTCTTGAGTTGCCAAATAAGGTATTTCTTTCACCATTGGTGTAGTAATTCATTTCCTTTAGCATCTATTTTAGTTTAGAAGTGATTAAGTGATCTTGGAAAATTCCAAGATGAAGTTTAGGGGATTCTTGAGTTGTGATGGTGCAAGTGAGTGTAATTAGTGACTACAAACCCCACTTAGTGTTAAAAACCAGAGCCTAGACCATGAAACTGGGATTTGATGTTTCAAATGTCGGTTTTGTGAATATTTTGTGCCTACAGGGAATCTGGAGTGACCTGAGATCTTTACAAGAAAAACTAGCAACCCTAATGACCTAGATTTAACACTAGAAGACCACCCTAAGGAGACGAACCCAAAACATGCAGGTATGGCCGAGCAGGCAGGATTTTAGGTGGATGTCGCCGGGTCATCTGTGGTATTTGGTCTTAGTATTGGTTCTGTGGCTCACATACCACATATACTACCCTATTGTATTGCTTGTTTAGCCTAATTTTACCTGAGACTAAATCTGGAACCATTTTCTTGAGTTGTTGTATTGGTTTTGTGACTTTTAATGACTTGAACTTTGGATATTGTGTTTTGTCTCGGTCACTTGACGTTTATGCGTCGATATCGGGAGTTGTTGGGTTATTCGTGCATGCGTAGACTATAGATTTTAACCTATGTGTGATTCGTGTGCCGTTTTGATTTTCGTGCGCGATTTCTGTTTACGATACTATGTGTTTATATATGTAGGCACCCTCATGTGGACTTTGAATAAAAAGGATGAGCGTGACATCATCGACTTCGGCAAGAAAGGATCAAGGTGAGTAGATTTATATCAACAGGGGAAGTCGGGTGGATGGCGTACAGCACCCCCGCAACCATTGCTATGTGATTTATAGTTTGGAGACAAGTTATGCCACGACTTAAATTATAGTTAATGATTTTAGTGTGAAATGATATGATAGAAAGGATGTCTCGAATTGATATATAAGGATGTGAAACGTGAATATGAATCACGATATATATATATGTATGTAGATGCAAGAGAATAAGTATGAGATTTTAGTGGCATGTTATGAGGTCGATAAATACGATATGAGATTAATAAGATGACTTGATGTGAGATATTGAAGTGATGAGAAGAGTATACGGTGAAATATGATGACTTGGTTGGATATGTCATTATACGAATGCAAGGAGATATGATAATATTGATACCTTTGTCGGTCCCAAGATATAAGATTGATACGGATGTGACCTGAGAGATAGGTATGTATATATATAATGATGTGAATAATGAGTGATATGTCATACGAGATGTTAGATCTGTACCGTCATTGTTGTATAGGTCGATAGAATCCCTATTCTGTTGCTGTCGCTGTACGATGGTTTACCGCACGCGATATTTTACCGGATGATTAATCCATACCCTTGACTAGAGGATGTTGTACGATGGATTATACCGTACGTGATGTTGTGAGGCTGGATGCGGATCGATAGATTCACCGACTCGGATATGTTATAGATATATAATCCCTGTCTACACCTCTTAGTTTAGCCCTTACGTAGAGGTTAGATTAGATACGTATACCTTATAGACCAGTACTAAAAATGCATCTCCTTCGCCCGCGCGCGTCTAGCTTTTCTTTAGTTCGGTCTTGCTTTGGTTCCTGCTTACGATGTATTTTATGATACGTTCATGATATTCTCATTGCATTACATATACCTGTGCTAGTACACCTACACAATTATCGATGATGCGTATGTTACACTTACACAGATTGCCGACTCACACACATTCATCATCGATACTTGCTATGCCACTTACACAGTAGAATTGCTACATCAAGCTATTACTCTTAATTGTTCAGTACTGTCACATGACTCGTTGGCATGATATATTGCTATGCTCACATCACTATACTATGTCGCATGATATACTTGATTTGCTCACATTTCTGTTCTATGGGTGCATACATCATGCTTTATGATTATACGCATTGAGATGATGTTTTCATAAGATTCTGCATTTGAGAACCGTGGTTGTATTTCAAAAGAAAATATATATTGTTTTAAAAACCCGATTTCTCTTGATATGATATTTCGAAACGTCCACCATGTGTTTTCTCCGTTCTGAGATTGGTATGTGAAACCCGATTCGAGGAGGGTAGGCACCGTCTGCGGGTATATGGTGGACCCGGTAAGGTACCTCGCGGGAAGAAATGATTGTCGTGGAGTAGCCGATGAGCCTGGTAGAGGGAACACTACCTACCGGTGATAGTATTTGGGCTCGGCAGTTATCCGAAGGATACCGACCGGAGTCGTGAGATGATATGGGTCGATCCGGACTGACGGGGCCCGTGGGCCGATCCGGACTGACGGAGCCCGAGATATGAGGATTTACATGTCGATGTTGGACACTGGTTTTCATGATGTTTCGAGTGTCGATGTTGGACACTCGGATTCCATGATTTTGATGTGTCGTTGATGGACACACGTTGGTTGATATCCTTATATTTACATGCATATGCTTTCATGATGCTTCGAGTGTCGATGTTGGACACTCAGGTTCCAGGATGTTGTTGTGTCATTGACAGGACACGTGGATGATATCCACAGGCATAGGCATTGATTATATTGTTGGCATATATGCAGATACGGTCACCTTAGATATCATAGTATTACATTTATGATATAGTTTTCCTAGGAATCGTTGTTTTATTCGATTTCTACCTGCTGATGTTTTCTACTCACGAGTTGGCAACTCACCCCCATTGTACCACAGTTCTTGCAGGTTGACCGCATGGATCAGTAGCGGTATCGCTGGCATATAGCTTGCTTTCGGGTGATTTGCTTTGGTAGGTGGGACATATTAGATCGTGCCACTCTTGTATTATTACTCCTGTTGTATCTAGTTAACTCCATCAATCAGAAACTAGTATTTGTATAAGTAGTAAAACTTAGAAAGACTTGTGGTAGCGAGATTTAGAGCGATGGGTTATATGTTCGCTTGGTGGGTTCGATGTCTTGCTTTATTTACATTATTCTTTGTGTTGATCTTCGCCGGGGGACATCATATACTTATATTTCTGACTTGCGTGGTTGTGATTCCGCCAATTGGCGAAGAGCCAGCTCCCGCTTGGGGATGCCTTTATTGTTATCATGTATATGTGGTTTTGGATCAAAATATACAGAGGAGGTGCTGCCCAAATTTTTAAAAGACGAAACATGTTTTTCATCTAGTATAATCCACTTGCATTTTCATGTTCCATTATCTATGCATTAAGAAAACTTTTGATTTCATCATACCTTTATTTCAAAACATCACCTCTTTTATTTTCTTTAAAAGGTTTAGATTTCTAGGCTTCGGCTTACTTAATTTACATTGCGCCTTTAGACGTTGCGTGATTTAAGTGCCGGTCATGAACTAAATTTCGGGTCGTGACAAAGTTGGCATCAGAGTGCTAGGTTTAACCATGGTTCGAGTCTAGGTTTAACTATGTGGAGTCTGGAGCGTAATCTATTTCGGAACCTATGCTTGACCTTACGGAACTTAGACTTGAACAAGGGGGTATTAGAATCGAACTTTCATTACATCGGTTAACCCTGATTGATGGAGTAGGTAATTCGAGTAGAGTGACGTACCGTGCATATATTCCGCGACATACTTACGATACGATACTCCGCTTAATTGACCTTAGGATGTATATACTTGAGATCCTTGATTCTATTCGTTCTTATGATCATACTCTTATTGATTCCGTTCCTCCTTATGATCATGTATCCATTCTGGATCTGTTGATTCCTTTCATTCCTTTGATCTATCTTCATCGATACATGTTTGAGGTTCCTGTCACCATGGTTTGAGTGCAGATTGAGCTGCTGCTAGTGATGCGGTCAGGGCGAGCTCGCCATGGATGAGGACAGACCATCGTGTTTTCTGGTGACATGGGAACATATCGATTTTGTGTTTGTGTTGTGACTTCTCGTTTGAGGAGAGTGTTCGGTTTTGCACCAGATGATCGGGCCACTGATAGAGGCTGCCAGTTGTGAGAAGACTGTTGATGTATAGCCTACCTCAGAGTTTGTGATGTCCTCTACCTTACAGACAGATGACCCAGCTGTTGCTGAGATTGATGGGATGTCGTTTCCAGTGCTTATGAGCTATAATCGCTGGAGCTTTCAGGCAGAGATGCGACAGGAGATAGCTAGTGTATCTCGAGTTCAGCGACTGATATGATTCATCAGATTTGATGTGCTGACGCAGACTCGGTTGAGTTGAAGATTCCAGTGTGGAGAATCTTATTCAGATCTAGAGTAGATAGATCCAGAGATGACGTTGTTCGTTGGATGATCAGATAGGAGATCAGTAAGATGACCGGCTTCAGATAGAGGACCTCACCCAGATGCGTTGTGAGTTGATCGAGAACCGATGAATAAAGTATATTCCTCCGATGGTTGGGATGAGTTCCCGAGGACGTGTTCGGCTAGATATCTTCTACAGAGTGATGAAGATACCGAGTTCGTAATTTTGAGTCCGTGTGAGAGACTCCGAATTGACTGTAGCCGAGAACGATTGCACAATGCAGACAGCAAGAGATGACATCAAGTAGACGATAATAAAGACGAGTGGAACAAGAAGTTTGTGCGAGATGTTAACGAGCTGTTGTTACTCCCCGTTGAGATTGGAGATCGAATATGTATACAGAGGCGTTGGGATACGTCCAGTTCCCGAGGAAATGCTGTGCTGAGAACACAGATATCCAGAAAATGAGAAAAGATTATGCGAGAGTACCAGCCTCCGTACAGTTCGGCATAGGCGAGATCGGAAGAGACCTTGAGCAGGTGCCTTCCAAGACACTGATGCGATAAGATTTGCACCGAGGGTCAGTTGTGTCACGTGTATTCAAAGGGCCAGAGGCCGACGCCAGTGATGTGCTGCTTTACGAGTGGTCATACTAATTGGCCGAGAGATGACCAGAGGAGGGTCAGAGCGGAATCGTTTCCGTTAGTACGCCTGACCGGGTTGACGAGCCGATGGATTTGCGATATTGGTAATCCACAGAGAAAATGAGGACCCAGAGACAGAGGACGCCAGACCGTGAGCAGAAGGTAGGCGGATGTTCTTGTTATGCCATTTTTGGGCGCACCGACATATTTTTGACATTGAAGGAGGTGTACCTCAATGTCATTTATTGCGATTTGTGTTTTGTGATCCGAGTATCATGTTTATATCGCTGGAATTTGAGTTTTGATGATTGAGTTTCATGATATTGTTTTCGTACACCATGGCTGCACCTACTGGGTATTTACATTTTGTGCATAGTTATTGCACTTGATATCGGTTTTGTGCCTTGGCTGCACGTGTTTACGATTTCGTGGATTTCATACGGTTGATTTGATTTTGTGCATGTGGTATGCACTCGATTTGATTGTTGCATTCGGTATAGCTCGCATGTGCTTGCAGTGCATTGATACGTGTTTTGTGCATGCAGTTGGACACGTTTATGATTTTATACACCTTGGTACACTCGGTGTTGTTTTTATACACATTTGAGTTATTGATGAGTTTCTGTGCACTTGTTGCACCCGATTTGTATTTTGTGCATTTGTTTCACCAGATTTATACTTCGTGCATTTGTTGCACCAGATTTATATTTAGTGCATTGGTTGCACCGGATTTGTACTTTGTGCATTTGTTGCGTCAGATTTATACTTCGTGCATTTGTTGCACGGAATTTGTATTTCGTACATTTGTGGCACTAGATTTTTATTTTGTGTATTGGTTGCACCAGATTGGTATTTCGTACATTGGTTGCACCCGATTTATGTCTTTGAGCATTTGTTTCACCAGATTTATGTTTTGTGCGCGTTTCCACTAGACGTTCGTTTTCGTGCATGCTACTGCATTGGATGCTTTATACGGACCTGACGCGCTTAGGTTGGATTTTTGCGCATATTAGGCGCTTGGTATTGGATTTTGTGTGCATCGGAGGCACTTGATTTAGATTTCATTCATGCATGACGGATGCACTTGATTTAGATTTCATTCGTGCATGACGGATGCACTTGATTTGGATTTTCTTGCATGTTGGGCGCATGATATGAGATGTGATTTTGTGTACACCGGATCCACTCGATTGGGATTTTCATTCGTGCATGTTAGTTGCACTGGATTGAGGTTTTCGTGCACTCTAGATGCACTTGATGTTGTTGTCATGCACACCCGTTGCAGTTGACAGATGCTTTTGTGCACACCGGTTGCACTTAGTTTGGTTTTGTGCATATTCGTAGCACTTGTATTTGGCTTTGATTTTCCATACGCACCAGACGCACGTGATTGTTGGATACGCCTTTGGAGGCTGATTTTTCTCTTGAGCACCTTATTTTAATGATGGGCACCATATTATGTAGTAGCCGAACAGGACTGATTTGAGGACAGTACCTGAATATTTTGCATGCATAAAAAGTTTACCAAGAGGTTTTCAAAAATAAGGAGCTATAGTCTCGCTATTTCGTAAGTGTCCGTAAGAGACACGAATCTTTACAAAGAAAAACCTCTGGGATATTTCAAAAAGGCGGAACGTATAATTGGAGCAAAAACATATATAGATATATTTATTACCTTGCAAATAAGTGTCCATCACTTGTGTCGTGAGTTACGCATCACACGGCGATTCAGAAAAGATTTTGCACCTGTTTTATTCAGTTTTAGGAGATTTTTCCCAGGATGCGTACTATACACGTATTATAGTATTTGACTAGTGCATGTTGGATTTCAGTAGTGGATTTCGAGAACTGTATCTCCATTGTAACTCCGATGATTTTCATAGAAATCCGATGATTTGCATAGAAATCTGATGATTTGCGTGACGCTTGACAGAGTTCGATTTTGAGTTTGTACTCGTTCTCAGGCGCACACGATGCGCTGTGGTATTTCTATATCTTCCGTGATTTCGGAGCCCCGTTGATTTGAGCTGATTATTGAAATGTTTTAGTAATTAGGGGTTTAAATTTAAATTCGGGGACCGAATTTATTTAAGGAGGGAATATTGTAACATTTCAGAAAATATAAAATATTATTTTTGGAATTTAATATTAAAATAATATATTTCGCGAAAACTACCCAATTTGCGAATTTGGGGTTTTCGTAAAATGGTATAAATATATACCAATATTTGGGAAATAATTGGAGATTAAAATGATTTATTCATTTAAATATATATTTATTGTATTTGGCATTTTTATAATTTATTTATATGCAAGTTTAAAATTTAACTTGATTAGTGCACTACTAATCACGATTAAGCCAAATCCATATTTCTACATTTTTCCATGGTTAGTGCACCATGACATGTTGCATTTTTGTTGCATGTTGTTTCATTTGTATTGTGGATATTTGTCTTTAAAAAAAAAAAAAAGAGAATGAGACACTTATTAGAGAGAGAGTGTGGCTTGGCATGAATTATGAGAGGGAGAGCATAAGGAGAGTGAGGATAAGAGAGAGAGAGAGAAAGGGGGCTCCCTTCATTTTCCCCTCCCTATTGTTTTCCTTCTACTTATTCATCTTCAAGCTCCCATACTTCTACCCTCATGTCTCATCTCAATTCCTTCACTAAAACCCTATATTTCTTTCACTAAAATTGATCACAACCTCTCTACAAACCCATTGGACCAATCAAAGTTGGATTTTGAAGACTTTGAGCAACTCAAGAAAATTCTTGAGTTGCCAAATGAGGTATTTCTTTCACCATTAGTGTAGTAATTCATTTTCTTTAGCATCTATTTTAGTTTAGAAATGATTAAGTGAGGTTTAGTGCCCTTGGAAAATTCCAAGATGAAGTTTAGGGTATTCTTGAATTATGATGGTCCATGTGAGTGTAATTAGTGACTACAAACCCCCCTTAATGTTAAAAACCAGAGCCTAGACCTTGAAACTGGGATTTGATGTTTCAAATGTCGGTTTTTTGAATATTTTGTGCCTACAGGGAATCTGGAGTGACCTAAGATCTTTACAAGAAAAACTAGCAACTCTAATGACCTAGATTTAACACTAGAAGACCACCCTGAGGAGACGAACCCAAAACATGCAGGTATGGCTAAGCAGGCCAGATTTTAGATGGATGTCGCCGGGTCATCTGTGGTATTTGGTGTTAGTATTGGTTCTGTAGCTCACATACCCCATATATTACCCTACTGTATTGCTTGTTTAGCCTAATATACCTGAGACTAAATCTAGAACCATTTTCTTGAGTTGCTGTATTAGTTTTGAAACTTTTAATGACTTGAACTTTGGATATTGTGTTTTGTCCCGGTCACTTGACGTTTGTGCGTTGATATCGGGGGTTGTTGGGTTATTCTTGTATGCATAGACCATAGGTTTTAACCTATATGTGATTCGTGTGCCGTTTTGATTTTCGTGCGCGATTTCTTTTTACGATACTATGTGTTTATATATGTAAGCACTCTCATGTGGACTTTGAACAACAAGGATGAGCGTGGCGTCATCGACATCGGCAAGCAAGAATCAAGGTGAGTAGATTTATATCTATGGGGGAAGTCGGGTGGATGGCGTACAGCACCCCCGCATCCATTGATATGTGATTTATAGTTTGGAGACAAGTTCTGCCACGACTTAAGTTATAGATAATGATTTTAGTGTGAAATGAAATGATAGAAACGATTTCTCGAATTGATATATAAGGATGTGAAACGTGAATGTGAATCACGATATATATATATATAAATAATATGCAAGAGAATAAGTATGGGATTTTAGTGGCATGTTATGAGGTCGATAAATACGATATGAGATTAATAAGATGACTTGATGTGAGATATTGATGTGATGAAAAGAGTATACGGTGAAATATGATGACTTGGTTGGATATGTCGTATACGAATGCAAGGCGATATGAGAATATTGATACCTTTGTCGGTCCCATGAAATGAGATTGATACGGATGTGACCTGAGAGATAGGTATGTATATATATAATGATGTGAATAATGAGTGATATGCCGTACGAGACGTTAGATCCGTACCCTCAT
The DNA here is from genome assembly GCA_030015575.1 of Agapanthus africanus. Taxonomy (NCBI): domain Eukaryota; kingdom Viridiplantae; phylum Streptophyta; class Magnoliopsida; order Asparagales; family Amaryllidaceae; genus Agapanthus; species Agapanthus africanus. Next base: position 286,128,493 of record JASDDO010000029.1, read on the forward strand.
TGTTGTATAGGTCGATAGAATCCCTATTCTGTTGTTGTCGCTGCACGATGGTTTACCGCACGCGATATTTTACCGGATGATTGATCCATACCCTTGACTAGAGGATGCCGTACGATGGATTATACCGTACGTGATGTTGTGAGTTTGGATGCCGATTGATAGATTCACCGACTCGGATATGTTATAGATATCTAATCCCTGTCTACACCGCTTAGTTTAGCCCTTATGTAACGGTTAGATTAGATACGTATACCTTATAGCATTTCGCTTACAATGTACTTTATGGTACGTTCATGATATTCTCATTGTATTACATATATCTGTGCTAGTACACCTACACAATTATCGATGATGTGTATGTTACACTTACACAGATTGCCAGCTCACACACTTTCATCATCGATAATTGCTATGCCACTTACACAGTAGAATTGCTACATCATGCTATTACTCTTAATTGTTCAGTACTTTCACATGACTCGTTGGCATGATATATTGCTATGCTCACATCACTATACTATGTCGCATGATATACTTGATATGCTCAATTTCTGTTCTAAGGGTGCATACATCATGCTTTATGATTATACGCATTGAGATGTTGTTTTCATGAGATTCTGGATTTGAGAACCGTGGTTATATTTCAAAGGAAATTATGTATTGTTTTAAAAACCCGGTTTCTCTTGATATGATATTTCGAGACGTCCACCATGTGTTTTCTCCGTTATGAGATTAGTATGTGAAACCCGGTTCGAGGAGCGGTAAGCACCGTCTGCGGGTACATGGTGGACCCGGTAAGGTACCCCGCGGCAAGAAATGATTGTCGTGGAGTAGCCGATGAGCCTGGCAGAGGGAACACTACCTACCGGTGATAGTATTTGGGCTCGGCGGTTATCCGGAGGATACCGACCGGAGTCGTGAGATGATTTTGGCCGATCCGGACTGACGGAGCCCGTGGGCCAATCCGGACTGACGGAGCCCGAGATATTAGGATTTACGTGTCGATGTTGGACACAGGTTTTCATGATGTTTCGAGTGTCGATATTGGACACTCAGGTTCCATGATTTTGATGTGTCGTAGATCGACACACGTTGGTTGATATCCTCATATTTACATGCATATGCTTTCATGATGTTTCGAGTGTCGATGTTGTACACTCAGGTTCTATGATGTTGTTGTGTCATTGACAGGACACGCGGATGATATCCACATGCACAGGCATTGATTATATTGTTGGCATATATGCAGATACGGTCACCCTAGATATCATAGTATTACCTTTATGATATAGTTGACCTAGGAATCGTTGTTTTATTCAATTTCTACCTGCTGATGTTTTCTACTCACGAGTTGGCAACTCACCCCCGTTGTGCCACAGTTCTTATAGGTTGACCGCATAGATCAGTAGCGGTATCGGTGGCACACAGCTTGCTTTCGGGTGATTTTCTTTGGTAGGTGGGACATATTGGATCATGTCACTCTTGTATTATTACTCCTGTTGTATCTAGTCAACTCCATCAATCAGAAACTAGTATTTGTATAAGTAGTAAAACTTAGAAAGACTTGTGGTAGCGAGACTTAGAGCGATGGGTTATATGTTCGCTTGGTGGGTTCGATGTCTTGCTTATTTACATTATTCTTTGTGTTGATCTTCACCGGGGGCGTCGTATATATATATTTCTGACTTGCGTGGTTGTGATTCCGCCGATTGGCGAAGAGCTAGCTCCCGCTTCGGGATGCCTTTATTGTTATCATATATATGTGGTTTTGGATCAAAATATACAAAGGAGGTGCTGCCCAAATTTTTAAAAGACGAAACATGTTTTTCAACTAGTATAATCCACTTGCATTTTCATGTTCTATTATCTATGCATTAAGAAAACTTTTGATTTCATCATACCTTTATTTCAAAACTTCACCTCTTTTATTTTTTTTAAAAGGTTTAGATTTCTGGGCTTCGGCTTACTTAATTTACGTTGAGCCTTTAGACGTTGCAAGATTTAAGTGTCGGTCACGAACTAAATTTCGGGTCGTGACATATTCAAAACACGACGATCTAATATAACATATCACAGCAACACATAACATCACATGTCATCAATGTAAGTAAATATGCGTATCCCAATTGTCGTTGACATATAGCAACGAAACCGGCGATACACCACATTTTACACATACGGTCGCAGAAAAGAAAATGAAAACTACAACATTTGGAATCCGCAACCTCCATCCTTAGACATCATAAATCCGAAATATCACATATTTCAGATTTCATGCCTAACCTCTCGAATTCCAAATATTGTATCACATTCCATAGATAGCTAGACGATGTTAAATATTCCGATCGAATCAACATACACCCAAAATTTCCCAAAGAGCTCAACACTTGAGCACAGTTTAAAAATACTCAGAACATGCCACAGTACCTATGGACCAACCGTAGAAGGGATAAGCCTTGCATCACCTATGGCATCGCAGAACTACCACAAACCATAGGGTTTGGTGGCGATTCCGACGGTTATAGAATCAAGTTTGGGTTTCATTCTTCTAGAGGGTCCATAGAATTACTTGCATGATTTTTGAATGTTTTTAACTTGGAAAATTCCAAATTTTGGAAAAATTCCAGCGAGGGAGAAAATGGGTTATTGATATTCGTTCGAACTTTTTAACGTCGTCTTAATAACCCGAAACGATGTTAGAATTACGATTAAGAAACACTCTGAATTGCCTCTACAGAAAGATAACATCACATGCAATCTTAGCAAAAACAAGCAACACCAGAAACACCAAAACCCAGAGACCGGAACACCACACCAAAACGAACCCAAGATTCCAACATTGGAGAGAATGTCGCCAGGTCAAAACGGGTGAAAATGGCTCGTTTTTGTCTGGTGTTCATGTTACATCTCATATAACTTTTTGCAGTTGCTTAAAAAAAAATTTGAAGACTTTTAAAATTCGACAGAAACTAGATTTTACGTTTCGATCTTTCGGAGTTGTTTCGATTTCGTAATTCAACAAACATCGTCTAATTCTCTAGCTTGAATCTGATACCACTGTAGGGTTACCTAGCACGACAGCAAGGTTTCGGGAGGCATCATCTATGCTGTTTTCAAAAATTTGCCACGCTAACTAACCCTAACCCTAGAATCTTAACTAGAGGATTAGACAATACATGCATGTAAACAACTTTACATCAAATGAACAAGGAATACAACCTTTGTAGACCGGTCCTTCACTTCAATAGCTCCGTGTAGTAGTCCCTTCGTTCCAAGTAGTGATCTCGCGGACTCTAGAATGGCTCCACAAGATGAAAGGAACAAGCTTGCTTGAAGTCTTCGAGGCCGAAGATGATCCACGTCGAGGAGACACCAACTCAAGCTACCTCTTCACTAATTTGGAATTAGTGAAGATTACACCCTAAACTAAATGGCTAGTATAGTAGAGGATGATGAAGCAGGATTTTTGCTCACTTTAGAATTAATTTTGTCACTAATTTTCTTCACCTCTCCAAAACCTAGAGAGCTCTCTTGATGAAGAAGAAGATGAAGATGAATAATGTTATGAGTGAATCTTGCAACTATGGGTGAGAAAATATCATATACTAACTCTTGTAGAGACTTAACCATGGATAATTACGATGGTTGGGTTAATAAATATCTTAAGTAAAAAAAAATTAGTGGACTAAGTCAATGGTTCCACAAGCTTCTACAAGCTTCAACCATGAGCTAATTTCCAACTAATTTTGATTTACTTTAAATAAATAAACCTTATATTATCATGAGCATGGTGTGAGTCTCATACATCCATGTTGCATGTATAATCAAGCATGACACAAAAATATATATCACATATATATTAAATATGCCTAAGTCAGAAAAAGAAATGCATAAGTGAGCTAATATTAGTTAATGTAAATTAGTATATCAAATATACAATTATACATTAAATTATTAAATCAACTCTTGATTTAATAATCCGGCTATATCACATATAACTGACTAATATCATATGTATCAACTTATCGAATCAACACTTGATTCGATAACCCGGCTATATCACATATAACCGTCCGATATCACATATCGTGAGAATAGAATACGGTATCACATACACATATTAGTCTCGGTCCCGCACATATCACATATGTGCTCCTACTTCGTTTCGCATGAGCTAAGAAACCTCTGTGTAGGACTCTAAAGACTCGTCAATACGCCGGCAGTAGGTGATGATCATATCAGTCACCCACAAGCCGTCAGCAGTACTAGCTAGACGTAACGGCTACCCAGGTATTGAGCGATCAGAAGATCAACAATCAAGCTTGTATAAACTCCCGCAAATCCTGTCAGTAACACTACCGTACAGTCCGGTCTCTTCGTCTGATATGTCGCATATCTAGTATAGGGGTGGTAAACGTCAGACCCCAGTAACCGGTAAGTCGTGCCGATGTGAGGCTCATAACGGGTCGAGAAACTACTGATAACACTTACCAGTAGATCTTCATATCATCCCTGGCAAAGGACTTCCTGTTATAGCCAATCGAGCACAACGTAACATCAATCCCCAATACCAGGAGAGACGAATCCCCTCCTTTCGCTCATTGCCTCCATGTGACTCGGGACTGTACCCAAAAACCACCGTTTTGCACGTTCTCTTGAACGTGGTAAGGTGGAAATCAAAGCATAGTGGGAATCACACAAGACTCTATGACGATCTCGGGTCTACAGACTAACCTGTACTAGTGTCACCAGAGAATTGCTATCTGACGCTAGGTATAATACCATCTATGAGTTCTCGGCGAGTCCTGTTCAGTGTACCCAGTCTCCACTGAGCACCTGTATACCATCTTTGATGTCAAACACCAATGGATGCGGGATAATCCATCGTCCATCATATAGGTCAAGAAGCGTATACGCTATTCTACTCTGGAATATCAATGCCCTGTCTCGATATACCCTCGACTAGGAAGAATTAAAGGATGTACTTGTGGACTACCCTAGCCCCACTAGTATGATCTCCATCATAGTCCTGGTAGTCAAGTACACATCCTAAGGGCTTTATCAATATGTGAGAGCAAGACAGTATCACAATACAAGTCAACATGTTAAGGCAAAGAGCAACCAGATAGCATACTATCATGTCGAGCAAGAAAGTCCTCTCTATATATGTCCAAGCATCCATTATAATATACATCATATGTACAAGAATGGCCTCTAGGGCATACATATAACTAACATCTTTTTCCTCCTTCATTTCTTCATCTTCATGTTCTTCATCTTCATCTCCCTTATCCCTCCACCTCCTCTACCACCCTCAAACACCCCCAAATCCACACCAAAACACCTTGCTCCCTTCACAAAAAACACACCAAACCTCACTACAAACCCCATGGACCAATCAACTCAAGGTTTTGAGCACTTTGGGCAACCCAAGAATTTTCTTCAGTTGCTATATGAGGTATATCCTACATCCTTAGTCAAGTATTTGAGTTTCTTTACCTCCTATTATTGTTTATAGTAAAACTAAAGAGGTTTAGTGATCTTGGAAAATTCCAAGATGAGGTTTAGGGTATAGTATGACTTGTGAAGGTGTATTTGAGGTGTAATTAGTGACCACAACCACTGTAGTGTTAGTTTTATAGAAAAAACCAGAGGCTAAAACCCCAAGACTTGATCTTTGAATTTGCCGATATCGAGTTTTTGTGGATTTTGTGATGATATTTAGGGATCTGCTATGACCCGGAGGACCTGAAAAATATATAGCGATTATAGAAAGTTGTGCATGTGACCTAGAAGCTACCTTAGCAACCCGAGACCTCATCTCCCTTTCTAGGACGCAATTTTAATTCCTGTGGCCTCAAATTGCGGCCACATTGGTGATTCTGGGGTTGGGGTTTGGTGTATGGTTCACTCATCTGAAAATTAGACCCTCCACATATGCAAAATTGGCTAATTTCACCTGAGACAAAATCTTGAAGTGTTTTTCATAGTTGCTGATTTTGTTTTCCGACTTTTGTTAACTTGAGTTTTGTTATTTATGTTTTATCTCAGTCGATTGACATTCGTACGTCAATATTGAGAGTTGTTTGGTTATTCTTGAATGCGTAGACCATATGTTCTAACCTATATGTGTTTCGGGTGACTTTTTGGTTTTCGTATTTAATTCATGTTTACGATATGACATATTTGTGTTAGTTATTTGTATGCCCTAGAGGCCATTACTGTACATTGGATGTATATTGTAGTGGATGCTGGGACATATATAGGTAGGACTTTCTTGCTCGACATGATAATACGCTATCTGGTTGCTCTTTATCTTAACATGTATACTTTCTGTCTCTCTGATTACATGTTGATAAAGCCCTTAGGATGTGTACTTGACTTCCAGGACTATGATGAAGATCATACTAGTGGGGCCTGGGTAGTCAATGAGTACATCCTTCATTGTTCCTACTCGTGGGAATATCGAGACGGGGCATCGATATTCCAGAGTAGACTAGCGTATATCTTCTCGACCCATGCGATGGGCGATGGATGATCCCATATCCATTGGTGTTTGACATCGGAGATGGTATGCGGGTGCTCAGTGGAGACTGGGTACACTGAACGGACTCGCCGAGAACTCCCAGATGGTATTATACCTCACGTCAGATGGCAGTTCTCTGGTGACACTGGTACAGCTTAGTCTGTTGACCCGAGATCGTCATAGAGTCTTGTGTGTCTCCCACTGTGCTTTGATTTCCACCCTACCACGGCTCTACTGAGTCGTGAAAACAGGTGGTTTTTGGGTACAGTCCCGATTCACATAGAGGCAATGAGCGATAGGAGGGGATTCGGCTCTCCCGGTATTGGGGGTTGATGTTGCGCAATGCTCGACTGGCCATAACAGGAAATCCCTGGCCAGGGTTGCAGTGATATACTGGTAAGAGTTATCAGTAGTTTCACGAGTGTTATGGACCTTACGTCGGCATGACTTATCAAGCTATTGGGGTCTGACGTTTACCACCCCTAGGAGAGATATGCGACATATCAGACGATCAGACCGGACTGTACGGTAAGTGTTACTGGTTGGATTCACAGGAGTGTGAGCGGGCTTGCTCGTCGATCTTCTGATCGCTCAATACCCGGGTGGCCGTTACGTTTAGCAGACCGCTTGCGGCTTGTGGATGTTTGATATGATCATCATCCGCTGCCGGCGTATTGACGAGTCTTTAGAGTCCTACACAGAGGTTTCCTGGCTCAAGCGAAACGAAATAGGAGCGCATATGAGATATGTGCGGGACCGAGAATAATGCGTGTATGTGATACCGTATTTCATTCTCGCGATGAATGTGTCGAATGGTTGTATGCGATATAACCTAGTTATCGAATCAAGGATTGATTCGATAAGCCGATACATTGGATACTAGCCGGTTATATGCGACATGACCGGATCATTGAATCAAGTGTTGATTTAATGATTTAATGTATAATTATATATTTGATATATTACTTTGCATTAACTAGTATTGGTTCACTTTAAATGGATTTACTCACTTGTTTTGTGCACATTGCATATGTGATATATTTTGTGCACATGATTGTATCATGTTTGATGATACATGCAAGCTAGGGTTAGTGTAAAGAATTAGACCATGGTTAAGATTATGATTAGGGTTTTCTTTTTTCTTATTTATTTATTTATTTATTTTGGAAAAAGATGAGAAAAGAATGGTTGCTATTTTTGTTTGCTAGTTGAAGATTCTTGAAGCTTTGAATTAGTCCACCATTCTTGTCTCATTCTTAACCCTAACCATTCAAGTTAACCATGGTCCATTCTCTATAACTAACCAAGGGTTAGTAAATGGTAAGTATTGATTTATTTATCATTTACTTAATACTTATCATATTCTTTTTCTTCATCTTCTTCTTCTTCAACATGAGAAAAAGCTTGCTACATCAATGGTGATTGATGAAAAAGTGTGGGAAATCCAAAACTAAAGTCTACCCAATTCCTATTTCTTCATCCTCTACCTCTTGCCAAGTTGTATAGGGTGTTTACTTCACAAGTTTTCAAAGCTTGGTGAAGTTGGAGCTTGTTCTTGCGATGCTTCGACGTAGATCATCTTCGGCATCGAACCGACGATCAAGCCCGCCTATTCTTCGATGAAGCCGATGCTAGAGCCCAAGATACTATTTGGACAGCAAGAGGATTTCATCACGGAGCCTAGGAGGTGGTGGACCGGATCTACAAAGGTTGTAGCCCCTTCCCTATTTCTATATTTCCGTTTACTTGCTTGCTTTGCCTATATATCTAGTTAACGATTCGTATTAGGGTTTGTAGGCACTTGTAAAATTTGATTTGTGCTTGTTTGATCACTTGTGAGACTCCATTAGAGTGCCTAGGAACCCTACAGTGGTATCAGAGCCTAGCTAGAGCCTTAGGCGAAGTCCCGACGGAATCAGAAGTCCGATCGACCCAAAACCCGACTTTGAATATGCTCTCTGTACATTTTTTAATTTCGAGGATTTTTCCATATTAAAAATATCCAGAAAAATCAGCAGGCTAATTTAAGAATTACTGTGAATTTCGATGGAGTAATTCCATCAAAGAGCCGCGGATCCGCGGCCATTTTGTCGTTATGTGCATCCTATTTTGCACAGTAATTCTTAGTTGTCTGTGCTGGTTTTCCTGGGGTTTTTTAATAATTTTTCCCAGAGTTGCATTTTCTGAGTTGTATTGGGGACTCGGTGTATTCGATCGGACTGTCTAATTTTTGTCGGTGTGCTTTTCCGGGTATTTTTAGAATATGTTAAAAAGTTCGACCGGATATAAATACCCACTTTTTCCCCTGCCGGGAAATTTCCAATTGTTGGATTTTTCCGTAGTTTAACGACGTTCTAAGTAGTGCAAGTAACGCGATGGACCCTCTAGAAGACAACAAACCTTAACTCGATTATGTGACCGTCTTGAACTGCCCTTTGAACCTTCGGGTTTGGGGCAGTACGGCGTGCCACATGTGAGGCGTTGGCTTGACCCTTCTACGGCTGGACCGTTGGTACTGAGGCACGAACTGAATGTTGTTAGACTTATTTCATGTGTTGAGCTGTATCGGGAAAACTTGGGTGTTCGATTGTTCGATCGAAAAGTTTAGCATTTTCTATTTATCCGGAATTTGATACAATAATTGGAATTCACAAATAGTTATGAGATAACGGAATGAATATTATAAACATAGCAGTTTAGTCTCACTTGATCGGTTGCCACGGAATTTTGATGTGATCAAAAGTCCGTCGCAATCACGTAGTGTATGCGGATACTCGCCGGATAAACTTGATAGACAGCCTCACTCCATAGCCCCGACCAAGTAACTGTAGGAGAACCCCATCGCCGAAACCATCCGTTCAGGTGCTCGCGGTAGCGGTGTTCCGTCTTGGTGCACTTTGTCGATGGCGTCGGGGGTGCGGCCGTCTACTGAAGTTTGCGACAAGCATTCGATCAGAACGTCGGGAATCCTGTTGAATTGCCCAACTTGATATTGAAAAGAGTTTTCGATAATGAGACTAAAATGCGGGGTTTATAATTGTTAGGCATGCGATGTCTAAGTAATTCATTTGATCAGGCATGCGATGTCTGAGGTGGTTGCGGATTCCAACTGTTGTAGTTTTACACTTTCTTTTCTGTGACCGTAAGTGTAATATATGATATCGCCGGTTTCGTTGCTATATGTCAACGACAATTGGGATGCGCATATTTACTTACGTTGATAACATGTGATGTTATGTGTTGCTGGATATGTTATATTGGATCGTCGTATTTGAATAGCCGGGGTTTTTTATGTGAGATGAGTGTTTTTCATTTTCATTCATGTAAAAACTTGTATGTAATATTCTTTTATTGGGGCACTTCCAGGTTGCGGATGTTGTCACCATTTGTATATTATTTACTTTTCCGCATTAGGATAGACCCAAGGAGGGGAGCACAAGTAACCGGGTTCTAGGGTCCAGTGGGAGACCAACACGAGGAGTCGAGTCCGGGTCTCCTAACCCTAGAATTGGTAGGGTTGCTTGCCGCTCTCGTAGGGGTCTACGGGTGTGGGATTGGCTATTCATCACGGCCGTGGAATCCGTGTTTTATACTGGCTCGTATTGAAAACACGGACGTCCTAATATATCCAATATTTCATATGTTTCTTCTGCTGTGATTTATCTGTGATCATGTGATGTTCTGTGACAGGTATTATATATAGTATATATGATATATTATATAGACGTTGCTTATGTTTTACACCCGCGCTAGCCCTGCCTCGCTCTGGCATTAGTTACCTAACCTAACGGTGCAGACGGGACATCGAGGCGAATGCGGATGGCATAAGCGTACGTTATATTTATCTGTGATGGTTAGGTGCACTTAAATGATGGGATATTCATTAATGAGATTAATGAAAGAAAGTAAACCTAATTGATATTGTGGAATCGAATTTCAAAATAAAACAGGTAGCTACAGTTCTTGCTTTGCATCGTGGTGTTCCTTGTAGAACGTCCTGCACCTTATTCGTTAAGGAAAGGACCGAGATCCCTTCACCGGGAGTGACTCCTTTAGCAATAACTGGCAGATGCTACACACTCGGTTTGTCTTTGATCGCTTCTATAGTTTCCGCTTTGCACAGTGATATATATGATATATCCCGCACCTCATTCGACGAGGAAAGGGCCGACGATCCCTTCACCGGGAGTGACCCCTTTAGCAAAAATAGAAAAGCCTCGAAAACATCCCATTTAAAAAACCATTTGATTCCGCAACGAGATCAAGTTCAAAGCGTTAAAGGTTTTCACAAAAACCAGTCGCAACCTTCCGTCATTTTAGGAAGTAGAGTACTTAGTATTCGTGCTGTGTTTGTTGACCATAGTCAAGGCACAGTGTACGGTAGCTAAGTGATGTCTTCCTACACCGCATATGATGCGATTAGTTAGGACAGTCGCGTGACTTTGTTGAACTTAGTTAAGGATTATGTGGGTGGGTCTAATTAATCACGAAATGACGGGTAGAACTTGACTAGTACTTATGATTTGTTGACCATAGTTAAGGTCATAGGTGCTAGGGGTAAAAACCTTTATCGGGAGTTTCAAGTGTTGAAACTTGCAATGAGATTGCATACCTTCTATGTGATAGTTGGATCCTGATACCCACTGCGAGTAATTGTTACTCCTGGGAGAGTTTTGCACTTTACAATTAGCCGATCAAGTAGGTGTCTAGAAAGGTGTCAACGGGGTTACGCCTCTGGGAAAACGAGGTTTACTGTAATTAGGTCCGTGCGAAAGCACGGGGAACCTCTCTCAAAGTACCGACACTGGCCTGGCTGAAAGATTGGCGAACTTGTAGAGTGTAATTAATCCCGGCTAGTCTTTCCTTTTAGGGTTTGAAGGAAGATTTGATAAAAACAGTGGGAGCCATCCTGATTAGATAAAATATATAACCAATCTGATCTTGCAAGAGCGCACGCTGAGTGTTTTCTTCTCTCTCTCTCCAGGTAGCGACCATATCACGCCTTAATCAAGATAATAATATGGATGTATTGACCGAACCCGCTTGTTATACTGAGCTGGGGAACGTTGGTCCCGCTCCAACTTATAATTGTTATAAGACAGAGCAGGAAATAGGGGAATGCCAGGATTCCCATGCCGCCCAAACGAAGAAAGTGCATGAGATGCATCTCCTTCGGGTATGTTCATTACAAAGAACTGTTTCTCAGTATCCTCTGCATCCTGGGTATATGATACCGGATCAGGATCCCAGATATGTAATATGTTACATAGGGCTACAAAAAGGTAGAAAAACTGAGAACGGGTGATAAGTTTCATGAGGCAGAAAACGGGGCAAGTGTTGCAGCCAAGTCTGTTGGTCACTGTCACCCTGTATTACTAATACATTGATTCTGAACAAATGCTATTAGATACCGAACCTGATATACAAAATCATATCAGTCTCTTTATTAGTAAAGAAATGATATAATTTTGTATTGTTGGATAATGTTTTGAACATTTCCTATATCAAAAGTTGATCGGTTCAGGCACGTTATCTAAAGCATTGACGTTCTAAATCAAACTACAGTTCCTTGTATACTGAACACACACAAGAGGAAGAGTTCAGAAATGAACGAATCATTCTTGAGGCATTGCAGACTAGGTCATATCAATGCGACCCGACTGGCTGAAGTTACATTTTAGATGCATATTTAAATCAGTTTGAATTTACATCTTATGAAACTTGCCAGTCATGTCACAAAGATTAGATGACCATAGCTCCGTTTACTGCAAACAGAGAAAGAGTTAGTAAACTCTTGGGACTGATACATGATGATATATGTAAAGTCTCCTGTCTACACATGCCAGGACTGGTTCTTTATACTTCATTATATTCTCTGATAATCTCTCAAGATTCAGTCATATATATTCCTGTTGAAACATAAGTCCAAACCTTTTGAGGTATTCACAGAATATAAGTTAGAAGTAGAGAACCAATAACCGGGTATAAGTATTATGTCCTATGATGAGATCAGGGAGGAGAATACTTGTGCATGGCATTCCTGGACCATTCTAAAGGAGAATGAGATTCTCTCTCCGTACTACTCCTCTGATTACACCACAGCACAACGGTGTATCAGGGCGGAGCAATTGCACAATATTAGATATGGTGTGCTCTATGATGAGTATTACTGAGTTACCTATTTCCTTTTGGGGTTATGCACTTGAGAAGCTGCATACCTATTGAATTAGGTTTGAATCAAATCACTGCCTACCACTCCATATAAGATATGGTATGGGAAGAACCCATCTCTTAAGTGAGTTAAGATTTAGGGTTGTCCGGCCTATGTTTAAAGCAAAATCCGGACAAGATCGAGGCAGGATCAGTTCTGTAGAACTGGAAAGGTTCCAGCTGTACAAAACTGCAGTTGATGATTTGACAGAACCAAAGGATTCTATAGTTTCCAACGAACCTCAGCCTCTCCGCCGATCTAGTAGGGTTCCTCATCCGCCTGAGAGATACCTCGGTTTCTCGATGACAGTGGGAGCAAGGATTGCATCATGAGATGATGACCCAACTAGTTTCAAGCAGGCCATCGAGAGCAGGGACTCTGTAAGAATAGCTGGATGCTTAGCGATCTGAGATGGAATCCATGTATACCAACAAAGTATGGACTTTAGCTGCTATATCTGAAGGGTTAAATCCCCATCAGGAGCAAGTATATCTTGAGAAGATTACTTGGTGTAGATGGAAAAGTTGAGACTTTCAAAGCTAGACTTGTTAAAGGTTTTCGTCATCGACCAGGCGTGGATAATGATGAAACCTTTTTCCAGTAGCTATGCTTAAGTCTATCCAGATCCTACTTACCACGGCTACATACCATGACTACGATATCTGGCGGTTGGGTGCCATGACTTCTTTTCTAAATACTGATTTAGAAGAGAACGTCTATAAGAACACAGCCAGAGGTCTTCGTAAACAGTGGGAGCAGCGGAAACGTGTGCAAGTTGCTTTACATAATGAAGCAGGCATCGCGGAGATGGAACGTCTGTTTTGATGTGATAGTCAAAGTGTTTGACTTCATCAAAATGGTAGACGAACCTTGTATATACAAAAAGGTAGTAAAGAGTAAGGTGGTCATCTTCGTATTGTACGTAGACAACATACTCTTGATAGGAAAAGAGTTTCCTATACTACGATCGGTCAATCTCCTATTATCACTAGGATTCTCCAAATATGATCAAAGTGATACCTCCTAAATCCTGAGTTTTCACCTATGAGATAGATGTAATTGGATGCTAGGATTCTCACTAGATGTAGTGAGATGGTATCAATCGATCCTGGGGAGAATCACTGGAAGAGTTCCAGGGTGATAAAGACGACTGAATATCAGTCACAGTCACTGTCTTTACCCTCAGTAAAGGGACGGTATGTTGGAAGAGTTCCAAGCTAGATACCGTGGCAAACTAGACGATAAAGGCTGGTAACATCGCTATTGAAGATACTACCAAAGAGGAAGTTTGGGTGTATATTGGTTCATAAGATGAACTAGGTTCCTGCCATTGTATGACAATGGAAGTGTGGCTTCGGCCCTAGAACCCTGGTCCCATCAGTGACCCAGACAAATTCTGAGGAAGCATCACCTGATCATGGAGATAGTTGATCTCCAGGTTGATCGAGGTTAGGAGAGTAGACTCAGAGGACAACACGGCGGATCCACTCACAAAGGCCTTTTCCCAGAGAGAGACTCATATGGGATGGTTGAGTATTAGATACTGCGACCACTGCTACAGATGGCCCTAGTGCAAGTGGGAGATTGTTAGTTATTTGTATGCCCTAGAGGCCATTACTGTACATTGGATGTATATTGTAGTGGATGCTGGGACATATATAAGTAGGACTTTCTTGCTCGACATGATAGTACGCTATCTGGTTGCTCTTTATCTTAACATGTATACTTTCTGTCTCTCTAATTACATGTTGATAAAGCCCTTAGGATGTGTACTCGACTTCCAGGACTATGATGAAGATCATACTAGTGGGGCCTGGGTAGTCAATGAGTACATCCTTCATTGTTCCTAGTCGTGGGAATATCGAGACGGGGCATCGATATTCCAGAGTAGACTAGCGTATATCTTCTCGACCCATGCGATGGGCGATGGATGATCCCATATCCATTGGTGTTTGACATCGGAGATGGTATGCGGGTGCTCAGTGGAGACTGGGTACACTGAACGGACTCGCCGAGAACTCCCAGATGGTATTATACCTCACGTCAGATGGCAGTTCTCTGGTGACACTGGTACAGCTTAGTCTGTTGACCCGAGATCGTCATAGAGTCTTGTGTGTCTCCCACTGTGCTTTGATTTCCACCCTACCACGGCTCTACTGAGTCATGCAAACAGGTGGTTTTTGGGTACAGTCCCGATTCACATGGAGGCAATGAGCGATAGGAAGGGATTCGTCTCTCCCGGTATTGGGGGTTGATGTTGCGCAATGCTCGACTGGCCATCACAGGAAATCCCTGGCCAGGGTTGCAGTGATATACTGGTAAGAGTTATCAGTAGTTTCACGAGTGTTATGGACCTTACGTCGGCATGACTTATCAAGCTATTGGGGTCTGACGTTTACCACCCCTAGGCGAGATCTGCGACATATCAGACGAACAGACCGGACAGTACGGTAAGTGTTACTGGTTGGATTCACAGGAGTGTGAGCGGGCTTGCTCGTCGATCTTCTGATCGCTCAATACCCGGGTGGCCGTTACGTTTAGCAGACCGCTTGCGGCTTGTGGATGTTTGATATGATCATCATCCGCTACCGGCGTATTGACGAGTCTTTAGAGTCCAACACAGAGGTTTCCTGGCTCAAGCGAAACGAAATAGGAGCGCATATGAGATATGTGCGGGACCGAGAATAATGCGTGTATGTGATACCGTATTTCATTCTCGCGATGAATGTGTCGAATGGTTGTATGCGATATAACCTAGTTATCGAATCAAGGATTGATTCGATAAGCCGATACATTAGATACTAGCCGGTTATATGCGACATGACCGGATCATTGAATGAAGTGTTGATTTAATGATTTAATGTATAATTATTTATTTGATATATTACTTTGCATTAACTAGTATTGGTTCACTTTAAATGGATTTACTCACTTGTTTTGTGCACATTGCATATGTGATATATTTTGTGCACATGATTGTATCATATTTGATGATACATGCAAGCTAGGGTTAGTGTAAAGAATTAGACCATGGTTAAGATTATGATTAGGGTTTTCTTTTTTCTTATTTATTTATTTATTTATTTTGGAAAAAGATGAGAAAAGAATGGTTGCTATTTTTGTTTGCTAGTTGAAGATTTTTGAAGCTTTGAATTAGTCCACCATTCTTGTCTCATCCTTAACCCTAACCATTCAAGTTAACCATGGTCCATTCTCTACAACTAACCAAGGGTTAGTAAATGATAAGTATTGATTTATTTATCATTTACTTAATACTTATCATATTCTTTTTCTTCATCTTCTTCTTCTTCAACATGATAAAAAGCTTGCTACATCAATGGTGATTGATGAAAAAGTGTGGGAAATCCAAAACTAAAGTCTACCCAATTCCTATTTCTTCATCCTCTACCTCTTGCCAAGTTGTATAGGGTGTTTACTTCACAAGTTTTCAAAGCTTGGTGAAGTTGGAGCTTGTTCTTGCGATGCTTCGACGTAGATCATCTTCGGCATCGAACCGACGATCAAGCCCGCCTATTCTTCGATGAAGCCGACGCTAGAGCCCAAGATACGATTTGGACAGCAAGGGGACTTCATCACGGAGCCTAGGAGGTGGTGGACCGGATCTACAAAGGTTGTAGCCCCTTCCCTATTTCTATATTTCCATTTACTTGCTTGCTTTGCCTATATATCTAGTTAACGATCCGTATTAGGGTTTGTAGGCACTTGTAAAATTTGATTTGTGCTTGTTTGATCACTTGTGAGACTCCATTAGAGTGCCTAGGAACCCTACAATTTGAACTGTAGGTACCTCCGCGTGGACTTCACGACAACAAGGAGAGCAGGGCGTCATTGATTTTAGCAAGACAGGATCGAAGGTGAGTAAATGTATATCTACGAGGGAAGTCAGGTGGATGGTGATTAATCTAAAAAAATATCTATTACCGCAATCAAGAACGGCGTCGCTTTGCAGCTAGCCGGTGAGTACGGGTCGGTCCACAGAGATGTTGTGAATTTCCTAATCGCTCTTACGAGTTAATTCCAAATGGTGTGAATGGATTAATTAAATAAAAAAACTAAATTAATTTAGGGTAATTGAATTAAAGATCTAACTATCTAACCAGGGCAAGGAATTAAATTTAATCTAGGGCAGAGAATGAAAAATTACCTAGGGCAAGAATTGAAATTACCTACTTACTTTACAGATGGCTTTCTCCAAACATCAACACAAGACTTGTCAGATCTGAATTTCTGAAATGAAAAGAGGCATCGATGCTCTCCAAAAGAAATCTAAATTTTATTGATAAAAAGAGGCATTGGGAGACATAGCCTTTACAATGATTTAGAGTTCCTATTTATAGAGGATAGGAAACCCTAGGTTACAATTGATTCGCACGTCTACATTTACCAAAATATCCTCAGGAAAACCTAGTCAAGATAGACTTCAAGCTTTGGTAAAATTTTATGTCTTTGTCTCTTTAAAAGGAAGTATTGGGCCTTGAATTTTTGGGCTTCCTTATTATTTGGTTCTTTTATTAAAATAGCTTCTATGTTTCTTCCAGATCTCCAGTGAATAATTGCGGTGGACTTTTAACCGTTCGCTTTGTAATCTTGGACCTTGCATTGCCTTGTACTTTATGAATTTTATCTTTGATGTAGGCTTGATCAAGAGTCTTCTGTTTGTTGGTCAAAGTCCACTTTTGCATCGTTTTCACTGTTTTCTGTCCAAGAACCTGTAACTTGTAATATGTAGTAGACATGCGTCAAAAGCACCTGTTTATTTATAAAACGAATAAGAATGGGGAATATAATAATACAATATTATGGTGTGAACAAATATCCCCAAACTTATTTTTTGCTCGTCCTCGAGCAAACTTATTTTTATTCTCTACACAAAACCTAACCGCACTTTCGCAGGGAAACGCGATTGCACTGAGCTCGTGCAATAAGCCGTTAAACCTCTAGGTGTCCCTAGTAGGAGGAGTGTTGTCTCCTGAGGGTTTTCAGCGGATACTACCGACAAAATCCTATCAATTTGGCTTTTCGACTTTAATTCTCCAATTAGGTTTTCTAAGAAGGAATTCTATTATCGTTGACTTGCAAATTATCCACCCATATTCTTCACACTTCCTCATCATCTAACTTAAGATTATATATATTCTTGTGAATTTACTTAGCTTTCGGCATCTCTTAAGTTTTCCTTCTAGGGTTCCATCTCCACTTAGGAGTTTCTATCAACTCTACTAAAGATACAAGTTCTATTCTTCACTCCTTTCTCTCATCTAAACTCCAATCATATATCCCCACGTGTGTGTTTAGATCACCCCTACACTTGTAAATTCAAATCAAGCAATCATACTCTTGTCCGTTGTCCAAAGCACTTATTAATTGGTGAATTTTTAATTGAATTTTGCTTACACATCCTTCATGCGACCGTTAATACTTCTTGAGGTACCAACAACCGATTATAAGATGCGTTTGCACTTTAAAGCGTAATTCTTAGTCTTGCAACACTCAAGGCTTTTAGCAGTGACTCCCAAACCAGTTGGTCTAAGGCACTAAGTGATGAAGCACCCTCGCTAAATATTTTTCTATTTTTACAGCCTTAAGTAATCGCAAAAACCAGTGTTCATTTTTTTCTTTATTCACTTTTTTTTTCTTTTATTTTCATTGTACTAAGGACTTTAGACGAGCATTTCAAGCTCTCCTTTACTATTCCAAGTTTCAAGGTGCGTGATTGTGCAAATTATAGGGTATACATTTTCAGAATCTAGACTTAAGCTAGGAATTATTTTTCAAACTTATACTCTAATAAAAATATCAATACTTTTCCTATGCTTTGACTTAGCCTAAGAAGTGAACTCAAAATTCGCCTATTTCTAAATAAACTACAAAGGCATATACTTTCTACCGTTAAATTTTAAGAAAGGATATTTTTAGGGATTTTACTTTACTAAGTCTAAGATCTAGTTGTTCCTAGCTAGTTAACCTTTTTGTCAAACTCAAGTCAATTAGGCCAAATTTGAATACATTAATTTTTATAATTTTTGAAAATTTTCAATTTTTATGGGTTTTAAAATAAGTATGCAAATGCAAAAATATACACATGAATGCGAAGGAAGAAAATGTACCGAGCATACCCCCAAACTTAAACTTGACAGTGTCCTCACTGTTATGCCATACCTAGAGGGTCAAAATGTCGGCACTCCCCTATTTATTTATTTAAAAAAAATATTTTTTTGAATTTTTTATTGTTTTGAAATTTTTTTAAATTTTTTTTATAGAAAAAGAAAACAAAATATATATATACATATATACAACAAGGTTCCCCCCAAACTTAAGCTTGGCCTTACACAAGCCAAAGGTTAGCACCAACCATTCAAAAATCTTATCGTGGTAATGGTAGAGTTGGTGAAAAGAGAGAGTGGAAAGAAAGGAAATGAGAAGCACACGAGACCGTGTGGGAAGAAAGGTAGAATATGGTCTCGGTGGAGGAGGAGAAGGGCGGAAAAGAGAAAGAAGGGTAGCACGATCTTGAGGGTGTAAATCGAGTGAATAAATTAGCACAATTTGTGATGACCGATGTGTTAAAAACGATTGTGCTAATCTATTAACCCGTCGAGAAATGGGGTCAAATCCCTCAAGATTCACAAGAAAGCATGGGTACGTCGAACTTGGTATTGGAGATGAAAGCGTAATGGTCTCGTGTACGGTCGGAACGATAGGAAGGACGAAAGGGAGTGAATTAGGGATATGCTCATTCTCACCGTAGTAAACTGTCTCGAACTTGAAAGATTCCATCAATGGTTCGAAACGACTGTAAGCAACCGAGTCTGATGGTTCAACTAACTCATCTGAAAATTCAAAGGACTCAAACTCGGGCGGTGAGTCATCAACATCGTCCGAAAAAGTGAAACACTCGTAAGTGTTATCGGCTGTGAGAACTGTGTCAGATTCAAAGGAAAATTTTTCAAGCTTACAGTCTTCAAGCGTGATCTTGTGCGTGGTCGGAACGATGGAAAGGAGGGATGGTGATTTAGTTAAAGATTCAAGATGATGAATTGGAAAATCCGACACATCAAACAAGAATGGTTCAACCTCAATATTATCCTCAATACTCTCCTCAATACTATCCTCATAATTTTCCTCAATATTTAGCCTATCCATGCCATTATCATCAAAATCAAGACGCATATGAAGTTCGGGAGAAACATCTAATGACTCGGGATGATGAATTGGACATAAAATATCAATCAAATCTACGGGGTCATCATCCAAAATATTCCCGGCGTCTATATCCTCAATCAAGTGAAAATCAATATTTTCTGACACCTCATCAAAATCATGGATATTTATCAATTTAGGTTCTAGTTTGGAGGTGTAAAGATCGAAATGATTAGGTGTGGTTTCACTCGAAAGGGATTCTACACAATCTGGCAAATCAAGCACAACAAAGTCACACAACTCGTTTTTATTTTCAACTGGTGAACTATTTAGGACAATCGATGGAAAATCGGAGTTGTGGGCTGGAATTGGGTATGGGTAGGTTTGATTTGGAAATCCTCTCAAATTCTCACTCTATCCAACCGCCTCCTCATATATTGGAAAATTTGGAGCTAGTTGGAAACTAGCTACCGGTTCACTCGGTTGCATAAGGGCGGCCATGGACGCTTCCACATTCCTAGTCATTTTGTTTGTTGCTGCAATATAAGCTGCCAACGACTGTTCCAAACTAGACATGGGTGGTGAAGGGGTTTCGGTAAAAGATTCGAAATTGTTTGGATACGTGAAACTCCCAAAAGGTTGTGTAGAAACAGGGTCTAGTGAAGGTGGGAAAGTCGGGTAGGACTGGTAGGAAGTGGATGGTTGGACAAGATTAGGATCAACATGTGGATAAAAAGGTGGATGGACTTGTTGATTCCTAGAACTAGATGAGGGGAGAGGGGTGAAAGATCGGCTACGAGATTGAGCGATATGCTCAGCAATGGACATCGATTTAGGAGTTACAGCAGGACTTGAAAAAGTGGTATCAACATATGAAGGTGGTAAAGGTGGACATGGTTGACACAAAGTGAGTTGCAAAGTCGAACTGTTTCTCCTAGATGCTTCTATTTGATCTTTCAAAGAAATTTTGGGCACGGAGGGATCTTCTTTAAATCGACTGAAACAATTGACGTACAACGCAAAGTTAGGTTCGGGATACCAAAGTTCGGCAAGAGATTTATGATGTGGGGTACCCATGATAGAAGAAAGGGGAAAAGAAAGAAGGTTGGGTGGTGCAAGGATTTATTTGCGGCTAAAATTTGCAAGTTGTTAAAAAAAAATTTCCTTTTTCCTTTTTCTCTTTTCTCTATATTTGGAAATTTTGCAAAAAGATTTTTTTGAAAAGAGACTTTGACACAAATGCGATCAACCACAAATGCACAATCAGGCCTAGATCTAGGGTCACCTAGGTCAGCTAGACAGCTCCTAACTATTCCAAAGGGCTAGAAATAGGACCTCAAACCACCTTTTCATCGCCAATTGCGGCCAGGTAAGTGCCAGGTAAGTGGTAGGCTCCCCGCTACAAGTAGCGGTCCTAATTAAGTAACCACTTGCCTTGACACACTTTCCTAGACACCGCAAAGTCAGGTTAGGATAAACGGCTGATGCCTATAACTAGTCCTCTGTACTATTGAGCTCGAAGTCCTTAGGGCTGAGTCTAGTATTTTTTAATTAAAGAATGGTCAATGCAAATGCCTTATGTGATTTCTGGGGTCCTGGGAAGGGTGATGAAATCCCCACCCAATCTGAATTGGTCAAAAGCCCCTTAAAGTCAGTTTTAAAGATATGCAAAACAGTAAATCACTTGCAATCAAATCATTTTTATTTTATGCACGGCGCAAAGAATCCTGCACAAGATTTGTTATTTGGAACGGAAGACTTTTTTAAGCGCAAAGAATCCTGCAGAAGATTTGACAAAAGATATATGGGGATTGGTATAAGAGGGAAAAGGGGAGCAAACAGTGCAAAATTCACGCACTGACGTGGCAGATGGACCGCGGAACCTCGGCAGGAGCGCGCTTGCGCGGCGGAATAGCGGCGGTACGGAGGCTTCAGGTCTCCAAAAAAATTGAGTTGTTCTGATTTTCCAACCTCTTTCTGTTTTGATGTATCTTTTTCTGTTTCGAACTCTGGATTTTTCCAGATCCGTCGATCCTGTAGAGATTCAAAAAAAATACCCTTCCAAAAATAACAGATGATATATTTTTATATTTTTTACGATTTTTCAATTTTTTATGATTTTTTAATTTTGATTAACCCGAAATTCCAAAAAGGAAATAACACGCCATCCCCGGCAACGGCGCCATTTAATTAATCTCAAAAACTATCTATTACCGCAATCAAGAACGGCATCGCTTTGCAGCTAGTCGGTGAGTACGGGTCGGTCCACAGGGATATTGTGAATTTCCTAATCGCTCTTACGATTTAATTCCAAACGGTGTGAATGGATTAATTAAATCTAAAAACTAAATTAATTTAGGGCAATTGAATTAAAGATCTAACTATCTAACTAGGGCAAGGAATTAAATTTAATCTAGGGCAGAGAATGAAAAATTACCTAGGGCAAGAATTGAAATTACCTACTTACTTTACAGATGGCTCTCTCCAAATATCAACACAAGACTTGTCAGATCTGAATTTCTGAAATGAAAAGAGGCATCGATGCTCTCCAAAAGAAATCTAAATTTTATTGATAAAAAGAGGCATAGGGAGGCATAGCCTTTACAATGATTTAGAGTTCCTATTTATAGAGGATAGGAAACCATAGGTAACAATTGATTCGCACGTCTACATTTACCAAAATATCCTTAGGAAGACCTAGTCAAGGTAGACTTCAAGCTTTGGTAAAATTTTATATCTTTGTCTCTTTAAAAGAAAGTATTTGGCCTTGAATCTTTGGGCTTCCTTATTATTTGGTTCTTTTATTAAAATAGCTTCTATGTTTCTTCCAGATCTCCAGTGAATAATTACGGTGGACTTTTAACCGTTCGCTTTGTAATCTTGGACCTTGCATTGCCTTGTACTTTGTGAATTTTATCTTTGATGTAGGCTTGATCAAGAGTCTTCTGTTTGTTGGTCAAAGTCCACTCTTGCATCGTCTTTTCATCGTTTTCACTGTTTTCTGTCCAAGAACCTGTAACCTGTAATATATAGCAGACATGCGTCAAAAGCACCTGTTTATTTATAAAACGAATAAGAATGGGGAATATAATAATAAAATATTATGGTGTGAACAGATGGCGTATAGCACCCCCGCAACCGTAGAATAGGATACTGTTATATTATCTATATATGTTAATGCGAGATGGATACTTAGCAAGTAGGGGTTTAGGAGACTCTAGGTTAGAATTGACATACTTGTAGGGAGGTTATTCTTAGTCTATTTTCCTTATTTGTGAGCCGTTAGTTTTACATCGTCGCATACACACACACACTTGGTTTGTGTGTGTGTGTGTGTGTGTGGAGGGGTGTATGTTCATATATATATATATATATATATATATATATATATATATATATATATATATATATATAGAAACACACACACACACGCATGAGATGAGGATATTATGTTATGATATGGATATGAGTCGATATGATCGGATATGATGTCGTGAGGTTATGATTTATGATCGAGTTGAGACCTCGTATATGATATGATATATTAAAGGATCATTGGGTGATATACACATTACATGCGATAACATGCGACTTGATATGATATTAGATTGTACGTGACCTTATATCCGTACCCTTGATTATGATATTGTACGACGAATGATACCGTATGAACTATGATCTATAAGATATATATGATAATTTGACCCATACCCTTGAATTGTCAGGATGTCGTACGATGGATTTTTACCATACGAGATATATATTGTTAGTTATGTATATGCCCTAGAGGCCATTATTGTACATATGATGTATATTATAGTGGATGCTTGGATATATATAGAGAGGACTTTCTTGCTCGATATGAAAGTATTCTATCTGGTTGCACTTTGTCTTAACATGTTGACTTGTATTGGTTTACTGTCTTACTCTCACATGTTGATAAAGCCCTTGGGATATGTACTTGACTACTAGGACTATGATGAGATCATACTAGTGGGGCCAGGGTAGTCAGCGAGTACATCCTATAATTGTTCTTAGTCGACGGTGTATCGAGACATGGCATCGATACACCAGAGTAGACTAGCGTATACGCATCTTGACCCATATGATGGGCGATGGATGATCCCATATCAATTGGTGTTTGACATCAAAGATGGTGTACGGGTGCTCAATGGAGATTGGGTACACTGAACGGACTCGCCGGGAACTCCTAGATGGATTTATACCTATCGTCAGATAGCAGTTCTCTGGTGACACTAGTACAGGTTAGTCTGTAGACCCGAGATCGTCATAGAGTCTTGTGTGATTCCCACTGTGCTTTGATTTCCACCTTACCACGTCCAAGAGGGCATGCAAAACGGTGGCTTTTGGGTATAGCCCCGAATCACATGGAGGCAATGAGCGATAGCAGGGGTTTCGTCTCTCCCGGTATAGGGAGTTGATGTTGTGTTGTGTTCGATTGGCTATAACTGGAAGTCCCTGGCCAAGGCTGATATGGAGTGCTACTAGTAAGAGTTATCAGTAGTTTCTCAACCTGTTATGAGCCTCACATCGACACGACTTATCGGTTATAGGGGTCTGACGTTTACCACCCCTAGACTGGATATGCAGCATATCAGACGAATAGATCGGACTGTACGGTAGTGTTACTGATTGGATTCATAGGAGAATGTGCAATCTTGCTTGTTGATCTTCTGATCGCTCAATACCTGGGTGGTTGTTACGTTTAGCTGACCGCTTGCAGCTTGTGGGTGTTTGATATGATCATCACCTACTGCCGGCGTATTGACGATTCTTTAGAGTCCTACACAGAGCTTTCCTAGCTCAGGCAAAACGGAGTAGGAGCACATATGTGATATGTGCGGGGCCGAGAATAATACAATATGAGATACCGTATTATATTCTCACGATATGAGATATCGGCCGGGTATATGTGATATAGCCGGGTTATCGGATCAAGTGTTGATTCGATGAAATGGTACATGTTATATTAGTCGGTTATATGTAATATAGCCAGATTATCGGATCAAGTGTTGATTCGATTATTTAATGTATAATTATATATGTGATATATTACATTACGTTAACTAATATAAGCTCGCTTTATTGATTCATTTTGTCACTGGATAATACATTGATATATATGCGATATATGTTAATTGTATTATTTTCTTTTGTTACAAAATATATTGTATATGTGATATATAATATTGTAACATGTTAGGGTTACAAATGCAACATGGTTGTTTAGTTTAAACCAAGTTGGGGTTTGCATTAGGGTTAGCTTTTGGGTTAGCTCTTTCATGAAGCTTCATGAAGTTTGACTTTTGTCATCTAGCTTGATATTTTGAGTAGATATTCTCTAACCCAACCCAAACCCTTAACCCATGGTTTATTCTCTACAATGGTTAAGCCTTTCATTCTTAACCTATGGTTGCAATTGTAACCACAACATTGATTCATTATTCATCACAAAAGGATTAGCTTCATCTTCTTCTTCTTCTTGCTCTTGAAAAAGCTTCACTAGCTTTTGTATTTGTGATGATAAATGGTGAGAAATTGAAAATAAAAGAGAGCAAAATTCCTAGTTGATCATCCTCATCTATTTTATCCACATAGATTAGGGTGTTCACTTCTCTAATAAGTTCATTAGTTAAGTGTAAGCTTGGGTTAGAGATTCTTCAAGGCAGATCATCTTAGATCAAGAAGACTTCAAGCAAGATGCCTCATTCACCTCATGGAGCCTCTCTAGAGTCCGGGTTCATGATGAACGCAGCGAAGGGACCTCAACTCGGAGCTAATGAAGTGAAGGAACGGACTACAAAGGTTGTAATCCCTAACTCTTAGAACTAAAGTTGTCTGCTTCGATGTTTTGTTTGATTCTCTAGTTAAAGATCTGGTGTTTGGGTTATCTAGAATGGAAAAAAATTTAAACTTGGCATGTGTGATGCCTCCCGAAACTTTGCTACCGTTGTAGGTATCCCAACAGTGGTATCAGAGCCTAGCTAGAGAATTAAACGGATAAGTCTAGGATTTCGAAACCGAAACAATTCCGAAACACGCGACGAAAAACCCTAGTTTCTGTCAAAATTTTTCTGGAGTCAAATTTTTTTCCAAACAGTTGTAGAATGATGTATTAGATACATGTTGAACACTGTGCAAAACCCACACCCCCTGCTCGGACCCAGGCCGGCGACCGGAGCACGAAATCCGGCGTTGCCGGATTTTCCATGGACTTTGGGATTTGGGTTTTGGTTGGTGTTCTGCTCTCTGGGGTTTGGAAATTGTGGTGTTGTTTACTTTTGCTAAAATTACATGTGATGTTAATTTACTGCATTAATAAATTCTGAGTGTTTCGTATTCGAAATTCTAGTTTCTGTTTCGGTTATTTTTGACGGTATTGGAAAGTTCGATCGGATATCAAATACCGACTTTTTCCCTTACTGAAAATTTTCAAGAGTTGGATCTTTTCACAGTTATAGAACATTCAAATATCATGCAAGTGATGCGGTGAACCCTCTAGAAGAAAAAAACCTTAACTCGATTTTGTGACTGTCAAAACCATCACCGAAACTTAGGGTTTGTGGTGGTTTAGCGGTGCCACAAGTGAGGCGTTGGTTTGACCCTTCTTCGGCTGGTTCACTACTACTGTAGCATGTGATGGATACTTCTAAACTACGCTCAAGTGTTAAGCATTTTAGGAAATTTTGGGTGTTTGTTGATTCGATCGGAATGTTTAACATCGTCTAGCTTTTTCTGTAATGTGATACAATATGTGGAATTCATACAGTTAGGCATGAAATGCGAAGTATGTGATATTTCGGATTTATGATTTCTAAGGATATTGTGGATTCCAAATGTTGTAGTTTTACATTTTCTTTTCTGCGACCGTAAGTGTAATATGTGCTGTATCGCCGGTTTCGTTGCTATACATTAACGACAATTGGGATAAGCATATTTACTTATGTTGATGACATGCGATGTTATGTGTTGCTATGATATGTTATATTGGATCGTCGTGTTCTGAATAGCCGGGGTTTTATGTGAGATGAGAGTTTTTATTTTCATTCATGTAAAATTCATGGTATGTAATATTCTTTTATTAGGGCACTTCCGGGTTGAGGATGATGTCACCATTGTATATTATTTACTTTTCCGCATTAGGATAGACCCAAGGAGGGGAGCACAAGTAACCGGGTGCAGTGGGAGGCCATCTAGAAGAGTCGAGACCGGGTCTCCTAACCCTAGAATTGGGAGGGTTGCTTTCTGCTCTCGTAAGGGTCTAGGGATGTGGGTTTGGCTATTCATCACGACCGTGGAATCCGTGTTTTATATAGGCTCAAAATAAAACACGGACCTCCTAGTATATCCAATATTTCATATGTTATCTTCTGCTGCAATATTCTGTGATGAGATCATATTACTGCCTGAGACGAATGCTTATACTATATATATATATATATATATATATATATATATATATGATATATATATATTACTGCTTTCGTTTCTTCTGTGATGCTTAGGAAGCATAATTGATGGGATTCATTAATGAGATTAATGAAAGAAAAGAAACCTAAAAGATGTTGTAGAATCAAATTTATAAAAAGGGTAGCTCTAGTTTCTGTTTTGCATAGCGGTATTCTTTGTAGAATATCCGGCACCTTATTCGATAAGGAAAGAGCCGAAATCCCTTCACCGGGAGTGACCACTTTAGCGAAACTAGCAGATACTACAAACTCACTCGGTTTAGTTTTTGATTGCTTCTATAGTTCTTGCTTTGCATAGCGCTATTTGTAAAATATCCTGCACCTTATTCGATAAGGAAAGAGCCGAGATCCCTTCACCGGGAGTGACCTATTTAGCGAAACTAGAAAAGCCTCAAAAACACTCCTTTTCAAAATCACTTGTTTCTACAACGATATCAAGTTTATTACGCAAAAGGTTTTCATAAAAACCTATCGTAGCCCTCCGTCATTTCAGATAAGTACTACTTAGTATTCGTGCTACATTTGTTGACCATGTTAAGGCGTAGTGTGCGGTAGCTAATTAGTGCTTATCTGCTAAAGCATGTGATGTAATTGGATTAGGGTAGTCATACGACTTTGTTGACCATGTTAAAGGTCGTGCGGGTAGTTTAATTCAATCGAAAAATGACGGGTTGAACTTGGCTAGCGCTTATGATTTGTTGACCATGTTAAGGTCATAAGTTGCTAGGGGTAAAAGAATTATCGGGAATTTCAAGTGTTGAAATTTGCAATGAGATTGCATACCTTCTATGAGATAGTTGGATCCTGATACCCACTGAGAGTAAGAGTTACTCCTGGGAAAGTTTTATGCATGACAATTAACCGATCAAGTAGGTGTCTAGAAAGGTGTTTACGGGGTTATGCCTCTGGGAAAATGAGGTTTATTTTAATTAGGTCCATGCGAAAGCACGGGGAACCTCCTTCAAAGTACCAACACTGACCTGGCTGAAAGATTGGAGAACTTGTAAGGTGTAATTAATCCCGGCTAGTCTTACCTTTTAGGGTTTGAAGGAAGATTTGATGAAAACAGTGGGAGCTATCCTGATTAGATAAGATAATAACCAATCTAATCTTGCAAGAGCGCAAGCTAAAGTGTTTTCTTCTCTCTCTCTCCAGGTAGCGACCATGTCAGGCCTTAATCAAGATAAAAATATGGATGTATTGACTGAACCCGCTTATTATACTGAGCAGGGGAACGTTGGCCCCGCTCTAACTTATAATTGTTACAAGTCCGAGCAAGGAATAGGAAAATATTTGGATTCTCATGCCGCCCAAACGAAGAATAAGCATGCTGATGCATCTTCTTCGGGTGTGTTTGTTATCGAGAACTATTTTTCAGTTCACTCTACGTCCTGGGTATTAGATACCGGATCAGGATCCCATATATGTAATATGTTACGTGGGCTACGTAAAGGTAGAGAACTGGGAGAGGGTGATCATTCCGTAAGAGTAGGTAATGGTGTAGATGTTGCAGCCAAAGCAGTTAGCGAATATCACCTTGTATTACCAAATGGTAATATATTGATTCTGAACGAACGCTATTACATTCTGACCCTGATATGCAATCTTATATCAGTTTCTTTATTAAGTAAAGAGGGATATAGTTTTGTAGTACAAGATTATGTTATGAACATCATCCTAGATGAAAAGTTGATTGGATCAGGCTCGTTAAATAATGGCATATACGTTCTAAATCAAACTACAGTCCTTAATGTACAAAACACACACAAGAGGAAGAGTTCAGAAATGAACGAATCCTTCTTGTGGCATTGTAGACTAGGTCATATCAATGCGACACGACTATCTAAGTTACATAAGGATGGATATTTGAATCCGTCGAATTATCAACTTACGAAACTTGCCATTCATGTCTCGAAGGCAAAATGACCAAAACTCCGTTTAGTGACACGGAGAAAGAGTTACGGAACTCTTGGGACTGATACATAGTGATGTATGCGGTCCCATGTCTACACATGCCAGGAATGGTTCCTCGTACTTCATTACATTCACTGACGATCTCTCAAGATATGGACATGTGTTCCTGTTGAAACACAAGTCTGAAGCTTTAGAGAAATTCAAAGAATATAAGCACGAAGTAGAGAACCAAACGGGTAAAAGTATTAAGATCCTTCGATCTGATCGAAGAGGAGAATACTTAAGCAATGAGTTCCTGGACTATCTAAAAGAGAATGAGATTCTCTCTCAGCTTACTCCTCCTTATACACCATAGCAAAATGGTGTATCGGAGCGGAGGAATCGCACCCTATTAGATATGGTGCGCTCAATGATGAGCACTACTGAGTTGCCTATTTCCTTTTGGGGTTATGCACTTGAGACAGCAGCATACCTATTGAATCAAGTTCCATCTAAATCAGTGCCTACAACCCCATATGAGATATCGAGAGGAATGAGACCATATTTTAAACGAGTTAAGATATGGGGTTGTCCGGCCTATGTCAAAAGGCAAAATCCGGACAAACTCGAGGCACGATCAGTTCTATGCAAGTTTGTGGGATATCCAAATAATTCACAAGGATATATTTTCTACCACGCTGAGGAGCAAAAGGTGTTTGTTTCTCAATACTCCACCTTTTTAGAAAAGGAATTTCTTGCGAAATAAATTAGTGGCATAGAGGTAGAGCTGGAAGAAGTTCCAGCAGCACAAACTACAACTGAAGATTTAGTGGAACAAGAGCATTCGATAGTTCCTAACAAACCCCAGTCTCACCGTCAATCTAGTAGGGTTTCTCATCCACCTGAGAGATACTATGGTTTTCTCGTAGATGGTGGGAGCGAGTATTGCATCATGGAAGATGATGACCCGACTAGTTTCGAACAGGCCATCACGAGTGGGGACTCTGTGAAATGGCTGGATGCAATGTGATCTGAGATGGAATCCATGTACACCAACAAAGTATGTACTTTGGAAGTTGCTTCTGAAGGGGTAAAACCCATTGGGAGCAAATGGATTTTTAAGAAGAAACTTAGTGTAGATGGAAAAGTTGAGACTTTCAAAGCTAGACTTGTTGCAAAGGGTTTTCGTCAACGACCAGATGTGGATTATGACGAAACTTTTTCTCCAGTGGATATGCTTAAGTCCATCCGGATACTACTTGCCATTGCTGCATACCATGACTACGAAATCTGGCAGATGGATGTTAAGGCCGCCTTTCTAAATAGTGATTTAGAGGAGCGCGTGTACATGACTCAGCCAGAGGGCTTCGTTGATAGTGGGAGCAACGGAAAGGTGTGAAAGCTGCTTAAATCCATCTACGGGTTAAAACAGACATCGCGGAGTTGGAACATCTGTTTTGATGTAGTAGTCAAAGAGTTTGGCTTCATAAAAAATGTAGATGAACCTTGTATTTATAACAAGGTTGCAGAGAGTAAGGTTGTCTTCCTCATATTGTACGTGGATGACATACTCTTGATAGGAAATGATGTTCCTATGCTGCACTCGGTCAAGCTCTTCTTGTCACATAGATTCTTAATGAAAGATCTAGGTGATGCCTCCTGCATTTTGGGAATTAAGATCTATAGAGATAGATCGAAAAGGATACTGGGATTGTCCCAATCTAGATACATTGACACCATACTAAAGAGGTTTAGAATGAAAGAATCCAAGCGTGGGAACCAACCCATGATCTCTGGACTCACTCTCTCCAAAGAGATGTCTCCCAAGACTGATTTGGAGAGAGCTCGCATGCAAGGGATACCCTATGCTTCTGAAGTAGGCTCTATCATGTACGCGATGCTATGTACCAGACCCGATGTAGCATACTCACTAAGTGTAGTGAGTCGGTATCAAGCAGATCCTGGAAAGAATCACTTGACAGCTGTGAAGAACACTCTCAAGTACTTGAGAAGGACTAAAGAAATGTTCTTAGTGTATGGTAACATAGAACTCTAGGTGGAGTCCTTTACCGATTCGAGCTTCCAGATTGATAAGGACGACTCTAAGTCGCACTCGGGTTTTGTCTTTACCCTCAATGGAGGGTCGGTGTGTTGGAAGAGTTCCAAATAGGAAACCGTTGCAGACTCGACGATGGAGGCTGAATACATCGCTGCCAACGATGTTGCCAAAGAGGCTGTCTGGATGAAGAAGATCATTACTGAACTTGGAGTGGTTCCATCAATTGAGCATCCAATACCTTTGTATTGTGATAACAATGGAACTGTGGCTTTGGCCAAGGAACCCAGGTCCTATCAGAAATCCAGACATATTCTAAGGCGGTATCACCTGATCCGGGAGATAGTTGATCGCCGGGAGATCGAGGTCAGGAGAGTTGATACGAAGGACAACACTGCGGATCCACTCACGAAGGCCATAACCCAGATACAATTTTAGAGACTCTTCGGGATGTTGGGTATGGATACTACAACAGCTGGCCTTTGTGTAAGTGGGAGATTGTTAGTTATGTATATGCCCTAGAGGACATTATTGTACATATGATGTATATTATAGTGGATGCTTGGATATATATAGAGAGGATTTTCTTGCTCGATATGATAATATGCTATCTGGTTGCACTTTGTCTTAACATGTTGACTTGTATTGGTTTACTGTCTTACTCACACATGTTGATAAATCCCTTGGGATATGTACTTAACTAGTAGGACTATGATGAGATCATACTAGTGGGGCCAGGGTAGTAAACGAGTACATCCTATAACTGTTCCTAGTCGAGGGTGTATCGAGACAGGGCATCGATACACCAGAGTAGACTAGCGTATACGCATCTTGACCCATATGATGGGCGATGGATGATCCCATATCCATTGGTGTTCGACATCAAAGATGGTGTACGGGTGCTCAGTGGAGACTGGGTACACTGAACAGACTCGCCGAGAACTCCTAGATGGATTTATACCTATCGTCAGATAGCAGTTTTTTGGTGACACTAGTACAGATTGGTCTGTAGACCCGAGATCGTCATAGAGTCTTGCGTGATTCCCACTGTGCTTTGATTTCCACCTTACCACGTCCACGAGGGTGTGCAAAATGGTGACTTTTGGGTACAGTCCCGAATCACATGGAGGCAATGAGCGATAGGAGGGGTTTCGTCTCTCCCGGTATAGGGAGTTGATGTTGTGCCGTGTTCGATTGGCTATAATTGGAAGTCCCTGGCCAGGGCAGATATGGAGTTCTACTGGTAAGAGTTATCAGTAGTTTCTCGACCTGTTATGAGCCTCACATCGACACGACTTATCGGTTACTGGGGTCTGACGTTTACCACCCCTAGACTGGATATGCAGCATATCAGACGAATAGATCGGACTGTATGGTAGTGTTACTGATTGGATTCACAGGAGAATGTACAGCCTTGCTTATTGATTTTCTGATCGCTCAATACCTGGGTGGCTGTTACGTTTAGCTGACCTCTTGCAGCTTGTGGGTGTTTGATATGATCATCACTTACTGCCGGCATATTGACGATTCTTTAGAGTCCTACACAGAGGTTTCTAGGCTCAGGCAAAACGGAGTAGGAGCACATATGCGATATGTGCAGGACCGAGAATAATATGATATGAGATACCGTATTATATTCTCGCGATATGAGATATCGGCCGGGTGTATGTGATATAGCTGGGTAATCGGATCAAGTGTTGATTCAATGAAGTGGTACATGTTATATTAGTTGGTTATATGTAATATAGCCGGATTATCGGATCAAGTGTTGATTCGATAATTTAATGTATAATTATATATGTGATATATTACATTACGTTAACTAATATAAGCTCGCTTTATTGATTCATTTTCTCCCTGGATAATACATTGATGTATATGCGATATATGTTAATTGTATTATTTTCTTTTGTTACAAAATATATTGTATATGTGATATATAATATTGTAACATGTTAGGGTTACAAATGCAACATGGTTGTTGAGTTTAAACAATGTTAGGGTTAGCTTTTTCATGAAGCTTCATGAAGTTTTGACTTTTGTCATCTAGCTTGATATTTTGAGTAGATATTCTTTAACCCAACCCAAACCCTTAACCCATGGTTTATTCTCTACAATAGTTAAGCTTTTCATTCTTAACCTATGGGTGAAATTGTAACCACAACATTGATTCATTATTCATCACAAAAGGATTAGCTTCATCTTCTTCTTCTTCTTGCTCTTGAAAAAGCTTCACTAGCTTTTGTATCTGTGATGATAAATGGTGAGAAATTTAAAACAAAAGAGAGAAAAATTCCTACTTCATCATCCTCATCTATTCTAACCACTTAGATTAGGGTGTTCACTTCTCTAATAAGTTCATTAGTGAAGTGTAAACTTGGGTTAGAGTTTCTTCAAGGTAGATCATCTTAGATCAAGAATACTTCAAGCAAGATACCTCATTCACCTCATAGAGCCTCTCTAGAGTCCGGGTTCATGATGATCGCAGTGAAGGGACCTCAACTCGGAGCTAATGAAGTGAAGGAACGGACTACAAAGGTTGTAATCCCTAACTTTTAGAAGTAAAGTTGTTTGCTTCGATATTTTGTTTGATTCTCTAGTTAAAGATCTTGTGTTTGGGTTATCTAGAATGGCAAAAAAATTTAAATTTGACATGTGTGATGCCTCCCGAAACTTTGCTGCCGTTGTAGGTATCCCAACATATATATGATGATTGATTCGCACTCTTGAGTTGATGATGCCGTACGATGGATATTACCGTACGTGATGCTATGAGGCAGGATCGCCGACTACTAGATATATTGACTCGAATATGCTTTCTATTTCTATTTACTTTCGACTCAGTTCTTAGTTTAGTCTCTTAGTTGCTTGGGTAGATGTTAGATTAGAATCGAGTCATACCTATTTCCAAAACTAACGAATCGTATGTATTTCAAAAGACAATCCGAGGGACGTTGCGGATTTTCAAAATGATATCTTTTTTCTCAAAACACCGTAGCTCCTACTTTTCCAAAACAACGATTCACGCTATTTCCAATACTATAACTATATGGCTCATATATAGATACATACCTTATAATGTTGCAATTACTATTTATTTCCTATCATGTTCATTTTGTATATACATGTGTTTTAATTAGCTGTTATGATCTCGCCTGCTAGGACACAAGCACCATTACCGATGATGCGTATATTGGACGTACACTTGCTTGCCGGCTCATACACATCAGCATCGGTGATTGCCATGTCACGTACACTTTAGTAACCGTTACTTCATGCGTATACCTTGATAAATTGTAGCTAAGTAGTACTGTTTTGCATTCATGATATCATATGCTAGTTTAGAATTTGTATTTCTTACTTAGATGCCAAATGCGTTCACATACATACATTCCGGTTATGTACTGCAGTTGGGCTCTATGCCGATATTCATTGTTCATTATTGACTCATGATTATGAGATTACAGTATTTCATGAGATTTCTAGATTTGGGAAACCACATGTGAAATTGAAAACTTATGCTCCTTTTAAAAGAAAATGCGGTTTTCCATGATATGTTGTGTGACGTCCACCATGAGATTTCTCGGTTCTGGAGCATATATGATATATGATTACCCGCCACGAGGAGCGAGGGCGATACCGTCTGTGGGTACATGGTAGACCCAGTGCGGTACCCCAGGGCAAGAAGGCCGTATAGAGATTGAGATGTTGAGCCCGGCAGGGGAGCACTGCCGACCGGTGATAGTTGGTACGGCGGATATCCGGAGGATACCGACTATAGTCATGAGATCAGATGATATGGGCCGATCCGGACTGATGGAGCCCAAGATTCAGATGATATGGGCCGATCCGGACTGACGGAGCCCGAGATATGAGGATTGTGTGTCGCTGATGGACACGGTTTTCATGATGTTTTCGAGTGTCGATGCTTGGCACTCAAGTTCTATCATGATTTTGTGTGTCGTTGCTGGACACACGTTGGATGATGTATTTATACATGATACACATGACATGTATTTTCTTTGTGACACGGGCACGAGTACTTGGCTTTACACATATGCTTATATTATTACCTTTACTGCTACTCGATATTATCGTGTTACTATTATTACTGTATCGTACTGTATGACCTAGGAGATAGTCATACATTCGGTTTCTACTCGATGATGTCTTCAACTCACGAGTTAGCAACTCACCCCTGTTGTGCCACAGTGTCTTGCAGGTTTGACCGCACAGATTTTTCGTAGTGGCTTTGCTGGCACACTGCTTTTCTTCCGGGTGATTTGCTTTGGTAGGTGGGGTTCATTTATATCGTGACCAACATTGTACTTGTATGTTTATTTTTGTTGTATCTAGTTAAAAGATCCATCAACTAGACTTTATATATTTGTAGACTTAGAAGACGCTATTGTATATTCTTTCGGCCTTAGAGTCATGCTCATGTATTTATTATTGTTTCCGGTTTCTTGATGATGCTTTGGTTTCTTTATTTTCTTTCTGTGTTTTGATCCTCGCCTTCGGCGTTGTATATTTATATCTCCTTTGTAATTTGTAACCCGAAAACAATACAAACGTAATAATAATACCATTTCATTATACCATTATTTCAAAACTCCACCTCCACTATTTTTCCTAAAAAGGTTTAGATTTCTGGGATTTTGGCTTACATGAATTAGGTGGGGTCCTATAGACTTCACATGATTCAAGTGTCAGTTGTATACCTTTTCAGGGTCATGATAAAGTTGGTATCAGAGCGTTAGGTTTAACCTATATTCGAGTCTAGATTTGACTATGCGGAGTCTAGGGCGTATATATATGTAACGTTCTGGAAAAAAAATCGTTTAGGTGAATTTGCCGATAATCGGTAATATAACTCGTATTTTTCCGTAAAACGTAATTAAAATCATTTTTCAATATAGACTTAAATATACATATTCTAGCTATGTAATGGCTAGTATTGATATTTGTTTAGTCACTTATAAAATTGTTAGTTTACTTAAATATTTTCCTTAATTAATTATTTTAAGTATCATTTAAGCTTTCACTTATACATTTAAATAGTACTAATTACAAATGAGAATGGTTGATTAGTCAAATGTGAACTATGACAACTTTAAACCAAATTTGTAACATGTTTTCTTTTCTCATTTGGGTTCCAAGGTCCTAGTTCATTCTAGGGTAAATAATTAGAGATAAAATAAAATAAATAATAGAATTATGTTGTAGGTTGTATTTATGAGCTAGGAGAGGTTTTCCTTAACTTGGGAACTCCTACCCACACCCACATAAAACCCACACTCACCCACTTCCCCTGCTGGCCGAGCCTTAGGCTGCCCCCTCCACACCTCACACTTAAAGTTTAAATTGAAATGAAATTAAAAAGAAATGAATAAACAATGAGGTATGGGGTATTTCTTGACTTCACAAACATCCACACACTTCACTCACCTCACTCTCTTTCTCCCCATCACACTTGGTCGAGCCCCCTTGTAACATTTCAGAAAAATAAAATATTATTTTTGGAAAATTAAATAATTAAAATAATAAATATTAAGAATATTTTAATGAATGGAGATTTGTTTTAATGTTATGGTTTGATTATATACCAATAGATTGGAAAAATATTGGAAAATTACATTGAATGTTGATTTTTAAAGAATTTGTGAGATTTAGACATGTTATGAATTATTATATAATTTATTATATACAAGTTCATGTCTAAGCTTGTTTAATAATCACTAATTATGCATTATCATGTTTATGCGTATGACATGCACCATGTCATATTTGCTAACACTTGTTACATTTTTGAAAACTTGCCTCAAATCCTAAATTGTGCAAGGTTTCATTTGGGTTTTCTATTTTTTTATAAAAAGAAAAGAAAAGGAAAGGAAAAGAATTTTTAAATGTGGCATGGGGAGACAAGGAGGTATGGGTTTAGGAGAGAGAGAAGAGAGAGAGGGGGTGAGGGGTCAATTGACCATGGCCTCATATCTTCTTGTATTTTGTTCATTCATCTTCTTCTTCTTCCTTCACCTTGGCTGCCCTCTTTCCCCCACCTCCTCTACCTCTACACAACACCATTAAATCCACTCCAAAACCTTGCATTCCTTTCATTAAAATTGTGCACAACCTCACAACAAACCCTATGGAACAACCAAGTTGCCATTTTGAAGACTTTGGCAACTCAAGAAAATTCTTGAGTTGCCAAATGAGGTATTTCCTATACCATTAGTGTAGTAATTGATTTAATTTAGCATCTATTTTAGTTTAGAGTTTAAATGAGGTTTAGTGATCTTGGAAATTTCCAAGTTGAGGTTTAGGGCATGAATTGGTTTGTGAAGGTGTAATTGAGGGTTAATCATGGCTACAACCCCCATAGTGTTAATTTTGTGAACTAAAATAGAGACTAAAACCCAAAGACATGATCTTAGAAACCCCGATATCGGAAGTTGTGGTATTTGTGAGGTGTTATTGGAGATCTGCTATCACCCGGGGACCTTAGAAATTATTTAGCAAAGACTTAGAGATGTGAAGGCAACCTAGAAGCTACCCTAGAGCCCCGAGCCCCTAATTCATTTTCCTAGCCGCAAATTATCTCATTTTGGCCACAAATTTCGGCCTTGGTATGGTGGAATCGCTTTGTGCTTGGTCCATGGCTCCATTTTAGGCAAATTAGACCTACCCCATATGCAGAATTGGCTAATTTCACCTGAAACGAAATCTGGAACCTTTTTCTTGATATGTTGTTTTGTTTTGTGACTTTAAATGACTTTGATTTTTGGATATTGTGTTTCATCTCGATCGATTGGCGTTTGTACGTCAATGCCGATGGTTATTTGGCTCTTTTGCATGAGTAGACTATAGGTTTTAACCTATGTGCGATCCGCGTGCTGTTTTGGTTTTCGTGCGTGATTTCTGTTTACGAAGTTATGTGTGTATATATGTAGGTACCCTCAAGTGGACTTTGAACAACAAGGATGAACGTGACATCATCGATTTCGGCAAGTAAAGATCAAGGTGAGTAGATTTATATCTACGGTGGAAGTCGGGTGGATGGCGTATAGCACCCCCGCAGTTTCGTAGTGTAATATACGAATACGTTATATATGTATATATAATTATGTGTATTGTGAGACTAAATGAGTATCAAGATATGCTTTAGGTGTTCACGGGTTAGTTTTAGTGTAATTGTAAGATAGTGCTTATAGTGTAATTTCTTAGTCGCAAAACCCTAGGATAAAAGTTGACATACACACACACATGCACACACTTGATGTTTTGGTGTATATGGTTATATGTATATGTGTGTGTGTGTGAACGTGTTAATATATATATATATATATATATATATATATATACACACACACACACAGACACACACAGACACACACACACACACACACGTATACATATACGTATACGCATATGATGAGGATAGTATATGATACTCGGAGGAGAGTCGATATGATTGGGCATGATGCCGTGAGATCGGTTATATGACTTGGGTCGTATTATGAGATACGACATGATATTATAGCAGATCGTTGGGCGATGTGTTTTCATACACACGCGGATATATATGTTTGATGGTATCGGAATGTACTAGACTTTAGATTAGTACCCCTAATTCAGGATATGATGATAATGATACCAAATAAATAATAAGTTATATGTGATATTGACCCATACCCCGATTTTAGGATGCCGTACGATGGATTTACCGTATGAGATATAATTATGATAATGGATCCGCACTCATGACTCGAGAATGTCATATTATATTTATATTTTATCGTACGTAACGCTATTGAGGCGGGATCACCGACTACTAGATATATCGACTCGGACTTAGGTGGTTTTCCTTACCTTTTGATTAGTCTCTTAGCTTTGCCCTGTAGTTTACTTAGTAGATGTTAGACAGGGCTCGAATCATACTTATTTCCAAAACTAACAAATCATGAGTATTTTAAGGACAGGCCAAGGGATACTACGGATATTTCAAAGGACGTACATTTTCTTAAAAACATCATAGCCCATATTTTCTAAACACCACGATTCGCGCTATTTCAAATGCCAAAACTGTATGACTCGTATATATAATGTAGATTCTTTATTGTTGTGTTTACTATTCATTTTCCGTATATTCTTTCTGTTCGCATCGCATTGCATGCTTAAATGTGTTTTATTGTTATTATGAACCCATACTGTCAGGATACCAACACTATTACCGATGATACGTATGTCCACGAACACTTACTTGCTGGCTCACACACATCATCATCGGTAATTGCCATGTCACGTACACTTTAGAGAATATTACCTTATTGACATAACTTGCTAGCTGATAGTTCAAATATGTTAATTCTTTTATATGCTAGTTTATTTATTGCATTCCTTGCTTGATATCAGATGCATTCATATATTCATTTGTCAGGCAATATTATGGGGATTTATGCCGGTAATTCACTGTTATTTACTCTTGAGATTGGGATTTCGGATTTCCATGAGATTTCTGGATTTAGATAAACCGCAAAGATTTTATAAACTTATTATCATTTTAAACATAGAAAGTTGCGGTTTTCTTGTGATATGATTTGAGAGGTGTCCACTATGAGTTTTCTCGGCTCTTGAGCGGTATCATACACCCGATTCGAGGAGGAGGAAGAACTGTCTGCGGGTGCACGGTAGACTCGGTGCGGTATCCCGGGGCAAGATGGTCGCAGATGATGGCGTTGAACTCGGCAGGGGAGCACTACCGATCGGTTATTTGTGACGCGGTGGATATCCGGAGGATACCGACGTAGTCGTGAGATATTTATGATTTGGGCCAGTCCGGATTGCCGGAGCCCAGGGGCCAATCCGGATTGCCGGAGCCCGAGATATTGAGATATTGAGATTTATGATAGGGGCCAGTCCAGATTGCCGGAGCCCGAGATATTGGATATTGGGATATATGTTTTGTGTCGATGCTTGACACGGATTCTATGTTGATTTCATTGATGATACCTCAATTTTTATATACAAAAATCTCACTAAATTAAGAAAATAATTTTCTCATTCATGATGTATTCTGTTTTCATTCGTAATGCATTCACACATCATATATGTGATATGTTGCTTCCTGAGGCACTAACACGAGCACTTGATATTACAATTATGTGTAGATGTTTCGGGGTTATATATATTATCAGGATATTATTGTATGACCTAAGATGGAGTCATACATGCGATTTCTGCTCGGTGATGTTTTCTACTCACGAGTTGGCAACTCACCCCCGTTGTGCCACAGTTTCTTACAGGTTTTGCCGTACAGGTTTCATTGGCGGCTTTGCTGGCACACTGCTTCCTTCCGGGTGATTGCTTTGGTAGGTGGGTTCACTTGTATCGTGACCACCGTAGTATTTGTATTTACATTCAGTTGTATCTAGCAAACTCCATCAACCAGACTTGTATATTTTGATAAACTTAGAAGACCAGTATGTATATTCTTTCGACCTTAGAGTCGCGCACTGTATTATCATGGTTTTCCTCTGGTTTTCTTTTTGAGTTTTGATTCTCGCCCTTCGGCGTTGTATATTATATTGCTTGCGTGGTTGTGTCCGCCAATTGGCGAAGAACTAGCTCCCGCTTGGGGATGCCTTTATGTTATGCATGTTTGTACCCGTTTGGGGCCAGTATTTACAAAGGAAACTCTGCCAAAATTTTTGGAAAAGACTTGATGTTTTAAACATGCATACTATGGCTTATTTTGTTAAACCACTTGCTTTAGAACTTAACTTTTCCTTCTCTCTCTTTTCAAATGGTTTAGATTTCTGGAATTTTGGCATACTTGAATTAGATAGGGTCCTATAGACTTCATATGATTCAAGTGCCAGTTACATGCCATTTCGAGTCGTGACACCCCTCCCCATTTCTAGCAGCCCCCTTTCCATGTTTCTCCCCTTCTTTTCACCACAAAAAAATCCACAAAATTCCATTAAAAATCAACAAAAAGCTCACCAATTATTCAATTAAACCCTTACCCATTTCTCCTTGGCCTATTCTAGCATGGATCTTGGAGCAAGAAGACCATTTTGGGGAGGCTAAGCAACTAGTTAGATCTCTAAAGAGTGAGGTATAAATCTTAACCCAACACTTAATTTGTTAGTTAATTGCTTAAAGCTAACTTATTTAAATAACATTAAGGTTCTAGTTTGCAAGTTTGTGAATTAATGAAAGGGTTTTGTGATCAAGTTATTGAAAGGTTCCTAGGCACACTAGTGAGGTCTCACAAGGTATCAACCATGCCAATTTCAAAAATTAGAGTGTCGAGAAACCCTAATACGGATCGTTGGCTAGAAGTTTAGGCGACAAAGCAAACTAGTTAACACTTAACTACAAGAATACGGAAATACAACCTTTGTAGATCCGGTCCTCCATCTCCACGGCTCCGTGATGAAGTCCTCTCCGCTGTCCAAATGCAATCCCGGGCTCTAGCGTCGGCTTCAACGGAGAAAAAGCGGGCTAGGTCATCGACGACGATGCCGAAGATGATCTACGTCGAGGCATCACTAGATCAACCTCCACCTTCACCAAGCCATGAAAACTTGTGAAGAAAACACACACTACTACTTGGCAAGAGGTAGAGGATGAAGAAATAGGAAGTGGGTAGACATTAGAATTGGATTTCTCACTCATTTTCATCAATCACCATTGATGAAGTCAAGGTTCTTCATCTTGAAGAAGAAGAAGAAGATGATCATGATATGATAGAATAAAAAAGATTAACTTGAAAAGATAATCCCATTCATTCTTATCATAATAGTTACCATGGTTAAGTGTAGAGAGTGAACCAAGGTTAAGTGAAGTGGTTAGGGTTAAGCATGAGACAAAATGGTCACAAAGTCAAAACTTCATGAAACTTCAACTAGCATCCAAAGAAAGCCACCATTCATTTATTTTGCAAAATAAATAAACAAAATAAATAAATGATTAAGCAAAAGAAAACCCTAACCATTACACAACCATGGTTTAATCTTTACACAAACCCTTGTGAGCATGTATCATCAAACATGATACAAAAAGGTGCACAAAAATATATCACATATACAATGTGCATCAAGTGAGAAAATCCTATTAAAGTGAACCGATACTAGTTAATGCAAAGTAATATATCATATATATAATTATACATTAAATCATTAAATCAACACTTGATTTAATGATCCGGTCATATAGCATATAACCGACTAGTATCATCAGTAACAACTTATCGAAACAACACTTGATCCGATAACCCGGCTATATCGCATATAACCGAGCAATGTCACATATCGCGAGATTCAAATATAGTATCACATACTGGTATCATTCTCGGTCCCGCACATATCTCATATACGCTCCTATTTTGTTTCGCTTGAGCCAGGAAACCTCTGTGTAGGACTCTAAAGACTCGTCAATACGCCGGCAGCAGATGATGATCATATCAAGCACCCACAAGCCGCAAGCGGTCTGCTAAACGTAACGGCCACCCGGGTATTGAGCGATCAGAAG
This sequence comes from Agapanthus africanus, assembly GCA_030015575.1. Lineage (NCBI taxonomy): Eukaryota > Viridiplantae > Streptophyta > Magnoliopsida > Asparagales > Amaryllidaceae > Agapanthus > Agapanthus africanus. The sequence goes on from JASDDO010000029.1 coordinate 286,171,365, forward strand.
ATCGACGAGCAAGCCCGCTCACACTCCAGTGAATCCAACCAGTAACACTACTGTACAGTCCGGTCTGTTCGTCTAATATGTCGCATATCTCGCCTAGGGGTGGTAAACGTCAGACCCCAATAGCTCGATAAATCGTGTCGATATGAGGTCTATAACAATTCGAGAAACTACTGGTAACACTTACCAGTAAATCTCAGCAACCCTGGCCAGGGATTTCCTGTTATAGCCAATCGAACACAGCGCAACATCAACCCCTATACCGGGAGAGACGAATCCCCTCCTATCGCTCATTGCCTCCATGTGATTCGGGACTGTACCCAAAAATCACCGTTTTGCACGCCCTCTTGGACGTGGTAAGATGGAAATCAAAACACAGTGGGAACCACACAAGACTCTATGACGATCTCGGGTCAACAGACTACTCTGTACCAGTGTCACCAGAGAACTGCCATCTGACGTAAGGTATAATACCATCTGGGAGTTCTCGGCGAGTCCGTCCAGTGTACCCAGTCTCTACTGAGCACCCGTATATCATCTCTGATGTCAAACACCGATGGATATGGGATCATCCATCATCCATCTGTATGGGTCGAGAAGGTACACGCTAGTCTACTCTGGTATATCGATGCCCCATCTTGATACACCCACGACTAAGAACTTTCAAGGATGTACTTATGGACTACCATGTCCCCACTAGTATGATCCGCATCATAGTCCAGGTAGTCAAGTACACATCCTAAGGGCTTTACCAACATGTAACAGAGAGACAATCAGTATACACGTTAAGGTAAAGAGTAACCAGATAGCATACTATCATGTCGAGCAAGAAAGTCCTCCCTATATATGTCCCAGCATCCACTACAATTTACATCCAATGTACAGTAATGGCCTCTAGGGCATACATATAACTAACAATCTCCCACTTGCACTAGGGACATCTGAAAGCAGTGGTTGAAGTATCTCATACTCAACCATCCCATAAAAGTCTCTCTCTGGGAATAGGCCTTCGTGAGTGGATCCGCCGTGTTATCCTCTGAGTCTACTGTCCTGACCTCGATTACCTTGGAGATCAACCATCTCCATGATCAGGTGATACTGCCTTAGAATATGTCTGGATCACTGATGGGACCGGCGTTCCTTGGCATAAGCCATAACTCCATTGTCTCACAATGGGAGGAACGTAGTTCATCTCATGAACCAATATACACCCAAACAGCCTCTTTGGTAGCATCTTAAGTAGCGATGTATCCTGCCTTTATCGTCTAGTATGCCACGGTATCTAGCTTGGAACTCTTCCAACATACCGTCCCTCTGCTTAGGGTAAAGACAATGCCTGTGACTGACATTCAGTCATCTTTATCACCCTGGAACCCTTCCAGTGATTCTCCCCAGGATCAACTGATACCATCTCACTACAACTAGTGAGTATCCTAACATCCAATTAGATCTATCTCATAGATCCAAAATCCAGGATTTAGTAGGTATCACTTTGATCCTATATGGAGAATCATTGTGATATGCGGAGATTGATTGAGCGTAGCATAGGAAACTCCTTCCCTATTAAGAGTATGTCATCCACGTACTCTACGAGGATCACCACCATACTCCCTACTACCTTTTGTATATACAAGGTTCATCTACCATTTTGATGATGTCAAACTCTTTGACCACTTCATCAAAACAGATGTTCCAACTCCGCGATGCCAGCTTTATCCTATAAAGCATCTTGCACACGTTTCCGCTGCTCCAACTGTCTACGAGGCCCTCTGGCTGTGTACTTATAGACGCACTCTTCTAAAACATCATTTAGAAAAGCTGTCATGACACCCAACCACCAGATATCGTAGTCATGGTATGTAGCCGTGGCAAGTAGGATCTGGATGGACTAAAGCATAACTACTTGAAAAGGTTTCATCATTATCCGCACCTGGTCAATGATGCAAACTTTTAACAAGTCTAACTTTGAAAGTCTCAACTTTTCGATGTACACCAAGTAATCTTCTCAAGATATACTTGCTCCTGATGGGGATTTAACCCTTCAGATATAGCAACTAAAGTCCATACTTTGTTGGTGTATAAGGATTCCATCTCAGATCGCTAAGCATCCAGCCATTCTTACAGAGTCTTACTCCTGATGGCCAGCTCGAAGCTAGTTGGGTCATCATCTCATGATGCAATCCTCGCTCCCACTGTCATAGAGAAATAGAAGTATCTCTCAGGTGGGTGAGGAACCCTACTAGATCGGCGGAGAGGTTGAGGTTCGTTGGAATCTACTGAATCCTTTGGTTCTACCAAATCATCTTCTGTAGCTTGTATAGCTGGAACCTTTCCAGTTGTACATAACTTACCTTTCCTCGAGCTTGTCCGGATTTTGCTTTTAGACATAGGCCGGACAACCCAAATCTTAACTAGCTTAAGACATGGGCTCTTCCTTTTCCATATCACATATGAGATGGTAGGCAACTGATTTGATTGGAACCCTATTCAATAGGTATGCAGCTTCTCAAGTGCATAACTCCCAAAAGGAAATAGGTAACTCAGTAGTACTCATCATAGAGCACACCATATCAAATAGGGTGTATCTGCTCCGCCCCGATATACCATCGTGCTATGGTGTATTCAGAGGAGTAATGCTGAGAGAGAATCTCATTCTCTTTTAGAATAGTCCAGGAATTCCATGCTCAAGTATTCTCCTCCTTGATCTCATCATAGGACATAATACTTATACCCGTATTCTGGTTCTCTACTTCTAGCTTATATTCTGTGAATATCTCAAAAGGTTCGGACTTGTGTTTCAACAGGAACATATGTCTGAATCTTGAGAGATCATCAGAGAACGTAATGAAGTACAAAGAACCGGTCCTGGCATGTGTAGACAGGGGACCTACATACATCAACATGTATCATCCCAAGAATTCAATAACTCTTTTTCTGTTTCCAATAAACAGGGCTATGGTCATTTTATCTTTGTGACATGACTGGCAAGTTTCATAAGATGTAAATTCAAACTGATTTAAATATGCATCTATATGTAACTTCAGCTAGTCGGGTCGCATTGATATGACCTAGTCTACAATACCACAAGAAGGAATCGTTCAATTCTGAACTCTTCCCCTTGTGTGTGATCCGTATACTAAGAACTGTAGTTTGATTTAGAACATCAATGCTTTTAGATAACGTGCCTGAACCGATCAACTTTTGATATAGGAAATGTTCAAAACATTATCCAACAATACAAAATTTTATCATTTCTTTACTAATAAAGAGACTGATATGATTTTGTATATTAGGTTCGGTATCTAATAACATTCGTTCAGAATCAATGTATTTGTAATACAGGGTGACAGTGACCAACAGACTTGGCTGCAACACTTGCCCCGTTTTCTGCCTCATGAAACTTATCACCCGTTCTCAGTTTTTCTACCTTTTTGTAGCCCCATGTAACATATTACATATCTGGGATCCTGATCCGGTATCATATACCAAAGATGCGGAGGATACTGAGAAACAGTTCTGTATAATGAACACACCCGAAGATGATGCATCAGCATGCACTCTCTTCGTTTGGGCGGCACGGAAAACCTGGTATTCCCCAATTTCCTGCTCTGTCTTATAACAATTATAAGTTGGAGCGGGACCAACGTTCCCCAGCTCAGTATAACAAGCGGGTTCGGTCAATAATCCGTATTATTATCTTGATTAAGGCGTGATATGGTCGCTACCTGGAGAGAGAGAGAAGAAATCACTCAGCATGCGCTCTGTCAAGAATAGATTGGTTATTATTTTATCTAATCAGGATGGCTCCCACTGGTTTTTATCAAATCTTCCTTCAAACCCTAAAAGGAAAGACTAGCCGGGATTAATTACACACTACAAGTTCGCCAATCTTTCAGCCAGGCCAGTGTCGGTACTTTGAGGGAGGTCCCCCGTGCTTTCGCACGAACCTAATTAATGTAAACCTCATTTTCCCAGAGGCGTAACCTCGTTAACACCTTTCTAGACACCTACTTGATCGGCTAATTGTAATGTATAAAACTCTCCCAGGAGTAACACTTACTCGCAGTGGGTATCGGGATCCAACTATCTCATAGAAGGTATGCAATCTCATTGCAAATTTCAACACTTGAAATTCCCGATAATATTTTGCCCCTAACCTCCTATGACCTTGACAAAGGCCAACAAACCATAGGAAGCTAGTCAAGTTCAACCCGTCATTTCCTGATTGAATTAAACCCACCCGCACGGCCCTTGACAAAGGCCAACAAGGTCGCACGACTACCCTAACCCAATCTGCATCATATGCATAAGCAGATAAGCACCAGTTAGCTACCGCACACTACGCCTTGACAAAGGCCAACAAACGCAGCACGAATACTAACTACTACTTATCTGAAATGACGGAGGGCTACGACAGGTTTTTCTGAAAATCTATTGCGTAATGAACTTGATATCGTTGTAGGATCGAATGAATTTTGAAATGGAGTGTTTTTGAGGCTTTTCTAGTTTTGCTAAAGGAGTCATTCCCGGTGAAGGGATCGTCGGTCCTTTCCTCGTCGAATGAGGTGCGGGATATATCACATATATCACTGTGCAAAGCAAAAACACTTAAAAGCAATTAAAAGACAAACCGAGTGTGTAGCATCTGCCAGTTATTGCTAAAGGAGTCACTCCCGGTGAAGGGATCTCGGTCCTTTCCTCATCGAATAAGGTGCAGGATATATCACATATACCTCTGTGCAAAGCAAGAACTGTAGCTACCTGTTTTAATTTTGAAATTCGATTCTACAACATCTTAGGTTTCTTTTATTTCATTAATCATATTAATGAATTCCCATCATTTAAGTACCTAAACATCACAGATAAATACGATGTACACTTATGCCATCCGCATTCGCCTCGATGTCCCCTCGTGCACTGTTAGGTTAGGTAACTAACGGCAGAGCGGGGCAGGGCTAGCGCGGGTGTAAAACATAAGTAACGTCTATATAATATATCATATATACTATATACTGTATCTATCACAGAACATCACATGATCACATCACAGATATCGCAGCAGAAGAATCATATGAAATATTGGATATACTAAGACGTCCGTATTTTCAATACGGGCCAGTATAAAACACGGATTCCATGGTCGTGATGAATAGCCAAACCCACACCCCTAGACCCCTACGAGAGCGGCAGGCAACCCTACCAATTCTGGAGTTAGGAGACCCGGACTCGACTCCTCGAGTTGGTCTCCTACTGGACTCCAGAACCCGGTTACTTGTGCCCTCCTCCTTGGGTCTATCCTAGTGCAGAAAAGTAAATAATATGCAAACGGTGACAACTTCCGCAACCTGTAAGTGCCCCAATAAAAGAATATTACATACAAGTTTTTACATGAATGAAAATGAAAAACACTCATCTCACATAAAACCCCCCCGGCTATTCAAACACGACGATCCAATATAACATATCCAGCAACACATAACATCATATGTCATCAACGTAAATAAATATGCGCATCCCAATTGTCGTTGACATATAGCAACGAAACCGGCGATGTCACATATTACACTTACGGTCACAGAAAAGAAAGTGTAAAACTACAACAGTTGGAATCCGTAATCACCTCAGATATCGCATGCCTGACCAAATGAATTCTTTAGACATCGCATGCCTAACAATTATAAACCCCGCATTTTAGTCTCAAAATCGAAAACACTTTTCAATGTCAAGTCGGGCAATTCAACAAGATTCCCGACATCCTGATCGAATGCTCGTCGCAAACTTCAGTAGACGGCTGCACCCCCGATACCGTCGACGAAGTGCACCAAGGTGGAACACCGCTACCGCGAGCACCCGAATGGATGTTTTCGGCGACGGGGTTCTCCTACAGTCACTTTGTCGGGGCTAAGGGATAAAGCTGTCTATTAAGTTTACCCGGCGAGTATCCGTGTATGCTGCGTGATTGCAACGGACTTTTGATCACATCAAAATTCCGTGGCAACCGATCAAGTGACACTAAACTGCTATGTTTATAACATTCATTCAGTTATCTCATAACTTGTTGTGAATTCCAATTATTGTATCACATTCCGGATAAATAGAAAATGTCAAAATTTCCGATCGAACAATCGAACACCCAAGTTCTCCCGATACAGATCAACACATGAAACAAGTCTAAAAACATTCAGTTCGTGCCTCAGTACCAATGGTCCAGCCGTAGAAGGGTCAAGCCAACACCTCACATGTGGCACGCCGTACTGCCCCAAACCCGAAGGTTCAAAAGGCAGTTCAAGACGGTCACATAATCGAGTTAAGGTTTGTTGTCTTCTAGAGGGTCCATCGAGTTACTTGCACTACTTAGAACGTCTTTAAACTACGGAAAAATTCAACACTTGGAAATTTCCCGACAGGGGAAAAATTGGGTATTTATATCCGGTCGAACTTTTTAACATATTCTAAAATTTATCCGGAAAGCCACACAGACAAAATTTGATAATCCGATCGAACATTCGAATCCCCAAAACAACCAGGAAAATTCAACTCTTGAAAAAATATTAAAAATTCCCAGGAAAACCAGCACTTGGGACTAAGAATTACTGTGCAAACAAAATTATATAATGAGGCCGTACGGCCGCGGAACCGCCGCACGAGCCATACTCGTGCCGCGGAACCGCGGCGCCTTTGTGGAATTGGGCTGTCGAATTTCACAGTAACTCTTAGATATTCCTGCTTATTTTTCTGCATATTTTAATATCGAAAAACTCCAGATTTTGGAAAAAGTCCAGAGAGCATGTTTGTGTTAGGGTTTCGGGTTTGTTCGGGTTTCAAACTTCGTCTACGCATCGCCTAAGGTTCTAGCTAGGCTCTGATACCAATGAAAGGTTCCTAGGCACACTAGTGAGGTCTCACAAGGAATCAACCATGCCAATTTCAAAAATTAGAGTGCCGAGAAACCCTAATACGGATCGTTGGCTAGAAGTTTAGGCGACAAAGCAAACTAGTTAACACTTAACTACAAGAATACGGAAATACAACCTTTGTAGATCCGGTCCTCCACCTCCACGGCTCCGTGATGAAGTCCTCTCCGCTGTCCAAATGCAATCCCGGGCTCTTGCGTCGGCTTCATCGGAGAAAAAGCGGGCTAGGTCATCGACGACGATGCCGAAGATGATCTACGTCGAGGCATCACTAGATCAAGCTCCACCTTCACCAAGCCATGAAAACTTGTGAAGAAAACACACTCTACTACCTGGCAAGAGGTAGAGGATGAAGAAATAGGAAGTGGGTAGACTTTAGAATTGGATTTCTCACTCATTTTCATCAATCACCATTGATGAAGTCAAGGTTCTTCATCTTGAAGAAGAAGAAGAAGATGATCATGATATGATAGAATAAAAAAGATTAACTTGAAAAGATAATCCCATTCATTCTTATCATAACAGTTATCATGGTTAAGTGTAGAGAGTGAACCAAGGTTAAGTGAAGTGGTTAGGGTTAAGCATGAGACAAAATGGTCACAAAGTCAAAGCTTCATGAAACTTCAACTAGCATCCAAAGAAAGCCACCATTCATTTATTTTGCAAAATAAATAAACAAAATAAATAAATGATTAAGCAAAAGAAAACCCTAACCATTACACAACCATGGTTTAATCTTTACACAAACCCTTGTGAGCATGTATCATCAAACATGATACAAAAAGGTGCACAAAAATATATCACATATACAATGTGCATCAAGTAAGAAAATCCTATTAAAGTGAACCAATACTAGTTAATATAAAGTAATATATCATATATATAATTATACATTAAATCATTAAATCAACACTTGATTTAATGATCCGGTCATATAGCATATAACCGACTAGTATCATCAGTAACAACTTATCGAAACAACACTTGATCCGATAACCCGGCTATATCGCATATAACCGAGCAATGTCACATATCGCGAGAATCAAATACAGTATCACATACTGGTATCATTCTCGGTCCCGCACATATCTCATATGCGCTCCTATTTCGTTTCGCATGAGCCAGGAAACCTCTGTGTAGGACTCTAAAGACTCGTCAATACGCCGGCAGCAGATGATGATCATATCAAGCACCCACAAGCCGCAAGCGGTCTGCTAAACGTAACGGCCACCCGGGTATTGAGCGATCAGAAGATCGACGAGCAAGCCCGCTCACACTCCAGTGAATCCAACCAATAACACTACCGTACAGTCCGGTCTGTTCGTCTAATATGTCGCATATCTCGCCTAGGGGTGGTAAACGTCAGACCCCAATAGCTCGATAAGTCGTGTCGATATGAGGTCTATAACAATTCGAGAAACTACTGGTAACACTTACCAGTAAATCTCAGCAACCCTGGCCAGGGATTTCCTGTTATAGCCAATCGAACACAGCGCAACATCAACCCCCTATACCGGGAGAGACGAATCCCCTCTTATCGCTCATTGCCTCCATGTGATTCGGGACTGTACCCAAAAACCACCGTTTTGCACGCCCTCTTGGACATGGTAAGATGGAAATCAAAGCACAGTGGGAACCACACAAGACTCTATGACGATCTCGGGTCAACAAACTACTCTGTACCAGTGTCACCAGAGAACCGCCATCTGACGTAAGGTATAATACCATCTGGGAGTTCTCGGCGAGTCCGTCCAGTGTACCCAGTCTCTACTGAGCACCCGTATATCATCTCTGATGTCAAACACCGATGGATATGGGATCATCCATCGCCTATCTGTATGGGTCGAGAAGGTACACGCTAGTCTACTCTGGTATATCGATGCCCCATCTCGATACACCCACGACTAGGGACTTTCAAGGATGTACTTATGGATTACCATGTCCCCACTAGTATGATCCGCATCATAGTCCAGGTAGTCAAGTACACATCCTAAGGGCTTTACCAACATGTAACAGAGAGACAATCAGTATACACGTTAAGGTAAAGAGTAACCAGATAGCATACTATCATGTCGAGCAAGAAAGTCCTCCCTATATATGTCCCAGCATTCACTACAATATACATCCAATGTACAGTAATGGCCTCTAGGGCATACATATAACTAACAGTTATGGTTTTTATCATGTGATTATGGTTACAAAGTGTGGTTTAACATCTTAAGACATGAAAAATCTAAACTAGTTGTTAGTTTGCAAATTGTTACTTTAAAATTGTCTAAATTATATAATTGTGCAAACTAGGTTTTTAGAATTTATGAAAATAAGTGAGATTAAAATCTAGTTAATATTTGTGTGACCTAATTAAGTTATTAAATGAATATTGTGGCTACTAGTTTTGTTAAAACATCTAGATTTGCACAAAAACGGTTAATGGATGCTTACTAGGTTTTCGGAATAAATCGATTTTAAATTAAGTTGAGGTTTTGATGTTATACAACCTATTTCCTATAATATTTAGTGTGTTGTGAGCGCGCGATTGGTGCGATTGGGTTTTAGGTTTGGGGTTTGCCACGTTTAGCGACCCTAGTTGTGGTTTGTGGTTTTGTCGCGAGCGCGTTTTGTTGGATATAGTGCCCTCAGAGTCAATTATTGGATCGCAGGCACGTGATTGCAATGATTGAGGGAGGACCTATACCGGTAGGACAATCATACTCGAAAGGTTTGTATACTATCTGGTTTGTCTTTATCATCGTGTATATGCTTTAGGTGACATTGTAGTTCACTATTACACGTTGATAGAGAATAGTATGCTATCTGGTTTATCTTTATCATTGTGTACAGCTTTAGGTAACATTACAGGTCACTATTGCACGTTGATAGAGCCCTTAGGATTCTTGCTTGACGGCCAGCAGTATAATGGCGATCATATACGTAGGAGCTGGGGTCTATAAGCACATCCTTAAAATGGTCCCTAGTCATGGGAGTTTCGAGACTGGGCATCGATACTCCATTAGTAGACTAGTGTATACAGGCGAGACCCCGATGAGGGGCGGTGGCCGGTCTCACAATCCATTGGTGTCAGTTGGTTCACCTAAGATGTATACAGGTGCTTATTGGGTTATGAGTACACCGGACAGGACTCGCCGGAAACATGCTAGTTGGTATTATACCTAACGTCAGATAGAAGTTCCCTAGTGACATGTGTACAGGTTAGTTCATCGACCTGAGATCATCATTTGTCTCGTGTGAGTTCCCACTGTGCTTTGATTAATACCCTACCACGGCTCAAAGGAGTCGTGCAAACAGGTTTTAATTGGGTACAGTCCCGAGTCACATGGAGGCAGTGAGCGGATCGACAGGGGTTTCGTCTCTCCCGGTATTGGGGGTGAGATCGCGTTGTGTTTAGGAGAGCCATTACACGAAGTCCTTGGCCATGGCAGGAAATTTACTGGTAGGTATTGCTGTAGTATCTCAGGGTGTTCTGGGCTACACTCCGACACGACTTGTACCGCTTTTGGGCGTCTGACTTTTAGCAACACCCTAGGCCCGCCATGCGATGCTCATAGACGAACGGACCGGATTGTACGGATATTGTCACTGACAGGCTCAGTAGGGTGTCAGGATGAGTTCGCTTATCGACCTCCCTTTTGGTCAATACCTGGTAGCCCGTTACGTACAGCTAGTACTTCTGACATGCTAGTGGTTAAATCCACATCCAAATTATTGATGAGTCTTTAGAGTCCTCCACAGACTGTTTCTCAAGTTTTGGGCGAAACGTTGTAGAGGCCGTATGATATATGGCAGGGTTCGATCATATACGTGTGGTATTGCACGGATCATGATCGGGCGGATCATACTAGTGGGCTTTGGTTTAAGCCGGATCCTAGTATTAGATTTGTTGGATTACTTTAGTCTCATCGCATTCGCATTCAGTCGGAATGCGGATGCAGGTATGTATATACAGGTGAGGGGTATCCTTGTGATCCGTCACGAGTTTAGTTTAGATGTTGCCGTATCTTTTAATTGTTGTAAACATTTGGGTTAATGTTTACAAATGGAAATTGTAAGCTAGAAATCATCATGAGATGCATTTATTGTGACACATGCAACCTAGTGACTCATGGTCTCTTTTATTGTGCATATGTCACATTATATGATTGATATATGTGATGAAATGATAAGAGGAGAGAGAAGGGCAGCCATATGATGGTGGGTTAGCTCTTTTATTTTTGATTCTTGCTCTCATTTCATCATACAACTCAAGAAAGAAAAGGCTTCTTCTTCTTCTCCTTGCTCTAGCACACAACCTCCATTGATGGCATCATCTTCAACCTCCATCCATACAATGGATGCAAGAGACAAAGTTGTCACACACATTCTCTACTTCATCTTGGACACGTCGGCTAGAAAAGTTCATGCCCGAGTTACTTCGGATGAAGCGGGAGCCCGTAAAAAGACTCGATGATGTGGTGCCCTTTCCGACGAGAAGACCGGAGCTCGGAGATGGCGTGAGGAGCTTGGGATAGTGGCCAAAGACCGAAGGACACGGACGATCGGTATAGCTTATCTATTCCTTCTCTAGTTGCTAGTTTATAGGTTGATGGTTCGATCCGGGATAAAATTCTGCAATAGCGCCGGTTTCTAGTTTAGAAAAAAAAATTCGTTTCCGCATTTTGGTCTCGGACAGACGGCCGGGGCGCTACCGTAGACTTACATGGTATCAGAGCCACGCCATTAACCTTTACTAGCTTGATCTAACGTGTTTAGAACTTCGATCGAACGAGACTTCCGAAACCGCGATTCCATTTCATGAAGTTTCTGTCGAATTTTTTTTATCGTCAAAACATTATTTTGAGTATTGCAAAAAATCATGCAGGCTTTTTTAAGAACACTGAAGAAATTTTGTGGAGAGAGCTCACTGTAGTGCCGCGGAACCGCGGCCGTACCAATGTTTTGGCCGCGGTTCCGCCGCCGCCGTACTGTAGCATCAGACCACCAAAATTTCTACAGTGGTCTCTGAGTTGGAATTGGGGTTTCTGGTATTTTTTGTTTGGGCCCAGATTTGTTTGAGTACTGGGAATTGTGCTTGGGGCCCACTTCGGGAAATTTTGTTGATCGAAAATTTTAAATATGTTAGTTCATAGTATTTACATTATATCTACGACCGTGAATGTCATTTGATCGGTAAATCTTGTCTAATTGCTATAGCTCTTTTACACGGATTTGTGAACGTGACATTCACGTTGATGTTCTGTGTTATGCTGTGATGTTGCGGATTTGTCGTGGTGGATAGCCTGGATGCAATGTTAGTGCAGTTTGGTTGTATTTGTAAATTTGATATTGCGGGGCAAGTGTCCAACATGTGGACTGCCGTCACTGCCTGTTTGTATATTATTCTTTTGGGGCACGACCGGGCTGAGGTCGATGTACCCGTTGTATATATTTTACTTTTTGTACTAAGATTACCCCGCGGTGGGGTGCACGGATAGCCGGGTTCTAGAGGGCAACGGGCCCGCATCTCATGGCTTTGAGACGGAGGGGGCTTCACTCTAGAATTGGTGGGCTATTCGCCGCACTCGTAGGGGATACAGGTTGACCCAAGGAGGGGCGCTCAAGTTACCGGATTTCGTGAAGTATTGGGTGGTCCATTCACTTTGTCGAAAGGGGCTGCCTCGCTTCAGGTTTTGGCGGGTAACTTGCCGCGCCCGTAGGGGTCTAGGATTTCATTGCACAGGCTATCCACACGACCAGGGGAACGTAGGGTTTCAGTAGCGGCTCTATGAAATTCGGGGATCCCAGATTATCTGTATTGTTCTGTGATACTTATTACATTTCTGTGATGTTGCATTTTATCACGCCATGAGCGATTATTATATATTGCTATATATATACTAGTAGATGTTGTATATGTTTTACACCCGCGCTAGTCCAATCCCCGCTCTGTCGTTAGTTAAGTAATGAAAGGTTCCTAGGCACCCTATAAAGGTCTCACAAGGCATCAACCATGCCATTTTTCAAAAATTATGGGTGTCAAGAAACCCTAACACGGATCGTCGGCTAGATTTCTAGGCGAAAAACTAAACTAGTTAACATATTAACTAATAGTTAGATGCTACAACCTTTGTAGATCCGGATTTCCACTTGCTTAGCTCCACGTGGGTGTCCTCTCGCTGTCCATCTCGAATCCTAGACTCGATCGTCGGCTTCATCGGGAAAACGAGCGGGCAATGTCGTCGGCTTCGTGCCGAAGATGATCTACGTCGAGGTTGCGCAAGTTCAAGCTCCAACTTCACGAAGTTGTGAAACTTGTGAAGAAAACACCCAAAACAACTTGGCAAGAGGTAGAGGGTGAAGAAATAGGAGGTGGGTTCACTTTAGAATTGGATTTTACTCACTTTTGCTCAAGTTGCCATTGATGGCATCAAGCTTTTCTTGAAGAAGAAGATGATGAAGAAGAAAGAATATCATTAGTTTCTTATTTCAAAAAGAAAAAAATATGAATACTTATCATATCTTGACCATGGTCAAGTGTAGAGATTAAACTAAGGTTAGAAGGAATGGTTAGGGTTAAGGATGAGATAAGGATGGTGGACTTTGTCAAAGCTTCAAGAAACTTCAACAAGAGACAAAGAAAGCCACCATTCTCATCTAAACCTTTTCTAAACAAATAAACAAATAAAAAAATAAAAAGGCAAAACCCTAATCATCTCTTAACCATGGTTTAATTCTTCACACTTAACCTAATGAGCAAGTATCATCAAACATGATACAAAGATGTGCACAAAAGTATATCACATATACAACAAGTACATCAAGTGAGAAAATCCATTTAAAGTGAACCAATACTAGTTAATGCAAAGTAATATATCAAATATATAATTATACATTAAATCATTAAATCAACACTTGATTTAACGATCCGGTTATATCGCATACAACCGACTAGTATCTAATGTATCGATTTATCGAATCAATGATTCGATAACTAGGTCATATCGAATATAACCAATCGAAACATTTATCGCGAGAATGAAATACGGTATCACATACACGCATTATTCTTGGTCCCGCACATATCTCATATGCGCTCCTATTTCGTTTCGCTTGAACCAGGAAACCTCTGTGTAGGACTCTAAAGACTCGTCAATACGCCGGTAGCAGATGATGATCATATCAAGCACCCACAAGCCGCAAGCGGTCTGCTAAACGTAACGGCCTTCCGGGTATTGAGCGATCAGAAGATCGACGAGCTAGCCCGCTCACACTCCTGTGAATCCAACCAGTAACACTTACCGTACAGTCCGGTCTGTTCGTCTGATACGTCGCATATCAAGTCTAGGGGTGGTAAACGTCAGACCACAATAACCGATAAGTCGTGCCGATGTGAGGCTCATAACGGGTCGAGAAACTACTGGTAACACTTAACAGCAAATCTCTGATCAGCTCTGGCCAGGGACTTCCCTGTTACGGCCAATCGAGCACAGCGCACCATCAACCCCCAATACCGGGAGAGACGAAACCCCTCCTATCGCTCATTGCCTCCATGTGACTCGGGACTGTACCCAAAGACCACCGTTTTGCACGCCCTCATGGACGTGGTAAGGGGGAGATCAAAGTACAGTGGGAATCACACAAGACTCTATGACGATATCGGGTCTACAGACTAACCTGTACAAGTGTCACCTGAGAACTGCCATTTGACGTGAGGTATAATACCATCTGGGAGTTCTCGGCGAGTCCGTCCAGTGTACCCAGTCTTCACTGAGCACCCGTACACCATCTCTGATGTCAAACACCAATGGATATGGGATCATCCATCGCCCATCTCATGGGTCGAGAAGCGTATACGCTAGTCTACTCTGGTATATCGATGCCCTGTCTCGATACACCCACGACTAGGGACCTTGAAGGATGTACTTATGGACTACCATGTCCCCACTAGTATGATCTGCATCATAGTCCAGGTAGTCAAGTACACATCCTAAGGGCTTTACCAACATGTAACCATAAGACAGTTTAAAGAGACTAGTATACATGTTAAGATAAAGAGTAACCAGATAGCATACTGTCATATCGAGCAAGAAAGTCATCTCTATATATATGTCCAAGCATCCAAAATAATATACATCATCTGTACAATACTGTCCTCTAGGGCATACATACAACTAACAATCTCCCACTTGCACTAGGGCCAGCTGCTGTAGTATCGCATACCGAGCATCCCGAAGAGTCTCTCAAACTGTATCTGGGGAATGGCCTTCGTGAGTGGATCCGCCGTGTTGTTCTTCGTGTCAACCTTCCTGACCTCGATCTCCCGGCGATCAACTATCTCCCGGATCAGGTGATACCGCCTCAGAATATGCCTGGATCGCTGATGGGACCTGGGTTCCTTGGCCAAAGCCACCGCTCCATTGTTATCGCAATACAAAGGTATTGGATGCTCAATGGATGGAACCACTCCAAGTTCAGTAATGAACTTCTTGATCCAGACAGCCTCTTTGGCAGCATCGTTGGCAGCGATGTATTCAGCCTCCATCGTCGAGTCTGCCACGGTTTTCTGCTTGGAACTCTTCCAGCTAACCGCCCCTCCGTAAAGGGTAAAGACAAAGCCCGACTGCGACTTAGAGTCGTCCTTATCACTCTGGAAGCTCGAATCGGTAAAGGACTCCACTTGGAGTTCTCCGTTACCATACACCAAGAACATATCTCTAGTCCTTCGTAAGTACTTGAGAATGCTCTTTACAGCTGTCCAGTGACTCTCTCCAGGATCAGCTTGATACCTGCTCACTACACTTAGTGAGTATGCTACATCGGGTCTGGTACATAGCGTCGCATACATAATAGAGCCTACTGCCGAAGCATAGGGTATCCCTTGCATGCGAGCTCTCTCCAAATCAGTCTTGGGAGACATCTCTTTGGAGAGAGTGACTCCAGAGATCGTGGGCAAGTTCCCACGCTTGGACTCTTCCATACTAAACCTCTTTAGTATGGTGTCAATGTACCTGGATTGGGACAATCCCAAAATCCGTTTGGATCTATCTCTATAGATCCTTATTCCCAATATGCAGGAGGAATCACCAAGATCTTTCATTGAGAATCTTTGTGATAAGAAGAGCTTGACCGATTGCAGCATAGGAATATCATTTCCTATCAAGAGTATGTCGTTCACGTACAATACGAGGAAGACAACCTTACTCTCTGCCACCTTCTTGTAGATACAAGGTTCATCTGGATTTTTGACGAAATCAAACTCTTTGATAACGACGTCAAAGCAGATGTTCCAACTCCGTGATGCTTGCTTTAATCCATAAATGGATTTAAGCAGCTTGCACACCTTCCCGCTGCTCCCACTATCTACGAAGCCCTCTGGCTGAGTCATGTACACGCACTCTTCTAAATCACCATTTAGAAAGGCGGTCTTAACATCCATTTGCCAGATTTCGTAATCATGATATGCAGCGATGGCAAGCATGATCCGGATGGATTTAAGCATAGCCGCTGGAGAAAAGGTCGCGTCATAGTCCACACCTGGTCTTTGACGAAAACCCTTTGCTACAAGTCTAGCTTTGAAAGTCTCTACTTTCCCATCTACACCAAGTTTCTTCTTGAAGATCCACTTGCTCCCAATGGGTTTTACCCCTTCAGGAGCAACTTCCAAAGTCCATACTTTGTTGGTGTACATGGAATCCATCTCTGACCGCATAGCATCCAGCCATTTCACTGAGTCCCCACTCGTGATGGCCTGCTCGAAGCTAGTTGGGTCATCATCCTCCATGATGCAATCCTCGCTCCCACCATCCATGAGAAAACCGCAGTATCTCTCAGGTTGGCGAGGAACCCTACTAGATCGGCGGAGAGGCTGAGGTTCATTGGGAGCTACTGAATCTTCTGGTTCCACTAAATCTTCAGTTACGGTTTGTGTATCTGGAACCTCTTCCAGCTCTACCACTTTGCCACTAATTTCTTTTTCAAGGAATTCCTTTTCTAAAAAGGTGGCATGTTGAGCAACAAACACTTTTTGTTCCTCACCGTGGTAGAAAAAATACCCATAAGAATTCTTTGGATATCCCACAAACTTGCAGAGAACTGACCGTGCCTCGAGCTTGTCCGGATTTTGCCTTTTGACATAGGCCGGACAACCCCATATCTTAACTCGTTTAAAATATGGTCTCTTCCCACTCCATATCTCATATGGTGTGGTAGGTACAGATTTAGATGGAACTTGATTCAATAGGTATGTTGCTGTTTCCAGCGCATAACCCCAGAAGGAAATAGGTAACTCAGCTGTGCTCATCATAGAGCGCACCATATCTAATAGGGTGCGATTCCTTCGTTCAGATACACCGTTGTGCTGTGGTGTATAAGGAGGAGTCAGCTGAGAGAGAATCCCATTCTCTTTTAGGAAGTCTAGGAATTCATTGCTCAAGTATTCACCTCCTCGATCAGATCGTAGGATTTTAATACTTTTTCCGGTTTGGTTCTCAACTTCTTGTTTATATTCCCTAAATTTCTCAAAAGCTTCTGATTTGTGTTTCATCAGGAACACATACCCGAACCTAGAGAGATCGTCAGTGAATGTAATGAAGTATGAAGAACCATCCCTGGCATGTGTAGACATGGGACCGCATACATCACTATGTATAAGTCCCAAGAGTTCGGTAACTCTTTCTCCGTGTCCCGTAAACGGAGTTTTGGTCATCTTGCCTTTGAGACATGACTGGCAAGTTTCATAAGATGAAAATTCGAAAGGTTTCAAATATCCATCCTTATGCAACTTAGCCAGTCGTGTCACATTGATGTGACCCAGTCTACAATGCCACAAGAAGGATTCGTTCAGTTCTGAACTCTTCCTCTTGTGTGTGTTTGTTATGCTCAGAACTGTTGATTGATTTAGAACATAAATGCCATTGCACAACGTGCCTGATCCAACCAACTTTTGGTTACGGAAAATGTTCATAACATTATCCTGTAATACAAAATTATATCCCTCTTTACTTGATAAAGAAACCGATATAATGTTGCATATCAGGTTCGGCATGTAATAGCATTCGTTCAGAACCAATGTATTACCAGTTGGTAATACAAGGTGATATTCCCCGACAGTCTTAGCTGCAACAATTGCACCATTTCCAACTCTAATGTCTTTATCACCTTCTCCAAGTTCTCTACCTTTCCTTAGCCCATGTAACTGATTACATATATGGGATCCCGACCCGGTATCCAATACCCAGGACGTAGAGCAAATAGAGAAACAGTTCTCAATAACGAACACACCCGAAGAAAATGCATCAACATGTACTTTCTTCATTCGGGTGGCATGGAAATCCTGGTATTCCCCTATATCCTGTTCATTCCTATAACTCTTATAGGAAAGAACGGAACCAACGTTCCCCAGCACAGTATAACATGCGGGTTCGGTCAATACATCTATATTATTATCTTCATTAGGGCATGAAATGGTCGCTACCTGGAGAGAGAGAGAGAAGAAAACACTTTAGCGTATGCTCGTGCAAGATCAGATTGGTTATTATCTTATCTAATCAGGATGGCTCCCACTACTTTTTATCAAATCTTCCTTCAAACCCTAAAAGGAAAGACTAGCCGGGATTAATTACAAACTACAAGTTCGCCAATCTTTCAGCCAGGCCAGTGTCGGTACTTTGAAGGAGGTCCCCCGTGCTTTCGCACGAACCTAATTAATGTAAACCTCGTTTTTCCAGAGGCGTAACCCCGTTGATACCTTTCTAGACACCTACTTGATCAGCTAATTGCAATGTGTAAAACTCTCCCAGGAGTAACTCTTACTCGCAGTGGGTATCGGGATCCAACTATCTCATAGAAGGTATGCAATCTCATTGCAAATATCAACACTTGAAATTCCCGATAATGCTTTTGCCCCGAACGATCTATGACCTTGACAAGGTCAACAAGCCATAGACCGCAAGTCAAGTTCAACCCGTCATTTCTTGATTGAATCAAACCCACCCACACGACCCTTGACAAGGTCAATAAGGCCGTACGACTACCCTAACCCAATCTGCATCATATGCATAAGCAGACAAATACTGGTTAGCTACCGCACACTGCGCCTTGACAAGGTCAACAAACGCAGCACGAATACTAAACAGGATTTATCTGAAATGACGGAGGGCTACGCCAGGTTTTTCTGAAAACCATGAGCGTAATGAACTTGATATCGTTGTAGAATCAAATGAAGTTTTGAAATGGAGTGATTTTGAGGCTTTTCTAGTTCTGCTAAAGGAGTCACTCCCGGCGAAGGGATCTCGGTCCTTTCCTCGTCGAATGAGGTGCGGGATATATCATATATATCGCTGTGCAAAGAAAAAACCCAAAAGCTGTCAAAAGCAAACCGAGTGTGTAACATCTGCCAGTTATTGCTAAAGGAGTCACTCCCGGTGAAGGGATCTCGGTCCTTTCCTCATCGAATAAGGTGCAGGGTATATCATATATACCGCTGTGCAAAGCAAGAACTGTAGCTACCTGTTTTGTTTAAAATTTGATTCCACAACATCTTAGGTTTCTTATCTTTCATTAATCACATTAATGAAGTCCCATCATATAAATACCTAAACATCACAGATAGATATGACGTACACTTATGCCATCCGCATTCGCCTCGATGTCCCCTCGTGCACCGTTAGGTTAGGTAACTAACGACAGAGCAGGGCAGGGCTAGCACGGGTGTAAAACATAAGTAACGTCTATATAATATATCATATATACTATATACCATATCCATCACAGAATCACAACACAGATATCGCAGCAGAAGAAACATATGAAATATTGGATATACTAGGACGTCCGTGTTTTCAATACGAGCCAGTATAAAACACAGATTCCACGGTCGTGATGAATAGCCAATCCCACACCCCTAGACCCCTACGAGAGCGGCAAGCAACCCTGCTAATTCTAGGGTTAGAAGACCCGAACTCGACTCCTCGAGTTGGTCTCCCACTGGACCCCAGAACCCGGTTACTTGTGCTCCCCTCCTTGGGTCTATCCTAATGCGGAAAAGTAAATAATATACAAAGGGTGACATCTTCCGCTACCTGGAAGTGCCCCAAATAAAAGAATATTACATACAAGTTTTTACATGAATGAAAATGAAAAACACTCATCTCACATAAAAACCCCCGGCTATTCAAACACGACGATCCAATATAACATATCCAGCAACACATAACATCACATGTCATCAACGTAAGTAAATATGCGCATCCCAATTGTCGTTGACATATAGCAACGAAACCGGCGATATCACATATTACACTTACGGTCACAGAAAAGAAAGTGTAAAACTACAACAATTGGAATCCGCAACTTCTTTAGACATCACATGCCTAATCAAATGAAATACTTAGACATCACATGCCTAACAGTTATAAACCCCGCATTTTAGTCTCATTATCAAAAACTCTTTTCAGTATCAAGTGAAACCAAACTGCTAGATTTATAACATTCATTCAGTTATCACATAACTGTTTGTGAATTCCAATTATTGTATCCCATTCCAGATAAACAGAAAATGTTAAACTTTCCGATCGAACAGTCGAATACCCAAGTTTTCCCGATACAGCTCAACACATGAAATAAGTCTAACAACATTCAGTTCGTGCCTCAGTACCAACGGTCCAGCCGTAGAACGGTCAAGCCAACGCCTCACATGTGGCACGCCGTACTGCCCCAAACCCGAAGGTTCAAAGGGCAGTTCAAGACGGTCACATAATCGAGTTAAGGTTTGTTGTCTTCTAGAGGGTCCATCGAGTTACTTGCACTACTTAGAACGTCGTTAAACTACGGAAAAATCCAACACTTGGAAATTTCCCGACAGGGGAAAAATTGGGTATTCATATTCGGTCGAACTTTTTAACATATTCTAAAAATTATCCGGAAATACACAAAGACGAAATTTGATAATCCGATCGAAACATCGAAGCTCTAATACACCCCAAAAAATTCAACTCTTGAAAAATTATTTAAAATACCCATAAAACTCAGCTGCTCAAATGATAAATTACTGTGCAAAGAATGAAGGGATGACATCATCAGTCTGCCGCGGAACCGCCGCCTGAGGCAGGCATATGCCGGGGTTCCGCCGCAGGTTACACTGTTCATAACCCCAATTTTGCATCGTAATTCTTATATTTCCCTGCTGAATTTTTTAAGCATTTTTAATCTGGAAAAATCCCAGTTTTTAGAAAAAGTCCAGAGAGCATCATGTGTTAGGGTTTCGATGCGTATTCGGGTTTCAAACGTCGTCTAGACTTCGCCTAAGGCTCTAGCTAGGCTCTGATACCAGTGAAAGGTTCCTAGGCACCCTATAGAGGTCTCACAAGGCATCAACCATGCCATTTTTCAAAAATTATGGGTGTCAAGAAACCCTAACACGGATCGTCGGCTAGATTTCTAGGCGAAAAACTAAACTAGTTAACATATTAACTAATAGTTAGATGCTACAACCTTTGTAGATCCGGATTTCCACTTGCTTAGCTCCACGTGGGTGTCCTCTCGCTGTCCATCTCGAATCCTAGACTCGATCGTCGGCTTCATCGGGAAAACGAGCGGGCAATGTCGTCGGCTTCGTGCCGAAGATGATCTATGTCGAGGTTGCGCAAGTTCAAGCTCCAACTTCACGAAGTTGTGAAACTTATGAAGAAAACACCCAAAACAACTTGGCAAGAGGTAGAGGGTGAAGAAATAGGAGGTGGGTTCACTTTAGAATTGGATTTCACTCACTTTTGCTCAAGTTGCCATTGATGGCATCAAGCTTTTCTTGAAGAAGAAGATGATGAAGAAGAAAGAATATCATTAGTTTCTTATTTCAAAAAGAAACTAATATGAATACTTATCATATCTTGACCATGGTCAAGTGTAGAGATTAAACTAAGGTTAGAAGGAATGGTTAGGGTTAAGGATGAGATAAGGATGGTGGACTTTGTCAAAGCTTCAAGAAACTTCAACAAGAGACAAAGAAAGCCACCATTCTCATCTAAACCTTTTCTAAACAAATGAACAAATAAATAAATAAAAAGGTAAAACCCTAATCATCTCTTAACCATGGTTTAATTCTTCACACTTAACCTAATGAGCAAGTATCATCAAACATGATACAAAGATGTGCACAAAAGTATATCACATATACAACATGTACATCAAGTGAGAAAATCCATTTAAAGTGAACCAATACTAGTTAATGCAAAGTAATATATCAAATATATAATTATACATTAAATCATTAAATCAACACTTGATTTAACGATCCGGTTATATCGCATACAACCGACTAGTATCTAATGTATCGATTTATCGAATCAATGATCCGATAACTAGGTCATATCGAATATAACCAATCGAAACATTTATCGCGAGAATGAAATACGGTATCACATACACGCATTATTCTTGGTCCCGCACATATCTCATATGCGCTCCTATTTCATTTCGCTTGAACCAGAAAACCTCTGTGTAGGACTCTAAAGACTCGTCAATACGCCGGTAGCAGATGATGATCATATCAAGCACTCACAAGCCGCAAGCGGTCTGCTAAACGTAACGGCCATCCGGGTATTGAGCGATCAGAAGATCGACGAGCTAGCCCGCTCACACTCCTGTGAATCCAACCAGTAACACTTACCGTACAGTCCGGTCTGTTCGTCTGATACGTCGCATATCAAGTCTAAGGGTGGTAAACGTCAGACCCCAATAACCGATAAGTCGTGCCGATGTGAGGCTCATAACGGGTCGAGAAACTACTGGTAACACTTACCAGCAAATCTCTGATCAGCCCTGGCCAGGGACTTCCCTGTTACGGCTAATCGAGCACAGCGCAACATCAACCCCCAATACCGGGAGAGACGAAACCCCTCCTAGCGCTCATTGCTTCCATGTGACTCGGGACTGTACCCAAAGACCACCGTTTTGCATGCCCTCATGGACGTGGTAAGGTGGAGATCAAAGCACAGTGGGAATCACACAAGACTCTATGACGATCTCGGGTCTACAGACTAACCTGTACAAGTGTCACCTGAGAACTGCCATCTGACGTGAGGTATAATACCATCTGGGAGTTCTCGGCAAGTCCGTCCAGTGTACCCAGTCTCCACTGAGCACCCGTACACCATCTCTGATGTCAAACACCAATGGATATGGGATCATCCATCGCCCATCTCATGGGTCGAGAAGCGTATACGCTAGTCTACTCTGGTATATCGATGCCCCGTCTCGATACACCCACGACTAGGGACCTTGAAGGATGTACTTATGGACTACCATGTCCCCACTAGTATGATCTGCATCATAGTCCAGGTAGTCAAGTACACATCCTAAGGGCTTTATCAACATGTAACTATAAGACAGTTTAAAGAGACAAGTGTACATGTTAAGATAAAGAGTAACCAGATAGCATACTATCATATTGAGCAAGAAAGTCATCTCTATATATGTCCAAGCATCCAATATAATATACATCATCTGTACAATACTGGCCTCTAGGGCATACATACAACTAACAAGTAACCTAACGGGTGATGACGTGACCCAGTGGCGAATGCGGATGGCATATACGTACATCATATTTTCGTTCTTTTGTGGTGTGATTAATTGATGGGACTGCATTGATTCGGATCAATGCAAGCTAAACAAACCTATTCTGATGTTGTTGGAACATTTTTCAAAAAGCTGTTGTTACAAGGACTTTCTCTCTTGTTTTGCACAGTGGTATTCAGTTGGAATATCCTGCACCTCAGTCGACGAGGCAAGGGCTGAGATCTCTTCACCGGGAGTGGCCCCTTGGACAGAAGTTTGCGTCAGGATAATAACTCCACTATAGTCGATTGCCTTTTTCTTTGCATCATGGTATTCAGTTGGAATATCCTGCACCTCATTCTACGGGGAAAGAGCCGAGATCCCTTCACCGGGAGTGACCTCTTTAGCAAAGGTTTTCGCCACTATATTTTTATAAAAAGCTATCCGGTTCCTTCAACGATATCAAGTTCATTACGTTAAAGGTTTTTCGCCAAAAACCATTCGTAGCCCTCCGTCATTTCAGAAAGGTAGCACTTAGTATTCATGCTATGTATGTTGGCCTTCGTCAAGGCATAGTGTATGGTAGCTATTTGTTACCTTTCTGCAGCATAGATAGATGTGTTGGTTTGGGACAGTCGTACTACTATTTTGGCCTTCGTCAAGGGTATGTACGGGTGGGTTCATATTAACCTGGATAATGACGGGTAGAACATGACATGTGACTTATGATATGTTGGCGTTCGTCAAGGTCATAAGAGCATGGGGTAAAAATAACATCGAGAGTTTCTAAAGAAACTGAAACTTGCCAGATATGCGCATACCTTCTGGAGTGTGATAACGTGAGTGGATTCCATCACATTATCATGCGATGATAGTTAGATCCCGATTCCCACTGATGAGTTGGTTTACTCCTCGGGTGATCCCGACTAATTCTTCTTTCAGGTTTGGAGGAGAATTTGAGCTTACAGTGGGAGGTTTCCTGATTAGATAAATTGATAACCATTCTGATCTAGGTTAGAGTACACGCAGAGTGTTTCTTTTCTCTCTCTCTTTGGAAGCGACCATGGCCCGACCCTTGACTATGACTCAGTGACCAAGATTAACCGAACCTTCTTAAAACACTGGCTTTTGGATTGTCAGAGTTGCATATCTCATTGCCACTCCTACTTTTACCTTTTTTCTCCAGAACACCCCGTATTACTACGAACATCCACTTCTATTAGATAAAACCATCGTATGGTTATATACAAACTCGAATGAACTTATTCAAGAATGGTTTCTGGTTCTGGAGAAAACGAATAGGACTATTCAGTTGTCTTTTCTTTTTACCTTCTCTCAGGTTGCGAGTGCTCCTTGGATTAGGACAGTACACCTATTACGCTTATTGGATAGTCTTCTTCCAAACCATAGGCAGGTGCCGAACGGTGGGAAATGAAGAAAACCAATTAGCCTAACGAAGGTGTACGGAAGGTATTAAGTAAAGACAAATAAAGGGATTAGTAAGAGGGCAAAGTAAATTGCGACTGCTATTCACGACCAAACCAAGTATTTCATCGCCAATCCTACTTCACCTTTGTATTTCTCCAGGACACTCTGTATCACTATGAAGATCCACAATTATTTGGATACTCCATCGTATGGTTATGTACGAACTCGAAGGAACTTGTTCCAGTTTAGGGATGGATTCTGGATCAGGAGAAATAGGAATAAGGTTTTATTCAGTTGTCTTTTATCTTCACCTTCTCTCGGGTTGCGAGTGATCCTAGGCTTAGGAGAGTACAGCCATTATGCTTATTGGATAGTCTTCTTCCAAACCATAAGCTGGTGCCGAACGGTAGGGAAGGAAGAAAACCATTTGGCCTAAAGAAGGTTTACAGAAGGTAATGACTAAAGACATATAAAGGAATTTGGAGAGATGGCAAAGAAATATACGGTTACAGTTGTGAATCTGATAATGGAAGAGGTATTACTAGGAATACCCGGATACCCCTTCGAAACATTTACATGTTTCAGTTTCACTGTGTATTGTTAAAAGAAAACTGATTTCCTAATTAGCCCTTGCTCCAGGGTATGTATTTACCAGGTTTGATTCTCACATCTGTATAGTTTTACAGATGATGAGTAGGAGTAAGTTGTTGGGAATTGGGTAATCATCCTCATTATATCGGGATTCGTGGTAATTGGTGATATTTGAGGAAATCACCTGGGTTGTTTGCCGGACGGCAAATATTTGGTTTTGAATATCCGTTGTTGTGCACCAATTTCAAATTGATATATCTGTACATTTATTTTAATAAAGTGAGATATAACTTTTTGAAATTATGTCCATGACATTTACCTATATCAGTGGATGGTTAGGTAAGGAGCATTAAACAGCGGTGTAATTCTTCTTAACCATAAGTACAGTTTTCAACCTACGACACTGTAATGTTTTGAAATTCGTTTCGGTGAAATTTCGAAAAATCGGTAAAATAAGGGGGTTTCTGTAAAAAGTTAAAATACAAATATCTTATTATAAAAATTAAATATACATATTCTAGCTATGTAATTGCTATTATTTGGTGTTTATTGAGCCGCTGGTGAAATTTTAAATTTTCTGAAAAAAATATTATTTTATTATTATTTTAAGCCGTCACTAATACATTTAATTAGGAAAATTACAAATTGGAATGAGTTGAAATAAATTTTGTGCATCATAAAACATTAAATAAAATTTTATCATGTGGTTTTTGGAACGAAATCATTTTCCAAAACGGTTTAGAAATTATTGAAGAAAAAAGGCTTTTTTTTAGCGTAAATGGATGTTTGGGGTATTGTATTTATCATTTTTCATCACCCCACACCCGTACCCACACCCACACACCCCCATTCACTTCTCCCCTTAGCTAAATTCAGCAGCCCCCATTTTTTCCCCACTGGAATTTCAAAGGAAAAGAAATGAAAGAAAAGAAAAGAAAATGGATAAATTAGTTAGACTTTTGACGTTGAATTGACTTTGACTTTCTCCCCATTTTTCTCCACCTCCCTCTCTCTCCTCCCCCACTCATTTTCTGGCCAAAATCTGAACCCCAACAGCCCTTCATTCTTCATCTCCTTCTCTTTAAAAAAGTTCTTCAAAAATGCTTGAAAAATCCACAAAAAATCAAGCAAAAATCCAAATCAAAATCCACCTCCTACCCATTTTCCCTTGGCTACCATAGCATGGATCTAGGGATTTAGATTTCAATTTGGGAGGCTAAGTGTGCTTGTGGGTTCTTCAAATTATTTGGGTATAAATTCTAACCTTTTTGCTTAATGTGTTGTTAATTGCTTAGGTTAGCTTAATTAATTGTTTAATTAGGTTTTTAATTAGTTTTAGGTGCATGATTTAAAATTCAAGAGAGGGGTTTGATTTTAAATTGGTATTTTGTGTTGTGAGATTTAGTTTATGTGATATAATTGACATATTAATGTTATGCTAAATCCAATTTAAGTTGCTAGTTTGCATATTTGTTAATTTAAAAGTGATAATTATATAATTGGTAAACTAGGTTTTTTAAATAATTATATTCTTATGAGATAAAATTCAAATTTAGGTTTCATGTGATTATAAAGATTATATTGAGTGGTTTAATACTTTTTGTTCATGGAAATCCAACATAAATTGTAGTTTGTGGATTTTTTTGCTTTGAAATTGTTAAAAAGGGTTTTTTGTAAACTAGAATATTAGGGTTTTTGGAATTTAATGAGATTAAATTCCGGAAATTGTTTCTATGACTTATTTAAGATATTTAATAAATTTATTGGCCTCTACATTCATTTAAACAACATGTTTTGTACAAAAACGGTGAATTGTGCTCGCTAGATTTTCGGAAAAATGACTTTTTAAGTGAAATTGGGGTTTTTGTGAGTTTTAACCTATTTTATATTAAAATTAGTGTTTGTGAATATGCAAATGAGTGTGATTGGATTTTTCTCGATGGTTTGACATTTGTACATCGACATCGAGGATTGGTTTGACTATTCTTGCATGCGTAGACGATAGGTTTGGACCTATGCGTGATACGCGTGCCGATTTGATTTTCGTATGCCGTTTCGATTTCGAATTTAGTTTTAATGCGATATGGTGAGTTATGATATGTAGGTACCCCCATGTGGACTTCGAGACGACAAGCAAGCGCGTGGCGACGTCGGTACCGGCTAGCGAGGACCAGGTGAGTAGATTTATATCTACGGGGAGAAGTCGGGTGGATGGCGTATAGCACCTCCGCAGTCCGTGGTGATGTATACGGATGCGTATACACACCAACAATTTATGATATGTTGTTAGGATTTATTATTGATGATTTTAGATGGATATTGGTGTTGGATTGATGCATGGTTACGAAACCTTAGGTAGTGGGTGCACTACACTTACACATACACACATATACATACTTGCATACATTCCTTATTTCATATGTGCGTGTATGGGAATATATTTATATGTTCACATGGGTATGGGACTATGTGTTCACATACGGATTTGAGGAGGATACTTGGGATTGAGCTGAGTCGATGAGATTTGTTTGTGGTTGTGATCTCGGTGATATAACAGGATTCGTACTTAAGGTACGTCCTGGCGTTATAGCGGATCTTGCGGCGGCGATACGGGTGAATAGTGTTATAAATAAATGGTCGACATGTGATCGTGATATAAGGCATAATATGCTAGGATATTGATATTAGGCCGTATCGGGCGATGTATACCCCTTGATGATGATATGTGCTGACGATATCGGTTTGTACGAGATTGTCGATCAGTAGTCAGATCATGAGTATATTGAGGATATTAGTATTGTACTAGACATAGGTCAGTACCCTAGACTATGATCTTGGATAAAGAGGATACCAGAGGAATAGTGTGAGGAATATGATATTGACCCGTACCCAGATTTGGGGATGCCGTACGACGGATTTACGTACGTGCTATATCTTGATGATTGATCCGCACTCTTGACTTGGGATGTCTGATTATATATATGGTATCGGATATGATATTATTGAGGCGGGATCACCGACTAATATATATATAGGTATGTATATGTATCGACTCAGATGTTAGGCGGTTTCCTTACCTGTAGTCTAGCTTATAGCGTAGCCCTTTAGTTTAGTTAGTTGTCAGATTAGATTCGGTTCCTACCTATTTCAAAGCTTATGAATCGTGCGTATTTTTAAAGACAGCCTAAGGGATCCTACGGATATTTCAAAAAACGTATCTTTTCTTAAAAACACCGTAGCCCCTATTTTCAAAACCCCATGATTCGTGTTATTTCAAAAGGCACCATTGTAGGACTTATATTAGGTTAAAACAGATTAATTATCGTTGCGTCTAGTATTCAGCTCCCGCTCATTATTGTTGTTTGCTCCGCGTCACATGCTTATATTATGCTTCATATTCTACTGTTGATATCTTGTGGTTAGGACACCAGCACCATTACCGATGATGCGTATGTACCACGTACACTTACTTGCCGGCTCACACACATCTTCATCGGTAATTGCCATGTCACGTACACCTTAGAAAATATTATTGCTTGACATAGCCTGTTAGCTAATAGTTTAGACATGATATTAGTGTACTTGCCTTATATGTTAGTTTAGACATTATAGTTATTACCTGCTACCTCATGCATACTGTTATTCATTGTTATGCCGCATTCATTGATTCTCATACATATATTCACTTTTTACGTGCTATTGAGGTTTTGGATTTGGATTTCCATGAGATTTTCTGGATTTGGGGAAAACCGCAAAACATATACAAACTTCTTCTTTCTCTTTTTAAATAAAAAGCGCGGTTTTTCCCATGATGTATGAGTCGTCCACCATGAGTTTGCTGATAGATTTGGAGACCCGATTCGAGGAGTTGGATGAACCGTTTCGGGTACATGGTGGACCCGGTAAGGTACCCCGGGGCAAGAAGCTCGTGGTGATGACGATGAGCCTGGCAGGGGGAGACTACCTACCGGTGATTTTACCCGACGCGTTGGATATCCGGAGGATACCGTCGTGGTCTTGAGATGGATGGTAGGGACCGGTCTGGACTAACGGCGCCCTAGATATTGAGATTGAGACATTGAGATTTCGAGATATTGAGGTACTGAGATTTGATGATACAGGCCAGTCCGGATGGCCGGAGCCTGAGGTTTTGAGACATTGAGATTTATGTTTTGTGTCGATGCTAGACACTGTTGATGCTGATTTCATTTATGATACCTCATTTTAAAAATACAAAGGAAATCTCACTAATTTATGAAAACAGTTTCTTCATTTACATGTATTCTGTTTTCATGCATTCATACCTCATTCATATGATATATTGCTACCTGAGGCACTGACACGGGCACATGAGATCACACTCGGGTTAGATATTACCCTAGCCATTGTTATAGGCTGCATGTTATTCATATATTTGAGTATATATTATGATCATTGACCTAGGTTGCGTTATTCATGCGATTTTCTGTTCGTAAATCTTTTTCTACTCACGAGTTGGCAACTCACCCCCGTTGTGCCCCAGTTTCTTGCAGGTGTTGCCGTACGGATTTCATTACGGCTTTGCGGGCACGGTTTCTTTTCGGGTGACTTGCTAGTAGGTGGGTTTATTGTATCTTACCCATCATTATACCTTGTATATTATATTTCAGTTGTATCTAGAAGTTCCATCAACCAAACTTGTATTTTTTGAGATAGAGACCAGTAATGTTATTCTTTCGACCATAGAGTAGCATGTTATATTTCTTGAGTTTCTTGCTGGTTGAGTTCCATTTCTGTTGTGATCCTCGCCTTTAGGCGTTGTATATTTTGTTGCATACAGGTTGATTTGATATGGTTCTTCCTATTCTCTACTACTTCTCTTGGTTTGGATTTCTGGGTTTCGGCTTACTTAGCATACGTACGCCTTCAGACATTTGTAGTCTAAGTGCCGGTCATGTTCCGTACTTTCGGGTCGTGACAGACACACATGGATTGCGTTATTCAACTCAGCGGACTTATACAAAATATTGTATATTGTCCAGTGTCCATTAGGACAGAGGGGTTAGTCCTCGTATTATATTCTTTTTACTTGTGACTTCTCTAGTTTTTAGACAGGTGTTTCGTAGAAATACAAGGTCTACGTTTTGAGAAGTTACAGGTATAAGAATAAAGCAGAGAACCAGGTGTTGCAAGTATCAGGATTCTTCAAGGTAATCGAAGATGTAGATACTTGTGCATGGTATTCAGTTGACAGTAATGGTTTTTGAGAAACTTGTTTCTTTTTTAGGTTAATCATATCTGGATGCATTCCTAAGTTGAGTAATGCTGATCGGCCTCTCTCCATTTAGTTTACATGCACTGGAAACAGCTGTAGGGTTCCTAGGCACACTATAGAGGTCTCACAAGGCATCAACCATGCCAATTTAAAAAATTATGAGTGCCGCGAAACCCTAATACGGATCGTTGACTAGATGTTTAGGCGAAATACGAATCTAGTTAACACTTTAACTAAAGGAGAGAGGCTACAACCTTTGCAGATCCGGTTCTCCACTTCCTTAGCTCCATGTAGGCATCCTCTCGCTGTCCATCTCGAATCCCGAACGCAATCGTCGGCTTCATCGGAGAAATGGACGGACTAGGTCGTCGGCTTCATGCCGAAGATGATCTACGTCGAGGCATCACAAGTTCAAGCTCCGACTTCACCAAGTTGTGAAACTTGTGAAGAAAACACCAAAAACAACTTGGCAAGAGGTAGAGGGTGAAGAAATAGGAGGTGGGTTCACTTTGGAATTGGATTTCTCACACTATAGCTCAAGTTGCCATTAATGGCATCAAGCTTTCTTTCTTGATGAAGATGATGATGAAGAAGAAAGAATATGATAAGTGTTAAGTTAAAAGAATAATAAAATCATTACTTATCATATACTAACTAGGGTAGAGTGTAGAGAATAGACCATGGTTACTTGGATGGGTTAGGGTTAAGCATGAAGACAAGAATGGTTAAGAAGTCAAAGCTTCATGAAGCTTCAACTAGAAACAAAAGAAAGCCACCATTCTTATCATAACCTTTTCAAAATAAATAAACAAATAAATAAATGAAAAAGCAAAACCCTAATCATCTTTTAACCATGGTTTAATTCTATACACTTAACCTAATGAGCATGCATCCTCAAATATGATACAAACATGTGCACAAAAGTATATCACATATACCACTTGCACATCAAGTGAGAAAATCCATTTAAAATGAACCAATACTAGTTAATGCAAAGTAATATATCAAATATATAATTATACATTAAATCATTAAATCAACACTTGATTTAACGATCCGGTCATATCGCATATAACCGACTAGTATCCTATGTATCGTTTTATCGAATCAATGATTCGATAACTAGGTCATATCGCATACAACCAATCGAAACATTCATCGTGAGAATGAAATGCGGTATCACATACACGTATTATTCTCGGTCCCGCACATATCTCATATGCACTCCTATTTCGTTTCGCTTGAGCCAGGAAACCTCTGTGTAGGACTCTAAAGACTCG
Source organism: Agapanthus africanus (assembly GCA_030015575.1). Taxonomy (NCBI): domain Eukaryota; kingdom Viridiplantae; phylum Streptophyta; class Magnoliopsida; order Asparagales; family Amaryllidaceae; genus Agapanthus; species Agapanthus africanus. Next base: position 286,203,377 of record JASDDO010000029.1, read on the forward strand.
TCAATACGCCGGTAGTAGATGATGATCATATCAAGCACCCACAAGCCGCAAGCGGTCTGCTAAACGTAATGGCCATCCGGGTATTGAGCGATCAGAAGATCGACCAGCCAGCCCGCTCACACTCCTGTGAATCCAACCAGTAACACTTACCGTACAGTCCGGTCTGTTCATCTGATATGTCGCATAACAAGTCTAGGGGTGGTAAACCTCAGACCCCAATAACCGATAAGTCGTGCCGATGTGAGGCTCATAACGGGTCAAGAAACTACTGGTAACACTTACCAGCAAATCTCTGATCAGCTCTGGCCAGGGACTTCCCTGTTACGGCCAATCGAGCACTGTGCAACATCAACCCCCAATATCGGGAGAGACGAAACCCCTCCTATCGCTCATTCCCTCCATGTGACTCGGGACTGTACCCAAAGACCACCGTTTTGCATGCCCTCATGGACGTGGTAAGATGGAGATCAAAGCACAGTGGGAATCACACAAGACTCTATGACGATCTCGGGTCTACAGACTAACCTGCACAAGTGTCACCTGAGAACTGCCATCTGACGTGAGGTATAATACCATCTGGGAGTTCTCGGCGAGTCCGTCCAGTGTACCCAGTCTCCACTGAGCACCCGTATACGATCTCTGATGTCAAACACCAATGGATATGGGATCATCCATCGCCCATCTCATGGGTCGAGAAGCGTATACGCTAGTCTACTCTGGTATATCAATGCCCCGTCTCGATACACCCACGACTAGGGACCTTGAAGGATGTACTTATGGATTACCATGTCCCCACTAGTATGATCTGCATCATAGTCCAGGTAGTCAAGTACACATCCTAAGGGCTTTACCAACATGTAACCATAAGACAGTTTAAAGAGACTAGTATACATGTTAAGATAAAGAGTAACCAGATAGCATACTATCATATCGAGCAAGAAAGTCATCTCTATATATATGTCCAAGCATCCAATATAATATACATCATCTGTACAATACTGGCCTCTAGGGCATACATACAACTAACAATCTCCCACTTGCACTAGGGCCAGCTGCTGTAGTATCGCATACCGAGCATCCCGAAGAGTCTCTCAAACTGTATCTGGGGAATGGCCTTCGTGAGTGGATCCGCCGTGTTGTTCTTCGTGTCAACCTTCCTGACCTCGATCTCCCGGCGATCAACTATCTCCCGGATCAGGTGATACCGCCTCAGAATATGCCTGGATCGCTGATGGGACCTGGGTTCCTTGGCCAAAGCCACCGCTCCATTGTTATCGCAATACAAAGGTATTGGATGCTCAATGGATGGAACCACTCCAAGTTCAGTAATGAACTTCTTGATCCAGACAGCCTCTTTGGCAGCATCGTTGGCAGCGATGTATTCAGCCTCCATCGTCGAGTTTGCCACGATTTCCTGCTTGGAACTCTTCCAGCTAACCGCCCCTCCATAAAGGGTAAAGACAAAACCCGACTGCGACTTAGAGTCGTCCTTATCACTCTGGAAGCTCGAATCGGTAAAGGACTCCACTTGGAGTTCTCCGTTACCATACACCAAGAACATATCTCTAGTCCTTCGTAAGTACTTGAGAATGCTCTTCACAGCTGTCCAGTGACTCTCTCCAGGATCAGCTTGATACCTGCTCACTACACTTAGTGAGTATGGTACATCGGGTCTGGTACATAGCATCGCATACATGATAGAGCCTACAGCCGAAGCATAGGGTATCCCTTGCATGCGAGCTCTCTCCAAATCAGTCTTGGGAGACATCTCTTTGGAGAGAGTGACTCCAGAGATTGTGGGCAAGTTCCCACGCTTGGATTCTTCCATACTAAACCTCTTTAGTATGGTGTCAATGTACCTGGATTGGGACAATCCAATATCCTTTTGGATCTATCTCTATAGATCCTAATCCCCAATATGCAGGAGGCATCACCAAGATCTTTCATTGAGAATCTTTGTGATAAGAAGAGCTTGACCGATTGCAGCATAGAAATATCATTTCCTATCAAGAGTATGTCGTCCACGTACAATACGAGGAAGACAACCTTACTCTCTGCCACCTTCTTGTAGATACAAGGTTCATCTGGGTTTTTGACGAAATCAAACTCTTTGATAACGACGTCAAAGCAGATGTTCCAACTCCGCGATGCTTGCTTTAATCCATAAATGGATTTAAGCAGCTTGCACACCTTCCCGTTGCTCCCACTGTCTACGAAGCCCTCTGGCTGAGTCATGTACACGCACTCTTCTAAATCACCATTTAGAAAGGCTGTCTTAACATCCATTTGCCACATTTCGTAATCATTATATGCAGCGATGGCAAGCATGATCCGGATGGATTTAATCATAGCCACTGGAGAAAAGGTTTCGTCATAGTCCACATCTGGCTTTTGACGAAAACCTTTTGCAACAAGTCTAGCTTTGAAAGTCTCCACTTTCCCATCTACACCAAGTTTTTTCTTGAAGATCCACTTTCTCCCAATGGGTTTTACCCCTTCAGGAGCAACATCCAAAGTCCATACTTTGTTGGTGTACATGGATTCCATCTCGGACCGCATAGCATCCAGCCATTTCACTGAGTCCCTACTCGTGATGGCCTGCTCGAAGCTAGTTGGGTCATCATCCTCCATGATGCAATCCTTGCTCCCACCATCCATGAGAAAACCGTAGTATCTCTCAGGTGGGCGAGGAACCCTACTAGATCGGCGGAGAGGCTGAGGTTCATTGGGAACTACCGAATCCTCCGGTTCAACCAAATCTTCTGTCGTAGTCTGTATTGCTGGAATCTCTTCCAGTTCTACCTCCTTGACACTAATCTCTTTTTCAAGAAATTCCTTTTCTAAAAAGGTGGCATGTCGAGAAACAAACACCTTTTGTTCCTCGGTGTGGTAGAAGATATACCCGCGCGAATGTTTGGAATATCCAATAAACTTACACAGAATGGACCTTGCCGCGAGTTTGTCCGGATTTTGCGTTTTTACATATGCCGGACAACCCCATATCTTAACATAATTAAGACATGGTCTCTTTCCTTTCCATATCTCATATGGAGTGGTTGGCACGGTTTTGGTGGGAACCATATTCAATAGGCCTGCAGCTGTTTCCAGTGCATATCCCCAGAAGGAAATAGGTAACTCAGCTGTGCTCATCATAGAGCGCACCATATCCAATAGGATGCGGTTCCTCCGTTCTGATACACCGTTGTGCTGTGGTGTATATGGAGGAGTCAGCTGAGAGAGAATCCCATTCTCTTTTAGGAAGTCCAGGAATTCATTGCTTAAGTATTCTCCTCCTCGATCAGATCGAAGGATTTTAATACTTTTTCCGGTTTGGTTCTCGACTTCTTGTTTATATTCTCTAAATTTCTCAAAAGCTTCTGATTTGTGTTTCATCAGGAACACATATCCGAATCTAGAGAGATCGTCAATGAATGTAATGAAGTACGAAGAACCATCCCTGGCATGTGTAGACATGGGACCGCATACATCACTATGTATCAGTCCTAAGAGTTCGGTAACTCTTTCTCCGTGTCCCATAAACGGAGTTTTGGTCATCTTGCCTTTGAGACATGATTGGCAAGTGTCATAAGATGAAAATTCAAACGGATTTAAATATCCATCCTTATGCAACTTAGCTAATCGTGTCGCATTGATGTGACCCAGTCTACAATGCCACAAGAAGGATTCGTTCAGTTCTGAACTCTTCCTCTTGTGTGTGTTTGTTATGCTCAGAACTGTTGATTGATTTAGAACATAAATGTCATTGCACAACGTGCCTGATCCAACCAACTTTTGGTTACGGAAAATGTTCATAACATTGTCCTGTAATACAAAATTATATCCCTCTTTACTCAATAAAGAAATCGATATAATGTTGCATATCAGGTTCGGCATGTAATAGCATTCGTTCAGAACCAATGTATTACCAGTTGGTAATACAAGGTGATATTCCCCGACAGTCTTAGCTGCAACAATTGCACCATTTCCAACTCTAATGTCTTTATCACCTTCTCCAAGTTCTCTACCTTTCCTAAGCCCATGTAACTGATTACATATATGGGATCCTGACCCGGTATCTAATACCCCGGACGTGGAGCAAATGGAGAAACAGTTCTCTGTAACGAACACACCCGAAGAAAATGCATCATCATGTACTTTCTTCATTCGGGTGGCATATGGGAATCCTGGTATTCCCCTATATCCTGTTCAGTCCTATAACTCTTATAAGAAAGAACGGAACCAACGTTCCCCAGCACAGTATAACATGCGGGTTCGGTCAATACATCCATATTATTATCTTTATTAGGGCATGACATGGTCGCTACCTGGAGAGAGAGAGAAGAAAACACTTTAGCGTATGCTCGTGCAAGATCAGATTGGTTATTATCTTATCTAATCAGGATGGCTCCCACTGCTTTTTATCAAATCTTCCTTCAAACCCCAAAAGGAAAGATTAGCCGGGATTAATTACACACTACAAGTTCGCCAATCTTTCAGCCAGGCCAGTGTCGGTACTTTGAGGGAGGTCCCCCGTGCTTTCGCACGAACCTAATTAATGTAAACCTCATTTTCCCAGAGGCGTAATTTCGTTAACACCTTTCTAGACACCTACTTGATCGGCTAATTGTAATGTGTAAAACTCTCCCAGGAGTAACTCTTACTCGCAGCGGGTATCGGGATCCAACTATCTCATAGAAGGTATGCAATCTCATTGCAAATTTCAACACTTGAAATTCCCGATAATATTTTGCCCCTAGCGTCCTATGACCTTGACGCAGGACAACAAACCATAGTGCGCTAGTCAAGTTCAACCCGTCATTTCCTGATTGAATTAAACCCACCCGTACGACCCTTGACGCAGGCCAACAAAGTCGCACGACTACCCTAATCCAATCTGCATCATATGCATAAGCAGGTAAATACTAGTTAGCTACCGCACACTACGCCTTGACGCAGGCCAACAAACGTAGCACGAATACTAACTACTACTTATCTGAAATGACGGAGGGCTACACAGGTTTTTCTGAAAACCATGAGCGTAATGAACTTGATATCGTTGTAGAATCAAATGAAGTTTTGAAAATGGAGTGATTTTGAGGCTTTTCTAGTTTTGCTAAAGGGGTCACTCCCGGTGAAGGGATCGTCGGCCCTTTCCTCGTCGAATGAGGTGCGGGATATATCATATATATCACTGTGCAAAGCAGAAACTATAGAAGCAATCAAAAGTCAAACCGAGTGTGTAGCATCTGCCAGTTATTGCTAAAGGAGTCACTCCCGGTGAAGGGATCTCGGTCCTTTCCTCATCGAATAAGGTGCAGGGTATATCATATATACCGCTATGCAAAGCAATAACTGTAGCTACCTGTTTTGTTTAAAATTCGATTCTACAACATCTTAGGTTTCTTTTCTTTCATTAATCACATTAATGAAGTCCCATCATTTAAATACCTAAACATCACAGATAAATACGACGTACACTTATGCCATCCGCATTCGCCTGGATGTCCCCTCATGCACCGTTAGGTTAGGTAACTAACGACAGAGCAGGGCAGGGCTAGTGCGGGTGCAAAACATAAGTAACGTCTATATAATATATCATATATACTATATACTGTATCTATCACAGAACATCACATGATCACATCACAGATATCGCAGCAGAAGAAACATATGAAACATTGAATATACTAGGACGTCCGTGTTTTCAATACGAGCCAGTATAAAACACGGATTCCACGGTCGTGATGAATAGCCAATCCCACACCCCTAGACCCCTACGAGAGCGGCAAGCAACCCTACCAATTCTAGGGTTAGGAGACCCGGACTTGACTCCTCGAGATGGTCTCCCACTGGACCCTAGAACCCGGTTACTTGTGCTCCCCTCCTTGGGTCTATCCTAATGCGGAAAAGTAAATAATATACAAAAGGTGACAACTTCCGCTACCTGGAAGTGTCCCAATAAAAGAATATTACATACAAGTTTTTACATGAATGAAAATGAAAAACACTCATCTCACATAAAAAAACCCCGGCTATTCGAACACGACAATCCAATATAACATATCCAGCAACACATAACATCACATGTCATCAACGTAAGTAAACATGCGTATCCCAATTGTCGTTGACATATAGCAACGAAACCGGCGATATCACATATTACACTTACGGTCACAGAAAAGAAAGTGTAAAACCACAACAGTTGGAATCCGCAATCTCTTTAGACATCGCATGCCTAATCAAATGAAATACTTAGACATCGCATGCCTAACAATTATAAACCCCGCATTTTAGTCTCATTATCGAAAACTCTTTTCAATATCAAGTCGGGCAATTCAACAGGATTCCCGACATTCTGATCGAATGCTCGTCGCAAACTTTAGTAGGCGGCCGCACCCCCGACGCCGTCGACGAAGTGCACCAAGACGGAACACCGCTGCCGCGAGCACCCGAACGGATGCTTTCGGCAACGGGGTTCTCCTACAGTCACTTGGTCGGGGCTATGGGGTGAGGCTGTCTATTAAGTTTACCCGGCGAGTATCCGCATACGCTACGTGATTGCGACGGACTTTTGATCACATCAAAAATCCGTGGCAACCGATCAAGTGAGACTAAACTGCTATGTTTATAACATTCATTCAGTCATCTCATAACTGCTTGTGAATTCCAATTGTTGTATCACATTCCAGATAAACAGAAAATGTTAAACTTTCCGATCGAACAGTCGAACACCCAAGTTTTCCCGATACAGCTCAACACATGAAATAAGTCTAAAAACATTCAGTTCATGCCACAGTACCAATGGTCCAGCCGTAGAAGGGTCAAGCCAACGCCTCACATGTGGCACGTCGTACTGCCCCAAACCCGAAGGTCCAAAGGGCAGTTCAAGACGGTCACATAATCGAGTTAAGGTTTGTTGTCTTCTAGAGGGTCCATCGCGTTACTTGCACTACTTAGAACATCTTTAAACCACGGAAAAATCCAACACTTGGAAATTTTTCGGCAGGGGAAAAGTTGGGTATTTATATCCGGTCGAACTTTTTAACATATTCAAAAAATTATCCGGAAAGCACTTAGACAAAGTTTGATAATCCGATCGAAATACCGATTCCCAATGCAACCCCAGAACACTCGACTCTTGAGTCAAATTAAAAATTCCCAGAAAACACAGCATAATAAAATATTAATTACTGTGCAAAACGGGAGTGATGATGTCATCATGTTGCCGCGGAACCGCGCAGAAGCCAGGCTTCTTCCGCGGTTCCGCCGCACTCTTTACTGTTCATGGGATAAATTTTGCATCGTAATTCTTAGATTTCCCTGCTGAATTTTTTAAGAATTTTTAATATGGGAAAAACCCAGATTTTAGAAAAAGTCCAGAGAGCACTTGGGTTTTAGGGTTTCGGGTTCGTTCGGGTTTCAAACATCGTCTACACTTCGCCTAAGGCTCTAGCTAGGCTCTGATACCACTGTAGGGTTCTTAGGCACACTATAGAGGTCTCACAAGGCATCAACCATACCAATTTAAAAAATTATGAGTGCCGCGAAACCCTAATACGGATCGTTGACTAGATGTTTAGGAGAAATACGAATCTAGTTAACACTTTAACTAAAGGAGAGAGGCTACAACCTTTGTAGATCCAGTTCTCCACTTCCTTAGGTCCATGTAGGCGTCCTCTCGCTGTCCATCTCGAATCCTGAACGCAATCGTCGGCTTCATCGGAGAAATGGGCGGACTAGGTCGTCGGCTTCGTGCCGAAGATGATCTACGTCGAGGCATCACAAGTTCAAGCTCCGACTTCACCAAGTTGTGAAACTTGTGAAGAAAACACCCAAAACAACTTGGCAAGAGGTAGAGGGTGAAGAAATAGGAGGTGGGTTCACTTTGGAATTGGATTTCTCACACTATAGCTCAAGTTGCCATTAATGGCATCAAGCTTTCTTTCTTGATGAAGATGATGAAGAAGAAGAAAGAATATGATAAGTGTTAAGTTAAAAGAATAATAAAATCATTACTTATCATATACTAACTAGGGTAGAGTGTAGAGAATAGACCATGGTTACTTGGATGGGTTAGGGTTAAGCATGAAGACAAGAATGGTTAAGAAGTCAAACCTTCATGAAGCTTCAACTAGAAACAAAAGAAAGCAACCATTCTTATCATAACCTTTTCAAAATAAATAAACAAATAAATAAATGAAAAAATAAAACCCTAATCATCTTTTAACCATGGTTTAATTCTATACACTTAACCTAATGAGCATGCATCATCAAACATGATACAAACATGTGCAAAAAAGTATATCACATATACCACTTGCACATCAAGTAAGAAAATCCATTTAAAATGAACCAATACTAGTTAATGCAAAGTAATATATCAAATATATAATTATACATTAAATCATTAAATCAACACTTGATTTAACGATTCGGTCATATCGCATATAACCGACTAGTATCCTATGCATCGTTTTATCGAATCAATGATTCGATAACTAGGTCATATCGCATACAACCAATCGAAACATTCATCGCGAGAATGAAATGCGGTATCACATACACGCATTATTCTCGGTCCCGCACATATCTCATATGCGCTCCTATTTCGTTTCGCTTGAGCCAGGAAACCTCTGTGTAGGACTCTAAAGACTCGTCAATATGCCGGTAGCAGATGATGATCATATCAAGCACCCACAAGCCGCAAGCGGTCTGCTAAACGTAACAGCCATCCGGGTATTGAGCGATCAGAAGATCGATGAGCCAGCCCGCTCACACTCCTGTGAATCCAACCAGTAACACTTACCGTACAGTCCGGTCTGTTCGTCTGATATGTCGCATAACAAGTCTAGGGTTGGTAAAAGTCAGACCCAAATAACCGATAAGTCGTGCCGATGTGAGGCTCATAACGGGTCGAGAAACTACTGGTAACACTTACCAGCAAATCTCTGATCAGCCCTGGCCAGGGACTTCCCTGTTACGGCCAATCGAGCACTGTGCAACATCAACCCCCAATACCGGGAGAGACGAAACCCCTCCTATCGCTCATTGCCTCTATGTGACTCGGGACTGTACCCAAAGACCACCGTTTTGCACGCCCTCATGGATGTGGTAAGGTGGAGATCAAAGCACAGTGGGAATCACACAAGACTCTATGACGATCTCGGGTCTACAGACTAACCTGCACAAGTGTCACCTGAGAACTGCCATCTGACGTGAGGTATAATACCATCTGGGAGTTCTCGGTGAGTCCGTCCAGTGTACCCAGTCTCCACTGAGCACCCGTATACGATCTCTGATGTCAAACACCAATGGATATGGGATCATCCATCGCCCATCTCATGGGTCGAGAAGCGTATACGCTAGTCTACTCTGGTATATCGATGCCCCGTCTCGATACACCCGCGACTAGGGACCTTGAAGAATGTACTTATGGACTACCATGTCCCCACTAGTATGATCTGCATCATAGTCCAGGTAGTCAAGTACACATCCTAAGGGCTTTACCAACATGTAACCATAAGACAGTTTAAAGAGACTAGTATACATGTTAAGATAAAGAGTAACCAGATAGCATACTATCATATCGAGAAAGAAAGTCATCTCTATATATATGTCCAAGCATCCAATATAATATACATCATCTGTACAATACTGGCCTCTAGGGCATACATACAACTAACAACAGCTGCATGATTTGAATCTGGTTCTAATTAAATCAGTGCCTCTGTTTCTATATTGGATATAGAACGGTTCATATCTTAATGATGTTAAGGTACGGGGAGTTGTCCAGCTTATGCTTAAAACCAGACTCTGGATAACTCAAGGCACGTTTCTGTAATGGCTGTTTGTGGGTTGACCCAGGCTATTACTGTAAGTCCACGTTGCCCACCCTGGTACTTGCGGGGGGGGGGCGGAAAACGGAATAAAAATCGGATTTTTACTACTCTAGGCAACATGGACTAGACAAAGTCGGGATCTTTACTAAACAAAACTAACTAAAAGCTAACTAGAAATTAGCTACAAGGAAGAATGGTTATACCTAGGGCTTTATGTCCTTCTCTCCTTGCTCCTTGGAGTGTAAGAAAGAGATCGCCTTGTCGCCTTCTCGAGTCGAAGAAGGATCCACCCGAAAGCCTCAACCTTTGGCTTCAACTTCAAGCTAGAAGTAACTAAGGTGCTAGAAGTGCTAATCCTAGAACCCTAGATGAGAGTAGAGATTACTATGGAGTGGTTTTTCTCAAGCTCAAGTGTTTCTCAACACATGAGAGGGGAGAGCTTGAGGAAGAGGAAGAACAAGAGAGAGAATGTATATGATAGAATGAGAGAATAATGAAGCATTCTCACATATATGTGTGAATTATCGTAAATTGAAAATTAGTGAGATGGCTTAATCAAGACATGACCATTATCATTTCATTTTTATTGCAAATTGCAAGGATCAAATAGTATCTTCCAAATGAAATGATGATGGTCAAATTGTCAACCTAGGTCAAGAAGTCAAGAATGTCAAATGGTCAACAACCCTAACCATGCATAATTATATTAAACTAATTTCAATTAACCATAATACACACATAAGCATTAGGGTTAGCAAAATGACAATGGTCATTAACCCTAATCAAAGTCCTCTTCCTCTGTCTCAATCAACTGTGCATACGCACCCGCATTCATAATCCGAGGAACACGAATATAATGAGATAAAACCAATCCCAAATCATATACTAGGATCTGGCTTAAACCAAAGCCCGCTAGTATAAGCTGTCCGGACAGCAAACGTGCACAAGTGCACGGATGTGAACGAACCCTGTCGCAAAACCATGCGACCTCTACTCATTTTGCCTAAAGGCGAATAGCTCTCTGTGTGGGACTCTAAAGACTCGACACTACGCTGGCAGTGGGTTTAACCACAGACCGCAAGCGGCACTAGCTGTACGTAACGGCCCCCAGGTAGATGCCGACAAGAAGACTGACGAGGTGACCCCATCTGAACTCCTACTGATCCTGTATGTGACAGTCTCCGTACAGTCCGGTCTGTTCGTCTGATACATCGCATGGCGGGCCTAGGGGGGCAGTGAACGTTAGTCCCCTAATAGCGGTACAAGTCGTGTCGGAGTGTAGCCCAGAACACCCTAAGATAACACTGGAAACCTACCAGTATATCTCGCTTGCCCTGGCCAGGGACTACTTGTGTAATGGCTCTCCTGGACACAGCGCGATGTCAACCCCCAATACCGGGAAAGACGAATCCTGTCTAACCGTCACTGCCTCCAAGTGCTTCGGGACTGCACCCAAAAACTACCTGTTTGCACGACTTCTTTGAGCCGTGGTAGGGTAGTAATCAAAGTGCAGTGGGAACACACTCTAGGCGAAGTGACAGTGTCAAGTCAGCGGACTATGCTGTACTCATGTCACCTGGGAACTGATAACTGACGATAGGTATAAAACCAACCAACAGTTCCCGACGAGTCCTGTCCAGTGTACTCATAACCTAACGAGCACCCACATACTATCTCAAGTACGACGTACTGACGGCTGTGGGACAGATTGTCTCCCACGCTGGGATGAGAAGCGCATACGCTAGTCTACTCCGGAGTATCGATGCCTTGTCTCGATAGTCCAATGACTAGGGACCTGTATAAGGATGTGCTTATGGATTACCCAGCCCCCACGAGTGTGAGCGCCATCACAACGCTGGTAATCAAGCAAAGATCCTAAGGGCTCTACTAATATGTATATAAGCGATATGCTAAAAGAAACACATGCACATATCGAAGTAGAGACAAACCAAGTAGCATACTACCATTTCGAGCAAGATTGTATATACAACTGTGAATATCCCAAGCTTCCATCAAGTAATATACATACTAGTATGATACAGTAATGGGCTCTAGGGCATATACACTAACAATCTCCCACTTGCACTAAGGCCATGTTCTGGCGTATCGAAGACCTATCATCTCGATCAGCCGCTCGAACTGAGTCTGGGGCAAGGCCTTGGTGAATGGATCTACAGTGTTATCTTCTGAAGCAACCCTCCGAACCTCAATCTCCTGGCGATCCACGATCTCCCTGATCAGGTGATACCGCCTCAAGATGTGTCTGGATTTCTGATGGGACCTGGGTTCCTTCGCTAAAGCTATAGCCCCGTTGTTGTCGTAATACAGAGGTATTGGGTCAACAATGGATGGAACCACCTGAAATTCTTTCAAGAACTTCCTCATCCAGACAGCTTCTTTTGCGGCATCAGATGCAGCGATGTATTCCGCTTCAATACTCGAGTCAGCAACGATTTCCTGTTTGGAGCTTTTCCAACACACCGCCCCTCCATTGAGGGTAAAGACAAAACCCGATATGGACTTGGAATCATCCTTGTCACTCTGGAAGCTGGAGTCAGCAAAGGCCTCAATCTGGAGGTCTTTTCCGCCATACACCAAGAACATCTCCTTAGTCCTTCTCAGGTACTTGAGAATGTTCTTTACCGCTATCCAATGTTTCTCCCCAGGGTTTGACTGATACCTGCTTACCACACTCAGTGCATAAGCCATATCTGGTCTGGTACACAACATCGCATACATTATAGAGCCTACCGCAGAAGCGTAGGGTATAATAGACATGCGATCCCTCTCCAAATCAGTCTTGGGAGACATCTCTTTGGAGAGGGTGATCCCGTGACAAGCCGGTAGATTACCGCGCTTGGAATCTTCCATACTGAAAAGATGTCTTTGGAGAGGGTGATCCCGTGACAAGCCAATAGATTACCGCGCTTGGAATCTTCCATACTGAATCTTTTCAGTATGGTGTCGATGTACCTGGACTGTGATAGTCCCAAAATCCTCTTGGATCTGTCACGGTAGATCCGGATCCCCAGAATGTATGAGGCATCACCCAGGTCTTTCATGGAGAACCTGTGTGACAAGAACCCCTTGACAGATTGTAGCATGGGAATGTCATTTCCTATTAAGAGAATGTCATCCACGTATAAAATGAGGAATACTACAGTTCTCGCTACAAATCTACAATAGATGCATGGTTCATCTGGATTTTTGATAAAGCTAAATTCCTTGACCGTCTCATCAAAACAGATGTTCCAACTCCGCGATGCCTGCTTTAGTCCATAAATGGACTTAAGCAACTTGCACACCTTTCCGCTGCTCCCACTCTGAATGAAACCCTCTGTCTGGTCCATATAGACACACTCCTCTAAATTTCCATTTAGAAAAGCGGTCTTTACGTCCATCTGCCAAATTTCATAATCGTGGAAGGCAGCAATGGCAAGGAGGATCCGAATGGATTTCAGCATAGCTACTGGAGAAAAGGTTTCGTCATAGTCCAAACCAGGTCGCTGACGAAAACCCTTTGCAACCAGTCTAGCTTTATAGGTCTCAACCTGTCTATCTACACCAATCATCCTTTTGAAGATCCACTTGCATCCTACGGGTTTTACCCCATCTGGGGCAATGTCCAACGTCCATACTTTGTTGGTGTACATGGACTCCATTTCGGTCCGCATTGCATCCAGCCATTTTACCGAGTCGACGCTCTGAATGGCTTGCTGGAAGCTTGTAGGCTCATCACAATCTATGATGCAATCCTCTCTATCCCCGTCAATAAGAAAACCGTAGTATCTCTCGGGCGGATGAGACTGCCTACTACTCCTGCGGAGTGGCGTGGGAATGTCCTGATCTTTCGAACCCTCTGGTTCTACTAAGCTTTTAGTAATAGCTCGTGGTTCTGGATTTTCTTCCAGTTCTATTGCGCTCCCACTTATTTATTTTTCTATGAACTGGTGTTCTAGAAAGTGGGCATGGCGAGAAACAAAGACCTTTTGTTCCTCTTCACAATAGAAGAAATATCCCTTGGAGTTCTTTGGATATCCCACAAACTTGCACTGTACTGAGCGTGCCTCGAGCTTGTCCGTATGCTGCTTTTTTACAAAAGCTGGACATCCCCATGTCTTAATGTGATTAAGATAGGGTCACTTCCCACACCACATCTGATATGGTGTAGTAGGCACAGTCTTAGTTGGAACTCGGTTCAAAAGGTATGCAGCTGATTCTAGCGCATATCCCCAGAACGATCGCGACAACTCAGCGTTACTCATCATGGACCGTACCATATCCAATAGGGTTCGGTTTCGTCTCTCCGATACACCGTTATGTTGCGGAGTGTATGGAGGAGTAAGCTGAGAGAGAATTCCATTCTCTTTTAAGTAACCCAGGAACTCGGTACTCAAGTTTTCTCCACCTCGATCAGATCTTAGTGTCTTGATACTTTTGGCTGTTTGTTTTTCTACTTCATTCTTGTATTCCTGGAATTTCTCAAAAGCCTCGGATTTATGTTTCATTAAGAAGACATAACCGTACCTTGAAAAGTCATCCGTAAAAGTAATGAAGTAAGAATAACCGCTTCGTGCATGCGTAGACATTGGACCGCACACGTCGCTGTGTACGAGTCCTAAGAGCTCGCTCGCTCTTACTCCGTATCCAGTGAACGGAGTCTTAGTCATCTTTCCTTTGAGACAGGATTGACAAGTTGCATACGATTGATATTCGAACGGATCCAAATATCCTTCTGTATGTCATTTAGTCAACCTTCTCTCATTGATGTGACCCAGTCTACAATGCCATAAGAAAGTTTTATTAATTTCTGGAGACTTTCTTTTGTGTGTATTCTGGACATTGAAAATCTGTGGTTGGTTTAACACGTATATACCGTTGTTCAATGTACCTGACCCAATCAAAACTTGATTAAGGTGAATGTTCACTACATTACTTACAAATGCAAATTCATAACCCTCTTTACATAATAAAGATACTGAAATGATATTACAGGTTGCATTTGGTACAAAATAACAACTACGCAAAACCAAAAAGTGTCCATCTAACAATCCCAGGTGATAGTCCCCTACGGCCTCAGCATCCATACTAGCTCCGTTTGCAACTCTGAGGGTCATGTCACCTGCCTTCAAAACTCTACACTTTCTCAACGCCTGCAAAGAATTACAGATATGAGATCCTGATCCGGTATCCAATACCCAGGAAGTAGAGTTTATTGATAGAAAGTTTTCAATAACATACACACCTGAAGCTGAAGCCGCAACTCGCTTCAGATCCCGGGTTCTGGCCTTCCAAGCCTTGCAATCCTGTTTCCAGTGACCACTTTTGTGACAGTAGAAGCATTCTTCCTTCCCCACCAGCTTTCCCGCTACCTTTGTTGCCTTTCCCTTTCCCTTTATATCCACTTTACTGACACCGCCCCTTGGTTTGGCGGGGGCTTTCTTCTTCTTTCCCTTGGCTTTCGTCCTGGACCTAGAAGAGGAAGATCCTCCTACAAACAAAGTGGATGTCTTCCTACCTTTCTGTAGGGTGCCCTCAGCAGTCCTCAACATGTTCAGAAGCTCGGAAAGCTCAACCTCCTTTCCTTGCAAGTTGAAGTTTAGGATAAACTGGGCGTAAGTGGAAGGAAGGGACTGGAGAATCAAGTCCGTATAGAGCTCATTCTCCAACGTGGTCCCAAGGTCCGCGAGCTCCTCTATGTAGCCAATCATCTTAAGCACGTGTTCCGCTACCGATGATCCGACGGCCAATCTTGCCGAAAATAGCTTCTTCGGCACTTCGTATCTTGCGATACGAGACTGCTCTCCATACAGTTCTTTTGTATGGAGAAATATGGACTCTAGGTCCATATTCTCATGCCTCCTCTGATGTTCGTTGTCCATCGAGGCAAGCACGAGGCATTTGGCCTTCGCGCAATCGATCTCCCATGTCTTACGGATTTCCTTATCCGCGACGCTGGAGGTGGGACCTGGGACAGAGGGAGCTTTGGTGGTAAGGACATACCCCAACTTGTCGTAAGTGATTAACATCTTGACATTCCTGAGCCAATCTTTGTAGTTTGGCCCTGTCAATATGTTTTTATCTAGTAATAACTTAAGTCCGGTCATGTTGAATGGTCGCTGCAATTAGGAGAGAGAAAAGAAACACTTTAGCATGATGCTCTTGCAAGTTTAGAGTGGTTTTTAGTTTGTCTAAACTGGATGGCTCCCACTGTCTCTCGAATCCCTTCTCAAACCGTAAAGAAAGGATTAGTCGGGATCAATCTCACCGTACAATACTTGCTTAACCGTTCAGCCAGGCCGGTGTCGGTACTTCGAGGGAGGTTTTCCAACGCTTTCGCAAAGTTCCTTAATTAAGTAACCTCTTTTCCTTGTGGGCGTAGCCCCGCTAACACCTTTCTAGACACCTACTAGGTTTATAGCATTGATCGTTAAGTGAGAGTTTTCCCGAGGAGTAGCATATACTCACAGCAGGATCGGGATCCAAATATCATCGCGTGATAAAACCGAAGGAATCCTACCAGAATTATCACACTCCAAATGGTATGCAGCGCTAGCAAGTTTCAGTACTTATGAAACTCCCGATGTGGATTTTTGCCCCATGCTCTTATGACATTGACTTTGGCCAAAATATCATAAGTCACATGTCAAGTTCTACTCGTCATTCTCCTGGTTAATTTGGACCCACCCGTACCTACCCTTGACTTTGGCCAAAATGGCAGCATGACTGTCCCAAACTAACGCATCTATCTATGCTGCACATGAATACCCAATAGCTACCAATCACTATGCCTTGACTTTGGCCAAAATACATAGCTTGAATACTTTTTGACCATTCATGTGGAATGACGGAGGGCTACGAGTGGTTTTGGCGAAACCGTGAACGTAGTGAACTTGATATAATCGATGGAACGAGATAGCTTTTAAAAAAGAGTGGTTCAAGCTCCGCGTTTAAAAGTTTAGTTTTGAAAAGAACCGAGTGGTTTTCAAAGTGTTCCAATCGACTTTTACTTGGTTTATTTTCTTGCATTAGTTCTTTTAATGCGTCCCATCATTTAATCCTACCATTGTAGAAAACAACCAAAATATGACGTACGCTTATGCCATTCGCATTCGCCACGGGGCCCCATCATCACCCGTTAGGTTACTTAACTAATGACAGAGCGGGGGCTGGGCTAGCGCGGCTGTAAAACATAAGCAACGCCTAAATTGTTATAGTATATAGATATATTGCAATGATAGACATTACAGATCACAGATGAATACATTGGATATACTAGGAATCCGCAATCCGTTCGAGCCTGCAACGAAAAGCGGATTACACGGTCGCGGTGAATAGCCAATACCCCACCTAAGACCCCTACGGGTGCGGCAAACTACCCGCCAAGTACCCGAAGCGAAGCAACCTCCCTCAACACCGTGAGTAGGCCACTCGGCACTTCAAGATACCCGGTAGTTTGTGCACCCACTCCATGGGTCTATCCTAGGAGTAAAAACAGTAAAAAGAATTATACAATGACGGCTACAACCTCGACCCGGTTGTGCGGCCAAACAAATAATAATACATCAATTTACATGTTACATGAATGAAAGAAAAAGAAACACTCATCTCACATCCACCCCTGCTATTTACCCGCGACAATTCAACGCATTCATATACACATACCATCATCAAACACAGATCACAGATATGTATAACCCCCACTAATCGACGTATAGCGATTAGCAGACGTTAAATACATATAAACATCACAGATATAACCCATTTGTCAAAGTGTAGTGAAGTTCGATAAAAAATACGGATTTATAGGCCCCCAAAAACAAATTTATTTTCTGGAAAACCTGGGCACAAATAAACCATCTTAAAAATCCCAAAACCATGTCAGAAGAACACTGCACCAAACTCGACCCAGAACCGAGTCAAAACGGCCGCGGTTCCGTGGCAATAGGCATGCTTTTGCCGCGGAACCGCCGCGCTTTGAGCGATTCACTAGATCGTTTTTGGTGGCTTTCTTCACAAAACCCTGAGATGATTTTTGACGTAAGATTTATTTATTTTGAGCAGAAAAAATTTCAACAGAAAGTTAGGGTTTTGCGTTTTTAGTTTTGTGATTTTTTCCGATTGAACTTCCATACACTTTACTACCTAGCTAGTTTATGTTTAGTTAGGCTTTGATACCTCTGTAAGTCCACGTTGCCCACCCCGGTGCTTGCGGGGAGGCGGAAAACGGAATAAAAATCGGATTTTTACTACTCTAGGCAACATGGACTAGACAAAGTCGGGATCTTTACTAAACAAAACTAACTAAAAGCTAACTATAAATTAGCTACAAGGAAGAATGGTTATACCTAGGGCTTTATGTCCTTCTCTCCTTGCTCCTTGGAGTGTAAGAAAGAGATCGCCTTGTCGCCTTCTCGAGTCGAAGAAGGATCCACCCGAAAGCCTCAACCTTTGGCTTCAACTTCAAGCTAGAAGTAACTAAGCTGCTAGAAGTGCTAATCCTAGAACCCTAGATGAGAGTAGAGATTACTATGGAGTGGTTTTTCTCAAGCTCAAGTGTTTCTCAACACATGAGAGGGGAGAGCTTGAGGAAGAGGAAGAACAAGAGAGAGAAAGTATATGATAGAATGAGAGAATAATGAAGCATTCTCACATATATGTGTGAATTATTGTAAATTGAAAATTAGTGAGATAATTGTCATGGCTTAATCAAGACATGACCATTATCATTTCATTTTTAATGCAAATTGCAAGGATCAAAGAGCATCTTCCAAATGAAATGATGATGGTCAAATTGTCAACCTAGGTCAACAAGTCAAGAATGTCAAATGGTCAACAACCCTAACCATGCACAATTATATTAAACTAATTTCAATTAACCATAATACACACATAAGCATTTGGGTTAGCAAAATGACAATGGTCATTAACCCTAATCAAAGTCCTCTTCCTCTGCTCAATCAACTGTGCATACGCACCCGCATTCGTGATCCGAGGAACACGAATACAATGAGATAAAACCAATCTCAAATCATATACTAGGATCTGGCTTAAACCAAAGCCCGCTAGTATAAGCTGTCCGGACAGCAAACGTGCACAAGTGCACGGATGTGAACGAATCCTGTCGCAAAACCATGCGACCTCTACTCATTTTGCCTAAAGGCGAATAGCTCTCTGTGTGGGACTCTAAAGACTCGACACTACGCTGGCCGTGGGTTTAACCACAGACCGCAAGCGGCACTAGCTGTACGTAACAGTCCCCAGGTAGATGCCGATAAGAAGACTGACGAGGTGACCCCATCTAAACTCCTACTGAGCCTGTATGTGACAGTCTCCGTACAGTCCGGTCTGTTCGTCTGATACATCGCATGGCGGGCCTAGGGGGGCGGTGAACGTCAGTCCCCTAATAGCGGTACAAGTCGAGTTGGAGTGTAGCCCAGAACACCCTGAGATAACACTGGAAACCTACCAGTATATCTCGCTTGCCCTGGCCAGGGACTACTTGTGTAATGGCTCTCCTGGACACAGCGCGATGTCAACCCCCAATACCGGGAGAGACGAATCCTGTCTAACCGTCACTGCCTCCAAGTGCTTCGGGACTGCACCCAAAAACTACCTGTTTGCACGACTCCTTTGAGCCGTGGTAGGGTAGTAATCAAAGCGCAGTGGGAACACACTCAAGGCGAAGTGACAGTGTCAAGTCAGCGGACTAAGCTATACTTATGTCACCTGGGAACTGATAACTGACGATAGGTATAATACCAACCAATAGTTCCCGATGAGTCCTGTCTAGTGTACTCGTAATCTAACGAACACCTGCATACTATCTCAAGTACGACGTACTGACGGCTGTGGGACAGACCGTCTCCCACGCTGGGATGAGAAACGCATACACTAGTCTACTCCGGAGTATCGATGCCCTGTCTCGATAGTCCAACGACTAGGGACCTGTATAAGGATGTGCTTATGGATTACCCAGCCCCCACGAGTGTGAGCGCCATCACAACGCTGGTAATCAAGCAAAGATCCTAAGGGCTCTACTAATATGTATATAAGCGATATGCTAAAAGAAACACATGCATATATTGAAGTAGAGACAAACCAAGTAGCATACTACCATTTTGAGCAAGATTGTATATACAACTGTGAATATCCCAAGCTTCCATCAAATAATATACATACTAGTATGATACAGTAATGGCCTCTAGGGCATATACACTAACAATGAGGAAGGTTGACTTTCTACCATCTGGAAGATCAATAGTGATATTGTTCTTGACTCGCCACAGTTTTAGTAAAATGGATTTTTTTAGAAAACAGTAGTGGGAGTATGGTAGAACTGGAAGTGATTCCAGAACCGCAAACGATAACTGAAAATTTAATAGGACCTAAAGATTCAATCTGGATTGTCATTCCATAGGCCAGTTCGCAGATATGGTGGGTAACCTCAGGCACTCGAGAGGTACTTCGGTATGCTCAAGGATGGTGACAGGGAGGTTCTTGTTTACCCAGACTTGACACTACTGTTGTTACAGGCTATGAGACCCGACAGGAGGATGAGTATAGGGTCGTTCTAAACTAACTTTAGAAGTGTACGTGTATATGACTCTGCCAGAAACTTGTCGTAGTCAGTGGGAGCAGCGGAAGCATAGTGGACAGGTAGCTTATGTCTATTTATAGACTAAAGCAGATATAGCGGAGATAGATCTGTAAGTGCACGACGGCGCCCCGGACGTCAATTCGACGCCGGAATGCGGAAACGAAAAACTTTTCAAACTAGAAAACCGGCACCACCGTGCACTAAAATCCCGGATCGGGCCATTAACCTACTCATAGCAAATACAAGAAAGGGTAGAAAGCTATACCGAGCGATCCGTGTCCTTTGGTCTTTGGCCTCCATCCCGATCTCCTCGTGGAATCTCCGATCTTCACCTCCTCATTGGAAAGGGCACCACATCGCCGGGTTCTTTTACGGGCTCCCACCTCTGGACCGAGGCAACTCGGGCACGAAGTTGGCGAGCCAACGTGCCCAAGAAATGCTGTAGGCGAGTGTAGAATAGTTTATCTCTTTGGGGTTATGAAGTTGCCATGGTGATGGAGGAATGAGCAATGGAAAAGAGCTTTGGGATTTTTGATACAAGCAAGGAAAATATGATAAACATTTTTCCCACTCCAAAAATGAATTCACTCTCTCCCTCAATGTGTGTGGCCGGCCAATATCAAGGTGGGGGGAGAGGAAAAATCAAAAACAAGAAGGGTGGTGTGTGTAGGAACCAAAAGAGGTGACCACAACCAAATGTTATGATAACAATGTCATATCCATTTCTAATCCATTCTAATCTCATTAATGCTAAAGAGTTGATTCAAAAAGAATCTCATGATGCTAGGAACCATCATGATGTCACAAATGCAAATAACACCTCCACAAAGGTAATTTGCACAACTGCAAATAACCCCCTCCATCGGAAGAGTCCGGTCGGGAAGGAGCAAAGAAAAACTGGCCGGAACGGAATGCAAACTGGCAACTTCAGAAAACTGATCCCGTAATAAATTACAGGAAAACCCCGCGACTGTATATACATACCTGCATTTGTATTGCGACCGAATACAATGCAAAGAGACAAAATCTACACTGCACAATACTAGGATCCGGCTTAAACCAAAGCCTGCTAGTATTATCCGTCCAATCATGATCCGTGCAATACCGCACGTATCTGATCGAACCCTGCCATATCTCCATACGGCCTCTACAGCGTTTCGCCCGAAACTTGAGCAACTGTCTGTGGGGGACTCTAAAGACTCGTCAACACCTTTGTTGTGGATTTAACCACTAGTACGTCAGAGGTATTAGCCATACGTAACGGGCTACCAGGTATTGACCAAAAGGGATGTTGATGAGCGAACTCATCCTGACACCCTACTGAGCCTGTCAGTGACAATATCCGTACAGTCCGGTCCGTTCTTCTATGAGCATCGCATGGCGGGCCTAAGGGGTTGGTAAAAGTCAGACCCCCAAAAGCGGTACAAGTCGTGTTGGAGTGTAGCCCAGAACATCCTGAGATACTACTGGAATACCTACCAGTAAATCTCCTGCCTTGGCCAAGGACTTCGTGTAATGGTTCTCCTAGACACAGCGCGACCTCACCCCTAATACCGGGAGAGACGAACCCCTGAAGATCCGCTCATTGCCTCCATGTGGCTCGGGACTGTACCCAACTAAAACCTTTTTGCACGTCTCCTTTGAGCGTGGTAGGGCAGTAATCAAAGTACAGTGGGAACTCACACGAGACAAATGAAGATCTCAGGTCGATGAACTAACCTGTACACATGTCACCAGGGAACTGCTATCTGACGTCAGCTATAAGACCAACTAGCATGTTCCCGGCGAGTCCTGTCCGGTGTACTCATAACCCAATAAGCACCTGTATATATCTTAGGTGAACCAACTGACACCAGTGGCTTATGAGACCGGCCACCGCCCCTCGTCGGGGTCTCGACTGTATACACTAGTCTACTCTGGATTATCGATGCCCTGTCTCGAAACTCCCACGATTAGGGACCTTTTAAGGATGTGCTTATAGACCCCAGCTCCCACGTATATGATCGCCCTCATATTGCTGGCAGTCAAGCAAGAATCCTAGGGGCTCTATCAACGTCCAACAGTGACCTGTAAGGTCACCTAAAGCAGTACACGATGATAAAGATAAACCAGATAGCATATTATCATCTTGAGTAAGACTGTCCTACCGGTATAGGTCCTCCCTCAATCATTGCAATCACGTGCCTGTGATCCAATAATTGACTCTGAGGGCACTATATCCAACAATCTCCCACTTTCACTCAAGGATAATTATTGCGATTTCGCATACTCACAGCCCGTGTGATACCGAACACCCAACTTCTCTACTAGTCAGTCTCACAAAGCTCGTTTTGCGAAACTATTGCGTTCGAGGAATAGCCTCAGTGAGTGGATCCGCTGTGATGTTTCTTTCTATGTTTCTCTTTATCTCAAGTTCGCGGAGAAACCCATCTCCCGAAATGAGCAATACCTGTCTTGGAATGTGTCTGGATGTCTGATGGGACCTAGCTCATAAATGAACTCCAAATCCAAACTTCTTAGACTGTATCATCAACTGAACTTAATCAGTATCCTGCGCCATGCCTCCCTCAGTATCCGCTTAGACCTCGTGTCCAAACTACTGCCCCTCATCAGAGGGAAAAGTATAACTCTGACAGTCACTCTATCATCCAGGTCAACTTGGAAGCCCGGAATGATAACTGTCTCCCAAAGGAGGCTGCCATTATCATTTCTCTAGAACATCCACTTATGTTCTAAAACTGCTTCCGATCGTTTCTCTAGGATTGGATTAATATCAACTTATTGCATCTACTACAAAAACAACATCTGGTGTGGTACTTGACATCTCATGATCGACTCAATTGCCTAAGCAAGTGATCTGCTAATCATGCACATCCCTCTCCCCTATAGTCTGTAAGATACCTTTAGAGAGGGTGACTCCATCACCTGCAGGTACATTACCGTGCCAGGAGTCGTCCATTCTAAAAACTCTTAGAATGTTGTCTAAGTACCTTGATTGGGAAACCACCCAAATCTAGATCCATAGATCTAGTAACCAGAATGTCTTGATATTATATCCAAGTCCCATGTGGAGAAACCACTGTGTGACAACCAAAATATAACCGATTGTAGTATAGGAATTTCACTTCCTACTCTGTGTATGTCATCCAAATTCCAGGACATCACACCCAACTACCTTCTTAACAGATCCATCCCCTATTCTGATGAAGTCAAAACTATGACTGTCACATCAGAAATAGATGATCTATCTCCGCTATATCTGCTTTAGTCCATAAATAGACATAAGCCACTTGTCCACCATGCTTCCGCTGCTCCCACTGACTACGACAACCCTCTGGCAGAGTCATATACACGTACACTTCTGAAGCTAGTTCAGAACGACGCTATACTCATCCTCCTGCCGGGTCTCACAGCCTGGAACAACAGCAATAGCAAGTCTGGGTAAACTAGAACCTCCCTGTCACCGTCCTTGAGGCTATCGGAGTACCTCTCGGGTGCCTGAGGTTACCCACCTTATCTGCGGAGTGGCTAATGGAATGTCAAGCCAGATTGAATATTTAGGTTCTTATCAAATCTTCAGTAATCGTTTGCGGTTCTGGAATCACTTCCAGTTCTACCATACTCCCACTACTGTTTTCTGAAAAAAATCCATTTTTATTAAAACTGTGGCGAGTCAAGAACAATTACATTATTGATCTTCCATATGGTAGAAAGTCAACCCTCGTCATAGCCTGGGTCAACCCACAAACAGCTATTACAGAAACGTTCCTTGAGTTATCCAGAGTCTGGTTTTAAGCATAAGCCAGAAAACTCCCCGTATCTTAACAATGTCAAGATATGAACTGTTTAATATCCAATATAGAAACAGAGGCACCGATTTAATTGAACCAGATTAAAATCATGCAGCTGTCTCCAGTGTATGTCAACAAAATGGAAGGAGGCCGATCAGCGTTACTCAATATAGGAATGCTTCCAATTATGAGTAACCTGAAAGAGAAGCAAGTTCTCTTAATCATTACTATTAACTGAATACGACACACAAGTATCTACATCTTCGATCAGCTTGAAGAATCCCGATACTTGCAATACCTGGTTCTCTACTTTACTCTTATACCTATAACTTCTCAAAACTTGGACCCTGTGTTTCTACGAAACACTTGTCTAAGAACTAGAGAAGTCATAAGTAAACCGAATATAGTACGAGGACCAACCCCTCTGTCCTAATTAACACTGGACAATATGCAATACTCTGTATAAGTCCCTTGAGTCTGATAACTCATTCCCTGTGTGTCGTAGGTTGAAAACTGTACTTATGGTTAAGAAGAATTACACCGCTGTTTAATTCTCCTTACCTAACCATCCACTGATATAGGTAAATGTCATGGACATAATTTCAAAAAGGTATATCTCACTCTATAAAAATAGACATACAAATTTATCAATTTGAAATTGGTGCATAACAACGGATATTCAAAACCAAATATTTGCCGTCCGATGAACAACCCAGGTGACTTCCTCAAATATCACCAATTACAACGAATCCCGATATAATGAGGATGATCACTTAATTTCCAATAATTTACTCCCACTCATCATCTGTAAAACCATACAGATGTGAGAATCAAACCTGGTAAATACATACCCTGGAGCAAGTGTCTAATTGGGAAATCAATTTTCTTTTAACAGCACACAGTGAAACTGAAACATTGAAATATTTCGTAGGGGTATCCGGGTATTCTTAGTATTGCCTCTTCCATTATCCAGATTCATAACTGTAACCGTATATTTCTTTTCCATCTCTCCAAATCCCTTTATATGCCTTTAGTCATTACCTTCTGTACACCCTCTTAGGCTAAATGGTTTTCTTCCTTCCCTACCGTTCGGCACCAGCCTATGGTTTGGAAGAAGACTATCCAATAAGCATAATGGGTGTACTGTCCTAATCATAGGAGCACTCGCAATGCGAGAGAAGGTGAAGATAAAAGACAACCGAATAAACCTTATTCCTATTTCTCCAGAACCAGAATCCATCCCCGAATTGGAACAAGTTCCTTTCGAGTTCGTATATAACCATACGATGGAGTATCCAAATAAACTGTGGATCTTCGTTGTGATACGGAGTGTTCTGGATAAATACAAAGGTGAAGTAGGAGTGGTAATGAAATACTTGGTTTGGTCGTGAATAGCAGTAGTAGTTTACTTTTCCCTCTTACTAATCCCTTGATATGTCTTTACTTAATACCTTCTGTACACCATCGTTATGCTAATTGGTTTTCTTCATTCCCTACCGTTCGGCACCAGCCTAAGGTTTGGAAGAAGACTATCCAATTTGCGTAATAGGTGTACTATCTCCTAAACCAAGGAGTACTCGCAAACTGAGAGAAGGTAAAAGGAAAAGACAACTGAATAGTCCTATTCGTTTTCTCCAGAACCGGATACCATCCTCGAATAAATTCCTTCGAGTTCGTATATAACCATATGATGGTTTTGTGCAATGGAAGTGGACGTTCGTAGTAATACGGGATGTCCTGGAGAAAAGGGTAAAAGTAGGAGCGGCAATGAGGTTTGCAACTCTGACAATCCAAAAGCCAGTGTTTAAAAAGGTTCGTTCAATTTTGGTCTCTGAATCATAGTTAAGGGTCGTGTCATGGTCGCTGCCAAAGAGAGAGAGAGAAAAGAAACACTCAGCGTGCACTCTAACCTAGATCGGAATGGTTATCACTTTATCTAATCAGGAAACCTCCTACTGTAACGTCAAATTCTTCCCCAAACCTAAAAGAAGAATTAGTCGGGATCACCCGAGGAGTAAACCAACTCATCAGTGGGAATCGGGATCCAACTATCATCGCACGATAATGTGACGGAATCCGCTCACGTTATCACACTCCAGAAGGTATGTGCATATCTGGCAAGTTTCAGTTTTCTTTAGAAACTCCCGATGTGATTTTTGCCCCATGCTCTTATGACCTTGACGAAGGCCAACATATCATAAGTCACATGTCAAGTTCTACCCGTCATTATCCAGGTTAATTTGAACCCACCCGTACATACCCTTGACGAAGGCTAAAATAGTAGTACGACTGTCCCAAACCAACTCATCTATCTATTCTGTAGAAAAGTAACAAATAGCTACCATACACTATGCCTTGATGAAGGCCAACATACAAAGCATGAATACTAAGTGCTACCTTCCTGAAATGGCAGAGGGCTACGAAAGGTTTCTGGCGAAAAACTTTTAACGTAATGAACTTGATATCGTTGAAGGAACTGGATAGCTTTTCTAAAAATATAGTGGCGAAAACCTTTGCTAAAGAGGTCACTCCCGGTGAAGGGATCTCGGCTCTTTCCCCGTAGAAAGAGGTGCAGGATATTCCAACTGAATACCACGATGCAAAACAAAAGTAAACGACTATAGTGAAGTTATTGCCCTGACGCAAACTTCTGTCCAAGGGGTCACTCCCGGTGAAGGGATCTCGGCCCTTGCCTCGTCGACTGAGGAGCTGGATATTCATAACCGAATACCACTGTGCAATACAAAAGAGAACGCCTTTACAATAACAGCTTTTTGAAAAATTGTTCCAACAACATCAGAATAGGTTTGTTTAGCTTACATTGATCCGAATCAACGCAGTCCCATCAATTGATCACACCAATAAAGAACGAAAATAATGATGTACGTATATGCCATCCGCATTCGCCACTGGGTCCCGTCATCACCCGTTAGGTTACTTAACTAACGACAGAGCGGGGACTGGACTAGCGCGGATGCAAAACATATACAACATCTACTAGTATATATATATCAATATATAATATTCGCTCAAGACGCGATAAAATGCAACATCACAGAAATGTAATAAGCATCACAGAACAATACAGATATCTGGGATCCCCGGGTTTCATAGAGCCGCTACTGAAACCCGACATTCCCCTGGTCGTGTGGATAGCCTGTGCAATGAAATCCTAGACCCCTACGGGCGCGGCAAGTTACCCGCCAAAACCTGAAGCGAGGCAGCCCCCTTCAACAATGTGAATGGACCACCCAGCACTTCACGGAATCCGGTAACATGTGCACCCCTCCTTGGGTCAACCTGTACCCCCTACGAGTGCGGCGAATACCCTGCCAATTCTGGAGTAAAGCCCCCTCCGTCTCAACGCCATGATCTGCGGGCCCGTTACCCTCTAGAACCCGGCTATCCGTGCACCCCTCCGCGGGGTAATCCTAGTACAGAAAGTAAAATATACAACGGGTACATCGACCTCAGCCCGGTCGTGCCCTAAAAGAATAATATACCAACAGGCAGTGACGGCAGTCCATATGTCGGACGCTCGCCCCGCAATATCAAATGTACATATAAAACAAAACTGTACTAACATTTCTCCCTGGCTATCCCCCACGACTGATCCACAACATCACAGCACAACACAGAACATCAACGTGAATGTCACATTCGCAAATCCGTCTAAAAGGGCTATAGCAGTTAGACAGGATTTACCGATCAAATGACATTCACGGTCGCAGATATAATGTAAATACTGTGAACTAACATGTTTAAAATTTTCGATCGATTAAAAATCTCCCGAAGTGGGCCCCAAGCACAACTGTAGCATTCAATGAAATCTGGGCCCAAACAGAAAATTCCAAAATCCTCATTTTCAACTCAGAAGCTCTCTGTAAAATTTTGGTGCAATGAACAGTCCAAGTGGCGGCGGACCCGCGGCCCAAGCATGGGTTTGGTCGCGGTTCAGCGATGGAATAATGACGCCACGCAACCAAATTTTTACAGAATGCTTATAATTCCCTGCACGTGTTTCTGCAATGTACTGAAAAAATTTCTGGGCTAAAAAAATTTCGACAGAAAACTGATGCAATGAAAACATGGTTTTTGGAAATTCCGATCGATCGAACTTGTAAACACGTTAAAGCAAGCTAGACTAGGTTAATGGCGTGGCTCTGATACCAATGTAAGTGCACGGCGGCGCCCCGGCCGTAAATCCGATGTCGGAATGCGGAAACGAAAAACTTTTCAGACTAGAAAACCGGCACCACCGCGCACTAAAATCCCGGATCGGGCCATTAACCTACTCCTAGCAAATACGAGAAAGGGTAGAAAGCTATACCGAGCGATCCGTGTCCTTCGGTCTTTGGCCTCCATCCCGATCTTCTCGCGGAATCTCCGATCTTCACCTCCTCGTCGGAAAGGGCACCACATCGCCGGGTTCTTTTACGGGCTCCCATCTTTGGACCGAGGCAACTCAGGCATGAAGTTGGCGAGCCGACGTGCCCAAGAAATGCTGTAGGCGATTGTAGAATAGTTTATCTCTTTGGGGTTATGAAGTTGCCATGGTGATGGAGGAATGAGCAATGGAAAAGAGCATTGGGGTTTTTGATACAAGCAAGGAAAATATGATGAACATTTTTCCCACTCCAAAAATGAATTCACTCTCTCCCTCAATGTGTGTGGCCGGCCAATATCAAGGGGGGGGGGGAAGGGAAAAATCAAAAACAAGAAGGGAGGTGTGTGTAGGAACCAATAGAGGTGACCACAACCAAATGTTATGATAGCAATGTCATATCCATTTCTAATCCATTCTAATATCATTAATGCTAAAGAGTTGATTCAAAAAGAATCTCATGATGCTAGGAACCATCATGAAGCCACAAATGCAAATAACACCTCCACAAAGGTAATTTGCACAACTGCAAATAACCCCCTTCATCGGAAAAGTCCGGCCGGGAAGGAACAAAGAAAAACTGGCTGGAACGGAATGCAAACTGGCAACTTCAGAAAACTGATCTAAATTACAGGAAAACCCAGCAACTGTATATACATACCTGCATTTGTATTGCGACCGAATACAAATGTAAAGAGACAAAATCTACACTGCACAATACTAGGATCCGGCTTAAACCAAAGCTTGCTAGTATTATCCGTCCGATCATGATCCGTGCAATACCGCATGTATCTGATCGAACCCTGCCATATCTCCATACGGCTTCTACAGGGTTTCACCCGAAACTTGAGCAACTGTCTGTGGGGGACTCTAAAGACTCGTCAACACCTTGGTTGTGGATTTAACCACTAGCACGTCAGAGGTATTAGCCATACGTAACGGGCTACCAGGTATTGACCAAAAGGGACGTCGATGAGCGAACTCATCCTGACACCCTACTGAGCCTGTCAGTGAAAATATCCGTACAGTCCGGTCCGTTCGTCTATGAGCATTGCATGGCGGGCCTAGGGGGTTGGTAAAAGTCAGACCCCCAATAGCGGTACAAGTCGTGTCGGAGTGTAGCCCAGAACATCCTGAGATACTACCGGAATACCTACCAGTAAATCTCCTGCCTTGGCCAAGGACTTCGTGTAATGGCTCTCCTAGACACAGCACGACCTCACCCCCAATACCGGGAGAGACGAACCCCTGAAGATCCGCTCACTGCCTCCATGTTGCTCGGGACTGTACCCAACTAAAACCTGTTTCCATGTCTCCTTTGAGCATGGTAGGGTAGTAATCAAAGTACAGTGGGAACTCACACGAGACAAATGATGATCTCAGGTCGGTGAACTAACCTGTACACATGTCACCAGGGAACTGCTATCTGACGTCAGGTATAAGACCAACTAGCATGTTCCCGGCGAGTCCTGTCCGGTGTACTCATAACCCAATGAGTGTTAGGGTTTATGCCCTAGAAGGCCATTACTGTATCATACTAGTTTGTATATTACTTAATGGAAGCTTGGGATATTCACATGTATATAACAGTCTTGCTAAACATGGTAGTATGCTACTTGGTTTTTCTATCTTAATATGTGAGTATACGTATTGATAGAGCTCTTAGGATCTTGCTTGACTACCAGCGTTGTGATGGCAGTCACACTAGTGGGGTCTGGGTAGTCTACAATCACATCCTTATTCAGGTCCCTAGTCGTTGGATTATCGAGACAGAGCATCGATACTCCGGAGTAGACTAGTGTGTACGCTTCTCATCCCAGTTGGGGAGATGGTCTGTCCCACAGCCGTCAGTACGTCGTACTGGAGATAGTATACAGGTGCTCGTTAGGTTACGGGTACACTGGACAGGACTCACAGGGAACTGTTGGTTGGTTTTATACCAGTCGTCAGTGGACAGTTCCCAGGTGACATGAGTACAGCATAGTCCGCAGACTTGACACTGCTACTTCGCCTCGAGTGTATCCCACTGTTCTTAGATTGCTACCCTACCACGGCTCAAAGGAGTCGTGCAAACAGGTAGCAGTTGGGTGCAGTCCCGAGCACTTGGAGGCAGTGGCGGTTAGACAGGATTCGTTCCTCCCGGTATTGGGAGTAGATATCGCGCTGTGTCAGAGAGCCATTACGCAAAGTCCCTGGCCAGGGCAAGCGAGATTTGCTGGTAGGTTCCAGTAGTTTCTCAGGGTGTAATGGGCTTCCCTCCGACACGACTTATACAGCTATTAAGGGACTGACGCTTGCCGCCCCCTAGGCCGGATATGCGATAGTCTTGGACGAACGGACCGGACTGTATGGAGATTGTCACATCAGACTAAGTAGGAGTTCGGATGGGTTTCCTCATCGGCCTTCTTATCGACAACTACCTGGGGACCGTTACGTACAGCTAGTGCCGCTTGCGGTCTCTGGTTAAACCCACTGCCAGCATAGTAGTCGAGTCTTTAGAGTCCCACACAGAGAGTTTCCTATTCCAGGCGAAACGATATAGAGGTCGTATGGTTTTACGACAAGGGTTCGGACGCATACGTGCGTTTACGCGCGTACGACTTTTGGACAGTTTTTACCAGTCGGCTTTGGTTTAAGCCAGTTACTGGTATCCGGTTATTGGATTTTTACAGTCTAAAGTTTTTCCGTATTTTTGCGGATTGGAGGGGCGTTCTCGTAATTTTGCGGGAAGCTTCTAGAAGGTGGTGACTAAGGAGGTTAAGGTGGCAAATGAAATGATTGTAATTATTGAGTCACCTTGATGATTCATAGAAGTCTTTTGTCATTCTAATAAATCATCACAAGATATTTTCAAGCATGGTTGCTAAATTCTTTTCTTATTCTTTTCTTCACAAAAGAAATGCTTGATATATATCTTCTTGACTCACTATTCTATTATCATTATCATCTACACATTCTCTCTCCTCAAGCTCTCTCTCTTCAAAAGACTAATCCCCCCCTCTCATGAGTTGAGTACAAGGGTTAGTAAGACTAAACAATCCATAACCATCACTCTATCTCAATCTATCTTCTTTGATTAGCAATCCAAGAAGGTTAGTTGCCTCAAGTTTAGAGGCTAAGCTTGGAGTTTTGCTCTCGGGTGGATCGTCTACTACTTCGAGAAGGCCGAGGAGAACAAGGAGTTCGTAAAGACGAAGGAGTTGGTTCATTAGGTATAATCCCTAAACACAGTAGTTTAGAAACACTTTGTGTTTGGTTATTTATAGTTTAGCTTCGATTCAAGTGGTTAGTCGATGTTCGTTCACTAAACAAGTCCGTTTTTGAAAATTCCGCCTCCCCACAAGTATTGGGGTGTAGTACATCGACTTACAGTGGTATCAGAGCCTCGCTAAACAATAAATAACTTAATTGCAAATTTGTACGATTTTCGAACGGAAAAACGAAGCCGGAAAACCCTAAAACTGTCAAGTTTCTGTCGAAATTTAAATGAAGTCCAAAAATTTTTCAGGTAAGTTCAGAGAGCTTGAAAAGACACCAGATGAACACCCAAGAAATTTGAACTCCTGAATCGGCAACACGGCCGCGGAACCGCGGCGGATCGCACCGATCCGCCGCGCTTCCGCCGCCGAGTTGCCGAGTCAGGAACTCAAATTTCCTGTGCTGCTTATCTGTGTTATTTGGGATTTTCTGGGATATTTAATATTTGCTCAGGTTTCAGTTTTACAGAGCAGTTTTTGGAGCAATATTAAAGATGTTTAATCGATCGAAATTGTACTGTATTTGCATATTGGATTATATCTGTGATTGTATAATGTGTTCGTAAACCTCCCCTAACTGCTAGTATGTCGGTTGGCAGGGGGTTGCACATTTCTGTAATGGTTATATCTGTTTGTGTATATAAACTGTATTGGACTGTTGTGGTGTATAGCCGGGGTTTAGAAATGGGTTATTATTTAATTCATTTGTTGTAAATGTAATTTGTTGTAATATTATTTTGCGGGGCACATCCAGGTTGCGGTTGTAGCCACCGTTGTATTATTTCATTTTACTGTTTTTGCTCCTAGGACAGATCCAAGGTGGGGTACACAAACTGCCGGGCGGGTAGTTTGCCGTACTCGTAGGGATCTTGGGTGGGGTAACGGCTATTCATCACAACTGTGTAATCTGTCTTTTCTTGCAGGCTCAAAAGAAATACAGATTGCTTGCAAATCCAATAAAGTTTATCTGTGTTCTGGAATGTATATCATTGCGTCAGACGAATGTAAAATATCTATATATATTGTAGCTAATTAGACGTCACTTATGTTTTACACCCGCGCTAGCCCAGCCCCCGCTCTGTCGTTAGTTAAGTAACCTAACGGGTGATGACGGGACCCCGTGGCGAATGCGGATGGCATAAGAGGACGTTGTATTTTCGTTGTTTTCTGCAATGATAGGTTAATGATGGGACGCATTATCTATAATGCAAAGAAAATAAACCAAAGTTTTAATCGTTGGAACAATTTAAAAGAAACCACACGGTTAATTTTAAAAACAGATATTTTTAAATGCGGAGCTTTAACCACTCCTTTTAAAAGCTATCAGGTTCCTTCGGTTATATCAAGTTCACTACGTTCACGGTTTCGCCAAAACCATTCGTAGCCCTCCATCATTTCATCTGGGTATTCAGTAGTATTCAAGCTATGTATTTTGACCTAACGCCAAGGCATAGTGTTTGGTAGCTACTGGGTATTCATTTGTTGCATAGATAGATGAGTTAGTTTGGGACAGTCGTATTATCATTTTGGCCGAACGTCAAGGATATATACGGATGGGTTCAAATTGACAAGATAATGATGGGTAGAACTTGACATGTGACTAATGACATTTTGACCTAACGCCAAGGTCATAAGAGCATGGGGCAAAAACTTATATCGGGAATTTCTAAAGAAACTGAAATTTGCAAAGAGATGCATACCATTTTGAGTTTGATGAATGTTGGTAGCATTCCTACAACATTATCAGACGATGATATTTGGATCCCGATCCTACTGTGAGTATATGCTACTTATCAGGATATTCGTCACTTAACGATCAATGCTATAAACCTAGTAGGTGTCCAGAAAAGTGTCAGCGGGGTTACGCCCCTAGAGAAAAGAGGTTATTTAATTAAGGAACTTCGCGAAAGCGTTGGAAAACCTCCCTCGAAGTACCGACACCAGCCTGGCTGAACGGTTAAGCAAGTATTGTACGGTGAGAATAGTCCTGGCAAATTCTTCTTTTATGGTTTGAGGAAGAATTCGAGAAACAGTGGGAGCCATCCAGTTTAGATAAACTAAAAACCACTGTAAACTTGCAAGAGCATCATGCTAAAGAGTTTTCTTCTCTCTCTCCTAATTGCAACGACCCTGAAAATGACTGGACTTAAGTTACTTTTAGAGAAAAATATACTGACGGGGCCAAACTATAAAGATTGGCTGCGGAATGTCAAAATGGCTTTGACCTATGACAAATTGGGGTACGTCCTCACCGCTACGGCACCTGCTGTCCCTGGTCCCAAATCCAGCAATGCGGATAAGGAAATCCGCAAAACCTGGGATTTAGATTGCGCGAAAGCCAAGTGCATCGTGCTTGCCTCAATGAACAATGAACATCAGAGGAGGCACGAAGATATGTCCCTAGATGGCATATTTCTCCATACAAAGGAACTTTATGGAGAGCAATCTCGTATAGCAAGATACGAGACCTCTAAGAACTTGTTTCGAGCGAGGTTGGCTGTCGGGTCATCGGTAGGAGAACATGTCCTAAAGATGATCGGCTACATTGAAGAGCTCGCAGACCTTGGGACGACTTTGGATAATGAGCTCTATACAGACCTTATTCTCCAGTCCCTTCCTCACACCTACGCCCAGTTTATCCTGAACTTCAATCTTCAAAGAAAAGAAGTTGAACTTCCGGAACTCCTGAACATGTTAAGGAGTGCAGAGGGCACCTTGAAGAATTCAAGGGAAACACCCGCTATGTTTGTTGGCGGTACCTCTTCTTCCGGGTCCAAGACAAAGGCCAAAGGAAGGAGGAAGAAGGCCGCACCCAGACCTAGAGGAGGTGTTAGTAAGGTGGGAGGGAAGGGAAAGAAAAAGTTTGCGGTACCAGTAGTTGGGCAGGATAAGTTCTTCCATTGTCACAGGAAAGGGCACTGGAAGAAGGATTGCAAGGCGTGGAACGCCAAGAACTAGGAACCGAAGCAAGCTGTGGCTTCGACTTCAGGTGTGTTTGTAATTGAGAATTGTCTGTCGATCAACTCTACTTCCTGGGTATTGGATACCGGATCAGGATCTCATATTTGCAATTCATTGCAGGCACTGAGAAACCGTAGAGTGCTGAAGGAAGGTGATATGACCGTAAAGGTTGCTAACGGAGCTAGCGTGGGAGATGCGTCCGTCGGGGATTATCACCTAGGATTGACGAGTGGACACATTTTGGTTTTACATAACTGTTATTTTGTGCCAAGCTTAACGTGTAATATCATATCAGTTTCCTTGTTATCAAATAAAGGTTATGATTTCACGTTTGTAAGAGATGTTGTCAACATCCACCTTAATCATGGTTTGATTGGGTCGGGTACATTAAATAACGGAATATATGTTTTAAACCAACTCCAAATTTTCAATGTCCAGAATACACTAAAAAGAAAGTCTCCAGATTTAAATAAAGCTTTCTTATGGCATTGTAGACTGGGTCACATCAATGAGAGAAGGTTGACTAAGTTGCATAGAGAAGGATATTTGGACACGTTCGAATATCAAACCTATGACACTTGTCAGTTTTGTCTCAAAGGAAAGATGACAAAGACTCCATTTACTGGATAAGGAGAAAGAGCGAGCGAGCTCTTATGACTCATACACAGCGATGTATGTGGTCCAATGTCTACACATGCGAGAGGTGGTTTTTCCTATTTCATTACTTTCACGGATGATTACTCAAGATACGGATTCATTTATCTGATGAAACATAAATCCGAGGCTTTTGAGAAATTCCAGGAGTATAAGAATGAAGTAGAAAACCAAACCGGCAAAAGTATCAAGACACTAAGATCTGATCGAGGTGGTGAATACTTGAGTGCCGAGTTCTTAGGTTACCTAAAAGAGAAAGGAATTCTCTCTCAGCTTACTCCTCCGTACACTCCACAGCATAACGGTGTATCGGAGAGACGGAATCGAACCCTATTGGATATGGTACGATCCATGATGAGTAATGCTGAGTTACCGCGATCTTTCTGGGGTCATGCGCTAGAATCAGCGGCATATCTTTTGAACATGGTACCTACCAAGACTGTGCCTACCACTCCATATCAGATGTGGAGCGGGAAGAAACCCCATCTACAGTATATAAAGATTTGGGGATGTCCAGCTTTTGTTAAAAAGCAGCATGTGGACAAGCTCGAGGCACGATCAGTAAAGTGTAAGTTTGTGGGATATCCAAAGCACTCCAGGGGATATCTATTCTATTACGCAGAGGAACAAAAGGTATTTGTTTCTCGTAATGCCCATTTTCTAGAACATCAGTTTTTAGAAAAGGAATCAAGTGGGAGCGAAATAGAACTGGAAGAAATTCCAGAACCACAAACTAATACTGAAAGTATGGTAGAACCTGAAGTTCAGGAAGAACAGGACATTCCCGCACCCCTCCGCAGGAGTAGTAGGCCGTCTCATCCGCCTGAGAGATACTACGGTTTTCTCATAGACGGGGATAGAGAGGATTGCATCATAGATGATGATGAACCTACTGACTTCCAGCAGGCCATCCAGAGCGGCGACTCGGTACGATGGCTAGATGCAATGCGGACCGAAATGGAGTCCATGTACACCAACAAAGTATGGACTTTGGACTTTGCTCCAGATGGGGTAAAACCCATAGGATGGAAATGGATCTTCAAGAAAAAGATTGGTGTAGATGGACAGGTGGAAACCTATAAGGCTAGACTTGTTGCAAAGGGTTTTCGTCAAAGACCTGGTTTGGACTATGACGAAACTTTTTCTCCAGTGGCTATGCTCAAATCCATTCGGGTCCTTCTTGCTATCGCTGCCTTCCATGATTATGAAATCTGGCAGATGGACGTAAAGACGGCTTTTCTGAATGGAAATTTAGAAGAGAGCGTCTATATGGATCAGCCAGAGGGTTTCAATCAGAGTGGGAGCAGTGGGAAAGTATGCAAGCTGCTTAAGTCCATTTATGGACTAAAGCAGGCATCGCGGAGTTGGAACATCTGTTTTGATGAGACAGTCAAAGAATATGACTTTATCAAAAATCCAGATGAACCGTGCATATATAGTAAAGTTGTAGCCAGAAGTGTCGTATTCCTCGTCTTGTACGTGGATGACATTCTATTAATAGGAAATGACATTCCTATGCTACAATCTGTCAAAGGATTCTTGTCACACAGGTTCTCCATGAAAGACCTGGGTGATGCCTCTTACATTCTGGGGATCCGGATCTATCGTGATAGATCCAAGAGGATGTTGGGACTTTCACAGTCCAGGTATATCGACACTGTACTGAAAAGATTCAGTATGGAAGATTCCAAGCGCGGTAATCTACCGGCTTGTCACGGAATCACCCTCTCCAAAGAGATGTCTCCCAAGACTGATTTGGAAAGGGGACGCATGTCTATTATACCCTACGCTTCTGCGGTAGGCTCTATAATGTATGCGATGTTGTGTACCAGACCAGATGTAGCTTACGCACTAAGCGTGGTGAGCCGGTATCAGTCAGACCCAGGGGAGAAACACTGGATAGCAGTAAAGAACATTCTCAAGTACCTAAGGAGGACTAAGGAGATGTTCTTGGTTTACGGCGGAAAAGACCTCAGGTTGGAGGCCTTTGCTGATTCCGGCTTCCAGAGTGATAAGGACGATTCCAAGTCCATGTCGGGTTATGTCTTTACCCTCAATGGAGGGGCGGTGTGCTGGAAGAGCTCCAAGCAGGACACCGTTGCTGACTCGACGATGGAAGCGGAGTATATAGCTGCTTGCGATGCCGCAAAAGAAGCAGTCTGGATGAAGAAGTTCCTGACAGAACTTCAGGTGGTTCCTACCATAGTTGATCCAATACCTCTGTATTGCGACAACAACGGAGCTATAGCTTTAGCGAAGGAACCAAGGTCCCATCAGAAGTCCAGACACATCTTGAGGCGGTATCACCTGATCAGGGAGATCATTGATCGTCAGGAGATTGAGGTTCGGAAAGTTGCTTCAGAAGAGAACATTGCTGATCCATTCACGAAGGCCCTACCTCAGACGCAGTTCGAGAGGCTACTCGAGATCATTGGTCTTCGATATGCCAGTACATGGCCCTAGTGCAAGTGGGAGATTGTTAATGTTTATGCCCTAGAAGGCCATTACTGTATCATACTAGTTTGTATATTACTTAATGGAAGCTTGGGATATTCACATGTATATAACAGTCTTGCTAAACATGGTAGTATGCTACTTGGTTTTTCTATCTTAATATGTGAGTATACGTATTGATAGAGCTCTTAGGATCTTGCTTGACTACCAGTGTTGTGATGGCAGTCACACTAGTGGGGGCTGGGTAGTCTACAAGCACATCCTTATTCAGGTCCCTAGTCGTTGGATTATCGAGACAGAGCATCGATACTCCGGAGTAGACTAGTGTGTACGCTTCTCATCCCAGTTGGGGAGATGGTCTGTCCCACAGCCGTCAGTACGTCGTACTGGAGATAGTATACAGGTGCTCGTTAGGTTACGGGTACACCGGACAGGACTCACAGGGAACTGTTGGTTGGTTTTATACCAGTCGTCAGTGGACAGTTCCCAGGTGACATGAGTACAGCATAGTCCGCAGACTTGACACTGCTACTTCGCCTCGAGTGTGTCCCACTGTTCTTAGATTGCTACCCTACCACGGCTCAAAGGAGTCGTGCAAACAGGTAGCAGTTGAGTGCAGTCCCGAGCACTTGGAGGCAGTGGCGGTTAGACAGGATTCGTTCCTCCCGGTATTGGGAGTAGATATCGCGCTGTGTCAGAGAGCCATTACGCAAAGTCCCTGGCCAGGGCAAGCAAGATTTGCTGGTAGGTTCCAGTAGTTTCTCAGGGTGTAATGGGCTTCCCTCCGACACGACTTATACAGCTATTAGGGGACTGACGCTTGCCGCCCCCTAGGCCGGATATGCGATAGTCTTGGACGAACGGACCGGACTGTATGGAGATTGTCACATCAGACTCAGTAGGAGTTCGGATGGGTTTCCTCATCGGCCTTCTTATCGACAACTACCTGGGGACCGTTACGTACAGCTAGTGCCGCTTGCGGTTTGTGGTTAAACCCACTGCCAGCGTAGTAGTCGAGTCTCTAGAGTCCCACACAGAGAGTTTCCTATTCCAGGCGAAACGATATAGAGGTCGTATGGTTTTACGACAAGGGTTCGGACGCATACGTGCGTTTACGCGCGTACGACTTTCGGACAGTTTTTACCAGTCGGCTTTGGTTTAAGCCAGTTACTGGTATCCGGTTATTGGATTTTTACAGTCTAAAGTTTTTCCGTATTTTTGCGGATTGGAGGGGCGTTCTCGTAATTTTGCGGGAAGCTTCTAGAAGGTGGTGACTAAGGAGGTTAAGGTGGCAAATGAAATGATTGTAATTAGTGAGTCACCTTGATGATTCATAGAAGTCTTTTGTCATTCTAATGAATCATCACAAGATATTTTCAAGCATGGTTGCTAAATTCTTTTCTTCACAAAAGAAATGCTTGATATATATCTTCTTGACTCACTATTCTATTATCATTATCATCTACACATTCTCTCTCCTCAAGCTCTCTCTCTTCAAAAGACTAATCCTCCCCTCTCATGAGTTGAGTACAAGGGTTAGTAAGACTAAACAATCCATAACCATAACTCTATCTCAATCTATTTTCTTTGATTAGCAATCCAAGAAGGTTAGTTGCCTCAAGTTTAGAGGCTAAGCTTGGAGTTTTGCTCTCGGGTGAATCGTCTACTACTTCGAGAAGGCCGAGGAGAACAAGGAGTTCGTAAAGACGAAGGAGTTGGTTCATTAGGTATAATCCCTAAACACAGTAGTTTAGAAACACTTTGTGTTTGGTTATTTATAGTTTAGCTTCGATTCAAGTGGTTAGTCGATGTTCGTTCACTAAAC
This sequence comes from Agapanthus africanus, assembly GCA_030015575.1. Lineage (NCBI taxonomy): Eukaryota > Viridiplantae > Streptophyta > Magnoliopsida > Asparagales > Amaryllidaceae > Agapanthus > Agapanthus africanus. The sequence goes on from JASDDO010000029.1 coordinate 286,243,142, forward strand.
AAGTTCGTTTTTGAAAATTCCGCTTCCCCACAAGTATTGGGGTGTAGTACATCGACTTACAATGAGCACCTGTATACATCTTAGGTGAACCAACTGACACCTGTGGCTTGTGAGACCGGCCACCGCCCCTCATCGGGGTCTCGACTGTATACACTAGTCTACTCTGGAGTATCGATGCCCTGTCTCGAAACTCCCACGACTAGGGACCTTTTAAGGATGTGCTTATAGACCCCAGCTCCCACGTATATGATCGCCCTCATACTGCTGGCAGTCAAGCAAGAATCCTAGGGGCTCTATCAACGTGCAATAGTGACCTGAAAGATCACCTAAAGCAGTACACGATGATAAAGATAAACTAGATATTATACTATCATCTTGAGTAAGATTGTCCTACCGGTATAGGTCCTCCCTCAATCATTGCAATCACGTGCCTGTGATCCAATAATTGACTCTGAGGGCACTATATCCAACAAGATCATCTATTTCTGATGTGACAGTCATAGTTTTGACTTCATCAGAATAGGGGATGGATCTGTTAAGAAGGTAGTAGGGTGTGATGTCTTGGTATATGGATGACACACATAATAGGAAGTGAGATTCCTATACTACGATCGGTTATACTTTGGTTGTCACACAGTGGTTTCTCCACATAGGATATAGATATAATATCGGACATTCTAGTTACTAGATCTATGGTTTTAGATCTAGATTTAGGTAGTTTCCCAATCTGGGTACTAAGACAACATTCTAAAAGTGCTCTAGAATGGACGACTCCAGGCATGGTAGTGTACCTACAGGTGATGCAGTCACCCTCTCTAAAGGTGTCTTACAGACTAAAGGGGAGAGAGAAGTGCATGATTGGCAGATCACTTGCTTAGGCAATTGAGTCAATCATGAGATGTTAAGTACCACACCAGATGTTGTTTTTGCACTAGATGCAATAAGTTGATATTAATCCAATCCTGGAGAAACGTTAGGAAGAAGTTTTAGAAAATAAGTAGATGTTCTAGGGATATGATAACAACAGCCTCCTTCGGGAGACGGTTATCATTCCAGACTTCCAAGGTGACCTGGATGACAGAGTGACTATCAGAGTTACAGTTTTCCCTCTGACGAGGGGCAGTAGTTTGGACAGGAGGTCCAAGCGGATAATGAGGGAGGCATGGCGCAGGATATTGATTAAATTCAGTTGACGATACAGTCTAAGAAGTTTGGATTTGAAGTTCATTTATAAACAAGGTCCCATTAAATATCCAGACATATTCTAAGACAGGTATTGCTCATTTCGGGAGATGGCTTTCTCCGTGAACTTGAGATAAAGAGAGACATAGAAAGAAACATTAGGGCGGATCCACTTACTGAGGCAATTCCTCGAACGCAATAGTTTTACAAACGGGCTTTGTGAGACTGATTAGTAGACGAGTTGGGTGTTCGGTATTACACGGGCTGTGAGTATACGAAATCGCAATAATTAGCCTTGAGTGCAGGTGGGAGATTGTTGGATATTGTGCCCTCAGAGTCAATTATTGGATCGCAGGCACGTGATTGCAAGGATTGAGGGAGGACCTATACCGGTAGGACAGTCTTACTCGAGAGGTTTGTATACTATCTAGTTTGTCTTTATCATCGTGTAAATGCTTTAGGTGACATTATAGTTCACTATTACACGTTGATAGAGAAGAGTATGCTATCTGGTTTATCTTTATCATCGTGTACAGCTTTAGGTGACATTACAGGTCACTATTGCACATTGATAGAGCCCTTAGGATTCTTGCTTGACGGCCGGCAGTATGACGGCGATCATATACGTGGGAGCCGGGGTCTATAAGCACATCCTTAAAGTGGTCCCTAGTCATGGGAGTTTTGAGACTGGGCATCGATACTCCATTAGTAGAATAGTATATACAGTCGAGACCCTGACGAGGGGCGGTGGCTGGTCGCACAAGCCATTGGTGTCAGTTGGTTCACCTAAGATGTATACAGGTGCTCATTGGGTTATGAGTACACCGGACAGGACTCGCCGGGAACATGCTAGTTGGTATTATACCTGACGTCAGATAGCAGTTCCCTGGTGACATGTGTACAGGTTAGTTCATCGACCTGAGATCGTCATTTGTTTCGTGTGAGTTCCCACTGTTCTTTGATTACTACCCTACCATAGCTCAAAGGAGTCGTAAAAATAGGTTTTAGTTGGGTACAATCCCAAGCCATATGGAGGCAGTGAGCGGATCGGCAGGGGTTTCGTCTCTCCCGGTATTAGGGGTGAGATCACGCTGTGTCTAGGAGAGCCATTACACGAAGTCTTTGGCCAAGGCAGGAGATTTACTGGTAGGTATTCCAGTAGTAACTCAGGGTATTCTGGGCTACACTCCCACACGACTTGTACCGCTTTTCGGGGTCTGACTTTTACCAACCCCCTAGCCCCTCCATGCGATGCTCATAGACGAACGGACCGGACTGTATGGATATTGTCACTGACAGGCTCAGTAGGGTGTCAGGATGAGTTCGCTCATCAACCTCCTTTTTGGTCAATACTTGGTAGCCCGTTACGTATAGCTAGTACCTCTGATGTGCTAGTGGTCCATAGCCAAAGTATTGACGGGTCTTTAAAGTCCCCCACAGACTGTTTCTCAAGTTTCGGGCGAAACGTTGTAGAGGCCGTATGATATATGGTAGGGTTCGATCATATACGTGCGGTATTGCACGGATCATGATCGGGCGGATCATACTAGTGGGCTTTAGTTTAGGCCGGATCCTAGTATTAGATTTGTTGGATTACTTTAGTCTCATCGCATTCACATTCAGTCAGAATGCGGATGCAGGTATGTATATACAGGTGAGGGGTATCCTTATGATCTGTCACGAGTTTACTTTAGATGTTGCCATATCTTTTTATTGTCGTAAACATTTGGGTTAATGTTTACAAATGGAAATTGTGAGCTAGAAATCATCAAGAGATGCATTTATTGTGACACATGCAACCTAGTGACTCATGGTCTCTTTTATTGTGCATATGTCACATTATATGATTGATATATGTGATGAAATGATAAGAGGAGAGAGATGGGAACCTATATGATGGTGGGTTATCTCTTGTATTTTTTATTGTTGCTCTCATTTTATCATACAACTCAAGAAAGAAAATGCTTCTTCTTCTTCTCCTTGCTCTAGCTCACAACCTCCATTGATGGCATCATCTTCAACCTCCATCCATACAATGGATGCAAGAGACAAAGTTGTCACACACATTCTCTACTTCACCTTGGACACGTCGGCTAGTGATTCATAACCGAGTTTCTTCGGATGAAGCGGGAGCCCGTAAAAAGACTTGATGATGTGGTGCCCTTTCCGACAAGAAGACCGGAGCTCGGAGATGCCGCGAGGAGCTTGGGATGGTGGCCAAAGAATGAAGGACACGGATTGATCGGTATAGCTTTTCTATCCCTTCTCTAGTTGCTAGTTTATAGGTTAATGGTTCGATCCGGGATAAAAGTCTGCGATAGCGCCGGTTTCTAGTTTAGAAAAAGTTTTTGTTTCCGCATTTTGGCGTCGGACAGACGGTCGGGGCGCTACCGTAGACTTACACGTTTTGTGCACCGAGTTCGTGCGCGTTTAGTTAGTGCGCGTAGTTGACTTGTATTGGTTGTGTCCGCGACTAATTATATATTTATTCTCTTATTTACTTGTGTACGTTTCTAAGATCGGGTGCAGAGGCGTTGGATGTGGCATGGAAATGGCAGAGCTGGAATCAGATCAGATTAGCCGAGGCGTCCAGGTGAGTAGTTGTATATCTACGGGGGAAGTCGGGTGGATGGCGTATAGCACACCCACAAATCTCATTGGATAGGATGCGTTTATGATATATATGCCTATGCGTTATTGCGAGACGTGAGTACTTAGCAAGAAAGTGTTGTTAGTTTAGTTCTTAGTCACGAAACCCTAGAGTAAATGTTCACACATACACACATACATACACGTGATATGTTTGGGTGTATATGTTTATATGTGTGTGTGCGTGTGTCTATATATATATATATATATATATATATATATATTTGTGTGTGTGTGTGGATGCTTAGGTATGTATACACACAGACACACACATACGTATACACGGATGATGAGGATAATATATGATACTTAGATGTGAGTCGATATGATCGGGCATGATGTCGTAAGATCGGTAATGTGATTTGGGTCGTGTTATGATATACGAAATGATATTATAGTGGATTGGTGGGCGATGTGTTTTTATTCACACGATGATATATTTTTGATGATATTGGAATGTACTAGATTTTAGAACGATACACCTAATTCATGATTTTACGATAATGATGCCATATGATAATGAGGTATATGTGATATTTGACCCATACCCCGATTTTGAGATGCCGTACGGTGGATTTTACCGTACGAGGTATAAAAATGATGATTGATCCACACTCTTGACTCGAGGATGTCGTATTATATATTTTACCGTACGTGACGGTATTGAGGCGGGATCGCCGACTACTAGATATATCGACTCGGACTTTAGGTGGATTTCCTTACCCTTTCGATTAGTCTCTTAGTGTAGTCCTGTATTTTTTTGGGTAGATGTTAGACAGGGCTCGAGTCATACTTATTTTCAAAACTAACGAATCGTGAGTATTTAAAAGACAGGCCGAGGGATAATACGGATTTTTCAAAGGATGTATCTTTTCTCAAAGACCCTGTAGCCCCTATTTTTTCTAAAACCACGATTCGTGCGATTTCAACACCAAAAACTGTATGACTCGTACATAGAAATGTATATTCTTCAATGTTGCGGTTACTACATCTTTTCCGAATATTCATGCTGTTATCATCGCATTGCATGCTTATAAATGTGTTTTCTTTAGTTACTATGAAACCCTGTTGTCAGGACACCAGCACCATTTCCGATGATACGTATTCTCCACGTATACTTGCTTGCCGGCTCACACACATTATCATCGGTAATTTCCATGTCACACACACATTAGAAAAACATTACTTCATTGGTATAAATTGCTAGCTGGTAGTTTCAACATAGTACTAGTACACTTGTTTTCATATGCTAGTTTAGATATTGCATTTCTTATTTAAATACTTCATGCACTTATACATTCATTCTGTTATGTAATATCGTGAGGCTTTTTGCCGGTATTCACTGTTTATTGAATCTTGATTATGGGATTCGGATTTTCCATGAGATTTCTAGATTTGGAGAAACCGCAAGGATTTATCAACTCATTATCATTTCTAAAAATAGAAATTTGCAATTTTCTCGTGATATGATATTTGTGGTGTCCACCATGAGTTTTCTCGGTTCTTAAGCGGTATCACACACCCGATTCAAGGTAGGGGGAGGGACCGTCTGCGGGTGCATGGTGGACCCGGTGCGGTATCCCGGGGTAAGAGGATCGTATAGAAAGGCGTTGAGCCCGGCAGGGGAGCACTACCGACCGGTGATTGTATGGAAACTCGACGGATATCCGAAGGATACCGTTCGGAGTTATGAGAGAGATGGATATATGGGATGATCCGGACTGACGGGGCCAATGGGCCGATCTGAGGATGTGGCGCCTGAGATATGAGTATTATGTATCGTTGTTGGACACGAGTTTCATGATGTTTTGAGTGTCGATGCTGGGCACTCGGGTTTTATTATGATTTTTGTGTCATTGCTGGACACAAGTTGGATGGTGCATTAGTACATACCACGCATCGATATATTATTATTCTTGGCACCGACACGAGTACCTTGATATCACACTTATGATATACTGTTATCCTTGTTGTAGTATTGTGTATTTTATTGTATGACCTAGGAGAGAGTCATACATGCGATTTCTACTCAGTGATGTCTTCTACTAACGAGTTGGCAACTCACCCCCGTTGTACCACAGTTTCTTGCAGGTTTGGCCTTACAGGTTTCGTTGCGGCTTGCCGGCACACTGCTTCCTTTCGGATGATTGCTTTGGTAGGTGGGTTCACTTGTATCGTGACCACCGTTGTACTTTTATTTATTTCAGTTGTATCTAGTAAGCTCCATCAACCAGACTTGTATTATTTGGACAGACTTGTAAAATCGGTTGTTTATTCTTTCGACCTTAGAGTCGCGCGCTTGTATTATTATGGTTTTTTGGCTTCCTTGATGATTTTGAGTTCTTTATTTTTTCTGAGTTTTGATCCTCGCCCTTCGGCGTTGTATATTATACTGCTTGCGTGGTTGTTTCCGCCAATTGGCGAAGAGCTAGCTCCCGCTTGGGGATGCCTTTATTCATTACGTATGTATATTCCTGTTTGTACCCGTTTGGGGCCAGTATTTACAAAGGAGACTCTGCCAAAATTTTTAGGAAAAGACTTGATTCTTTTAAAAATTCTTACTACGAATTTCAAAGTGATTTTATTTGATAACTTTTAAATAAGTTTTCCTTCACTATATTTTCTTTAAATGGTTTAGATTTCTGGGCTTTTGGCTTACTTGAATTAGGTGGGGTCCTATAGACTTCACACGATTCAAGTGCCATTTCGGGTCATGACAATATATTCGGAACCTAGGCTTGACCTTACGGAACTTAGACTTGATCGAGGGGGTATTAGACCCGAACTTTCGTCGTGTAGGGTCACCTTGGTTGATGGAGTAGGTAACTTAAGTAGATTGACGTACCGTGTGTATGTTCCGCGGCATACTTACGATACGCTACTTCGCTTAAGTAGCCTTATGATGTACATTTCTTATGCATTGTATTTCTATTCGTTCCTATGATCTATCATCATCAATATCGGATTGTGAGTTCCTCTACCTTGGTTACACAAGTAGAGAAAACTGTGGTCAGAGCGAGCTCGTCAGGAATGAGGACTGACCAGGATGTATTCCGGTGATACACGAGCGCATTGATATATTGTTTTACTAGGATTTTCTGTTGACATGAGCGTTCGGGATCTGCACAGATGATCAGGCCATTGCTAGAGGCCAGCCAGATTATGAAGGATATTGATCCAGATGATTGGGCGTTGTCTACCGTGCGGACAGATGAGCCAGATGTTGTTGAGTTTGATAAGATATCGCCCCCAGACTTCAAAAGCTAATGCAGCATGAGGTTATGCGCGGAGATGTGATAGAAGACCGCTAGTCACTCTTGGATGAGTGACTAGGACAGTTTGTTCGTTTGGATGCTCCGATGCAAATTCACCAATTGCCTAGCTGTTGGGTTTGCTCACCACTTCATCTAGGGTTTGGAAGCATCACATATGCTATTATTAAATTTTATGAGGTGCTAAGTAAACTAACCTAGGATCTTAACTAGAATTTTAAGATAACAATCAATAAGCATCATACGCAAGAAGAAATTTAACACTAAGTGAAGAAATTACAACCTTTGTAGACTTCCCTTGGTGACTCCTTGGCACTTTGAGAGTTTGAAACGGATTGATAGAGGTCTTCCTAGTCCACGATGATCCACCTGAAGTCCCTTTTCCCAAAGGTCCTTGCTTTACTTGATCTTTGAAAGAAGAATAGCAAACACCCTACACAAATGGGCTAGAGATGTATAGAATGATGATGTAGTTTGTATTCTCTATTCAAAACCCTCTCTTTTTTTACTAGCTCGCTCTATGTAAATCTCAAGAGAGAAAGAGAATGAGGAAGAAGAAGAAATGGGAAAGCTTGAGCTCAAGAGATAATGATATGTGATAAAATAATGAAGATGAGAATGAATAATCAATATTAAATCATTCTCACTTCAAACCATGGGTTAGTAAATATCTAGATATTTATTATTGAGTAATAAGAACCATAGAAAATTAACTCATGGTTAATTGTTAGGTCAAGTGTAGTCAAAGTAGATAAATATCAACCATGAGTGAATTATCTTTTCTTTAACTCAAAATAAATAAACATATACATATTTACAACCATGTGAATTTTGCATTGCCACCATTTGTGTATCATCAACCATGATACAATGTATGCATGTATGTTTGCATGCACATCATCATGTGCATCAACATAACATATGCATACATGCATGCATACAAATAGAAAAAGGGTTTAATAAAGAATTAAGCTAAAAGTCTATGTTAAATCAACACTTGATTTAACAAACCGGTCATATCACATACGACCCGACCAATAGAAAAACACCTGATTAATATACGGTATCACATACCCGCATTTAATCGGGTCCTCGTGCATATCTCATATGCACACCACGTCTTTTCGCCTGAGCTAGGAAACTCCTGTGTAGGACTCTAAGACTCGTCAATACGCCGGCAGTAGGTGATGATCATATCAAACACCCACAAGCCGCAAACGGTCAGCTAAATGTAGCGGCCACCGGGGTATTGAGCGATCAGAAGAAAACCAGCGAAGCTGTCAAAACTCCCGTCGAGCCAACTGGCAACACTTACCGTACTGTCCGGTCTCTTCGTCAAATATGCTGCATATCGAGTCTAGGGATGGTATCGTCGACCCCAATAACTCAATAAGTCATGCCAGTGTATAGCTCATAACAGATCAAGAAATTACTGATAACACTTATCAGTAAATCTCAGCAGCCCTGGCCAGGGACTTCCTGTTATAGCCAATCGAGCATAGCACAACATCAACCTCCAATACCGGGAGAGACGAAACCCCTCCTATCGCTCATTGCCTCCATGTGCCTCGGGACTATACCTAAAGTCCACCTGTTTACACGACTCAGTAGAGCCGTGGTAGGGTGGAGATCAAAGTACAGTGGGAGGATACACAAGACTCTATGACGATCTTGGGTCTACAGACTAACCTGTATAAGTGTCACCTGAGAACTGCCATCCGACGGTAGATATAATATCACATAGGAGTTCTCGGCGAGTCCGTTCAGTGTACCCAGTTTCCACTGAGCACCCGCATACAATCTTTGGTGTCACCACACCAGATGGATATGGGATCATCCATCGCCCATCATATGGGAAAAGAATGGTATACGCTAGTCTATTTTGGAATATCGATACCCCGTCTCGATACATCCACGACTAGGAACAGTTCAAGGATATGCTCATAAACTACAAGCGTCCCACTAGTATGATCCGCATCATAGTCGTAGTAGTCAAGCAAATATCCTGAGAGATTTACCAACATGTACCAAATGAGTAAAATGCATGATCAAATGAACGTGTCAAGATAAAGTAAACTAGATATCATACTATCATGTCGAGCAAGAAAGTCATCTATATACATATATACATGTCCAAGCATCCACTATATATATAATGACCTCTAGGGCATACATATATCCAATAATCTCCCACTTGCACTAAGGCCAATTATTGGCGTATCTCATACCCAACATCTCAAAAAGTCGCTCATGCTGCGGCTGTGGAAGGGCCTTGGTGAGTGGATTCGCGGTGTTATTCTTTGTATCTACTCTCCGAATCTCGATCTCATAGCGATCTACTATCTCCCGGATCAAATGATATTACCTTTGGATGTGTCTGGACATCTGATGGGACCTGGGCTCTTTGGCTAATGCCATAGCCCCATTATTATCAAAATACAATGGTATTGGATCAATAATGGTTGGAACTACTCCTAGTTCCGCGACGAACTTCTTCATCTAGACATCTTCCTTGGCATCATCATTTGCAGCAATATACTCAGCTTTTATCGTGGAGTCTGCAATGGTATCCTGTTTGGAACTTTTCCAACTAACCGCCCCTCCATTGAGGCTAAATACAAACCCTGAGATAGATTTGCTGTCAACCTTATCACTTTGGAAGCTGGAATCGGTAAAGGCCTCCATTTGGAGATCCCCATTACCATACACCAAGAACAATTCTTTAGTCTTTCGCAAGTACTTAAGAATGTTCTTCACTGCTATCCAATGTTTCTCCCCTGGGTTGGATTGATACCTGCTTACTACAGCTAGTGTATAAGCTACATCAGGGCGAGTATATAACATCGCATACATTATAGAACCTACAGCTGAAGCGTAGGGTATAATGCTCATGCGAGCTCTCTCTTCATCAGTCTTCGGATAGAAGTCCTTGGAGAGAGTGATCCCATGACAAGCGGGCAAGGCACCATGCTTGGAATCTTCCATACTAAACCTTTTTAGGATGGTGTCAATGTACTTTAATTAGGACAATCCCAATAACCTCTTGGATCTATCTCTATAGATCCTTATGCCCAAAATGCATGAGGCATCACCCAGGTCCTTCATGGAGAACCTTTGTGATAATAATAGTTTGACCGATTGTAGCATAGGAATATCATTTCCTATCAAGAGAATGCCATCCACATACAATACGAAGAATGTGATAGTACTCTCTACAATATTCTTATAAATGCATGGTTCATCTACATTTTTAACAAAATCAAACTCATTGATTGTATCATCAAAGTAGATGTTCCAGCTCCGTGCGGCCTGCTTTAATCCATAAATGGATTTAAGCAACCTACATGCCTTCCCACTGCTCCCACTATCAATGAAGCCCTCTGGCTGATCCATATAAACGCATTCTTCTAAATCACCATTTAGAAATGTAGTTTTAACGTCCAGCTGCCAGATTTCATAGTCGTAATAAGCAGCAATAGAAAGTAGGATCCGAATGGATTTAAGCATTGCTACTGAAGAGAAAGTTTTATCATAGTCCAATCCTGGTCTTTGACGAAAACCTTTCGCTACAAGCCTTTCTTTGTAGGTCTCTACCTATCCATCTACACCAATTTTTCTCTTAAAGATCCATTTGCAACCTACGGGTTTTATCCCAGGGGATGCAACGTCCAAAGTCCATATTTTGTTGGTGTACATGGACTCATGGCATCCAGCCACTTCACCGAGTCACCACTCGTGATAGCTTGCTGAAAACTAGTACGATCATCATCATCCATGATGCAATCTTCTCTATCACCATCGATGAGAAACCCATAGTATCTCTCCGGTGGGCGAGAAGTTCTACTAGATCTCCGGAGCGGCTGAGGTTCTTGAAGTTCTACTGCAATATCAGCTTCAACCAATTCGTCATGAGTAATTTGTTTCTTTAGAACCTCTTCTAGTTCTACCGCATTGCCATCATTACATTTTGTAAAAATCTCATTTTCTAAAAATGTGGTATGTTGAGAAACAAACACCTTTTGTTCCTCCTTGTGGTAGAATAGATATCCATATGAATGTTTTGGATATCCCACAAATTTACACATGACCGATCATGTCTCGAGTTTGTCTGGATTCTGCTTTTTGACAAAAGCCGGACAACCCCATTTCCTAACTCTTTTAATAAATGGTCTCTTTCCACTCCATATCTCATATGGAGTGGTAGACAGGGTCTTGGTTGGAACCCTGTTTAACAGATACATTGCTGTCTCCAATGCATGCCCCCAAAAGGAAAGCGGTAACTCAGCATCACACATCATGGACCGTACCATATCTAATAGGGTACAATTCCTCCGTTCTGTTACACCGTTGTGCTGTGGTGTGTAAGAGGGAGTGAGCTGAGAGAGAATCCCATTCTCTTTTATGAAGTCTGAAAACTCTGTACTCAAATACTCACCACCTCGATCTGATCGAAGTTTCTTGATACTCAAGCCTGTTTGTTTTTCTACTTCAAGTTTATACTTCTTGAATTTCTCGAAAGCTTCGGATTTATGCTTTAACAAAAACACGTGTCCAAATCTTGAGAAATCATCAGTAAAAGTATTGAAGTAAGAAAAACCGCCTCTAGCATGTGTAGACATTGGCCCGCATACATCACTATGTATGAGGCTTAAGAGTTCCACGGCTCTTTCTCCGTGTCCAGTAAATGGAGTTTTGGTCATTTTACCTTTAATACAGGACTGACAAGTCGCATAAGATTTATATTCAAAAGGATTCAAATATCCATCCTTATGTAGCTTGCTTAGTCTTGTTTCATTAATATAACCAAGTCTACAATGCCAAAGAAAAGCTTCATTATTATCTGAAAATTTTCTTTTATTAGTATGTTGTATATTGAAAACTGTGTGTTGGTTCAGGACGTAAATGATGTTATTTAGTGTACCATACCCAATCAACTGTTGATTCAAGTTAATGTTCATAACATTATTCTGCAACACAAAATGATATCCTTCATTGTCCAACAAAGAAATGGATATTATATACATAGCATACTTGGTACATAATAACAAGGGTTCAAATCCATAATACAACCCGAAGGCAACCCCAGATGATACTCTCCTACGGATACAGTATGTACATTGGAACCATTTCTATCCTACAGAGTATGGTCACCAGTCTTCAAAACTCTACTGTTTCTCAATCCCTGTATACAATTGCAGATGTGAGAACCAGAACCGGTATCTAATACCCAAGATGCAGAGTTTATAGAAAAACAGTTTTCAGTTACAAACACACCTGAAGTGGAAGCATCAGCATGCTTCTTCTTCTTGAGATCAGCAAGATACACAGCACAGTTGTGTTTCCAATGTCCCGACTTTTGGAAGTAAAAACATTCTCCTTTTCCACTTCCCGCGGCCACAGATTTTTCTTTCCCCTTCACCTTTTGAACTCCTCCTTTCGGTTTGATGGGTTTCTTCTTCTTCTTTCTCTTAGCCTTGGCTTTTGGGACGGAAGAGGAAGATGGCCCAGCAAGCAGAGAGGGAGTTTTCGCTGTCTTAAGTGTGCTCTCTGCACTTCTCAACATATTGAGAAGTTCAGGCAATGATTTCTCCATATCGTTCATATTGAAATTCACAATGAACGGAACAAAGGCGGGGGGGGGGGGGAGACTGCAGAACAATATCTGTATATTGCTCATTATCCATGGTCCATCCCAGTTCCTCAAGTTCTTCTATAAGACCAATCATCTTCAGAACATGTTCTCCTACTGATGTGCCAGGGGCCATCCGCATCTGAAACAACTTTTGAGATGCCTCGTATCGTAAAGTCCGAGATTGCTCTTCATACAACTGCTTTTTATGAAGAAAGATGGATTGAACATCCATCTTCTCATGCTGTTCCTGATGGATATTGTCCATAGAAGCAAGTGCGAGGCACTTGGCTGTGTTGCAATCAATATCCCTTATTTTTCGGATCTCTCTATCCGAAACAGATGATTCGAGACCTGGGACGGGTGGGGCTTTGGTAGTGAGGACATATGATACTTTATCATATGTGAGTGCAATGTTCAAGTTCCTTAACCATTCTTTATAATTCGGTCCTGCTAGTTTGTTTTTCTCTAAAAGAAGCTTAAGTCCCATCATCGGTATCTTCCATTAGGAGAGAGAAAAGAATACACTCAGCGAAATACTCTTGCAAAGAATTAGATTGGTTTATTATCTTATCTAATCGATGTCTCCTACTGCTTTTATCAAATTTTCTTTCAAAACCTTAAAAGAAAACTAGCCATGATTAATTACATTCTACAGTTTCGCTAACCGGTCAGCCAGGCCAGTGTCGGTACTTTGAGGGAGGTTCCCCGTGCTTTCGCACGGACCTAATTAAAATAAACCTCATTTTCCCAGAGGTCAAACCTCGTTGACACCTTTCTAGACACCTACTGGATTAGCTAATTATAAAGTGCAAAACTCTCTTGGGAGTAACTCTTACTTACAGTGGGATCGGGATCCAACCATCGTATAGATAGTATGCAATCTCATTGCAAATTTCAACTCTTGAAACTCCCGATATGGTTTTTACCCATATCTGCTTATGACCTTTGCTATGGTCAACATATCTTAAGAACTAGTCAAGTTCTACCCGTCATTTCAAGATTAACTAGACCCAGCCATATGACCCTTGACTATGATCAACATAATCACATGAATGTCCTAACTTATCGCATCATATGCTTTGTAGGAAGACATCACTTAGCTACCGTACACTACGCCTTGACTATAATCAACATACGTAGCATGAATACTAAGTACTCTGCTTCCTAAAATGACAGAGGGTTGCGGATGGTTTTTATGAAAACCTTTAATGCTTTGAACTTGATCTCGTTGTAGAATCAAAATAGTTTAGAAAAGGAGTGGCTTAAGCTCCGCATCTTTTGAAACTTGCATTTTTCATAAAAAGGCCGGGTGGGTTTCAAATCTGATTCTACAACATCTTTAGGTTTCTTTTTCTTTACATTAATCTTATTAATGTAGTCCCATCATTTAAGTTCCTAAGCCATCACAGAAAAGAAACAAAAATAGAACGTACACTTATGCCATCCGCATTCGCCATAGTGTCCCGTTATGTACCGTTAGGTTACTTAACTAACGGCATAGCGGGGCGGGACTAGCGCGGGTGTAAAATATAAGCAACGTTTATTATATATCATATATATAATAATAATCCATTCGTCTCATATACTAAGTAATCACATCACAGAATATCAACAGCAGAAGCACATATGAAAATAAAAGGATATCTAGGATGTCCGTATTTTGTATTTAGCCAACAATAGAAAATACGGATTCCACGGTCGCGATGAATAGCCAAGCCCACACCCCTAGACCCCTACAAGAGCGGCAAGTGACCCTACCAATTCTATAGTTTAGGAGACCCGGTCTCGACTCCACGAGATGGCCTCCCACTAAACCCTAGAACCCGGTCACTTGTGCTCCCTTCCTTGGGTCTATCTTAATGCGGAAAAGTAAATAATATACAATAATGGCGACATCATCCTCAACCCGGAAGTGCCCCAAATAAAAGAATATTACATATATTTGATTTTTACATGAATGAAAATAAAACTCTCAACTCACATAAAACCCCCGGCTATTCAATCACGACAATCCTGCACAACATATCTCAGCAACATATAATATCACATATCATCAACGTAAGTAAGTATGCATACCCCGATTTTCGTTGATGTATAGCAACAAAACCGGCAATACACCACATACTACACTTACGGTCGCAGAAAAGAAATGAAAAACTACAACAATTAGAATCATAACTGCCCTTAGACAACACAAACCCGGGATATCGCATATCAGAGATTTCATGCCCAACAATGTAAAGCTCGCATTTAGGTCTCATATAAGAAAACACCTTTTCAAAAATAAGTCGGATAATTCAACAAGATTTCCGATCAATCCCGAGACCGAAATGTTAGATTTACACGCAACAAACAAATTTGTAGATTCCAATTATTTTATCACATTCACATATATTAGGCGCAGTTAAAATATTCGATCGAACTATCAATCACCCAAAAAATTCTCAGAAAGTTCAACGCTTGACCAGTTTTAAAAATACTAGAGACTGCTATTAGCACATACAGGCCAGCACAAGAAGGCACAGTCCACGCCTCACCAACGGAGCCGCGGAACCGCCGCAAAAAGAGCCTTTCGGCCGTGGTTCCGCGGCCGTTAAGTCGAGTTAGGGCTTCGTTCTTCTTGTGGGCCCATACAATACCTTGCATGATTTTCTGATTATTTTTAATGTGAAAAAATCTAACATTTTGAAAAATTTCCAGTGAGCTTGTTTTGGGTATCGAATTGTAACATTTTCAAAAAGATAAAATATTAATTTTGGGAATTTTTATAATTTAATATTATTTTATTGAATATTTTAATATTTTGGTATTATTAAATACAAATAAATAGGAAAAATTTGAGAAAAATTATGGAAAATTCTAAAATGGGGTATTTATTGGAATTATGCCATTTTTTTAAGTGTTTGTGATCAATTATATGCTAATTTAGTGCTAATCGCGATTAAAAATCGCTAATCGGATTTTTTGGCCTTTTGTGCAAAAATGTGCGCATATCTTTTTCCTACACTTGTGTTACATTTTCTACCATGTTACTTTGGGTTTACTATTGGTGTGAGAAGAATTTGGATTAAAGGAAAAGAAAAAGAAAAGAGAAAGGGATAAGAAATAGGTATGGTGAGAAGAGAGGGTAGGTGAGGACTTTTGACTTAAAACTTAGCCTTTTCCCTTGGTTTTCCTCTCATTTCCCCCCCTCTTCATGAGCTGCTGCTGCTGCTACTGCCATTCATTTTCCCCCCATCATCAAGCCCTCTAATCACCTCAAAAATCACTCCAAAACCCCACCCTCATTTCATTAAAAAGATGCACAAGCTCGAGATCTACGCAATGGACCAAGAAAGCATGAATTTTGGCCACTAGGGGCAACTCAAGAAAATTCTTGAGTTGCCAAATGAGATAATTACTGAACCATTAGCTTAGTTTTAGCCTTACTTTTACCCCTATGCAAGTTTAGAATCGAAATCGGGTGATTTGTTGATTTTAGGAAAAACTAGTAAGGGTTTGAGGAAATTATGAGCTGTGATAGGAAATTGAGTTCAGTGGAGACCCTATTTTGACCAAGCCCCTGACCTGACACAACCTGAAACCCAAAAATACGGAATTACGGGACTTTCATGTCGGTTTGTGAGTGTTTAGAGTGTGCAGGGAAATCTGGAAGGTATTGGGACTTTTTCAGGAAAATTAAACAACACCAGGGACCCAATTGAGACCCCAGGAGACCACCCTATGCAGACGAACCCCATTGGACATAGGGGGGCCGGCCAGGCCGGTTTTTAGCGGTATGTGGCCGGCCCCTCTGTGATGAAAGGTGTCCATGTTGCTTCTGTAGATCACATACTCCCTGCATATCACCCCAGAGTTGTTTATTTGCCCTGTTTTGGCCTGAGTCAAAATCTGGGATCGTTTTCTTGGGTTGCTGTTTTACTTTTAGTTTTGGTTTTCCGTATGTGGATTTCCGGATTTTGATAATTTTGTGTTATCTCGATTGTGTGACGTTTGTACGTCTATATCGAGTGATTCCGGGTTGTTTTGCGGAGGCTAACCGTAGGTTCTAACCTATAGGCCTTTTAGCGTATCGTATTGGTTTTAGCGTGCCGTTTCAAGTTTTGATTTGGTTTTGATGCGATGCGATACATGTGATATGTGTAGGTACCTCGCGACGATCCGAGGCGATGCAGAAGATGACGGTGACATCGACACCGACACGCAGGATACAGGTGAGTAGATTTATATCTACGGGGAGAAGTCGGGTGGATGGCGTATAGCACCCCCGCAGTCCGTGGTGCTGTATACGAATACGTATACACACGTATATATATTATGTGTTGTTAGGATTATTGATAGTAATAATGGTTTTATTGGTGTTAAGAAAATACTGGTTTAGTATAGTGCGAACCCTAGAGTAGTGGTTGCACCCACACATACATTTACACACATACTTGCATACATTCTTTCACTGATGGTGCGTATATCTACACATGGGTATGGGACTATGTGTTCATATACGGGATTTGAGGATGATACGTGGGTTTGAGATGATACTTGATGTGAGGCCGTGAGATCGGCGATGGGACATAGTTGCCTTTGAGGTGTGCGATATGATAGTTTTAGCGGGCCTTTGGACATGTGCTTTACCCGCATTCGTACTTTGATAGATGGTATCGATTTGTACTGGACTTAGAGTAGTACCCCAGATTGTGCGATCTGATGATAGTGATACCTGATATGTGATGAGATTGGGTGATATTGACCCTTACCCAGCTATTGGGATGCCGTACGACGATCTACCGTACGAGCCGATATTGATGATAGATCCGCACTCATAACTCGAGGATATCTTACGATATGTTATTGAGGCGAGATCACCGACTATCATATCTATATATATATACCGATTCAGATTTAGGTGGTTTCATACCCCTCCTGTCTAGATTACTTGGTAGACATTAGACAAGACCGAGTCATACCTATTTCAAAACTAACGAATCGGGGATATTTTAAAGATAAGCAGAAGGGTTATACGGATATTTTCAAATGATGCATCTTTTCTTAAAACACCGTACCCCTTACTTTACCAAAAGCCCTGATTCGTCTTATTTCAAAAGGCAAGGTTGCATGACATATCTATTGGGTCAGGTTCTGTGCTTTTGCGTTGATTATTCGTTTCCGCATATTCCTGCTATTTGCATTGCATCGCTTGTATTGTTGTGATATTCAGTCATGCAGCTAGGACACCAGCACCATTATCGATGATGCATATGTTCCACGTACACTTGTTGCCGGCTCACACACTCATCATCGATAATTGCCATGCCACTACACTGTAGTACTATTACATTCAGTATATGATCCTTGCATGACATGATGATGTGCATACCTTCCTTTACATGTCGCATACTTCATGCTCTTGATTATACGCATTGAGATATGTTGTTTCTATGATATTTCTGGATTTGGGAACCGAGGATATTTCAAAAGAGAATGTCATTTCTTTAAAAACCCGGTTACCCTTGATATGATATTTCAGTGCGTCCACCATGTGTTTTCTCGGTGCTGAGAGCGACATGTGTAACCCGAATCGAGGAGTGGACGAGCCGATTGCGGGTACATGGTGGACCCGGTATGGTTCCCCTCGGCAAGAAGATCGATGAGCTTTGCCGATTGAGCCTGGAGGCGGGCGAGTACCTACCGGTGATTGGTTGGACCTGGCGGTTATCCGGAGGATACCGACCAGAGTCGATAGACAGATTTGGGCGTACTGCCGGGGCCAAGGGCCGATACCGCAGACAGAGCCCGCGGGCCGATCCGGACTGACGGAGCCCGATATAAGAGGATTTACGTGCCGATGCTGGGCACAGTTTTCACGATGTTTTCGAGTGCCGATGCTGGGTACTCCGGTTCCATGATATTGATGTGTCGCGAGGGACACGGGTGGATTATATCCTCGTATTTTTCCATGCACAGGTTATGATATTTACTTGCATGATGGTTATCGTCAGTGGGTGACGAGTGGACGGGATCCACGTGTGTACAGATTTGATTACATTGATCATACCTCATATTCTTGACATGCTATTACCTGAGGCACTAGCACGAGCACTTGGCACTACACTCATGTATAGAGGTTATATGGCCAGTTTAGCATGCTTCAGCTTTACTCATATTGAGGTTTATTTATATTTGATCGTATTGACCTAGGATGGGTCATGCATTCGATCTCTGCTTGTAGATATTTTCTATTCACGAGTTGGCAACTCACCCCCGTTGTGCCCCAGTTCTTGCAGGTTTGCCGTACAGATTTCATAGCGGCATTTCTGGCACACTGCTTCCTTATGGGTGACTTGCTTGGATAGGTGGGTTCTTTTGTATCAGAACCGCTATTGTATTTGTATTATTCATTGTATCTAGAATTTCCATCAACCAAAACTTGTGTATTGTTTCAGACTTAGACATTAGTGTTGTATTATTCGACCATAGAGTCGCGCTTAGTAGTATTGCGGTTTTCTTGCTTTTGGAGCTTTCTTTTGAGTTGATCCTCACCATTCGGCGTTGTATATTATATTGTTGTGTGGTTGTGACCGTCTTTGACGAAGAGCTAGCTCCCGCTTGGGGATGCCCTTTATCATTGCTTATATATTGCTACTCTTGTTGGACCCCGTTCGGGGCCAGTTTTTACAAAAGAAACTCTGCCGAAAATTTTTAGAAAAGACTTTACTTTTTAAATCCATTTTCGGCTTAGTTATTTAAAAACCTTGACTTCAAACATGTTTTTTCTTACTTCCTAAAAAAAACAAATTTTCATATTTACTCTTAAAATGGTTTTAGATTTCTGGGCTTTTGGCTTACTTGGATCAGATGGAGTCCTATAGACTTCATATGGTTCAGGTGCCAGTCACGTGCTCTTTTCGGGTCGTGACAAAGTTGGTATCAGAGCGCTAGGTTGACCTTGGTTCGAGTCTAAGTTTGAATATGTGGAGCCTAGGGCGTTATCTATATACGGAACTTAGGCTTGACCTTACGGAACTTAGACTTAGTCGAGGGGGTATTAAACCCGAACTTTCGTCGTATTAGGATGACCCTTTGTTGATGGAATAGGTGACTAAAGTAGAGTGACGTACCGTTGGTATGTTCCGCGGCATACCTACGACACGCCACTCCGCTTAAGGAACCTTAGGATGTACATATTTTCGGGATCAGTGATTCTCTTCATATCCATGATTATACATCCATTTAAGATCCTCGATTCTATTAGTTTCATGATCATACCTTCATTGATGTTGTTCCTTCCTATGATCATGTACCCTTACTGGATCTGTTGTTCTCTTTCTTGCCATTGATGTGCTCTCTTTGATACTCGATTGAGGTTCCTGTCGCCATGTTTGAGCGCAGTTTGGGGCTGCTGCTAGGGTTACGGCCGGTGCGAGCTCGTCTGGTACGAGGGCCGACCATTGTGTTTTCTGGTGACATAGGAATGTCTCGAGTTAGTATTAGTGATTGTGACCTCTAGTAGAGGCGAGTGCTTGGTTTTGCACCGGATGATCGGGCCGTTGTTAGAGCCGCCAGTTGAGAGAGGACTGTTGACGTACAGCATACCTTAGAGATTATGATGTCGCCTACCGTGCAGACAGATGGACCAGCTGTTGCTGAGATTGACAGGATGTCGCTTCCGAAGCTTACGAGCTGAGATTGCCAGAGCTTTCAAGCAGATATGAGACAGATGATAGCTAGTCTACCCGATTTGAGAGACGAAGGTGATTCGTCCGATTTATGCGCCGGAGCGGGCCCAGTTGAGTTGAAGATTTCCAGTGTGGAGAGTCTTACTCAGATCTAGAGCAGACCGACTCAGAGATGACCGCCTATGTATTGCCTTTCCTGGAGGATTGAGGCGCTGTTCGGCGTACAGGCGAATGAGCCAGTTGCTGCTGCAAATGACGAGATGTCGCCCAGATGGTTGGAGCTACTACAGCATGAGCATATACTTAGAGATATGATGGACGGTCGCTAGTCACCTGAGGACTAATGACTAGGACATGTGGTTCGTTCGTTTACCGATACGAGGTTATCAGATAGATTGTTTCTAGCTAGAGGGGACTTCACGCAGGTTCGTTGAGAGTCGATAGAGACGATCGAGTGTCAGGAGCCCATTTTCCCAGTTTAAAGTATACGGAACGACATGCAGGTGATTCTATGGACCCTCTAGAAGAATGAAACCCTAACTCGACTTAATGACCGTGTGAAAGCCTTTGAACCTTAGGGTTTGCGGCAGTTCCTCGGCGCCATTAGTGAGGCTTGGGTTTGCCCTTCTACGGCTGGACCACCGACGCTGTGGCATGTACTCAATACTATTAAACTGTACCCATGATGTTGATCTCTTAGGGGATTATGAGGTTCTGACGAGTCGATCGGATGATTCGACATCATTCGGATATCATGTGATGGGATGCCTTGCTTGGGATACTCCAGATACGAGGATAGCCGTTGGAGCACAGTCCATGCAGCCATGATGAGACGAGTCTGAATCAGTCGACATGGAAGCAGAGTGAAGAAAAGAGTTCGCAAGATATTTCGACGAGATGACGTCCCACTCCGCTGACATCAGAGATGTGATACGCACCCAGAGGCGTTGTATACGGATATATCTTCCAGAAAGAAGCGCGATAAGTAAGTAGCCGTTCCGGAATAAGAATTTGCTTCAGCGATGGATGATGACTTCCGGCCAATCCAGCAGGAAAGAGATTGAGAGAGAACCTCGAAAGGACCTTTCTGGAGTACGATACGAGAAGACCTAGACCCAGGAGTGGTCATATTGCGCACACCCAGCAGGACAGAGTTCGGCACCGTCGACGAGGTAGTTGACCAGGCTCGGATAAGGAACTTACCCAGATACGCTGCGAATTGATCAAGGATGGACGAGTATTGAGTATTCCTCCGACGTTTGAGACGTGTTCCCGAGGACCTGTTCGGCCTGACATCTTCTATAGAATTATGAAGGTACAGAGTACGCGATTTCGAGTTCGTGTGAGAGACTTCGGATTGACCGTGGCCGAGAATAGTGCAGTGTGTAGATAGCATGGCGTGACGTCATAGTGGACGACGATAGAGACAGGTGGAACCAGAGGTTCGAGCGAGACGCTGACGAGCTGTCATTACTTCCCGTCAAGACTAGAGACCTGATATGCTTACAGAGACGTTGGGATGTGACCAGTTTCCGAGAAAATATTGTGCCGAGGACACAGATGTCTATCGAGTGAGAAGAGATTATGCAAGAGAGCCAGCCTCTGTACAGATCGGCATAGGCATGATTGGAAGAGACCCTGATCAGGATTCCTTCCGGGACATTGCTGCAATGATGTTTGCACCCAGGATCAGATGTGTGACGTGCATTTAGAGAGCCAGAGGCCGACGCCAGTGATATGCTGCCTTACGAGTGGTCGTGAGGATTGACCGAGAGGTGACCAGAGAAGTGCCAGAACGGAATCGTCCCCGTTAGCACACCTGACAGGGCCGATGAGCCGATTGACTGCGAGATAGGAAATCCGCAAAGAAAATAAGGACCCAGAGTCAGAGGACGCCAGACCGTGAGCAAGAGACAAGTAGATATCCTGCGCTGCTAGCAGTGGATGCACCGACTCCTTCTCGACCTTGAAGGAGGAACTACCGACGACGGTATTATGATTTGTGATTTTGTGATTCGATTATCACGTATCCGTCATTTTGGATTTCGGTATTTTGGGCGTTCTGTTTGCATGATTTAATTTTGATGACTGAGTTTAATGATATTTGTTTCATGCACCCACTTGATATTTATATTTTGCGCATAGTTATTACATTCGAGGTATTGATTGTGATTTCACGCCTATCTTATACAGTGATTTGATTTACACTTCCAGCATAGTTTTATGCACCTTTAGTGTTTTGAAAACTTGTGTATTGTTGGTGACTTGCTTGGATAGGTGGGTTCTTTTGTATCAGAACCGCTATTGTATTTGTATTATTCATTGTATCTAGAATTTCCATCAACCAAAACTTGTGTATTGTTTCAGACTTAGACATTAGTGTTGTATTATTCAACCATAGAGTCGCGCTTAGTAGTATTGCGGTTTTCTTGCTTTTGGAGCTTTCTTTTGAGTTGATCCTCGCCATTCGGCATTGTATATTATATTGTTGTGTGGTTGTGACCGTCTTTGACGAAGAGCTAGCTCCCGCTTGGGGATGCCCTTTATCATTGCTTATATATTGCTACTCTTGTTGGACCCCGTTCGGGGCCAGTTTTTACGAAAGAAACTCTGCCGAAAATTTTTAGAAAAGACTTTACTTTTTAAATCCATTTTCGGCTTAGTTATTTAAAAAGCTTGACTTCAAACATGTTTTTTCTTACTTCCTAAAAAAAAACAAATTTTCATATTTACTCTTAAAATGGTTTTAGATTTCTGGGCTTTTGGCTTACTTGGATCAGATGGAGTCCTATAGACTTCATATGGTTCAAGTGCCAGTCACGTGCTCTTTTCGGGTCGTGACACGAATTTAGTTCGTTCGAGATTTTCAACGTCGTCTAGGTTACACTAAAGCTCTAGCTTGGCTCTAATACCATTGATGGGTTTGCTCACCACCTCATCTAGGGTTTGGAAGTATCACATATGCCATTATAAAAATTATGAGGTGCTAAGTAAACTAACCTATGATCTTAACTAGAATTTTAGGGTACCAATCAATAAGCACCAAGAAGCAATTTAACAATTAGTGAAGAAATTACAACCTTTGTAGACTTCCCTTGGTGACTCCTTGGCACTTTGAGAGTTTGAAACGGATCGATAGAGGTCTTCCTAGTCCACGATGATCCACCCGAAGTCCCTTTGCCCAAAGCTCCTTGCTTTACTTGATCTTTGAAAGAAGTGTAGCAAACACCCTACACAAATGGGCTAGAAATGTGTAGAATGATGATGTGGTTTGTATTCTCTATTCAAAACCTTTTCTTATTTTACTAGATCACTCTATAAAAATCTCAAGAGAGAAAGAGAATGAGGAAGAAGAAGATAATGGCAAAGCTTGAGCTCTAGAGATGATGATATGTGATGAAATAATGAAGATGAGAATGAATAATCAATATTAAATCATTCTCACTTCAAACCATGGGTTAGTAAATATCTAGATATTTATTATTGAGTAATAAGAACCATAGAAAATTAACTCATGGTTAATTGTTAGGTCAAGTGTAGTCAAAGTAGATAAATATCAACCATGAGTGAATTATCTTTTCTTTAACTCAAAATAAATAAACATATACATATTTACAACCATGTGAATCTTGCATTGCCACCATTTGTGTATCATCAACCATGATACAATGTATGCATGTATGTTTGCATGCACATCATCATGTGCATCAACATAAACATATGGATACATGCATGCATACAAATAGAAAAGGGTTTAATAAAGAATTAAGCTAAAAGTCTATGTTAAATCAACACTTGATTTAACAAACCGGTCATATCACATACGACCCGACCAATAGAAAAACACCCGATTAATATACGGTATCACATACACGCATTTAATCGGGTCCTCGTGCATATCTCATATGCACACCACGTCTTTTCGCCTGAGCTAAGAAACTCCTGTGTAGGACTCTAAGACTCGTCAATACACCGGCAGTAGGTGATGATCATATCAAACACCCACAAGCCGCAAGCGGTCAGCTAAATGTAACGGCCACCGGGGTATTGAGCGATCAGAAGAAAACCAGCGAAGCTGTCAAAACTCTCATCGAGCCAACTAGCAACACTTACCGTACAGTCCGGTCTCTTCATTAAATAGTTTGCATATCGAGTCTAGGGATGGTATCGTCAACCCCAATAACTCAATAAGTCATATCGGTGTATAGCTCATAACAGATCAAGAAACTACTAATAACACTTATCAGTAAATCTCAGCAGCCCTGACCAGGGACTTCCTGTTATAGCCAATCGAGCATAGCACAACATCAACCCCTAATACCGAGAGAGACGAAACCCCTCCTATAGCTCATTGCCTCCATTTGCCTCGGGACTGTACCCAAAGTCCACCTGTTTGCACGACTCAGTAGAACCGTGGCAGGGTGGAGATCAAAGTACAGTGGGAGGACACACAAGATTCTATGACGATCTTGGGTCTACAGACTAACCGTACATGTGTCACCTGAGAACTGCTATCCGATGATAGATATAATATCACATAGGAGTTCTCGGTGAGTCCGTTCAGTGTACCCAGTCTCCACTGAGCACCCGCATACAATCTTTGGTGTTACCACACCAGATGGATATGGGATCATCCATCGCCCATCACATGGGACAAGAATGGTATATGCTAGTCTACTCTGGAATATCGATGCCCCGTCTCAATACACCCACGGCTAGGAACATTTCAAGGATATGCTCATAAACTATAAGTGTCCCACTAGTATGATCCGCATCATAGTCATAGTAGTCAAGAAAA
Organism: Agapanthus africanus; assembly: GCA_030015575.1. NCBI lineage: Eukaryota > Viridiplantae > Streptophyta > Magnoliopsida > Asparagales > Amaryllidaceae > Agapanthus > Agapanthus africanus. The sequence goes on from JASDDO010000029.1 coordinate 286,268,348, forward strand.
TATCCTGAGGGCTTTACCAACATGTACCAAATGAGTAAAATGCTTGAGCAAATGAACATGTCAAGATAAAATAACCCAGATAGCATACTATCATGTCGAGCAAGAAAGTCATCTATATACATATATGCATGTCCAAGCATCCACTATCATATAATGGCCTCTAGGGCATACATATATCCAACACTAGCTTCAGCTAGAAGAGGACCTCACTCAGACGTGAGGTGAGTAGATCGAGAAGGACGAGCGAATGCGCATCACTCCGATGACTTGGACGAGTTCCCGAGGATGAAATTGGCCAGACACCTTCCACAGGGTAATAGAGATGCCGAGTTCGTAGCATCGAAAGAGACTCTAGATATGAGTACAGCCAATTGGAGCGCAGTCCACACAGCTACGAGGAGATGATTCCTAATTAGTCCATACTGTAGGGAAGTGAAGTAAGAAGTTTGTGCGATATCTTGACGTGTTAATGTTCCACTCCGTTAATGTTAGAGACTCGATACGTACGCAGAGGCGTTGATTACGACCACCCTTCCGGAAGAACGTCGTGATGAGAATGCAGCTGTCCCGAAACAAGAAACGGACTAAGTAAGGAGTGCTAACTTTCAGGCAGTCTGTCAGAGAGGAGATTGGAAGGAGACCCTAACAGGACCGTCGGGAGTACTTCATGATAAAGACTTGAACCAGGATCGATTTTATCATGCACGTTCAGTGGGCCAGAGATTGCCATTATTGATGTGATACGTTACGAGTCACCATGTTATTTGGTCAGGAGACCTTCAGAGAAGTGCCAGAGCGGAACTGTTTCCGTCATTACTCTGAATCTGGCTGTCTAGCCAAGGAGTCATATAACTGGTAATCTGTAGAGAGAAGCAGAGGACGCCTGACCGTGGGCAGGAGGCAAGTAGATCTTCTTGCCCTGCCAGCCTTGGATGCACCGGCACTTGTCGGCATCGACATCAGTTATTTATAATTTGCGCCTTGGTGATTCAGATATCTCATTTTTGTCATTTTGATTTCGGTATTTTGACAATTTGTTTCATGATTAATGTTTCCTATGTGCACCACGATTGCACTTGATTGTATATATATGTATCAGTAGTACTGATGTTCATTTTTGTGCATACCTATTGCACATGATTTGACATATGCTTTCGGTGTAGTTTACACCCACTTCCAGTATTTTGATATGGTTTTGTGCACGCAAATGCACATGTTTATGAGTTTATATACCACGGTATACTTGATTTCGATTTTGTGTATGTCGTATACCGTTGATTTCGATTTTGATACTCGATATTCATTTTCGTGCACCCTAGTGCACTGGATTTATGTTTTCGTACACCTTGTGCACATAATTGGGATTCTTGCGTACACTTGGCACACTAGATGTGATTTTGTGCACACCAGATGCACTAAATCGAGATTCTTCATGCATATCAGATGCACCTGATATATTGTCATGCACACCTGTTGCTCTTGGCAGATGCTTTCGTGCACACCCGTTGCACTTAGTTTTGTTTCTGTGCACATTCATGGCACCTGTATTTGATTTCAGTTTCCGTGCGCACTTGACGCACGTGGCGTTTTTGTATACATTTTTGGGATTGATTTCATTTGGAGCAGCATGTTTTTATGATATATACTATATGGTTTAATAACCGAGCAGACTGGTCTGAGGACAGTACCTGAGTTTTTGCATGAAGCGATATTTGCAAGGGGATTTCAAAAGAGCGATAGTCTCTATATTTTCCTATGTGTCTATAATGACATGAAAATTTTACAAAGAAAACCCTTCCAAAGTCATTTTCAAAAATACGGGACGTGTAAGTTAAACAAAGGATATACATATATACATAGCTATTTTCTTTAAAATGCATTTCCGCTACTTGTGCCTTGATGTGCGCATCGCATGGGGATTTGAAAAGGAATTTTGCATGCACCTTATTTGAGTTGTGTTGATGATTTCATAAAGATGCGTACTATATATATGATATAATCCTAACTACATTATACTTGATCTTGACAACGTATTTTGAAACTAGTATTTTTGCATTAACTCCGATGATTGCGTGACGCTTGACGGAGTTTTGATCTTGAGTTTTACCCTCGTTTTCATGCGCGTGCATTGCTCTATGATTTGTTTCATGTATTCATGATTTCAGAGCCCCGACGACTCGATTGTTTTGCTGAAATGTTTTAGTTATTGAGGGTTTTAAATTTAAATTCGGAGACCGAATTTATTTAATGGGGGAAGATTGTACCATTTCAGAAAATAAAATATTATTTTGGGAATTTAAATAAATAAAATAATAAATTCTATGGATATTATGAAAATATAGAAATTTGTTTTAATGAAGAAGTATGGTTATATACTTATAGTTTGAAGAATAATTGGAAAATTGATACAAATTATTGATTTTGAACGAATTATGTGATTTGGGCATTTTACAAATTATTATACAATTAATCGTATATAAGTTAATGTTAAACTTGATTTACATTTCGCTAATTATGCACTAATCTTGCTTGTGTTCATGGCATGCAACAAAACATATTCCAAACACTTATTACATATTTTCGAACCATGCTTCATTGCATTTACATGGTTTTATTTTGTTTTGGAAATAAAAAGAAAAGGGAAATGAGAGATATTTTGAAGAGAGAGAAGGGGGAACATGAGATATGGTGAGAGAGAGGGTGAGAGGGGGGGGGACCTTCTACAAACATGGCTCATATTTCTTTTTCCTCCTTCATTTCTTCATCTTCATCTTCTTCATCTTCATCTCCCTCATCCCTCCACCTCCTCCTCCTCTACCACCCTCAAACACCCCTAAATCCACTCCAAAACATCTTGCTCTCTTCACAAAAAACACTCCAAACCTCACTACAAACCCCATGGACCAATCAAGTCAAGGTTTTGAGCACTTTGGGTAACCCAAGAATTTTCTTCAGTTGCTATATGAGGTATATCCTACACCCTTAGTCAAGTATTTGTGTTTCCTTACCTCCTATTGTAGTTTAGAGTAAAACTAATGAGGTTTCGTGATCTTGGAAAATTCCAAGATGAGTTTTAGGGTATAGTATAACTTGTGAAGGTGTATTTGAGGTGTAATTATGACCACAACCCCTGTAATTTTTGTTTTATGGACAAAACCAGAGGCTAAAACCCCAAGACTTGAACTTTGAATTTGCCGATATCGGTGTTTTTTGGATTTTGTGATGATATTTAGGGATCTGCTATGACCCGGAGACCTGAAAAATATATAGCGATTACACAGAGTCGTACAAGTGACCTAGAAGCTACCTTAGCAACCCGAGACCTGATCTCCCTTTCTAGGCCGCAATTTAATGCTTGTGGCCGCAAATTGCAGCCATATTAGTGAATCTAGGGTTGAGGTTTAGTGTATGGTTCACTCATCTGAAAATTAGACCCTCCACATCTTGGATATAGTGCCCTCAGAGTCAATTATTGGATCACAGGCACATGATTGCAATGATTGGGGGAGGACCTATGCCGGTAGAACAGTCTTACTCGAGATGATAGTATGCTATCTGGTTTATCTTTATCATCATGTACTGCTTTAGGTGACCTTACAGGTTGCTATTACACATTGATAGAGCCCTTAGGATTCTTGCTTGATTGCCAGCAATATGATGGCGATCATATACGTGGGAGCTGGGGTCTATAAGCACATCCTTAAAAGGTCCCTAGTTGTGGGAGTTTTCGAGACAGGGCATCGATGCTCTGGAATAGACTAGTGTATACAGTCGAGACCCCGACGAGGGGCAGTGGCCGGTCTTACAAGCCATTGGTGTCAGTTGGTTCACCTAAGATGTATATAGGTGCTCATTGGGTCATGAGTACACCGAACAGAACTCGCAGGGAACATGCTAGTTGGTATTATACCTGACGTCAGATATCAGTTCCCTGGTGACATGTGTACAGGTTAGTTCATAGACCTGAGATCATCATTTGTCTCGTGTGAGTTCCCACTGTGTTTTGATTACTACCCTACCACGGCTCAAAGGAGTCGTGCAAATAGGTTTTAGTTGGGTACAGTCCCGAGCCACATGGAGGCAGTGAGCGGATTGGCAGGGGTTTCGTCTCTCCCGGTATTGGGGGTGAGATCGCGCTGTGTCCTATTACACGAAGTCCATAGCCAAGGCAGGAGATTTACTGGTAGATATTCCAGTAGTATCTCAGGGTGTTCTGGGCTATACTCCGACACGACTTGTACCGCTTTTGAGGGTCTGACTTTTACCAACCCCCTAGGCCCGACATGCGATTCTTATAGACGAATGGACCGGACTGTACGGATATTGCCACTGACAGGCTCAGTAGGGTGTCAGGATGAGTTCGCTCATCTACCTCCCCTTTTGTCAATACCTGGTGGCCCGTTGCGTACAGCTAGTACCACTGACGTGCTAGTGGTTAAATCCACAGCCAGTGTATTGACGAGTCTTTAGAGTCTCCCACAGACAGTTTCTCAAAGTTTCGGGTGAAACGTTGTAGAGGCCGTATGGTATTATGACAGGGTTCGATCATATACGTGCCGTAGTGCACGCATCATGATCGGACGGATCATCCTAGTGGGCTTTGGTTTAAGCCAGATCTTAATATTAGATTTGTTGGATTACTTTAGTCTCATCGCATTCGCATTCGGTCGGAATGCGGATGCAGGTATGTATATACAGGTGAGGGGTATCCTTGTGATCCGTCACGAGTTTACTTTAGATGTTGTCGTATCTTTTTGTAGTTGCAAACATTTGGGTTAATGTTTACAAATGGAAATAATGAGCTAAAATTCATGATTAGGAGCATTAATTGTGACAGATGCACAAGTGGTGACTCATGGTCTCTTTCTTTGTGCATGTGTCACATTATTTGATTGATTTGTGGGTTGAAATGATAAGAAGAGAGAGAAGGGCAGCCATATGAAGAGTTGGCTCTTGTATTATGAACACACACTCTCATTTTATCATTCCAACATAAGAAAAAGAAAGGCTCCTCCTCTTCTTCTTCTTCCTATAGCTCACCATTTTCATTAATGGCATCATCTTCAATCTCCATCCATACACTCTCATGTGTTGAGAATTAATGGATGCTTGAGAAAAAGTGATCACACACATTTTCTACATTGTCTTGGACACGTCGGCTAGCAAACTTCGTGTCCGAGTTGCTTCGGATGAAGCGGGAGCCCGTAAAAGGATTCGAAGATGTGGTTCCCTTTTCGAGGAGAAGACCGGAGATCGAAGATGCCGCGAGGAGCTTGGGATGGTAGCCAAAGACCGAAGGACATGGATCAATCGGTATAGCCTTTCCAACCTTTTCTCTAGTTGCTAGTTATAGGTTAATGGTTCGATCCGGGATTAAGGTCTGCGATAGCGCCGGTTTGAAGTTTATGAAAAAGTTTTCGTTTCCGCATTTTGGCCTCGGATAGACGGCCGGGGTGCTACTGTAGACTTACATGGTATCAGAGCCACGCCATTAACCTTTACTAGCTTGTTCTAACGTGTTTAAAACATCGATTGATCAAAATTTCCGAAACCGCGTTTTCATTTTCTGAGTTTCTGTCGAATTTCTTTTGTGGTCTAAAAATTATTTTGAGTACGTCAGAAAATCAGGCAGGCTTTTCTAAGACATCTGTGAAAATTTGGTAGCATGATGCTACAGTGCCGCTGCGGAACGCGGCAATAACCCTATTTTGGCTGCAGTTCCGCCGCCATTTTATGACTTCTCTGCACCAAATTTTCTACAGTGGTCTCTGACGTGAAAATGTGGTTTCTGGAATATTTTGTTTAGGCCCAGATTTTGTTTGAGTACTGGACTTGTGCTTGGGCCCACTTCGGGAATTTTGTCGATCGAAATTTTAAATATGTTAGTTCACAGTGCTTACATTATATCTGTGACCGTGAATATCATTTGATCGGTAAATCTCATCTAATTGCTATAGATCTTTTAGACGGATCTGCGAACGTGACATTCACGTTGATGTTCTGTGTTGTGCTGTGATGCTGTGGATTTGTCGTAGTGGATAGCCTGGTGCAATGTTAGTACAGTTTGTTATTATTTGTACATTTGATATTGCGGGGCGAGCGTCCGACATGTAGACTGCCGTCACTGCCTGTTTGTATATTATTCTTTTGGGGCACGACCGGGTTGAGGTCGATGTACCCGTTGTATATATTTTTACTTTCTGTACTAGGATTGCCCTAAGGTGGGGTGCACGGATAGCCGGGTTCTAGAGGGCAACGAGCACGCATCTTATGGCTTTGAGATAGAGGGGGCTTTACTCTAGAATTGGCGGGCTATTTGCCGCACTCGTAGGGGGTATAGGTTGACCTAAGGAGGGGTGCCCAAGTTACCGGATTCCGTGAAGTGCTGGGTGGTCCATTCACTTTGTTGAAGGGGGCTACCTCACTTCAGGTTTTGGCGGTAACTTGCCGCACCCGTAGGGCTCTAGGATTTCATTGCACAGGCTATCCACACGACCAGGGGAACGTCGGGTTTCAGTTGCGGCTCAGTGAAATCCGGGGATCCCAGATTATCTGTATTGTTTTGTGAAGCTTATTACATTTCTGTGATGTTGCATTTTATCACGCCTTGAGCGATTATTATATATTGATATATATACTAGTAGATGTTGTATATGTTTTGCATCCGCGTTAGTCCAGTCCCCGCTCTGTCGTTAGTTAAGTAACCTAACGGGTGATGACGGGACCCAGTGGTAAATACGGATGGCATATACGTACATCATATTTTCATTCATTATTGGTGTGATCAATTGATGGGACTGCATTGATTCAGATCAATGCAAGCTAAACAAGCCTGTTTGATGTTGTTGGAACATTTTTCAAAAAGATGTTATTGCAAGGACGTTCTTATTTGCTTTGCACAGTGGTATTCGGTTATGAATATCCAGCACCTCAGTCGACGAGGCAAGGGCCGAGATCCCTTCACCGGGAGTGGCCCCTTGGACAGAAGTTTGCGTCAGGACAATAACTTCACTAGAGTCGATTACCTTTTGCTTTGCATCGTGGTATTCAGTTTGGAATATCCTGCACCTCATTCTACGGGGAAAGAGCCGAGACCCCTTCACCGGGAGTGACCTCTTTAGCAAAGGTTTTCACTACTGTATTTATAAAAAGCTATCCGGTTCCTTCAACGATATCAAGTTCATTACGTTAAAGGTTTTTCGCCAAAAACCATTTGTAGCCCTCCGTCATCTCAAACAAGTAGCACTTAGTATTCATGCTATGTATATTGGCCTTCGTCAAGGTATAGTGTATGGTAGCTATTTGTTACTTTTCTGTTGCATAGATAGATGCGTTGGTTTGGGACAGTCGTACTACTATTTTGGCCTTCGTCAAGGGTATGTACGGGTGGGTTCAAATTAACCTGGATGATGACGGGTAGAACTTGACATGTGACTTATGATATGTTGGCCTTCATCAAGGTCATAAGAGTATGGGGTAAAAATCAAATCGGGAGTTTCTAAAGAAACTGAAACTTTCCAGGCATGCGCATACCTTCTGGAGTGTGATAACGTGAGTGGATTCCATCACTTTATCATGCGATGATAGTTGGATCCCGATTTCCACTGATGAGTTGGTTTACTCCTTGGGTGATCCCGACTAATTCTTCTTTCAGGTTTGGAGGAGAATTTGTGGTTACAGTGAGAGGTTTCTTGATTAGATAAATTGGTAACCATTCTGATCTAGGTTAGAATGCACGCAGAGTGTTTCTTTTCTCTCTCTCTCTTTGGCTGTGACCATGGCCCGACCCTAGACTATGACTCAGTGACCAAGTTAACCGAACCTTCTTATAACACTGGCTTTTGGATTGTCAGAGTTGCATACCTCATTGCCACTCCTACTTTTACCCTTTTTCTCCGGAACATTTTGTATCACTACGAATATCAACTTCCATTAGATAAAACCATCGTATGGTTATATACGAACTCGAAGGAACTTTTTCTAGATTCGAGGATGGTTTCTGGTTCTGGAGAAAATGAATAGGACTATTCAGTTGTCTTTTCCTTTTACCTTCTCTCAGGTTGCGAGTGTTCCTTGGATTAGGATGGTACACCTATCATGCTAATTGGATAGTCTTCTTCCAAACCATAGGCAGGAGTCAAACGGTGGGGAATGAAGAAAACCAATTAACCTAACGATGGTGTACAGAAGGTATTAAGTAAAGACAAATAGAGGGATTAGAAAGAGGGCAAAGTAAATTGCGACTGCTATTCACGACCAGACCAAGTATTTCATCGCCACTCCTACTTCACCTTTGTATTTCTCCAGAACACCCCGTATCACTATGAACATCCAATTCCATTGGATAAATCCATCGTATGGTTCTATACGAACTCGAAGGAACTTTTTCGAGGATGGATTCTGGTTCAGGAGAATTAGGAATAAGGTTTATTCAGTTGTCTTTAATCTTCACCTTCTCTCAGGTTGCGAGTGTTCCTAGGATTAGGACAGTACACCTATTACGCTTATTGGATAGTCTTCTTCCAAACCATAGGCTGGTGCCGAACGGTGGGGAAGGAAGAAAACCATTTAGTCTAAAGGTGGTGTACAGAAGGTAACGACTAAAGACAAATAAAGGAATTTGGAAAGATGGCAAAGAAATGTACGGTTACAGTTGTGAATCTGATAATGGAAGAGGCATTACTAGGAATACCCGGATACCCCTTCGAAACACATTCATGTTTTAGTTTCACTGTGCATTATTAATAGAAAACTGATTTCCCAATTAGACACTTTCTCCAGGGTATGTATTTACCACGTATGATTCTCACATCTGTATGGTTTTATAGGTGATGAGTGGGAGTAAGTTATTGGGAATTAGGCGATCATCCTCATTATATCGGAATTCGTTGTGATTGGTGACATTTGAGGAAATCGCCTGGGTTGTTTGCCGGACGGCAAATATTTGGTGTTGAATATCCGTTGTTATGCACCAATTTCAAATTGATATATCTGTACGTTCATTTTTTTAAAGTGAGATATAACCTTTTGAAATTATGTCGATGACATTTACCTATATCAGTTGATGGTTAGGTAAGGAGCATTAAACAGCGGTGTAATTCTTCATAACCATAGTACAGTTTTCAACCTACGACGCACAGGGTTTGAGTTATTGAACTCAGGGGACTTATACAAAGCATTGTATGTTGTCCAGTGTCCATTAGGACAGAGGGGTTGTTCCTCATACTATATTTTGTTTACTTGTGACTTCTCAAGTTTTAGACAAGTGTTTCGTAGAAACAAAGGGTCCAAGTTTTGAGATGTTATAGGTATAAGAATAAAGTAGAGAACCAAGTGTTGCAAGTATCGGGATTCTTCAAAGAGATAGAAGATGTAGATACTTGTGTATGGTATTCAGTTGATAGTAATGGTTTTGAGTGACTTGTTGTTGGAGATAGTGCCCTCAGAGTCAATTATTGGATCACAGGCACGTGATTGCAATGATTGAGGGAGGACCTGTCCCGGTACAACAGTCTTACTCGAGATGATAGTATGCTATCTGGTTTACCTTTATCATCGTATACTGCTTTAAGTGACCTGACAGGTCGCTATTGCACGTTGATAGAGCCCATAGGATTCTTGCTTGACGGCCAGCAGTATGAGGGCGATCATATAAGTGAGAGCTGGAGTCTATAAGCACATCCTTAAAAGGTCCCTAGTCATGGGAGTTTCGAGACAGGGCATCGATACTCCAGAGTAGACTAGTGTATACAGTCGAGACCCCGACGAGGGGCGGTGGCCGGTCTCACAGGCCACTGGTGTCAGTTGGTTCACCTAAGATGTATACAGGTGCTCATTGGGTTATGAGTACACCGGACAGGACTCGCCGGGAACATGCTAATTGGTCTTATACCTGACGTCAGATAGCAGTTCCCAGGTGACATGTGTACAGGTTAGTTCATCGACCTGGGGATCGTCATTTGTCTCGTGTGAGTTCCCACTGTGCTTTGATTACTACCCTACCATGGCTCAAGGGAGTCGTGCAAACAGGTTTTATTTGGGTACAGTCCCGAGCCACATGGAGGCAGTGAGCGGATCTTCGGGGGTTCGTCTCTCCCGGTATTGGGGGTGAGGTCGCGCTGTGTCTAGGAGAGCCATTACACAAAGTCCTTAGCCAAGGCAGGAGATTTACTGGTAGGTATTCCAGTAGTATCTCAGGGTGTTCTGGGCTACACTCCGACATGACTTGTACCGCTTTTGGGGGTCTGACTTTTACCCACCCCCTAGGCCCGACATGCGATACTCATAGACGAACGGACCGGACTGTACGGATATTGTCACTGACAGGCTCAGTAGGGTGTCAGGATGAGTTCGCTCATCGACGTCCCTTTTAGTCAATAGCTGGTGGCCCGTCACGTATTGGCTTATACCTCTGACGTGCTAGTGGTTAAATCCACAGCCATAGTATTGACGAGTCTTTAGAGTCCACCACACTTTCAGTTACTCAGCTTTCGGGCGAAACGCTGTAGAGGCCGTATGGAGATATGGCAGGGTCCGATCAGATACGTGCGGTATTGCACGGGTCAGGATCGGACGGTTTTGTACTAGTGGCCGTATGGATATATGGCAGGGTTCGGTCAGATACATGCGGTATTGCACGGATCAGGATCGAACGGATATTACTAGCCGGCTTTGGTTTAAGCCGGATCCTAGTTTAGTACAGTGTAGATTTTGTCTCATTGCATTTGTATCCGGACGGAATACAGATGCGGGTGTGTATGCACAGTATCGGGGTTTTCCTGTAATTTATTACGGGACCAGTTTTCTGGAGTTGCCAGTTTGCATTCCGTTCCGGCCGGTTTTCCTTTGTTCTTTCTCGGCCGGACTTTTCCGATGGAGGGGGTTATTTGCATTTGTGCAAATAACATTTGTGGAGGGGGTTTCTTGCAATTATATAGATTATGATAGCATCTTTGATTCCCTCCATCACTTGCATTTAATTGTGATTGGAAAGGGTATGGTTTGATTAAAGTGTGAAGCATGGTTGATGTTTCTTTGTCTTTTGATATGGTCACCTTTTCTTCACTCCTACACTCACCTCCCTCTTGTGATATACTTTGTTTCCCTCCACCATTTCCTTGAGGAATTATGGCCGGCCACATCTTGGAGTGAGATGAGAGGAGTTCATTTTGGTATGAGGGATTAATTCACATATCATTTTCATGCTTGCAAAATTCTTCACTTCATTCCAAAGTCCATTCATGTTTCCTCCATGCAAAGGCAACCAATACCCCAAAGTGAGACACAACTCTACACATTCTACAGCAAATCTTGGGCACGTCGACTAGCCAGCTTCGTGCCCGAGTTGCCTCGGTATAGAGGCGGGAGCCCGTAAAAGATGCAGGCGTTGTGGTGCCCTTCCGGCGAGGAGGCGACGACCGGAGTTTCCGCAAGAGATCGGGACGACGACGAGAAGACCGGAGGACTCGGACCACTCGGTATATCTCTTCCCATCTTGTAGTTAGCTAGAACTAGTTTAATGGCCTGATCCGGGGTTTAGTGCGCGGTGGTGCCGGTTTGCAAAGTTCGCAAAAATTAAAGTTTATCACCGTTTCCGCATTTGGCCGTCGGATTGACGGCCGGGGCGCCGCCGTGCACTTACAGTGGTATCAGAGCCTCGCCATTAACTTCGTCTAGCTTCGTTTGATGTGTTTTTCAGTTCCGATCGACCAAAATTCCAAAAACCGTATTTTTCCTTCACATCAGTTTCTGTTGAAATTTTTTGAAGTCTAAAAATTTTTCAGGTGGTCTCAGAATGATGTGCAGGGAGTTCTAAGAACTCTGGGAAAAAACGAGACAATGAACCCTCACCTCGAGCGCGGAACCGCGGCAAGAACCCCCTTGTTGCCGCGGTTCCGCCGCAGGTTGATGGGATCATTGCTTCGTAATTCTCCAGTGGGCTTCTGGGCTGTAATTAGGGGTTTTGGAATATTAAAGTTGGGCCAATTATTTCTGTGAGTGCTACAGTTTTCTTTGGGGCCCACTTGTTAATTGTTTGATCAATCGGAAAATTTTAAACACATTTTTCACAGTATTTACATTATATCTGCGACCGTGAATGTCACTCGATCGGTAAATCCAGTCTAACTGCTATAGCCCGGTTAGACGGATTTGCGAACATGACTTTCACGTTGATGTTCTATGTTTATGCTGTGATGTTGCGGATCGGTCGTGGGGGATAGCCTGGATGCAATGCTAGTACAGTTTTGTTGTATTATGTACATTTGATATTGCGGGGCGAGCGTCCGACATGTGGACTGCCGTCACTGCCTGATTGTATTATTCTTTTGGGGCATGACCTGGTTGCGGTCGATGTACCCGTTGTATGTATATTTTACTTTCTGTACTAGGGTTACCCCGCGGAGGGGTACACGGATAGCCGGGTTCTAGAATGCAACAAGCCCGCATCTCATGGCATTGGGACGGAAGGGGCTTCACTCCAGGATTGACGGGCTGTTCGCCGCACTCGTAGGGGGTACAGGTTGACCCAGGAGGGGTGCCCAAGTTACCGGATTCCGTGAAGTGTTGGGTGGTCCATTCACGGCGCTGAAGGGGACTGCCTCGCTTCAGGTTTTGGCGGGTGACTTGCCGCGCCTGTAGGGGTCTAGGATTTCATTGCACAGGCTATCCACACGACCAGGGGAACGTCGGGTTTCAGTAGTGGCTCTGTGAAACCCGGGGATCCCAGATATCTGTATTGTTCTGTGATGCTGTACATTTCTGTGATGTTGCATTTTATTCACGCCTTGAGCGAAATACTATATATTGGTATATATATTAGTAGATGTTGTATATGTTTTTCATCCGCGCTAGTCCAGTCCCCGCTCTGCCGTTAGTCAGCTAACCTAACGGGTGATGACGGGACCCAGTGGCGAATGCGGATGGCATATACGTACGTCAGTATATTTTCGTTCTTTGTGGTGTGATCAATTGATGGGACTGCATTGATTCGGATCAATGCAAGTTGAAACAAACCTATTCTGATGTTGTTGGAACACTTTTTAAAAAGCTGTTATTGCAAGGACGTTCACTTTTGTTTTGCATCGTGGTATTCAGTTGGAATATCCTGCTCCTCAGTCGACGAGGCAAGGGCCGAGATCCCTTCACCGGGAGTGACCCCTTGGACAGAAGTTTGCGTCAGGGCATTAACTTCACTATAGCCGATTACTTTTGCTTTGCATCGTGGTATTCATTTGGAATATCCTGCACCCCATTCTACGGGGAAAGAGCCGAGATCCCTTCACCGGGAGTGACCTCTTTAGTAAAGGTTTTCGTCACTATATTTTCTAAAAAGCTATCCGTTCCTTCAACGATATCAAGTTCATTACGTTAAAGGTTTTCGCCAGAAACCATTCGTAGCCCTCCGTCGTTTCAGACGGGTAGCACGTAGTATTCATGCTATGTTTGTTGACCTTCGTCAAGGCATAGTGTATGGTAGCTGCTTGTTGCCTTTCTGCTGCATAGATAGATGTGTTGGTTTGGGACAGTCGTATAGCCTTGTTGACCTTCGTCAAGGGCTTGTACGGGTGGGTTCAAATTAACCTGGACAATGACGGGTGGAACTTGACATGTGACTTATGATTTGTTGACCTTCGTCAAGGTCATAAGAGCATGGGGCAGAAATCACATCGGGAGTTTCAAAAGAACTGAAACTTGCCAGATATGCGCATACCTTCTGGAGTGTGATACCGTGAGCGGATTCCGTCATGTTATTATGCGATGATAGTTGGATCCCGATTCCCACTGATGAGTTGGTTTACTCCTCGGGTGACCCCGACTAATTCTTCTTTCAGGTTTGGAGGAGAGTTTGAGGTACAGTGGGAGGTTTCCTGATTAGAAAAAGTGATAACCATTCTGATCTAGGATATAGTGCACGCTGAGTGTTTCTTTTCTCTCTCTCTTTGGCAGCGACCATTGACCCGACCCTAGACTATGACTCAGTGACCAAGTTGACCGAACCTTCTTAACACTGGCTTTTGGATTGCCAGAGTTGCGAACCTCATTGCCACTCCTACTTTTACCCTTTTCTCCAGGACACCCCGTATTACTACGAACGTCCACTTCCATTGGACAAAGCCATCGTATGGTTAGATACGAACTCGAAGGAATTCGAGGATGGTTTCCGGTTCTGGAGAAAACGGATAGGATTATTCAGTTGTCTTTTCCCTTTTACCTTCTCTCAAGCTGTGAGTACTCCTTGGTTTAGGAGATAGTACACCTATTATGCAAATTGGATAGTCTTCTTCCAAACCTTAGGCTGGTGCCGACCGGTAGGGAATGAAGAAAACCAATTAGCCTAAACGGTGTGCAGAAGGTATTAAGATTAAGACAAAGCAAGGGATTAGTATAAGGGCAAAGTAAATTGCGACTGCTATTCACGACCAAACCAAGTATTTCTTCACCAATCCTAAATCACCTTTGTATTTCTCCAGGACACTCCGTATCACTACGAAGATCCACAGTTTATTGGATACTCCATCGTATGGTTATATACGAACTCGAAAGGAACTTGTTCCCGGTCGGGGATGGATTCTGGTCCAGGAGAAATAGGAATAAGGTTTATTCGGTTGTCTTTTGTTTTCACCTTCTCTCGCATTGCGAGTGCTCCTAGGATTAGGACAGTACACCCATTATGCTTATTGGATAGTCTTCTTCCAAACCATAGGCTGGTGCCGAACGGTAGGGAAGGAAGAAAACCAATTGGCCTAAAGGGGTGTGCAGAAGGTAATGACTAAAGACATATAAAGGGATTTGGAGAGGTGGCAAAGAATTATACGGTTATAGTTGTGAATCTGGATAATGGTAGAGGCATTACTAGGAATACCGGGATACCCCACCGAAACATTTCAATGTTTCAGTTTCACTGTGTACTGTTAATGGAGAACTGATTTCCCGATTAGACACTTACTCCAGGGTATGTATTTACCAGGTATGATTCTCACATCTGTATGGCTTTACAGATGATGAGTGGGAGTAAGTTATTGGGAATTAGGTGATCATCCTCATTATATCGGGATTCGTTGTAATCGGTGATATTTGAGGAAATCACCTGGGCTGTTTGCCGGTCGGCAAATGTTTGGTTTTGAATATCCGCTGTTGTGCACCAATTTCAAATTGATATATCTGTACGTCTATTTTCATAGAGTGAGATATACCTTTTGATATTATGTCGATAACATTTACCTATATCAGTGGATGGTTAGGTAAGGAGCATTAAACAGCGGTGTAATTCTTCTTAACCATAAGTACAGTTTTCAACCTACGACGCACAGTGAAAGAGTTGTTAGACCCAGCGGACTTATACAGAGTAATGTATGTTGTCCAGTGTCCATTAGGACAGAGGGCTTGGTCCTCATACTATATTCTGTTTACTTTTAACTTCTCTAGTTCTTAGACATGTGTTTCGTAGAAACACAGGGTCTAAGTTTTGAGGAGTTATAGGTATTTGAATGGAGTAGAGAACCATGTATAGCAAGTATCGGGATTCTTCAAAGTGATCAAAGATGTAGATACTTGTGTATGGTATTCAGTTGATAGTAATGATAAAGAGAAATTGCTTCTCTTTCAGGTTACTCATAATTGGAAGCATTCCTAAGTTGAGTAACGCTGATCGGCCTCTCTCCATTTAGTTGACATGCACTGGAGACAGCTGCATGATTTGAATCTGGTTCAATTAAATCAGTGCCTCTGGTTCTATATTGATATAGTACAGTTCATATCTTAACATTGTTGAGGTACGGGGAGTTGTCCGGCTTATGATTAAAACCAGACTCTGGATAACTCAAGGCACGTTTCTGTAATGGCTGTTTGTGGGTTGACCCAGGCTATGACGAGGGTTGACTTTCTACCATAAGAAAGATCAATAGTGATATTGTTCTTGACTCGCCACAGTTTTAAAAAGAAATGGTTATTTTTCAAAAACAGTAGTGGGAGTATGATAGAACTGGAAGTGATTCCAGAACCGCAAACGATTACTGAAGATTTGATAAGGAACCTAAAGATTCAATCTGATTTAACATTCCATTGGCCACTCCGCAGATGAGGTGGGTAACTTCAGGCACCCGAGAGGTACTCCGGTAGCCTCAAGGACGGTGACAGGGAAGTTCTTGTTTGCCCACACTTTCCATTGCTGTTGTTCCAGGCTGCGAGGCCCGGCAGGAGGATGAGTATAGCGTCGTTCTAAACTAGCTTTAGAAGTGCACGTCTATATGACTCTGCCAGAGGGTTGTCGTAGTCAGTGGGAGCAGCGGAAGCATTGGTGGACATCAGGCTTATGTCTACTTATAGACTAAAGCAGATAGAGCGGAGATAGATCATCTATTTCTGATGTGACAGTCATAGGTTTGACGTCATCAGAATAGGGGATGGATCTGTTGAGAAGGTAGTAGGGTGTGATATCCGGGTTTTGGATGACATACACAAAGTAGGAAGTGACATTCCTATACTACGATCGGTTATACTTTGGTCGTCACACAGTGGTTTCTCCACATGGGGCTTGGACATTATATCAGACATACTGGTTACTAGATCTATGGTTTTAGATCTAGATTTGGGTGGTTTCCCAATCAGGGTACTTTGACAGCATTCTAAGAGTATTTAGAATGGACGACTCCTGGCACGGTAGTGTACCTGCAGGTGATGGAGTCACCCTCTCTAAAGGTGTCTTATAGACTATAGTAGAGAGGGATATGCATGATTGACAGATCACTTGCTTAGGCAATTGAGTCAAACATGAGATGTCAAGTACCACACCAGATGTTGTTCTTGCACTAGATGCAATAAGTTGACATTGATCCAATCCTGGAGAAACAGTCGGAAGCAGTTTTAGAACATAAGTGAATGTTCTAGGGATATGATAACGGCTGCCTCCTTTAGGAGACGGTTATCACTCCAGGCTTCCAAGGTGACATGGACGACAAGGACGTTGTCAGAGTTATAGTTTTCCTTCTGACGAGGGGCAGTATTTTGGACAGGTGGTCCAAGGAAATACTGAGGGTGGCATGGCGCAGGATACTGATTAAATTCAGTTGACGATACAGTCTAAGAAGTTTGGATTTGGAGTTCATTTATGAGCTAGGTCCCATCAGACATCCAGACATTCTAAGACAGGTATTGCTCATTTCGGGAGATGGCTTTCTCCACGAACTTGAGATATAGAGAGACATAGAAAGAAACATCAAGGCGGATCCACTCACTGAGGCTATTCCTCGAACGCAATAGTTTCACGAACGGATTTTGTGAGACTGACCAGTAGAGGAGTTGGGTGTTCGGTATCACACGGGCTGTGAGTATGCGACATCGCAATAATTAGCCTTGAGTGCAAGTGGGAGATTGTTGGAGATAGTGCCCTCAGAGTCAATTATTGGATCACAGGCACGTGATTGCAATGATTGAGGGAGGACCTGTCCCGGTACAACAGTCTTACTCGAGATGATAGTATGCTATCTGGTTTACCTTTATCATCGTGTACTGCTTTAAGTGACCTGACAGGTCGCTATTGCACGTTGATAGAGCCCATAGGATTCTTGCTTGACGGCCAGCAGTATGAGGGCGATCATATAAGTGAGAGCTGGAGTCTATAAGCACATCCTTAAAAGGTCCCTAGTCATGGGAGTTTCGAGACAGGGCATCGATACTCCAGAGTAGACTAGTGTATACAGTCGAGACCCCGACGAAGGGCGGTGGCCGGTCTCACAGGCCACTGGTGTCAGTTGGTTCACCTAAGATGTATACAGGTGCTCATTGGGTTATGAGTACACCGGACAGGACTCGCCGGGAACATGCTAGTTGGTCTTATACCTGACGTCAGATAGCAGTTCCCAGGTGACATGTGTACAGGTTAGTTCATCGACCTGGGGATCGTCATTTGTCTCGTGTGAGTTCTGTAGGGTTCCTAGGCACGCTAGTGAGGTCTCCCAAGCCATCAACCATGGCAATTTCGAAAATTATTGTGCCGAGAAACCCTAGACTACGGATCGTTTGCTAGATGTCTAGGCGAAAAGTAACTAGTTAACAAATTAACTAATAGAATACGGAAATACAACCTTTGTAGATCCGGTTCTCCACCTCCATAGCTCCGCAATGAGGTCCTTTCCGCTGTCCAAATCAAATCCGGGCTCTAGCGTCGGCTTCGTCGGAGAATGGGCAAGCTAGGTCGTCGATGTCCATGCCGAAGATGATCTACGTCGAGGCATCGCTAGATCAAGCTCACAACTTCACCAAACCCTAAAATCTTGTGAAGGAAACACACTCTACTACTTGGCAAGAGGTAGAGGATGAAGAAATAGGAAGTGGGTTAACTTTAGAATTGGATTTCTCACTCAAAAACATCAATCACCATTGATGAGGTAAGCTTTTCTTCACTTGAAGAATGAAGAAGAAGAAAGAAATAGTTATGATAAGAATAATAGAATAGAAAATAAAATCCATTCTTATCATAATATTAACCTTAGTTTAGTGTAGAGAATGGACCATGGTTAGATATGATGGTTAGGGTTAAGGAAGAGATAAGAATGGTTGACTTGATCAAAGTTTCAAGAAACTTCAACAAAAAACAAAATAAGCCACCATCCTTAAATAATTTCCAAAATGAATATATATATAAATAAATGAATAAGATAATCAAAACCCTAATCATTAAGTAAACCATGGTTTAATCTTTACACTTAACCAAGTTAATATGCATCATCAAACATGATACAAACATGTGCACAAAATCATATCGCATATTTAATGCGCACATCCGAGCGAGAAAATCCATTTAAAGTGAACCGATACTAGTTAATGCAAAGTAATATATCAAATATATAATTATGCATCAAATCATTAAATCAACACTTGATTTAACGATCCGGTCATATCGTATATAACCGACCAGTATGCAATGCATCGGTTTATCGAATCAACCCTTGATTCGATAACTAGGGTATATCACATATAACCTAATCGATACATTCATCGCGAGAATGAAACACGGTATCACATACACGCATTATTCTCGGTCCCGCACATATCTCATATGCGCTCCTATTTCGTTTCGCTTGAGCCAGGAAACCTCTGTGTAGGACTCTAAAGACTCGTCAATACGCCGGCAGCAGATGATGATCATATCAAGCATCCACAAGCCGCAAGCGGTCTGCTAAACGTAACGGCCACCCGGGTATTGAGCGATCTGAAGATCGACGAGCAAGCCCGCTCACACTCCAGTGAATCCGACCAGTAACACTACCGTACAGTCCGGTCTGATCGTCTGATATGTCGCATATCTTGCCTAGGGGTGGTAAACGTCAGACCCCAATAGCTCAATAAGTCGTGTCGATATGAGGTCTATAACCATTCGAGATACTACTGGTAACACTTACCAGTAAATCTCAGCAACCCTGGCCAGGGATTTCCTGCTATAGCCAATCAAACACAGCGCAACATCAACTCCCTATACCGGGAGAGACGAATCCCCTCCTATCGCTCATTGCCTCCATGTGACTCGGGACTGTACCCAAAAACCACCGTTTTGCACGCCCTCTTGGACGTGGTAAGATGGAAATCAAAGCACAGTGGGAACCACACAAGACTCTATGACGATCTCGGGTCAACAGACTACTCTGTACCAGTGTCACCAGAGAACTGCCATCTGACGTGAGGTATAATACCATCTGGGAGTTCTCGGCGAGTCCGTCCAGTGTACCCAGTCTCTACTGAGCACCCGTATATCATCTCCGATGTCAAACACCAATGGATATGGGATCATCCATCGCCCATCTGTATGGGTCGAGAAGGTACACGCTAGTCTACTCTGGTATATCGATGCCCCGTCTCGATACACCCACGACTAGGGACTTTGAAGGATGTACTTATGGACTACCATGTCCCCACTAGTATGATCCGCATCATAGTCCAGGTAGTCAAGCACAGATCCTAAGGGCTTTACCAACATGTAACAGGGAGACAATCAGTGTACACGTTAAGGTAAAGATCAACCAGATAGCATACTATCATGTCGAGCAAGAAAGTCCTCCCTATATACGTCCCAGCATCCACTACAATATACATCCTATGTATAGTAATGGCCTCTAGGGCATACATATAACTAACAAGTTCCCACTGTGCTTTGATTACTACCCTACCACGGCTCAAAGGAGTCGTGCAAACAGGTTTTAGTTGGGTACAGTCCCGAGCCACATGGAGGCAGTGAGCGGATCTTCGGGGGTTCGTCTCTCCCTGTATTGGGGGTGAGGTCGTGCTGTGTCTAGGAGAGCCATTACACAAAGTCCTTGGCCAAGGCAGGAGATTTACTGGTATGTATTCCAGTAGTATCTCAGGGTGTTCTGGGTTACACTCCGACACGACTTGTACCGCTTTTGGGGGTCTGACTTTTACCCACCCCCTAGGCCCGACATGCGATACTCATAGACGAACGGACCGGACTGTACGGATATTGTCACTGACAGGCTCAGTAGGGTGTCAGGATGAGTTCGCTCATCGACGTCCATTTTAGTCAATAGCTGGTGGCCCGTCACGTATTGGCTTATACCTCTGACGTGCTAGTGGTTAAATCCACAGCCATAGTATTGACGAGTCTTTAGAGTCCACCACACTTTCAGTTACTCAGCTTTCGGGCGAAACGCTGTAGAGGCCGTATGGAGATATGGCAGGGTCCGATCAGATACGTGCGGTATTGCACGGGTCAGGATCGGACGGTTTTGTACTAGTGGCCGTATGGATATATGGCAAGGTTCGGTCAGATACATGCGGTATTGCACGGATCAGGATCGAACGGATATTACTAGCCGGCTTTGGTTTAAGCCGGATCCTAGTTTAGTACAGTGTAGATTTTGTCTCATTGCATTTGTATCCGGACGGAATACAGATGCGGGTGTGTATGCACAGTATCGGGGTTTTCCTGTAATTTATTACGGGACCAGTTTTCTGGAGTTGCCAGTTTGCATTCCGTTCCGGCCGGTTTTCCTTTGTTCTTTCCCGGCCGGACTTTTCCGATGGAGGGGGTTATTTGCATTTGTGCAAATAACATTTGTGGAGGGGGTTTCTTGCAATTATATAGATTATGATAGCATCTTTGATTCCCTCCATCACTTGCATTTAATTGTGATTGGAAAGGGTATGGTTTGATTAAAGTGTGAAGCATGGTTGATGTTTCTTTGTCTTTTGATATGGTCACCTTTTCTTCACTCCTACACTCACCTCCCTCTTGTGATATACTTTGTTTCCCTCCACCATTTCCTTGAGGAATTATGGTCGGCCACATCTTGGAGTGAGATGAGAGGAGTTCATTTTGGTATGAGGGATTAATTCACATATCATTTTCATGCTTGCAAAATTCTTCACTTCATTCCAAAGTCCATTCATGTTTCCTCCATGCAAAGGCAACCAATACCCCAAAGTGAGACACAACTCTACACATTCTACAGCAAATCTTGGGCACGTCGACTAGCCAGCTTCGTGCCCGAGTTGCCTCGGTATAGAGGCGGGAGCCCGTAAAAGATGCAGGCGTTGTGGTGCCCTTCCGGCGAGGAGGCGACGACCGGAGTTTCCGCGAGAGATCGGGACGACGATGAGAAGACCGGAGGACTTGGATCACTCGGTATATCTCTTCCCATCTTGTAGTTAGCTAGAACTAGTTTAATGGCCCGATCCGGGGTTTAGTGCGCGGTGGTGCCGGTTTGCAAAGTTCGCAAAAATTAAAGTTTATCACCGTTTCCGCATTTGGCCGTCGGATTGACGGCCGGGGCGCCGCCGTGCACTTACACTTGTTTCTCTTTCAGGTTCCTTATGTATGGATGTACTCCTAAGTTGAGTAATGTTGATCGGCCTCTCTTCATTTAGTTGACATGCACTGGAGACAGCTGCATGATTTAAATCTGGTTCCAATTAAATCAGTGCCTCTATTTCTATAATGTATATAGAATGGTTCGTATCTTAATATTGTTAAGGTACGAGGAGTTGTCCGGCTTATGCATAAAACCAGACTCTAGGTACATCAAGGCACGTTTCTGTAATGGCTGTTTGTGGGTTTACTCGGGCTATGACGAGGGTTAACTTTCTACCATCTGGAAGATCAATGGTGATATTGTTCTTGACTCGCCGCAGTTTTAATAAAAATGGATTTCTTCAGAAAACAGTAGTGGGAGTATGGTAGAATTGGAAGTGATTCCAGAATCGCAAACGATTTCTGAAAATTTAATAGGACCTAAAGATTCAATCTGGTTTGACATTCCATTGGCCACTCCACAGATAAGGTGGGTAACCTTAGGCACTCGAGTGGTACTTCGGTATGCTCAAAGACGATGACAGGGAGGTTCTTGTTTACCCAGACTTGACACTACTGTTGTTCCAGACTATGAGATCCGGCAGGAGAATGAGTATAGCGTCGTTCTGAACTAGCTTTAGAAGTGTACCTGTATATGACTCTGCCAGAGGGTTGTCGTTGTTAGTGGGAGCAGCGAAAGCATAGTGGACAAGTGACTTATGTCTATTTATGGACAAAAGCAGATATAGCAGAGATAGATCATCTATTCTTGATGTGACAGTCATGGGTTTGACTTCATGAAAATAGGGGATGGATCTGTTAAGAAGGTAATAGGGTGTGATGTCCTGGTATTTGGATGCCATACGCCGAGAAGGAAGTAAAATTCCTACACTACGATCGGTTATACTTTTTTTTTCACACAGTGGTTTCTCCACATAGGACTTGGATATTATATCAGACATTCTGGTTATTAGATCTATGGTTTTAGATCTAGATTAGGGTAGTTTCGCAATCTGGGTACTTAGACAGCATTCTAAAGGTGTTTTAGAATGTACGACTCCTAGCACGGTGGTATACCTGCAGGTGATGGAGTCACTCTCTCTAAAGGTGTCTTACAGACTAAAGGGGAGAGGGATGTGCATGACTGACATATCACTTGCTTAGGCAATTGAGTCGATCATGAGATGTCAAGTACCACACCAGATGTTATTTTTGCACTAGATGCAATAAGTTGATATTAATCCTATCATGGAGAAACATTCAGAAGCAGTTTTAGAACATAAGTGGATGTTCTAGGGATATGATAACAGCATCCTCCTTCGGGAGACAGTTATCATTCCAGGCTTCCAAGGTGACCTGGATGACAGAGTGACTGTCAGAGTTATAGTTTTCCCTCTGACGAGGGGCAATTGTTTGGACAGGTGGTCCAAGGGGATACTGAGGGAGGCATAGTGCAGGATACTGATTATATTCAGTTGCCGATACAGTCTAAGAAGTTTGGATTTGGAGTTCATTTATGAACTAGGTCCCATCAGATATCCAGACATATTCTAAGACAGGTATTGCTCATTTCGGGAGATGGCTTTCTCCCCGAACTTAAGATAAAGAGAGACATAGAAAGAAACATCAGAGCGGATCCACTCACTGAGGCAATTACTCGAACGCAATAGTTTTACAAACCAGCTTTGTGAGACTGATTAGTAAAGGAGTTGGGTGTTCGGTATCACACGGGCTGTGAGCACGTGACATCACAATAACTAGCCTTGAGTGCAAGTGGGAAATTGTTTGATATAGTGCCCTCAGAGTCAATTATTGGATCACAAGCACGTGATTGCAATGATTGAGGGATGACCTATGCCGGTAGGACAGTCTTACTCGAGATGATAGTAAGCTATCTGGTTTATCTTTATCATCGTGTACTGCTTTAGGTGACCTTACAGGTCGCTATTACACGTTGATAGAGTCCTTAGGATTCTTGTTTGACTTCCAGCAGTATGATCGCGATCATATACGTGGGAGCTGGGGTCTATAAGCACATTCTTAAAAGGTCCCTAGTCGTGGGAGTTTTCGAGAAAGGGCATCGATACTCCGGAGTAGACTAGTGTATACAGTCGAGACCCCGACGAGGAGCGGTGGCCGGTCTCACAAGCCATTGGTGTCAGTTGGTTCACCTAAGATGTATACAGGTGCTTATTAGGTTATGAGTACACCGGACAGGACTCGCAGCGAATATGCTAGTTGGTATTATACCTGACGTCAGATAGCAGCTCCCTGGTGACATGTGTACAGGTTAGTTCATCGACCAGAGATTGTTATTTGTCTCGTGTGAGTTCCCACTGTGTTTTGATTACTACCCTACCACGGCTCAAACGAGTCGTGCAAACAGGTTTTAGTTGGGTACAGTCCCGAGCCACATGGAGGTAGTGAGAAGATCGGCAGGGCTTTCGTCTCTCCCGGTATTGGGGGTGAGATCGCGATGTGTCTAGGAGAGCCATTACACGAAGTCGTTGGCCAAGACAGGAGATTTACTGGTAGGTATTCCAGTAGTATCTCAGGGTGTTCTGGGCTATACTCCTACACGACTTGTACCGCTTTTGGGGGTCTGACTTTTACCAACCCCCTAGGCCCGACATGCGGTTCTCATAGACGAACGAACCGGACTGTATGGATATTGTCACTGACAGGCTCAGTAGGGTGTCAGGATGAGTTCGCGAATCGACCTCCCTTTTGGTCAATACCTGGTGGCCCGTTATGTATAGCTAATACCACTGACGTGCTAGTGGTTAAATCCACAGCCAGTGTATTGACGAGTCTTTAGAGTCCCCCACAGACAGTTTCTCAAAGTTTCGGGCGAAACGTTGTTGAGGTCGTATGGTATTATGGCAGGGTTCGATCATATACGTGCAGTAGTGCACGCATCATGATCGGACGGATCATACTAGTGGGCTTTGGTTTAAGCCGGATCCTAGTATTAGATTTGTTGGATTACTTTAGTCTCATCGTATTCGCATTCGGTCGGAATGCGAATGCAGGTATGTATATACAGGTGAGGGGTATCCTTGTGATCCTTCACGAGTTTACTTTAGATGTTGTCGTATCTTTTTGTTGTTGTAAACATTTGGGTTAATGTTTACAAATGGAAATAATGAGCTAAAAGTCATGATTAGGAGCATTAATTGTGACAAATGCACAAGTGATGACTCATGGTCTCTTTCTTTGTGCATGTGTCACATTATTTGATTTATTTGTGGGTTGAAATGATAAGAAGAGAGAGAAAGGCAGCCATATGAAGAGTTGGCTCTTGTATTATGAACACACACTCTCATTATATCATTCCAACATAAGAAAAAGAAAGGCTCCTCTTCTTTTTCTTCTTCCTCTAGCTCACCATTTCCATTAATGGCATCATCTTCAATCTCCATCCATACACTCTCGTGTGTTGAGAATCAATGGATGCTTGAGACAAAGTGATCACACACATTCTCTACATCGCCTTGGACACGTCGGCTAGCAAACTTCGTGTCTGAGTTGCTTTGGATGAAGCGGGAGCTCGTAAAAGGATTCGAAGATGTGGTGACCTTTCCGACGAGAAGACCGGAGATCGGATATACGGCGAGGAGCTTGGGATGGTGGCCAAAGACCGAAGGACACGGATCGATCGATATAGCCTTTCCAACCTTTTCTCTAGTTGCTAGTTATAGGTTAATGGTTCGATCCGAGATTAAAGTCTGCGATAGCGCCGGTTTGAAGTTTATGAAAAAGTTTTCGTTTCCGCATTTTGTCCTCGGATAGACGGCCGGAGCGCTACCGTAGACTTACACCACATATGCAAAATTGGCTAATTTCACCTGAGACAAAATTTGGAAGTGTTTTTCATAGTTGCTAATTTTGTTTTCCGAGTTTTGTTAACTTGAGTTTTGTTATTTGTGTTTTATCTCGGTCGATAGACGTTCATACGTCGATGTCGAGAGTTTTTTGGTTATTCTTGCATGCGTAGACCATAGGTTCTAACCTATGTGTGTTTCGGGTGGCGCTTTAGTTTTTGTATTTAATTCATGTTTATGATACGACGTATTTGAACTGTATGTACCTCCGCGTGGACTTCGAGACGACAAGGAGAGCACGGTGGCATCGATTGCAGCAAGCGAGGATCGAAGGTGAGTAGATGTATATCTATGGGGGAAGTCGGGTGGATGGCGTATAGCACCCCAGCAACCGTAGGATAGGATACTGTTATATTATCTATATATGTTAATGCAAGATGGATACTTAGCAAGTAGGGCTCTAGGAGACTCTAGGTTAGAATAGGCATACTTGTAGGGAGGTTATCCTTAGTCTATTTTCCTTAGTTGTGAGCCGTTAGTTTTACATCGTCGTGTGCACATACACGCACACACTTGGTTTATGTATGTGTATATGTATGTGTGTGTGTGTGCGTGTGTGTGTGTGTGGGTGTGGGTGTGTATGTTCATATATATACATATACACGTGAGATGATGATATTATGTTATGATATGGATATGAGTCGATATGATCGAACATGATGTCGTGAGGTTATGATTTATGATCGAGTTGAGACCTCGTATATGATATGATATATTAAAGGATCGTTGGGCAATATACACATTACATGAGATAACATGTGACTTGATATGATATTAGATTGTACGTGACCTTAGATCCGTACCCTTGATTATGATATTGTATGATGAATGATACAGTACGAACTGTGATCTATATGATATATATGATAATTTGACCTGTACCCTCGAATTGTGAGGATGTCGTACGATGGACTTTTACCGTACGATATATATATATATATATATATATGATTGATCCACACTCTTGACTCGAGGATTCCGTACGATGGATATTATCGTACATGATGCTATGAGGCAGGATCAATATGCTTTCGATTTCTATTTACTTTCGACTCGGTTCTTAGTTTAGTCTTTTAGTTGCTTGGGTAGATGTTAGATTAGACTCGAGTCATATCTATTTCCTAAACTAACGAATCGTATTTATTTCAAAAGACAATCCGAGGGACGCTACGGATTTTCAAAATGATATCTCTTTTCTCAAAACATCGTAGCTCCTACTTTTCCAAAACAACGATTCGTACTATTTCCAATACTATAACTGTATGGCTCGTATATAGATATATACCTTATAATTTTGCAATTACTATTTATTTCCTATCATGTTCATTTTGTATATACATGTGTTTTCATTAGCTGTTATGATCTCGCCTGCTAAAACACATGCACCATTACTGATGATGCGTATGTTGCACGTACACTTGCTTACCGGCTCACACACATCAGCATCGGTGATTGCCATGTCACGTACACTTTAGTAACCGTTACTTCATGCATATACCCTGATAAATTTTACTAAGTAGTACTGTTTTGCATTCATGATATCATATGCTAGTTTAGAATTTGTATTTCTTACTTAGTTGCCACATGCGTTCACATACATACATTCCGGTTATGTACTGCAGTCGGGCTCTATGCCGATATTCATTGTTCATTATTGACTCATGATTATGAGATTGCGGTATTTCATGAGATTTCTGGATTTGGGAAACCGCATGTGAAATTGAAAGCTTATGCTCATTTTAAAAGAAAAATGCGGTTTTCCTTTATTTGTTGTGTGACGTTCACTATGAGATTTCTCGGTTCTGGAGCATATATGATATATGATTACTCGCCATGAGGAGCGAGGGCGACACCGTCTGTGGGTACATGGTGGACCCGGTGCGGTATGTTGAGGCAAGAAGGCCATATAGAGATTGAGACGTTGAGCCCAGCAGGGGAGCACTACCGACCGGTGATAGTTAGCGTGACGGATATCCGGAGGATACTGACCGTAGTCGTGAGACCAAATGATATGGGCCGATCCGGACAGACGGAGCCCGAGATTTGAGGATTATTTGTCGCTGGTGTACAGTGTCGATGCTTGGCACTCAAGTTCTATCATGATTTTGTGTGTCATTGCTGGACACATGCTGGATGATGAAATTATACATGATACACTTGACATGTAGTTACTTTGTGACACGGACATGAGTACTTGGCTTTACACATATGCTTATATTTTTACCTTTACTTCTACTCGATGTTATCGTGTTACTATTATTTCTGTATTGTACTGTATGACCCAGGAGATAGCCATACATTCAATTTCTACTCGGTGATGTCTTCTACTCACGAGTTGTCAACTCACCCCCGTTGTGCCACAGTTTCTTGCATGTTTGACCGCACAGGTTTTTCGTAGCGGCTTTGCTG
This sequence comes from Agapanthus africanus, assembly GCA_030015575.1. Lineage (NCBI taxonomy): Eukaryota > Viridiplantae > Streptophyta > Magnoliopsida > Asparagales > Amaryllidaceae > Agapanthus > Agapanthus africanus. The sequence goes on from JASDDO010000029.1 coordinate 286,296,443, forward strand.
GCACACTGCTTTTCTTCCGGGTGATTTTCTTTGGTAGATGGGGTTCACTTGTATCGTGACCACCATTGTACTTGTATATTTATTAAAGTTGTATCTTGTTAAAAGCTCTATCAACCAGACATTGTATATTTGTTGACTTAGAAAACGTTGTTGTATATTCTTTCGGTCTTAGAGTCACGCTTATGTATTTATTATTGTTTCTGGTTTCTTGATGATACTTTGGTTTCTTTTTTTCTTTCTGTGCTTTGAGCCTCGCCTTTGGCGTTGTATATTTATATCTTTTTATGGTTGTTTCCGCCATTTGGCGAAGAGCTAGCTCCCGCTTGGGGATGCCTATTATTATTATGTTTGTATGGTTTTCGGGTTAAAAATTACAAAGGAGGTGCATCCGAAATTTCAAAAGTCGAAAAATGTTTTCAAGACAGATATAAACATTTTATTTTCATATGTTATTACCTATACTTGTAAAAGAAGAACTTGATTTCATTAAACCATTATTTCAAAACTCCACATCCACTATTTTCCCTAAAAAGGTTTAGATTTCTGGGCTTTTGGCTTACTTGAATTAGATAGGGTCCTATAGACTTCACATGATTCAAGTGCCTGTTGCGTACCTTTTCCGGGTCGTGACACAACAGTTCTCTGGTGACACTTATACAGGTTAGTCTGTAGACTCGAGATCGTCATGGTGTCTTGTGTGGTTCCACTGTACTTTGATTTCCTCCTTACCATGGCTCAAATGATTCGTGTAAACAGGTAGTTTTTGGGTACAGTCCTGAGTCACATGGAGACAGTGAGCGATAGGAGGGGTTTCTTCTCTCCCGGTATTGGGAGTTGATATTGCGCTATGCTCGATTGGCTATAACAGCAAGTCCCTGCCCAGGGCTGATGAGATTTACTGATAAGTGTTATCAATAGTTTCTCGAAAGGTTATAGGCCACACATCGGTATGACTTATCTAGTCATTGGGGTCTGACGATTCCACCCCCCCGGAATCGATATGCGACATATCAGACGAAGAGACCGGACAGTACGGTAAGTGTTACTTATAGGCTCTACGAGAGTTTGGACAAGTTTGCTTGTTGATCTTCTATTCGTTCAATACCTGGGTAGCCGTTATGTCCAGCAAGTACCGCTGAAAGCTTATGTGTATCTGATGTGATCATTACCTATTGCTGGCGTATTGACGAGTGTTTAGAGTCCCACATAGAGGTTTTCTAGCTCAAGCAAAACGAAGTAGGGCACGTATGGAGATATGTGTGGTAGCTTGATTAAATACGAGAATATGATACTGTATTCTAATCTAGCGTTATATGATATAACCGGATCATTGAATCAAGTGTTGATTCAATGATTTGACACACACACACACACACACACACACACACATATATTAGCCAGGTTATATATGATATAACCGGATCATTGAATCAAGTGTTGATTTAATGATTTGATATATACATATATTTATATATTTGATATTAGTCGGGTTATATATGATATAACCAGATTATTGAATCAAGTGTTGATTTGATAATTTGATATATATTTATATATTTGATATATATATTAACTAATATTAAGCTCGCTTAAGATTTTCTTCTCTTTATATATATATATATATATATATTCATTTGTATCATGGTTGATGATACATGGAACATGGATGTGTGAGAATCATATTAGAGGTAAAGATGAGAAGATAATGATTTATATATATGAATTAAAGAAAAGAAAAATGAGTCATTTTTCTTTGGATGCTTGGAGAAGTCTTGAGAAGCCATGACTCATATTCTTTTTTTTGTTTGATTCATACATTATTAATAATTTTCTTTATCTCATCTCAATCTCAAAAGGTTCTCACTCGTACTTCCAAGTTCATCTTCTTCATCTCCTCTTTAGTTTTTTCTAGGTTGAGAAAAATAAGAAGAAAAAAGAAAGATTTTTTGTGAGCAAAATTCCTACTTCATCAACCTACACTACTCTAGCGCATTAGCTGTCACGACCCGTAATTTAGCACGTGGCCGGCACATAAATCACGCAACGTCCAAAGGCATAACGTAATTCAAGTAATCCGAAGCCCAGAAAATCTAAACATTTTTACGGAAAATAGTAGGGGTGCAGTTTTGAAATAAAGTTTATCTATAAATGCATAACTAATGATATAAGAAAACGCAAGTAGAATGTACTAAAGTTGAGAACATTGTTCGTCTTTAAAATTTGGGCAGCACCTCCCTTGTATATTTTGAACCGAAACCACATATACATGAAAATAATAAAAGGCATCCTCAAGCGGGAGCTAGCTCTTCTCCAAATGGCGGAATCACAACTATGCAAGCAATATATACGATGCTCAACGGCGAAAATCAACCCAGAAGAAATAATATGAATAAAGCAAGACATTAAATCCACACATAAAGAATATATACCCATCGCTCTAAGTCTCGTAACCACAAGTCCTTCTAAGTCCACTAAATATACAAAGTCTAGTTTCTGATTGATGGAGTTTATCTAGATACAATAGGAAATAATAAATACAAGAGTGGGCACGATCCAATGTGAACCACCTACCATAGCAAAACACTGGAATGCAAGCTGTGTGCCAGCAATACCGCTACTGATCCCAAGCGGTCAAACCTGCAAGAACTGTGGCACAACGGGGGTGAGTTGCCAACTCGTGAGTAGAAAACATCAACAGGTAGAAATCGAATAAAACAACGATTTCCTAGGTCACTATATCAAGAAGGCAATACTATGATATCTAGGGTGACCATGTATGCATATATGTCAACAATATAATCAATGCCAATGACATATACAAATAAATATCTGAATCATATGCCTATATTCAGGTGGATATCATCCACGTGTCCATCAATGACACAATCAACATCATGGAGCCTGAGTGTCTAATATCGACACTCGCAACATCATGAAAGCATATGCATATATGTATGAGGACATCAACCAACACGTGTCCATCAACGACACATCAAAATCATAGAACCTGAATGCCCAACACCGACACTCGAAAAATCATGAAACCCGTGTCCAGCATCGACACGTAAATCCTCATATATCGGGCTCCGTCAGTCCGGATCGGCCCATGGGCTCCGTCAGTCCGGATCGGCCCATATCCATCTCACGACTCCGTTCGGTATCCTCCGGATAACCGCCGGGTCCAAAGTATCACCGGTAGGTAGTAGTCCCTCTGACAGGCTCATCGTCTACTGCACAACATATCTTTCTTTCCCCGGGGTACCATACCGGGTCCACCATGTACCAGCAAACGGATCGTCTATCTCCTCGAATAGGGTCTCTAAAACCAATCTCAGAATCGAGAAAACTCATGGTGGACGCATCGAAATATCATATCAAGAGAAACCGGTTTTTTTAAAACAATACATACATTCTTTTGAAATATAACCACGGTTCTCAAATCCAGAATCTCATGAAAACAGCATCTCAATGCGTATAATCGTAAAACATGATGTATGCAAACATAGAACAGAAATGTGAGCATATCAGTATATCATGCAACATAGAATAGTGATGTGAGCATATCAATATATCATACAAATGAGTCATGTGATAATACTAAACAATTAAGAGTAATGGCATGATATAGCAATTTGACTGTGTAAGTGACATAGCAATTACCGAGGATGAAAGTGTGTGAGCCGGCAATCTGTGTAAGTGTAACATACGCATCATCGATAATTGTGCAGGTGTACTAGACGACGATATCATAACAATAATGGAAGCACAGGTATACGTAATGCAATGAGAATATCGTAAACGTAGAAGAAATTAAATCCTAAGCGCACTATTATGAGGTATACGTATCTAATCTAACATCTACATAAGGGCTAAACTAAGTAGTGTAGACAGTGATTAACAATATCTATAACATATCCGAGTCGATGAATCTATTAATCAGCAGTCCATCCTCACAGCATCACGTACGGTATAATCCATCATACGGCAATCTCGAATCAAGGGTATGGATCAATCATCAGGTAAAACTCATCGCGTACGGTAATCCATCGTACGGCGACATTAAACAAATATGGATTCTATCAACCTATACAACAATAACGGTACGGATGTAACGTCTCGTACGGTATATCACTCATTATCCTCATATATATATATATATATATATATATATATATCAAGTCACATCCGTATCAATCTCATATCATGTCTTGGCAACATTATATATATTCTCATATCGCCTCTCATCCGTATATCGACATATTAAGCCAAGACGTCTTATCTCATCATATTCTCTTTTCATCACATCAACATCTCACATCAAGTAATCTTATATATATTTATCATATTTTACCGATCCCATAACGCATCTATCTCAATCTTATTATATTCATCGATCTCACGTCATTTCCTTATAGCTTTCGTCTCATATCTCGATATATGTATTCAATCATTCATATCATCTCCAACTAACTTTTTGATCATATCCGTAGTTTCCTAGTATAGGTTTTTCCGACTATATTCTATATATCGGTTTCCATTTATAATTTGCGGGGGTGCTATACGCCATCCACCCGACTTTCCCCATAGATATAAATCTACTCACCTGCAATACTCCTCACTAAGCCGAATTCGATGTGCTTCGTCGTCTCGGAAGTCCACGCGAGTTACCAACAAATCAACACATATCGCAACGTTAAGAAAACTAAGTCTGAAAATCGTTACGGCACACAAAGTGCTCATAGGTTAGTGTAAGTCTACGGTAGCGCCCCGGCCGTCTGTCCGAGGCCAAAATGTGGAAACAAAAACTTTTCTTAAACTAGAAACCGGCGCTATCGTATGCTTAAAATTCGGATCGAACCATTAACCTACAACTAGCAAACAAGAGAAGGGTTAGAAAAGCTATACCGATCGATCCGTGTCCTTCGGTCTTGGCCACCATCCCAAGCTCCTCGCGGCATCTCCGGTCTCGATCTCCTCATCGAAAAGGGCACCACATCTTCGAGTCTTTTTATGAGCTCCCGCTTCATCCGAACCAACTCGGGCACGATGTTCGCTAACCGACGTGTCCATGGTGAAGTAGAGAATGCCTGTCATCACTTTGTCTCTTGAGGATTTAGTGGATGCCATTAGTAAGGAGATTATAAGCTCAAGAAAGAAGAGGAAGAAGAAGAAGCTTTCCTCTCTTTTTTTTTTGTGTTATGTGATAAAATGAGAGTGAGAGAGTATACAAATCCAAGAGCAAACCTCACAATACATGGCTTCCCTTTCTCTCTCTTTCTCTCATTTCACCTCACAAATCAATCACAAAACATGACATGGTTCAAAGAATAAGACCATGAGTCACCAACCTTGTCCATGTCATAATTAATGCACCTAATCATGATATTGAGCTCATTATTTCCATATGCAAACATTAATCCAAATGTTTGCAACAATAAAAAGAGAATGGCATCTACTAAAGTAAACTCATGACGGATCACAAGAGTACCCCTCTCCTGTATATACATACCTGCATCCGCATTTCGACCGAATGCGAATGTGATGAGACTAAAGTAATCCAACAAATCTAATACTAGGATCCGGCTTAAACCAAAGCCCACTAGTATGATCCGTCAGATCATGATCCGTTCACTACTGCACGTATATGATCGAACCCTGCCATATATCATACGGCCTCTACAATGTTTCGCCCGAAACTTAAGAAATTGTCTGTGGGGGACTCTAAAGACTCGTTAATACTTTGGTTGTGGATTTAACCACTAGCAAGTCAGAGGTACTAGCCATACATACGGGCTACCAGGTATTGACCAAAAGGGAGGTCGATGAGCGAACTCATCCTGACACCCTACTGAGCCTGTCAGTGACAATATCCGTACAGTCCGGTGCGTTCATCTATGAGCATCGCATGGCGGGCCTAGGAGGCTGGTAAAAGTCAGACCCCAAAAACGGTACAAGTCGTGTCGGAGTGTAGCCCAGAATACCCTGAGATACTACTGGAATACCTATAAGTAAATCTCCTGCCTTGGCCAATGACTTCGTGTAATGGCTCTCCTAGACACAGCGCGATCTCACCCCCAATACCGGGAGAGACGAAACCCCTGCCGATCCGCTCACTGCCTCCATGTGGCTCGGAACTGTACCCAACTAAAACCTGTTTGCACGACTCCTTTTAGCCGTGGTAGGGTAGTAATCAAAGCACAGTGGGAACTCACACGAGACAAATGACGATCTCAGGTCGATGAAGTAACCTGTACACATGTCACCAGGGAACTGCTATCTGACGTCAGGTATAATACCAACTAGCATGTTCCCGGCGAGTCCTGTCCGGTGTACTCATAACCCAATGAGCACCTGTATACATCTTAGGTGAACCAACTGACACCAATGGCTTGTGAGACCAGCCACCGCCCCTCGTCGGGGTCTCGACTGTATACACTAGTCTACTAATGGAGTATCGATGCCAAGTTTCGAAACTCCTTCGACTAGGGACCTTTTAAGGATGTGCTTATAGACCCCAGCTCCCACGTATATGATCGCCATCATACTGCTGGCAGTCAAGCAAGAATCCTAAGGGCTCTATCAACGTGTAATGACGACCTGTAAGGTCACCTAAAGCAGTACACGATGATAGAGATAAACTAGATAGCATACTATCATCTCGAGTAAGACAGTCCTACCGACATAGGTCCTCCCTCAATCATTGCAATCACGTACCTGCGATCCAATAATTGATTCTGAGGGCACTATATCCAACAATCTCCCAATTGCACTCAAGGATAATTATTGCGATGTCGCATACTCACAGCCCGTGTGATACCGAACACCCAACTCCTCTACTAATCAGTCTCACAAAGCCCGTTTGCGAAACTATTGCATTCGAGGAATAGCTTCTGTGAGTGGATCCTCCCTGATGTTTCTTTCTATGTCTCTCTTTATCTCAGGTAGTTCGTGGAGAAAGCTATCTCCCGAAATGAGCAATACCTGTTTTAGAATATGTCTGGATATCTGATGGGACCCAGTTCATAAATGAACTCCAAATCCAAAACTTCTTAGACTGTATCGTCAACTGAACTTAATCAGTATCTTGCGCCATGCCTCCCTCAGTATCCGCTTGGACCACCTGTCCAAAATACTGCCCCTCGTCAGAGGGAAAACCATAACTCTGACAGTCACTCTGTCATCCAGGTCACCTTGGAAGCCTGGAATGATAACCGTCTCCTAAAACAGGCTGTTGTTACCATATCCCTAGAACATCCACTTATGTTCTAAAACTGCTTCCGAACGTTTCTCTAGGATAGGATTAATATCAACTTATTGCATTTAGTGCAAAAGACAACGTCTGGTGTGGTACTTAACATCTCATGATTGACTCAATTGCCTAAGTAAGTGATGTGTCAATCATGTGCAAGTCCATGGTACCTCTCCCGGTACTTACGGGCTTGCGGAATTTGGTGAAAAACAATTTTCTAGAGGCGGTAACATGGACTCAAAACCGGATCTTTGTTAAACATCTAACTAACAACCTAACTAGGAGTTATTAACTACTTGGTTAGGGGGTTATACCTTTCTTTCTTGAACTCCTTCGTCTTCAAACCTCGATGGTTGTCCGGATCGGCTTCACCCCGTCGTCTCCTTGCGCCGAAGATCGATCCACCTGAAAGCTTCTACCTTTGGCTTCTTCTTCGAACTTTGAAGAAACTAGTTCACTCGGTTTGCTAAACCTTGTGCACTAGAGTGAGTAGAGGAGAGTGTGTTGGGATTTTTCTCTATGGTTCTTGGTTCTCAACACATGAGACAAGTGAACCATAGACTAAAGAGAGGGAGAGCAAGAGGAAGAAGATTGGAGCTCAAGAACACAAGAGAGAGAAAGGAAATGAAAGAATGAGCAAGACTTTTCTCTTTTGGCTCTCATAATCCAAAGCTATCATAACAAATCATAGCAATCAAGTATTATGTGATGGTTTAAGCTACAATAGCCATATCATTTCATGCACTCATTTTTCACAAGAGAACAAGCAAGCAAAAAGCCTTTGCCATGAAATGATAGCCATTGTCATCATGATGGTCAACTAGTCCAACCTAGTCAACCAGTCAACAAAGTCAACAAGCCAACAAAGTCAACCCCTCAACAACCATGTCACCATAATACTTAATTAATATTATTGTTAATCATATATCATATTCTCATTAGGGTTTAGCAAGAAGTCAATGGTCAACAGTCAACAGTCAACAACCCTAATGAGAATTCTCTGCCTCTGTCTCTCCGTCAACTGTGCATACACACCCACATCCGCGTTCCGAGGAACATGAATACATACAGGATAAAACCAATCCCAAAACGTACACTAGGATCTGGCTTAAACCAAATCCCGCTAGTGTTAACTGTTCGGACACTAAACTTGCACAAGTGCAAGGATGTGACCGAACCCTGTCGCAAAACCTTGCAACCTGTCGCAAAACCATGCGACCTCTACTCTTTTGCCTAAAGGCGAATAGCTTTCTGTGTGGGACTCTAAAGACTCGACACTACGCTGGCAGTGGGTTTAACCACATACCGCAAGCGGCACTAGCTGTGCGTAACGGTCCCCAGGTAGATGCCGACAAGAAGACTGACGAGGTGAAACCCATCTGAACTCCTACTGAGCCTAAATAAGACAGTCTCCGTACAGTCCGGTCTGTTCGTCTGATACATCGCATGGCGGGCCTAGGGGGCGGTAAACGCCAGTCCCCTAATAGCAGTACAAGTCGTGTCGGAGTGAAGCCCAGAACACCCTGAGATAACACTGGAAACCTACCAGTATATCTCGCTTGCCCTGGCCAGGGACTACTCGTGTAATGGCTCTCCTAGACACAGCGCGATGTCAACCCCCAATACCGGGAGAGACGGATCCTGTTTAACCGTCACTGCCTTCAAGTGCTTCGGGACTGCACCCAACTACCACCTGTTTGCATGACTCCTTTGAGCCATGGTAGGGTAGTAATCTATGTACAGTGGGAACACACTCGAGGCGAAGTGACAGTGTCAAGTCGGCGGACTAAGCTGTACTCATGTCGTCTGGGAACTGATAACTGACGATAGGTATAGTACCAACCAACAGTTCCCGATGAGTCCTGTCCAGTGTACTCGTAACCCAACGAGCACCCGCGTACTATCTCCAGTACGACGTACTGATGGCTATGGGACAGACCATCTCCCACACTGGGATGAGAAGCGCATATGCTAGTCTACTCCGGAGTATCGATGCCCTGTCTCGATAGTCCTGTGACTAGGGACCTGCATAAGGATGTGCTTATAGATTACCCAGCCCCCACTAGTGTGACTGCCATCACAACGCTGGTAATCAAGCAAAGATCCTAAGGGCTCCACTAATGTGTATAGGTGATATACTAAAATAAACACATGTACACATTGAAGTAGAAACAAACCAAGTAGCATACTATTATATTGAGCAAGATTGTTTATACAAGGTGAATATCCCAAGCTTCCATCACGTAATATACAAACTAGTATGATACAGTAATGGCCTCTAGGGCATATACACTAACAATCTCCCACTTGCACTAAGGCCATGTACTGGCGTATCGAAGACCTATCATCTCGATCAGCCGCTCGAACTGAGTCTGGGGCAAGGCCTTGGTGAATGGATCTACAATGTTATCTTCTGAAGCAACCCTCCGAACCTCGATCTCCTGGCGATCCACGATCTCCCTGATCAGGTGATACCGCCTCAAGATGTGTCTGGATTTCTGATGGGACCTGGGTTCCTTCGCTAAAGCTATAGCCCCGTTGTTGTCGCAATACAGAGGTATTGGATCAACAATGGACGGAACCACCAGAAGTTCTTTCAAGAACTTCCTCATCCAGACGGCTTCTTTTGCGGCATCAGATGCAGCGATGTATTCCGCTTTCATAGTCGAGTCAGCAACGGTTTCCTGTTTGGAACTCTTCGAACACACCGCCCCTCCATTGAGGGTAAAGACAAAACCCGACATGAACTTGGAATCATCCTTATCACTCTGGAAGCTCGAGTCAGCAAAGGCCTCGATCTGGAGGTCTTTTCCGCCATACACCAAGAACATCTCCTTAGTCCTTCTCAGGTACTTGAGAATGTTCTTTACCGCTATCCAATGTTTCTCCCCAGGGTTTGACTGATACCTGCTTACCACACTCAGTGCATAAGCTACATCTGGTCTGGTACACAACATCGCATACATTATAGAGCCTACCGCAGAAGCGTAGGGTATAATAGACATGCGATCCCTCTCCAAATCAGTCTTGGGAGACATCTCTTTGGAGAGGGTGATCCCGTGACAAGCCGGTAGGTTACCGCGCTTGGAATCTTCCATACTGAATCTTTTCATTATGGTGTCGATGTGCCTGGACAGTGAAAGTCCTAATATCCTCTTGGATCTGTCACGATGGATCCGGATCCCCAGGATGTATGAGGCATCACCCAGGTCTTTCATGGAGAACCTGTGTGACAAGAACCCCTTGACAGATTGTAGCATAGGAATGTCATTTCCTATTAAGAGAATGTCATCCACGTATAAAACGAGGAATACTACAGTTCTCGCTACAAATCTACTATAGATGCATGGTTCATCTGGATTTTTGATAAAGCCAAATTCTTTGACTTTCTCATCAAAACAGATGTTCCAACTCCGCGATGCCTGCTTTAGTCCATAGATGGACTTAAGAAACTTGTACACCTTTCCGCTGCTCCCACTCTGAATGAAATCCTCTGGTTGGTCCATATAGACACACTCCTCTAAATTTCCATTTAGAAAAGTGTTCTTTACGTCCATATGCCAAATCTCATAATCGTGGAAGGCAGCAATGGCAAGAAGGATCCGAATGGATTTCAGCATAGCCACTGGAGAAAAGGTTTCGTCATAGTCCAAACCAGGTCTTTGACGAAAACCCTTTGCAACAAGTCTAGCTTTATAGGTCTTAACCTGTCCATCTACACCAATCTTCCTTTGGAAGATCCACTTGCATCCTACGGGTTTTACCCCGTCTGGAGCAATGTCCAACGTCCATACTTTGTTGGTGTACATGGACTCCATTTCGGTCCGCATTGCATCCAGCCATTTTACCGAGTCAACGCTCTGAACGGCCTGCTGGAAGCTAGTAGGCTCATCATAATCTATGATGCAATCCTCTCTATCCCCGTATGAGAAAACCGTAGTATCTCTCGGGCGGATGAGACAGCCTACTACTCCTGCGGAGCGGCGTAGGAATGTCCTATTCTTTTGAACCCTCTGGTTCTACTAAGCTTTCAGTAATAGTCTGTGGTTCTGGAATTTCTTCCAGTTCTACTGTGCTCCCACTAATTTCCTTTTCCAAGAACTGGTGTTCTAGAAAGTGGGCATTACGAGAAACAAGAACTTTTTGTTCCTCTGCGTGGTAGAAAAGATACCCCCTGGTGTTCTTTGGGTATCCCACAAATTTACACAGTACTGAGCGTGTCTCGAGTTTGTCCGCATGCTGCTTTTTGACAAAAGCTGGACATCCCAGATCTTCAGATATTGAAGATAGGGTTTCTTCCCACTCCATAACTCATATGGTGTGGTAGGCACAGTCTTAGTGGGAACTCGGTTCAAAAGATATGCGGCTGATTCTAGCGCATATCCCCAGAATGATCGCGGTAACTCAGCGTTACTCATCATGGGCCGTACCATATCCAATAGGGTTCGGTTCCGTCTCTCCGATACACCGTTATGTTGCGGAGTGTATGGAGGAGTAAGCTGAGAGAGAATTCCATTCTCTTTTAAAAAATCCAGGAACTCGGCACTCAAGTATTCACCATCTCGATCCGATCTTAGAATCTTGATACTTTTGCCTGTTTGTTTTTCTACTTCATTCTTATATTCCTGGAACTTTCCAAAGGCTTCGGATTTATGTTTCATTAAGAAGACATGTCCGAACCTTGAAAAATCATCCGTAAAAGTAATGAAGTAAGAAAAACCGCTTCGCGCATGTGTAGACATTGGACCGCACATGTCGCTGTGTACGAGTCCCAAGAGCTCGCTCGCTCTTACTCCGTGTCCAGTGAACGGGGTCTTTGTCATCTTTCCTTTGAGACAGGATTAACAAGTGGCATACGATTGATATTCGAACGGATTCAAATATCCTTCTGTATCCAACTTAGTCAACCTTCTCTCATTGATGTGACCCAGTCTACAATGCCATAAGAAAGTCTGATTGATTTCTGGAGACTTTCTTTTGTGTGTATTCTGGACATTGAAAATCTGTGGTTGGTTTAGTACGTATATACCATTGCTCAATGTACCTGACCCAATCAGAACTTAATTAAGGTGAATGTTTACAACATTGCTTACAAATGCAAATTCATAACCTTCTTTAGAAACCAAAGATACAGAAATGATATTACAAGTTGCGTTGGGTACAAAATAGCAATTACGCAAAACCAAAACATGTCCATTTGACATTACCAGGTGATAGTCCCCCACGGCCTTAGCATCCATGCTAGCTCCGTTTGCAACTTTGAGGGTCATGTCACCTGCCTTCAAAACTCTACGGTTTCTCAACGCCTGCAAAGAATTACAGATATGAGATCCTGATCTGGTATCCAATACCCAGGAAGTAGAGTTTTCAATAACATACACACCTGAAGCTGAAGCCGCAACTTGCTTCAGTTCCTGTGTTCTGGCTTTCCAAGCCCTGCAATCATTCTTCCAGTGTCCACTCTTATGACAATAGAAGCATTCTTCCTTATCCACAAGCTTCCCCACTTTCTTTGTTGCTTTTGCCTTTCCCTTCGTATCCACTTTACTAACACCGCCCCTTGGTTTGGCGGGGGCTTTCTTCTACTTTCCCTTGGCTTTCGCCTTAGACCTAGAAGAGGAAGATCCTCCTACAAACAAAGTGGATGTTTCCCTACCTTTCTGTAGGGTGCCCTCTGCACTCCTCAGCATGTTGAGGAGCTCCGGAAGTTCAACTTCTTTTCCTTATAAGTTGAAGTTCAGGATTAACTGGGCGTAAGTGGAAGGAAGGGACTGGAGAATCAAGTCCGTATAGAGCTCATTCTCCAACGTGGTCCTAAGGTCCGCGAGCTCTTCTATGTAGCCAATCATCTTAAGCACGTGTTCCACTATCGATGATCCGACGGCCAATCTTGCCGAAAATAACTTCTTCAACACTTCGTATCTTGCGATACGAGATTGTTCTCCATACAGTTCTTTTGTATGGAGAAATATGGATTCGAGGTCCATATTCTCGTGCCTCCTCTGATGTTCGTTGTTCATAGAAGCAAGCACGAGGTACTTGGCCTTCGCGCAATCGATCTCCCAAGTCTTACGGATTTCCTTATCCGCGACGCTGGAGGTGGGACCTGGGATAGGGGGAGCTTTGGTGGTAAGAAGATACCCCAGCTTGTCGTAAGTGATTGCCATCTTGACATTCCTGAGCCAATCTTTGTAGTTTGGCCCTGTCAGTATGTTTTTATCTAGGAGTAACTTAAGTCCAGTCATGTCGATTGGTCGCTGCAATTAGGAGAGAGAGAAGAAACACTCATCATGATGCTCTTGCAAGTTTAGAGTGGTTTTTAGTTTGTCTAAACAGGATGGCTCCCACCGTCTCTCGAATCCCTCCTCAAACCAAAAAGGAAGAATTAGTCAGGATCAATCTCACCGTACAATACTTGCTTAACCGTTCAGCCAGGCCAGTGTCGGTACTTCGAGGGAGGTTTTCCAACGCTTTCGCGAAGTTCCTTAATTAAATAACCTCTTTTCCCTGGGGGCGTAGCCCCGCTAACACCTTTCTAGACACCTACTTGGTTTATAGCATTGATCGTTAAGTGAGAAATTTCCCGAGGAGTAGCATATACTCACAGTAGGATCGGGATCTAAATATCATCGCGTGACGAAACAGAAGGAATCCTACCAGAATCATCACACTCCAAATGGTATGCAGCGCTAGCAAGTTTCAGTACTTATGAAACTCCCGATGTGGATTTTTGCCCCATGCTCTTATGACCTTGGCGTGAGGTCAAAATGTCATAAGTCACATGTCAAGTTCTTCCCATCATTATCCAGGTTAATTTGAACCCACCCGTACTTACCCTTGACGTAGGCCAAAATGGCAGTACGGCTGTCCCAAACCAACGCATTCTATCTATGCAACAGATAAATATCCGGCAGCTACCAATCACTATGCCTTGGCGTGAGGTCAAAATACATAGCTTGAATACTACCGAATATTTAACTGAAATGATGGAGGGCTACGAATGGTTTTGGCTAAACCGTGAACGTAGTGAACTTGATATAATCGATGGAACGAGATAGCTTTTAAAAGGAGTGGCTCAAGCTCCGCATTTAAAAGTTGTTTTTGAAAAGAACCGAGTGGTTTTTCGAAAGTGTTCCAACGACTTTTACTTGGTTTATTTTCTTGCATTAGTTTTTTTAATGCGTGTTATTCTTGCATTAGTTCTTTTAATGCGTCCCATTATTTAATCCTACCATTGCAGAAAACAACCAAAATATGACGTACGCTTATGCCATTCACATTCGCTATGGGGTCCCGTCATTACCCGTTAGGTTACTTAACTAACGACAGAGCGGGGGCTGGGCTAGCGCGTCTGTAAAACATAAGCAACGCCTAAATAATATCATATATAGATATATTGCAATGATAGCCATTTCAGATCATAGATGAACACATTGGATATACTAGGAATTCGCAATTCGTACGAGCCTGTAACGAAAAGCAGATTACACGGTCGCGGTGAATAGCCAATACCCCACCCAAGACCCCTACGGGTGCGGCAAACTACCCGCCAAGTACCCGAAGCGGAGCAACCTCCCTCAACACCGTGAGCAGGACACTCGGCACTTCGAGATACCCGGTAGTTTGTGCACCCCCTCCATGGGTCTATCCTTGGAGCAAAACAGTAAAAAGAAATTATACAATGACGGCTACAACCCCGACCCGGTTGTGCGGCCATACAAATAATTATTACATCAATTTACAAATTTACATGAATTGAAAGAAAAGAAAACTCTCGTCTCATAACCCCCAGCTATTCACCCGCGACAATCCAATGAATTCATATACACATTCCAGCAACATTACAGATCACAGATTTGTATAACCCCCACTAATCGACATATAGCGATTAGCAGACGTTCAATACAAATATCACATCACAGATAAATACCCGTCAGCTTAAGTCTTTAGAAACTCGATCAAAATACGGTTTTTAAAGCCCAAAAAATAAATTTTTCTTTCAGGAAAATCTGGGCTGAAAAAACATATACCAAAATTCCCAAAATACCCCACTGAACAAAACTGCAATGAAGAAAATCCACAGAAGAGTTATATTGGCCGCGGAACAGCGGCAATAGCAAGCTATTGCCGCGTTTCTGCGGCGCTTTGATAAGATCTCTAGCTCGTTTTTCTTCAGTGCACTATAAAAACCCTGAGTCGATTTTTGAAGCATGATTTATTACTTTTACAGTACTTTGAAAATCGACAGCAAGTTAGACATCGGGGTGTATTTCGCGACTTTTTCTTTGATCGATCTTCTAGTTACTTTGCTAACATGTTAGATAGAGTTTAACTAGGCTCTGATACCACTGTAAGTCCATGCTACCTCTCCTGGTACTTACGGGCTTGCGGAATTTGGTGAAAAACAATTTTCTAAAGGCGGTAACATGGACTCAAAACCGGATCTTTGTTAAACATCTAACTAACAACCTAACTAGGAGTTGTTAACTACTCGGTTATGGGGTTATACCTTTCTTTCTTAAACTCCTTCATCTCCAAACCTCGATGGTTGTCCGGATCGGCTTCACCCCGTCGTCTCCTTGCCCCGAAGATCGATCCACCTGAAAGCTTCTACCTTTGGCTTCTTCTTCGAACTTTGAAGAAACTAGTTCACTCGGTTTGCTAAACCTTGTGAACTAGAGTGAGTAGAGGAGAGTGTGTTGGGATTTTTCTCTATGGTTCTTGGTTCTCAACACATGAGACAAGTGAACCATAAACTAAAGAGAGGGAAAGCAAGAGGAAGAGGATGAGAGCTCAAGAACACAAGAGAGAGAAAGGAAATGAAAGAATGAGCAAGACTTTTCTCTCTTGGCTCTCATAATCCAAAGCCATCATAACAAATCATAGCAATCAAGTATTATGTGATGATTTAAGCTACAATAGCCATATCATTTCATGCACTCATTTTTCACAAGAGAATAAGCAAGCAAAAATTCTTTGCCATGAAATGATAGCCATTGTCATCATGATGGTCAACTAGTCCCACCTAGTCAACCGGTCAACAAAGTCAACAAGTCAACAAAGTCAACCCCTCAACAACCATGTCACCATAATACTTAATTAATATTATTGTTAATCATATATCATATTCTCATTAGGGTTTAGCAAGAAGTCAATGGTCAACAGTCAACAGTCAACAACCCTAATGAGAATTCTCTGCCTCTGTCTCTCCGTCAACTGTGCATACACACCTGGATCCGGGTTCTGAGGAACACGAATACATACTGGATAAAACCAATCCCAAAACGTACACTAGGATCTGGCTTAAACCAAAGCCCGCTAGTGTTAACTGTCCGGACACTAAACGTGCACAAGTGCACGGATGTGACCGAACCCTGTCGCAAAACCATGCGACCTGTCGCAAAACCATGCGACCTCTACTCTTTTGCCTAAAGGTGAATAGCTTTCTGTGTGGGACTCTAAAGACTCGACACTACGCTGGCAGTGGGTTTAACCACAGACCGCAAGCGACACTAGCTGTTAGTGTATATGCCCTAGAGGCCATTACTGTATCATACTAGTATGTATATTACTTGATAGAAGCTTGGGATATTCACAGTTGTATAGACAATCTTGCTCAATATAGTAGTATGCTACTTGGTTTGTCTCTGCTTTAATGTGTACATGTGTGTTTCTTTATTATATCACCTATACGCATTAGTAGAGCCCTTAGGATCTTTGCTTGATTACCGGCGTTGTGATGGCGATCACACTCGTGGGGGCTGGGTAATCCACAAGCACATCCTTATACACGTCCCTAGTCGTGGGATTATCGAGGCAGGGCATCGATACTCCAGAGTAGACTAGCGTATGCGCTTCTCATCCCAGCACGGGAGACGGTCTGTCCCACAGCCGTTAGTACGTCGTACTTAAGATAGTATGCGGGTGCTCGTTAGGTTACGAGTACACTGGACAGGACTCGTCGGGAACTGATAGTTGGTACTGTACCTATTGTCAGTTATCAGTTCCCAGGTGATATGAGTACAGCTTAGTCCGCTGACTTGACACTATCACTTCGCCTTGAGTGTGTTCCCACTGTTCTTTGGTTACTACCCTACCACGGCTCTACTGAGTCGTGCAAACAGGTAGTAGTTGGGAGCAGCCCCGATGCACTTGGAGGCAGTAACGGTTAGATACGATTCGTCTCTCCCGGTATTGGGGGTTGACATCGCAATGTGTTTAGGAGAGCCATTACACGAGTAGTCCCTGGCCAGGGCAAGCGAGATATACTGGTAGGTTTCCAGTGTTATCTCAGGGTGTTCTGGGCTTCACTCCGACACGACTTGTACCGCTATTAGGGGACTGAAGTTTACCGCCCCCCTAGGCCCGCCATGCGATGTATCAAACGAACAGACCGGACTGTACGGAGATTGTCACATACAGGCTCAGTAGGAGTTCGGATGGGTTCACCTCATCGGCCTTCTTATCGACATCTACCTGGGGACCGTTACGTACAGCTAGTGCCGCTTGCGGTTTGTGGTTGAACCCACTGCCAGCGTAGTGTCGAGTCTTTAGAGTCCCACACAGAGAGTTTCCCTGCACTGAGCGAAACTTGTAGAGGCCGTATGGTTTTACGGCAGGGCTGCGATCACTTTCGTACACTTGTGTGGGTGCGGTGTTCGGGCAGGCAATACTAGTGGGCTTTGGTTTAAGCCGGATCCTAGTATTGCACAGATGGATTTGTTTTGTCTTCTGCGCATCCGCATTCTACGGAATGCGGATGCAGGTGTGTATGCACAGTTTTCTGGAGCGATGAAGGAGGAGGTGCCTCATTAAGGTTTTGGCAGTTGGTTCGGCCAAAACCGTTATGTGGCAGGCTCATTAGGGTTTTGGCAGTTCGTTTGGTCAAAACCATTATGAGCCGCGGACATCATTTACTAATCCTTTTAGTGATAATTTTATGATGGCTAATTGCATTGACCATTTGACCCCATTGACCTCTCTTGACTTTGTTGACCGGTTGACCGTGTTGACCATTGACTTTTAAGAGAGATCTACACTCTTCTTTTCTTTTTCTTTTTCTATTTTGATTATGATAATGGTCATTTCAATGTAGCCATCAAACTTTATCTTGATGGGATTAGTAATGATGTTGTTTTTGCATTATTGAACCATGGTTCATTTTCTTAAGCTCACAATTTCTTTCTCATTCTCTCTCTTGCCTTTTTCAAGTGAGAAGAAAAAGAAATGAACCATGGTTGCTAGCTTCTCCTTCTTCTTCCTCCTTTTGATTCATCTTTTGATCTCATGTGTTGAGAGATAAAGATCCCACAAAGACAAAACCATCCCTCTACCACTTCTACACAACCTAGGGCTTCTAGATTAGCAATCTCTTTGCCCTAGTTACCTCGGCTCGAGGAGGAGCTTGGTGTACATCTCTCGGGTGGATCGTCTTCGACTCAAGGAGGCCGCGGAGGTGACCAAAGTTCGGATCAACCCTCGGAGCAAGCAAGGAGAAGAACAACAAGAAGAGAAGGAGATCAAGTTTAGGTATAACCCCTAACCGAGTAGATAAATCTCTAGTTAAGATGCCAGTATGTTGTTTAGTAAAGATCCGGCTTTTACAGTCCATGTTACCAAGTCCAGAAAAAATTTTGTTTTGCCGTTTCCGCAACCGTGAAAGTACCGGGAGAGGTAACGTGGACCTAACAGTGGTATCAGAGACTAACTAAACACACCCTAGCATGTTAGCAAAGTATTAAGAATTTCGACCGGACGAAAAACCGCAAAACACCCTGGAAATTTGAAGTTTATGCCGATTTTTAGAACTGTTCCAAAATTAATAAATCATACACTAAAAATCGGCTCAGGATTTTGTTAGAAAACTGGAGAAATTTGATCCCCCAAGTCGTCTAAAGCGCCGCGGTTCCGCGGCATAAGCTTGCTTATGCCGCGGAACCGCTGCCGAGTTAGCTCAGTTGGGGAATCTTTTTCTTGCAGTTTTCTTATATGGGTATTTTGGGATTTTTACAATATGACCTTTTTGCCCAGATTTTCCAGAAAGCAAAAATTGTTTTTGGGGCTTAAAAATCCGTATTTTTGGTCGATGTTCTGTAGACTTTGGCTAATGGTTATATCTATAATGTTATATGTGTATTGAATGTCTGCTAATCGCTATACGTCGATTAGTGGGGGTTATACATATCTGTGATCTGTAATGCTGATGATATGTGTATATGAACTCGTTGGATTGTCGCGGATGAATAGCCGGGGTGGATGTGAGATGAGAGTTTCTTTTTCTTTCATTCATGTAATAAATTTGTAAATTGATGTAATATTATTTGTATGGCCGCACAACCGGGTCGGGGTTGTAGCCGTCATTGTATAATTCTTTTTACTGTTTTTGCTCCTAGGATAGACCCATGAAGGGGGTGCACAAACTACCGGGTATCTCGAAGTGCCGAGTGGCCTACTCACGGTGTTGAGGGAGGTTGCTTCGCTTTGGGTACTTGGAGGGTAGTTTGCCGCACCCGTAGGGGTCTTGGGTGGGGTTTTGTCTATTCATCACGACCGTGTAATCCTCTTTTCGTTGCAGGCTCGAACGAATCGCGGGTTCCTACTATATCCAAAGTGTTCATCTGTGATCTGGATTGGCTATCATTGCTATATATCTATATATAAAAACTATTTAGGCGTTGCTTATGTTTTTCAGCCGCGCTAGCCCAGCCCCCGCTCTGTCGTTAGTTAAGTAACCTAACGGATGATGACGGGACCCCGTGGCGAATGTAAGCGTACGCATATTTTGGTTGTTTTCTGCAATGGTAAGATTTAAATGATGGGACGCATTAAAAGAACTAATGCAAGAAAATAAACCTAAAAGACGTTGTTGGAACATTTTTTCAAAAAGCTGTTATTTCAAGGACGTTCACTTTTGTTTTGCATCGAGGTATTCGGTTATGAATGCCCAGCACCTCAGTCGACGAGGCAAGGGCCGAGATCCCTTCATCGGGAGTGACCCCTTGGACAAAAGTTTGCGTCAGGGTAATAACTTCACTATAGTCGATTATTCTTGCTTTGCATCGAGGTATTCAGTTTGGAATATCATGCACCTCATTCGACGAGGAAAGAGCCGAGATCTCTTCACAGGGAGTGACCTCTTTAGCAAAAGTTTTCGCCACTATATTTTTCAAAAGATTACCAGGTTCCTTCAACGATATCAAGTTCATTATGTTAACGGGTTTATCGCCAAAAACCCAGCCGTAGCCCCCCGTCATTTCTTACAAGTAACACTTAGTATTCGTGCTGCGTTTGTTGACTCCGTCAAGGCATAGTGTACGGTAGCTGAGTGCTGCTTGTTTGTATCGGTATATGGGATCGGTTAGGACAGTCGTATAACCTTGTTGACTCCGTCAAGGGTTATGCGGGTGGGTTTGATGCAATCCAGATAATGACGGGTTGAACTTGACTAGGACTCTTTGATTTGTTGACTCCGTCAAGGTCACTTGGGTCCTAGGGGCAAAAACCACATCGGGAGTTTCAAAAGTACTGAAACTTGCTAGTGTTGCATACCATTTGGAGTATGATGATTCTGGTAGGATTCCTTCAGTTTTGTCACACGATGATATTTGGATCCTGATCCTACTGTGAGTATATGCTACTCCTCGGGAACTTTCTCGCTTAACGATCAATACTATAAACCAAGTAGGTTTCTAGAAAGGTGTTAGCGGGGCTACGCCCACAGGGAAAAGATGTTACTTAATTAAGGAACTTCGCGAAAGCGTTGGAAAACCTCCCTCGAAGTACTGACACTGGCCTGGCTGAACGGTTAAGCAAGTATTGTACGGTGAGATTGATCCCGACTAATTCTTCCTTTATGGTTTGAAGAGGGAATCGAGAGACAGTGGGAGCCATCCTGTTTAGATAAATTAAAAACCAATCTAAACTTGCAAGAGCGCACGCTGAGTGTTTCTTCTCTCTCTCTCCAGGTAGCAACCATTTCACGCCCTAATCAAGATAATAAAATGTATCGCTTGACCGATCCGAATTCTTATTCGGGGCTGGGGAACGTTGGTTCGGCTCTAACTTGTGACAACAGTCATAAGTATGAGTAAGGGAAAGGGGATTGTATGAATTCCCAGGATACCCAGTTGAAGAAGAAGCATAGTTTTGCATCTACTTCAGGTGTTCTTGTAATTGAGAACTGTTTTACGGTCAGCCCTACCTCCTGGGTACTTGATACCGGATCAGGATCTCATATCTGTAATTTATTACAGGGACTGAGAAAAAGTAGGAAAGTTGAACCGGGTGATATGTCACTCAGAGTAGCGAACGGAGCATAAGTTAATGCGGCAGCCGTCGGTGAATATCACCTAGTATTGCCAAATGGCAAGACTATGATTTTGAACGATTGCTACTATGTACCTTTCATGGTTTGCAACATCATATCAGTTTCTTTACTCGATAAAGATGGATATAACTTTGTTCTTGATAGATATATCATGAACATTTACCTTTATAAGGTACTGGTTGCAGAAGGTATACTGTGTAATGGTATCTACGTTCTAAATCAGAATACAGTTCTCAATATACAAAACACACGCAAGAGGAAGAATTCAGATACAAATGAATCCTACTTGTGGCATTGTAGACTTGGTCATATCGGAGAGAAAAGACTGAGCAAGTTGCTTAAAGATGGACTCTTGAATACGTTCGAGTTTTCATCCTATTAAACTTGTCAGTCTTGTCTCAAAGGGAAGTTGACCAAATCTCCGTTCACCGGACATGGAGAGAGGGCAGCAGAGCTCTTGGGACTCATACACAGTGATGTATGTGGTCCGATGTCTATACATGCAAGGGGTGGGTTCTCGTACTTCATCACATTCACTGACGATCTCTCTAGATTCGAATATGTGTATCTTATGAAACACAAATCTGAAGCTTTTGAGAAATTCAAGGAATTCAGAATGGAAGTAGAGAACCAGACTGGCAAAAGTATCAAGATCCTCCGGTCTGATAGAGGAGGGGAGTACCTAAGCACGGAATTCCTGGATTACTTGAAAGAGAATGGTATTCTCTCTCACCTTACTCCTCCTTATACACCACAGCACAACGGTGTATCGGAGCAGAGGAATCGTACCCTGTTGGATATGGTTCGCTCCATGATGAGTAGTGCTGAGTTGCCTCTTTTATTTTGGGGACATGCACTTCAGACAGCGGCATACCTATTGAATTACGTTCCATCCAAATCAGTGCTTAAGACTCCATATGAAATATGGAGTGGAAGAAATCCGTATCTTAAGCGATTTAAGATATGGGGTTGTCCGGCCTATGTGAAAACACAGAAACCGGACAAGCTAGAGGCATGGTCAGTTCTGTGTAAATTTGTGGGATATCCTAAAGACTCACTAGGATATCTGTTCTACCACACTGAGGAACAGAAGGTGTTTGTATCTCGCCACGCTACCTTTTTAGAAAGGGAGTTTCTTGCAAAAGAAACTAGTGGGAGTTCAGTAGAACTGGAAGAAAATCAGCAACCACAAAATGTAACTGAAAATTTGGAGGAACCACTGAATTCAATAACCCCAAACGAACCTCAGCCACTCCGCAGATCTGGTAGGATTTCTCATCTGCCCGAGAGATACTACGGTTTTCTCATAGACGGGGATCGAGAGGATTGCATCTTGGAAGAAGATGACCCTACCAGTTTCAGGCAGGCCATTATCAGTAGGGACTCTGATAAGTGGCAAGAAGCAATGGAATCCGAAATGGAGTCCATGTACGCCAATAAAGTGTGGACCTTGGATATTGCTCCACCTGGGGTAAAACCCGTTGGATGCAAATGGATCTACGAAAGAAAACTTGGTGTAGATGGGCAGGTGGAAACCTATAAGGCTAGACTCGTTGCAAAAGGTTTTCGTCAAAGACCTGGTTTGGACTATGACGAAACTTTTTCTCCGGTGGCTATGCTCAAATCCATTCGGATCCTACTTGCCATTGCTGCCTTCCATGACTATGAAATCTGGCAGATGGATGTTAAAACGGCTTTCCTAAACGGTTGTTTGGAAGAGTGCGTTTACATGGATCAGCCAGAAGGTTTCGTAGACAGTGGGAGCAGCGGGAAGGTGTGCAAGTTGCTTAAATCCATTTATGGATTAAAGCAGGCATCGAGGAGCTGGAACATCTGTTTTGATGAGGCAATCAAGGAATTTGATTTCATCAAGAACAAAGATGAACCTTGTGTCTATAAGAAGATTGTAGGACGAACTGTCGTATTCCTAGTCTTATACGTGGACGACATTCTTTTGATAGGAAATGACATTCCTATGCTTCAATCGGTCAAGCAATTTTTGTCACAAAGGTTCTCCATGAAGGACCTGGGTGATGCCTCGTACATTCTGGGGATCGAGATCTATAGAGATAGATCCAAGAGACTACTGGGACATTCGCAGTCCAGGTACATAGAGACCGTACTAAAGAGATTTAGTATGGAGGGTTCCAAGCGCGGTAACATACCCGCATTGCACGGAATTACCCTCTCCAAGAAGATGTCTCCTAAGACTAACGAGGAGAGGGTTCGCATGAGCACTATACCCTACGCTTCGGCGGTAGGATCTATAATGTATGTGATGCTATGTACAAGACCAGATGTAGCTTACGCGCTGAGCGCGGTAAGCCGGTATCAGTCAGACCCAGGTGAGGACCACTGGACAGCAGTGAAGAACATTCTCAAGTACCTGAGAAGGACTAAGGAGATGTTCCTGGTTTACGGTAATGGAGACCTCAGGGTCGAGTCCTTTACCGATTCAAGCTTCCAGAGTGACAAAGATGACAGCAAGTCTGTCTCGGGTTTTGTGTTTACCCTCAACGGAGGGGCGGTATGTTGGAAGAGTTCCAAATAGGATACCGTCACAGACTCGACGATGGAGGCTGAATACATTGCTGCAAGCGATGCCGCAAAAGAGGCGGTCTGGATAAAGAAGTTCATTAGTGAACTTCAGGTGGTTCCGTCCATTGTTGACCCAATACCTTTGTATTGTGATAACAATGGGGCTATAGCTTTAGCGAAGGAACCAAGGTCCCATCAGAAGTCCAGGCACATCTTTAGGCGGTATCACCTGATCAGGGAGATCATTGAGCGTCAGGAGATCGAGGTACGGAGAGTGGACACAAAAGAAAACACGGCGGATCCATTCACGAAGGCCTTACCCCAGACACAGTTCGAGTGGCTGATCGAGATGATAGGTCTTCGATACGCCAGTACATGGCCTTAGTGCAAGTGGGAGATTGTTAGTGTATATGCCCTAGAAGCCATTACTGTATCATACTAGTATGTATATTACTTGATGGAAGCTTGGGATATTCACAGTTGTATAGACAATCTTGCTCAATATAGTAGTATGCTACTTGGTTTTTCTCTGCTTTAATGTGTACATGTGTGTTTCTTTATTATATCACCTATACGCATTAGTAGAGCCCTTAGGATCTTTGCTTGATTACCGGCGTTGTGATGGCGATCACACTCGTGGGGGCTGGGTAATCCACAAACACATCCTTATACACGTCCCTAATCGTGGGATTATCGAGACAGGGCATCGATACTCCGGAGTAGACTAGCGTATGCGCTTCTCATCCCAGCACGGGAGACGGTCTGTCCCACAGCCGTTAGTACGTCGTACTTGAGATAGTATGCGGGTGCTCGTTAGGTTACGAGTACACTGGACAGGACTCGTCGGGAACTGATAGTTGGTACTATACCTATCGTCAATTATCAGTTCCCAGGTGACATGAGTATAGCTTAGTCTGCTGACTTGACACTGTCACTTCGCCTCGAGTGTGTTCCCACTGTTCTTTGGTTACTACCCTACCGTGGCTCTACTGAGTCGTGCAAACAGGTAGTAGTTGGGAGCAGTCCCGAAGCACTTGGAGGCAGTGACGGTTAGACAGGATTCGTCTCTCCCCGTATTGGGGGTTGACATCGCGCTGTGTCTAGGAGAGCCATTACACGAGTAGTCCCTGTCAAGGGCAAGCGAGATATACTGGTAGGTTTCCAGTGATATCTCAGGGTGTTCTGGGCTTCACTCCGACACGACTTGTACCGCTATTAGGGGACTGACGTTTACCGCCCCTCTAGGCCCGCCATACGATGTATCAGACGAACAAATCGGACTGTACGGAGATTGTCATATACAAGCTCAGTAGGAGTTCGGATGGGTTCACCTCATCGGCCTTCTTACCGAGATCTAACTGGGGACCGTTACGTACAGCTAGTGCCGCTTAGGGTCTGTGGTTGAACCCACTGCCAGCGTAGTGTCGAGTCTTTAGAGTCCCACACAGAGAGTTTCCCTGCACTGAGCGAAACGTGTAGAGGCCGTATGGTTTTACGGCAGGGCTGCGATCACTTACGTACACTTGTGTGCGTGCGTTGTTCGGGCAGGCAATACTAGTGGGCTTTGGTTTAAGCCGGATCCTAGTATTGCACGGATGGATTTGTTTTGTCTTCTGCGCATCCGCATTCTACGGAATGCGGATGCAGGTGTGTATGCACAGTTTTCTGGAGCGATGAAGGAGGAGGTGCCTCATTAGGGTTTTGGCAGTTGGTTCGGCCAAAACCGTTATGTGGCAGGCTCATTAGGGTTTTGGCAGTTCGTTTGGTCAAAACCATTATGAGCCGCGAACATCATTTACTAATCCTTTTAGTGATAATTTTATGATGGCTAATTACATTGACCATTTGACCCCATTGACCTCTCTTGACTTTGTTGATCGGTTGACCGTGTTGACCATTGACTTTCAAGAGAGATCTACACTCTTCTTTTCTTTTTCTTTTTCTATTTTGATTATGATAATGGTCATTTCAATGTAGCCATCAAACTTTATCTTGATAGGATTAGTAATGATGTTGTTTTTGCATTATTGAACCATGGTTCATTTTCTTAAGCTCACAATTTCTTTCTCATTCTCTCTCTTGCCTTTTTCAAGTGAAAAGAAAAAGAAATGAACCATGGTTGCTAGCTTCTCCTTCTTCTTCCTCCTCTTGATTCATCTTTTTATCTCATGTGTTGAGAGATAAAGATCCCACAAAGACAAAACCATCCCTCTACGACTTCTACACAACCTAGGACTTCTAGATTAGCAATCTCTTTGCCCTAGTTACCTCGGCTCGAGGAGGAGCTCGGTGCACATCTTTTGGGTGGATCGTCTTCGACTCAAGAAGGCCGCAGAGGTGACCAAAGTTCGGATCAACCCTCGGAGCAAACAAGGAGAAGAACAAAAAGAAGAGAAGGAGATCAAGTTTAGGTATAACCCCTAACTGAGTAGATAAATCTCTAGTTAGGATGCTAGTATGTTGTTTAGTAAAGATCCGGCTTTTACGGTCCATGTTACCAAGTCCAGAAAAATTTTTGTTATACCGTTTCCGCAACTCCGAAAGTACCGGGAGAGGTAACGTGGACCTAAAACTAGCTGTGCATAACGGTCCCCAGGTAGATGCCGAAAAGAAGACAGACGAGGTGAAACCAATCTGAACTCCTACTGAGCCTGAATGTGACAGTCTCCGTACAGTCCGTTCTGTTCGTCTGGTACATCGCATGGCGGGCCTAGGGGGCGGTAAACGTCAGTCCCCTAATAGCGGTACAAGTCCTATCGGAGTGAAGCCCAGAACACCCTGAGATAATACTGGAAACCTACCAGTATATCTCGCTTTCCCTGGCCAGGGACTACTCGTGTAATGGCTCTCCTTGACACAGCACGATGTCAACCCCCAATACCGGGAGAGACGAATCCTGTATAACCGTCACTGCCTCCAAGTACTTCGGGACTGCACCCAACTACCACCTGTTTGCACGACTCCTTTGAGCCGTGGTAGGGTAGTAATCTAAGTACAGTAGGAACACACTCGAGGCGAAGTGACAGTGTCAAGTCGGCGGACTAAGCTGTACTCATGTCACCTGGGAACTGATAACTGACGATAGGTATAGTACCAACCAACAGTTCCCGACGGGTCCTGTCCAGTGTACTCGTAACCCAACGGGCACCCGCATACTATCTCCAGTACGACATACTGATGGCTGTGGGACAGACCATCTCCCACACTGGGATGAGAAGCGCATACGCTAGTCTACTCCGGAGTATCGATGCCCTGTCTCGATAGTCCTGCGACTAGGGACCTGCATAAGGATGTGCTTATAGATTACCCAGCCCCCACTAGTGTGACTGCCATCACAATGCTGGTAATCAAGCAAAGATCTTAAGGGCTCCACTAATGTGTATAGGTGATATACTAAAATAAACACATGTACACATTGAAGTAGAAACAAACCAAGTAGCATACTACTATATTGAGCAAGATTGTTTATACAAGATGAATATCCCAAGCTTCCATTAAGTAATATACAAACTAGTATGATACAGTAATGGCCTCTAGGGCATATACACCAACATCATGCACATCCCTCTCCCCTTTAGTCTGTAAGACACCTTCAGAGAGGGTGACTCCATCACTTGCAGGTACACTACTGTGCCAGGAGTCGTCCATTCTAAAACACCTTTAGAATGCTGTCTAAGTACCCAGATTGGGACACTTCCCAAATCTAGATCTAAAACCATAGATGTAGTAACCAGAATGTCTGATATTATATCTATATCCTATGTGGAGAAACCACTGTGTGACAACCAAAGTATAACCGATCGTAGTGCAGGAATATCACTTCCTACTATGTGTATGTCATCTAAATACCAGGACATCACACCCTACTACCTTCTTAACAGATCCATCCCCTATTTTGCTGAAGTCAAACCCATGACTTTCACATCAAAAATAGATGATCTATCTCCGCTATTACCGCTTTAGTCTATAAAAAGACATAAGCCACTTGTCCACTATGCTTCCACTGCTCCCACTAACTACGACAACCCTTTAGCAGAATAATATACACGTGCACTTCTAAAGCCAGTTCAGAACGACGCTATACTCATCCTCCTGCCGGGTCTCATAGTCTGGAACAACAGTAGTGTCAAGTCTGGGTAAACAAGAACCTCCCTATCACCGTCCTTGAGGCTACCGGAGTACCTCTCGGGTGCCTGAGGCTACCCACTATATCTGCGGAGTGGCCAATGGAATGTCAAACCAGATTGAATTTTTAGGTTCTTATCAAATTTTTAGTAATCGTTTGCGGTTCTGGAATCACTTCCAGTTCTACCATACTCCCACTACTGTTTTCTGAAAAGATCCATTTTACTAAAACTGTTGCGAATCAAGAACAATATCACTATTGATCTTCCAGATGGTAGAAAGTCAACTCTCGTCATAGCCCGGGTCAACCCACAAACAGCCATTACAGAAACGTGCCTTGAGTTATCCAGAGTCTGGTTTTAAGCATAAGCCGGATAACTCCCCGTACCTTAACATTGTTAAGATATGAACTATTCTATATCCAATATAGAAACAGAGGCACTGATTTAATTGGA
The DNA here is from genome assembly GCA_030015575.1 of Agapanthus africanus. NCBI lineage: Eukaryota > Viridiplantae > Streptophyta > Magnoliopsida > Asparagales > Amaryllidaceae > Agapanthus > Agapanthus africanus. The sequence goes on from JASDDO010000029.1 coordinate 286,325,136, forward strand.
ACCAGATTCAAATCATGCAGCTGTCTCCAGTGCATGTAAACTAAATGGAAGGAGGCCGATCAACGTTACTCAGCTTAGGAATGCATCCAGATATGAGTAACCTGAAAGAGAAACAAGTTTCTCAGAACCATTACTATCAACTGAATACTATACACAAGTATCTACATCTTCGATTACCTTGAAAAATCCTAATACTTGCAACACCTGGTTCTCTACTTTATTCTTATACCTATAACTTCTCAAAACTTGGATCTTGTATTTCTATGAATCACATGTCTAAGAACTAGAGAAGTCACAAGTAAACAGAATATAGTATGAGCACCAACCCCTCTGTCCTAATGGACACTGGACAACATACAATACTTTGTACAAGTCCCCTGAGTCTAATAACTCATTCCCTGTGTGTCGTAGGTTGAAAACTGTACTTATGGTTAAGAAGAATTACATCGCTGTTTAATGCACCTTACCTGACCATCCACTGATATAGGTAAATGTCATCGACATAATTTCAAAAGTTATATCACACTTTATAAAAATAAACGTACAGATATATCAATTTGAAATTGGTGCACAATAACGGATATTCAAAACCAAATATCTGCCGTCCGGCAAACAGCCCAGGCGATTTCTTCAAATATCACCAATTACAACGAATTCCGATATAATGAGGATGATCACCCAATTCCCAATAACTTACTCCCACTCATCATCTGTAAAACCATACATATGTGAGAATCAAACCTGGTAAATACATACCCTGGAGCAAGGACTAATTGGGAAATCAGTTTTCTTTTAACAATACAAAGTGAAACATGTAAATGTTTCGAAGGGGTATCCGGGTATTCCTAGTAATGCCTCTTCCATTATCAGATTCACAACTGTAACCGTGTATTTCTTTGCCATCTCTCCAAATCCCTTTATATGTCTTTAGTCATTACCTTCTGTACACCCCTTTAGGCTAAATGGTTTTCTTCCCTCCCTACCGTTCGGCACCAGCCTATGGCTTGGAAGAAGACTATCCAATAAGTATAATGGGTATATTGTCTTAATCCTAGGAGCACTCGCAACGCGAGAGAAGGTACAGATAAAAGACAACTGAATAAACCTTATTCCTATTTCTCCTGAATCAGAATCCATCCCCGAACTGGAACAAGTCCCTTCGAGTTCGTATATAACCATACGATGGAGTATCCAAATAACTGTGGATCTTCATAGTGATACGGAGTGTCTTGGAGAAATACAAAGGTGATGTAGGATTTGCGAAGAAATACTTGGTTTGGTCATGAATAGGAGTCGCAATTTACTTTGCCCTCTTACTAATCCCTTTATTTGTCTTTACTTAATACCTTCTGTATACCTTTTAGGCTAAATGGTTTTCTTCATTCCCTACCGTTCGGCACCTGCCTATGGTTTGGATGAAGACTATCCAATTAGCGTAACAGGTGTACCATCCTAATCCAAGGAACACTCGCAACCTGAGAGATGGTAAAAGGAAAAGACAACAGAATAGTCCTATTCGTTTTCTCCAGAACCAAAAACCATCCTCGAATAATTTCCTTCGGTTCGTATATAACCATACGATGGTTTTATCCAATGGAAGTGGACGTTCGTAGTAATACGGGGTGTTCTGGAGAAAAGGGTAAAAGTAGGAGTGGTAATGAGGTATGCAACTTAGACAATCCAAAAGCCAGTGTTTTAAGAAGGTTCGGTTATCTTGGTCACTGAGTCATAGTCTAGGGTCGGGCTATGGTCGCTGCCAAAGAGAGAGATAAAAGAAACACTCTGCGTGCACTCTAACCTAGATCAGAATGGTTATCAATTTATCTGATCAGGAAACCTCCTACTGGTACCTCAAATTCTCCTCCAAACCTGAAAAAAGAATTAGTCGGGATCACCCGAGGAGTAAACCAACTCATCAGTGGGAATCGAGATCCAACTATCATCGCATGATAATGTGATGGAATCCACTCACGTTACCACACTCCAGAAGGTATGTGCATAACTGGCAAGTTTCAGTTTCTTTAGAAACTCCCGATGTGATTTTTACCCCATGCACTTATGACCTTGACTTTGGCCAACAAATCATAAGTCACATGTCAAGTTCTACCCGTCATTATCCAGGTTAATTTGAACCCGCCCGTACCTATCCTTGACTTTGGCCAACAAAGCAGTACGACTGTCCCAAACCAACGCATCTATATATGCAACAGAAAAGTAGCAAATAGCTACCATACACTATGCCTTGACTTTGGCCAACAAACATAGCATGAATACTAAGTGCTACCCGTCTGAAATGACCGAGGGCTACGAATGGTTTTTGGCAAAAAACCTTTAACGTAATGAACTTGATATCGTTGAAGGAACCGGATAGCTTTTTATAAAAATATAGTGGCAAAAACCTTGGCTAAATAGGTCACTCTCGGTGAAGGGATCTTGGCTCTTTCCCCGTAGAATGAGGTGCAGGATATTCCAGCTGAATACCACGATGCAAAGCAAAAAGTAATCGGCTATAGTGAAGTTATTACCCGGACGCAAACTTCTGTCCAAGGGGTCACTTCCGGTGAAGGGATCTCGGCCCTTGCTTCATCGACTGAGGTGCTGGATATTCATAACCGAATACCACTGTGCAAAACAAAAGAGAACGTCCTTGCAATAATAGCTTTTTGAAAAATTGTTCCAACAACATCAATATAGGTTTGTATAGCTTGCATTGATCCGAATCAATGCAGTCCCATCAATTAATCACACCACAAAAGAACGAAAATACGATGTACGTATATGCCATCCGCATTCGCCACTGGGTCCCGTCATCACCCGTTAGGTTACTTAACTAACGACAGAGCGGGGACTGGACTAGCGCGGATGCAAAAAATATACAACATCTACTAGTATATATATCAATATATAATATTCGCTCAAGGCGTGATAAAATGCAACATCACAGAAAGTAATAAGCATCACAGAACAATACAGATAATCTGGGATCCCCGGGTTTCATAGAGCCGCTACTGAAACCTGACGTTCCCCTGGTCGTCTGGATAGCCTGTGCAATGAAATCCTAAACCCCTACGGGTGCGGGAAGTTTCCCGCCAAAACCTGAAGCGAGGTAGCCCCCTTCAACAAAGTGAATGGACCACCCAGCACTTCATGGAATCCGGTAACTTGAGCACCCCGCTTGGGTCAACCTATACCCCCTACGAGTGCGGCGACTAGCCCGACAATTCTAGAGTAAAGCCCCTCTCCGTCTCAAAGCCATGAGATGCGGGCTCGTTGCCCTCTAGAACCCGGCTATCCGTGTACCCCACCGTGGGGTAATCCTAGTACAGAAAGTAAAATATATATACAACGGGTACATCGACCTCAGCCCGATCGTTCCCCAAAAGAATAATATACAAACAGGCAGTGACGGCAGTCTACATGTCGGACGCTCGCCCCGCAATATCAAATGTACTAATACAACCAAACGGTACTAACATTGCATCCAGGCTATCCACCACGGCAAATCCGCAACATCACAGCACAACACAGAACATCAACGTGAATGTCACGTTCGCAAATCCGTCTAAAAGAACTATAGCAATTAGACAAGATTTACCGCTCGAATGACATTCACGGTCACAGATATAATGTAAAGCACTGTAAACTAACATATTTAAATTTTCGATCGACAAAATTTCCCGAAGTGGGCCCCAAGCATAAATCCAGTACTCAAAATAATCTGGGCCAAAACAAAAATTACCAGAAACCTCAATCCCAACACAGAGACCACTGTAGAAAATTTTATGCAGTGTTGCTACAGTGCTGCGGCGGAACCGCCGCCAAAATGTGGGTACGGCCACGGTTCCACGGCGCTACAGTGTAATCATGCTTAGAAATTTTTGCAGTGTTCTTAAAAAAGCCTGCCTGATTTTCTGCAAACTCCAAATAATTTTTTTGACAATAAAAAAAATTCGACAGAAACTTCATGAAATGGAATCGCGGTTTCGGAAATTTCGTTCGATCGAAGTTCTAAGCACGTTAGATCAAGCTAGTAAAGGTTAATGGCGTGGCTTTGATACCATGTAAGTCTACGGTAGTGCCCCGGCCGTCTGTCCGAGGCCAAAATGCGGAAACGAAAACTTTTCTTAAACTAGAAACCGGCGCTATCGTATGCTTAAAACTTGGATCAAACATTAACCTACAACTAGCAAACAAGAGAAGTGTTGGAAAAGCTATACCGATCGATCCGTGTCCTTCGGTCTTGGCCACCATCCCAAGCTCCTCGCAGCATCTCCGGTCTCGATCTCCTCGTCGGAAAGGGCACCACATCTTCAAGTTTTTTTATGGGCTCCCGCTTCATCCGAAGCAACTCGGGCACGAAGTTCGCTAGCCGACGTGTCGAAGGTGAAGTAGAGAATGTGTGTCATCAGTTTGTCTCTTGAGAATTTAGTGGATGCCATTAATGAGGACATAATAAGATCAAGAAAGAAGAAGAAGAAGAAGAAGCTTTCCTCTCTTTTTCTTTTGTGTTATGTGATAAAATGAGAGTGAGAGAGTATACAAATCCAAGAGCAAACCTCACAATACATGGCTGCCCTCTCTCTCTCTCTCTCTCTCTCTCTCTCTCTCTCTCATTTCACCTCACAAATCAATCACTAAACATGACATGGTTCAAAGAATAAGACCATGAGTCACCATCCTTGTCCATGTCATAATTAATACACCTAATCATGATATTGAGCTCATTATTTCCATATGCAAACATTAATCCAAATGTTTGCAACAATAAAAAGAGAATAGCATCTACTAAAGTAAACTCATGACGGATCACAAGTGTACCCCTCTCCTGTATATACATACCTACATCCGCATTCCGACCGAATGCGAATGTGACTAAGGTAATCCAACAAATCTAATACTAGGATCCGGCTTAAGCCAAAGCCCACTAGTATGATCCGTCTGATCATGATCAGTGCACTACTGTACGCATATGATCGAACCCTGCCATATATCATACGGCCTCTACAATGTTTCGCCCAAAACTTGAGCAACTGTCTGTGGGGGACTCTAAAGACTCGTCAATACTTTGGCTTTGGATTTAACCACTAGCACGTCATAGGTACTAGCCGTATGTAACGGGCTACCAAGTATTGACCAAAAGGGAGGTCGATGAGCGAACTCATCCTGACACCCTACTGAACCTATCAGTGACAATATCCGTACAGTCCGGTCTATTCATCTATAAGCTTCGCATGGCGGGCCTAGGAGGTTGGTAAAAGTCAGACCCCCAAAAGCGGTACAAGTCGTGTCGGAGTGTATCCCAGAACACCCTGAGATACTACTGGAATACCTATAAGTAAATCTCCTGCCTTGGCCAAGGACTTCGTGTAATGGCTCTCCTAAACACATCGCGATCTCACCCCTAATACCGGGAGAGACGAAACCCCTGCCGGTCCGCTCACTGCCTCCATGTGGCTCGGGACTGTACCCAACTAAAACCTGTTTGCACGACTCCTTTGAGCCGTGGTAGGGTAGTAATCAAAGCACAGTAGGAACTCACACGAGACAAATGACGATCTCAGGTCGATGAACTAACCTGTACATATATCACCAGGGAACTGCTATCTGACGTCAGGTATAATACCAACTAGCATGATCCTGGTGAGTCCTGTCCGGCATACTCATACCCCAATGAGAACCTATATACATCTTAGGTGAACCAACTGACACCAATGGCTTGTGAGACCGGCCACCGTCCCTCGTCGGGGTCTCAACTGTATACACTAGTCTACTAACGGAGTATCGATGCCCAGTCTCGAAACTCCTTCGACAGGGACCTTTTAAGGATGTGCTTATAGACCCTAGCTCCCACGTATATGATCGCTATCATACTGCTGCCAGTCAAGCAAGAATGTTAAGGGCTCTATCAACGTGTAATAGCGACCTGTACGGTCACCTAAAGCAGTACGCGATGATAGAGATAAACCAGATAGCATACTATCATCTCGAGTAAGATTATCCTACCGGCATAGGTCCTCCCTCAATCATTGCAATCATGTGCCTGTGATCCAACAGTTAGAAGCTATAGCTTACGTATGCAAGATCAACCAAATAACCCCCGTCGTTGACGTACAAACGTCTAACGTCCAAATACAATATCAAAAACCACTACCCAAGTTCAGAAATCGCATAACACGAAATGTAGCAACGAAAGAAATCACTCCCAGATTTCACCCTAGGCCAAACTAGGGAATTTTGCATATAGGGTTTGTCTAGATATCACATAAGGGACTCACCAACCAAAAATCATCGAATTCCACTAAAATGTGGCCGCAATTTGCGGCCACCGTGAATAAATCTGCGGCCAGATTAAAGCACTAGAGGCTAGGGTTTCAGGTGTGGCTTCTAGGTTGCCTACTCATATCACTGTCAAGGGAACTTAATTTATGGTGGTCTCGGGTCATCCCAGATTTCTAAATACCTTCACAATCTTTCGATTTACAATGTCGGGAAAATTCTACGTCTGTGTTTTGGTTTTCTAGTGTCTGGTCTTGGCCATAAAATCAACACTGAGGTCTTGTAAATAGTCACTACATATCACAAGTCCACATAATCACCTAAACATCAACTTGGAAAATTCCAAGATCACTAAACATGCTAAATCAAGTTCTAAGCTAAACTAGAATAGATTAACACAATGACTTTGCTAAAGGAATGGAAATAATACCTCATTTGACAACTCAAGAATTTTCTTGAGTTGCTCAAAGTCTTCAAAAATCCAAACTTGGTTGGACCATAAGGTTTAGGAAGAGGTGGGGATCAATTTTTGTGAAGGTGGCATAGGGTTTTGGCAAGGTTTTAGGGTAGTTGCCATGGGGTAGAGAGGGGTGAAGGAGGAGGAGATGAAGGAGATGGAGATGATGAAGGAAATAATGGATGAAGGAAAAAGAATGAGTTTAAGGGTCTCTCTCCCTCTCACCCTCACTCTCTCACATGGAATGCCATGCCACTCTCTCTCTCTCTCTTATGCCCATACTCATTGACTTTTCTTTTCACTTTTCTTTTCTTTTTCTGTTCTTTCCTTTTTCTCTCTCAATTAAAATCACAAATACAAATAAAACAAACACAAATGAAACAATCATGCAACAAAAATGTAACATGTCATGGTGCACTAACCATGGTTAATTAAAAATACGGATTTGGCATAATCGTGATTAGTAGTGCACTAATCGAGTTTAATTTAAATTTGCATATAATTAATTATAAAAATGCCCAAATCCGATAAATATATTTTTAAATGAATAAATCATTTTAATCTCTAATTATTTCCCAAATATTGGTATATATTTATACCATTTTCCGAAAACCCCCTATTCGCAAATCGAATAGTTTTCGCGAAATATATTATTTTAATATTTAATTTCCAAAAATAATATTTTATATTTCTGAAATGTTACATTATCATAGGTTGTTCTCTTCACTAATTCCTTGATTAGTGAAGTGTGAGCTTGAGTGTGAGTTGCCTCAAGGTGGATCATTTTCGACGATGAAGACTTCGAGTAAGCTCGTTCCATTGTTCAAGTGGAGTCAAAGAAGAGTTATAGTGTCACGACCCGAAAGTACGGAACGCGACTGGCACTTAGATTACGAGACGTCTAAAGGCGTACCGTAACCTAAGTCAGCCAAAGCCCAGAAGAATTTAAACCAAAATCAAAAGAGAGTGAAGGAAAACCTTAAATGAAAACGGTTTTTAAATCAATTAAGTTGCATAGAATCCAAAAAAAGAACATCAAAAATTTCTGAAAATTTCGGCAGAGTCTCCCCTGTATTTTCTATCCCCCAAAATGGGTACAACAAGATAATAAACCTGTAATCATAAAAATGGCATCCCCATGCGGGAGCTAGCTCTTCGCCCAAGGCGGATCACAACCACATGCAATATAATAGTAATATCAAGAAAAAGAGTATAAAAGAAATGCAAAATACCAGAAAACACACGTCGGCTCAAGTGAGCTCGACCCAAAAGAAACCACAAATATGCATATCTCTCATTCTCATCACTAGGTCGCATATACAATACAAGTGGTAGATGGAGAATACTAGATACAATGATAAAGCAAAAAGAAATAAAGTATACTCGCAACCCACCTACGGGCGATGTCGCGAGTCTGAGTAAAAGGAACTGATGACAAGATAGCCCGCCGCTACAAGACTGACGGGTCCGACCTGCAAGACACTGTGGCACAACGGGGGTGAGTTGCCAGCTCGTGAGTAAATATAACATCTACTAAGGCAATCGTAAGAATGCACGCAATGCACCACAACATGCATGTCCATATGTGCTATAATATCTCTAGTATGCGCGCACAGGTATGCAATGTCATTATTAAGTATTTAAGTGTTTTAAATGCTAAGGTTATTGAATTCTTAACTTTAGAACATGAATATCTGTATAATAGCTAAATATCATCAAGAAATCATCTGAAAACCCGTGTCAAGCATCGACACCAAAAAGGAATCATATCTGTCTCAATATCGGGCTCCGTCAGTCCGGATCGGCCCATATCATAAATCTCACGACAACGGTCGGTATCCTCCGGATATCCGCCGCGCCAGACATCACCGGTAGGTAGTCTTCCCCTGCCAGGCTCATCGTCTACAACTCGATCTTCTTGCCCCGGGGTACCATACCGGGCCCACCATATACCCGAGACGATTCATCCACTCCTCGAATCGGGTCTCGAAATCCAACAGAAAACATGAAAACTCATGGTGGACGACACATACATCACGATAAAACCGCAACTTTTGTTTTGAAAATGATAAATATAAGGTTTTGTTAAATTCTTGCGGTTTTCCCCAAAAATCCAGAAATCGCAGCAATACTGAAATCCTTAAGAAAATCATAATGTCCAACATGTTATATATGATAAATGTCCATGCTATCAATATATGTGATGTGAATTTTTTGCTAGAAATCTATGTAAATATGATGATGATGCGAGGTATATACATGCTATGCAAATTCATATATCAAGTATGAATGCAAGTGGCGATATCATGATAAACAGATTCTATAGTGCGCGTGGCATGGCATTTACCAAAGGCGTGTGTGTTACATGAATAGTGCGCGTGCAACGGAAGCCAATGGTAAGGTGTTCGTGTCCTACGAAATGATATAGCATAAGTATAGATGAATGTCCATGCAGTTTAATATACTGTTCGCTATAAGGGTATACAGTGTACATGAATGGATAAGCTAGCTAACACAATAATTCTTGCAAAAAGTAGGGTAATCCTAACTTGGGGGGGGCGCCTCGCGCCATCCAGACGATTCCGGCCACCGCCTTGCCTTTTCGTGCCGTGTCCGAAGTTTCCCCGACCGATCCTATATTTGCACAATACCAAGCATAAGATTAAAAAACCTAACACAATGCAAGTCACAACATACAATTATCCACGCTCTCGTATTAATCATAGCATGCACTCGGTGCGTGGAAAAACGCACGAAAATCGCTAATCGTTAAACTAGAATTGTCATTTCGGGAAAATCGACTAAACTACAACCCGACTAGATGAAACCCCACGTTCGCGCACTCTAATAGTCCTATACGAAGCTAATTATATCGCTAACATAACGCATTACGGTCGCATTCTAATTTCTACAAAAATCTAGTAAGCGATTTTCTAGCCGATTCGATACAAACATCGTAATTTGTCGATTTAGCAAGCATATCATTTCACAATTTACCATTCTAATCAATTAGACAACCAAAACCCTAACTTAATTTTGATAACCATGTTTCAAACCCTAACTCAACATCAAAACCCATTCTTGATTTTTCATGAACAAGGATTTACACTAAATCAATACTTCAAAATTAGATTCTAGCATATATAAACTACAAGTTAGCAACTAGTTTAGAATTTTCACCTCTCAAGCTTGAACCCTAGCTTGATCAAGTCACCAAGAAGCCTCCTTTCATCATGTTTTTGAACTAATTTGGGTTGAGAGAGAAAGGATTAGGGTTTTGGTTTGAATGGAGAAAGAAATTTATGAATTTTTATGAATTTTTGCAAGAAAATGAAGCAAAATCAAATGAGGAAGTGGGGAAAAACTGCTGGTGAGGGGTCGGCCAGCAGGTGGGGAAGGGAAATGGGGGTTTTTTGGAGAAGTTTCTAGGTCATTACAACATCATATGATATCATTTCATGCTTTCATATCAACCTTTTTACAAAAAAACCCTTTTTTCATCATTTTTTTCATAATTTTCTCACCAAAAAGCTAAAAGTTTACAAGCCATGTTATAATTTTATTAACACCATATTTTAGCTTATAAAGATTCCTAATTATGAAATTTACCTAATTAAATTTGTATTTATCCCTAATTTAATGTATTTTAAAAAAGGCTTAAAATAATAAAAAAATAATTAATTACGAATTTTTTTTTATTTAACTAGATAATTATAAGTGACATTTTAGTGACAAAATTATAGTAATATCTTATCTAAATTTTGTATAATTAGGTCTACAATGAAAAATACCTAATTTGACTTTTTACGGAAAAAGCCGAAAAATTAGCCGATTATCGAAAAACTGCCTAAACGATTTTCGAAGGGTTACAATCTTCCCCCCTTAAAGAAATTCGGTCCCTGAATTTAAAATTTAACTACGTGTACCTTCAAAAAGATGGGGATATCTATTCCTCATCTCGACCTCGGTCTCCCAGGTGACCTCCTCGCTGTTCGGGCCACGCCAAAGAACCTTGACAGACGGTATGACCTTCGACCTCAATTTCTTCACCTGCCGATCCAAGATGACAACCGGTTGCTCGGTGAAAGAAAGATCACGCTCTAACAAGATCGTCTGGTGCTGAATCGCCTGGGAAGGATCATGAAGGTACTTGCGGAGCATCGAGACATGGAATACGGGGTGAACATCGGGGAAGCTGGGCGGAAGAGCTAGCCGATAAGCGACTGGACCAACACGCTCTAGGATCTCGAAAGGACCAACATATCTAGGACTCAGTTTCCCTTTCCGCCCAAATCTCATCACACCTTTCATCGGAGAGACCTTCAGGAAAACATGATCGCCAACAGCGAACTCGAGTCGGCGACGACGCCTGTCAGCATATGATTTCTGCCTGCTCTGTGCCGCTCTCATCCTGTCCCGAATCAGCTGTATCTTCTCGGTCGTCTCCTGTACGATCTGAGGCCCCAAAATACTGCTCTCCCTAAGCTCTGTCCAATATACAGGCGATCGACATCTCCTCCCATATAAAGCCTCGAAAGGTGTCATCTGAATCGTCTCTTGGAAGCTATTATTGTAGGAGAACTCGATCAAAGGCAAATGACAATCCCAGCTACCACCGAAATCTAAAATACAAGCTCTGAGCCTTTCCTCAAGAGTCTGAATCGTACGCTCCGACTGACCGTCAGTCTGAGGATGAAAGGCTGTGCTAAAACTCAATCGGGTGCCCAAAGCTTCCTGTAGTTTCTGCCACAATCGGCTGGTAAACTGGGTGCCACGGTCGGACACGATGCAAGTCGGAACACCATGCAGTCGCACAATCTCATCAATATAAACCTGGGCGTACTGAGAAAATCCAAAAGTGGTCTTCACTGGCAGGAAGTGAGCTGCTTTCGTCAGTCGATCCACAATCACCCAAATAGAGTCGTACCCTCGACTGGTCCTGGGTAGACCCACAACGAAGTCCATGGAGACCTGCTCCCACTTCCACTCAGGGATGGGCAAAGGCTGTAACTCGCCGGCTGGCCTCTGGTGCTCGGCCTTGACTTGCTGACAAGTCAGGCATCTGGACACAAAGTCTGTAACATCCTTCTTCATCCCATCCCACCGGTAAACCTCTCTCAAATCATGGTACATCTTGGTGGAACCTGGGTGAACACTGTATACTGATCTATGTGCCTCCTCGAGAATATCACGCCTCAGTCCCTCTGAATCTGGCACGCACAGTCGAGTCCCAAATCGAAATATCCCCTGATCATCAATCACGAACTCAGAAACTCTGCCCTGTCGAATTTGCTCAATAATCTCTAAGATACGGGCATCGCCGGACTGTGCCTCGTGAATACGGTTAAGTAACTGTGGGCGTGCTCTGAAATGGGCTAGCTGTCCCCCCGTAGGAGTAAACTCGAATTGCACTCTGCTGTCCCATAAAACCTGCAAATCCGCCGTCGACTGCATCTGCACTGCGCTCAAACAAGATAAGCTACCTCCGGGCCTCCTACTCAAAGCATCTGCCACCACATTCGCCTTGCCCGGATGGTATAGAATCTCACAGTCATAATCCTTCACCAACTCCATCCATCGGCGCTGTCTCAGGTTCAGGTCTCGCTGCTGGAAGATATACCTCAAACTCTTGTGGTCAGTGAATATCTGGCACGACTCACCGTATAGGTAATGTCTCCAGATCTTAAGTGCAAATACCACTGCAGCCATCTCTAAATCATGGGTGGGGTAGTTCTGCTCGTGTTTCCTCAGCTGCCGAGAAGCATACGCGATAACTCTGTCGTGCTGCATCAATACACATCCCAGCCCCACTCTAGAAGCATCACAATATACCACGAACCCACCTGATCCTGAAGGCAATGCTAACACTGGTGCAGCAGTCAGACGAGTCTTCAACTGCTGGAAGCTATCCTCACATGCCTGGGCCCAATCAAAAGGAACACCCTTCCGGGTCAACCCGGTCAACGGTGCAGCAATGCGGGAGAAATCCTGGACAAAACGTCGATAGTAGCCGGCCAGACCTAGAAAGCTGCGAACCTCTGTAACTGATACTGGTCTAGGCCAACGCTGAACTGCCTCGATCTTCTTCGGGTCCACGCAAATACCATCTCTCGTCACCACATGACCCAAGAAGTCGACACTGTCTAACCAGAATGCGCACTTGGAGAATTTGGCGAACAGCTGATGCTCCCTCAAAGTCTGCAATGTGATACGTAAGTGCTGCTCATGCTCCTTCCGGCTCCGAGAATAAACCAAGATGTCGTCAATGAACACAATGATGAACTGATCGAGATACGGCCTGAATACGCGGTTTATCAAATCCATAAATGCTGCCGGGGCATTGGTGAGCCCGAACGACATCACCAAGAACTCGTAATGACCATATTGAGTACGGAAAGCGGTCTTCGGAATATCCTCCTTCCGAACCAGCGACTGGTGATAACCTGACCTTAAGTCAACCTTCGAGAAGAACCCTGCACCCTGGAGCTGATCAAATAAGTCATCAATGCGGGGTAGGGGATATCTGTTCCTCACAGTAACCCGGTTCAGCTGACGATAATCAATGCATAAACGCATACTTCCGTCCTTCTTCTTAACAAACAAGACGGGAGCACCCCAAGGTGACACACTCGGTCGGATAAGCCCTTTGTCCAGCAAGTCCTGTAACTGATCCTTTAGCTCTCTCAGCTCCGCCGGGGCCATCCGATAAGGAGGTATAGAAATAGGCCCCGTGCCAGGGATCAAGTCAATACAGAACTCAATCTCGCGCTCTGGTGGCAGACCAGGCAGCTTGTCAGGGAATACATCAGGAAACTCTCTCACAACAGGGACCTGGTCCAACGGAGCCTCTGTGGAGCTAGTATCACAAATATAGGCTAAGAATCCCTGACACCCTTTCCTTAAGAGCTGACCAGCGCGAAGAGATGAAATCAAGCTGGGAAGGGTAGCGCTACGATCTCCCTGAATAATAAGAACCGGCTCACCAGGAAAACTGAATTTGACTGCTTTCTCACGGCAGTCCACGGATGCATAACAGGTGGCTAGCCAGTCCATACCAAGAAGAACGTCAAAGTCGAGCATATCGAGGAGAATCAAATCTACTGAAGAATCTCTCTCCCCGATACGAACGGAACACGATCGATACACAAAACGGGAAACAAAAGACTCGCCTACCGGGGTAATAACGACAAGCAGCTGATCTAACAGAGAAGACTCTCGGCCCAACCTCGGTGCAAAATACGTGGAAACATAGGAATGTGTGGAGCCTGGATCAAATAATACCCGTGCATCAAAAGAACATACTGGCAGAGTACCTGTCACGACGGCATTGGATGCCTGTGCATCCTGAGGAGTCAATGCGAACACTCGGGCCTGTCCACCACTAATAGCTGGCTATGCTCTGCCTCTACCTCGGCCTCTGCCTCTGCCTCTGCCTCTGTCGCCTCGTCCTCTCTGAACCGGACCGCCACGCCCACGGCCTCTAGAAGCATCTGGCTGGCGTGAAGCATCATCAGGAGTAGGAAGTAAAGCTCTCTGCAAAGGTGGTGAGGGTGGTAAAGTCACATGCGGGACTGTCGCCGCGTCCTGACGTCCCATGGTACAGTCTCTGATACGGTGGTACTGACTCCCGCACCGAAAACATCCTGGAGACGACTGCTGGGTCTGTGGATATGAACCAAATAACTGACCTCGTCTCAATCCTCTGCCTCCGCCATCTCCCGGAAATAATCTATCACGATGTCTGCCCATCTGCCGCTGAGCTGGCGTATCAGTACGGATCCTCTTCAGCCCAGAAACGACCGGAGTCTCGGAAATATGCTCCTCCAAAAGTAAGGCTGCATCCATCGCGGCTGCGTATGTATCAAAGTGCTGGGTGCCGATGGCAAGGAATAGCTGTGTATCAAGCCCTCGTACAAACCTCTTTATTCTCTTCTCTTCTGTGTCGACTAGGTACGGAGCATATCGAGACAACTGGGTAAACTGTATATCATACTCCGACACTGTCATCCCAGGAGTCTTGCGCAAAGACTCAAAACTACGGGCTCGAGCATCTCGGACACTCTCCAGAAGAAAACGGGCAAGAAATGCAGCTGTAAACTCATCCCAGGTCATAGAAGGCAGACCTGCAGCTCGGCCTCTCTCTACTGAGTCGTACCATGTCTGGGCAAGACCCTCCAGACGAAAACTCGCAAACTCCACCAATCTATCATCAGAACACCTCAACGAACGGCAAATCCGAGCCATCCTATCAAGAAATGCCTGTGGGTCCTCTGTCGCATCTGTACCGGTGAAAGCTGGAGGTCTCAATCTCATGAACTCCTGTAGTGAAACAGGGATAGTCTCCGTAGTAGCAGCAGGAGTGACCATCTGTGCAGCCGGTACGATTGTGGTCTGTGCGGTGGAAGGAACATCCTCGGATCTCTGTGCCCGGCTGGACTCAACTAAAGATCCCATCATCTGCCGCAACTCTTGCATGCCGGCCTCTAATCTGGCAATACGGTCAGGATAAGGTGGATCAGTATGACCCTGAGGGGTAGGAGTATCCTCCCGCTCGATCCTCGCCTCAGACGGGCCCGCCCGAATCTCATCCCTAGCGGCAGCCCGCTGAGCTCTCATAGTCTTTGGCGGCATCGAAACTGGAATAAGAAACAGGACTGTTAAGATCATTGCAATTGAATCAAGGAATGCAAGGAATCAAGAAAGGAAATACAAGCAATTATGTCCTAAGGTCACTTAGGCGGAGTACCGTATCGTAAGTATGCCGCGGATCATACCCACGCTACGCCACTCTGCTTAAGTAACCTACTCCATCTACCAAGGTCGTCCTACACTCAGAAAGGTAAAACCAACGCTCTGATACCAACTTTGTCACGACCCGAAAGTACGGAACGCGACTGGCACTTAGATTACGAGACGTCTAAAGGAGTACCGTAACCTAAGTCAGCCAAAGCCCAGAAGAATCTAAAACAAAATCAAAAGAGAGTGAAGGAAAACCTTAAATGAAAACGGTTTTTAAATCAATTAAGTTGCATAGAATCCAAAAAAAGAACATCAAAAATTTCTGAAAATTTCGGCAGAGTCTCCCCTGTATTTTCTATCCCCCAAAATGGGTACAACAAGATAATAAACCTGTAATCATAAAAATGGCATCCCCAAGCGGGAGCTAGCTCTTCGCCCAAGGCGGATCACAACCACATGCAATATAATAGTAATATCAAGAAAAAGAGTATAAAAGAAATGCAAAATACCAGAAAACACACGTCGGCTCAAGTGAGCTCGACCCAAAAGAAACCACAAATATACATATCTCTCATTCTCATCACTAGGTCGCATATACAATACAAGTGGTAGATGGAGAATACTAGATACAATGATAAAGCAAAAAGAAATAAAGTATACTCGCAACCCACCTACGGGCGATGTCGCGAGTCTGAGCAAAAGGAACTGATGACAAGATAGCCCACCGCTACAAGACTGACGGGTCCGACCTGCAAGACACTGTGGCACAACGGGGGTGAGTTGCCAGCTCGTGAGTAAATATAACATCTACTAAGGCAATCGTAAAAATGCACGCAATGCACCACAACATGCATGTCCATATGTGCTATAATATCTCTAGTATGCGCGCACAGGTATGCAATGTCATTATTAAGTCTTTAAGTGTTTTAAATTCTAAGGTTATTGAATTCTTAACTTTAGAACATGAATATCTGTATAATAGCTAAATATCATCAAGAAATCATCTGAAAACCCGTGTCAAGCATCGACACCAAAAAGGAATCATATCTGTCTCAATATCGGGCTCCGTCAGTCCGGATCGGCCCATATCATAAATCTCACGACAACGGTCGGTATCCTCCGGATATCCGCCGCGCCAGACATCACCGGTAGGTAGTCTTCCCCTGCCAGGCTCATCGTCTACAACTCGATCTTTTTGCCCCGGGGTACCATACCGGGCCCACCATGTACCCGAGACGGTTCATCCACTCCTCGAATCGGGTCTCGAAATCTAACAGAAAACATGAAAACTCATGGTGGAAGACACATACATCACGAGAAAACCGCAATTTTTGTTTTGAAAATGATAAATATAAAGTTTTGTTAAATTCTTGCGGTTTTCCCCAAAAATCCAGAAATCGCAGCAATACTGAAATCCTCAAGAAAATCATAATGTCCAACATGTTATATATGATAAATGTCCATGCTATCAATATATGTGATGTGAATTTTTTTCTAGAAATCTATGTAAATATGATGATGATGCGGGGTATATACATGCTATGCAAATTCATATATCAAGTATGAATGCAAGTGGCGATATCATGATAAACAGATTCTATAGTGCGCGTGGCATGGCATTTACCAAAGGCGTGTGTGTCACATGAATAGTGCGCATGCAACGGAAGCCAATGGTAAGGTGTTCGTGTCCTACGAAATGATATAGCATAAGTATAGATGAATGTCCATGCAGTTTAATATACTGTTCGCTATAAGGGTATGCAGTGTATATGAATGGATAAGCTAGCTAACACAATAATTCTTGCAAAAAGTAGGGTAATCCTAACTGGGGGGGGCGCCTCGCGCCATCCAGACGATTCCCCCATAGATGAATATATCTACTCACCTGAAATCCCCGCTAATCCGATCCGGCCACCGCCTTGCCTTTTCGCGCCGTGTCCGAAGTTTCCCCGACCGATCCTATATTTGCACAATACCAAGCATAAGATTACAAAACCTAACACAATCCAAGTCACAACATACAATTATCCACGCTCTCGTATTAATCATAGCATGCATTCGATGCGCGGAAAAACGCACAAAAATCGCTAATCGTTAAACTAGAATTGTCATTTCGGGAAAATCGACTAAACTACAACCCGACTAGACGAAACCCCACGTTCGCGCACTCTAATAGTCCTATACGAAGCTAATTATATCGCTAACATAACGCATTACGGTCGCATTCTAATTTCTACAAAAATCTAGTAAGCGATTTTCTAGCCGATTCGATACAAACATCGTAATTTGTCGATTTAGCAAGCATATCATTTCACAATTTACCATTCTAATCAATTAGACAACCAAAACCCTAACTTAATTTTGATAACCATGTTTCAAACCCTAACTCAACATCAAAACCCATTCTTGATTTTTCATGAACAAGGATTTACACTAAATCAATACTTCAAAATTAGATTCTAGCATATATAAACTACAAGTTAGCAACTAGTTTAGAATTTTCACCTCTCAAGCTTGAACCCTAGCTTGATCAAGTCACCAAGAAGCCTCCTTTCATCATGTTTTTGAACTAATTTGGGTTGAGAGAGAAAGGATTAGGGTTTTGGTTTGAATGGAGAAAGAAATTTGTGAATTTTTATGAATTTTTGCAAGAAAATGAAGCAAAATCAAGTGAGGAAGTGGTGAAAAACTGCTGGTGAGGGGTCGGCCAGCAGGTGGGGAAGGGAAATGGGGTTTTTTTGGAGAAGTTTTTAGGTCATTACAACATCATATGATATCATTTCATGCTTTCATATCAACCTTTTTACAAAAAAACCTTTTTTTCATCATTTTTTTCATAATTTTCTCACCAAAAAGCTAAAAGTTTGCTAGCCATGTTATAATTTTATTAACACCATATTTTAGCTTATAAAGATTCCTAATTATGAAATTTACCTAATTAAATTTGTATTTATCCCTAATTTAATGTATTTTAAAAAGGCTTAAAATAATAAAAAAATAATTAATTACGAATTTTTTTTTTATTTAACTAGATAATTATAAGTGACATTTTAGTGACAAAATTATAGTAATATCTTATCTAAATTTTGTATAATTAGGTCTACAATGAAAAATACCTAATTTGACTTTTTACGGAAAAAGCCGAAAAATTAGCCGATT
Organism: Agapanthus africanus; assembly: GCA_030015575.1. Classification (NCBI taxonomy): domain Eukaryota; kingdom Viridiplantae; phylum Streptophyta; class Magnoliopsida; order Asparagales; family Amaryllidaceae; genus Agapanthus; species Agapanthus africanus. The sequence goes on from JASDDO010000029.1 coordinate 286,343,767, forward strand.
ATCGAAAAACTGCCTAAACGATTTTCGAAGGGTTACATATAGGACTACCACTCGGAGTTTTTGAAGTGAAGGACTAGACTACAAAGGTTGTAGCCTCTCTTCACTTAGCAAAGATTACTAGTTTTCTTAAGTTTGAAACCCTAATTCTCTAGTTCGATTCTTGTTTATTATACTTAGCCCTCTAGATTTTTAAAATTGCAGACTTAATGCTCATAGAACCCTAGTAGAGGTGCTAAGACATACATTCACTATTTTCATAAGAAAGGCCATTGGAAAAAAGACTGCAGGGATTAGAAAGCCAGGAACCAGGATTCGAAGTAAGTTGTGGCTTCGACTTCAGGTGTGTTTATGATTGAAATCTGTCTGTCAATCAACTGTACTTCTTGGGTATTGGTTACCGATTCAGGATCTCATATCTGTAGTTCATTGCAGGCACTGAGAAGCCGTAGAGTTTTGAAGGCCCGTGATATGACCCTCAGGGTTGCTAACGGAGCGAGCGTGGATACTATTTCCGTAGGAGGATATAACCTAGCATTGACAAGTGGGAACATTTTGGTTTTGTGTAATTGTTTTTGTGTACCAAATTTGATATGTAATATCATTTATGTATCTTTACTATCTAAAGAAGGTTATGATTTTATATTTGTAAGCGATGTTGTAAACATTCACCTTAATCATGGTTTGATTGGATCTGGTAGACTAGACAGTGGTATATACGCATTAAATCAATACCAAGTTTTCAATGTCCAGAACACACTCAAAAGAAAGACTTAAGAATTAAATCAAGTTTTCTTATGGCATTGTAGACTAGGTCACATCAATTGAACACGGTTGAAAAAGTTACATAAAGAGGCATATTTGGATCCGTTTGAATATTTGTCTTATGCAACTTATCAATCATGTATCAAAGGAATGATGACAAAGACTCCGTTCACTGGACACGGAGTAAGAGCTACCGAGCTCTTGGGACTCATATACAGTGACATGTGTAGTCCAATGTTTACGCATGCAAAAATTGGTTATTCTTACTTCATTACTTTTACGGATGATTTCTTAAGGTATGGAGATGTATTCTTGATGAAACATAAATCCGATGCCTTTGAGAAATTCCAAGAGTACAAGGATGAAGTGGAAAAAGAAACAGGCATAAGTATCAAGACACTTTGATCTGATCGGGGTGGTGAATACTTGAGTGCCGAGTTCCTGGGATATCTAAAAGAGAATAGAATTCTCTTTCAGCTTACTCCTCCATACACACCTTAACAAAACGGTATATCAGAAAGACGGAACCGCATCTTACTAGATATGGTGCGTTCCATGATGAGTAATGCTGAGTTACTGCGATCCTTTTGGGGTTATACACAAGAATATGCTGCATATCTTTTGAACAAAGTTCCGACTAAGTCAGTGCCTACCACTCCATATGAAATGTGGAGTGGGAAGAAACCCTATTTTAAGTATCTTAAGATATGGGGATGTCCAGCTTTTGTCAAAAAGCAGCATGCGGACAAGCTCGAGGCACGATCAGTATTGTGTAAGTTTGTGGGATACCCAAGAAACACAACGGGGTATCTTTTCTATTATGCAGAAGAACAAAAGGTTATTGTTTCTCGGCATGCCCACTTTCTGGAGACTCAATTTTTTGAAAAAGAAATAAGTTAGAGCGCAAAAGAACTGGAAGAAATTCCAGAACTATAATCTATTATTGAAAACATGGTGGAACCAGAAGTTTCAAAAGAAACGAACATGCCTGCGCCGCTCCATTGATCTAATAGGCAGTCTCTTCCGCCCGAGAGATACTACGGTTTTCTCGTAAACATGGATAGAGAGGATTGCATCATCAATGATGATGAGACAACTAGTTTCCAGCAGGCCATTACGAGCAGAGACTCAATAAAGTGACTGGATGCAATGCGGTCCGAGATCGAATCCATGTACACCAACAAAATATGGACTTTAGACATTGCACCTCAAGGGGTAAAACCCATAGGCTGCAAATGGATCTTTAGAAAGACAATTAGTGCAGATGGACATGTTGAAACCTATAAAGCTAGACTTGTAGTAAAAGGTTTTAGTCAAAGATCTGGCTTGGACTATGATGAATTTTTTTCTCCAGTAGCTATGCTTAAATCCATTCGGATCCTACTTGGCATTGCTTCCTTCCATGATTATGAAATTTGGCAGATGGACGTAAAGCCCACTTTTCTGAATGGAAATTTGTAAGAGTGTGTTTATATGGATCAGCCAAAGGGCTTCATAGAGAGTGAGAGCAGCGGAAGAGTGTACAAGTTGGTTAAATCCATTTATAGATTAAAGCAGACATCATGGAGTTGGAACATCTGTTTTGATGAGACGGTCAAAAAATTTGACTTTATCAAAAATGTAGATGAACCATGCATTTATAGTAAGATTGTAGCTAGAACTGTGGTATTGCTTGTCCTGTACGTTGATGACGTTCTCTTGATAGGAAATGACATTCCTATGCTACAATCAGTCAAAAACTTCTTGTCACAGAAGTTCTCCATGAATGATCTAGGTGTTGCCTTCTACATTCTGGGGATCAAGATCTATCATGATAGATTTAAGAAGATGTTGGTACTTTCACAGTCCAAGTACATTGACACCATACTGAGAAGATTTAGTATGGAAGATTCCAAGTGCGGTAACCTACCCGCTTGTCACGGAGTCACCCTCTCCAAAGAGATGTCTCCCAAGACTGATTTGGAAAAGGATCGCATGAGTATTATACCCTACGCTTCGGCGGAAGGATCTATAATGTATGCGATATTGTGTACCAGACCAGATATTGCTTACGCACTGAGTGTGGTAAGCAGGTATCAGTCAAATCCAGGGGAGAAGCACTGGATAGCAGTAAAGAATATTCTCAACTACCTAAAAAGGACTAAGGAGATGTACTTTGTATAAGGCAGTAAAGACATTCAGATCGAGGCCTTCGCCGACTCCAGCTTCTAGAGTGACAAGGATGACTCCAAATCCATGTCGGGTTATGTCTTCATCCTTAATGGAGGGGCGGTCTATCGGAAGAGCTCTAAACATGACACCGTTGCTGACTCGACGATGGAGGCAGAGTATATCACTGCATGTGATGCCGCAAAAGAGGCGGTCTGGATGAGGAAGTTCATAACAAAACTTCAGATGGTTTCGTCCATTGTTGACCTAATACTTTTGTATTGTGACAACAATGTGGCTATTGCTTTAGCGAAGGAACCACAGTCCTATCAGAGATCTAGACAAATCTTAAGGCGGTATCACCTTATCAGGGAGATCATGGATCATGAGGAGATCGAGGTAAGGAGAGTAGACACGGTGAACAACACTGTAGATCCACTCACAATGGCCATCCCTCAGACACATTTCAAGATGCTATTAGAGATGTTAGGTCTGCTATACGCCAATACATGGCCTTAGTGCAAGTAGGATATTGTTAGTGATATATGTCCTAGAGACCATTATTGTATTGTACAGGATTGTATATTACATTTTAGAAGCTTGGGATATATACAGATATATAACAGGCTTGCTCAATATAATAGTATGCTATCAGGTTTGTATCTATCTTAACATATGTATATGTATCTTTTTACGTATCATTAATACATGTTGATAGAGCCCTTAAGATCTTTGCTTGACTACCAGCTTTGTGACGGCAGTCACACTAGTGGGGGCTGGATAGCCTATAAGCACATCCTTAAACTTGCCCCTAGTCGTAGAATTATCGAGACCGGGCATCGAAACTCCATAGTAGACTAGTGTATAGCTTCTTATCCCTGTCAGGGGAGATGGCATGTCCCGTAGCCATTGGTATACGGTACCAAAGAGAGTATCTAAGTGCTCATTGGGTTATGAGTTATACTGGATGGACTCATTGGGAACTGTTGGTTGGTATTATGCCTATTGTCGGATAGCAGTTCTCCGATGACATGAGTACATGTTAGTCCATTGATTTGACATCACCATTCGTCTCGGGTGTGTTCCCACCGTACTTAGATTACTACCCTACCACGGCTCTAATAAGTCGTGCAAACAGGTAATGGTTGGGTGCAGTCCCGAAGCACTTGGAGGCAATAGGTGATAGAAAGGATCCGTCTCTCCTAGTATTGGGAGTTGATATCGCGCTGTGTACGGTTAGCCAAAACTAAAGGTCCCTGGCCAGGGTAAATGAGATTCATTAGTAGGTACACCAGTAGTTTCTCAGGTTGTATTGGGCTCCACACCGACACGTCTTGTCTCGCTATTAGGGGTCTGACGTTTACCACATCCTAGGCCCGATATACGATACTCTTTGACAGACCAGACTGTACGAAGAATGTCACCTATATACTCAGTAGGTTTTTTGGACAAGTTATCTTGTCGATCTTCCCTTCGACAGATACCTGGGTAGCCGTTACGTACAGCTAGTGCCACTGACTTGCTTATGGTTAAACCTATTGCCAGCGTATTGTCGAGTATTTAAAGTCTCATACAGAGAGTTTCCCAGTTCAGGCGAAACGGTGTAGTTTGCGTATTTTGATATGCTCGGGTGTTCGAGTGAACACGTGTATTTATACATGTGATTTAATTAGACGGTTTAGCAGTACTAGCAGGTTTGAAAGACATCCAATTTTTATACTACTATTATATTGCTCTCTTTTGGGTATTTATATTTTAACACGAATACGGTATTTATGCAAATACGTGTATTTGTATAAATACGGGTATTTGTGCTTTGATACAAATACATGTATTTCTTTCTAAATATGAATAGGCGTATTTTGTATTTTCGGTATAAATACAGTATTCGTATTTTGGTAGAAATATGATATACATATTTATTATAAATACGGGTTTAGGGTATACTTGATTATATACACATTTATATGTATGTGCGCGCGCCTAGTGAGGTGGCTACACTATCTTTCCTTTTTCTTCATGATGAATGAAGAAGTGTGTGCGCTTGTGACTCAACCTAGTGAGTCACTATCCCATCCACTCTTTTGTTTTGGGTTTGAAGAGATAAGATGAGAGAGTGTGAGGATATTTATGATGGTTGATAGTTTTCATCAAGTGGAGATATTTCTCTAGTAGTCATTCTCTTCATCTTCTTCCTCACTTGCTCACTTGAGCTTTGAGAAAGTATAGAGAGCATCTTGTTTTATAAACTTCACCCTCCTAAGTATCTTGTCCTAGAAAGACTCTATCTTTAGTTGCTTCGGTTGAAGCTATCGCTTGAATCGGCATAGTCGAGTGGATCGTCATTGACGCGGGAAGTTCGACTTTGAGAGCTCGTTCCATCAACCCAAGGAGCTTACGGAGTGAACCTTTCAAGACCCGAAGGACCATCTACAAAGGTTGTAGTACTAACCTAGTAATTAAACCTTTAGTTATTTAATTTTAGTTTAGTGTTTGGACTTGTATTCTAGGGTTTTAGTGTATCGTGCTCAAGTTTTTTAAAGTTTTTGATTCCGCAAAGCCGTAGTGGTCACAGCAAGGAGCACCATACACTTGCAGTAAAAGAAATGCTTGATAGTTTTGAGACTTAGCTATTCAACAGATCACTTTTACCTTAGCATTCTCTCTCCTCCTTTTAGCTCTTCTTCTTTCTCAAACCCTAAACCTCTCATGAGTTGAGAAACCTAGGGTTTATGAGATAAACTAATCCTATTAACATACTCTACATCTACTAAAACACCTAGATTAGCAAACTAGGTATTTTAGTTACCTCATTGTTGAAGTTGGAGCTTGAACTATATACTCTTGGGTGGATCATCTTCGACGCGGGGAGGCCGACGACCAAGCTCAATCCCGATGGACGAGGAGCTTAAGAAGACCTGAAGGACTTGAGCACATAGGTATATATCTCTTCATGGTAGAATAGAACATATGTTATTTTTGTTATCTAGGGCTTACGGTTGTTCTTGGGGTTATAGTCGGTGTTGCATGCTTCAAAATTGTTTTTTTGAAAATTCCGCCTCTTTACAAATCCAGTACAGTGTGCGACACCCACTAACATGTTTATCTTGCATTAACTAATTAATGTAGTCCCATCAATTAAACATACCATGCCAGAAAGAAAAAAAATAAATCACACACATATATGTCATCCGCATTCTCCACAGCGTCCCGGGTCTTCACCGTAAGGTTACTTAACTTACGGCATGGCAGGGACAGGACTAGCGTGGATGCAAAACATATATAGCATCTAATATATATAATATATATAGCAATATTCATCTCATGCATGATAATATAGCAAACACAGAATCACAGCAGAAGCAAACACAATATAGAAATGCGGATAAACTAGGAAAAGTACATTTCAATAGAGACAAATATGAAATGAAATTTTTCCCGGTCGTGTGGATAGTCCATAGTATCGGATCCTAGACCCCTACGAGTGCGGCAAGCCACCAGCCAATCCCAGAAGCGAGGCAACCATAATCAACGAAGTGAGTGGGCCACCCAGCACTTCCAAAATCCGGTGACTTGGGCACCCCTCCGCGGGTCAATTCTATACCCCCTACGAGTGTGGCGAATAGCCTGCCAATTCTAAAGTAAGGCACTCCGGTCTCAACGCCATGAGATAGTGGCCCATTGCCCTCCAGAACCCGGCTAGTTGAGCACTCCGCCGCCGGGTAATCTTAGTACCAGTAATGAATACCTGAATATACAACGGTGACTACGTCCACAACCAGGATACCGCCTAAAAATATAGTACAAGCCGCTATGACGGCAGTCCACATGTCGGACGCTCGCCACGCAATATGAATATACATTACATCACAGATCAATACTACATATATCAGGCCATCCATCACAACAATCCAACACATCCATAATCAAGCAATATACATCACAAATAACAATGCGAGTATCAATTTCGTAACCCCGTCTAATTAATACATATAGCAATTAGATGACGTTTTACTATATGCTATGATACTCACAGTCGCAAGCACAAATACACATAATCATGACCTTAGAATCTCACGCACAATTAGTAAACACTTCAAATTTTCAAATACCGAAAATTTAGTTCACTAAATCACCCAAAAATCCAAGTTTTGAACTAAAACAAGAGTCCAAAAAAATTCAAAACTCACCCGAATAACCAAGGGGCCACCCAGGACAAAAATAAAGGGGTATTGGGAGGGGACCCCTCCCCCACTACCACCACGAAGTGGTCTCGGGGGCCCTGCCAAACCCAAAAGCACCATAATGGTGCTCTCGGTTTTGGCAGCCCCCAAGACGACTTTGTGGTGGTCTTAGGGCATTGGTCACCTCTTTCAGCCCCATGGGGCTCCCTCGATGGACCCCGCGAGTTCTTGGTTCAAACCGTGAGTTCGGTGGCATTGAAAACAACAAAAAACATGGAATTTTGAACTGAATTTTTAGACAGTTTTACATAGACTAAAAATAACGATGCTTTGATAAAACGGATTTAAGAAAAGGCTTTCCAAGAAATCCCGGGTCACCCTCGATCCCCTATGGAGTACACGTTCCAAAACAAGACCTCCGGGAATCGATTACAAGTGTGAAAACATCGTTTTTAGCATGATTAGTCGTTGTTTTGAAATTGTTATTAAAATCAGTTTTTGGGCGATGAAATTGGTGAGATTCAAGCGTCGTAATGAGCTAGTTTAGACTTTAGTCCGGCTCTGATACTATGTAAGTGGACCTAGTGTTCTCTACTAAGGTTTTAGCACAAGAAAATGGTTTTTAAAAACTTTATAGAGAGCAAATATTCCACAAGCATAGGATCCTTATTAAAGAACTAAACTAGAAAACTAATTAAGAGGCTAACTACTATGTTAGCAATACTCACATCCTATTAGCTTTCTTTAAAACATCAAATAGTTGTGGTTGTGGACTCCATGAAGGCTCCTAGGAGATGAACAAGCTTGGTGAAGACCCCCTCCATCATAAATGATCCATCTTGAAGGCTCCAAGTCTTTGGCTTTAATTTCATAAAATGAAAAACCCTAGATGGCTCGTTTACTAGGCTAGCTAACTGGGAGATGTAGATCCTCACCATTTTCATTATCTCTCTTCTAATTTCTATTTTCTAAATGGTTCTCTAAAATTTTAGGAGAAGGAGAAGAGCTTGTTGCTTAAGAGATGAAGAGAATGACAGAAAAATCCTAAACCATTAACATGATGGTTGTAAATCTTTTATCCATTCTCTACACAATCCTAGCCATAGGATTTGATCTAGGATCCAAAATTCTGTTAGGAATATGTATGCCCTAGAGGCCATTATTGTATATTATAGTGGATGCTTGGACATTGATTGATCTAAAATTTCGGATCGTGTTTTGAAATGTAATCACAATCAAAGAATTTTGTAAACCGCAATCAATAACGGTGTATTTGATCGATCTTATTTTAGATGAATTGAAAGAAAATAGTAAAGAAAAATTCAAGCAAAGATTCATGATTTAATTGAGTTGTCATTTCAAGAAAATCAAGAAAATATTCATGAATTTAAGAAAGATTAAGAATATATCCAAGATCAATAACGGTTATCAAGAGAATGTAGAAAAGCTTGTAGGATTCGATCAAATTAGTAGCAATGATGAATCTAATAATGAATAATCTTATCTATTGATAAATTGTAGCTAGATCGATGGTGATGAATGAAGATTAGGGATCTATTGAAGAAACTAGGGTTTCTCCTGTAAGTCGACGTTAGACACCCCACACGCTGCGGGGAGGCGGAACAGGAAAAACAATCATTTTGTTTAAACTAACATCGACTAACTTTACGGATCTTTGCTAAACCCTAAGTAACAACTATATATAAGTGATTAGCTACTATGATAGATGATTATACTTAATGATTCAATTCCTTCTTGTCCTTGTAGTTCACCTCCTCGTCGTCCTCCTCGATGTGATAGAAGATCACCCGGGAGCTACTTCTCTAAGCTTTAACCTCTCACTTGAGGTAAATAGGTTGCTATTGTTAGTTATATGTATGCCCTAGAGGCCATAACTGTACATTGGATGTATATTGTAGTGGATGCCGGGACATATATAGGGAGGACTTTCTTGCTCGACATGATAGAATGCTATCTGATTGCTCTTTACCTTAATGTGTATACTGATTGTCTCTCTGTTACATGTTGGTGAAGCCCTTAGGATGTGTACTTGACTACCTGGACTATGATGCGGATCATACTAGTGGGGACATGGTAGTCCATAAGTACATCCTTCAAAGTCCCTAGTCGTGGGTGTATCGAGACGGGGCATCGATATACCAGAGTAGACTAGCGTATACCTTCTCGACCCATACAGATGGGCGATGGATGATCCCATATCCATTGGTGTTTGACATCGGAGATGATATACGGGTGCTCAGTAGAGACTGGGTACACTGGACGGACTCGTCGAGAACTCCCAGATGGTATTATACCTCACGTCAGATGGCAGTTCTCTGGTGACACTGGTACAGAGTAGTCTGTTGACCCGAGATCGTCATAGAGTCTTGTGTGGTTCCCACTGTGCTTTGATTTCCATCTTACTACGTCCAAGAGGGCGTGCAAAATGGTGATTTTTGGGTACAGTCCCGAATCACATGGAGGCAATGAGCGATAGGAGGGGATTCGTCTCTCCCGGTATAGGGGGTTGATGTTGCGCTGTGTTCGATTGGCTATAACAAGAAATCCCTGGCCAGGGTTGCTGAGATTTACTGGTAAGTGTTACCAGTAGTTTCTCGAATTGTTATAGACCTCATATCGACACGACTTATCGAGCTATTGGGGTCTGACGTTTACCACCCCTAGGCGAGATATGCGACATATCAGACGATCAGACCGGACTGTACGGTAGTGTTACTGGCTGGATTCACTGGAGTGTGAGCGGGCTTGCTCATCGATCTTCAGATAGCTCAATACCCGGGTGGCCGTTACGTTTAGAAGACTGCTTGCGGCTTGTGGGTGTTTGATATGATCATCACCTGCTGCCAGCGTATTGACGAGTCTTTAGAGTCCTACACAGAGGTTTCCTGGCTCAAGCGAAACGAAATATGAGCGCATATGAGATATGTGCGGGACCGAGAATAATGCGTGTATGTGATACCGTATTCCATTCTCGCGATGAATGTATCGAATGGTTGTATGCGATATAACCTAGTTATCGATTCAAGCGTTGATTCGATAAGCCGATACATTGTATACTAGTCGGTTGTGTGCGACATGACCGGATCATTGAATCAAGTGTTGATTTAATGATTTAATGTATAATTATATATTTGATATATTACTTTGCATTAACTAGTAATGGTTCACTTTAAATGGATTTTCTCACTTGGATTGTGCAAGTTGTATATGTGATATACTTTTATGCACATGCTTGTATAATGTTTGATGATGCATGCTTTTTGGTTAAGTGTAAAGAATTAAACCATGGTTAAGTTGGAAATTAGGGTTTTGTTTTATCCATTATTTATTCATTTATTTATTTTGGAAAAACATTAAGCATAAAGAAATGAAATGGTGGCTAATTTTGGACTTGCATGTTGAAGATTCATGAAGCTTTGACTTAGTCACCATTTTGTCTCATGCTTAACCCTAACCACTCCACTCAACCCTAGTTGATTCTCTACACTTCACCATGGTTAGATTATGATAAGCATTCCTTTTATTTTCTATTTTGAAAATAACTTATCATAACAATATTCATCATCTTCATCTTCTTCTTCCTTGAAGAAGCTTGCTTCATCAATGGTGATTGATGAAAACAAGTGAGAAATCCAATTCTAAAGTCTACCCACTTCCTATTTCTTCATCCTCTACCTCTTGCCAAGTAGTAGAGTGTGTTTACTTCACAAGTTTCTTGACTTGGTGAAGTCAGAGCTTGATTTAGCGATGCCTCGACGTAGATCATCTTCGGCACGTCGTCGATGACCTAGCCCGTACATTCTCCGATGAAGCCGACGCTAGAGCCCGGGACTTGTTATGGACAGCGAGGAGACTTCATTGCGGAGCTATGGAGGTGGAGAACCGGATCTACAAAGGTTGTATTTCCGTATTCCTTTAGTAAAATAGTTTACTAGTTGCATCTTTTTCCTAGACATCTAGCTAACGATCCGTAGTCTAGGGTTTCTCGGCACCGTATTTTTGAAATTGGCATGGTTGATGCCTTGTGAGACCTCATTAGGGTGCCTAGGAACCTTTCAGTGCTATCAGAGCCTAGCTAGAGCCTTAGGCGAAGTCTAGACGGAGTTTGAAGTCTGAACGAACCCGAAATCCGATCACAAACTTGCTCTCTGGACTTTTTCTAAAATCTGGAGTTTTTCGATATTAAAAATGCTTAAAAAATTCAGCAGGAAATTATAAGAATTACGACGCAAAAATTGAGTCATGAACAGTCAAAACCGCGGTGGAACCGCGCAGAAGGCTGGCTTCTGCGGCGGTTCCGCGGTGAGATAATGACGTCATCCTCCTATGTTTGCACAGTAACTCTTATTATATTATGCTGGATTTTATGGGTATTTTTAAATTTTATTCAAGAGTTGAATTTTCTGGGGTTGTTTTGGGGATTCGAATGTTCGATCGGATTATCAAATTTTGCCTGTTTGGCTTTCCGGATAAATTTTAGAATATGTTAAAAAGTTCGACCGGATATAAATACCCAATTTTTCCCTTGTCGGGAAATTTCCAAGTGTTGGATTTTTCCGTAGTTTAAAGACGTTCTAAGTAGTGCAAGTAACTCGATGGACCCTCTAGAAGACAACAAACCTTAACTCGATTATATGACCGTCTTGAACTGCCCTTTGAACCTCCGGGTTTGGGGCAGTACGGCGTGCTACATGTGAGGCGTTGGCTTGACCCTTCTACGGCTGGACCGTTGGTACTGAGGCACGAACTGAATGTTTTTAGACTTGTTTCATGTGTTGATCTGTATTGGGAAAACTTGGGTGTTCGAATGTTCAATCGGAAAGTTTAACATTTTCTGTTTATCCGGAATGTGATACAACAATTGGAATTCACAATAGTTATGTGATAACTAAATGAATGTTATAAACATAGCAGTTTAGTCTCACTTCATCGGTTGCCACGGAATTTTGATGTGATCAAAAGTCCGTCGCAATCACGTAGCGTACGCGGATACTCGCCGGGTAAACTTAATAGACAGCCTCACTCCATAGCCCCGACCAAGTGACTGTAGGAGAACCCCGTCGCCGAAAGCATCCGTTCGGGTGCTCGCGGTAGCGGTGTTCCGCCTTGGTGCACTTCATCGACGGTATCGGGGGTGCGACCGTCTACTAAAGTTTGCGATGAGCATTTGATCAGGATGTCGAGAATCTTGTTGAATTCTCCGACTTGATATTGAAAAGAGTTTTCGATAATGAGACTAAAATGCGGGGTTTATAATTGTTAGGCATGCGATGTCTAAGGAATTCATTTGGTCAGGCATGCGATGTCTGAGGTGGTTGCGGATTCCAACTGTTGTAGTTTTACACTTTCTTTTCTGTGACCGTAAGCGTAATATGTGATATCGCCGGTTTCGTTGCTATATGTCAACGACAATTGGGATGCGCATATTTACTTACGTTGATGACATGTGATGTTATGTATTGCTGGATATGTTATATTGGATCGTCGTGTTTGAATAGCCGGGGTTTTTTTTATGTGAGATGAGTGTTTTTCATTTTCATTCATGTAAAAACTTGTATGTAATATTCTTTTATTGGGGGCACTTCCAGGTAGCGGAAGCTGTCACCCTTTGTATATTATTTACTTTTCTGCACTAGGATAGACCCAAGGAGGGGAGCACAAGTAACCGGGTTCTGGAGTCCAGTGGGAGACCAACTCGAGGAGTCGAGTCCAGGTCTCCTAACTCCAGAATTGGTAGGGTTGCTTGCCGCTCTCGTAGGGGTCTAGGGGTGTGGGTTTGGATATTCATCGCGACCGTGGAATCCGTGTTTTATACTGGCTCGTATTGAAAACACGGACGTCCTAGTATATCCAATATTTCATATGTTTCTTCTGCTGCGATATCTATGATGTGATCATGTGATGTTCTGTGATAGATACTATATATAGTATATATGATATATTATATAGACGTTACTTATGTTTTACACCCGCACTAGCCCTGCCCCACTCTGCCGTTAGTTACCTAACCTAACGGTGCACGAGGGGACATCGAGGCGAATGCGGATGGCATAAGTGTACGTCGTATTTATCAGTGATGTTTAGGTACATAAATGATGGGACTTCATTAATGAGATTAATGAAATAAAAGAAACCTAAGATGTTGTAGAATCGAATTTCAAAATAAAACAGGTAGCTACAGTTCTTGCTTTGCACAGCGGTATATGTGATATATCCTGCACCTTATTTGATAAGGAAAGGACCGAGATCCCTTCACCGGGAGTGACTCCTTTAGCAATAACTGGCAGATGCCACACACTCGGTTTGTCTTTTGATTGCTTTTAAGTGTTTTTGCTTTGCACAGTGATATATATGATATATCCCGCACCTCATTCGACGAGGAAAGGACCGACGATCCCTTCACCGGGAGTGACTCCTTTAGCAAAACTAGAAAAGCCTCAAAAGCACTCCATCTTAAAATCATTTGATTCTACAACGATATCAAGTTCATTACGCAATAGGTTTTCAGAAAAAACCTGTCGTAGCCCTCCGTCATTTCAGATAAATCCTGTTTAGTATTCGTGCTGCGTTTGTTGTCCTTGTCAAGGCGCAGTGTGCGGTAGCTAACCAGTATTTATCTGCTTATGCATATGATGCAGATTGGGTTAGGGTAGTCATGCGGCCTTGTTGACCTTGTCAAGGGTCGTGCGGGTGGGTTTGATTCAATCAAGAAATGACGGGTTGAACTTAACTTGCGGTCTATGGTTTGTTGACCTTGTCAAGGTCATAGATCGTTCGGGGCAAAATATTATCGGGAATTTCAAGTGTTAAGATTTGCAATGAGATTGCATACCTTCTATGAGATAGTTGGATCCCGATACCCGCTGCGAATAAGTGTTACTCCTGGGAGAGTTTTATACATTACAATTAGCCGATCAAGTAGGTGTCTAGAAAGGTGTCAACGGGGTTACGCCTCTGGGAAAACGAGGTTTACATTAATTAGGTTCGTACGAAAGCACGGGGGACCTCCCTCAAAGTACCGACACTGGCCTGGCTGAAAGATTGGCGAACTTGTAGTGTGTAATTAATCCCGGCTAGTCTTTCCTTTTAGGGTTTGAAGGAAGATTTGATAAAAAGCAGTGGGAGCCATCCTGATTAGATAAAATAATAACCAATCTATTCTTGCAAGAGCGCACGCTGAGTGTTTTCTTCTCTCTCTCTCCTGGTACCGACCATATCACGCCTTAATCAAGATAAAAAAAATACGGATTATTAACCGAACCCGCTTGTTATACTGAGCTGGGGAACGTTGGTCCCGCTCCTACTTATAATTGTTATAAGACAGAGTAGGAAATTGGGGAATACCAGATTTCCCGTGCCGCCCAAACGAAGAAAATGCATATGATGCATCATCTTCGGGTGTGTTCATTACAAAGAACTGTTTCTCAGTATCCTCTGAATCCTGGGTATATGATACCGGATCAAGATCCCAGATATGTAATCTGTTACATAGGGCTACAAAAGGGTAGAAAAACTGAGAACGGGTGATAAGTTTCATGAGGCAGAAAACGGGGCAAGAGTTGCAGCCAAGTTTGTCGGTCACTGTCACCCTGTATTACCAATACATTGATTCTGAACGAATGTTATTAGATACCGAACCTGATATACCAAATCATATCACTCTCTTTGTTAGAAAAGAAAGGATATAATTTTGTATTGATGGATAATGTTTTGAACATTTCCTATATCAAAAGTTGATCGGTTCAGGCACGTTATCTAAAAGCATTAATGTTCTAAATCAAACTACAGTTCTTAGTTTATGGAACACACAAAAGAGGAAGAGTTCAGAAATGAACGAATTCTTTTTGAGGTATTGTAGACTAGGTCATATCAATGCGACCCGACTAGCTAGAGTTACATAAAGATGCATATTTAAATTAGTTTGAACTTACATCTTGTGAAACTCGCCAGTCATGTCACAAAGATAAGATGACCGTAGCTCCGTTTACTGGAAACAGAGAAAGAGTTAGTGAACTCTTGGGATGATACATGTTGATGTATGTAGGTCCCCTGTCTACACATACCAAGACTGGTTCTTTATACTTCATTACGTTCTCTGATGATCTTTCGAGTTTCTGACCTATGTTCCTGTTGAAACACAAGTCCGAACCTTTTTAGATATTCACAGAATATAAGTTAGAAGTAGAGAACCAAAATATGGGTATAAGTATTATGTCCTATGATGAGATCAAGGAGGAGAATACTTGAGCACGGAAATACTGGACTATTCTAAAGGAGAATGAGATTCTCTCTCAGCACAACTCCTCCGTATATACCATTGCATGATGGTATGTCGGGGCGGAGCAGATACACCCTATTTGATATGGTGTGCTCTATGATGAGTACTACTGAGTTACCTTTTTCCTTAAGGGGTTATGCACTTGAGAAGTTGCATAACTATTGAATAGGGTTCCAATCAAATCAATTGCCTACCACTTCATATGTGATATGGAAGAGGAAGAGCCCATATCTTAAGTTAGTTAAGATTTGGGGATTGTCCGGCCTATGTCTAAAAGCAAAATCCGGACAAGCTCGAGGCAAGTTCTGTTATGTAGAACTGAAAATGTTCCAGCTATACAAACTGCAGCAGATGATTTGATAGAGCCAAAGGATTCAGTAGATTCCAATGAACCTCAGCCTCTCCGCCGATCTAGTAGGGTTCCTCACCCACCTGAGAGATACTTCTGTTTCTCTATGACAGTGGGAGCGAGGATTGCATCATGAGATGATGACCCAACTAGTTTCGAGATGGCCATCAGGAGTGAGACTCTGTAAGAATGGCTGGATGCTTAGTGATCTGAGATGGAATCCATATACACCAACAAAGTATGGACTTTGGTTGCTATATCTGAAGGGTTAAATCCCCATCAGGAGCAAGTATATCTTGAGAAGATTACTTGGTGTACATGGAAGAGTTGAGACTTTCAAAGCTAGACTTGTTAAAGGTCTACATCATTGACCAGGTATGGATGATGATGAAACCTTTTCTAAGTAGCTATGCTTAAGTCCATCCAGATCCTACTTGCCACGGCTACATAGCATGACTACGATATCTGGTGGTTGGGTGTCATGACAGCTTTTCTAAATGATGTTTAGAAGAGAGTGTCTATAAGTACACAGCCAGAGGGCTTCGTAGACAGTGGAAGCAACGGAAACGTGTGCAAGATGCTTTATAGGATAAAGCAGGCATCGCGGAGTTGGAACATCTGTTTTGATGAAGCAGTCAAAGAAGTTGACATCATCAAAATGGTAGATGAACCTTGTATAAACAAGAAGGTAGTAGGGAGTATGGTGACGATCCTCGTAGAGTACGTGGATGACATACTCTTGATAGGGAAGGAGTTTCCTATGCTACGCTCGATCAATCTCCGCTTATCACAATGATTCTCCATATAGGATCAAAGTGATACCTCCTAAATCCTGGGTTTTTTTTAGATCTATGAGATAGATCTAATTGGATGTTAGGACTCTCACTAGTTGTAGTGAGACGGTATCAACCGATCCTGGGGAGAATCACTGGAAGGGTTCCAGGGTGATAAAGACGACTGAATGTCAGTCACAGGCATTGTCTTTACCCTCAGTGGAGGGACGGTATGTTGGAAGAGTTCCAAGCTAGATACCGTGACATACTAGACGATAAAGGCTGGATACATCGCTACTTAAGATGCTACCAAAGAGGCTGTTTGGGTGTATATTGGTTCATGAGATGAACCATGTTCCTCCCATTGTGTGACAATGGAGTTGTGGCTTATGCCAAGGAACGCGGGTCCCATCAGTGATCCAGACATATTCTAAGGCAGTATCACCTGATCATGGAGATGGTTGATCTCCATGGTGATCGAGGTTTGGAGAGTAGACACAGAGGATAACACGGCGGATCCACTCATGAAGGCCTATTCCCAGAGAGAGACTTTTATGGGATGGTTGAGTATGAGATACTGCAACCACTGCTACAGATGGCCCTAGTGCAAGTGGGAGATTGTTAGTTATATGTATGCCCTAGAGGCCATTACTGTACATTGGATGTATATTGTAGTAGATGCCGGGACATATATAGGGAGGACTTTCTTGCTCGACATGATAGTATGCTATCTGGTTGCTCTTTACCTTAACGTGTATACTGATTGTCTCTCTGTTACATGTTGGTGAAGCCCTTAGGATGTGTACTTGACTACCTGGACTATGATGCGGATCATACTAGTGGGGACATGGTAGTCCATAAGTGCATCCTTCAAAGTCCCTAGTCGTGGGTGTATCGAGACGGGGCATCGATATACCAGAGTAGACCAGCGTATACCTTCTCGACCCATACAGATGGGCGATGGATGATCCCGTATCCATTGGTGTTTGACATCGGAGATGATATACGGGTGCTCAGTAGAGACTGGGTACACTGGACGGACTCGCCGAGAACTTCCAGATGGTATTATACCTCACGTCAGATGGCAGTTCTCTGGTGACACTGGTACAGAGTAGTCTGTTGACCCGAGATCGTCATAGAGTCTTGTGTGGTTCCCACTGTGCTTTGATTTCCATCTTACCACGTCCAAGAGGGCGTGCAAAACGGTGGTTTTTGGGTACAGTCCCGAATCACATGGAGGCAATGAGCGATAGGAGGGGATTCGTCTCTCCCGGTATAGGGGGTTGATGTTGCGCTGTGTTCGATTGGCTATAACAGGAAATCCCTGGCCATGGTTGCTGAGATTTACTGGTAAGTGTTACCAGTAGTTTCTCGAATTGTTATAGACCTCATATCAACACGACTTATCGAGCTATTGGGGTCTGACGTTTACCACCCCTAGGCGAGATATGCGACATATCAGACGATCAGACCGGACTGTACGGTAGTGTTACTGGCTGGATTCACTGGAGTGTAAGCGGGCTTGCTCATCGATCTTCAAATCGCTCAATACCCGGGTGGCCGTTACGTTTAGCAGACCGCTTGTGGCTTGTGGGTGTTTGATATGATCATCACCTGCTGCCGGCGTATTGACGAGTCTTTAGAGTCCTACACAGAGGTTTCCTAGCTCAAGCGAAATGAAATAGGAGCGCATATGAGATATGTGCGGGACCGAGAATAATGCGTGTATGTGATACCGTAGTCCATTCTCGCGATGAATGTATCGAATGGTTGTATGCGATATAACCTAGTTATCGATTCAAGCGTTGATTCGATAAGCCGATACATTGTATACTAGTCGGTTGTGTGCGACATGACCGGATCATTGAATCAAGTGTTGATTTAATGATTTAATGTATAATTATATATTTGATATATTACTTTGCATTAACTAGTAATGGTTCACTTTAAATGGATTTTCTTACTTGGATTGTGCAAGTTGTATATGTGATATACTTTTATGCACATGTTTGTATCATGTTTGATGATGCATGCTTTTTGGTTAAGTGTAAAGAATTAAACCATGGTTAAGTTGGAAATTAGGGTTTTGTTTTATCCATTATTTATTCATTTATTTATTTTAGAAAAACATTAAGCATAAAGAAATGAAATGGTGGCTAATTTTGGACTTGCATATTGAAGCTTCATGAAGCTTTGACTTAGTCACCATTTTGTCTCATGCTTAACCCTAACCACTCCACTCAACCCTAGTTGATTCTCTACACTTCACCATGGTTAGATTATGATAAGCATTCCTTTTATTTTCTATTTTGAAAATAACTTATCATAACAATATTCATCTTCTTCATCTTCTTCTTCCTTGAAGAAGCTTGCTTCATCAATGGTGATTGATGAAAACAAGTGAGAAATCCAATTCTAAAGTCTACCCATTTCCTATTTCTTCATCCTCTACCTCTTGCCAAGTAGTAGAGTGTGTTTACTTCACAAGTTTCTTGACTTGGTGAAGTCAGAGCTTGATTTAGCGATGCCTCGACGTAGATCATCTTCAGCACGTCGTCGATGACCTAGCCCGTACATTCTCCGATGAAGCCGACGCTAGAGCCCGGGACTTGTTATGGACAGCGAGGAGACTTCATTGCGGAGCTATGGAGGTGGAGAACCGGATCTACAAAGGTTGTATTTCCGTATTCCTTTAGTAAAATAGTTTACTAGTTGCATCTTTCGCCTAGACATCTAGCTAACGATCCGTAGTCTAGGGTTTCTCGGCACCGTATTTTTGAAATTGGCATGGTTGATGCCTTGTGAGACCTCATTAGGGTGCCTAGGAACCTTTCAGCTATGAGTGCTAATCAAAGTAATCTAGAGGATATAGAAGAGGATTAGGGATCTATTAGTCTTGCTAACCTTTAGATCTCAACACATGAGAGGTTAGGGTTAGTTCTTTGAAGAGAGGGAGCTTGAGGAGAGAGAAGGTGTGAGCGAGAATGATCATGAATTATGTCTCATTTTAGAATATATGAAGCATGATAATTATTAAATGAATAACATAATAATAATATCAACCATGCTTCATTAACTCTCTTTGGGTGAATCATCTCATGAGTCATTAAGCAATAAATGCTTCATTAACTCATTTGGATGAATCACATTATGAGTCACTAATCTATTTAATGCTAATTCCACCTAAGCTCTCCACCTCATCTTTCTTCTATAAGCTTCTCGACAAATTACGAGAATGCCTCTCCCATCCATGAAAATGCGGAAATACTAAGACTGTATAAATACAATAATCCATTAATCCAATACTAGAATCTGGCTTAAACTAAAGCCCGCTAGTAAAAACTGTCTGAACATCGTACGTGTTGGCTATAGTGCCCTCAAGGCAATTATCATAGTCGCGGACTTGTAATTATGATGATTGAGGCAGGTCCTATACCGATAAAACAGTCTTACTCAAGATGATAGTATGCTATCTAGTTTGTCTTTATCATCATGTACATGTTGATAGAGCCCATAAGATTTTTGCTTGACTGCCAGAATTATGATGGCGATCATATATGTGGGAGCTGGGATCTATATGCACATCCTTAAATATCCCTAGTCATAGGAGTATCGAGACCAGGCATCGATACTCCAGTGTAGACTAGTGTATACTGATCGAGACCCCAACGAGGGGCGGTGGCCAGGTCTCACAAGCCATCGGTGTTAGTTTGTTCACCTAAGATAGTATGCAGGTGCTCATTGGATTATGAGTACACTGGACGGACTCGCCGGGTACCTGCTAGTTGGTATTATACTTATTGTCAGATAGCAGTTCCCTGGTGACATGTGTACAGGTTAGTCTGTTGACCCAAGATTGTCATTTGTCTCGTGTGAGTTCCCACTGTACTTTGATTACTACCCTACCACGGCTCAAAGGAGCCGTGCAAACAGGTTTTAGTTGGGTACAGTCCCGAGCCACATGGAGGCAGTGATCGGATCGTCAGGGATTCGTCTCTCCCGGTATTGGGGGTTGATGTCGCATTGTGTACGGGTGGCCATCACCAGAAATCCATGGCCATGGTGAACGAGAATTACCAATCCAGGATCGATAGTTTCTCAGGTGGTGATGGGTTACATGCCGACACTAAATGTCGCGTTGTTGGGGGTCTGATTTTATCCACCCTCCTAGACTCGATATGCGATACTCTTAGACGAACAGACCGGACTGTACGGATATTGTCACTGTTAGGCTCAGTAGGAGTTCAGGATGAGTTTGCTCGTCGGCCTCCCTTTCGCTCAATACCTGGGTAGCCATTACGTACAGCTAGTGCCGCTGACGTGCTTGTGGTTAAACCCACCGCCAGCATATTGATGAGTCTTTAGAGTCCCACACAGAGGGTTTTCATGGTTCAGGCGATATGGTGTACATGGTGTATGTTGATACATACAGGTGTCCGATTAAATATGTGCATGAGTTGCGCAGGCTTTAATCGGACAGTTGATAATACTAGCGGCTTAGGATTAAGCCAGATTATTAAATCAGGTTTTGATTTAATAATTTACATATGTATTTATATATATGTATTCTAGTATTATTGTTCGCTATTTATTTTCTCTCTTGGCTATTCGTATTTTTGTACGAATACGTGTATATGTATTTCGATACATGTACCGGGAAGTATTCCGTATTTTATATGGGATAGCTTCTAGAAGCTTTGCCACCTCATTATTTGATTTTCCATTTATGGAAATTCATTTGTTTAATAATAAGGTAGAGGGTGTGAGGTGGTATGAACATGGACATGGCATGGGTTTTAGGTATGGTGCATTTGTTTAATGCAATTGAAAAAGAAAATGATTTTTTGAGTGGAGGAGAGAGAGGGGGCCGGCCACTATTTTTGGGTGGGGGTTCATTTCATGATTGATTACACACATGCTAGCCCACTTTCTCACTCTCTCAAGTTCATAAAACACTTAGCCATTTTTGTTCATGCCAAGTCTTCATCACCTCCTTCTTGATCTTCTATGGTTGCTCCATGAGCATTTTGGGTAGAGAGAAAAATGTAGTGACACTTCCATACACCTCGACTCTTCATCGCTAGCGACTTTGGAGCGTCAATTACCTCGTTCGACGAGGTTGGAGCTTGCGCCGTTTCCCTCGGGTGGATCATCAGAGATGGAGGAAGACCGGCAACCAAACTACATTAAGGAATCACTAGGAGCTTGGAATGAAGACCGAAGGACACGGATCAACTCGGTATAATGATTCTAACTCTTGGTTAGCTTGCTAGATTAGGGTTTAAGGTCGATCCGTAAATAGGGTAGTGGTAGCGCCGGTTTCAGAAATTTTTGTTCCGCATTTTGGCCGCGTTTTGACGGCCGGGGCGCTGCCGGGACCTAACATGGTATCAGAGCCACCCTTTAAACCCCTTACTAGCTTGTTTAAATGTGCTTAAAATATCGATCGATGGAATTTACCGAAATCACGATTCCTTTTTCATAGTTGCTGTCGATTTTCAAAAGTGGTCAAAAAATTATTTCAGGCATTTTAAAAATCCGTGCAGGCAATTGTAAGGGTACAGGAAAAATTTGGGCTCCTGATGCCTCCAAGCGCCGCGGAACCGCTGCACTTACCCCCTATTAGCGGCGATTCCGTGGCCATTTAGTGGCGATGGGCTTAGAAATTTTTCTTGTAGCCCCCTGACTTGGAATTATGATTTTTGTGATATTCTGTTTTGGCCCAGTTTACTATGCAGTGCTGTTATTTCTATTGGGGACAATTTGGAATTTTGTCGATCGATATTTTATGTGTGCATTTAACAGTACATACATTTCTATCTGCGACTGTGAATGTCATTTGATCGGTAAACGTGTCTAACTACTATGTTCTTTTAGACGGGTTTGCGAACGTGACATTCACGTTGATATTCTGTGTTGTGTTGTGATGTTGGTTGGATCCTCATGGTGGATACCCTGGGTGCAGTGGTAGTACAGTCTTAATTCTATTTGTACATTTGATATTGCGGGGCGAGCATCCGACATGTGGACTGTCGTCCCTGCCAGTTTGTATATTATTCTTTTGGGGCACGACCGGGCTGAGTTCGATGCCACCCTTGTATATTATTTTATTTTCTGTACTAGGATTACCCCGCGGTGGAGTGCACGAATAGCCGGGTTCTAGAGGACAACTGGTCCGCATCACATGGCGTTGAGACGGAGGGGACCTTACTCCAGAATTGGCGGGCTATTCGCCGCACTCATAGGGGGTATAGGTCGACCCAGGAGGGGTGCCCAAGTTACTGGATTCCGTGAAGTGCTGGGTGGCCCATTAACGTTGTTGAAGGGGGTTGCCTCGCTTCTGGTTTTGGTGGGAAGCCATGCTCGTAGGGGTCTAGGTTTCATTGCACAGGCTATCCACACGACAGGGAACGTCGGGTCTCACTTGCGGCTCAAGTGGAACCCGAGGCTCCAGATTATCCACCATTCTGTGTTGTTTCTGTGATGTTGCATTATATCATGCCTGGGACGATTGTTATATATATATATTTATATATACTAGTAGATGTTGTATATGTTTTGCACCCACGCTAGCCCAGTCCCCGCTCTGTCGTTAGTTAAGTAACCTAATGGGTGATGACGGGACCCAGTGGCGAATGCGAATGGCATATACGTACATTTTATTTTCGCTCTTTTCTGGTGTGATTAATTGATGGGACTGCGTTGATTCTTATCAATGCAAGGATAAAACTGTTAGGTTTACCTACCACCCTATGAGAGGTTTGGAAGCATCACATGTCACAAAGATCAAATTTTTATGGTGCTAAGTAAGCATACAAAGGATCTATCCTAGAAAAATTAGGGTTTCATAACAATACATGTAACAAAGGCTAGGGATTTGAGAGTACAACCTTTGTAGCTCCCCTTTTTAGACTCCTTGGCCACTTGAGAGTTGGAAAACGATTAGCTTGAAGTCTTCTAACATCCACGACGATCCACCCGAAGTTATTTTGTCCAAGCTTTCAACTTCACTTTATCAAGAGGATGAAATGAAGCTAACACTCTAAACAAGTGGGCTAGACTTGTATAGAATGGTGTTGTGGTTCTCTTTCTCACTTCAAAATCCTATCTTTTTGAGTATTTTGCTCACTTGAAAGATCTAGAGAGCAAGAGATCAAGGATGAAGAAGATGATGGCTTTTTAAGAAGAAGAGAAGATAAACTCTAATGAGAAAATGAAAAATATAAGTATATATATTTTTTTCCCTCTTCATCTCAAACCATGGTTATCTTTTATGGATATTTATTTTACTTTAGTTAAAACACAAGCGAAAGATTAAATCATGGTCAAAAGGTAGGTGAACATGGTTAGCTCAAAAGAAGAGTGTAGAAACTAATCCATGAATTAATCTTATCTCTTTTCTTTTGTTTTAGCATAAATAGAAATAATAATCCATAATATAAACCATGGTGTGAGTCTTATATTGCCACCATTTTCTATGTATAAACAACCATGATAGAATGATGTATGTATGCATGTGTGCATGCACATCCATATGTGCATGAACAAGAATGAATGCATACATGCATGCATACATCCAAAAGAAACAAGATAGGATTTCTAGTGAGAAGCTAATGGTTAAATGATAAATCAACACTTGATTTATCAACCCGGTCATATCATATACGACCCGACCAAAAGCAAGCCGCCCAATTAATATACGGTATCTCATACGCGCATTTTAACCGGGTCCATACGCATATCGCATACGCGCACCACAACGTTTCGCCTAGACTAGGTAACTTCTTTGTGGGACTCTAAGACTCGTCAATACGCCGGCAGTGGGTGATGATCATATCAAGCACCCCCCAAGCCGCAAGCGGTCAGCTAAACGTAACGGCCACCCGGGTATTGAGCGATCAGAAGAAAACAAGCGAACCTGCGACAACTCCCGTCGAGCCAACCGGCAACACTACCGTACAGTCCGGTCTCTTCGTCAGATATGCTGCATATCGAGTCTAGGAATGGTAACGTCGACCCCAATAACTCAATATGTCGCGCTGGTGAATAGTCTATAACAGATCGAGAAACTACTGATAACACTTATCAGTAAATCTCAGCAGCCCTGGCCAGGGACTTACTGATATAACCAGTCGAGCACAGCACAGCATCAACTCCCAATACCGGGAGAGACGAAACCCCTTCTATCGCTAATCGCCTTCGTGTGTCTCGGGATTGTACCTAATGGCCACCTGTTTGCACGACTCAGTAGAGCCGTGGTAGGGTGGTAATCAAAGTACAGTGGGAGAGCACACAAGACTCTATAACGATCTCGGGTCTACAGACTAACCTGTACCAGTGTCACCAGAGAACTGCTATCCAACGATAGATATAATTCCATATAGGAGTTCTCGGTGAGTCCGTCCAGTGTACCCAGTCACCACTGAGCACCCGTATATGATCTTGATGTCAAACATCGATGAATGTGGGAACATCCATCGCCCATCACATGGGTCTAGTATCATATACGCTAGTCTACTCTGGTATATCGATGCCCCGTCTCGATATACCTACGACTAGGGACATTTCAGGATATGCTTATAAACTGCAGATATCCCACTAGTATGATCTCTATCATAATCACTGTAGTCAAGCCGATATCCTCAGGGCTTTATCAGCATGTATGAATGAATAAAAGCATGATCAAATCAACATGTCAGATAAAGTAGAACCAGATAGCATACTATCATGTCGAGCAAGAATGTACACTGAATATATATATATATATATATATATATATATATACATGTACAGATACATCCACTATCATATAATGGCCTCTAGGGCATACATATATCCAACAATCTTCCACTTGGACTAAGGCCAGTTATTGGCGTATCTCATACCCAACATCTCAAAAAGTCGCTCATGCTGCGGCTGAGGGAGGGCCTTGGTGAGTAGATCCGCGGCGTTATTCTTTGTGTCTACTTTCTTAATCTCGATCTCGCGGCGATCTACAATCTCCCGGATCAAATAAAAGCGCCTTAGGATGTGTCTGGACCGCTGATGGGACCTGGGCTCCTTGGCTAATGCCATAGTCCCATTATTATCGCAATACAATGGTATTGGATCAATAATAGTTGGATCTACTCCTAGCTCCGAGACGAACTTCTTCATCCAGACGGCTTCCTTGGCGGCATCATTCGCAGCAATGTACTCAGCTTCCATCGTAGAGTCTTCAACGGTATCCTGTTTGGAACTCTTCCAACTTACCGCCCCTCCATTGAGGGTAAATACAAACCCTGAGATAGATTTGCTGTTGTCCTTATCGCTTTGGAAGCTCGAATCGGTAAAGTCCTCCATTTGAAGATCTCCATTACCATACACCAAGAACAATTCTTTAGTCCTTCGTAAGTACTTAAGAATGTTCTTCACAGCTGTCAAGTGATTCTCCCCTGGGTTGGATTGATACCGGCTTACAACACTAAGTGCATAAGCTACATCTGGGCGTGTACATAACATCACATACATTATAGATCCTACTGCCGAAGCATAGGGTATAATGCTCATGCGAGCTCTCTCTTCATTGGTCTTTGGACAAGAATCCTTGGAGAGAGTGACCCCATGGCAAGCGGGTAAGGCACCCCGCTTGGAGTCTTCCATACTAAACCTTTTTAGGATGGTGTTGATGTACCTGGTTTGGGACAATCCCAATAACTTTTTGGATCTATCCCTATAGATCCTTATGCCCAGGATGTATGTGGCATCACCCAGGTCCTTCATGGAGAACCTTAATGATAAGAAAGATTTGACCGACTGTAGCATAGGAATATCATTTCCTATCAGAAGAATGTCATCCACGTACAATACGAGGAATGTGACAGCTCTTCCTACAGCCTTCTTATAAACACAAGGTTCATCTGGATTTTTGATAAAATCAA
This sequence comes from Agapanthus africanus, assembly GCA_030015575.1. Taxonomy (NCBI): domain Eukaryota; kingdom Viridiplantae; phylum Streptophyta; class Magnoliopsida; order Asparagales; family Amaryllidaceae; genus Agapanthus; species Agapanthus africanus. Next base: position 286,370,202 of record JASDDO010000029.1, read on the forward strand.
ACTCTTTGATAACATCATCGAAATAGATGTTCCAACTCCGAGATGCCTGCTTTAACCCATATATGGATTTAAGCAATCTACATGCTTTCCCGTTGCTCCCACTGTCAATGAAGCTCTCTGGCTGATCCATATAAACACATTCTTCTAAATCTCCATTTAGAAATGCTGTTTTAACGTCCATCTGCCAGATTTCATAGTCGTAGTGAGCAGCAATAGCAAGTAGGATCTGAATGGATTTAAGCATGGCTACGGGCGAAAAAGTTTCATCATAGTCCAAACCTGGTCTTTGACGAAAACCCTTCGCCAGAAGTCTTGCCTTATAGGTCTCTACCTGCCCATCTACACCAATCTTTCTTTTAAAGATCCATTTGCATCCCACAGGTTTTACCCCAGGGGGTACAACGTCCAAAGTCCATACTTTGTTGGTGTACATAGACTCCATTTCGGATCTCATGGCATCCAGCCACTTCACAGAGTTTCCACTCGTGATAGCTTGCTGAAAACTGGTTGGATCATCATCATCCATGATGCAGTCTTCTCCGTCACCATCAATGAGGAAACCGTAGTACCTCTCCGGTGGGCGAGAAGTCCTACCAGACCTTCGTAGTGGCCGAGGTTCCTCAGTTTCTATTACAACAGCCGGTTCAACTAAATCGTCATTTGTAGTTTGTGTCTCCAGAACCTCTTCTAGATCCACCACCTTGCCATCATCTTTATCTGTGAAAAACTCTTTTTCCAAGAATGTAGCATACTGAGAAACAAACACCTTTTGTTCCACTTTATGGTAGAATAGATATCCATATGAGTTCTTTGGATATCCCACAAAGTTACACATGACCGACCGTGTCTCGAGTTTGTCCGGATTCTATTTTTTAACATAGGCCGGGCAACCCCAAATCTTAATCCTCTTAAGAGATGGTCTCTTCCCATGCTATATCTCATATGGCGTGGTAGACACAGTTTTGGTTGGAACCCTATTCAAAAGAAACGCTGCAGTCTCCAATGCATGCCCCCAAAATGAGACGGGTAACTCAGCATCACTCATCATCGATCGGACCATATCTAATAGGGTCCTATTCCGTCGTTCAGACACACCGTTGTGCTGTGGTGTGTAAGGAGGAGTGAGCTGAGAGAGAATCCCATTCTCTTTTAGGAAGTTTGCAAATTCCGTACTGAGATACTCTCCACCTCGATCTGATCGAAGTATCTTGATACTCAAGCCGGTTTGTTTTTCTACTTCTTGTTTATATTCAATGAATTTCTCGAAAGCTTCGGACTTGTGCTTTAATAAAAATACATGACTGGATCTTGAGAAATCATCAGTGAAAATAATGAAGTATGAAAAACCGCCTCTAGCCTGTGTAGACATTGGCCCGCATACATCACTATGTATGAGGCCTAGGAGCTCAATAGCTCTTTCTCCGTGTCCGGTAAACGGAGTTTTGGTCATTTTACCCTTGATACAAGACTGGCAAGTCGCATAAGATTTATATTCAAAAGAGTTTAAATATCCATCTTTGTGTAACTTGTTTTGTCTTGTTTCGTTAATATGACCAAGTCTACAGTGCCAAAGAAAAGCTTCATTTAATTCTGAAAGTTTTCTTTTATTAGTGTGTTGTATACTGAAAACTGTGTGTTGATTTAGGACGTATATCCCGTTATTAAGTGTACTATACCCAACCAACATTTGATTCAGGTGAAAGTTCATAACATTGTTCTGCAATATAAAGTTATATCCTTCATTGTCTAACAAAGAAACTGATATTATATTACATAGCATACTTGGTACAAAATAACATGGGTTCAAAACCAATATACACCCAGATGGCAACCCCAAGTGATACTCTCCCACTGCGACTGTATGTACATTGGAACCATTTCCAACGCGGAGAGTATGGCCACCTGTCTTCAAAACTTTGCTATTTCTCAGTCCCTGCATAGAATTGCAAATGTGAGAACCTGAACCGATATCTAATACCCAGGAAGCAGAGTTTATTGAAAAACAGTTTTCTGTCACAAACACACCTGAAGCGGAAGCATCCCCATGCTTCTTCTTAAGATTCAAGTACTCCGTATAGTTGCGCTTCCAATGTCCTGTCTTGTGACAATGAAAACATTCACCTTTCCCCAAGTCTCCAGCTTTGGACTTTTCCTTTCCCTTCACCTTTTTAACTCCACCCTTAGGATTGGTGGGCTTCTTCTTTTTCTTTCCTTTGGCCTTAGCCTTTGGGCGAGAAGAAGAAGATTGCCCAATAGTCATAACGGGAGTTTTAATTGATTTCATAGTGCTCTCTGCACTCCTTAACATATTAAGGAGTTAAGGTACCTCCTTCTCCATGCCGTGCATGTTGAAGTTAACTATGAACTGAGCAAAGTGGAGGGGAGGGACTGCAGAATATTATCCGTAGATTGTTCATTGTCCATTGTCCATCCTAGGTCCTCAATCTCTTCTATAAGAGTTATCATCGTCAGAACATAGTCTCCTACCGGTGTGCCAGGGGTCATTCGCATCTGAAACAATTTCTTTGATGCTTCGTATCGTAATACGCGGGATTGCTCTCCATACAACTCTTTTGTATGGAGGAATATGGTTTGAATGTCCATATTCTCATGCTACTTTTGATGTGTATTGTCCATCGATGCAAGCGCGAGGCATTTGGCCGTGGCACAGTCAGCGTCCCATGTCTTGCGGACTTCAATATCCGCAACTGAGGATTTTGGACCTGGGGTGGGCGGGGCTGAAGCCGTGAGGACATATGATACTTTATCATAAGTCAAAGCTATTTTCATATTCCTCAGCCAGTCTTTATAATTGGTCCCATTCAGTTTGTTTTTATCTAGTAGAAGCTTGAGTCCAGTCATTGGTATCTGCCATTAAGAGAGAGAAAAGAATACACTCAGCGAAAGCTCTTGCATAGATCAGATTGGTTATTATCTTGTCTAATCGATGTCTCCCGCTGCTTTAATCAAGTTTTTCTTTCAAACCTTAAAAAGAAAACTAGCCAGGATTAATTACAGTCTACAATTTCGCTAACCGTTCAGCCAGGCCAGTGTCGGTACTTGAGGAAGGTTCCCCGTGCTTTCGTATGGACCTAATTAAAGTAAACCTCGTTTTCCTAGAGGCGTAGCCCCGTTAACACCTTTCTAGACACCTAATGAGTTAGCTAATTGTAAACTGCAAAACTCTCCTAGGAGAAACTATTGGCCACAGTGGGATCGTGATCCAACCATCATATGGAAGATATGCAATCTCATTGCAAATCTCAACACTTGAAATTCCCGATGTGATTTTTACCCCTAGTACTTATGACTTTAACTATGGTCAACAAATCATAAGTACCAGTCAAGTTCTACCCGTCATTTCTTGATCAATTAGACCCACCCATATGAACCTTAACTATAGTCAACAAAGTCGTATGAATGTCCTAATTAATCTGCATCATATGCAATGTAGGAAGACATCACTTAGCTACCGTACACTACGCCTTAACTAAAGTCAACAAACGTAGCACGAATACTAAGTACTCTACTTCCTAAAATGACGGAGGGTTGCGGATGATTTTTAAGAAAATCTTTAACGCTTTGAACTTGATATCGTCGTAGAATCAAATGGTTTTGAAAAGGAGTGGCTTGTGCTCCGCAGTTTTTGAAATACAGCTTTTTCATAAAGAGCCGAGTGGTTTTCAAATCCGATTCTACATCATCTTTTTAGGTTTATTTTCTTAACATTAATCATATTAATGTAATCCCATCATTTAAGTCCTTAATCCAATCACAGAAAAGAAACGAAAATAACACGTACGCTTATGCCATCCGCATTCGCCACAATGTTCCGTTATGCACCGTTAGGTTACTTAACTAACAGCATACCGGGACGGGACTAGCGCGGGTGCAAAACGTAAGCAACGTCTACTATATATCTCATATATAATATATCATCCGTCTCAGATATCACAGAACACAGGCAGCAGAAACATATATATAATGTGGGATATTCTAGGACGTCCGTATTTAGTATTTAGCCAACAATAGAAAATACGGATTCCACAGTCGCGATGAATAGCCAAGCCCACACCCCTAGACCCCTACGAGAGCGGCAAGTGACCCTACCAATCTTGGAGTTTAGGAGACCCGGTCTCGACTCCTCGAGATGGCCTCCCACTAAACCTCAGAACCCGGTCACTTGTGCTCCCCTCCTTGGGTCTATCCTAATGCGGAAAAGTAAATAATATACAACACTGGTGACATCAACCTCAACCCGGAAGTGCCCTAAATAAAAGAATATTATATTACATTTGAATTTTACATGAATGAAAAATAAAACTCTCATCTCACATAAAACCCCCCAGCTATTCAATCGCGAAAATCCTGCACATCATATCTCAGCAACACATAATATTATATATCATCAACGTAAGTAAGTATGCGTACCCCAATTGTCGTTGATGTATAGCAACGAAACCGGCGATATCAAACATACTACACTTACGGTCATAGAAAAGAAAGTGTAAAACTATAATATTTGGAATCCACATTCTCTTTAGACATCGTAAATGCGAAATATCATATACTTCGTATTTCATGCCTAACGATATGAATTCCACATATTGTATCACATTCCAGATAAATAGACAGTATTAAATTCTTTGAATGAATATTCAAATACCCAAAAATTCCCTAAAGCTCAAAACTTGAGTGGAGTTCAAAAACCCGGAGTGTGACACAGTAGTAGCGGTCCAGCCGTAGAAGGGTCAAGCCAACGCCTCACATGTGGCACGCCGTACTGCCTCATACCCTAAGGTTCAAAAGGCAGTTTAAGACGGTCACATAATCAATTTAAGGTTTGTTGTCTTCTAGAGGGTCCACCACAAAAAAACTTGCACGTATTTCCGAAAGATTTAAACCCCGTGAAAAAGTGAGTAAATGATACTTGTTCGAACAATTCAATACTTTCTAAATTACCCGGAAATAAAAACGAAATTTAAAATTCCGATCGAATCATTGAACTCAAAACCACCCCAGAACATTCAACAGTGGATTCAGATTAAACATACTCAAAATATAAACAAGCAGGTAGGGAAAAACACTGTACAAAAATTAGGGAATGAGCCATCTGTACGGCCGCGGAGCCGCGGCCTAAGCAAGCTTGGGCCGCGGTTCCGTGGTCAAATGTACTGTTCATGGCCTCGAATTAAACTGTAGGTCTTATATTTACCTGCTGTATTTTTTAAGTATTTTTAATTCTGAAAAATAACAGATTTTAAAAAATGTCCAGAGAGTGTCCCGTAATTCCGTATTTCGGTTCGATTGGAGTTTTTACTTCGCTAAAGTATCGCTTAATGTTCTAGGTCGGCTCTGATACCAATGTTAGGTTTACCTAGCACCCTATGAGAGGTTTGTAAGCATCACATGTCACAAAAATCAAATTTTTATGTTGCTAAGTAAGCATACAAAGGATCTATCCTAGAAAAATTAGGGTTTCATAACAATACATGTAATAAAGGCTAGGGTTTTGAGAGTACAACCTTTGTAGCTCCCCTTTTTAGACTCCTTGGCCACTTGAGAGTTGGAAAACGATTAGCTTGAAGTCTTCTAACGTCCACGACGATCCACCCGAAGCTACTTTGTCCAAGCTTTCAACTTCACTTTATCAAGAGGATGAAATGAAGCTAACACTCTAAACAAGTGGGCTTGACTTGTGTAGAATGGTGTTGTGGTTCTCTTTCTCACTTCAAAATCCTATCTTTTTGAGTATTTTGCTCACTTGAAAGATCTAGAGAGCAAGAGATCAAGGTTGAAGAAGATGATGGCTTTTTAAGAAGAAGAGAAGATAAACTCTAATAAGAAAATGAAAAATATAAGTATATATTTTTTTTCCCTCTTCATCTCAAATCATGGTTATCTTTTATGGATATTTATTTCACTTTAGTTAAAACATAAGAGAAAGATTAAATCATGGTCAAAAGGCAGGTGAACATGGTTAGGTCAAAAGAAGAGTGTAGAAACTAATCCATGAATTAATCTTATCTCTTTTCTTTTGTTTTAGCATAAATAGAAATAATAATCCATAATATAAACCATGGTGTGAGTCTTATATTGCCACCATTTTCTATGTATAAACAACCATGATAGAATGATGTATGTATGCATGTGTGCATGCACATCCATATGTGCATGAACAAGAATGAATGCATACATGCATGCATACATCCAAAAGAAACAAGATAGGATTTCTAGTGAGAAGCTAATGGTTAAATGATAAATCAACACTTGATTTATCAACCCGGTCATATCACATACGATCCGACCAAAAGCAAGCCGCCCAATTAATATACGGTATCTTATACGCGCATTTTAACCGGGTCTATGCGCATATCGCGTACGCGCACCACAACGTTTCACCTGGACTAGGTAACTTCTTTGTGGGACTCTAAGACTCGTCAATACGCTGGCAGTGGGTGATGATCATATCAAGCACCCCCAAGCCGCAAGCGGTCAACTAAACGTAACGGCCATCCGGGTATTGAGCGATCAGATGAAAACAAGCGAACCTGCTACAACTCGAGTCGAGCCAACTGGCAACACTACCGTACAGTCCGGTCTCTTCGTCAGATATGCTGCATATCGAGTCTAGGGAAGGTAACGTCGACCCCAATAACTTAATAAGTCGTGCCGGTGAATGGTCTATAACAAATCGAGAAACTACTGATAACACTTATCAGTAAATCTCAGCAGCCCTGGCCAGGGACTTACTGATATAACCAGTCGAGCACAGCACAATATCAACTCCCTATACCTGGAGAGACGAAACCCCTCCTATCGCTCATTTCCTTCGTCTGTCTCGAGACTGTACCCAATGGCCACCTGTTTGCACGACTCAGTAGAGCCGTGGTAGGGTGGTAATCAAAGTACAGTGGGAGAGCACACAAGACTCTATGACGATCTCGGGTCTACAGACTAACCTGTACCAGTGTCACCTGAGAACTGCTATCCGACGATAGATATAATTCCATATAGGAGTTCTTGGTGAGTCCGTCCAGTGTACCCAGTCACCACTGAGCACCCGTATATGATCTTGATGTCAAACATCGATGAATGTGGGAACATCCATCGCCCATCACATGGGTCTAGTATCGTATACGCTAGTCTACTCTGGTATATCGATGCCCCGTCTCGATACACCTACGACTAGGGACATTTCTAAATATGCTTATAAACTACAGATATCCCACTAGTATGATCTCTATTATAATCACTGTAGTAAAGCCGATATTCTCAGGGCTTTATCAGCATGTATGAATGAATAAAAGCATGATCAAATCAACATATCAGATAAAGTAGAACCAGATAGCATACTATCATATCGAGCAAGAATTTACACTGAATATATATATATATATATATATATATATATATATACATGTACAGATACATCCACTATCATATAATGGCCTCTAGGGCATACATATATCCAAAAAAAACAAACCTATATATATGATGTTATTGGAACCAAGTTTTTTAAAAACTGACATTACAGACGTTTTCTTTTGCTTTGCATCATGGTATTCATTTTGGAATATCCTGCACCTCATTCGACGAGGTAAGGGCCGAGATCCCTTCATCGAGAATGACCCCTGGGGTAAAAGTTTGCGTCAATGTAATAGCTTTACTATAGTTAATTATTTTTGTTTTGCATCGTGGTATTCAGTTTGGAATATCCTGCACTTCATTCTACGAGGAAAGAGCCGAGATCCCTTCACCGGGAGTGACTTCTTTAGCAAAAGTTTTGGCCACTATATATTTGTAAAACCACTTGGATTCCTTCAACGAGATCAAGTTCATTACGTTAAAGGTTTTTCGCCAAAAACCAGCCGTAGCCCTCCGTCATTTCTTTCAGGTGGTACCTAGTATTCGTGCTGCGTTTGTTGGCCTTTGTCAAGGCGTAGTGTGCGGTAGCTAGATATTGCTTGTCTGTTGCATTGAGTTGCGATAGTCTAGGACAGCCGTAAAGACATATAAAGGGATTGGAGTGAGAGTAGGTAGGTATATGGTTACTGTCGTGAATCAGGATAGTGGAAGAGGTGTTACTAGGAATACCAGTTAAACCCCTTCGAAACATTTTCATGTTTCAGTTTCACCGTGCGATGTTAATTGATAACTATTTTCCCAGTTGGAATCTAACTCCAGGGAATGTATTTACCAGATCAGTTTCTCACATCTGCATGTTATTACAGATGGTGAGTGGGAGTAAGATATTGGAAATTAGGTGATTAGATCCTCATTATATCAGAATTCGTTGTAATTGGTGATATTTGAGGAAAACAACTGGATTTTGCTGGATGGCAAATATATGGATTTGAATATCCGTTGTTATGCACCAATTTCAAACTGATATATCTGTAAGTTTATTTTTATTAAGTGAGATATATCTTTTTTTGATATTATGTCTGTGACATTTACCTATATCGATTGGTGATTAGGTAAGGTGCATTCAATAGCGGTGTAATTCTTCTTAACCATACTGCAGTTTTCAAGCTACGACGCACAGGGTTTGAGTTGTTGAACTCAGGGGACTTATACAAAGTATTGTATGTTGTCCAGTGTCCATTAGGACAAAGGGGATGGTACTCGTACTATATTCTTTTTACATATGACTTCTCTAGTTCTGGACAAGTATTTCGTAGAACTGCAAAGTCCAGATATTGAGAAGTTATAGGTATAAGAATAAAGTAAAGAACCATTTGTTGGAAGTATCAGGATTCTTCGATGAAGTCGAAGATGTAGATACTTTTGTTTTGTATTCCGTTAATAGTAATGGTTTTGAGAACTTGTTTCTCTTTCAGGTCACTCATATATGGATGCACTCCTAGATGAGTAATGCTGATTGGCCTCTTTCCATTTGGATGATATGCACTGGAGACAGCTGCATGATTTTGAATCTGGTTCAAATTAGATTAGTGCTTTTGTTTCTATATAAGATATATATAGAATCAATTTGTATCTTAACGATGTTAAGGTATAGGGAGTTGTTCGGATGATTCTTAAAACCAGAATCCGGATAAACTCAAGGCACGTTTCAGTAATGGCTGTTTGGTGGTTATCCTGGGCTTTGACGAGGGTTAACTTTCTACCATCAGGAAGATCAATATTTATAATGTTCTTGACTCGCCACAGTTTTAGTAAAATGGACTTTTTCAGAAAAACAAAAGTGGGAGTATGGTAGAACTGGAAGTGATTCCAGAACCACAAACGATCACTGAAGATTGAATAGAACCTAAGGATTCAATTGGATTTGATGTTCCATTAGCCACTCCGCAGATTTGGTAGGTAACCTCAAGCACCCGAGAAATACTTTGGTCTTCTCAGTGACGGTGACAGGAAGGTTCTTGTTTACCCAGACTTGCCATTGCTGGTGTTCTAGACTATAAGATCCGGGAGGAGGATGAGTATAGCGTCGTTCTAAACTAGTTTTGGAAATGCACGTGTATATGACTCTGCCAGAGGGTTATTGTAGTCAGTGGGAGCAGCGGAAGCATAGTGAGTAAGTTGCTTATGTCTATTTATAGACTAAAGCAGGTATAGAGGAAATAGATAATCTATTTTTGATGTAACAGTCATAGGTCTTGACCTCATCAGAATAGGAGATGGATCTGGTAAGAAGGTAGTAGAGAGTGATGTCCAGATATTGGGATGACATGCACTTGATAGGAAGAGTTATTCCTATACTACGATCGGTTATACTGTGGTTGTCATAAAGTTGTTTCTCCACATAGGATATGGATATAATATCAGGGTTTCTGGTTACTAGATCTATAGTTTTAGATCTAGATTTGGGAAGTATCCTAATTTGGGTAATTTGACATTATTCTAAAGATATTTTAGAATGGACGACTCCTGACATGGTGGAGTACCTGCAGGTGATGGAGTCACCCTCTCTAAAGGTGTCTTACAGACTACAGGAGAGAGGGGTCGGCATGATTAACAAATCACTTGCTTAGACAATTGAGTTAATTATGAAATGTCAAGTACCATACCAGATATTGTTTTTTGCACTAGATGCAATAAACATATATTAATCCAATCCTGGGGGAACATTGGGAAGCAATTTATGAACATAAGTGAATGTTCTAGGGAAATGATTACGGCAGCCTCCTTCAGGAGACGGTTATCATTTCAGGCTTCCAAGGTGACCTGGATGATAGAGTGACTGTCAGAGTTCTAGTTTTTCCCTCATTTGAGGGACAGTTTGTTGGACAGGTGGTCCAAGCGGATACTGAGAAAGGTATGGCGCAGGATACTGATTAAATTCAGTGGACGATACAGTCTAAGTAGTTTGCTGGATTTGGAGTTCATTTGTGAACTAGGTCCCATCAGATATCCAGACAAATTCTAAGACAGCTATTACTCTCGGGAGATAGTCTTCTCCACGAAGTTGAGATATGGAGAGATACAGAAAGAAATATTGGAGCGGATCCACTCACTGAGGCTATTTCTCGAACGCAATTATTTTCGCAAACGGGCGTTGCGAAACTGATTAGTAGAGAAGTTGGGTGTTCGGTATCATACGGGCTGTGAGTATGTGACATCGCAATAATTGGCCTTAAGTGCAAGTGGGAGATTGTTGGCTATAGTGCCCCCAAGGCAATTATCATAGTCGCGGACTTATGATTATGATGATTGAAGCAGGACCTATACCGATAAAACTGTCGTACTGTAACATTTCAAAAAAAATAAATTATTATTTTTGAGAATTTTTATAATTTAATATTAATTTTAATGAATATTTTAATATTTCGGTATAATTAAATACCGATAAATTGGAAAAAATTTGGAAAATTATAGAAATTAATAAAAGAGGGTGTTTTATGTGAATTATGCCATTTTTAAGTTTTTATGATTAATTATATGCTAATATAGTGCTAATCGCGATTAAAAATCGTTAATCACGTGTAAGCTTGTTTTGTGTGAAACATGCACCATACTTTTTTTTAGCACTTGTGCATTTCTACCATGGTTTGTTTTGGGTTACTATTGAGGAAAGAAGAAAAATGGATTAGAGGGAATAAGAAAAGAAAAGAAAAAGGGATAGAATAGAATATTGAGGTATGGTGAAGAGAGAGAAAGGGGGGGGGGGTTTGCCTTGACTTGGACTTGGGCATTCTCTCATGTTTCCAACACCCATTTCTCTCCCTCCCCTTCACATGCTGCTGCTGCTGCTTCCTTCACCTCCCTCCCCTCTTCAAGTCCTCAAAACACATCCAAAAACACTTCAAAACCCCACTCCCATTTCACTAAAAAGATGCACAAGCTCAAGGCAAACACATTGGACCAAGAAAGCAAGGATTTTGGCCACTTGGGGAAACTCAAGAAAATTCTTGAGTTGCCAAATGAGGTATTTTCTGAACCACTAGCTTATTTTTCCCATTACTTATACCCCCATGTCATGATAGAACCGATATTGTGAGATTTTGTGGACTTAGAAAATTCTAGTTAGGGTTTATGCGAATTTGAGAGTTGTGATGTGAAATTGAACTCAGTAGAGACCACACAAACACCCTAGTGCTAGAATTAAGACCCAAACCTGAAACTTGAAACCGGAATACGGATTTAGAAACTGATATCGGAAGATTTGTGGAATCTGCGAAGGTTATATGAGATCTGCTATCACCACGAGACTCTGAAAATTATTTTGGATTGTCAGTGAGATGTGCAGGCACCCAGGAAGCTAGACCTAAGACCCCAGCCCCTAACTCCCTGACTCGGCCGCAAATAAATCCTTTCTGGCCATAAATTGTGGCCAGACCAGGGTGGATTTGGCTCGTTTTTGTTCTGTAGCCCCATCTCCAGTAAATTAGACCCCTGGCATGTGCAAAATTGTCCAATTTGACCTAGGGTAGAATCTGGAGCCTTTTTCCTAAGTTGTTGTTTTTATTCGTGTTTCCGTATTGCGTATTTTGAGTTGTGGAATTGTGTATCTGTGTTTTACCTCGATCACTTGACCTTTGTACGACGAGATCGAGGGTTGTTTGATGGTTTTGAAAGCGGAGTCTATAGGTTCTAACCTATAAGCATTAGCGTGTCGTTTTGGGTATTCCCTATGTGATTTTAATACGCGTTCCGATTATGTTATCTATGTAGGTACCATCATGTGGATTCCATACGATGAAGAAGACGAAGGCGACATCGACATAGACATGCAGGATCCAAGGTGAGTAGATTATATCTACGGGGGAAGTCGGGTTGATAGCGTATAGCACCCCTGCAGTTCGATATATAGTATACTATATATATATACTATATATATGATAGCTTATGTGTGAAATGGTTATTCAGGACATGTTTAGGTGTATGATGGATAGAATAGGGTTTAGATGTAAACTAGTATAGTTCCTAGTTGCCAACCCTAGAATAGGTTTACACTCACACGCACACACATGCTTATTGCTATACATATACCTACATGATGAGAATAGTGGATGATATTTGGAGATGAGTCGATGATATTGTGCATACTGCCATGAGATCGGTGATATGATCTGATTCGTATTTGGGATACGACAGGTGATTTTAGCGGGCCTTTTGACGTGTGTTGCACACACTACATTTATATTTATATAGATGGTATCGATTTGTAATAGACTTAGATCAGTACCCCAGATCATGAGATATGATGATACGGATACCTGATAATTGATGAGAGGATTGTGATATGGACCGTACCCAGCTTTTGGGATGCCGTACGATGATTTACCGTGCGAGCTTCATATTGATGATAGATCCGCACTCATGACTCGAGGATGTCATATGATATTGTATCGTACGCGGTACCTTTGAGGCAAGATCACCGACTATTATACTTTTATATATATATATATATATATATATATATATATATATATCGACTCAGATTTAGGTGGTTTCCATACCCATCCTAACTGACTTGTTAGTTAGAGCTGTAGTTTTGCTAGCAGATGTTAGGCTAGGTTGATGTCATACCTATTTCCAAAAACTAACGAATCGGGAGTATTTTAAAGACAGGCAAAGGGATTCTACGGATATTTTCAAAAGACGCATCTTTTCTTAAAAACACCGTAGCCCTTATTTTACTAAAAACTCCGATTCATCTTATTTCAAATGGCAAACTGTATGACTTTTTATATTGATGCAGATGCATCACTGTTGCATTTATTAGTCGATTTCTGCATACTCTTGTTATTCGCATCGCATTGCATGTGCAATTGGTTATTGTTACATAAAACTCATGCTGTTAGGACACCAGTACCATTATCGATGATGCATATGTTCCACGTACACCTGCTTGCCGGCTCACACACTTCATCATCGATAATTGCCATGTCACTACACTGTAGTATTGTTGCATTCAGGATATGATCCCTTGCATGGAATACTTGTGTACATACCTATTGTACACCCATACTTGCATACATATGTATTTCCACATACATAGACGATTCTGTCTTGATTTGGAGATTTAGGAACCGCAAGATATATCTTAAAACTGCATTCATTTTAAAAGAGTGGTTTCCCTCAATATGTGCATATTACTATTCCTTGCTGCATGACATACTGATATGCTTACATTCTTTTATACGTCGCATACATCATGCTTTATGATTATACGCATTGAGATATGTTGTTTCCATGATATTTCTGCATTTGTGAACCATGGGTATTTCAAAGAGAGTATGTATTGTTTTAAAAACCCGGTTACCCTTGATATGATATTTCAGTGCGTCCACCATGCGTTTTCTCGGTTCTGAGACGTGTGCTCAAAACCCGATTCGAGGAGTTGGATGATTCGTTTGCGGGTTCATGGTGGACCCGGTATGGTTCCCCGGGGCGAGAAATGTTTTTCGTGGAGCAGACTATGAGCCTGGCAGGGTGGCGAGTACCTATCGGTGATTGTATTTGAGCTCGGCGGATATCCGGAGGATACCGACCGGAGTTGATAGATGATATGGGCCGATCCAGACTGACGGAGCCCGATATATGAGGATTTACATGCCGATGCTAGGCACAGGTTTCATGATGTTTTTGAGTGTCGATACTTGACACTCAGGTTCCATGATTTTGATATGTCACGAACGACATATGTTGATTTACATCCTCATACTTCCATGCATATGTTTATGATATTTACATGCATGATGCTTATTGTCATTGGGTGATACGTAGACGATTTCCACATACATATATTGACATTGATGACATTGATCACATAGTTGGATGATATCCACATATTCATAGACTTCAAGATATAGTCGACATTGATCATACCTCATACTTATGATATGTTATTACCTGAGGAACTGGCACGAACGCTTGGCACTACACTCATGTATAGATGTTACATTGCCACCTTATCATGCTTCAGACTTATTCATTTGAGGTTTATATATATATTGATCGTATTGACTTAGGATTGTGTCATACATACGATTTCTGCTCTGTGATATTTTCTATTCACGAGTTGGCAACTCACCCCCGTTGTGCCACAGTTTCTTGCAGGTTTTGCCGTACAGGTTTCTTTGCGGATTTTCTGGTACACTAGTTCCCTTTTGGGTGACTTGCTTTGGTAGGTGGATTATTTTGCATCAGAACCACCATTGTATATGTATTATTCAGTTGTATCTAGAAATTCCATCAACCAAACTTGTAAATTCTTTCAGACTTAGAAAACCAGTTATGTATTATTTCGACCTAGATTCGCGTGTTGTAGTATTATGGTTTTCATGCTGATTTTGAGTTTTCCTTTGAGTTTTGATCTTCGCCCTTCGGCGTTGTATATTATACTGCTTGCGTGGTTGTGACCGTCGATTGACGAAGAGATAGCTCCCGCTTGGGGATGCCTTTTATTGTGCATATATATATTATTCATGTTGTACCCCGTTCGGGGCCAGTATTTTCAAAGGAAACTCTGCCGAAATTTTTAGAAAAGATATGGAGGATTTAAAAATGCATATTCGGCTTACCTATTTTACAACTCTTGTTTTAAAAACTTGTTTTCTTCACTTCTTAAAACTATTTCCTTTATTTTTTTTTACTTAAAAATGGTTTTAGATTTCTGGGCTTTTGGCTTACTTGGATTAGATGGAGTCCTATAGATTTCATATGATTCAAGTGCCAGTCACGGGCTATTTCGGGTCGTAACAAAGTAGGTATCGGAGCGCTAGGTTAACCTTGGTTCGAGTCTAAGTTTGACTATGTGGAGCTTTGAGCGTTTATATATACAGGGAACTTAGGCTTGACCTTACGGAACTTAGACTTAGTCGAGGGGGTATTATACCCGAACTTTCATCGCGTAGGATGACCCTTGGTTGATGGAGTAGGTAGCTTGAGTAGAGTGATGTACCGTACATATGTTCCACGGAATATTTACGATACGCTACTCCGCTTAAGAAACCTTAGGATGTACATTTCCTTGCACAGTATTATATCATTCCTATGATCTATCCTCATCGATACTGGTTATGATTTTGCTGCCACGATTGCACGGGAAGAGAGAGCTGCGGCTAGAGTTGCGTTAGCTTGAGCTCGTCATGGACGAAGACTGACCAGGGCGTGATTCCAGAGACATACGATTGCATATGGAGGTGTCGTCATTTTGTGTTCTCGCGCCATGAGCGCTTGACAGATCGCTCTTACGAGATTTCCCGGATGTGCTGATCGGCACCAGAGGATCAGGCTACTGCTAGAGGCCAGCCAGGATGTGATGACCATTGATATATCGCTTATTCATGATGATTGAGGCACTGTTCAGCATACAGACGAATGAGCCAGTGGTTGCTGCAAATGACGAGATATCGCCCAGATGATTGGAGCTTCTGTAGCATGAGTATATATACTTAGAGTAACCTGAGGATGAATGACTAGGACAGGTGGTTCATTCGCTTACCCCGATGCGAGGTCATCAGATAGATTGATTCCAGCTAGAGACGACTTCACACAGATTCGTTGAGAGTTGATAGAGACGATCGAATGTCAGGAACCCGATTCCAAGTTTAAAGTATTCGGAAAGACATGCAAGCGATTCTATGGACCCTGTAGAAGAATGAAACCCTAACTCGACATAATGACCGTGTGAAAGCCTTTAAACATTAGTGTTTGCGGCAGTTTCGCGGCGCCATTAGTGAGGCTTGGGTTTGCCCTTCTATGGCTGGACCACCGATGCTGTGATATGTACTCGATACTAATAAACTGTACCCAAGATGTTGATCTCTTGGGGATTTGTGAGGTTTTGACGAATCGATCGGACGGTTCGACATCATTCAGATATCATGTGATGGGACACATTTCTTGGGAGACTCCAGATACGAGTATAGCCGTTGGAGCGCAGTCCATGCAGCCACAAGAAGACTAGTCCGAATCAGTCGACATTGGAACAAAGTGGAGCAAAGAATTTGCACGAGATTTCGACGAGATGGCATTCCACTCCGCTGACATCAGAGATGCGATACGCATGCAGAGGCATTGTATATGGATATACCTTCCAGAAGGAGTCGCGATGAGCATACAGCCGTTCCGGATCAAGAATTAGCTTTAGTAATGGACGATGACTTCCGGAAAATTCGGCAGAAATGAGAATTGAGAGAGACTTCGACAGGACCTTTCTGGAATACTATACGAGAAGACTTGGACCCAGGAGTGGTCATATTGCGCACACCCAGCAGGCCAGAGTTCGGCATCGTCGACGAGATAGTTGATCAGGTTAGGATAGAGGACCTCACCCAGATGCGTTGTGAATTGACCAAGAAAGGTCGAGTATGGAGTATACCTCCGCAGGTTGGGACAAGTTCCCAAAGACGTGTTCAGCCAGATATCTTCTACAGAGTGATGAAGATACCGAGTTCGTTATTTCAAGTCCGTGTGAGAAACTTTGGATTGACTGTAGCCGAGAAAATTTGCAGTGCGCAGATAGAGACATGACGTCGAAGCGGATGACGATACAGACAAGTGGGACAAGAGGTTCGTGTGAGATGCTGATGAGCTGTTGTTACTCCCCGTTAAGATTAAAGGTCGGGTATGTCTACATAGGCATTGGGATGAGACCAGTTTCCGAGGAAATGCTGTGCTGAGGACGCAGATGATCAGAGAAGTGCCAAGATGGAATCGCCCCCGTTAGCACACCTGACAGGGCCGATGAGCCGATGGATTGCGAGATTGTTAATCCCCAGAGGAGATAAGGACCCAAAGACAGAGGACGCCAGACCATGAGCAAGAGGCAAGTAGATATCTTGTGCTGCTAGCATTGGATGCACCGATACCTTCTCGACCTTGAAGGAGGATACATCGACGGCGGTATTTATGATTTGTGATTTTGTGATTCGATTATCACGTATCCGTCACCTTGGATTTCGGTATTTTAGGCGATCTATTCGCATGATTTAGTCTTGATGGCTGAGCTCCATGATATTTGTTTTCGTGCACCATGGTTGCACCTACTGGGTATTTATATTTTGCGCATAGGTATTACGCTTGAGGTACTAATCGTGATTTCATGCCGGTGATTTGACTTATGCTTTCAACATAGTTTTCATGCGCTTTTATGCTTAGATTTGATTTGTGCACGCTGATGCACATGGTGGTGAGCTTATATACCGCGGTATACCTTTTTTTGATTGAGGCGTATTGTATACCGTCGATCTTGATTCTGATATTGATATTGATTTCTTGCACTCTATGCATTTGATTTGGATTTTCGCGCGTGTTGAGCGCAGGTTTTGAGATACGATTTTGGTGCACACTAGATGCACTAAATCGGGATTCTTTGTGCATGTCAGGTGCACCTGATTTTGCTGTCAGGCACGCCCGTTGCCCTTGGCAGATGTTTCGTGCACACCCGTTGCACCTAGATGATGTTTTTGTGCACATGCATGGCACGTATATGGATTTTGATTTCCGTGCGCACCAGACGCACAGGGTATTCTTATATACATTTTTGGGATTTATTCCTTATGGACCTGCACGTTTTTATGATATTTGCTATTTGTTTTCGTACTGAGTAGTCAGAGGACAGTGCCTGGATATACTTTTCATGCATTTACTCCAGCTATTTACATGTATAGATTTGATATCTACATGTATAGTTATGATTTATGTCATATTGGTTTTGTTTTGAATTTGGCAGTGTGTCTGTACCATAACTCCGATGATTGCGGGATACTTGACGGAGTTTTGTTTTTGAGTGATTTGCTCATTGTACTTGCGCAAGCATTGCGCTATGATGCGTTTTATGTATTGATGATTTTGGAGCCCCGACGACTTGGACTTTTTATTGAAATGTTTTGGAATTTGGGGGTTTAAATTTAAATTCGGGGACTGAATTTCATTAAGGGGGGAAGATTGTAACATTTCAAAAAAATAAAATATTATTTTTGGGAATTTTTATAATTTAATATTAATTTTAATGAATATTTTAATATTTCGGTATAATTAAATACCGATAAATTGGGAAAAATTTGGAAAATTATAGAAATTACTAAAAGAGGGTGTTTTATGTGAATTATGTCATTTTTAAGTTTTTATGATTAATTATATGCTAACATAGTGCTAATCGCGATTAAAAATCGCTAATCGCGTGTAAGCTTTTTTTGTGCAAAACATGCACCATACTTTTTTTTATCACTTGTGCATTTCTACCATAGTTTGTTTTGGGTTACTATTGAGGAGAGAAGGAAAATGGATTAGAGGGAATAAGAAAATAAAAGAAAAAGGGATAGAATAGAATATTGAGGTATGGTGAAGAGAGAGAAAGGGAGGGTTTGCCTTGACTTGGACTTGGGCATTCTCTCATGTTTCCAACACTAATTTCTTTCCCTCTCCTTCACTTGCTGCTGCTGCTGCTTCCTTCACCTCCTTCCCCTCTTCAAGTCCTCAAAACACATCCAAAAACACTTCAAAACCCCACTCCCATTTCACTAAAAAGATGCACAAGCTCAAGGCAAACACATTGGACCAAAAAAGCAAGGATTTTGGCCACTTGGGGAAACTCAAGAAAATTCTTGAGTTGCCAAATGAGCTATTTTCTGAACCACTAGCTTAGTTTTCCCATTACTTATACCCCCATGTCATGATAGAACCGATATTGTGAGATTTTGTGGACTTAGAAAATTCTAGTTAGGGTTTATGGGAATTTGAGAGTTGTAATGTGAAATTGAACTTAGTAGAGGCCACACAAACCCCCTAGTGCTAGAATTAAGACCCAAACCTGAGACTTGAAACCGGAATACGGATTTAGAAACTGATATCGGAAGATTTATGGAATTTGTGAAGGTTATATGAGATCTGCTATCACCACGAGACTCTAAAAATTATTTTGGATTGGCAGTGAGATGTGCAGGCACCCAGGAAGCTAGACCCAAGACCCCAGCCTCGAACTCCCTGACTCGGCTGTAAATAAATCCTTTCTGGCCACAAATTGCAGCCAGACTAGGGTGGATTTGGCTCGTTTTTGTTCTGTAGCCCCATCTCCAGTAAATTAGACCCCTGGCATGTGCAAAATTATCCAATTTGACCTAGGGTAGAATCTGGAGCCTTTTTCCTAAGTTGCTGTTTTTATTCGTGTTTCCGTATTGCGTATTTTGAATTCTGGAATTGTGTGTCTGTGTTTTACCTCGATCACTTGACGTTTGTACGACGAGATCGAGCGTTGCATGATGGTTTTGAAAGCGGAGCCTATAGGTTCTAACCTATAGGCATTAGCGTGCCGTTTTGGGTATTCCCTATGTGATTTTAATACGCGTTCCGATTATATTTTCTATGTAGGTACAATCATGTGGATTCCATACGATGAAGAAGACGAAGGCGACATCGACATAGACACGCAGGATGCAAGGTGAGTAGATTATATCTACGGGGGAAGTCGGGTTGATGGCGTATAGCACCCCCGCAGTTTGATATATAGTATACTATATATATATTATATATATGATACCTTATGTGTGAAATGGTTATTCAGGACATGATTAGGTGTACGATGAATAGAATAGGGTTTAGATGTAAACTAGTATAGTTCCTAGTTGCGAACCCTAGAATAGGTTTACACTCACACGCACACACATGCTTATTGCTATACATATACCTACATTATGAGAATAGTGGATGATATTTGGAAATGAGTCGATGATATTGGGCATAGTGCCATGAGATCGGTGATATGATGTGATTCGTATTTGGGATACGACAGGTGATTTTAGCAGGCCTTTTGACGTGTGTTGCACACACTACATTTATATTTATATAGATGGTATCGATTTGTATTAGACTTAGATCAGTACCCCAGATCATGAGATATGATGATACGGATACCTGATAATTGATGAGATGATTGTGATATGGACCGTACCCAGCTTTTGGGATATCCTATGATGATTTACCGTACGAGCTTCATATTGATGATAGATCCGCACTCATGACTCGAGGATGTCATATGATATGTATCGTACGCGGTACCTTTGAGGCGGGATCACCGACTATTATACTTTTATATATATATATCAACTCAGATTTAGGTGGTTTCCATACCCCTCCTAACTGACTTGTTAGTTAGAGCTGTAGTTTTGCTAGTAGATGTTAGGCTAGGTTGATGTCATACCTATTTCCAAAAACTAACGAATCGGGAGTATTTTAAAGACAGGCAAAGGGATTCTACGGATATTTTCAAAAGATGCATCTTTTCTTAAAAACACCGTAGCCCTTATTTTACTGAAAACCCCGATTGGCCTTATTTCAAATGGCAAACTGTATGACTTTTTATATTGATGCAGATGCGTCACTGTTGCATTTATTACTCGATTTCTGCAAACTCTTGTTATTCGCATCGAATTGCATGTGCAATTGGTTATTGTTACATAAAACTCATAATGTTAGGACACCAGCACCATTATCGATGATGCATATGTTCCACATACACCTGCTTGCCGGCTCACACACTTTATCATCGATAATTGCCATGTCACTACACTGTAGTATTGTTGCATTCAGGATATGATCCCTTGCTTGGAATACTTGTGTATATACCTATTGTACACCCATACTTGCATACATATGTATTTGCACATACATAGACGATTCTGTCTTGATTTAGAGATTTGGGAACCGCAAGATATATCTTAAAACTGCATTCATTTTAAAAGAGCGGTTTCCCTCAATGTGTGCATATTACTATTCCTTGTTGCATGACATACTGATATGCTTACATTCTTTTATACGTCGCATACATCACGCTTAATGATTATACGCATTGAGATATGTTGTTTCCATGATATTTCTGGATTTGTGAACCGTGGGTATTTCAAAGAGATTATGTATTGTTTTAAAAACCCGGTTACCCTTGATATGATATTTCAGTGCGTCCACCATGCGTTTTCTTGGTTCTGAGACGTGTGCTTGAAACCCGATTCGAGGAGTAGGATGATCCGTTTGCGGGTTCATGGTGGACCCGGTATGGTTCCCCGGGGCGAGAAATGATTTTCGTGGAGCAGAAGATGAGCCTGGCAGGGTGGCGAGTACCTACCAGTGATTGTATTTGAGCTCGGCGGATATCCGGAGGATACCGATCGGAGTTGAGAGATGATATGGGCCGATCCAGACTGACGAAGCCTGATATATGAGAATTTACGTGCCGGTGCTAGGCACAGGTTTCATGATGTTTTCGAGTGTCGATGCTTGACATTCAGGTTCCATGATTTTGATATGTCGCGAGCGACACATGTTGATTTTGTTGGATATATGTATGCCCTAAAGGCCATTATGTGATTATGGATGTATTTATACATGTATATATATATTCAGTGTACATTCTTGCTCGACATGATAGTATGCTATCTGGTTCTTTTTTATCTGACATGTTCATTTGATCATTCTTTTATTCATTCATACATGTTGATAAAGCCCTGAGGATATAGGCTTGACTATTGTGATTATGATGGAGATCATACTAGTGGGATATCTGTAGTTTATAAGCATATCCTGAAATGTCCCTAGTCGTAGGTGTATCGAGACGGGGCATCGATATACCAGAGTAGACTAGCGTATATGATACTAGACCCATATGATGGGCGATGGATGTTCCCGCATTCATCGATGTTTGACATCAAGATCGTATACGGGTGCTAAGTGGTGACGGGGTACACTGGACGGACTCGCCGAGAACTCCTATATGGAATTATATCTATCGTCGGATAGCAGTTCTCAGGTAACACTGGTGCAGGTTAGTCTGTAGACCCGAGATCATCATAGAGTCTTGTGTGTTCTCCCACTGTACTTTGATTGCCAACCTACCACGGCTCTACTGAGTCGTGCAAACAGGTGGCCGTTGGGTACAGTCCCGAGACACATGAAGGCGATGAACGATAGGAGGGGTTTCGTCTCTCCTGGTATTGGGTGTTGATGCTGTGCTGTGCTCGACTGGCTATATCAGTAAGACCCTGGCCAGGGCTGTTGGGATTTGCTGATAAGTGTTATCAGTAGTTTCTCGATCTGTTATAGACCATTCATCGGCACGATTTATTGAGTTATTGGGGTCGACGTTACCATCCCTAGACTCGATATGCAGCATATCTGACGAAGTGACCGGACTGTACGGTAGTGTTGCCGGTTGGCTCGACGGGAGTTGAAACAGGTTCGCTTGTTTTCTTCTGATCGCTCAATACCCGGGTGGCCGTTATGTTTAGCTGACCGCTTGCGGCTTGTAGGTATTTAATATGATCATTACCTACTGCCGGCGTAATGACGAGTCTTAGAGTCCCATAATAAAGTTTCCTGGCTCAGGCGAAAAGATGTGGTGTGCATATGAGATATGCACGGGGACCCGATTAAATACGGATATATGATACCGTATATTAATCGGGCATTTTCTATTGGTCGGGTCGTATATGATATGACCGGTTTTCAAAATCAAGTGTTGATTTAACAAATGACTTTTAGATTAATTCTTTAATCAAACTCTTTTTCTATTTTGTATGCATACATGTATGCACATGATTATGTGCATGGATACATACATGCATACATAGTATCATGGTTGTTGATACAAGTTTGGTGGCAATGCAAGACTTACATTGTAGAATTATCTATTTATTTTTCATTTTGTAAAAAGGAAAGGATAATTCACAAGAGGTTAATGTTTATCATCTTTGACCATGCTACAACCACTTATTAACCTTGAGTTAATTATCCTTTTACTTTTAACTCATTTTGAAAAAGATCTAGATAATTCTAACCATGGATGAAGTGAGAAGGAATTTAAATATATTATTCTTTCTCATTTCATTTATTCACTCTTATCTCTTTTCGTTTTGTGAGAAAGCAAAGCCACCATCTTCTTCTTCCTCTCTTGATTATTTTCTTAAGTGAGGTTAATAAAAAGAAAGAGTTTTGATCAAAGAATACAAACCACATCATCATACTACACACATCTAGCCGGTTTGTGTAGGGTGTTTGCTCTACTCCATTGATACATCGAGTAAAGCAAGGAGCTTTAGGCAAAGGGGCTTCGGGTGGATCGTCGTGGATTTAGAAGACCTCAAGCGAACCTTTTTCCAACCCTCAAGTGTCCAAGGAGTCTAGCGTAGGGAGCTACAAAGATTGTACTCTCAAAACCTTAGCCTTTATTACTTGTGATGTTGTCTTTGTAATGAAACCCTAATTTTCTAGTGATGATTCTTTGTATGTTCACTTAGCACCTTAAAAACTTGATTTTGAGACATGTGATGCTTCCAAACCCTTCATGAGGTGCTAGGTAAACCTAAAATTGGTATCAGAGCCGACCTAGAACTTTAGGCGACACTTTAACGAAGTTAAAACTCCGATCAAACAAAAAAATACGAATTTTTAACCCTTTCTGGACAATTTTTTAAAACTGTGGTTTTTCAGTATTAAAAATGCTTAAAAAATTCAGTAGGTGAATATAAGCATCTCTGCAAAAAATGAAGCTGTGAAAAGTATATTCCACCGCGGAACCACGGCCAAAGCTTGCTTGGGCCGCGGCTCCGCGGCCGTACACATGAGATAATGCATCGTTTTTGTACAGTAATATTTATAACTGCTTGTATATATTTTTGGGTATTTTTAATCTGATTCAGGTGTTGGATGTTCTGGGGATTGTTTTGGATTCCGTGATTCGATCGGAATTTTAATCTCGTACCTTTTTCGAATAATTTAGAAAGTATTAAAAAGTTTGAACGGATATCATTAACTCACTTTTTCCCGACACGAAAAATTTTCAAGAGTTGAATCTTTTCTTGAGTTTAAATCTTTCGGAAATACGTGCAAGTTTTGTAGTGGACCCTCTAGAAGACAACAAACCTTAACTTGATTATGTGACTGTCCTGAACTGCCTTTTGAACCTTAGGGTTTGAGGCAGTACGACGTGCCACATGTGAGGCGTTGGGTTGACCCTTCTACGGCTGGACCGCTACTACTGTGACACATTCCGGGTTTGAGCTTTAGGAAATTTTGGGTATTTGATTATTTGATCGAAATGTTTAATACTGTCTATTTATCTGGAATGTGATACAATATGTGGAATTCATATAGTTAGGCATGAAATGCGAAGTATGTGATATTTCGGATTTACGATGTCTAAAGAGAATGTAGATTCGAAATGTTGTAGTTTTACACTTTCTTTTGTGTGATCGTAAGTGTAGTATGTCGCATATCGCCGGTTTCATTGCTATACATCAACGACAATCGGGGTACGCATACTTACTTACGTTGATGATATATGATATTATGTGTTGCTGAGATATGATGTGCATGATTGTCGCGATTGAATAGCCGGGGTTTTTTATGTGAGATGAGAGATTTATTTTCATTCATGTAAAATTCAAATGTAATGTAATATTCTTTTATTTGGGGCACTTCAGGGTTGAGGTTGATGTCACTAGTGTTGTATATTATTTACTTTTCCGCATTAGGATAGACCCAAGGAGGGGAGCACAAGTGACCGGGTTCTGGGGTTCTGGGGTTCAGTGGGAGGCCATCTCGAGGAGTCGAGACCGGGTCTCCTAAACTCCAGGATTGGTAGGGTCGCTTGCTGCTCTCGTAAGGGTCTAGGGGTGTGGGCTTGGCTATTCATCGTGACTGTGGAATCCGTATTTTCTATTGTTGGCTAAATACTAAATACGAACGTCCTAGTATATCCCACATTATATCTATGTTTCTGCTGCCTGTGTTCTGTGATATCTGAGACGAATGATATATTATATATGTGATATATAGTAGACGTTGCTTATGTTTTACACCCGCTCTAGTCCCGTCCCGGTATGCCGTTAGTTAAGTAACCTAACGATGCATAACGGAACATTGCGGCGAATGCGGATGGCATAAACGTACGTTGTATTTTCGTTTCTTTTCTGTGATTGGCTTAAGGACTTAAATGATGGGACTACATTAATATGATTAATGTAAAGAAAATAAACCTAAAAAGATGTTGTAGAATTGGATTTGAAAACCACTCGGCTCTTTATGAAAAAGCTATATTTCAAAACTGCGGAGCTCAAGCCACTCCTTTTGAAAAGCATTTTGATTCTACGACGATATCAAGTTCAAAGCGTTAAAGATTTTTTTAAAAATCATGCGCAACCCTCCGTCATTTTAGGAAGCAGAGTACTTAGTATTCATGCTACGTTTGTTGACCTTAGCCAAGGCGTAGTGTACGGTAGCTAAGTGATGTCTTCCTACAATGCATATGATGCAGATTAATTAGGACGGGCATATGACTTTGTTGACCTTAGTCAAGGGTCATGTAAACGGGTCTGATTAATCAAGAAATGACGGGTTGAACTTGACTAGTGCTTGTGATTTGTTGACCATAGCCAAGGTCATGAGTGCTAGGGGTAAAAATCACATCGGGAATTTCAAGTGTTGAAATTTGCAATGAGATTGCATACCTTCCATATGATGGTTGGATCCCGATCCCACTGTGGGCAATAGTTGCTCCTAGGAGAGTTTTGCAGTTTACAATTAGCTAACTCATTAGGTGTCTAGAAAGGTGTTAACGGGGCTACGCCTCTGGGAAAACGAGGTTTACTTTAATTAGGTCCGTGTGAAAGCACGGGGAACCACCCTCAAGTACCGACACTGGCCTAGCTGAACAGTTAGCGAAGTTGTAGACTGTAATTAATCCTGGCTAGTTTTCTTTTTAAGGTTTGAAAGAAAAACTTGATTAAAGCAGTGGGAGACATCGATTAGACAAAATAATAACCAATCTGATCTTTGCAAGAGCTTTCGCTGAGTGTATTCTTTTCTCTCTCTTAATGGCAGATACCAATGACTGGACTCAAGCTTCTACTAGATAAAAATAAACTGAATGGGACTAATTATAAAGACTGGCTGAGGAATCTGAAAATAGCCTTGACTTATGATAAAGTATCATATGTCCTTACGGCTTCAGCCCCGCCCGTCCCAGGTCCAAAATCCTCAGTTGCGGACAAAGAAGTCCGCAAGACATGGGACGCTGACTGTGCCACGGCCAAATGCCTCGTGCTTGCATCGATGGACAACACACATCAAAAGCAGCACAAGAATATGGACATTCAAGCCATATTTCTCCATACAATGGAGTTGTATGGAGAGCAATCCCGCGTATTACGATACGAAGCATTAAAGAAATTGTTTCAGATGCGAATGACCCCTGGCACATCAGTAGGAGACCATGTTCTGAAGATGATAGCTCTCATAGAAGAGCTTGAGGACCTCGGATGGACAATGTACAAAGAACAATATACGGATATTATTCTGCAGTCCCTCCCCTCCACCTTTACTCAATTCATAGTTAACTTCAACATGCACAACATGGAGAGGGAACTACCTGAACTCCTTAATATGTTAAGGAGTGCAGAGAGCACACTGAAATCAGTGAAAACTCTCGTTATGTCCGTTGGACAATCTTCCTCTTCTCGCCCAAAGGCTAAGGCCAAGGGAAAGAAAAAGAAGAAGCCTACCAATCCTAAGGGTAGAGTTAAAAAGGTTAAAGGGAAGGAAAAGTCCAAAGCTGGAGAATCGGGGAAAGGTGAATGTTTTCATTGCCATAAAACAGGACATTGGAAGCGCAACTGTACGGAGTACTTAAATCTCAAGAAGAAGCATGGGGATGCTTCCGCTTCAGGTGTGTTTGTGACAGAAAACTGTTTTTCAATAAACTCTGCTTCCTGGATATTAGATACCAGTTCAGTTTCTCACATTTCCAATTCTAAGCAGGGGCTGAGAAATAGCAAGGTTTTGAAAACAGGTGACCATACTCTCCGCATTAGAAATAGTTCCAATGTACATACAGTCACAGTGGGAGAGTATCACTTGGGGTTGCCATCTGGGTGTATATTGGTTTTGAACCCATGTTATTTTGTACCAAGTATGCTATGTAATATAATATCTGTTTCTTTGTTAGACAATGAAGGATATAACTTTATATTGCAGAACAATGTTATGAACATTCACCTGAATCAAATGTTGGTTGGGTATGGTACACTTAATAACGGGATATATGTCCTAAATCAACACACAGCTTTCAGCATACAACACACTAATAAAAGAAAACTTTCAGAAATAAATGAAGCTTTTCTTTTGCACTCTAGACTTGGTCATATTAACGAAACAAGACTAAACAAGTTACACAAAGATGGATATTTAAACTCTTTTGAATATAAATCTTATGCGACTTGCCAGTCTTGTATCAAGGGTAAAATGACCAAAACTCCGTTTACCGGACACGGAGAAAGAGCTACCGAGCTCCTAGGACTCATACATAGTGATGTATGTGGGCCAATGTCTACATAGGCTAGAGGCGGTTTTTCTTACTTCATTACTTTCACTGACGATTTCTCAAGATTCGGTCATGTATTTTTATTAAAGCACAAATCCGAAACTTTCGAGAAATTCACTGAATATAAACAAGAAGGAGAAAAACAAACCGGCTTGAGTATCAAGATGCTTCGATCAGATCGAGGTGGGGAGTACCTCAGTACAGAATTTGCAAACTTCCTAAAAGAGAATGGGATTCTCTCTCAACTCACTCCTCCTTACACACCACAGCACAACGGTGTTTCTGAACGACGGAATAGGACCCTATTAGATATGGTCCGATCCATGATGAGTGATGCTGAGTTACATGTCTCATTTTGGGGGCATGCATTGGAGACTGCAGCGTTTCTTCTGAACAGGGTTCCAACCAAAACCGTGTCTACCACGCCATATGAGATATGACATGGGAAGAGACCATCTCTTAAGAGAATTAAGATTTGGGGTTGCCCGGCCTATGTTAAAAAGCAGAATCCAGACAAACTCGAGACACGGTCAGTCATGTATAACTTTGTGAGATATCCAAGGAACTCTTATGGATATCTGTTGTACCACAAGGAGGAACAAAAGGTGTTTGTTTCTCAGCATGCCACATTCTTAGAAAAAGAGTTTTTCACAGATAAAGATGATAGCAATGTGGTGGATCTAGAAGAGGTTCTAGAGACATAAATTACAAATGACGACTTGGTTGAACCAGCTGTTGCAATAGAAACTGAGGAACCTCGGCCACTCCGTAGGTCTGGTAGGACTTCTCGCCCACCGGAGAGGTACTACGGTTTCCTCATTGATGGTGACAGAGAAGACTGCATCATGGAGGATGATGATCCTACCAGTTTTCAGCAAGCTATCACGAGTGGAGACTCTGTGAAGTGGCTGGATGCCATGAGATCCGAAATGGAGTCTATGTACACCAACAAAGTATGGACTTTAGACATTGTACCCCCTGGGGTAAAACCTGTGGGGTGCAAATGGATCTTTAAAAGAAAGATTGGTGTAGATGGGCAGGCAGAGACCTATAAGGCAAGACTTGTGGCAAAGGGTTTTCGTCAAAAACCAGGTATGGACTATGACGAGACTTTTTCGCCCGTAGCCATGCTTAAATCCATTCGGATCCTACTTGCTATTGCTGCTCACTACGACTATGAAATCTGGTAGATGGACGTTAAAACGGCATTTCTAAATAGGGATTTAGAAGAATGTGTTTATATGGATCAGCCGGAGGGCTTCATTGACAGTGGGAGCAGCGGGAAAGCATGTAGATTGCTTAAATCCATATATGGGTTAAAGCAGGCATCACGGAGTTGGAACATCTGTTTCGATGATGTTATCAAAGAGTTTGATTTCATCAAAAATCTAGATGAACCTTGTGTTTATAAGAAGGGTGTAGGGAGAGCTGTCGCATTCCTCGTATTGTACGTGGATGACATTCTTCTGATAGGAAATGATATTCCTATGCTACAGTCGGTCAAATCTTTCTTATCACTAAGGTTCTCCATGAAGGACCTGGGTGATGCTACATACATCCTGGGCATTAGGATCTATAGGGATAGATCCAAAAGGTTGTTGGGATTGTCCCAAACCAGGTACATCAACACCATCCTAAAAAGGTTTAGTATGGAAGACTCCAAACGGGGTGCCTTACCCGCTTGCCATGGGGTCACTCTCTCCAAGGACTCTTGCCCAAAGACCGATGAAGAGAGAGCTCGCATGAGCATTATACCCTATACTTCGGCAGTAGGATCTATAATGTATGCGATGTTATGTACACGCCCAGATGTAGCTTATGCACTTAGTGTTGTAAGCAGGTATCAATCCAACCCAGGGGAGAATCACTGGATAGCTGTGAAGAACATTCTTAAGTACTTGCGAAGGACTAAAGAATTGTTCTTGGTGTATGGTAATGGAGATCTCCAAATGGAGGCCTTTACCGATTCGAGCTTCCAGAGCGATAAGGACGACAGCAAATCTATCTAAGGGCTTGTATTTACCCTTAATGGAGGGGCGGTAAGTTGGAAGAGTTCCAAACAGGATACCGTTGCAGACTCTACGATGGAGGCTGAATACATTGCTGCAAATGATGCCGCCAAGGAAGCCGTCTGGATGAGGAAGTTCGTCTTGGAGCTAGAAGTAGTTCCGACCATTATTGATCCAATACCATTGTATTGTGATAATAATGGGGCTATGGCGTTAGCCAAGGAGCCCAGGTCCTATCAGCAATCCAGGCACATCCTGAGGCGCTTTCATTTGATCCGAGAGATTGTAAATTGCTGCGAGATCGAGATTAAGAGAGTAGACACAAAGAATAACGCCGCGGATCCACTCACTAAGGCCCTCCCTCAGCCGCAGCATGAGAGACTTTTGGAGATGTTGGGTATGAGATACGCCAATAACTGGCCTTAGTGCAAGTGCGAGATTGTTGGATATATGTATGCGCTAGAGGCTATTATGTGATAGTATGCTATCTGGTTCTTCTTTATCTGATATATTCATTTGATCATGCTTTTATTCATTCATACATGTTGATAAAGCCCTGAGGATATAGGCTTGACTACTGTGATCATGATGGAGATCATACTAGTGGGACATCTGTAGTTTATAAGCATATCCTGAAATGTCCCTAGTCGTAGGTGTATCGAGACAGGGCATCGATATACCAGAGTAGACTAGCGTATATGATACTAGACCCATATGATGGGTGATGGATGTTCCCACATTCATCGATGTTTGACATCGAGATCGAATACGGGTGCTCAGTAGTGACTGGGTACACTGGACGGACTCGCCGAGAACTCCTATATGGAATTATATCTATCGTCGGATAGCAGTTCTCAGGTAACACTGGTGCAGGTTAATCTGTAGACCCGAGATCGTCATAGAGTCTTGAGTGTTCTCCCACTGTACTTTGATTACCACCCTACCACGGCTCTACTGAGTCGTGCAAACAGGTGGCCGTTGGGTACAGTCCCGAGACACACGAAGGCGATGAGCGATAGGAGGGGTTTCGTCTCTCCCGGTATTGGGAGTTGATGTTGTGCTGTGCTCGACAGGCTATATCAGTAAGACCCTGGCCAGGGCTGTTGGGATTTGCTGATAAGTGTTATCAGTAGTTTCTCGATCTGTTATAGACCATTCATCGGCACGACTTATTGAGTTATTGGGGTCGACGTTACCATCCCTAGACTCGATATGCAGCATATTTGATGAAGAGACCGGACTGTACGGTAGTGTTGCCGGTTGGCTCGACGGGAGTTGAAACAGGTTCGCTTGTTTTCTTCTGATCGCTCAATACCCGGGTGGCCGTTACGTTTAGCTGACCGCTTGCGTCTTGCAGGTATTTGATATGATCATTACCTACTGCCGGCATATTGACGAGTCTTAGAGTCCCATAATGAAGTTTCCTGGCTCAGGCGAAAAGATGTGGTGTGCATATGAGATATGCGCGGGGACCCGATTAAATGTGGATATGTGATACTGTATATTAATCGGGCAGGTCGTATGTGATATGACCGGTTTGCAAAATCAAGTGTTGATTTAACAAATGACTTTTAGATTAATTCTTTAATCAAACTCTTTTTCTATTTTGTATGCATATATGTATGCACATGATGATGTGCATGGATACATACATGCATACATAGTATCATGGTTGTTGATACAAGTTTGGTGGCAATGCAAGACTTACATTATAGAATTATCTATTTATTTTTCATTTTGTAAAAAGGAAAGGATAATTCACAAGAGGTTAATATTTATCATCTTTGACCATGCTACAACCACTTATTAACCTTGAGTTAATTATCCTTTTACTTTTAACTCATTTTGAAAAAGATCTAGATAATTCTAACCATGGTTGAAGTGAGAAGGAATTTAAATATATTATTCTTTCTCATTTCATTTATTCACTCTTATCTCTTTTCTTTTTGTGAGAAAGCAAAGCCACCATCTTCTTCTTTCTCTCTTGATTATTTTCTTAAGTGAGGTTAATAAAAAGAAAGAGTTTTGATCAAAGAATACAGACCACATAATCATACTACACACATCTAGCCGGTTTGTATAGGGTGTTTGCTCTACTCCATTGATACATCGAGTAAAGCAAGGAGCTTTGGGCAAAGGAGCATCGGGTGGATCGTCGTGGATTTAGAAAACCTCAAGTGCACCTTTTTCCAACCTTCAAGTGGCCAAGGAGTCTAGCGTAGGGAGCTACAAAGGTTGTACTCTCAAAACCCTAGCCTTTATTACTTGTGATGTTGTCTTTGTAATGAAACCCTAACTTTCTAGTGATGATTCTTTGTATGTTCACTTAGCACCTTAAAAACTTGATTTTGAGAAATGTGATGCTTCCAAACCCTTCATGAGGTGCTAGGTAAACCTAACAGATTTACATCCTCATACTTCCATGCATATGTTTATGATATTTACATGCATGATGCTTATTGTCATTGGGTGACACGTGGACGATTTCCACATACATATATTGACATTAGTGACATTGATCACATAGTTGGATGATATCCACATATTCATAGACTCCATGATATAGTCGACATTGATCATACCTCATACTTATGATATGTTATTACCTGAGGCACTGGCATGAGCGCTTGGCACTACACTCATGTATAGATGTTATATTGCCACCTGATCATGCTTCAGACTTATTCATTTGAGGTTTATATATATATTGATCGTATTGACTTAGGATTGTGTCATACATACGATTTCTGCTCTGTGCACGAGTTGGCAACTTACCCCCGTTGTGCCACAGTTTCTTGCAGGTTTTGCCGTACAGGTTTCTTTGCGGATTTTCTGGTACACTATTTTCCTTTCGGGTGACTTGCTTTGGTAGGTGGATTCTTTTGCATCAGAACCACCATTGTATATGTATTATTCAGTTGTATCTAGAAATTCCATCAACCAAACTTGTATATTGTTTCAGACTTAGAAGACCAGTTATGTATTATTTCGACCTTAGAGTCGTGCGTTGTAGTATTATGGTTTTCATGCTGATTTTGAGTTATCCTTTGAGTTTTGATCTTCGCCTTTCGGCGTTGTATATTATACTGCTTGCATGGTTGTGACCGTCGATTGACGAAGAGCTAGCTCCCGCTAGGGGATGCCTTTAATTGTGCATATATATATTATTCATGTTGTACCCCGTTCGGGGCCAGTATTTTCAAAGGAAACTCTGCCGAAATTTTTAGAAAAGATATGGAGGATTTAAAAATGCATATTCGGCTTACCTATTTTATAACTCTTGTTTTAAAAACTTGTTTTCTTCACTTCTTAAAACTATTTCCTTTATTTTTTTTTACTTAAAAATGGTTTTAGATTTCTGGGCTTTTGGCTTACTTGGATTAGATGGGGTCCTATAGACGTCATATGATTCAAGTGCCAGTCACGGGCTATTCCGGGTCGTGACACTTGCTCAAGATGATAGTATGCTATCTGTTTTGTCTTTATCATCATGTATATGTTGATAGAGCCCATTGGATTTTTGCTTGACTGCCAGCATTATGATGGAGATCATATATATGGGAGCTGGGGTCTATAAGCACATCCTTAAATGTCCGTAGTCGTAGGAGTATCGAGACCGGGTATCGATACTCCAGTGTAGACTAGTGTATACTGATCGAGACCCCGACGAGGGGCGGTGGCCAGGTCTCACAAACCATTGGTGTTAGTTTGTTCACCTAAGATAGTATGCAGGTGCTCATAGGGTTATGAGTACACTGGACGGACTCGCCGGGAACCTGCTAGTTGGTATTATACCTATTGTCAGATAGCAGTTCCCAGGTGACATGTGTAAAGGTTAGTCTGTCGACCTGAGATCGTCATTTGTCTCATTTGAGTTCCCACTGTGCTTTGATTACTACCCTACCACGGCTCAAAGGAGTCGTGCAAACAGGTTTTAGTTGGGTACAATCCCGAGCCACATGGAGGCACTGATCGGATCGTCGGGGATTCGTCTCTCCCGGTATTGGGGGTTGATGTCGCATTGTGTACGGGTGGCCATCACCGGAAATCCATGGCTATGGTGAACGAGAATTACCGATCCAGAATTGATAGTTTCTCAGGTGGTGATGGGTTACATACCGACACTAAATGTCGCGTTGTTGGGGGTCTGATTTTATCCACCCCCTAGACTCGATATACGATACTCTTATACGAACAGACCGGACTGTATGGATATTGTCACTGTCAGGCTCAGTAGGGGTTCAGGATGAGTTTGCTTGTCGGCTTCCCTTTCGCTCAATACCTGGATAGCCGTTACGTACGGCTAGTGCCACTGACGTGCTCGTGGTTAAACCCACTGCCAGCGTATTGACGAGTCTTTAGAGTCCCACACAGAGGGTTTTCACGGTTCATACGATATGGTGTACATGGTGTATGTTGATACATACAGGTGTCCGATTAAATATGTGCATGAGTTGCACAGGCTTTAATCGGACGGTTGATAATACTGGCGGCTTAGGATTAAGCCAGATTATTAAATCAGGTTTTGATTTAATAATTTACATATGTATTTATATATATGTATTCTAGTATTATTGTTCGCTGTTTATTTTCTCTCATGGCTATTCGTATTTTTGTACGAATACACGTATATGTATTTCGATACATGTACCGGGAAGTATTCCGTATTTTATACGGGATAGCTTCTAGAAGCTTTGCCACCTCATTATTTGATTTTCCATTTATGGAAATTCATTTGTTTAAAAATGACGTGGAGGGTGTGAGGTGGCATGAACATGGACATGGCATGGGTTTTAGGTATGGTGCATTTGTTTAATGCAATTGAAAAAGAAAATGATTTCTTGAGTGGAGGAGAGAGGCGGGGCCGGCTACTATTTTTGGGTGGGGGTTCATTTCAGGATTGATTACACACATGCTAGCCCACTCTCTCACTCTCTCAAGTTCACAAAACACTTAGCCATTTTTGTTCATGCCATGTCTTCATCACCTCCTTCTTGATCTTCTATGGTTGTTCCATGAGCATTTTGGGTAGAGAGAAAAATGTAGTGACACTTCCATACACCTCGACTCTCCATCGCTAGCGATTTTGGAGTGTCGGTTACCTCGTTCGACGAGATTGGAGCTTGCATCGTTTCCCTCGGGTAGATCATCGGAGATGGAGGAAGACCGGCAACCATACTACATCGAGGAATCGCTAGGAGCTTGGAATGAAGACCGAAGGACACGGATCAACTCGGTATAATGATTCTAACTCTTAGTTAGCTTGCTAGATTATGGTTTAAGGTCGATCCGTAAATAGGGTAGCAGTAGCGTCGGTTTCAGAAATTTTTGTTCCGCATTTTGGCCGCGTTTTGACGGTCGGGGTGCTGCCGGGACCCAACAGTACGTGCATAAATACACGTATGTGTCCGAACCCTATCGTAAAACCATACGAACTCTATATCGTTTCGCCTAAAGCAGGAAAACTCTCTGTGTGGGACTCTAAAGACTCGACTACTACGCTGGCAGTAGGTTTAACCACAGGCCGCAAGCGGTACTAGCTATACGTAACGGTCCCTAGGTAGATGTCGATAAGAAGGCCGATGAGGAAACTCATCCAAACTCCTACTGAGCCTGATGTGACAATCTCCGTACAGTCCGGTCTGTTCGTCTAGGACTATCGCATATCGGGCCTAGGGGGCAGCAAGCGTCAGTCCCCTAAAAGCGGTATAAGTCGTGTCGGAGTGAAGCCCATTACACCTTGAGAAGAAACTAGAAATCCTACCAGTAAATCTCATTTGCCTTTGTCAGGGACTTTGTGTAAAGGCTCTCCAAACACAGCGCGATATCAACTCCCAATACCGGGAGAGACGAATCCTATCTAACCGCCACTGCCTCCAAGTGCTTCGGGACTGCACCCAACTGCTACCTGTTTGGATGACTCCTTTGAGCCGTGGTAGGGTGGCAATCTAAGAATAGTGGGAACACACTCGAGATGAAGCAACAGTATCAAGTCTGCGGACTATGCTGTACTCATGTCACCTGGGAACTATTAACTGACGATGGGTATAATACCAACCAACAGTTCCCTGCAAGTCCTGTCTGGTATACCCGTAACCCAACGAGCACCTGTATACTATCTCCAGTACAACGTACTGATGGCTGTGGGACAGACCATCTCCCCTGCTGGGATGAGAAGCTTACACACTAGTCTACTCCGGAGTATCGATGCCCTGTCTCGATAATCCTACGACTAGGGACCTGAAAAAGGATGTGCTTATAGACTACCCAGCCCCCACTAGTATGACTGCCATCACAACGCTGGTAGTCAAACAAGATCCTAAGGGATCTATCAATATGTATTCGCGATATACTAACATATACACATATTAAGATAGATGTAAACCAAGTAGCATACTACCATGTTTAGCAAGACTGTTAATATAACTGTGAATATCCCAAGCTTCCATTAAGTAATATACAAACTAGTATTATACAATAATGGCCCCTAAGGCATATACACTAACAATCTCCCACTTGCACTAGGGCTATGTACTGGGGTATCGAAGACCTATCATCTCTGATAGTCTCTCGATCTGTGTCTGAGGTAAGGCCTTTGTGAATGGATCTGCAGTGTTTTCCTCTGTAGCAACTCTCCGGATCTCGATCTCCCGGTGATCTATGATCTCCCTGATCAGGTGATACCGCCTTAAGATGTGTCTGGACTTCTGATGGGACCTGGGTTCCTTTACTAAAGCTATAGCCCCGTTGTTGTCACAATACAGAGGTATTGGATCAACAATGGATGGAACCACCTTAAGTTCTATGAGGAACTTCTTCATCCAGACCGCTTCTTTTGCGGCATCGCAAGCAGCGATATACTCCGCTTCCATCATCGAGTCAGCAACGGTGTCCTGCTTAGAACTCTTCCAGCATACCGCCCCTCCATTGAGGGTAAAGACATAACCTGGCATGGACTCGGAGTCATCCTTATCACTCTGGAAGCTGGAATCAGCAAAGGCCTCGATCTTGAGGTCTTTTCCGCCGTAAACCAAGAACATCTCCCTAGTCCTTCTCAGGTACTTGAGAATGTTCTTTACTGCTATCCAGTACTTCTCCCCTGGGTCTGACTAATACCGGCTTACCACGCTCAGTGCGTAAGCTACATCTGGTCTGGTGCACAACATCGCATATATTACAGAGCCTACCGCAGAAGCGTAGGGTATAACTGACATGCGATCCCTTTCCAAATTAGTCTTGGGAGACATCTCTTTGGATAGGGTGATTCCGTGACAAGCCGGTAAATTACCACGCTTAGAATCTTCCATACTGAATCTTTTCAGTATAGTGTTGATATACCTGGACTGCGAAATTCCCAACATCCTCTTGGATCTATCACGACAGATCCGGATCCCCAGAATGTAAGAGGCATCACCCAGGTCTTTCATGGAGAACCTGTGTGACAAGAATCCTTTGACAGATTGTAGCATAGGAATGTCATTTCCTATCAAGAGAATGTCATCCACGTACAAGACGAGGAATACGACAGTTCGTGCTACAATTTTACTATATACATGGTTCCTCTGGATTTTTGATAAAGTCATATTCTTTGACTGTTTCATCAAAACAGATGTTCCAACTCTGCGATGCTTGCTTTAGTCCATAAATGGATTTAAGCAACTTGCACACTTTCCTGCTGCTCCCACTCTGATTGAAATCTTCTGGCTGATCCATATAGACGCACTCTTCTAAATTACCAATTAGAAAAGCCGTCTTTACGTCCATCTGCCAGATCTCATAATCATAGAAGGCAGAAATGGCAAGAAGGATTCGAATGGATTTGAGCATAGCCACTGGAGAAAAAGTTTCGTCATAGTCCAA
Organism: Agapanthus africanus; assembly: GCA_030015575.1. Taxonomy (NCBI): domain Eukaryota; kingdom Viridiplantae; phylum Streptophyta; class Magnoliopsida; order Asparagales; family Amaryllidaceae; genus Agapanthus; species Agapanthus africanus. The sequence continues at coordinate 286,407,855 of JASDDO010000029.1, forward strand.
ACTAGGTCTTTGACGAAAACCCTTTGCAACAAGTCTAGCCTTATAGGTTTCCACCTGTCCATCTACACCAATCTTTTTCTTGAAGATCCACTTGGATCCTATGGGTTTTACCCCATCTGGAGCAAAGTCCAAAATCCATACTTTGTTGGTGTACATGGACTCCATCTCATTCCGCATTGCATCGAGCCATCTTACTGAGTCGCTGCTCTGGATGGCCTGCTGGAAGCTAGTAGGTTCATCATTATCAATGATGCAATCTTCTCTATCCCCGTCCATGAGAAAACCGTAGTATCTCTCAGGCGGATGAGACCGCCTACTACTCCTGCGGAGGGGTACGGGAATGTCCTGTTCGTCATGAACTTCTGGTTCTACCAAACTTTCAGTAGTAGTTTGTGGTTCTGGAATTTCTTCCAGTTCTATTGCGCTCCCACTTATTTCCTTTTCTAAAATTTGCTGTTCTAGAAAATGGGCATTACGAGAAACAAAAATCTTTTGTTCCTCAATGTAATAGAATAAATATCCTTGGAGTTCTTTGGATATCCCACAAACTTACACTGCACTGATCGTGCCTCGAGTTTGTCCGCATGCTGCTTTTTAACAAAAGTTGGACATCCCCATATCTTCAGATACTGAAGATAGAGTTTCTTCTCGCTCCACATCTGATATGGCGTGATAGGCACAGTCTTGGTAGGAACCCTGTTCAAAAGATATGCAGCTGATTCTAGCGCATAACCCCAGAAAGATCGCGGTAACTCAGCATTACTCAGCATGGAACGTACCATATCCAATAGGGTTCGGTTCCGTCTTTCCGATACACCGTTATGCTGTGGAGTGTATGGAGGAGTAAGCTGAGAAAGAATTCCTTTCTCTTTTAGGTAACCCAGGAACTCGGCACTTAAGTATTCACCACCTCGATCAGATCTTAGTGTCTTGATACTTTTGTCGGTTTAGTTTTCTACTTCATTCTTATATTCTTAGAATTTCTCAAAGGTCTCGGATTTATGTTTCATCAAAAAAATGAATCCATACCTAGAGAAATCATTTGTAAAAGTAATGAAATATGAAAAACCTCCTCTTGCATGTGTAGACATTGGACCACATACATCGCTGTGTATGAGTCCTAAGAGCTCGCTCGCTCATACTCCATGTCCAGTGAATGGAGTCTTTGTCATCTTTCCTTTGAGACATGATTGACAAGTGGTATAAGATTGATATTCGAACGGATCCAAATATCCTTCTCTATGTAACTTAGTTAACCTTGTCTCATTGATGTGACTTAGTCTACAATACCATAGGAAAGCCTGATTTATATCTGGAGACTTTCTTTTTAGTGTGTTCTGGACATTGAAAATCTGTAATTGGTTTAACACATATATACCGTTATCTAGTGTACCGGACCCAATCAAACCATGATTAAGGTGGATGTTAACAACATCGCTTACAAACGTGAAATCATAACCTTGTTTTGATAACAATGATACTGATATGATATTACACGTTAAACTGGGTACACAAAAACAGTTATGCAAAACTAAAATATGTCCACTCGTCAATCCAAGGTGATAATCCCCTACGGACACAACACCCACGCTAGCTCCGTTAGCAACCTGGAGGGTCATATCACCAACCTTCAGCACTCTACGGTTTCTTAGTGCCTGCAATGAATTGCATATATGAGATCCTGATCTGGTATCCAATACCCAGGAAGTAGAGTTGATTGACAGACAATTTTCAATTACAAACACACCTGAAGTCGAAGCCACAGCTTGCTTCGATTCCTGGTTCTTGGAAATCCAAGCTTTGCAATCTTTCTTCCAAAGGCCTTTCCTACGACAGTGGAAGCACTCGTCCTTTGCCACTACTGGCACCGCAACTTTTGCCTTTCCCTTAACTCCCTCCTTACCGACACCACCTCTTGGTTTGGTAATGGCCTTCTTCTTCCTTCCTTTGGCCCTTACCTTGGACCTGGAAGAGGAAGCACTGCGAACAAACATAGTGGGTGTTTCCCTTGCTTTCTGCAAGGTGCCCTCTGCACTCCTCAACATGTTAAGGAGTTCTGGAAGTTCAACTTCTTTTCCTTGAATGTTGAAATTTAGAATAAACTGGGCGTAGGTGGAAGGAAGGGACTGGAGAATCAAGTCTGTATATAGATCATTCTCTAATGTTGTCCCGAGGTCTGCGAGCTCTTCAATATAGCCAATCATCTTAAAGACATGTTCTCCTACAGATGATCCGACGGCCATCCTCGACTGAAACAAGTTCTTCGAGGTCTCGTTTCTAACTATACGAGATTGCTCTCCATACAGTTCCTTGGTGTGGAGAAATATGGATTCTAGATCCATATTCTCGTGCCTCCTCTGATGTTCATTATTCATAGAGGCAAGCATGATGCATTTGGCTTTCACGCAATCTAACTCGCAGGTCTTGCGGATTTCCTTATCCGCGACATTGGATTCAGGACCTGGGATGGTAGGGGCCTTTGTAATAAGGACATACCCCAATTTGTCATAGGTAATAACCATCTTAACATTCCAGAACCAATCTTTATAATTTGGCCCTGTCAAAATATTTTTATCTAATAGTAACTTAAGGCCTGTCATGTTCTGGGTCGCTACAATTGAGAGAGAGAGGGAACACTTTAGCATGATGCTCTTCCAAGTTTAGAGTGGTTTTTAGTTTATCTAAACTGGATGGCTCTTACTGTTTCTCGAATCCCCCTTCAAACCAAAAAGGAAGAACTAGTCAGGACCATTCTCACCGTACAATACTTGCTTAACCGTTCAGCCAGGCCGGTGTTGGTACTTCGAGGGAGGTTTTACGATGCTTTCGCGAAGTTCCTTAATTAAATAAGCTCTTTTCTCTGGGGGCGTAGCCCCGCTGACACCTTTCTCGACACCTACTTGGTTTATAACATTGATCGTTAAGTGACGAATCCCCTTATGAGTAGCGGATACTCACAGTAGGATCGGGATCAAAATATCATCGTGTGATAAAGCTGAAGGAATCCTACCAAAATTATCACACTCCAAATGGTTTGCTACTCTTTGCAAATTTCAGTTTCTTTAGAAATTCCCGATATCAATTTCTGCCCCATGCTCTTATGACCTTGGCGTTGGTCAAAATGTCATAAGTCACATGTCAAGTTCTACCCATCATTATCTTGTTAATTTGAACCCATCCGTACATACCTCTGACGTTGGCCAAATGGTAATACGACTGTCCCAAACCAGCTCATCTATCTATGCAACAAATGAATACCCAGCAGCTACCAAATACTATGCCTTGGCGTTAGTCAAAATACATAGCTTGAATACTACTGAATACCCAAATGAAATGACGGAGGGCTACGAATGGTTTTGGCGAAACCGTGAACGTAGTGAACTTGATATGATCGAAGGAACCTGATAGCTTTTAAAAGGAGTGGTTTAAGCTCCGCAATTAAAAATATCTTCTGTTTTAAAAATTACCGAGTGGTTTCTTTTAAACTATTCCAACGATTCAACTTTGGTTTATTTTCTTTGCATTATTATAATGTGTCCCATCAATTAACCTATCATTGTAGAAAACAACGAAAATACAACGTCCTCTTATACCATCTGCATTCGCCACTGGGCCCCGTCATTGACTCGTTAGGTTACTTAACTAACGACAGAGCGGGGACTGGGCTAGCGCGGGTGCAAAACATAAGTGACGCCTAATAGATATCATATATAGATATTGTACATTCGTCAAACGTAATAATAGTCATTCCAGATCGCAGATGAACATATTGGATTTTCTACGAATCCGCATTCCTTTTGATCCTGCAAAGAAAGATGGATTACACAGTCGCGATGAATAGCCAAAACTCTACCCTAGACCCCTACGGGTACGGAAAACTACTCGCCAAGTACCCGAAGTGAAGCGGTCTCCCTCAACAACGTGAGTAGGCCACTAAACACTTCAAAGTACCCGGTAGTTTGTGCACCCCGCCTTGGGTCTATCCTAGGAGCAGAAAATAGTAAATGAAATAATACAACGGTGGCTACAACCTCATCCCGGATGTGCCCCGCAAAAGAATATTACAACAAATTACAATTTACATTTGAATTAAAGAAACACTCGTCTCACATCCCCGGCTATCCATTCACGACAATCCAATAAGTCCACAATCACAAACCAGTAAAAACCATTACAGAAATGTGCAACCCCCTGCTAACCGACATACTAGCAGTTAGGGGTGGTTTACGAACACATTAAACACATCACAGATATAATCAAGTTAGCCAAATATCTTAGAATTTCGATCAAGCAAACACAAATGAATCTACTCCAAATAATTTTCTGTGCACATGAAACCTGAGCAGAAACAAAACATCCTAGAAAATACAAAATCAACACAGAGGAATAACTGAGCAAATTTGGGTTGACTCGGAGTCAACTCGGCCGCGGATCCGCGGCGGATCGCTTGGATCGGCGGCAGTTCCACGGTGCTATGGTCGAGTCATAGTCCCAAATTTCTTCACAATTCTTAAAATTCTCTCCTTGTATTTTTAAGGGTCCCTGAAAAATTTTTAGACCCCGTTTTAAAATCGGCAGAAACTTAGTGAAAATGATGTTTTTTCGGGTTCGTTTTGCGATCGAATTTCTAACGACTTTGCTAACAAGTTAGTTATGGTTTAGCGAGTCTCTGATACCACTGTAAGTCGACGTTAGACACCCCACACGTTGCGGGGAGTCGGAATAGGAAAAACAATCATTTTGTTTAAACTAACATCAACTAACTTTACGGATCTTTGCTAAACCCTAACAAACAACTATATAGAAGTGATTAGCTACTATGATAGATGATTATACCTAATGATTCAAGTCCTTCTTGTCCTTGTAGTTCACCTCCTCGTCGGCCTCCTCGATGTGATAGAAGATCCACCCGAGAGCTACTTCTCAAAGCTTTAACCTCTCACTTGAGATAACTAGGTTGCTATGAGTGCTAATCAAAATAACCTAGAGGATATAGAAGAGGATTAGGGATCTATTAGTCTTGCTAACCCTTGGATCTCAATACATGAGAGGTTAGGGTTAGTTCTTTGAAGAGAGAGAGCTTGAGGAGAGAGAAGGTGCGAGTGAGAATGATCATGAATTATGTCTCATTTAGAATATATGAAGCATGATAATTATTAAATGAATAACATAATAATAATATCAACCATGCTTCATTAACTCTCTTTGGGTGAATCATCTCATGAGTCATTAAGCAATAAATGCTTCATTAACTCATTTGGATGAATCACACCATAAGTCACTAATCCATTTAATGCTAATTCTACCTAAGCTCTCCACCTCATCTTTCTTCTAGAAGCTTCTCAACAAATTACGAGAATGCCCCTCCCATCCGTGAAAATACGGAAATACTGAGACTGTATAAATCTAATAATCCAATACTAGAATCTGGCATAAACTAAAGCCCGCTAGTAAAAACTGTCCGAACATCGTACGTGCATAAATACACTTATGTGTCCGAACCCTGTCGTAAAACCATACGATCTCTATATCGTTTTGCCTGAAGCAGGGAAACTCTCTGTGTGGGACTCTAAAGACTCGAATACTACGCTGGCAGTGAGTTTAACTACAGGCCGAAAGCGGTACTAGCTGTACGTAACGGTCCCCAGGTAGATGTCGATAAGAAAGCCGATGAGGAAACCCATCCGAACTTCTATTGAGACTGATGTGACATTCTCCGTACAGTCCGGTCTGTTCGTCTAGGACTATCGCATATCGGGCCTAGGGGGCGGCAAGCGTCAGTCCCCTAAAAGCGGTATAAGCCGTGTCGGAGTGAAGCCCATTACACCTTGAGAAGCTACTGGAAATCCTACCAGTAAATCTCGTTTGCTCGGGCCAGGGACTTTGCGTAATGGCTCTCCAAACACAGCGCGATATCAACTCCCAATACCGGGAGAGACGAATCCTATCTAACCGCCACTGCCTCCAAGTGCTTCGGGACTGCACCCAACTGCTACCTGTTTGCACGACTCCTTTAAGCCGTGGTAGGGTGGCAATCTAAGAACAGTGGGAACACACTCGAGATGAAGCAGCAGTGTCAAGTCTGCGGACTATGCTGTACTCATGTCACCTGGGAACTGTTAACTGACGATGGGTATAATACCAACCAACAGTTCCCTGCGAGTCCTGTCCGGTGTACCCGTAACCCAACGAGCACCTGTATAGTATCTCCAGTACAACGTACTGATGGCTGTGGGACAGACCATCTCCCCTGCTGGGATGAGAAGCTTACACACTAGTCTACTCCGGAGTATCGATGCCCTGTCTCGATAATCCTACGACTAGGGACCTGAAAAAGAATGTGCATATAAACTACCCAGCCCCCACTAGTGTGACTGCCATCACAACGCTGGTAGTCAAGCAAGATCCTAAGGGCTCTATCAATATGTATTCGCGATATGCTAACATATACACATATTAAGATAGATGTAAACCAAGTAGCATATTACCATGTTTAGCAAGACTGTTAATATAACTGTGAATATCCCAAGCTTTCATTAAGTAATATACAAACTAGAATGATACAATAATGTCCCCTAGGGCATATACACTAACATCTCCTTCTTTGTCAATTGTCTTTTCATTGATCATCATTCGGATCTAACCTTTAGCAAAGAGAATCATCAATCATTTAATCCCTAGTTTGCAACGAAATAATCAAGAATGCGATCTCACTCCAAATTAGGTCATTGATGATTCTTTTTCCTAGAGTTTACAAATCTCATAAGATTTCAGATTAGTATTAGGATTTTATCATCACTTGATCTACCAATTCTCTCGAATCCTTTACAAGCGGAGATTTCACTAACACGTCATGAAAATAGAATAATCAAGAATGAGATATTTCATAATGCAAGAATCTAAAGAAAGCAAGACTAAGAGTAATAATCACCTTTATTAAATCTTCTTCAAATTTACATAATTCCTCAATTCGAGGTACAAGAATAAGCTCTCGATCGCTCCTTTGAAGAAGTGAATTTGTCGTCGATCTTTGCGTAGCTCGATCGCCGTGAGACGTGGATCGTTTACGGATCTCTTGCTCCGATGACGATCGGTGTTGCGATAAAGGATCTTTGGATGCCTTCGCTTGATAATGCTCTCAATTGACTCTTGATTTGGATTTGGATCTTGAATTGATTTGGATTTGAAGGTGTTTCTCCAGCACCACTACTAGGGTTTGGTAGCATCACACATGCCATATTAAAAAATTATAGGATGTTAGAGAAACTATCCTAAGGATCATACTAGAAAATCTAAGGTAACAAGACTTTAACACAAACACAAGTAGTAAAAGGCTAGGGTTTGAGAATACAGCCTTTGTAGCTCCTTACGCTAGACTCCTTGACCACTTGAGAGTTGAAAGAAGCTTGCTTGAGATCCTCTAGGTCCACGACGATCCATCCGGAGTCCTCTTTGTCCAAGCTTGAAGCTCCACTTGATCAAGAGAAGAAGTAGAAGCCAACACTCTAAACTAATGGGAAAGAGTAGTGTAGAATGATGATGTGGTTTGTTTTCTCACTTCAAAACCCTAACTTGATCACTCTTTTGTTCAATACAAAAAGCTAGAGAGCAAGAGAGTGAGGAGGAAGAAGATGGCAAGATGAAGAGCTCAAGATAATGATAAGTCTTGAGATAAGAATGAGAAATATATATATATATATATATATATATATATATATATATATATATATATATTCTTCTTCTCACTCTTAACCCAAGTTAATAAATATCTAGATATTTATCTTTAGATGCAAAATAGCCATGGAAATTAACTCATGGTTAACACAATGGTTAGTGTGGGGAGTAAAATAATCAACCATGATAAGTTTCCATTTCCATTTTCTTTTCCAAATATAAATATCAACATATTTATTAAGGTGTGAGTCTTATATTGACACCATCCAATATATCAACAACCATGATACAAATGAGTATGCATGTATGTGTGCATGCACATCCAAATGTGCATCAATGTAAACATGTGCATACATGCATGCATACACCAAAAGACAAAAGGGTTTAAAGTGAAAATGCAAATGGTCAATGTTAAATCAACACTTGATTTAGAAAACCGGTCATATCTCATACGACCCGACCAATAGCAAACCGCCCGATTAATATACGGTATTACATACGCGCATTTAATCGGGTCCCCGCGCATATCACATATGCAGACCACATCGTTTCGCCTGGACTAGGTAACTCCATTATGGGACTTTAAGACTCGTCAATACGCCGGCAGTGGGTGATGATCATATCAAGCACCCCCAAGCCGCAAGAGGTCAGCTAAACTTAACGGCCACCCGGGTATTGAGCGATCAGAGGAAAACAAGCGAACCTGTCACAACTCCCATAGAGCCAAGCGGCAACACTACCGTACAGTCCGGTCTCTTCGTCAGATATACTGCATATCAAGTCTAGGGATGGTAACGTCAACCCCAATAACTCAATAAGTCGTGCCGATGAATGGTCTATAGCAGATCGAGAAACTATTGATAACACTTATCAGTAAATCTCAACAGCCATGTCCAGGGACTTACTGATATAGCCAATCGTGCACAGCACGGCATCAACCCCCAATAATGGAAGAGACGAAACCCCTCCTATCGCTAATTGTCTTCGTGTGTCTCGGGACTGTACCCAAAAGCCACCTGTTTGCACGACTCAGTAGAGCCGTGGTAGGGTGGTAATCAAAGTACAGAGGGAGAACACACAAGACTCTATGTCGATCTCTGGTCTACAGACTAACCTGTACCAGTGTCACCTGAGAACTGCTATCCGACGATAGATATAATACCATATAGGAGTTCTCGGAGAGTCCGTCCAGTGTACCCAGTCCCTACTGAGCACCCGCATATGATCTCGATGTCAAACATTAATGGATATGGGATCATCCATTGCCCATCATATGGGTCTAGTATCATATACGCTAGTCTACTCTAGTATATCGATGCCCCATCTCGATACACCTACGACTAGGGACATTTCAGGATATGCTTATAAACTACAGACGTCCCACTAGTATGATCTCCATCATAATCACAGTAGTCAAGCCAATATCCTCAGGGCTTTATCAACATGTGTAAATGAATAAAAGCATAATCAAGTCAACATGTCAGATAAAGAAGAACCAGATAGCATACTGTCATGTCGAGCAAGAATGTACACTGAATATATATATACATGTATAAATACATCCACTATCATATAATGGCCTATAGGGCATATATATATCCAACAATCTCCCACTTGCACTAAAGCCAGTTATTGACGTATCACATACCTAACATCTCAAAAAGTCGCTTATGCTGCGGCTGAGGGAGGGCCTTGGTGAGTGGATCCACAGTATTATTCTTTGTGTCTACTCTCCTAATCTCGATCTCGCGGCGATCTACAATCTCCCGGATCAAATGAAAGCGCCTCAGGATGTGTCTGGACCGCTGATGGGACCTGTGCTCCTTGGCTAACGCCATAGCCCCATTATTATCACAATACAATGGTATTGGATCAATAATGATTGGAACTAGTCCTAGCTCCGAGACGAACTTCTTCATCTAGACGGCTTCCTTGGCGGCATCATACACGGCAATGTACTCAGCTTCCATCGTAGAGTTTGCAATGGTATCCTGTTTGGAACTTTTCCAACTTACCGCCCCTCCATTGAGGGTAAATACAAACCCAGAGATAGATTTGCTGTCGTCCTTATCACTCTGGATGCTCAAATCGGTAAAGGACTCCATTTGGAGATCTCCATTACCATACACCAAGAACAATTCTTTAGTCCTTCGCAAGTACTTAAGAATGTTCTTCACAGCTATCCAGTGATTCTCCCCTGGGTTGGATTGATACCTGCTTACTATACTAAGTGCATATACTACATCTGGGCGTGTACATAACATCGCATACATTATAGATCCTACTGCCGAAGCATATGGTATAATGCTCATGCGAGCTCTCTCTTCATCGGTCTTTGGGCAAAAGTCCTTAGAGAGAGTGGCTCCATGGCAAGCGGGTAAGGTACCCCGCTTGGAGTCTTCCATACTAAACGTTTTTAGGATGGTGTTGATGTACCTGGTTTGGGACAATCCCAATAACCTCTTGGATCTATCCCTATAGATCCTAATGCCCAGAATGTATGTGGCATCACCCAGGTCCTTCATGGAGAACCTTAGTGATAAGAAAGATTTGACCGACTGTAGCATAGGAATATCAATTCCTATCAGAAGAATGTCATCCACATACAATACGAGGAATGTGGCAGCTCTCCCTACAGCCTTCTTATAAACACAAGGTTCATCTGGATTTTTGATGAAATCAAACTCTTTGATAACATCATCGAAACAGATGTTCCAACTCCGTGATGCCTGCTTTAAACCATAAATGGATTTAAGCAATCTACATGCTTTGCTGCTACTCCCACTGTCAATGAAGCCCTCTGGCTGATCCATATAAACGCATTCTTCTAAATCTCCATTTAGAAATGTTGTTTTAACGTCCATCTGCCAGATTTCATATTCGTAGTGAGCAGCAATAGCAAGTAGGATCCGAATAGATTTAAGCATGGCTACGGGAGAAAAAGTTTCGTCATATTCCATACCTGGTCTTTGACGAAAACCCTTCGCCACAAGTCTTGCATTATAGGTCTCTACCTGCCCATCTACACCAATCTGTCTGTTAAAGATCCATTTGCACCCCACAGGTTTTACCTCAGGGGGTACAACGTCCAAAGTCCATACTTTGTTGGTGTACATAAACTCCATTTCAGATCTCATGGCATCCAGCCACTTCACAGAGTCTCCACTCGTGATAGCTTGCTGAAAGCTAGTAGGATCATCATCTTCCATGATGCAGTCTCTCTGTCACCATCAATGAAGAAACCGTAGTACCACTCTGGTGGGCGAGAAGTCCTACCAGACCTACGGCGTGGCCGAGGTTCTTCAGTTTCTGTTGAACAGCCGGTTCAACCAAGTCATCATTTGTAATTTGTGTTTCTAGAACCTCTTCTAGATCTACCACTTTGCCATCTGTATCATTTGTAAAAAACTATTTTTCTAAAAATGTGGCATACTGAGAGACAAACACTTTTTGTTCCTCCTTGTGGTAGAAAAGATATCCATAAGAATTCTTTGGATATCCCACAAAATTACACATGACTGACCGTGTCTCGAGTTTGTCTGGATTCAGCTTTTTAACATAGGCTAGACAACCCTAAATCTTAATTCGTTTAAGAGATGGTCTCTTCCCATGCCATATCTCATATGGCGTGGTATACACGGTTTTGGTTGGTACCTGTTCAGTAGAAACGCTACAGTCTCCAATGCATGCCCCCAAAATGAGACGGGTAACTCAGCATCACTCATCATGGAATGGACCATATCTAATAGGGTCCGATTCCGTCGTTCTGACACACTGTTGTGCTGTGGTGTGTAAGGAGGAGCGAGCTGAGAGAGAATCCCATTCTCTTTTCGGAAGTTTGCAAACTCTGTACTGAGATACTCCCCACCTCGATCTGATCGAAGCATTTTGATACTCAAGCCGGTTTGTTTTTCTACTTCGAGTTTATATTCAGTGAATATCTCGAAAGCTTCGGATTTGTGCTTTAAGAAAAATACATGACCGAATCTTGAGAAATCATCAGTGAAAGTAATGAAGTATGAAAAACCGCCTCTAGCCTGTGTAGACATTGGCCTGCATACATCACTATGTATGAGGCCTAAGAGCTCAGTAGCTCTTTCTCCGTATCCTGTAAATGGAGTTTTGGTCATTTTACCCTTGATACAAGACTGGCAAGTCACATAAGATATATATTCAAAAGGGTTTAAATATCCATCTTTGTGTAACTTGTTTAGTCTTGTTTCATTAATATGACCAAGTCTACAGTGCCAAAGAAAAGCTTCATTTATTTCTGAAAGTTTTCTTTTATCAGTGTGTTGTATGCTGAAAACAGTGTGTTGATTTAGGACGTATATCCCGTTATTAAGTGTACCATACCCAACCAACATTTGATTCAGGTGAATGTTCATAACATTGTTCTGCAATACAAAATTATATTTTTCATTGTCCAACAAAGAAATGGATATTATATTACAAAGCATACTAGGTACATAATAACATGGGTTCAAAACCAGTATACATCCAGACGGCAACCCCAAGTGATACTCTCCCACTGCAACAGTATGTACATTGGAACCATTTCCAACGTGGAGAGTATGGTCTCCTATCTTCAAAACCTTGTTATTTCTCAGCCCCTGCATAGAATTGCAAATGTGAGAACCTGAACCGGTATCTAATACCCAGGAAGCAGAGTTTATCGAAAAACGGTTTTCTTTCACAAACACACCTGAAGCGGAAGCATCCCCATGCTTCTTCTTCTTGAGCTCTAAATACTCAGTACAATTGCACTTCCAGTGTCCCGCTTTGTGGCAGTGATAACATTCCCCTTTCCCCGATTCCCCAGCCGTGGACTTGGCTTTCCCCTTAGCATTTTTGACTCCACCCTTAGGTTTGGTGGGTTTCTTCTTCATCTTTCCCTTGGCCTTAGCTTTCGGGCGAGAGGAGGAAGATGGACCAACACTCAAAACGGAAGTCTTCACTGACTTCAGCGTGCTCTCTGCACACCTTAACATATTAAGGAGTTCAGGTAGTTCCTTCTCCATGTTGTGCATGTTGAAGTTAACTATAAATTGAGCAAAGGTGGAGGGGAGAGACTGCAGAATAATATCTGTATATTGGTCATTGTCCATTGTCCACCCAAGGTCCTTAAGCTCCTCTATGAGATCTATCATCTTCAGAACATGGTCTCCTACTGGTGTGCCAGGGGCCATTCGCACCTGAAACAGTTTTCTGGATGCTTCGTATCGTAATACGCGGGATTGCTCTCCATATAACTCCTTTGTATGGAGAAATATGTCTTGTACGTCCATATTCCATGATGCTTCTGATGTGCGTTATCCATCGATGCAAGAGCGAGGCACTTGGCCGTGGCACAGTCAGCGTCCCATGTCTTGCGGACTTCCTTATCCGCAACCGAAGATTTAGGACCTGGGATGGGCAGGGCTGGAGCTGTGAAGATATATGATACATTATCATAAGTCAAGGCAATGTTAAGATTCCTCAGCCAGTCTTTATAATTGGTCCTATTCAGTTTATTTTTATCTAGTAGAAGATTGAGTCATGTCATTGGTATATGCCATTAAGAGACAGAAAAGAATACACTCAGCGAAAGCTCTTGCAAAGATCAGATTGGTTATTATCTTATCTAATCGATGTCTCCCACTGCTTTAATCAAGTTTTTCTTTCAAACCTTAAAAAGAAAACTAGCCAGGATTAATTACAGTCTACAACTTCGCTAACCGTTCAGCCAGGCCAGTGTCGGTACTTGAGGGAGGTTCCCCGTGCTTTCGTACGGACCTAATTAATATAAACCTCATCTTTCCAGAGGCGTAGCCCCGTTAACACCTTTCTAGACACCTAATAGGTTAGCTAATTGTAAACTGCAAAACTCTCCTGGGAGCAACTATTGCCCACAGTGGGATCGGGATCCAACCATCATATGGAAGGTATGCAATCTCATTGCAAATTTCAACTCTTGAAACTCCCGATGTGGTTTTTACCCCTAGTACCCATGAGCTTAACTATGGTCAACAAATCATAAGCACCAGTCAAGTTCTACCCATCATTTCTTGATTAATTAGACCCACTCACATGACTCTTAACTATGGTCAACAAAGTCGTATGAATGACCTAACAAATCTGCATCATATGCAGTATAGGAAGACATCACTTAGTTACCGTATACTACGCCTTAACTATAGTCAACAAACGTAGCACGAATACTAAGTACTCTACTTCCTAAAATGACGGAGGGTTGCGGATGGTTTTTAAGAAAACCTTTAACGCTTTGAACTTGATATCGTCGTAGAATCAAATGGTTTTCAAAAGGAGTGGCTTAAGCTCCGCGGCTTTGAAATGTAGCTTTTTCGTAAAAAGCCGAGTGGTTTTTAAATCCGATTCTACAACATCATTTTAGGTTTATTTTTCTTCACATTAATCATATTAATGTTGTCCCATCATTTAAGTCCTTAAGCCAATCACAGAAAAGAAACGAAAATACAACGTACGCTTATGCCATCCGCATTCGCCGCAATATTCCGTTATGCACCATTAGGTTACTTAACTAACGGCATACCAAGATGGGACTAGCGCAGGTGTAAAACATAAGCAACGTCTATTATATATCTCATATATAATATAGAATTCGTCTTAGATATATTAAGCGATCACATCACAGAATATAGGCAGCAGAAACACAGATCTGATCATATAGGATATACTAGGACGTCCGTATTTAGTATTTGGCCAACGATAGAAAATACGGATTCCACAGTCGTGATGAATAGCCAATCCCACACCCTAGACCCCTATGAGAGCGGCAAGCGACCCTACCAATTCTAGAGTTAGGAGACCCGGTCCCGACTCCTCGAGATGGTCTCCCACTGGACTCTAGAACCCGGTCACTTGTGCTCTCCACCTTGGGTCTATCCTAATGCGGAAAAGTAAATAATATACAACAATGGTGACATCATCCTCAACCCGGAAGTGCCCCAAATAAAAGAATATTACAATAAAAATGAATTTTACATGAATGAAAAGTAAAACTCTCATCTCACATAAAAACCCCTGGCTATTCGATCAGGACAATCCTATACATCACAACACAGCAACACATAACATCGCATGTCATCAACGTAAGCAAGTATGTGTATCCTAATTGCCGTTGACATATAGCAACGAAACCGGCGATACGCATACTATGCTTACGGTCGCAGAAACAAGTATCACATACTACAAGGCGATGTTAAACCCTTCGATCGAATTAACGAACACCCATATTCCCCAGCAAGCTCAAGTCTTGAGCACCGTTAAACAATACCCAAAATCTATGCCGCAGTATTTAATGGACCAACCATAGAAGGGCAGACCCAAGCCTCATTTATGGCGCCACTAACTACGGTAAACCCTAAGGTTTAGTCGCAGTTTGGTAGTCCCATCTCGAGTTAGGGTTACATTCTTCTAGAGGGTCCATAATGTAAGTCCACGTTGCCCACCCCGGTGCTTGCGGGGAGTCGGAAACGTTATAAAAAATCGGATTTTTACAACACTAGGCAACATGGACTATGCTAAAGGAGGGATCTTTGCTGAACAAAACTAACTACCAAAGCTAAAAGAGTTAGCTACTCGGAAAGGGGGTTATACCTAGGTCTTCAAGTCCTTCTCTTCTTGCACCTTGGAGTGGAAGAACGGATCGTCTCGTCGCTTTCTCTTGCCGAAGAAAGATCCACCAGAGGGCCTCTACCTTTGGCTCCAACCTCAAACTAGAAGTAACTAAGGTGCTTGGTGTGCTAAACCTAGGACCTTAGAAAGAGTAGAGAGTATTTTTGAAGGGATTATCTCAAGCTCAAATGGTTCTCAACTCGTGAGAGGGGAGAGCTAGAGAGAGAGGAAGAGGAGGAGAGAGAATGAGAATGATAGAATGAGAAGAATAATGCAACCTTCTCACATATATGTGAATTATGAAAAATAGATAATTAGCTAAAGATAATTGTGATGGTTAATCAAGAAATGACCATTATCATTTCACATTAAATGCTTTTGCAAGGATTAAAGAGCATCTTTCATATGGAATGATGATGGTCATTTTGTCAACCTAGGTCAACAAGTCAAGTATAGTCAAATGTCAACAACCCTAACCATACACAATTATAATTAACTAATATTAATAAATCATATTTCACACATAAACATTAGGATTAAGAAAATGACAACGGTCATTAACCCTAATGAAAATCCTCTGCCTCTGTCTCAGTCAACTGTGCATACACACCCGTATCCGTGTTCCGAGGAATACGAATACAATGAGATAAAACCAATCCTAAATCATATACTGGGATCCGGATTAAACCAAAGCCCGCTAGTATAAGCTGTCTGGACACAAAACGTGCATAAGTGCGCGGATGTGAACAAACCCTGTCGCAAAACCATGCGACCTCTACTCATTTCGCCTAAAGGCGAATAACCCTCTGTGTGGGACTCTAAAGACTCGACACTACGCTGGCAGTGGGTTTAACCACAGACCGCAAGCGGCACTAGCTGTACGTAACGGTCCCCAGGTAGATGCCGATAAGAAGACTGACGAGGTAAACCCATCTGAACTCCTACTGAGCCTGTATGTGACAGTCTCCGTACAGTCCGTTCTGTTCGTCAAACAACATCGCATGGCGGGCCTAGCGGGCGGTAAACGTCGGTCCCCTAATAGCGGTACAAGTCGTGCCGGAGTGTAGCCCTGAACACCCTGAGATAACACTGGAAACCTACCAGTCTATCTCGCTTGCCCTGGCCAGGGACTTTGTGTAATGGCTCTCCTAGACACAGCGCGATATCAACCCCCAATACCGGGAGAGACGAATCCTTTCTAACCGTCACTGCCTCCAAGTGCTTCAGGACTGCACCCCAAAACTACCTGTTTGCACGACTCCTTTGAGCCGTGGTAGGGTAGTAATCAAAGTACAGTGGGAACACACTCGAGGCGAAGTGACAGTGTCAAGTCAACGGACTAAGCTGTACTTATGTCACCTGGGAACTGATAACCGACGATAGGTATAATACCAACCAACAGTTCCCGACGAGTCCTGTCCAGTGTACTCGTAACCTAACGAGCACCCGCATACTATCTCAAGTACGACGTACTGACGGCTGTGGGATAGACCATCTCCCAAGCTGGGATAAGAAGCGCATACGCTAGTCTACTCCGGAGTATCGATGCCCTGTCTCGATAGTCCTGCAACTAGGGACCTGTATAAGGATGTGCTTATAGATTACCCAGCCCCCACAAGTGTGACTGCAATCACAACGCTGGTAATCAAGCAAAGATCCTAAGAGCTCTACTAATATGTATAAGCGATATGCTTAAAGAAACACAGCACATATTAAAGTAGAAACAAACCAAGTAGCATACTACCATTTTGAGCAAGATTGTCTATACAACTGTGAATATCCCAAGCTTCCATTAAGTAATATACAAACTAGTTTGATACAGTAATGGCTTCTAGGGCATATACACTAACAATCTCCCACTTGCACTAGGGCCATGTATTGGCGTATCGAAGACCTATCATCTCGATCAGCCGCTCGAACTGAGTCTGGGGAATGGCCTTCGTGAATGGATCTGCAGTGTTATCTTCTGAATTAACTCTCTTCACCTCGATCTCCCGGCGATCAGCGATCTCCCTGATCAGGTGGTACCGCCTCAAAATGTGCCTGGACTTCTGATGGGACCTGGGTTCCTTCGCTAAAGCTATAGCTCTGTTGTTGTCACAATACAGAAGTATTGGATCAACAATGGTAGGAACCACCTGAAGCTCCGTGAGAAACTTCTACATCCAGACAGCTTCTTTTGCGGCATCGCAAGCAGCTATGTACTCCGCTTCCATTGTTGAGTCAGCAACGGTTTCCTGCTTGGAACTCTTCCAGCAAACCGCCCCTCCATTGAGGGTAAAGACATAACCCGACATGGACTTGGAGTCATCCTTGTCACTCTGGAAGCTGAAGTCAGCAAAGGCCTCAATCTAGAGGTCTTTTCCGCCATACACCAAGAACATCTCCTTAGTCCTTCTCAGGTACTTGAGAATGTTCTTTACTGCTATCCAGTGTTTCTCTCCTGGGTCTGACTGATACCGGCTTACAACGCTCAATGCGTATGCTACATCTGGTCTGGTACATAATATCGCATACATTATAGAGCCTACCGCAGATGCGTAGGGTATAGATGACATGCGAGCCCTTTCCAAATCAGTCTTGGGAGACAACCCTTTGGAGAGGGTGATTCCGTGACAAGCCGGTAGATTACCGCGCTTGGAATCTTCCATGCTGAATCGTTTCAGTATGGTGTCGATGTACCTGGACTGTGAAAGTCCCAACATCCTCTTAGATCTATCACGATAGATCTGGATCCCCAGAATGTAGTTGGCATCGCCCAGGTCCTTCATGGAGAACCTCTGTGACAAGAATCCTTTGACTGACTATAGCATAGGAATACCATTTCCTATTAGGAGAATGTCATCCACGTACAAGACGAGGAATACCACAGTTCTCCCTAAAATCTTGTTGTACATCTGGGTTTTTGATAAAGTCGAATTCTTTGACAGTATCATTGAAGCAGATGTTCCAACTCCGCGATGCCTGCTTCAGTCCATAGATGGACTTGAGCAACTTGCACACTTTACCGCTGGTCCCACTCTGATTGAATCCCTCCGGCTGATCCATATAGATGCACTCTTCCAAATTTCCATTTAGGAAAGCCGTCTTTACGTCCATCTGCCAGATCTCATAATCGTGGAAGGCAGCAATGGCAAGAAGGATCCGAATGGATTTGAGCATAACCACTGGAGAAAAGGTCTCGTCATAGTCCAAACCAGGTCTTTGACGAAAACCCTTTGCTACAAGTCTAGCTTTATAGGTTTCAACCTGCCCATCTACACCAATCTTCTTTCTGAAGATCCATTTGCAGCCTACGGGTTTACCCCTTCTGGAGCAAAGTCCAAAGTCCAAACTTTGTTGGTGTACATGGACTCCATCTCGGTCCGCATTGCATTCAGCCAATTTACCGAGTCACCGCTCTGAATGGCTTGCTGGAAGCTAGTAGGCTCACCATAATCAATAGTGCAATCCTCTCTATCCCCGTCTATGAGAAAACCGTAGTATCTCTCGGGCGGATGAGACTGCCTACTACTTCTGCGGAGTGGCGCTGGGATGTCCGGTTCTCCTGAACCTTCTGGTTCCACTAAGGTTTCAGTAATAGCTTATGGTTCTGGAATTTCTTCCAGTTCTATTGCGCTCCCACTTATCTGATTTTCTAAAAATTCAGTTTCCAAGAAGTGGGCATGACGAGAAACAAAAACCTTTTGTTCCTCTGCGTAATAGAAAAGATACCCCTTGGAGTTCTTTGGGTATCCCACAAACTTACACTGTACTGAACGTGTCTCGAGCTTGTCCGCATGCTGCTTTTTAACAAAAGCTGGACACCCCCATGTCTTAAAGTGTTTAAGACAGGGTTTCTTCCCACTCTACATCTGATATGGTGTGGTAGGCACTGACTTGGTAGGAACTTGGTTCAAAAGATATGCAAATGTTTCTAATGCATAACCCCAGAAGGATCGCGGCAACCCAGCCTTACTCATCATGGAACGAACCATATCCAATAGGGTTCGATTCCTCCTTTCTGATACACCGTTGTGTTGTGGTGTGTATGGGGGAGTAAGCTGAGAGAGAATTCCATTCTCTTTTAAGTAGCCCAGAAACTCGGCACTTAAGTATTCTCCACCTCGATCAGATCTTAGTGTCTTGATACTTTTGCCTGTTTGTTTTTCAACTTCATTCTTGTATTCCCGAAATTTCTCAAAGGCTTCAGATTTATGCTTCATCAAGAAGACATGTCCAAACCTAGAGAAATCATCTGTGAAAGTAATGAAGTATGAATAACCCCTTCGTGCATGTGTAGACATTGGACCACACACATCACTGTGTATGAGTCCCAAGAGCTCGCTTGCTCTTTCTCCGTATCCAGTGAACGGAGTCTTTGTCATCTTTCCCATGAGACAAGATTCACAAGTGGCATAAGACTGGTACTCGAACGGATCCAAGTATCCTTCTTTATATAACTTTGTCAACCGTGTCTCATTAATGTGACCCAGTCTACAATGCCATAAGAAAGTCTGATTTAATTCTGGAGACTTTCTTTTAAGTGTGTTCTGGACACTGAAAATTTGAGCTTGATTCAATACGTAGATCCCGTTCTTTAATGTACCTGACCCAATCTGAACTTGATTTAGGTGGATGTTGACCACATCGCTTACAAAAGTAAAGTCATATCCTTCCTTAGAAAGTAAGGATACAGATATGATATTACAAGTCGCGCCTGGTACATAAAAACAGTCACGCAGAATCAATATCTGCCCAGTTGTCAGTCCAAGATGATACTCCCCTACGGATTCAGCATACATGCTCATTCCGTTAGCAACCCTGAGAGTCATATCACCTATCCTGATAACCCTACGGTTTCTCAGAGCCTATAACGAATTACAGATGTGTGATCCTGATCCGGTATCCAATACCCAGGAAGTAGGGTTAACTGACATACAGTTCTCTATTACAAACACACCCGAAGCCGAAGCCACAACATGCTTCGAATTCTGGCTACTGGCTATGCTAGCCCTGCAATCCTTCTGCCAATGTTCATTCCTGTAACAATAGGAACGTCCCTCTTTTACTACATCCAGTCCCAAAACTTCTGCCCTTTTCTTTCCTTTTACATCCCTGGTTTCCTTCAGGGTAGAAGGTAGAGACTGTAGAACTAAGTCAGCATCTGACCCGTTCTTCAACGTGGTCTTCAGGTCCGTGAGCTTAAAATAGCTGGTCTCTGTAAGGACGTTGCCCCCTACAGATGACCCGATAGCCAACCTCGCTGGAAGCAATTCGTTCGAGTTCTCATATCTTGCGATACGAGATTGCGCTCCATATAAATCTTTGTTATGGAGGAAGATAGAAACTAAGTCCATCTTCTCGTGCTGCCTCTGGTATGCACCATCAACTGAGGCTAACACGAGGCACTTGACTTTCGCACATTCCTTTTTGATGTCTTGCGGATATGAATATCCGTGACAGGGGAAACTGGCCTGAGACGGCAGGGGTTGGATCAGTTAAGAGGTGTCCTAGCTTGTCATGGGCAATGGACATCTGGACAGACCTTTGCCAGTCATAACAGTCAGATTCAGTCATTTTATTATCTAGATGTAACCTATGTCTGGTCACTGGGTCGCTGCAATTAAGAGAGAGAGAGAGAAAACACTTTAGCATGACGCTCTTGCAAGTTTAGATTGGTTTTTAATTTATCTAAACAGGATGGCTCCCACTGTCTCTCGAATCCCTCCTCAAACCATAAAGGAAGAATTAGTCGGGATCAATCTCACCGTACAATACTTGCTTAACCATTCAGCCAGGCTGGTGTCGGTACTTCGAGAGAGGTTTTCCAACGCTTTTGTGAAGTTCCTTAATTAAGTAACCTCTTTTCCCTGTGGGCGTAGCCCCGCTAACACCTTTCTAGACACCTACTTGGTTTATAGCATTGATCGTTAAGTGAGAAAGTTCCGGAGGAGTAGCATATACTCACAGTAGGATCGGGATCCAAATATCATCGCGTGAAAAAACTGAAGGAATCCTACCAGAATCATCACACTCTAAATGGTATGCAGCGCTAGCAAGTTTCAGTTCTTTTGAAACTCCCGATGTGGATTTTTGCCCCATGCTCTTATGACCTTGACTAAGGTCAACAAATCATAAGTCACATGTCAAGTTCTGCCTGTCGTTGTCCAGGTTGATTTGAACCCACCCGTATATACCCTTGACTATGGCCAACAAAGTAACACGACTGTCCCAAACCAACGCATCTATCTATGCGACATATGAATACCCACCAGCTACCAATCACTGTGCCTTGACTATGGCCAACAAACACAGCTTGAATACTGTTGGATATTCATATGAAACGACGGAGGGCTACAAATGGTTTTGGCGAAACCGTGAATGTAGTGAACTTGATATAATCGAAGGAACGAGATAGCTTTCAAAAGGAGTGGCTCAAGCTCCGCATTTAAAATTTGGTTTTGAAAAGAACCGAGTGGTTTTGAAAGTGTTCCAACGACTGTTACTTGGTTTATTTTTTCTTGCATTAATTCTAATGTGTCCCATCATTTAATCCTACCATTGCAGAAAACAACGAAAATATGACGTACGCTTATGCCATCCGCATTCGCCACGGGGTCCCATCATCACCCGTTAGGTTACTTAACTAACGACAGAGCGGGGGCTGGACTAGCGCGGATGCAGAACATAAGCAACGCCTAAATAGATATCATATAGATATATATAAACATTCGTCACATGCAATGATAGCCATTCCAGATCACAGATGAATACATTGGATATACTAGGAATCCGCATTTCGTACGAGCCTGTAACGAAGAGCGGATTACATGGTCGCGATGAATAGCCAAACCCCACCCTAGACCCCTATGGGTGTGGCAAACTACCCGCCAAGTATCCGAAGTGAAGCAACCTCCCTCAACAACATGAGTAGGCTACTCGGCACTTCAAGGTACCCGGTAGTTTGTGCACCCCACCTTGGGTCTATCCTAGGAGCAAAAACAGTAAAAAGAAATTATATAATGACGGCTACAACCCCGACCCGGTTGTGCGGCCATACAAATAATATTACATCAATTTACATATTACAAGAATTGAAAGAATAAGAAAACTCTCATCTCACAACCCCCCGGCTATTCATCTGCGACAATCCAACGAATTCATATATACAAACCATCAACATTACAGATCACAGATATGTATAACCCCCACTAATCGACGTATAGCGATTAGCAGACGCTCAATACATATATCACATCACAGATATAACCCATTAGCCAAAGTGTAAAGAAATTCGATCAAAATACGGATTTGTGACCACCCCAAAAACCAACTTATTCTCTGGAAAATCTGGGTAGAAACAAACTATATTAAAAATCCCAAAACCTCCAACTAAGTACACTGCACAAAACTCGATCCACGGCCGAGTCAACTCGGCCGCGGAACCGCGACGCTTTGACCGGTCCAGTGGACCGTTTTTGGTGGGTGTCTTTACAAAACCCTGAGCCGATTATTGAAGTATGATTTATTATTTTTAGAGCAGAAATAAAAATCGAAAGAAACTTAGGGTTTTAGAAAAATGTTTTGCGATTTTTTCCGATCGAAGTTCTAAATACTTTGCTAACTAGTTAGTTTGTGTTTAGCTAGTCTCTGATACCACTGTAAGTCAACGTTGCCCACCCCGGTGCTTGCGAGGAGGCGGAAACGTTATGAAAAATCGGAATTTTACAACACTAGGCAATATGGACTATGCTAAAGGAGGGATCTTTGCTAAACAAAACTAACTACCAAAGCTAAAAGATTTAGCTACTCGGAAAGGGGGTTATACCTAGGTCTTCAAGTCCTTCTCTTCTTGCTCCTTGGAGTGAAAGAACGGATCGTCTCGTCGCCTTCTCTTGCCGAAGAAAGATCCACCCGAGAGCCTCTACCTTTGGCTCCAAGCTCAAACTAGAAGTAACTAAGGTGCTTGGTGTGCTAAACGTAGGACTTTAGAAAGAGTAGAGAGTATTTTTGAAGGGATTATCTCAAGCTCAAATGGTTCTCAACTCATGAGAGGGGAGAGCTAGAGAGAGAGGAAGAGGAGGAGAGAGAATGAAATGATAGAATGAGAAGAATAATGCAACCTTCTCACATATATGCGAATTATGAAAAATAGATAATTAGCTAAAGATAATTGTGATGGTTAATCAAGAAATGACCATTATCATTTCACATTAAATGCTTTTGCAAGGATCAAAGAGCATATTTCATATGGAATGATGATGGTCAATTTGTTAACCTAGGTCAACAAGTCAAGTATAGTCAAATGGTCAACCACCCTAACCATGCACAATTATAATTAACTAATATTAATAAATCATATTTCACAGATAAACATTAGGGTTAAGAAAATGGCAACGGTCATTAACCCTAATGAAAATCCTCTGCCTCTGTCTCAGTCAACTGTCCATACACACCCGTATCCGTGTTCCGAGGAACACGAATAATCCCAAATCATATATTAGGATCCGGCTTAAACCAAAGCCCGCTAGTATAAGCTGTCCGGACACAAAACGTGCACAAATGCATAGATGTGAACGAACCCTGTCGCAAAAGCATGCGACCTCTACTCATTTTGCCTAAAGGTGAATAACCTTCTGTGTGAGACTCTAAAGACTCGACATTATGCTGGCAGTGGATTTAACCACAGACCGTAAGCGGCACTAGCTGTACATAACAGTCCCCAGGTAGATGCCGATAAGAAGACTGATAAGGTAAACCCATCTGAACTCCTACTGAGCCTGTATGTGACAGTCTCCGTACAGTCCGGTCTGTTCGTCTAAGAACATCGCATGGGGGGCCTAGGAGGCGGTAAACGTCGGTCCCCTAAAAGCGGTACAAGTCGTGCCGGAGTGTAGCCCAGAACACTCTGAGATAACACTGGAAACCTACCGGTCTATCTCGCTTGCCCTGGCCAGGGACTTTGTGTAATGGCTCTCCTAGACACAGCACGATATCAACACCCAATACCGGGAGAGACGAATCCTGTCTAACCGTCACTGCCTCCAAGTGCTTCGGGACTGCACCCGAAAACTACCTGTTTGCACGACTCCTTTGAGCCGTGGTAGGGTAGTAATCAAAGTACAGTGGGAACACACTCGAGGCGAAGTGACAGTGTCAAGTCAACGGACTAAGCTGTACTCATGTCACTTGGGAACTGATAACTGACGATAGGTATAATACCAACCAACAGTTCCCGACGAGTCATGTCCAGTGTACTTGTAACCTAACAAGCACCCGCATACTATCTCAAGTACGACGTACTGACGGCTGTGGGACAGACTGTCTCCCAAGCTGGGATAAGAAGCGCATACGCTAGTCTACTCCAGAGTATCGATGCCCTGTCTCGATAGTCCTGCGACTAGGGGCCTGTATAAGGATGTGCTAATAGATTACCCAGCCCCCACAAGTGTGACTGCCATCACAATGCTGGTAATCAAGCAAAGATCCTAAGGGCTCTACTAATATGTATAAATGATATGCTAAAAGAAACACAGCACATATTAAAGTAGAAACAAACCAAGTAGCATACTACCATTTTGAGCAAGATTGTCTATACAACTGTGAATATCCCAAGCTTCCATTAAGTAATATACAAACTAGTATGATACAGTAATGGCCTCTAGGGCATATACACTAACACATAGGAATACCTGCATTATATATCGAGTACGTTCAACCTGGAAAATATGAGTGTTTGATAATTCGTTCGACCTGTTTAACGTCACCAAAGTTACCAATACAATGCTATAAAAAATACGAATACGAAGTACTCCGCAAAGATTCCATAACCAAACTTACATCACATGCAATTCTGGACTACATAAACAATACCAGAAACCCCAGATCATGATGTAAAGAGCACTGGTGCAAAACGACGAGCAGGGGAGCATAAAAGTCCGGCGACGCTGGATAAACCCACTTGGCCGCCAGCCAAAAACCAGTCACCCCCACTCGTTTTACACCTGTGTTCTTATATTATCATAAATGCCACTCTGCAGTTGTTTAAATAATTTTCAGATCACTTTTTAAAAAATTTACAGAGAGCATTCCTTGGGTTTTCTAATTTCGTATTTTTTTGCGGAAGTTTTCGTTTTCGTATTGTCGTAACATCGTCTAAGCTTCTAGTTAGGCTCTGATACCATGAAGGTGTTTTTACAGCACCACTACTAGGGTTTGGTAGCATCACACATGCCATATTAAAAAATTATAGGGTGCTAGAGAAACTATCCTAAGAATCATACTAGAAAAGCTAGGGTAAAAAGACTTTAACACAAATACAAGTAGTAAAAGGCTAAGGTTTGAGAATACAACCTTTGTAGCACCCTACGCTAGACTCCTTGACTACTTGAGAGTTGAAAGAAACTTGCTTGATATCCTCTAGGTCCACGACGATCCATCCGGAGTTCACTTTGTCCAAGCTTGAAGCTCTACTTGATCAAGAGAAGAAGTAGAAACCAACGCTCTTTAACTAATGGGCAAGAGTAGTGTAGAATGATGATGTGGTTTGTTTTCTCACTTCAAAACCCTAACTTGATCACTCTTTTGGTCACTACAAAAAGCTAGAGAGCAAGAGAGTGAGGAGGAAGAAGATGGCAAGATGAAGAGCTCAAGATAATGATAAGTCTTGAGATAAGAATGAGAAAAGAAAATATATATATGTATTTTTTTCTTCTTCTCACTCTTAACCCAAGTTAATAAATATCTAGATATTTATCTTTGGATGCAAAATGGCCATGGAAATTAACTCATGGTTAACACAAAGGTTAGTGGGGGGAATAAAATAATCAACCATGATAAGTTTCCATTTCCATTTTCTTTTCCAAATATAAATATCAACATATTTATTAAGGTGTGAGTCTTATATTGCCACCATCCAATATATCAACAACCATGATACAAATGAGTATGCATATATGTGTGCATGTGCATCAATGTAAACATGTGCATACATGCATGTATACACCAAAAGACAAAAGGGTTTAAAGTGAAAATGCAAATGGTCAATGTTAAATCAACACTTGATTTAGCAAACCGGTCATATCTCATACGACCCGACCAATAGCAAACTGCCCGATTAATATACGGTATCACATACGCGCATTTAATCGGGTCCCCGTGCATATCACATATGCACACCGCATGGTTTCCCCTGGACTAGGGAACTCCATTGTGGGACTCTAAGACAATACGCCGGCAGTGGGTGTGATCATATCAAGCACCCCAAGCCGCAAGAGGTCAGCTAAACATAACGGCCACCCAGGTATTGAGCGATCAGAGGAAAATAAGCGAACTTGTCACAAATCCCATCGAGCCAACCGGTAACACTACCGTACAGTCCGGTCTCTTCGTCAGATATACTGCATATCAAGTCTAGGGATGGTAACATCGACCCCAATAACTTAATAAGTCATGCCGATGAATGGTCTATAACAGATCGAGAAACTACTGATAACACTTATCAGTAAATCTCAACAGCCCTGGCCAAGGACTTGCTGATATAGCCAATCGTGCACAGCACAGCATCAACCCCTAATACCAGAAGAGAAGAAACCCCTCCTATCGCTCATCGTCTCCGTGTGTCTCGGGACTGTACCCAAAAGCCACATGTTTGCACGACTCAGTAGAGCCGTGGTATGGTGGTAATCAAAGTACAGTGGGAGAACACACAGGACTCTATGACGATCTCGGGTCTACAGACTAACTTGTACCAGTGTCACCTAAGAACTGCTATCCGACGATAGATATAATACCATATAGGAGTTCTCGACGAGTCCGTCCAGTGTACCTAGTCCCCACTGAGCATCCGCATATGATCTCGATGTCAAACATCAATGGATATGGGATCATCCATTGCCCATCATATAGGTCTAGTATCATATACGCTAGTCTACTCTGGTATATCGATGCCCCATCTCGATACACCTACGACTAGGGACATTTCAGGATATGCTTATAAACTACAGACGTTCCACTAGTATGATCTCCATCATAATCATAGTAGTCAAGACAATATCCTCAGGGCTTTATCAACATGTGAATGAATAAAAGTATGATCAAGTCAACATGTCAGATAAGGAAGAACCAGATAGCATACTATCATGTCGAGCAAGAATGTACACTGAATATATATATATATATATATATATATATATATGTATAAATACATCCACTATCATATAATGGCCTCTAGGGCATACATATATCCAACAGGATTTGTAACTAGAATTTTACCACCATCTACCAACAACCTTTTACCTTAGCCCTAGACCCCTTTTATAGATCTCAAATCAAGCTTCCCTCATAAGCTAGGTTGTTAAAAGGAGCCTTCTAGAATAAGGTTGTTACAAGGAGCCTTCTAGAATAAGTTTGTTACAAGGAGCCTTCTAGAATAAGGTTGTTACAAGCAGACTTCCTCAGTAAGCTAAGAAGTTGAGAAGAAACGTCTGAAGATTTCCCGACCCACCAAGCCCTTGACTCGGCCGCAGATCCACGGCAACTCGGCCAACTCGGCCGAGGATCCGCGGCCAAGTAGTGAGATCACTGTATGGTTTTTCTGGGGTGTTCTGGAGTTGGACTTGAGGTATTCTTTTGATGTCTAGAATCTTCTAATGTTTTCTTGGTTGCTGCCAGTATTTGATTCTTTGGTTTCCTGTATTATATCGGCAGTTTTCTGATTCTGGTTCTTTGACCTGAAGAATTTTCTGCACACAATCTCGATAAAATGTGTTGAGATATGCAATATCATGCGTATAGTAATAAACACACAATTTCCTATAAAGAACGTTGAATATATATATAACACGGGGTAATTAGTATTTTTCAGACAAACTGGTAATATGTGTTATATTTATATCAACTATCCTTAAATGATTAGAATAATGAGGAAATTTATGTGTTATAGATTTCATTATTTTCGGCTGAACAAATCCCCCCAAACATAATTTTGATCATCTCGAGTAAACATCTTTTATTCAGGTGAAGGAGAAAAGAAGAAGAGAAAGAAAAAAAAAACTAACTAGCACACTTTCGTAGGCAACACGATTGCACTGAGCACGTGCAACAAGCCTTTAAACCTCAATGTGTCCTTAGTATGAGGAGTGTTGTCTCCTGAGGGTTTTCAGCGGATTTCACCCACAAAATCCCATAATAAAAGGAAGACTGTGAAAGTTACATGTAAAGATAAGAATTGTAAAAGAAAGACTTTGAAAATTAGAGTTTTCAACTATACTAGCTTTTCGGTTGTCATGAGCCCTATCTTAATAGTCATGAAAAGATGTTAGAAATCACATCATCCCTCAATAAAACATCGCCTTTATTCTTCATCCCTACCATTCTTCCAAACACCGATCATATATCCCCTACGTGTGTGTAAAAGACATCCCTACACTCGGAGAATTCAATTCAAGCTATCATACTCTTGTCCATCTATCTCAGTACTTTTTAATCGGTGAATATTTAGATAGATTTGCTCACACATTTTTCATGCGACCGTTAATATTTCTTGAGGTACTAACCGACCGATTACTCATGTACTTGCAGGTTAGACGTATTTAGTGTTTTCCTCGTCTTGCAACACCTAAGGCATAGCAGTGACTCCCAAACCAGTTGGTCTAAGGCACTAGGTAATGAAGCACCCTCGCTATATCTTTTTTATTGCTTCCTTAGTGATTACACAACCAGTGTTCATTTTTATACACCATTTTATCTTTTATGCTTCATTTATTATTTTCTTTGTACTTTGGCTTTTAGACAAGAGCATTTTAAGGTATCCTCTACTATCCCGAGTTTCAAAATGTGTGTAAGTGCATATAGTAGGGTATCAACGTTCAAATGTTTAGCTTCCAGAATATGAACTATTATTTAGACTTATTTTTATCCTCAGATTAGTGACTTCTTTCATCTTACTAACCCTTGGGACAACGGCTCATAACTATTTATTACTAGTTTCGTTTAAGAAAACTTCTAACTTTCTTGGTTTTCTTAAATTTTTCCAATCTTTTGGATGTAATTTTTTTCACTTTCTAATATTTTATTATCTTATTTATGTACAAAAATATTATATATATATATATATATATATATGTTTTGTGCTACGCAAAGTATGATGCAAAGTGATGCGTCAATAAGCATAAACCTCCCCCAAACTTGTTTAGAACAGTGTCCTCACTGTTGTCATCTGTTAAATCTCGAAAACCTGTAAGCTTGGGAGGAAATTTATTAACGGGGGCAATAAATATAATCGTGAAAATCCTCCCCTAAACTTATTTTTGGCTCACAATTTTGAGGACAAATTTTATTTTCAAGAGCCAAAAATATACCCCCCCAAACTTGAGTTAAACAATGTTAAGCTTTGAAAATCACAAGAGAGGGTCAAAATTACTGGTCAATGCCAAGCTTTACAAAGAACGAAGGTCAATACCAACCATTCGAAGATTCTATCAGTGAAACGCACCGGTTGGTGGAAAAACATGTTATATAGAGCCAGGAAGAAGTGGGGAAAAGATAAGTGGTGTAAAAGAAATGGTTTGCGTCTCAATTTGGAGAGACGACACAGTGATTGTGATGATGGATTACTCGCATTCTCATGATTGTCAAGAAGAAGGGGTGGAGGTT
This sequence comes from Agapanthus africanus, assembly GCA_030015575.1. Taxonomy (NCBI): domain Eukaryota; kingdom Viridiplantae; phylum Streptophyta; class Magnoliopsida; order Asparagales; family Amaryllidaceae; genus Agapanthus; species Agapanthus africanus. The sequence goes on from JASDDO010000029.1 coordinate 286,437,804, forward strand.
CAATTTCTTTTTGGAGTTGATTCATCTCAACACCCGTGTTTGCTAAAAATGCGAGTTCATCAGCGAAAATTTTCTCAAAGCTTTCATCGATACCCCGAAGAATAATGTCATCGAAAAGAACGGGGTGATCCTCAGACTCCATAAAAGGTTCAAAATCAGCGTTAGATGTTGACCCGGACAACTCAATGGAAGAGTCCATATGTGTATAATACATAGTTGGGTCAAACAATAACGCATCAAAGAAGTCCAGATCGGTATTGTGAAGCTCGTCAAATTCGTTGCTGTCGACATCCATTAATCCGACAGAACAGACTTGAGCAGAAGGTTTGGAGGGTACATTTCCCAACTTGTAAATGTTAAGCTCAATTGACATCTTCCCGAAGGATAGGGTCATAGAGCCGTTACGACAGTTGATTATAGCATTGGAAGTGGCCAAAAAGGGTCGACCGAGAATCACCGAAATTTGGTTCCATGGGTTTGCTACAGGTTGTGTATCTAGAACAATAAAGTCCACAGGGAATACAAATTCCCCGACTTTTATCAACACATCCTCAAGCTCACCCCTAGGTTTGGTGATTGATTAGTCGGCCATCTGGAGAGTTGTGTTCGAGGGTTTTAACTCTCCGATACCTTATTGCTCATAGATTGAATAAGGAAGCAGGTTAACACTTGCGCTAAGGTCAAGTAAAACACGGTTAATATTTTTACCCCCAATAGAAATAGAAATTGTAGGACAGCTAGGGTCCTTACGTTTCCTTGGTAATTGTTAGGGAAAAGCTGTGTTTACAATACTCGACATGAACACCTTTTTTGGCACTTGAGTCTTCCTCTTCCTAGTGCACAAGTCCTTGAGAATTTTCACATAAGCCGGGACTTGTTGTATAGCATCTAGGAGAGGGATATTGATATTAACCTGTTTAAAGATTTCAGTAAACTTCTCCATTTGTGGACTTGGTCTGTTTCCCCTCGACCGATTAAGAAAAGGAGCTTTAGCAATAATAGTGGGGTTCAACATTGGAGAAGATCGTGTGGGTAGGAAAGATCCCAAAATATGAGTGGGGATCTTCTTTGGTGGACTAGAAGAAGTGTGCTGAGGGTTCGAGCCTAGGGGAAAACGGAGAACAGGCTAGGAAAAAGGTGGTGGGGTGACGAACTGGGGTCAGAAGTAGAAGTAGAAGTGGAAGGAAAAGTATCAGCTGGGGTATCATCGATTGATTCCTCATTATTATCAATCTCTTCACTGACATGGTTGTCTAGCACTCTTCCAGATCTCAACGTTGTGATGGCATTCACATTGTAGTGTTGTGAATGTCCAAGATTCGGTAAGGGTTGAGACGGAAGTTTCCCTTTCTCTCTAGCACTCATTTCGGTTTTTAATTGTGCAATTTGTGCTTTCATCGATTTAATACTCTCACCTTGGAAGGCAGAGTTCTTCTTTATGTCATCGACAGAAGACTTCATCTCAGCCGAAACTTGCATGAAATTTGTCAGAAGCAAATTCATGGTTTGTTCGAGTGAAGATGAGTTATCAGTACCGGTCAATTGCACATAATAGTTGTACGGTGAAGAAGTGTTGAGCGGATTTTGAAAATTTTGTGATTGATAGGGGTGCTGACTCAGTTGTAGTTGTTGCTGTTGTTGTGGAGGGACCCTTTGAAAATTATTTTGGTTTGGAACCGTGTTTTGATTTTGTGATTGGTTCCAAGCAAAATTATGGTGATTCCTCCAACCCTGATTATAAGTGGAAGAATACGGATCGTTTCTAGTTCTTTGCTAGAAAGCAGCATTAGTGTGCTCTTGACCTTGAAACGGAGAATTCAAAGGATATTCTTCCGTAAGATGTGATAGATCAGAACAGCATCCAGAGACGGTTTTGGGGAGTGACATCTGATTTAGGGAGGCTACTAAAAATTTATGTTCCATAGCATCGAGTTTCTTTTGCATTGCTGCCATTTCAGCTCTATCTCCTATGGAAACATCCAGTTGATGGATACCTCCCCTAGACGATGGTTGACTTACACTCTCCCACTGTAATGATTTTTCAGTGAAATCTTCTAAAAATCTCCAGGCTTCACCATCATCTTTAGACATGAAGGTTCCTTGACACATGGATTCAAGATTCTGTTTTGTTGTAAGATTAATGCCCTCATATATGATTCTGCACAGATCCCATCTAGGAATTCCGTGATGAGGACATTGAACTAACATATCCTTGAAGCGTTCAAAACACTTCGAAAATGGTTCATTGGGAAGCTGGGTAAATTGATTTATTTCGCTACGGACTCGAGCTGTCTTATGATTGGGGTAGAATTTCTTTAGGAAAGCTGTGACAAATTCTCCCCAATTAGAAATAGAATGTGCGGCTGTGTGATAAAGCCACTTCTCGGCTTTATCGCACAAAGTGAACTGGAGAAGACGTAATCTCATAGCATCCACAGAAAGCTGTGAAGTACCCATCATAGCGCATACGTTTTCAAATTTGGTAATAAAGACGTATGCGTCCTCAGACTCGAGACAGTGATATTTGGGTAAAAGATTGATGTATTGAGCTTTGATTTCGAAATTGTCCCCATTGGCTGGTGGAATGGAAAGACAAGTAGAAAGAGGACCTCGGATAGGGTCTCTCTTGGAGAGAGATGCGGGGTGGATTCTGTGCACCTACGGATGGCGGCAGAGTAGTGTTAAAGAAATTCGATGGAGATCCGTCCATCGAAGTGGATGTGGTAGTAGGTGAAGAAAAAGAAGATGTAGAAATACCGACTTCAGAGTCGATAGGAGGAACGCGGACAAGACGGGAACTAGAATCCCGTGTCCATCCGAGTATGCACTAAATAGTTTAGCACAAGTGGCAGCGTTGTGATAATTAGAGAAAAAATTGATTTGGTGTTTGTTTTTGAAAAAGACGGATTTTTTTTTTGAAAAATCACACAGACAATGCATAAGCAACCGTAGATCTAATGGTCACCTATGTCAAGTCTCTAGACCGCTCCTAGACTTCCAGAAGACAAGTTGCAAGATAGATTCTCTACTGCCTCTTTATCCCTTCTGTGGCCAGGTAAGTGCCAGGTAAGTGGGAGGGTCTCGACTACGTAAGTAGTGGGCCTAATTAAGTAACCACTTGCCTTAGCACCACAAAAGAAACGCGGATAAACAGTAGATTACCCATGACCTCCTTCTGTCCTAAATGAGCGCGTGGTCCTTAGAGTCTTGCCTAGATATTTTTTAGTTAATGGGGGTGATGCGGATGCAAGTTTGTGATTTTTGGGGCTTAGGAAGGGTAATGAAATCCCTACCTAATCTGAATTTGGTCTTTGCCCCTTAATTTCCGTATTAAAATATGCAAATAACCAATTTTAAGAAATGTAATAGATTATTTTATTTAGCGGCACTGTTTTTGCAAAGAATCCTGCAAGAAAGTTGTTATTGGACAAGATCAGAAAGAAGATGAGAGAACAAAGAATATACCACAGAAGATTGGAACACTGAATCACCTAAACGGCGGAGGAACCGCCGCAAAAACCTGCAAAACGCCATGGATCCGCGGTGGAACAGAGGAATTAGGGTTTCAAAATTATCCTGTAGCTTCTTGTACTCCTCTGGAATTTGTAGATCTTCTCTGATCTTGATCTCACTGCTAAAATGATCCAGATTCCCTCGCAAAAATTCAAACACTAATCGTTAAGCACTTGAAGCGATTCTTGAATAAAAATTTGATGGAATAATAATTTTTCAACTCAAATAGCAAGAAAGAACAAATTACGCACGCATCCCCGGCAACGGCGCCATTTGATTGATCTAAAATTTCAGATCGTGTTTTAAAATGTAATCACAATCAAAGAATTTTGAAAACTGCAATCAATAACGGTGTCGTTTGAAGCGATCGTTAGTGAGCACGGGTCGTCCACTGAGATTCGTGTATTTGATCGATCTTGTTTTAGATGAATTGAAAGAAAATAGTAAAGAAAAATTCAAGAAAGAGATTCATGATTTAATTGAGTTGTCATTTCAAGAAAATCAAGAAAACATTCAAGAATTTAAGAAAGATTAAGAATATATCCAAGATCAATATCGGTTATCAAGAGAATGTAGAAAATCTTGTAGGATTCGATCAAATTAGTAGCAATAATGAATCTAATAATGACTAATCTTATCTATTGATAAATTGTAGCTAGATCGATGGTGATGAATGAAGATTAGGGATCTATTGAAGGAACTAGGGTTTCTCCTTCTTTATCCCTTGTCTTTTCATTGATCATCATTCGGATCTAACCTTTAACAAAGAGAATCATCAATCATTTAATCTCTAGTTTGCAACGAAATAATCAAGAATGCGATCTCGCTCCAAATTAGGTCATTGATGATTCTTTTTCCTAGAGTTCACAAATCTCATAAGACTTCAGATTAGTATTAGGATTTTATCATCACTTGCTCTACCAATTCTCTCGAATCCTTTACAAGCGGAGATTTCACTTACACATCATGAAAATAGAATAATCAAGAATGAGTTATTTCATAATGCAAGAATCTAAAGAAAGCAAGACTAAGAGTAATAATCACCTTTATTAAATCTTCTTCAAATTTACACAATTTCTCAATTCGAGGTACAAGAATAAGCTCTGGATCGCTCCTTTGAAGAAGTGAATTTGTCGTCGATCTTTGCGTGGCTCGATCGCCGTGAGACGTGGATCGATTGCGGATCTCTTGCTCCGATGATGATCGGCGTTGCGATAAAGGATCTTTGGATGCCTTCGCTTGATAATGCTCTCAATTGACTATTGATTTGGATTTGGATCTTGAATTGATTTGGATTTGTAACTAGAATTTTACCACCATCCACCAACAACATTTTACCTTAGCCCTAGAACCCTTTTTATAGATCTCAAATCAAGCTTCCCTCATAAGCTAGGTTGTTACAAGGAGCCTTCTAGAATAAGGTTGTTACAAGGAGCCTTCTTGAATAAGGTTGTTACAAGGAGCCTTCCTCAGCAAGCTAAGAAGTTGGGAAGAAACTTCTGGAGATTTCCCGACCCACCAAGCCCTTGACTCGGCCGCGGATCAACGGCAACTCGGCCGCGGATCCACGGCCAAGTAGTGAGATCACTGTATGGTTTTTCTAGGGTGTTCTGGAGTTGGACTTGAGGTATTATTTTGATGTCTAGAATCTTCTAAAGTTTGCTTTGTTGCTACCAGTATTTGATTCTTTGGTTTCCTGTATTATATGAGAAGGTTTTCTGATTCCGGTTCTTTGACCTGAAGAATTTTCTGCACACAATCTCGATAAAATATGTTGAGATATACAATATCATGTTGTAATAATAAACACACAATTTCCTATAAAGAACGTCGAATATATATAACACGGGGTAATTAATATTTTCCAGACAAACTGGTAATATGTGTTATATTTATATCAACTATCCTTAGATGATTAGAATAATGAGGAAATTGATGTGTTACAGATTGCATTATTTTCGACTGAACAGACATATATATATAGGACTTTCTTACTCGACATGATAGTATGCTATCTGGTTGCTCTTTATCTTAATATATGCACTTCTTTTAGTTTACTATCTCATTGATACATATTGATAAAGCCTTTAGGATGTTGGCTTGACTGTCGGGACTATGATGTAAATCATACTAGTAGGGCTTGTGTAGTCCATAAGCACATCCTTAACAGTTCCTAATCGAGGAAGTATCGAGACAGGGCATCGATATTCCAGAGTAGACTAGTGTATGCGTTTTTTGACCCTGTATGGGGAAATGGTTGATCCCATAACTATTAGCATTTGATATCAAAGATTGTACACATATGCTTATTGGAGAATGAGTACACCGAACATGACTCGCCGAGAACTCCTAGATGGTACCATACCTATCGTCAGATAGAAGTTCTCTGGTGACACTTGTACAGATTAGTCTGTAGATCTGAGATCGTCATAGTGTCTTGTGTGGTTTCCACTGTGCTTTGATTTTCTCCCTACCACGGCTCAAATGAGTCGTGCAAACAGGTGGTTTTTGGGTACAGTCCTGAGTCATATGGAAGCAGTGAGCGATAAGAGGGGTTTCGTCTCTCCCGGTATTCGGAGTTGATGTTCTGCTCTGCTCAATTGGCTATAACAGCAAGTCCCTGGCCATGGCTTGTGAGATTTACTGATAAGTGTTATCAGTAGTTTCTTGAAAGATTATAGGCCACCCATCGGCATGACTTATCGAGTTATTGGGGTCTGACGATTCCACCCCCTAGACTCGATATGCGACATATCAGACGAAGAGACCGAACTGTATGATAAGTGTTGCTTATAGGCTCTACAGGAGTTTGGACAAGTTTGCTTGTTGATCTTCTATTCGTTCAATACCTAGGTAGCCGTTACGTCCAGCTAGTACCGCAGACGGTTTGTAGGTCTTTGATATGATCATTACCTACTGCTAACGTATTGGCGAGTCTTTAGAGTCCCACATAGAGGTTTCCTAGCTCAAGCGAAACGAAGTAGGGCACGTATGGAGATATGTGCGGGAGCTTGATTAAATACGAGTATATGATACTGTATTCTAATCTAGCGTCATATGATATAACCGGATTATTGAATCAAGTGTTGATTCAATGATTATATATATATATATATATATATATATATATATATTAGCAGGGTTATATCTGATATAACCGGATTATTGAATCAAGTGTTGATTTAATAATTTGACACACACACACACATGTAATATATATATATATATATATATATATATATATATATATATATTAACTAATATTAAATATTAGCCGGTTATATATGATATAACCAGATTATTGAATCAAGTGTTGATTTAATAATTTTATATATATTTATATATTTGATATATATATATTAACTATTATTAAGCACACTTAAGATTTTCTTCACTTTATATATATATTTATATATATGATGTGTGTGTGCGCGCGCGCCCGCGCGCATATTGTATCATGGTTGATGATACATAGAACTAGGATGTGTGAGAATCACATTAGAGGAAAGATGAGAAGATAATGACTTGGATATATGAATTAAGGAAAAGGAGAATGAGTTATTATTCTTGGGTACTTAGAGAAGCATGGAGAAGCCATGACTCATCTTTTTACTTTATTTTATTTATAGATATTTATCATAATCTTGATCTCATCTTATCTAAATGGTTCACTCTCACTTCCAAGTTCATCTTCTACATCTCCTCTCTAGTTTTTTCTAGAGTGAGAAAAGGAAAAAATTTAGTGAGCAAAATTCCTACTTCATCAACCTACACTACTCTAGCAAATTAGTATAGGTTGTTCTCTTCACTAATACCTTGATTAGTGAAGTATGAGCTTGAGTGTGAGTTGCCTCAAGGTGGATCATCTTCAACGACGAAGACTTCAAGTAAGCTCATTCCAATCTTCGAGTGGAGTCAAAGAAGAGTTCTAGGACTATTACTTGGAGCATTTGAAGTGAAGGACTAGACTACAAAGGTTATAAACTCTCTTCACTTAGTTAGATTACCCAGTTTACTAACTTTGAAAACCTAATTCTCTAGTTCAATTCTTGTTTAGTATACTTAGCCCTCTAGATTTTTTAAATTGTATACTTGATGCTTATAGAACCCTAGTAGAAGTGCTAAGACATACTTTCATAGTATCAGAACCAAGCTAGAGGCTTAGGAGTAGTTTAGACAAAATTAAAGTGTTCGATCGACGTTTTAATTTACAAACTTTGCGAGTTTCTGTCCAATTTTTGAAACTTCAATATTTTCCAGATTAAAAATGCTCAAAAAATCGTGCAGGTAATTTTATAGAAGCACAAAAAATACGAGCGTTTAATTCCTTTAAGTGGCTGCGGAATCGCCACCTAGACCATGTCTTAGCCGCGGTTCCGCCGCGCACTTGAAGAGTTAGAACTCCATTTTTCTTGTGCTGCTTCATTTTGACATTTTGGATTTTCTGGATATTTTTAATGAGGCTAAAGTGGTTGAGGTCTTTGTGAATTGTTGTTATTTGAAATATCGATCGAAATGTTAACATCGTCTATATTGCTTTGGTTATGTGATACAATTTTTGGAATCCACATTGATTAGTTTTGCGAAAACTAGTTATTGATTTGTAAATCTCACATTTTAGTCTCAAATCATAGATTACCACGGAGTTTGGATTTGGATCGAAACTCCATCGTAATCACGTATCGTACGCAAATACTCACCGGGAGACACTAGAAGACAGCCACGCCCCTTTGTCCCGACCAAATGACTAAAGGTGTCATGACCCGAAATTGGCACGTGACGGCCCTTAAAGTACGCAACGTCCATAGGCGTAACGCAATTTAAGTAAGCCGAAAACCCAGCAATCTAAACCATCAAAAGTAGTAAAACATAAGAACAATTTAAAAACTTTTGAAATCTCAAACCAAATTCTTTAAAGTCCAACTTTTCTTCCTTTAAAATTTTGGCAGCACCTCCTTTGTAAAAACCAGCCCCAAAAATTGGTACAACATAAATATAAGTAAAGCATCCCCAAAAGGGAGCAAAAACACGCCCAAAGGCAGAAAAAAAACAACCACAACAGATATACGACGCAGTAGCGAAGAAATAAAAGACGTTATAATAAAACTGCATAAAGACCTCCAAGTCACAAAATAATATACAATATCGTCCTCACATCAAGTCTCTAAGTCAATACAAGATAATGGTAGATGGTACAAAGATAACAATAAACAACATCGGATGGGCGCAAAACCCACCTGTAGCAAAACTGCACACTTTGAGCTGAAGCGGTATCCGCAGCAAAAGATGATACGATAGATGAAAAGTAGCCCTGCCTCTGACTACTCTAAGGAACAACCTGCAAAACACTGTGGCACAACGGGGGTGAGCTGCCAACTCGTGAATAGTAAATAACATATACAGGTAATCTCAAGTATGCACGTACAGCATGAATCTAACATATGCAAGCTAATAGCAATAATAGTCATATGTGTGCAATAGTCATGAAAGGTACACTAGCATGTACAACTAATACATGTAGCAATAATATGACAATCTGTATGCAACAATCATGTAAGGTACTCTATCAGGTACTACTAATACATGAACAATAAATGGCAATATGTATATGCAACAGTCATGAAAAGTACTCTATCAGGTACAACTAATACATAAAGCAATGCATAAAAAATAAAAGTATGTAAATGCAACAGTCATGGAAGGTACTCTATCCGGTACTACTAATACATGAAGCAGTGCATAAACAATAGATGTGGAGTATGGGATAAAACATGTCATTCCCACGGCATCCTGACCTCGTGGTAGGACCAAAGTCCATCAAGACAATCCAAATCCCAATTTCCTCAAATCAGCCCCCAAATTGGCTTTCATATCATGTAAATCTTATATAACGTGAGTGCCCAATATCAAGTAAATCTCATATATCCTGAGTATTCAATATCGAGTCAATCTCATATATCCTGTATCCAATATCAAGTCAATCTCTTATATCATGTATCCAATACAAAGTCAATCTCATATATCCTAAGTGTATTTGCATTAATAAATATGATGATGTATATAAATTGATATGTATACATATATATTAGCGTCTCATTCTACTAATATATATATATATATATATATATATATATATATATATAACAGCGTCTCATTCCACTGTTATATATAATTAGGAGTAAAAATATCATGAAAACATGTGTCAAGCATCGACACATAAATACTGATCTATCAGGTGTTGTCACCAGGACTGGCCCCATGATAGGTAAGTATCATACGCTATACGAAAACTCAAGTGCCTAGCTCTGAACCTCGCCTTTCGACGTATCCATACGTACATGACTCCCGTCGGTATCCCCATGATAACTGCCGAGTCATAGGTACTATCACCGGTAGGTATGGTTCCCCCACTAACTCATCGTCTGCTCCACGGAATTCTTACCCCGGGGTACCTTCAGGCCCTCCATGTACCCGCACACGGCTCCCTCCGTTCCTCGCATGGGGTATATATATATATATCAGAACCGATAAATCTCATGGTGGATGCTGAAATATCATATTAAGAGAAGCCGTGTTTTACAAATAATGCATAATTTCATGAAACTACCACGGTCCTCAAATCCAGAAAACATCATGAAAAATCCATATCTCAATGCGAAAATCCATGAATATAATATATGCAACATAAAACTGTAATGTGAGCATATAAAGGAAAAGCCTCTATTTAACTGCAACAAGTTAATATAAATATCATGTGGTTCCTAATTTTTCCAAGTCTATATAACATCAAATAAAGGTGAACATGTAGCTATAGCCAGATATATGTGTAAACATGTAGGTATAGTAAGGTATATGTATCTACCTATCAGTATTGATGTAATATACCCTCCAAGTATAAGTGTAAGTTTGTATGCAAGGTATACATGTAGCTATGTCTCATGTGTGTATATACTTATCACTAATGGTATAATACCGTATATATATACAGGTAACTAGCATGTAAGCATGTCAAGGCATATATGTAAGCATGTAGGTATACAGGTATGCTATATGTCATATGCAACAAGGAATATAAATAAATGTCTCAATGTCCCTAACCAAACAATATTATATATGTATGTGTGTTGTGTGTGTCATGGAAATTATTGATGGTGTGTGTGGCACACAATTAGTGCTCGTGCAACATGAGCCGTCAATAATAGTGCAGTGTCCTAAGGGTAATAGTCCAAGCACAACAAGTAAATATTATGCAATGAGGTGTATGCGCAAACTCTATATATGAAATAGAAAATGCGACTAATATCCTGTCATCTCTAGCCCAGACGTATAACGCCATGCGGGCGATTCCCCTGTAGATGTTAAATCTACTCACCAACGCTCCTGGCTAAGTAAAGCCTACCACCTGTTTCCCCTTCTTCGCAGCGTCCGAAGTCCCCGCCTGCGAACCTATAACATAACACAACAAAGCAAGTATATATATTAGCAATAGACCCAAAACACATACAAACTATGCTAACCAACGTGAAAACACAAAACCTACTCTCAAGTGTTCGTATTGTGGCTAACGTGCATAGAGACACAACGAAACCAACTCAGAGCAACAGCAACACAGAACACGAACCGTATCGGATAACGTAACACGTGAAACGAAACACTAGAAAACAAGCAAGTGATCTCAGATTTTTCTATACCAACAATCTGTAAAAGTTGCAAGTACCATGAGATCACATACAGCCCCAGAGACCCCTACACCAAAACTCACCACCTCAGTCCCTACTCTGGCTGCAAATTGCGGCCAGAACCATTAAATCTGCGGCCGTCCAAGAAGGGAATGGGCTCGTATTTTGAGGGTAGGTTCTAGGTCACTACACTAGGTCACTGTGATGGGAACTTTTGCAACAAATACCTGGTTTGATAGCAAATCATCCGAGACCCAAAGCTACACTAAAAATACGATATTTACCCGAAACGAAACTAAACGCGAACTAAACTTAAACTAACAAGCTACGCTACACAATAAACACCTACTTAACAGAAAGAGATCATTACCTATCCAAAAGAACTCAAAGATCCTAGCTTTCCAAGCTCCAAGGCTTCCAAGAGACAAATCAAGGTAAAAGATATGATTTTTGTGAGTTTTGATGAAGTTTTGAGATGGATTTGTGAAGGAAAATTCAAGTCTTCAGTTTGAGGTAAGAAAGAGATGAAGAATAAGAAGGAAATGGAGTGAGAGAGAATGAATGATAAAGAGAGAGGGTGAGGAGAGATTAAGGTGAGAGGGTAAGTGCACCCTTTGCATTAACTTCTCATTAATGCATTCACACTACTCACCATTCCCCCTCTTCTCACATCCAAAAGCCAAATGAAAATATCTCTCTCACACAAACAAATATCTAGGGAATAAGGTTAAGGATAAGATTAAAATAAGGATTTGGATAAAGCAAAGAATTAGATTAGGGTTAAGTTATCATGGTCACTAACCTAGATTAGCACAAACAAACCCTCACAAAAATATGCACATGTGTGCATGCCATAACAAATAATATTAAAATAATAATTAAATGTTATAAAATGTGAGGAACCTAAATTGGAAAACTTTTTACCAAAAACCCGCCTTACCGTCTAAACTAACACTAAATGAAATCTAAGGCGTTACAATATCCCCCCTTATAAAAATTCGTCCCCGAATTTAAAATTCTTACTACGCATACTTTCAAAGAGATGAGTACAAAACTCACAATTCTCGCTTGCAGCCTTCCAAGTGTTCTCCTCACTATACGGCTACGCCCAAGAAACCTCCACAGATGGCAAGACTCTTGACCGAAGTTTCTCTACCTGCCGAACCACTAACACAATTGGTTGCCGGTGAATGAAAAGATCGCGTCCAAGCTAAATGGTCTGGTGCCGAATCATGTGAGAAAGGTCATGAAGGTATTTGCAAAGTATCGAGACAAGGAAAACGGGGTGAATACTCAATAATATGGGTGGAAGTGCCAACTTAAAGGCAACGGAACTAACTCGCTTGAGGATCTCAAAGGACCTACAATCCTGGGACAAGCTTCCCAAAACTCAACACGTCATTCATCGGAAAATCCGTAGGAATACATGATCTTCCACTGCGAACTCAAGTCTGCGATCACCACGGTCGGCATAAGACCTCTGTCTGCATTGGGCTGTTCTCATCCTGACCTGAATCGACTAGATCCTCTCCGAAGCCTCTAGACTAGCTGGGGTCCAAAAATCCTACTCTCGTGGAGTCAGAAAAAAAGAATGGCGATCGACACGACCTACCAAACAAAACCTAAAGGTTGCCAATTGGAATGTCTCCTGAAAACTGCTATCGAAGTAGAATCCTAACAATGGCAAGTGACGATCCCAACTGCCGACAACAATTAGTACGTACGCACAAGCATATCCTCCAGAGTCTGTATAGTCCGCTCTAACTGACCATCGTCCCACAGCTGGAAAAGCGAATCTAAAGCTCAACCAGTACCCTAGGCTTCCTGAAGCTTCTGCCCAAGACGGCAAGCGAATAGGGTGCCTCCATTGGATATAACAAATGAAGGAACTCCGTACAACGCACAAACTTAATAAAGAACAACTGAGCAAACTGACCATAACCGGACAACAAACACCCAAATGGAGTCACACCCTGTCTAGACCGGGGTGGACACCACAACGAAAGAGATCCGCTCCCATTCCCACTCCGGAATGGTTAAAGGTTGCAACTCTCCAGCCGGTCTCAAATTGTCAACCTTAGCTCACAACAAGACAGGCACCTTGAAATGAAATCCGAAACTCCACTCTGCATCTCGGCTCACCCGTAACTCTCCCACAAGTCACGTCACAAATTGGTGGAACTTGAATGAACACAGAAAGCTGACTGATGTGCCTGCTCCAGGAGTTCATGTCTCTACCCATCAACAGCAGGTACACACAAACGCGTCCCTAAACGTAGCACATCCTGGTCACAAATCAAGGACTCTAAATCTTTACCCAGCCGAGTATGCTCAAGGATCTCTGACAAACGAGCATCGGCGGGCTGTGCCTCGCGAAAGCGATTACGGAAAAGTGGACAGGTGCGGACATGAGCAAGTTGTCCCCTCAGTAGAGGCAAACTCAACTGTACTCAACGATCGAACAAGAACTGTAAATCTACAGATGACTGTCTCAAAACTGCACACAACCGGGACAAGCTAACCCCGGGCCTACGACTCCAGCATCAGCTACCACAATCGCCTTGCCACGGGTAATAAAGGATCTCACAAACACAATCCTCCACAAGCTCCATCCAACGGCGCTGTCTCAACAATCAAAACCCGCTGCAGGAAGATGTACATTAAGCTCTGGTGGTCCGTGAAAATTTGACACGACTCTCCAGACAAGTAGTGTCTCCAAATCTCTAATGCACGACCACCGCGGCCATCTCCAGATCATGAGTGGGATATCCTGCTCGTACTTCTTCCAACTGTCAGGAAGCAAAAGCGATAACTCTATAATGCCACCTCAACGCAAAATCGAGGCCCACTCGCGAAACATCACAGTTAAACAACAAAGTTGCCCGAACCAGAAAGCAAAGAAAGAACTGGTGCAGTTGTCAACCGAGTCTTCAACTGCTGAAAACTCCGCACGCATGCCTCAGTCCAAAGAAAAGGAACCTCCTTTCTGGTCAGTTCAGTCAACGGTGTAGCGATACACAAGCAATACTGCACAAAACGGCGGTAAAAACCTGCTAAGCCCAAAAATCTGCAGACCTCCATCCCGTACACAAGTCTGGGCTAAAGCTGTACGGCCTCGACCTTCCTCGGGACCATACGAAAACCGTCTCCCATAACTACAAGATTTAGGAGTCAACAAAATCAAGCCTGAAGGAACACTCCGAGAATTTAGCAAACAGCTGGTGCTCTCCTAATGTCTGCAAAACAAATCCTCAAGTGCTGCTCACGGTCCTCACGACTCTTAGAATAGACCAGAATGTCATCAATGACACAACAAAAAACTGGTCGAGGAACGCCCTGAAGAAATCTGGTTCATCATATCCACGAATGCTGCTAGGGCATTGGTGAGTCCAACGACACCACCAAAACTCATACTGCCCGTAGCGCGCACAAAAGCAGTCTTCGGAATGTCATCACTCCGAACCAGCAACCAATGATGACCTGATCCCAAACAAACTTCAAAAATGTCTCGCACTCTGGAGTTGATCAAGAAATCGTCAATACAAGGTAAAGGATACCTATCCGCACCGTAACCTGGTTCAATTGACGATCCATCAATACACAACCTCAACTGTCATCCTTCTCCTGACGAACAGAATAGGAGCTCCCCAAAGCGAAACACTCAGACGCACAAGCCCCCTAACAAACAACTCTGCAATTGATCCTTAAGCTCTCTAAGCTCCGTCGGCTCATCTAGAACAACGTCGGAAAACTTTCTCACGATAGGAACCCGGTCCAACAAACCCACTGTGGCTCCGGTATCACGAATGAAAGCCAAGAATCCACGACATCCTCTCCTCAAAAGCCGACTAGCGAAAAGGCTGAATTCAAGCTGTGATGGGCAGCACCACTGTCCCCCTACACAATAAGAACCGACTCACCAGGAAACAAATCCTGACTGTTTCCTCGCGGTAGTCCACATATGCCTAGCACGTAGCTAATCAGTCCGTGCCCAGGAGAACGTCAAATCCAACATCTCTAGAAGGATCAAAACGACGGATAAATCTCTATCTCCTATCCGATTGGCACACGACCGAAACACGTGTCGCGCAACAAAAGAATCGCTGACATAAGTTAACACAACAAACGGCTGATCTAGCTAACACGACTCTCGGCCCAACCATGGCACAAAGTGTGTAAAACAACAAGTGCACCAAAAAAACATACGAATTAAGAATACCTGAAAAATCTGCATTGGATGCCCGCGCATCCCGATGAGTTGAAGCAAACTCTCGTGTCTGCCCCCTACCCGCAACTGGCTGAACTCCTCTTCTGCCAACCTGTCCACTCTGAGCGAACCCTCCATGTCCAAGACCTCTCAGAATACGACCCTGACGCGGTGTTAGGGAACAACTCCTGATGTAGTGATGAAGGTTCCCACACCAGAAACATCCACGCGATGACTGCTGACCCTCCTGGGGATGAGAGCTGAACGACTGTCCTCGTCCCAAACCTCTGCTACTCCCGCGACGGTCATGAAATCTGTCTCGGCGACTGAACCTCTGTCTCAGGTCTGACACGCCTGTACTAGCCCTCCTCAGTCCTCGAAATCCCAAAGTCTCTGGAAGACGTGCCTCGTCAACTAGGGCTGCATCCACTGGTACTGTATACGTAACACTATTTTGAGTGCTGATCGCAAGGAACAACTGGGTAACAGGGGTGGCAACCTTCTGTCGCTGCGCTCTACTGGACTCAACCAAAGACCTCACCGTCTGGCGTAAATCCTGCATCTCTGCCACAGGCCTAGTGATACGATCTGTCGAAGGCGGATCCATCTGCTCCTGTGCAACGAGCGTGCCATCCTGGTCAGTCCTCGTCCCACACGAGTCAACTCTGACCTCGGCCCTCGCTGCATCACTCTGAGTCCCCATAGTCATCAGCGGCAAAGGCTATAAATGGAAAAGGATTCGATAAGAACACGGAAATCGAATCACAAGGATATATCATCAAAGAAGGAATTTCAAGCAATTATTACTTAGGTCACTTTAGGTGGAATACCGCGTCGTGAGTATGCCGCGGACATACAAACACTACGTTACTCTGCTTAAGCTACCTACTCCATCATACCAAGGTCATCCTACACTCCGAAAGGTAAAACCTAGCGCTCTGATACCAATTTTGTCACGACCCGAAATTGGCATGTGACGGCCCTTGAACTACGCAACGTCCACAGGCGTAACACAATTTAAGTAAGCCAAAAACCCAGCAATCTAAACCATCAAGAGTAGTAAGAAATATGAACAATTTTAAAACTTTTGAAATCTCAAACCAAATTCTTTAAAGCCCAACTTTTCTTCCTTCAAAATTTTTCCAGCACCTCCTTTGTAAAAACCAGCCCCAAAAATGGGTACAACATAAATATAAGTACAGCATCCCCAAACGGGAGCAAAAATACGCCCAAAGGCGGAAAACAACCACCACAACAAATATACGATGCCGTAGCGAAGAATTAAAAGACGATATAATAAAACTGCATAAAGACCTCTAAGTCACAAAATAATATACAATACATCCTCACATCAAGTCTCTAAGTCAATACAAGATAATGGTTGATGGAGAGTACATGGTACAAAGATAACAATAAACAACATCGGATAGCCGCAAAACCCACCTGTAGTAAAACTGCACACAGTGAGCCGAAACGGTATCCGCAGTAAAAGATGATACGATAGATGAAAAGTAGCCCTGCCTCTTACTACTCTGAGGGACAACCTGCAAAACACTGTGGCACAACGGGGGTGAGTAGCCAGCTCTTGAATAGTAAATAACATATGCAGGTAATCGCAACTATACACGTACAGCGCGAATCTAACATATGCAAGTTAATAGCAATAATAGTCATATGTGTGCAATAGTCATGAAAGATACACTAGCAGGTACAACTAATACACGCAACAATAATATGATAATCTGTATGCAACAATCATGTAAGGTACTCTATCAGGTACTACTAATACATGAACAATAAATGGCAATATGTATATACAACAGTCATGAAATGTACTCTATCTACAACTAATACATGAAGCAATGCATATAAAATAAAAGTATGTAAATACAACAGTCATGGAAGGTACTCTATCCGGTACTACTAATACATGAAGCAGTGCAAAAACAATAGATGCGGAGTATGGGATAAAACATGTCATTCCCATGGCATCCTGACCTCGTGGTAGGACTAAAGTCCATCAAGACAATCCAAATCCCAATTTCCTCAAATCAGCCCTCAAATTGGCTCTCATATCATGTAAATCTCAAATATCCTGAGTGCCCAATATCAAGTAAATCTCATATATCCTGAGTTATCAATATCGAGTCAATCTTATATATCCTGTATCCAATATTAAGTCAATCTCATATATCCTAAGTATATTTGCATGAATAAATATGACGATATATATAAATTGATATGTATACATATATATTTGCGTCCTATTCCACTAATATATATATATATATATATATATATATGCATATATAACAGCGTCCCATTCCACTATTATATATACTTAGGAGTAAAAATATTATGAAAACCTGTGTCAAGTATAGACACATAAATACTGATCTATCAGGTGCTGTCACCGCGACTGGCCTTCTGATAGGTACGTATCATACGCTGTCCGAAAACTCGAGTGCCTAGCTCTGACCCTCGCCTTTTGACGTATCCATACGTACATGACTCCCGTCGGTATCCCCACGATAACCACCGAGTCATAGGTACTGTCACCGGTAGGTATGGTTCCCCCACTAACTCATCGTCTGCTCCATGAAATTCTTGCCACGGGGTACCTCCAGGCCCCACCATGTATCCGCACACGTCTCCCTCCGTTCCTCGCGTGGGGTATATGTTAGTTATGTATATGCCCTAGAGGCCATTGTTGTACATATGATGTATATTATAATGGATGCTTGGATATATATAGAGATGACTTTCTTGCTCGTCATGATAGTATGCTATTTGGTTTCACTTTATCTTAACATGTTGACTTGTATTGGTTTACTGTTTTACTCTCACATGTTGATAAAGCCCTTAGGATCTGCACTCGACTACTGAGACTATGATGAGATCATACTAGTGGGGCCACGGTAGTCGATGAGTACATCCTATAACTGTTCCTAGTCGTGGGTATATCGAGACAGGGCATCGATATACCAGAGTAGACTAGCGTATACGCATCTTGACCCATATGATGGGCGATGGATGATCCCACATCCATCGGTGTTTGACATCAGAGATGGTGTACGGGTGCTCAGTGGAGACTGGGTACACTGGACGGACTCGCCGAGAACTCCCAGATGGTGATATACCACACGTCAGATGGCAGTTCTCCGGTGACACTGGTACAGGGTAGTCTGTAGACCCGAGATCGTCATGGAGTCTTGTGTGATTCTCACTGTGCTTTGATTTCCACCTTACCACGTCCAAGAGGGCGTGCAAAACGGTGGCTTTTGGGTACAGTCCCGAATCACATGGAGGCAATGAGCGATAGGAGGGGATTCGTCTCTCCCGGTATAGGGAGTTGATGTTGTGCTGTGTTCGATTGGCTATAACTGGAAGTCCCTGGCCAGGGCTGACATAGAGATTTACCGGTAAGTGTTACTAGTAGTTTCTCGACCCGTTTTGAGCCACACATCGACACGATTTATCGGTTACTGGGGTCTGACGTATACCACCCCTAGACTTGATATGCGACATATCAGACGAACAGACCGGACTGTACGGGAGTGTTACTGATTGGATTCATAGGAGAACGCACATGCTAGCTTGTTGATCTTCTGATCGCTCAATACCTGGGTGGCTGTTACGTTTAGCTGACCGCTTGCAGCTTGTGGGTGTTTGATATGATCATCACCTGCTACCGGCGTATTGACGATTCTTTAGAGTCCTACACAGAGGTTTCTTGGCTCAGGCGAAACGGAGTAGAGGTACATATGTGATATGTGTAGGACCGAGAATAATGCGATATGGGATACCGTATTATATTCTCGCCATATTTAGATATGAACCGGGTCATCGGATCAAGTGTTGATTCGATGAATCGGTACATGATATATTAGTCGGTAATATTCGATATAGCCGGATCGTCGGATCAAGTGTTGATTCGATGATCTAATGTATAATAATATATATGATATATTGTATTACATTATCTAATATTGGCTCGCTTTATTATTTCATTTTCTCACTGGATGATACATTGATATATATGCGATATATGTTAATTGTATTATTTTCTTTTGTTGCAAATATATAATATATATGTGATATATATTATTGTGACATGATATGATTTATTGTTAAACATGTTTAAGGATGATTAAATGAGGTTAGGGTTTGATTAGGGTTAGTTGCTTCATGCACCTTCTAGAAGCATCTTCTTTTGTCATGGTTAAGATATTTTGTGATGACACTTTTCTAACCCAACCAAACTCTAACTCTAGTTTATTCTCTACAAAATCTTAGCCACTCATCCTTGACCATGGTTTATATATCAATCATATACATTTCTTTCTATTCATCACAAAAGGATTATTATGATTATTATCATTTTGATTATCATCTTCTTCTCTCTTGAAAAAGCTCACTAGAAATTCTTTATGTGATGAAAAAAATATGAGAAAATGATTTAAAAAGAAAGCAAAAATACTACTCTCTCATCCTCATCTCATCTAGCCCATGAGATTAGTGTGTTCATCTCTTGAGAGTGAGAAAGCTTGAGTCTTTGCAACTTCGACATAGATCATCGGAGATTTGGAACACTTCAAGCTAGCATGGATCGTTCGAGTCGTGGAGCCTCTCATGAGTCCGGGAGATCGTGGATCGCGGCAAAGGGACTTCTACTCGGAGCTTGTGAAGCGAAGGAGTGGACTACAAAGGTTGTAATCCCTCACACTTAGATAAAAGTTATCATCTTGCATGTTTAACCCTAATAATCTAGCAAAGATCCCGGCTTTGGGTTGTTCGGCACGTCTAAATTTTTATCCGGGCATGTTTGATGCCTTATGAACCTTCACAAGAGTGCCTAGGAACCCTACAGTGGTATCAGAGCTACTAGGCATTGGATGTCGACCTATGGGGGGTTCTCACTGTGTGACAGTGTGGCGAAGCATAGGCTCTTACCCCCAGAGTGTCCCGAGACCGGAAGGTGTTCCAGTGGGTTGTAGTCCTCGCGAGGGGGCATGCGTAAAAAGTAGCGGCTGAGGGACCCGTTGGTGCCACGACGACCCCATTGGATGGGGTGGCTGCCTGACCTACAGTGGTATCAGAGCCTAGCTAGAGCATTAGGCGACGTGTTTACGAAGTTAAAACTCCGATCGAACCCGAACCGACGAATTTAACCCCCTCTCTGGAAATTTTTCAAAATTTGGTATTTTTCTGAATTAAAAATACCTGAAAAATACAGCAACAAAAGATAAGAATTACTGTGAAATTCGTGCCTCTAATTCGACCACGTGGCCGCGGAACCGCGGCAAAGACCCCCCATTGGCGGCGGTTCCGCGGCAGTATAAGGGAATTAGCCACGGTTTTTCGCACAGTAATTCTCGTCTATGTGTTTACTATTTTATGGATATTTTTAATCTGACTCAAGTGTTGAGTATTCTGTGGTTTATTTTGTAATCGTAGATTCGATCGGAATATTTAAATTCGTATTTCTTTCCGGATATTTAGAAATTGTTAAAAAGTTCGAACGGATATCATTAACTCACTTTTTCCCGGCACGTAAAACTTTCAAGTGTTGAATTTTTATCGGGTTTAAATCTTTCGGAAAAATTGTACAAGTTAAGCGGTGGACCCTCTAGAAGACAACAAATCTTAATTCGATTATGTGACCGTCTTGAACTGCCTTTTGAACCTTCGGGTTTGGGGCAGTACGGCGTGCCACATGTGAGGCGTTGGCTTGACCCTTCTACGGCTGGATCACTGGTACTGTGACATATTCTGGGATTATTTGAACTCTGCTCAAGAGTTGAGCACTTTGGGAAATTTTGGGTATTTGATTATCTGTTCGAAAAGTTTAATACTGTCTATTTATCTGGAATGTGATACAATATGTGGAATTCATAGAGTTAGGCATTAAATGCGAAGTATGTGATATTTCGGATTTACGATGTCTAAAGTGATTGTGGATTCCAAATGTTGTAGTTTTACACTTTCTTTTCTGTGACCATAAGTGTAATATGTGAAATCACCGGTTTCGTTGCTATATGTCAACGACAATTGGGATGCGCATATTTACTTACGTTGATGATATGTGATATTATGTGTTGCTGTGATATGTTATATTGGATCGTCGCGTTCTGAATAGCCGGGGGTTTTATGTGAGATGAGGGTTTTTATTTTCATTCATGTAAAATTCATCTGTAATGTAATATTCTTTTATTTGGGGCACTTCCAGGTTGAGGTTGCTGTCACCTGTGTATATTATTTACTTTTCCGCATTAGGTAGACCCAATGAGGGGAGCATAAGTAACCGGGTTCTAGGGTCCAGTGGGAGGCCATCTCGAGGAGTCGAGACCGGGTCTCCTAACCCTAGAATTGGCAGTGTTACTTGCCGCTCTCGTAGGGGTCTTGGGATGTGGGTTTGGCTATTCGTCGCGACCGTGGAATCCGTGTTTTATACAGGCTCGTATTGAAAACATGGACGTCCTAGTATATCCAATATTTCATATATGTTCTTCTGCTGCAATGTTCTGTGATGAGATCATATTACTGCCCGAGACGAATGCTTATACTATATATATATGCTGATATATAAATATTACTGCTTTCATTTCTTCTATGATGCTTAGGAAGCATAAGCTGATGGGATTTTTATTAATGAGATTAATAAAAGGAAAAGAAACCTAAAGATGTTGTAGAATCAAAACTTTATAAAAAGGGTAGCTACAGTTTTGCTTATGCACAGTGATATATATGATATATCCTGCACCTTATTCGATGGGGAAAGAGCCGACGATCCCTTCACCGGGAGTGACCTCTTTAGCGAAACTGGCAGATGCTACAAAACTCGGTTTGTCTTTTGATTGCTTTTAGAGTTTTTCTTTGCACAGCGGTATATATGATATATCCTGCACCTTATTCGATGAGGAAAGGGCCGACGATCCCTTCACCGGGAGTGACCCCTTTAGCGAAACTAAGAAAAGCCTCAAAAACACTCCTTTTCAAAACTTCACTCGATTCTACGACGATATCAAGTTCATTACGCAATAGGTTTGCTGAAAAACCTGTCGTAGCCCTCCGTCATTTCAGATAATTCCTACTTAGTATTCGTGTTGTGTTTATTGACCTTGTCAAGGCACAGTGTACGGTAGCTAATTAGTGTTTATCTGCTAAAACATGAGATGTGATTGGATTAGGGTATTCGTACGGCCTTGTTGACCTTGTCAAGGGTCATGCGGGTGGGTTTAATTCAATCAGGAAATGACGAGTTGTACTTGACTTGCGATTTATGGTTTGTTGACCTTGTCAAGGTCATAGATCGCTAGGGGCAAAATATTATTGGGAATTTCAAGTGTTGAAATTTGCAATGAGATTGCATACCTTCTATGAGATAGTTGGATCCCGATACCCACTGCGAGTAAAAGTTACTCCTGGGAGAGTTTTACACAGGACAATTAGTCATTCAAGTAGGTGTCTAGAAAAGTGTTAACGGGGTTACGCTTCTGGGAAAACGAGGTTTACTTTAATTAGGTCCGTGCGAAAGCACGGGGAACCTCCCTCAAAGTACCGACACTGATCTGGCTGAAAGATTGACGAAATTGTAGGGTGTAATTAATCCCGGCTAATCTTACCTTTTGGGTTTAAAGGTAAATTTGATAAAAACAATGGGAGACATCCTGATTAGATAAGATAATAACCAATCTAATCTTGCAAGAGCGTACGCTAAAGTGTTTTCTTCTCTCTCTCTCCAGGTAGCGACCATGTCAGGCCATAATCAAGATAATAAAATGGATGTATTGACTGAACCCGATTATTATACTGAGCAAGGGAACGTTGGACCCGTTCTTTCTTATAAGAGTTATAAGACTGAACAGGAAACAGGAGAATATCTGGATTCTCACGCCGCCCAAAAGAACATGCATGTTGATGCATCTTCTTCAGGTGTGTTAGTTATTGAGAACTGTTTCTCAGTTCACCCTACGTCCTGGGTATTAGATACCGGATCAGGATCCCACATATGTAAACAGTTACATGGGCTACGTAAAGGTAGAGAACTGGGAAAGGGTGATCATTCCGTTCAAGTAGGGAACGGTGCAAATGTTGCAGCCAAAGCAGTTGGCGAATATCACCTAGTATTACCAAGTCGTAATACACTGATTCTAAATGAGTGCTATTATATACCGAACATGATGTGCAACATTATATCTGTTTCTTTATTAAGTAAAGAAGGATATAATTTTGTACTAAAGGATAATATTATGAACATAATTCTAGATCAAAAGTTGATTGCATCAGGCTCGTTACATAGTGGCATATTCATTCTAAATCAGAATACAGTCCTCAATATACAAAACACACACAAGAGGAAAAGTTCAGATATGAACGAATCCTACTTGTGGCATTGTAGACTTGGTCATATCAATGTGACACGACTGGCTAAGTTACATAAGGATGGTTATTTGAATCCATTCGAATTATCATCTTATGATACTTGCCATTCATGTCTCAAAGGAAAAATGACCAAAGCTCCGTTTAGTGGACACGGAGAAAGAGTTACTGAACTCTTAGGACTAATACACAGTGATGTATGTGGTCCCATGTCTACGCATGCCAGGAACAGTTCTTCCTACTTCATTACATTCACTGACGATCTCTCTAGATTCGGACATGTGTTCCTGATGAAACACAAGTCAGAAGCTTTTGAGAAATTCAGAGAATATAAGCACGAAGTAGAGAATCAAATGGGCAAAAGTATTAAGATTCTTCGATCGGATCGAGGAGGTGAATACTTAAGCAATGAGTTCCTAGATTATCTAAAAGAGAATGGGATTCTCTCTCAGCTTACTCCTCCTTATACACCACAGCACAACGGTGTATCGGAGCGGAGGAATCGCACCCTATTAGATATGGTACGCTCTATGATGAGTACAGCTGAGTTACCTATTTCCTTCTGGGGGTATGCGCTTGAGACAGCAACATACCTATGTAGGGTTCCTAGGCACTCTTGTGAAGGTTCTTAAGGCATCAAACATGCCCGGATTAAATTTTAGACGTGCCGAACAACCCAAAGCAGGGATCTTTGCTAGATTATTAGGGTTAAACATGCATTAAGATAACTTTTATCTAAGTGTGAGGGATTACAACCTTTGTAGTCCGCTCCTTCACTTCACAAGCTCCGAGTAGAAGTCCCTTTGCCGCGATCCACGATCTCCCGGACTCATGAGAGGCTCCACGACTCGAACGATCCATTCTAGCTTGTCGTAAGCCAAATCTCCGATGATCTACCTCGAAGTTGCTTCGACTCAAGCTTTCTCACTCAAAAGAGAAGAACACCCTAATCCCAAGGGCTAGATGAGATGAGGATGAGAGAGTAGTGATTTTGCTTTCTTTTAATATCATTTTCTCATATTATTTCATCACTTAAGAAAATCTAGCAAGCTTTTCTTTCAAGAGAGAAGAAGAAGATGATAATGGAAAAAGAATAATGATTATTCATTTCCTTTTGTGATGAATAGAAATATAAACATATGATTGAATTATTAACCATGGTCAAGGATGATTGGATGAGAACAAGTAGAGAAACAACCAGGGTTAGGGTTTGGTTGAGTTAATAATGTGTCATCACAAAATATCCTAACCTTGACAAAAGAAATAGCTTCTAGAAGGTGCATGAATCATCTAACCCTAATCAAACCCTAACCTCAATTAATCATCCTTAAACATGTTTAACAATTAATCATATCATGTCACAATAATATATATCACATATATATTATATATTTGCAACAAAAGAAAATAATACAATTAACATATATCGCATATATATCAATGTATCATCCACTGAGAAAATGAAATAATAAAGTAAGCCAATATTAGTTAATATAATAATATATCATATATATTATTATATATTAAATCATCGAATCAACACTTGATCCGACGATCCGGCTATATCGAATATAACCGGCTAATATATCATGTACCGATTCATCGAATCAACACTTGATCCGATGACCCGATTCATATCCATATATCGCGAGAATATAATACGGTATCCCATATCGCATTATTCTCGCTCCTGTGCATATCACATATGTGCCACTACTCTGTTTCGCCTGAGCCAAGAAACTTCTATGTAGGACTCTAAAGAATCGTCAATACGCCGGTAGCAGGTGATGATCATATCAAACACCCACAAGCTGCAAGCGGTCAGCTAAACGTAACAGCCACCCAGGTATTGAGCGATCAGAAGATCAACAAGCTAGCCTGTGCGTTCTCCTGTGAATCCAACCAGTAACACTCCCGTACAGTCCGGTCTGTTCGTCTGATATGTCGCATATCTAGTCTAGGGGTGGTATACGTCAGACCCCAGTAACCGATAAGTCGTGTCGATGTATGGCTCATAACGGGTCGAGAAACTACTAGTAACACTTACCAGTAAATCTCCATATCAGCCCTGGCCAGGGACTTCCAGTTATAGCCAATCGAACACAGCACAACATCAACTCCCTATACCGGGAGAGACGAATCCCCTCCTATCGCTCATTGCCTCCATGTGATTCGGGACTGTACCCAAAAGCCACCGTTTTGCATGCCCTCTTGGACGTGGTAAGGTGGAAATCAAAGCACAGTGGGAATCACACAAGACTCTATGACGATCTCGGGTCTACAGACTACCCTGTACCAGTGTCACCGGAGAACTGCCATCTGACGTGTGGTATAACACCATCTGGGAGTTCTCGGCGAGTCCGTCCAGTGTACCCAGTCTCCACTGAGCACCCGTACACCATCTCTGATGTCTAACACCGATGGATATGGGATCATCCATCGCCCATCATATGGGTCAAGATGCGTATACGCTAGTCTACTCTGGTGTATCGATGCCCTGTTTCGATATACCCTCGACTAGGAACAATTATAGGATGTACTCATCGACTACCGCGGCCCCACTAGTATGATCTCATCATAGTCCCAGTAGTCGAGTACAGATCCTAAGGGCTTTATCAACATGTGAGAGTAAAACAGTAAACCAATACAAGTCAACATGTTAAGATAAAGTGAAACCAAATAGCATACTATCATGACGAGCAAGAAAGTCATCTCTATATATAACCAAGCATCCATTATAATATACATCATATGTACAACAATGGCCTCTAGGGCATATACATAACTAACAATCTCCCACTTGCACTAAGGCCAGCTGCTGTAGTATCTCATACCTAGCATCCCGAATAATCTCTCAAACTGTATCTGGGGAATAGCCTTCGTGAATGGATCCGCAGTGTTGTCCTTCGTATCTACTCTCCTGACCTCGATCTCCCGGCGATCAACTATCTCCCTGATCAGGTGATACCGCCTCAGAATATGTCTGGACTTCTGATGGGACCTGGGTTTCTTGGCTA
Organism: Agapanthus africanus; assembly: GCA_030015575.1. Taxonomy (NCBI): domain Eukaryota; kingdom Viridiplantae; phylum Streptophyta; class Magnoliopsida; order Asparagales; family Amaryllidaceae; genus Agapanthus; species Agapanthus africanus. Next base: position 286,464,602 of record JASDDO010000029.1, read on the forward strand.
AAGCCACAGCTCCATTGTTATCGCAATACAGAGGTATTGGATGCTCAATGGATGGAACCACACCAAGTTCACTAATGAACTTCTTGATCCAGACAGCCTCTTTGGCAGCATCGTTGGCAGCGATGTATTCAGCCTCCATCGTCGAGTCTGCAACGGTATCCTGTTTGGAACTCTTCCAACATACCGCCCCTCCATTGAGGGTGAAGACAAAACCCGAATGCGACTTAGAGTCGTCCTTATCACTTTGGAAGCTGGAATCGGTAAAGGACTCCACCTGGAGTTCTCCGTTACCATACACCAAGAACATCTCCTTAGTCCTTCGTAAGTACTTGAGAATGTTCTTCACAGCTGTCCAATGACTCTCTCCAGGATCTGCTTGATACCGACTCACTACACTTAGTGAGTATGCTACATCGGGTCTGGTACATAGCATCGCATACATGATAGATCCTACTGCCGAAGCATAGGGTATCCCTTGCATGCGAGCTCTCTCCAAATCAGTCTTGGGAGACATCTCTTTGGAGAGAGTGAGTCCAGAGATCGTGGGCTGATTCCCACGTTTGGATTCTTCCATACTAAACCTCTTTAGTATGGTGTCAATGTACCTGGATTGGGACAATCCCAATATCCGTTTAGATCTATCTCTATAGATCATGATTCCCAATATGCAGGAGCCATCACCTAGATCTTTCATTGAGAATCTCTGTGATAAGAAGAGCTTGACTGATTGCAGCATAGGAATATCATTTCCTATCAAGAGTATGTCATCCACGTACAATACGAGGAAGACAACCTTACCCTCTGCTACCTTCTTATAGATACAAGGTTCATCTATATTTTTGATGAAGTCAAACTCTTTGACTACAACATCAAAACAGATGTTCCAACTCCGCGATGCTTGCTTTAACCCATAAATGGATTTAAGCAGCTTGCACACCTTTCCGCTGCTCCCACTATCTACGAAGCCCTCTGGCTGAGTCATGTACACGCTCTCTTCTAAATCACCGTTTAGAAAGGCGGTCTTAACATCCATTTGCCAGATTTCGTAGTCATGGTAAGCAGCAATGGCAAGTAAGATCCGGATGGACTTAAGCATAGCTACTGGAGAAAAGGTTTCGTCATAGTCCACACCTGGTCTTTGACGAAATCCCTTTGCTACAAGTCTAGCTTTGAAAGTCTCAACTTTTCCATCTACACCAAATTTCTTTTTAAAGATCCACTTGCTCCCAATGGGTTTTACCCCTTCAAGAGCATTTTCCAAAGTCCATACTTTGTTGGTGTACATGGATTCCATCTCAGATCGCATTGCATCCAGCCATTTCACAGAGTCACCACTCGTGATGGCCTGCTCGAAACTAGTTGGTTCATCATCATCCATGATGCAATCCTCGCTTCCACCATCAATGAGAAAACCGTAGTATCTCTCAGGTGGACGAGAAACCCTACTAGATCGACGGAGAGGCTGGGGTTCGTCGGGTACTACTGAATCCTCTGGTTCCACTAAATCTTCAGTTGCAGTTTGTGTTGCTGGAACTTCTTCCAGTTCTACCTCAGAGCCACTAATATCTTTTGCAAGAAATTCCTTTTCTAAAAAGGTGGCATGTTGAGCAACAAACACTTTTTGCTCTTGACTGTGATAGAAAAAATATCCATAAGAATTCTTCGGATATCCTACAAACTTGCAAAGAACTGACCGTGCCTCGAGTTTGTCCGGATTTTGCCTTTTGACATAGGCCGGACAACCCCATATCTTAACTCGTTTAAGATACGGTCTCTTCCCACTCCATATCTCATATGGTGTGGTAGGTACAGATTTAGTTGGAACTTGATTCAATAGGTATGCTGCTGTCTCAAGCGCATACCCCCAGAAGGAAATAGGCAACTCAGCTGTACTCATCATAGAGCGCACCATATCTAATAGGGTGCGATTCCTTCGTTCCGATACACCGTTGTGCTGTGGTGTATAAGGAGGAGTAAGCTGAGAGAGAATCCCATTCTCTTTTAGATAATCCCGAAACTCATTACTTAAGTATTCACCTCTTCGATCAGATCGAAGAATCTTAATACTTTTGCCCGTTTGGTTCTCTACTTCGTGCTTATATTCTCTGAATTTCTCAAAAGCTTCAGACTTGTGTTTCAACAGGAACACATGTCCGTATCTAGAGAGATCGTCAGTGAATGTAATGAAGTAGGAAGAACCGTTCCTGGCATGTGTAGACATGGGACCGCATACATCACTATGTACCAGTCCTAAGAGTTCAGTAACTCTTTCTCCGTGTCCACTAAACGGAGCTTTGGTCATTTTTCCTTTGAGACATGAATGGCAAGTATCATAAGATGATAATTCGAATGGATTCAAATAACCATCTTTATGTAACTTAGCCAGTCGTGTCGCATTGATATGACCAAGTCTACAATGCCACAAGTAGGATTCGTTCACATCTGAACTTTTCCTCTTGTGTGTGTTTTGTATATTGAGGACTGTATTCTGATTTAGAATGAATATGCCATTATGTAAAGAGCCTGATGCAATCAACTTTTGATCTAGGAATATGTTCATAACATTATCCTGTACTACAAAATTATATCCCTCTTTACTCAATAAAGAAACTGATATAATGTTGCACATCATGTTCGGTATATAATAGCACTCATTTAGAATCAGTGTATTATAACTTGGTAATATAAGGTGATATTCGCCAACTGCTTTGGCTACAATACTTGCACCGTTCCCTACTTAAACGGAATGATCACCTTTTCCCAGTTCTCTACCTTTACGTAGCCCATGTAACTGTTTACATATGTGGGATCCTGATCCGGTATCCAATACCCAGGACGTAGGGTGAACTGAGAAACAGTTCTCAATAACTAACACACCCGAAGAAGATGCATCAACATGTATGTTCTTTTGGGCGGCGTGAGAATCCAGATATTCTCCTGTTTCCTGATCAGTCTTATAACTCTTATAAAAAAGAACGGGTCCAACATTCCCTAGCTCAGTACAATAATTAGGTTTAGTCAATACATTCATATTATTATCTTGATTATGGCCTGAAATGGTCGCTACCTGGAGAGAGAGAGAAGAAAACACTTTAGCGTATGCTCTTGCAAGATTAGATTGGTTATTATCTTATCTAATCAGGATGTCTCCCACTGTTTTTATCAAATCTACCTTAAAACCCTAAAAGGTAAGATTAGCCGGGATTAATTACACCTTACAATTTCGTCAATCTTTCAGCCAGATCAGTGTCGGTACTTTGAGGGAGGTTCCCCGTGCTCTCGTACGGACCTAATTAATGTAAACCTCGTTTTCCCAGAGGCGTAACCTCGTTAACACTTTTCTAGACACCTACTTGATCGGCTAATTGTCCTGTGTAAAACTCTCCCAGGAGTAACACTTACTCGCAGTGGGTATCGGGATCCAACTATCTCATAGGAGGTATGCAATCTCATTGCAAATTTCAACACTTGAAATTCCCGATAATGTTTTTGCCCCAAACGATCTATGACCTTGACAAGGTCAACAAACCATAGACCGCAAGTCAAGTTCAACCCGTCATTTCTTGATCGAATCAAACCCACCCGCACGACCCTTGACAAGGTCAACAAGGTCGCACGACTACCCTAACCCAATCTGCATCATATGCATAAGCAGATAAATACTGGTTAGCTACCGCACACTGCGCCTTGACAAGGTCAACAAACACAGCACGAATACTAAACAGTACTTATCTGAAATGACGGAGGGCTACGCAGGTTTTTAGAAAAACCCTGAGCGTAATGAACTTGATATCGTCGTAGAATCATATGTTTTTGAAAAGGAGTGTTTTTGAGGCTTTTCTTAGTTTCGCTAAAGGAGTCACTCCCGGTGAAGGGATCGTCGGCCCTTTCCTCATCGAATAAGGTGCAGGATATATCATATATACCACTGTGCAAAGCAAAACACTAAAAGCAATCAAAAAACAAACCGCGTTTTGCAGCATCTGCCAGTTTTCCTAAAGGAGTCACTCCCGGTGAAGGGATCTCGGTCCTTTCCTCATCGAATAAGGTGCAGGATATATCGTATATATCACTGTGCAAAGCAAAACTGTAGCTACCCTTTTTATAAAGTTTTTGATTCTACAACATCTTTAGGTTTCTTTTCTTTTATTAATCACATTAATAAAAATCCCATCAAGCTTATGCTTCCTAAGCATCACAGAAGAAACGAAAGCAGTAATATTTATATATCAGCATATATATATAGTATAAGCATTCGTCTCAGGCAGTAATATGATCTCATCACAGAACATTGTAGCAGAAGAACATATATGAAATATTGGATATACTAGGACGTCCGTGTTTTCAATACGAGCCTGTATAAAACACGGATTCCACGGTCGCGACGAATAGCCAAACCCACATCCCAAGACCCCTACGAGAGCGGCAAGTAACACTGCCAATTCTAGGGTTAGGAGACCCGGTCTCGACTCCTCGAGATGGCCTCCCACTGGACCCTAGAACCCGGTTACTTGTGCTCTCCTCCTTGGGTCTACCTAATGCGGAAAAGTAAATAATATACACTGGTGACATCAACCGCAACCAGGAAGTGCCCCAAAAAGAATATTACATTACAAATGAATTTTACATGAATGAAAAGAAAAACCCTCATCTCACATAAAACCCCCGGCTATTCAGAACGCGACGATCCAATATAACATATCACAGCAACACATAATATCTCATATCATCAACGTAAGTAAATATGCACATCCCAATTGTCGTTGAATCATATAGCAACGAAACCGGCGATATCACATATTACACTTACGGTCACAGAAAAGAAAGTGTAAAACTACAATATTTGGAATCCACAATCACTTTAGACATCGTAAATCCGAAATATCACATACTCCGCATTTCATGCCTAACTCTATGAATTCCACATATTGTATCACATTCCAGATAAATATACAGTATTAAACTTTTCGAACAGATAATCAAACACCCAAAATTTCCTAAACTGCTCAACACTTGAGCGGGGTTCAAATAATCCCAGAATATGTCATAGTACCGGTGATCTAGCCGTAGAAGGGTCAAGCCAACGCCTCACATGTGGCACGCCGTACTACCCCAAACCCGAAGGTTCAAAAGGCAGTTCAAGACGGTCACATAATCGAGTTAAGGTTTGTGTCTTCTAGAGGGTCCACCGCTTAACTTGTACAATTGTTCCGAACGATTTAAACCCGAATAAATTTCAACACTTGAAAGTTTGCCGTGCCAGGAAAAAGTCGGTTAATGATATCCGTTCAACTAGTTTAACAATTTCTAAATATCCGGAAAGAAATACGAATTTAAAATTTCCGATCGAGTCTACTATTACAAAACAAACCCCAGAATTTTAAGCACCTGGAACAGATTAAAAATATCCAGAATAGTCAGCAAGTACCTACGGGCCATACCATGAAGCCACGTGTCGTGATCTCATCAATCCGCGGCGGAAGCGCGGCGCAAGCATGGCTTGCGCGGCGCTTCCGCGGCCGTTTAGTGGAATTAGGGGCTCGGGTTTCATGGTAACTCTTAGAATTGCCTTCTGATTTTTTTACATATTTTTAATTCAGAAAAATCCCAAATTTTAAAAAATTTCCAGAGAGGGGGTTTTTTCCGTCGTTTCGCGTTCGATCGGAGTTTTAACTTCGTAAACACATCGCCTAATGCTCTAGCTAGGCTCTGATACCACTGTAGGGTTCCTAGGCACTCTTGTGAAGGTTCTTAAGGCATCAAACATGCCCGGATTAAATTTTAGACGTGCCGAACAACCCAAAGCCGGGATCTTTGCTAGATTATTAGGGTTAAACATGCATTAAGATAACTTTTATCTAAGTGTGAGGGATTACAACCTTTGTAGTCCGCTCCTTCACTTCACAAGCTCCGAGTAGAAGTCCCTTTGCCGCGATCCACAATCTCCCGGACTCATGAGAGGCTCCACGACTCGAACGATCCATTCTAGCTTGTCGTAATCCAAATCTCCGATGATCTACCTCGAAGTTGCTTCGACTCAAGCTTTCTCACTCAAAAGAGAAGAACATCCTAATCCCAAGGGCTAGATGAGATGAGGATGAGAGAGTAGTGATTTTGCTTTCTTTTAATATCATTTTCTCATATTATTTCATCACTTAAGAAAATCTAGCAAGCTTTTCTTTCAAGAGAGAAGAAGAAGATGATAATGAAAAAAGAATAATGATTATTCATTTCCTTTTGTGATGAATAGAAATATAAACATATGATTGAATTATTAACCATGGTCAAGGATGATTGGATGAGAACAAGTAGAGAAACAACTAGGGTTAGGGTTTGGTTGAGTTAATAATGTGTCATCACAAAATATCCTAACCTTGACAAAAGAAATAGCTTCTAGAAGGTGCATGAATCATCTAACCCTAATCAAACCCTAACCTCAATTAATCATCCTTAAACATGTTTAACAATTAATCATATCATGTCACAATAATATATATCACATATATATTATATATTTGCAACAAAAGAAAATAATACAATTAACATATATCGCATATATATCAATGTATCATCCACTGAGAAAATGAAATAATAAAGTAAGCCAATATTAGTTAATATAATAATATATCATATATATTATTATATATTAAATCATCGAATCAACACTTGATCCGACGATCCGGCTATATCGAATATAACCGGCTAATATATCATGTACCGATTCATCGAATCAACACTTGATCCGATGACCCGATTCATATCCATATATCGCGAGAATATAATACGGTATCCCATGTCGCATTATTCTCGCTCCTGCGCATATCACATATGTGCCACTACTCTGTTTCGCCTGAGCCAAGAAACTTCTATGTAGGACTCTAAAGAATCGTCAATACGCCGGTAGCAGGTGATGATCATATCAAACACCCACAAGCTGCAAGCGGTCAGCTAAACGTAACAGCCACCCAGGTATTGAGCGATCAGAAGATCAACAAGCTAGCCTGTGCGTTCTCCTGTGAATCCAACCAGTAACACTCCCGTACAGTCCGGTCTGTTCGTCTGATATGTCGCATATCTAGTCTAGGGGTGGTATACGTCAGACCCCAGTAACCGATAAGTCATGTCGATGTATGGCTCATAACGGGTCGAGAAACTACTAGTAACGCTTACCAGTAAATCTCCATATCAGCCCTGGCCAGGGACTTCCAGTTATAGCCAATCGAACACAGCACAACATCAACTCCCTATACCGGGAGAGACGAATCCCCTCCTATCGCTCATTGCCTCCATGTGATTCGGGACTGTACCCAAAAGCCACCGTTTTGCACGCCCTCTTGGACGTGGTAAGGTGGAAATCAAAGCACAGTGGGAATCACACAAGACTCTATGACGATCTAGGGTCTACAGACTACCCTGTACCAGTGTCACCGGAGAACTGCCATCTGACGTGTGGTATAACACCATCTGGGAGTTCTCGGCGAGTCCGTCCAGTGTACCCAGTCTCCACTGAGCACCCGTACACCATCTCTGATGTCTAACACCGATGGATATGGGATCATCCATCGCCCATCATATGGGTCAAGATGCGTATACGCTAGTCTACTCTGGTGTATCGATGCCCTGTTTCGATATACCCTCGACTAGGAACAATTATAGGATGTACTCATCGACTACCGCAGCCCCACTAGTATGATCTCATCATAGTCCCAGTAGTCGAGTACAGATCCTAAGGGCTTTATCAACATGTGAGAGTAAAACAGTAAACCAATACAAGTCAACATGTTAAGATAAAGTGAAACCAAATAGCATACTATCATGACGAGCAAGAAAGTCATCTCTATATATAACCAAGCATCCATTATAATATACATCATATGTACAATAATGGCCTCTAGGGCATATACATAACTAACAACCTATTGAATCAAGTTCCAACTAAATCTGTACCTACCACACCATATGAGATATGGAGTGGGAAGAGACCGTATCTTAAACGAGTTAAGATATGGGGTTGTCCGGCCTATGTAAAAAGGCAAAATCCGGACAAACTCGAGGCACGGTCAGTTCTTTGCAAGTTTGTAGGATATCCGAAGAATTCTTATGGATATTTTTTCTATCACGGTAAGGAGCAAAAAGTGTTTGTTGCTCAACATGCCACCTTTTTAGAAAAGGAATTTCTTGCAAAAGAGATTAGTGGCTCTAAGGTAGAACTGGAAGAAGTTCCAGCAACACAAACTGCAACTGAAGATTTAGTGGAACCAGAGGATTCAGTAGTACCCGACGAACCCCAGCCTCTCCGCCGATCTAGTAGGGTTTCTCGTCCACCTGAGAGATACTACGGTTTTCTCATTGATGGTGGAAGCGAGGATTGCATCATGGAAGATGATGACCCGACTAGTTTCGAGCAGGCCATCACGAGTGGTGACTCTGTGAAATGGCTGGATGCAATGCGATCTGAGATGGAATCCATGTACACCAATAAAGTATGGATTTTAGAAAATGCTCCTGAAGGGGTAAAACCCATTGGGAGCAAGTGGATTTTTAAAAAGAAATTTGGTGTAGATGGAAAAGTTGAGACTTTCAAAGCTAGGCTTGGAGCAAAGGGATTTCGTCAACGACCAGGTGTGGATTATGACGAAATCTTTTCTCTAGTGGCTATACTTAAGTCCATCCGGATCTTACTTGCCATTGCTGCATACCATGACTACGAAATCTGGCAAATGGATGTTAAGACCGCCTTTCTAAACGGTGATTTAGAAGAGAGCGTGTACATGACTCAGCCAGAGGGCTTCGTAGATAGTGGGAGCAGCGGAAAGGTGTGCAAGCTGCTTAAATCCATTTATGGGTTAAAGCAAGCATCGCGGAGTTGGAACATCTGTTTTGATGTTGTAGTCAAAGAGTTTGACTTCATCAAAAATATAGATGAACCTTGTATCTATAAGAAGGTAGCAGAGGGTAAGGTTGTCTTCCTCGTATTATACGTGGATGACATACTCTTGATAGGAAATGATATTCCTATGCTGCAATCAGTCAAGCTCTTCTTATCACAGAGATTCTCAATGAAAGATCTAGGTGATGCCTCCTGCATATTGGGAATCATGATCTATAGAGATAGATCTAAACGGATACTGGGATTGTCCCAATCCAGGTACATTGACACCATACTAAAGAGGTTTAGTATGGAAGAATCCAAGCGTGGGAACCAACCCACGATCTCTGGACTCACTCTCTCCAAAGAGATGTCTCCCAAGACTGATTTGGAGAGAGCTCGCATGCAAGGGATACCCTATGCTTCGGCAGTAGGCTCTATCATGTATGCGATGCTATGTACCAGACCCGATGTAGCATACTCACTAAGTGTAGTGAGTCGGTATCAAGCAGATCTTGGAGAGAGTCATTGGACAGCTGTGAAGAACATTCTCAAGTACTTACGAAGGACTAAGGAGATGTTCTTGGTATATGGTAACGGAGAACTCCAGGTGGAGTCCTTTACCGATTCCAGCTTCCAAAGTGATAAGGACGACTCTAAGTCGCATTCGGGTTTTGTCTTTACCCTCAATGGAGGGGCGGTATGTTGGAAGAGTTCCAAACAGGATACCGTTGCAGACTCGACGATGGAGGCTGAATACATCGCTGCCAACGATGCTGCCAAAGAGGCTGTCTGGATCAAGAAGTTCATTACTGAACTTGGAGTGGTTCCATCCATTGAGCATCCAATACCTCTGTATTACGATAACAATGGAGCTGTGGCATTGGCCAAGTAACCCAGATCCCATCAGAAGTCAAGACATATTCTGAGACGGTATCACCTGATCAGGGAGATAGTTGATCGCCGGGAGATCGAGGTCAGGAGAGTAGATACGAAGGACAACACTGCGGATCCATTCACGAAGGCTATTCCCCAGATACAATTTGAGAGATTATTCGGGATGCTAGGTATGAGATACTACAGCAGTTGGCCTTAGTGCAAGTGGGAGATTGTTAGTTATGTATATGCCCTAGAGGCCATTGTTGTACATATGATGTATATTATAATGGATGCTTGGATATATATAGAGATGACTTTCTTGCTCGTCATGATAGTATGCTATTTGGTTTCACTTTATCTTAACATGTTGACTTATATTGGTTTACTGTTTTACTCTCACATGTTGATAAAGCCCTTAGGATCTGTACTCGACTACTGGGACTATGATGAGATCATACTAGTGGGGCCACGGTAGTCGATGAGTACATCCTATAACTGTTCCTAGTCGTGGGTATATCGAGACAGGGCATCGATATACCAGAGTAGACTAGCGTTTACGCATCTTGACCCATATGATGGGCGATGGATGATCCCACATCCATCGGTGTTTGACATCAGAGATGGTGTACGGGTGCTCAGTGGAGACTGGGTACACTGGACGGACTCGCCGAGAACTCCCAGATGGTGATATACCACACGTCAGATGGCAGTTCTCTGGTGACACTGGTACAGGGTAGTCTGTAGACCCGAAATCGTCATGGAGTCTTGTGTGATTCTCACTGTGCTTTGATTTCCACCTTACTACGTCCAAGAGGGCGTGCAAAACGGTGGCTTTTGGGTACAGTCCCGAATCACATAGAGGCAATGAGCGATAGGAGGGGATTCGTCTCTCCCGGTATAGGGAGTTGATGTTGTGCTGTGTTCGATTGGCTATGACTGGAAGTCCCTGGCCAGGGCTGACATAGAGATTTACTGGTAAGTGTTACTAGTAGTTTCTCGACCCGTTATGAGCCACACATTGACATGACTTATCGGTTACTGGGGTCTGACGTATACCACCCCTAGACTTGATATGCGACATATCAGACGAACAAACCGGACTGTACGGGAGTGTTACTGATTGGATTCACAGGAGAACGCACATGCTAGCTTGTTGATCTTCTGATCGCTCAATACCTGGGTGGCTGTTACGTTTAGCTGACCGCTTGCAGTTTGTGGGTGTTTGATATGATCATCACCTGCTACCGGCGTATTGACGATTCTTTAGAGTCCTATACAGAGGTTTCTTGGCTCAGGCGAAACGGAGTAGAGGCACATATGTGATATGTGCAGGACCGAGAATAATGTGATATGGGATACCGTATTATATTCTCGCGATATTTAGATATGAACCGGGTCATCGGATCAAGTGTTGATTCGATGAATCGGTACATGATGTATTAGTCGGTAATATTCGATATAGCCGGATCATCGGATCAAGTGTTGATTCGATGATCTAATGTATAATAATATATATGATATATTGTATTACATTATCTAATATTGGCTCGCTTTATTATTTCATTTTCTCACTGGATGATACATTGATATATATGCGATATATGTTAATTGTATTATTTTCTTTTGTTGCAAATATATAATATATATGTGATATATATTATTGTGACATGATATGATTTATTGTTAAACATGTTTAAGGATGATTAAATGAGGTTAGGGTTTGATTAGGGTTAGTTGCTTCATGCACCTTCTAGAAGCATCTTCTTTTGTCATGGTTAAGATATTTTGTGATGATACTTTTCTAACCCAACCAAACTCTAACTCTAGTTTATTCTCTACAAAATCTTAGCCACTCATCCTTGACCATGTTTTATATATCAATCATATAGATTTCTTTTTATTCATCACAAAAGGATTATTATGATTATTATCATTTTGATTATCATCTTCTTCTCTCTTGAAAAAGCTCACTAGAAATTCTTTATGTGATGAAAAAAATATGAGAAAATGATTTAAAAAGAAAGCAAAAATACTACTCTCTCATCCTCATCTCATCTAGCCCATGAGATTAGTGTGTTCATCTCTTTAGAGTGAGAAAGCTTGAGTCTTTGCAACTTCGACGTAGATCATCGGAGATTTGGAACACTTCAAGCTAGCATGGATCGTTCGAGTCGTGGAGCCTCTCATGAGTCCGGGAGATCGTGGATCGCGGCAAAGGGACTTCTACTCGGAGCTTGTGAAGCGAAGGAGCGGACTACAAAGGTTGTAATCCCTCACACTTAGATAAAAGTTATCATCTTGCATGTTTAACCCTAATAATCTAGCAAAGATCCCGGCTTTGGGTTGTTCGGCACGTATAAATTTTTATCCGGGCATGTTTGATGCCTTATGAACCTTCACAAGAGTGCCTAGGAACCCTACAATATATATATATATATATATATATATATATATATATCAGAACCGATAAATCTTATGGTAGATGCTGAAATATCATATCAAGAAAAACCGGGTTTTTCAAATAATGCATAATTTCATGAAACTACCACTTTCCTCAAATCCAGAAATATCATGAAAAATCCATATCTCAATGCGAAAATCCATGAATATAATATATGCAACATAAAACTGTAATGTGAGCATATAAAGGAAAAGCCGCTATTTAACTGCAACAAGTTAATATAAATAACATGCGGTTCCTAATTTCTCCAAGTCTATATAACATCAAATAAAGGTGAACATATAGCTATAGCCAGATATATGTGTAAATATGTAGGTATAGCAAGGTATATGTATCTATCTATCAGTAATGATGCAATATACCCTCCAGGTATAAATGTAAGTATGTATGCAAGGTATAAATGTAGCTATGTCTCATGTGTGTATATACTTATCACTAATGGTACAATACCATATAGGTATGCAGGTAACTAGCATGTAAGCATGTCAAGGCATATGTGTAAGCATGTAGGTATACAGGTATGCTATATGTTATATGCAACAAGGAATATAAATCAATGTCTCAATGTCCCTAACCAAACAATATTATATATGTATGCGTGTTGTGCGTGTCATGGAAATTATTGACGGTGTGTGTGGCATACAATCAGTGCTCGTGCAACATGAGCCGTCAATAATAGTGCAGTGTCCTAAGGGTACTAGTCCAAGCACAACAAGTAAATATTATGCAATGAGGTGTATGCGCAAACTCTATATATGAAATAGAAAATGCGACTAATATCCTGTCATCTCTAGCCCAGACGTATAACGCCATGCGGACGATTCCCCTGTAGATATTAAATCTACTCACCAACGCTCCTGGCTAAGTAAAGCCTACCACCTGTTTCCCCTTCTTCGCAGCGTCCGAAGTCCCCGCCTGCGAACCTATAACATAACACAACAAAGCAAGTATATATTAGCAATAGACCCAAAACACGTACAAACTACGCTGACCAACGTGAAAACACAAAACCTACTCTCAAGTGTTCGTATTGTGGCTAACGTGCATAGAGACACAACGAAACCAACTCAGAGCAACAGCAACACAGAACACGAACCGTATCGGATAACGTAACGAGTGAACGAAACACTAGAAAACAAGCAAGTGATCCCAGATTTTTCTATACCAACAATCTGTAAAAGTTGCAAGTACCATGAGACCACATACAGCCCCAGAGACCCCTACACCAAAACTCACCACCTCAGTCCCCACTCTGACCGCAAATTGCGGCCGGAACCATTAAATCTGCGGCCGTCCAAGAAGGGAATGGGCTCGTATTTTGAGGGTAGGTTCTAGGTCACTACACTAGGTCACTATGATGAGAACTTTTGCAATAAATACCTGGTTTGATAGCAGATCATTCGAGACCCAAAACTACACTAAAAATACGATATTTACCCGAAACGAAACTAAACGCGAACTAAACTGAAACTAACAAGTTACGCTACACAATAAACACCTACTTAACAGAAAGAGATCATTACCTATCCAAAAGAACTCAAAGATCCTAGCTTTCCAAGCTCCAAGGCATCCAAGAGGCAAATCAAGGCAAAAGATGTGATTTTTGTGAGTTTTGATGAAGTTTTGAGATGGATTTGTGAAGGAAAATTCAAGTGTTCAGTTTGAGGTAAGAAAGAGATGAAGAATAAGAAGGAAATGGAGTGAGAGAGAAGAGAAAGAATGATTGATAAAGAGAGAGGGTGAGGTGAGATTAAGGTGAGAGGGTAAGTGCACCCTTTGAATTAACTTCTCATTAATGCATTCACACTACTCACCATGCCACCTCCTCTCAAATCCAAAAGCCAAATGAAAATATCTCTCTCACACAAACAAATATCTAGGGAATAAGGTTAAGGATTAGATTAAAACAAGGATTTGGATAAAGCAAAGAATTAGATTAGGGTTAAGTTGTCATTTTCACTAACCTAGATTAGCACAAACAAATCCTCACATAAATATGCACATGTGTGTGCATGCCATAACAAATAATATTAAAATAATAATTAAATGTTATAAAATGTGAGGAACCCAAATTGGTAAACTTTTTACCAAAAACCCGCCTTATCGTCTAAACTAACACTAAACGAAATCTAAGGCATTAAAAAAGGAGAATCCCAAGGCCAAGAGCATCCACTCGGGTGCTCGCGGCTACGATGTTCCGCCCAAGTCCACTTCGTTGACGGCCTCAAGGGTGCGGCCATCCACTAAAGTTCCCGACGAGCCTTCGAATCATCAATCGGGAATCTTGTTTAATTGCCCGGCTTAATGTTTGAAAAGGGTTTTCAATTCGAGACTTAAATGTAAGGTTTATAACATTAGGCATGAAATTCGGAATATGTGATAATCCGGGTTTATGATGTCTATAGATGCAGATTCAAATTATTGTAGTTTTCATTTCTTTTCTGCGACCGTAAGTGTAGTATGTGGCAGTATCCCCGATCCCGTTACTATACGACAACGATATTAGGGATACGCATATTTACTTATGTTGATGACATGTAATGTTATTGTGTTGCTATCGATATGTTATATTGGATCGTCGTGATCAAATAGCCGGAGGTTTTATGTGAGATGAAAGTTTTTCAATTTTCATTCATGTAAATAATGGTATGTAATATTCTTTTATTGGGGACACTTCCGGGGTGGGGTTGTTGTCTCCATTCGATGTATATTATTTACTTTACCGCATTAGGATTGACCCAAGGTGGAGAGCACAAATAACTGGGTTCTAGAGTCCAGTGGGAGGCCATCTCGAGGAGTAAAGACCAGTTGCCTAACTCTAAAATTGGTAGGGTTTCTTGCCACTCTCGTAGGGGTGTAGGGGTGTGGGCGGGCTTGGCTATTCATCACGACTGTGGAATCCATGTTTTTCGTTACTGGTTTAATCTAAAACACGGACTTCCTAATATATCCTATATTTCATATATCTACTTTTGTTGTTCTATTCTGTGATGTGATCATATAACTGCGTGAGACAAATGCTACTTATATATATGATATATTAGTAGACATTATATATGTTTTGCATCCGCGCTAGTCCAGACCTCGCCCTGTCGTAAGTTAAGTAACCTTACGGTGAAGACCCGGGTCCCTGTGGCGAATGCGGATGGCATATATGTATGTTTTATTTTCGTTTCTTATGTGATGTTTAGGAAACATAATTAATGGGACTTCATTAATATGATTGATGAAAAGAAAAGAAACCTAAAAGATGTAGAATCAAAGTTTTCGAAAGGTAGCTCTAGTTCTTTCTTTTCATAGTTGTTTTCCATTATGAATATTCAACACCTCATTCGGTGAGGAAAGAGCTTAGATCCCTTCATCGGGAATGACCTCTTTAGCAAAACTAGCATATGCTACAACCCACTCGGTTTGTTTTGAAAACTACTCGATTTTTAAAGCGGGGCTTAAAACACTCCTTTTCAAATCACTATGTTCTACAACGATATCAAGTTTATTACGTTAAACGTTTTCTTCAAAACCAGTCATAGCCCTCCATCATTTCAGATAGATATTGTTTAGTATTCTTGCTACGTTTGTCAACCTTATCGAGGCATAGTGTTCGGTAGCTGATTAGTTCTTTTCTGCCTAAGATGATGCGATTGGTTAGGGCAGTCGTACGGCTTTGTTGACCATGTCAAAGGTCGTGCGGGTGGTCTAGATCAGTCACGAAATGACTGATTGAACTTGAATTGCGGTTTATGATTTGTTGACCTTGCTAAGGTCATAAGCCACATGGGGTAAAAACAATTATCGGAAATTTCAAGTGTTGAAATTTGCAATAAGATTGCATACCTTCTATGTGATAGTTGGATCCCGATACCCACTACGAGTAAGCATTACTCCTGGGAGAGTTTTCCACTTTACAATTAGCTAATGTAGTAGATGTCTAAGAAATGTGTTAATGGGGTTATGCCCCTATGGAAACGATGTTATTTAATTAGTTCTATGTGAAACCATGGGGAGACTCTCTCAGAGTACCAACACCAGCCTGGCTGACCGATTAGCGAACTTGTAGGGTGTAATTAATCCTGGCTAATCTTACATTTTAAGGTTTGAAGGAAGATTTGATAAAAATAGTGGGAGCCATCCTGATTAGATAAGAAAACAACCAATCTAATCTTGCGAGAGCGCACGCTAAAGTGTTTTCTTCTCTCTATCTCCAGGTAGCGACCATGTCACGATTTAATCAAGATAATAACATGGATACATTGACCGAACCTGCTTATTATACTAGGCTGGGGAACGTTGGTTTCGCTCTATTTTATGACAACTGTCATAAGTCTGGACAATAGATAAGGGAATGTAAGGATTTCCACGCAACTCGAATGAAGAAAAAGCATTCTGGTGCATCTTCTTCGGGTGTGTTAGTTATTGAGAATTGTTTCTCAATCTGCTCTACGTCCTGGGTATTAGATACCGGATCATGATCCCACATTTGTAATCTGTTACGAGGGTTAAAGAAAAGTAGAGAACTGGAAAAGGGTGATATGTCTCTCAATGTAGGGAATGAAGCAATTGTTGCTGCCGAAGCTGTCAGCGAATATCACCTAGTATTGCTAAATGGTAATACATTGATTTTGAACGACTGTTATTTTGTACCATCTATGATGTGCAATATAATATCCATATCTTTATTAGATAAAGAAGGATATAAATTTGCATTAGAGAAAAATGTTTTGAACATTTTCCTAAATCAAGTGTTGATTGGGTTTGGTACATTGTGTAATGGTTTATACATTCTAAATCAAAATACAATTCTAAATATACAGAATATACTAGAGGAAAAGTTTAGAAATGAACAAAGTCTTCTTGTGGCACTGTAGACTTCATCATATCAATCCGACCAGACTAGCTAAGTTGCATAAGGATGTATATTTGGAACCATTCGAATTTACATCATATGAAACTTGTCAGTCCTGTCTCAAATGAAAGATGACCAAAACTCCATTTACGGGACACGGAGCAAGAGCTACTGAACTTTTGGGACTGATACATAGTGATGTATGCGGTCCTATGTCTACACATGCCAGAAATGGTTCCTCGTACTTCAATAAATTCACCGATGATCTCTTAAGATTCGGACATGTGTTCCTATTAAAACAAAAATCTGAAGTTTTTGAGAAATTCAAGGATTATAAGAGCGAAGTAGAGAACCAGACGGGTAAAAATATTAAAATCCTTCGTTCTGATCGAGGAGGAAAATACTTAAGCACGGAATTCCAAGATTATCTAAAAGAGAATGGGATTCTCACCACAGCACAATGGTGTATCGGAGCGGAAGAATCACACCCTATTAGATATGGTGCGCCCTATAATGAATACTGCTAAGTTACCTATTTCCTTTTGGAGTTATGCACTTGAGACAGCTACATACCTCTTAAATCAAGTTCCATCAAAATCTATGCTTAAAACACCATATGAGATATGGAGTGGAAGAGACTATATCTTGAACGAGTTAAGATATGGGGTTGTCCGGCCTATGTTAAAAAACAGAATCCGAACAAACTCGAAGCACTATCAGTTCTTTGCAAGTTTGTGGGATATCCAAAGAATACACTACCACATTGAGGAACAAAAGTGTTTGTTGCTCAACACGCCACCTTTTTAGAAAAATAATTTCATGTAAAAGAAATTAGGGGTAATGAAGTAGAACTGGATGAAAATCCAGAAACACAAACTACAACTGAAGATTTAGTAGAACCGGAGGATTCTATAGTCCCTGACGAAGCTCAACCACTCCGCGGATTTAGTAAGGTTTCTCACCCATCTGAAAGATACTATGGTTTTCTCATAGACGGTGAAAATGAGGATTGCATCATGGAAGATGATGACCCAACTAGTTTCGAGCAGTCCATCACAAGTGGGGACTCTGTGAAATGGCTGAATGTTATGCGATCTGAGATGGAATCCATGTACACCAACAAAGTATGGACTTTGGAAGTTGCTCTTGAAGGGGTAAAACCCATTGGGAGGAAGTGGATCTTCAAGAAGAAATTGGTGTAGATAGAAAGGTTGAGACCTTCAAAGCTAGACTTGTAGCAAAAGGT
Source organism: Agapanthus africanus (assembly GCA_030015575.1). Lineage (NCBI taxonomy): Eukaryota > Viridiplantae > Streptophyta > Magnoliopsida > Asparagales > Amaryllidaceae > Agapanthus > Agapanthus africanus. The sequence continues at coordinate 286,482,900 of JASDDO010000029.1, forward strand.
TTTCGTCAATGACCAGGTGTCGACTATGATGAGACCTTTTCTCCAGTGGCTACGCTTAAGTCCATCAGGATCCTACTTGCCATTGCTGCATACCATGACTATGAAATTTGGCAGATGGACGTCAAGACCGCTTTTCTAAATGATGATTTAGAAGAGAGCATGTATATGACACAGCCGGAGGGCTTCGTAGAAAGTGGGAGCAGCGAAAAGGTGTGCAATCTGTTTAAATCAATTTACGGATTAAAGCAGGCGTCGCAGATTAGAACATTTGTTTTGATGTAACAGTCAAAAAGTATGACTTCATCAAAAATGTAGATGAACCGTGTATATATAAAAAGGTAGTAGAGAGTAAGGTTGTATTCCTCGTATTGTATGTGGATGACATACTCTTTATAGGAAATTATGTTCCTATGCTGCAATCGGTCAAACTCTTCCTATCACAAAAGTTCTCCATGAAAGATCTGGGTGATGCCTTCTACATCCTGGGCATAAAGATCTATAGGGATAGATCTAAAAGGATGTTGGGATTGTCCTAATCTAGGTACATAGACACCATACTAAAGAGGTTTAGTATGGAAGATTCTAAGCATGGTAATTTACCCCCTTGTTCAAGAATCACTCTCTCCAAAGAGATGTCTCCCAAGACTGATTTGGAAAGGGCTCGCTTGAATGTAATACCCTATGCTTCTGCAGTTGGGTCTATCATGTACGTGATATTATGTACCAGACCGAATGTAGCTTACACACTTAGTATGGTAAGTAGGTATCAATCAGACCGGGGGGAGAAGCACTGGATAGCTATGACGAACATTCTTAAGTACTTGCGAAGGACTAAAGAGATGTTCTTGGTGTATAGTAACGGAGAACTCTAAGTGGAGTCTTTTACCGATTCGAGCTTCCAGAGTGATAAGGATGATAGCAAGTATGTCTCAGGCTTTGTCTTCACCCTTAATGCAGGGGCGGTATGTTGGAAGAGTTCTAAGCAAGATACCATTGCAGACTCGACGATGGAGGCTGAATACATCACTGCTAACTATGCTGCCAAAGAAGCTGTCTGGATGAAGAAGTTCATTATGGAACTTAGTGTGGTTCCATCCATTGTGGATCCAATACTTTTGTATTGTGATAACAATGGAGCTGTGGCTTTGACCAAGGAACCCTGGTCCCATCAGCGATCCAGATATATTCTGAGGCGGTATCACCTGATCCGGGAGATAGTTGATCGCCGCGAGATTCAGGTCAGGAGAGTAGACACGAAGGACAACACGGCGGATCCACTCACGAAGGCCCTTCCACAGTTCAAGAGACTTTTTTGGATTTTATGTATGCGATACTATAAGAATTGGCCTTAATGCAAGTGGGAGATTGTTAAGAATATGTATGCCCTAGAGGCTATTATTGTATATTATAGTAGATGCTTAGACATATATATATAGGACATTCTTGCTCGACATGATAGTATGCTATCTGGTTGCACTTTATCTTAACATGTGCACTTGTTTTAGTTTTATATCTCATCGATACATGTTGATAAAGCCCTTAGGATGTTAGCTTGACTATCAGGACTATAATGCAGATCATACTAGTGGGGCTTGTGTAGTCCACAAGCACATCGTTAACAGTTCCTAATCGAGGGAGTATACAGATATGGCATCGATATTCCAGAGTAGACTAGCGTATGCGTTTCTTGACCATGTATCGGGCGATGGTTGATCCCATAACCATTGGTGTTTGACATCAAAGATTGTACACAGGTGCTCATTAGAGAATGAGTATACCGAACAGGACTAGCCGAGAACTCCTAGATGGTACCATACCTATCGTCAGATAGCAGTTCTTTAGTGACACTTGTACAGGTTAGTATGTATACTCGAGATCGTCATAATGTCTTGTATGGTTCCCACTATGCTTTTATTTCCTCCCTACCGCGGCTCAAATGAGTCGTGCAAACAGGTGGTTTTTGGGTACAGTCCCGAGTCACATGGAGACAGTGAGCGATAGGAGGGGTTTCGTCTCTCCCGGTATTGGGAGTTGATGTTTCACTATACTCGATTTTCTATAACAGTAAGTCCCTGGACAGAGCTGATGGGATTTACTGATAAGTGTTATCAGTAGTTTATCAAAAGGTTATAGGCCACACATCGGCATGACCTATCGAGATATTAGGGTCTGACGATTCTTGAATGTGTTTCTTAGCACCACCACAAGGTTTATACCGGCATCAAGCATGCAATTTTAATTTTTTTAGGGGTGCTAAGCTACACTAACCTAGAATCTAACTAGAGTATTAGGGTTTAATATGATATAAAATAAGACCTATGCTAAGTGATGGAACTATAACTTTTGTAGACCATGTCCTTCTCTTCTCAAGCTCCGGGTAGTAGTCCCTACGACTCCTCGTAGCTCCACTTGAAGAAGGAATAAGCTTTCTTCGCGATCTTCGTGTCGAAGATGATCACCTTGAAGCTTCTCTAATTAAAGCTACCTCTTCACTAATCTACTATTAGTGAATGAAACAACCTATACTTAATGGCTAATTGAGTGTAGGTTGATGAAGTAGGGTGTTTAGCTCACTTGGATTACACTAAAACCCTAGGGTTCAACTCATGTGAGGGTTAGGGCTTTGAGGAGGAAGAAGAAGAAGATGAGAGAGCAAAGGAAAAGAGCTAAGCATAAACTTTAGTAAGTGAAGAATGGCTCAAATCACCTCACTTATTGAAGCATGGAATGAAAAACCAATAATAAATCCAACCATGCTTCAATAGTGAATGCTAATGAATAAAATAATGAACAAATTCATGCTTCACCCATGCCCAAAATATCTCCCATTTTCCACCTCTTTTTCTATTTTCTCAAAATAGAAAACCATGCTTCATAATATATATATATATATATATATATATATATATATATATATATATATCACACACACACACACACACACACACGCACACACACATATATATATATAAAAAGAAGAAAATAATTAGTGAACAATAATATTAGTTAATATATAATTATATCAAATATAAATATATATCAAATTGTTAAATCAACACTTGATTTAATAATTCGGTTGTATCACATATAACCGACTAATATCATTTATCTGTATATCACATTATCAAATCAACACTTGATTCAATAATCCGGTTATATCACATATAATCTAACCGATATCAAATGTCGCCAGATTAGAATACGGTATCACATACTCGTATTTAATCAAGCTCCCACACATATCAGCATATGTGTCATACTTCATTTCACTTGAACTAGGAAACCGCTGTGTGGGACTCTAAAGACTCATCAATACGCCAATAGTAGGTAATGATCATATCAGTTACCCACAAGCCGTCAGCGGTACTAGGTGGACGTAACGGCTACCCAGGTATTGAGCGATTAGAAGATCAACAAGCATGCTTGTCCAAACTCCCATGTAGCCTATATGTAACACTTACCGTACAGTCCGGTCTCTTCGTCTGATATGTCACATATCGAATCTAGGGGTAAAATCGTCAAACCCCGGTAACTTGATAAGTCATGACGATGTATGGCTCATAACGGTTCGAGAAACTACTGATAACACTTATCAATAAATCTCATCAACCCTGGCCAGGGACTTACTGTTATAGCCAATCGAGCATAGCGCAAAATCAACTCCCTATACTGGGAGAGACGAAACCCCTCCTATCGCTCACTGCCTCCATGTGACTCTGGACTGAACCCAAAATCCACCTGTTTACATGACTCCTTTGAGCCGTGGTAGGGAGTAAATCAAAATACTGTGGGAACCACACAAGACATAATGATGGTCTCGGGTCTACCGACTAACCTGTACCAGTGTCACCAGAGAACTGCTATCTGACGATAGGTATGTTACCATCTAGGAGTTCTCGGCGAGTCCTGTTCGGTGTACCCATTCTCTAATGAGCACCTGTATACAATCTTTGATGTCAAACACCAATGGTTATGGGATAAACCATCGCCCCCTATAGGGTCAAGAAACGCACACACTACTCTACTCTGGAATATCGATGCCCTGTCTCGATATTCCCTCGACTAGGAACAGTTAAAGGATGTGCTTGTGGACTACACAAGTCTTAGTAGTATGATCTAAATCATAGTCCTGGTAGTCAAGCTAACATCCTAAGGGATTTATCAACATGTATCAGAGAGACAGTATAATTGTTAGTTGTATGTATGCCCTAGAGGCCAGTATTGTACAGATGATGTATATTATATTGGATGCTTGGACATATATAGAGATGACTTTCTTGCTCGATATGATAGTATGCTATCTGGTTACTCTTTATCTTAACTTGTACACTAGTCTCTTTATACTGTCTTATAGTTACATGTTGGTAAAGCCCTTAGGATGTGTACTTGACTACCTGGACTATAATGCAGATCATACTAGTGGGGACATGGTAGTCCATAAGTACATCCTTCAAGGTCCCTAGTCGTGGGTATATCGAGACGGGGCATCGATATACCAGAGTAGACTAGCGTATACGCTTCTCGACCCATGTGATGGGCGATGGATGATCCCATATCCATTGGTGTTTGACATCAGAGATGGTATACGGGTGCTCAGTGGAGACTGGGTACACTGGACGGACTCGCCGAGAACTCCCAGATGGTATTATACCCCACGTCAGATGGCAGTTCTCAGGTGACACTTGTGCAGGTTAGTCTGTAGACCCGAGATCGTCATAGAGTCTTGTGTGATTCCCACTGTGCTTTGATCTCCACCTTACCACGTCCATGAGGGCATGCAAAACGGTGGTCTTTGGGTACAGTCCCGAGTCACATGGAGGCAATGAGCGATAGGAGGGGTTTCGTCTCTCCCGGTATTGGGGGTTGATGTTGCGCTGTGCTCGATTGGCCGTAACAGGGAAGTCCCTGGCCAGGGCTGATCAGAGATTTGTTGGTAAGTGTTACCAGTAGTTTCTCAACCCGTTATGAGCCTCACATCGGCACGACTTATCGAGTATTGGGGTCTGACGTTCACCACCCCTAGACTTGATATGCGACGTATCAGACGAACAGACCGGACTGTACGGTAAGTGTTACTGGTTGGATTCACAGGAGTGTGAGCGGGCTAGCTCGTCGATCTTCTGATCGCTCAATACCCGGATGGCCGTTACGTTTAGCAGACCGCTTGCGGCTTGTGGGTGCTTGATATGATCATCATCTGCTACCGGCGTATTGACGAGTCTTTAGAGTCCTACACAGAGGTTTCCTGGCTCAAGCGAAACGAAATAGGAGCGCATATGAGATATGTGCAGGACCGAGAATAATGCGTGTATGTGATACCGCATTTCATTCTCGCGATATATGTTTCGATTGGTTATATTCGATATGACCTAGTTATCGAATCATTGATTCGATAAATCGATACATTGAATACTAGTCGGTTATGTGTGACATGACCGGATCATTGAATCAAATGTTGATTTAATGATTTGATGTATAATTATATATTTGATATATTACTTTGCATTAACTAGTATTAGTTCACTTTATATGGATTTTCTCACTTGATGCACATTGTATATGTGATATGCTTTTGTGCACATTTTTGTATCATGTTTGATGATACTTGTTCATTTGGTTAAGTGTAAAGAAGTAAACCATGGTTAAGAAGATAATTAGGGTTTTGATTCTTTCTCTCATTTATTTATCCATTCTTTATTTATATAAATGGATAAATGAAAACATTATGGTTTCTTTTTATCATGAAGCTTGTTGAAGCTTCATGAAGCTTTGACTAAAGAAACCATTTTGTCTTCTAGCTTAACCCTAACCCTTCTCTTTTACCATGGTCTTTTCTCTACACTTAACCTTGGTTTAGTTATGATAAGTATTGATTTATTTTGATTTTATCTCAACACTTATCATATTCTTTTCTTCATCTTCATCTTCTTCTTCAAGAAAAGCTCAAGGTCCATCAATGGCAACTTGAGCTAAAGTGAGATAAATCCAATTCTAAAGTGAACCCACCTCCTATTTCTTCACCCTCTACCTCTTGCCAAGTTGTTTTGGGTGTTTTCTTCACAAGTTTCACAACTTTGTGAAGTCGAAGCTTGAACTAGTGCAACCTCGACGTAGATCGTCTTTGACACGAAGCCGACGACCTAGCTCGCCCGTTTCTCCGATGAAGCCGACGATTGGGTTCGGGATTCATGAAGGACAGCGAGAGGACACCCATGTGGAGCTAAGGAAGTGGAAATCCGGATCTACAAAGGTTGTAGCTCTCTTCCTTTAGTTAAGTAGTTAGCTAAGTTTTCATTTCGCCTAAACATCTAGTCTAAGATCCGTAGTCTAGGGTTTCTCGGCACCATTTTTTTTAAATTGGCATGTTCCATGCCTTGTGAGACCACTATAGGGTTCCTAGGAACCTTTCACTGGTATCAGAGACAGGTTAGAGCCTTAGGCGAAGTCCCGACGACGTTTGAAATCCGAACGGATCGAAACCCTAATACCAAACTTGCTCTCTGGACTTTTTCCGAAAAGTGGGATTTTTCAAGATTAAAAATGTTTAAAAAATTCAGCAGGGAAATATAAGAATTACGATGCAAAATTGGGGTCATGAACAGTGTAACCTGCGGCGGAACCGCGGCATATGCCTGCCTCAGGCGGCGGTTCCGCGGCAGATTGATAATGTCATCCCTCTTTCTTTGCACAGTAATTCATCATTTCAGCAGCTGAGTTTTATGGGTATTTTTAATAATTTTTCAAGAGTTGAATTTTCTGGGGTGTATTAGAGCTTCGATGTTTCGATCGGATTATCAAATTTCGTCTTTGTGTTTTTCCGGATAATTTTTAGAATATGTTAAAAAGTTCGACCGGATATAAATACCCAATTTTTCCCTGTCGGGAAATTTCCAAGTGTTGGATTTTTCCGTAGTTTAACGACGTTCTAAGTAGTGCAAGTAACGCGATGGACCCTCTAGAAGACAACAAACCTTAACTCGATTATGTGACCGTCTTGAACTACCCTTTGAACCTTCGGGTTTGGGGCAGTACGGCGTGCCACATGTGAGGCGTTGGCTTGACCCTTCTACGGCTGGACCGTCGGTACTGAGGCACGAACTGAATGTTGTTAGACTTATTTCATGTGTTGAGCTGTATCGGGAAACCTTGGGTATTCGACTGTTCAATCGGAAAGTTTAACATTTTCTGTTTATCTGGAATGTGATACAATAATTGGAATTCACAAACAGTTATGAGATAACTGAATGAATGTTATAAATTTAGCAGTTTAGTCCCATATGATATTGAAAAGAGTTTTCGATAATGAGACTAAAATGCGGGATTTATATCTGTTAGGCATGTGATGTCTAAGTATTTCATTTGATTAGGCATGTGATGTCTAATGAAGTTGCGGATTCCAATTGTTGTAGTTTTACACTTTCTTTTCTGTGACCGTAAGTGTAGTATGTTCATATCGCCGGTTTCGTTGCTATACGTCAACGACAATTGGGGTATGCATACTTACTTACGTTGATGACATGTGATGTTATGTGTTGCTGGATATGTTATATTGGATCGTCGTATTCGAATAGCCGGGGGTTTTTATGTGAGATGAGTGTTTTTCATTTTCATTCATGTAAAAACTTGTATGTAATATTCTTTTATTTGGGGCACTTCCAGGTAGCGGAAGTTGTCACCCTCTGTATATTATTTACTTTTCCGCATTAGGATAGACCCAAGGAGGGGAGCACAAGTAACCGGGTTCTAGGGTCCAGTGGGAGACCAACTCGAGGAGTCGAGTCCAGGTCTCCTAACCCTAGAATTGGCAGGGTTGCTTGCCGCTCTCGTAGGGGTGTAGGGGTGTGGGATTGGCTATTCATCACGACCGTGGAATCCGTGTTTTATACTGGCTCGTATTGAAAACACGGACGTCCTAGTATATCCAATATTTCATATGTTTATTCTGCTGCGATATCTGTGTTGTGATTCTGTGATGGATATAGTATATAGTATATATGATATATTATATAGACGTTACTTATGTTTTACTCCCGCGCTAGCCCTGCCCTGCTCTGTCGTTAGTTACCTAACCTAACGGTGCATGAGGGGACATCGAGGCGAATGCGGATGGCATAAGTGTACGTCATATCTATCTGTGATGTTTAGGTATTTAAATGATGGGACTTCATTAATGTGATTAATGAAAGATAAGAAACCTAAGATGTTGTGGAATTGAATTTTAAAATAAAACAGGTAGCTACAGTTCTTGCTTTGCACAGCGGTATATATGATATATCCCGCACCTCATTCGACGAGGAAAGGACCGAGATCCCTTCACCGGGAGTGACTCCTTTAGCAATAACTGGCAGATGCTACAGACTCGGTTTGCTTTTGACTGCTTTTGGGTTTTTGCTTTGCACAGCGATATATATGATATATCCCGCACCTCATTCGACAAGGAAAGGACCGAGATCCCTTCGCCGGGAGTGACTCCTTTAGCAAAACTAGAAAAGCCTCAAAATCACTCCATTTCAAAACTTCATTTGATTCTACAACGATATCAAGTTCATTACGCAATAGGTTTTCAGAAAAACCTAGCGTAGCCCTCCGTCATTTCAGATAAGTCCTGTTTAGTATTCGTGCTGCGTTTGTTGACCTTGTCAAGGCGCAGTGTGCGGTAGCTAACCAGTATTTGTCTGCTTATGCATATGATGCAGATTGGGTTAGGGTAGTCGTACGGCCTTGTTGACCTTGTCAAGGGTCGTACGGGTGGGTTTGATTCAATCAAGAAATGACGGGTTGAACTTGACTTGCGGTCTATGGTTTGTTGACCTTGTCAAGGTCATAGATCGTTCGGGGCAAAATATTATCGGGAATTTCAAGTGTTGAAATTTGCAATGAGATTGCATACCTTCTATGAGATAGTTGGATCCCGATACCCACTGCGAGTAAGAGTTACTCCTGGGAGAGTTTTACACATTGCAATTAGCTGATCAAGTAGGTGTCTAGAAAGGTGTCAACGGGGTTACGCCTCTGGGAAAACGAGGTTTACATTAATTAGGTTCGTGCGAAAGCACGGGGGACCTCCCTCAAAGTACCGACACTGGCCTGGCTGAAAGATTGGCGAACCTGTAGTGTATAATTAATCCCGGCTAGTCTTTCCTTTTAGGGTTTGGAGGAAGATTTGATAAAAAGCAGTGAGAGCCATCCTGATTAGATAAGATAATAACCAATCTGATCTTGCACGAGCATACGCTAATGTGTTTTCTTCTCTCTCTCTCCAGGTAGCGACCATTTCATGCCCTAATGAAGATAATAATATAGATGTATTGACCGAACCCGCATGTTATACTGTGCTGGGGAACGTTGGTTCCGTTCTTTCTTATAAGAGTTATAGGAATGAACAGGATAAAGGGGAATGCCAGGATTCCCATGCCACCCGAATGAAGAAAGTACATGTTGATGCATTTTCTTCTGGTGTGTTCGTTACTGAGAACTGTTTCTCCATTTGTTCTACGTCCTGGGTATTGGATACCGAGTCGGGATCCCATATATGTAATCAGTTACATGGGCTAAGGAAAGGTAGAGAACTTGGAGAAGGTGATAAAGAAATTAGAGTTGGAAATGGTGCAATTGTTGCAGCTAAGACTGTCGGGGAATATCACCTTGTATTACCAACTGATAATACATTGGTTTTGAACGAATGCTATTACATGCCGAACCTGATATGCAACATTATATCGGTTTCTTTATTAAGTAAAGAGGGATATAATTTTGAATTACAGGATAATGTTATGAACATTTTCCGTAACCAAAAGTTGGTTGGATCAGGCACGTTATGCAATGGCATTTATGTTCTAAATCAATCAACAGTTCTGAGCATAACAAACACACACAAGAGGAAGAGTTCTGAACTCAATGAATCCTTCTTGTGGCATTGTAGACTGGGTCACATCAATGTGACACGACTGGCTAAGTTGCATAAGGATGGATATTTGAAACCTTTCGAATTTTCATCTTATGACACTTGCCAGTCATGTCTCAAAGGCAAGATGACCAAAACTCCGTTTACGGGACACGGAGAAAGAGTTACTGAACTCTTGGGACTTATACATAGTGATGTATGCGGTCCCATGTCTACACATGCCAGGGATGGTTCTTCATACTTCATTACATTCACTGACGATCTCTCTAGGTTCGGGTATGTGTTCCTGATGAAACACAAATCAGAAGCTTTTGAGAAATTTAGGGAATATAAACAAGAAGTTGAGAACCAAACCGGAAAAAGTATTAAAATCCTTCGATCTGATCGAGGAGGGGAATACTTGAGCAATGAATTCCTGGACTTCCTAAAAGAGAATGGGATTCTCTCTCAGCTGACTCCTCCATATACACCACAGCAAAACGGTGTATCAGAACGGAGGAACCGCACCCTATTAGATATGGTGCGCTCTATGATGAGCACAGCTGAGTTACCTATTTCCTTCTGGGGTTATGCGCTAGAAACAGCAACATACCTATTGAATCATGTTCCATATAAATCTGTACCTACCACACCATATAAGATATGGAGTGGGAAGAGACCATATTTTAAACTAGTTAAGATATGGGGTTGTCCGGCATATGTCAAAAGGCAAAATCCGGACAAGCTCGAGGCACGGTCAGTTCTCTGCAAGTTTGTGGGATATCCAAAGAATTCATATGGGTATTTTTTCTACCACAGTGAGGAACAAAAAGTGTTTGTTGCTCAGCATGCCACCTTTTTAGAAAAGGAATTCCTTGAAAAAGAAATTAGTGGCAAAGCGGTAGAGCTGGAAGAGGTTCCAGATACACAAACCGAAACTGAAGATTTAGTGGAACCAGAGGATTCAGTAGCTCCCGACGAACCTCAGCCTCTCCGCCGATCTAGTAGGGTTCCTCGCCAACCTGAGAGATACTATGGTTTTCTCATGGATGGTGGAAGCGAGGATTGCATCATGGAGGATGATGACCCAACTAGCTTCGAACAGGCCATCACGAGTGGGGACTCAGTGAAATGGCTGGATGCTATGCGGTCCGAGATGGAATCCATGTACACCAACAAAGTATGGACTTTGGACGTTGCTCCTGAAGGGGTAAAACCCATTGGGAGCAAGTGGATCTTCGAGAAGAAACTTGGTGTAGATGGGAAAGTGGAGACTTTCAAAGCTAGACTTGTAGCAAAGGGTTTTCGTCAAAGGCCAGGTGTGGACTATGATGAGACCTTTTCTCCAGTGGCTATGCTTAAATCCATCCAAATCATGCTTGCCATCGCTGCTTATCATGATTACGAAATCCGGCAAATGGATGTTAAGACCGCCTTTCTAAATGGTGATTTAGAAGAGTGCGTGTACATGACTCAGCCAGAGGGCTTCGTAGACAGTGGGAGCAGCGGAAAGGTGTGCAAGCTGCTTAAATCCATTTATGGATTAAAGAAAGCATCGCGGAGTTGGAACATCTGCTTTGACGTCATTATCAAAGAGTTTGATTTCGTCAAAAACCCAGATGAACCTTGTATCTACAAGAAGGTGGCAGAGAGTAAGGTTGTCTTCCTCGTATTGTACGTGGACGACATACTCTTGATAGGAAATGATATTCCTATGCTGCAATCGGTCAAGCTCTTCTTATCACAAAGATTCTCAATGAAAGATCTTGGTGATGCCTCCTGCATATTGGGAATCAGGATCTATAGAGATAGATCCAAATGGAGTTTGGGATTGTCCCAATCCAGGTACATTGACACCATACTAAAGAGGTTTAGTATGGAAGAGTCCAAGCGTGGGAACTTGCCCACGATCTCTGGAGTCACTCTCTCCAAAGAGATGTCTCCCAAGACTGATTTGGAGAGAGCTCGCATGCAAGGGATACCCTATGCTTCGGCAGTAGGCTCTATCATGTATGCGATGCTATGTACCAGACCCGATGTAGCATACTCACTAAGTATAGTGAGCAGGTATCAAGCTGATCCTGGAGAGAGTCACTGGACAGCTGTGAAGAGCATTCTCAAGTACTTGCGAAGGACTAGAGATATGTTCTTGGTGTATGGTAACGGAGAGCTCCAAGTGGAGTCCTTTACCGATTCGAGCTTCCAGAGTGATAAGGACGACTCTAAGTCGCAGTCGGGCTTTATCTTTACCCTTTACGGAGGGGCAGTTAGCTGGAAGAGTTCCAAGCAGGAAACCGTGGCAGACTCGACGATGGAGGCTGAATATATCGCTGCCAACGATGCTGCCAAAGAGGCTGTCTGGATCAAGAAGTTCATTACTGAACTTGGAGTGGTTCCATCCATTGAGCGTCCAATACCTTTGTATTGCGATAACAATGGAGCGGTGGCTTTGGCCAAGGAACCCAGGTCTCATCAGCGATCCAGGCATATTCTGAGGCGGTATCACCTGATCCGGGAGATAGTTGATCGCCGGGAGATCGAGGTCAGGAGGGTTGACACGAAGAATAACACGGCGGATCCACTCACGAAGGCCATTCCCCAGATACAGTTTGAGAGACTCTTCGGGATGCTCGGTATGCGATACTACAGCAGCTGGCCCTAGTGCAAGTGGGAGATTGTTAGTTGTATGTATGCCCTAGAGGCCAGTATTGTACAGATGATGTATATTATATTGGATGCTTGGACATATATAGAGATGACTTTCTTGCTCGATATGATAGTATGCTATCTGGTTACTCTTTATCTTAACATGTACACTAGTCTCTTTATACTGTCTTATAGTTACATGTTGGTAAAGCCCTTAGGATGTGTACTTGACTACCTGGACTATAATGCAGATCATACTAGTGGGGACATGGTAGTCCATAAGTACATCCTTCAAGGTCCCTAGTCGTGGGTATATCTAGACGGGGCATCGATATACCAGAGTAGACTAGCGTAAACGCTTCTCGACCCATGTGATGGGCGATGGATGATCCCATATCCATTGGTGTTTGACATCAGAGATGGTATACGGGTGCTCAGTGGAGACTGGGTACACTGGACGGACTCGCCGAGAACTCCCAGATGGTATTATACCCCACGTCAGATGGCAGTTCTCAGGTGACACTTGTGCAGGTTAGTCTGTAGACCCGAGATCGTCATAGAGTCTTGTGTGATTCCCACTTTGCTTTGATCTCCACCTTACCACGTCCATGAGGGCGTGCAAAACGGTGGTCTTTGGGTACAGTCCCGAGTCACATGGAGGCAATGAGCGATAGGAGGGGTTTCGTCTCTCCCGGTATTGGGGGTTGATGTTGCGCTGTGCTCGATTGGCCGTAACAGGGAAGTCCCTGGCCAGGGCTGATCATAGATTTGCTGGTAAGTGTTACCAGTAGTTTCTCGACCCGTTATGAGCCTCACATCGGCACGACTTATCGAGTATTGGGGTCTGACGTTCACCACCCCTAGACTTGATATGCGACGTATCAGACGAACAGACCGGACTGTACGGTAAGTGTTACTGGTTGGATTCACAGGAGTGTGAGCGGGCTAGCTCGTCGATCTTCTGATCGCTCAATACCCGGATGGCCGTTACGTTTAGCAGACCGCTTGCGGCTTGTGGGTGCTTGATATGATCATCATCTGCTACCGGCGTATTGACGAGTCTTTAGAGTCCTACACAGAGCTTTCCTGGCTCAAGCGAAACGAAATAGGAGCGCATATGAGTATGTGCAGGATCGAGAATAATGCGTGTATGTGATACCGCATTTCATTCTCGCGATATATGTTTCGATTGGTTATATTCGATATGACCTAGTTATCGAATCATTGATTCGATAAATCGATACATTGAATACTAGTCGGTTATGTGCGACATGACCGAATCATTGAATCAAATGTTGATTTAATGATTTGATGTATAATTATATATTTGATATATTACTTTGCATTAACTAGTATTGGTTCACTTTATATGGATTTTCTCACTTGATGCACATTGTATATGTGATATGCTTTTGTGCACATTTTTGTATCATGTTTGATGATACTTGTTCATTTGGTTAAGTGTAAAGAAGTAAACCATGGTTAAGAAGATAATTAGGGTTTTGATTCTTTCTCTCATTTATTTATCCATTCTTTATTTATATAAATGGATAAATGAAAACATTATGGTTTCTTTTTATCATGAAGCTTGTTGAAGCTTCATGAAGCTTTGACTAAAGAAACCATTTTGTCTTCTAGCTTAACCCTAACCCTTCTCTTTTACCATGGTCTTTTCTCTACACTTAACCTTGGTTTAGTTATGATAAGTATTGATTTATTTTGATTTTATCTCAACACTTATCATATTCTTTTCTTCATCTTCATCTTCTTCTTCAAGAAAAGCTCAAGGTCCATCAATGGCAACTTGAGCTAAAGTGAGATGAATCCAATTCTAAAGTGAACCCACCTCCTATTTCTTCACCCTCTACCTCTTGCCAAGTTGTTTTGGGTGTTTTCTTCACAAGTTTCACAACTTTGTGAAGTCGAAGCTTGAACTAGTGCAACCTCGACGTAGATCGTCTTTGACACGAAGCCGACGACCTAGCTCGCCCGTTTCTCCGATGAAGCCGACGATTGGGTTCGGGATTCATGAAGGACAGCAAGAGGACACCCATGTAGAGCTAAGGAAGTGGAAATCCAGATCTACAATGGTTGTAGCTCTCTTCCTTTAGTTAAGTAGTTAACTAAGTTTTCATTTCGCCTAAACATCTAGTCTAAGATTCGTAGTCTAGGGTTTCTCGGCACCATTTTTTTTAAATTGGCATGTTCCATGCCTTGTGAGACCACTATAGGGTGCCTAGGAACCTTTCAATAATAATACAAGTGAACATGTTAAGATAAAGTTCAACCAGATAGTATACTATCATGTCGAGCAAGAAAGTCCTATATGTGTGTATGTGTCTGTGTGTGTGTGTCCAAGAATCCACTATATCATACAATAATGGCCTCTAGGGCATACATATTCCTACCAATCTCCCACTTGCACTAAGGCCAGTTGTTGTAGTATCTTATACCTAACATCCCAAAAGGTCTCTCAAACTGCATCTGGAGGAGGGCCTTCTTGAGTGGATCCGCTATGTTATCCTTCGTGTCAACTCTCCTGACCTCGATCTCTCGTCGATCTACTATCTCCCGGATTAGGTGATACCGCCTAAGAATATGTCTAGATCTCTGATGGGACATGGGTTCCTTGGCCAAAACCACAGCTCCGTTGTTATCAAAATACAAATATATTGGATGCTCAATGGATAGAACCACACCAAGTTCAGCAATGAACTTCTTCATCCAGACAGCCTCTTTAGTAGTATCTTTGGCAACGATGTATTCAGTCTCCATTGTTGAGTCTGCTACGGTATCTTGCTTGGAACTTTTCCAACATACCGCCCCTCCATTGAGGATGAAGAAAAAACCCGAGACCGACTTACTATCGTCCTTATCACTCTGGAAGCTCGAATTGGTAAAGGACTCCACCTGGAGTTCACCGTTACCATTCACCAAGATCATTTCTTTAGTCTTTCTCAAGTGCTTAAGAATGTTCTTCACAGCTGTCCAGTGCTTTTCCCCAGGATCTGATTGATACCTGCTCACTGTACCTAGTGCGTAAGCTACATCCGTTCTGGTACATAACATCGCATATATGATTGACCCAACTGCAGAAGCATAGGGTATTACTTGCATGCGAGCCCTCTCCAAATCAGTCTTAGGAGACATCTCTTTGGAGAGAGTGATTCCTGAACAAGCGGGTAAATTACCACGCTTAAAATCTTCCATACTAAACCTCTTTAATATAGTGTTTATGTACCTGGATTGGGACAATCCCAACATTCGTTTAGATCTATCTCTATAGATCTTTATCCCCAGGATGTAGGAGGCATCACCCAGATCTTTCATAAAGAACTTTTGTGATAAGAAGAACTTGACCGAGAGTAGAATATGAACATCATTTCCTATCAAGAGTATGTCATCCACTTACAATACGAGAAAGACAACCTTACTCTCTACAACCTTTTTGTATATACATGGTTCATCTATGTTCTTGATGAAGTCAAACTCTTTAATCGCTTCATCAAAACAGATGTTCCAGCTCTGTGATGCCTGCTTTAATCCGTAGATGGATTTAAGCAGCTTGCACACCTTTTCGTTGCTCTTACTGTATACGAAACCCTATGGTTGTTTCATGTACACGCTCTCTTCTAAATCACCATTTAGAAAAGCGGTCTTGACGTCCATCTGCCAGATTTTGTAGTCATGGTATGCAGCAATGGAAAGTAGGATCCTGATGAACTTAACATAGCGACAGGAGAAAAGGTTTCATCATAGTCGACACCTGGTCATTGACAAAAAACCTTTTGCTACAAGTCTAGCTTTGAAGGTCTCAACCTTTCCATCTACACCAATTTTCTTCTTAAAGATCCACTTGCTCCCGATGGGTTTTCCCCTTCAGAAGCAACTTCTAAAGTCCATACTTTGTTGTTGTACATGGATTCCATCTCAGATCGCATAGCATCCAGCCATTTCACAGAGTCCCCACTTGTGATGGCCTGCTCGAAACTAGTTGGGTCATCATCTTCCATGATGCAATCCTCGCTCCTACCGTCTATAAGAAAACCGTAGTATCTCTCAGGTGGATGAGAAACCCTACTATATTTATGGAATGGCTGAGGTTCGTCAGAGACTATTGGATCCTCCGGTTCTATCAAATCATCAGTTGTAGTTTGTGTAGCTGGAACTTCTTCCAGCTCTACCTCTTTACCACTAAATTCTTTAACAAGAAATTCCTTTTCTAAAAAGGTGGCATATTGAGAAACAAACACGTTTTGTTCCTCGGTGTGGTAGAAAATATATCCATGTGAATTCTTTGGATATCCCACAAACTGGCAAAGAACTGATCGTGCTTCGAGTTTGTCCGGATTCTGTTTTTTAACATATGCCGGACAACCCCATATCTTAACTCATTTAAGATATAGTTTATTTCCACTCCATATCTCATATCGTGTTTTAGGCATAGATTTTGATGGAACTTGATTCAATAGGTATGCAGTTGTCTCAAGTGCATAATCCCAAACGGAAATACGTAACTCAGTAGTACTCATCATAGAGCGCACCATATCTAATAGGGTGCGATTCCTCTGCTCCGATACTCCGTTGTGCTGTGGTGTATACGGAGGAGTAAGCTGAGAAAGAATCCTATTCTCTTTTAAATAATCTCGGAATTTCATGCTTAAGTATTCTCCTCCCCGATCAGATCGTAGGATTTTAATAATTTTACCCGTCTGGTTCTCTACTTCGTTCTTACATTTCTTGAATTTCTCAAAAGATTCAGATTTGTGTTTCATCAGGAACACATGTCCGTATCTTGAGAGATCATCTGTGAATGTAATGAAGTACGAGGAACCATTCTTGGCATGTGTAGACATAGGACCATATACATCACTATGTATCAGTCCCAAGAGTTCAGTAGCTCTTTCTCCATGTCCAGTAAACGGAGTTTTAGTCATCTTGCCTTTGAGACATGACTCGCAAGTTTCATAAGATCTAAATTCGAACGGATTCAAATATCCAACTTTATGTAACTTGGCTAGTCTTGTCGCATTAAAATGACCTAGTCTACAATTCCACAAGAAGGTTTCGTTCATTTCTGAACTTTTCCTCTTGTGTGTGTTCTATATGTTAAGAACTGTAGTTTGATTTAGAATGTATATACCATTATATAACGTACCAAGCCCAATCAACACTTGATTTAGGAAAATGTTCATAACATTATCCTCCAATAAAAAGTTATATCCTTCTTTATATAATAAAGAAACTGATATAATATTGCACATCATATTTAGTACGTAATAACAGTTGTTCAGAATCAATGTATTACCATTTGGTAATACTAGATGATATTCGCCAACTACTTTGGCTGCAACAATTGCTCCATTCCCTATTTTGAGAGACATCACATTTTCCCAGTTCTCTACCTTTCCATAACCCATGTAACAAATTACATACGTGGGATTCTGATCCGGTATCCAATACCTAGGATGTAGAGCATATTGAGAAACAGTTCTCGGTAACGAACACATCCGAATAAGATGCATCATCATGCTCTTTCTTCGTTCAGTTGAGTGGGAATCCTGATATTCCCCTATTCCTTGCTCAGACTTATGACAATCATAAGAAAAAGCGGAACCAACGTTCCCCAGCTCAGTATAATAAGCGGGTTCGGTCAATACATCCATATTATTATCTTGATTAAGGCGTGTCATGGTCTCTACTTGGAGAGAGAGAAGAAAACGCTTTAGCATGCTCTCTTTGCAAGATTAGATTAGTTATTATCTTATCTAATCAGGATGGCTCCCACTGTTTTTATCAAATCTTCCTCCAAACCCTAAAAGGTAAGATTAGCCGGGATTAATTACACCCTACAAGTTCACTAATCAGTCAACCAGGCAGGTATTGGTACTCCGAGGGAGTCTTCCCATGCTTTCGCATGGAACTAATTAAATAACCTCGTTTCCGCAGGGGCATAACCCCATTAACACCTTTCTTAGACATATACTGGATCAGCAAATTGTAAAGTGGAAAACTCTCCCAGGAGTAACTCTTACTCGCAGTGGGTATCAGGATCCAACTATCTCATAGAAGGTATGCAATCTCATTACAAATATCAACACTTGAAATTCCCAATATCTGTTTTTACCCCTAGCAACTTATGGCCTTAACAAGGTCAACGAATCATAAGCGTTAATCAAGTTCAACCCGTCATTTCGTGATTGAATTAAACCCACCCATACGACCCTTAATAAGGTCAATAAAGCCGTACGACTACCCTAATCCAATCCCATCACATGCTGCAGATAAGTACTAATCATCTACCGCACACTACGTCTTGACAAGGTCAACAAACGCAGCACGAATACTAAATAGTCCTTATCTGAAATGACGGAGGGCTACGTTTAGTTTTGAAGAAAACCTTTTAACTTAATGAACTCGATATCGTTGTAGAATCTTGTGATTTGAAAAGGATTGGTTTTTGTAGCATTTGCTAGTTTTGCTAAAGAGATCACTCCCGGTGAAGGGATCTCCGCTCTTTCCTCATCGAATGAGGTGCTGGATATTCATCAAGGAATACCACTATACAAAGCAAGAACTAGAGAAGCTATCAAAACAAAACTGAGTGGGTTATAGCATTTGCTAGTTTTGCTAAAGAGGTCACTCCCGGTGAAGGAATCTCGGCTTTTTCCTCATCGAATGAGGTGCTGGATGTTCATCAAGGAATACCACTATGCAAAGCAAGAACTAGAGCTACCTTTTTTGAAAATCTTGATTATACAACATCTTTAGGTTTCTTTTCTTTCCATTAATCCCATTAATGAAATCGCATCATTTATGTTTCCCTAAACATCACAGAAACGAAACGAAAATATAACGTACGCTTATGCCATCCGCATTCGCCATGGGGCCCCGTCAAGCACCGTTAGGTTACTTAACTAACGGCAAAGTGAGGGCTGGACTAGCGCGGGTGCAAAACATAAGAAACGTTTATTATATATATCATATATAGCATTCGTCTCACACAGTTATATGATCACATCACAGAACTCAAGCAGCAGAAGTCAACATATGAAATAATGGATATACTAGGAGGTCCGTGTTTTAAATTCAGCCAGTAATGAAAAACATGGATTCCACGGTCGTGATGAATAGCCAAACCCACATCTCTAGACCCCTACGAAAGCGGCAAGCAACCCTACCAATTATAGAGTTAGGAGACCCGGTCTTGACTCCTCGGGATGGTCTCCCAGTAGACTCTAGAACCCGGTTACTTGTGATCCCCGCCTTGGGTCTATCCTAATGCGGAAAAGTAAATAATATACGTCAATGGAGACATCATCCTCAACCCAGAAGTGTCCCAATAAAAAAATATTACATACAATTTTACATGAATGAAAATTGAAAAACTCTCATCTCACGCAAAAAAAAACCCGGCTATTCAATCATGACGATCCAATATGACATATCACAGCAACACATAACATCACATGTCATCAATGTAAGTAAATATGTGTATCCCGAATGTTGTTGACATATAGCAAAGAGATCGAGGATACCCCACATATTACACTTACGGTCGTAGAAAAGAAATGAAAACTACAATAATTAGAATCCGTATATTTCTTAGACATCATAAACCCGGAATATCTCATATTCTGAATTTCATGCATAACCCTATAAACCCTGCATTTTAGTCTCGAATTGAAAACGCTTTTCAATAACCAGTTGGGTAATTCTACTAGATTCCTGATTAAATGATCGAATACTCGTTGGGAACTATAGTAGATGGCTATACCCCTGATGCCGTCGACGAAGTGCACTTAGGCGGAACACCGTGTCCACGAGCACCCGAGTGGATGCTTTTAGCAATGGTGTTCTCCTACAGTCACTTGGTTGGGGCTATGGGGCGTGGCTATCTGGTAGTGTTACCCGGCGAGTGTTCGCGTACTATACGAGATTGCGATGGAGTTTTGATCCGAATCAAAACTCTGTGGCAATCGATCAACCGGGACTAAAACGCTAGATTTACAAATTACAAACTAGTTTTCACAAAACTAATTTAATGTGGATTCCAACTATTGTATCACACATCAAACTTAAACCGGAAACGATGTTAAATTGCGACTTTGAAACACTCCGAATTGCCCCTTAACAAAGATAACATCACATGCTATTTGGGCAAAATAAAACAGTACCTAAAACCCTAAATCCAAGTGAACAGAACAACACAAAAATTCCAGGGTCTAAAGCTACAGTAAAACGGGTGAGGCTGGTTTTTCTTCACATGTGGCTGGCCAAATAATTATGGTTTTGCCTCAAATTTTTCTGGTGTTCTAGATACTTCATAAGTAGCTTTCTGCACTTGTTTAAAAAAATTTCAGAGACCATTTTAAAATTGACATAAACTAAGGTTTTAGATCGTCTGTTTCGGAGTTGTTTCGTTTTCGTAATTCTAATTACACCATCTAATGCTCTAGCTTGGCTCTGATACCATGAAAGTGTTTCCTAGCACCACCACAAGGTTTATACCGGCATCAAGCATGCAATTTTAAAAAAATTTGGGGTGCTAAGCTACACTAACCTAGAATCTAACTAGAGTATTGTTAGGTTCACTTAGCACTACCTCTAGGTTTTAGCAAGCATCAAGTATGCAATTTTTAAAAAATCTAGAGTGCTAAGCAACACCATCCAAGAATCGAACTAGAGAATTAGGGTTTTATAGCATGTAAACAAACTTTACACTAAGTGAAATAGGAATACAACCTTTTTAGACCGGTCCTTCAGTTCTAAAGCTCCATGTAGTAGTCCCTTAGCTCCAAGTAGTGGTCCCCCGGATTCTCCTTAGGCTTCACTAGGCGAAACGAACGAGCTTGGTCAAAGATCTTCGAGCCCGAAAATGATCTACCTTGAGGAATCTATAACTCAAGCTACCTCTTCACTAATTGAGAAATTAGTGAAGTAAACAATCTATACTAAATGGCTAGTTTGGTATAAACTGATGAAGTAGGAATTTTGCTCACTTTAGAATTATTTTTCTTTCTTTCTTTTTCTCCTCACTCAAGAGCTAGAGAGCAAAGAAGGAGATGAAGAAGATGATCCAATGTCAACCATGGGTGAGAAAATATCACAAATGATATTTGTAGAGACTTAACCATGACTAAAGATAATGGTTGGGTTAATAAATATCTAGAGTAAAACAAAATTAGTGGACTAAGTCAAAGTTTCTACATGCTTCCACAAGCATCCTAAACCATGCCAATTTTCACCTAATTTTGATTTATCCCTTAATAATTAAATCCCCAAATTATCTTTAGTTTGGTACGAGTCGCATACACCCATGTCCAATGTATTATCAATCATGACACAAAATTAAATACATTAATATATATCATATATATATATAAATGTATTAGTAGAAAAGAAATTCTTAAGTGAGCTAATATTAGTTAATATATATTAATATATCAAATATATAATTATATATTAAATTATTAAATCAACACTTGATTTAATAATCCGGCTATATCACATATAACCGACTAATATCATTTATATCAACTTATCGAATCAACACTTGATTCAATAAGTCGGCTATATCTCATATAACCGACCGATATCATGTATCGCGAGATTAGAATACAGTATCATATAGACGTATTAATCTCGGTCCCGCATATATCACATATGTGCCCTACTTCGTTTCGCTTGAGCCAGGAAACCTCTGTGCGGGACTCTAAAGACTCGTCGGTACGCCAGCAGGGGGTAATGATCATATCAGTTACCCACAAGCCGTCAGAAGTACTAGATGGACGTAACGGCTACCTAGGTATTGAATGATCAGAAGATCAACAAGCAATCTTGTCCAAACTCCCGTGAATCCCGTAAGTAACACTACCGTACAATCCGTTCTCTTCGTCTGATATGTCGCATATCGAGTCTGGGGGTGGTAAACATCAGACCCCAATAACTTGATAAGTCATGCCGATGTGAGGCTCATAACGGGTCGAGATACTACTAATAACACTTACCAGTAAATCTCATCATTAGCCCTGGCCAGGGACTTCCTGTTATAGCCAATAGAGCATAGCGCAACATCAACCCCCAATACCGGGAGAGACGAAATCCCTCCTATCGCTCATTGCCTCCATGTGACTAAGGACTGTACCCAAAATCCACCTGTTTTCACGCTCTCTTGAGCGTAGTAGGGAGGAAATCAAAGCACAATGGGAATCACACAAGACTCTATGATGATCTCGGGTCTACAGACTAACCTGTACCAGTGTCACCAGAGAACTGCTATCTGACGATAAGTATAAAACCATCTAGGATTTCTCGGCGAGTCCTGTTCGGTGTACCCATTGTCCAATGATCACCTGTGTACAATCTTTGATGTCAAACACCAATGGCTGTGGGATCAACCATCGCCCCATACAGGGTAAAGAAATGTACACACTAGTCTACTCTAGAATATTGATGCCCTGTCTCGATACTCTCACGACTAGGAACAATTAAAGAATGAACTTATGGACTACCCTAGCCCCACTAGTATGATCTCCATCATAGTCCTGGTAGTCAAGTACACATCCGAAGGGCTTTATCAACATGTAAGAGAAAGACAGTATAAAGATACAAGTATACATTTTAAGATAAAGAGTAACCAGATAGCATACTATCATGTCGAGCAAGAAAGTCCACTCTATATATGTCCAAGCATCCACTATAACATACAATCATGTACAATAATGGCCTCTAGGGCATACATACAACTAACAATTTCCCATTTGCACTAAGGCCAGTTGTTGTAGTATCTCATACCCAACATCCCGAAGAGTCTCTCAAATTGTATCTGGGGAATGGCCTTTGTGAGTGGTTCCGCCGTGTTATTCTTCATGTCAACTCTCCTGACCTCGATCTCTCGGCGATCAACTATCTCCCAGATCAGGTGATACCGCCTAAGAATATGTCTGGATCGCTGATGGGACCTGGGTTCCTTGGCCAATGCCACATCTCCATTGTTATCACAATGCAAAAGTATTGGATGCTCAATTGATAGAACCACACCAAGTTCAGTTATGAACTTCTTCATCTAGACAGCCTCTTTAGCGACATTGTTGGCAGCGATGTATTCAGTTTCCATCGTCGAGTCTGCCAACGTATCTTGCTTGGAACTCTTCCAATATACCGCCCTTCCATTGAGGGTGAAGACAAAACCCGAGACCGATTTACTGTCATCCTAATCACTCTGGAAGCTCGAATCAGTAAAGGACTCCACTTGGAGTTCACCGTTACCATACACCAAGAACATTTCTTTAGTCCTTCTTAAGTACTTAAGAATGTTCTTCACAGCTGTCCAGTGATTCTTCATAGGATTCGATTGATACCTGCTTACAACAGCAAGTGCGTAAGCTACATCCGGTCTGGTACATAACATCGCATGCATAATAGACCCGACTGCCGAAGCATAAGGTATCCCCTGCATGCGAGCCCTCTCTAAATCAGTTTTGGGGGACATCTCTTTGGATAGAGTGATTCCTGAAATCGTGGGTAAATTGCCACGCTTGGAATCTTCCATACTAAACCTCTTTAGTATTGTATCAATGTACCTGGATTGGGACAATCCCAACATCCGCTTAGATATATCTCAATTGATCTTAATCCGCAGGATGTAGGAGGCATCACCCAGATCCTTCATGGAGAACCTTTGTGTTAAGAAGAGCTTGACCGAGTGCAGCATAGGAACATCATTTCCTATCAAGTGTATGTCATCCACGTACAATACGAGGAAGACAACCTTACTATCTGCAACCTTTTTGTATATACAAGGTTCATCTACATTTTTGATGAAGTCAAACTCTTTGACTGCCACATCAAAACAGATGTTCCAACTGTCCGATGCCTGCTTTAACCCGTAGATTGATTTAAGCAGCTTGCACACCATTCCGATGCTCCCACTATCCACGAAGCCCTATGGCTGTGTCATGTACACGCTCTCTTCTAAATCACCATTTAGAAAGGCGGTCTTGACATCCATCTACCAGATTTCGTAGTGATGGTATGCAGCGATGGCAAGTAGGATCCGGATGGACTTAAGCATAGCCACTGGAGAAAAGGTTTCATCATAATCTACACCTGGTCGTTGACGAAAACCTTTTACTATAAGTCTAGCTTTGAAAGTCTCAACCTTTCCATCGACACCAAGTTCTTCTTAAAGATTCACTTTCTCCTAATGGGTTTTACCCCCTCAGGAGCAACATCCAAAGACCATACTTTGTTGGTGTACATGGATTCCATCTTAGATCGCATTGCATCCATCCATTGTTGGATATAGTGCCCTCACAGTCAATTATTGGATCACAGGCACGTGATTGCAGTGATTGAGGGAGGACCTACACCTGCAGGACAGTCTTACTCAAGATGATAGTATGCTATCTGGTTTATCTTTATCATCGTGTATAGTTTTAGGTGACATTACTGATCACTATTACACGTTGATAGAGCCCTTAGGATTCTTGCTTGACGGCCAGCAGTATGATGGCGATCATATACGTAGGAGCTAAGGTCTATAAGCACATCCTTAAAGTGGTCCTTAGTCATGGGAGTTTCGAGACTGGGCATCGATACTCCACTAGTAGACTAGTGTATACAGTCAAGACCCCGACGAGGGGCGGTGACCGGTCTCGCAAGCCATTGGTGTCAGTTGGTTCACCTAAAATGTATGCAGGTGCTCATTGGGTTATGAGTCACCGGACAGGACTCGCCGGGAACATGCTGGTTGGTATTATACCTGACGTCAGATAGCAGATCCCTGGTGACATGTGTACAGGTTAGTTCATCGACCTGAGATCAACATTTGTCGCGTGTAAGTTGCCACTGTGCTTTGATTACTACCCTACCACGACTCAAAGGAGTCGTGCGAATAGCTTTTAGTTGGGTACAGTCCCGAGCCACATGGAGGTAGTGAGCGGATCGGCAGGGGTTTCGTCTCTCCCAGTATTGGGGGTGAGATTGCGCTGTATCTAGGAGAGCCATTACACGAAGTCCTTGGTCAAGGCAGGAGATTTACTGGTAGGTATTCCAGTAGTATCTCAGAGTGTTCTAGGCTACACTCTGACACGACTTGTACCGCTTTTGGGGGTCTGATTTTTACCAACCCCCTAGGCCCGCCATGCGATGCTCATAGACGAACGGACCGGACTGTACGGATATTGTCACTGACAGGCTCAGAAGAGCGTCAGGATGAGTTCGCTCAACGACCTCCCTTTTGGTCAATACCCGGTAGCCCGTTACGTACAGCTAGTACCTCTGATGTGCTAGTGGTTAAATCCACAGCCAAAGTATTGACGAGTCTTTAGAGTCCCCCACAGACAGTTTCTAAAGTTTCGGGCGAAACGTTTTAGAGTCCGTACGAAATAGGGTTCGATCATATACGTGCA
Source organism: Agapanthus africanus (assembly GCA_030015575.1). NCBI lineage: Eukaryota > Viridiplantae > Streptophyta > Magnoliopsida > Asparagales > Amaryllidaceae > Agapanthus > Agapanthus africanus. Next base: position 286,508,844 of record JASDDO010000029.1, read on the forward strand.
GTAGTGCACGGATCATGATCGGGTGGATCATACTAGTAGGCTTTGGTTTAAGCCGGATCCTAGTATTAGATTTGTTGGATTACTTTAGTCTCATCGCATTCGCATTCAGTCGGAATGCGGATGCAGGTATGTATATACAGGTTAGGGGTATCCTTGTGATCCGTCACGAGTTTACTTTAGATATTGCCGTATCTTTTTATTGTTGTAAACATTTGGGTTAATGTTTACAAATGGAAATTGTGAGCTTAAGTCATTATTTTGTGCATTAAATGAGACATGTACCTCATGGGTGACTCAAAGTCTCATTTCTTGTGCAAATGTCACATTATTTAATGCATTTGTGAGTTGAAATGATAAGGAGAGAGAGAGGGGCTGCCATATGATAGAGTTTGGTCTTGTATTTTTTATCACACTCTCTTACTCTCATTATCATCACAACACATAAGAAAAGGAAAAGGAGAGGAAAGCTTCTTCTTCTTCCTCTTCTTTCTTGAGCTCACCATTTCCATTGATGGTTTCATCTCTAACCTCCATCCATACACTCTCATGTGATAAGAATCAATGGATGCTTGAGACAAAGTGATCACACACATTCTCTACTTCTCCTTGGACACGTCGACTAGCGAACTTCGTGCCCGAGTTGCTTCGGATGATGCGGGAGCTCGTAAAAAGACTCGATGATGTGGTGCCCTTTCCGACGAGGCGATCGAGCACGGAGATGCCGCGAGGAGCTTAGGTTGGTGACCAAAGACCGAAGGACACGGATCAATCGATATAGCTTTTCTAACCCTTCTCTAGTTGCTAGTTATAGGTTAATGGTTCGATCCGGATTTAAAGTATACGATAGCGCCGGTTTCTAGTTTAGAAAAAGTTTTCGTTTCCGCATTTTGGCCTCGGACAGACGGCCGAGGCGCTACCGTAGACTTACATGGTATCAGAGCCACGCCATTAACCTTTACTAGCTTGCTCTAACGTATTTAAAAATTCGATCGAACAAAATTTCCAAAACCGCGATTCTAATATGTGCAGTTTCTGTCGAAATTTTTTTGTCGTCGAAAAATTATTTTGAGTGTGTCAGAAAATCAGGCAGGCTTTCTTAAGAGATCTGAGAAAATTTGTTGCACTGATATCCCTGTAGCGCCACGGAACCACGGTCGTACCCACATTTTGTCCGCGGTTCCGCTTCAGTACTGTAGACACACTGCACCAAATTTTCTGAGGTGGTCTCTGAATTGGAATTGGGGTTTCTGGTAATTTTATTTTTGGCCCAGATTATTTTGAGTACTGGGTATTGTGCTTGGGGCCCACTTCAGGAAATTTTGTCGATCAAAAATTTTAAATATGTTAGTTCACAGTATTTACATTATATCTGCGACCGTGAATGTCATTTGATCGGCAAATCTTGTCTAATTGCTTTAGCCCTTTTAGACGGATTTGCGAACGTGACATTCACGTTGATGTTCTGTGTTGTGCTGTGATGTTGCGGATTTTTCGTGGTTGATAGCCTGGATGCAATGATAGTACAGTTTGGTTGTATTTGTATATTTGATATTGCGGGGCGAGCGTCCGATATGTGGACTGCCGTCACTGCCTGTTTGTATATTATTCTTTTGGGGCACGACTGGGCTGAGGTCGATGTACCCATTGTATATATTTTACTTTCTGTACTAGGATTACCCCACGGTGGGGTGCACGGATAGCCGGGTTCTAGAGGGCAACGGGCCCGCATCTCATGGCTTTGAGACGGAGGGGGATTTACTCTAGAATTGGCGGGCTATTCGCCACACTCGTAGGGGGTATAGGTTGACCCAAGGAGGGGTGCTCAAGTTACCGGATTCCGTGAAGTGCTGGGTGGTCCATTCACTTTGTTGAAGGGGGCCGCCTTGCTTCAGGTTTTGGCGGGTAACTTTCCGCACCCGTAGGGGTCTAGGATTTCATTGCACAGGCTATCCACATGACCACGGGAACGTCGGGTTTCAGTAGCGGCTCTATGAAACCCGGGGATCCCAGATTATCTGTATTGTTCTGTGATGCTTATTACATTTCTGTGATGTTGCATTTTATCACGCCTTGAGCGAATATTATATATTTATATATATACTAGTAGATATTGTATATGTTTTACACCCGCGCTAGTCCAATCCCCGCTCTGTCGTTAGTTAAGTAACCTAACGGGTGATGACGGGACCCAGTGGCGAATGCGGATGGCATATACGTACATCATATTTTCGTTCTTTTATGGTGTGATTAAATGATGGGACTGCATTGATTTGGATCAATGCAAGCTAAACAAACCTGTTTGATGTTGTTGGAACATTTTTCAAAAAGCTGTTATTACAAGGACATTCTCTTTTGTTTTGCACAGTGGTATTCGGTTATGAATATCCAGCACCTCAGTCGACGAGGCAAGGGCCGAGATCCCTTCACCGGGAGTGACCCCTTGGACAGATGTATGCGTCAGAGTAATAACTTCACTATAGCCGATTACTTTTTGCTTTGCATCGTGGTATTCAGTTGGAATATCCTGCACCTCATTCTACGGGGAAAGAGCCGAGATCCCTTCACCGGGAATGACCTCTTTAGCAAAGGTTTTCGCCACTATATTTATAAAAAGCAATGCAGTTCCTTCAATGATATCAAGTTCATTACGTTAAATGTTTTTCGCCAAAAACCAGCCGTAGCCCTCCGTCATTTCTTAAGGGTATTATTTAGTATTCGTGCTGCGTTTGTTGACCTAGTCAAGACGTAGTTTTCGATAGTTAAGTGGTGCTTATTTGTTGCATAAATGGGATTGGTTAGGACAGTCGTGCGGCCTTGTTGGCCTAGTCAAGGGCACGTACGGGTGGGTTTAATGCAATCCAGAATAATGACGGGTTGAACTTGACTAGCGGTTTATGGTTTGTTGACCTAGTCAAGGTCATAAGCCGCTTAGGGTAAAAATCATATCGGGAGTTTCTAAAGAAACTGAAACTTGCCAGATATGCGCATACCTTCTGGAGTGTGATAACGTGAGTGGATTCCGTCACGTTATCATGTGATGATAGTTGGATCCCGATTCCCACTGATGAGTTGGTTTACTCCTCGGGTGATCCCGACTAATTCTTCTTTCAGGTTTGGAGGAAAATTTGAGGTTACAGTGGGAGGTTTCCTGATTAGATAAATTGATAACCATTCTGATCTTTGTTAGAGTGCACGCAGAATGTTTCTTTTCTCTCTCTCTTTGGCAGCGACCATGACCCGACCCTTGACTATGACTCAGTGACCAAGATTAACCGAACCTTCTTAAAACACTGGCTTTTGGATTGTCTGAGTTGCATACCTCATTACTACTCCTACTTTTACCTTTTTTCCAGAACACCCCGTATTACTACGAACATCCACTTCCATTGGATAAAACCATCGTATGGTTATATATGAACTCGAAGGAACTTGTTCGAGGATGGTTTCCGGTTCTGGAGAAAATGAATATGACTATTCAGTTGTCTTTTCCTTTTATCTTCTCTCAGGTTGCGAGTGTTCCTTGGATTAAGACGGTACACCTATTACGCTAATTGGATAGTCTTCATCCAAACCATAGGCAGGTGCCGAAAGGTAGGGTATGAAGAAAACCATTCAGCCTAAAAGGTGTACAGAAGGTATTAAGTAAAGACAAATAAAGGGATTAGTAAGAAGGCAAAGTAAATTGCGACTGTTATTCACGACCAAACCAAGTATTTCTTCGCCAATCCTACATCACCTTTGTATTTCTCCAGAACACTCCTTATCACTACGTAGATCCACCGTTTATTGGATACTCCATCATATTGTTATATACGAGCTCGAAGGGACTTGTTCCAGTTCGGGGATGGATTCTGGTTCAGGAGAAATAGGAATAAGGTTTATTCAGTTGTCTTTTATCTTTACCTTCTCTCTGGTTGTGAGTGCTCCTAGGATTAGGACAGTACACCCATTATGCTTATTGGATAGTCTTCTTCCAAACCATAGGCTGGTGCCGAATGGTAGGGAAGGAAGAAAACCATTTGGCCTAAAGACGGTGTACAGAAGGTAATGACTAAAGACATATAAAGGGATTTGGAGAGATGGCAAAGAAATATATGGTTACAGTTGTGAATCTGATAATGGAAGAGGCATTACTAGGAATACCCGGATACCCTTTCGAAACATTTTCATGTTTCAGTTTCACTGTGTATTGTTAATAGAAAACTGATTTCCCAATTAGTCCTTGCTCCAGGGTATGTATTTACCAGGTATGATTCTCACATCTGTATGGTTTTACAGATGATGAGTGGGAGTAAGTTATTGGGAATTGGGTGATCATCCTTATTATATCAGGATTCGTTGTAATTGGTGATATTTGAGGAAAACGCATGGGTTGTTTGCCGGACGGCAAATATTTGGTTTTGAATATCCGTTGTTATGCACCAATTTCAAATTGATATATCTGTACGTTTATTTTTATAAAGTGAGATATAACTTTTTGAAATTATGTCCATTACATTTACCTATATCAATGGATGGTTAGGCAAGGAGCATTAAACAGCGGTGTAATTCTTCATAACCATAGTACGGTTTTCAACCTACGACATACAGGGAATGAGTTATTAGACTCGGGGGACTTATACAGAGTAATGTATGTTGTCCAGTGTCCATAAGGACAGAGGGGTTGGTACTCGTACTATATTCTGTTTACTTGTGACTTCTCTTGTTCTTAGACATGTGTTTCGTAAAAATGCAAGGTCTAAGTTTTGAGAAGTTATAGGTATAAGAATAAAGTAGAGAACCAGGTATTGCAAGTATCTGGATTCTTCAAGGTGATCGAAGATGTAGATACTTGTGTATGGTACTCAGTTGATAGTAATGGTTTTTGAGAAACTTGTTTCTCTTTCAGGTTACCCATATCTGGATGCATTCCTAAGTTGAGTAACGCTGATCGGCCTCCTTCCATTTAGTTTACATGCACTGGTGACAGCTGCATGATTTGAATCTGGTTCCAATTAAATCAGTGCCTCTGTTTCTATATTGGATACGGTTCATATTTTAACGATGTTAAGGTACGGGAAGTTGTCCAGCTTATGCTTAAAACCAGACTCTGGATAACTCAAGGCACGTTTCTGTAATGGCTGTTTGTGGGTTGACCCAGGCTATGACGAGGGTTGACTTTCTACCATCTGGAAGATCAATAGTGATATTGTTCTTGACTCGCCACAGTTTTAGTAAAATGGATTTTTTCAGAAAACAGTAGTGGGATTATGGTAGAACTGGAAGTGATTCCAGAACCGCAAACGATTACTGAAAATTTAATAGGACGTATAGATTCAATCTGGATTGACATTCCATTGGCCACTCCGCAGATGTGGTGGGTAACCTCAGGCACCCGAGAGGTACTCCAGTAGCCTCAAGGACGGTGATAAGGAGGTTCTTGTTTACCCGGACTTGCTATTGCTGTTGTTCCAGACTGTGAGACCCGGAAGGAGGATGAGTATAGCGTCGTTCTAAACTAGCTTTAGAAGTATACGTGTATATGACTCTGCCAGAGGGTTGTCGTAGTCAGTGGGAGCAGCGGAAGCATAGTGGAAAAGTAGCTTATGCCTATTTAGAGACTAAAGCGGATACAGCGGAGATAGATCATCTATTTTTGATATGACAGTCATGGGTTTGACTTAATCAAAATAGGGGATGGATCTGTTAAGAAGATAGTAGGGTGTGATGTCTTGGTAATTAGATGACATACACGGAGTAGGAAGTGAAGTTCCTACACTACGATCAGTTATACTTTGGTTGTCACACAGTGGTTTCTCCAAATAGGATATAGATATAATATCAGACATTCTGGTTACTAGATCTATGGTTTTACATCTAGATTTGTGTGGTTTCCCAATCTGGGTACTTAGACAGCATTCTAAAGGTGTTTTAGAATGGACGACTCCTGGCATGGTGGTGTACCTGCAGGTGATTGAGTCACCCTCTCTAAAGGTGTCTTACAGACTAAAGGAGAGAGGGATGTGCATGATTGGCAGATCACTTGCTTTGGCTATTGAGTCAATCATGAGATGTCAAGTACCACACCAGATATTGTTTTTGCACTAGATGCAATAAGTTGATATTAATCCTATCCTGGAGAAACGTTCGGAAGCAGTTTTAGAACATAAGTGGATGTTCTAGGAATATGATAACGACAGTCTTATTCGGGAGACGGTTATCATTCCAGGCTTCCAAGGTGACCTGGATGACAGAGTGACTGTCAGAGTTATAGTTTTCCTCTGACGAGGGGCAGTTGTTTTGGACAGGAGGTCCAAGCGGATACTGAGGGAGGTATGGCGCAAGATACTGATTGAATTCAGTTGGCGATTCAGTCTAAGAAGTTTGGATTTGGAGTTCATTTATGAACTAGGTCCCATCAGATATCCAAACATATTCTAAGACAGGTATTGCTCACTTCAAGAGATGTCTTTCTCCACGAACTTGAGATAAAGAGAGACATAGAAAGAAACATCAGGGCAGATCCACTCACTGAGGCTATTCCTCGAACGCAATAGTTTCGCAAACGGCTTTGTGAGACTGATTAGTACAGGAGTTGGGTGTTCGGTATCACACGGGCTTTGAGTATGCTGTTAGTTATATGTATGCCCTAGAGGCCATTACTGTACATACGATGTATATTGTAGTGGATGCTAGGACATATATAAGGAGGACTTTCTTGCTCGACATGATAGTATGCTATCTGGTTGTACTTTATCTTAACATGTACTCTGATTGTCTCTATATTACATGTTGATAAAGCCCTTAGGATATGTACTCGACTACTGGGACTATGATGAGATCATACTAGTGGGGCCATGGTAGTCGACGAGTACATCCTATAACTGTTCCTAGTCGAGGGGTGTATCGAGACAGGGCATCGATACACCAGAGTAGACTAGCGTATACGCATCTTGACCCATATGATGGGCGATGGATGATCCCATATCCATCGGTGTTTGACATCAAGGATGGTGTACGGGTGCTCAGTGGAGACTAGGTACACTGGACGGACTCGCTGAGAACTCCTAGATGGTATTATACCATACGTCAGATGGCAGTTCTCCGGTGACACTGGTACAGAGTAGTCTGTTGACCCGAGATCGTCATAGAGTCTTGTGTGATTCCCACTGTGCTTTGATTTCCATCATTACCACGTCCAAGAGGGCGTGCAAAAAGGTGGCTTTTGGGTACAGTCCCGAATCACATGGAGGCAATGAGCGATAGGAGGGGATTCGTCTCTCCCGGTATAGGGAGTTGATGTTGTGCTGTGTTCGATTGGCTTATAACCGAAAATCCCTGGCCAGGGTTGCTGAGATTTACTGGTAAGTGTTATCAGTAGTTCTCGAACTGTTATAGACCTCATATCGACACGACTTATCGAGCTACTGGGGTCTGACGTTTACCACCCCTAGGCGAGATTTGCAACATATCAGACGACGAGACCGGACTGTACGGGAGTGTTACTGTTTGGATTCACAGGAGAATGTACAGGCTTGCTTGTTGATCTTCTGAGCGCTCAATACCTGGGTAGCTGTTACGTTTAGCTGACCGCTTGCAGCTTGTGGGTGTTTGATATGATCATCACCTACTGCCGGCGTATTGACGATTCTTTAGAGTCCTACACAGAGGTTTCTTGGCTCAGGCAAAACGGAGTAGGAGCACATATGTGATATGTGCGGGACCGAGGATAATGCGATATGTGATACCGTATTATATTCTCGCGATATTTGATATCAGCCGGGTCATCGGATCAAGTGTTGATTCGATGAATCGGTACGGATAAATATTAGTCGGTTATATGCGATATAGCCGGATTGTCGGATCAAGTGTTGATTCGATAATTTAATGTATAATAATATATATGATATATAAATTACATTAACTAATATTTGCTCACTAAAAGATTCTTTTTCTCACTCGGGTAATACATTGATATATATGCGATATATGTTAAATGTATTATTTTATTTTGTTACGATAAATATTATATATGTGATATATAATATTGTAACATGATATGATAACTAATGCAACAAGTTTAGTGGAGTTTAAACATGATTAGCGTTTGGATTAGGGTTAAGCTTTCTAGATGATTCTAGAAGGTTTTGGTTTTGTTTTGTGAAAGATATTTGTAAGTGACTCATGCTTTTACCAACCCAAACCCTAACCCTAGTTAATTCTCTACAAAGGTTTACTTGACCATGGTTGCATTATTCTTCATATTAATCCTTTCATTATTCATCACAAAAGGAAATGGATCACTATTCTTCTTCTTCCTTCATTCTTTCATGAAAAAGCTTGCTAGATTTTTCCAAAGTGATGAATAAATATGAGAAAAAGATAAATAAAGAGAGCAAAAATCCTACTTCATCATCCTCATCTTCCCTTGCCATTTAGATGGGGGTGTTCACATCATTTCATGAGTGTTAGCTTGTGTTAAAGAAACTTCAAGGTAGATCATCTTAGTATCGAAGATCGGAAGCAAAGGTTGCATCTTTCTCTTCGTGGAACCTCTCGAGAGTCCGTAATCCGATGATCGCAGCGAAGGGACCATAACACGGAGCATATAAAGTGAAGGACCGGATCTATAAAGGTTTTAATCCCTCTCACTTAGTGTTAAAATGTTTAGCATGCTAGTTTTCGCCTAATCTCTAGTTTAAAGATCCGTATTCGGGTTGTTCGGCACGGCTAAATTTTTAATCGGGCATGGTTGATGCCTCGTAGACCCTTGTGCGCGTGCCTAGCAAACCTACAGTAGTATCAGAGCCAAGCTAGAGCTTTAGGCGAAGTCTAGACGAAGTTTAAAGTCCGATCGAACGCCGAAACCCCGACACAGAACCCTCTCTGTACATTTTTCAAAAATGCGGTTTTTTCTGAATTAAAAATTCTCAGAAAATTAAGCAGGAAAAACTAAGAATTTCTGTAAAGTACGGACGTCTAACTCAAAAATTTGACCGCCGAACTGCGGCTAAACCATGGGTTTTGCGGCTGTTCCGCGGCCAAAATTTGGAATTAGTCCCTGAAATTTCATGTAATTATTTTTAGGCCCTTTCTTGTTATTTTTTTCTGTGAATATTTTAATTCCACTCAAGTGTTGAGTTTTCAAGGGTTGTATTGGGGAATCGTTGATTCGATCGGATGATTTAACTTTGTTTAGTTTGTCCGGATAATTTTAGAAACTGTTAAAAAGTTCGGGCGGATATCAATAACTCACTTTTTCCCCTGTCGGAAAATTTTTCAAAAGTTGGATTTTTTCTCGTGTATAAGAATGTTCTAAGTCGTGCAAGTAACTCGGTGGACCCTCTAGAAGACAACAAACCTTAACTCGATTATGTGACCGTCTTGAACTGCCTTTTGAACCTTAGGGTTTGGGGCAGTACGGCGTGCCACATGTGAGGCGTTGGCTTGACCCTTCTACGGCTGGACAATTGGTACTGTGGCATGTGATGGATGTTTTTAAACTAATTTCAAGTGTTGAGATATATTGGGGAAATCCTGGGTGTTTGAAGATTCGATCGGAAAGTTTAACTTTCTCTGTTTATCTGGAATCTGATACAATATTTGGAATCCACAGGTAGTTATAAGATAACTAATTTGAATATTATAAACATAGCAGTTTAGTCTCAGATGATCGGTTGCCACGGAATTTTGATATGATCAAAAGTCCGTCGCAATCACGTAGCGTACGCGGATACTCGCCGGGTAAACTTAATAGACAGCTACGCCCCATAGCCCCGACCAAGTGACTGTAGGAGAACCCCGTCGCTAAAAGCATTCGTTCGGGTGCTCGCCGGCAGCGGTGTTCCGCCTTAGTGCACTTCGTCGACGGCATCTGGAGGTGCGGCCGTCTACTAAAGTTTGCGACGAGCATTCGATCGGGATGTCGGGAATCTTGTTGAATTGGCCGACTTGATATTGAAAAGAGTTTTCGATAAATGAGACTAAAATGCTGGGGTTTATAATTGTTAGGCATGCGATGTCTAAAGGAATTCATTTGGTTAGGCATGTGATGTCTAAGGAGGTTGCAGATTCCAACTGTTGTAGTTTTACACTTTTTTTCTGTGACCGTAAGCGTAGTATGTGGTGTATCGCCGGCTTCGTTGCTATACATCAACGACAATCGGGATACGCATACTTGCTTATGTTGATGATATGAGATATTATGTGTTGCTGTGATATGTTATATTGGATCGTCGCTTTTTGAATAGCCAGGGGTTTTATATGAGATGAGAGTTTTTTCTTTTTCATTCATGTAAAATTCATTTGTATGTAATATTCTTTTATTGGGGCACTTCCAGGTAGCGGAAGATGTCACCGTTGTATATTATTTACTTTTCCGCATTAGGTAGACCCAAGGCGGGGAGCACAAGTAACCGGGTTCTAGGGTCCAGTGGGAGACCATCTCGAGGAATCGAGACCGGGTCTCCTAACCCTAGAATTGGCAGTGTTACTTGCCGCTCTCATAGGGGTCTAGGGATGTGGGTTTGGCTATTCATCGCGACCGTGGAATCCGTGTTTTATACAGGCTCGTATTGAAAACACGGACGTCCTAGTATATCCAATATTTCATATATGTTCTTCTGCTGCAATGTTCTGTGATGAGATCATATTACTGCCTGAGACGAATGTTTATATTATATATATGAGATATATGTTATATTGCAGATTTCGTTTCAAAAGAGATGTTTATGAAGCATAATAAAATGGGACTTCATTAATGAGAATAATGAAATAAAAGAAACCTAACATGTTGTAGAAACTTGTTTATAAAAACTGGTAGCTCTAGTTCTTGCTTTGCATAACGGTGTTCCTTGTAGAACATCCAGCACCTTATTCGATAAGGGAAGGACCGAGATCCCTTCACCGGGAGTGACTCCTTTAGCAATAACTGGCAGATGCTACAAACTCGGTTTGTCTTTTGATTGCTTCTATAGTTCTTGCTTTGCACAGCGGTATATATGATATATCCTGCACCTTATTCGATGAGGAAAGGGCCGACGATCCCTTCACCGGGAGTGACCCCTTTAGCAAAACTAGAAAAGCCTCAAAAACATTCCATTTAAAAGTCACTCGATTCTACAACGATATAAAGTTCATTACGCAAAAGGTTTTCTTAAAAACCTGTCGTAGCCCTCCGTCATTTCAGATAAGTACTAGTTAGTATTCGTGCTGCGGTAGTTTGGCATGCGTCAAGGCGTAGTGTACGGTAGCTAACTAGTGCTTATCTGCTAGCATACGATGCGATTGGATTAGGGTATTCGTACGACATTGTTTGGCATGCGTCAAGGGTCGTGCGGGTGGGTTTAATTCAATCAAGAAATGTACGGGTTGAATTTGACTAGCGGACTATGGGTTGTTTGGCATGCGTCAAGGTCATAGCACGCTAGGGGTAAAATACTATTGGGAATTTCAAGTGTTGAAATTTGCAATGAGATTGCATACCTTCTATGAGATAGTTGGATCCCAATACCCGCTGCGAGTAAGAGTTACTCCTGGGAGAGTTTTACACATTACAATTAGCAGATCAAGTAGGTGTCTAAAAAGGTGTTAACGGGGTTACGCCCCTGGGAAAACGAGGTTTACTTTAATTAGGTTCGTGCGAAAGCACGGGGGACCTCCCTCAAAGTACCGACATTGGCCTGGCGGAAAGATTGGCGAACTTATAGCGTGTAATCAATCCCGGCTAGTCTTTCCTTTTAGGGTTTGAAAGAAGATTTGACTAAAACAGTGGGAGACATCCTGATTAGATATATTAGATAACCAATCTAATCTTGCAAGAGCATACGCTGAGTGTTTTCTTCTCTCTCTCTCCAGATAGCGACCATATCACGCCTTAATCAGGATAATAAAACGGATATATTGACCGAACCCGCTTGTTATACTAAGCTGGGGAACGTTGGTCCCGCTCCAACTTATAATTGTTATAAGACAGAGCAGGAAATTGGGGAATACGAGATTTCCCGTGCCGCCCAAACGAAGAAAGTGCATATTGATACATCATCTTCGGGTGTGTTCATTACAGAGAACTGTTTCTCAGTATCCTTTACGTCCTGGGTATGTGATACCGGATCAGGATACCGCATATGTAATCTGTTACATGGGCCACAGATAGGTAAAGAACTGAGAACGGGTGATAAGTTTCATGAGACAGAAAACGGTGCAAGTGTTGCAGCCAAGTCTGTTGGTCACTATCACCCTGTATTACCAGAATACATTGATTCTGAACAAATGTTATTAGATACCGAACCTGATATACAAAATCATATCAGTCTCTTTATTAGTAAAGAAAGGATATAATTTTGTATTGTTGGATAATGTTTTGAACATTTCCTATATCAAGAGTTGATCGGTTCAGGCACGTTATCTAAAAGCATTGTCATTCTAAATCAAACTACAGTTCTTAGTATACGGAACACACACAAGAGGAAGAGTTCAGAAATGAATGAATCCTTCTTGAGGTATTGTAGACTAGGTCATATCAATGCGACCCGACTGGCTGAAGTTACATATAGATGCATATTTAAATTAGTTTGAATTTACATCTTGTGAAACTTACCGGTCATGTCACAAAGATAAGATGACCACAGCTCTGTTTGTTGGAAACAGAGAAAGGGTTAGTGAACTTTTGGGATTAATACATGCTGATGTATGAAAGTCCCCTGTCTACACATGCCAAGATCGGTTCTTTGTACTTCATTACATTCTCTGATAATCTCTCAAGATTCAGACATATGTTCCTGTTGAAACACAAGTCCGAACCTTTTGAGATATTCACAGAATATGAGTTACAAGTAGAGAACCAAAAATACGGGTAAAAGTATTATGTCCTTTGGTCAAGGAGGAGAATACTTGAGCACGGAATTCCTGAACTATTCTAAACGAGAATGAGATTCTCTCTCAGCATTACTCCTCATATACACCATAGCACGATGGTATATCGGGGCGGAGCAATAACACCCTATTTGATATGGTGTGCTCTATGATGAGTACTACTGAGTTTCCTATTTCCTTTTGGGAGTTATGCACTTGAAAAGCTGCATACCTATTGAATAGGATTCAAATCAAATCAGTTACCTACCACTTCATATGTGATATGGAAAGGGAAAAGCCCATATCTTAAGCTTGTTAAGATTTGGGGTTGTCCGGCCTATGTCTAAAAGAAAAATCCGGACAAGCTCGAGGCAAGGTCTGTTATGTAGAACTGGAAATGTTCCAGCTATACAAACTGCAGCTGATGATTTGGCAGAACCAAAGGATTTAATAGTTTCCAACGAACCTCAGCCTCTCCACCGATCTAGTAGGGTTCCTCAACCAACTGAGAGATACTTCGGTTTCTCTATGACAGTGGGAGTGAGGATTGCATCATGAGATGATGACCCAACTATTTTCGAGCTGGCCATCAGGAGTGGGACTCTGTAAGAATGGCTGGATGCTTAGCGATCTAAGATGGAATCCTTATACACCAATAAAGTATGGACTTTGGTTGCTTTATCTGAAGGGTTAAATCCCCATCAGGAGCGAGTATATCTTGAGAAGATTACTTGGTGTACATGGAAAAGTTGAGACTTTCAATGCTATGCTTAAGTCCATCCAGATCCTACTTGCCACTGCTACATTCCATGACTACAATATCTGGTGGTTGGGTGTCATGACTGCTTTTCTAAATGATGTTTTAGAAGAGAGCGTCTATAAGTACACAGCCAGAGGGCTTCGTAGACAGTGGGAGCAGCGGAAACGTGTGCAAGATGTTTTATATGATAAAACAGGCATCGCGGAGTTGGAACATCTGTTTTGATATGGTAGTCAAAGAGTTTGACTTCATCAAAATGGTAGATGAACCTTGTATATACAAAAAGGTAGTAGGGAGTATGGTGGTGATCCTCGTAGAGTACGTGGATGACATACTCTTGATAGGGAAGGAGTTTCCTATGCTACGCTCGGTCAATCTCCGCTTATCACAAGGATTCTCCATATAGGATCAAAGTGATACCTCCTAAATCCTGGGTTTTGGATCTATGAGATAGATCTAATTGGATGTTAGGACACTCACTAGTAGTAGTGAGATGGTATCAATCGATCCTGGGGAGAATCACTGGAATGGTTCCAGGGTGATAAGGACGACTGAATGTCAGTCGCAGGCATTGTCTTTACCCTCAGTGGAGGGACGGTATGTTGGACGAGTTCCAAGCTAGATACCGTGACTTACTAGACGATTAAAGGCAAGATACATCGTTACCAAGGATACTACCAAAGAGGCAGTCTGGATATATATAAGTTCATGAGATGAACTTCGTTCCTACCATTGTGTGACAATGGAGTTGTGGTTTTAGCCAAGGAACTACCGTCCCATCAGAAATCCAGATATAATTCTTTGGCAGTATCACCTGATCATGGAGATGGATGATCTCCAAAGTGATCGAGGTTAGGAGAGTAGACACAGAGGACAACAGCGCGGATCCATTCACAAAGGCCTTTTTCCCAGTAGAGACTTTTATGGGATGGTTGAGTATGAGATACTTCAACCGCAGCTAATTGTTGGGTATGCGATACCATAACAGATGGCCCTAGTGCAAGTGGGAGATTGTTAGTTATATGTATGCCCTAAAGGCCATTACTGTACATACGATGTATATTGTAGTGGATGCTAGGACATATATAGGGAGGACTTTCTTGCTCGACATGATAGTATACTATCTGGTTGTACTTTATCTTAACATGTACTCTGATTGTCTCTATATTACATGTTGATAAAGCCCTTAGGATATGTACTCGACTACTGGGACTATGATGAGATCATACTAGTGGCGTCACGGTAGTCGACGAGTACATCCTATAACTGTTCCTAGTCGAGGGTGTATCGAAATAGGGCATCGATACACCAGAGTAGACTAGCATATACGCATCTTGACCCATATGATGGGCGATGGATGATCCCATATCCATCGGTGTTTGACATCAAGGATGGTGTACGGGTGCTCAGTGTAGACTGGGTACACTGGACGGACTCGCCGAGAACTCCCAGATGGTATTATACCATACGTCAGATGCCAGTTCTCCGGTGACACTGGTACAGAGTAGTCTGTTGACCCGAGATCGTCATAGAGTCTTGTGTGATTCCCACTGTGCTTTGATTTCCATCATACCACGTCCAAGAGGGCGTGCAAAAAGGTGGCTTTTGGGTACAGTCCCGAATCACATGGAGGCAATGAGCGATAGGAGGGGATTCGTCTCTCCCGGTATAGGGAGTTGATGTTGTGCTGTGTTCGATTGGCTATAACCGAAAATCCCTGGCCAGGGTTGCTGAGATTTACTGGTAAGTGTTATCAGTAGTTTCTCGAACTGTTATAGACCTCATATCGACACGACTTATCGAGCTACTGGGGTCTGACGTTTACCACCCCTAGGCGAGATATGCTACATATCAGACGACAAGACCGGACTGTATGGGAGTGTTACTGTTTGGATTCACAGGAGAATGTACAGGCTTGCTTGTTGATCTTCTGAGCGCTCAATACCTGGGTAGCTGTTACGTTTAGCTGACCGCTTGCAGCTTGTGGGTGTTTGATATGATCATCACCTACTGCCGGCGTATTGACGATTCTTTAGAGTCCTACACAGAGTTTTCTTGGCTCAGGAAAAATGGAGTAGAAGCACATATGTGATATGTGCGGGACCGAGGATAATGCGATATGTGATACCGTATTATATTCTCGCGATATTTGATATCAGCCGGGTCATCGGATCAAGTGTTGATTCGATGAATCGGTACGGATAAATATTAGTCGGTTATATGCGATATAGCCGGATTGTCGGATCAAGTGTTGATTCGATAATTTAATGTATAATAATATATATGATATATTAAATTACATTAACTAATATTTGCTCACTAAAAGATTCTTTTTCTCACTCGGGTAATACATTGATATATGCGATATATGTTAAATGTATTATTTTATTTTGTTACGATAAATATTATATATGTGATATATAATATTGTAACATGATATGATAACTAATGCAACAAGTTTAGTGGAGTTTAAACATGATTAGGGTTTGGATTAGGGTTAAGCTTTCTAGATGATTCTAGAAGGTTTTGGTTTTGTTTTGTGAAAGATATTTGTAAGTTACTCATGCTTTAACCCAACCCAAACCCTAACCCTAGTCAATTCTCTACAAAGGTTTACTTGACCATGGTTGCATTATTCTTCATATTAATCCTTTCATTATTCATCACAAAAGGAAATGGATCACTATTCTTCTTCTTCCATCATTCTTTCATGAAAAAGCTTGCTAGATTTTTCCAAAGTGATGAATAAATATGAGAAAAAGATAAATAAAGAGAGCAAAAATCCTACTTCATCATCCTCATCTTCCCTTGCCATTTAGATGAGGGTGTTCACATCATTTCATGAGTGTTAGCTTGTGTTAAAGAAACTTCAAGGTAGATCATCTTAGTATCGATGATCGAAAGCAAAGGTTGCATCTTTCTCTTCGTGGAACCTCTCGAGAGTCCGTAACCCGATGATCGCAGCGAAGGGACCACAACACGGAGCATATGAAGTGAAGGACTGGATCTATAAAGGTTGTAATCCCTCTCACTTAGTGTTAAAGTGTTTAGCATGCTAGTTTTCGCCTAATCTCTAGTTTAAAGATCCGTATTCGGGTTGTTCGGCACGGCTAAATTTTTAATCGGGCATGGTTGATGGCTCGTAGACCCTTGTGCGCGTGCCTAGCAAACCTACATATGCGACATCGCAATAATTAGCCTTGAGTACTAGTGGGAGATTATTGGATATAGTGCCCTCACAGTCAATTATTGGATCACAGGCATGTGATTGCAGTGATTGAGGGAGGACCTATACCGGTAGGACAGTCTTACTCAAGATGATAGTATGCTATCTGGTTTATCTTTATCATCGTGTACAGCTTTATGTGACATTACAGATCACTATTACACATTGATAGAGCCCTTAGGATTCTTTCTTGACGGCCAGCAGTATGATGAAGATCATATATGTAGGAGCTGGGGTCTATAAGCACATCCTTAAAGTGGTCCCTAGTCATGGGAGTATCGAGACTGGGCATCGATACTCCATTAGTAGACTAATGTATACAGTCGAGACCCCGACGAGGGGCGGTGGCCGGTCTCGCAAGCTATTGGTGTCAGTTGGTTCACCTAAGATGTATACAGGTGCTCATTGTGTTATGAGTACACCGGACAGGACTCGTCGGGAACATGCTAATTGGTATTATACCTGATGTCAGATAGGAGTTCCCTGGTGACATGTATACAGGTTAGTTCATCGACCTGAGATCGTCATTTGTTTCGTGTGAGTTCCCACTGTGCTTTGATTACTACCCTACCGCGGCTCAAAGGAGTCGTGCAAACAGGTTTTAGTTGGATACAGTCCCGAGCCACATGGAGGCAGTGAGCGGATCGGCAGGGGCTTCGTCTCTCCAGGTATTGGGGGTTGGAGATAGTGCCCTCAGAGTCAATTATTGGATCACAGGCACGTGATTCCAATGATTGAGGGGAGGACCTGTCCCAGTAGGACAGTCTTACTCGAGATGATAGTATGCTATCTGGTTTTTCTTTATCATCGTGTACTGCTTTAGGTGACCTTACGGGTCGCTATTACACGTTGATAGAGCCCCTAGGATTCTTGCTTGACTACCAGCAGTATGAGGGCGATCATATACGTGAGAGCTGGAGTCTATATGCACATCCTTAAAAGGTCCCTAGTCGTAGGAGTTTCGAGACAGGGCATCGATACTCCGGAGTAGACTAGTGTATACAGTCGAGACCCCGACGAGGGGCGGTGGCCGGTCTCACAAGCCACTGGTGTCAGTTGGTTCACCTAAGATGTATACAGGTGCTCATTGGGTTATGAGTACACCGGACAGGACTCGCCGGGAACCTGCTAGTTGGGATTATACCTGATGTCAGATAGCAGTTCCCTGGTGACATGTGTACAGGTTAGTTCATCGACCTGAGATCGTCATTTGTCTCGTGTGAGTTCCCACTTTGCTTTGATTACTACCCTACCACGCTCAAAGGAGACGTGCAAACAGGTTTTAGTTGGGTACAGTCCCGAGCCACATAGAGGCAGTGAGCGGATCTGCAGGTGTTCGTCTCTCCCGGTATTGGGGGTGAGGTCGCGCTGTGTCTAGGAGAACCAGAACATGAAAAGTCCTTGTCCAAGGCAGGAGATTTGCTGGTAGGTATTCCAGTAGTATCTCAGGGTGTTCTGGGCTACACTCCGACACGACTTGTACCGCTATTGGGGGTCTGACTTTTACCAACCCCCTAGGCCCGCTATGCAATGCTCATAGACGAACGGACCGGACTGGACGGATAATTTCACTGACCGGCTCAGTAGGGTGTCAGGATGAGTTCGCTCATCGACGTCCCTTTTGGTCAATACCTGGTAGCCCGTCACGTATTGGCTTATACCTCTGATGTGCTAGTGGTTAAATCCACAGCCAAAGTATTGACGAGTTTTTAGAGTCCACCACACACACAGTTACTCAGGTTTCGGGCGAAACGCTGTAGAGGCCGTATGGAGATATGGCAGGGTTCGATCAGATACGTGCGGTATTGCACGGATCGTGATCGGACGGTTTTTACTAGCTGGCTTTGGCTTAAGCCGGATCCTAGTATTAGATAGTGTAGTTTTGTCTCATTGCATTTGTGTCCAGTGGGAATACAAATACGGGCATGTATTTGCAGTAGCGGGGTTTTCCTGTAATTTATTACGGGATCAGTTTTCTGAAGTTGCCAGTTTGCATTCCGTTCCGGCCGGTTTTCTTTTATTCCTTCACGTCCGGACTTTCTATGGAGGGGGTTATTTGCACATTTGCAAATAACATTTATGGAGGGGTTTCTTGCAATTGTGCCTTAATAATCATGAGATGCTTTTTGAGTCCATTCCTTTGCTTTTCATATGATGGTTTGTGAGTGGATTGAAATGGAAATTGGTTTGACCATTTTCTCCTACATTCATTCCCTTTCTTCTCTTGGATTTTTATTCATTTTTCTCCACCATGAGAATAAGGGGCCGGCCACAAAAAAGAGTGAAGAGGATAGAATTATTTTGGTGTGAAAAATTTCTTGATATCATTCTAGCTTCACACCAAAATCCAAAGTTCAATTTTCTCCATTGCTTTTTCCTCCACATTTTCAAGGCAACTTCACATACCCCAAAGAGACAACCCACTACTCTATTCTACAGCATCCCTTGGACGCGTCGGCTAGCCAACTTCGCACCTGAGTTTCCTCGGTCCAGAGGTGGGAGCCCGTAAAAGTACCCGGCTACGTGGTGCCTTTCCGACGAGGACGTGATGGACGGAGTTTCCGTGGGAGATCGGAGTGGAGACGAAGACCGAAGGACATGGATCGCTTGGTATAACTCTCTACCCATATTTTAGTTTGCTAGTAGCTAGGTTAATGGCCCGATCCGGGTGAAAAGTGCGCGGTGGTGCCGGTTCAATAGTTTTTGAAAGTTTTTGTTTCCGCGTTTCAAGCGTCGGTTCGACGGCCGAAGCGCCCCCGCGGACTTACATTGGTATCATAGCCACGCCATTAACCTAGCCTTGCTTGCTCTAGTATGTTTAGAACTCGATCGAACAAAAATCCCCAAAAACCGTATTTCGTGTGCACATGTGTTCTCTGTCGAAATTTTTTCAGGTCCAAAAATTTTTCAGGTTGTTGCAGAGACACTTGTAGGCAATTATAAGCATTCTGAGAAAATTTGGTGGCGTGATGTCACCATTCCACCGCAGAACCGCGGCCAAACCCACGCATTGGCCGCGGTTCCGCCGCCACTTTGACTTGTCAACGCACCAAATTTTTCCAGTGGGCTGTTGGGTTGGAAATAGGGGTTTTGGGACATTCTTTTTGGGCCCAGATTTTCTGTAAGTGCTACAGTACTGCTTGGGGTCCACTTTGATAAATTTGTTCGATCGGATATTTTAAACATGTTAGTTCACAATATTTACATTATATCTGCGACCGTGAATGTCACTCGATCGGTAAATCCAGTCTATCTGCTATAGCCCTTTTAGACGGATTTGCGAACGTAACATTCACGTTGATGTTCTGTGTTGTGATGTGATGTTGCGGATCGGTCGTGGGGATAGCCTGGTTGCAGTGCTAGTACAGTTCTGTTTTATATGTACATTTGATATTGCGGGGCGAGCGTCCAACATGTGGACAGCCGTCACTGCCTGTTTGTATTATTCTTTTAGGGCACGACCAGGTTGTGGTCGATGTACCCGTTGTATGTATATCTTACTTTCTGTACTAGGATTACCCCGCGGAGGGGTGCACGGATAGCCGGGTTCTAGAAGGCAACGAGTCCGCATCTCATGGCATTGAGACGGAGGGGGCTTTACTCTAGAACTGGCGGGCTATTCGCCGCACTCATAGGGGGTACAGGTTGGTCCAAGGAGGGGTGCCCAAGTTACCGGATTCCGTGAAGTGCTGGGTGGTCCATTCACGTTGCTGAAGGGGGCTGCCTCGCTTCAGGTTTTGGCGGGTAACTTGCCGCGCCCGTAGGGGTCTAGGATTTTCATTGCACAGGCTATCCACACGACCAGGGGAACGTCGAGTTTCAGTAGCGGCTCTGTGAAACCCGGGGATCCCAGATATCTGTATTATTCTGTGATGCTGTAATTTTCTGTGCTGTTGCATTTTATCACGCCTTGAGCGAAAATTATATATTATATATATACTAGTAGATGTTGTATATGTTTTGCATCCGCGCTAGTCCAGTCCCCGCTCTGTCGTTAGTTAGCTAACCTAACGGGTGATGACGGGACCCAGTGGCGAATGCGGATGGCATATACGTACGTCATTATTTTCTTTCTTTGTGGTGTGATCAACTGATGGGACTGCGTTGATTCGGATCAATACAAGATAAACAAACCTATTCTGATGTTGTTGGAACATTTTTCAAAAAGCTGTTATTGCAAGGGCATTCTCTTGCGTCGTGGTATTCAGTTGGAATATCCTGCTCCTCAGTCGACGAGGCAAGGGCCGAGATCCCTTCACCGTGAGTAACCCCTTGGACAAAAGTGTGCGTCAGGGCAATAACTTCACTATAGACGAATACTTTTGCTTTGCATCGTGGTATTCAGTTGGAATATCCTGCACCTCATTCTACGGGGAAAGAGCCGAGATCCCTTCACCGGGAGTGACCTCTTTAGCAAAGGTTTTCGTTACTATATTTTTCTAAAAAGCTATCCGTTCCTTCAACGATATCAAGTTCATTACGTTAAAGGTTTTCGCCAGAAACCATTCGTAGCCCTCCGTCGTTTCAGACGGGTAGCACGTAGTATTCATGCTATGTTTGTTGACCTTCGTCAAGGCATAGTGTATGGTAGCTGCTTGTTACTTTTCTGCTGCATAGATAGATGCGTTGGTTTGGGACAGTCGTATAGCCTTGTTGACCTTCGTCAAGGGCTTGTATGGGTGGGTTCAAATCAACCTAGACAATGACAGGTAGAACTTGACATGTGACTTATGATTTGTTGACCTTCGCTAAGGTCATAAGAGCATGGGGCAAAAATCCACATCGGGAGTTTCAAAAGAACTGAAACTTGCCAGATATGCGCATACCTTCTGGAGTGTGGTGACGTGAGCGGATTCCGTCACGTTATCATGCGATGATAGTTGGATCCCGATTCCCACTGATGAGTTTGTTTACTCCTCGGGTGATCCCGGCTAATTCTTCTTTCAGGTTTGGGGAAGAATTTGACGTTACAGTGGGAGGTTTCCAGATTAGATAAAGTGATAACCATTCTGATCTAGGTTAGAGTGTACGCTGAGTGTTTCTTTTCTCTCTCTTTTTGGCAGCGACCATTGACCCGACCCTAGACTATGACTCAGTGACCAAGTTGACCGAACCTTCTTAACACTGGCTTTTGGATTGTCAGAGTTGCAAACCTCATTGCCACTCCTACTTTTACCCTTTTCTCTGGGACACCCCGTATTACTACGAACGTCCACTTCCATTGGACAAAACCATCGTATGGTTATAGACGAACTCGAAGGAATTCGAGGATGGTTTCTGGTTCTGGAGAAAATGAATAGGACTATTCAGTTGTCTTTTCCTTTTACCTTCTCTCAGGTTGCGAGTACTCCTTGGCTTAGGAGATAGTACACCTATTACGCAAATTGGATAGTCTTCTTCCAAACCTTAGGCTGGTGCCGACTGGTAGGGAATGAAGAAAACCAATTAGCCTAAACGGTGTACAGAAGGTATTAAGTTCAGACAAAGCAAGGGATTAGTAAGAGGGCAAAGTAAATTGCGACTGATATTCATGACCAAACCAAGTATTTCTTCGCCAATCCTAAATCACCTTTGTATTTCTTCAGAACACTCCGTATCACTATGAAGATCCCAGTTTATTGGATAATCCATCGTATGGTTATATACGAACTCGAAAGGAACTTGTTCCAGTTCGAGGTGGATCCTGGTTCAGGAGAAATAGGAATTAAGTTCATTCGGTTGTCTTTTATCCTCACCTTCTCTCGCATTGCGAGTGCTCCTAGGATTAGGACAGTACACCCATTATGCTTATTGGATAGTCTTCTTACAAACCATAGGCTGGTGCCGAATGGTAGGGAAGGAAGAAATCCATTTGGCCTAAAGGGGTGTACAGAAAGTAATGACTAAAGACATATAAAGGGATTTGGAGAGGTGGCAAAGAATTATACGGTTACAGTCGTGAATCTGGATAATGGAAGAGGCATTACTATGAATACCAGGATACCCCATCAAAACATTTCAATGTTTCAGGTTCACTGTGTACTGTTAAAAGAAAACTGATTTCCCAATTAAACACTTGCTCCAGGGTATGTATTTACCGAGTGTGATTCTCACATCTGTATGGTTTTACAGATGATGAGTGGGAGTAAGTTATTGGGAATTAGGTGATCATCCTCATTATATCGGGATTCGTTGTAATTGGTGATATTTGAGGAAGTCACCTGGGTTGTTTGCCAGTCGGCAAATATTTGGTTTTGAATATCCGTTGTTATGCACCAATTTCAAATTGATATATCTGTACGTCTATTTTTATAGATTGAGATATATCTTTTTAAAATTATGTCTATGACATTTACCTATATCAGTGGATGGTTAGGTAAGGAGTATTGAACAGCGGTGTAATTCTTCTTAACCATAAGTACAGTTTTCAACCTACGGCACACAGTGAATGAGTTGTTAGACTCAGCGGACTTATACAGAGTATTGTATGTTGTCCAGTGTCCATTAGGACAGAGGGGTTGGTCCTCATACTATATTCTGTTTACTTTTAACTTCTCTAGTTTTTAGAAAAGTGTTTCGTAGAAACACAGGGTCCGAATTTTGAGAAGTTATAGGTATAAGAATAAAGTAAAGAACCAGGTATTGCAAGTATCGGGATTCTTCAAGGTGATCGAAGATGTAGATACTTGTGTATGGTATTCAGTTGATAGTAATGATTAAGAGAACTTTCTTCTCTTTCAGGTTACTCATAATTGGAAGCATTCCTAAGTTGAGCAACGCTGATCGGCCTCCTTCCATTTAGTTGACATGCACTGGTGACAGCTGCATGATTTGAGTCTGGTTCAATTAAATCAGTGCCTCTGTTCATATATTGGATATAGAACAGTTCATATCTTGACTTTGTTAAGATACGGGGAGTTGTCCGGCTTATGCTTAAAACCAGACTCCGGATAACTCAAGGCACATTTCTGTAATGGCCGTTTGTGGGTTGACCGGGCTATGACGAGGGTTGACTTTCTACCATCTGGAAGATCAATAGTGATATTGTTCTTGACTCGCTGCAGTTTTAATTAAAAATGGATTTTTTTTCAGAAAACAGTAGTGGGAGTATGGTAGAACTGGAAGTGATTCCAGAACCGCAAACGATTACTGAAGATTTGATAAGAACCTAAAGATTCAATCTGGTTTGACATTCCATTAGCCACTCCGCAGATATGGTGGGTAACCTCAGGCACCCGAGAGGTACTTCGGTATGCTCAAGGACGGTGACAGGGAGGTTCTTGTTTACCCAGACTTGCCATTGCTGTTGTTCCAGACTGTGAGACCCGGCAGGAGGATGAGTATAGCGTCGTTCTAAACTAGCTTTAGAAGTGTACGTATATATGACTCTGCCATAGGGTTGTCATAGTCAGTGGGAGCAGCGGAAGCATTGGTGGACAGTTGGCTTATGTCTATTTATAGACTAAAGCAGATATAGCGGAGATAGATCATCTATTTCTGACGTGACAGTCATAGGTTTGACTTCGTCAGAATAGGGGATGGATCTGTTAAGAAGGTAGTAGGGTGTGATGTCCTGGTATTTGGATGGCATACACAGAGTAGGAAGTGATATTCCTATACTACGATCGATTATACTTTGGTCGTCACACGGTAGTTTCTCCACATAGGACTTGGATATTATATCAGACATTCTGGTTACTAGATCTATGGTTTTAGATCTAGATTTGGGTGGTTTCCCAATCAGGGTACTTAGACTGCATTCTATGAGTATTTAGAATGGACGACTCCTGGCACGGTATTATACCTGCAGGTGATGGAGTCACCCACTCTAAAGGTGTCTTACAGACTAAAGGGGAGAAGGATACGCATGATTGACAGATCACTTGCTTAGGCAATTGAGTCAATCATGAGATGTCAAGTACCACACCAGATGTTGTTCTTGTAGTAGGTGCAATAAGTTAATATTGATTCAATCCTGGAGAAACAGTCGGAAGCAGTTTTAGAACATAAGTGGATGTTCTAGGGATATGATAACGGCGGTCTTCTTCGGGAGACAATTATCATTCCAGGCTTCCAAAGTGACCTGGATGGCAGAGTGGCTGTCAGAGTTATAGTTTTCCTTCTGACGAGGGGCGGTATTTTGGACAGATGGTCCAAGTGAATACTGAGGGAAGGTATGGCGCAGGACACTGATTAAGTTCAGCTGTCAATACAGTCTAAGAAATTTGGATTTGGAGTTCATTTATGAGCTAGGTCCCATCAGACATCCAGACATTTTCTAAGACAGGTATTGCTCTTTTCGGGAGATGGCTTTCTCCGCGAACTTGAGATAAAGAGAGACATAGAAAGAAACACCAGAGTGGATCCACTCACCGAGGATATTCCTCGAACACAATAGTTTCGCAAACGAGCTTTGTGAGACCGATTAGTAGAGGAGTTGGGTATTCGGTATCACACGGGCTGTGAGTATGCGACATCGCAATAATTAGCCTTGAGTGCAAATGGCAGATTGTTGGAGATAGTGCCCTCAGAGTCAATTATTGGATCACAGGAACGTGATTGCAATGATTGAGGGGAGGACCTGTCCCAGTAGGACAGTCTTACTCGAGATGATATTATGCTATCTGGTTTATCTTTATCATCGTGTACTGCTTTAGGTGACCTTACGGGTCTCTATTACACGTTGATAGAGCCCCTAAGATTCTTGCTTGACTACCAGCAGTATGAGGGCGATCATATACGTGAGAGCTGGAGTCTATAAGCACATCCTTAAAAGGTCCCTAGTCGTGGGTGTTTCGAGACAGGGCATCGATCTCCGGAGTAGACTAGTGTATACAGTCGAGACCCCGACGAGGGGCGGTGGCCGGTCTCACAAGCCACTGGTGTCAGTTGGTTCACCTAAGATGTATACAGTTGCTCATTGGGTTATGAGTACACCGGACAGGACTCGCCGGGAACCTGCTAGTTGGGATTATACCTGATGTCAGATAGCAGTTCCCTGGTGACATGTGTACAGGTTAGTTCATCGACCTGAGATCGTCATTTGTCTTGTGTGAGTTCCCACTGTGCTTTGATTACTACCCTACCACGCTCAAAGGAGACGTGCAAACAGGTTTTAGTTGGGTACAGTCCCGAGCCACATGGAGGCAGTGAGCGGATCTGCAGGGGTTCGTCTCTCCCGGTATTGGGGGTGAGGTCGCGCTGTGTCTAGAAGATCCAGAACATGAAAAGTCCTTGGCCAAGGCAGGAGATTTGCTGGTAGGTATTCCAGTAGTATCTCAGGGTGTTCTGGGCTACACTCCGACACGACTTGTACCGCTATTGGGGGTCTGACTTTTACCAACCCCTTAAGCCCGCCATCCGATGCTCATAGAAGAACGGACCGGACTGTACGGATATTGTCACTGACAGGCTCAGTAGGGTGTCAGGATGAGTTCGCTCATCGACGTCCCTTTTGGTCAATACCTGGTAGCCCATCACGTATTGGCTTATACCTCTGACGTGCTAGTGGTTAAATCCACAGCCAAATTATTGACGAGTCTTTAGAGTCCACCATACACACAGTTACTCAGGTTTCGGGCGAAACGCTGTAGAGGCCGTATGGAGATATGGCAGGGTTCGATCAGATACGTGCGGTATTGCACGGATCGTGATCGGACGGTTTTTACTAGCCGGCTTTGGCTTAAGCCGGATCCTAGTATTATATAGTGTAGTTTTGTCTCTTTGCATTTGTGTTCAGTGGGAATACAAATGCGGGCATGTATTTGCAGTAGTGGGGTTTCCTGTAATTTATTACGGGATCAGTTTTCTGAAGTTGCCAGTTTGCATTCCGTTCCGGCCGGTTTTCTTTTATTCCTTCACGACCGGACTTTCTATGGAGGGGGTTATTTGCACATTTGCAAATAACATTTGTGGAGGGGTTTCTTGCAATTGTGCCTTAATAATCATGAGATGCTTTTTGAGTCCATTCCTTTGCTTTTCATATGATGGTTTGTGAGTGGATTGAAATGGAAATTGGTTTGACCATTTTCTCCTACATTCATTCCCTTTCTTCTCTTGGATTTTTATTCATTTTTCTCCACCATGAGAATAAGGGGCCGGCCACAAAAAAGAGAGAAGAGGAGAGAATTATTTTGGTGTGAAAAATTTCTTGATATCATTCTAGCTTCACACCAAAATCCAAAGTTCAATTTTCTCCATTGCTTTTTCCTCCACATTTTCAAGGCAACTTCACATACCCCAAAGAGACAACCCACTACTCTATTCTACAGCATCCCTTGGACGCGTCGGCTAGCCAACTTCGTGCCCGAGTTGCCTCGGTCCAGAGGTGGGAGCCCGTAAAAGTACCCGGCTACGTGGTGCCTTTCCGACGAGGACGTGATGGACGGAGTTTCCACGGGAGATCGGAGTGGAGACGAAGACCGAAGGACACAGATCTCTTGGTATAACTCTCTACCCGTATTTTAGTTTGCTAGTAGCTAGGTTAATGGCCCGATCCGGGTGAAAAGTGCGCGGTGGTGCCGGTTCAATAGTTTTTGAAAGTTTTTATTTCCGCGTTTCCGGCGTCGGTTCGACGGCCGGGGCGCCCCCGCAGACTTACAGGGGTGAGATCGCGCTGTGTCTAGGAGAGCCATTACACGAAGTCCTTGGCCAAGACAGGAGATTTACTGGTAGGTATTCCAGTAGTATCTCAGGGTGTTCTGGGCTACACTCCGACACGACTTGTACCGCTTTTGGGGGTCTGACTTTTACCAACCCCCTAGGCCCGCCATGCAATACTCATAGATGAACGGACCGGACTGTACGGATATTGTCACTGACAGGCTCAGTAGGGTGTCAGGATGAGTTCGCTCATCAACCTCCCTTTTGGTCAATACCTGGTAGCCAGTTACGTACAGCTAGTACCTCTGACGTGCTAGTGGTTAAATCCACAGCTAAAGTATTGATGAGTCTTTAGAGTCCCCCATAGACAGTTTCTCAAGTTTCGGGTGAAACGTTGTAGAGGCCGTATGATATATGGCAGGGTACGATCATATACGTGCAGTAGTGCGTAGATCATGATCGGGCAGATCATACTAGTCGGCTTTGGTTTAAGTCGGATCCTAGTATTATATTTGTTGGATTACTTTAGTCTCATCGCATTCGTATTCAGTCGGAATGCGGATGCAGGTATGTATATACAGGTGAGGGGTATCCTTATGATCCGTCATGAGTTTACTTTAGATGTTGCCGTATCTTTTTATTGTTGTAAACATTTGGGTTAATGTTTATAAATGGAAATTGTGAGCTTAAGTCATCATTTTGTGCATTAAATGAGACATGTACCTCATGGGTGACTCATGGTCTCTTTTCTTGTGTAAATGTCACATTATTTGATGGATTTGTGAGTTGAAATGATAAGGAGAGAGAGGGGGGATGCCATATGATAGAGTTTGGTCTTGTATTTTTTATCACACTCTCTCACTCTCATTATCATCACAACACATAAGAAAAGGAAAAGGAGAGGAAAGCTTCTTCTTCCTCCTCTTCTTTCTTGAGCTCACCATTTCCATTGATGGCTTCATCTCTAACCTCCATCCATACACTCTCATGTGATGAGAATCAATGGATGCTTGAGACAAAGTGATCACACATATTCTCTACTTTGCCTTGGACACGTCGGCTAGCGAACTTCGTGCCCGAGTTGCTTCGGATAAAGCGGGAGCCCGTAAAAAGACTCGATGATATGGTGCCCTTTCCGAAGAGGAGATCGAGCTCGGAGATACCGCGAGGAGCTTGGGTTGGTGACCAAAGACCGAAGGATACGGATCGATCGGTATAGCTATAGCTTTTCTAACCCTTCTCTAGTTGCTAGTTATAGGTTAATGGTTCGATCCGGATTTAAAGTATACGATAGCGCCGGTTTCTAGTTTAGAAAAAGTTTTCGTTTCCGCATTTTGGCCTCGGACAGACGGCCGGGCGATACCATAGACTTACAGCCTTTTCACAGAGTCCCCACTCGTGATGGCCTTCTCGAAACTAGTTGGGTCATCATCTTCCATGATGCAATCCTCGCTCCTACCGTCAATGAGAAAACCGTAGTATCTCTCTGGTGGATGAGGAACCCTACTAGATCTGCGGAGAGGCTGAGATTTGTCGGGGACTATTGAATCCTCCGGTTCTACCAAATCATCAGTTGTAGTTTGTGTAGCTAGAACTTTTCCCAGTTCTACCTCATGACCACTAATTTCTTTTACAAGAAATTCCTTTTCTAAAAAGGTGGCATATTGAGCAACAAAAACCTTTTGTTCCTCACTGTGGTAGAAAAGATATCCATATGAATTCTTTGGATATCCTACAAACTTGCAAAGAACTGATCTTGCCTCGAGTTTGTTCGGATTTTGCTTTTTGACATAGGCCGGACAACCCCATATCTTAACTCGTTTAAGATACGGTCCCTTTCCACTCCATATCTCATATGGTGTTTTAGGCACCGATTTAGATAAAACTTGATTCAATAGGTATGATGCTGTCTCAAGCACATAACCCCAAAAGAAAATAGGTAACTCAGCGGTACTCATCATAGAGCGCACCATATATAATAGGGTGCGATTTCTCCGCTCCGACACACCGTTGTGCTGTGGTGTATAAGGAGGAGTAAGCTGAGAGAGAATCCTATTCTCTTTTAGATAATCCAGGAACTCCGTGCTTAAGTATTCTCCTCCCCGATCAGATCGAAGGATTTTAATACTTTTACCCGTTTGGTTCTCTACCTCGCACTTATATTCTTTTAATTTCTCAAAAGTTTCAGACTTGTGTTTCAACAGGAACACTTGTCCGAATCTTGAGAGATCATAGGTGAATGTAATGAAGTACGAGAAACCATTCCTGGCATGTGTAGACATGGGACCGCATACATCACTATATATCAGTCCCAAGAGTTCAGTAGCTCTTTTTTCGTGTCCAGTAAACGAAGTTTTGGTCATTTTTCCTTTGAGACGTGATTGGCAAGTTTTATAAGATGTAAGTTCGAACGGATTCAAATATCCATCCTTATGTAACTTAGCTAGTCGTGTCGCATTGATATGACCTAATCTACAATGCCACAAGAAGGATTCGTTCATTTCTTAACTTTTCCTCTTGTGTGTGTTCTGTACGTTAAGACCTGTATTTTGATTAAGAACATATAAACCGTTACATAACGTACCAAACCCAATCAACATTTGATTCAGGAAAATGTTCATAACATTATTCTCTACTACAGAGTTATATCCTTCTTTATCTAATAAAGAAATCGATATTAAAGTGTGTATCATAGATGGTATGTAATAACAGTCGTTCATGATCAATGTATTCCCATTTGGTAATATAAGGTGATATTCACCAACTGCTTTGGCTGCAACATTTTCACAATTCCCTACTTTTAGAAAATGATCACATTTTCCCAGTTCTCTACCTTTCTTTAGCCTATGTAACATATTATAAATGTGGGATCCTGATCCGGTATCTAATACCCAGGACGTAGAGTGGACTGAGAAACAGTTCTCCGTAACGAACACACCCGAAGAAGATGCATCAACATGCTCATTCCTCATTCGGGTCGTGTGGGAATTCGGATATTCCACTATTTCCTACTCAGACTTATAACAATTATAAAATAGAGCGGAACCTACGTTCCCCAGCTCAGTATAACAAGCGGGTTCGGTCAATACATCCATATTATTATCTTGATTAAGGCGTGTCATGGTCGCTATCTGGAGAGAGAGAAGAAAACACTTTAGCGTATGCTCTTGTAAGATTAGATTGGTTATTATCTTATCTAATCAGGATGGCTCCCACTGTTTTTATCAAATCTTCCTTCAAATCCTAAAAGGTAAGACTAGCCGGGATTAATTACATTCTACAAGTTCGCTAATCGATCAGCCAGGCCGGTGTCGGTACTTTGAGGAAGGTTCCCCGTGTTTTCGCACGGACCTAATTAAAATAAACCTCATTTTCCCATAGGCATAACCCCATTGACACCTTTCTAGACACCTACTGGATTAGCTAATTGTAAAGTGCAAAAACTCTCCCAGGAGTAACTCTTACTCGCAGTGGGTGTCGGGATCCAACTATCTCATAGAAGGTATGCAATCTCATTTCAAATTTCAACACTTGAAATTCCCAATAATTATTTTTCCCCAAGCTATTTATGACCATGACAAGGTCAAAAAACCATAAACCGCAAGTCAAGTTCAACCCGTTCATTTCGTGATTGAATTAAACCCACCCGCAGAACCCTTGACAAGGTTAATAAGGCCGTACGACTACCCTAATCCAATCGCATCACATGCTTGTAGATAAGCACTAATCAGCTACCGTACACTATGTCTTGATAAGGTCAACAAACGCAGGACGAATACTAAATAGTCCTTATCTGAAATGATGGAGGGCTACAACAGGTTTTTAAGAAAACCTTTTGCGTAATGAACTTGATATCGTTATAGAATCGGGTGATTTGAAAAGGAGTGGTTTAAGCTCCGCTTTTAAAATCGAGTTTTTCAAAATAAACCGAGTAGGTGTAGCATCTGCTAGCTTTTGCTAAAGAGGTCACTCCCGGTGAAGGGATCTAGGCTCTTTCCTCATCGAATGAGGTGCTGGATATTCATCAAGGAATACCACTATGCAAAGCATTAACTAGAGCTACCTTTTGAAAATTTGATTCTACAACATATTTAGGTTTCTTTATTTTCATTAATCTCATTAATGAAGTCCCATCATTTATGCTTCCTAAGAATCACAGATAAAGAAACGAAAATACAACGTACGCTTATGCCATCCGCATTCGCTACGGGGTCCCGTCATGCACCGTTAGGTTAGTTAACTAACAATAGAGCGGGGGCAGGATTAGCGCGGATGCAAAACATAAGCAACGTTTATTATATATCATATATATAATATAAAACATTCGTCTTACGCAGTTATATAATCTCATCACAGAACATTGCAGTAGAAGTCAACATATGAAATATTGGATATACTAGGAGGTCCGTGTTTTAAATTACGCCAGTAAAAAACACGAATTCTACGGTCGTGATGAATAGCCAAACGCACATCCCTAGACCCCTACGAGAGCGGAAAGTAACCCTGCCAATTCTAGAGTTAGGATACCCGGTCTCGACTCCTCGAGATAGTCTCCCACTGGACTCTAGAACCCGGTTACTTGTGCTCCCCGCTTTGGGTCTATCCTAATGCGGAAAAGTAAATAATATACATCAATGGTGACATCATCCTCAACCCGGAAGTGTCCCAATAAAAGAATATTACATATAACTTTTTACATGAATGAAAATGAAAAACTCTCATCTCACGCAAAAACCCCCGGCTATTCAAACACGACGATCCAATATAACATATCACAGGAACACATAACATCACATGTCATCAACGTAAGTAAATATGCGTATCCCAATTTTCATTGACGTATAGCAACGAAACCGGTGATACACCACATATTACACTTACGGTCGCAGAAAAGAAATGAAAACTACAATAATTTGAATCCGCAATATCCTTAGACATCATAAACCCGAAATATCACATACTTCGGATTTCTTGCCTAACCATATAAATTCCTTAGACATCATAAACCCGGAATATCACATATTCCGAATTTCATGCCTAACATTATAAACCCGGTATTTTAGTCTCAAATTGAAAACACTTTTCAATAACCAGTCGGGAAATTCAACAAGATTCCCAACAAATGATCGAATGCTCGTCGGAAACATTAGTAGATGGCCGCACCCCCGATGCCATCGACGAAGCGCACTTAGGCGGAACACCGCGGCCGCGAGCACCCGAACGGAAGCTTTTGGCTACAGGGTTCTCCTACAGTCACTTAGTCGGGGCGATGGGGCGTAGCTATCTATTAGTGTTACCCGGCGAGTGTTCGCGTACTATAAGAGATTGTGACAGAGTTTTGATCCGAATCAAAACCCCGTGGCAACCGATCAAAAGAGACTAAATTGCTAGATTTAAAAAACTCTAATTAGTTTTCACAAAACTAATTACTGTGGATTCTAAATATTGTATCACAAATCACAGATATCTAGACGATGTTAAATATTTCTATCGATTCAACAAACACCCACAATTCTTAGAGAACTCAACACTTGAGTCAGATTTAAAAATACCCAGAGAGTGCCACTAGTACATACGGACCAGCACAAGAAGGCACGGTCCTTGCCTCACCAACGGCGCCGCGGAACCGCCGCTAAAAGCATGTTTTGGCCGCGGTTCCGCGGTCATTTAGTCGAGTTAAGCGCTTGTTTTTCTTTGGGTCCATAGAATACCCTGCACTATTTTCTGCATATTTTTAAACCCAAAAATTCCAACTTTTGAGAAATTTCCAGAGAGCATGCAAAGAGTGGGTTTCGATGTTCGATCGAACACTTTAACGTTGTCTAGGTCACACCTAATGCTCTAGCTTGGCTCTGATACCACTGTTGGATTCACTTAGCACTACCACTAGGTTTTAGCAAGCATCAAGTATGCAATTTTTAAAAAATCTAGAGAGCTAAGCAACACCATCCAAGAATCGAACTAGAGAATTAGGGTTTTATAGCATGTAAAGAAACTTTACACTAAGTGAAATAGGAATACAACCTTTGTAGACTAGTCCTTCACTTATAAAGATCCATGTAGTAATCCCTTAGCTCCAAGTAGTGGTCTCCCGGACTCTCTTTAGGCTCCACTAGGCGAAAGGAACGAGCTTGCTCAAAGAACTTCGAGGCCGAAGATGATCTACCTTGAGGAATCTCTAACTCAAGCTATCTCTTCACTAATTAAGGAATTAGTGAAGTAAACAACCTATACTAAATGGGTAGTTTGGTATAGATTGATGAAGTAGGAATTTTGCTCACTTTAGAATTATTTTTCTCTATTTCTTTTTCACCTCACTCAAGAGCTAGAGAGCAAAGAAGGAAATGAAGAAGATGATCCAATGTCAACCATGGGTGAGAAAATATCACAAATGATATTTGTAGAGACTTAACCATGGCTAAAGATAATGGTTGGGTTAATAAATATCTAGAGTAAAACAAAATTAGTGGACTAAGTCAAACTTTCTACATGCTTCCACAAGCATCTTAAACCATGCCAATTTCCACCTAATTTTGATTTATCCCTTAATAATTAAATCCCCAAATTATCTTTAGTTTGGTATGAGTCTCATACACCCATATCCAATATATCATCAATCATGACACAAAATTAAATACATTAATTATATCATATATATATTTAAATGTATTAGTAGAAAGAAATTCTTAAGTGAGCTAATATGAGTTAATATATATTAATATATTAAATATATAATTATTTATTAAATTATTAAATCAACACTTGATTCAATAATCCGGCTATGTCACATATAACCGATTAATATCATTTATATCAATTTATCGAAACAACACTTGATTAAATAACCCGGCTATATCTCATATAACCGACTGATATCATATATCGCGAGATTTGAATACGATATCACATACACATATTAATCTCGGTCCCGCACATATCACATATGTACATTACTTTGTTTCGCTTGAGCCAGGAAACCTTTGTGTAGGACTCTAAAGACTCATCAATACGCCAGCAGTAGGTAATAATCATATCAGTTACCCGCAAGCTGTCAGTGGTACTAGCTGGACGTAACGGCTACTCAGGTATTGAGCGATCAGAAGATCAACAAGCAAGCTTGTCCAAACTCTGTCATGGCCCATAATTTAGCACGTGACCGGCACATAAATTACGCAACGTCTAAAGGCATGGCGTAAATCAAGTAAGCCGAAGCCCAGAAAATCTAAACCTTTTTGCGGAAAATAGTGGGGGTGCAGTTTTGAAATAAAGGTATAATGAATTATGTTCTTCTTGAAATGCAAAGCTAATAAAACATGAAAATGCAAGTGGATTATACTAGAGTTGAAAACATGTTTCGTCTTAAAAAAATTTGGGCAGCAACTCCCTTGTATATTTTGATCCAAACATATATACACAATAATATATAGTCATCCCCAAGCGGGAGCTAGCTCTTCGCCAATCGGCAGAATCACAACCACGCAATAACATATATACGACGCCCAACGGCGAAGAAACAACCCAGAAAGAACAAATAAAGAGGCAAGACATCAAAACTCAAAAAAGCGATCATAACCCATCGCTCTAAGACTCGCACAAACCCAAGTCTGACTAGGTCTACCAATATACAATTTCTAGCCTCTGATCTGATCTGATGTGCTGGAGTTTATCTAGATACAAAGGAATATAACAGTACGAGAGTGGGGATGATCCAACATGTGTCCCATCTACCGAAGCAAAGCACCCTGGAAGAAGCTGTGTGCCATCAATACCACAACTGATCCCAAGCGGTCAAACCTGTAAAAACTGTGGCACAACGGGGGTAAGTTGCCAACTCGTGAGTAGAAAACATCAGCAAGTAGAAATCGAATAAAACAACGATTTCTTAGGTCACTATATCCTGAAGGTAATACTATGATATTACTATATCCTGAAGGTAATACTATGATATCTACGGTGACCACATATGCCTATATGTCAACAATCGATAAATGCAATGACATATATAAATAAACATCTGACATCATATACCTATATGTCTGTGGATATCATCCACGTGTCCATCAACAACACAAATAATATCATGGAACCTGAGTGTCCCACGCCGACACTCGAACATTATGAAAATATAAGCCTGTATATATATATATATATGAGGATATAAACCACGTGTGTCCATCAACGACACATCAAAATCATGGAACCTGAGTGTCCAGCACCGAAACTCGAAACATCTTGAAAACCCGTATCCAGCATCGACACGTAAATCATCATATCTCAGGCACCGCATCCTCAGATCGGTCCTCATATCCATCTCATATCATAACTCCAAAATGGTATCCTCCGGATATCCGCCGAGCTCTATACAATCACCGGTAGGTAGTGTTCCCTCTACCAGGCTCATCGTCTACACCATAAAAATCATTTCTTGCCCCGGGGTACCATA
Organism: Agapanthus africanus; assembly: GCA_030015575.1. Classification (NCBI taxonomy): domain Eukaryota; kingdom Viridiplantae; phylum Streptophyta; class Magnoliopsida; order Asparagales; family Amaryllidaceae; genus Agapanthus; species Agapanthus africanus. The sequence continues at coordinate 286,544,685 of JASDDO010000029.1, forward strand.
CTGGGTCTACCATGTACCCGCAAACGGCATCTGCCAACTCCTCGAATCGGGTCTCGAAAACAAGCTCATAACTGAGAAAACTCATGGTGGACGTCTCGAAATATCATATCAAGAGAAACCGGGTTTTTAAAACAATACACCATTTCCTTCGAAATATACCACGGTTCTCAAATCCAGAGATCTCATAAAAAGAGCATCTCAATGCATATAACCATAAAGTACAATGTATGCAACATAGAGTAGTAATATGAGCATATCGCTATATCATGCAAGCGTGTCAAGTGATAATACTGAACAATGAATGTATTTTTACGGTTAAGAGTAATATCATGATATAGCAGTTCTACTGTGTAAGTAGCATGTCAATTACCAATGATGAATGTGTGTAAACCGGCAAATCTGTGTATGTGTAGCATGCGCATCAACGGTAATTGTGCAGGTGTACTAGAAATGATGTCATATAACATTAAATACTGGAAACATGATAGGTATCATACGAGATATAATATCCTACACAACATGAACGATAAATGGGTATATCTACCTATACAAGGATCATACGGTCACTTTTTAAATGATATACATCGTCATTTTGAAAATAGGTATGGTTCAGGCGACAATCTTTATATCGGTGATCCTGCCTCATAACATCCGATATGAAAATAATCATCGATCATCATCCTCAAATCACTAGCACGGATCAATCATCCGGTACATCTCATCGCGTACGGTAATCCATCATACGGGGTCATCAAACAGAATAGGAAATCTATTGACCTATATACTAATGAGGGTACGGATCTAAAGTCTCGTACGGCATATCACTCCTTATACTCATATATCAATATATTCATTTGTGTAAATTCACATTTATATAAACATCATATCTTATCAAATCCACCACACCTCTATCTCAATCTCGTGTCGTGTTTATCGATCTCGATCTCGTATCCTATCATTATTAACCCATACTTGTCATCTTTCAATTCATACTTATCATGATTCACTTCTCGTTTCATATTTTCATATATCAATCCGAGTCATTTATATCTACATCATGTTATCTATTATACCTATATGATATTACTAATATTTATTAGTGCCAACTTCTATCATATCATCTTTACTAAATCCTATAATCATGTCTTTAAGTCCATAGCATATCCTTAATCAAAATATAATTATAAAGCGATCTTCCATATCAATGTTTACGGGAGTGCTATACGCCATCCACCCGACTTCCCCCGTAGATATAAATCTACTCACCTGCTAAACTCCTCGCTTAGCCGAAGTCGATATACTTCGTCGTCTCGGAAGTCCACGCGAAAGTACCTACAATCAATACACAATCGCAATACTACTAAAATCAAGTCCGAAAACCGATACGGCACATGGAATTCTTATAGGTTAGAACTTATAGCTTACGCATACAAAATAACCAAAAAACCATTGTCGTTAACGTACAAACATCCAACGACGGAATCAAATCCAAATATAAAAACCACGCATTCCAAATATAAAAACCAAGAATTCACATATCGAAGAACATAGCCAAAACACTCTCAAGTACTTCCCAGATTTTGGCTCAGGTGAATTGGGAATAAACAAGAAAGTACAGGGGATAGGTTATAGGGTAAGTGAGCTACAGGCAAAACCACAACACTAATGGAATTTGGGGGTCCGGCGACATCGAGAGGAAATCCGTCCTCACCGACCGTACTAGGGTGAAACGGGCTCGTGTTTCTGTGGTGGTCTTTTAATGATCTATCTAGGTTAGTGGATTTGTTTGATTTTCTTAGAAAAATCCCAAATAGCTCCAGATACCCTATAGGCCTTAAGGTTTCACAAAACCAACACGGAACAATTCTAACTTCGTGTATCGGGTTCTAAACTCATTTTCAGGCCTCTAAATCAACCTCTAAGATCTTATAAACACTCTCTACATCTCAATTAATCACTTAACAGGAACTTGTAATTTTCTAAGATCACAAACCTAATTAACTCAAATTCTAAACTAAAATACGATATTTAACACAAATACATATCTAAAGTGAATGGATTACCTCATTAGCAACTTGGGAAAATTCTTGAGTTTCCCAAAGTCTTCAAAATCCAAACTTAAATGGTTCTAAGGGTTTAGGATATGGTTGAGCATGTTTATTGTGAAGGGGGTATGAGGTTTTGGCAAAGGAATGGAGATGATGCATTAGGGTAGTGAGATGAAGGAGATGAAGCAATTGAGTTGATAAAACAATGGAGGAGGAAGGAAAGGGGCAGCCAAGTTAAATCCTTAGGCTTACTCTCTCACTCTCAAATATCTCCCCCTACACTCACACTTTCACACAGATATCTATTTTGTTTTCTTTCACAAAAATCCCATGGCATCTAAAACTATTCCATTCACACTCAATTCTTTGTTTTCCTTTTCTTTTCTATTTTTTTTCTTTTCCCTTTTGTTTCACGAACTCACAATTCACAACACAAACACAACATGCACTAGACATGGTGCACAAGTCATGGAAAAATGTAAAAATACGGATTTTGCCAAAAATCCGATAAATATCATTAAAATAAATAAATCATTTTAATCTATGATTAATTTCCAAATATTGGTATATACTTATACCATTTTACGAAAAATCCCTATTTGCAAATCGAATAGTTTTCGTAAAATATATTATTTTAAATATTAAATTTTCAAAAATAATATTTTATATTTCTGAAATGTTACAGTCTTCCCCCTTAAATAAATTCGGTCCCCGAATTTAAAATTTAACTCACCAAATATTAACATATTTCAATAATCAACTCAAATCAACGGGACTCCGAAATCACGGAAGATACAGAAATATCACAGCGTATCATGTGTGCCTGAAAACGAGTGCGAAACTCAAAATCAAACTCCGTCAAGCATCACGCAATCATCGGAGTTATAAAGGAGATGCAAATCTCGAAATCTAATACCATACTCAATGATGTTATAGCCAAAATCATAATACATATATATAGCACGCATCTTTGTAATACTGTTTTAAAACTGAATAAAACATATGCAAACTCTTTCCCAAATCTCCGTGCTATGCGTAGCTCACGGCACAAGTGGCGGACGATCATTGTAAAGTAGTAAATATATACTTATATATGTTTTTCTCAAATTATACATCCTGCCTTTTTGAAATATCCCAGAAGGTTCTCTTTATAAAATTTCGTGTCACTCGCGGACACGTATGAAATAGTGAGACTATAGCCCCTTTCTTTTGAAAACCTCTTGGTAACTTTTCATCCATGCAAAAGTGCTCAGGCACTGTCCTCAGACCAGGCCTGCTCGGCTACTATATAATATAGTATAAATCATCAAAACGCGATACTTATAAATAAAATCAGCCTCAAAAGGCTTATCCAACATCACATGCATCTGGTGCGCACGGAAAACCAAATCCAACGCATGTGCCACGAAAATGCACAAAAGAAAAACTAAGTGCAACGGGTGTGCACGAAAGCATCTGTCCAGTGCAACGGATATGCACGATAACAATATCAAATGCATTTATAGTGCACGAAAATATCAACCCAGTGCAACTAACATGCACGAATGAAAATCCCAATCAAGTGCATCCAACATGCACGAATAAAATCTCAATCGAGTGCATCCGGTGTGCACAAAATCTCATATCATGCACCCAATGTGCACGAAAATCCAAATCAAGTGTGTCAGGTTCGCACAAAACATCCAGTGCAATAGTATGCACGATAACGAACATCAAGTGCAGAGGCTCACGAAAACATAAATATGGTGCAACAAATGCACAAAATACAAATCTGATACAACCAATGCACAAAATACAAATCTGGTGCAACCAATGCAAGAAAACTCATCAATATCTTAAATGCTCACCAAAAACAACACCGAGTATACCAAGGTGTACAGAATCATAAACGTGTGCAACTGTGTACACAAAACATGAACCAATGCACTACAAGCACATATAAGTTATACCGAGTGCAAAAATCAAATCAAGTGCGTATGATATGCACGAAATCGAAATAGACAGTATCGAATCCACGAAACCATAATTACGTGCAACGAAGGCACAAATCGATACCAAGTACAATAAATAGGCACAAATCATAAACCAATGTAGCGGTGTATAAGACATAAATCAAGTGCAATAACTGTGCACAAAATATAAATCTCCAATAGGTGCAACCATGGGTCACAAAACCACAAATCACGAAACCCAATCATCGAAACTCAAGTCCAAGCGATAAAAGTGTGATACTCGGATCACAAAACGCAAATCGTAATAACTGACATTGAGGTATGATTGTTCGCTTTTTAGTTTGTGCGTTTTAAAATTAAAGAATACCGTAATCAAGACGGTGTCGCTTGGTAGCTAGCCGGTTGAGTACGGGTCGGACCACAGGGAAACGGTGTTCTCTCTTTAAGTTCTAACGAGTTAAGTCTTATTTTTGGTAGGTTTTGTTTTAAAATCTAAGAATGAGATTAATTTGATTTAAAGTCTTGCTGGGGTTAGGATTAGGTTAGTTTGGAAAAGGGATTCTACTCACTGCTTTTAATGCCCTAGTTAAGAATATAGGTGTTAGGGTAATAGTCAACAAAGGGGATTAGCACGACTAGGAAGAAACTTAGTTTCTTCCTTTTGGTTCTTATCCGTCCTTTCTTGGCTCTTAGCCCTAACCTCTAGTTAAATCAAACACAACCGGTCTAACTAAGGAATCACCGCTATCTTGTAGGATAGGGTGCCGTAGTGAGCGGTGTGTGTTTAATTTAAATAGAGTCTGTATTAATTAAAATTATAGGGGCAAGGAAAGGAGTGAGAGAGGTTTCCTTCTCTCAAACCTTCTCTATCCTAACCCTAACAAGTGAGGAATTACTCACTCATTAGGAAAGTGACAAAAGAATTCATTTTTATAATTTTTATTTTGAAAGGCTATCTAAGTTGCAGATAATAAAAGACAGATAAAAAAATATTGCACGAATTAAATTCAGATAAACAAAAGAATGCAAGATAGAAAATAAAAATACCTTTATTGATGACCTCTCAACAAGTGCATTACAAGGAAATTAAAATTTTAATCTATGAAATTAAAAAGAGGCATAAAGAGAGGCAAGCCTAATTAGGTTTCTGGCTTTCCTATTTATAGATAGGAGAAACCCTAGATTTTACATCTGATCCATACTTGAATTTACAAGACTACCCTAAGAAAGCCGGGTCAAAGCACCGACATCCACCGAAACGTGCACTGCACGGCCGCGTGTAACGTTTTAAAAATAATTAAATAAATAATTAAATGAATAAAATTGTTTAAGTGAATTTTATGATTTTCGGTAAAGCAAAATGCATTTTTCATAAAACCAAACCGCAATTGTTTTTCATTATAAATTCAAAAATACCTATTTAATTATGTAATTACTAGTAAATAGTGTTTATTTAGCCACTTATAAATTTTTAGTTTAATTAAATATTTTTCCTAAATTAATTATTTTAAATATTAACATAAGCTTTATTTTTACAGTAAATTAGTGTAAATTACAAATTTAAATGGTTTTAATTTGTAAAAATGAACCATGGCATGTTAGAAATTAGTGTGTATCATGCAAAATTTATTTGCAAATTTTTCCTATTTTCTAGAGCTTTCTTGAGTTGCTATAGTAAGCAAATAAATAAATAATTAAATAAACCATGAAAAGACCTTTATGTGATGTTTTCCTCTCTTGAAAGTTCTACACACTTTCACACTCACTTCTTTCTCTTCCTCACCTCACCAAGGCCGGCCACAACCCCCCATGGCTGCCCCCCCCCCCATTTCTCACCTCATTTTTGCACAAAAATCCATCAAAATACATCAAAAATTCAACAAAAAATACACAAAATCCTAATCTCTTCATACCCTTTATTCTCTACCTTTTTTTATATGGATTTTGGAGTGGGAAAGCTAGTATTTTGGAGGCTCATTTCTTGTTGGGATTTCATATTTTGGGAGGTATAATTTCTTTCTTTTGATTTATTGTTTTAGATGTTCATTTAAGCTTAATTAGATTTAATGAATTAATTCTATGTTTTTTTTTAAAAATGCAAGTTAGGGTTGTAAATTCAAGTTAGGGTTTTTAATAATTAATTAGGGTTATAATAGTTAGTTTAACACTTTTAGAATTGGAAAATATGGCATGGTTGTTAAATTGTAAAATTTTCATTTAAAATTGTTTTAAATAAGGAAATTAGCTAACTAGATTTTTCTAAAATGTGTTTGTGGGTAATATAAAATTCCAATTTAAGTTGCTATCATTAGATGGTAGTTTTAATGAGGATATTAGCATATTAATTGAATGAAAAACTTAGTTTGATTACTAGATTACTTTGATAATTAGAAAAATAGTAATAAAATGCTATTATTTTGTAAACTAGATTTTAGGAAATTCTAAATAAATGTGATTAAAAATATAATTTATGGTTTCATTGAATCATTATCATTATGAATTGTGGTTTAATACATTAATTCATGCAAATCATGTTTTGTGGGGGAATTTTGGTGCTTTGCTTGAAAAATGTTGAAAATTGTTAAATGTTGCAAACTAGAAATTTCAAATTGATATAAATTTGTGTAATAAAAATATGGTAACGGTTTGTATAGTCTAGTTATGCTATATAATGAGTTTTATAACTATTGGTTTCATTTAAATGTCGAGTTTTGATGAAAAACGGTAAATTGGCATTTTCGGGTTTTTCGAAAACGGACGATTTGATTGATTTTAGGGTTTCGATAGATTTAATGGTGTTTTATGGTATAAGTAATGTGTTTTAAAACTACGAGTTATTTGTTAATGTTTATCTCGATCCATCGGAGTTTGTACGCCGATATCGAGCGATATTTGGTTCTTTTTCGTGGACGGGACATAGGCTTTAACCTATGCTGGTTCATTGCGTCGTTTTGACTTTCGTATGTGATTCAGTTTACGATAATATTTATATGTTTGCGTTTAGGTACCCTTCAAGTGGACTGCGGGTGATGAAGAGGAGGATGGCGACACCGTCATCGGCAGACATGGACCAGGTGAGTAGATGCATATCTACGGGGAGAAGTCGGGTGGATGGCGTTTAGCACCCCCGCAACGTAGAATAGAAATAGTACTTATTGACATTAGGAAACCAGATGTGACCCTAGTAGGACCCTAGTATTGACCCTAGGCTGGACTAGACTGAATTAGGAAAACCATATCAGAGGATGAGTACTTTGGGAAAGGTTCGTAGGTTTCTGATAGAAACATACACGCACACACTAAAACTCGACATGGAGTATACGTATATGTGTATACGTATATAAAACTAGGTATAGGTGTATATATATATACAACACGTATATGGGATTCATTGATGTGATATGATATTTGAGGCATGATGAATCGGTATAACTGGGCTTAATGCCGTGATTCTTGACTATACAGTCGTATTAAAGTGTTAGCGGATCATTAGAGAATGAGATAATGAACATGAATATATAAATTATAAAGAGTGGTGGTGATATTGATGTACATGGGACGATAGAATAGTACCCAGACTGTAACTTGTGACTGATCACGATATGATATATGTATAACTTGATTACAACATTATATTGGTGTGACCTGATGCCGATATCATATAAGTATGACCTAGTCACAATATGACATATATGACATGATATTTCTGAGGATAAACTAATGATGCTTATCATGATGGCAATGATATATGATTGATGTATGCGATCACAGTTTAACACCTTGATCATGAGATGTGCTGATGATGACATTATACGAATGAGGAGACACCTAGGAGATACTTGACCGTACCCCGATATTGGGATGCCGTACGATGGATTTTACCGTACGAGGCTTAGATTTGATGATTGATCCGCACTCTTGATTCGAGGAAGCCGTACTACGTACGTGACGCTATTGAGGCGGGATCGCCGACTATTAGAGATATTGATTCAGACCTTAGGTAGACTCTAGTTTCTTACTGACTAGTCTATTAGGTTAGTTCCTTAGGATGTTAGATGGACACTGGTTTAGATTCGACTCACATAGTGGTAGTTGTACTCGTATCTCGCAGAGGAGTGGATAATGCACACCTGTATTTACATTCATACTGTAATCATCATGGTGCATGTTCTTTTATATGTTGCTATAATCAGTATAAACTTTACCTGTTAGGACACCAGCACTATTACCGATGATGCGCATATTCCACGCACACTTATTTGCCGGCTCACACACATCATCATCGGTAATTGCTATGTCACGTACACTTTAGATCATATTGTCTCTTATGGATAGAATAAGTTAACAACTAGACAGATATAATATTGTGATTATTCTCCGACATTAGTACAGACATGATATTCATTGCTTAGACATTCATGTATTCATATTTTCATGTTATCATGTAGTATTATGGGCATATGACAACACTTATCATATAGTTACTCATGATTTTGAGATTTGGATTTCTATGAGATTTCTGGATTTTTGGGGAAAACCGCAAAATATATAAAAACTTCTCTCTCTCTCCTCTTCTCTTTTTAAAATAAGATGCGGTTTTCTCGTGATGTATGTGTCGTCCACCATGAGTATTTCATGTTTTCTGTTGGATTTCGAGACCCGATTCGAGGAGTGGATGAACCGTCTCGGGTACATGGTGGGCCCGGTATGGTACCCCGAGGCAAGAAGATCGAGTTGTAGACGATGAGCCTGGCAGGGGAAGGCTACCTACCGGTGATGTCTGGCGCGGCGGATATCCGGAGGATACTGACCGTTGTCGTGAGATTTGATGATATGGGCCGATCCGGACTGACGGAGCCCGAGATATTGAGACTTGAGATTACATGTGTTGTGTCGATGCTTGACACGGATTTCCATGGATTTCATTATTGAGATTTCAGATTCTTATACACATTCTACTATGATAACAGCTAAAGATTTCTTATACATATATATCTGGATTTCAGGATTTGTTACTTTACATTCATGGTGCATGCATTTCATTCATATGACATAGTATTATATGAGGTACTGACACGACACGGAGTAGTTGCACTTACACGTAGTATTACCCTGATATTACTAGATGTTTGGAATATGGTAGTGTATTATTATGACCTAGGATAGCGTCGTGCATTCGATTTCTTTTCGTAGATGTCTTCTACTCACGAGTTGGCAACTCACCCCCGTTGTGCCAAATTCTTTACAGGTTCGATGTACAGGTTTCCGTGGCAGCTTGTTGGCACATCTTTTCTTCAGGGTGATTTGCACGGTAGGTTGGTTCACTTGCATCCGAACCACCATTGTACTTTTATTCATTCATTTGTATCTAGTAAGCTCCATCAACCATATTTGTATTACTTGATAAGTTTATTGGACCAGTCTTTTATTTCGACCTTAGAGTCGCGCATGTGTTATTCAGATCTGGTGGTTTTGTTTTCTTTTGAGTTTTGAGCCTCGCCTATTGGCGTTGTATATTATTGTGCTTGCTGTGGTTGTTTCCGCCTGTTGGCGTTGATGCTAGCTCCCGTTTGGGGATGCTTTTTATTGTTTATGTATATTATACTTGTTGTACCCGTTTGGGGGCCAGTTTTTTTACAGAGGAGACTCTGCCGAAATTTTTGGTAAAATTTGCTGATGTTTTTATACTTGTTTTCTTTTCTTTTCTTCTTTTTCTTCTTTTATGGTTTAGATTTCTGGGCTTCGGCTTACTTAGGTCACGTGGCGCCTCTAGACGCTTCGTAATCTAAGTGCCGGTTACGTTCCGTACTTTCGGGTCGTGACACCGCGGAACCGCGGCAGAAATCCATGTTTGGCCACGGAACCGCGGCCATATTGAGGGATCTCTGGCTCCATCTTTCAGGGTTGCTTCATGTTGCTTTTTCCTTCTGTTTTCTTCACTTGGTTCCTCAGAATCTTTTCTACTTTCTTCCAGATTTCCAACAGTGCAGAATTATGTGGACTTTTACCGAGAGCTTCGCATTGAAGTCTTGAATCTTGTGCTGCCCTTTGTGCATTGAACTGTCTCATGATTTTCATTTGTTCCTTGAACTGGTAGGCTGCAGCATACGGATTCATCTATTGTTGGTCGTAGTCTCACATTTGTAGCATCTCTTCATGAATTTCACTGTAATGATCTGAGAACATGTAACCTGCAACTATTTAGCAGACATGGATCAAAAGCACCTATTTATTTGTAATGTGATTAAGAATGGGCGATATAATAATACAAAATTATGATATGAACAAATACCACAAACTTATCTTTTGCTCGTCCCGAGCAAAGACAATTTATTCTTGAAAGATCCTAACTTCACTTTCACAGGGAATCGCGATTGCACTGAGCTCGTGCAACAAGCCGTTAAACCTCTAGGTGTTCCTAGTAGGAGGAGTGTTGTCTCCTGAGGGTTTTCAGCGGATACTACCCATAAAATCCAATCAACATGGCTTGTTGACTTTCATTCGTCAATTCGGTATTCTAGCAAGAAATTCTATTATCTTCAACTTAGAAATTATCAACCCGTATTTTTCACACTCACTTATCATTTAACTTAAGATCGTATATGTTCTGCAAATTTATTAAGCTTTCAGCATCTTTTGAATTTTCCTTCTAAGGTTCTATCTCAAATTAGGAATTTTTATCATCTCTACTGAAGGTATAAGCCCTATCTTTCATTCCTATCTCTTATCCAAACCCCAATCATATACCCCTACGTGTATGTATGTATCACCCCTACACTTGGAAATTCAATTCAAGCTATCATACTCTTGTCCATTGTCCAAAGTATTTTTAGTTGGTGAATTTTAGATGGAATTGCTCACACATCCTTCATGCAACCGTTAATACTCCTTGAGGAACTAAACGACCGATTACAAAATGTGCTTGCGCATTTAGGCGTAATTCCTCGTTTTGTAATACCTAAGGCTTAGCAGTGACTCCCAAACTGGTTGTCTAAGGCACTAGGTGATAAAGCACCCTCTCTATATATATATTTTTATTTATGCAGCCTTAAGTAATTACAAAACAAGTGTTCATTTTTTTATCTCTTTATTCACACTTATACTTTTATTTTCCTTTCCCTCATACTAAGGATTTTTAGACAAGAGCATTTCAAGGTATCCTCTACTATTCCAAGTTTCAAGGTGCGTGTAGGTGCTGGTTGTAGGTTATATATTTTCAGAATTTAGACTTAAGGTTCAGAATTATTTTTCAGACTTACACTTCAAATAAAAATTTCAATACTCTTCTCTTGTTTTGACTTAGCCCAAGAACTGAACTCAAAATTTGCCTATTTCTAAATAAACTACAAGGACATATATATTCTACAGTTAAACTTAAAGAAAGGTTATTTTTTAGGATTTTTAATTTACTAAGTTTAGGATCTAGTTTTTCCCTACTATTCAACCGTCATGTTGAACTTAAGTCAAATATGGCCAAAATTGAATTCTTTCAATTTTTATATTTTTAAAAATTTTCAATTTTTATTTGATTTTATTTTTTTATATTTTTTTTAATTTTCAATTTTTTTTTAGTTTTTATATTTTTTTTATAAAGATGCAATGCGGAATTAAATATGCAAAGAGGGAAAAAACAAATATGTACAAAAATTAAAAATATGCAATGCAAAGATAACTTTTACAAACCGCCTCCACCCCCAAACTTATCAAAAGCAGTGCCCTCACTGCTCATGGCCTCGCCGTCCCCGTGAACGTGAACGGGAACGTTCCTCTCTCGCCAGCAGGGTGGTCATACCATGCTCCATTTCTGTCACTCGATGATCCAGGTTGGTCACCATCCCTATCAATCTGTCTATCCCCCTAGTGGCTCTCCTAAGTAAACGTGCATGTGCTGCAGAGGTAAGCTCTTCCTCGCTTGCAGTCGAGCTGGAGCTGGGTGTCTTGGTGGGTACATCCTCGGCCGGTTCAGTGCGTAACCATACATCATTTAGGCGGGTATAGGATGTGGATACGCCCTCAAGAAGAGGTCTAATGGGGATACCTCCATGCATATAAAACTCGAATTTCTCCACAGAGAGGAAATGGCGACACAGTTATGTCACCAACATAGGGCATGGATAATTGGCAACCCTTTTCCCCGCACCAATAGAATGAAGTAATACCGTGCACATATCATAACTGGGGTTCCTAGTCATCAAGGTGTGCACGAAATGAAGGGATGGTATGAAAAAAGTCGTATTGTGCGAACTACCAAAAATGTTATTTTGTGCCCAACAGCACACAGTTAATACGTTCGCAAAGAGGGTTCTAGACTGGATGCCCTTACGTGGTTCCCTCGAACAATCATTACCCATCAAGGGTAGGTAATCCTCGAATTGGAGGGGTTGGTCATGAGTATGTAGTCTAGGTATTAAGGTGACTTAATGGATGAAGTCCCTATCAATCATTATTTCCCTATCCCCCCCAAATTAGCCTAATGTGTCCGTGTTGTGAGAGGCAACCATCCTCCATGCACTCGTAAAATCGGGTGATGAGATCCGGTTGCGCGAAGGAATTTGGATGGTTGAAAAGTAAAAAGTTCCACCCACGCCTTCGGATCTCATCACCAAAATAGCTACCATAGACCGTGTGTGCAAACATTTATGAAAAGTCTCTTTCAAATTTCAACGTGGGTGCCATCACAGAGAATGAAAGTTGCAGAATTTATAAATTAACAGAGAAGATTGGAGAATGCAAACCTCCTCTGAAAATTTCAGAGGGCAGCGACACCAGGGAGCAACGGATCAGCGGCACAATGCAGGGATCGGCGGCGGTTGTGCGGCGGCTGGGGTTGATCTCTCTGCAGAAATTTGAGCAGCGGCTAGGGTTTTCAGAGAGTGGAAATTAGGGCTATGAAAAGTCAGAGAAGAGTCGGGTTCTTTTTATAGGGGGTATTTTTGGTTATTTGTAAAAAAGACCTCTTAAAAAGTGGAATTTATTTGTAAATTAAAATTTTATTTTTTTATTTATTAAAACTGAAAATTTAAAAAAATACCCCCAAAATTTTGGAATTTTTTTTATTTTTTTTATTTTGTTAATTTTTTTTTATTTTGTTTTCATATAATTACAAGTGTGACATGCCCCCAAACTTATTTGAAACAGTGTTTCCACCGTTTATGGCTGGATAACCGAATTTTGGGGGTAGATGGAGGAAGATCAGTCAGTGTAAATCGGCTCCTGCAAAAGCAGGAGCTCCTCCGAAGGGTCCACGGTGAGGAACGGTTTAAGTCTATGTCCGTTCACCTTAAATAGTGAACCGTCCTCCGTATTTTCTTAATCGACCGCACCGTGCGGATATACGGTGCGTACCAAAAATGGCCCTTTCCATCGAGATCTAAGCTTGTCGGGATAGAAATGTAACCGAGTGTCGTAAAGTAAAACATGTTGACCAGGTTTGAAGGTTTTGCGCATAAGGTGTTTATCATGAAACACCTTCGTTCGGTTTTTAACGACAACCGCGTTCTCGTAAGCTTCATCCCGAAGCTCGCTTAATTCATTCAATTGCAGCTTTCTATGGCTGCTCGCATCTCCTAAGGATAGATTCAACTCTTTTATTGCCCAAAATGCTCGATGCTCAATTTCAACTGGAAGGTGGCAAGCCTTTCCATAAATAAGCCTATATGGAGACATCCCAAGATCGGTCTTATATGCAGTTCGAAATGCCCAAAGGGCATCAATAAGTTTTGACGACCAATCTTTACGGTTTTTGGAAACTGTTTTCTCAAAAATCTATTTAATTTGCCGATTTGAAATCTCGGCTTGCCCATAAGTTTGGGGATGATATAGCGTTGATAGCTTAAGATTAATGGAATATTTCCGCATTAAGGACTCGAAAGTCCTATTGCAGAAATGAGTTCCATTATCGCTGATGATTGCGCGGGAGTGCCCGAACCGAGAGAAAATGTTTTCTTTGAGGAACCTAACAACAACCTTGTTGTCATTAGTCTGGCTGGGCACAGCCTCGACCCACTTAGAAACATAGTCAACAGCGAAGAGAATATACACGTTCCCAAAAGAATTTGGAAACGGTCCCATAAAATCTATCCTCCAAACATCAAAAATTTCCATAACCAATATTGGTTGGAGCGGCATTTCGTTTCTCCTAGATATCCGGCCCAAGTGTTGGCACCGGGAGCATGTCTTGCAGTAATCATGTGCATCTTTAAAAAGTTGTGGCCAGTAGAAGCCACACTGCAAGATCTTTTCAGCTGTCTTTTTAGGGCCAAAATGCACGCCACACGCTTGATCGTGGCAAAATAACAGCACGCTCTTAAATTCATTGTCGGGGACACACCGACGAATAATTTGGTCGGGACAGTATTTGAATAGATAAGGTTCATCCCAGTAAAAATGTTTTACTTGGGATAGGAATGAGAGTCTTTCCTGATTCGACCATTCATTTGGTATAAGTTCAGTGAACAAATAATTCACAATATCTGCGAACCAAGGTTCGCATGATACAGTCAAGAGCTGCTCATCTGGGAAAACGTCTCTTATGGGAAAGTGAAGCGTCGGCGAAGAAGGGAGGCGTGAAAGATGATCGGCGACTACGTTTTCGCATCCTCTTTTGTCTCTGATGACAAGGTCAAACTCTTTTAGTAGGAGGATCCAACGTATCAGCCGAGATTTAGCGTCATTCTTTGCAAAAAGATGGCGAAGAGCTGAATGGTCAGTGTAAACGATGACTGGAGAGCCGATTAAGTAGGGCCTGAACTTTTCTAATGCAAACACAACAGATAAGAATTCCTTCTCAGTTATTGTGTAATTTAATTGGGCCCCGTTCAAGGTTCGGCTAGTGTAATAAATTACATGCGGCATCTTATTAATGTGCTGTCCAAGGACAGCACCAATGGCAAAATCAGATGCATTGCACATAATTTCAAATGGATGCGTCCAGTCAGGAGACGAATGAATGGGAGCGGAAGTAAGTGAGTTTTTCAATGACTCGAACGCCTTCATACTGCTCGAGTCAAAATCAAAAGTAGTGTCCTTGGCCAACAAAAGAGTCAAGGGTCTAGCAATCTTGCTAAAATTCTTGATGAACCGTCTATAGAAACCGGCATGGCCAAGGAAGGCTCGAATGTCTCAGACGCATTTGGGAGGAGGGAGATTGGAAATGACTTCAACCTTAGCTTTATCTACCTCAATGCCATTTTGCGAGATGATATGTCCTAAGACAATACCTTCTCGTACCATAAAGTGGCACTTTTCCTAATTTAGAGTAAGGTTCTTATCCTTACAACGGGTAAGGACTGCGTTGAGATGTAGCAAACACGCATCAAAGGAGTCGCCGAAAATGGAGAAATCATCCATGAAGATCTCCAGGAATATTTCCACCATATCTGAAAAAATACCCATCATACACCGCTGGAAGGTACCGGGTGCATTGCATAATCCAAAGGGCATGCAACGGTAAGCAAACGTACCGAAAAGACAAGTGAATGTGGTCTTGTCTTGGTCTTTTTCGGCGATGGGAATTTGATTATAGCCAGAGTAGCCATCCAAAAAGCAATAAAATTCATGCCCAGCTAATCGTTCTAGCATTTGGTCAATAAAAGGTAATGGAAAGTGGTCTTTCCGTGTAGTGGCGTTGAGTTTTCTATAATCGATGCATACTCGCCACCCAGTTTGGTTGCAAGTAGGTATTAACTCATTCGCCTCATTAGTTATGACCGTAATGCCCGATTTCTTTGGGACAACATGAATGGGGCTAACCCACTGGCTATCAGAGATAGGGTAAATGATACCACTATCAAGACATTTTATAATCTCCTTTTTAACAGCCTCTTTCATCAATGGGTTGAGTCGTCTCTGTGGATCCCTTGCCGGCTTGGCATCATCCATCATATGAATATGATGTTCAACAATTAGGGGACTAATCCCCTTGATGTCCGCCATAGTCCAGCCAAAAGCTTGTCGATTACTTTGTAAGACCGTTAAAAGGGCTTTCTCTTGCTCGGGGGCTAGAGAAGACGAGATGATAACAGGAAGGGTCTCATTCTCACCTAAGTAAGCATATTTAAGGTGAGATGGCAATAGCTTGAGTTCGAGTGTTGGAGGCGAAACAATTGAAGGTAAAATCGGTGAAATTGTCTCAAACTCGAAAGATTCCAACAGAGGTTCAAAACGAGTATAAGCAACCGAGTCGGATGGTTCAGCTATCTCATCCGAAAATTCAAAAGACTCAAACTCGAGTGGTGAATGGTCAAGATCGTTCAAGAAAGTGAAACAATCGTAGTCATTATCGGGCGTGAAAGCAGAATCAGAATCAAGGAGGAACGCACTAGTGGCATCAAAATTGCTGTGATCGAACAGAAATTTCTCGAGCTCATAATCCTCCTGGGTGATCTCTTGGATCGAGCAAACATCAAGTATATTAGCATTAGGTTCGGAGGGTTGATTCCCCAACTTAAAAATGTTGAGTTCAATTGTCATGTTTCCAAAAGATAGGTTCATCGAACCATTTCGACAATTGATCACCGCATTAGATGTTGCTGTTAGTTGTATGCATGCCCTAGAGTCCATTACTGTACATAGGATGTATATTGTAGTGGATGCTGGGACATATATAGGGAGGACTTTCTTGCTCGACATGATAGTATGCTATCTGGTTACTCTTTACCTTAACGTGTATACTGATTGTCTCTCTGTTACATGTTGGTAAAGCCCTTAGGATGTGTACTTGACTACCTGGACTATGATGCGGATCATACTAGTGGGGACATGGTAGTCCATAAGTACATCCTTCAAAGTCCCTAGTCGTGGGTGTATCGAGACGGGGCATCGATATACCAGAGTAGACTAGCGTATACCTTCTCGACCCATACAGATGGCCGATGGATGATCCCATATCCATTGGTGTTTTACATCAGAGATGATATACGGGTGCTTAGTAGAGACTGGGTACACTGGACGGACTCGCCGAGACTCCCAGATGGTATTATACCTTACGTCAGATGGCAGTTCTCTGGTGACACTGGTACAGAGTGGTCTGTTGACCTGAGATCGTCATAGAGTCTTGTGTGGTTCCCACTGTGCTTTGATTTCCACCTTACCACGTCCAAGAGGGCGTGCAAAACGGTGCTTTTTGGGTACAGTCCCGAATCACATGGAGGCAATGAGTGATAGGAGGGGATTCGTCTATCCCGGTATAGGGAGTTGATGTTGCGCTGTGTTCGATCGGCTATAACTGGAAATCCCTGGCCAGGGTTGCTGAGATATACTGGTAAGTGTTACCAGTAGTTTCTCGAATTGTTATAGACTTCATATCGACACGACTTATCGAGCTATTGGGGTCTGACGTTTACCACCCCTAGGCGAGATATGCGACATATCAGACGATGAGACCGGACTGTACGGTAAGTGTTACTGGTTGGATTCACAAGAGTGTGAGCGGGCTTACTCGTCGATCTTCTGATCGCTCAATACCCGGGTGGCCGTTACGTTTAGCAGACCGCTTGCGGCTTGTGGGTGTTTGATATGATCATCACCTGCTGCCGGCGTATTGACGAGTCTTTAGAGTCCTACACAGAGGTTTCCTGGCTCAAGGGAAACGAAATAGGAGCGCATATGAGATATGTGCGGGACCGAGAATAATGCGTGTATATAATACCGTATTTCATTCTTACGATGAATGTGTCGAATGGTTGTATGCGATATAACCTAGTTATCGAATCAAAGATTGATTCGATAAATCGATACATTGGATATTAGTCGGTCATATACGATATGACCGGATCGTTAAATCAAGTATTGATTTGATGATTTAATGCATAATTATATATTTGATATATTACTTTGCATTAACTAGTATTGGTTCATTTTAAATGGATTTTCTCACTTGATGTGCATATTGTATATGTGATATACTTTTGTACATTTGATTGTATCATGTTTGATGATACATGATACTTGAGTTTGTGTAAAGATTAAACCATGGTTATTTAAATGGTTAGGGTTTTGATTTTCATATATATATATTTATTTATTTATTATGGAAAAGATAAAGAGAAAAATGGTGGCTTTCTTTGTTTGTTCATGAAGCTTCATGAAGCTTTGACTAAGTGACCATTTTGTCTCATGCTTAACCCTAACCATTCCTCTTAACCATGGTCCTCTCTCTACACTTGACCATGGTTGGTATATGATAAGTATTCATTTTTATTTTCTATTTGAGATATACTTATCATATCATTATCATCTTTTCTTCTTCTTCTTCTTCAAGAAGAAAGCTTGCTACCAACAATGGTATCTTGAGAAAATGAGTGAGAAATCCAATTCTAAAGTGAACCCACTTCCTATTTCTTCATCCTCTACCTCTTGCCAAGTAGTATTGGGTGTTTTCTTCACATGTTTCATGACTTGGTGAAGTGGGAGCTTGATCTTGTGATGCCTCGACGTAGATCATCTTCGGCATCGTAGTCGATGACCTAGCCCGCCCATTTCTCCGATGAAGCCGACGCTAGAGCCCGGGATTCGATTTGGACAGCAAGGAGACTTCATCATGGAGCTATGGAGGTGGAGGACCGGATCTACAAAGGTTGTATTTCCGTTCACTTAGTTAAATTGTTAACTAGTTGCTTGTTTCGCCTAAAATCTAGTTAACGATCCGTATTAGGGTTTCTCGGCACTTGTAAAATTAGAAATTGGCATGGTTGATGCCTTGTGAGACCTCATTAGCGTGCCTAGGGACCCTACAGTAGTATCAGAGCCTAGCTAGAGCCTTAGGCGAAGTGTAAACGACGTTAGAAGTCCGATCGAACCGAAACCCTAATTCAAACTTGCTCTCTGTACATTTTCTGAAATCGTGGATTTTTGAGAATTAAAAATATGCAGAAAACCCAGCAGGAGATTCTAAGAATTACTGAGAAGCCCGTACTCCTAAGTCCATAAAAGCGCGGCGGAACCGCGGCATTAGCATGCTAATGCGGCGGTTCCGCGGCCCTTTAGTCTCCTCTTGCATTGACTTTTACACAGTAATTCCTATTTTGCAGTGCTGGTTTTCCTGGAAATTTTTAATATGAACTCAAGAGTTGAGTTTTCTGGGTTGTATTGGGGACTCGGTGTTTCGATTGGATTGTCTAATTTTGTCTGTGTGTTTTTCCGGATAATTTTAGAATATGTTAAAAAGTTCGGCCGGATATAAATACCCACTTTTTCCCCTATCGGGAAATTTCCAATTGTTGGATTTTTCCGTAGTTTAATGACGTTCTAAGTAGTGCAAGTAACGCGATGGACCCTCTAGAAGACAACAAACCTTAACTCGATTATGTAACCGTCTTGAACTGCCCTTTGAACCTTAGGGTTTGGGGCAGTACGGCGTGCCACATGTGAGGCGTTGGCTTGACCCTTCTACGGCTGGACCGTTGGTACTGAGGCACGAAGTGAATGTTTTTAAACTTATTTCAAGTGTTGATCTGTTTTGGGAAAACTTGGGTGTTCGATTGTTCGATCGAAAAGTTTAACATTTTCTATTTATCTGGAATGTGATACAATAATTGGAATTCACAAGTGGTTATGAGATAACTGAATGAATGTTATAAATCTAGCGGTTTAGTCTCACTTGATCGGTTGCCACGGAATTTTGATGTGATCAAAAGTCTGTCGCAATCACGTAGCGTACGCGGATACTTGCCGGATTAACTTAATAGACAGCTACATCCCTTAGCCCCGACCAAGTGACTGTAGGAGAACCCCGTCGCCGAAAGCATCCATCTGGGTGCTCGCGGCAGCGGTGTTCCGCCTTGGTGCACTTCGTCGGAGGCATCGGGGGTGCAGCCGTCTATTGAAGTTTGCGACGAGCATTCGATCAGGATGTCGGGAATCTTGTTGAATTGCCCGACTTGACATTGAAAAGTGTTTTCGATAAAGAGACTAAAATGCGGGGTTTATAATTGTTAGGCATGCGATGTCTAAGGAATTCATTTGGTCAGGCATACGATGTCTAAAGAGATTGCGGATTCCAACTGTTGTAGTTTTACACTTTCTTTTCTGTGACCGTAAGTGTAATATGTGATATCGCCGGTTTCGTTGGTATATGTCAACGACAATTGGGATGCGCATATTTACTTACGTTGATGACATATGATGTTATGTGTTGCTGGATATGTTATATTGGATCGTCATGTTTGAATAGCCGGGGGTTTTTATGTGAGATGAGTGTTTTTCATTTTCATTCAAGTAAAAACTTGTATGTAATATTCTTTTATTGGGGCACTTCCAGGTTGCGGAAGATGTCACCTTTTGTATATTATTTACTTTTCCGCACTAGGATAGACCCAAGGAGGGGAGCACAAGTAACCGGGTTCTGGAGTCCAGTGGGAGACCAACTCGAGGAGTCGAGTCCGGGTCTCCTAACTCCAGAATTGGTAGGGTTGCTTGCCGCTCTCGTAGGGGTCTAGGGGTGTGGGTTTGGCTATTCATCACGACCGTGGAATCCGTGTTTTATACTGGCTCGTATTGAAAACACGGACGTCCTAGTATATCCAATGTTTCATATGTTTCTTCTGCTGCGATATCTGTGATGTGATCATGTGATGTTCTGTGATAAATACTATATATAGTATATATGATATATTATATAGACGTTACTTATGTTTTACACCCGCACTAGCCCTGCCCCGCTCTGCCGTTAGTTACCTAACCTAACGGTGCACGAGGGGACATCGAGGCGAATGCGGATGGCATAAGTGTACGTCGTATTTATCTGTGATGTTTAGGTACTTAAATGATGGGACTTCATTAATGAGATTAATGAAATAAAAGAAACCTAAAGATGTTGTAGAATCAAATTTCAAAATAAAACAGGTAGCTACAGTTCTTGCTTTGCATCGCGGTGTTCCTTGTAGAACATCCTGCACCTTATTCGATAAGGAAAGGACCGAGATCCCTTCATTGGGAGTGACTCCTTTAGCAATGACTGGCAGATGCTACAACTCTCGGTTTGTCTTTTGATTGCTTCTATAGTTTCTGCTTTGCACAGTGATATATGTGATATATCCCGCACCTCATTCAACGAGGAAAGGACCGACGATCCCTTCACCGGGAGTGACTCCTTTAGCAAAACTAGAAAAGCCTCAAAAACACTCCATTTTAAAATCATTTGATTCTACAACGATATCAAGTTCATTACGCAATAGGTTTTCAGAAAAACCTGTCGTAGCCCTCCGTCATTTCAGATAAGTCCTGTTTAGTATTCGTGCTGCGTTTGTTGACCTTGTCAAGGCGCAGTGTGCGGTAGCTAACCAGTATTTATCTGTTTATGCATATGATGCAGATTGGGTTAGGGTAGTCATGCGGCCTTGTTGACCTTGTCAAGGGTCGTGCGGGTGGGTTTGATTCAATCAAGAAATGACGGGTTGAACTTGACTTACGGTCTATGGTTTGTTGACCTTGTCAAGGTCATAGATCGTTCGGGGCAAAATATTATCGGGAATTTCAAGTGTTGAAATTTTCAATGAGATTGCATACCTTCTATGAGATAGTTGGATCCCGATACCCGCTGGGAGTAATTGTTACTCCTGGGAGAGTTTTACACATTACAATTAGCCGATCAAGTAGGTGTCTAGAAAGGTGTCAACGAGGTTATGCCTCTGGGAAAACGAGGTTTACATTAATTAGGTTCGTGCGAAAGCACGGGGGACCTCCCTCAAAGTACCGACACTGGCCTGGCTGAGAGATTGGCGAACTTGTAGCATGTAATTAATCCCGGCTAGTCTTTCATTTTAGGGTTTGAAGGAAGATTTGATAAAAACAGTGGGAGCCATCCTGATTAGATAAAATAATAAGCAATCTATTCTTACAAGAGCGTACGCTGAGTGTTTTCTTCTCTCTCTCTCCAGGTAGCGACCATATCACGCCTTAATCAAGATAATAATATGGATTATTGACCGAACCCGCTTGTTATATTGAGCTGGGGAACGTTGGTCCCGCTCCAACTTGTAATTGTTATAAGACAGAGCAAAATATTGGGGAATACCAAATTTCCCGTGCCGCCCAAACGAAGAAAGTGCATATGATGCATCATCTTCGGGTGTGTTCATTATAAAGAACTGTTTCTCAGTATCTTCTACGTCCTGGGTATTAGATACCGGATCAGGATCCCGCAAATGTAATCCGTTGCATGGGCTATAGAAAGGTAGAGAACTGAGAACGGGTGATAAGTTTCATGAGGCAGAAAACGAGGCAAGTATTGCAGCCAAGTCTGTTGGTCACTGTCACCCTGTATTACAATACATTGATTCTGAACGAAAATTATTAGATACCGAACCAGATATACAAAATCATATCAGTCTCTTTATTAGTAAAGAAATGATAAAATTTTGTATTGTTGGATAATTTTTTGAACATTTCCTATATCAAAAGTTGATAGGTTCAGACACGTTATCTAAAAGCATTGATGTTCTAAATCAAACTACAGTTCTTAGTATACAGAACACACACAAGAGAAAGAGTTCAGAAATGAACGAATCCTTCTTGAGGTATTGTAGACTAGGTCATATCAATGCGACCCGACTAGCTGAAGTTACATTTAGATGCATATTTAAATCTGTTTGAATTTACATCTTGTGAAACTTGCCGGTCATGTCACAAAGATACGATGACACCAGCTCTGTTTATTGGAAACAGAGAAAGAGTTAGTGAACTCTTGGGATGATACATGTTGATGTATGTAGGTCCCCTGTCTACACATGCCAAGACCGGTTCTTTGTACTTCATTAAATTCTTTGATAATCTCTCAAGATTCAGACATATGTTCCTGTTGAAACAAAAGTCCGAACCTTTTGAGATATTCACAAAATATAATTTAGAAGTAGAGAACCAATACGGGTATAAGCATTATGTCCTATGATGAGATCATGGAGGAGAATACTTGTGCATGGAATTCCTGGACTATTCTAAAGGAGAATGAGATTCTCTCTCAGCATTACTCCTCCGTATACACCATAGCACGTCGGTGTATCGGGGCGGAGCAGATACACCCTATATGATATGGTGTGCTTTATGATGAGTATTACTGAGTTACCTATTTCCTTTTAGGGGTTATGCACTTATGAAGCTGCATTCCTATTGAATAGGGTTCAAATCAAATCTGTTGCCTACCACTTCATATTTGATATGATAAGGGAAGAGCCCATCTCTTAAGTTAGTTAAGATTTGGGATTGTCCGGCCTATGTCTAAAAGCAAAATCCGGACAAGCTCGAGGCAAGATAAGTTATGTAGAACTGGAAGTGTTTCAGCTATACAAACTACAGCAAATGATTTGGTAGAACCGAATGATTCAATAGTTACCAACGAACCTCAGCCTCTCCGCCGATCTAGTAGGGTTTCTCACCCACCTGAGAGATACTTTGGTTTCGCTATGACGGTGGGAGAGAGGATTGCATCATGAGATGATGACCCAACTAGTTTCGAGCAGGCCATCGAGAGTAGGGACTCCGTAAGAATGGCTGGATGCTTAGCGATCTGAGATGGAATCCTTATACACCAACAAAGTATGGACTTTGGTTGCTTTATCTGAAGGGTTAAATCCCCATCAGGAGCAAGTATATCTTGAGAAGATTATTTGGTGTACTTGGAAAAGTTGAGACTTTCAAAGCTAGACATGTTAAAGGTTTTCATCATCGACCAGGCATGGATAATGATGAATCCTTTTTTAGTAGCTATGCTTAAGTCCATCCAGATCCTACTTGCCACGGCTACATACCATGACTATGATATCTGGCGGTTGGGTGTCATGACTGCTTTTCTAAATGATGTTTACGAAAAGGGCGTCTATAAGTACACAGCCAGAGGGCTTCGTAGACAGTGGGAGCAGCGGAAACGTGTAAAAGATGCTTTATAGGATAAAGCAGGCATCGCGAAGTTGGAACGTCTGTTTTGATGAAGGGGTCAAAGAGTTTGACATCATCAAAATGGTAGATGAACCTTGTATAAACAAAAAGGTAGTAGGGAGTATGGTGACGATCCTCATAGAGTACGTGGATAACATACTCTTGATAGGGAAGGAGTTTCCTATGCTACGCTCGATCAATCTCCGCTTATTACAAGGATTCTCCACATAGGATCAAAGTGATACCTACTAAATCCTGGGTTTTGGATCTATGAGATAGATCTAAATGGATGTTAGGATTCTCACTAGATGTAGTGAGATGGTATCAATCGATCCTGGGGAGAATCATTGGAATGGTTCCAGGGTGATAAAGACGACTGAAAGTCAGTCACAGGCATTGTCTTTACCCTCAGTAAAGGGACGGTATGTTGGAAGAGTTCCAAGCTAAATACCGTGGCATACTAGACGATAAAGGCAGGATACATCGCTACTTAAGATGCTACCAAAGAGGCTGTTTGGGTGTATATTGGTTCATGAGATGAACTACGTTCCTACCATTGTGAGACAATGGAGTTGTGGCTTGTGCCAAGGAACGCAGGTCCCATCAGTGATCCAGACATATTCTAAGGCAGTATCACCTAATCATGGAGATGGTTGATCTCTAAAGGATCGAGGTTAGGAGAGTAGACTCAGAGGACGACACGGCGGATCCACTCACGAAGGCCTATTCCCAGAGAGAGACTTTTATGGGATGGTTGAGTATGAGATACTACAACCACTGCTACAGATGGCCCTAGTGCAAGTGGGAGATTGTTAGTTGTATGTATGCCCTAGAGGCCATTACTGTACATAGGATGTATATTGTAGTGGATGCTGGGATATATATAGGGAGGACTTTCTTGCTCGACATGATAGTATGCTATCTGGTTACTCTTTACCTTAACGTGTATACTGATTGTCTCTCTGTTACATGTTGGTAAAGCCCTTAGGATGTGTACTTGACTACCTGGACTATGATGCGGATCATACTAGTGGGGACATGGTAGTCCATAAGTACATCCTTCAAAGTCCCTAGTCGTGGGTGTATCGAGACGGGGCATCGATATACCAGAGTAGACTAGCGTATACCTTCTCGACCCATACAGATGGCCGATGGATGATCCCATATCCATTGGTGTTTTACATCAGAGATGATATACGGGTGCTCAGTAGAGACTGGGTACACTGGACGGACTCGCCGAGAACTCCCAGATGGTATTATACCTTACGTCAGATGGCAGTTCTCTGGTGACACTGGTACAGAGTAGTCTGTTGACCTGAGATCGTCATAGAGTCTTGTGTAGTTCCCACTGTGCTTTGATTTCCACCTTACCACGTCCAAGAGGGCGTGCAAAACGGTGGTTTTTGGGTACAGTCCCGAATCGCATGGAGGCAATGAGCGATAGGAGGGGATTCGTCTCTCCCGGTATAGGGAGTTGATATTGCGCTGTGTTCCATTGGCTATAACCGGAAATCCCTGGCCTGGGTTGCCGAGATATACTGGTAAGTGTTACCAGTAGTTTCTCGAATTGTTATAGACCTCATATCGACACGGCTTATCGAGCTATTGGGGTCTGACGTTTACCACCCCTAGGCGAGATATGCGACATATCAGACGACGAGACCGGACTGTACGGTAAGTGTTACTGGTTGGATTCACAGGAGTGTGAGCGGGCTTGCTCGTCGATCTTCTGATCGCTCAATACCCGGGTGGTCGTTACGTTTAGCAGACCGCTTGCGGCTTGTGGATGTTTGATATGATCATCACCTGCTGCCGGCGTATTGACGAGTCTTTAGAGTCCTACACAGAGGTTTCCTGGCTCAAGCGAAACGAAATAGGAGCGCATATGAGATATGTGCGGGGCCGAGAATAATGCGTGTATGTGATACCGTATTTCTTTCTCACGATGAATGTGTCGAATGGTTGTATGCGATATAACCTAGTTATCGAATCAAGGATTGATTCGATAAATCGATACATTGGATATTAGTCGGTCATATACGATATGACCGGATCGTTAAATCAAGTATTGATTTGATGATTTAATGCATAATTATATATTTGATATATTACTTTGCATTAACTAGTATTGGTTCATTTTAAATGGATTTTCTCACTTGATGTGCATATTGTATATGTGATATACTTTTGTACATTTGATTGTATCATGTTTGATGATACATGATACTTGAGTTTGTGTAAAGATTAAACCATGGTTATTTAAATGGTTAGGGTTTTGATTTTCATATCTATTTATTTATTTATTATGGAAAAGATAAAGAGAAAAATGGTGGCTTTCTTTGTTTGTTCATGAAGCTTCATGAAGCTTTGACTAAGTGACCATTTTGTCTCATGCTTAACCCTAACCATTCCTCTTAACCATGGTCCTCTCTCTACACTTGACCATGGTTGGTATATGATAAGTATTCATTTTTATTTTCTATTTGAGATATACTTAACATATCATTATCATCTTTTCTTCTTCTTCTTCTTCAAGAAGAAAGCTTGCTACCAACAATGGCATCTTGAGAAAATGAGTGAGAAATCCAATTCTAAAGTGAACCCACTTTCTATTTCTTCATCCTCTACCTCTTGCCAAGCAGTATAGGGTGTTTTCTTCACAAGTTTCATGACTTGGTGAAGTGGAAGCTTGATCTTGTGATGCCTCGACGTAGATCATCTTCGGCATCGTAGTCGATGACCTAGCCCGCCCATTTCTCCGATGAAGCCGACGCTAGAGCCCAGGATTCGATTTGGACAACAAGGAGACTTCATCATGGAACTATGGAGGTGGAGGAACGGATCTACAAAGGTTGTATTTCCGTTCACTTAGTTAAATTGTTAACTAGTTGCTTGTTTCGCCTAAAATCTAGTTAACATCCATATTAGGGTTTCTCGGCACTTGTAAAATTAGAAATTGGCATGGTTGATGCCTTGTGAGACCTCATTAGCGCGCCTAGGATCCCTACAGTTGCAAGGAATGGTCGACCGAGTATCACCGGAATTTGACTCCGGGGGTTAGCTACAGGCTGTGTGTCCATAATAATGAAATCAATAGGGAATATGAAGTCCCCTACTTTAATCAACACATCCTCTAACTCACCCCTAGGATGGGTGATGGATCGGTCGACCATTTGGAGAGTACAATGTGTGGGTTTCAGCTCTCCAATGCCTAATTGCTCATATACTGAATAAGGAAGCAGGTTAACACTGGCACCAGGATCTAAAAGTGTGCGGTTGATGTTCTTATCCCCAATAGTTATTGAAATTGTAGGACAGCCAGGGTCCTTTCGTTTTTGAGGTAAAGGTTGCGTAAGAGCATCACTTACTGCACTAGCCAAGAAAACTTTCTTAGGTACCTGTGATTTCCTCTTCTTGGTGCATAAGTCCTTCAAGATTTTAGCGTAAGAAGGGACTTGTTAGATTGCATCCAATAGGGGAATGTTTATGCTAGCCTGTTTAAATAACTCCATAATTTTCTCCATTTGTGGATTTTGTTTATTGGATCTCAACCTATTTGGAAATGGAATATTTTGAAAATTGGTTGAGTCCAATGTTTGTGGAAGAGATTGCGGAGTAGGAACGGATCCCAGTGCTTGTGTATTCGTAGAGTGAGATGCGGGTCCGTTCGGCACAGCAGAAGAAGTAGAGCCTTGTGAATAATGGAGAACAGGCTCTGAAGATGAAGAAGAAGAAGAAGAAGCGGCGGCCGGGGTATTATCATCAATGCCAACATTGTTGTGCAACGTTCTTCCAGATCTCAATGTAGTCACGGCACTCACATTATGATTTTGTTGTTCATGAGCAACATGTGCGTTTTGTAGGTGACCGGGATTTGGTAGTGGTTGAGATGGAAGCTTCCCCTTCTCTCGCTCGCTTAAAGCAGCATTCAGTTGTGCAATTTGGGCTTCAATGGTTTTGATACTTTGCCCATGTGATACGGTGTGTTGCACTAAAGACTGAATGGAAGATTGGATGTTAGCTGAGGATTGAGTAGATTGTTTTAAAAACGCATCCAAACTTCGTTCTAGCGAGGAAACCTTATCGTTATTTGCTGGAACAAAATTGTTTTGAGGAAAAGAGTTGTTGGGTGAAAAAAATTTCATTTGATTTTGGTAAGGTTGGAGTTAGAAAGGTTGCTGATATTGAGTTTGTTGAGGAGCTTGTTGTTGTAGAGGAGACCTCTGAAAATTGTTATTGCCTTGAAATTGTTGTTAATTTTGATTCCAAGAAAAATTGGGGTGGTTCCTCCAACCAGGATTGTAAGTTGAAGAGTATGGATCATTTCTTTGTCGTTGCTGAAAGGCGGCATTGACTTGATCCTGTCCTTGAGCAGGTGGGTTGTAAGGACACTCTTCAGTCAAATGGGATGGATCCGAACAACAAGCGCATATAGTGTGAGGGGGTAAAGCAGGGGCAGGAGAAGGCGATGAGAATTTGCTCTCAATTGCTTCTAGTTTTCGTGTAATTGCGGCCATTTCGGCTTTCATTGCAATTGACATATCAAGTTGGTGAACACCTGCCCTAGACGAACCGAATGAAGTAAATGAAGTGGACGAAGAGGTCTGTCTAGTGCTCTCCTACTGAAGTGTTTGTTCAGCAAGATCGTCGAGAAATTGCCAAGCTTCCTCATTAGATTTGGTTAGAAAGTGACCTTGACAAATGGTTTCCAGCAACTGCTTAGTTGCTGGTTTCAGTCCTTCATATAAAGTTTAGCAAAGTTGCCATCTTTCAATACCGTGATGAGGGCACTGAACAAGAAGGTCTTTAAATCGTTCGAAACACTTCCAAAAAGGTTCAGAAGGAAGGTGGGAAAATTGGTTAATTTCATTACGAATTCTCGCGGTCTTGTGATGTGGGTAAAACTTTTTAAGAAAAGCTTTAACAAACTCTTCCCAACTGTTTATGGAATGTGATGATGTACTATATAGCCACTTTTCAGCTAGGTCACATAATGTGAAGGGAATGACTCGTAGCCTTATAGCATCATCGGACAGTTGGGTGGTCTTCATCATTGCACAAACATTCTGGAATTTGTTAATGAAGATATAGGCATCTTCGGATTCCAGCCCGTGAAATTTGGGCAACATATTGAAGAAGTGGGGCTTAATTTCGAAGTTATCCCCATTTGCCGGCGGGAGTGAAAGACAATTAGGAAGTGCGGAGCGGGTGGGATAGAAACGATCCTGGAGCGTGATTCGCTGGGGTGCTTCAACAACAGGTAAAGGGTTGTTAGGATTGAATCCTGACATCTCTTTAGAAGATGATGAATGTGAAGATGAAGGTAAAGATGAAAAAGAAGTTGAGGGAGTTTCGACTTCGGAGTCGAACGCGTCGTCAGTAGCGACTAACAAGACACGGACTAAACGGGCGCTAGTGTCCCTAGTCCAACCGGACATACACTAAACGAGTTGTAGTGTAGTCAAAACGTAGAATGTGAGGGTAAGAAAACTTCACTGGGGAAATGTGGTGAAGGTAGGGTGCAATGGAATTCTAGTGACAAATGGCAAGTTTTTATAAAAATTTTGTTCTGTGTTTTTTTTTTGTTTTTTTATAAAGATTTTTGCAAAAGATTTTGTATGGAACTACGACACACTTTCAAGCAATCTCAATTTAAGCATGCACAATCAAGCCTAGAGCTAGGGTCTCCTAAGTCAACTAGAATGCTCCTAACTGGTCCAAAGTGACAAGTTATGAGATATCCCTCAAATCGCCTCTTCACCACCAATTGTGGCCAGGTAAGCACAAGTGAAGAAAGGAGGGTTCCGCTCATGAATCACCATGAGACGGACCTTTTAAAGTTACATTTCTCACTTGTCTAGCCTAGGCAGCACAAAGTCAGATTTAGATAAACGACTGAATGCCCACAACCTTCCTCTGTCCTAATGAGCGCGACAGTCTTTAATTGGCTGAGTCTAGATATTTTTTATTAGCTCAATGGTGATGCATATGCTTTTTGTGATTTCTGGAGTCTTAGGAAGGGTAATGAAATCCCCACCCAATCTTGATTGGTGTTATAGCCCTTTAAATTCCGTTTTAAATATGCAAAGAAATTAATACACAAAATCTATAACACTTGCCAAAAAAATTTCTTTTTATTTGCGGCACAAAGAATCCTGCACAAATGATTTATTGGAGAGGAAGAAAGAAGTTTTGCGCAAAGAACCCTGCAGGAAAAATTTTCAGTGGAGTTCAGGGGGTAGAAGAGAAGACAAAAATACTTACAAAGAAATTTTGAGTGCTGACGTTAGCAATTTGATCGCGGTTCCGCGGTCAAAAGCATGCTTATGCCGCATTTCCGCGGTAGCTTGGTAGGTTTGGCCCTCCAAAATTTTCCTGTGTGCTGTTATGGTTCTCCTCTTTCTGTTCAGATCCTCTGTTTGTTGATTTGTTCACTGGGTTTACTCCAGATCCGAATCAGTCCGTATTCCGTTCATGCACAATTTGCACAAAAACCAATCAAAAAGAGCAAGATGATTTTTTTTTATTTTTAGTTTTTATATTTTCAATTTTTATAATTTTTTATTTTAATTAACCCGAAATTACAAAAAGAAAATAACTACCGTTTCCCCGGCAATGGCATCATTTGATTGTTCGCTTTTTAGTTCGTGCGTTTTAAAATTAAAGAATACCACAATCAAGACGGTGTCGCTTGGTAGCTAGCCGGTTGAGTACGGGTCGGACCACAGGGAAATGGTGTTCTCTCTTTAAGTTCTAATGAGTTAAGTCCTATTTTTGGTAGGTTTTGTTTTAAAATCTAAGAATGAGATTAATTTGATTTAAAGTCTTGCTAGGGTTAGGATTAGGTTATTTTGGAAAAGGGATTCTACTCACTGCTTTTAATGCCCTAGTTAAGAATATAGGTGTTAGGGTAATAGTCAACAAAGGGGATTAGCACGACTAGGAAGAAACTTAGTTTCTTCCTTTTGGTCCTTGTCCGTCCTTTCTTGGCTTTTAGCCCTAACCTCTAGTTAAATCAACCACAACCGGTCTAACTAGGGAATCACCGCTATCTTGTAGGATAGGGTGCTGTAGTGAGCGGTGTGTGTTTAATTTAAATAGAGTCTGTATTAATTTAAATTATAGGGGCAAGAAAAGGAGTGAGAGAGGTTTCCTTCTCTCAAACCTTCCCTATCCTAACCCTAACAAGTGAGGAATTACTCACTCATTAGGAAAGTGAAAAAAGAATTCATTTTTATAATTTTTATTTTGAAAGGCTATCTAAGTTGCAGATAATAAAAGATAGATAAAAAAATATTGCACGAATTAAATTCAGATAAACAAAACAATGCAAGATAGAAAATAAAAATACCTTTATTGATGACCTCTCAACAAGTGCATTACAAGGAAATTAAAATTTTAATCTAGGAAATTAAAATTTTAATCTAAGAAATTAAAAAGAGGTATAAAGAGAGGAATAAAGAGAGGCATGCCTAATTAGGCTTCTGGCTTTCCTATTTATAGATAGGTGAAACCCTAGGTTTTAGATCTGATCCACATTTGAATTTACAAGACTACCCTAAGAAAGCCGGGTCAAAGCACCGACACCCACCGACACGTGCTCCGACATGTGCACTGCATGGCTGCGGAACCGCGGCACATGTTTGTCCGCGGAACCGCGGCCATATTGAAGGATCTCTGGCTCCATCTTTCCGGGTTGCTTCATGTTGCTTTTTCCTTCTGTTTTCTTCACTTGGTTCCTCAGAATCTTTTCTACTTTCTTCCAGATTTCCAACAGTGCAGAATTATGTGGACTTTTACTGTGAGCTTCGTGTTGAAGTCTTGAATCTTGTGCTGCCCTTGTGCTTTGTGCATTGAACTGTCTCATGATTTTCATTTGTTCCTTGAACTGGTAGGCGGCAGCATACGGATTCATCTATTGTTGGTCGTAGTCTCACATTTGTAGCGTCTTTTCATGAATTTCACTGTAATGATCTGAGAACATGTAACCTGCAACTATTTAGCAGATATGGATCAAAAGCACCTATTTATTTGTAATGTGATTAAGAATGGGCGATATAATAATGCAAAATTCTGATTTGTGTCAATTCACTCATTATACTCATATATCAATATATTCATTTGTGTCAATTCACATTTGTATAAACGTCATATCTTATCAAATCCACCACACCTCTGTCTCAATCTCGTGTCGTGTTTATCGATCTCGATCTCGTATCCTATCATTATCAACCCATACTTGTCGTCTTCCAATTGATACTTATCATGATTCACTTCTTGTTCAATATTTGCATATATCAATCCGAGTCATCTATTTCTACATCATGTTATCTATTATACCTATATGATATTATAAATATCCATTAGTGCCAACTTCTATCATATCATCATTACTAAATCCTATAATCGTGTCCTTAAGTCCATAGCATATCTTTTATCAAAATATAATTATAAAGCGATCTTCCATATCAATGTTTGCGGGGGTGCTATACGCCATCCACCCGACTTCCCCCGTAGATATAAATCTACTCACCTGCTAAACTCCTCGCTTAGCCGAAGTCGATGTGCTTCGTCGTCTCGGAAGTCCACGCGAAAGTACCTACAATCAATACACAATCGCAATACTATTAAAATCAAGTCCGAAAACCGATACGGCACACGGATTGCTTATTGGTTAGAACCTATAGCTTACGCATGCAAAACAACCAAACAACCCTCGTCGTTAACGTACAAACGTCCAACGACGGAATCAAATCCAAATATAAATACCATGCATTCCAAATATAAAAACCAAGAATTCACATATCGGAAAAAATAACCAAAACACTCTCAAGTATTTCCCAGATTTTGGCTCAGGTAAATTGGGACTTGTTGGATATATGTATGCCCTAGAGGCCATTATGTGATACTGGATGTATCTATACATGTATATATATATATTCAGTGTGCATTCTTGCTCGACATGATAGTATGCTATCTGGTTATTCTTTATCTGACATGTTGATTTGATCATGCTTTTATTCATTCATACATGCTGATAAAGCCCTGAGGATATCGGCTTGACTACTCTGATTATGATAGAGATCATACTAGTGGGACATTTGTAGTCTATAAGCATATCCTGGAAAGTCCCTAGTCGTAGGAATATCGAGACGGGGCATTGATATACCAGAGTAGACTAGCGTATATGATACTAAACCCATACGATAGGCGATGAATGTTCCCACATTCATCGATGTTTGACATCAAGATCATATACGGGTGCTCAGTGGTGACTGGGTACACTGGAAGGACTCACCGAGAACTCCTATATGGAATTATATCTATCGTCGAATAGCAGTTCTCAGGTGACACTGGTACAGGTTAGTCTGTAGACCCGAGATCGTCATGGAGTCTTGTGTGTTCTCCCACTGTACTTTGATTGCCACCCTACCACGGCTCTACTGAGTCGTGCAAACAGGTGGCCGTTGGGTACAGTCCCGAGACACACGAAGACGATGAGCGATAGGAGGGGTTTCGTCTCTCCCAGTATTGGGAGTTGATGCTGTGCTGTGCCCGACTGGTTATAACAGCAAGTCCCTGGCCAGGGCTGCTGAGATTTGCTGATAAGTGTTATCAGTAGTTTCTCGATCTGTTATAGACCATTCACCGGCACGACTTATTGAGTTATTAGGGTCGACGTGACCATCCCTAGGCTCGATATGCAGCATATCTGACGAAGAGACCGGACTGTACGGTAGTGTTGCCAGTTGGCTCGACGGGAGTTGTAGCAGGTTCGCTTGTTGTCTTCTGATCGCTCAATACCCGGGTGGCCGTTACGTTTAGCTGACCGCTTGCGGCTTGGGGGTGCTTGATATGATCATCACCCACTGCCGGCGTATTGACGAGTCTTAGAGTCCTACATAGAAGTTACCTAGTCCAGGCGAAACGTTGTGGTGCGCGTATGCGATACGCGCTTGGACCCGATTAAAATACGTGTATAGGATACCGTATATTAATTGGACGGCTTGCTAATGGTCAGGTCGTATGTGATATGACCGGATTAGTGAATCAAGTGTTGATTTATCATTAGCTTCTCACTACAAATCCTATCTTGTTTATTTTGGATGTATGCATGCATGTATGCATTCATTCTTGTTCATGCACATATGGATGTGCATGCACACATGCATACATACATCATTTTATCATGGTTGCTTATACAATGAGAATGGTGGCAATATAAGAATCACACCATGGTTATTTTTATGGATTATTATTGTTCTTAAATTAAAGCAAAAGGAAATGAAAATGGGTTAAATCATAAAAGGTTTCTACACTCTTCCTAACCTTACCATGCTCACCTACCTTTTAACCCATGGTTTATTTTCTTTTTGTGCTTTTAACTTTAATCCAATAATATCTTTAGAGTTAACCATGGTTGGATATGAGAAAGAGAAAATATATATGCTTATTTTTCTTTTCTCTTTCAAGGGTTCCATTATTCTCTTCTTCACAAAAAAGACCACCATCTTCATCAACCTTGATGCTTTGCTCTCTACTTCTTTCAAGAGAGCAAAATACTCATAAAAATAGGATTTTGAAGTGAGATCATTAGCCACAACATCATTCTACTCAAGTTTAGCCAACTTGATTAGAGTGTTCTCTTTGTTTTTCCAAAGTTGCAAGCTTGGACGGGAAACTCCGGGTGGATCGTCGTGGACGTGAGAGGACTACTAGTGGACCTTCTTCCAACACCTAAGAGTCTAAGGAGTCAAGCAAAAAGGGAGCTACAAAGGTTGTAGTCTCTAAACCCTTTTTTTTATTAGATTAAAGTTTAGTAACCTTAATTTTCTAGGATCGATTCTTTTGCGTGTTTGTTTAGCACCATAAAAACTTAAACTTTTGGACATGTGATGCTTCAAAACTCTTCATAGGGTGCTAAACAAACCTTTCATTGGTATCAGAGCCAACCTAGAACGTTAAGCGTTGCTTTAGCGAAGTAAAAACTCCGATCGAACCAAAATACGGATTTACGGGACACTCTCTGGAAATTTTTTAAAAACTAACTTTTTTCAGAATTAAAAATTCTCAAAAAATAGAGCAGGTAAATATAAGACAAACTGGAAAATTCGAGCCAGTGAACAGTACTTTTGACCGCGGATCCACGGCCATAAAAGAGGATCTTTTACTCCATTTTGCACAGTTTTTTTCCTTACCTGCTATAGTATATTTTAAGTATGTTTAATCTGAATATGCTGTTGAAAAATTCTGGAGATGGTTTTGGACTCGTCGTTTCGATCGGAATTTTCATTTCGTTTCCTTTTCCGGGTAAACTAGAAAGTATTGAGGTGTTCGAACAACTATCATTTACTCACTTTTCACGGGGTTTGAAAATATTGGAGATACGTGCAAGTTTTGTGGTGGTCCCTCTAGAAGACAACAAACCTTAACTCGATTATGTGACCGTCTTGAACTGCCCTTTGAACCTTAGGGTTTGGGGCAGTACGGCGTGCCACATGTGAGGCGTTGGCTTGACCCTTCTACGGCTGGACCGCTACTACTGTGTCACACTCCGGTTTTTTGAACTCTGCTCAAGTGTTGAGCTTTAGTGAATCTTGAGTATTTGATCGATTGTTCGAAAAGTTTAATACTGTCTGTTTATCTGGAATGTGATACAATATGTGGAATTCATATAGTTTAGGCATGAAATACGAAATATGTGATATTTCGCATTTATGATGTCTACAGAGAATGTGGATTCCAAATATTGTAGTTTTACACTTTCTTTTCTGTGACCGTAAGTGTAGTATGTTCGATATCGCCGGTTTTGTTGCTATACATCAACGACAATCGGGGTACGCATACTTACTTACGTTGATGATATGTGATATTATGTGTTGCTGAGATATGATGTGCAGGATTGTCGCGATTGAATAGCCGGGGGGGTTTTATGTGAGATGAGAGTTTTATATTTTCATTCATGTAAATTCAAATGTAATGTAATATTGTTTTATTTGGGGCACTTCCGGGTTGAGTTTGTGTCACCAGTGTTGTATATTATTTACTTTTCCGCATTAGGATGGACCCAAGGAGGGGAGCACAGGTGACCGGGTTCAGGGGTTCAGTGGGAGGCCATCTCGAGGAGTCGGGACCGGGTCTCCTAAACTCCAGGTTTGGTAGGGTCACTTGCCGCTCTCGTAGGGGTCCAGGGTGTGGGCTTGGCTATTCATCGCGACTGTGGAATCCATATTTTCTATTCTGGCTAAATACTAAATACGGATGTCCTAGGATATCCCACGTTATATCTATATTTCTGCTGCCTGTGTTCTGTGATATCTGAGACGAATGACATATTATATATATGATATATAGTAGACGTTGCTTATGTTTTACACCCGCGCTAGTCCCGTCCCGGTATGCCGTTAGTTAAGTAACCTAACGGTGCATAACAGAACATTGCGGCGAATGCGGATGGCATAAGCGTACGTGTTATTTTCGTTTCTTTTTTTGTGATTGGCTTAAGGACTTAAATGATGGGATTACATTAATGTGATTAATGTAAAGAAAATAAACCTAAAAAGATGTTGTAGAATCGGATTTGAAAACTACTCGGCTATTTATGAAAAAGCTACATTTCAAAACTGCGGAGCTTAAGCCACTCCTTTTGAAAACTGTTTGATTCTACAACGATATCAAGTTTAAAGCGTTAAAGATTTTCTTAAAAATCATTCGCAACCCTCCGTCATTTTAGGAAGTAGAGTACTTAGTATTCGTGCT
The DNA here is from genome assembly GCA_030015575.1 of Agapanthus africanus. NCBI lineage: Eukaryota > Viridiplantae > Streptophyta > Magnoliopsida > Asparagales > Amaryllidaceae > Agapanthus > Agapanthus africanus. The sequence continues at coordinate 286,581,313 of JASDDO010000029.1, forward strand.
ACGTTTGTTGACTTTAGTTAAGGCGTAGTGTACGGTAGCTAAGTGATGTCTTCCTACACTGCATATGATGCAGATTAATTAGAACATTCATGCGACTTTGTTGACCATAGTTAAGGGTCATATGGGTGGGTCTAATTGATCAAGAAATGACGGGTAGAACTTGACTGGTACTTATGATTTGTTGACCATAGTTAAGGTCATAAGTACTAGGGGTGAAAATTACATCGGGAATTTCAAGTGTTGAAATTTGCAATGAGATTGCATACCTTCCATGTGATGGTTGGATCCCGATCCCACTGTGGGCAATAGTTGCTCCTAGGAGAGTTTTACAGTTTACAATTAGCTAACTCATTAGGTGTCTAGAAAGGTGTTAACGGGGGTCCGCCTCTGGGAAAACGAGGTTTACTCTAGTTAGGTCCGTGCGAAAGCATGGGGAACCTCCCTCAAAGTACCGACACTGGCCTGGCTGAATGGTTAGCGAAGTTGTAGACTGTAATTAATCCTGGCTAGTTTTTCTTTTTAAGGTTTGAAAGAAAAACTTGATAAAATGCAGTGGGAAACATCGATTAGACAAGATAATAAACCAATCTAATCTGTGCAAGAGCTTTCGCTGAGTGTATTCTTTTCTCTCTCTTAATGGCAGATACCAATGACTGAACTTAAGCTTCTACTAGATAAAAACAAACTGAATGGGACCAACTATAAAGACTGGCTGAGGAATCTGAAGATCGCCTTGACTTATGATAAAGTATCATATGTCCTCATGGCTTCAGCCCCGCCTGTCCCAGGTCCAAAATCCTCAGTTGCGGACATTGAAGTCCGCAAGACATGGGACGCTGACTGTGCCACGGCAAAATGCCTCACGCTTGCATCGATGGACAACACACATCAAAAGCAGCATGAGGACATGGACATTCACGGTATATTGCTCCATACAAAGGAGTTGTATGGGGAGCAATCCCGCGTATTACGATACGAAGCATCAAAGAAATTGTTTCAGATGCGAATGGCCCCTGGCACACCAGTAGGAGACCACATTCTTAAGATGATAGCTCTTATTGAAGAGCTTGAGGACCTTGGATGGACGATGGACAATGAACAATATATAGATATTATTCTGCAGTCCCTGCCCTCCACCTTTGCTCAGTTCATAGTGAACTTTAACATGCATGGCATGGAGAAGGAACTCCCTGAACTCCTTAATATGTTAAGGAGTGCAGAGAGCACTATGAAGTCAGCAAAAACTCCCGTTATGACTATTGGACAGTCTTCTTCTTCTCACCCGAAAGCTAAGGCCAAGGGAAAGAAAAAGAAGAAACCCACTAATCCTAAGGGCGGAGTTAAAAAGGTGAAGGGAAAAGGAAAGTCCAAAGCTGGAGACCCGGGGAAAGGCGAATGTTTTCATTGCCACAAGACAGGACATTGGAAACGCAATTGCACGGAGTACTTAAGTCTCAAGAAGAAGCATGGTGATGCTTCCGCTTCAGGTGCGTTTGTGACTGAAAACTGTTTTTCTATAAACTCTGCTTCCTGGATATTGGATACCGGTTCAGGTTCTCACATTTGCAATTCTATGCAGGGGCTGAGAAATAGCAAGGTTTTGAAGACAGGTGACCATACTCTCCGCGTTGGAAATGGTTCCAATGTACATACAGTTGCAGTAGGAGAGTATCACTTGGGGTTGCTATCTGGATGTATTTTGATTTTGAATCCATGTTATTTTGTACCAAGTATGCTATGTAATATAATATCAATTTCTTTGTTGGACAATGAAGGATATAATTTTGTGTTGCAGAACAATGTTATGAACATTCACCTGAATCAAATATTGGTTGGGTATGGTACGCTTAATAACGGAATATATATCCTAAATCAACACACAGTTTTCAGTATACAACACACTAATAAAAGAAAACTTTCAGAATTAAATGAAGCTTTTCTTTGGCATTGTAGACTTGGTCATATTAACGAAACAAGACTAAACAGGTTACACAAAGATGGATATTTAAACTCTTTTGAATATAAATCTTATGCGACTTGCCAGTCTTGTATCAAGGGTAAAATGACCAAAACTCCGTTTACCGGACACGGAGAAAGAGCTACTCAGCTCCTTGGCCTCATACATAGTGATGTATGTGGGCCAATGTCTACACAGGCTAGAGGCGGTTTTTCATACTTCATTACATTCACCGACGATTTCTCAAGATTCGGTCATGTATTTTTATTAAAGCACAAGTCCGAAGCTTTCGAGAAATTCATTGAATATAAACAAGAAGTAGAAAAACAAACCGGCTTGAGTATTAAGATGCTTCGATCAGATCGAGGTGGTGAGTATCTCAGTACAGAATTTGCAAACTTCCTAAAAGAGAATGGGATTCTCTCTCAGCTCACTCCTCCTTACACACCACAGCACAACGGTGTGTCAGAACGACGGAATAGGACCCTATTAGATATGGTCCGGTCCATGATGAGTGACGCTGAGTTACCAGTCTCGTTTTGGGGGCATGCATTGGAGACTGCAGCGTTTCTGCTAAACAGGGTTCCAACCAAAGCCGTGTCTACCACGCCATATGAGATATGGAATGGGAAGAGACCATCTCTTAAAAGAATTAAGATTTGGGGTTGCCCGGCCTATGTTAAAAAGCAGAATCCGGACAAACTCGAGACACGGTCAGTCATGTGTAACTTTGTGGGATATCCAAAGAATTCTTATGGATATCTGTTCTACCACAAAGAGGAACAAAAAGTGTTTGTTTCTCTGTATGCCACATTCTTGGAAAAAGAGTTTTTCACAGATAGAGATGATGGCAAGGTGGTAGATCTAGAAGAGGTTCTGGAGACACAAACTACAAATGACGATTTGGTTGAACCGGCTATTGCAACAGAAACTGAAGAACCTCGGCCACTCCGTAGGTCTGGTAGGAATTCTCGCCCACCGGAGAGGTACTACGGTTTCCTCATTGATGGTGACAGAGAAGATTGCATCATGGATGATGATGATCCTACCAGTTTTCAGCAAGCTATCACGAGTGGTGACTCTGTGAAGTGGCTGGATGCCATGAGATCCGAAATGGAGTCTATGTACACCAACAAAGTATGGACTTTGGACGTTGTACCCCCTGGGGTAAAACCTGTGGGGTGCAAATGGATCTTTAAAAGAAAGATTGGTGTGGATGGGCAGGTAGAGACCTATAAGGCAAGACTTGTGGCGAAAGGTTTTCGTCAAAGACCGGGTTTGGACTATGACGAAACTTTTTCGCCCGTAGCCATGCTTAAATCCATTCGGATCCTACTTGCTATTGCTGCTCACTACGACTATGAAATCTGGCAGATGGACGTTAAAACAGCATTTCTAAATGGAGATTTAGAAGAATGCGTTTATATGGATCAGCCAGAGGGCTTCATTGACAGTGGGAGCAGCGAGAAAGCATGTAGATTGCTTAAATCCATATATGGGTTAAAGCAGGCATCTCGGAGTTAGAACATCTGTTTCGATGATGTTATCAAAGAGTTTGATTTCATCAAAAATCCAGATGAACTTTGTGTTTATAAGAAGGCTGTAGGAAGAGCTGTCACATTCCTCGTATTGTACGTGGATGACATTCTTCTGATAGGAAATGATATTCCTATGCTACAGTCGGTCAAATCATTCTTATCACTAAGGTTCTCCATGAAGGACCTGGGTGATGCCACATACATCCTGGGCATAAGGATCTATAGGGATAGATCCAAAAAGTTATTGGGATTGTCCCAAACCAGATACATCAACACCATCCTAAAGAGATTTAGTATGGAAGACTCCAAGCGGGGTGCCTTACCCGCTTGCCATGGAGTCACTCTCTCCAAGGATTCTTGTCCAAAGACCGATGAAGAGAGAGCTCGCATGAGCATTATACCTTATGCTTCGGCAGTAGGATCTATAATGTATGCGATGTTATGTACACGCCCAGATGTAGCTTATGCACTTAGAGTTGTAAGCAGGTATCAATCCAACCCAGAGGAGAACCACTGGACAGCTGTGAAGAACATTCTTAAGTACTTGCGAAGGACTAAAGAATTGTTCTTGGTGTATGGTAATACAGATCTCCAAATGGAGGCATTTACCGATTCGAGCTTCCAGAGCGATAAGGATGACAGCAAATCTATCTCAGGATTTGTATTTACCCTCAATGGAGGGGCGGTAAGTTGGAAGAGTTCCAAACAGGATACCGTTGCAGACTCTACGATGGAGGCTGAGTACATTGCTGCAAATGATGCCGCCAAGGAAGCCGTCTGGATGAAGAAGTTCGTCTCGGAGCTAGGAGTAGTTCCAACCATTATTGATCCAATACCCTTGTATTGTGATAATAATGGGGCTATGGCATTAGCCAAGGAGCCCAGATCCCATCAGCGGTCCAGACACATCCTGAGGCGATTTCATTTGATCCGGGAGATTGTAGATCGCCGCAAGATCGAGATTAAGAGAGTAGACACAAAGAACAACGCCGTGGATCCACTCACCAAGGCCCTCCCTCAGCCACAGCATGAGCGACTTTTTGAGATGTTGGGTATGAGATACGCCAATAATTGGCCTTAGTGCAAGTGGGAGATTGTTGGATATATGTATGCCCTAGAGGCCATTATGTGATACTGGATGTATCTATACATGTATATATATATTCAGTGTGCATTCTTGCTCGACATGATAGTATGCTATCTGGTTATTCTTTATCTGACATGTTGATTTGATCATGCTTTTATTCATTCATACATGCTGATAAAGCCCTGAGGATATCGGCTTGACTACTCTGATTATGATAGAGATCATACTAGTGGGACATTTGTAGTCTATAAGCATATCCTGGAAAGTCCCTAGTCATAGGTATATCGAGACGGGGCATTGATATACCAGAGTAGACTAGCGTATATGATACTAGACCCATACGATGGGCGATGAATGTTCCCACATTCATCGATGTTTGACATCAAGATCATATACGGGTGCTCAGTGGTGACTGGGTACACTGGACGGACTCACCGAGAACTCCTATATGGAATTATATCTATCGTCGAATAGCAGTTCTCAGGTGACACTGGTATAGGTTAGTCTGTAGACCCGAGATCGTCATAGAGTATGTGTTCTCCCACTTTACTTTGATTTCCACCCTACCACGGCTCTACCGAGTCGTGCAAACAGGTGGCCGTTGGGTACAGTCCCGAGACACACGAAGACGATGAGCAATAGGAGGGGTTTCGTCTCTCCCGGTATTGGGAGTTGATGTTGTGCTGTGCCCGACTGGTTATAACAGCAAGTCCCTGGCCAGGGCTGCTGAGATTTGCTGATAAGTGTTATCAGTAGTTTCTCGATCTGTTATAGACCATTCACCGGCATGACTTATTGAGTTATTAGGGTCGACGTGACCATCCCTAGGCTCGATATGCAGCATATCTGACGAAGAGACCGGACTGTACGGTAGTGTTGCCAGTTGGCTCGACGGGAGTTGTAGCAGGTTCGCTTGTTTTCTTCTGATCGCTCAATACCCGGGTGGCCGTTACGTTTAGCTGACCGCTTGCGGCTTGGGGGTGCTTGATATGATCATCACCTACTGCCGGCGTATTGACAAGTCTTAGAGTCCTACATAGGAGTTACCTAGTCCAGGCGAAACGTTGTGGTGCGCGTATGCGATATGCGCTTGGACCCGATTAAAATACGTGTATAGGATACCGTATATTAATTGGGCGGCTTGCTAATGGTCGGGTCATATGTGATATGATCGGATTAGTGAATCAAGTGTTGATTTATCATTAGCTTCTCACTACAAATCCTATCTTGTTTATTTTGGATGTATGCATGCATGTATGCATTCATTCTTGTTCATGCACATATGGATGTGCATGCACACATGCATACATACATCATTTTATCATGGTTGCTTATACAATGAGAATGGTGGCAATATAAGAATCACACCATGGTTATTTTTATGGATTATTATTGTTTTTAAATTAAAGCAAAAGGAAATGAAAATGGGTTAAATCATAAAAGGTTTCTACACTCTTCCTAACCTTACCATGCTCACCTACCTTTTAACCCATGGTTTATTATCTTTTTGTGCTTTTAACTTTAATCCAATAATATCTTTAAAGTTAACCATGGTTGGATATGAGAAAGAGAAAATATATATGCTTATTTTTCTTTTCTCTTTCAAGGGTTCCATTATTCTCTTCTTCACAAAAAAGACCACCATCTTCATCAACCTTGATGCTTTGCTCTCTACTTCTTTCAAGAGAGCAAAATACTCATAAAAATAGGATTTTGAAGTGAGATCATTAGCCACAACATCATTCTACTCAAGTTTAGCCAACTTGATTAGAGTGTTCTCTTTGTTTTTCCAAAGTTGCAAGCTTGGACGGGAAACTCCGGGTGGATCGTCGTGGACGTGAGAGGACTACTAGTGGACCTTCTTCCAACACCTAAGAGTCTAAGGAGTCAAGCAAAAAGGGAGCTACAAAGGTTGTAGTCTCTAAACCCTTTTTTTATTAGATTAAAGTTTAGTAACCTTAATTTTCCAGGATCGATTCCTTTGCGTGTCTGTTTAGCACCATAAAAACTTAAACTTATGGACATGTGATGCTTCAAAACTCTTCATAGGGTGCTAAACAAACCTTTCAGGACTAAACAATAAAGTACAGGGGATAGGTTATAGGGTAAGTGAGCTACAGGCAAAACCACAACACTAATGGAATTTGGGGGTCCAGCGACGTCGAGAGGAAATCCGGCCTCGCCGGCCGTACTAGGGTGAAACGGGCTCGTGTTTCTGTGGTGGTCTTCTAATAATCTATCTAGGTTAATGGACTTGTTTGATTTCTTAGAAAAATCCCAGATAGCTCCAGATACCCTGTAGGCCTTAAGGTTTCACAAAACCGACACGGAACAATCCTAACTTCGTGTATCGGGTTCTAAACTCATTTTCAGGCCTCTAAATCAACCTCTAAGGTCTTGTAAACACTCTCTACACCTCAATTAATTACTTAACAGCAACTTGTAATTTTCTAAGATAACAAACCAAATTAACTCAAATTCTAAACTAAAATACGATATTTAACACAAATACATATCTAAAGTGATGGGATTACCTCATTAGTAACTTGGAAAAGTTCTTGAGTTGCCTAAAGTCTTCAAAATCCAAACTTAAATGGTTCTAAGGGTTTAGGATAGGGTTGTGCATGTTTATAGTGAAGGGGTATGAGGTTTTGGCAAAGTAATGGAGATGATGCATGGGGGTAGTGAGATTAATGAGATGAAGCAATTGAGTTGAGGAAACAATAGAGGAGGAAGGAAAGGGGCAGCCAAGTTAAATCCTTAGGCTCATTCTCTTACTCTCAAATATCTCCCCCTACACTCACTCTCTCACACAAATATCTATTTTGTTTTCTTTCGCAAAAATCCCATGGCATCTAAAACTATTCTATTCACACTCAATTCTTTGTTTTCCTTTTCTTTTCTATTCTTTTCTTTTCCCTTTTGTTTCACTAACTCACAATTCACAACACAAACACAACATGCACTAGACATGGTGCACAAGTCACGGAAAAATGTAAAAATACGGATTTTGCCAAAAATCCGATAAATATCATTAAAATAAATAAATCATTTTAATCTCTGATTAATTTCAAAATATTGGTATATACTTATACCGTTTTACGAAAAATCCCTATTCGCAAATCGAATAGTTTTCGCGAAATATATTATTTTAAATATTAAATGTAAGTGCACGGCGGCGCCTCGGCCATCTGAACGAGGCCAAAATGCGGAAACGATACTTTTACAAAACTTGTAAACCGGCACGACCACGCACTAAAATCCCGGATCGGGCCATTAACCTACTCCTAGCTAACTAGAGAAGGGGTAGAGAAATATACCGAGCGATCTATGTCCATCGGTCTTCTCGTCGTCATCCCGATCTCCCCGCGGAATCTCCGGTCTTCATCTACTCGTCGGAAGGGCACCACATCGCCGGGTTCTTTTACGGGCTCCCACCTCTGGACCGAGACAACTCGGGCATGAAGTTGGCGAGTCGACGTGTCCAAGAAAACTGTAGATGAAGTGTAGGATGGTTTGTCTCTTAGGGTTACTAGAAGTTGCCCTTTGGTGGAGGAGTAAGATATATACTTTTGGAGATGGAGCTATGCGATTTTTGCAAAGCCAAAAGATCAAAAATCCCACTTCAAAAATTTGGGACAGCCCCCATCAAATGTGGCCGGCCTAACATGGTGAAGGGAGAGAGTAAAGCAAAACGGGGGGGAAGCAATAATACATCAAAGAGAGAGAAAGGGTGATGATGATCAAGAATCATCACAACAAAAACCTCACTCCAAAAGCCATCACTCATCTCATCACACAAAAGTCAAGCAATGATTATCCAAGGAAGTCAAGTGATTGTGGAACCATCATGAAACCATTATGATGCAAAAGTCTTCTCAATTGTTAATTGCACAATTGCAAATAACGCCCTCCACCAAATTTTAGCCAAAGAAAGAAAACAAAGAAAAATGGCCGAAACGGAAAGCAGACTGGCAACTTCAGAAAACTGATCCCGTAATAAATTACAGGAAAATCCCGCGACTGTATATGCATATCCGCATTTGTATTCTGACCGAATACAAATGCAATGAGACAAAATCTACACAGTACAATACTAGGATCCTGCTTAAACTAAAGCCCGCTAGTATTATCCGTCCGATCATGATCCGTGCAATACCGCACGTATATGATCGAAGCTTGCCATATCTCCATACGGCCTCTACAGCGTTTCGCCCGAAACTTAAGAAAACGGTCTGTGGGGGACTCTAAAGACTCGTCAATCCCTTGGCTGTGGATTTAACCACTAGCACGTCAGAGGTATTAGCCATACGTAACGGGCTACCAGGTATTGACCAAAAGGGACATCGATGAGCGAACTCATCCTGACACCCTACTGAGCCTGTCAGTGTACAATATCCGTACAATCCGGTCCATTTGTCTATGAGTATCGCATGGCGGGCCTAGGGGGTTGGTAAAAGTCAGACCCCCAAAAGCGGTACAAGTCGTGTCAGAGTGTAGCCCAGAACACCCTGAGATACTACTGGAATACCTATCAGTAAATCTCCTGCCTTGGCCAAGGACTTCATGTAATGTCTCTCCTAGACACAGCGCGATCTCACCCCCAATACCGGGAGAGACGAACCCCTGCAGATCTGCTCACTGCCTCCATGTGGCTCGGGACTGTACCCAACTAAAACCTGTTTGCACGTCTCCTTTGAGCGTGGTAGGATAGTAATCAAAGTAAAGTGGGAACTCACACGAGACAAATGACGATCTTAGGTCGATGAACTAACCTGTACACATGTCACCAGGGAACTGCTATCTGACGTCTGGTTTAAGACCAACTAGCATGTTCCCGGCGAGTCCTGTCCGGTGTACTCATAACCCAATGAGCACCTGTATACATCTTAGACGAACCAACTGACACCAGTGGCTTGTGAGACCGGCTACCGCCCCTCGTCAGGGTCTCGACTGTATACACTAGTCTACTCTGGAGTATCGATGTCCTATCTCGAAACTCCCACGACTAGGGACCTTTTAAGGATGTGCTTATAGACTACCAGCTCCCACCTATATGATTGCCATCATACTGCTGGCCGTCAAGCAAGAATCCTAAGGGCTCTATCAACGCGCAATAGTGACTTGTAAGGTCACCTAAAGCAGTACACGATGATAAAAATAAACCAGATAGCATACTATCATCTTGAGTAAGACTGTCCTACCGGGATAGGTCCTCCCTCAATCATTGCAATCACGTGCCTGTGATCCAATAATTGACTCTAAGGGCACTATCTCTAACAATCTCCCACTTGCACTAAAGGCTAATTATTGCGATGTCGCATACTCACAGCCAGTGTGATACCGAACACCCAACTCCTCTACAAATCAGTCTCACAAAACCTATTTGCGAAACTATTGCGTTCGAGGAATAACCTCAGTGAGTGGATCCGCTCAGATGTTTCTTTCTATGTCTCTCTTTATCTCAAGTTAGCGGAGAAACCCATCTCTCGAAATGAGCAATACCTATCTTAGAATATGTTTGGATATCTGATGGGACCTAGCTCATAAATGAACTCCAAATCCAAACCTCTTAGACTGTATCGTCAACTGAACTTAATCAGTATCCTGTGCTATGCCTCCCTCCGTATCCCCTTGGACCACCTATCCAAAATACTTCCCCTCATCAGAAGGAAAACTATAACTCTGACAACCTCTCTGTCATCCAGGTCACCTTGGAAGCCTGGAATGATAACCGTCTCCTGAATGAGGCTGATGTTATCATATCCTTAGAACATCCACTTATGTTCTAAAACGGCTTCCGTTCGTTTCTCCAGGATTGGATCAATATCAACATATTGCATCTACTGCAAAAAACAACATCTGGTGTGGTGCTTGACATTTCATGATTAACTCAATTTCCTAAGCAAGTGATCTGCCAATCACGCACATCCCTCTCCACTTTAGTCTGTAAGACACCTTTAGAGAGGGTGACTCCATCACCTGCAAGTACACTACCGTGCCTGGAGTCGTCCATTCTAAAACACCTTCAGAATGCTGTCTAAGTACCCTGATTGGGAAACTACCCAAATCTAGATCTAAAACCATAGATCCAGTAACCAGAATGTCTTGATATTATATCCAAGTCCCATGTGGAGAAACCACTGTCTGACAACCAAAGTATAACCGATTGTAGTATAGGAATATCACTTCCTACTCTGTGTATGTCATCCAAATACCAGGACATCATACCCTACTACCTTCTTAACAGATCCATCCCCTATTCTGATGAAGTCAAACCTATGACTGTCACATCAGAAATAGATGATCTATCTCCGCTATATCTGCTTTAGTCCATAAATAGACATAAGCTACTTGTCCACTATGCTTCCGCTGCTTCCACTGACTACGACAACCCTCTGGCAGAATCATATACACGTGCACTTCTAAAGCCAGTTCAGAACGACGCTATATTCATCTTCCTGCCGGATCTCACAGTCTGGAACAACAGCAATGGCAAGTCTGGGTAAACAAGAACCTCCCTGCACCGTCTTTGAGCATACCGAAGTACCTCTCGAGTGCCTGAAGTTACCCACCTTATCTGCGGAGTGGCCAATGGAATGTCAAACCAGAATGAATCTTTACGTTCTTATTAAATTTTCAGTAATCGTTTGCGGTTCTGGAATCACTTCCAGTTCTACCATACTCCCACTACTGTTTTCTGAAAAAATCCATTTTTTTAAAAACTGTGGCGAGTGAAGAACAATATTACCATTGATCTTCCAGATGGTAGAAAGTCAACCCTCGTCATAGCCCGGGTTAACCCACAAACAGCCATTACGGAAACGTGCCTTGAGTTGTCCAGAGTATGGTTTTAATCATAAGCCGGACAACTCTCCGTACCTTAATATCGTTAAGATATGAACCGTTCTATATCCAATATAGAAACAGAGGCACTGATTTAATTGAACCAGATTCAAATCATGCAGCTGTCTCCAGTGCATGTCAACTAAATGGAAGGAGGCCTATCAGCGTTACTCAACTTAGGAATGCTTCCAATTATGAGTGACCTGAAAGAGAAACAAATTTATCAAAATCATTACTATCAACTGAATACCATACACAAGTATCTACATCTTCGATCACCTTGAAGAATCCTGATACTTGCAACATCTGATTCTCTACTTTACTCTTATACCTATAACTTCTCAAAACTTGGACCTTGTATTTCTACGAAACACATGTCTAAGAACTAGAAAAGTCACAAGTAAACCGAATATAGCACGAAGACCAACCCCTCTATCCTAATGGACACTGGACAACATACAATACTCTGTATAAGTCCCTTGAGTCTAATAACTCATTCCCTGTGTGTCGTAGGTTGAAAACTATACTTATAGTTAAGAAGAATTACACCGCTGTTCAATACTCCTTACCTAACTATCCACTGATATAGATAAATGTCATAAACATAATTTCAAAAAGGTATATCTCACTCTATAAAAATAGACGTACAGATATATCAATTTGAAATTGGTGCATAGCAACGGATATTCAAAACCAAATATTTGCCGACCGGCAAACAGCCCAGGCGATTTCCTCAAATATCACCAATTACAACGAATTCCGATATAATGAGGATGATCACCTAATTCCCAATAACTTACTCCCACTCATCATCTGTAAAACCATACAGATATGAGAATCATACCTGGTAAATACATACCCTGGAGCAAGTGTCTAATTGGAAAATCAGTTTTCTTTTAACAATACACAGTGAAACTGAAACATTGAAATGTTTCGTAGGGGTATCCGGGTATTCCTAGTAATGCCTATTCCATTATCCAGATTCACAACTGTAACCATATATTTCTTTGCCATCTCTCCAAATCCCTTCATATGTCTTTAGTCATTACCTTCTGTACACCCCTTTAAGCCAAATGGTTTTCTTCCTTCCCTACCGCTCGGCACCAGCCTATGGTTTGGAAGAAGACTATCCAATAAGCATAATGGGTGTACTGTCCTAATCCTAGGAGCACTCGCAATGCGAGAGAAGGTGAAGATAAAAGACAACCGAATAAACCTTATTCATATTTCTCCCGAACCAGAATCCATCCCCAAACTGGAACAAGTTCCTTTCGAGTTCGTATATAACCATACGATGGAGTATCCAAATAACTGTGGATCTTCGTAGTGATACGGAGTGTTCTGGAGAAATACAAATGTGAAATGGGAGTGGTAATAAATTCTTGGTTTGGTTGTGAATAGCAGTCGCAATTTACTTTGCCCTCCTTCTAATCCTTTTATTTGTCTTTACATAATACCTTTTGTACACCATCGTTAGGCTAATTGGTTTTCTTCATTCCCAACCAGTCGGCACCTGCCTATGGTTTGGAAGAAGACTATCCAATTTGCGTAATAGGTGTACTATCCCCTAATCTAAGGGTCACTCACAACCTGAGAGAAGGTAAAAGGAAAAGACAGCTGAACAGTCCTTATTCGTTTTCTCCAGAACCAGAAACCATCCTCGAATAAATTCCTTTGAGTTCGTATATAACCATACGATGGTTTTATCCAATGAAAGTGGACGTTCGTAGTAATACGGGGTGTCCTGGAGAAAAGGGTAAAAGTAGGAGTGGCAATGAGGTTTGCAACTCAGACAATCCAAAAGCCAGTGTTTAAGAAGGTTCGGTTAATTTTGGTCACTGAGTCATAGTCAAGGGTCGGGTCATGTTCGCTGCCAAAGAGAGAGAGAAAAGAAACACTCAGCGTGACTCTAACCTAGATCAGAATGGTTGTCACTTTATCTAATCAGGAAACCTCCCACTGTACCGTCAAATTCTCCTCCAAACCTGAAAGAAGAATTAGTCGGGATCACCCGAGGAGTAAACCAACTCATCAGTGGGAATCGGGATCCAACTATCATCGCATGATAACGTGATGGAATCCACTCACGTTATCACACTCCAGAAGGTATGCGCATATCTGGAAAGTTTCAGTTTCTTTAGAAACTCCCGATGTGATTTTTACCCCATGCTCTTATGACCTTGACTTTGGCCAACAAATCATAAGTCACATGTCAAGTTATATCCGTCATTCTCCACGTTGATTTGAACCCACCCGTACCTACCCTTGACTTTGGCCAACAAGGCAGTACGATTGTCCCAAACCAACGCATCTATCTATGCTGCATATGAATATCTAATAGCTACCAATCACTGTGCCTTGACTTTGGCCAACAAACACAGCTTGAATATTATTGACTATCCATATGAAACGACGGAGGGCTACGAATGGTTTTTGGCGAAAAACCTTTAACGTAATGAACTTGATATCGTTGATGGAACCGGATAGCTTTTATAAAAATATAGTGGCAGAAACCTTTGCTAAAGAGGTCACTCCCGGTGAAAGGATCTCGGCTCTTTCCCCGTAGAATGAGGTGCAGGATATTCTAACTGAATACCACGATGCAAAGAAAAAGTAAACGACTATAGTGAAGTTATTGCCCTGACGCAAACTTCTGTCCAAGGGGTCACTCCCGGTGAAAGGATCTCGGCCTTTGCCTCGTCGACTGAGGTGCAGGATATTCCAACTGAATACCACTGTGCAAAACAAAAGTGAACGTCCTTGCAATAACAGCTTTTTGAAAAATGTTCCAACAACATCAGAATAGGTTTGTTTAGCTTGCATTGATCCGATTCAATGTAGTCCCATCAATTGATCACACCAATAAAGAACGAAAATAATGATGTACGTATATGCCATCCGCATTCGCCACTGGGTCCCGTCATTACCCGTTAGGTTACTTAACTAACGACAGAGCGGGGACTGGACTAGCGCGGATGCAAAACATATACAACATCTACTAGTATATATATCAATATATAATATTCGCTCAAGGCGTGATAAAATGCAACATCACAGAAATGTAATAAGCATCACAGAACAATACAGATATCTGGGATCCCCGGGTTTCATAGAGCCGCTACTGAAACCCGACGTTCCCCTGGTCGTGTGGATAGCCTGTGCAATGAAATCCTAGACCCCTACAAGCGCGGCAAGTTACCTGCCAAAACCTGAAGCGAGGTAGCCCCCTACAGCAACGTGAAAGGACCACCCAGCACTTCACGGAATCCGATAACTTGGGCACCCCTCCTTGGGTCAACCTGTACCCTCTACGAGTGCGGCGAATAGCCCGCCAATTCTAGAGTGAAGCCCCCTCCGTCTCAACGCCATGAGATGCGGGCCCGTTGCCCTCTAGAACCCGGCTATCCGAGCACCCCACCATGAGGTAATCCTAGTATAGAAAGTAAAATATACATACAACGGGTACATCGACCTCATCCTGGTCGTGCCCCAAAAGAATAATATACAAACAAGCAGTGACGGCAGTCCACATGTCGGACGCTCGTCCCGCAATATCAAATGTACATAAAAATACCAAAACTGTACTAACATTGCATCCAGGCTATCCCCCACGACCAATGCGCAACATCACAGCACAACACAGAACATCAACGTGAATGTCACGTTCGCAAATCCGTCTAAAAGGGCTATAGCAGTTAGACAGGATTTACCGATCAAATGACATTCACGGTCGCAGATATAATGTAAATACTGTAAACTAACATGTTTAAAATTTTCGATCGATCAAATTTACCGAAGTGGGCCCCAAGCACTATTGTAGCACTCAAAGAAAATCTGGGCCCAAAAAGAATATTCCAAAAACCCCATTTTCAACTCAGAAGCCCACTGTAAAAATTTGATGCAATGAACAGTCAAGGTAGCAGCAGAACCGCGGCCAATGCATGGGTTTGGCCGCGGTTCCGTGGTGGAAAAGTGACTTCACGCGACCAAATTTTCACAGAATGCTTAGAATTCCCTGCACGTATTTCTGCAATGTACTGAAAAAATTTTCGAGCCAAAAAAAATTCGACAGAAAAGTGATGCATGAAAAACGTGGTTTTTGGAAAATCCGATCGATCGAACTTGTAAACATGTTATAGCAAGCTAGACTAGGTTAATGGCGTGGCTCTGATACCAGTGTAAGTGCACGGCGGCACCCCGACCTTCTGAACGAAGCCAAAATGCAGAAACGATACTTTTACAAAACTTGTAAACCGGCACCACCGTGCACTAAAATCCTGGATCGGGCCATTAAGCTACTCCTAGCTAACTAGAGAAGGGTAGAGAGATATACCGAGCGATCCGTATCCTTCGGTCTTCTCGCCGTCGTCACGATCTCCCCGCGGAATCTCCGGTCATCATCTCCTCGTCGGAAGGGCACCACATCGTCGGGTTCTTTTACGGGCTCCCACCTCTGGACCGAGGCAACTCGGGCACGAAGTTGGCGAGTCGACGTGTCCAAGAAAATTGTAGATGAAGTGTAGGATGGTTTGTCCCTTGGGGCTACTAGAAGTTGCCCTTTGGTGGAGGAGTAAGATATATACTTTTGGAGATGGAGCTATGGGATTTTTGCAAAGCCAAAAGTTCAAAAATCCCACTTCAAAAATTTGGGACAGCCCCTATCAAATGTGGCCGGCCTAACATGGTGAAGGGAGAGAGTAAAGCAAAAAGGGGGGAAGCAATAATACATCAAAGAGAGAGAAAGGGTGATGATGATCAAGAATCATCACAACAAAAACCTCACTCCAAACACCATCACTCATCTCATCACACAAAAGTCAAGCAATGATTATCCAAGGAAGTCAAGTGATGGTGGAACCATCATGAAACCATCATGATGCAAAAGTCTTCTTAATTGTTAATTGCACAATTGCAAATAACGCCCTCCACCAAATTTCAGCCAAAGAAAGGAAACAAAGGAAAATGGCCGAAACGGAAAGCAGACTGGCAATTTCAGAAAACTGATCCCGTAATAAATTACAGGAAAACCTCGCGACTGTATATGCATACCCACATTTGTATTCCGACCGAATACAAATGCAACGAGACAAAATCTACACAGTACAATACTAGGATCCGGCTTAAACCAAAGCCCGCTAGTATTATCCGTCTGATCATGATCCATGCAATACCGCACGTATATGATCGAACCCTGCCATATCTCCATACGGCCTCTACAGCGTTTCGCCTGAAACTTGAGAAAATGGTCTGTGGGGGACTCTGAAGACTCATCAATCCCTTGGCTGTGGATTTAACCACTAGCACGTCAGAGGTATTAGCCATACGTAACGGGCTACCAGGTATTGACCAAAAGGGACGTCGATGAGTGAACTCATCCTGACACCCTACTAAGTCTGTCAGTGACAATATCCGTACAGTCCGGTCCGTTCGTCTATAAGTATCTCATGGCGGGCCTAGGGAGTTGGTAAAAGTCAGACCCCCAAAAGCGGTACAAGTCGTGTCGGAGTGTAGCCCAGAACACCCTGAGATACTACTGGAATACCTACCAGTAAATCTCCTGCCTTGGCCAAGGACTTCGTGTAATGGCTCTCCTAGACACAGCGCGACCTCACCCCCAATACCGGGAGAGAAGAACCCCTGCAGATCCGCTCACTGCCTCCATGTGGCTCGGGACTGTACCCAACTAAAACCTGTTTGCACGTCTCCTTTGAGCGTGGTAGGGTAGTAATCAAAGTATAGTGGGAACTCACACGAGACAAATGACGATCTCAGGTCGATGAACTAACATGTACACATGTCACCAGGGAACTGCTATCTGACGTCTTGTATAAGACCAACTAGCATGTTCCCGGCGAGTCATGTCCGGTGTACTCATAACCCAATGAGCACCTGTATACATCTTAGGTGAACCAACTGACACCAGTGGCTTGTGAGACCGGCCACCGCCCCTCGTCGGGGTTTCGACTGTATACACTAGTCTACTCTGGAGTATCGATGCCCTGTCTCGAAACTCCCACGACTAGGGACCTTTTAAGGATGTGCTTATAGACTACCAGCTCCCACGTATATGATCGCCATCATACTTCTGGCCGTCAAGCAAGAATCTTAAGGGCTCTATCAACACGCAATAGTGACTTGTAAGGCCACCTAAAGCAGTACACGATGATAAAGATAAACCAGATAGCATACTATCATCTTGAGTAAGACTGTCCTACCGGGATAGGTCCTCTCTCAATCATTGCAATTACGTGCCTGTGATCCAATAATTGACTCTGAGGGCACTATCTCCAACATTAAATTTACAAAAATAATATTTTATATTTCTGAAATGTTACAGTTTTCCCCCTTAAATAAATTCGGTCCCCGAATTTAAAATTTAACGTCCTAAATATTAAAACATTTCAATAATTAGCTCAAACCTACGGGGCTCTGAAATCACGGAAGATACAGAAATATCACAGCGCATCATGTGCGCCTGAAAACGAGTGCGAAACTCAAAATCAAACTCCGTCAAGCGTCACGCAATCATCGGAGTTATAAAGGAGATGCAAATCTCGAAATCCAATACCATACTCAATGATGTTATAACCAAAATCATAATACATATATATAGCACGCATCTTTGTAAAACAGTTTCAAAACTGAATAAAACACATGCAAACTCTTTCCCAAATCTCCGTGCTATGCGTAGCTCACGGCACAAATGGCGGACGATCATTGTAAAATAGTAAATATATACTTATATATGTTTTGCTCAAATTATACGTCCTGCCTTTTTGAAATATCCCAGAAGGTTCTCTTTATAAAATTTCATGTCACTCGCGGACACATACGAAATAGTGAGACTATAGCCCCTTTCTTTTGAAAACCTCTTGGTAAATTTTCATGCATGCAAAAGTACTCAGGCACCGTCCTCAAACCAGGCCTGCTCGGCTACTATATAATATAGTATCAATCATCAAAACGTGATACTCATAAATAAAATCAGCCTCAAAAGGCATATCCAACATCACATGCGTCTGGTGCGCACGGAAAACCAAATCCAATACATGTGCCATGAATATGCACAAAAGCAAAACTAAGTGCAACGGGTGTGCACGAAAGCATCTGTCAAGTGCAACGGATGTGCACGATAACAATATCAAATGCATCTATAGTGCACGAAAATCTCAACCCAGTGCAACTAACATGCACGAATGAAAATCCCAATCAAGTGCATCCAACATGCACGAATAAAATCTCGATCGAGTGCACCCGGTGTGCATAAAATATCATATCATGCGCCCAATGTGCGCGAAAATCCAAATCAAGTGCATCAGGTTCGCACAAAACATCCAATGCAATAGTATGCACGATAACAAACATCAAGTGCAGACGCTCACGAAAACATAAATCTAGTGGAACAAATGCACAAAATACAAATCTGGTGCAACCAATGCACAAAATACAAATCCGGTGCAACCAATGCACGAAAACTCATCAATATCTTAAATGCTCACCAAAAACAACACCGAGTATACCAAGGTGTATAGAATCATAAATGTGTGCAACTGTGTGCACAAAACATGAATCAATGCACTGCAAGAACATATAAGCTATACCTAGTGCAAAATTCAAATCAAGTGCGTATAACATGCACGAAATTGAAATAGACAGTATCGAATCCACGAAACCATGATTACGTGCAACAAAGGCACAAATCGATACCAAGTGCAATAAGTATGTAGCGGTGTATAAGACATAAATCAAGTGCAATAACTGTGCACAAAATATAAATCTCCAATAGGTGCAACCATGGCTCACAAAAACATAAATCACGAAACCCAATCATCGAAACTCAAGTCCAAGCGATAAAAGTGTGATACTCGGATCACAAACGCAAATCGCAATAACTAATATTGAGGTACACCTCCTACAATGTCGAGAAATATGCCGGTGTGCCCAAACAGGCAGAGCAAGATCATCTACTTGCCTTCTGCTCACGGTCTGGCATCTCCGGTCTCTGGCTTCCTTGTTCCTCTATGGATTACCAATCTCGCAATCTTTCTGCTCGTCGGCCCGGTCAGGTGTACTAACGGAACAGTCCCACTCTGGAACTCCTCTGATCACCGTTTGGCCAATCAACATAACCACTCTAAAACGACACATTACTGATGGCGGCATCTGGCCCTCTGAATACGCACGCTATAACTGACCCTGGGTGCAAATCTCTATCGCTGTGGCGTCCTGGAAAGAATCTGCTCACGGCTTGTTCCGATCTCACCTATGCCGAACTATACGAAGGTTGGCACTCTGGCGTAACTCTTTTCTTATAACCGGACAGCTGTGTCCTCAGCACGGCTTTCCTCCGGAATTTGGCTGTATCTAACGCCTCTGCACACATACCAATCCTCTGGCATCAACGGAGAGTAACAACCGCTCGTTAACATCTCGCACGAACCTCTTGTTCCACTCTTCTTTATTATCGTCCACTTCGATGTCATCTCTTGCTGTCTGCATATTGCAATTCATTCTCGGCTACGGTCAATCTGGAGTCTCTCACACGAACTAGACATTAAGAACTCGGTATCTTTACCACTCTGTAGAAGATATCTAGCCGAACACATCCTCGAGAACTCGTCCAAATCATCGGAGGAATACACTTTATTCGTCCGTTCTCGATCAACTCACAACGCATCTGGGTGAGGTCCTTCTATCTGAAACCGGTCAACTTACCGATCTCACATCGAAGCATCTGACGAACAACTTCCTTTCTTGATCGATCTACTCTAGATCTAAGTAAGATCCTTCAATTGGAATCCTTCAACTCAACTGAGCCTGCATCGGCACATCAATGACAAATCATAATAGTCGCTCCACTCGAGATAGACTAGCTACCTCCTGTCACATCTCTGCCTAAAAGCTCCAGCGGTTTCAGCTCATCAACTCTGGAATCAACATCCCATCAATCTCAGTAACAGCTGGGTCATCTATCTGCACGGTAGACAACATCACGATCTCTGAAGTAGGCTGTACATCAACAGTCCTCTCAATCTGGCAGCCTCTATCAATGGCCCGATCATCCGGTACAAAACCGAACACTCACCACAAATGAGAGATCACAACATAACACTATACCTACACGTCCCTATGTCACCAGAAAACAACAATGGTCAGTCCTCGTCCATGACAAGCTCGCCCTGACCGCAACACTAGCAGCAGCTCAATCTACGCTCAAACCATGGTGATAGGAACCTCAAGCAGGTATCGAAGAAGATAGATCAATGAATGAAAGAAATCAACAGATCCCAAATGGATATATGATCAAAGGAACGAATAGTATCAAAGATCTCAAGATATGTACATCCTAAGGTTTCTTAAGTGGAGTATCGTATCGTAAATATGCCGTGGAATATACGTACGGTATGTTACTCTACTCAAGCTACCTACTCCATCAATCAAGGTCAACTTATGAAACGAAAGTTTGGGTCTAATACCCCCCCCCCCCCGTTAAGTCTAAGTTCCGTAAGGTCAAGCCTAGGTTCCGAAATATATACATCCTAGACTTCGCATAGTCAAACCCAGACTCAAACCAAGGTTAAACCTAACGCTCTGATACCAACTTTGTCATGACCCGTAATTTAGCACGTGACCGGCATTTAAATTACGCAACATCTAAAGGCATGACATAAATCAAGTAAGCCGAAGCCCAGAAAATCTAAACCTTTTTGGGGAAAATAGTAGGGGTGCAGTTTTGAAATAAATGTATAATGAATCATGTTCTTCTTGAAATGCATAGCTAATGAAACATGAAAATGCAAGTGGATTATGCTAGAGTTGAAAACATGTTTCGTCTTAAAAAAAAATTGGGCAGCACCTCCCTCATATATTTTGATCCAAACACATATACACAATAATATATAGGCATCCCCAAGCGGGAGCTAGCTCTTCGCCAGTCGGCGGAATCACAACCACGCAATAACATATATACGACGCCCAACGGTGAAGAAACAACCCAGAAAGAACAAATAAAGAAGCAAGACATCAAAACTCAAGAAAGCGATCATAACCCATCGCTCTAAGTCTCGCACAAACCCAAGTCTGACTAGGTCTACCAATATACAATTTCTAGTCTCTAATCTGATCTGATGTGATGGAGTTTATCTAGATACAAAGTAATATAACAGTAAGAGAGTGAGCACGATCCAACATGTATCCCACCTACCGAAGCAAAGCACCCTGGAAGAAGCTGTGTGCCATCAATACCGCAACTGATCCCAAGCGGTCAAGCCTACAAGAACTGTGGCACAATAGAAGTGAGTTGCCAACTCGTGAGTAGAAAACATCAGCAAGTAGAAATCTAATAAAACAATGATTTCCTAGGTCACTATATCCTGAAGGTAATACTATGATATCACTATATCCTGAAGGTAATACTATGATATCTAGGGTGACCACATATGCCTATATGTCAACAATCGATAAATGCAATGACATATATAAATAAACATCTGATATCATATGCCTATACGCCTGTGGATATCATCCACGTGTCCATCAACGACATAAATAATATCATGGAACCTGAGTGTCCCACGCCGACACTTGAACATCATGAAAACATAAGCCTGTAATATATGTATATATGAGGATATAAACCACGTGTGTCCATCAACGACACATCAAAATCATGGAACCTGAGTGTCCAACACCGCCACTCGAAACATCATGAAAACCCGTGTCCAGCATCGACACGTAAATCCTCATATCTCAGGCGCCGCATCCTCAGATCGGTCCTCATATCCATCTCATATCATAACTCTAAAACGGTATCCTCCGGATATCTGCCGAGCTCTATACAATCACCGGTAGGTAGTGTTCCTTCTGCCAGGCTCATCTTCTACACCACAAAAATCATTTCTTGCACCGGGGTACCATACCGGGTCCATCATGTACCCGCAAACGGCATCTGCCAACTCCTCGAATCGAGTCTCGAAAACAAGCTCAGAACTGAGAAAACTCATGGTGGACGTCTCGAAATATCATATCAAGAGAAACCGGATTTTTAAAACAATACATCATTTCCTTCGAAATATACCACGGTTCTCAAATCCAGAGATCTCATAAAAACAGCATCTCAATGCATATAACCATAAAGTACAATGTATGCAACATAAAGTAGTAATATGAGCATATCGATATATCTTGCAAGCGTGTCAAGTGATAATACTGAACAATGAATGTACTTTTACGGTTAAGAGTAAAATCATGATATGGCAGTTCTACTATGTAAGTAGCATGGCAATTACCGATGATGAATGTGTGTGAGCCGGCAAATCTGTGTATGTGTAACATGCGCATCAACGGTAATTGTGCAGGTGTACTAGCAATGATGTCATATAACATTAAATACTGAAAACATGATAGGTATCACACGAGATATAATATCCTACACAACATGAACAATAAATGGGTATATCTACCTACACAAGGATCATACGGTCACTTTTTAAACGATATACATCGTCATTTTGAAAATAGGTATAGTTCAGGTGGCAATCTTTATATCGGCGATCCCGCCTCATAACATCCGGTATGAAAATAATCATCGATCATCATCCTCAAATCACTAGCGTGGATCAATCATTCGGTACATCTCATCGCGTATGGTAATCCATCGTACGGGGTCATCAAACAGAATAGGGAATCTATCGACCTATACACTAATGAGGGTACGAATATAAAGTCTTGTATGGCATATCACTCATTATACTCATATATCAATATATTTATTTGTGTCAATTCACATTTGTATAAACGTCATATCTTATCAAATCCACCACACCTCTATCTCAATCTCGTGTCGTGTTTATCGATCTCGATCTCGCATCCTGTCATTATCAACTCATACTTGTCATCTTTTAATTCATACATATCATGATTCACTTCTCGTTTCATATTTTCATATATCAATCCGAGTCATCTATATCTACATCATGTTATCTATTATACCTATATGATATTATTAATATCCATTAGTGCCAACTTCTATCATATCATCTTTACTAAATCCTATAAGCATGTCCTTAAGTCCGTAGCATATCCTTTATCAAAATATAATTATAAAGCGATCTTCCATATCAATGTTTGCGAGGGTGCTATACGTCATCCACTCGACATCCCCCGTAGATATAAATTCACTCACCTGGTAAACTCCTCGCTTAGCCGAAGTCGATGTGCTTCGTCTTCTTGGAAATCCACGCGAAAGTACCTATAATCAATACACAATTGCAATACTATTAAAATCAATTCCGAAAACCGATACGGCACATGGATTGCTTATAGGTTAGAATCAATAGCTTACGCATGCAAAACAACCAAACAACCCTCGTCGTTAACGTACAAACGTCCAACGACGGAATCAAATCCAAATATAAAAACCACGCATTCTAAATATAAAAACCAAGAATTCACATATCGGAAAACATAGCTAAAACACTCTCAAGTACTTCCCAGATTTTGGCTTTGGTAAATTGGGACTAAACAAGCAAGTACAGGGGATAGGTTATAGGGTAAGTGAGTTACAGGAAAAACCACAACACTAATGGAATTTGGGGGTCCGGCGACATCGAGAGGAAATCCGGCCTCGCCGGCCGTACTAGGGTGAAACGGGCTCGTGTTTCTGGGGTGGTCTTCTAATGATCTATCTAGGTTAGTGGACTTGTTTGATTTTCTTAGAAAAATCCCAGATAGCTCCAGATACCCTGTAAGCCTTAAGGTTTCACAAATCCAATACGGAACAATTCTAACTTCGTGTATCGGGTTCTAAACTCATTTCCAGGCCTCTAAATCAACCTCTAAGGTCTTGTAAACACTCTCTACACCTCAATTAATCACTTAACAGGAACTTGTAATTTTCTAAGATCACAAACCTAATTAACTCAAATTCTAAACTAAAATACGATATTTAACACAAATACATATCTAAAATGAAGGGATTACCTCATTAGCTACTTGGGAAAATTCTAGAGTTGTCCAAAGTCTTCAAAATCCAAGCTTAAATGGTTTCAAGGGTTTAGGATTGGGTTATGCATGTTTATTGTGAAGGGGGTATGAGGTTTTGGCAAAGGAATGGAGAAGATGCATGGGGGTAGTGAGATGAATGAGATAAAGAAATTGAGTTGAGGAAACAATGGAGGAGGAAGGAAAGGGGCAGCCAAGTTAAATCCTTAGGCTCACTCTCAAATATCTCCCCCTACACTCACTCTCTCACACAAATATCTATTTTGTTTTCTTTCACAAAAATCCCATGGCATCTAAAACTATTCTATTCACACTCAATTCTTTGTTTTCTTTTTCTTTTCTATTCTTTTCTTTTCCCTTTTGTTTCACTAACTCACAATTCACAACATAAACACAACATGCACTAGACATGGTGCACAAGTCACAGAAAAATGTAAAAATACGGATTTTACCAAAAATCCGATAAATATCTTTAAAATAAATAAATCATTTTAATCTCTGATTAATTTCCAAATATTGGTATATACTTATACCATTTTATGAAAAATCTCTATTCTCAAATCGAATAGTTTTCGCGAAATATATTATTTTAAATATTAAATTTCCAAAAATAATATTTTATATTTCTGAAATGTTATAAACTCCCATGAATCCAGTAAGTAACACTACCGTACAGTCCGGTCTCTTCGTCTGATATGTCGCATATCGGGTTTGGAGGTGGTAAACGTCAAACCCCAATAACTTGATAAGTCATGCCGATGTGTGGCTCATAACGGGTCGAGAAACTACTAATAACACTTACCAGTAAATCTCATCATTAGCTCTGGCCAGGGACTTCCTGTTATAGCCAACCGAGCATAGCGCAACATCAACCCCCAATACTGGGAGAGACGAAACCCCTCCGATCGCTCATTGCCTCCATGTGACTCAGGACTGTACCCAAAATCCACTTGTTTGTATGCTCTCTTGAGCGTGGTTGGGAGGAAATCAAAACACAGTGGAAATCACATAAGACTCTATGACGATCTCGGGTTTACAGACTAACCTGTATTAGTGTCACCAGAGAACTGCTATCTGACGATAGATATAATACCATCTAGGAGTCTCGATGAGTCATGTTCGGTGTACCCATTCTCCAATAAGCACCTGTGTTCAATCTTTGATGTCAAACACCAATGGCTGTGGGATCAACCATCGTCCCATACAGGGTCAAGAAACGTACACACTGGTCTACTCTGGAATATCGATGCCCTGTCTCGATACTCCCACGACTAGGAATAATTAAAGGATGAACTAATGGACTACCCTGGCCCCGCTAGTATGATCTCTATCATAGTCCTGGTAGTCAAGTACACATCCTAAAGGCTTTATCAACATGTAAGAGAGAGACAGTATAAAGATACAAGTATAAATGTTTAGATAAAGAGTAACCAGATAGCATATTATCATGTCGAGCAAGAAAGTCCTATCTATATATGTCCAAGCATCCACTATAACATACAATCATGTACAATAATGGCCTCTAGGGCATACATACAACTAACAAGTATTAGGGTTTAACATGATATAAAACAAGATCTATGCTAAGTGATGGAACTACAACCTTTGTAGACCAAGTCCTTCTCTTCTCAAGCTCCGGGTAGTAGTCCCTACGAATCCTCATAGCTCCACTTGAAGAAGGAACAAGCTTGCTTCGCGATCTTCGTGTCGAAGATGATCCATCTTGAAACTTCTCTAATTCAAGCTACCTCTTCACTAATCTACTATTAGTGAATGAAACAACCTATACTTAATGGGTAATTGAGTGTAGGTTGATGAAATAAGGTGTTAATTATCTCACTTGGATTACTCTAAAGCCTTAGGGTTCACAACACATGTGAGGGTTAGGGATTTGAGGAGGAAGAAGAAGAAGATGAGACAGCAAAGGAAAAGACCTAAGCATAAACTCTAGTAAGTGAAGAATGGCTTAAATCTCCTCTCACTTATTGAAGCATGGAATTAAAAACAAATAATAAATCCAACCATACTTCAATAGTGAATGCAAATGAATAAAATAATGAACAAAGCCATGTTTCACCCATGCCCAAAATATCTCCCATTTTCCACCTCTTTTTCTATTTTCTCAAAATAGAAAATCATGCTTCATAATATATATATATATATATATATATATATATATATATATATATATCTCACATATATATATATATATTAATATATATAAAAAAAGAAGAAAATAATTAGTGAGCAATAATATTAGTTAATATATAATTATATCAAATATAAATATATATCATATTATCAAATCAACAATTGATTCAATTCCGGTTAAATCACATATAACCAACTAATATCATTTATCTGTATATCATATTATCAAATCAATACTTGATTCAATAATCCGGTTATATCACATATGACCTAACCGATATCAAATGTTGGCAGATTAGAATCGGTATCATTTACTCATATTTAATCAGGCTCCCGCATATATCAGCATATGTCCCCTACTTCGTTTCGCTTGAACTAAGAAACCTCTGTGTGGGACTCTAAAAACTCATCAGTACGCCAGCAGTAGGTAATGATCATATCAGTTATCTACAAGCCGTCAGCGGTACTAGCTGGACGTAACGGCTACCCAGGTATTGAACGATTAGAAGAACAACAAGAAAGCTTGTCCAAACTCCCATATAGCCTATAAGTAACACTTACCGTACAAACCGGTCTCTTCGTCTGATATGTCGCATATCGAATCTAGGTATGGAATTGTCAGACACCAGTAACTTGATAAGTCATGTCGATGTATGGCTCATAACGGTTCGAGAAGCTATTGATAACACTTATCAGTAAATCTCATCAGCCCTGGCCAAGGACTTACTGTTATAGCCAATCGAGCATAGCGCAACATCAACCCCTTATACCAGGAGAGACGAAACCCCTCATATCGTTCACTGCCTCCATGTGACTCGGGACTGTACCCAAAATCCACCTGTTTGCACGACTACTTTGAGCTGTGGTAGGGAGGAAATCAAAGCACGGTGGGAACAACACAAGACACTATGACGATCTCGGGTCTACAAACCAACCTGTCCTAGTGTCACTAGAGAACTGCTATTTAACGATATGTATGTTACCATCTAGGAGTTCTCAGCGAGTCGTGTTCGGTGTACCCATTCTTTAATGAGCACCTGTGTACAATCTTTGATGTCAAACACCACTGGTAATGGGATCAACCATCGCCCCTACAGGGTCAAGAAACGTACACACTTGTCTGAAAGTGTGTCTTAGCACCTCTACTAGGTTTCCATATGCATCAAGTATGCAATTTTAAAAAATCTAGATGTCTAAGCTACACTAACATAGAATCGAACTAGAAAATTAGGGTTTGTAAGTAAGTAAACAAGTTTTACACTAAGTAAATAGAGAATACAACCATTGTAGACCGGCCCTTCACTTCTAAAGCTCCAAATAGTAGTCCCTAGAACTCTTCTTAGGCTCCATTTGGTGAAAGGAACGAGCTTGCTAATGGATCTTCGATGCCGAAGATGATCCACCTTGAAATTTCTCTAACTCAAGCTACATTTTCACTAATAAAGAATTAGTGAAGCAAACAACCTAATCTTATGGGCTAGATGATAGTAGGTTGATGAAGTAGGAATTTTGCTCACTTTAGAAATCTATTTCTCTTTTTATTTCTTCAACTCAAGAAAACCTAGAGAGGAAGAAGATGAAACTTGGGTGAAGAAATATCTCAAGTGATAAGTGTGAGAGCTAACCATGAGATAAAGATAAAATAGTTGGGTGAGAAAATATCCAGTGTAAAATAAAATTAGTGGAATGAGTCATGGCTTCTACATGCTTCTACAAGCATCTAAGCCATGCTCATCATCCACTAATTTTTATTTCGCTTTAAAATAAATCATCCAATATTATCCTTGGCTCTAGTGTAAGTCTCATACACCCATGTTCAATGTATCATCAAGCATGATACAATATTATTTTATATATATAAATATATATATATGATATATACATATATACAATTATATATAGCAAGAGAAGAAAATCATCAGTGAACAAAATATTAGTTAATATATAAATATATCATATATAAATATATATTAAATTATTAAATCAACACTTGATTCAAAAATCCAGTTATATCATAGATAACCGACTAATATCATTTATATGTATATCAAATTATCAAATCAACACTTGATTCAATAACCCGGTCATATTACATATAACCGACAAATATTCAATACTACATTAAATCAAGACTTAATTCAATAATCCGGTCATATCATATATAACCGGCCAATATTAAATATATATATACATATAACTTATCATTGAATCAACACTTGATTCAACAATCTGGTTATATCACATATAACCTAACCGATATCAAATATCGTAAGATTAGAATACGGTATCACATACTCGTATTTAATCAAGCTCCCGCACATATCAGCATATATGCCCTACTTCGTTTCACTTGAGCTAGGAAACCTCTGTGTGGGACTCTAAAGACTCGTCAATATGCCAGCAGTAGGTAATGATCACATCAGTCACCCACAAGCCGTCAGCGGTACTAGCTTGACGTAACGGCTACCCAGGTATTGAGCGAATAGAAAATCAACAAGCAAGCTTGTCCAAACTCCCACAAAGCCTATAAGCAACACTTACCGTACAGTCCGATCTCTTCGTCTGCAATGTCGCATATCGAGTCTAGGGGTGGAATCGTCAGACCCTAGTAACTTGATAAGTCATGCCGATATGTGGCCTATAACCGTTCGAGAAACTACTGATAACACTTACCAGTAAATCTCATCAGCCCTGGCCAGGGACTTGCTGTTATAGCCAATCGAGCATAGCGCAACATCAACTCCCTATACCGGGAGAGACGAAACCCCTCCTATCGCTTACTGCCTTCATGTGACTCGGGACTGTACCCCAAATCCACATGTTTGCATGACTCCTTTGAGCCATAGTAGGGAGGAAATCAAAGCACAGTAGGAACCACACAAGACACTATGAAGATTTCAGGTCTACAGACTAACATGTACCAGTGTCACCAGAGAACTGCTATCTGACGATAGGTATGGTACCATCTGGGAGTTCTCGGCGAGTCCTGTTCGGTGTATCAATTCTCTAATAAGCACCTGTGTACAATCTTTGATATCAAACACCAATGGATGTGCGATCAACCATCGCCCCATACAGGATCAAGAAACATACACACTAGTCTACTCTGGAATATCGATGCCCTGTCTCGATATTCTCTCGACTAGGAACTGTTAAAGGATGTGCTTGCGGACTACACAAGCCCTACTAGTATGATCTGCATCATAGTCCTGGTAGTCAAGCCAACATCCTAAGGGCTTTATCAACATGTATCAGAGAGACAGTATAATTATTAGATATGTATGCCCTAAAGGCCATTATTGTATATGTATACATGTGGATGTTATGGATATGTATGTACAGGACATTCTTGCTCAGTTATATAGTATATTGTTTCCGATGTCTTTATCGGGATATGAGTATTTGTTTTTATAGTTGCTTTATCCAGCTTACACATATTGATAAAGACATGATTCAGTAGTATATTATTATGGTTTGACTTTATCTTAACATGGAATATGTCATACACATATTGCGGCTACATTTTGATAAAGCCCGTAGGATCTTGCTTGACTACCTGCATTGTGATGGCGATCATACTTATGGGAGCAGGGTAGTCCATAAGCACATCCTTAAATGGTCCCTAGTCGCGTCAGTATCAAGATTGGGCATTGATACTCTAGAGTAGACTAGTGTATACGTTTCTAGCCCCGACAAGGGGCAGTGGTTGGTCCTGCATCCATTGGTCAGATGCACCTAAGATTGTATACAGGTGCTCACTGGGTGTGAGTACACTGGATGGACTCACAGAGAACTTCCAGATAGTACTATACCTATCGTCAAATAGAAGTTCTCAGGTGACATGTGTCCAAGTTAGTCTTCGGACCTGAGATCATCATTTGTCTCCTGTGAGTTCCCACTGTGCTTTGATCACTACCCTACCATGGCTCTACTGAGTCGTGCAAACAGGTTTTGGTTGGGCACAGTCCCGAGCCACGTGGAGGCAGTGAGTGATTGTTGGGGATTCATCTCTCCCGGTATTGGGAGTCGATATCGCACTGTGTTCGATTGGTTAGGACCATAAGACCTTGGCTAAGGAAGTTGGGATTTACTGATAGGTTGATCAATAGTTTCCCAGACTGGTCCTGAGCCACATCAGCACGATTTATCGGATCATTAGAGTCTGACGTTTACCACCCCCTAGACCCAGTATGCGATACTCTTAGACGAAGAGACCGGACCGTACGGAGATTGTCACAGATAGGCTCAGTAGGAGTTCGGATGAGTTTGCTCATCGTCTTTCTTATCGATATATAACTGGGCAGCCGTTACGTACAGCTAGTACCGCTAATGGCTTGTGGTTAAACCCACTACCAGCGTAGTGTCGAGTCTTTAGAGTCCTACACAGAGGTTTTTCCTGCATCGAGCAAAAGATGTAGAGGTCGTATGGTTTTATGACAGGATTCGATCACGTACGTATACTTGTGCATGGATGATGATTCGGATAGATAATACTAGTGGGCTTTGGTTTAAGCTGGATCCTAGTATTATACTGATGGATTGTTTTCGTCTCTTTTGTATTCATATTTTTCGAAATACGGATACGGGTATGTATATACGGATGAAGGGCATTTTTTGTAATTTGTTCAAAGATGCTTCTAGAAGAGAAACCTCATAATTGTATTTATCATTTTAGTTTAAATGATTATTCATTTGTGGGGTGGAGGAAATGAGGTGTATTTTGCATAAATTTGAGCATGGCTTTTGGTGACAAATGTAGGGTTTTCAACCCATGACTCACCAAGTTGAAAATGAACCTTATTTTCATTTTCTAATATGGATTATTCATATGAAAAAAGGTATGGTTCAGTTTAGACACAAGAGAGTTCATTCTCTAAGCTTATACAAAAACTTCACTAGCATTCTCCTCAAGTATTCTTCTTCTACCTCAATCCATTCTTGTCTCATGAGTTGAGAATCCTATGGCTATGAGAGACAAATCATTCTATCTATATTCTCTACTTCATCTACGAAATCTAGTGTAGCAAGCTAGGTTCCTTAGTTACTTCAGTTGAGGTGGGAGCTCGATCTACAAACTCTCGGGTGGATCATCTTCAACTCGAGGAGGCCGACGAGGAAGCACTGATCCGTTACGATCCTTGGAGCATATGACAAGTTGGAGGACAGCGACAGAGAAGACCCGAAGGACTTGAAATCAAGAGGTATAAACTTCTTTCTGAGTAGTTAACCTCTTGCATGTTTACTGGTTAGGGTTTAGCATCGATCCGGCATATGGTTATTCTAGTGCCAGTTTTGAATCGTTTGAAAATTTTTGTTTCGCAATCGGCCACGGGTGATGGCCAGGGCGTTAGCATAACCTTTCAATAATAATACAAGTGTACATGTTACGATAAAGAGCAACCAGATAGCATACTATCATGTCGAGCAAGAAAGTCCTCTATATATGTGTCCAAGCATCCACTATATCATACAATAATGGCCTCTAGGGCATATATATTCCTAACAATCTCCCACTTGCACTAAGGCCAGTTGTTGTAGTATCTCATACCCAACATCCCAAAAAGTCTCTCAAACTGGGTCTGGGGGAAGGCCTTCGTGAGTGGATCCGCTGTGTTATCCTTCGTGTCAACTCTCCTGACCTCGATCTCCCGGCGATCAACTATCTCCCGGATCAGGTGATACCGCCTCAGAATATGTCTGTATCGCTGATGGGACCGGGGTTCCTTGGCCAAAGCCACAGCTCCATTATTATCACAATACAAGGATATTGGATACTCAATGAATAGAATCACACCAAGTTCAGCGATGAACTTTTTCATCCAGACGGCCTCTTTGGCAGCATCGTTGGCAGAGATGTATTCAGCCTCCATCGTCGAGTCTGCCACGGTATCTTACTTGGAACTCTTCCAAAATACCGCCCCTCCATTGAGTGTGAAGACAAAACCCGAGACCGACTTACTGTCGTCCTTATCACTCTGGAAGCTTGAATCGGTAAAGTACTCCACCTGGAGTTCTCCGTTACTATACACCAAGAACATTTCTTTAGTCCTTCTTAAGTACTTAAGAATGTTCTTCACAGCTGTCCAGTGCTTCTCTCCGGGATCTGATTGATACCTTGTTACCACACTAAGTGCGTAAGCTACATCCGGTCTAGTACATAACATCGCGTACATGATAGACCCTACTGCAGAAGCATAGGGTATCCCTTACATGCGAGCCCTCTCTAAATCAGTCTTGGGAGACATCTCTTTAGAGAGAGTGATTCCTGAGCAAGCGGGTAAATTACCATGCTTAGAATCTTCCATACTAAACCTCTTTAGTATAATGTCTATGTACCTGGATTGGGACAATCCCAACATTCGCTTAAATCTATCTCTATAGATCTTTATCTCCAGGATGTAGGAGGCATCACCTAGATCTTTCATGGAGAACTTTTGTGATAAGAAGAGCTTGACTGAGTGTAGCATAGAAACATCATTTCCTATCAATAGTATGTCATCCACGTATAATACGAGGAAGACAATCTTACTCTCTACTACATTCTTGTATATAAAAGGTTCATCTACGTTTTTGATGAAATCAAACTCTTTGACTGCTACATTAAAACAGATGTTCCAGCTCCGCGATTCCTACTTTAATCCGTAGATTTATTTAAGCAGCTTGCACACCGTTCAGCTGCTCCCACTGTCTACGAAACCCTCTGGCTGTGTCATGTACACGCTCTCTTCTAAATCACCATTCAGAAAAGCGGTCTTGACGTCCATCTGCTAAATTTTGTAGCCATGGTATGCAGCAATGGCAAGTAGGATCCTGATGGACTTAAGCATAGCCACTGGAGAAAAGGTTTCATCATAATCCACACCTGGTCGTTGACGTAAACTTTTAGCAACAAGTCTAGCTTTGAAGGTCTCGACCTTTCCATCTACACCAAGTTTCTTCTTATATATTCACTTTCTCCTAATGGGTTTTACCCCTTTAGGAGCAACTTCCAAAGTCCATACTTTGTTAGTGTATATGGATTCCATCTCAGATCGCATAGCATCCAGCCATTTCATAGAGTCCCCACTTGTGATGGTCTACTCGAAACTAGTTCGGTCATCATCTTCCATGATGCAATCCTCACTTCCACTGTCTATGAGAAAATCGTAGTATCTCTCAGGTGGATGAGGAACCCTACTAGATCTGCGGGGTGGCTGAGGTTCGTCGGGGACTATCGAATCCTCCGGTTCTACTAAATCATTAGTTGTAGTTTGTGCAGCTGGAACTTCTTCCAGCTCTACCCTATTACCACTAATTTCTTTAACAAGAAATTCTTTTTCTAAAAAGGTGGTACATTGAGAAACAAACACCTTTTGATCCTCAGTGTGGTAGAAGATATATCCATGTGAATGTTTGGGATATCCTACAAACTTACACAGAGCAGACCTTGCCTCGAGCTTGTCCGAATTTTGCTTTTTAACATAAGCCGGACAACCCCATATCTTAATGAAATTAAGACATGGTCTTTTCCCCTCTTATATCTCATATGGAGTGGTAGGCACTGATTTGGTCGGAACCCTATTCAATAGGTATGCAGTTGTCCTAAGTGCATAACCCCAAAAAGAAATAGGTAACTCAGCAATACTCATCATAGATCGCACCATATCTAATAGGGTACGATTCCTCCGCTCCGAAACTCCATTGTGGTGTGGTGTATATAGAGGAGTAAGCTGAGAGAGAATCCCATTCTCTTTTAAATAGTCTCGAAATTCCGTGCTCAAGTATTCTCCTCCCCGATCAAATCGTAGGACTTTAATACTTTTACCCGTCTGGTTCTCAACTTCGTACTTATATTCCTTGAATTTCTCAAAAGTTTCAGATTTGTGTTTCATCAAGAACACATGTCCGAATCTTGAGAGATTATCGGTGAATGTAATAAAGTACGAGGAACCATTCCTGGCATGTGTAGACATAAGACAGCATACATCACTATGTATCAGTCCCAAGAGTTCAATAGCTTTTTCTCCGTGTCCAGTAAACGGAGTTTTGGTCATTTTTCCTTTGAGACATGACTCGCAAGTTTTATAAGATGTAAATTCGAACGGATTCAAATATCTATCTTTATGTAACTTAGCTAGTCTTGTCGCATTGATATGACCAAATCTACAATGCCACAAGAAGGCTTCGTTCATTTCTAAACTTTTCCTCTTGTGTGTGTTCTGTATGTTTAGAACTGTGTTTTGATTTAGAACGTATATACCGTTACACAATGTACCAAACCCAATCAACACTTGATTTAAGAAAATGTTCATAACATTTTTCTCTAATACAAAGTTATATCCTTCTTTATCTAATAAAGAAATTGATATTATATTGCACATCATTTTTGGTACGAAATAACAGTCATTCAGAATCAATGTATTACCATTTGGTAATACAAGGTGATATTCGCCAACTGCTTTGGCTGCAACAATTGCACCATTCCCTACTACAAGAGACTTATCACCCATTCCCAGTTCTCTACTTCTTCTTAACTCATGTAACATATTACAAATGTGAGATCCTGATCCGGTATCCAATACCCAGGACGTAGAGCATACTGAGAAACAATTCTCGGTAATGAACACACCCGAATAAGATGCATCATCATGCTCTTTCTTCGTTCGGGTTGCGTGGGAATCCTTATATGTCACGACCCGAAGGTACGGAACGTGACCGGCACTTAAATTACGAAACGTCTAGAGGCATATCGTAATCTAAGCAAGCCGAAGCCCAGAAATCTCAACCATTAAAACAAGAAGTAAAGGAAAACATGTTTTAAAAACAACATCAAATTTCTCAAAAATTTCGGCAGAGTCTCCTTTGTAAAAACTGGCCCCAAACGGGTACAAATAAGAATATATACATATGCAATAATAAAAAGGCATCCCGAAACGGGAGCTAGCTCTTCACCAATTGGCGGTCACAACCATGCAAGCAATATGATATACAACGCCGAAGGGCGAGGAACAAAACTTAAAGAAAATTAAATCCACCAAAAACCATAATAATACAAGCGCGACTCTAAAGTCGAAATAAAAACAACTGGTCTTCTAAATCTATCAAGTAATAAAAGTCTGGTTGATGGAGCATACTAGATACAAATGAAATAATAAAAATACAATGGCGGTCCTGATACAAGTGAACCAACCTACCGAGAAAATCACCCTGAATAAAAATGATGTGCCAGCAAGCTGCCAAGGAAACCTGTACATCGAAACCTGTAAGAAAATTTGGCACGACGGGGGTGAGTTGCCAACTCGTAAGTAGAAGACATCTGTGAGTAGAAATCGCATGCACGACGCTTTCCTAGGTCATAATAATATACCTAATATACACTAGTCATCTAGTAGTGGCAGGGTAATAATCTATGCGTAAGTGCAATGCTCAGTGCTCGTGTCAGTGCCTCAAGTAGTAACATGTCATGTGTATGAGTATGCATGCACCATGAATGTAAAACAATCAACCATGAAATCTGGGTATATCTGTATAAGAAATCTTTAACTTGTATCATAGTAAAATTTGTACGGTAATCTGAAACATCATCAATGAAATCTATGGAAATCCGTGTCAAGCATCGACAAAAAACATGTAAATCTCAAAGTCTCAATACCTCATAGTCTCAATATCTCGTGCTCCGTCAGTCCGGATCGGCCCATACCATCAAATCTCACGACAACGGTCAGTATCCTCCGGATATCCGCCACGCCAGACATCACCGGAAGGTATTCTTCCCCTGCCAGGCTCATCGTCTACAACTCGAGCTTCTTGCCCCGGGTACCATACCGGGCCCACCATGTACCCGAGACTATTCATCCACTCCTCAAATCGGGTCTAGAAATCCAACAGAAAACATGAATTCTCATGGTGGACGACACATACATCACGAGAAAACCGCAACTTGTATTTTAAAATGAGAGGGAGAGAGAGAGAGAAGTTTTTATATATATTCTTGCGGTTTTCCTCAAAATCCAGAAATCTCATAGAAATCCAAAATCCCAAAATCATGATTAAGTAAATAATGAGTATCGGCATAAGCCCCACAATACTGCATGATAACATGAAAATGTGAATGCATGAAGTGTCTAAGTAATAAATGCAATGTCTAAACTAGCACATGAGAGTAATCACACAATATTATATTGATCTAGCCTTTAGCTGATTCTATCAATAAAAGATAATATGTTCTAAAGTGTACGTGACATGGCAATTACCGATGATGATGTGTGTGAGCCGGCAAATAAGTGTACGTGTAACATGCGCATCATCGGTAATGGTGCTGGTGTCCTAACAGGCAGAGTTTCATATTAGCTAAAGAAACATATGTATGAATATGCAAAGCAATGAATACAACATGAATATAACGGTGAATGTGTAGTAAACGCACAACTAGAAAATACATACTAATTACGAGTCATACAGTTTATTGTTTGAAAAAGCACGATTCATCAGTTTGAAAATAAGTATGACTCGAGCCTAAACTAAGATCTACCTAACCAACTAAGGAACTAACTAAAGACACTAGTCGAAAGGTAAGAAGAATTCTCCTAAAGTCTGAGTCGATATCTCTAGTAGTCGGCGATCCAGCCTCAATAGCGTCACGTACGTAGTACGACTTTCTCGAGTCACGAGTGTGGATCAATCATCACATCTATGCCTCGTACGGTAAAATCCATCGTACGGCTTCCCAAAATCGGGGTACGGGTCAACTATCACATATATACATGATCGTGCGTATAGTATCATCCTCAAACAATGTCATGATCAAGGGTACTGTACTATAATCGCATACATCCTAATATCATCAAACATATATCATTGTCTGTGTAAATATACATCGTCAATTGATCCACTAAAATATCATGTTATATGTCATATCATGATTAAGTCACATATTACAATCTGGGTTCTGTTTTAGAGTCTCGTTCATTCCAATGTCATCAACACATATTATCGTTTATATAAATATATCTTATATAATCTCATTGCCCAACGATCCGCTACTATCATAACACATCTCATGTCATAACTCGATCATATATCCAATAAATCATGGCATCAAGCGTAGTCATATCGACTCAACCTCATGTATCATATACCTCCTCATATCACGTGTATATGTTACACACACACACACACACACACACACACACACACACACACACACATATAGAAACCTACACACATTCATATATATATACACACACACATATACACCAAGTCAAGGGTATGTGTGTGTGCGTGTGTGTGTCTACCTGAAACCTACGAATTCCCTCCAAGGCAGTCATCCTCTGGTTAAGTCTTTCTAAACCAGTCTAGTCTAACCTAAAATCTTCAATAGGACCCTACTCGCCAAGAATCTAAGGTCACGTCCGACTTCCTAATAACAGTACATAATATCCCTATTCTACGTTTGCGTGGGTGCTATACGCCATCCACCCGACTTCCCCCGTAGATATAAATCTACTCACCTGGTCCTTGTCTGCCGAAGTCGATGTCGTCATCCTCTTCTTCATCGTCCGAAGTCCACATGAGGGTTACCTATACGCAAACATATATAATATCGTAAACCGAAATCGCGGATAAAACCCAAAACGGCACATGAAACGCGCATAGGTTAAAACCTATGACCCGCTCATGCAAAAGAACCAAATAACCCTCAATATCGGCGTACAAACACCGATTGATCGAGAAAAACCCAAACAAACCAATCATGGTTTCATAATTCACTAATTATAATATGAAATAGATTACAACTCATCAAAACCTCAAAACAATTCAAATCGAATTATTTTCGAAAACCTAGAAAGCCTCAAATAATCGTTTTAAGTTTAAAAACCCTTTTTTAATTTTGAATCATAAAATTAAAACCATAATTTAGCTTCTAATTAGGCTAGATTAAAGTAATTAACCAAATATTAAACTTTATAGTTAGGATTTATACCTCACAATCTCAAGAGATCAAACTTGAGTTCTTGGTCCTCTAAATTGCTCTCTATCTCCAAGATCCATGCTTACTTTGATCAAAGAATATTGGGTAATGGTTAAATGATGAATTAGTGGGAATTTATATTGATTTTTGATGGATTTTTGAACATTTTTTGAAGTGAGAATGAGTTTGGAAAATTTGGGGCTGCCTCCAAGCTAAGCTCGGCCAAGAGAATGGGAGAAAGAAGAGAGAGAGAGAGAGAGAAAAGTGTGTAGGTTTGTGTAGAAAGTTCATGATTAAATGCATCTTTCACTTAAACCCTTACTTATCTAACTTTTTCAATTTAATCCTTTTCCTAGAAATTTCTAGAACCATGGAGAGATTTGAAAAAGAATTTTGCATGTTACACAGTTGTTTCCAATATGTCATGGTTCACTTTTGTAAAATTAACACATTTCTAATTTGTAATTTGCACTAATTTAATGTATAATTAAAACTTATGTTAATATTTGAATTTAATTGATTTAGGAAAAATATTTAATTAAACTAACAATTTATAAGTCACTAAATAATATCAATTACTAGCAATTACATAGTTAAAATAGGCGTATTTAATTCTATATTGAAAAATAATTATAGTTGAGTTTTCTGAAAAATACGGTTTATTTTATCGATTATCAGAAAATTCACCTAAAAGATTTTATTTATTTAATTATTTATTTATTTATTTTTAAAACGTTACATTATATTCCCCTATTCCTTATTCAGACTTATGACAATCATAAGATAGAGTGGAACCAACGTTCCCCAGCTCAGTATAATAAGCGGGTTCGGTCAATACATCTATATTATTATCTTGATTAAGGTATGTCATTATCGCTACCAGGAGAGAGAGAGAGAAGAAAACACTTTAGCGTGCGCTCTTGCAAGATTAGATTGGTTATTATCTTATCTAATCAGGAGGCTCCCGCTGTTTTTATCAAATCTTCCTTCAAATCCTAAAATGTAAGATTAGCCGGAATTAATTACACCCTACAAGTTGACCAATTGGTCAGCCATGCAGGTATTGGTACTCCGAGGGAGTCTCCCCATGCTTTCGCATGGAACTAATTAAATAACCTCGTTTGCACAGGGGCATAACCCCGTTAACACCTTTCTTAGACACCTACTGGATTAGCTAATTGTAAAGTGCAAAACTCTCCCAGGAGTAATTCTTACTCGCAGTGGGTATCGGGATCCAACTATCTTATAGAAGGCATGCAATCTCATTGCAAATTTCCACACTTGAAATTTCCAATATCTGTTTTTACCCCTAGCAACCTATGACCTTGATGGAGACCAACAAACTATAGGACGCTAGTCAAGTTCTACCCGTCATTTCTTGATTGAATTAAACCCACCCGCACGACTCTTGACGGAGTCCAACAAAGCCGTACGACTACCCTAATCCAATCGTATCATATGCGGTAGATAAGCACTAATCAGCTACCGCACACTGCGCTTGACGGAGGCAAACAAATGCAGCACGAATACTGAATAGTCCTTATCTGAAATGACGGAGGGCTACGACTGGTTTTGAATAAAACCTTTAACGTAATGAGCTTGATATCGTTGTAGAATCTAGTGATTTGAAAAGGAGTGGTTTAAGCTCCGTTTTTAAAATCGAGTAATTTTCAAAACAAACCGAGTGGGTTGTAGAATTTGCTAGTTTTGCTAAAGAGCTCACTCCCGGTGAAGGGATCTAGGCTCTTTCTTCATCGAATGAGGTGCTGGATATTCATAAAGGAATACCGCTATGCAAAGCAAGAACTAAAGCTACCTTTTTGAAAAAATTGATTCCACAACATCTTTAGGTTTCTTTTCTTTTCATTAATCTCATTAATGACGTCCCATCATTTATGTTTCCTAAATATCATAGAAGAAACGAAAATAGAACGTACGCTTATACCATCCGCATTCGCCACAGGGCCCCGTCATACACCGTTAGGTTACTTAACTAACGGCAGAGCGGGGGCAGGACTAGCGCGGGTACAAAACATAAGCAATGTTTATTATATATATCATATATATATATAGCATTCGTCTCACACAGTTATATAATCACATCACAGAACATAGGCATCAGAAACAAACATATGAAATATAGGATATTCTAGAAGGCCCGTGTTTTAAATTAAGCCAGTAATGGAAAAACATGGATTCCACGGTCGTGATGAATAGCCAAACCCATATCCCTAGACCCCTATGAGAGCGGCAAGCAACCCTCCCAATTCTAGAGTTAGGAGACCCGGTCTCGACTCCTCGAGATGGTCTCCTACTGGACTCCAGAACCCGATCACTTGTGCTCCCCGCCTTGGGTCTATCCTAATGCAGAAAAGTAAATAATATACATCAATGGTGACATCATCCTCAACCCGGAAGAGTCCCAATAAAAGAATATTACATACAACTTTTTCCATGAATGAAAATAGAAAAACTCTCATCTCACGTAAAAAAAACCCGGCTATTCAATCACGAAGATCCAATATAACATATCACAAGCAACATATAACATCACATGTCATCAAGGTAAGTAAATATGTGTATTCCTAATGTCGTTGACGTATAGCAACGAGATCGGGGATACACCACATATTACACTTACAGTCGCAGAAAAGAAATGAAAAACTGCAATAATTAGAATCCACATCAAACCGTAGACATCATAAACCCGGAATATCTCATATCTCGGATTTCATGCCTAATCGAATAAATCTTGCATTTAAGTCTCGAATTGAAAACACTTTTCAATAGTCAGTCGGGTAATTCAATAAGATTCCCGATATAATGATCGAATGCCCATCAGGAACTTTAATAGATTACCACATCCCCGATGCCGTCAACGAAGTGCACTTAGGCGGAACACCATGGCCGCGAGCACCCGAGTGGATGCTTTTAGCTACGGTGTTCTCCTATAGTCACTTGGTCGGCGCAATAGGACGTGGCTATCTAGTAGTGTTTTCCGGCAACTATTCGCGTACAATACGAGATTGCGACGAAATTTTGATCCAAATCGAAACTCCATGGCAATCGATCAAAAGAGACTAAAACGCAAGATTTACAAAACACAAACTAGTTTTCACAAAACTAATTAATATGGATTCCAAAAATTGTATCACATATCATTAATATCTAGACGATGTTAAACATTTCGATCGATATATCAAACACCCACAAATCACAGAGACTTCAACAACTTGAGTCTCAATAAAAACACCTAGAAATTGTCAAATATCAATATAGAGCAGCACAAGAAACACAAGTCCCTAACTCACCAAAAGTGCGGCGGAATCCTAGGTTATGTCGCGGTTCCGCGGCCATTTGGTCGAGTTGGGCCCTCGTATTTCTTGGGGCTCCAATAAATACCCTGCATGAATTTCTGCATATTTTAAATCTACAAAATATCAACTTTTGAAAAAATGAACAGAAACATGAAAAATGCGGGTTTTTGAACTTCGATCGAACACTTTAACGACGTCAGGACCTCGCCTAATGCTCTAGCTTGGCTCTGATACTATGAAAGTGTGTCTTAGCACCTCTATTAGATTTCCACATGCATCAAGTATGCAATTTTAAAAAATCTCGAGGTCTAAACTACACTAACCTAGAATCGAACTAGAGAATTAGGGTTTGTAAGCAAGTAAACAAGTTTTACACTAAGTGAATAGAGAATAAAACCTTTGTAGACCGGTCCTTCACTTCTAAAGCTCCAAGTAATAGTTCCTAGAACTCTTCTTAGGCTCCACTTGGTGAAAGGAACGAGCTTGCTAATGGATCTTCGATGCCGAAGATGATCCGCCTTGAAATTTCCCTAACTTAAGCTATCTCTTCACTAATAAAGAATTAGTAAAGCAAACAATCTAATCTTATGGGCTAGATGAGAGTAGATTGATGAAGTAGGGATTTTGCTCACTTTAGAAATCTATTTCTCTTTTTATTCCTTCAACTCATGAAAACCTAGAGAGGAAGAAGATGAAACTTGGGTGAAGAAATATCTCAAGTGATAAGTGTGAGAGTTAACCATGGGCTAAAGATAAAATAGTTGGGTGAGAAAATATCTAGAGTAAAACAAAATTAGTGAAATGATTCATGGCTTCTACATGCTTCTACAAGCATCTAAGCTATGCTCATTATCCACTAATTTTTATTTCACTTTAAAATAAATCATCCAATATTATCCTTGGCTCTAGTGTAAGTCTTATACACCCATGTTCAATGTATCATCAAGCATGATACAATATTATTATTATTATTATTATTATTATTATTATTATATATATATATATATGTGTGTGTGTGTATATACACACACATACATATATACAATTATATATAGCAAGAGAAGAAAATCATTAGTGGGCAAAATATTAGTTAATATACAAATATATATTAAATTATTAAATCAACACTTAATTCAATAATCCGGTTATATCATATATAACAAACTAATATCATTTATATGTATATCAAATTATCGAATCAACACTTGATTCAATAACCCGGTCATATCACATATAACCGACAAATATTCAATACTACATTAAATCAACACTTGATTCAATAATCCGGTCATATCATATATAACCGGCCAGTATCAAATATATATATACATATAACTTATCATTGAATCAACACTTGATTCAACAATCGATTATATCACATATAACCTAACCGATATCAAATATCGCGAGGTTAGAATACGGTATCACATACTCGTATTTAATCAAGCTCCCGCACATATCAGCATATGTGCCCTACTTCGTTTCACTTGAGCTAGGAAACATCTGTGTGGGACTCTAAAGACTCGTCAATAC
The DNA here is from genome assembly GCA_030015575.1 of Agapanthus africanus. Taxonomy (NCBI): domain Eukaryota; kingdom Viridiplantae; phylum Streptophyta; class Magnoliopsida; order Asparagales; family Amaryllidaceae; genus Agapanthus; species Agapanthus africanus. The sequence goes on from JASDDO010000029.1 coordinate 286,624,694, forward strand.
GCCAGCAGTAGGTAATGATCACATTAGTCACCCACAAGCCGTCAGCGGTACTAGCTGGACCTAACGGCTACTCAGGTATTGAGCGAATAGAAGATCAACAAGCAAGCTTGTCCAAACTCCCATAAAGCCTATAAGCAACACTTACCGTATAGTTCGGTCTCTTCGTCTGATATGTCGCATATCAAGTCTAGGGGTGGAATCGTCAGACCCCAGTAACTTGATAAGTCATGCCGACGTGTGGCCTATAACCGTTCGAGAAACTACTTATAAACTTACCAGTAAATCTCATCAGCCCTGGTCAGGGACTTGCACTTGTAGCCAATCGAGCATAGCGCTGAAAGTCTACCTTAACACCACCATGAGGTTTTAGAGGTATCAAGCATGCCACATTTTAAATTTTATTAGGTGTAGAATAATGAAGTAGGTGATTTGGAAGCTCACTTGTGATCTCACAAACTCAATGATTCACATAACATGTAAGGGTTTTGAGTTTGGAGATGAGGTGAGGAAAATTGTAGAGATCAAGAGAGCAAATGAGCAACTCAAGAAAAGCTAAGGCATGAACCATGAAAACAAGTGAAGAAAAATATGAGTGAGTAATATCAAATGGCTCCCTCTCTCCTCACTTATTCAAGCATGGAATAATATGCAATTCTAAATTTCAACCATGCTTGAATAGTGAGTCAAGAGTAATATAAAATCATATAAACCCATGCCTCAAACCTTACCACAAATATCTCCACAATTTACACCTTATTTTCTATTTTCATAAAATAGAAAAAGACATGCTTCATATAATATATATATATATAAAGCAATTAGTGAGCTAATAATATTAGTTAATACATAATTATATCAAATATAATTTATATCAAATTATTAAATCAACATTTGATTTAATAACCGGGTTATATCACATATGACCGGCTAATATCATTTATCTGTTTATCACGTTATCAAATCAACACTTGATTCGATAAACTGGTTATATCACATATAATTTAACCGCTACCAGATTACAATACGGCATCACATACACGTATTTAATCAGGCCCACGCACGTATCACATATGTGCCCTACTTCGTTTTGCTTGAACTAGGAAACTTTTGTGTGGGACTCTAAAGACTCGTCAATACGCCAGCAGTAGGTGATAATCACATCAATCACCTATAAGCCGTCAGCGGTACTAGCTGGACGTAACGGCTGCCTGGGTATTGAGCGATTAGAAGATAACAAGCAAGCTTGTCCATACTCTCCTGAAGCCTATCAGTAACACTACCATACAGCCGGTCTCTTCGTCTGATATGTCTCATATCATGTCTAGGGGTGGTAAACGTCAGACCCCAGTAACGTGATAAGTCATGCCGATGTCTGGCCTATAACGGTTCGAGAAACTACTGATAACTCTTATCAGTAAATCTCAGAATCAGCCCTGGCCAGGGACTTCCAGTTATAGCCAATCAAGCATAGCGCAACAACAAACCCCAATACCGAGAGAGACGAAACCCCTCCTATCGCTCATTGCCTCCATATGACTCGGGACTGTACCCAAAATCCACCTGTTTGCATGACTCCTTTGAGTCGTGGTAGGGAGGAAATCAAAGCACAGTGGGAGCCACACAAGACTCTATGACGATGTCAGGATTACAGACTAACCTGTACCAGTGTCACTAGAGGACCGCTATCTGACGATAGGTATACTACCACATAGGAGTCCTTGGCGAGTCCTGTTCGGTGTACCCATTCTCCAATGAGCACCTGTGTACAATCTTTGATGTCACACACCAATGGTTATGGGATCAACCATCGCCCTCTAAGGGACAAGAAACGTACACACTAGTCTACTCTTGAATATCGATGCCCTAGTCTCAATATTCCCTCGACTAGGAACTGGTTAAAAAATGTACTTTTGGACCACCCTGGCCCCACTAGTATGATCTCATCATAGTCCTGGTAGTCAAGTACATATCCTAAGGGTTTTATCAACATGTGAGAACAAGACAGTAAAGAATACCAGTCAACATATTAAGATAAAGAGTAACCAGATAGCATACTATCTTGTCGAGCAAGAAAGTCCTCTATATATATGTCTAAGCATCCACTATAATATACATCACTTGTACAATAATGGCCTCTAGGGCATACATATTCCTAACAATCTCCCACCTGCACTAAGGCCATGTGTTGTAGTATCTCATACCCAACATCCCAAAAAGTTTCTCAAACTGTACCTGGGGGCCTTCGTGAGTGGATCCGCTACGTTGTCCTTCGTGTCAACTCTCCTGACCTCGATCTCCTGGCGATCTACTATCTCCCTAATCAGGTGATACCGTCTCAGAATATGTCTGGATCTCTGATGGGACCTGGGTTCCTTGGCCAAAGCCACCGCTCCATTGTTATCACAATACACGGGTATTGGATGCTCAATGGATGGAACTACACCAAGCTCAGCAATGAACTTCTTCATCCAGACAGCCTCTTTGGCAGCATTGTTGGCGGTGATGTATTCAGCCTCCATCGTCGAGTCTACTATGGTGTCTTGTTTGAAACTCTTCCAACACACCGCCCCTCCGTTGAGGGTAAAGACAAAACCCGAGATCAACTTACTGTCGTCCTTATCACTATCGAAGCTCGAATCGGTAAAGGACTCCACTTGGAGTTCACCGTTACCATACACCAAGAACATCTCTTTAGTCCTTCTCAAGTACTTAAGAATGTTCTTCACAGCTGTCCAGTGGTTTTCCCCAGGATCTAATTGATACCTGCTCACTACACCTAGTGAGTAAGCTACATCCGGTCTGGTACATAACATTGCATACATGATAGAGCCTACTGCCGAAGAATAGGGTATCCCTTGCATGCGATCCCTCTCCAAATCAGTCTTGGGAGACATCTCTTTAGAGAGAGTGATTCCTGAACAAGCGGGTACATTACATCGCTTGGAATCTTCCATACTAAACCTCTTTAGTATGGTGTCTATGTATCTGGATTGGGACAATCCCAATATCCATTTAGATCTATCTCTATAGATCTTTATCCCCAGGATGTAGGAGGCATCACCAAGATCTTTCATGGAGAACTTGAGTGATAAGAAGAGCTTGACCGAGTGTAGCATAGGAACATTGTTTCCTATCAAGAGTATGTCATCCACGTACAATACGAGGAAGACCACCTTACTCTCTACAGCCTTCTTATATATACAAGGTTCATATATATTTTTGATGAAGTCAGACTCTTTGATAGCTTCATCAAAACAGATGTTCCAACTCCACGACGTCTGCTTTAATCCATAGATGGATTTAAGCAGCTTGCACGCATTTCCGCTTCTCCCACTGTCTGCGAAGCCCTCTGGCTGTGTCATGTACACGCTCTCTTCTAAATCACCATTTAGAAAAGCGGTCTTGACGTCCATCTGCCAGATTTCATACTCATGGTATGCAGCAATGGCAAGTAGGATCCTGATGGACTTAAGCATAGCGACAAGAGAAAAGGTTTCATCATAGTCGACACCAGGTCGTTGACGAAAACCTTTTGCTACAAGTATAGCTTTGAAAGTCTCAACTTTTCCATCTACACCTATCTTCTTTTTGAAGATCCACTTGCTCCCAATGGGTTTTACCCCTTTAGGAGCAACTTCCAAAGTCCATACTTGGTTGGTGTACATGGATTCCATCTTGGATATCATAGCATCCAGCCATTTCATAGAGTCTCCAATTGTGATGGCCTGCTCAAAACTAGTCGGGGCATCATCTTCCATGATGCAATCCTCGCTCCCACCGTCTATGAGAAAACCGTAGTATCTCTCAGGTGGATGAAGAACCCTACTAGATCTCCGGAGTGGTTTGGGTTCGTTGGGTACTATTGGATCCTCTGGTTCCACTAAATCGTCAATTGTAGTCTATGTTGCTGGAACTTCTTCCAGTTCTACCTCATTGCCACTAATTTCTTTCATAAGAAAACCCTTTTCTAAAAAGGTGGCATGTCGAGGAAGCAAACACCTTTTGTTTCTCGGAGTGGTAGAAGATATACCCTCGTGAATGTTTGGGATATCCTATAAATTTGCACAGAACCGACCTTGCCACGAGCTTGCCCGGATTTTGTGTTTTCACATAGGCCGGACAACCCCATATCTTAACATAATTAAGGTATGGTCTCTTTCCTTTCCATATCTCATATGGAGTGGTAGGCACAGATTTAGTGGGAACCATATTCAATAGGTCTGCAGCTGTTTCAAGCGCATATCCCCAAAAAGAAATAGGCAACTCAGCAGTACTCATCATAGAGCGCGCCATATCTAATAGGGTGTGATTCCTCTGCTCTGATACACCATTGTGCTGTGGTGTATACGGAGGAGTAAGCTGAGAGAGAATCCCATTCTTTTTTAGATAGTATCGGAATTCCCCGCTCAAGTATTCTCCTCCCCGATCTGATCGTAGGATTTTAATACTTTTGTCCATCTGGTTTTCAACTTCGCATTTATATTCCTTGAATTTCTCAAAAGCTTCAGACTTGTGTTTCAACAAGAACACATGTCCGAACCTTGAGAGATCATCGGTGAATATAATAAAGTACGAAAAACCATTCCTGGCATGTGTAGACATAGTACCGCATACATCACTATGTATCAGTCCCAAGAGTTCAGTAGCTCTTTCTCCGTGTCCAGTAAACGGAGTTTTGGTCATCTTGCCTTTGAGACATGACTGGCAAGTTTCATAAGATGAAAATTCGAACGAATTCAAATATCCATCTTTATGTAACTTAGCCAGTCTTGTCGCATTGATATGACCTGGTCTATAGTGCCATAAGAAGGCTTCGTTCATTTCTGAACTTTTTCTCTTGGTTGTGTTCTGTATGTTAAGAACTGTACTTTGATTAAGAACGTATATACCGTTACATAACGTACTAGATCTAATCAACACTTGATTCTGGAAAATGTTCATAACATTATCCTCTAATGTGAGATTATATCCTTCTTTAGTTAGCAAAGAAACCGATATAATATTGCACATCATCTTTGGTACGTAGTAACAGTCATTCAGAATTAATGTATTACCAGTTGGTAATACAATGTGATAATCGCCAACTGCCTTGGCTGCAACAATTGCATCATTCCCTACTGTTAGGGATTTATCACCCTTTTCCAGTTCTCTACCTTTCTTTAGCCTATGTAACAAATTACATACGTGCGATCTTGATCCGGTGTCCAATACCCAGGACATAGAACAAACTGAAAAACAGTTCTTGGTAACGAACACACCCGAAGAAGATACATCAACATGTTGTTTCTTCGTACGGATGGCGCTGGAATCCTGATATTCCCCTATCCCTTGCTCAGACTTATGACACTCATAAGATGGAGCGGGACCAAAGTTCCCTAGCCCTGTATAAAAGGAGAGTTCGGTCAATACATCCATATTATTATCTTGATTAAGGCCTGACATGGTCGCTACCTGGAGAGAGAGAGAAGAAAACACTTAGCGTATGCTCTTGCAAGATTAGATTGGTTATTATCTTATCTAATCAGGATGGCTCCCACTAGTTTTATCAAATCTTCCTTCAAATCCTAAAAGGTAAGACTAGCCGGGATTAATTACACCCTACAAGTTCGCCAATTTTTCAGCCAGGCCAGTGTCAGTACTCCGAGGGAGGTTCCCCGTGCTTTCACATGGACCTAATTAAAATAAACCTCATTTTCCTATAGGCATAACCCCGTTGATACCATTCTAGACACCTACTGGATTAGCTAATTTGTAAAGTGCAAAATTCTCCCAGGAGTAACTCTTACTCGCAGTGGGTATCGGGATCCAACTATCACATACAAGGTATGCAATCTCATTGCAAATTTCAACACTTGAAATTCCCGATAATGGTTTTTACACCTAGCGTCCGATGACCTTGAAGCAGGCCAAACAACCCATAGGGCGCTAGTCAAGTTCAACCCGTTCATTTCTTGATTGAATTAAAACCACCCGTACGACCCTTGACGCAGGCCAAACAACGTCGTACGACTACCCTAATACAATTGCATCACATGCTGCAGATAAGCACTAATTCAGCTACCGCACATTACGCCTTGACGTAGACCAAACAACCGTAGCACGAATACTAAAATAGTGTTTATCTGAAATGACGGAGGGCTACGCAGGTTTTTAAGAAAACCATGAGCGTAATGAACTTGATATCGTTGTAGAATCTAATGTTTTTAGAAAAGGAGTGTTTTTGAGGCTTTTGCTAGTTTTGCTAAAGAGGTCACTCCTGGTGAAGGGATATCGGTTCTTTCCTCATCGACTGAGGTGCAGGATATTCAGGAATACCACTATGCAAAGAAAAAACTATAAAAACAATCAAAAACAAAACCGAGTGTGTTGTAGCATTTGCTAGTTTCGCTAAAGAGGTCACTCCCAGTGAAGGGATCTCGGCTCTTTCCTCATCGAATGAGGTGCTGGATATTCATCAAGGAATACCACTATGCAAAGCAAAAACTAGAGCCACCCTTTTTGAAAATTTGATTCTACAACATCTTTTGGTTTCTTTCTTTTCATTAATCTCATTAATGAAGTCCCATCAATTAATGTTTCTTAAATATTACAGAAAAATGAAACGAAAATAGAACGTATGCTTATGCCATCCGCATTCGCCACGGGGCCCCGTCATGCACCGTTAGGTTACTTAACTACCGGCAGAGCGGGGGCTGGACTAGCGCAGGTGCAAAACATAAGCAACGTTTATTATATATCATATATATAATATTGCATTCGTCACACGCAGTTATATAATCAACATCACAAAATCAAGCAGCAGAAGCAACATATGAAATATTGGATATACTAGGATGTCTGTGTTTTAAATTTAGCCAATAATGTAAAACACGGATTCCACAGTCATGATGAATAGCCAAACCCACATCCCTAGACCCCTACGAGAGCGGCAAGTAACCCTGCCAATTCTACAGTTAGGAGACCCGGTCTCAACTCCTTGAGATGGTCTCCCACTGGACTCTAGAACCCGGTTACTTGTGCTCCCCGCCTTGGATCTATCCTAATGCGGAAAAGTAAATAATATACAACAGTGGTAACATCATCCTCAATCCGGAAGTGCCCCAATAAAAGAATATTATATACATATTTTACTTGAATGAAAATAAAAACCCTCATCTCATATAAAACCCCCGGTTATTCTTCACGACGATCCAATAAATTATATCAATAGCAACACATGGCATCACATATCATCGACGTAAGAAAATATGCGTATCCCTAAACCTCATTGACATATAGCAACGAGATTGGGATACCCCACATATTACACTTACAGACGCAGAAAAGAAAACAGAAAACTACAATAATTAGAATCCGCAATATCCTTAGACATCATAAACCCGGAATATCTCATATTCCGGATTTCATGCCTAACTTATAAAACATGCATTTTAGTCTCAAATTGAAAACTCTTTTCAATTGGTTGTCGGATAATTTAACAAGATTTCCGGCTTAGTGATCGCTTACAATACGCAATTACGACGGAGTTTTGATCCGAATCAAAACTTCGTGGCAATCGATCAATTGAGACTAAACGGCTAGCTTTACAATATACTAACTAGTTTTCATAAAACTAATTAATCCGGATTCTAATAATTGTATCACACACATCACAAAGATTGTAAAGTAACCGCGACATTAGAATTCCGCATGCAATTAGCAAACTAAACCAATTTTCCAACACTTGAAAAATCCAGTAAGCTAAAGTTCCAAAACCGATCGTTTTGAGCCAATCCGGGAGTCGAAACGAACTCGAAACCCGCCCGAATCTTCACGGGGCTGAAGACCTAAAATAAACTATCGAATGGGGGGTTTAAAGGGGGTACCCTACCCCCGAGGCCACCACGAGGTGGCCAGGGGGTGAGGCAGGCCCGAAACAGCCTATGGTGGGGCAGTTTCGGGTCCCCACCGCCAAGACCACCTTGTGGTGGTCTTGGGGAGTGGGCCTAGCCGTTCGGTCCCCCCAGGATGTCCCCGGGGTGCGCACGCTCCACCGCGCAGCTTCTTGATTCAAACCGTAAGCTCGCGGGGTGTGCAAACAACTCAAAACATAAATTTCGAAATTGTTTTTTTCGGCAGTTTTTGCGCGATAAAAATGGCGAATTTCTAACGTCGCTATAAGCTATCCTAATGTTCTAGCTTGGATATGATACAATGAAAGTCTACCTTAACACCACCATGAGGTTTTAGAGGCATCAAGCATGCCACATTTTAAATTTTATTAGGTGCTAAGTTAGACTAACAAGATCATTACTAGAATTTAAAAGTTTTAAGCTATGTGATGTGAACAACTTCAGAAAGTTTAAGGAGTTATACCCTATAGGATCAATTCCTTCTATTCTTAAGATCCTTGTAGTAGTCCTCTTGACTCCTCTAGACTTCACTCGAGTTGAACGAACCTCCTCGTAGACCTTCGCGTCAAAGATGATCCACCCGAAGCTTACTAGGTCAAGCTCTTTCCTCACTAAACACTTTGGTGAAGAAAACACACTACACTTGTAGAATGATGAAGTAGGGGATTTGTAAGCTCACTTGTGATCTCACAAACTCAATGATTCACATCACATGTGAAGGTTTTGAGTTTGGAGATGAGGTGAGGAAAATTGTAGAGATCAAGAGAGCAAATGAGCAACTTAAGAAAAGTTAAGGCATGAACCATCAAAACAAGTGAAGAAAAATATGAGAGAGTAATATCAAATGGCTCCCTCTCTCCTCACTTATTCAAGCATGGAATAATATGCAATTCTAAATTGCAACCATGCTTGAATAGTGAGTCAAGAGTAATATAAAATCATATAAACCCATGCCTCAAGCCTTACCACAAATATCTCCACAATTTACACCTCATTTTCTATTTTCATAAAATAGAAAATAAAGCCATGCTTCATATTATATATATATATATATATATATATATATATATTAACATATATATATATATAAAGCAATTAGTAAGCTAATGATATTGGTTAATACATAATTATATCAAATATAATTTATATCAAATTATAAAATCAACAATTGATTTAATAACCCGGTTATATCATATATGACCGGCTAATATCATTTATCTGTTTATCACATTATCAAATCAACAATTGATTCGATAAACTGGTTATATCACATATAACCTAACCGATACCAGATAACTGACAGATTACAATACGGCATCACATACACGTATTTAATCAGGCCCACGCACATATCACATAAGTGCCCTACTTCGTTTTTCTTGAACCAGGAAACTTCTGTGTGAGACTCTAAGGACTCGTCAATACGCCAGTAGTAGGTGATGATCATATCAATCACCTACAAGCCGCCAGCGGTACTAGCTAGACGTAACGGCTACCCGGGTATTGAGCGATTAGAAGATCAACAAGCAAGCTTGTCCATACTCTCCTGAAGCCTATTAGTAATACTACCGTACAGCCGGTCTCTTCGTCTGATATGTCGCATATCATGTCTAGGGGTGGTAAACGTCAGACCCCAGTAACGTGATAAGTCATGTCGATGTCTGGCCTATAACAGTTCGAGAAACTACTGATAACTCTTATCAGTAAATCTCAGCAGCAACCCTGGCCAGGGACTTCCAGTTATAGCCAATCGAGCATAACGCAACATCAACCCCCAATACCGGGAGAGACGAAACCCCACCTATCGCTCATTGCCTTCATGTGACTCGGGACTGTACCCAAAATCCATCTGTTTTCACGACTCCTTTGAGCCATGGTATGAAGGAAATCAAAGCACAGTGGGAGCCACACAAGACTCTATGACGATCTCGGGTCTACAGACTAACCTATACCAGTGTCACCAGAGGACTGCTCACGACTCCTTTGAGCCATGGTAGGGAGGAAATCAAAGCACAGTGGGATCCACATAAAACTCTATGACGATCTCGGGTCTACATACTAACCAGTACAGTGTCACCAGAGGACTGCTATATGACGATAAGTATACTACCACATAGGAGTCCTTGGCGAATCCTATTCGGTGTACCCATTCTCCAATGAGCACTTATGTACAATCTTTGATGTCACACACCAATGCTTGTGGGATCAACCATCGCCCTCTAAGGGACAAGAAACGTACACACTAGTCTACTCTGGAATATCGATGTCCTGGTCTCGATATTCCTTCGACTAGGAACTGATTAAAGGATGTATATTTGGACCACCCTGGCCCTACTAGTATGATCTCATCATAGTCCTGGTAGTCGAGTACATATCCTAAGGGCTTTATCAACATATGAAAGCAAGACAGTAAAAAATACCGGTCAACATGTTAAGATAAAGAGTAACCAGATAGCATACTATCATGTCGAGCAAGAAAGTCCTTTATATATATGTCCAAGTATCCACTATATTCCTAACAAGCGCAACGTCAACTCCCTATACCGGGAGAGACGAAACCCCTCCTATTGCTCATTGCCTCCATGTGACTTGGGACTGTACCCAAAATCCACCTGTTTGCACGACTTCTTTGAGCCGTGGTAAGGAGGAAATCAAAGCACGGTAGGAATCACACAAGTCACTATGGCGATCTCGGGTCTACAGACTAACCTGTACAAGTGTTACCAGAGAACTGCTATCTGACGATAGGTATGGTACCATCTAGGAGTTCTCGGCGAGTCCTGTTCGGTGTACCTATTCTCTAATGAGCACCTGTGTACAATCTTTGATGTCAAACACCAGTGGATGTGGGATCAACCATTTCCCCATACAGGGTCAAGAAACGTACACACTAGTCTACTCTGGAATATCGATGCTCTGTCTCGATATTCTCTCGACTAGGAACTGTTAAAGGATGTGCTTGCGGAATACACAAGCCCCACTAGTATGATCTGCATCATGGTCCTGGTAGTCAAGGTAATATCCTAAGGGCTTTATCAACATGTATCAGAGAGACAGTATAATAATACAAGTGTACATGTTAAGATAACGAGCAACCAAATAGCATACTATCATGTCGAGCAAGAAAGTACTCTATATATATGTCCAAGCATCTACTATATCATAGAATAATGGCCTCTATGGCATACATATTCCTAACATAGTCTACTCCGGAATATCGATGCTCTGTCTCGATACTCCCTCGACTATGAACAGTTAAAGGATGTGCTTGTGGACCACACAAGTTCCAGTAGTATGATCTGCATCATAGTCCTGGTAGTGAAGCTAACATCCTAAGGGATTTATCAACATATATCAGAGAGAGACAGTATAATAATACAAGTGTACATGTTAAGATAAAGTGCAACCAGATAGCATTGTTAGTTATATGTATGCCCTAGAGGCCATTACTATACGTGAGATGTATATTGTAGTGGATGCTTGGATATATATAGGGAGGACTTTCTTGCTCGATATGATAGTATGCTATCTGGTTACTCTTTACCTTAACGTGTACACTGATTGTCTCTCTGTTACCTGTTGGTAAAGCCCTTAGGATATGTACTTGACTACCTGGATTATGATGCGGATCATACTAGTAGGGACATGGTAGTCTATAAGTACATCCTTCAAGGTCCCTAGTCGTGGGTGTATCGAGACGAGGCATCGATATACCAGAGTAGACTAGCGTATACCTTCTCGACCCATACAGATGGGCGATGGATGATCCCATATCCATTGGTGTTTGGCATCAGAGATGATATACGGGTGCTCAGTGGAGACTGGGTACACTGGACGGACTCGCCGAGAACTCCCAGATGGTATTACACCTTACGTCAAATGGCAGTTCTCTGGTGACACTGGTGCAGGTTAGTCTGTAGACCCGAGATTGTCATAGAGTCTTGTGTGATTCCCACTGTGCTTTGATTTCCACCTTACTATGTCCAAGAAGGCATGCAAAACGGTGGATTTTGGGTACAGTCCCGAGTCACATGGAGGCAATGAGCGATAGGAGGGGTTTCGTCTCTCCCGGTATTGGGGGTTGATGTTGCGCTATGCTCGATTGGCCATAACAGGGAAGTCCCTAGCCAGTGCTGGTTTAGAGATATACTGGTAAGTATTACCAGTAGTTTCTCGACCCATTATGAGCCTCATATCGGCATGACTTATCGGTTATTGGGGTCTGACGTTTTCCACCCCTAAACTTGATATGCGACATATCAGACGAGGAGACCGAACTGTACGGTAGTGTCACTGTCAGGCTTTTTGCAGGAGTTGGAGCGGGCTTGGTTGCTGATCTTCTGATCGCTCAATACCCGGGTAGCCGTTACGTCCAGCTAGTACCGCTGACGGCTTGTGGGTGCTTGATATGATCATCACTTACTGCCGACGTATTGACGAGTCTTTAGAGTCCTACATAGAGGTTTTACTGGCTCAGGCAAAACGAAATAGGAGCGCATATGTGATATGTGCGGGACCGAGAATAATACGTGTATGTGATACCGTGTTCTATTCTCGCGACTATTGTATCTGCCGGTTATATGAGATTTAGCCGGGTTATCGAATCAAGTGTTGATTCGATAAGTTGGTACATTTTGTGTTAGTCGGTTATATGAGATATAACCGGATTATTAAGTCAAGTGTTGATTTAATAATTTAGTGTATAATTGTATGTGATATACTAATTTACATTAACTAACATTGGTTCACTTAAGCATTTGTTTTTCTCACTTGTGCACAACTTAATATATATGTGATATATATTAATTTGTGTTCATTTTGTATCATGGTTATTGATACACACTACATGGGTGTATAAGACATACACCATTATAATTATATTGGTTAGGTTTTTATATTTAAAGTAATTCTAAAAACAAATGGATAATGAGCTCACATGCATGAAGCTTCATGAAGCTTATGGTTGCATTAACTTAGTCCACTAGTTTTGTTTTACTTAAGATATTAATTAACCTAACCACTATAATTAGCCATGGTTATTTCTTTACATGAGTTAGTAAATGATACTCACTCACCATGGTTAAAACTCTCTCTTGATTAGTTCTCATTTCTCATTTTTGAGCTCATCTTCTTCCTCCTTCAATTTCTTTCTAGGGTTTGATAAAGAGATAGAATGATAGTGAGAAAAGAAATTCTAAAATGTACCAATTTCCTATTTCATCATCCTCTACTAGACTAGCACTTTAGTTTAGGGTGTTTGCTTCACTAATTCTCTAAATTAGTGAAGTAGAAGCTTGAGTTCGTATTCCCTCGACGTAGATCATCTTCGGCCTCGAAGACTTCAAGCAATACCGTTGCAATCTTCTCATGGAGCCGCCCAAGAGTCCGGGAGTTCGATGATCGCAGCAAAAGGACTACAACAAGGAGCTTTAGAAGTGAAGGACCGGTCTACAAAGGTTGTATTTCGTATTCACTTAGTGATAATTGTTATTTACTAGCATGTGTTACCCTAATTATCTAGCAAAGATCTTGTTTAGAGTTATTCGGCACGGCTAAATTTTTAATTGGGCATAGTTGATACCTTGTAGAACCTTCTTAGAGTGCCTAGTAACCCTACAGTGGTATCAGAGCCTAGCTAGAGCATTAGGCGACGTGTTTACGAAGTTAAAACTTCGATCGAACCCCGATACAACAATATTGAACCCCTCTCTGGAAAAATTTTCAAAACTGTGATTTTTCTGTATTAAAAATACCTAAAAAAATTAGCAGGCTAATATAAGCATTATAGTGAAAAACGACGGCATAAGCCGTACAAACCGCCGCAGAACCGCGGTCCTACCGTGCTTGGACCGCGGATCCGCGGCAGTACAGATGCATTATGCAGTCGTTTTAGCACAGTAATGATCGTAGCTGCATGTTTAGTTTTCTGGGTATTTTTAACCTGACTCATGTGTTGAGTGTTCTGGGGATTATTTTGTATTCGTTGATTCGATCGGAAATTTTAATTTCGTTATGTTTTCCGGATATTTAGAAAGTATAAAAATGTTCAGACGGATATCAATAACTCACTTTTTCCCAACCCGGAAAATTTCCAAGTGTTGGATTTTTCCGTTGTTTAAGAACGTTCTAGATCATGCAAGTTACGCGATGGACCCTCTAGAAGACAACAAACCTTAACTCGATTATGTGACCGTCTTGAACTGCCTTTTGAAGCTTAGGGTTTAGGGCAGTACGGCGTTGCCACATATGAGGTGTTGGCTTGACCCTTCTACGGCTGGACCATTGGTACTGTGGCATGTGATGGATGTTTTTAAACTCCCCTCAAGTGTTGAGAACTATTTGGGAAAACTTGGGTGTTTGATTATTCGATCGGAATGTTTAACATTGTCTATTTATCTGGAATGTGATACAATATTTGGAATCCACAAGTAGTTATGAGATAACTAATTTGGATGTTATAAACATAGCAGTTTAGTCTCAAATGATCGGTTGCCACGGAATTTTGATGCGATCAAAAGTCCGTCGCAATCACGTAGCGTACGCAGATACTCGCCGGGTAAACTTAATAGACAACCATGCCCCATAGCCCCGACAAAGTGACTGTAGGAGAACCCCGTCGCCAAAAGCATCCGTTCGGGTGCTCGCGGCAGCGGTGTTCCGCCTTAGTGCACTTCGTCGACAGTATCGGGGGGTGCGGCCGTCTACTAAAGTTTGTGACGAGCATTCGATCAGGATATCGGGAATCTTGTTGAATTGCCCGACTAGATATTGATAAGTGTTTTCGATATAGAGACTAAAATGCGGGGTTTATAATTGTTAGGCATGCGATGTCTAAGGAGGTTGCGGATTCCAACTATTGTAGTTTTACACTTTCTTTTCTGCGACCGTAAGTGTAATATGTGTTATCGCCGGTTTCGTTGCTATATGTCAACGACAATTGGGATGCGCATATTTACTTACATTGATGACATGTGATGTTATGTGTTGCTGGATATGTTATATTGGATCATCGCGTTTTGAATAGCCGGGGGTTTTATGTGAGATGAGGGTTTTTATTTTCATTCATGTAAAATTCGTTGTATGTAATATTCTTTTATTGGGGCACTTCCGGGATGAGGTTGATGTCACCATTTGTATATTATTTACTTTTCCGCACTAGGATAGACCCAAGGAGGGGAGCACAAGTAACCGGGTTCTAGGGTCCAGTGGGAGACCAACTCGAGGAGTCGAGTCCGGGTCTTCTAACTCTAGAATTGAAAGGGTTGCTTGCCGCACTCGTAGGGGTCTAGGGGTGTGGGTTTGGCTATTCATCGCGACCGTGGAATCCGTGTTTTATAGAGGCTCAAAATAAAATACGGACGTCCTAGAATATCCAATGTTTCATATGTTTCTTCTGCTGCGATATCTGTGATGTGATCATTTGATATTGTCACGCCCTGCTTCCCAGAGGACGCTAAAATAGGCACGTGACATAGCCAACCATGCTACCTGTGGGTAGGAAGTATCCACCCACAGTCACATTACGGCTGTAGAGATATCAAGAACAAAATAACAATATCTAAAACATGTCCATAATCTAATATATCATGAGTCAAGAATAATAAAATGCGGAAGCAAAAGATCCAATACAAAATAACTGAAATGTATGTCCCATAATGTGGGCTCACATCAGGAATAAACTGCAGAAACTAAATGAACTAGCTACTACTGAACTCACAGCTCAGCCTGCTGGCTGAAGTACTCCTGCTCGGAATGCAACAGCGGTACGGAATCTGGGCCATGCAAAACCCAAACATCAGCGCGTCATGTCATCAAGTAATATAATATGAACAGTGTAGCAGGCAATGCAATATAAACATGAATAAACCAGAGTAACAATAATATAAGTTAGAGTAGTGCAGAGTAGTGTGCTGTGGGTAAACTAAACTATTCTATCAGGTTTTCTGTTCTAAAGTCTTTGAAATCAAATTGATGAATCATCGATATAACTCAATAGTATCCCGTGCATGCCCGGGACCACGGTTTAAGACTCTCGGGCTGAAACCGAGACGTGCCGCTAGGCACTAACAGGGAAAGGATAAAGACCCAACGATGTCAGCAGCATCGTCACGAGGCGGACCTGGCCTCTAAAACTGATCATAATAAGTAGTGAACTGTTGAGTTACAAGTCAGGTTTCACCTTTGATTTCCCCATACCCCCAAGTTATATGTGTAAGTCACGTCAGGTATCCCGAAATCAAGAAACTAATGCCAACATAGGATTAGGTAAACAGGTTTGTCTGGATAAACAACAGGAACGGTCCATGAGGACTACATGTCAGGTTTGTTGGCATTAGACACAAGATCAAGTAACGGGTCAGGTCATGGTACATCAGGTCAGGTCATGGTACATCAGGTCAAGTCAATATATATGTAGCAAGTCAAGCAGTAAACGGTACCATGTCGGGTAGATCAATATATATGTAGCAAGTCAGGTCAAGATGTAAACAATATCATGGGTGTGCTCACAATCAGTTATACAAGCAAGCATGGTTATCAACAGCATGATATAAGCAATAAATTAAGCAACAGGCAGATTCATTCAATTAGCAATACAGTTGTCAGTTGTATCACAGAGATGATTTCAATGTTATGCAAATGCAGTATGACAATTATGGCCTTTTAATCATGTTAACGAGTTTAAGAACTTTAGAGGTTCAATGATTTATATAAAGGTTCAATACAGCTATTACAGGTTAAAATGCACACGAGTGTCCAAAAGGAACAAAACTATAGAGATAAATGCCATACGCTATGACAATATTAAAAATGTGATTAAACAGGTAAATGTGGTTATTAGGTGCAATTGCAAATTGTAGGTTCCAAGTTTAAAGACAAAATGATATATAGCAATATTGTACATGAAAATGAGAAATGATCATACCAAAGTTAAATTTACAGGTTTAGGGTGTCATAATTTATATGTAAATATTGTATAGCATGTAGCAAGGGGTACTTGCCTCGACGGGTCGCGAATCGGGAAAACGGAACGTTAACCGTCGGCGGGGAAAACTCGCGACGGGCGCACGGTTCACGGAATGAACCCAAACGACGAACAATGGAACCATACGGGTCGGGGTACCACGCTGGAACGTCGGGACGCGACGTCGGTAACACCGGATTCCGGCCAAGTATACAACAGTGGAAAAACATCAAGACGTGCACAAGAAAGAAAAGGAATATAAAGAAATACAAAGAAGGAGGGAAGGAGGATCTGAGAAGGGGTGCTCACAATGATCAGTAAAGGGGTCGAGATTGTCAGTTGCGATGACGGTGCTCCGGCGGTGAACAGTAGCACCTTTCAAGAACCCGTAACAGTAAATATCCAGGAAGCAAGTACAGAAGAAAAAGGAAGAATGAGATGGAGAAAGTGCTTACATAGCGTTCAAGGGTGGTCTGGTGGTCGTCGGCGACAACCAGGGGCGGCGCAGACGCGTGCAGGGGGTGCTTAGGTGGCCACGGCACTGGTGCAGGGAGCACGGGGTTGATGAAGGAGGATGTGGATGAGACGAGGTTGAGGAGGCGAGGATGCTGGTGGTGGTGGCGTCGTCGTTGGGGCTGCGGCGGCGACGGGCACGGCGGCTAGGGTTCTCGCAACGTGGGTTCTAGGTTGCGCTCGTGAAAGAAAAGAAGAGGAGAAGAAAAGAATATATATAGGGGAGAGAGAGAGAAAGATAGAGAGAGAGACGGGGAGAGAGAGAGTTAGCGAGAGGAGAGAGGAGAGAGATCGAGATGAGAGAGAGAGAGACGGGGAGAGAGAAATTTGTAGTTTAGTGGAGAGAAGAGAGAGAGAGAAGGAGAAAGGGAGAGAGAGAGCACAGGAAAAAAAAGGTGGGGCCCAGGGGAGTTATGGAGGTTCTGATTGGCTGAGGGTTAAATAAAAAAAGATTTAAGAAACGGAAAATATTGTATGGGTTAAAAATATTGACGTTTTTAAAATATATTAGAATTTGGGATTTTGGCGCAAAGTAAAATATTTCCAAATCGCGCCCGGGTCGGGTCCAAAAATTTGAAATTGAAATAATAGAATTTTAAGCGGGATCTAAAAGTGAAAATGAAGTGTTTTATGATCAAAAAGTATACCCCCAAAACGGACACGCGTACGTGCGCGTAACCGTCCAAAGTCGCCTGTTTCACTGAACGGGACGAGAACACGATGCACGGACGTTACAACAGGGTTAGGGGTGTCAAGTTGGCCAAGATGAATATTTTTAATTTTATTTTAGATGCTTTAAAATGTTATATGTAAAATTGAATTGACAGGGTAAAATTACAATAAGTAACAATCAAGCAAGATAAATGAAATAAAGGTCACACTCCATTCATGAAGTAACAGAAATTAGTAGCATTGGGCTCGGGTGTTACATTATACCCAACTACAAAAAGAATTTCGTCCTCGAAATTCCAAGAATACAAAGATAGACGACAAACATCTACAAGAAAAGATGAGGAAATTTCTGCCGGATTTCACCTTCTCGTTCCCAAGTGGACTCTCCATGCGAGCGATTACCCCAAGAAACAAGCACAAGACGGATCACCTTGTTCTTAAGGACCTTTTCCCTTCGATCCACGATTTCAATCGGTCGCTCCTCAAAAGTCAAGTCTTCTCGTACTGTTAGCTCCGAATAATCCAATACGTGCGTTTCATCTCGAACATACCTTCGTAGTTGAGATACGTGAAACACATCGTGTAGATTCGCCAAGGACTGCGGCAACGCCAAACGATACGCTATCTCACCAACACGCTCCAAGATCTCAAAGGGCCCAACAAATCGAGGACTAAGCTTTCCTCGACTTCCAAAACGAATCACCCCTCTAGTCGGTGATATCTTCAAGAATACCAAATCACCCACGGCAAACTCTAGAGGTCTTCTCGACGTATCAGCCCAACTTTTCTGTCTGTCTTGTGCTGCCTTCATATGATTTCTGATAGTGTTAACTTTCTCAACTGTCTGCACAACCAAATCTGGTCCCAATAATCTTCGTTCACCAACATCGTCCCAACAAACAGGTGAACGGTATTTACGACCATACAAAGCTGCAAATGGAGCCATCTGGATAGTTGCCTGAAAACTGTTGTTGTAAGAAAACTCCACCAAATGTAGATGATCCTCCCAAGAACCCTTGAAGTCCAACATGCATGCTCTCAACATATCTTCAAGAGTTTGGATCGTTCTCTCCGACTGACCATCGGTTTGAGGATGATAAGCTGTGCTAAACTTCAATCGAGTCCCCAAACTTTCCTATAAACTCCTCCAGAAGTGTGATAAGAACCGAGTGTCACGATCAGACACGATGCTCATCAGTACTCCATGCAATCTTACAATCTCCTGCATGTACCGCTCCGCTAAAGTCTCTGTTGATTGACCAACCCGGAAAGGAATAAGGTAAGCTGCCTTGGTCAATCGATCAACAATCACCCATACTCCATTGTTGCCTTTTGGACTCCGTGGTAAAGCCGTCAAGAAATCCATGGTTATATGTTACCACTTCCACTGAGGAATCGGAAGTGGTTGCAATAAACCAGCAACCCTTTGATGTTCAGCCTTAACTTGCTGACACACCAAGCATTTTGCCACAAAGCGAGCAATCTCCCGTTTCATGCCTTCCCACCAGAAATGTTGTCGAATATCTCGGTACATCTTTGTGCCTCCAGGATATACAGAATAAGCTGAACTGTGTGCCTCCTTCATAAGCTCTTCACGAATATCTCCCTTTGGCACACACAAACGGCTACCATACCTCAACGAACCATCTTCGTGGATCAATAAATCTGTTCGTAGTCCGGCTTCAACCTGTTGTCGAAACCTTTGCAGTCTAGGATCCTGCGATTGTGCTGCTTTAATATTCTCAATCAATGATGAATGTACTTGCAGCTGCATCAACTGTCCCAAAGAATACGGTAGCACAACCTCCAAGTCAATTCTTCGAGAATCTTCAACGAGTTCCTTCTGCGTAGTTAACACCTGAATTGCTGGTAACCGACTAAGCGCATCCGGCACGACATTAACCTTCTCCGGATGATACTTAAGATCAAGATCGTAGTCAGCCATCAGCTCCAACCATCTACGTTGCCTCATATTAAGCTCCTTCTGTGTGAACACATACTTCAAGCTCTTATGATCAGTAAAAACTTCGACCCTTTCGCCTAAAAGGTAGTGTCTCCAAATCTTCAACGCGAAAATTACTGCCGCAAGCTCCAAGTCATGAGTTGGGTAATTCTTCTCATGGGTCTTCAACTGTCTCGATGCGTACGCTACAACCTTCCCATGCTGCATCAAAACACATCCCAATCCTTTCCCAGATGCATCGCTGTGAATCACCAATCCTCCGGAATTGTCTGGTACGGTCAGAATAGGGGCGGTTATCAACTTCTGCTTCAACGTCTCGAAAGAAAACGCACATTTATCCGTCCATACAAAAGGTACCTCCTTGCGCGTAAGCTTGGTCAACGGCTCCGCCAGACGAGCAAAGTTCTCCACAAATCTTCTGTAATATCCGGCGAGTCTAAGAAAACTTCTTATCTCCACAACATTCTTTGGGATTGGCCAATCACGAACTGCTGTAATCTTCTCTGGATCGACGGCAATTCCATCGCCAGACACAATATGCCCCAAAAACTTTACTTCCTCCAGCCAAAACTCGCACTTACTCATCTTCGCATATAACTTCTCATGTCTCAACATCTGCAGTGCGATCTTCAAACGTTCTGCATGCTCTTCAAAACTCATCAAGTAAACCAGAATATCGTCAATGAAAACCACGATAAACTAGTCCAAGAACGGTGAAAAGATTCGGTTCATCAAGTCCATGAATACTGCCGGCGCATTCGTTACTCCGAAGGGCATTACTAAGTATTCGTAATGTCCATACCGAGTTCGGAACGCCGTCCTGCAAATATCTTCTGCTTTCGCTCGAACCTGATGATATCCAGATCGCAAATCCAGCTTCGAGAATACCCTCGCGCCTCTAAGCTGCTCAAAAAGTTCTCCAATGCGAGGGATAGGGTACTTGTTCTTAATAGTCACCCGGTTTAATTCTCGATAGTCGATGCACATCTTTCTTGTGCCATCCTTCTTCTTTACTAGAAGAACTGGAGCTCCCCAAGGCGAGTTACTGCTTCGGATCCAACCCTTCTCAAGCAATTCAGCAACCTGTTTCTTAACTTCTTCCAACTCTACTGGTGCCATTGGGTAATACGCTTTGGATACTGGCGCTGCACCAGGGATAAGATCAATTGCGAACTCCATGTCTCGCTTCGGCGGTAAACCCGATATATCTTCAAACACGTCCATAAAGTCACGAACAACAGCCGGCTCTTCACTATTATCAACTTCCATTGCTGCAAGAGCATTGTTTGTCGGCCTAGCCCTAAACTCGACTGGCCCGATAGAACTGCTTCCTCCAGTGAAGGTAAACTCGGGATGTCCGAGAATCTGGAAAAATACTTTCTTTGCCTTACAATCAATGTGAGCGTGGAAAGTGCCAAGAAAATCCATTCCCAAGACGACTTCGTAGCTGCCCGTATCAATCACCAAGAAATCTGCAAAAAGCTCCCGTCCGCAAACAACAACTGTACAATCTTTACACTCCTACTAGATATGATTTTCCCATTCCCAGTGTGTATGTCCCAGAAACTAGACAGGGTCGTGCAGTCAATCGAGTGTGTAGTTATAAACTTGGATGACATAAAACAATGGGATGCACCAGAATCGAATAACGCTAATGCGGAAAAACCATGAACGAGTAAAGTACCTGAAACAACTTCTCCTGACGCCTTAGCTTCTTCAGCTGTCAAGGTAAAAGCTCGAGCCTGATTAGATCCTTGAGTCAGCTGTTTCTGTCCCTGGAACGGTCTCTGCGGAGGCTTCTGAATATCATCCCTTGTACGAAGCTTCGACGGACATGAGTTAATAGTGTGATCTGCCGCTCCACAAACTAAACAGAGTCCTTGCATCCTGGGACACTCCCTTTGCAAATGTCCGGGTAAGTGGCAATAGCTACAGACCACGCGCTTCCTCTGATCAACGACAGCAGGCTTCTTCATTGGTGCTACGCCTCGACGGTCCACTGGAATACCTCTGCGACCATGAGCTCGGTTGGGTACAAATGCCGGCTTCCTTACCGCAACTGCTGTCTGCTGCACACTCCCAGTCTTTCCCGATAGGCTCTGCTGTTCACGAGCTGCCGTGAGAACCTGTGAGAAAGTGGTCAAACCCAGGGAGACAATCTGCCTCTGGATGTCCACATCCAAGCTGCGCATGAACCTCCGTGCCCTGTCTGCATCGTTGGCAACTAAAGGTCCAGCGAATCTGCTGAGTCTTGTCCATTCTGCTGCATGCACATCTACGGGTGCTCCATTCTGCTTTAGCCCGATGAATTTCTCTTCCATTTCTTCCCGTGCAGTCCGCGGGAAGAACTTCTCCAGGAAACTCTTTGAAAAATCCGCCCACTTGATCGGCATGGGCAAGCGGTTCTCCTTTACAAGCCACCATTCTCGGGCGTAGTCCACTAACTGAATGCGTACCACATCAACTCTTTTCTCATCTGGAATCTGTGCCGCAATAAGCAAGTTCTCTGTGTCAACTAGCCACTGCTCTACTGGCAATGGCTCCTCCAACCCAGTAAATGTAGATGGACCCAAACGCCTGAAATCTGCTACGGTCCCTACTCGGTCAACTGGCTTAGCTCCAACATTGTTCACAGACTGCTGAACGATCTGCAAACCTTCCTGAAACGAGTCCGCTTGCTGCTGGATCAGCTCGGTCTGTTTCTTTTGATTCTCCAGCATTCCTCTTATCACTCCAAGCATGGCGGCTTCATCCACACGCCTTTGATACGTCTTCAAATTCTTATCTGCCATATTCCTGAAATCAAAACACCCAACATTAGCATGATGATAGATTCTGAATATAGATCAAGGCTAGAACTCCAAGATACTTAAATAGAGTGCCGCATTGTAACTATGCCGCGGTATCATAGCCACAATTACATAACTCCACCCAAGTCGCCTAAGTCCTAGAGATAACAAGGAATCAGGTTTCGAGTCGATATGCAAAGGAAGTTTGCACATCGCAAAAGATATAATCAGGAAGAATGTGATTCAAGAATGGTAAAACGGCAAGGTGGCAGGACATGTTTCCTAGACACGGGTATTCTGATTCGTGTACTGGGTACAATACCCAACTACAAAAGAATCAACCCGACTAACATATGGATCTGATACCAAAAGAACCATGTCACGCCCTACTTCCCAGAGTACGCTAAAATGGGCACGTGACATAGCCAACCATGCTACCTGTGGGTAGGAAGTTTCCACCCACAGTCACATTACGGCTGTAGAGATATCAAGAACAAAATAACACTATCTAAAACATGTCCATAATCCAATATATCATGAGTCAAGAATAATAAAATGCGGAAGCAAAAGATCCAATACAAAATAACTGAAATGTATGTCCCATAATGCGGGCTCACATCAGGAATAAACTGCAGAAACTAAATGAACTAGCTACTACTGAACTCACAGCTCAGCCTGCTGGCTGAAGTACTCCTGCTCGGAATGCAACATCGGTACGGAATCTGGGCCATGCAAAACCCAGACGTCAACGCGTCATGTCATCAAGTAATATAATATGAACAGTGTAGCAGGCAATGCAATATAAACATGAATAAACCAGAGTAACAATAATATAAGTCAGAGCAATGCAGGGTAGTGTGTTGTGGGTAAACTAAACTGTTCTATCAGGTTTTCTGTTCTAAAGTCTTTGAAATCAAATTGATGAACCATCGATGTAAAAAAATAGTATCCCGTGCATGGCCGGGACCACGGTCTAAGACTCTCGGGCTGAAACCGAGACGTGCCGCTAGGCACTAACAAGGAAAGGATAAAGACCAACGATGTCAGCAGCATCGTCACGAGGCGGGCCTGGCCTCTAAAACTGATCAGTACAAGTAGTGAACTGTTGAGTTACAAGTCAAGTTTCACCTTTGATTTCCCCATACCCCCAAGTTATATGTGTAAGTCACGTCAGGTATCCCGAAATCAAGAAACTAATGCCAACACAGGATCAGGTAAACAGGTTTGTCTGGATAGACAACAGGAACGGTCCATGAGGACTACATGTCAGGTTTGTTGGCATTAGACACAAGATCAGGTAACGGGTCAGGTCATGGTACATCAGGTCAAGTCAAGCAGTAAACGGTTCCATGTCGGGTAGATCAATATATATGTAGCAAGTCAGGTCAAGTTGTAAATAATATCATGGGTGTGCTCACAATCAGTTATACAAGCAAGCATGGTTATCAACAGCATGATATAAGCAATGAATTAAGCAACAGGCAGATTCATTCAATTAGCAATACAGTTGTCAGTTGTGTCACGGAGATGATTTCAATGTTATGCGAATGCAGTATGACAAATATGGCCTTTTAATCATGTTAACGAGTTTAAGAACTTTAGAGGTGCAATGATTTATATAAAGGTTCAATACAGCTATTACAGGTTAAAATGCACACGAGTGTCCAAAAGGAACAAAACTATAGAGATAAATGCCATACGCTATGGCAATATTAAAAATGTGATTAAACAGGTTAATGTGGTTATTAGGTGCAATTGCAAACTGTAGGTTCCAAGTTTAAAGATAAAATGATATATAACAATATTGTACATGAAAATGAGAAATGATCGTACCAAAGTTAAATTTACAGGTTTAGGATGTCATAATATATATGTAAATATTGTATAGCATGTAGCAAGGGGTACTTGCCTCGACGGGTCGCGAATCGGGAAAACGGAACGTTAACCGTCGGCGGGGAAAACTCGCGACGGGCGCACGGTTCACGGAATGAACCCAAACGATGAACAATGGAACCACACGGGTCGAGGTACCATGCTGGAACGTCAGGACGCGACGTCGGCAACACCGGATTCCGGCCAAGTATACAACAGTGGAAAAACATCAAGACATGCACAAGAAAGAAAAGGAATATAAAGAAATACAAAAAAGGAGGGAAGGAGGATCTAAGAAGGGCTGCTCACGATGATCAGTAAAGGGGTCGAGATCGTCGGTTGCGATGACGGTGCTCCGGCGGTGAACAGTAGCACTTTTCAAGAACCCATAACAGTAAATATCCAGGAAGCAAGTACAGAAGAAAAAGGAAGAATGAGATGGAGAAAGTGCTTATAGGGCATTCAAGGGTGGTCTGGTGGTCGTCGGCGACGACCAGGGGCGGTGCAGACGCGTGCACGGGGTGCTCAGGTGGCCGCGGCGCTGGTGCAGGGAGCATGGGGTTGATGAAGGAGGATGTGGATGAGACGAGGTTGAGGAGGCGAGGATGCTGGTGGTGGTGGCGTCGTCGTTGGGGCTGCGGCGGCGACGGGCACGGCGGCTAGGGTTCTCACGACGTGGGTTCTAGGTTGCACTCGTGAAAGAAAAGAAGAGGAGAAGAAGAGAATATATATAGGAGAGAGAGTGTGAGAGAAAGATAGAGAGAGAGAGACGGGGAGAGAGAGAGAGTAAGCGAGAGGAGAGATAGAGAGAGAGGAGAGAGATCGAGATGAGAGAGAGAGATACGGGGAGAGAGATATTTGTAGTTTAGTGGAGAGAAGAGAGGGAGAGAGAGAAGGAGAAAGGGAGAGAGAGAGAGAGCGTAGGAAAAAAAATGGTGGGGCCCAGGGGAGTTATGGAGGTTCTGATTGGCTGAGGGTTAAATAAAAAAATATTTAAGAAACGGAAAATATTGTATGGGTTAAAAATATTGACGGTTTTAAAATATATTAGAATTTGGGATTTTGGCGCAAAGTAAAACATTTTCAAATCGCGCCCGGATCGGGTCCAAAAATTTGAAATTGAAATAATAGAATTTTAAGCGGGATCCAAAAGTGAAAATGAAGTGTTTTATGTGTTAGTTATATGTATGCCCTAGAGGCCATTACTGTACATTGGATGTATATTGTAGTGGATGCTGGGACATATATAGGGAGGACTTTCTTGCTCGACATGATAGTATGCTATCTGGTTACTCTTTACCTTAACGTGTACATTGATTGTCTCTATGTTACATGTTGGTAAAGCCCTTAGGATGTGTACTTGACTGCCTGGACTATGATGCAGATCATACTAGTGGGGACATGGTAGTCCATAAGTACATCCTTGAAAGTCCCTAGTCGTGGGTATATCGAGACGGGGCATTGATATACCAGAGTAGACTAGCATATACCTTCTCGACCCATACAGATGGGCGATGGATGATCCCATATCCATTGGTGTTTGACATCAGAGATGATATACGGGTGCTCAGTAGAGACTGGGTACACTGGACGGACTCGCCGAGAACTCCCAGATGGTATTATACCTTACGTCAGATGGCAGTTCTCTGGTGACACTGGTACAGAGTAGTCTGTTGACCCGAGATCGTCATAGAGTCTTGTGTGGTTCCCACTGTGCTTTGATTTCTATCTTACCACATCCAAGAGGGCGTGCAAAACGGTGGTTTTTGGGTACAGTCCCGAATCACATGGAGGCAATGAGCGATAGGAGGGGATTCGTCTCTCTCGGTATAGGGGGTTGATGTTGCGCTGTGTTCGATTGGTTATAACAGGAAGTCCCTGGCCAGGGCTGATCAGAGAATTGTTGGTAAGCGTTACCAGTAGTTTCTCGACCCGTTATGAGCCTCATATCGACACGACTTATCGAGCTATTGGGGTCTGACGTTTACCACCCCTAGGCTAGATATGCGACATATCAGACGAACAGACCGGACTGTACGGTAGTGTTACTGGTTGGATTCACTGGAGTGTGAGCGGGTTTGCTCGTCGATCTTCAGATCGCTCAATACCCGGGTGGCCGTTACGTTTAGCAGACCGCTTGCGGCTTGTGGGTGTTTGATATGATCATCATCTGCTGCCGGCGTATTGACGAGTCTTTAGAGTCCTACACAGAGGTTTCCTGGCTCAAGCGAAACGAAATAGGAGCGCATATGAGATATTTGCGGGACCGAGAATAATGCGTGTATGTGATACCGTATTCCATTCTCGCGATGAATGTATCGAATGGTTGTATGCGATATAACCTAGTTATCGATTCAAGCGTTGATTCGATAAGCCGATTCATTATATACTAGTCGGTTGTGTGCGACATGACCGGATCATTGAATCGAGTGTTGATTTAATGATTTAATGTATAATTATATATTTGATATATTACTTTGCATTAACTAGTATCGGTTCACTTTAAATGGATTTTCTCACTTGATATGTGCACATTGTATATGTGATATACTTTTGTGCATTTGATTGTATCATGTTTGATGATGCAAGGTTGCTAGGATTTGTGTAAAGAATTAAACCTAGGTTAAGTAAATGGTTAGGGTTTTATTTATTCATTCATTTATCTTTTTAATTGGATTAAAAAGAAATGGATAAGAAAACAAAATGGTGGCTTTCTTTGTTTGCATCTTGAATCTTCATGAAGCTTTGACCAAAGTCACCACTTTGTCTTCATCTTTAACCCTAACCATTCATCTAACCTTAGTCAATTCTCTACACTTGACCATGGTTGATTATGATAAGTATTCTTTTATTTTCTATTTTCTAAAATACTTATCATAACAATATCTTCTTCTTCTTCTTCATCTTCAAGATGAAGAAAGCTTACTTCATCAATGGCAACTCTTGAAAAAGTGTGAGAAATCCAAATCTAAAGTCTACCCACTTCCTATTTCTTCATTCTCTACCTCTTGCCAAGTAGTAGAGTGTGTTTTCTTCACAAGTTTCATGACTTGGTGAAGTGAGAGCTTGATCTTGCGATGCTTCGACATAGATCATCTTCGGCATGGACATCGACGACCTAGCTCGCCATTTCTCCGATGAAGCCGACGCTAGAGCCCGGATTTTGATTTGGACAGCGGAGAGGACTTCATCACGGTGCCGTGGAGGTGGTGGACCGGATCTACAAAGGTTGTATATCCGTTCCCTTAGTTAAAATGTTAACTAGTTTGCTTTTTCGCCTAGACATCTAGCCAACGATCCGTTCTAGGGTTTCTCGGCACCGCGTATTTTTGAAATTGGCATGGTTGATGCCTTGTGAGACCTCATTAGGGTGCCTAGGAACCTTTCACTGGTATCAGAGCCAAGCTAGAGCCTTAGGCGAAGTCCAGACGGAGTTTGAAGTCCGAACGAACCCGAAACCCGATCACAAAAATGCTCTCTGTCCTTTTTTAAAAAATCTGGATTTTTCTATATTAAAAATATGCAGAAAATTAAGCAGGGATTATTATGAATTACTGTGAAAAACGGAGACTTAACTCCGTCATAACGCCGCGGAACCGCGGCCTAAGCCCACGTGGCGCGGCGGTTCCGCGGCCATATTGTTGACTCGTTGACTCCTGTTTGCACAGTAATTCCTATTTTAATATGCTGAGTTTTCTGGGAATTTTTAATATGCAGTAAACAGTTGAGTATTTTGGGGTTGTATTGGAAATCAAAGATTCGATCGGATTATCAAATTTTGTCTGTGCGGTTTTCCGGATAAATTTTAGAATATGTTAAAAAGTTCGACCGGATATAAATACCCAACTTTTCCCCTGTCGGGAAATTTCCAAGTGTTGGATCTTTCCGTAGTTTAATGACGTTCTAAGTAGTGCAAGTAATGCAATGGACCCTCTAGAAGACAACAAACCTTAACTCGATTATGTGACCGTCTTGAACTGCCCTTTGAACCTTCGGGTTTGGGGCAATACGGCGTGCCACATGTGAGGCGTTGGCTTGACCCTTCTACGGCTGGACCGTTGGTACTGAGGCACGAACTGAATGTTGTTAGACTTATTTCATGTGTTGGATTGTATCGGGAAAACTTGGGTGTTCGATTGTTCGATCGGAAAGTTTAACATTTTCTGTTTATCTGGAATGGGATACAATAATTGGAATTCACAATAGTTATGAGATAACTAAATGAATGTTATAAACATAGCAGTTTAGTCTCACTTGATCGGTTGCCACGGAATTTTGATGTGATCAAAAGTCCGTCGCAATCACGTAGCGTACGCGGATACTCGCCGGGTAAACTTAATAGACAGCCTCACTCCATAGCCCCGACCAAGTGACTGTAGGAGAACCCCGTCGCCGAAAGCATCCGTTCGGGTGCTCGCGGTGGCGGTGTTCCGCCTTGGTGCACTTCGTCGACGGCGTCGGGGGTGCGGCCGCCTACTGAAGTTTGCGACGAGTATTCGATCAGCATGTCGGGAATCTTGTTGAATTGCCCGACTTGGTATTGAAAAGTGTTTTCGATTTTGAGACTAAAATGCGGGGTTTATAATTGTTAGGCATACGATGTCTAAAGAATTCATTTGGTCAGGCATGCGATGTCTGAGGTGATTGCGGATTCCAACTGTTGTAGTTTTACACTTTCTTTTCTGTGACCGTAAGTGTAATATGTGATATCGCCGGTTTCGTTGCTATATGTCAACGACAATTGGGATGCGCATATTTACTTACGTTGATGACATGTGATGTTATGTGTTGCTGGATATGTTATATTGGATCGTCGTGTTTGAATAGCCGGGGGTTTTTATGTGAGATGAGTGTTTTTCATTTTCATTCATGTAAAAACATGTATGTAATATTCTTTTTATTGGGGCACTTCCAGGTTGCGGAAGTAGTCACCCTTTGTATATTATTTACTTTTCTGCACTAGGATAGACCCAAGGAGGAGGGCACAAGTAACCGGGTTCTGGAGTCCATTGGGAGACCAACTCGAGAAGTCGGGTCCGGGTCTCCTAACTCTAGAATTGGTAGGGTTGCTTGCCGCTCTCGTAGGGGTCTAGGGGTGTGGGATTGGCTATTCATCACGACCGTGGAATCCGTGTTTTATACTGGCTCGTATTGAAAACACGGACGTCCTAGTATATCCAATATTTCATATGATTCTTCTGCTGCGATATCTGTGATGTGATCATGTGATGTTTTATGATAGATACAGTATATAGTATATATGATATATTATATAGACGTTACTTATGTTTTACACCCGCGCTAGCCCTGCCCTGCTCTGCCGTTAGTTACCTAACCTAACGGTGCACGAGGGGACATCGAGGCGAATGCGGATGGCATAAGTGTACGTCGTATTTATCTGTGATGTTTAGGTACTTAAATGATGGGACTTCATTAATGTGATTAATGAAATAAAAGAAACCTAAGATGTTGTAGAATCGAATTTCAAAATAAAAAGGTAGCTACAGTTCTTGCTTTGCACAGCGGTATATATGATATATCCTGCACCTTATTCGATGAGGAAAGGACCGAGATCCCTTCACTGGGAGTGACTCCTTTAGCAATAACTGGCAGATGCTACACACTCGGTTTGTCTTTTGATTGCTTTTAAGTGTTTTTGCTTTGCACAGTGATATATATGATATATCCCGCACCTCATTCGACGAGGAAAGGACCGACGATCCCTTCACCGGGAGTGACTCCTTTAGCAAAACTAGAAAAGCCTAAAAAACACTCCATTTCAAAATTCATTCGATCCTACAATGATATCAAGTTCATTACGCAATAGGCTTTCAGAAAAACCTGTCGTAGCCCTCCGTCACTTCAGATAAATCCTGTTTAGTATTCGTGCTGCGTTTGTTGACCTTGTCAAGGCGCAGTGTGCGGTAGCTAACCAGTATTTATCTTCTTATGCATATGATGCAGATTGGGTTAGGGTAGTCGTGCGGCCTTGTTGACCTTGTCAAGGGTCGTGCGGGTGGGTTTGATTCAATCAAGAAATGACGGGTTGAACTTGACTTGCAGTCTATGGTTTGTTGACCTTGTCAAGGTCATAGATTGTTCGCGGCAAAATATTATCGGGAATTTCAAGTGTTGAAATTTGCAATGAGATTGCATACCTTCTATGAGATAGTTGGATCCCGATACCCGCTGCGAGTAAGAGTTACTCCTGGGAGAGTTTTATACATTACAATTAGCCGATCAAGTAGGTGTCTAGAAAGGTGTCAACGGGGTTACGCCTCTGGGAAAACGAGGTTTACATTAATTAGGTTCGTGCGAAAGCACGGGGGACCTCCCTCAAAGTACCGACACTGGCCTGGCTGAAAGATTGGCGAACTTGTAGTGTGTAATTAATCCCGGCTAGTCTTTCTTTTTAGGGTTTGAAGGAAGATTTGATAAAAAGCAGTGGGAGCCATCCTGATTAGATAAAATAATAACCAATCTATTCTTGCAAGAGCGCACGCTGAGTGTTTTCTTCTCTCTCTCTCCTGGTAGCGACCATATCACGCCTTAATCAAGATAATAATACGGATTATTGACCGAACCCGCTTGTTATACTGAGCTGGGGAACGTTGGTCCCGCTCCAACTTATAAATGTTATAAGACAGAGCAGGAAATTGGGGAATACCAGAATTCCCGTGCCGCCCAAACGAAGAGAGTGTATGCTGATGCATCATCTTCGGGTATGTTCATTATACAGAACTGTTTCTCAGTATCCTCCGCATCCTGGTATATGATACCGGATCAGGATCCCAGATATGTAATCTGTTACATAGGGCTACAAAAGGGTAGAAAAACTGAGAACGGGTGATAAGTTTCATGAGACAAAAAACGGGGCAAATGTTGCAGCCAAGTCTGTTGGTCACTGTCACCCTGTATTACCAATACATTGATTCTGAACGAATGTTATTAGATACCGAACCTGATATACAAAATCATATCAGTCTCTTTATTAGTAAAGAAATGATAAAATTCTGTATTGTTGGATAATGTTTTGAACATTTCCTATGTCAAAAGTTGATCGGATCAGGCACGTTATCTAAAAGCGTTGATGTTCTAAATCAAATTACAGTT
The DNA here is from genome assembly GCA_030015575.1 of Agapanthus africanus. Taxonomy (NCBI): domain Eukaryota; kingdom Viridiplantae; phylum Streptophyta; class Magnoliopsida; order Asparagales; family Amaryllidaceae; genus Agapanthus; species Agapanthus africanus. The sequence goes on from JASDDO010000029.1 coordinate 286,656,470, forward strand.
CTTAGTATACGGAACACACACTAGAGGAAGAGTTCAGAAATGAACAGATTCTTCTTGAGGTATTGTAGACTAGGTCAGATCAATGCGACCCGACTGGCTGAAGTTACATTTAGATGTATATTTAAATCAGTTTGAATTTACATCTTGTGAAACTCGCCAGTCATGTCACAAAGATAAGATGACCATAGCTCCGTTTACTGGAAACAGAGAAAGAGTTGGTAACTCTTGGGATGATACATGTTGATGTATGTAGGTCCCCTGTCTACACATGCCAAGATCGGTTCTTTGTACTTCGTTACATTCTCTGATAATCTCTCAAGATTCAGACCTATGTTCCTGTTGAAACACAAGTCCGAACCTTTTGAGATATTCACAGAATATAAGTTAGAAGTAGAGAACCAAAATACGGGTATAAGTATTATGTCCTTTGATGTGATCGAGGAGGAGAATACTTGAGCACGGAAATCCTGGATTATTCTAAAGGAGAATGAGATTCTCTCTCAGCATTACTCCTCTGTATACACCATAGCACGATGGTATATCGGGGCGGAGCAGATACACCCTATTTGATATGGTGTGCTCTATGATGAGTAATACTGAGTTACCTTTTTCCTTAGGGTGTTATGCACTTGAGAAGCTGCATACCTATTGAATAGGGTTCCAATCAAATCAGTTGCCTACCGCTTCATATGTGATATGGAAAGGGAAGAGCCCATATCTTAAGTTGGTTAAGATTTGGGGTTGTCCGGCCTATGTCTAAAAGCAAAATCCGAACAAGCTCGAGGCAAGGTCTGTTATGTAGAACTAGAAATGTTCCAGCCATACAAATTGCAGCTGATGATTTGGTAGAACCGAAGGATTCAGTAGATGCCAACTAACCTCAGCCTCTCCGCCGATCTAGTAGGGTTCCTCACCCGCCTGAGAGATACTTCTGTTTCTCTATGACAGTGGGAGCGAGGATTGCATCATGAGATGATGACCCAACTAGTTTCGAGCTGGCCATCAGGAGTGTGACTCTGTAAGAATGGCTGGATGCTTAGTGATCTGAGATGGAATCCTCATACACCAACAAAGTATGGACTTTGGTTGCTATATCTGAAGGGTTAAATCCCCATCAGGAGCAAGTATATCTTGAGAAGATTACTTGGTGTATATGGAAAAGTTGAGACTTTCAAAGCTAGACTTGTTAAAGGTTTTCGTCATCAACCAGGCAAGGATAATGATGAAACCTTTTCCAATACCAATGCTTAAGTCCATCCAGATCCTACTTGTTACGGCTACATACCATGACTACGATATCTGGTGGTTGGGTGTCATGACTGCTTTTCTAAATGATGTTTTAGAAGAGTGCGTCTATAAGTACACAGCCAGAGGGCTTCATAGACAGTGGGAGCAGTGGAAACGTGTGCAAGATGCTTTATAGGATAAAGCAGGCATCGCGGAGTTGGAACGTCTGTTTTGATGGATTAGTCAAAGAAGTTGACATCATCAAAATGGTAGATGAACCTTGTATAAACAAAAATGGTAGTAGGGAGTATGGTGGTGATCCTCGTAGAGTACGTGGATGACATACTCTTGATAGGGAAGGAGTTTCCTATGCTACGCTCGATCAATCTCCGCTTATCACTATGATTCTCCACATAGGATCAAAGTGATACCTCCTAAATCCTGAGTTTTGGATCTATGAGATAGATTTAATTGGATGTTAGGATTCTCACTAATTGTAGTGAGATAGTATCAATTGATCCTGGGGAGAATCACTGGAAGTGTTCCAGGGTGATAAAGACGACTGAATGTCAGTCACAGGCATTGTCTTTACCCTCAGTAAAGGAACGGTATGTTGGAAGAGTTCCAAGCTAGATACCGTGACATACTAGACGATAAAGGCAGGATACATCGTTACTTAAGATGCTACCAAAGAGGCTGTTTGGGTGTATATTGGTTCATGAGATGAACTATGTTCCTCCCATTGTGTGACAATGGAGTTGTGGCTTATGCCAACGAACGCAGGTCCCATCAGTGATCCAGACATATTCTAAGGCAGTATCACCTGATCGTGGAGATTGTTGATCTCCAGGAGATCAAGGTTAGGAGAGCAGACTCAGAGGACAACACGGCGGATCCACTCACGAAGGCCTATTCCCAGAGAGAGACTTTTATGGGATGGTTGAGTATGAGATACTACAACCACTGCTACAGATGGCCCTAGTGCAAGTGGGAGATTGTTAATTATATGTATACCCTAGAGGCCATTACTGTACATTGGATGTATATTGTAGTGGATGCTGGGACATATATAGGGAGGACTTTCTTGCTCGATATGATAGTATGCTATCTGGTTACTCTTTACCTTAACGTGTACATTGATTGTCTCTATGTTACATGTTGGTAAAGCCCTTAGGATGTGTACTTGACTGCCTGGACTATGATGCAGATCATACTAGTGGGGACATGGTAGTCCATAAGTACATCCTTGAAAGTCCCTAGTCGTGGGTATATCGAGACGGGGCATCGATATACCAGAGTAGACTAGCGTATACCTTCTCGACCCATACAGATGGGTGATGAATGATCCCATATCCATTGGTGTTTGACATCAGAGATGATATACGGGTGCTCAGTAGAGACTAGGTACACTGGACGGACTCGCCGAGAACTCCCAGATGGTATTATACCTTACGTCAGATGGCAGTTCTCTGGTGACACTGGTACAGAGTAGTCTGTTGACCCGAGATCGTCATAAAGTCTTGTGTGGTTCCCACTGTGCTTTGATTTCCATCTTACCACGTCCAAGAGGGCGTGCAAAACGGTGGTTTTTGGGTACAGTCCCGAATCACATGGAGGCAATGAGCGATAAGAGGGGATTCGTCTCTCCCGGTATAGGGGGTTGATGTTGCGCTGTGTTCGATTGGCTATAACAGGAAGTCCCTGGCCAGGGCTGATCAGAGAATTGCTGGTGAGCGTTACCAGTAGTTTCTCGACCCGTTATGAGCCTCATATCGACACGACTTATTGAGCTATTGGGGTCTGACGTTTACCACCCCTAGGCTAGATATGCGACCTATCAGACGAACAGACCGGACTGTACGGTAGTGTTACTGGTTGGATTCACTGGAGTGTGAGCGGGCTTGCTCGTCGATCTTCAGATCGCTCAATGCCCGGGTGGCCGTTACGTTTAGCAGACCGCTTGCGGCTTGTGGGTGTTTGATATGATCATCATCTGCTGCCGGCGTATTGACGAGTCTTTAGAGTCCTACACAGAGGTTTCCTGGCTCAAGCGAAACGAAATAGGAGCGCATATGAGATATTTGCGGGACCGAGAATAATGCGTGTATGTGATATCGTATTCCATTCTCGCGATGAATGTATCGAATGGTTGTATGCGATATAACCTAGTTATCGATTCAAGCGTTGATTCGATAAGCCGATTCATTATATACTAGTCGGTTGTGTGCGACATGACCGGATCATTGAATCGAGTGTTGATTTAATGATTTAATGTATAATTATATATTTGATATATTACTTTGCATTAACTAGTATCGGTTCACTTTAAATGGATTTTCTCACTTGATATGTGCACATTGTATATGTGATATACTTTTGTGCATTTGATTGTATCATGTTTGATGATGCAAGGTTGCTAGGATTTGTGTAAAGAATTAAACCTAGGTTAAGTAAATGGTTAGGGTTTTATTTATTCATTCATTTATCTTTTTAATTGGATTAAAAAGAAATGGATAAGAAAACAAAATGGTGGCTTTCTTTGTTTGCATCTTGAATCTTCATGAAGCTTTGACCAAAGTCACCACTTTGTCTTCATCTTTAACCCTAACCATTCATCTAACCTTAGTCAATTCTCTACACTTGACCATGGTTGATTATGATAAGTATTCTTTTATTTTCTATTTTCTAAAATACTTATCATAACAATATCTTCTTCTTCTTCTTCATCTTCAAGATGAAGAAAGCTTACTTCATCAATGGCAACTCTTGAAAAAGTGTGAGAAATCCAAATCTAAAGTCTACCCACTTCCTATTTCTTCATTCTCTACCTCTTGCCAAGTAGTAGAGTGTGTTTTCTTCACAAGTTTCATGACTTGGTGAAGTGAGAGCTTGATCTTGCGATGCTTCGACATAGATCATCTTCGGCATGGACATCGACGACCTAGCTCGCCATTTCTCCGATGAAGCCGACGCTAGAGCCCGGATTTTGATTTGGACAGCGGAGAGGACTTCATCACGGTGCCATGGAGGTGGTGGACCGGATCTACAAAGGTTGTATATCCGTTCCCTTAGTTAAAATGTTAACTAGTTTGCTTTTTCGCCTAGACATCTAGCCAACGATCCCTTCTAGGGTTTCTCGGCACCGCGTATTTTTGAAATTGGCATGGTTGATGCCTTGTGAGACCTCATTAGGGTGCCTAGGAACCTTTCATTATGATCAAAAAGCATACCCCCAAAACGGACACGCGTACGTGCACGTAGCCGTCCAAACTCGCCCGTTTCACTGAACGGGACGAGAACACGATGCACGGACGCTACAACAGGGTTAGGGGTGTCAAGTAGGCCAAGATGAATATTTTTAATTTTATTTTAGATGCTTTAAAATGCTATATGCAAAATTGAATTGACGGGGTAAAATTACAATAAGTAACAATCAAGCAAGATAAATGAAATAAAGGTCACACTCCATTCATGAAGTAACAGAAATTAGTAGCATTGGGCTCAGGTGTTACAGATATGTTATGATAGATACTGTATATAGTATATATGATATATTATATAGACATTACTTATGCTTTACACCCGCACTAGCCCTGCCCCGCTCTGCCATTAGTTACCTAACCTAACGGTACACGAGGGGACATCGAGACGAATGCGGATGGCATAAGTGTACGTCGTATTTATCTGTGATGTTTAGGTGACTTAAATGATGGGACTTCATTAATATGATTAATGAAAGAAAATAAACCTAAAAGATGTTGTTGAATCGAATTTTCAAAAACAAGTAGCTACAGTTCTTGCTTTGCATCGCGGTATTCCTTGTAGAACATCCTACACCTTATTCGATAAGGAAAGGGCCCCTTTAGCAATAACTGGCAGATGCTACAACACTCGGTTTGTATTTTGTTTGCTTTTGGAGTTTTTGCTTTGCATAGTGATATATGTGATATATCCTACACCTTATTTCATAAGGAAAGAGCCGAGATCCCTTCACCGGGAGTGACCTCTTTAGCGAAACTAGTAAAAGACTCAAAAACACTCCATTTTAAAATCATTTGATTCTACAACGATATCAAGTTCATTACGCAATAGGTTTTCAGAAAAACCTGTCGTAGCCCTCCGTCATTTCAGATAAGTCCTACTTAGTATTCGTGCTACGTTTGTTGACCTCTGTCAAGGCGTAGTGTGCGGTAGCTAACTAGTATTTATCTGCTTATGCATATGTTGCAGATTGGATTAGGGTGGTCGTACGACATTATTGACTTCCATCAAGGGTCATGCGGGTGGGTTTGATTCAATCAGGAAATGACGGGTTGAACTTAACTTGCACCCTGTGGTTTGTTGACCTCCGTCAAGGTCATGGGATGCTTAGGGCAAAATTATCGGGAATTTCAAGTGTTGAGATTTGCAATGAGATTGCATACCTTCTATGAAATAGTTGGATCCCGATACCCACTGCGAGTAATTGTTACTCCTGGGAGAGTTTTACATATTACAATTAACCGATCAAGTAGGTGTCTAGAAAGGTGTCAACAGGATTACGCCTCTGGGAAAATGAGGTTTACTTTAATTAGGTCCGTGCGAAAGCACGGGGAACCTCCCTCAAAGTGTAAGGTTCCTAGGCACACTAATGAGGTCTCACAAGTGATCAAGCATGCCCAATTCAAAAATTTCATGTGCCTACAAACCCTAATACGGATCGTTAACTAAAAGTATAGGCGATGCAATGCAAATAAATGAATTTATAGCTAAAGGGAAGGGGCTACAACCATTGTAGATCCGGTCCTCCACCTCCATGGCTCGGTGATGAAGTCCCCTCGCTGTCCATATCGGATCCCGGACTCTAGCATCGGCTTCATTGGAGAAATGGGCGGGCTAGGTCGTCGACTTCGATGCCGAAGATGATCTACGTCGAGACATCACAAGATCAAGCTCCCACTTCACCAAGTCATGAAACTTGTGAAGAAAACACCCTATACTACTTGGCAAGAGGTAGAGGATGAAGAAATAGGAAGTGGGTTCACTTTAGAATTGGATTTCTCACTCTTTTTCACTAGTTTCCATTGATGGAGGCAAGCTTTCTTCATGTTGAAGAAGGAGAAGAAGAAGAAGATAATATGATATATCTTTTTCAAAAAGAAAATAAAATGAATACTTATCATATGGCAATCATGATTAGGTGTAGAGAATAGACTATGGTTAGTTGGAATGGTTAGGGTTAAGCATGAGACAAATATGGTGGACTTGTTCAAAGCTTCATGAAGCTTCAACAAGCAAACAAAGAAAGCCACCATATCATTTATCTTTTCCAAAATAAATAAATAAAATAAATAAGTAAGTAAATAAACAAAACCCTAATCATTCATATAACCATGGTTTAATTCTTTACACAATCCCAAGTGAGCATGTATCATCAAACATGATACAATCTTGTGCACAAAAATATATCACATATACAATATGCATTTCAAGTGAGAAAATCCATTTAAAGTGAACCAATACTAGTTAATGCAAAGTAATATATCAAATATATAATTATACATTAAATCATTAAATCAACACTTGATTCAATGATCCGGTCATGTCGCATATAACCGACTAGTATCCAATGTATCGGCTTATCGAATCAATCCTTGATTCGATAACTAGGTTATATCGCATACAACCAATCGATACATTCATCGCGAGAATAGAATACGGTATCACATACACGCATTATTCTCGGTCCCGAACATATCTCATATGCGCTCCTATTTCGTTTCGCTTGAGCCAGGAAACCTCTGTGTAGGACTCTAAAGACTCGTCAATACGCCGGCAGCAGTTGATGATCATATCAAACATCCACAAGCCGCAAGCGGTCTGCTAAACGTAACGGCCACCCGGGTATTGAGCGATCAGAAGATCGACGAGCAAGCCCGCTCACACTCCTGTGAATCCAACCAGCAACACTTACCGTATAGTCCGGTCTGTTCGTCTGATATGTCGCATATCTCGCCTAGGGGTAGTAAACGTCAGACCCTAATAGCTTGATAAGTCATGCCGACGTAGGGTCCATAACATTCGTGAAACTACTGATAACTCTTACCAGTATATCACTGCAACCCTGGCCAGGGATTTCCTGTTATGGCCAGTCGTGCACAGCGCAACATCAACCCCCAATACCGGGAGAGACGAATCCCCTCCTATCGCTCATTGCCTCCATGTGAATCGGGACTGTACCCAAAAACCACCTGTTTGCACGACTCAGTAGAGCCTGGTAGGATGGAAATCAAAGCACAGTGGGAGACACACAAGACTCTATGACGATCTCATGTCAACAGACTAAGCTGTACCAGTGTCACCAGAGAACTGCCATCTGACGTGAGGTATAATACTATCTAGGAGTTCTCGGCGAGTCCATTCAGTGTACCCAGTCTCCACTGAGCACCCGTATACCATCTCTGATGTCAAACACCAATGGATATGGGATCATCCATCGCCCATCGCATGGGTCGAGAAGATATACGCTAGTCTACTCTGGAATATCGATGCCCCATCTCGATATTCCCACGACTAGGAATATTGAAGGATGTACTCATTGACTACCCAGGCCCCACTAGTATGATCTGCATTATAGTCCTGGAAGTCGAGTACACATCCTAAGGGCTTTATCAACATGTAACAGAGAGATAGAAAGTATACATGTTAAGATAAAGAGCAACCAGATAGCGTACTATCATGTCGAGCAAGAAAGTCCTACCTATATATGTCCCAGCATCCACTACAATATACATCTAATGTACAGTAATGGCCTCTAGGGCATACATATAACTAACAATCTCCCACTTGCACTAGGGCCATCTATAGCGGTGGTTGCAGTATCACATACTCAACCATCCCATATAAGTCTCTCTCTGGGAAAAAGCCTTCGTGAGTGGATCCGCCGTGTTGTCCTATGAGTCTACTCTCTTAACCTTGATCACCCTGGAGATCAACTATCTCCATGATCAGGTGATACTGCCTCAGAATATGTCTGGGTCACTGATAGGATCGGGGTTCCTTGGCCAAAGCCACACTTCCATTGTCATACAATGGTAGAAACCTAGTTCATCTTATGAACCAATATACACCCAAACTGCCTCTTTGGTAGTATCTTTAATAGCGATGTTACCAGCCTTTATCGTCTAGTTTGCCACGGTATCTAGCTTGGAAATCTTCCAACATACCGTCCCTTTACTGAGGGTAAAGACAATGCCTGTGACTGACATTCAGTCGTCTTTATCACCCTGGAACGCTTCCAGTGATTTTCCCCAGAATCGATTGATACCATCTCACTACATCTAGTGAGAATCATAGCATCCAATTATATCTATCTCATAAATGAAAACTCAGGATTTAGGAGGTATCACTTTGATCCTATATGGAGAATCCATGTGATAAGAGGAGATCGACCGATCGTAGCATAGGAAACTCCTTTCCTATCAAGAGTATGTTGTCCACGTACAATACGAGGATGACCACCTTACTCTCTACTACCCTTTTGTACATACAAGGTTCATCTACCATTTTGATGAAGTCAAACACTTTGACTATCACATCAAAACAAACGTTCCAACTCCGCGATGCCTGCTTTATCCTGTAAAGCAACCTGCACATGTTTCCGCTGCTCCCACTGTTTACGAAGCCCTCTGGCTGTATTCTTATAGACGTACTCTTCTAAATCATTATTTAGAAAAGTATTCATGGCACCCAACCACCAGATATCGTAGTCATGGTATGTAGCCGTGGCAAGTAGGATCCTGATGGACTTAAGCATAGCCACTGGAAAAGGTATCATCATTATCCACGCCTGGTCGATGACGAAAACCTTTAACAGATCTAGCTTTGAAAGTCTCAACTTTTCCATCTACACCTAGTAATCTTCTCAAGATATACTTGCTCCTGATGGGAATTTAACCCTTCAGATATATCAACCAAAGTCCATACTTTATTGGTGTACATGGATTCCATCTCAGATCGCTAAGCATCCAGCCATTCTTACAGAGTCCCTACTCTCGATGGCCTGCTCGAATCTAGTTGGGTCATCATCTCATGATGCAGTCCTCGCTCCCACTGTCATCGAGAAACCGAGGTATCTCTCAGGCGGATGAAGAACCCTACTAGATCGGCGAAGAGGCTGAGATTCGTCGGGAACTATTGAATCCTTTAGTTCTGTCAAATCATCAGCTGCAGTTTTGTATAGCTGGAACCTTTCCAGTTCTACAGAACTGACCTTACCTCGATCTTGTCCGGATTTTGCTTTTGACACAGGCCGGAAAATCCCAAATCTTAACTTACTTAAGAGATAGGCTCTTCCCATACCATATCTTATATGGAGTGGTAGGCACTAATTTGAATCGAACCCTATTCAATAGGTATGCAACTTCATAAGTGCATAACTCCCTAAAAAGAAATAGGAAACTCAGTAGTACTTATCATAGAGCGCACCATATCGTATAGGGTGCAATTGCTCCGCCCCGATATACCATCATGCCATGGTGTATACGGAGGAGTAATGCTGAAAGAGAATCTCATTCTCCTTTAGAATATCCAAGAATTCCATGCACAAGTATTCTCCACCCTGATCTCATCATAGGATATAATACTTATACCCGGTTTTTGGTTCTCTACTTCTAACTTATATTCTGTGAATATCTCAAAAGCTTCGGGCCTATGTTTCAACAGGAACATATGTCTGAATCTTGAGAGATCATCAGAGAACGTAATGAAGTACAAAGAACCGGTCCTGGCATGTGTAGACAGGAGACCTTACATACATCATCATGTATCAGCCCCAAGTGTTTACTAACTCTTTCTCTGTTTCCAATAAGCAGAGCTATGGTCATCTAATCTTTGTGACATGACTGGCAAGTTTCACAAGATGTAAATTCAAACTAATTTAAATATGCATCTAAAATGTAACTTCAGCCAGTCGGGTCGCATTGATATGGCCTAGTCTATAATGCCTCAAGAAGGATTCGTTCATTTCTGAACTCTTCCTCTTGTGTGTGTTCTGTATACTAGGAACTGTAGTTTGATTTAGAACATCAATGCTTTTAGATAACGTGCCTGAACCATCAACTTTTGATATAGGAAATGTTTAAAACATTATCCATCAATACAAAATTTTATCATTTCTTTACTAATAAAGAGACTGATATGATTTTGTATATCAGGTTCGGTATCTAATAGCATTTGTTCAGAATCAATGTATTGGTAATACAGGGTGACAGTGATCAACAGACTTGGCTGCAACACTTGCCCCGTTTTCTGTCTCATGAAACTTATCACCCGTTCTCAGTTTTTCTACCCTTTTGTAGCCCTATGTAACAGATTACATATCTGGGATCCTGATCCGGTATCAAATACCCAAGATGCAGAGGATACTGAGAAACAGTTCTTTGTAATGAACACACCCGAAGGAGATGCATCATATGCACTTTCTTCGTTTGGGCGGCATAGGAATTCTGGTATTCCCCTATTTCCTGCTCTGTCATATATAACAATTATAAGTTGGAGCTGGACCAACGTTCCCCAGCTCAGTATAACAAGCGGGTTCGGTCAATACATCCATATTATTATCTTGATTAAGGCGTGATATGGTCGCTACCTGGAGAGAGAGAGAAGAAAACACTCTGCGTGCGCTCTTGCAAGATTAGATTGGTTATATATTTTATCTAATCAGGATGGCTCCCACTGTTTTTATGAAATCTTCCTTCAAAACTTAAAAGGAAAGACTAGCCGGGATTAATTACACTCTACAAGTTCGCCAATCTTTCAGCCAGGCCAGTGTCGGTACTTTGAGTGAGGTTCCCTGTGCTTTCACACGGACCTAATTACAGTAAACCTCGTTTTCCCAGAGGCGTAACCCCGTTGACACCTTTCTAGACACCTACTTGATCGGCTAATTGTAAAGTGCAAAACTCTCCCAGGAGTAACAATTACTCGCAGTGGGTATCGGGATCCAACTATCACATAGAAGGTATGCAATCTCATTGCAAATTTCAACACTTGAAACTCCCGATAATAGTTTTTACCCCTAGCACCTATGACCTTGGCTAAGGTCAACAAATCATAGGTACTAGTCAAGTTCTACCCGTCATTTCGTGATTAATTAGACCCACCCACATGACCCTTGGCTAAGGTCAACAAAGCCACATGACTATCCTAACTAATCGCATCATATGCTGTGTAGGAAGACATCACTTAGCTACCGCACACTATGCCTCGGCTATGGTCGACAAACGTAGCACGAATACTAAGTACTCTACTTCCTAAAATGACGGAAGGTTGCGAATGGTTTTTGTGAAAACCTTTAACGCTTTGAACTTGATCTCGTTGCGGAATCAAATGGTTTTTAAATGGAATGTTTTTGAGGATTTTCTAGTTTTGCTAAAGGGGTCATTCCCGATGAAGGGATCGTCGGCCCTTTCCTCGCCGAATGTGGTGCGGGATATATCATATATATCACTGTGCAAAGCAGAAACTATAGAAGCAATCAAAATACAAACCGAGGGTTGTAGCATCTGCCAGTTATTGCTAAAGGAGTCACTCCCGGTGAAGGGATCTCGGTCCTTTCCTCATCGAATAAGGTGCAGGATGTTCTATAATGAACACCGCGATGCAAAGCAAGAACTGTAGCTACCTGTTTTTATTTTGAAATTCGATTCCACAACATCAATTAGTTTTATTTTCTTTCATTAATCTCATTAATGAATATCCCATCATTTAAGTCCACCTAAACATCATAGATAAATATAACGTACGCTTATGCCATCCGCATTCACCTCGATGTCCCGTCTGCACCGTTTGGTTAGGTAACTAACTCCAGAGCGAGGCAGGGCTAGTGCGGGTGTAAAACATAAGCAACGTCTATATAATATATCATATATACTATATATAATATCTATCTGAACACATCACATGATCACATCACAGATAACCCAGCAGAAAATATCATATGAAATATTGGATATACTAGGACGTCCGTGTTTTCAATACGAGCCAGTATAAAACACGGATTCCACTGTCGTGATGAATAGCCAATCCCACACCCATAGACCCCTACGAGAGCGGCAAGCGACCCTACCAATTCTAGGGTTAGGAGACCCGAACTCGACTCCTCGAGATGGTCTCCCACTGGACCCCAAAACCCGGTTACTTGTGCTCCCCTCCTTGGGTCTATCTTAATGCTGAAAAGTAAATAATATACAAATGGTGACATCATCCGCAACCTGGAAGTGCCCCAATAAAAGAATATTACATACAAGTTTTTACATGAATGAAAATGAAAAACACTCATCTCACATAAAAAAAACCCGGCTATTCAAACACGACGATCCAATATAACATATCCAACAACACATAACATCACATGTCATCAACGTAAGTAAATATGCGCATCCCAATTGTCGTTGACATATAGCAACGAAACCGGCGATATCACATATTACACTTACGGTCACAGAAAAGAAAGTGTAAAACTACAACAGTTGGAATCCGCAACCTCTTTAGACAACGCATGCTTAATCAAATGAAATACTTAGACATCACATGCCTAACAATTATAAACCCCGCATTTTAGTCTCAAAATCGAAAACACTTTTCAATATAAAGTCGGGCAATTCAACAGGATTCCCGACATTCTGATCGAATGCTCGTCGCAAACTTTAGTAGGCGGCCGCACCCCCGACGCCGTCGACGAAGTGCACCAAGGCGGAGCACCGCTTCCGCGAGCACCCGAAAGGATGCTTTCGGCGATGGGGTTCTCCTACAGTCACTTGGTCGGGGCTATGGGGCGAGGCTGTTTATTAAGTTTACCTGGCGAGTATCCGCGTACGCTACGTGATTGCGACGGAATTTTGATCACATCAAAATTCCGTGGCAACCGATCAAGTGAGACTAAACCGCTAGATTTATAACATTCATTCAGTTATCTCATAACTACTTGTGAATTCCAATTATTGTATCACATTCCAGATAAATAGAAAATGTTAAACTTTCCGATCGAACAATCGAACACCCAAGTTTTCCCAAAACAGCTCAACACATGAAATAAGTTCAAAGACATTCACTTCATGCCTCAGTACCAACGGTCCAGCCGTAGAAGGGTCAAGCCAACGCCTCATATGTGGCACGCCGTACTACCCCAAACCCGAAGGTTCAAAGGGCAGTTCAAGACGGTCACATAATCGAGTTAAGGTTTGTTGTCTTCTAGAGGGACCATCGCGTTACTTGCACTACTTAGAATGTGATTAAACTACAGAAATATCCAACAATTGGAAATTTTCCGGCAGGGGAAAAAGTGGGTATTTATGTCCGACCGAACTTTTTAACATATTCTAAAATTACCCGGAAAAACACACAGATAAAATTAGATAATCCGAGCGAAACACCGAGTCCCCAATACAACCCAGAAAACTCAACTCTTGAGTTCAGATTAAAAATTCACAGGAAAACCAACTCTGCAAAATAAGAATTACTGTGTAAAATTCATTGAACAAGGAGACCTTACGGCCGCGGAACCGCCGCACAAGCCATGCTTGTGCCGCGGAACCACGGCAGTTTGATGGATTTAGGTTATCGAATTTCACAGTAACTCTTACAATCTCCTGCTGAATTTTCTGCATATTTTTAATCCTCAAAAATCCCCGATTTCAAAAAATGTACAGAGAGCAAATTCGTGTTAGGGTTTCGGTTCGATCAGACTTCTAACTCCGTCTACGCATCGCCTAAGGCTCTAGCTAGGCTCTGATACCACTGTAGGGTTCCTAGGCACACTAATGAGGTCTCACAAGTGATCAAGCATGCCCAATTCAAAAATTTCATGTGCCTACAAACCCTAATACGGATCGTTAACTAAAAGTATAGGCGATGCAATGCAAATAAACGAATTTATAGCTAAAGGGAAGGGGCTACAACCTTTGTAGATCCGGTCCTCCACCTCCATGGCTCCGTGATGAAGTCCCCTCGCTGTCCATATCGAATCCCGGACTCTAGCATCGGCTTCATCGGAGAAATGGGCGGGCTAGGTCGTCGACTTCGATGCCGAAGATGATCTACGTCGAGGCATCACAAGATCAAGCTCCCACTTCACCAAGTCATGAAACTTGTGAAGAAAACACCCTATACTACTTGGCAAGAGGTAGAGGATGAAGAAATAGGAAGTGGGTTCACTTTAGAATTGGATTTCTCACTCTTTTTCACTAGTTTCCATTGATGGAGGCAAGCTTTCTTCATGTTGAAGAAGGAGAAGAAGAAGAAGATAATATGATATATCTTTTTCAAAAAGAAAATAAAATGAATACTTATCATATGGCAACCATGATTAGGTGTAGAGAATAGACTATGGTTAGTTGGAATGGTTAGGGTTAAGCATGAGACAAATATGGTGGACTTGTTCAAAGCTTCATGAAGCTTCAACAAGCAAACAAAGAAAGCCACCATATCATTTATCTTTTCCAAAATAAATAAATAAAATAAATAAGTAAGTAAATAAACAAAACCCTAATCATTCATATAACCATGGTTTAATTCTTTACACAAACCCAAGTGAGCATGTATCATCAAACATGATACAATCTTGTGCACAAAAATATATCACATATACAATGTGCATTTCAAGTGAGAAAATCCATTTAAAGTGAACCAATACTAGTTAATGCAAAGTAATATATCAAATATATAATTATACATTAAATCATTAAATCAACACTTGATTCAATGATCCGGTCATGTCGCATATAACCGACTAGTATCCAATGTATCGGCTTATCGAATCAATCCTTGATTCGATAACTAGGTTATATCGCATACAACCAATCGATACATTCATCGCGAGAATAGAATACGGTATCACATACACGCATTATTCTCGGTCCCGCACATATCTCATATGCGCTCCTATTTCGTTTCGCTTGAGCCAGAAAACCTCTGTGTAGGACTCTAAAGACTCGTCAATACGCCGGCAGCAGTTGATGATCATATCAAACATCCACAAGCCGCAAGCGGTCTTCTAAACGTAATGGCCACCCGGGTATTGAGCGATCAGAAGATCGACAAGCAAGCCCGCTCACACTCCTGTGAATCCAACCAGCAACACTTACCGTATAGTCCGGTCTGTTCGTCTGATATGTCGCATATCTCGCCTAGGGGTGGTAAACGTCAGACCCCAATAGCTTGATAAGTCATACCGACGTAGGGTCCATAACATTCGTGAAACTACTGATAACTCTTACCAGTATATCACTGCAACCCTGGCCAGGGATTTCCTGTTATGGCCAGTCGTGCACAGCGCAATATCAACCCCCAATACCGGGAGAGACGAATCCCCTCCTATCGCTCATTGCCTCCATGTGAATCGGGACTGTACCCAAAAACCACCTGTTTGCACGACTCAGTAGAGCCGTGGTAGGGTGGAAATCAAAGCACAGTGGGAGACATACAAGACTCTATGACGATCTCGGGTCAACAGACTAAGCTGTACCAGTGTCACCAGAGAACTGCCATCTGACGTGAGGTATAATACCATCTGGGAGTTCTCGGCGAGTCCGTTCAGTGTACCCAGTCTCCACTGAGCACCCGTATACCATCTCTGATGTCAAACACCAATGGATATGGGATCATCCATCGCCCATCGCATGGGTCGAGAAGATATACGCTAGTCTACTCTGGAATATCGATGCCCCGTCTCGATATTCCCACGACTAGGAATATTGAAGGATGTACTCATTGACTACCCAAGCCCCACTAGTATGATCTGCATCATAGTCCTGAAAGTCGAGTACACATCCTAAGGGCTTTATCAACATGTAACAGAGAGATAGAAAGTATACATGTTAAGATAAAGAGCAACCAGATAGCGTACTATCATGTCGAGCAAGAAAGTCCTACCTATATATGTCCCAGCATCCACTACAATATACATCCAATGTATAGTAATGGCCTCTAGGGCATACATATAACTAACACAAAGTACCGACACTGGCCTGGCTGAACGATTGGCGAAGTTGTAGTGTGTAATTAATCCCGGCTAGTCTTTCCTTTTAGGGTTTGAAGGAAGATTTGATAAAAACAGTGGGAGCCATCCTGATTAGATAAAATAATAACCAATTTGATCTTGCAAGAGCGCACGCAGAGTGTTTTCTTAATGGTATATCGCTTCGCTCTCTTGCCTGTTCCGAAAATCGAAAACCCAAAACTTCTTCTCTCTCTCTCTCCAGGTAGCGACCATGTCACGCATTAATCAAGATAATAAAACGGATGTATTGACCGAACCCGCTTGTTATATTGTGCTGGGGAACGTTGGTCCCGCTCCAACTTATAATTGTTATAAGACAGAGTAGGAAATAGGGGATTACCAGAATTCCCGTGCCGCCCAAACAAAGAAAGTGCATGATGATGCATCTTCTTCGGGTGTGTTCATTACAAAGAACTGTTTCTCAGTATCCTTTACGTCCTGGGTATGAGATACCGGATCAGGATCCCACATATGTAATTTGTTACATGGGCTACAGATAGGTAGAGAACTGAGAACGGGTGATAAGTTTCATGAGACAGAAAACGGTGCAAGTGTTGCAACCAAGTCTGTTGGTCACTATCACCCTGTATTACCATAATGCATTGATCTGAACGAATGTTGTTAGATACCGAACCTGATATACAGCATCATATCAGTCTCTTTATTAGTAAAGAAAGGATATAATTTTGTATTGTTGGATAATGTTTTGTACATTTCCTATATCAAGAGTTGATCGGTTCAGGCACGTTATCTAAAAGTATAGACGTTCTAAATCAAACTACAGTTCTTAGTATACAGAACACACACAAGAGAAAGAGTTCAGAAATGAACGAATCCTTCTTGAGGTATTGTAGACTAGGTCATATCAATGCGACCCGACTAGCTGAAGTTACATATAGATGCATATTTAAATTAGTTTGAATTTACATCTTGTGAAACTTGCCGGTCATGTCACAGAGATAAGATGACCATAGCTCTATTTATTGGAAGCAGAGAAAGAGTTAGTGAACTCTTGGGATTGATACATACTGATGTATGAAGGTCCCCTGTCTACACATGCCAAGACCAGTTCTTTATACTTCATTACATTCTCTGATGATCTTTCAAGATTCATACATATGTTCCTGTTGAAACACAAGTCCGAAACTTTTGAGATATTCACAGAAAATAAGTTAGAAAGTAGAGAACCAAAACGGGTATAAGTATTATGTCCTTTGATGTGATTAAGGAGGAGAATACTTGAGCACGGAATTCCTGAATTATTCTAAAGGAGAATGAGATTCTCTCTCAGCATTACTCCTCCGTATACACCACAGCACGTCGGTGTATCGGGGTGGAGCAATCACACCCTATGTGATAAGGTGTGCTCTATGATGAGTACTACTGAGTTACCTATTTCCTTTTAGGGAGTTATACACTTGTGAAGTTGCATACTTATTGAATAGGGTTCAAATCAAATCAGTTGCCTACCACTTCATATATGATATAGAAAGGGAAGAGCCCATATCTTAAGTTTGTTAAGATTTGGGGTTGTCCAGCCTATGTCTAAAAGCATAATCCAGACAAGCTCGAGGCAAAGTCAGTTCTGTAGAAGTTTGTTGGATATCCCAAGCATTCGCAAGGGAATATCTTCTACCAAACCGAAGAACAAAAGATGTTTTGTTTCTCAGCATGCCACCATTATGAAAGGGAATTTCTTGAGAAAAAATTAGTGGTCATGAGGAAAAAAATTGGAAGGAGTTCCAGCTATACAAACTGCAGCTGATGATTTGGTAGAACCAAAGGATTCAATAGTTTCCAACGAACCTCAGCCTCTCCGCCGATCTAGCAGGGCTCCTCACCCACCTGAGAGATACTTTGGTTTCTCTATGACAGTGGGAGCGAGGATTGCATCATGAGATGATGACCCAACTAGTTTCAAGCTGGCCATCAGGAGTGGGACTCTGTAAGAATGGCTGGATGCTTAACGATCTGAGATGGAATCCTTATACAACAACGAAGTATGGATTTGGTTGCCTTATCTGAAGGGTTAAATCCCCATCAGGAGCAAGTATATCTTAAGAAGATTACTTGGTGAACATGGAAAAGTTGAGACTTTCAAAACTAGACTTGTTAAAGGTTTGCATCATTGACCAGGTATGGATTATGATGAAACCTTTTCTAAGTAGCTATGCTTAAGTCCATCCAGATCCTACTTGCCATGGCTATATACCATGACTACGACATCTGGCGGTTGGGTGTCATGACTGCTGTTCTAAATAGTGATTTAGAAGAGAGAGTCTATAAGTACACAGTCAAAGGGCTTCATAGACACTGGGAGCAGCAGAAACGTGTGCAAGATGTTTTATGTGATAAAGCAAGCATCACGGAGTTGGAACGTCTGTTTTGATGTGTTAGTCAAAGAGTTTGACATCATCAAAATGGTAGATGAACCTTGTATATACAAAAAGGTAGTAAGGAGTATGGAGGTGATCCTCGTAAAGTACGTGGATGACATACTCTTGATAGGGAAGGAGTTTCCTATGCTACGCTCGGTCAATCTCCGCTTATCACAATAATTCTCCATATAGGATCAAAGTGATACCTACTAAATCCTGGGTTTTGGGTCTATGAGATAGATCTAATTGGATGTTAGGATACTCACTAATTGTAGTGAGATGGTATCAATTGATTCTGGGGAGAATCACTGGAAAGGTTCCAGGGTGATAAGGACGACTGAATGTCAGTCACAGGCATTGTCTTTACCCTCAGTAAAGGGACGGTATGTTGGAAGAGTTCCAAGCTAGATATCGTGGCATACTAGACGATAAAGGCTAGATACATCGCTACCAAAGATGCTACCAAAGAGGCAGTCTGGGTGTATATTAGTTCATGAGATGAACTTCGTTCCTACCATCGTGTGACAATAGAGTTGTGGCTTATGCCTAGGAACGCCCGTCCCATCAGTGATCCAGACATATTCTAAGGCAGTATCACCTGATCATGGAGATGGTTGATCTCCAGGGGATCGAGATTCGGAGAGTAGACTCAGAAGACAACACGGCGGATCCACTCATAAAGGCCTTTTCCCAGAGAGAGACTATTATGGGATGGTTGAGTATAAGATACTACAACCACTGTTATCAGATGGCTTTAGTGCAAGTGGGAGATTGTTAGTTATATGTTTGCCCTAGAGGCCATTACTATACATGAGATGTATATTGTAGTGGATGCCTGGACATATATAGGGAGGACTTTCTTGCTCGACATGATAGTATGCTATCTGGTTACTCTTTACTTTAACGTGTACACTGATTGTCTCTCTGTTACATGTTGGTAAAGCCCTTAGGATGTGTACTTTACTACCTGGACTATGATGCGGATCATACTAGTGGGGACATGGTAGTCCATAAGTACATCCTTCAAGGTCCCTAGTCGTGGGTGTATCGAGACGAGGCATCGATATACCAGAGTAGACTAGCGTATACCTTCTCGACCCATACAGATAGGCGATGGATGATCCCATATCCATTGGTGTTTGACATCAGAGATGATATGCGGGTGCTCAGTGGAGACTGGGTACACTGGACGGACTCGCCGAGAACTCCCAGATGGTATTATACCTTACGTCAGATGGCAGTTCTCTGGTGACACTGGTACAGGTTAGTCTGTAGACCCGAGATCGTCATAGAGTCTTGTGTGATTCCCACTGTTCTTTGATTTCCACCTTACCAGGTCCAAAAGGGCATGCAAAACGGTAATTTTTTGGTACAGTCCCGAGTCACATGGAGGCAATGAGCGATAGGAGGGGTTTCGTCTCTCCCAGTATTGGGGGTTGATGTTGCGCTGTGCTCGATTGGCCATAACAGAGAAGTCCCTGGCTAGGGCTGGTTTAGAGATATACTGGTAAGTGTTACCAGTAGTTTCTCGACCCGTTATGAGCCTCATATCGGCTGACTTATCGGTTATTGGGGTCTGATGTTTACCACCTCTAGACTTGATATGCGACATATCAGACGAAGAGACCGGACTGTACGGTAGTGTCACTGTCAGGCTTTTTGCAGGAGTTGGAGCAGGCTTGCTTGCTGATCTTCTGATCGCTCAATACCCGGGTAGCCGTTACGTCCAGCTAGTACCGCTGACGGCTTGTGGGTGCTTGATATGATCATCACCTACTGCCGGCGTATTGACGAGTCTTTAGAGTCCTACATAGAGGTTTTACTGGCTCAGGCAAAATGAAATAGGAGCGCATATGTGATATTTGCGAGACCGAGAATAATGCGTGTATGTGATACCGTATTCTATTCTCGCGACTATTGTATCGGCCGATTATATGAGATATAGCCGGGTTATCGAATCAAGTGTTGATTCGATAAGTTGGTACATTTTGTGTTAGTCGGTTATATGAGATATAACCGGATTATTAAGTCAAGTGTTGATTTAATAATTTAGTGTATAATTGTATATGAGATATACTAATTTACATTAACTAACATTGGTTCACTTAAGCATTTGTTTTTCTTACTTGTGCACAACTTAATATATATGTGATATATATTAATTTGTGTTCATTTTGTATCATGGTTGTTGATACACACTACATGGGTGTATGAGACATACACCATTATAATTATATTGGTTAGGTTTTTATATTTAAAGTAATTCTAAAAACAAATGGATAATGAGCTCACATGCATGAAGCTTCATGAAGCTTATGGTTGCATTGACTTAGTCCACTAGTTTTGTTTTACTTAAGATATTAATTAACCTAACTACTATAATTAGCCATGGTTATGTCTCTACATGAGTTAGTATATGATACTCACTCACCATGGTTAAAACTCTCTCTTGATTAGTTCTCATTTCTCATTTTTGAGCTCATCTTCTTCCTCCTTCAATTTCTTTCTAGGGTTTGATAAAGAGAGAGAGAATGATAGTGAGAAAAGAAATTCTAAAGTGTACCCATTTCCTATTTCATCATCCTCTACTAGACTAGTGAGTCTTCCTCTTCCTAGTGCACAAGTCCTTAAGAATTTTCGCATAAGCGGGGACTTGTTGAATCGCATCTAGGAGAGGGATGTTGATGTTAACTTGCTTGAACATGTCCATAATCTTCTCCATATGTGGACTTGATGTGTTAGCCCTTAACCGATTAGGGTAAGGTGCTTTAGCAATGAGCGCTGGGTCCATCATAGGAGAAGGAAGTGTGTATGGCCCCGATCCCAAAATAGAAGTGGGGATCGTCTGTGGAGGAGTAAAAGAGGTGGGCTGAGGTGTTGAGCCTAAAGGGAAATGGAGAATAGGCTCGTGAGAAGGTGGTGGGGTAGAAGAACAAGAATCAGAAGCAGAAGCGTGTGTGTGAGGAAAGGTCTCAGCCGGGGTGTTGATAGGATTCTCAATATCATCAACTTCTTCCCCAACATGGTTATCCAGCACTCTCCCAGATCTCAACGTGGTGATTGTATTCACATGATGTGAATAGCCAGGATTGGGTACAGGTTGAGCTGGGAGTTTCCCTTTTTCTCTTGCACTCATTTCGGCCTTAAGTCGTGCAATTTCAGCTTCCATAGTTTTGATACTCTCAGCTTGGGACGCTGAGTTTTTCTTTATCTCACCAACGGAAAACTTAACCTCGGCCGACACTTCCATGAAATTTGACATCAGTGATTCCATGGTTTGAGCGAATTGAGAGAATTCGTCAGAACAGGTCGACTGCATAGGATTAGAAGGTGCAGGAGTGTTGACCTGGTTTTGGAAATTTGGGGACTGGTAGGGGTGCTGGGTGAGCTGAAGTGGTTGCTGTTGTGGTGGAGGGACCCGTTGGAATTGATTCGAGTTTGGAACCGTGTTTTGGGATTGGTTCCAGGCAAAATTCGGGTGATTCCTCCAACCCTGATTGTATGTGGAAGAAAAAGGGTCATTTCCAGGTCTTTGAAATGCGGCATTGGTATGCTCGAGACCTCGAAACTGGGAGTTTAATGGACATTCTTCCGTCAAGTGAGAAGGATCAGAACAGCACCCACAAACGGTTTTGGGGAGCGACATTGGGTTTAGGGAGGCTGCTAGGAATTTGTGTTCCATAGCGTCGAGCTTCTTTTGCATTACTGCCATCTCAGCTCGAACACCTATGGACACGTCTATTTGGTGTATGCCACCCCTACTCGATGGCTGGGTTCCAGTCTCCCACTGAAGTGACTTTTCAGCGAACTCTTCTAAAAATTTCCATGCTTCCCCATCATCCTTGGTCATAAAGGTGCCTTGACACATGTTTTCAAGGTTTTGTTTAGTGGTAGGGTTACTGCCCTCATATATGATTCGGCAAAGTTCCCATCTCGGGATGCCGTGATGTGGGCATCGAACCAAAAGATCCTTGAATCGGTCAAAGTATTTTGAAAATGGTTCAGCCGGAAGCTGGGAGAATTGATAGAGTTCGCTACGGATTCGAGCTGTCTTTTGCATAGGGTAGAATTTCTTAAGGAATACTGCAACGAATTCTTCCCAATTCGTGATGGAATGTGCGGTGGTATTATACAGCCACTTCTCGGCTATATCGCACAAGGTAAATGGAAGAAGTCGTAGACGCATGGCATCCACAGAAAGTTGTGATGTACCCATCATTGCGCATACATTTTCAAATTTGGTAATAAAAACGTACGCGTCTTCAGTCTCGAGACCGTGGAATTTGGGTAGAAGGTTGATGTACTGGGGCTTAATCTCAAAGTTATCCCCATTGGCTGGTGGAATAGATAAGCAGGTCGAGAGAGGACCTCGCAAAGGGTAGCACCTCTCTTGGAGAGAGATGCGGGGTGGAATCTGCGCACCAACAGACGGCGGCAGAGTAGCAGTAAAGAGGTTTGATGAAGGCTGATCCATCGGTGTGGGTGTGGTGGGGGGTAAAAGAAAGGTAAATGGAGAAATACCGACTTCGGAGTCGATCGAGGGGACGCGGACAAGACGGGCACTAGAATCCCGTGTCCAGCCTATCTTGCACTAAAAGGGGTTAGTACAAGTGGCAGCGTGATTTATAATTAGGGAAATGAAGTGAGTGTGGTGTTTGTTTTGAAAAAATGATACGGATTTTGAAAATATGATGCAACAAGCAATACCCTAAAAATTATGGTCACCTAGGTCCAATCTCTAGACCGCTCCTAACTGCCAGAAGACAAGACGCAGGATAGAATCCTCCACTGCCTCTTTGTTTCTCCTGTGGCCAGGTAAGTGCCAGGTAAGTGGGAGGTTCTCCACTACGTAAGTAGTAGGCCTAATTAAGTAACCACTAGCCTTCGACACACTTTCCTAGGCACCACAAGAGAAACGCGGATAAGCAATGAATTACCCACGGCCTTCTTCTGTCCTAAGTGAGCGCGACAGTCCTTAGAGTCATCTCTAGATATTTTTTAATTAATGAGGGTAATGCGGATGCAGGTTTGTGATTTTTGGGGCCTAGGAAGGGTAATGAACTCCCCACCTAATCTGGATTTGGCCGTGCCCCTTAATTTCCGTATTAGTTATGCAAACAACCACAAAATCAAAAACAAGCACACTTTATTTTGCTTTTTGCGGCGCAGCGATTATTTGCAAAGAAACCTGCAACAAATTGTTAGTTGGAGCAGATTTTAGAGAGGAGATAAGAAAGTTAGAGATTACCTGCAAAAGATTTTACAGAGAGATCCTTAATGGGCCGCGGAACCGCCGCGTAATGGGGGTATATGCCGCGGAAACACGGTGGAATGGTGGGGTCTCTGCACAAAAATTCTTCAGCAAGCTCCTGATCTCTTCCTCAATCCTCTGGAATTCACCAAATAATTTTCCAATTTTCCAGCAAGCTCCAGATCTCCTTGCAATTAACCACAACAACACGTATTAGTATTTCGTGCAAGTTTTGATCTAAAAAAAAATATTGATGGAATAAACTTTTCAACTCAAATTTCAAAAACCGAACAAATAGCACACGATCCCCGGCAACGGCGCCATTTGATTGAAAAGAATTCCGATGTGTCGTGTTTTTGATAAAATAGAGTTTAGAAATCACAACCAAAAATTATTTTGACCGCAATCAATAACGGTGTCGGATGTAGCGCGTTAGTAAGTGCGGATCGTCCATTGAGAAAGTGAGTTCCGTTCAATTTCCGAATTAGATGAGTTGAAAATTTAGGGCAAAGAAAAGAAAACAATTCATGATTTGCATTTAAAGATCAAGAAATAAGAAAAATCTAGATCTGGAAAAGACATTAAAAGCAAGAATTGAGATGTGTGATAATTTCCAACCAACAATCAAGATTAGAAATATGGCTCGTAGGAGTAGATCGGATCTATAGATGTGATAAGATCTAAAGGTTACTAATTCTTATCCATTAATGAATTGATACTAGATCGATGCAAATTCATCGAGGTTTAAGGATCTTTGCGAGAAAATTAGGGATTCCGCAATTCATCCTTTGTCCTTTCGATGGATCGCATTCAAATTCTAGCTTCTAATTAATCAAATGTTTAATAGTTGTTCCCTAGTTTCGAGTGAACACGATCAAGAAAGCATCATCTCGAAGCTAGGTTATTAATCATTTGATTAACTAGAATTTCCAAACATTATAGGATTTAAGAATTGTAAAAATATCTAAATCATCATCATCTAAAGATCGTCACAACTCCTACACGAGCGGAGATTACTTAAGCATCATGATCACAAACACAATCACAAATTGAGATCTAATCATTATGCTTGAATTAAAATATAAGCAAGAATATAGAAAATTCACCTTTATTTATCGACAAATTTCGTTACAACTCTCTTGAATTTACAAAAGGAAGGAACTAGATCGTCGATTTCGGCTTCGCTCGGCTCCTTGAGTCGCGGATCGGCGTGGATCTCTTGCTCCGTTGGAAATCCGGCGTCGCTTGCTAAAGGTTGAAGGCTCTCTTGCTCAAATTGATCTCGGGATCTTGATCTTGATTTTGAATTGGAGATGGGAATTGAATTTGGCACAAGCTTTTGTCGCTAAACTTGTGGGTAGAAGATGGTGGTGATTCTTGAACAATTTGCACCCTAGCTCTAGGCTCCCTTTTATAGACCTCTAGATCTAGGATTGAAATTTGAATTCCCCCCACAAGTTAGTTATCAAATAATTTAAATTTCCCTCCAAAAAGTTAGTTAAGCTTTAAATTTTGAATTTCCCTCCAAGAGTTTGTTGAGCCGAGCCTTCTAGAGATGCCACGTGGAGCTTCTGGGGTCTTCTGGAAGCTTTGGCCGTTATAATTGAGCATGTGACAAAATTGGGTGAATTGATCTCACTATGTGGCCGCGGATCCGCCGCTCCAAGGGGGCTTGGGCCGCGGATCCGCGGCCCTTTGGTGGCCTTGGTGATTTCTTTTTATCTGGTAACTCTTGGGCTTTCTGGTGGGCTTTTATACAATATGTGAAATCTCATTTAGCCTTCTGTGTTGCTCCAGATCTTTAGCCTTTGAATTGGCGTGTCTTTTATTAGATCTTTTCCCAAATTTTGGCCTTTTGCTTCTGTGATTTCCTGCATTTGACCATAGGCAAGAGTTGCGCAATACAAGGATGATGCGATGCCATGAAACACACACAATTTCCCTAAAAATGCTGGTTTTAGTGTACAGTACAAGTAATCCAATATTTTACATGTGTTTTGCAAATATGAGTGATATGAATACCGGATAGCTTTACTTGACTGCAAAAGGTAAGGAAATTGCCGTGTTAGAAATGCAGTATTTTCGACTGATCAACTAGCACTTTAGTTTAGGGTGTTTGCTTCACTAATTCTCTAAGTTAGTGAAGTAGAAGCTTGAGTTCGTATTCCCTCGACGTAGATCATCTTCGGCCTCGAAGACTTCAAGCAATACTGTTGCAATCTTCTCATGGAGCCATCCGAGAGTCCAGGAGTTCGATGATCGCAGCGAAGGGACTACAACAAGGAGCTTTAGAAGTGAAGGACCGATCTATAAAGGTTGTATTTCGTATTCACTTAGTGATAATTGTTATTTACTAGCATGTGTTACCCTAATTATCTAGCAAAGATCTTGTTTAGAGTTATTCGGCACAGCTAAATTTTTAATCGGGCATGGTTGATACCTTGTAGAACCTTCTCAGAGTGCCTAGTAACCCTACAAGTATACTATCATGTCGAGCAAGAAAGTCCTCTATATATATGTCCAAGCATCCACTATATCATACAATAATGGCCTCTATGTCATACATATTCCTAATAATTCCACCCCCCAGACTCGATATGCGACATATCAGACGAAGAGACCGGACCGTACAGTAAGTGTTGCTTTTAGGCTCTACGGGGGTTTGGAAAAGTTTGCTTGTTGATCTTCTTTTCGTTCAATACCTAGGTAGCCGTTACGTCCAGCTAGTACCATTGACGGCTTGTAGGTCTTTGATGTGATCATTACCTACTACTAACGTATTGGCGAGTCTTTAGAGTCCCACATAAAGGTTTTATAGCTCATGCGAAACGAAGTAGGGCACGTATGGAGATATGCGCGGGAGCTTAATTAAATACGAGTATATGATATCGTATTCTAATCTAGCGTTATATGATATAACCGGATTATTGAATCAAGCGTTGATTCAATGATTATATATATATATATATATATATATATATATATATTAGCCGGGTTATATATGATATAACCGAATTATTGAATTAAGTGTTGATTTAATAATTTGATATATATATATATATATATATTAACTAATATTAAATATTAGCCGGTTATATATGATATAACTGGATTATTGAATTAAGTGTTGATTTAATGATTTGATATATATATTTATATATTTGATATTGGCCGGGTTATATATGATAACCGGATTATTGAATCAAGTGTTGATTTAATAATTTGATATATATTTGTATATTTGATATATATTTATATATATTTATATATTTGATATATATTAACTAATATTAAGCTCACTTAAGATTTTCTTCTCTTTTATATATATATAAGTGTGTGTGTACGCGCGCGCGCATATTGTATCATGTTTGATAATACATAGAATTAGGATGTGTGAGAATCACATTAGAAGAAAGATGAGAAGATAATGATTTGGATATATGAATTAAAGAAAAGGAGAATAAGTCATTATTCTTGGGTGCTTGGAGAAGCATGGAGAAGCTATGACTCATTTTCTTACTTTATTTTATTCATAGATATTTATCATAATCTTGATCTCATCTTATCTTAATGGTTCACTCTCACTTCCAAGTTCATCTTCTTCATCTCCTCTCTAGTTTTCTCTAAGGTGAGAAAAAGAAAAAAGAAAGGAAAAATTTTAGTAAGAAAAATTCCTAGTTCATCAACCTACACTACTCTAGCAAATTAGTATAGGTTGTTCTCTTCACCAATACCTTGATTAGTGAAGTTTGAGTGTGAGTTGCCTCAAAGTGGATCATTTTCGACGATGAAGACTTCGAGCAAGCTCATTCCAACCTTCGAGTGAAGTCAAAGAAGAGTTCCAGGACTACTACTTAGAGCTTTTGAAGTAAAGAACTAAACTACAAAGGTTGTAGACTCTCTTCACTTAGTTAAATTACCTAGTTTGCTAACTTTGAAATTCTAATTCTCTAGTTCGATTTTTATTTAGTATACTTAGCCCTCTAGATTTTTAAAATTGCATACTTGATACTCATAGAACCCTAGTGGAAGTACTAAGACATACTTTCAGTTTCCACCCTCTTCTCCCCCTCCACCTGCCACCCCTAGAAGAGTAGGAATGCATAAGCTATTCCAAAGGAATGACTTAATATAAAGAGAACCAAAAAGAAAAAGAATTAAATCAATTACTAATATATATTTATATGTTTCAAAAAACATATTAGATATATATGTTTGTAATTGATTTCCTATGTATTAAATACATAATAGAGAGAAAAATATAAATAGTGACAAAATACTAGTAAATATATATATATATATATATATATATATATATATATTAACTCGGCACCCGATTTAATATCCGTCTTTCTAAATAGAGCGGCTAGTATTTCAACCGTCCGATTACCGTTAGTGTATAAAATACACAAGTTTTAATCGAACCCAAGCGCGTACTAATGTACCGCAACTACATTGCATTGCTAAAGCGGGAAACCCTCTGTGTGGGACTCTAAAAACTCGACAATACGTTGGCAGTTGATTTAACCACAAGCGCATCAGCGGCACTAGCTGTATGTACACAGGTATTGAGCGAAAGGAGGATCGACAAGTAAGCCCATCCGAACCCCTACTAAGTTTGTAAGTGACATTTACCATGCGGTCTGGTCCGTTCGTCTGAGAGTATCGCATATCGGGTCTAGGGGTATGGTTAAAGTCAAACCCCTAATAACGCGATATATCGTGCCGGTATCTAGTCCAATACCATTCAAGAAACTATTGACCTCCCTGTTAGTAAATCTCATCTACAACGGCCATGGATTTTATGGTATTGGTCACCGAACGCTATACGATATCAACTCCTTATACCGGGAGAGACGAACCCCTTCTATCACTCACTGCCTCCAAGTGCTTTGGGATTGAACCCAAAAACTATCTGTTTGCACGACTCATTTGAGCCGTGGTGGGGTAGAAATCAAAGTAAAGTGGGAACACACTTGAGACAAATGATGATGTCAAGTCAACGGACTACCTGCACTATTCCACCAAAGAACTGCTATCTAACGTTAGGTATAATACCAAATAGCATGTTCCCGGCGAGTCCGTCCAGTATAACTTATAATCCAATAAGCACATGTATACAATCTTTGGTGACTAACTAATAGCAATGGCCGTGAGACCGGCCATCGCCCCACGTCAGGTTCAAGAAACGTATACACTAATCTACTCTGGAATATCGATACCCAGTCTCGATATTCCACGATTGGGGACATTTAAGGATGTGCTTATAGACTACCCAACCCCCATAAGTCTGATCGCCATTAGAACGCCGGTAGTCAAGCAAGAATCTTACGGGCTCTATCAACATATAATAGTGGTATGCTATACTACACAAGACATGCACATGATGATAAAGACAAAGCAGATAGCATACTATTATCTCGAGTAAGACTGTTCTTCCCGTATAGGTCATCCCTCAATTATCATAATCGCCTTCCTGCGATTGCAATAATTGCCTTGAGGGTACTATATCCAACAACCTTTACACTTAAGGATCCTTACACAAAGAAAGAAAAACTTCTCTTACTCTTCTCTCTTATAAAGGCACCCTTTCACTCAAGGATCCTCACACAAAGAAAAGAAGAGGGTTACAATTAAGAACAATACTCTCTGGGAGTTTCTTTCAAGCTCAAACTAATACTCTAACATGTATCGATAATCAATTAGAAGCTCTTGAATCTTTTGTATATGAGAATGAATGGATAAGCAAATAAAAATCTCTTTTAAACTCTCACAAGATATGGGATTTTTCTTTTGAAGACCACTTAGATTTTTGCAATAGAAAAGCTTAAGAAATTAAGTAAGAGATGCCAAGAAAAAACCAACCCAAAACCCTTTTGTAGCCCAAAGAAAAACAACTCAAAATCATGTGGGGACAAGCAATTTAAACACACGACGGACGTCTGAAGATAATATGGGCAGCCGTCTGTCCTCAAATAAAAAAAATCCCTAACTGCTATAAACGGATACTTTTTCAAACTTTTAACACTGCAGACGTTAGTCGAATATAGGTTCAGACATCTGCCGTGGTTTTTCAAAGATGGCATAAGAAAGTAAAGAGAACAAACAGACGTCTAAAGAAGCATTGACAGACGTTTGTTCTGTCAAAAGTTTTATGGCAATGAAACCACAGAGAACAACCAGACGTTTATTTCGGTAAGCTTCAAACGTTTGTTCTTTAAAAAGTTTCATCCCAATGAAAACATAAAGAACAGACAGACGTCTCAATAAGCACGAGACAGACGTCTGAAGCACAAATAGCATGAAAACTGATATGTCTGATATTTGAGGGTTTTGTAAACACACAGAAAGACTATAGACGTCTGAAGCACATGGGGAAAGATGTCTGAAGTTTAAAAACTCAGAAACTTGTGTTTTATGATGAAAAACAATTTTAAATTGAAAACCCTAAAGTTCATGCAATGTAAAATGTTTGTGCAAGCGTGTGTGAGTGTTCAAAAACTCTAATTGATAATAATCATATTCAATAGAGTATTTACATAGAATCATATGTCGATGTTATATTTTTTCAAAATCTTGAATTTTTGACACTTTGACACGAGCTCTTGAAACTTTGGCGCTTCGCTTGAATTTTGTGTTGGTCGATTGATTTTCAATTAGCTTTGACATTTGATACTTCAAACTCGAACATGCCATTCCACTCACTTAGGTTTTGAAGTCAATATTTTGATCTTCAAATCTCGGACTTGACTTTGACGCATGAATTTGGACTTGAGTTCTTTCTTCTTAGCTATTTGTAGCTTGAATTCTTGAACTCTTGTTTCTCGGCTACGTAGCTTGAACTCTCGAACCTTGAATTGGCAATTTGAGAAGTTCTTGTCCATATTCCTCCAAGATCCATTAAATATATCGTTTAAGCTCGTTTTCCTCCATCCTCTATTATACGCTTGTGTCGTGAGATATCCTGAATATCCTGAAAACCAATTTCAAACACGATCAATCATATCATATACAGTGTTATGAAATATAAGAAAGATAGTAAACACAAGTATATGAACATTCATTGTTTTTATTTTGTATGCATTTATGGCTCGCTGGCTTTTCGCTGCGAGTTTGGGATTTGACACCAATTTCGGCATCAGCATCGCTACAACTGGGATATTGCCAGGATCGAATCATCATTTGCCTCTGTCGATGTCGAACAAAGGTAGCTTAGCAAACAGGGTTAAGATCCTGTCAACTAAGGCTTTTGACTTTATGAGCCGTAAGGGTCTCATAAAGGTATTTCTCCCTACGAGTCGTGAGGATCTCGTATGTGCATTTTCTCCTTATTAATCGTGAGGATTCCCAAGTGTATGGCTTCTCGTAAGTCGTAAGGATCTTACAAGAGTGTTTTCTCCTTATAAGTTGAGAGGACTTGCAAGGATTGTTCACTGTGTAAACATATTCCTAGTCGCGGGTGTGACTTTGTTAGGAAAATGTTTATTCGTACCCGTGGATTGTATACAAGGGTCAAGACGCTTGTAGGGCAGTCTATGGATTGTGATGGCTTAAGAACAGGTTCAGATCCCTATAGTTTAAGGCTTTTGAACCCTATGAGCCGTGAGAGTCTCAAAGGGGAATTCTCCTTACGAGTCGTGAGGATCTCTTAAGTGTAATTTCTCCTTAGGAATCGTGAGGATCCCTAAGTGTGTTGCTCCCTTGTGAGTCGTAAGGATCTCACGCAGGTGGTTTCTCCTTACAGGGTTGAGAGGACCTTGCAAGTGTCTTTTAACGAGCTTGCGCCCTTTCGGGTTTTCACAAAACTCGCCGGTAGCCCTGCTGTTTTTACTCACGGAGCCCTTTCGGCTTTTCATCCGTGCCCTTTTTGCTTATGCACATACCATTTTTTATTTATTTATTTATTTTTATTTTTTTGCTTTCTTTTTTTTATTTTTTTTTGTGTCAGCTTTGGGATGTTGCGGTCCGTAGTAGTTTATCGACGTCTCGGTCAACAGCCAGTTTTAGGACATAGTGGTCCTTTGTTAGTTTAAAGACGTTTCGGTCCGCAATCAGTTTTAGGACATAGCGGTTCATCGTTATTTTAAGGATGTTTCGGTCCGTCGTTAGTTCAAGGACATTTCGGTCTGTTGCCGGCTACTACTTATAGAGTTTGGGCTTAGGAATATAGCGAGCGGACATAGTCGTCGTCATCTATCGTTAACCTAGGCCGTGACTCGTCAGGCGTAGTACTTTTTCAGGAAGCGACAGTTTATTGTCCTAAAAGGTCTTTCACCATGCATGTCCATGAGTAGATAGGCTCCACCTTGGTAGACCTTGTCTATGATATACGGGCCTTCATAGTTCGGCTCGAATTTGCCCCGCTTGGCACGATTAGGGATCATGGGTCTCTTGACCACTAGCATGAGTTCGCCTTGGCGGAATGTTCTCGTCCTAGTCAATCTCTCATATGAGCGCGTCATATTTGCTTTATAAGCCTCCAGATTTTGTTGCGCCGTGAGCCGGGTTTCATCAAGGGCCTCAAGCTCTTCAAGCCGAAGGTGAGCATTTTCTTCGTCTGTTAGCTCGTAATAAACCACCACTCATATAGATGATAACTCTATCTCGAGGGGGAGTACCGCTTCTGTGCCGAATACCAATGCATACGGCGTTGCGTTCGTAGCTGTTTTGAACGTAGTTCGATACGCCCAGAGAGCTTCATGCAGTCTCCCGTGCCAGTCCTTCTTATTTCGAGACACCGTCTTTTTCACGATCTTCGTTAATCTCTTGTTGAAAGCCTCAGCTAGACCGTTAGCTCGAGGATTATAGACCGAAGAGTATCTCCAGTCTATGTTATACTGTTGTGCGAAGTGGCTGATTTTGTGGCTTCTATAGGCTGGCCCGTTATCGAAGATAATCCGTTGCGGAGTGCCGAACCGATAAATGACATGTGTCTTAAAGAAATGGAGGATATTCTCCATCTTTACTTCTCTTAGTGGTACTGCTTCTGCCCACTTGGAGAAGTAATCTGTTGTTGCTAGTATGAACCGATGTCCTCTGGACGACGCTGGTTCGATGGGGCCAATTATGTCAATTCCCCACATTTCGAACAGCCAGCTAGCCACCGTTGGGTGTAGCGGATTAAGATGCTGGTGGATGAAGTCCCTGTGAATTTAGCATGAGTGGCATTGTTTCGTGTATTCAAGGCAGTCTTGGATCATCATGGGCCAATAGTAGCCCATTCTTTTGATCTTCAGCTTCATCTTTGGCCCGGCTTGATGAGAACCGCAAATTCCATCATGAGTTTCTTGGACGACCCTCCTCGCTTCTTTTGGTCCCAGGCATCTTAGCCACAGAGAGTCGAACGATCTCTTTTACAGCGTGTCATTGACGAAGGCGAAAGACACGGCTCGTTTCATGAGCTGATGTCTTGAGGACGCATCTTCAGGCGTTCAACGGGATTTGAAGTAGTCTATAAAGACTTCTCACCAATCCTTAGACTTTTCCTGGTCTTTTATTTGTATGGCAATTTGCTCGGTAGCTCCCTTTTCTTCGGAAGACTCTAGAGATATTTCTGCCGGTGCAAGAACCCGACGGCTTTGCACGACGATCCTCAGGTCATCGAGGTTCTCATCGGCCATTTCTTTAGAGAGTTTGGCCAATGTATCCACCTTACTATTTTCTGCATGCGGTATGCTTTCCAAGGTGTAGAAAGGGATTTGAGTCAACAGTTGCTGCACTCTCTTGCCGTACTTCACCAACTCAGGCTTGCACGTCTGATAGTCACCGTTTACTTGACTCACGACCAGTTGGGAGTCTCCGTATATAAGGAGGTTCTCAATTCCCATGTCGATGACGATCTCAAGACCTGCTATCAAAGCTTCATATTCGGCTTCATTGTTCGTCCTCAGCTCTGTTAAAGAGAAGGCAAAGCGCATTATCCCTCCTTGTGGAGTCACGAAGATGAGTCCAACCCCTGATTTGATTATAGGGGTGCTTTGTTTGCGCTTCTTCATGGAAGATGCTCCATCGAAGTAGAGTTCCCATAGGGTATTACTCCCTCCTTTTCCCCGTCGATCGTGTTAAACGCGTGCTCGTCTGGCAAGTCGCAGTTCAAGGGAGAATCAGCAGGTATTGGATGATCAGCGAGGAAGTCGGCGATAGCCTGGCCTTTCACTGCCTTGAAAGGACGATAAGTTATCGAGAACTACATCAAGAGCAAGACCCACTTAGCGAGTCGTCCAGTTAATATGGCCTTTGACATCAAATATTTGAGAGGATCCACTTTTGATATAAGGTAGACCTCATGCGCCAAAGCGTAGTGTCTGAGCTTCATTATCGCGAAGATCAACGCCAGGCAGTGTTTTTCAATGGGGGAGTAATTGTTTTCTGCCCCCGGGAGAACTCGACTCAAATAGTAGAAGGCTCTCTCCTTCTCTTGGTCATTCTCTTATGCCCACAGCGCGCCTAAAGATCCTTCGAGGGCAGTTGTATACAGAATGAGGGGCTTTCCCTTAACTGGAGCGATCAGCACCGGAGGATTCTGCAGGTATTGCTTGATTTCGTCGAGTGCGCTTTGGCATTTGCGATCCCAGACGAAAGGGGTTCCCTTCTTCATCAGGTGACTGTAAGGACGGCATTTGCCGGACAGGTTGGCTATGAATCGCCGGATATACGCGAGCTTTCCTTGGAGAGACCGTAGTTGCTTGAGAGTCCTTGGCTGGGGCATTTCCATAATCGCCTTGATCTTCGACGGGTCTATCTCGATGCCTCGGTGTCGGACGATGAATCCCAAGAACTTGCCCGAGGAAACTCCAAACGCACATTTTAGAGGGTTCATCTTCAAATTGTATTTCCAAAGGCGCTGAAACACGATCTTCAGATGCCCTAAATGTTCCTCGTATGATTTTCTTTTAACTATGAGGTTATCAATATAGCATTCGACGATTTCATGTATGAGGTCATCGAAGATTTTCGCCATGGCTCTCTGATAGGTGGCACCGGCGTTCTTTAGACCGAAGGGCATCACCTTATAGCAGAATATGCCCAAAGGGGTCCGGAAAGCGGTATGCTTCTGGTCCTCAGGATGCATCTTTATCTGATTGTATCCTGATGAGCCGTCCATGAAAGAGAAGACTTCGTGAGTGGACGTGTTATCTATCATCAGCTCGGTAACCGGTACTGGAATGTCGTCTTTCGGGAAAGCTTTGTTGACATCCCGAAAGTCCACGCATATGCGCACTGTCCTATTTTTCTTCATTATTGGGACGATGTTGGCAATCCAGTCAAGGTATTGAACCTCCTAGATGAAGCCGGAGTCGATTAGCTTCTTGACCTCGGCGTTGATGCTCATCTTAAGCTCGAGCCGCATTCTTCTCGGTGCTTGTTTGATTGGGTTGACGTCCGGGGATATCGCCAATTTGTGGACGGCTATTTCTGGATCCAATCCGGGCATCTCGGAATAGGTCCATGCGAAGCAGTCTTTATACTGCATGATCACGTCTTTGAGCGTAGCCACTTTTTCTTCAGACAACAGCTCACTGATGAACATCGGCCGTGGGTCGTTTATCATTCCCAAGTCAATCTTCTTGAGGTTATCTGCAGTAGTATGTATTCTATCTCCAGCTCTTTTGGCTCCGGTGGAAACTCGGAGATCACTCCGTCATCATTGTTTTCGAAGCACCAGGGGAGATCAGCCATATCTTCGCATGTTCCTTCTTCTGACAGCATTATCACATGACAGGTACGAGATCGCTTCCAAGACCGATGTTGATCTGGTTCTACTCTTGTGGCTTTGGGTTCATGCTTTTGCGGTGGGGTTACCCTCCAACTGCTGGATAAAGTGAACTTGCCTTGTTGATACTGGTCTTCTACCCAGTCTTTGAATATGAAGCAGTCTTCGAGAGGATGTCCTATCACTCGGTGATAGGAGCAATAGTCTGGATGATCAACCTCACCTGCTTGCTCGGGGTGCTTGGACTCCGGGAGCATCATCATTTGATGTTTTATGACAAGAACGAATATCTTCTATGTCTTGTCTTGCGGAAAAGAGTATGCTCGACCCATCTTCTTTACAAGAGACGAATCCTGGCTGCTCGATTCTCGATCGCGTGGCTTCTTGGTCCTGCTTTGTCGCTGTCGAACGCTTTTTCCATTCTTGGGTTTATTTCTGCCTCTACGTCGGGTCTTTATGACGGGCTGGCGACGAAGAGCCTCGTCATTTTCCGTAGCCTTCTGAAGGAGGCGCTGCGTCCTGGCTTTCTCGTAAATAGCCATTTTGCGATTATGATCGTCTCGAACCTTTTGACCCGCTTCTCTTATAAGCTTATTCATCTGTTCTTAGAATGACGGACTTGATATTTTCATGGTGGGAGCTCATTTTGGTTCAGGGTTAGTATCTTCCCAAAGAGCATCTCCTTCTTCATCGAAGTCATGTATGACATAGCAGCCGTAGAATCTCTCCCATTTCTTGGATTGAACATATCCAAGTCCGATCATTTTCATTCTCCCGTTGGGCAGTTTTCGCTGAGTTCCGGGGACATCCCAGATCATGTTGTAGAACTGAGCTTGTCGAGCAGTCTGCTTAAGGGGTACGCCTTGGCGCCTCAACAGCCTCTTCAATCCTTCTGTGTAGTATCTGGGCAAACGGATGGGCTGAAATCTGTCAAGTGTAGAATCAGCACCATGCCAAACTTCTTTCTCCACTTTGGTTTCCGTGGATTGATAAAAGAGGATCGCCTTTTCATCTCTTCGCCTGGGAGGGACGTAGAATGTCTGCAGTTCTTCCACACTATAGGCATTAAGTGCGTTGAGCTCCTTGTAATGCTCTTGCGGAACCATGGAAACTTGCAAACTTTGATCTTCATCAGCAAAGGCTTGTATCGACGGCCGAGCAAAGAATGCGGCATTGACCTCATCTTCCGAGTCGCTGCCGAGGACCAGAATTGGGGTGGACGGTCACGGCTTGTTGCATTAGGGCGGCCCTGAATAAACTATTTCTTCTTCCTCCTCGGTATCACTCTCGAAGACCAGAATAGTAGTGATAGCTTTGTTCTTGTCCTCCGGTTTGCGACATCTCTCCATGTCTTCGAAATATGGTAGGAAGTACTTGGCATCCTCATATCTGCGGACCTCGTTCACGGAGAATGGGTTTAGTTCCCCTGTCACAGTGTACTCGAGACCATCTTTGAAGTACTTCATACACAGATGTTGTGTAGAAGGAATGATGTTGTATTCATGTAACCAAGGCCAACCGAGAAAAGCATTGTAGCATATCTTGGCGTCAATGACGTGAAATTTGATGTCCATGACGAGCAGCCCAAATCGCAACGTCGGTATCACAGACCCGAGCGTCCATGATGATTGGGAGTCAAACCCTGAGATAGTGATTTTATCATGAGCGAGGTGCTGAACGCTCATGCAGATTTCCTTCAACACTCTTACATTGAGGAGATTGACGGAGGATCCATTGTCAACCAGGATCTTGCCTATCTTAATATCATGACAGTATCTAGAGACATAAAGGGGGCGGTTATGCTCGCACGTCCTGATGAGGAGATCTTCATCGCCAAAGGTGATATTGGCTGTGTACACTTCTGCTAACTCGTCCTTCATCTTTTCTTCGGCGAGTAAAGCTTGGAATTGTTCGGGTTCTTGTAGCGCCTTAATCAGCGAATCTCTCGCCTCTTTAGATAGCAGAAGGGCATCGAGAATGTTGAGCTGCGAGGGTATCTTCCTCAGGTGTGCCAGAACGTTGTAATCCAACTTACTTTTCTTGGGCGGGTCCTTGGCTGCCAGCTCTTCGACGACTCAATCATTGAGGGCGATATCTTCAGGGATCTTTTCTTTCCCCTTATCCTTTTTATTCGATTCCTTGTTCGCAGGTCCGAGATTCTTTTCAGGTAATGTGCGATTGCGCAGCTGAATGTTCTCGCAGCTCTTAGGTTCTTCCTCTTTTCCCGAGGTGGATTCTTTGAAGAGAAGGTCAAGAGCTATTTCTTCCTCAGAATCGCTCCCAAAGGTGAGAACTTGCGGTCGACCATGTGACAGTCAGCGGTCATTCTTTTGCGCTTCTCGGTCGTATTTCTTTGTTCCTGACGAGTTTTTCGTTTCATTCGCTTAAAATGTTGTCGGTGTGCAACATATCCTTGCCACCATCTTTTAAAAGCGTTGCACTTTTCAGTAGGGTGTGTAATCTTTCGATGATATAAGCAGTAGCTAGGATGTATATCCGCTCCATCATGAGTGTTTTCTTCGGAGGGTGACAGCTTCATTCCCATCGATATGGCTTTGGCGAACCTTTTCCTTGTCTTGAACTTGCTTTTATTTGCGGCAGATGTACTTTGATCTGGTAGGAGTGTTTCAACCCTTTCTGTTAGTTATATGTATGCCCTAGAGGCCATTACTGTACATTGGATGTATATTGTAGTGGATGCTGGGACATATATAGGGAGGATTTTCTTGCTCGACATGATAGTATGCTATCTGGTTGCTCTTTACCTTAACGTGTACACTGATTGTCTCTCTATTACATGTTGGTAAAGCCCTTAGGATGTGTTCTTGACTACCTGGACTATGATGCGGATCATACTAGTGGGGACATGGTAGTCCATAAGTACATCCTTCAAAGTCCCTAGTCGTGGGTGTATCGAGACGGGGCATCGATATACCAGAGTAGACTAGCGTGTACCTTCTCGACCCATACAGATGGGCGATGGATGATCCCATATCCATTGGTGTTTGACATCAGAGATGATATACGGGTGCTCAGTAGAGACTGGGTACACTGGACGGACTCGCCGAGAACTCCCAGATGGTATTATACCTTACGTCAGATGGCAGTTCTCTGGTGACACTGGTACAGAGTAGTCTGTTGACCCGAGATCGTCATAGAGTCTTGTGTGGTTCCCACTGTGCTTTGATTTCCATCTTACCACGTCCAAGAGGGCATGCAAAACGGTGGTTTTTGGGTACAGTCCCGAGTCACATGGAGACAATGAGCGATAGGAGGGGATTCGTCTCTCCCGGTATAGGGAGTTGATGTTGCGCTGTGTTCGATTGGCTATAACAGGAAATCCCCGGCCAGGGTTGCTGAGATTTACTGGTAAGTGTTACCAGTAGTTTCTCGAAATGTTATAGACCTCATATCGACACGACTTATCGAGCTATTGGGGTCTGACGTTAACCACCCCTAGGCGAGATATGCGACATATCAGACGATCAGACCGGACTGTACGGTAGTGTTACTGGTTGGATTCACTGGAGTGTGAGCGGGCTTGCTCGTCGATCTTCTGATCGCTCAATACCCGGGTGGCCGTTACGTTTAGCAGACCGCTTGCGGCTTGTGGGTGCTTGATATGATCATCATCTGCTGCCGGCGTATTGACGAGTCTTTAGAGTCCTACACAGAGGTTTCCTGGCTCAAGCGAAACGAAATAGGAGCGCGTATGAGATATGTGCGGGACCGAGAATGATACCAGTATGCGATACTGTATTCGATTCTCGCGATATGTGACATTGATCGGTTATATGCGATATAGCCGGCATATCGGATCAAGTGTTGATTCGATAAGTTGTTACTGTTAATATTAGTCGGTTATATGCGATATGACCGGATCATTAAATCAAGTGTTGATTTAATGATTTAATGCATAATTATATATTTGATATATTACTTTGCATTAACTAGTATCGGTTTACTTAAGATGGATTTTCTCACTCGTCTGTGCACATTGTATATGTGATATATTTTATGCACTTGATTGTATCATGTTTGATGATATATGATAGCTAGGGTTTGTGTAAAGAGTTAAACCTTAGTTAAGTAAATGGTTAGGGTTTTGATATATTTATTAATTCTTTTATCTTTTAATTTGTATTAAAAAGATAAGAGATAAAGAAAACAAAAGATAAGAGATAAAGAAAACAAAAGGTTGCTTTTCTTCATGAAGCTTGATGAAGCTTCATGAAGCTTTGACCAAAGAAACCTTTTGTCTTCATCTCATTGACCCTAACCTTTCATTGAACTATAGTTAGCTCTCTACACTTTACCATGGTTAAAATTATGATAAGAATTCATTTTCTTTTCTATTATTATTCTTATCATAACACTTATCATATTCTTCATCTTCTTCTTCTTCTTCACTTCAAGAAAAAGCTTGAAAGCTTTAATGGCAAAGTGAGAATAAGAGTGAGAAATCCAATTCTAAAGTCTACCCACTTCCTATTTCTTCATCCTCTACCTCTTGCCAAGTAGTAGAGTGTGTTTCCTTCACAAGTTTTCATGGCTTGGTGAAGGTGGAGCTTGATCTAGCGATGCCTCGACGTAGATCATCTTCGGCATGGACATCGACGACCTAGCTCGCCATTTCTCCGACGAAGCCGACGCTAGAGCCCGGGAATTCATTTGGACAGCGAGGGGACTTCGTTGCGAAGCTATGGAGGTGGAGCACCGGATCTACAAAGATTGTATTTCCGTATTCTTGTAGTTAAGTGTTAACTAGTTTGCTTTTACGCCTAGACATCTAGCCAACGATCCTAGTATAGGGTTTCTCGGCACCATAAAATTTGAAACGGGCATGGTTGATGCCTTGTGAGACCTCCTTAGGGTGCCTAGGAACCTTTCACTGGTATCAGAGCCTAGCTAGAGCCTTAGGCGAAGTCTAGACGGAATTTGAAACCCGAACGAACCCGAAACCCAACTCAAAAATAGCTCTCTGTCCTTTTTTCAAAAACTGGGATTTTTCCATATTAAAAATATGCAGTAAAATCAGCAGGAAATTCTAAGGGATACTGTAAAATTCGTGTGCCTAATTCCATCAATGCGCCGCGTTTCCGCGGCACGAGCATGGCTCGTGGGGCGGAACCGCGGCCGTTTTGTCTTTTGTGGCATCCAAATTTGCACAGTAATTCATAATATGCAGTGCTGGTTTTCCTGGGAATTTTTAATATTTTTTTCAAAAGTTGAATTTTCTGAGTTGTTTTGGGGATTCGAATGTTCGATCGGATTATCAAATTTTGTCTGTGTGGCTTTCCGGATAAATTTTAGAATATGTTAAAAAGTTCGACCGGATATAAATACCCAATTTTTCCCCTTTCGGGAAATTTCCAGGTGTTGGATTTTTCCGAAGTTTAAAGACGTTCTAAGTAGTTCAAGTAACGCGATGGACCCTCTAGAAGACAACAAACCTTAACTCGATTATGTGACCGTCTTGAACTGCCCTTTGAACCTTCGGGTTTGGGGCAGTACGGCGTGCCACATGTGAGGCGTTGGCTTGACCCTTCTACGGCTGGACCGTTGGTACTGAGGCACGAACTGAATGTTTTTAGACTTGTTTCATGTGTTGATCTGTATCGGGAAAACTTGGGTGTTCGATTGTTCGATCGGAAAGTTTGACATTTTCTATTTATCCAGAATGGGATACAATAATTGGAATTCACAAAAAGTTATGAGATAACTGAATGAATGTTATAAACGTAGCACTTTAGTCTCACTTGATCGGTTGCCATGGAATTTTGATGCGATCAAAAGTCCGTCGTAATCACGTAGCGTACGCGGATACTCGCCGATAAACTTAATAGACAGCTACATCCTATAGCCCCGACCATGTGACTGTAGGAGAACCCCGTCGCCGAAAGCATCCGTTCGGGTGCTCCCGGTAGCGGTGTTCCGCCTTGGTGCACTTCGTCGACGGTATCGGGGGTGCGGCCGTCTACTGAAGTTTGCGACGAGCATTCGATCAGGATGTCGGGAATCCTGTTGAATTGCCCGACTTCATATTGAAA
The DNA here is from genome assembly GCA_030015575.1 of Agapanthus africanus. Lineage (NCBI taxonomy): Eukaryota > Viridiplantae > Streptophyta > Magnoliopsida > Asparagales > Amaryllidaceae > Agapanthus > Agapanthus africanus. The sequence continues at coordinate 286,698,126 of JASDDO010000029.1, forward strand.
AGAGTTTTCGATTTTGAGACTAAAATGCGGGGTTTATAATTGTTAGGCATGCGATGTCTAAGTAATTCATTTGGTCAGGCATGCGATGTCTGAGGTGGTTGCGGATTCCAACTGTTGTAGTTTTACACTTTCTTTTCTGTGACCGTAAGTGTAATATGTGATATCGCCGGTTTCGTTGCTATATGTCAACGACAATTGGGATGCGCATATTTACTTACGTTGATGACATGTGATGTTATGTGTTGCTGGATATGTTGTATTGGATCGTCGTGTTTGAATAGCCGGGGGTTTTTATGTGAGATGAGTGTTTTTCATTTTCATTCATGTAAAAACTTGTATGTAATATTCTTTTTATTGGGGCGCTTCCAGGTTGCGGAAGTTATCACCGTTGATGTATATTATTTACTTTTCTGCACTAGGATAGACCCAAGGAGAGGAACACAAGTAACCGGGTTCTGGAGTCCAGTGGGAGACCAACTCGAGGAGTCGAGTCCGGGTCTCCTAACTCTAGAATTGGTAGGGTTGCTTGCCGCTCTCATAGGGGTCTAGGGGTGTGGGTTTGGCTATTCATCACGACCGTGGAATCCGTGTTTTATGCTGGCTCGTATTGAAAACACGGACGTCCTAGTATATCCAATATTTCATATGTTTCTTCTGCTGCGATATCTATGATGTGATCATGTGATGTTCTGTGATAGATACAGTATATAGTATATATGATATATTATATAGACGTTACTTATGTTTTACACCCGTGCTAGCCCTGCCCCGCTCTGCCGTTAGTTACCTAACCTAACGGTGCACGAGGGGACATCGAGGCGAATGCCGATGGCATAAGTGTACGTCGTATTTATCTGTGATGTTTAGGTACTTAAATGATGGGACTTCATTAATATGATTAATGAAATGAAAGAAACCTAAGATGTTGTAGAATCGAATTTCAAAATTAAAACAGGTAGCTACAGTTCTTGCTTTGCACAGCGGTATATATGATATATCCTGCACCTTATTCGATAGGGAGAGGACCGAGATCCCTTCACCGGGAGTGACTCCTTTAGCAATAACTGGCAGATGCTACACCCTCGGTTTGTCTTTTGATTGCTTTTAAGAGTTTTTGCTTTGCACAGTGATATATATGATATATCCCGCACCTTATTCGACGAGGAAAGGACCGACGATCCCTTCACCGGGAGTGACTCCTTTAGCAAAACTAGAAAAGCCTCAAAAGCACTCCATTTTAAAATCATTTGATTCTACAACGATATCAAGTTCATTACGCAATAGGTTTTCAGAAAAACCTGACGTAGCCCTCCGTCATTTCAGATAAGTCCTATTTAGTATTCGTGCTACGTTTGTTGACCTCCGTCAAGGCGTAGTGTGCGGTAACTAACTAGTATTTATCTGTTTATGCATATGATGCAGATTGAGTTAGGGTAGTCGTGCGGCCTTGTTGACCTCCGTCAAGGGTCGTGCGGGTGGGTTTAATTCGATCAAGAAATGACGGGTTGAACTTGACCAGTAGCCTATGGTTTGTTGACCTCCGTCAAGGTCATAGGGTGCTAGGGGCAAAATATTATCGGGAATTTCAAGTGTTGAAATTTGCAATGAGATTGCATACCTTCTATGAGATAGTTGGATCCCGATACCCGCTGCGAGTAAGAGTTACTCCTGGGAGAGTTTTATACATTACAATTAGCCGATCAAATAGGTGTCTAGAAAGATGTCAACGAGGTTACGCCTCTGGGAAAACGAGGTTTACATTAATTAGGTTCGTGCGAAAGCACGGGGGACCTCCCTCAAAGTACCGACACTGGCCTGGCTGAAAGATTGGCGAACTTGTAGTGTGTAATTAATCCCGGCCAGTCTTTCCTTTTAGGGTTTGAAGGAAGATTTGATAAAAAGCAGTGGGAGCCATCCTGATTAGATAAAATAATAACCAATCTATTCTTGAAAGAGCGCACGCTGAGTGTTTTCTTCTCTCTCTCTCCTGGTAGCGACCATATCACGCCTTAATCAAGATAATAAAATGGAACCGCTTGTTATACTGAGCTGGGGAACGTTGGTCCCGCTCCAACTTATAATTGTTATAAGACAGAGCAGGAAATTGGGGAATACCGGATTTCCCGTGCCGCCCAAACGAAGAGAGTGCATGTTGATGCATCATCTTCGGGTGTGTTCATTATACAGAACTGTTTCTCAGTATCCTCCGCATCCTTGGTATATGATACCGGATCAGGATCCCAGATATGTAATCTGTTACATAGGGCTACAAAAGGGTAGAAAAACTGAGAACGGGTGATAAGTTTCATGAGACAGAAAACGGGGCAAGAGTTGCAGCCAAGTCTGTCGGTCACTGTCACCCTGTATTACCAATACATTGATTCTGAACGAATGTTATTAGATACCGAACCTGATATACAAAATCATATCAATCTCTTTATTAGCAAAGAAATGATAAAATTCTGTACTGTTGGATAATGTTTTGAACATTTCCTATATCAAAAGTTGATCGGTTCAGGCACGTTATGTAAAAGCATTGATGTTCTAAATCAAACTACAGTTCTTAGTATACAGAACACACACAAGAGGAAGAGTTCAGAAATGAACGAATCCTTCTTGAGGTATTGTAGACTAGGTCATATCAATGCGACCCGACTAGCTGAAGTTACATTTAGATGCATATTTAAATCAGTTTGAATTTACATCTTGTGAAACTTGCCAGTCATGTCACAAAGATATAATGACACCAGCTCTGTTTATTGGAAACAGAGAAAGAGTTAGTGAACTCTTGGGAAGATACATATTGATGTATGTAGGTCCCCTGTCTACACATACCAAGACCGGTTCTTCGTACTTCATTACATTCTCTGATGATCTCTTTCGAGTTTCAGACCTATGTTCCTATTGAAACACAAGTCCGAACCTTTTGAGATATTCACAGAATATAAGTTAGAAGTAGAGAACTAAAATAAGGGTATAAGTATTATGTTCTTTGATGTGATCAAGGAGGAGAATACTTGAGCACGGAATTCCTGGATTATTCTAAAGGAGAATGAGATTCTCTCTCAGCATTACTCCTCCGGATACACCATTGAACGATGGTATATCGGGGCGGAGCAATCACACCCTATATGATAAGGTGCGCTCTATGATGAGTACTACTGAGTTACCTATTTCCTTTTGGGAGTTGTGCGCTTGAGAAGATGCATACCTATTAAATACGGTTCCAATCAAATCAGTTGCCTACCACTTCATATATGATATGGTAAGGGAAGAGCCCATATCTTAAGTTCCTTAAGATTTGGGGTTGTCCGGCCTATGTCTAAAAAGTAAAATCCGAACAAACTCAAGGCAGGGTCTGTTATATAGAACTGGAAATGTTCCAGCCATACAAACTGCAGCAGATGATTTGGTAGAATCATAGGATTCAATAGATACCAACGAACCTCAGCCTCTCCGCCGATCTAGTGGGGTTCCTCACCCACCTGAGAGATACTTCTGTTTCTCTATGACAGTGGGAGCGAGGATTGCATCATGAGATGATGACCCAACTAGTTTCGAGCTGGCCATCAGGAGTAAGACTCTTTAAGAAAGGCTGGATGCTTAATGATCTGAGATGGAATCCATGTACACCAACAAAGTATGGACTTTGGTTGCTATATCTGAAGGGTTAAATCCCCATCAGGAGCAAGTATATCTTGAGAAGATTACTTGGTGTATATGGAAAAGTTGAGACTTTCAAAGCTAGAATTGTTAAAGGTTTTCGTCATCAACCAGGCGTGGATAATGATGAAACCTTTTCCAGTAGCTATGCTTAAGTCCATCCAGATCATACTTGCCACGGCTACATACCATGACTACGATATCTGGCGGTTGGGTGCCATGACTGCTTTTCTAAATGATAATTTAGAAGAGTGCGTCTATAAGTACACAGCCAGAGGGCCTCGTAGACAGTGGGAGCAGCGGAAACATGTGCAAGATGCTTTATAGGATTAAAGCAGGCATCGCGGAGTTGGAACATCTGTTTTGATGGATTAGTCAAAGAGTTTGACATCATCAAAATGGTAGATGAACCTTGTATAAACAAAAAGGTAGTAGGGAGTGTGGTGACGATCCTCGTAGAGTACGTAGATGACATATTCTTGATAGGGAAGGAGTTTCCTATGCTACGCTCGATCAATCTCCGCTTATCACAATGATTCTCCACATAGGATCAAAGTGATACCTACTAAATCCTGGATTTTGGATCTATGAGATAGATCTAAATGGATGTTAGGCTACTCACTAGCTGTAGTGAGATGGTATCATTCGATCCTGGGGAGAATCACTGGAAGGGTTCCAGGGTGATAAAGACGACTGAATGTCAGTCGCAGGTATTGTCTTTACCCTCAGTAGAGGGACGGTATGTTGGAAGAGTTCCAAGCTAGATACCGTGGCATACTAGACGATAAAGGCAGGATACATCGCTACTAAAGATGCTACCAAAGAGGCTGTTTGGGTGTATATTGGTTCATGAGATGAACTATGTTCCTCCCATTGTGTGACAATGGAGTTGTGGCTTATGCCAAGGAACGCAGGTCCCATCAGTGATCCAGACATATTCTAAGGCAGTATCACCTGATCATGGAGATGGTTGATCTCTAAGGGATCGAGGTTAGGAGAGTAGACTCAGAGGACAACACGGCGGATCCACTCACGAAGGCCTATTCCCAGAGAGTGACTTTTATGGGATGGTTGAGTATGAGATACTACAACCACTGCTATAGATGGCCCTAGTGCAAGTGGGAGATTGTTAGTTATATGTATGCCCTAGAGGCCATTACTGTACATTGGATGTATATTGTAGTGGATGCTGGGACATATATAGGGAGGACTTTCTTGCTCGACATGATAGTATGCTATCTGGTTGCTCTTTACCTTAACGTGTACACTGATTGTCTCTCTATTACATGTTGGTAAAGCCCTTAGGATGTGTTCTTGACTACCTGGACTATGATGCGGGTCATACTAGTGGGGACATGGTAGTCCATAAGTACATCCTTCAAAGTCCCTAGTCGTGGGTGTATCGAGACGGGGCATCGATATACCAGAGTAGACTAGCGTGTACCTTCTCGACCCATACAGATAGGCGATGGATGATCCCATATCCATTGGTGTTTGACATCAGAGATGATATACGGGTGCTCAGTAGAGACTGGGTACACTGAACGGACTCGCCGAGAACTCCCAGATGGTATTATACCTTACGTCAGATGGCAGTTCTCTGGTGACACTGGTACAGAGTAGTCTGTTGACCCGAGATCGTCATAGAGTCTTGTGTGGTTCCCACTGTGCTTTGATTTCCATCTTACCACGTCCAAGAGGGCGTGCAAAACGGTGGTTTTTGGGTACAGTCCCGAGTCACATGGAGACAATGAGCGATAGGAGGGGATTCGTCTCTCCCGGTATAGGGAGTTGATGTTGCGCTGTGTTCGATTGGCTATAACAGGAAATCCCTGGCCAGGGTTGCTGAGATTTACTGGTAAGTGTTACCAGTAGTTTCTCGAAATGTTATAGACCTCATATCGACACGGCTTATCGAGCTTTTGGGGTCTGACGTTAACCACCCCTAGGAGAGATATGCGACATATCAGACGATCAGACCGGACTGTACGGTAGTGTTACTGGTTGGATTCACTGGAGTGTGAGCGGGCTTGCTCGTCGATCTTCTGATCGCTCAATACTCGGGTGGCCATTACGTTTAGCAGACCGCTTGCGGCTTGTGGGTGCTTGATATGATCATCATCTGCTGCCGGCGTATTGACGAGTCTTTAGAGTCCTACACAGAGGTTTCCTGGCTCAAGCGAAACGAAATAGGAGCGCGTATGAGATATGTGCGGGACCGAGAATGATACCAGTATGCGATACTGTATTCGATTCTCGCGATATGTGACATTGATCGGTTATATGCGATATAGCCGGCATATCGGATCAAGTGTTGATTCGATAAGTTGTTACTGTTGATATTAGTCGGTTATATGCGATATGACCGGATCATTAAATCAAGTGTTGATTTAATGATTTAATGCATAATTATATATTTGATATATTACTTTGCATTAACTAGTATCGGTTTACTTAAAATGGATTTTCTCACTCGTCTGTGCACATTGTATATGTGATATATTTTGTGCACTTGATTGTATCATGTTTGATGATATATGATAGCTAGGGTTTGTGTAAAGAGTTAAACCTTAGTTAAGTAAATGGTTAGGGTTTTGATATATTTATTAATTCTTTTATCTTTTAATTTGTATTAAAAAGATAAGAGATAAAGAAAACAAAAGGTTGCTTTTCTTCATGAAGCTTGATGAAGCTTCATGAAGCTTTGACCAAAGAAACCTTTTGTCTTCATCTCATTGACCCTAACCATTCATTGAACTATAGTTAGCTCTCTACACTTTACCATGGTTACAATTATGATAAGAATTCATTTTCTTTTCTATTATTATTCTTATCATAACACTTATCATATTCTTCATCTTCTTCTTCTTCTTCACGTCAAGAAAAAGCTTGAAAGCTTTAATGGCAAAGTGAGAATAAGAGTGAGAAATACAATTCTAAAGTCTACCCACTTCCTATTTCTTCATCCTCTACCTCTTGCCAAGTAGTAGAGTGTGTTTCCTTCACAAGTTTTCATGGCTTGGTGAAGGTGGAGCTTGATCTAGCGATGCCTCGACGTAGATCATCTTCGGCATGGACATCGACGACCTAGCTCGCCATTTCTCCGACGAAGCCGACGCTAGAGCCCGGGAATTCATTTGGACAGCGAGGGGACTTCGTTGCGGAGCTATGGAGGTGGAGCACCGGATCTACAAAGGTTGTATTTCCGTATTCTTGTAGTTAAGTGTTAACTAGTTTGCTTTTTCGCCTAGACATCTAGCCAACGATCCGTAGTATAGGGTTTCTCGGCACCGTAAAATTTGAAACGGGCATGGTTGATGCCTTGTGAGACCTCCTTAGGGTGCCTAGGAACCTTTCACTTTCGTCCAGTCGCCGGCGTTTGGCCTTTTCAAATATGGCCATCTCGCGTTCCCGATCAGCTTTGCTTTTCAAAAGAGCGTCGTTTAGGAATGCATCAATCATTCCGTCTGATAGTCGTAGAAGTTCCGCCTCAGGATCTGCCCCCAGTTTCTCTGCATAAGGAGCTTCTTCATCGTCTATCGACGAGTGAGAGATCACATGGCAGCTTGCCACATAATCCTCAAGCTCATCTGACGAGACTTCTCCATTGTCATCATCTCCGTCCTCAAGGACGTGGCTGAGAAATTCTTGGAGTGTGACTGGAGTCCGCGCCTTCTGGTTATATTCTTCCAGCGCGCTGATATATTTTTGCAGGTCCGTGCCCTCGTCATTAAGGTTTATGGGCTTTTTGGCCTTCTTCTTCTTTTTCGAAGACTTTGATGGCTGGGTGTGAGCATTTTGACTATGACCGCCAATCTTTGGAGTTGGGCTCGGCTTCAGCATTCCCTCGATGACTTTGGGTTCCAGCGGACTTTTCCATTTGATCGCCGGGCATATTTGGAGATCCTTCAGCATTCTTTTCGTCTTGGCTGAAAGAACGACCTCCCATGGAGCTTCTTCGACAAAAGAGCATGATGCCCCTGGTTTGTCTCCCCTTTTAGGAGTGTGTGGTTGAGGCGGTCTTACTTTCCACTTCTCGGACAAGGCGAATTTGCCCTGTTGGTATTGATCTTCAATCCAGCCTTTAAAGACGAAACAATCTTCAATCGGATGGCCTATCGCTTGGTGATAGGGACAATAATTGGGATTATTAGCCTCACCAGGTTGCAATGGGCGTTTTGGATTTGGCAAATTAATGAGCCTGTTGCGCATTGCCAACTCGAACAATCACCTCGTTTTGTCCCGGGGAAACGAATAAGGGCGCTTCATTTTCTCATTATAGAATTGTCGTCTCTCGTCTAGGCGAGCAGTTAATTTTGGACCACTGGGCTGCTGTTGAGCATTGGCGACGAAGTCGTTTTCCCTTTCTCTTTTTCATTCCACGGCTCCGGCTTTAAAGAGGAAGGCATGTGGCCCGTCTGGTCCATTTGGGCCAACTTATCAATCAAGGACTGGAAAGTGGTCGGCTTGAAAAACATCATGAATTGTGAGATGGTCGCTTGAGGGTCAAGAGTGCCCATGAACATGCCCACTGCAGGCGCTTCTTTGATGCGCTGCTCGCACTTCGACCATAGATTCCACCATCGTATTGTGTATTGCACCCACGTTTTGTCTAGCTTTACCCTGGCATTAATTAATGCGGTGATCGGGGTGCGCTCACTAGCACTTGCAAATCTCTGTGTGAACAGCAGCTCCATCTCCGCAAATGTCTTGACAGAGTCGTTTAGGAGTTCTGAGTACCATTCGAACGCTGTCTCCGACATGCTGCCAACGAATTGGCGAAGCAGTAGCTTATCGTCACCTCCAGTGTTGCCGCACAAGGCTCTGAATTGAGCGACGTGCTGATGTGGATTTCCCGTCCCCTTATATACGTGGAATTTGGGGATCGTGTATCCCGGCGGGTACTTTATTTAGTCATACCAACCTGGATAAGGTCGCCCAGTTTTAACAATTTGGCCGGCCGCTTCATTTGCCTGGTGAGCTCGTATCTGCTGAGCGATGTAATCATCTAGGGCAGCCTTAGAGATTGTCTCTTCTTTGGCTGTTGAAAGAGCCGAAGGAGGTTTCGATGACTCCCCTCTGTCATCTTCAATGATAACCAGGGGGTCTTCAGCTATAGATTCCAGCCGTAACATCATCCCGGCCATGTCTTGGAACAAAAAAGCCATTCGTTTTATGTTGGACACCTGTTCCGCGGCCTCTTTTTCTTTCCTCTCAAGCATTCTTCGGAAGAATTCAGCATCAATTTCTTGATCCTAACGCTGCTCTGAGGTCTCTGTATTTTCTTTCGGCCCAGTGAGTGCGGCCATTGCAGTCAGCATCTCCTGAAGTTTCTGCTGCTGTTGCTCCTGAGCCTTCGTTATCGATCGGGTAAGCGGTCGATGACCCGTAGAAGCACGGCTTTCCTCTTTTCCGGAAGCCATATAAACGGTGTGTACCACCATGCCCCCAGATTTAGGACGTTTAGATTCAGTGTCTTACGGTTCGCCACGGTCACAGGGGCTTTCTCCGGCCTCCTTCTCTTGTGAGCGGTTGAAGTTGGGGGAGCCGTTGCAATAGGCACCCAGACGGATGACATCTTTTGTGATACCACAGGATGGCTCTCTTCTTGCCGAGCTTTAATATTCTTTGGTCGGCGAGAGTAGTCCTAGTCAATCACCGATTCTTGGACATGTCGCCACACTTTGTAAATTTTGGAGGACAGCCGCTGAGGGGGCTGCTCCGGCATTTTTTCTGTAGCAATCTCCACAGGTGGAGGAGATCTATTCAGCACGGCAGTCGGAGAGTTTTTGCGCACCCTCATTAGCGGTTCAAAGCTGTTCCTAATTGGAACAGCAGCGTCGATGTAACACCTTAGGATGTGTTTAGTGGCTAATTATACTTTAAAGTATGGTTTTTAATAAAAAGTTTACCAAATCGATTTTTAAATATTTTATCAAATCTAATAAATATTTTATTATATTTTTCCTAGGCTTGCACACACTTGTGCATGTAAACTAGGGTTAAATTTAGGGTTAGACCATGATTAGCAACCATGGTGGATTAACCTAAATGCCTTAAGCTAATTTTAAAATTTGTATTAAGTGTTTTGGAGTTAATTGTTTTTTTTTAAATGGAAATGGTTTGAATTTTGTTGACTTGGTGAGAGAGAGAGAGAGAAGGAATGGGCTTCATGGCATGAGCCATGCTTATTAAATGAAGAGAGAGGGGGGGTTTGACTTGTTTACTCTCATTTCTCATTCTCACTCTCACTTCTCTCACTCTCACTCATACACACACACTCACACAACAGCACCAGTAGCACCAGTAGCCTCAGCAGCAGCAACAACAACAAGAAGCAGCAGTAGCAACAGAGGCAATAGCAGTAGCAGCATCAGCATCTTTATCATCATCAGCAGCAGCAGTGCAACACCTCTTCTTCTTCCTCTTCTTCCTGCGCACTAGACCTAGAGAGTGAGGTATTATTGCCTAGCCCAACTTCCTTGCTCGCTAATCTAGTGGTTGTTAAGCTTAATTAGTGTTTAATGTGATTTAGTGCTAGTTATGGTGATTTGGGTGAAGATTTGGCCAAGTGATGGTTTTTATGGTTAGTGTAGCTTAACTAAGTGATTTTAAGGCCATTTAAACAAAGTTTTACTTCAGATTTCATCAAAATACCAGATTGTTTCAAATTAGTGTAAATTAGCGTTTATTTTAGTTTTGTTAGCCATTCTGTGATCTGCTCTTGACCTGGGTACTTCAGGAAAAAGTTGCTGATACTGTAGCATAGTGACCAAGCCAGAGACACACACACGAAGCACGGGGCCCCCTCTCCCCCTTTAGGCCGCAGATTTATTCTGTCTGGCCGCAAATTGCGGCCAGAAGGTGGGTGTTGGTGTTGGGTTTTGGTCTGTAGGAGTCTGCTGTATAATTAGGGTTGTTGGTATATGCAACTTTTTATATTTTCACTCGAATCAAAATCTGAAGCTTAAAACCCTTTTTTGATAATTTTTAACTCGTGTGACATGTGTGTTTTTTGTGTTGGGTCTGTGGTGCACTGCGCGACACAGCGAGTCGGGGTGGTTTCTAGTGAGGTTACACACGCTTTGACGTATCGAGTGCACACGCGTTTAGTTTCCAACGCAAGTTTTTCTTTTGATCGTGATATCGCGTTTTGCAGGGTTTTTTCCTTACGTGTGTTGCTTTGTGTAAATTCTAAGTTCGCAGGCGGGGACTTCAAGCGCCGCGGAGAAAGAAAAGCAGGTGGTCGGATACACCTAGCGCAAGATCACGGGTGAGTAGATTTAACATCTACGGGGAAATCGCCCGTATGGCGTTAAGCGTCAGGGCGTAATAGGATATTTTAGTTGTATATGTTCATATATATATATATATATATACACTATAGTAGCATACTATCTACTGTTGCATATAGAATGGTAATTATAGAACACTGCACTGTCACTAACGGTTTAAGTTGCACGAGCACTAAATGTATGTTACACTCATACCGTTAGTGATTGCCATGACACTCGCACTATAGGATCACCGCATCATTGATGATTGTCATGACTTGTCGCATATTCACATATAATCAGATAAATCACTACTTGCGCACATATACACTGTATATTCACATTAGTGCATACCTTCATTGATACATCACTACATGCGCACATGTACACTGTATATTCACATCGGTGCATACCTTCATTGATACATCACTACTTGCGTACATGTACACTGTATATTCACATCAGTGCATACCTTCATTGATACATCACTACTTGCGCACATGTACACTGTATATTCACATTAGTGCATACCGTCCTTGATATACCCATGTTAGTGCACATGTACATTGCTACACTCACATTGCGTATATATTCATTTGCACATTCATACCTATATATATACATATGTTACATACATGGATGATATTGTCATGATTTAAAAACTAAGGGACCGCACGTGATATTTTCAAACTGGATCTTTTTAAAAGAGCGGTTTTCCCTTTTTACTCTTAATGTCATACGACACATTGCATGGATTTATGCATTTACTATAAGTCCACATTACCCGTCCCGGTTCTTTCGGGGATGCGGAAACGGTAAAAAACGATTTTTACGGTAAAGGTAACATGGACTAGAAATAGGATCTTTGCTAAACAAACACCTAGCAAACTAACTAGAAGTTTAACTACTATGTTAAGGGGGTTATACCTAGGTCTTGAACTCCTTCTCTTCTTGCTCCTTAGAGTGGCTGGATCGGCTCCACCTCGTAGTCCTCTTGTTGTCGAAGAAGGATCCACCCGAAAACTTCTACCTTGAGCTCCTACCTCAACCGGGAGGAAACTAAAGTGCTTGGCTTGCTAGACCTTGTACTCTAGAGTGAGTAGAGAAGAGTTTTGAGGGTTTTATCTCAATGGATCATGTTTCTTAACTCATGAGACATGAGAGCCTTGAGAGAGGGGAAGAGGGAGAGCATGGATGAGAGAGAATGAGAATGATAGAATGAGCTTGACTTTTTACAACCATGCTCCCAAAAGAGAAAATAATCATGATAATAATAATAATTAAGTATATGTGATGGTTCATATCAATGGCTATTATCATTTCATGCATTTAATGCATTTTGTAAAGAACAACAAGTAAACAAAAGTCATAGCCATGAAATGATGATGGTCAACAAGTCTAAAATAGTCAACCGGTCAACAAAGTCAACAAAAGTCAAACTTTCAACTCAACCATGGCACAATAATACTTAATTAATATTATTATTAATCATATTTCTTATTCTCATTAGGGTTTAGAAAAAGTCAACAGTCAACAATCCCAATGAGAATCCCCTGCCTCTGCCTCAGTCAACTGTGCATATACACCCGCATCCGTGCTCCGAGGAACACGAATACAATGAGATAAAACCAATTCCAAAACATATACTAAGATCTGGCTTAAACCAAAGCCCGCTAGTAATAACTGCCCGGACACCAAACGTGCACAAGTGCGTGGATGCGAACGAACCCTGTCGCAAAACCATGCGACCTCTACTCTGTTTTACCCAAAGGCGAATAACTCTCTGTGTGGGACTCTAAATACTCGACACTACGCTAGCAGTAGATTTAACCACAGGCCGCAAGCGGTACTAGCTATACGTAACGGTCCCCAGGTAGATGCCGACAAGAAGACTGATGAGGTGAACCCATCCGAACTCCTACTGAGCCTGAATGTGAAAATCTCCGTACAGTCCGGTCTGTTCGTCTGAGAATATCGCATAGCGGGCCTAGGGGGTGGTGAATGTCAGTCCCCTAATAGCGGTACAAGTCATGTCGGAGTGTAGCCCAGAACACCCTGAGACAACACTGGATAACCTACCAGTATATCTCGCTTTCCCTGGACAGGGACTTTGTGTAATGGCTCTCCTAGACATAGCGCGATATCAACCCCCAATACCGGGAAAGACAAATCCTGTCTAACCATCACGGCCTCCAAGTGCTTCGTGACTGCACCTAACTGCTACCTGTTTGCACGACTCATTTGAGCCGTGGTAGGGTAGCAATCTAAGAACAGTGGGAACACACTCGAGGCGAAGTGACAGTGTCAAGTCAGCGGACTAAGCTGTACTCATGTCACCTGGAACTGATAACTGACGATAGGTATAGTACCAACCAATAGTTCCCGACGAGTCTTGTCCAGTGTACTCGTAACCTAACGAGCACCCGCATACTATCTCAAGTACGACGTACTGACGGCTGTGGGACAGACCATCTCCCCTGCTGGGATGAGAAGCGCATACGCTAGTCTACTCCAGAGTATCGATGCCCCGTCTCGATAATCTTACGACCAGGGACCTGCATAAGGATGTGCTTGTAGATTACCCAGCCCCCACTAGTGTGACTGCCATCACAACGCCGATAATCAAGCAAAGATCCTAAAGGCTCCACTAATGTGTATAGGCGATATGCTAAAAGAAACACATGCACACATTAAAGTAGAAACAAACCAAGTAGCATACTACCATTTCGAGCAAGATTGTCTATACAACTGTGAATATCCCAAGCTTCCATCAAGTAATATACAAACTAGTATTATACAGTAATGGCCTCTAGGGCATATACACTAACAATCTCCCACTTGCACTAAGGCCATGTACTGGCGTATCGAAGACCTATCATCTCGATCAGCCGCTTGAACTGAGTCTAGGGTATGGCCTTCGTGAATGGATCTACAGTGTTATCTTCTGTAGCAACCCTCTGAACCTCGATCTCCCGGCGATCCACGATCTCCCTGATCAGGTGATACCGCCTCAAGATGTGTCTGGACTTCTGATGGGACCTGGGTTCCTTTTGTAAGTCCATGTTACCTCTCCCGGTACTTATGGGCTTGCGGAATTTGATGAAAAACGATTTTCTAGAGGCAGTAACATGGACTCAAAACGGATCTTTGTTAAACTATCTACCTAACAACCTAACTACGAGTTGTTAACTACTCGGTTAGGGGGTTATACCTTCCTTTCTTGAACTCCTTCGTCTTCATCTCTTGATGGTGTACGGATTGGCTTCGCCCCGTCGTCTCCTTGCGCCGAAGATCGATCCACCCGAAAGCTTTTACCTTTGGCTTCTTCTTCGAACTTTGAAGAAACTAGTTCACTTGGTTTGCCAAACCTTGTGAACTAGAGTGAGTAGAGGAGAGTGTGATGGGATTTTCTCTATGGTTCTTGCTTCTCAACACATGAAACAAGTGAACCATAGACAAGTGAAAGAGCAAGAGGAAGAGGGTGAGAGCAAGAGAATGAGAGAGCTCAAAACCAAGAGAGAGAAAAATAATCAAAGAATGAGCCTCTCTTTTCTCTTTCACCCTCTCATAATCCAAAAGTATCATGAACCATAATGTTAATCAAGTATTATTATGTGATGGTTCATATCATGTCAAAGGCAATATCATTTCCATGCACTCATTTTGCAAACCACAACAAGCAAGCAAAAGTCTTTGCATGAAAATGACAACCATTGTGATGATGATGGTCAACTAGTCCAACATAGTCAACCGGTCAACAAAGTCAACAAGTCAACAAAGTCAACCCCTCAACAACCATGTCACTATAATACTTAATTAATATTATTGCTAATTATATATATATATATATATATCATATTCTCATTAGGGTTGAGCAAAAAGTCAATAGTCAACGGTCAACGGTCAACAACCCTAATGAGAATCCTCTGCCTCTGTCTCTCCGTCAACTGTGCATACACACCCGCATCCGCGTTCCGAGGAACATGAATACATACTGGATAAAACCAATCCCAAAACGTACACTAGGATCTGGCTTAAACCAAAGCCCAGTAGTGTTAACTGTCCGGACACTGTACGTGCACAAGTGCACGGATGTGACCGGACCCTGTCGCAAAACCATGCGACCTCTACTCTTTTGCCTAAAGGCGAATAGCTTTCTGTGTGGGACTCTAAAGACTCGACACTACGCTGGCAGTGGGTTTAACCACAGACCGCAAGCGGTACTAGCTGTGCGTAACGGTCCCCAGGTAGATGCCGACAAGAAGACTGACGAGGTGAAACCCATCTGAACTCCTACTGAGCCTGAATGTGACAATCTATGTACAGTCCGGTCTGTTCGTCTGATACATCGCATGGCAGGCCTAGGGGGCGGTAAACGTCAGTCCCCCAATAGCGGTACAAGTCGTGTCAGAGTGAAGCCCAGAACACCCTGAGATAACACTGGAAACCTACCAGTATATCTCGCTTGCCCTGGCCAGGGACTACTTGTGTAATGGCTCTCCTAGACACAGCACGATGTCAACCCCCAATACCGGAAGAGACGAATCCTGTCTAACCGTCACTGCCTCCAAGTGCTTCGGAACTGCACCCAAAAACTACCTGTTTGCACGACTCCTTTGAGCCGTGGTTGGGTAGTAATCAAAGTACAGTGGGAACACACTCGAGGCGAAGTGACAGTGTCAAGTCAGCGGACTAAGCTGTACTCATGTCACCTGGGAACTGATAACTGACGAGAGGTATAATACCAACCAGCAGTTCCCAACGAGTCCTGTCCAGTGTACTCGTAACCCAATGAGCACCCGCATACTATCTCAAGTACGACGTACTGACGGCTGTGGGACAGACCGTCTCCCACACTGGGATGAGAAGCGCATACGCTAGTCTACTCCAGAGTATCGATGCCATGTCTCGATAGTCCTGCGACTAGGGACCTGCATAAGGATGTGCTTATAGATTACCCAGCCCCCACTAGTGTGACTGCCATCACAACGCCGATAATCAAGCAAAGATCCTAAGGGCTCCACTAATGTGTATAGGTGATATACTAAAATAATCACATGTTTACATTGAAGTAGAAACAAACCAAGTAGCATACTACCATTTTGAGCAAGATTGTCAATACAAGGTGAATATCCCAAGCTTCCATTAAGTAATATACATACTAGTATGATACAGTAATGGCCTCTAGGGCATATACACTAACAATCTCCCACTTGCACTAAGGCCATGTACTGGCGTATCGAAGACCTATCATCTCGATCAGCCGCTTGAACTGAGTGTGGGGTAAGGCCTTCGTGAGTGGATCAGCAGTGTTATCTTCCGTATTTACTCTCTTCACCTCGATCTCCCGGCGATCAACGATCTCCCTGATCAGGTGGTACCGCCTCAAAATATGCCTGGACTTCTGATGGGACCTGGGTTCCTTCGCTAAAGCTATAGCGCCGTTGTTGTCATAATACAGCGGTATTGGATCAACACTGGTAGGAACCACCTGAAGTTCCGTGAGGAACTTCTTCATCCAGACAGCTTCCTTTGCGGCATCGCAAGCAGCTATGTACTCCGCTTCCATAGTTGAGTCAGCAACGGTTTCCTGCTTGGAACTCTTCCAGCAAACCGCCCCTCCATTGAGGGTAAAGACATAACCCGACATGGACTTGGAGTCATCCTTGTCACTCTGGAAGCTGGAGTCAGCAAAGGCCTCAATCTGGAGGTCTTTTCCGCCATACACCAAGAACATCTCCTTAGTCCTTCTCAGGTACTTGAGAATGTTCTTTACTGCTATCCAGTGTTTCTTCCCTGGGTTCGACTAATACCGGCTTACAACGCTCAATGCGTATGCTACATCTGGTCTGGTACATAACATCGCATACATAATAGAGCCTACCGCAGATGCCTAGGGTATTGATGACATGCGAGCCCTTTCCAAATCAGTCTTGGGAGACATCTCTTTGGAGAGGGTGATTCCGTGACAAGCCGGTAGATTACCGCGCTTGGAATCTTCCATACTGAATCGTTTCAGTATGGTGTCGATGTACCTTGACTGTGAAAGTCCCAACATCCTCTTAGATCTATCACGATAGATCTGGATCCCCAGAATGTAGTTGGCATCGCCCAGGTCCTTCATGGAGAACCTCTGCGACAAGAATCCTTTGACTGACTGTAGCATAGGAATATCATTTCCTATTAGGAGAATGTCATCGACGTACAATACGAGGAATATGACAGTTCTCCCTACAATCTTACTGTAAATGCATGGTTCATCTGGGTTTTTGACAAAGTCGAATTCTTTGACAGTATCATCAAAGCAGATGTTCCAACTCTGCGATGCCTGCTTGAGTCCATAGATGGACTTGAGCAACTTGCATACTTTACCGCTGCTCCCACTCTGAATGAATCCCTCTGGCTGATCCATATAGACGCACTCTTCCAAATTTCCATTTAGAAAAGCCGTCTTTACGTCCATCTGCCAGATTTCATAATCGTGGAAGGCGGCAATGGCAAGAAGGATCCGAATGGATTTCAGCATAGCTACCGGAGAAAAAGTCTCGTCATAGTCCAAACCAGGTCTTTGACGAAAACCCTTTGCAACGAGCCTAGCTTTATAGGTTTCAACCTGCCCATCTACACCAATCTTCTTTCTGAAGATCCATTTGCAGCCTACGGGTTTTACCCCTTCTGGAGCAAAGTCCAAAGTCCAAACTTTGTTGGTGTACATTGACTCCATCTCGGTCCGTATTGCATCCAGCCATTTTACCGAGTCACCGCTCTGAATGGCTTGCTGGAAGCTAGTAGGCTCACCATAATCCATGGTGCAATCCTCTCTATCCCTGTCTACGAGAAAACCATAGTATCTCTCGGGCGGATGAGACTTCCTACTACTCCTGCAGAGCGGCGCAGGAATGTCCGGTTCTCCTGAAACTACTGGCTCTTCCAAGCTTTCAGTAATAGCTTGTGGTTCTGGAATTTCTTCCAGTTCTATTGCGCTCCCACATATCTGATTTTCCAAAAATTCAGTTTCCAAGAAGTGGGCATGCGGAGAAACAAAAACTTTTTGTTCTTCTGCGGAATAGAAAAGATACCCTCTGGAGTTCTTTGGGTATCCCACAAACTTACACAGTACTGAGTGTGCCTCGAGCTTGTCCGCATGCTGCTTTTTTACAAAAGCTGGGCATCCCCATACCTTAAGATACTTAAGACAGGGTTTCTTCCCACTCCACATCTGATATGGAGTGGTAGGCACAGTCTTGGTTGGAGCCTTGTTCAAGAGATATGCAGCTGCTTCTAGTGCATAACCCCAGAAAGATTGCGGTAACTCAGCCTTACTCATCATGGAACGAACCATATCCAATAGGGTCCGATTCCGCCTTTCCGATGCACCGTTGTGCTGTGGTGTGTATGGAGGAGTACGCTGAGAGAGAATTCCATTCTCTTTTAACTAGTCCAGAAACTCGGCACTCAAGTATTCTCCACCTCGATCCGATCTTAGAATCTTGATACTTTTGCCGGTTTGTTTTTCAACTTCATTCTTGTATTCCCGAAATTTCCCAAAAGCCTTGGATTTATGCTTCATTAAGATTACATGTCCATACCTAAAGAAATCATCTGTGAAAGTAATGAAGTATGAATAACCACTTCGCGCATGTGTAGACATTGGACCGCACACATCACTGTGTATGAGTCCCAAGAGCTCGCTCGCTCTTACTCCGTGTCCAGTGAACGGAGTCTTTGTCATCTTTCCCATGAGACAAGATTCACAAGTGGCATAAGACTGATACTCGAACGGATTCAAGTACCCTTCTTTATGTAACTTAGTTAATTGTGTCTCATTAATGTGACCCAGTCTATAATACCATAAGAAAGCCTGATTTGTATCCGGAGACTTTCTTTTAAGTGTGTTCTGGACACTGAATATCTGAGCTTGATTTAATACGTATATCCCGTTATTTAATGTACCTGACCCAATCAGAACTTGATTTAGGTGGATGTTTACTACATCGCTTACAAAAGTAAATTCATATCCTTCCTTAGAAAGTAAGGATACAGATATGATATTACATGTCGCACCTGGTACATACAAACAGTTACGCAAAATCAATATCTGCCCAGTTGTCAGTCCAAGATGATATTCTCCTACGGATTCAGCATTCATGCTCATTCCGTTAGCAACCCTGAGAGTCATATCACCTTTCCTAATAACCCTACGGTTTCTCAGAGCCTGTAACGAATTACAGATATGAGATCCTGATCCGGTATCCAATACCCAGGAAGTAGATTTAACTGACATACAGTTCTCAATTACTAACACACTCGAAGCCGAAGCAACAACATGCTTCGAATTCTGGCTACTGGCTTTGCAAGCCTTGCAATCTTTCTGCCAATGTTCATTCCCGTTACAATAGGAACGTCCCTCTTTTACTACATCCAGTCCTGAAACTTTTGCCCTTGCTTTTCCTTCTTCTTCCCTGGTTTCCTTCAGGGTATAAGCAGAGGGCAGGGACTGTAGAATTAAGTCAGTACTTGACCCATTCTCCAACGTGGTCTCCAGGTCCGTGAGCTCAAAATAGCTGGTCTCTGTAAGGACGTTGTCCCCTACAGATGACCTGACAGCCAACCTCGATTGAAGCAATTCGTTCGAGGTCTCATATCTTGCGATACGAGATTGCTCTCCATATAAATCTTTGTTATGGAGGAAGATAGAAACTAAGTCCATCTTCTTGTGCTGCCTCTGGTATGCACCATCAACTGAGGCTAACACGAGGCACTTGGCTTTCGCACAATCCTTTTCCGATGTCCTGCGGATGTAAATATCCGTGACAGGGGAAACTGGACCTGAGATGGCAGGGGTTTGATTAGTTAAGAGGTGTCCCAGCTTGTCATGGGCAATGGACATCTGGACAGACCTTTGCCAGTCATAACAGTCAGATTCAGTCATTTTATTATCTAGATGTAACCTAGGTGCGGTCACTTGGTCGATGCAATTAAGAGAGAGAGAAGAAAACACTCAGCATGATACTCTTGCAAGTTTAGAGTGGTTTTTAATTTGTCTAAACAGGATGGCTCCCACTGTCTCTCGAATCCCTCCTCAAACCAAAAAGGAAGAATTAGTCAGGATCAATCTCACCGTACAATACTTGCTTAACCGTTCAGCCAGGCTAGTGTCGGTACTTCGAGGGAGGTTTTCCAACGCTTTCGCGAAGTTCCTTAATTAAATAACCTCTTTTCCCTGGGGGCGTAGCCCCGCTAACACCTTTCTAGACACCTACTTGGTTTATAGCATTGATCGTTAAGTGAGAAATTTCCCGAGGAGTAGCATATACTCACAGCAGGATCGGGATCCAAATATCATTGCGTGACAAAACTGAAGGAATCCTACCAGAATCATCACACTCCAAATGGTATGCAGCGCTGGCAAGTTTCAGTTCTTTTGAAACTCCCGATGTGGATTTTTTCCCCATACTCTTATGACCTTGACGAAGGTCAACAAATCATAAGTCACATGTCAAGTTCTACCCATCATTGTCCAGGTTAATTTGAACCCACCCGTATATACCCTTGACGAAGGTCAACAAGGTAATACGACTGTCCCAAACCAACGCATCTATCTATGCTACATATGAACACCCAACAACTACCAATCACTATGCCTTGACGAAGGTCAACAAACATACCTTGAATACTATTGAATATTCATACGAAACGACGGAGGGCTACGAATGGTTTTGGCGAAACCTTGAACGTAGTGAACTTGATATAATCGATGGAACGAGATATCTTTTAAAAAAGAGTGGCTCAAGCTCCGCATTTAAAAGTTGGTTTTGAAAAGAAACCGAGTGGTTTCTGAAACTGTTCCAACGACTTTTACTTGGTTTATTTTTCTTTGCATTAGTTCTTTTAATGCGTATTTTTCTTGCATTAGTTCTTTTAATGCGTCCCATCATTTAATCCTACCATTGCAGAAAACAACCAAAATATGACGTACGCTTATGCCATTCGCATTCGCCACGGGGCCCCGTCATTACCCGTTAGGTTACTTAACTAACGACAGAGCGGGGGCTGGGCTAGCGCGGCTGTAAAACATAAGCAACGCCTAAATAATATCATATATAGATATATATTGCAATGATAGCCATTTCAGATCACAGATGAATACATTGGATATACTAGGAATCCGCAACTCGTACGAGCCTGTAACGAAAAGCAGATTACACGGTCGCGGTGAATAGCCAATACCCCACCCAAGACCCCTACGGGTGCGGCAAACTACCCGCCAAGTACCCGAAGCGAAGCAACCTCCCTCAACTCCGTGAGTAGGCCACTCGGCACTTCGGGATACCCGGTAGTTTGTGCACCCCCTCCATGGGTCTATCCTAGGAACAAAAACAGTAAAAAGAAATTATACAATGACGGCTACAATCCCGACCCGGTTGTGCGGCCATACAAATAATTATTATATCAATTTACAAATTTACATGAATTGAAAGAAAAGAAAAATCTCGTCTCACAACCCCCGGCTATTCACCCGCGACAATCCAATGAATTCATATACACATTCCAGCAACATTACAGATCACAGATTTGTATAACCCCCACTAATCGACATATAGCGATTAGCAGACGTTCAATACAAATATCACATCACAGATAAAAACCCGTCAGCTTAAGTCTTTAGAAACTCAATCGAAATACGGTTTTTAAAGCCCCAAAAACAAAATTTTCTTTCTGGAAAATCTGGGCTGAAAAAACATATACCAAAATTCCCAAAATACCCCACTGGACAAACTGCAACCAAAATTTCCCACGACCGAGTCAACTCGGCCGCGGAACCGCTGCGGGAGCATGCTCCCACCGCGTTTCCGCGGCGCTTTGATCGGATCAGTGGATGAAATTTTTGCAGTTTGCTATAAAAACCTTGAGACGAATTTTAAAGTATGATTTATCATTTTTGGAACAGATTAAAAATTCGACAGCAAGCATGAATTCCGGGTTCATTTCGGGACTTTTTCTCCGATCGAATTTCTAGCTACTATGCTAACATGTTAGATAGAGTTTAACTAGGCTCTGATACCACTGTAAGTCCATGCTACCTCTCCCGGTACTTACAGGCTTGCGGAATTTGATGAAAAACGATTTTCTAGAGGCGGTAACATGGACTCAAAACGGATCTTTGTTAAACTATCTACCTAACAACCTAACTATGAGTTGTTAACTACTCGGTTAGGGGGTTATACCTTTCTTTCTTGAACTCCTTCGTCTTCATCTCTTGATGGTGTACGGATTGGCTTCGCCCCGTCGTCTCCTTGCGCCGAAGATCGATCCACCCGAAAGCTTCTACCTTTGGCTTCTTCTTCGAACTTTGAAGAAACTAGTTCACTTGGTTTGCCAAACCTTGTGAACTAGAGTGAGTAGAGGAGAGTGTGATGGGATTTTCTCTATGGTTCTTGCTTCTCAACACATGAGGCAAGTGAACCATAGACAAGTGAAAAAGCAAGAGGAAGAGGGTGAGAGCAAGAGAATGAGAGAGCTCAAAACCAAGAGAGAGAAAAATAATCAAAGAATGGGCCTCTCTTTTCTCTTTCACCCTCTCATAATCCAAAAGTATCATGAGCCATAATGTTAATCAAGTATTATTATGTGATGGTTCATATCATGTCAAAGGCAATATCATTTCCATGCACTCATTTTGCAAACCACAACAAGCAAGCAAAAGTCTTTGCATGAAAATGACAACCATTGTGATGATGATGGTCAACTAGTCCAACCTAGTCAACCGGTCAACAAAGTCAACAAGTCAACAAAGTCAACCCCTCAACAACCATGTCACTATAATATTTAATTAATATTATTGCTAATTATATATATATATATATATATATCATATTCTCATTAGGGTTGAGCAAAAAGTCAATAGTCAACGGTCAACAACCCTAATGAGAATCCTCTGCCTCTGTCTCTCCGTCAACTGTGCATACACACCCGCATCCGCGTTCCGAGGAACACGAATACATACTGGATAAAACCAATCCCAAAACATACACTAGGATCTGGCTTAAACCAAAGCCCGCTAGTGTTAACTGTCCGGACACTGTACATGCACAAGTGCACGGATGTGACCGGACCCTGTCGCAAAACCATGCGACCTCTACTCTTTTGCCTAAAGGCGAATAGTTTTCTGTGTGGGACTCTAAAGACTCGACACTACGCTGGCAGTGGGTTTAACCACAGACCGCAAGTGGCACTAGCTGTGCGTAACGGTCCCCAGGTAGATGCCGACAAGAAGACTGACGAGGTGAAACCCATCTGAACTCCTACTGAGCCTGAATGTGATAATCTCCGTACAGTCCGGTCTGTTCGTCTGATACATCGCATGGCGGGCCTAAGGGCGGTAAACGTCAGTCCCCCAATAGCGGTACAAGTCGTGTCGGAGAGAAGCCCAGAACACCCTGAGATAACACTGGAAACCTACTAGCATATCTCGCTTGCCCTGGCCAGGGACTACTCGTGTAACGGCTCTCCTAGACACAGCGCGATGTCAACCCCCAATACCGGGAGAGACGAATCCTGTCTAATCGTCACTGCCTCCAAGTGGGACTGCACCCAAAAACTACCTGTTCGCACGACTCCTTTGAGCCGTGGTAGGGTAGTAATCAAAGTACAGTGGGAACACACTCGAGACGAAGTGACAGTATCAAGTCAGCGGACTAAGCTGTACTCATGTCACCTAGGAACTGATAACTGACGATAGGTATAATACCAACCAGCAGTTCCCAACGAGTCCTGTCCAGTGTACTCGTAACCCAACGAGCACCCGCATACTATCTCAAGTACGACGTACTGACGGCTGTGGGACAGACCGTCTCCCACACTGGGATGAGAAGCGCATACGCTAGTCTACTCCGGAGTATCGATGCCCTGTCTCGATAGTCCTGCGACTAGGGACCTACATAAGGATGTGCTTATAGATTACCCAGCCCCCACTAGTGTGACTGCCATCACAACGCCGGTAATCAAGAAAAGATCCTAAGGGCTCCACTAATGTGTATAGGTGATATACTAAAATAAACACATGTACACATTGAAGTAGAAACAAACCAAGTAGCATACTACCATTTTGAGCAAGATTGTCAATACAAGGTGAATATCCCAAGCTTCCATTAAGTAATATACATACTAGTATGATACAGTAATGGCCTCTAGGGCATATACACTAACACCTTTGCTAAAGCTATAGCCCCGTTGTTGTCACAATACAGAGGTATTGGATCAACAATAGACGGAACCACCTGAAGTTCTGTCAAGAACTTCCTCATCCAGATGGCTTCTTTTGCGACATCAGATGCAGCGATAAATTCCGCTTCCATCGTCGAGTCAACAACGGTTTCCTGTTTGGAACTCTTCCAACACACCGCCCCTCCATTGAAGGTAAAGACATAACCCGACATGGACTTGGAGTCATCCTTGTCATTCTGGAAGCTGGAGTCAGCAAAGGCCTCCATCTGGAGGTCTTTTCCGCCATAAACCAAAAACATGTCCTTAGTCCTTCTCAGGTACTTCAGAATGTTCTTTACCGCTATCCAGTGCTTCTCCCCAGGGTTTGACTGATACCGGCTTACCACACTCAGTGCATAAGCTACATCTGGTCTGGTACACAACATCGCATACATTATAGAGCCTACCGCAGAAGCGTAGGGTATAATAGACATGCGATCCCTTTCCAAATCAGTCTTGGGAGACATCTCTTTGGAAAGGGTGATCCCGTGACAAGCCTGTAGATTACCGCGCTTGGAATCTTCTATACTGAATCTTTTCAGTATGGTGTCGATGTACCTAGACTGTGAAAGTCCTAATATCCTCTTGGACCTATCACGATGGATCCGGATCCCCAGATTGTATGAGGCATCACCCAGGTCTTTCATGGAGAACCTATGTGACAAGAACCCTTTGACAGATTGTAGCATAGGAATGTCATTTCCTATCAAGAGAATATCATCCACGTATAAAATGAGGAATAAGACAGTCCGTGCTACAATTTTACTATAGATGCATGGTTCATCTGGATTTTTGATAAAGCCAAAATCTTTGACCGTCTCATCAAAACAGATGTTCCAACTCCGCTATGCCTGCTTTAGTCCATAAATGGACCTAAGCAACTTGCACACCTTTCCGCTGCTCCCACTCTGAATAAAACCCTCTGGCTGGTCCATATAGACACACTCCTCTAAATTTTCATTTAGAAAAGCGGTCTTTACGTCCATCTGCCAAATCTCATAATCGTGGAAGGCAGCAATGGCAAGAAGGATCCGAATGGATTTGAGCATAGCCACTGGAGAAAAGGTTTTGTCATAGACCAAACCAGGTCTTTGACGAAGACCCTTTGCAACAAGTCTAGCCTTATAGGTCTCAACCTGTCCATCTACACCAATCTTCCTCTTGAAGATCCATTTGCATCCTACAGGTTTTACCCCTTCTGGAGCAACGTCCAAAGTCCATACTTTGTTGGTGTACATGGACTCCATTTCGGTCCGCATTGCATCCAGCCATTTTACCGAGTCAACGCTCTGAATGTCCTGCTGGAAGCTAGTCGGCTCATCATTATCAATGATGCAATCCTCTCTATCCCCGTCTATGAGAAAACCGTAGTATCTCTCCGGCGGATGAGACTGCCTACTACTTCTGCGGAGCGGCGCAGGAATGTCCTGTTCTTTCGAACCCTCTGGTTCTACTAAGCTTTCAGTAATAGCTCGTGGTTCTGGAATTTCTTCCAGTTCTATTGCGCTCCCACTTATCTGATTTTCCAAAAATTCAGTTTCCAAGAAGTAGGCATGACGAGAAACAAAAACCTTTTATTCCTCTTCGCAATAGAAGAAATATCCCTTGGAGTTCTTTGGATATCCCACAAACTTGCACTGTACTGAGCGTGCCTCGAGTTTGTCCGCATGTTGCTTTTTGACAAAAGCTGGACATCCCCATGTCTTAATGTGCTTAAGATAGGGTTTCTTCCCACTCCACATCTGATATGGTGTGGTAGGCACTGTCTTAGTTGGAACTCGGTTCAAAAGGTATGCAGCTGATTCTAGTGCATATCCCCAGAATGATCGCGGCAACTTAGTGTTACTCATCATGGAACATACCATATCCAATAGGGTTCGGTTCCGTCTCTCCGATACACCGTTATGTTGTGGAGTGTATGGAGGAGTAAGCTGAGAGAGAATTCCATTCTCTTTTAGGTAATCCAGGAACTCGGCACTCAAGTATTCACCACCTCGATCAGATCTCAGTGTCTTGATACTTTTGCCTGTTTGTTTTTCTACTTCATTCTTGTATTCCTGGAATTTTCCAAAGGCTTCAGATTTATGTTTCATTAAGAAGACATATCCGTACCTTGAAAAATCATCCGTAAAAGTAATGAAGTAAGAATAACCACTTCGCACATGTGTAGACATTGAACCGTATACGTCGCTGTGTACGAGTACCAAGAGCTCGCTCGCTCTTAATCTGTGCCCAGTGAACGGAGTCTTTGTCATCTTTCTTTTGAGACAGGATTGACAAGTTGCATATGATTGATATTCGAACGGATCCAAATATCCTTCTGTATGTAACTTCGTCAACCTTCTCTCATTGATGTGACCCAGTCTACAATGCCATAAGAAAGCATGATTTATTTCTGGAGACTTTCTTTTGTGTGTATTCTGGACATTGAAAATCTGTGGTTGGT
Source organism: Agapanthus africanus (assembly GCA_030015575.1). Classification (NCBI taxonomy): domain Eukaryota; kingdom Viridiplantae; phylum Streptophyta; class Magnoliopsida; order Asparagales; family Amaryllidaceae; genus Agapanthus; species Agapanthus africanus. The sequence continues at coordinate 286,724,775 of JASDDO010000029.1, forward strand.
TTAATACGTATATACCGTTGTTTAATGTACCCGACCCAATCAGAACTTGATTAAGGTGAATGTTTATAACATTGCTTACAAATGCAAAATCATAACCTTCTTTAGACATTAAAGATACAGATATGATATTACAAGTCGCACTGGGTACAAAATAACAATCCCGTAAAACCAAAACATGTCCGTCTGACAATCCCAAGTGATAGTCCCCCACGGACTCAGCATCCATGCCGGCTCCGTTTGCAACTCTGAGAGTCATATCACCTGCCTTCAAAACCCTCCGCTTTCTCAATGCCTGTAAAGAATTACAGATATGAGATCCTGATCCGATATCCAATACCTAGGAAGTAGAGTTTATTGATAGACAGTTTTCAATGACATACACACCTGAAGCCGAAGCCACAACTTACTTCGGGTCCTAGTTTCTGGCCTTCCAAGCCCTGCAATCTTTCTTCCAGTGTCCACTCTTGTGATAGTAAAAGCATTCTTCCCTTCCCATAAGCTTTCCCGCTACCTTTGCTGCCTTTGCCTTTCCCTTCACTTCCACTTTACTAACACCGCCCCTTGGTTTGGTGGGGGTTTTCTTCTTCTTTCCCTTAGCTTTCGCCTTGGACCTAGAAGAGGAAGATCCTCCAACAAACAAAGTGGATGTTTCCCTTACTTTCTGTAAGGTGCCCTCTGCACTCCTCAACATGTTTAGGAGTTTCGAAAGTTCAACTTCCTTTTCTTGCAAGTTGAAGTTCAGGATAAACTGGGTGTAAGTGGAAGGGAGGGACTGGAGAATCAAGTCAGTGTAGAGCTCATTCTCTAATGTGGTCCCAAGGTCCGTGAGCTCTTCAATGAAGCCAATCATCTTAAGCACGTGTTCCGCTACTGATGATCCGACGGCCAATCTCGCCGAAAACAACTTTTTCGAGACTTCGTATATGGCGATACGGGATTGCTCTCCATATAGTTCCTTAGTATGGAGAAATATGGATTCTAGGTCCATATTCTCATGCCTCCTCTGATGTTCATTGTCCATAGAGGCAAGCACGAGGCACTTGGCCTTCACGCAGTCGATCTCCCAGGTCTTACGGATTTCCTTATCCGCGACGCTGGATTTGGGACCTGGGACAGGGGGAGGTTTGGTGGTAAGGAGATACCCCAACTTGTCATAAGTGATTGCCATTTTGACATTCCTGAGCCAATCTTTGTAGTTTAGCCCTGTCAGTATGTTTTTATCTAGTAGTAGCTTAAGTCCGATCATGATGTTTGGTCGCTGCAATTAAGAAAGAGAGAAGAAACACTTTAGCATGATGCTCTTGCAAGTTTAAAGTGGTTTTTAGTTTGTCTGAACAGGATGGCTCCCGCTATTTCTCGAATCCCTCCTCAAACCAAGAAGGAAGAATCAGTCGGGGTCAATCTCACCGTACAATACTTGCTTAACCGTTCATCCAGGCCAGTGTTGGTACTTCGAGGGAGGTTTTCCAACGCTTTCGCGAAGTTCCTTAATTAAATAACATCTTTTCCCTGTCGGTGTAGCCCCGCTAACACCTTTCTAGACACCTACTTGGTTTATAGCATTGATCGTTAAGTGAGGAAGTTCCCGAGGAGTAGCATATAGGGATTCAAATATCATCGTGTGACAAAACTGAAGGAATCCTACCAGAATCATCACACTCCAAATGGTATGCAGCACTAGCAAGTTTCAGTTTCTTTAGAAACTCCCGATGTAGATTTTTGCCCCATGCTCTTATGACCTTGACTTTGGCCAACAAATCATAAGTCACATGTCAAGTTCTACCCGTCATTTTCCAGGTTAATTTGAACCCACCCGTACCTACCCTTGACTTTGGCCAATAAGGCAGTATGACTGTCCCAAACCAACACATCTATCTATGCTACATATGAATATCCAATAGCTACCAATCACTATGCCTTGACTTTTGCCAACAAACACAGCTTGAATACTATTGACTATCCATATGAAATGACGGAGGGCTACGAATGGTTTTGGCAAAACCGCAAACGTGGTGAACTTGATATAATCGATGGAACGAGATAGCTTTTAAAAAGGAGTGGTTTAAGCTCCGCATTTAAAAGTTGGTTTTTGAAAAGAAACCGAGTGGTTTTGAAATTGTTCCAACGATATTAACTTTGGTTTATTTTCTTGCATTAATTTAATGCGTCCCATCATTTAATCCTACCATTGCAGAAAACAACGAAAATATGACGTACGCTTATGCCATCCGCATTCGTCACGGGGCCCCGTCATTACCCGTTAGGTTACTTAACTAACGACAGAGCAGGGGCTGGACTAGCACGGATGCAAAACATAAGCAACGCCTACTAGATATCATATATAGATATATACATTCGTCAGATGCAATGATAGCCATTCCAGATCACAGATGAACACATTGGATATACTAGGAATCCGCGTTTCGTTCGAGCCTGCAATGAAAAGCGGATTATACGGTCGCGATGAATAGCCAAGACCCCATCCTAGACCCCTACGGGTGCGACAAACTACCCGCCAAGTACCCGAAGTAAAGCAACCTCCCTCAACAACGTGAGTGGCCACTCGGCACTTCGAGATACCCGGTAGTTTGTGTACACCACCTTGGGTCTATCCTAAGAGCAAAAACAGTAAAAGAAATAATAAACAATGGCGGCTACAACCTCATCCCGGATGTGCGGCCATAAAAATAATTTTACATCAAATGAAAGATAAAGAAAACTCTCATCTCACAACCCCCGGCTATTCATCCGCGACAATCCAACGAGTTCAAATACACAAACCATCAAAATTACAGATCACAGATATGTATAACCCCCACTAATCGACGTATAGCGATTAGCAAACGTTCAATACATATATCACATCACAGATATAACCCATTAGCTAAAGTCTACAGAACTTCGATCAAAAATACGGATTTGTAACTACCCCAAACACAACTTTGTTCTCTGGAAAATCTGGGCAGAAACAAAATACTTCAAAAATCCCAAAACAGAACACTGAAAATACTGCAGCAAAAACGATTCAGGGCCGAATCAACTCGGCCGCGGATACGCGGCAAGAAGCTTGTTCTCGCCGCGGTTCCGCGGAGCGTTGACCGAGTCAGTGACTCATTTTTCCTGTGTCTTCCTACAAAACCCTGAGCTAATTTTTAGTGTATGTGGAATCATTTTTTGAACAGTTTAAAAATTGGAAGAAAGTTCAGTTCTTGGACTCGTTTTGTGATTTTTTTCTCCGATCGAAATTCTAAATACTTTGCTAACTTGCTAGTTGTTGTTTAGCTAGGCTCTGATACCACTGTAAGTCCACGTTACCCGTCCCGGTTCTTTCGGGGATGCGGAAATGGTAAAAAATGATTTTTACGGTAAAGGTAACATGGACTAGAAATAGGATCTTTGTTAAACAAACACCTAGCAAACTAACTAGAAGTTTAACAAACAAACATGGACTAGAAATTGCCTTGTACTTTGTGAACTCAAAATTTGCCTATTTCTAAATAAACTATAAAGACATACACTTTCTACCGTTAAACTCTAAAGAAGGTTTTTTTTAGGGTTTTTAATTTACTAAGTCTAAGATCTAGTCGTTCCTAGCCAGTTAACCTATTTGTCAAACTCAAATCAAATATGGCCAAAATTGAATACATTAATTTTTATGATTTTCGAAATTTTTCAAATTTTATGGGTTTTAAAATAAGTATGCAAATGCAAAAATATACACATGAATGCGAAGGAAGAAAACGTACCGAGCATACCCCCAAACTTAAACTTGACAGTGTCCTCACTGTTATGCCACACCAAGAGGGTCAAAATGTCGGCACTCCCCTGTTATTTATTTATATATAAAAAATTTGAATTTTTTTATTGTTTTGAAAATTTTTTTATATATAGAAAAAGAAAACAAAAAATATATATACATATATACAACAAGGTCCTCCCCAAACTAAACAAGGCCTTACATAAGCCAAAGGTTAGCACCAACCATTCAAAAATCTCATCGTGGTAATGGTAGAGTTGGTGAAAGAATGGAGTGGAAATAAAAGAAATGAGAAGCACACGAGACCACATGGGAAAAAGAGTGGAATATGTTCTCGGTAGAGGACAAAAATGATGGAAAAGAGAAAGAAGTGGAGTACGATCTTGAGGGTGTAAATTGAGTGAATAAATCAGCACAATTTATGATGACCGATGTGTTAAAAGTGATTGTGCTAACCTATCAACCCATCGTGAAATAGGGTCAAATCCCTCAAGATTCGCAAGAACGCATGGGTACGTCGAACTTGGTATAGGAGATGAAAGCGTAACGGTCACTTGCACGGTCGGAACGATAGGAAGGACGAAAGGGAGTGAATTAGGGATAGTCTCATTCTCACCGTAGTAAACTGTCTCGAACTGGAAAGATTCCAACAATGGTCCGAAACGACTGTAAGCAACCGAGTCTGATGGTTCAACTAACTCATCTGAAAATTCAAAGGACTCAAACTCGGGCGGTGAGACTTCAACATCGTCCGAAAAAGTGAAACACTCGTAAGTATCATCGGCTGTGAGAACTGTGTCAGATTCAAAGGAAAAGTTTTCAAGCTCACAGTCGTCAACCGTGATCTTGTGCATGGTCGGAACGATGAAAAGGAGGGAGGGTGATATAACAGTTAAAGGTTCAGGAGGCTGAATTGGAAAATCCGACACATCAAACAAAAATAGTTCAACCTCAATATTATCCTCAAGACTCTCCTCAATACTATCCTCATAAGTCTCCTCAATAGTTAACTCATCCATGCCATTATCATCAAAATCAAGACGCATACGAAATTCGGGAGAAACATTTAATGACTCGAGATGATGAATTGGACATAAAATATTAATCAAATCTACGGGTTCATCATCCAAAATATTCCCGGCATCTATATCCTCAATCAAGTGAAAATCAATATTTTCTGACACCACATCAAAAGCATGGATATTTATCGATTTAGGTTCTATAGTGGAGGTGTAAAGATCGAAAGGATTAAGTGTGGTTTCACTCGAAAGGGGTTCTTCACAATCTGGCAAATCAAGCACTACAAAGTTACACAACTCGTTTTTATTTTCAACAGGTGAACTATTTGGGACAATCGATGGAAAACCGGAGTTGTGGGCTTCAATTGGGTAAGGCTAGGTTTGATTTGGAAATGTGTAGAACTCACTCGTTCCTCTCAAATTCTCACTCTGTCCAACCGCCTCCTCATACATTGAAAAATTTGAAACTAGTTGGAAACTGTTAGTTATATGTATGCCCTAGAGGCCATTACTGTACAATGGATGTATATTGTAGTGGATGCTGGGACATATATAGGGAGGACTTTCTTGCTCGACATGATAGTATGCTATCTGGTTGCACTTTACCTTAACGTGTACACTGATTGTCTCTCTGTTACATGTTGGTAAAGCCCTTAGGATGTGTACTTGACTACCTGGACTATGATGCGGATCATACTAGTGGGGACATGGTAGTCCATAAGTACATCCTTCAAAGTCCCTAGTCGTGGGTGTATCGAGACGGGGCATCGATATACCAGAGTAGACTAGCGTGTACCTTCTCGACCCATACAGATGGGCGATGGATGATCCCATATCCATTGGTGTTTGATATCAGAGATGATATACGGGTGCTCAGTAGAGACTGGGTACACTGGACGAACTCGCCGAGAACTCCCAGATGGTATTATACCTTACGTCAGATGGCAGTTCTCTGGTGACACTGGTACAGAGTAGTCTGTTGACCCGAGATCGTCATAGAGTCTTGTGTGGTTCCCACTGTGCTTTGATTTCCATCTTACCACGTCCAAGAGGGCGTGCAAAACGGTGGTTTTTGGGTACAGTCCCGAGTCACATGGAGGCAATGAGCGATAGGAGGGGATTCGTCTCTCCCGGTATAGGGAGTTGATGTTGCGCTGTGTTCGATTGGCTATAACAGGAAATCCCTGGCCAGGGTTGCTGAGATTTACTGGTAAGTGTTACCAGTAGTTTCTCGAATTGTTATAGATCTCATATCAACACGACTTATCGAGCTATTGGGGTCTGACGTTTACCACCCCTAGGCAAGATATGCGACATATCAGACGATCAGACCGGACTGTACGGTAGTGTTACTGGTTGGATTCACTGGAGTGTGAGCGGGCTTGCTCGTCGATCTTCTGATCGCTCAATACCCGGGTGGCCGTTACGTTTAGCAGACCGCTTGCGGCTTGTGGGTGTTTGATATGATCATCATCTGCTGCCGGCGTATTGACGAGTCTTTAGAGTCCTACACAGAGGTTTCCTGGCTCAAGCGAAACGAAATAGGAGCGCATATAAGATATGTGCGGGACCGAGAATAATGCGTGTATGTGATACCGTATTCCATTCTCGCGATGAATGTATCGATTAGGTTATATGCGATATACCCTAGTTATCGAATCAAGGATTGATTCGACAAACTGATACATTGGATACTAGTCGGTTATATGTGATATGACCGGATCGTTAAATCAAGTGTTGATTTAATGATTTAATGTATAATTATATATATGATATATTACTTTGCATTAACTAGTATTGGTTCACTTTAAATGGATATTCTCACTCGGGTGTGCGCATTGCATATGCGATATGATTTTGTGCACATGATTGTATCATGTTTGATGATACATGCTTTTTGGTTAAGTGTAAAGTATTAAACTATGGTTAAGTGGATGATTAGGGTTTTTACTTATTCATTTATTTGTTTATTTATTCATTTTAGAAAATGATAAGCATAATGCAAAATGGTGGCTTTCTTTGTATTCTAGTTGAAGCTTCTTGAAGACTTTGACCAAGTGACCATTTTGTCTCATGCTTAACCCTAACCATTCCATTCAACCATGATTAACTCTCTACACTTTACCATGGTTACATTATGATAAGTATTCTTATTATTTCCTTTTTGCAAAATAACTTATCATAACTTTCTTCTTCTTCTTCATCTTCTTCCATGAAGAAAGCAAGCTCCATCAATGGTGATTGATGGAAATGAGTGAGAAATCCAATTCTAAAGTCTACCCACTTCCTATTTCTTCATCCTCTACCTCTTGCCAAGTAGTAGAGTGTGTTTTCTTCACAAGTTTCTTGACTTGGTGAAGTCGGAGCTTGATTTAGCGATGCCTCGACGTAGATCATCTTCGGCATGGACATCGACGACCTAGCTCGCCATTTCACCGACAAAGCCGACGCTAGAGCCCGGATTTTGATTTGGACAGCGGAGATGACTTCTTCATGGAGCTATGGAGGTGGACAAACGGATCTACAAAGGTTGTATTTCCGTATCTCTTAGTTAAGTGTTAACTAGTTTGCATTTTCGCCTAGACATCTAGTCGACGATCCGTAGTCGGGTCTCTCGGCACCTAGATTTTTTTTAAATCGGCATGTTCGATGCCTTGTGAGACCTCTATAGGGTGCCTAGGGACCTTTCACTGGTATCAGAGCCTAGCTAGAGCCTTAGGCGAAGTCTAGACGGAATTTGAAGTCCGATCGACCCGAAACCCCATCTCAAAAATGCTCTCTGTCCTTTTTCAAAAAACGTGGATTTTTCCAAATTAAAAATTGCTAAAAAATTCAGCAGGGAAATCTAAGAATTACGGCGCAAAAAGTTTCTCATGAACAGTACATAGTGCGGCGGAACCGCGGCAGAAGCCTAGCTTCTGCGGCGGTTCCGCGGCACATTGATGACGTCAGCTTCCCTAGTTTGCACAGTAATTCCTATTTTCTCAAGTTGGATTTTCTGGGAATTTTTAATATTTATTCAAGAGTTAAATTTTCTGGAGTTGTTTTGGGGATTCGGTGTTTCGATCGGAGTATCAAATTTTGTCTGTGTGGCTTTCCGGATAAATTTTAGAATATGTTAAAAAGTTCGACCGGATATAAATACCCAATTTTTCCCCTGTCGGGAAATTTCCAAGTGTTGGATTTTTCCGTAGTTTAACGACGTTCTAAGTAGTGCAAGTAACGCGATGGACCCTCTAGAAGACAACAAACCTTAACTCGATTATGTGACCGTCTTGAACTGCCCTTTGAACCTTCGGGTTTGGGGCAGTACGGCGTGCCACATGTGAGGCGTTGGCTTGACCCTTCTACGGCTGGACCGTTGGTACTGAGGCACGAACTGAATGTTGTTAGACTTATTTCATATGTTGGATTGTATCGGGAAAACTTGGGTGTTCGATTGTTCGATCGGAAAGTTTAACATTTTCTGTTTATCTGGAATGTGATACAATAATTGGAATTCACAAATAGTTATGAGATAACGGAATGAATATTATAAACATAGCAGTTTAGTCTCACTTGATCGGTTGCCACGGAATTTTGATGTAATCAAAAATCCGTCGCAATCACGTAGCGTACGCGGATACTCGCCGAGTAAACTTAATAGACAGCCTCACTCCATAGCCCCGACCAAGTGACTGTAGGAGAACCCCGTGGCCGAAAGCATCCGTTCGGGTGCTCGCGGTGGCGGTGTTCCGCCTTGGTGCACTTCGTCGACGGCGTCGGGGGTGCGGCCGCCTACTGAAATTTGCGACGAGCATTCGATCAGGATGTCGGGAATCTTGTTGAATTACCCGACTTTATATTGAAAAGTGTTTTCGATTTTGAGACTAAAATGCGGGGTTTATAATTGTTAGGCATGCGATATCTAAGTAATTCATTTGGTCAGGCATGCGATGTCTGAGGTGATTGCGGATTCCAACTGTTGTAGTTTTACACTTTCTTTTCTGTGACCGTAAGTGTAATATGTGATATCGCCGGTTTCGTTGCTATATGTCAACGACAATTGGGATGCGCATATTTACTTACGTTGATGACATGTGATGTTATGTGTTGCTGGATATGTTATATTGGATCGTCGTGTTTGAATAGCCGGGGGTTTTTATGTGAGATGAGTGTTTTTCATTTTCATTCATGTAAAAACTTGTATGTAATATTCTTTTATTGGGGCGCTTCCAGGTTGCGGAAGTTGTCACCGTTGATGTATATTATTTACTTTTCTGCACTAGGATAGACCCAAGGAGGGGAGCACAAGTAACCGGGTTCTGGAGTCCAGTGGGAGACCAACTCGAGGAGTCGGGTCCGGGTCTCCTAACTCTAGAATTGGTAGGGTTGCTTGCCGCTCTCGTAGGGGTCTAGGGGTGTGGGTTTGGCTATTCATCACGACCGTGGAATCCGTGTTTTATACTGGCTCGTATTGAAAACACGGACGTCCTAGTATATCCAATATTTCATATGATTCTTCTGCTGCGATATCTGTGATGTGATCATGTGATGTTCTGTGATAGATACAGTATATAGTATATATGATATATTATATAGGCGTTACTTATGTTTTACACCCGCGCTAGCCCTGCCCCGCTCTGTCGTTAGTTACCTAACCTAACGGTGCACGAGGGGACATCGAGGCGAATGCGGATGGCATAAGTGTACGTTGTATTTATCTGTGATGTTTAGGTATTTAAATGATGGGACTTCATTAATGTGATTAATGAATTAAAAGAAACCTAAGATGTTGTAGAATCGAATTTCAAAATAAAACAGGTAGCTACAGTTCTTGCTTTGCACAGCGGTATATGTGATATATCCTGCACCTTATTCGATAAGGAAAGGACCGAGATCCCTTCACCGGGAGTGACTCCTTTAGCAATAACTGGCAGATGCTACACACTCGGCTTGTCTTTTGATTGCTTTTAAGTGTTTTTGCTTTGCACAGTGATATATGTGATATATCCCGCACCTCATTCGACGAGGAAAGGACCGACGATCCCTTCACCGGGAGTGACTCCTTTAGCAAAACTGGAAAAGCCTCAAAAGCACTCTATTTTAAAATCATTTGATTCTACGACGATATCAAGTTCATTACACAATAGGTTTTCAGAAAAACCTGTCGTAGCCCTCCGTCATTTCAGATACGTACTAGTTAGTATTCGTGCTGCGGTTGTTTGGCCTCCGTCAAGGCGTAGTGTACGGTAGCTAACTAGTGCTTATCTACTAGCATATGATGCGATTGGATTAGGGTATTCGTACGGCGTTGTTTGGCATCCGTCAAGGGTCGTGCGGGTGGGTTTAATTCAATCAGGAAATGACGGGTTGAACTTGACTAGCGGACTATGGATTGTTTGGCCTCCGTCAAGGTCATTGGACGCTAGGGGTAAAATATTATCGGGAATTTCAAGTGTTGAAATTTGCAATGAGATTGCATACCTTCTATGAGATAGTTGGATCCCGATACCCGCTGCGAGTAAGAGTTACTCCTGGGAGAGTTTTATACATTACAATTAGCCGATCGAGTAGGTGTCTAGAAAGGTGTCAACGAGGTTACGCCTCTGGGAAAACGAGGTTTACATTAATTAGGTTCGTGCGAAAGCACGGGGGACCTCCCTCAAAGTACCGACACTGGCCTGGCTGAAAGATTGGCGAACTTGTAGTGTGTAATTAATCCCGGCTAGTCTTTCCTTTTAGGGTTTGAAGGAAGATTTGATAAAATGCAGTGGGAGCCATCCTGATTAGATAAAATAATAACCAATCTATTCTTGCAAGAGCGCACGCTGAGTGTTTTCTTCTCTCTCTCTCCTGGTAGCGACCAAATCACGCCTTAATCAAGATAATAATACGGATTATTGACCGAACCCGCTTGTTATACTGAGCTGGGGAACGTTGGTCCCGCTCCACCTTATAATTGTTATAAGACAGAGTAGGAAATTGGGGAATACCAGATTTCCCGTGCCGCCCAAACGAAAAGAGTGCATGCTGATGCATCATCTTCGGGTGTGTTCATTATACAGAACTGTTTCTCAGTATCCTCCGCATCCTGGTATATGATGCCGGATCAGGATCCCAGATATGTAATCTGTTACATAGGGCTACAAAAGGGTAGAAAAACTGAGAACGGGTGATAAGTTTCATGAGACAGAAAACGGGGCAAGAGTTGCAGCCAAGTCTGTCGGTCACTGTCACCATGTATTACCAATACATTGATTCTGAACGAATGTTATTAGATACCGAACCTGATATACCAAATCATATCACTCTCTTTGTTAGAAAAGAAAGGATATAATTTTGTATTGATGGATAATGTTTTGAACATTTCCTATATCAAAAGTTGATCGGTTCAGGCACGTTATCTAAAAGCATTGATTTTCTAAATCAAACTACAGTTCTTAGTATACAGAACACACACAAGAGGAAGAGTTCAGAATTGAACGAATCCTTCTTAAGGTATTGTAGACTAGGTCAGATCAATGTGACCCGACTGGCTAGAGTTACATAAAGATGCATATTTAAATTAGTTTGAATTTACATCTTGTGAAACTCGCCAGTCATGTCACAGAGATAAAATGACCATAGCCCTGTTTATTGGAAACAGAGAAAGAGTTAGTGAACTCTTGGGATGATACATGTTTGATGTATGTAGGTCCCCAGTCTACATATGCCAAGACCGGTTCTTTGTACTTCATTACATTCTCTGATAATCTCTTGAGATTCAGACATATGTTCCTGTTGAAACACAAGTCCGAACCTTTTGAGATATTCACAGAATATAAGTTAGAAGTAGAGAACCAAAATATGGGTATAAGTATTATGTCCTTTGATGTGATCAAGGAGGAGAATACTTGAGCACGGAATTTATGGACTATTCTAAAGGAGAATGAGATTCTCTCTCAGCATTACTCCTCTGTATACACCATAGCACGATGGTATATCGGGGTGGAGCAATTACACCCTATGTGATAAGGTGTGCTCTATGATGAGTAATACTGAGTTACCTATTTCCTTTTGGGAGTTATGCGCTTGAGAAGCTGCATACCTATTGAATAGGGTTCAAATCAAATCAGTTGCCTACCACTTCATATGTGGTATGGAAAGGGAAGAGCCCATTTCTTAAGTTAGTTAAGATTTGGGGTTGTCCGGCCTATGTCTAAAAGCAGAATCCGAACAAGCTCGAGGCAAAGTCTGTAATGTAGAACTGGAAAGGTTCCAGCTATACAAACTACAGCAGATGATTTGGTAGAACCAAAGGATTCAGTAGATTCCAACGAACCTCAGCCTCTCCGCCGATCTAGTAGGGTTCCTCACCCACCTGAGAGATACTTCGGTTTCTCTATGACAATGGGAGCGAGGATTGCATCATGAGATGATGACCCAACAAGTTTCAAGCTGGCCATCAGGAGTGTGACTCTGTAAGAATGGCTGGATGCTTAGTGATCTGAGATGGAATCCATATACACCAATAAAGTATGGACTTTGGTTGCTATATCTGAAGGGTTAAATCCCCATCAGGAGCAAGTATATCTTGAGAAGATTACTTGGTGTACATCGAAAAGTTGAGACTTTCAAAGCTAGACTTGTTAAAGGTTTTCGTCATTGACCAGGCGTGGATAATGATGAAACCTTTTCCCGTACCTATGCTTAAGTCCATCCAGATCCTACTTGTCACGGCTACATACCATGACTACGATATCTGGTGGTTGGGTGTCATGACTGCTTTTCTAAATTATGTTTTAGAAGAGTGCGTCTATAAGTACACAGCCAGAGGGCCTCGTAGACAGTGGGAGCAGCGGAAACGTGTGCAAGATGCTTTATAAGATTAAAGCAGGCATCGCGGAGTTGGAACATCTGTTTTGATGGATTAGTCAAAGAGTTTGACATCATCAAAATGGTAGATGAACCTTGTATAAACAAAAAGGTAGTAGGGAGTATGGTGGTGATCCTCATAGAGTACGTGGATGACATACTCTTGATAAGAAAGGAGTTTCTTATGCTACGCTCGATCGATCTCCGTTTATCACAAAGATTCTCCGTGTAGGATCAAAATGATACCTCCTAAATCCTGAGTTTTGGATCTATGAGATAGATTTAATTGGATGTTAGGATTCTCACTAGTTGAAGTGAGATGGTATCAATTGATCCTGGAGAGAATCACTGGAAGTGTTCCAGGGTGATAAAGACGACTGAATGTCAGTCGCAGGCATTGTCTTTACCCTCAGTAAAGGGACAGTATGTTGGAAGAGTTCCAAGCTAGATACCGTGACATACTAGACGATAAAGGCAGGATACATCGCTACTTAAGATGCTACCAAAGAGGCTGTTTGGGTGTATATTGGTTCATGAGATGAACTATGTTCCTCCCATTGTATGACAATGGAGTTGTGGCTTATGCCAAGGAACGCAGGTCCCATCAGTGATCCAGACATATTCTAAGGCAGTATCACCTGATCATGGAGATGGTTGATCTCTAAGGGATCGAGGTTAGGAGAGTAGACTCAGAGGACAGCACGGCGGATCCACTCACGAAGGCCTATTCCCAGAGAGAGACTTTTATGGGATGGTTGAGTATGAGATACTACAACCACTGCTACAGATGGCCCTAGTGCAAGTGGGAGATTGTTAGTTATATGTATGCCCTGGAGGCCATTACTGTACATTGGATGTATATTGTAGTGGATGCTGGGACATATATAGGGAGGACTTTCTTGCTCGACATGATAGTATGCTATCTGGTTGCACTTTACCTTAACGTATACACTGATTGTCTCTCTGTTACATGTTGGCAAAGCCCTTAGGATGTGTACTTAACTACCTGGACTATGATGCGGATCATACTAGTGGGGACATGGTAGTCCATAAGTACATCCTTCAAAGTCCCTAGTCGTGGGTGTATCGAGACGGGGCATCGATATACCAGAGTAGACTAGCGTGTACCTTCTCGACCCATACAGATGGGCGATGGATGATCCCATATCCATTGGTGTTTGACATCAGAGATGATATACGGGTGCTCAGTAGAGACTGGGTACACTGGACGGACTCGCCGAGAACTCCCAGATGGTATTATACCTTACGTCAGATGGCAGTTCTCTGGTGACACTGGTACAGAGTAGTCTGTTGACCCGAGATCGTCATAGAGTCTTGTGTGGTTCCCACTGTGCTTTGATTTCCATCTTACCACGTCCAAGAGGGCGTGCAAAACGGTGGTTTTTGGGTACAGTCCCGAGTCACATGGAGGCAATGAGCGATAGGAGGGGATTCGTCTCTCCCGGTATAGGGAGTTGATGTTGCGCTGTGTTCGATTGGCTATAACAGGAAATCCCTGGCCAGGGTTGCTGAGATTTACTGGTAAGTGTTACCAGTAGTTTCTCGAATTGTTATAGACCTCATATCGACACGACTTATCGAGCTATTGGGGTCTGACGTTTACCACCCATAGGCAAGATATGCGACATATCAGACGATCAAACTGGACTGTACGGTAGTGTTACTGGTTGGATTCACTGGAGTGTGAGCGGGCTTGCTCGTCGATCTTCTGATCGCTCAATACCCGGTTGGCCGTTACGTTTAGCAGACCGCTTGCGGCTTGTGGGTGTTTGATATGATCATCATCTGCTGCCGGCGTATTGACGAGTCTTTAGAGTCCTACACAGAGGTTTCCTGGCTCAAGCGAAACGAAATAGGAGCGCATATGAGATATGTGCGGGACCGAGAATAATGCGTGTATGTGATACCGTATTCCATTCTCGCGATGAATGTATCGATTAGGTTATATGCGATATACCCTAGTTATCGAATCAAGGATTGATTCGACAAACCGATACATTGGATACTAGTCGGTTATATGTGATATGACCGGATCGTTAAATCAAGTGTTGATTTAATGATTTAATGTATAATTATATATATGATATATTACTTTGCATTAACTAGTATCGGTTCACTTTAAATGGATATTCTCACTCGGGTGTGCGCATTGCATATGCGATATGATTTTGTGCACATGATTGTATCATGTTTGATGATACATGCTTTTTGGTTAAGTGTAAAGTATTAAACTATGGTTAAGTGGATGATTAGGGTTTTTACTTATTCATTTATTTGTTTATTTATTCATTTTAGAAAATGATAAGCATAATGCAAAATGGTGGCTTTCTTTGTATTCTAGTTAAAGCTTCTTGAAGACTTTGACCAAGTGACCATTTTGTCTCATGCTTAACCCTAACCATTCCATTCAACCATGATTAACTCTCTACATTTTACCATGGTTACATTATGATAAGTATTCTTATTATTTCCTTTTTGCAAAATAACTTATCATAACTTTCTTCTTCTTCTTCATCTTCTTCCATGAAGAAAGCAAGCTCCATCAATGGTGATTGATGGAAATGAGTGAGAAATCCAATTCTAAAGTCTACCCACTTCCTATTTCTTCATCCTCTACCTCTTGCCAAGTAGTAGAGTGTGTTTTCTTCACAAGTTTCTTGACTTGGTGAAGTCGGAGCTTGATTTAGCGATGCCTCGACGTAGATCATCTTCGGCATGGACATCGACGACCTAGCTCGCCATTTCTCCGACGAAGCCGATACTAGAGCCCGGATTTTGATTTGGACAGCGGAGATGACTTCTTCATGGAGCTATGGAGGTGGACAAACGGATCTACAAAGGTTGTATTTCCGTATCTCTTAGTTAAGTGTTAACTAGTTTGCATTTTCGCCTAGACATCTAGTCGACGATCCGTAGTCGGGTCTCTCGGCACCTAGATTTTTTTTAAATCGGCATGTTCGATACCTTGTGAGACCTCTATAGGGTGCCTAGGGACCTTTCAGAAACTAGCTGCCTGTTCACTAGGTTGCATAAGGGCGGCCATGGACGCTTCTGCATTCCTAGTCATTTTGTTTGTTGCTGCAATATAAGCTGCCAACGACTGTTCCAAACTAGACATAGGTGGTAAAGGGGTTTCGGTAAAAGATTCGAAATTGTTTGGATACGTGAAACTCGCAAAAGGCTGTGTAGAAACAGGATCTAGTGGAGGTGGGAAAGTCGGGTAGGACTGGTAGGAAGTGGATGGTTGGACGGGATTAGGATCAACATGTGGATAAAAAGGTGGATGGGCTTGTTGATTCCTAGAACTAGATGAGGGGAGAGGGGTGAAAGATCGGCTACGAGATTGAGCAATACGCTCAGCAATGGACATCGGTTTAGGAGTTACAGCAGGACTTAAAAAAGTGGTATCAACGTATGAAGGTGGTAAAGGTTGACTTGGTTGATACAAAGTGGGTTGAAAAGTCGAACTGTTTCTCCTAGACGCTTCTATTTGATCTTTCAAAGAAATTTTAGGCACGGAGGGATCTTCCTTAAATCGACAGAAACAATTGACGTACGAGGCAAAGTTAGGTTCGAGATACCAAAGTTCGGCAAGAGATTTGTGATGTGGGGTACCCATGATGTAAGAATGAGAAGAGAAAGAAGGTTGGGTGGTGTAAGGATTTCTTAGCGACAAAAGTTGCAAGTCTTTTTTTTTTTAATTTTCCTTTTTTCTTGTTCTCTCTATTTAGAACTGTTTTCAAAAAGATTTTCGAGAAAAGAGCTAAGACACACTTTCGATCAACCAAAAATGCACAATCAGGCCTAGATCTAGGGTCACCTAGGTCAGCTAGACAGCTCCTAACTATTCCAAAGGGCTAGAAATAGGACCTCAAACCGCCTCTTCACCGCCAACTGCGGCCAGGTAAGTGCCAGGTAAGTGGGAGGCTCCCCGCTACAAGTAGCGGTCCTAATTAAGTAACCACTTGCCTTAGACACACTTGCCTAGACACCACAAAGTCAGGTTAGGATAAATGGTCGATGCCTATAACTAGTCCTCTGTCCTATTGAGCTTGAAGTCATTAGGGCTGAGTCTAGTATTTTTTAATTAAGAGTGGTCAATGCAAATGCTTTAAGTGATTTCTGGGGTCCTGAGAAGGATGATGAAATCCCCACCCAATCTGAATTGGTCAAAAACCCCTTAAAATCCGATTAAAGATGTGCAAAACAGTAAATCACTTGCAATCAAATCTTTTTTATGAATTTCAAAGTTTTCTAGTTTTCTAATTAAAATTTTCCTTTTTCTGCTTGCTCTTTATTTGGAAATTTTGCAAAAAGATTTTCGATAAAAGATATGCAAAACAAAAAATATTACATGCAATCAATTTCTATTTTAAGCGAGGCGCAAAAATCCTGCACAAGATTGTTATTTGGAATGGGAAAGATTTTTAAGCGCAAAGAATCCTGCAGGAGATTTTTCAGAGGAGATATCATAGATTTGCAGAGGAGGAGATCAGCAGACTTACAGTTTTTTTTTGTTTTTTTTTGCCGCGCTTCTGCCTTTTTTTGGGGAACCGATCTGTCGCGGGTTGGTGGCTTCGGCAGGTTTTTTTTTTTTGCACCAGATCAGCGCAGTTGACTTGTTGACTCGGTCCTCCAAATTTCTTCTGTTGTCTGTTATGATATTCCTCTGTTTGTTCAGATTTGATATTTGCTATTTTGATCTCTGGAGATTTCCAGATCCGAACTTGATTGTAGATCCTGCAAAATTCAAACAAAGATACCCTTCACAAAATAACAAAATGATAAATTTTTATATTTTTTTGATTTTTCAAATTTTTATGATTTTTTAATTTTAGATTAACCCGAAATTGCAAAAATAAAATAACATGCCATCCCCGGCAACGGCGCCATTTAATTGTAGAGATTTTATCGATCAAAAATATATGTTACCGTAATCAAGAACGGCGTCGCTTGGTAGCTAGCCGGTGAGTACGGGTCGGTCCACGGGGATTTTGTGAATTTCCTAATCGCTCAAAAGAGTTAATTCTGATGGGAGTCGGATTGATTTATTAAATCTAAAAACTAAATCTATCTATACTAAGATTATTTAGATCTAAATCATGCTAGGGTTAGGTTTAGGAATGGTTTGGAAATGAATAAATCTCAACGCTTTCTATACCTAAATTAGGATCTAAAAGGAGTTATGGTAATTATCAATAAAGGGGATTAGATCCATTCGGGAAGGTGTTCCTTCCTCTAGATTCTTGTCCTTCCTTTATCAATCCTTACCCTAACCTCCATAGAAAACACGCGCAACCGGGCCTTTATACTACGGTATCACCGCTACCTCGAGGGATAGGGTGCCGTAGGGCGCGGTGTGTGCGTGTATACATGGAGTCCTATTGATAATATATACTGGGCAAGAAAGGGATGAGAGATCTCATCTCTCAAAAGCCTTCCCCAAAACTAACCCTAACAAGCGAGGAGACTACTCGCTCATTAGGAAATTTAAAAACATTTATCTAGGGCAAAGAATGAAAAATTACCTAGGGCAAGAATTGAAATTACCTATTTACTTTATAGATGGCTCTCTCCAAACATCAACACAGGGTTTTCAGATCTAAATTCATGATATGAAAAGAGGCATCGATGCTCTCCAAAAGAATTCTAAATTTTATTCATAGAAGGAGGCATAGGGAGGTCATAGCCTTTACAATGATTTAGAGTTCCTATTTATAGAGGATAGGAAACCCTAGGTTAGAATTGATTCGCACGTCTACATTTACCAAAATATCCTTAGGAAGACCTAGTCAAAGTAGACTCCAAGCTTTGGTAAAATTTTATGTCTCTGTCTCTTTAAAAGGAAGTATTGGGCCTTGAAATTTCCTTTGTTGGCTCTTCTGTCTTTAGGCTTCCTTATTATTTGGTTTTTTTATTAAAATAGCTTCTATGTTTCTTCCAGATCTCCAGTGAATAATTGCGGTGGACTTTTAACCGTTCGCTTTGTAATCTTGGACCTTGCATTGCCTTGTACTTTGTGAATTTTATCTTTGATGTAGGCTTGATCAAGAGTCTTCTGTTTGTTGGTCAAAGTCCACTTTTGCATCGTCTTTTCATCGTTTTCACTGTTTTCTGTCCAAGAACCTGTAACCTGTAATATGTAGCAGGCATGCGTCAAAAGCACCTGTTTTATTTGTAAAAAGAATAAGAATGGGGAATATAATAATACAATATTATGGTGTGAACAAATACCCCCAAACTTATCTTTTGCTCGTCCTCGAGTAAACTTATTTTTTATTCTCTACAAAAACCTAACCGCACTTTCGCAGGGAAACGTGATTGCACTGAGCTCGTGCAACAAGCCGTTAAACCTCTAGGTGTCCCTAGTAGGAGGAGTGTTGTCTCCTGAGGGTTTTCAGCGGATACTACCCACAAAATCCTATCAATTCGGCCCATTAACTTTAATTCTCCAATTAGGCTTTCTAACAAGGAATTCTATTATCCTCGACCCGTATATTATCCACCCATATTCTTCACACTTCCTCATCATTTAACTTAAGATTATATATGTTCTGCAGACCTACTTAGCTTTCGGCATCTCTTAAGTTTTCCTTCTAGGGTTCCATCTCCACTTAGGAATTTCTATCAACTCTACTAAAGATACAAGTTCTATTCTTCACTCTTTTCTCTCATCTAAACTCCAATCACATATCCCCACGTGTGTGTATAAATCACCCCTACACTTGGAAATTCAAATCAAGCAATCATACCCTTGTCCGTTGTCCAAAGTACCTCTTAATTGGTGAATTTTTAATTGAAATTTGCTTACACATCCTTCATGCGACCGTTAATACTTCTTGAGGTACCAACAACCGATTACAAGATGCGTTTGCACTTTAAAGCGTACTTCCTAGTCTTGTAACACCCAAGGCTTTAGCAGTGACTCCCAAACCAGATGGTCTAAGGCACTAGGTGATGAAGCACCCTCGCTAAATATTTTTCTATTTTTGCAGCCTTAAGTAATCACAAAAACCAGTGTTCATTTTTTTTCTTTATTCACACTTGTATTTTTATTTTTATTTTCATTGTACTAAGGACTTTAGACAAGAGCATTTCAAGGTCTCTTCTACTATTCCAAGTTTCAAGGTGCGTGATTGTGCAAATTGTAGGGTGTACATTTTCAGAATCTAGACTTAAGTTAGGAATTATTTTTCAAACTTATACTCTAATAAAGATATCAATACTTTTCCTTTGCTTTGACTTAGCCCAAGAAGTGAACTCAAAATTTGACTATTTCTAAATAAACTACAAAGACATACACTTTCTACCGTTAAACTCTAAAGAAGGTTATTTTTAGGGTTTTTAATTTACTAAGTCTAAGATCTAGTCGTTCCTGGCCAGTTAACCTATTTGTCAAACTCAAATCAAATATGGCCAAAATTGAATACATTAATTTTTAAGATTTTTGAAATTTTTTAACTTTTATGGGTTTTAAAATAAGTATGCAAATGCAAAAATATACACATGAATGCGAAGGAAGAAAACGTACCGAGCATACCCCCAAACTTAAACTTGACAGTGTCCTCACTGTCATGCCACACCAAGAGGGTCAAAATGTCGGCACTCCCCTGTTTATTTATTTATAAAAAAAATTTAAATTTTTTATTGTTTTGAAATTTTTTTTTATATAGAAAAAGAAAACAAAAAATATATATACATATATACAACAAGGTCCTCCCCAAACTAAACAAGGCCTTACATAAGCCAAAGGTTAGCTCCAACCATTCAAAAATCTCATCGTGGTAATGGTAGAGTTGGTGAAAGAATGGAGTGGAAATAAGAGAAATGAGAAGCACACGAGACCACATGGGAAGAAGAATGGAATATGGTCTCGGTGGAGGAGAAGAATGATGGAAAAGAGAAAGAAGTGGAGTACGATCTTGAGGGTGTAAATCGAGTGAATAAATCAGCACAATTTGTGATAACCGATGTGTTAAAAGCGATTGTGCTAACCTATCAACCCGTCATGAAATGGGGTCAAATCCCTCAAGATTCGCAAGAACGCATGGGTACGTCGAACTTGGTATAGGGGATGAAAGCGTAACGGTCACTTGCACGGTCGGAACGATAGGAAGGACGAAAGGGAGTGAATTAGGGATAGTCTCATTCTCACCGTAGTAAACTGTCTCGAACTGGAAAGATTCCAACAATGGTTCGAAACGACTGTAAGCAACCGAGTCTGATGGTTCTACTAACTCATCTGAAAATTCAAAGGACTCAAACTCGGGCGGTGAGACTTCAACATCGTCCGAAAAAGTGAAACACTCGTAAGTGTCATCGGTTGTGAGAACTGTGTCAGATTCAAAGGAAAAGTTTTCAAGCTCATAGTCGTCAAGCGTGATCTTGTGCGTGGTCGGAACGATAGAAAGGAGGGAGGGTGATATAACAGTTAAAGGTTCAGGAGGCTGAATTGGAAAATCCGACACATCAAACAAAAATGGTTCAACCTCAATATTATCCTCAAGACTCTCCTCAATACTATCCTCATAAGTCTCCTCAATAGTTAACTCATCCATGCCATTATCATCAAAATCAAGACGCATACGAAGTTCAGGAGAAACATTTAATGACTCGGGATGATGAATTGGACATAAAATATCAATCAAATCTACGGGTTCATCATCCAAAATATTCCCGGCGTCTATATCCTCAATCAATTGAAAATCAATATTTTCTGACACCACATCAAAAGCATGGATATTTATCGATTTAGGTTCTATAGTGGAGGTGTAAAGATCGAAAGGATTAAGTGTGGTTTCACTCGAAAGGGGTTCTTCACAATCTGGCAAATCAAGCACTACAAAGTCATACAACTCGTTTTTATTTTTCAACAGGTGAACTATTTGGGACAATCGATGGAAAACTGAAGTTGTGGGCTTCAATTGGGTAAGGGTAGGTTTGATTTGGAAATGTTTAGAACTCACTCGTTTCTCTCAAATTCTCACTCTGTCCAACCGCCTCCTCATACATTGAAAAATTTGAAACTAGTTGGAAACTAGTTGCCTGTTCACTAGGTTGCATAAGGGCGGCCATGGACGCTTCCACATTCCTAGTCATTTTGTTTGTTTCTGCAATATAAGCTGCCAACGACTGTTCCAAATTAGACATGGGTGGTGAAGGGGTTTCGGTAAAAGATTCGAAATTGTTTGGATACGTGAAACTCGCAAAAGGCTGTGTAGAAACAGGGTCTAGTGAAGGTGGGAAAGTCGGGAAGGACTGGTAGGAAGTGGATAGTTGGACAGGATTAGGATCAACATGTGGATAAAAAGGTGGATAGACTTTTTGATTCCTAGAACTAGATGAGGGAAGAGGGGTGAAAGATCAGCTACGAGATTAAGCAATATGCTCAGTAATGGACATCGGTTTAGGAGTTACGGCAGGACTTGAAAAAGTAGTATCAACTTACGAAGGTGGTAAAGGATGACTTGGTTGACACAAAGTGGGTTGAAAAGTCGAACTGTTTCTCGTAGACGCTTCTATTTGATCTTTCAAAGATATTTTAGGCACGGAGGGATCTTTCTTAAATCGACCGAAACAATTGACGTACGAGGCAAAGTTAGGTTCGGGATACCAATGTTCGGCAAGAGATTTATGATGTAGGGTACCCATGATATAAGAATGAGAAGAGAAAGAAGGTTGGGTGGTGTAAGGATTTCTTAGCGACAAAAGTTGCAAGTCTTTTTTTTTTAAATTTCTTTTTTTCTTGTTCTCTTTATTTAGAACTGTTTGCAAAAAGATTTTCGAGAAAAGAGCTAAGACACACTTTTGATCAACCAAAAATGCACAATCAAGCCTAGATCTAGGGTCACCTAGGTCAGCTAGACAGCTCCTAACTGTTCCAAAGGGCTAGAAATAGGATCTCAAACCACCTCTTCACCGCCAATTGCGGCCAGGTAAGTGCCAGGTAAGTGGGAGGCTCCCCGCTACAAGTAGCGGTCCTAATTAAGTAACCACTTGCCTTAGACACACTTGTCTAGACACCGCAAAGTCAGGTTAGGATAAACGGTCGATGCCTATTACTAGTCCTCTGTCCTATTGAGCTTGAAGTCCTTAGGGCTAAGTCTAGTATTTTTTTAATTAAGAGTGGTCAATGCAAATGCTTTAAGTGATTTCTGGGGTCCTGGGAAGGGTGATGAAATCCCCACCCAATCTGAATTGGTCAAAAGCCCCTTAAAATCCGATTAAAGATATGCAAAACAGTAAATCACTTGCAATCAAATCTTTTTTGTGAATTTCAAAGTTTGCAAGTTTTCTAATTAAAATTTTCCTTTTTCCGCTTGCTCTTTATTTGGAAATTTTGCAAAAAGATTTTCGATAAAAGATATGCAAAACAAAAAATATTACTTGCAATCAATTTCTATTTTAAACGAGGCGCAAAAATCCTGCACAAGATTGTTATTTGGAAGGGGAAAGATTTTTAAGCGCAAAGAATCCTGTAGGAGAGTTTTCAGAGGAGATATCAGAGATCTGCAGAGGAGGAGATCAGCAGACTTACAGTTTTTTTTGTTTTTTTTACCGCGCTTCTGCCTTTTTTTGGGGAGCCGATCTGTCGCCTACACCACGGAACCGCCGCGAATTGCCGCCTTCCGACCACGGATCCGCCGTGGGTTGGTGGCTTCGGCAGGTTTTTTTTTGCACCAGATCAGCACAGTTGACTTGTTGACTCGGTCCTCCAAATTTCTTCTGTTGTCTGTTATGATATTTCTCTGTTTGTTCAGATTTGATATTTGCTGTTTTGATCTCTGGAGATTTCCAGATCCGAACTTGATTGTAGATCCTGCTAAATTCAGACAAAGATACCCTTCACAAAATAACAAAATGATAAATTTTTATATTTTTTTGATTTTTCATATTTTTATGATTTTTTTAATTTTAGATTAACCCGAAATTGCAAAAAGAAAATAACACGCCATCCCCAGCAACGGGGCCATTTGATTGTAGAGATTTTATCGATCAAAAATATATGTTACCGCAATCAAGAACGGCGTCGCTTGGTAGCTAGCCGGTGAGTACGGATCGGTCCACAGGGATGTTGTGAATTTCCTAATCGCTCAAACGAGTTAATTCCGATGGGAGTCGGATTGATTTATTAAATCTAAAAACTTAATCTATCTATACTAAGATTATCTAGATCTAAATCTTGCTAGGGTTAGGTTTAGGAATGGTTTGGAAATGTAAATAAATCTCAACGCTTTCTATACCCAAATTAGGATCTAAAAGGAGTTATAGTAATTATCAATAAAGGGGATTAGATCTATTCAGGAAGGTGTTTCTTCCTCTAGATTCTTGTCCTTCCTTTATCAATCCTTACCCTAACCTCCATAGAAAACACGCGCAACCGGGCCTTTATACTACGGTATCACCGCTACCTCGAGGGATAGGTGCCGTAGGGCGCGGTGTGTGCGTGTATGCATGGAGTCCTATTGATAATAAATAATGGGCAAGAAAGGGATGAGAGATCTCATCTCTCAAAAGCCTTCCCCAAAGCTAACCCTAACAAGCGAGCAGACTACTCGCTCATTAGGGAATTTAAAAACATTTATCTAGGGCAAAGAATGAAAAATTACCTAGGGCAAGAATTAAAATTACCTACTTACTTTACAGATGGCTCTCTCCAAACATCAACACAGGGTTATCAGATCTGAATTCATGATATGAAAAGAGGCATCGATGCTCTCCAAAAGAATTCTAAATTTTATTCATAGAAAGAGGCATAGGGATGCATAGCCTTTACAATGATTTAGAGTTCCTATTTATAGAGGATAGGAAAACCTAGGTTTCAATTGATTCGCACGTCTATATTTACCAAAATATCCTTAGGAAGACCTAGTCAAAGTAGACTCCAAGCTTTGGTAAAATTTTATGTCTCTGTCTCTTTAAAAGGAAGTATTGGGCCTTAAAATTTCCTTTGTTGGCTCTTCTGTCTTTGGGCTTCCTTATTATTTGGTTCTTTTATTAAAATAGCTTCTATGTTTCTTCCAGATCTCCAGTGAATAATTGCGGTGGACTTTTAACCGTTCGCTTTATAATCTTGGACCTTGCATTGCCTTGGACCTTGTGAATTTTATCTTTGATGTAGGCTTGATCAAGAGTCTTCTGTTTGTTGGTCAAAGTCCACTTTTGCATCGTCTTTTCATCGTTTTCACTGTTTTCTGTCCAAGAACCTGTAACCTGTAATATGTAGCAGACATGCGTCAAAAGCACCTGTTTTATTTGTAAAAAGAATAAGAATAGGGAATATAATAATACAATATTATGGTGTGAACAGGTCCTTTTTGTCGAATTTGATCTTCAGATTCTCATGTATCTTACCCTGCAGGGCCAAGTCCCGGTAAGGAAGTAGCGGGTGAGATGATGGCAATCACTGAGCCCGAAGCGGCTACTCTTTCCTAGGAGTCCGGGACTACTCTAATTGCCGCTCTTTCCGCCTGCGGTTCCTTGCCATCGCCTGGCATCATGAGTGTCACGACGGTTCTCGTGGAGTCGGGGGATGAAGCTATGGGCGGTGAAACCATTCCGATGGAGGAGGGTGAAGAAGTCGCTGCACCCAGTGACGCCCTTGTTGCGGTTTCGACCGACAGCTCACCAGGTAGATTTTGGGTCATTGCTCTCCTTTTCATTCTGCAATCCCTTTCAATCTCTTCTGACAGTATTTCTCTCGTTTCTAATGCAGGTGTGGCGAGCGTTGTGGTTGTGTCACCCGAGGAAGCACCACCAGTTGCCGCTTTGACGGTTGCCGATCCTTTGCCTTCTCTCGTGTCCTCCTAAATGCTGGAAGGTACGGATTTGTTATTTATTGGTTTCGTTGTAGGCTATATACCTTATGTACTGACATTGCATTATTACACTTTTGCAGGAGTCCTTTTTGATCACCTGTATCAGGTGCTGCACCCACATTTCTCCTTCCAACAAGAGATTGCCTCATCTAGTGGCACTGGTGAGTACAGCCTTTAGCTAATGTCTTTTCTTTTCTTTTACGGGCAGCCAAGTCGTTGATAATCCTTCTTTGTTTTGACTGCAGCACTACAGATTGAAGGAGGAGATGAAAGAATAGTTGTACCACCAGTACTCCCGGCCTTTCCATCTACCTCAGCCGGTATAGTAAACTCCATTGTTCAAGCGATTTATTTATTTTGCGAGTTGGCTTTCAACCGTAATTCATTTTGCAGCAGTCGTACCGGTCCCTGCTCCCTTCGAATCTCGTATATTAATGTCAGCAGGACCGTTTTCTAGACGTCCATCTTCCAAGGGCGCTGCGACCAGCCTTCGTATGTTGAGTGAATCCATTGAAGAGCTTGACGCGGAGACCCCTGCCCTTACTGCGGATTTTGCTGCTGAGGTGAATCCTATGCTGGCGAAACTTGTGAACTTTCATAGTGAGGGCGTCGTTGAGTCTTGGGTTAATTACTGCAGGAAAATTGAGGCATGTCTGCATGAGCTCGAGTTCAGACGTCCTGCTCCTGAGGTCCTGGCTGTGAACTCTCAACGGGATGCGTGGGTCGAGCAGAGCATTCCCTTCTTCTGCCATCTTGAACAAGAAGCGGCCTTAAAGCGTAAGGAATGTGAAGAGACTTCAAGCGAATCTGCTCAACTGCATGCTCAGGTTGATGCCAATGCTGTGCAGTTGAAAGCTATGTTTGAGGGCCTTCTACGATGTATTTCCGATGGGCTAACGTTGAGGCAGAAGCTCGACCTCATCGAGCGGGATGCGCAGAGTCGTGGGGCAGCTCAGCGGGTCGTTGATGAGCAACTTTCATCTTACTTGCAGCAACGAGCTCAAGATGAAGCGGAGTTGGCCGTGACGGCTGACCGTGAAAAGGGGCTGAGGGGAGTGCGCGAGCAACTGATTGGCCTATTGAAAACGCTTCCTTCCCAATAGTTGTTTTTTTTATATCATTTGCAATTTTTGAATAAAATGTATCCATTTTTTTTATCCTTTCATATGATGTAACTTGTACTCGATTGAACTTATAAATAAAAGATACATTTTTTCGTGCTATCTTGTATTGTCTCTTGCTTTCTTCTCTTTTCTTTGTTGCCGGCATGTCACATTAGTAAGTATAGCCTGTAGACGATAGAGAGCATTCTGTCTTGAACTCTTCGAGAAGTAGTGATGGCTTAGGAAGCAGGTTCAGATCTGTTGCATAAGGCTTTTCAACCTTATGAGCCGTGAGGGTCTCATAAAAGACTTTTCTCCCTACGAGTCGAAAGGATCTCGTAGGTGTATTTTCTCCTTAGGAATCGTGAGGATTCCTAAGTGTGTTTTCTCTTGGGAGTCATAAGAATCTCACAAGAGAGTTTTCTTCCTTACGAGTCGAGAGGACCCGTAAGTGATTGATGAGGTTGACATTATCCGCATTTCACGGAGTCAGAAGTTGCTCTGGGCGTTTCCCACGGGGTCAAGGTTGACTTTTTTCATGTTCCACGGGGCTAGGATTTGCTCTGGATGCTTCCCACGGGGTCAGGATTGACATAGCCGTGTTCCGCAAGGACCAGGTTCCGCTCTGGACGCTTCCCACGGGGTCAGGATTGATATTAGCCATGTTCTACTAGACCAGGATTTGCTCTGGATGCTTCCCACGGGGTCAGGATTGACATAGCCGTGTTCTGCAAGGACCAGGTTCCGCTCTGGATGCTTCCCACGGGGTCAGGATTGACATTAGCCTGTTCCACTAGACCAAGATTTGCTCTGGATGCTTCCCACGGGGTCAAGATTGACATAACCGTGTTCCGCAAGGACCAGGTTCCACTCTGGATGCTTCCCATGGGGTCAGGATTGACATTAGCCGTGTTCCACTAGACCAGGATTTGCTCTGGATGCTTCCCATGTGGTCAGGATTGACATAACCGTGTTCCGCAAGGACTGGGTTCCGCTCTTGACGCTTCCCACGGGGTTAGGATTGACATAGGACGTGTTCTACTAAATCAGGATTTGCTCTGGATGCTTCCCACGGGGTCAGGATTGACATACCCGTGTTCTGCAAGGATCAGGATCCGCTTTGGACGCTTCCCATGGGGTCAGGATTGACATAGGCCGTGTTCTACTAGACCAGGATTTGCTCTGGATGCTTCCTACAGGGTCAGGATTGACATAGCCGTGTTTTGCAAGGACCAGGATCCGCTCTGGACGCTTCCTACGGGGTCAGGATTGACATAGGTTGTGTTCCACTAGACCAGGATTTGCTCTGGATGCTTCCCATGAGGTCAGGATTGACATAGCCGTATTCTGCAAAGACCAGGTTCCGCTCTGGACACTTCCCACGGGGTCAGGATTGACATTAGCCGTGTTCTACTAGACCGGGATTTGCTCTGGATGCTTCCCACAGGGTCAGGATTGACATAGCCGTGTTCTGCAAGGACCAGGTCCCGCTCTGGATGCTTCCTACGGGGTCAGGATTAACATTAGCCGTGTTCCACTAGACCAGGATTTGCTCTGGATGCTTCCCACGGGGTCAGGATTGACATAACCGTGTTCTGCAAGGACCAGGATCCGCTCTGGACGCTTCTCACGGGGTCAGGATTAACATAGGCCGTGTTCCAGTAGACCAGGATTTGCTCTGGATGCTTCCCACGGGGTCAAGATTGACATAGCCGTGTTCTGCAAGGACCAGGTTCCGCTCTGGACGCTTCCCAAGGGGTCAGGATTGACATTAGCCGTGTTCCACTAGACCAGGATTTGCTCTGGATGCTTCCCACGGGGTCAGGATTAACATAGCCGTGTTCTGCAAGGACCAGGTTCCGCTCTGGACGCTTCCCAGGGGGTCAGGATTGACATTAGCCGTGTTCCGCAAGGACCAGGATCCGCTCTGGATGCTTCGTACGGGGTCAGGATTGACATTAGCCGTATTCCGTAAGGCCAGGATTGGTTGACTTTATCCGCATTTTATGGAGTCGAGGGTTGACACTCAGTTGTCTGTGCACCGCCGAGGCATGGAACTGGGAATTGCCGCGGTTCCGCTTTGCTGATGTTGCGTCTGTTGTAATGAGACGAATGTTGAGATAATCTCCAGGCTGTCTTTGAACCGTTGAGACCTGGCTCTCTTTCATATGGAGCTTAGGGGGAAGGCATGGTTCCCTATTTGTTTGTGCCCCTGGATTGTATACAGGGATCGATGTGATCTCACCTGTAGGGCAAAAAGTTTCATTATATATATTTTTTCTTTCCGCGATGCTCTATCATTTCAGCTTTTATATCGCGAAAGTCGTGATTGCCCAATCATTTCGGCTATTTTTCGCGGTGCCCAATCATTTCGGCTATTTGTTTTATTTACTCGCTGTTTTTTATTGCGAGTTGCCCAACCATTTCCGCTATTTTGTATGCATACATTTTTACTTGCTGATTTTATTGCAAGTTGCCCCATCATTTCGGCTATTTTGTATGCATTTGTGGCTCGCTGGCTTTTCACTGCGAGTTTGGGATTTGACACCGATTTCGGCATCAGCATCGCTACAACTGGAATATTACCAGGAGAGAATCATCATTTGCCTCTGTCGATGTCGAACAAAGGTGGCTTAGCAAACAGGGTTAAGATCCTGTCGACTAAGGCTTTTGACTTTATGAGCCGTAAGGGTCTCATAAAGGTATTTCTCCCTACGAGTCGTGAGGATCTCGTAGGTGCATTTTCTCCTTAGGAATCGTGAGGATTCCCAATTGTATGGCTTCTCGTAAGTCGTATGGATCTTACAAAAGTGTTTTCTCTTTATATGTCGAGAGGACTTGCAAGGGTTGTTCACTGTGTAAACATATTCCTAGTCGCAGGTGGGACTTTGTTAGGAAAATGTTTATTTATTCCTGTGGATTGTATACAAGGGTTGAGACGCTTGTAGGGCAGTCTATGGGTTGTGATGGCTTAAGAACAGGTTTAGATCCCTGTAGCTTAAGGCTTTTGAACCCTATGAGCCGTGAGAGTCTCAAAGGGGAATTCTCCTTACGAGTCGTGAGGATCTCTTAAGTGTAATTTCTCCTTAGGAATCGTGAGGATCTCTAAGTGTGTTGCTCCCATGTGAGTCGTAAGGATCTCACGCAGGTGGTTTCTCCTTATAAGGTCGAGAGGACCTTGCAAGTGTCTTTTAACGAGCTTGCGCCCTTTCAGGTTTTCACAAAACTCGCCGGTAGCCCTGCCATTTTTACTCACGGAGCCCTTTCGGGTTTTCATCCATGCCCATTTTGCTTATGGACATACCATTTTTTTTATTGATTTTTTTATTGATTTAAATTTATTTTTTTTGCTACCTTTTTTTTTTGTGTGTCAGCCTTAGGATGCTGCGGTCCGTAGTAGTTTATCGACGTCTCGGTCAACAGCCAGTTTTAGGACATAGTGGTCCTTTGTTAGTTTAAAGACGTTTCGGTCCGCAGTCAGTTTTAGGACATAGCGGTCCGTCGTTAGTTTAAGGACGTTTCGGTCCGTCTTTAGTTTAAGGACGTTTCGGTCCATCATTAGTTTAAGGACGTTTCAGTCCGTTGACGGCTACTACTTATAGAGTTTGGGCTTAGGAAGATAGCGAGCGGACATAGTCGTCGTCATCTATCGTTAACCCAGGCCGTGACTCGTCAGGCGTAGTACTTTTTCAGGAAGCGGCAGTTTATTGGCCTAAAAGGTCTTTCACCATACATGTCCATGAGTAGATAAGCTCCACCTTGGTAGACCTTGTCTATGATATACGGGCCTTCATAGTTCGGCTTGAATTTCCCCCGCTTGGCACGATTGGGGATCATGGGTCTCTTGACCACTAGCACGAGTTCGCCTTGGCGGAATGTTCTCGGCCTAGTCAATCTCTCATATGAGCGCATCATCTTTGCTTTATAAGCCTCCAGATTTTGTTGCGCCATGAGCCGGGTTTCATCAAGGGCCTCGAGCTCTTCAAGCCGAAGGTGAGCATTTTCTTCATCTGTTAGCTCGTAGTGAACCACCACTCGTAGAGAAGGTAACTCTATCTCGAGGGGGAGTACCGCTTCTGTGTCGAATACCAATGCATACGGCGTTGTGTTCGTGGCTGTTTTGAACGTAGTTCGATACGCCCAGAGAGCTTCATGCAGTCTCTCGTGCCAGTCCTTCTTATTTCGAGACACCGTCTTTTTCACGATCATCGTCAATGTCTTGTTGAAGGCCTCAGATAGACCGTTAGCTCGGGGATTATAGACCGAAGAGTATCTCCAATCTATGTTATGTTGTTGTGCGAAGCGGCCGATTTTGTAGCTTGTATAGGCTGGCCCGTTATCGGAGATAATCTGTTGTGGAGTACCGAACCGATAAATGATGTGTGTCTTAAAGAAAATGGAGGATATTCTCTGTCTTCACTTCTCTTAGTGGTACTGCTTCTGCCTACTTGGAGAAGTAATCTGTTGTTGCCAGTATGAATCTATGTCCTCTGGACGATGCTGGTTCGATGGGGCCGATTATGTCAGTTCCCCACATTTCGAACGGCCAGCTAAACACCGTTGGGTGTAGAGGATTTGGATGCTGGTGAATGAAGTCCCCGTGAATTTTGCACGAGTGGCATTGTTTCGCGTATTCAAGGCAGTCTTGGATCATCGTGGGCCAATAGTAGCCCATTCTTTTGATCTTCAGCTTCATCTTTGGCCCGGCTTAATGAAAACCGCAAAGTCCGTCATGAGTTTCTTGGACGGCCCTCCTCGCTTCTTCTGGTCCCAGGCATCTTAGCCACAGAGAGTCGAACGATCTCTTATACAGCGTGTCATTGACGAAGGCGAAAGACAGAGCTCATTTCATGAGCCGATGTCTTGAGGACGCATCTTTAGGCGTTCGACGGGATTTGAAGTAGTCTATAAAGACTTCTCTCCAATCCTTAGACTTTTCCTGGTCTTTTATTTGTAGGGCCATTTGCTCAGTACCTCCCTTTTCTTTGGAAGACTCTAGAGATATTTCTGCCGGTGCAAGAACCCGACGGCTTTGCACGACGATCCTCAGGTCACCGAGGTTCTCATCGGCCAGTTCTTTAGCGAGTTTGGCCAATGCATCCGCCTTACTATTTTCTGCACGCGGTATGCTTTCCAAGGTGTAGAAAGGGATTTGAGTCAGCAGTTGCTACACTCTCTTGCCGTACTTCACCAACTCAGACTTACACGTCTGATAGTCGCCGTTTACTTGACTAACGACCAGTTGGGAGTCTCCGTATATAAGGAGGTTCTCAATTCCCATGTCAACGGCGATCTCAAGACCTGCTATCAAAGCTTCATATTCGGCTTCATTGTTCATCCTCGGCTCTGTTAAGGAGAAGGCAAAGCGCATTATCCCTCCTTGTGGAGTCACAAAGATGAGGCCCGCCCCTGATTTGATTATGGGGGTGCTTTGTTTGCACTTCTTCATGGAAGATGCTCCATCGAAGTAGAGTTCCCATCGGGTATTACTCCCTCCTTTTCCCCCGTCGATCGTGTCAAACGCGTGCTCGTCTGGTAAGTCGCAGTTCAAGGGAGAATCGGCAAGTATTGGATGCTCAGCGAGGAAGTCGGCGATAGCCTGGCCTTTCACTGCCTTGAGAGGACGATAAGTTATAGAGAACTACATCAAGAGCAGGGCCCAATTAGCGAGGTTAATATGGCCTTTGACATCAAATATTTGAGAGGATCCACTTTTGATATGAAGTGGACCTCATACGCCAAAGCGTAGTGTTTGAGCTTCATTATCGGGAAGATCAACGCCAGGCAGTGTTTTTCAATAGGGGAGTAATTGTTTTCTGCCCCTAGGAGAACTCGACTCAAATAGTAGAGGTCTCTCTCCTTCCCTTGGTCATTCTCTTATGCCTACAGCGCGCCTAAAAATCCTTCGAAGGCAGTTGTATACAGAATGAGGGGCTTTCCCTTGACTGGAGCGGTCAGCATCGGAGGATTCTGCAGGTATTGCTTGATTTCGTCGAGTGCGCTTTGGCATTTGCGATCCCAGACGAAAGGGGTTCCCTTCTTCATCAGGTGACTGTAAGGACGGCATTTGCCGGAGAGGTTGGCTATGAATCGCAGGATATACGCGAGCTTTCCTTGGAGAGACCGCAGTTGCTTGAGAGTCCTTGGCTGGGGCATTTCCATAATCGCATTGATCTTCGACGGGTCTATCGCGATGCCTCGGTGTCGGACGATGAATCCCAGGAACTTGCCCGAGGAAACTCCGAACGCATATTTTAGAGGGTTCATCTTCAAATTGTATTTCCGAAGGCGCAGAAACGCGATCTTCAGATGCCCTAAATGTTCCTCGTATGATTTTCTTTTAACTACGAGGTCATCGATATAGCATTCGACGATTTCATGTATGAGGTCATCGAAGATCTTCGTCATGGCCCTCTGATAGGTGGCACCGGCGTTCTTTAGACTAAAGGGCATCACCTTGTAGCAGAATATGCCAAAAGGGGTCCGGAAAGCGGTATGCTTCTGGTCCTCGGGATGCATCTTTATCTGATTGTATCCTGATGAGCCGACCATGAAAGAGAAGACTTCATGAGTGGACATGTTATCTATCATCAGCTCGGTAACTGGTACTGGAAAGTCGTCCTTTGGGCAAGCTTTGTTGAGATCCCGAAAGTCCATGCATATGCGCACCATCCCATTTTTCTTCATTACTGGGATGATGTTGGAAATCCAGTCAGGGTATTGAACCTCCTGGATGAAGCCGGAGTCGATTAGCTTCTTGACCTCGGCGTTGATGCTCATCTTAAGCTCGAGCCACATTCTTCTCGGTGCTTGTTTGATCGGCTTGACGTCCGGGGATATCGCCAATTTGTGGACGGCTATTTCTGGATCCAATCCGGGCATCTCGGAATAGTTCCATATGAAGCAGTCTTTATACTGCATGAGCAAGTCTTTGAGCGTAGCTACTTTTTCTTCAGACAACAGCTCACTGACGAACGTCGGCCGTGGGTCGTATTCCGTTCCCAAGTCAATCTTCTTGAGGTTATCTGCAGTAGTATGTATTCCATCTTCCAGCTCTTTTGGCGCCGGTGGAAACTCGGAGATCACCCGTTCATCATTGTTTTCGAAGCACCATGGGAGATCAGCCATATCTTCGCATGTTCCTTCTTCTGACAACATTATCACATGACAGGTACGAGATCGCTTCTAAGACCAATGTTGATCTGGTTCTACTCTCGTGGCTTTGGGTACATGCTTTTACAGCGGGGTTACCCTCCAACTGCTGGATAAAGTGAACTTGCCTTGTTGATACTGGTCTTCTACCCAGTCTTTGAATGCGAAGCAGTCTTCGAGAGGATGTCCTATCGCTCGGTGATAGGAGCAATAGTCTAGATGATGAACCTCACCTGTTTGCTCGGGGTGCTTGGACTCCGGGAGCGTCATCATCTGATGTTTTATGACAAGATCAAATATCTTCTGTGTCTTGTCTTGGGGAAAAGAGTATGCTCGACCCATCTTCTTTACAAGAGACGAATCATGGCTGCTCGATTCTCGATCGCGTGGCTTCTTGATGCCGCTTTGTCGCTGTCGAACGCTTTTTCCATTCTTAGGTTTATTTCTGCCTCTGCGTTGGGTCTTTATGACGGGCTGGCGATGAAGAGCCTCATCATTTTCCATAGCCTGTTGAAGGAGGCGCTGCGTCCTGGCTTTCTCGTAAATAGCCATTTCGCGATTATGATCGTCTCGAACCTTTTGACCCGCTTCTCTTACAAGCTTGTCCATCTGTTCTTCGAACGACGGACTTGACATTTTCACGGCGGGAACTCGTTTTGGTTTAGGGTTAGTATCTTCCCACAGAGCATCTCCTTCTTCATCGAAGTCATGTATAACGTAGCAGCCGCGGAATTGCTCCTGTTACTTGGATTAAACATATCCAAGTCCGATCGTTTCCATTCTCCCGTTGGGCAGTTTTCGCTGAGTTTCGGGGACATTCCAGATCCTGTTGTAGAACTGAGCTTGTCGAGCAGTCTGCTTAAGGGGTACGCCTCGGCGCCTCAACAGCCTCTTCAATCCTTCTGTGTAGTATCTGGGCAAACGGATGGGCTGGAGTCTGTCAAGTGTAGAATCAGCACCATGCCAAACTTCTTTCTATACTTTGGTTTCCATGGATTGATAAAAGAGGATCGCCTTTTCATCTCTTCGCCTGGGAGGGACGTAGAATGTCTGCAGTTCTTCCACACTATAGGCATTAAGTGCGTCGAGCTCCTTGTAATGCTCTTGCGGAACCATGGCAACTTGCAAACTTTGATCTTCATCAGCGAAGGCTTGTATCGACGGCCGAGCAAAGAATACGGTATTGACCTCATCTTCCGAGTCGCTGCTGAAGACCAGAATAGGGGTGGACGGTCTCGGCTTGTTGCATTAGGATGGACCTGAATAAACTATTTCTTCTTCCTCCTCGGTATCACTCCCGAAGACCGGAATAGTAGTGATAGCTTTGTTCTTTTCCTCTGGTTTGCGACATCTCTCCGTGTCTTCAAAATCTGGTAGAAAGTACTTGGCATCCTCATATTTGCGGACCTCGTTCACGGAGAATGGGTTTAGTTCCACTGTCACAGTGTATTCGAGACCATCTTTGAAATACTTCATACACTGATGCTGTGTAGAAGGGATGATGTTGTATTCATGTAACCAAGGCCGACCAAGCAAACCGTTGTAGCATGTCTTGGCGTCAATGACGTGAAATTTGATGTCCGTGACGAGCAGCCCAAATCGCAACGTCAGTATCACAGACCCGAGCGTCCGTGATGATTGGGAGTCAAACCCGGAGATGGTGATTTTATCACGGGCGAAGTGTTGAACGCTCATGCAGATTTCCTTCAACACTCTTACATTGAGGAGATTGACGGAGGATCCATTGTCAACCAGGATCTTGCCTATCTTAATATCATGACAGTATCCGGAGACATAAAGGGGGCGGTTATGCTCGCACGTCCCGAGGAGGAGATCTTCATCGCCAAAGGTGATATCGGCTGTGTACAATTCTGCTAACTCGTCCTTCATCTTTTCTTCAGCGTGGAAAGCTTGGAATTGTTCGGGCTCTTGTAGCGCCTTGATCAACGAATCTCTCGCCTCTTAGATAGTAGAAGGGCATCGAGAATGCTGAGCTGCGAAGGTATCTTCCTCAGGTGTGCCAGAACGTTGTAATCCACTTTTCTTGGGCGGGTCCTTGGCTGCCAGCTCTTCGACGACTCGATCATCGAGGGCGATATCTTCAGGGATCTTTTCTTTCCCCTTATCCTTTTTATTCGATCCCTTGTTCGCAGGTCCGAGATTCTTTTCAGGTAATGTGTGATTGTGCAGCTGAATGTTCTCTCAGCTCTTCGGTTCTTCCTCTTTTCCCGAGGTGGATTCTTTGAAGAGATGGTCAAGAGCTATTTCTTCCTCAGAATCGCTCCCAAAGATGAGAACTTGCGATCCCCCAGCGTCGACCGTGTGACAGTCGCCGATTATTCTTTTGCGCTTCTCGGTCGTATTTCTTTGTTCTCGATGAGTTTTGCGTTTCATTCGCTTGAAATGCTGTCGGTGAGCAACATATCCTTGCCACCATCTTTTAAAAGCATTGCACTCTTCAGTAGGGTGTATAATCTTTCGATGATATAAGCAGTAGCTAGGATGTATATCCGCTCCATCAGGAGTGTTTCCTTCGGAGGGTGACGGCTTCATTCCCATCGATATGGCTTTGGCGAACCTTTTCCTCGTCTTGAACTTGCTTTTATTTGCGGCGGATGTACTTTGATCTGGTGGGAATGTTTCAACCCTTTCGTCCAGTCGCCAGCGTTTGGCCTTTCAAATATGGCCATCTCGCGTTCCCGATCAGCTTTGCTTTTCAAAAGAGTGTCGTTTAGGAATGCATCAATTATTCCGTCTGATAGTCATAGAAGTTCCGGCTCAGGATCTGCCCCCAGTTTCTCTGCGTAAGGAGCTTCTTCATCGTCTATCGACGAGTGAGAGATCACATGGCAGCTTGCCACATAATCTTCAAGCTCATCTGACGAGCCTTCTCCATTGTCATCATCTCCGTCCTCAAGGACGTGGCTGAGAAATTCTTAGAGTGTGACTGGGGTCCGCGCCTTCTGGTTATATTCTTCCAGCGCGTCGATATATTTTTGCAGGTCCGTGCGCTCGCCATTAAGCTTCACGGGCTTTTTGGCCTTCTTCTTCTTTTTCGAAGAATTTGATGGCTGGGTGTGAGCACTTTGACTATTGATTGTTAGAGATTCTGCGTGTTCAAGTTTTAGTTAAATACCTCAATCAAGACGGTTTCGCTTGTAGCTAGCCGGTTGAGTACGGGTCGTCCGCAGGAAGATGGGAATCTTTTTCTATGTGCTTTAACGAGTTAAGTCCAGTTTTTCAGATTTTGTTGTGATTAATTAAGCGGTAAATGATATGTAAAGAGAGCTTGTTAGGGTTAGGATTAGGTTAGTTTGAGTTAGGAGTCTCCCATATCTTTCGTTGCCCCTCTTAATATCGGTGTTACGGTAATCGGCAACAACGGGGATTAGCACGACTAGGAAGGAACTTGCGAGTATAAGCTAGGCTTTCCAACGCATAAGTTCTTCTTTTTGGTGCTTGTCCGTCCGTTCTTGGCTCTTAGCCATAACCTCCGGTTAACTCAACCACAACCGGTCTCACTACGGAATCACCGCTATCATGTAGGATAGGGTGCCGTAAGGAGCGGATTGTGGTTCAATTAACGGGAGTTGAATTAAGCTGTTGGGCAAGGAAAGAGTGAGAGAAATTTCCTTCTCTCAAACTTCCCTTATCCTACCCTAACAAGTATGAAACTACTCACACATCATGATATGGAAAAATAAAACAAAACAAAAGAGGAAGATAGAAAGAAAGAGATTAGAAGATAACAACTAGCTATTTGCGACCTCACCTTGGCAAGGATCAAGCGTAAGCATCATGGTTGTGTTAAGGATAAAGAAAAAGAGAGAAGAAAGAAACAACAAGAAATAACAACAACTAGTTAACAAATGAAAATTACAACAATTATAGAAAGAACAAGACAAGCATGATAATAAAATGAACTTCTTTATTCACCATTCTTCACTCACCAAGCTCATTACAAGTTAATGGAGAAGAGATGAGAAGAGGAAGAAGAAAACAACTAAACCTAGAAAATGAAAATACAAGAATCAACCTTTTCCTTCACAAAGTTCTGGGCTATTTATAGGCTGAAAAATGAAAACCTAGGGCAACCACCAGAACACAAATACAAAGACCAAAATACCCCTGGAAAAGTTTTGTCTGCCGCCACCATACGGCCGCGGATCCGCGGCCTAAGCATGCTTAGGCCGCGGTTCCGCGGCCATAGTAGGGAGTTAGGCCTCCGTATTTTGTGGCTTTTCCTGGTCTTCTTTGTACTTCAGTATGGCATATGTGTTTTCTGAAAATACCTCCATATTTCTTCCAGAATTTCTGTTGAGGGAAAGGTGGACTTTTTGTCAAGATTTTCTTGAGCTCCGCGTAGATTTGTTGGAACTTGTTGTTGCCATTGAGCCTTATGCATGAAGGTGACAATCGATTTGCCATTTTGTCTCCCAAACTGGTGTGTGGCAACAGACGGATAAAGAGCGGAGACTGTGTTTTCTCAGTGGTTGGCAGGAACCCGGGTTTTGTCGTGTTTTTCCATGAATTCCACCATTTAGATCCGAGAACCTGTATCCTGTAATTAACTAGCAAACACGGCTCAAGAGTACCTACCGACATGCAATGTGATAAAAATTGGGCGGTATAAAAATGCAAAAATCTGATATGAACAAATACCCCCAAACTTATCATTTGCTCGTCCCGAGCAAGGCCAATTTATTCACAAAAAATTTCCTAACCTCACTTTCGTAGGGAACGCGATTGCACTGATCATGTGCAACAAGCCGTTAAACCTCTAGGTGTCCCTAGTAGGAGGAGTGTTGTCTCCTGAGGGTTTTCAGCGGATACTACCCACAAAATCCGGTCGAGTTGGTTTTGTAAAATAACTAAGATTCAAACCCTAAAGTTTTGTTTCAGAAAATAACAATTCTATAATCCTAAATCTAGACCATCGAACCTTTATTTTTCACACCTCGCTTCTTATTTAACTACAGATTTTATATGTCTTCACGTGCAGTGCAAATAGTGTCGTTAAGTTCCAGAAGGATCGATTAAAGTCATCATGTCGCATAATAAAGCCCAGATAACAATTTTAAAAGGATCACATAAGTTTTATAAAGAGTTAAGCATTTTTCAAGTTTCGTTTTCCAGTAAGGTTTCAACTTCAGAATTTCTATCTTCCTTAACAGGAAACTAAGTCGTATTTTTCACTCCACCTTTTTCTTGTTTTCATTTCATACACACCTCTGTGAACGTGCAATAGTCTTTATCATAGAATAGAACCTTCATATCTCCGTTAAAATTTTTTTATAAAAGCCTGTCTTTTGTCAAGATTATTCTCACACAAAGAACCGTTAGGAATTTTAACTCGGAGAGAACACTTGCTTGACTTTGTTTTAAACTAGACTTTCTAGGCTTCTTAGCGAGCTTTGGGCCAATGCACCCAAACCAGTTGGTTTTAGGGCATTAGGTGTAGAAACACCCCAGCGGACTTAATTACTCAAGTTACCTAGGTCCAAAAACAAAAGACAGTATGGCATGAAAATCAGATGATTTAATACGAACGGAGACATAACCGGCAGTTCAATTATTTTTTTTTGGGATAAAAGACGTGTTTAGTGGGTTCGGTGTGTAATCATTCCAATCAAGTTTCAGATGGGTTATTTTTCAGACTTAGTTCCAATTACGGCATCAATAACATTCCTTCATATTCGCTTTACTTCATAAACTATTCTTGACATTACTTATTTCAGAACAAACCTATTTGATCCTCAGAAAATCATTTATCTGTTTAAAAGTTTTTAAACATAAAAGACTTGTCATCTAATTCCCAAAAACTCACGACACGTGTAATGTGATGTAAAGACGTATATCAGCTATAGTTAACTTCAAAGGAGAGTTATCTTTCAGGTTTTCAAAATCTAAACATAAGATTTAGTTATTCCTATTTTTCAAACAAAACCGTCGAAATGTTGAATCAGAGTTCTTCCACAAGCTAACTTGACAGAAAAGTTTTTATATTTTTTAGAAAATTTTCAGATTTTTATGGATTTTATGGATTTTAATATGCAGATGCAAAATATACACATGAATGCGAAGGTAAGAAATGCATACCGAGCGTACCCCCAAACTTAAACTGGACAGTGTCCTCACTGTCATTGCATGAAGAGATCATTTGAAGGTTCAAAATTGTCGGTTAGCGATACACAATTTGTTTGTTTTTGTTTTTTTTTAAAAAAAGAAAAAGAATATACACAAATATATACAAAATGGTTTGTACATACCCCCAAACCTATTTGGAACAGTGTCCACTGTTCTTGGCTGGATAACCGAAGTTTGGTGGTAAGCAGAGGAAGATCAGGCAGGGTAAACCGGCTCCTGTAAGAACAGGAGCTCCTCTGTTGGTTCGGCGCTAAGGTACGGTTTTAGTCGGTGTCCGTTCACTTTGAAAAATGAACCGTCCTTCGGATTTTCCAAATCCACAGCGCCCTGCGGATATACATTCCGCACAAAATATGGCCCTTTCCAGCGAGATCTGAGCTTTCCTGGATGGAAGTGAAGTCGGGTGTCGTAAAGCAGTACCTGCTGACCAGGTACGAAGGTTTTGCGCAAAAGGTGTTTATCGTGAAACACCTTCGTTCGGTTCTTAACAACAACCGCGTTATCGTAAGCCTCATCCCTAAGCTCGCTTAATTCGTTCAACTGCAGCTTCCGATGGCTGCCCGCATCTTCGAGAGACAGATTCAGCTCCTTTATCGCCCAAAATGCGTGATGCTCTATTTCGACAGGTAAGTGGCAGGCTTTTCCGTACACAAGCCGATAGGGAGACATGCCAAGGTCGGTCTTATAAGCGGTTCGAAAGGCCCAAAGGGCATCAGTGAGTTTCAGCGACCAATCCTTACGGTTCTTGGAAACCGTCTTCTCCAGTATCTGCTTGATTTGCCAATTTGAAACTTCGGCCTGCCCGCAGGTTTGGGGGTGGTAGGGCGTAGAGAGCTTATGATTAATGGAATATTTCCGCATCAAGGCCTCGAAAGTCCTGTTGCAGAAATGACTGCCATTGTCGCTAATGATCGCTCGGGGGTGCCCAAAATGAGAGAAAATGTTTTCTCTAAGGAACCTAACGACAACCTTGTTGTCGTTAGTTCGGCTGGGCACAGCCTCGACCCATTTAGAGACGTAATCAACAGCGAGAAGGATGTACAAGTTCCCGAAAGAGCTGGGAAACGGCCCCATGAAATCTATCCCCCAAACATCGAAAATCTCCACAACCAAGATCGGTTGGAGCGGCATCTCATTCCTCCGGGATATCCGGCCCATGTGTTGGCACCGGGAGCAAGTCTTGCAATAGTCGTGAGCGTCTTTGAAGAGTTGTGGCCAGTAGAAACCACATTGCAAGATCTTCTCAGCTGTCTTTCTGGGGCCAAAATGCCCGCCAGACGCTTGATCGTGGCAAAATGACAGCACACTCTTGAATTCCTCGTTAAGGACACACCGACGAATAATCTGGTCGGGACAGTACTTGAACAAGTAGGGTTCGTCCCAGTAAAAGTGTTTTACTTGGGATAAGAAGCGAAGTCTGTCCTGACTCGACCATTCAGTCGGTAGTAATCCTGTGGCCAAATAGTTCACAATATCTGCGAACCAGGGTTCGCAAGATACTGTCAAGAGTTGTTCATCCGGGAAAACGTCGTTGATCGGAATTGGAAGCGAAGGCGAAGAAGGAAGTCGTGAGAGATGGTCGGCAACTACGTTTTCACATCCTCGTTTGTCCTTAATGACAAGGTCAAACTCTTGAAGCAAGAGGATCCAACGTATTAACCGAGATTTTGCATCTTTCTTCGCAAAAAGATAGCGCAGAGCAGAATGGTCAGTGTAGACATTGACTGGAGAGCCGATGAGGTAGGGCCTGAACTTTTCTAAAGCAAATACAACAGCTAAGAATTCCTTCTCAGTTGTTGTATAATTGAGTTGCGTATCGTTCAGGGTTCGGCTCGCATAATAGATTACGTGCGGCATCTTGTTGATGTGTTGTCCAAGGACAGCACCAATGGCAAAGTCGGATGCATCGCACATAATCTCGAATGGGTGCGTCCAGTCAGATGAAGAAAGAACGGGAGCAGAAGTGAGTGAGCGTTTCAATGATTCGAATGCAGTCACACAGCTCGAGTTGAAGTCGAATGGCGTATCCTTGGCCAGCAAAAGAGTCAAGGGCCTAGCAATCTTGCTAAAGTCCTTGATGAACCGTCTATAGAAACCGGCATGGCCAAGGAAGGCTCGGATATCTCTGACGCATCGGGGAGGAGGCAAATTGGAAATGACCTCAATCTTTGCTTTGTCAACCTCTATGCCATTTTGAGAGATGATATGTCCTAAGACAATACCTTCGCACACCATGAAGTGGCATTTCTCCCAGTTCAAAGTGAGATTCTTATCCTTACATCGGGTAAGGACAGCGTCAAGATGCAGCAAACACTCGTTGAAGGAATCGCCGAAGATGGAGAAATCATCCATGAAAATCTCCAGAAATTTTTGTACCATGTCTGAGAAGATTCCCATCATACACCGCTGGAAGGTAGCGGGTGCATTGCATAACCCAAAGGGCATGCGATGATATGCAAACGTGCCGAAAGGACAAGTGAATGTAGTCCTGTCCTGGTCTTTTTCGGCGATGGGAATTTGATTATAGCTAGAGTAGCCATCAAGAAAGCAGTAGTACTTGTGTCCGGCCAATCGTTCAAGCATTTGGTCGATGAAAGGTAGCGGAAAGTGGTCTTTGCGCGTTGCGGCGTTGAGTTTTCTGTAATCAATGCACACTCGCCACCCAGTTTGGGTGCGAGTAGGGATTAACTCGTTCGCCTCGTTGGTTATGACCGTGATGCCCGACTTCTTGGGGACAACATGAATGGGGCTAACCCACTGGCTATCAGAGATAGGGTAAATGATACCACTTTCTAGACATTTTACGATCTCCTTCTTCACAGCCTCTTTCATGACTGGATTGAGACGTCTCTGTGGATCCCGGGCTGGTTTGGCATCATCCATCAGATGAATGTGATGCTCAACGATCAGGGGACTAATCCCCTTGATGTCCGCCATGGACCAGCCAAAAGCTTGCCTGTTGCTGTGCAAGACCGCGAGAAGGGATTTCTCTTGCTCGGGAGCTAGAGAAGTCGAGATGATGACAAGGAGGGTCTCGTTCTCACCTAAGTAAGCGTACTTAAGGTGAGACGGCAAAGGCTTGAGTTCGAGCGTTGGAGGTGAAATGATGGAAGGCAAGATTGGTGCAAAGGTCTCGAACTCAAAAGACTCCAACAAAGGTTCAAAACGAGTGTAGGCAACCGAGTTGGATGGTTCAGGTAACTCATCCGGAAAGTCGAAGGATTCAAACTCGGGTTGTGCGCGGCTAAGATCGTTCGAGAACGTGAAACACTCGTAGTCGTGGTCGGGCGCAGAAACAGCAGCAGGTTCGAAGAGAAACGCACTAGTGGCGTCAAGATTATCGTGATCAAACAGAAACTCCTCGAATTCAAACTCTTCTGGGGTGATCTCCTGGATCGAGCAGACGTCCAGTATATGAGCATTAGGTTCGGCGGGCTGATTCCCCAACCTAAAAATGTTGAGTTCAATCGTCATGTTTCCAAAAGAGAGGTTCATCGAACCATTGCGACAATTGATCACAGCATTTGAGGTTGCAAGAAATGGGCGACCGAGTATCACCGGAATTTGATTCCGGGGGTTAGCTACAGGCTGTGTGTCTAATACAATGAAGTCAACGGGGAATATGAAGTCCTCGACTTTTATTAACACATCCTCTAGCTCACCCCTAGGATGGGTGATCGATCGGTCGGCCATTTGGAGAGTGCAGTGCGTGGGTTTCAGCTCTCCGACGCCTAATTGCTCGTATACTGAATACGGAAGCAGGTTAACACTGGCACCAAGATCTAATAGTGCGCGGTTGATGTTCTTATCCCCAATAGTAATTGAAATCGTAGGACAGCCTGGGTCCTTCCGTTTATGTGGTAAAGATTGGGTAAGGGCATCACTCACAGCACTAGCCAAGAAAACTTTCTTGGGTACCTGAGACTTCCTCTTTTTCGTGCACAAGTCCTTTAAGATTTTCGCGTAGGACGGGACTTGCTGGACAGCATCTAAAAGAGGAATGTTAATGTTAACCTGCTTAAAAAACTCCAGAATCTTCTCCATTTGAGTATTTTGTTTATTAGACCTCAACCGGTTTGGAAATGGAACATTTTGAAAATTGGTTGAGTCTAATGCTGGAGGAGCAGATTGTGGAGTTGGAACGGATCCCAGAACAGGTGTTTTCGTGGAGTGAGAAGTGAGTCCGTTCAGAGCAGAAGAAGAGGAAGGAGAGCCTTGTAAAGAACGGAGAATAGGCTCAGAAGATGAAGAAGAAGGAGAAGAAGAAGAAGAAGAAGCGGCCGGGGTGTCATCGTTGATCCGTTTTCCAATGTTGTTTTGCAGCATCCTTCCCGATCTCAATGTGGTCACGGCACTCACATTATGGTTCTGTTGTTCAAGAGCAACATGTGCATTATGTGGGTGACCGGGATTTGGGAGTGGCTGGGACGGGAGCTTCCCCTTCTCTCGCTCGCTTAAGGTCGCGTTCAGCTGTGCAATCTGGGCCTCGATGGTCTTAATGCTTTGCCCGTGTGCGGCAGTGTGTTGCACTAAGGATTGAATGGAAGACTGGATGTTGGCGGTGGATTGAGTCGATTGTTTAACGAACGCCTCCAGACTTCGCTCGAGCGAGGAAACCTTATCGTTGTTTGACGGAACAAAGTTGTTTGGTGGAAAAGAATTGTTGGGTGCAAAGTTGTTCGTCTGATTTTGGAAAGGCTGGGGTTGGAAGGGCTGCTGATACTGAGTTTGTTGTTGCGCTTGTTGTTGCGGCGGAGGGGCCCTTTGGAAATTGTTGCCTTGGAATTGATTCTGATTCTGATTCCAGGCGAAATTGGGGTGGTTCCTCCAACCGGGATTGTAGGTGGAAGAGTATGGATCATTCCTCGGTCTTTGCTGGAATGCAGCATTAACCTGATCATGTCCTTGCGATGGTGGATTGTAAGGACACTCTTCGGTCAAGTGAGAAGGATCGGAACATCAAGCGCAAATGGTACGAAGGGGGAGAACAGGGGCAGGAGAAGAAAATTTGCTCTCTATCGCTTCAAGCTTTCTTGTTATTGCAGCCATTTCAGCTTTCATCGCAATAGAGACATCAAGTTGGTGAATTCCTACCCTAGACTGACCGGTAGAAGTGGAGGTAGAAGAAGAAG
Source organism: Agapanthus africanus (assembly GCA_030015575.1). Taxonomy (NCBI): domain Eukaryota; kingdom Viridiplantae; phylum Streptophyta; class Magnoliopsida; order Asparagales; family Amaryllidaceae; genus Agapanthus; species Agapanthus africanus. The sequence goes on from JASDDO010000029.1 coordinate 286,769,760, forward strand.
AAGTCGGTCTGGTGCTCTCCCATTGTAGCGTTTGCTCCGCAAGGTCGTCAAAGAACTGCCACGCTTCCTCGTCAGATTTCGATAGGAAGTGGCCCTGACAGATGGTTTCCAACAACTGCTTCGTTGCTGGGTTCAGGCCCTCGTATAAGGTTTGGCAGAGTTGCCATTTCTCTATACCGTGGTGAGGACACTGAACAAGAAGGTCTTTGTACCGGTCAAAGCACTTCCAGAAGGGTTCAGAAGGAAGCTGAGAGAATTGGTTGATTTCATTTCGAATCCTTGCGGTTTTATGATTCGGATAAAACTTTTTGAGAAACGCTTTAACAAACTCGTCCCAGCTGGTTATGGAGTGGGAAGCGGTGCTATACAGCCATTTTTCAGCAAGATCGCATAAAGTGAACGGAATGACCCATAGACGTATAGCATCGTCCGACAGCTGGATGGTTTTCATCATGGCACAGACGTTTTGAAATTTATTGATGAAGATATAGGCATCTTCAGATTCAAGCCCATGAAAATGTGGAAGCATGTTGATGAAGTGGGGCTTAATTTCAAAGTTGTCCCTATTGGCCGGTGGAAGAGAATGGCAGGTGGGAAGTGCAGAACGGGTGGGATAGAAACGGTCCTGGAGCGCGATTCGCTGCGGCGCTACAACAGGCGTTGGTGGTGGGATATTGGTCTCCGTAGGAGGTGGAGCCAATCCAGGGGTAGTCAAAGAGATGTTCGGATTAAATCCTGACATCGCGGAAGAAGAGGTTGGTGATGGTGAAGGCGAAGATGTATGAACAGAATTCCGGTCAACGTCGGAGTTGGCCGGCAAAGGAAGGGGTGAAAGAGGAGTGGACGGAGTATCGACTTCGGAGTCGATCGCGTAGTCGGTAGCAACTAACGTAACGTGGACTAGACGGGCGCTAGTGTCCTGAGTCCAAGCGGACATACACTAAACGAGTTTAGTATAGTCAAAGCGGAGAAGGTGAGGGTAAGAAAACGTCGATGGAGAAAGGCGATGGGTGGTGGGTGAAAAATGGATTTTGGCGACAAAGGGCAAGTTTTTATAAAAGTTTTTGATTTTTTCTTTTTTTTTTTTTAGAAAGAGATTTACAGAAATATGTACGGATATACGGCTTAAGCAATCACAAACAAGATATGCACAATCACACCTAGATCTAGGGTCACCTAGGTCTGCTAGACCTGCTCCAGAACTTGATTGTCGAAGTTAAAACAGTGTCGAGAAACGGGCTTAAGATACACTGATCACGAGGCCAGGTAAGTGCAGAGATAAGGGGAGGTTTTCCAACGCTTTCGCGAACTTCCTTAATTAAATAACCTTTTCTCTTTTGGCGGTTGCGCCGTTAACACTTTCCTAGACACCCCGTAAACAATATACCGTTAAGCGAGGTTATAAACACGGTTTAACCTCTCCTAATGAGCGCGAAGTCCTTATGGCTGAAGTCTAGTATTTTTTAATTTACAATGGACAATGCATATGCTTTTGTGATTTTTGGGGTCCTGGGAAGGGTGATGAAATCCCCACCCAATCTGAATTGGTTTCAAGCCCCTTAAGTCCGTATTAAAGAATGCAAAGCGGTAACAAATCAACTGCAAACAATTTTTATTTTTAGCGCGGCGCAAAGAATCCTGCACAAGAACAGTTTATTGGAAGGGGGAGAAGAGTTTGCGCAAAGAAATCTGCAGAAAACACAGTTTATTGGAATCCAGAGGAGTGGGAGAGAGATGAGGGACTTACAGAGAGATTTTGGCAGCCCAAAGGCACCAAGTGGCCGCGGATCCGCGGCCTAAGCTTGCTTATGCCGCGGTTCCACGGCGGTTCTGGGGAATTGGGGCTCTGAAATTTTGGTGTGGGCTGTTTTGGGTGTCCTCTGCTGTTTTTAAGACCCTGAATCTAGATTTGCTCACTGGAACTGCTCCAGAATCTTAAAGTAGACCGTTTGCTTCGTTTTGTCCGTCGCGGTGTAGCCGCGAAATGTGGGTCTATCTTCCCACGTCTTTGGCACTGATCTTGAACTCCGTATTATCCGACGTCTTTGGCGCTGGTCTTGAACTTCGTATTTTCCTGCACACTTGCACAAAAGCTAATCAAAAAATAACAAGATGATTTTTTTACAAAGTATATTTTTTTGTTTTGTTTTTCGGTTATATTCACAAGTTAACCCGAAATTACACAAGGAAATAAACTACCGTCTTCCCGGCAACGGCGCCATTTGATTGTTAGAGATTCTGCGTGTTCAAGTTTTAGTTAAATACCGCAATCAAGACGGTTTCGCTTGTAGCTAGCCGGTTGAGTACGGGTCGTCCGCAGGGAGATGGGAATCTTTTTCTATGTGCTTTAACGAGTTAAGTCCAGTTTTTCAGATTTTGTTGTGATTAATTAAGCGGTAAATGATATGTAAAGAGAGCTTATCAGGGTTAGGATTAGGTTAGTTTGAGTTAGGAGTCTCCCACATCTTTCGTTGCCCCTCTTAATATCGGTGTTACGGTAATCGGCAACAACGGGGATTAGCACGACTAGGAAGGAACTTGCAAGTATAAGCTAGGCTTTCCAACGCATAAGTTCTTCCTTTTGGTGCTTGTCCGTCCGTTCTTGGCTCTTAGCCATAACCTCCGGTTAACTCAACCACAACCGGTCTCACTACGGAATTACCGCTATCATGTAGGATAGGGTGCCGTAAGGAGCGGATTGTGGTTCAATTAACGGGAGTTGAATTAAGCTGTTGGGCAAGGAAAGAGTGAGAGAGATTTCCTTCTCTCAAACTTCCCTTATCCTACCCTAACAAGTATGAAACTACTCACACATCATGATATGGAAAAATAAAACAAAACAAAAGAGGAAGATAGAAAGAAAGAGATTAGAAGATAACAACTAGCTATTTGCGACCTCACCTTGGCAAGGATCAAGCGTAAGCATCATGGTTGTGTTAAGGATAAAGAAAAAGAGAGAAGAAAGAAACAACAAGAAATAACAACAACTAGTTAACAAATGAAAATTACAACAATTATAGAAAGAACAAGACAAGCATGATAATAAAATGAACTTCTTTATTCACCATTCTTCACTCACCAAGCTCATTACAAGTTTTAATGGAGAAGAGATGAGAAGAGGAAGATGAAAACAACTAAACCTAGAAAATGAAAATACAAGAATCGACCCTTTCCTTCACAAAGTTCTGGGCTATTTATAGGCTGAAAAATGAAAACCTAGGGCAACCACCAGAACACAAATACAAAGACCAAAATACCCCTGGAAAAGTTTTGTCTGCCGCAAGCATACGGCCGCGGATCCGCGGCCTAAGCATGCATAGGCCGCGGTTCCGCGGCCATAGTAGGGAGTTAGGCCTCCGTATTTTGTGTCTTTTCCTGGTCTTCTTTGTACTTCAGTATGGCATATGTGTTTTCTGAAAATACCTCCACATTTCTTCCAGAATTTCTGTTGAGGGAAAGGTGGACTTTTTGTCAAGATTTTCTTGAGCTCCGCGTAGATTTGTTGGAACTTGTTGTTGCCATTGAGCCTTGTGCATGAAGGTGACAATCGATTTGCCATTTTGTCTCCCAAACTGGTGTGTGGCAACAGACGGATAAAGAGCGGAGACCGTGTTTTCTCAGTGGTTGGCAGGAACCCGGGTTTTGTCATGTTTTTCCATGAATTCCACCATTTAGATCTGAGAACCTGTATCCTGCAATTAACTAGCAAACACGGCTCAAGAGTACCTACCGACATGCAATGTGATAAAAATTGGGCGGTATAAAAATGTAAAAATCTGATATGAACAACTATCAACACCAATCTTTGGAGTTGGGCGCGGCTTCAGCATTCCCTCGATGACTTCGGATTCCAGCGGACTTTTCCATTTGATCGCCGGGCATATTTGGAGATCCTTCAGCATTCTTTTCGTCTTGGCTGAAAGAACGACCTCCCATGGAGCTTCTTCGACAAAAGAGCACGATGCCTCCGGTTTGTCTCCCATTTTAGGAGCGTGCGGTTGAGGCGGGCTTACTTTCCACTTCTCGGACAAGGCGAATTTGCCCTGTTGGTATTGATCTTGAATCCAGCCTTTAAAGACGAAGCAATCTTCAATCGGATGGCCTATCGCTTAGTGATAAGGACAATAATTGGGATTATTAGCCTCACCAAGTTGCAATGGGCGTTTTGGATTTGGCAAATTAATGAGCCTGTTGCGCATTCCCAGCTCGAACAATCTCCTCGTTTTGTCCCGGGGAAACGAATAAGGGCGGTTCATTTTCTCATAATAGAATTGTCGTCTCTCGTCTAGGCGATCAGTTAATTTTGGACCACTGGGCTGTTGTTGAGCATTGGCGACGAAGGTTGCTTTCCCTTTCCCTTTTTCATTCCACGGCTCCGGCTTTGAAGAGGAAAGACTGTGGCCCATCTGGTCCATTTGGGCCAGCTTATCAATCAAGGACTGGAAAATGGTCGGCTTGAAAAACATCATGAATTGTGAGATGGTCGCTTAAGGGTCAAGAGTGACCACGAACATGCCCACCACAGGCGCTTCTTCGATGCGCTGCTCGCACTTCGACCATAGATTCCGCCATCGTATTGCGTATTGCACTCATGTTTCGCCTGACTTTACCCTGGCATTAATTAATGCGGTGATCGGGGTGCGCTCACTAGCGCTTGCGAATCTTTGTGTAAACAGCAGCTCCATCTCCGCAAATGTCTTGACAGAGTCGTTTGGGAGTTCAGGGTATCATTCGAACGCTGTCTCTGACAAGCTGCCAACAAATTGGCGAAGCAGTAGCTTATCGTCACCTCTAGTGTTGCCGCACAAGGCTCTGAATTGAGCGACGTGCTGATGTGGATTTCCCGTCCCCTTATATACGTGGAATTTGGGGATCGTGTATCCCGGAGGGTACTTTATTTGGTCGTACCAACCTGGATAAGGTCGCCCAGTTTTAACAATTTGGCCGGCCGCTTCATTTGCTTGGTGAGCTCGTATCTGCTGAGCGATGTAATCATCTACGGCAGCCTTAGAGATTATCTCTTCTTAGGCTGTTGAAAGAGCCGGAGGAGGGTTCGATGACTCCCCTATGTCGTCTTCAATAATAATCGAGGGGTCTTCAACTGTAGGTTCCGGCTGTAACATCATCCCGGCCATGTCTTGGAACAAAAAAGCCATTCCTTTTATGTTGGCCGCCTTTTCCGCGGCCTCTTTTTCTTTCCTCTCAAGCATTCTTCGGAGGAATTCAGCATCAGTTTCTTGTTCCTGACGCTGCTCTGAGGTCTCTGGGTTTACTTTCGGCCCAGTGAGTGCGGCCATTGCAGTCAGTATCTCCTGAAGTTTCTGCTGTTGTTGCTCCTGAGCCTTCGTTATCGATTGGGTAAGCGGTCGATGACCCGTAGAAGCACGGCTTTCCTCTTTTCCGGAAGCCATATAAACGGTATGTACTACCATGCCCCCAGACTTGGGGTGTTTAGATTCAGCGACCTTATGGTTCGCCACGGTCATAGGGGCTTTCTCCGGCCTCCTTCTCTTGTGAGCGGTTGGAATTGAAGGAGCCGTTGCAACGGGTACCCAGACGGATGACATCTTCTGTGGTACCACAGGATGGCTCTCTTCTTGCCGAGCTTTAATCTTCTTTGGTCGGCGAGAGTAGTCCTGGTCAATCACCGATTCTTGGACCTGTCGCCACACTTTGTAAATTTTGGAGGACAGCCGCTGAGGGGGCTGCTCCGGCTTCTTTTCTATAGCAATCTCCATGGGTAGAGGAGATCTCTTCAGCACGGCAGTCGGAGAGTTTTGCGCACCCTCCTTAGCGGTTCAAAATTGTTCCCAATTGGAACAGCAGCGACGATTTCCACCGTTGGAGCTGGTGGAGTAAGTCCGGATGGAGAGCTGCCCCCAGCCTTCCTCACTCGGCGCCAGTGACGACTGCGAGCATGTCGTGCGGATGGTGTTGGTTCATCTATGGGGATGGCTTCGTCATGCCCCTGTCTTGGCGGAGGGTTGTCGCCGGCGTCAGCCTCTTGAAGACCGATGTCCGTTGAGAAGCAATGTCCAATCTGTCAAAGACAGACCTCTGGGCATGGGAAGAGCTTTGAAGACTTCGCCTGGAGTGGGAGCTGGAACAGTCAGTCTTATGAAGACCGACCCTTTGGCAGGAGAAGCCGCTTTGACGACTTCGAGAGCAGGAATGGCTATCTTTTTTGGGATAACCCTTTCTGGTATCGCAGGCTTCTTCATGGGCCCACATGTGCTTTGGCCGAATCTATCAAAGACTGAGGCGTTGGAGCTGGACGGCCCGTTAAGAGGGGCCGCGGTATTGATAAGTCGATCAAAGACCGACTTCTTTGGGGTTTCTTGCGACAGTAGCAGGGCATTGAAGCTCATGGGTGGGATCATGGTCCCAAAGAATAGTCCAGTGGTGGCCTAAGTTACTTGCGCCACTGGCATTTTGAACAGGGTGGCCGCTTGGGGCCCATAGGTTACACCTCCATATGAGGCGGAACGGGAGTTGCAGTTGCAGCTGGGGCAGTTTTAAGCCATTGATGTCCTTTTTTCTGCACGGGAGCAAAACCAAATCTTAGTACCTCAACCCAAGGGCAACCATATTAAACCGCGATTCGTTCGCAAACACGACACACGAAGTGCAGAGTGGAAAGAGGAAAAGGTCCCACTGGGCATGCCAGAATCTGTTCTCCACCGAAACACAGAGACGCGACCGCGTAGGTTCGTTTTGCCTGAATTTCGGGGCAGATGCTAATTGGTGCTATCCGTCCACCTCTCCGAAAATGCCAAGTTGATTTATGGCACCGTGTATCGAAGGTTTAAACAGATGCGGCCGATGTAGTAGACTTCGTCAGATTCCCCCACGTTGAGGGTTTTTGATTGTGGGGACGCTCTTCCCTGCAAGCACAAGCCCCTGTAGTTAATTACGCTACCGCATCGCGGTAACCACTTTCTCCTTCTTCAGATGGTCACTTCGTGTCGTGTGTGTTTGTTTTATTTTTGGTTGCCCGTGGATTGTATACGGAGACTAATTTATGTTATCGCCCGTAGGGCGTGGATTAGTCCAAATCCGTATCTTCTTAGATTTGGATTTGGAGGTTGGGTTTAAGGATACGTTAGTCTCATTTAAGACTAAGATCAAACTTAAACGTTTTTTAAGGATACGTTAGTCTAATTTTAGACTAAGATCAACTTAACGGGATCGTTTAGATCCAACAAGAGAGCATTCGGGCTCTGTTGTTTAGTTTAGGGATGTTGCGGTCGATTACCAGTTTAAGGACATGGTGGTCCAAGTTTAAGGACATCATAGTCCGTGGGTTTAAAGGGACCCCGCAGTCCGAGGTTAAGGACATCATAGTCCGTGAGTTTAAAGGGACCCCACAATCCAAGGTTAAGGACATCATAGTCCATGGGTTTAAGGACCCCACAGTCCAGTTTAAAGACGTCATAGTCTATGGAATGTATGGTTGTCGGGACCCGTCACCTCTCTAAAGACTTTGAAGGATTACAACGACAAATATCAGAGGAGTAAAGAGATGTACCCTTGAACCGATATTGGTTGGGTTCTGTAGTCCAATTTGGGACTAAGATCAAGAATTTATGAGCATATGGGCTCAATTAATCTGAGTTGAGGAATTATGGCCATTCTTGTGCTAAGTCCAATCAAGTTAAAATGTTTAACATTTATTTTGGGATGTTGAGCATTTATTTGGACTTGGCCCTTTTAACAATGCTAAGCATTGATTTGAGTTTTGACAGTATTTCTGTCTTTTATTGAATGCTGAGCATTCATCATAGCTCTAGGCTTATTAAAGAACAATTTATGTTCTGTCAGTGCACACATGAGGAGCATGTGGTCCGCTTGGCGCTTTGCGCCAGTCAAAGAGCGTGGTGCGCTTCTACAGAGTAGCGTATACGTGAGGGACACGTGTCGCGCTTGGCGCTAGCGCCAGTTAATGAGCGCAGAGCGCTAGTTTGTGAACGCATTGCGCTATTAGTTCAGTGGCGCACACGTGAGTGACACATGGTGCGCTTGGCGCTGAGCGCCAGTCTATTAGCGCAATGCGCTAGTTCAAGAGCGCAAAGCGCTAACTGTTGAGTGGCGCATTCGTGAGTGACACGTGGTGCGCTCGGCGTTGAGCGCCAGTCCAAGAGCGCCGAAGCGCATTTGATCAATTTTATGATCTGGGAAATAAATTCTCCCTTAGAAGAGACTTTATCTTAAGATCCTAAGAACAAAAGTTCTTACTTTATAGGAGATGCTTCAATCTCTTGTATTGATGAAAGGCTTTGCCTTTATGGATCTATGATCCTTAAGAGAATTGAATTATTCTCTCCCCCTTTATGAGATGTTCATGATCTCTTTTTGTAAAAGACAATTTGTCTTATAGATCTACGATCTATGAGAAGAATTATGTTCTTTTTATAATTTTTATGATGAGATCTTTTGATCTTTTTGTAAAAGACCTTGGTCTTTGTAGATCTATGATCTATAAAGAAGTGAGTTCTTCTTTTTAATTATGAGATGATTTCATCTCTCTGTTCATTTTTTACCTTGAAGAAAAGAAGTTCTTTTATTGAGAGCTTGGCTCTTCTTTATGAGATTCTCTCAAAGCTTATGGGGGAGTTCCTCTTTTTTATTCTGTCTCTCCAGACTTGAAGTCTTGGGGCCTTTATATAGGGCAAGCTGATCAGTTCAATCAGTTAAGGAGATCTTTTCTCCAATTGATCTGGGGAATTTCCCGTCGTTGGATCTTTGATCCAAAGGCTTCTGATTTACAGAAGGTAATCTTCTTGTTTTTAACAAAATTGGTAAATCTTTCCATACGGAATTTATTCTGTGTTTTGGTGATTTTTAATCACCATTGGATCATTGATCCAACGGTGCCCTAATTTACAGAGCACAATCTTGTTGTTTGGAAAGATTTGAGAAATCTTTCCTTAACAGAATTTAATTCTGATTGATTAATGATTTATCATTATTATAAGATCTTTGATCTGACGGTGGGGAACTTTTAGTTCCAGCGCTTGAGCACCCGTGCTTTGCACATAGTGCGCTGCTTAAAAGGTAGCGCATTTAGCGCTAGCGCATCCGTGCTTTGCACGTGGTGCGCTGCTTAGAGCGCAGCGCACCTAGCGCTAGCGCACACATGCTTTGTACGTGGTGCGCTGTACCTAGCGCTAGCACATCCGTGCTTTGCATGTGGTGCGCTGCTTAGAGTGTAGCGCACCTAGTGCTAGCGCACACGTGCTTTGCACGTGGTGCGCTACTTAGGGCGCAGAGCACTTGGCGCTGCTTCTGAAGCGTTGCTTCATTCCAAAATTTGAATTTTGAATAGAGCTTTGCTCTGATTGGGGGAAACAATCGATATCAAGAATATAATCATTAGTATGGCATGAGATATTGATATATTACTCGGTATACACAAGATAGAGGATAAGCAAGCTAAACAACAAGTGTATACGAGTTTAGTGTCGATATGATGAGCAAGATAAGTAAGTGATATTAAACGAACTATTCATGTTTAAGCCATCATCAAAACTAAATAAATGGATCATTGAAAACAATAAGCTATCACTAAACACAATAAAAATAAATACAATAAAATTAGTCTAAACTGGCCCATCTGTTAGTTATATGTATGCCCTAGAGGCCATTACTGTGCATGTGATGTATATTGTAGTGGATGCTTGGACATATATAGGGAGGACTTTCTTGCTCGACATGATAGTATGCTATCTGGTTGCATTTTATCTTAACATGTACACTTATTGTCTCTCTATTACATGTTGATAAAGCCTTTAGGATGAGTACTTGACTACCAGGATTATGATGCAGATCATACTAGTGGGGACAGGGTAGTCGGTAAGTACATCCTTTAAATGTTCCTAGTCATGGGAGTATCGAGACAGGGCATCGATACTCCAGAGTAGACTAGCGTATACGCTTCTCGACCCATGTGATGGGCGATGGATGATCCCACATCCATTGGTGTTTGACATCAGAGAAGGTATACGGGTGCTCAGTGGAGATTGGGTACACTGGATGGACTTGCCGAGAACTCCTTGATGGTATTATACCTATCGTCGGATAGCAGTTCTCTGGTGACACTGCTACAGGTTAGTATGTAGACCCAAGATCGTCATAGAGTCTTGTGTGATTCCCACTGTGCTTTAATTTCCACCATACCACGGTCAAGAGATCATGCAAAAAGGTGGTTTTTGGGTACAGTCACGAGTCACATGGAGGTAATGAGCGATAGGAAGGTTTTCTTCTCTCCCGGTATTGGGAGTTAATGTTGCACTATGCTCGATTGGCCATAACAGGAAATCCCTAACTAGGGTTGCTGAGATCTACTGGTAAGTGTTATCAATAGTTTCTCGAACCGTTATGGACCTTGCATCGGCATGACTTATCAGGCTATTGGGGTCTGACGTTATACCACCCCCAGGATGTGATATGCGACATATCAGACGAAGAGACCGGACTGTACGATAGTGTTACTGATTGGATTCGCAGGATAATGAGCAGGCTAGCTTGTTGTTCTTTTGATCGCTCAATACCCGGGTGGCCGTTACGTTTAGCAGACCGCTTGCGGCTTGTGGGTGTTTGATATGATCATCACCTACTGCCGGCGTATTGACGAGTCTTTAGAGTCCTACACAGAGATTTTCTAGTTCATGCAAAACGGAGTAGGAGCACATATATGATATATGCGGGACCGAGATTAATGCGAGTATGTGATAACGCATTCTATTCTCGCGACTTGTGACATTGGTCGGTTATATGTGATATAGCCGGGTTATCGGATCAAGTGTTGATTCGATAAGTTGTTGCATTTGATATTAGTCGGTTATACAGGATATAGCCGGATTATTAAATCAAGTGTTGATTTAATAATTTAATGTATAATTATATATTTTATATATTACATTACATTAACTAATATTTGCTCACTTATCATTTCTTTTCTCACTTGATTGTACACATAGTATATATGTGATATAAATTTGTGTACATGTTTTGTGTCATGCTTGATGATACTTGCTTCTTGTGTGTGTATGTGACTTACACAATGCTATATATAATATAGGGGTTTATATTTATCTAAGTAATTCAAAAATTGGATGGATAGTTGGTATGGATACAAGCTTGTAGAAGCTTATGGATTCATTGACCAAGTCCACTCTTTTGTTTCACTTGTAGATATTTGTTAACCCAACCATTATACCTTAGCCATGATTAACTCTCTACATGAGTTAGTGTATGACACTAACTCACCCATGGTTGCTATTATCACCTCATGTGTTCATTCTCATTTCTTCACTTGAGCTTCTTCTTCCTCATGAAAAGCTTGCTAGCTTTTTCCAAGGTGAGAAAATATTGTACGAAAAAGAAAACTAAAGAGAGCACATTTCCTACTTCATCATCCTCTACTATTAACCATTTAGTTTAAAGTGTTTGCTTCACTAATCTCACCATTAGTGAAGAGGTAGAATGGGATTGAATCTCTTTGACGTAGATCTTCTTCGGCCTCGAAGACATTGAGCAGGTGTGTTCATTTCTTGATGTGAACCCTCACAAGAGTCCGGGTTTTCACAACTCGCAGCGAAGGGACTACTACACGGAACTTTAGAAGTGAAGGAGTGGTCTACAAAGGTTGTATTCCCTCATTCACTTAGATTTAAAGTGTTTACATTATGTTTCGTCGGATTTTCTAGCAACGATTCTAGGGTTAGGGTTAGCTAATACGGCGATTTTGTTAAAATAGCATAGACGATGCCTTCCGAAACCTTGTTGTCGTGTTAGACAACTCTGCAGTGGTATCAGAACCATGCTAGAAAATTAGACGATGTTTGTTAGATTACGAAACCAAAACGAATCCGAAACTTGAACCTTACAACCTAGTTTTTGTCGAATTTAAAAGGTGCTCTAAAATTTTTTTAAACAACTGCAGAATGTTGTATGTGATATAACATGAATACTTTGAAAATTTGAGGCATTTTTGTGCAAAAGTGGCCAGCCACAATGAAGAAAAATTCGAGCTCCTCGGGTGGATTTTGGAATTTTGGCTTCAAATTTTTAGGGTGTTCCAGTCTCTGGGTTTTAGGGTTTTAGGTGTTGTTTGTTTTTGCTAAATTTTCATGTGATGTTAAATTTCTGCAAAAGCAACTCAGAGTATTTCGTAATCGTAATTCTAACATGTATTCGGGTTATTTAGACGATGTTAAAACGTTCGTACGGATATCAATAACCCAATTTTTCCCTTGCTGAAATTTTCCAAGAGTTGGATTTTTTCCAAGTTTAAAAATTTCAGAAAATCATGCAAGCGATTTTGTGGACCCTCTAGAAGAACGAAACCCTAACTTGATTCTGTGACCGTCAGAACCGCCATCAAACCCTAGGGTTTGTGGTAGTTCAGCAGTGCCACAAGTGAGGCATTGGTTGACCCTTCTACGGCTGGTTCATAGGTGCTGTGGCATGTTCTGGGTATCTTTTTCAAACTCCGCTCAAGTGTTGAGCTTTCAGGGAAATTTTGGGTGTTTGCTATTCGATCGAAAAGTTTAACTTCATCTAGCTATCTGTGATTGTGATACAATATTTGGAATCCACAAAAGGTTATGAGGTAACTAGTTTGAATTTTATAAATCTAGCAGTTTAGTCTCAATTGATCGGTTGCCACGGAATTTTGATGTAGATCAAAAGTCTGTCGCAATTACGTAGTGTACGCGGATACTCGCCGGGTAACCTTACTAGATAACCACGCCCCATAGCCCCAACCAAGTGACTGTAGGAGAACCCCATCGCCAAAAGCATCCGTTCGGATGCTCGCGGACGCGGTGTTCCACCTTACTCCACTTCTCTACGGCATCGGGGGGTGCTGTAACACCTTGGAATGCAATTAGTGTTAATGAAGCGATAATGAGGGTTTTTAATGAAAAGTTTACCAAATCGGGTTCCTCACATTTTATATCAATTAATTAATAGTTTATTATTATTTGATATGGGTTGCACACACGTGCATGTTAATGTGAGGGTATATATTAGTGTTAACCTTGTTTAGCAACCATAACACCTTAAACTAAATCATTGCCAATTAACCTTTGCCTTAACCTTTTTCTAGATCTGTTGGGTGAGGAAATATGTAGTTTGGATTTCAGAGAGGTGGCTAGCGAGTCATGGTGCATTAATGGTGGCATTAATTGAGGTGAGGAAGAGAGTGAGCATAAGGAAATTATTGACCTTACACTCACCCTCTCACCCTTTAACTCTCTCACTCTCTCAATTTCTCTCACTCTTAATCATTTCTCATTATCCTCACTCCTAAACTGAAACCTCACTCCCTCTTCACAAATCTTTGCAAAAAACTTCACAAAATCCCATTTAAACATTTCAAATGTCTTGATTTAGCCACTTGGTTGCCTTGGAGCTTGGAATGCTAGGATTTTTGAGCAAGAATGGCTAGGTAATAATCTCTAAACTGATATTTAGGAGTTATAATGTTGTATAGCTTGTTGGTTGCTGTTTTAATCACTTAAGGTATCGTTTCGTGCAAAAACTGTATTTTTAGTGTCAACTTTGAGTCTTTGAGATCTGCTGTAGAACCAGGTATTTTCTGGAAAAGTTCCCTTCGCAGTGACATAGTGTTGAGGTATAGAACCCCCCATAAAAACCTGAGACCACCCCTCTAAAGAATGGCCGCAGATTTATTAGTTCTGGCCGCAAATTGCGGCCAGAGTGGGGGCCGGGGTGTTGGGGTTTGGGCGTAGGGTCTCTATGGTTGTTTGTGGTCTCGTGGTACTTAAAACTTTTACCAATTATTTGTGTATCAAAATCTGGGACCACTTTGCTATATTCTTGTGTTTGGGTACGCGTGTTACGTGATCCGACACGGTTCATGATCTTATGTAGCTGTTGCGCGTGGGCTGGTTTTGGTGTGTCGCTACACACGTTAGTCGTTAGACGAACACTTGTGGGTCGGATTAGAGTTGGTGCATTGGTCAAACGTCTTGTGTACGTGGTATTGATCGCTTTCTGAGATTCGCACTGGTTATGTTTTGTGTTAATAGGATCACAGGCGGGGACTTCGGACGCTGCGAAGAAAGGGAAGCAGGTGATTGGATTTACCTAGCCCGCGATTGTCGGTGAGTAGATTTAAGATCTACGGGGAATTCGCCCGCATGGCGTTATGCGTCTAGGCTAGATATGATATGATATTAGCCGCATATTATATTGCACATATAGAGATTTCGCATAATACCTCATTGCATATTATTACTTGTTGTGCTTGGACTTGTACCCTTTGGACACTGCACTATTATTGACGGTTCATGTTGCACGAGTACTGATTGTATGCCACTCACACCGTCAATAATTGCCATGACACGCACAACACCTATTCATACGTGATATGGTATGGTTAGGGACATTGAGACATTGATTCATATTTCAATGTGCATATGGCACATAGCATACCTGTATACCTACATGCTTACACATATGCCTTGCCATGACTACATGCTAGCTACACATATACCTGGAGGGTATTGTATTATTATTGACATGTAGATACACATACTTAGCTTGTTATAGTTACACATATATCTGGAGGGTATTACATCATTATTGATAGGTAGATACACATATCTTGCTATACCGATATGGTTACGCAAACCTGACTATAGCTACATGTTCACATTATATGATGTTGCGTTTGGTTTCGGAGAATTTGGAACCCCATGATATATTCAATAACTTGTTGCAGTTAAATAGCGGACTTCCTTTATATGCTCATATTACTGTTTCGTGTTGCATATATTTCATTTCATAGATTTCACATTGATATATAATGTTTCTGGATGTTACTCATGTGTATATATTTAAGTGGTATGGGACGCTTATATATATATGTGTGTGTGTCTATATATATATATATATATATATATATATATATATCAGTGGTATGGGACGCTGTTATATATGTACATCTCTAATATATATATATATATATATATATATATATATATATATATATATATATCAGTGGTATGAGACGTTGTTATATATGTATACCTATAATATATATCATCATAATGATCTGTGCATGTATTCTTATTTATTGCGATACGAGAGGCTGATATGCTCGATACGAGGGGCTGATATGCTCGATATGAAGGGCTGATATGCCCGATATGAGGGGCTGATGTGCCCGATATGAGGGCCGATTTTGAGGGAATTTCGGGATTTAGATTGTCTTGATGGACACTAGTCCGCCACGATGAGGATTCCGTGAGGATGACATGTTTTACCCCGTACTCCGCATTTATTCTATATGCATTGCTTCATGTATTAGTAATACCTGATAGTGTACCTTTCATGACTGTTGCATATACATATTGTCATACTTATGTTATCAGATTACCTGTGATAGATTATCGTTGTTAGTTCATACTTGCGATTTCTGAATGATGTTATTTACTATTCATAAGTTGGCAACTCACCCCCGTTGTGCCGCAGGGTTTTTCAAGTCTGCTCATCAGAGTGGTCGCAGCAGGGTGTCTTGTTATCTCTACTTTTGCGGATACCGCTACGGTTGGCTGTGAGGCCGTTTGCTTTAGGTGGGTTGCGGTTATTCGATGTTTTATATTGTATATCTCTTGTATCTAGTACTCTCCATCTACTACCTTCATGTATTGACTTAGAGACGAGTTGTGAGGATCGATATTGTATATTCTTATGACTTTGGTTGTCGTGCTCATGTTAGCCGGCCTTTTATATATGCAGTTTATCTTTTCTTCGCTACGGCGTCGTATATCTGTTGTGGTGGTTGTTCCGCCGTTGGGCGAGATTTGCTCCCATTTATGGATGCTTTACTTTTATCTTATGTTTGTACCCGTTTCGGGGCTAGTTTTTACAAAAGAGGTACTGCCGAAATTTTTATGAAAAACAAACTTAAGTTTAAAAGTTTTTGCATCGAGATTTTAAAAGTGATCTATCCTTCTTTCTTGTAATGGTTTATATTGCTGGGTTTTCAGCTTACTTAATTGCGTTACGCATGTTGACATTACGTAGTTTAAGTGCCGGTCATGTGCCCAATTTTGGGTCGTGACAAAGTTGGTATCAAAGCTGCTAGGTTTTTACCTTTCGAAGTGTAGCATGACCTTGGTATGATGGAGTAGGTAGCTTAAACAGAGTAACGTAGCGTGCGTATGTTCCGCGGTATACTTACGACATGGTACTCCGCTTAAGTGACCTTAGGATTTATTGCTTGAAATTCCTTCCGTGTTTACATATCCTTTTGATCCGATTTCGGTGTTCTTATCAAATCATGTTTCCATTTCCAGCCTTTATGCCGCCGAAGACTACGAAGGCGCAGAGAGCGGCCGCGAGGGCCGAGGTCAGAGTTGACTCTTCTGAGACGAGGACTGACCAGGGCGGTACGCCTGTTGTGCAGGAGCAGATTGTTCCACCTTCGACAGACCATATGGCTATGCTAGGGGCTAGTATGCAGGATTTGCGCCAGATGATGGGGTCGTTAGTTGAGGCCATTCGAGCGCAGGGGCAGCGGTTGTTCCACCCGTTACGGGGACCGTGTCGGTGCCTCCTATTCAGGCGGTTGTACCTGCAGCTACGGAGGTGATCACTGTATCATTATCGGAGTTCATGAGGCTGAGGCCTCCGGTTTTCACTGGCACCGATGCAGCTAAGGATCCGCAGTCGTTTATCGACTGGATGGCCAGGATATGTCATTCGATTAGATGCTCCGACGCGAGATGGGTGGAGTTCACGAGCTTTCGTTTGGAGGGTCTGGCCCAGAAGTGGTGCGAGTCCTTAGAGAAGGGCAAAGCCGCAGGTCTTTATACTATGACCTGGGCGGAGTTTATGATGGTGTTTCTTGCGCGTTTTCTTCCGCTGAGCGTCAAGGATGCTCGAGCGCGCAGATTCGAGTCGTTACGCCAAACTCAGGGTATGACGGTGGCCGAGTATGATGTGTTGTTTACCGAGCTGTCTGTGTATGCTCTGTATCTGGTGGCTACGGAGGAGATGCGGGTCAAGAGGTTTGTTCGAGGACTGCTTACCCATTATTTCTCACTATCAGCGCTCAGCAGTGTGACACCTATGCAGCGGTGGTGGATGCAGCCCTGTTGGTTGAGGAACGTCTTTCTGAGACATCGGTTGCTCTAGAACCAAAGAGGGTTCGTAATGGTGATTCAACAGGGAGGCGGGCGTTTAGACGTCGTGACAGTTCCCGTTCGGATACTGAGGGTAGTGGAGGTCCGGGACGAGGACAGCTTTTTAGCTCTTATTCTCAGGGGAGTCAGCAGTTTTCACCTAGATGTTACCGGTGCGAGAGTTTGGGTCATCGGGTTCGATATTGTACTGAGCCACGTGAGCGCAAGGCATCTGTACCGCAAGTTACCTTACCACCTTCTCCACCACAGAGGGCGTTTCCCCTTTTGCCTGTTGTTGCTCCGCGTCAGACTCATGTGCAGAGAGGTCAAGGACGCGGTGGTTTTGTGTCGAGAGGGCGGGGTGGTAGAGGAAGAGGTCAGCCAGTCGCCGGTCGAGGACAGGCTCAGGTGTTTGCCTTGACTCCTCAGGACGCACAGGCGTCCAATGCAGTGGTTTCAGGTACTCTTTCTATATGTTCTTTTGAGCCTCATGTTTTGTTTGATCCGGGATCTACACATTCTTATGTTTCTACGCACTTTGTTCCGAGTTTGGGCCGAGAGTCGTGTTTGCTAGATCGGCCGCTTGTTGTGATTACACCTGTTGGCGATTCTTTTGTCGCGCATTATGTGTTTCGGTCGTGTGCCATTCAGATTGGAGATAGAGAGTCGTCCGTCGATTTGATCCTTCTAGATATGTTGGACTTAGACGTTCTCTTTGGCATGGACTGGTTGGCAGCTTGTTATGAGTCGGTGGACTGCCGTGAGAAGACGGTCAGTTTCAGTTTTCCGGGCGAGTCTGTTCGGGTTGTGCAGGGGGACCGTGGTGCTGCCCCTCACAGTTTGATTTCTGCCCTTTGCGCTGGTCGGCTTTTGAGGAGGGGATGTCGGGGATTCTTAGGTTTCATTTATGATACTGAGGCCACAGTAGGGTCGTTGGACCGGGTTCCTATCGTGCGAGAGTTTCCCAACGTTTTTCCCGATGAGTTTCCTGGTTTGCCGCCAGAGCGTGATATTAAGTTTTGCATTGATCTGATTCCTGGCACGGGGCCTATTCTATACCGCCTTACCGGATGGCTCCCGCAGAGCTTCGAGAGCTCAATGATCAATTGCAAGAATTTCTTGATAAGGGACATATGGGGAGCTCCTGTTTCGCCGTGGGGAGCTCCTGTTCTGTTCGTCAAGAAGAAGGACAACAGTTTGAGGTTGTGTATTGATTATCGTCAATTGAACCGAGTTACGGATCGGAATAGGTATCCTTTACCTCGCATTAACGATTTGTTTGATCAGCTCCAGGGTGCGAAACACTTTTCCAAGATTGATTTGCGTTCGGGTTATCATCAATTGCGGGTTCGGAATGATGACATTCTGAAGACTGCTTTTCGTACATGCTACGGGCATTACGAGTTTCTTGTGATGCCGTTCGGACTCACCAATGCCCCAGCAGCATTCATGGATCTGATGAATCGGATTTTCAGGTCGTTCCTCGACCAGTTCATTATTGTGTTTATTGATGACATTCTGGTCTACTCTAGGAGTCGAGAGGAGCACGAGCAGCACTTGAGGATTGCATTGCAGATATTGAGAAAGCACCAGTTGTATGCTAAATTCTCAAAGTGCGCATTTTGTCTTGATCGGGTTGACTTCCTGGGTCATGTGGTGACGGGAGACGGTATTCTTGTAGACCCGAGGAAGATCGAGGCTGTGCGGCTTTGGCCCAGACCTGTATCCGTAATAAAGGTCCGCAGTTTTTTGGGCTTAGCTGGTTATTACCGCCGTTTCGTGCAGGATTTTTTTAGTATCGCTGCACCGCTGACCAGACTGACCCAGAAGGGGGTTCCTTTCCTTTGGACTGATGCGTGCGAACAGAGTTTTCAGCAGTTGAAGACTCGGTTAACGACCGCACCCGTCCTATCCTTGCCTTCTGGATCAGGTGGCTTTGTAGTTTACTGTGATGCGTCTTGAGTGGGGCTCGGGTGTGTGCTGATGCATCATGATAAAGTGATTGCTTATGCTTCTAGGCAGCTGAAGAAGCACGAGCAGAATTACCCCACTCACGATCTTGAGATAGCTGCGGTGGTCTTTGCATTGAAGATTTGGAGACACTACTTGTATGGGGAGTCGTGTCAAATTTTCACAGACCACAAGAGCTTGAAGTACATCTTCCAGCAGAGGGATCTGAATCTGAGACAGCGCCGGTGGATGGAGCTTGTGAGGATCATGATTGTGAGATCCTTTATCACCCGGGCAAGGCGAATGTGGTAGCTGACGCTTTGAGTCGTAGGCCCGAAGGTAGCTTGTCCCAATTGAGCGCGGTTCAGAGGCAGTCTTCTGCGGATTGGCAGACCTTGTGCGATAGAAGAGTACAATTTGAGTTCACTTCCACTGGGGGATAGCTTGCTCATGTCCGTGCCCGTCTATTTCTTTTGGATCGTATCCGTTAGGCGCAGCCCAATGATGCCCGTTTGGTTGAGATTCTTGAGCTTGTTCGACAGGGTACAGTTTCAGAGTTCATGATTGATGACCAGGGTGTGCTATGTTGTGGGACTCACTCGTGTGTACCTGATGTTAGTTATATGTATGCCCTAGAGGCCATTACTGTACATACGTGTATATTGCAGTGGATGCTAGGACATATATAGGGAGGACTTTCTTGCTCGACATGATAGTATGCTATCTGGTTGTACTTTATCTTAACATGTACTCTGATTGTCTCTATGTTACATGTTGATAAAGCCCTTAGGATATGTACTCGACTACTGGGACTATGATGAGATCATACTAGTGGGGCCACGGTAGTCGGCGAGTACATCCTATAACAGTTCCTAGTCGAGGGTGTATCGAGACAGGGCATCGATGCACCAGAGTAGACTAGCGTATACGCATCTTGATCCATATGATGGGCGATGGATGATCCCATATCCATCGGTGTTTGACATCAAGGATGGTGTACGGGTGCTCAGTGGAGACTGGGTACACTGGACGGACTCGCCGAGAACTCCCAGATGGTATTATACCATACGTCAGATGGCAGTTCTCCGGTGACACTGGTACAGAGTAGTCTGTTGACCCGAGATCGTCATAGAGTCTTATGTGATTCCCACTGTGCTTTGATTTCCATCATACCACGTCCAAGAGGGCGTGCAAAAAGGTGGCTTTTGGGTACAGTCCCGAATCACATGGAGGCAATGAGCGATAGGAGGGGATTCGTCTCTCCCGGTATAGGGAGTTGATGTTGTGCTGTGTTCGATTGGCTATAACCGGAAATCCCTGGCCAGGGTTGCTGAGATTTACTGGTAAGTGTTATCAGTAGTTTCTCGAACTGTTATAGACCTCAAATCGACACGACTTATCGAGCTACTGGGGTCTGACGTTTACCACCCCTAGGCGAGATATGCAACATATCAGACGACGAGACCGGACTGTACGGTAGTGTTACTGTTTGGATTCGCAGGAGAATGTACAGGCTTGCTTGTTGATCTTCTGAGCGCTCAATACCTGGGTAGCTGTTATGTTTAGCTGACCGCTTGCAGCTTGTGGGTGTTTGATATGATCATCACCCACTGCCGGCGTATTGACGATTCTTTAGAGTCCTACACAGAGGTTTCTTGACTCAGGTAAAATGGAGTAGGAGCACATATGTGATATGTGCGGGACCGAGGATAATGCGATATATGATACCGTATTATATTCTCTCGATATTTGATATCAGCCGGGTCATCGGATCAAGTGTTGATTCGATGAATCGGTACGGATAAATATTAGTCGGTTATATGAGATATAGCCGGATTGTCGGATCAAGCGTTGATTCGATAATTTAATGTATAATAATATATATGATATATTAAATTACATTAACTAATATTTGCTCACTAAAAGATTCTTTTTCTCACTCGGGTAATACATTGATATATATGCGATATATGTTAATTATATTATTTTATTTTGTTATGATAAATATTATATATGTGATATATAATATTGTAACATGATATGATAACTAATGCAACTTGTTTAGTGGAGTTTAAACATGATTAGGGTTTGGATTAGGGTTAAGCTTTCTAGATGTTTCTAGAAGCTTTTCATTTTGTTTTGTGAAAGATATTTTCAAGTGACTCATGCTTTAACCCAACCCAAACCCTAACCCTAGTTAATTCTCTACAAAGGTTAACTTGACCATGGTTGCATAATTCTATCATATTATTATTTTCTTATTCATCACAAAAGGATTCTAATCATTGTTCATCTTCTTCTTCATTCTCTTTTCATGAAAAAGCTTGCTTGATTTTTCAAAGGTGATGAATAAATACGAGAAAAAGATAAATAAAGAGAGAGAAAATCCTACTTCATCATCCTCATCTTCCCTTGCCATTTAGATGAGGGTGTTCACATCATTTCATGAGTGTTAGCTTGTGTTAAAGAAACTTCAAGGTAGATCATCTTAGTATCGAAGATCGGAAGCAAAGGTTGCGTCTTTCTCTTCGTGGAACCTCTCGAGAGTCCGGATCCCGATGATCGCAGCGAAGGGACCACAACACGGAGCATATGAAGTGAAGGACCGGATCTACAAAGGTTGTAATTCCTCTCACTTAGTGTTAAAATGTTTAGCATGTTACTTTTCGCCTAATCTCTAGTTTAAAGTTCCGTATTCGGGTTGTTCGGCACGGCTAAATTTTAAATCGGGCATGGTTGATGTGTCGTAGACCCTTGTGCACGTGCCTGGCAACCCTACAGTGGTATCAGAGCCAAGCTAGAGCTTTAGGCGAAGTCTAGACAGAGTTTGAAGTCCGATCGAACCAAAAAACTAACCCGAAACATGCTCTCTGGACTTTTTCTAAAAACTGGGATTTTTCCACATTAAAAATGCTTAAAAAATTCAGCAGGGAATTCTAAGAATTACGGTACAAAAATTATTTGATGAACAGTACAAAACGCCGCGGAACCGCCGCAGAAGGCATGCTTCTGCCGCGGTTCCGCCGCGCAATGATGACGTCATCAATTTCTGTTTGCACAGTAACTCCTATTTTATTATGCTGGATTTTCTTGGAATTTTTAATATTTATTCTACAGTTGAGTTTTCTGGGGTTGTTTTGGGGATTCGATGTTTCGATCGGAGTATTAGATTTTGTCTATGTGGCTTTCCGGATAAATTTTAGAAACTGTTAAAAAGTTCGAACGGATATCAATAACTCACTTTTTCCCCTGTCGGAAAATTTTTCAAAAGTTGGATTTTTCCTCGTGTTTAAGAATGTTCTAAGTCGTGCAAGTAACTCGATGGACCCTCTAGAAGACAACAAACCTTAACTCGATTATGTGACCGTCTTGAACTGCCTTTTGAACCTTAGGGTTTGGGGCAGTACGGCGTGCCACATGTGAGGCGTTGGCTTGACCCTTCTACGGCTGGACCATTGGTACTGTGGCATGTGATGGATGTTTTTTGAACTGATTTCAAGTGTTGAGATACATTGGGGAAATCTTGGGTGCTTGATGATTCGATCGGAAAGTTTAACTTTTTCTATTTATCTGGAATGTGATACAATATTTGGAATCCACAGGTAGTTATGAGATAACTGATTTGAATATTATAAACATAGTAGTTTAGTCTCAGTTGATCGGTTGCTACGGAATTTTGATGTGATCAAAAGTCCGTCGCAATCACGTAGCGTATGCGGATACTCGCCGGGTAAACTTAATAGACAGCCTCACTCCATAGGAGAACCCCGTCGCCGAAAGCATCCGTTCGGGTGCTCCCGGTAGCGGTGTTCCGCCTTGGTGCACTTCGTCGACGGTATCGGGGGTGCGGCCGTCTATTAAAGTTTGCGACGAGCATTCGATCAGGATGTCGGGAATCTTGTTGAATTGCCCGACTAAATATTGAAAAGAGTTTTCGATAATGAGACTAAAATGCGGGGTTTATAATTGTTAGACATGCGATGTCTAAGGAATTCATTTGGTTAGGCATGCGATGTCTAAGGAGATTGCGGATTCCAACTGTTGTAGTTTTACACTTTCTTTTCTGTGACCGTAAGCGTAGTATGTGGAGTATCTCCGGTTTCGTTGCTATACATCAACGACAATCGAGATACGCATACTTACTTACGTTGATGATATGAGATATTATGTGTTGCTGTGATATGTTCTATTGGATCGTCGCGTTTGAATAGCCGGGGGTTTTATGTGAGATGAGAGTTTTTTCTTTTTCATTCATGTAAAATTCATTTGTATGTAATATTCTTTTATTGGGGCACTTCTAGGTAGCGGAAGATGTCACCGCTGTATATTATTTACTTTTCCGCATTAGGTAGACCCAAGGCGGGGAGCACAAATAACCAGGTTCTAGGGTCCAGTGGGAGACCATCTCGAGGAGTCGAGACCGGGTCTCCTAACCCTAGAATTGGCAGTGTTACTTGCCGCTCTCGTAGGGGTCTAGGGATGTGGGTTTGGCTATTCATCGCGACCGTGGAATCCGTGTTTTATACAGGCTCGTATTGAAAACACGGACGTCCTAGTATATCCAATGTTTCATATATGTTCTTCTGCTGCAATGTTCTGTGATGAGATTATATTACTGCCTGAGACGAATGTTTATTTTATATATATGAGATATATGTTATATTGCAGATTTCGTTTCAAAAGAGATGCTTGCGAAGCATAATTAAAATGGGACTTCATTAATGAGATTAATGAAATAAAAGAAACCTAAGATGTTGTAGAAACTTGTTTATAAAAACTGGTAGCTCTAGTTGTTGCTTTGCATAGCGGTGTTCCTTGTAGAACATCCAGCACCTTATTCGATAAGGAAAGGACCGAGATCCTTTCACCGGGAGTGACTCCTTTAGTAATAACTGGCAGATGCTACAAACTCGGTTTGTCTTTTGATCGCTTCTATAGTTTTTGCTTTGCATAGCGGTATATATGATATATCCTGCACCTTATTCGATGAGGAAAGGGCCGACGATCCCTTCACTGGGAGTGACCCCTTTAGCAAAACTAGAAAAGCCTCAAAAACACTCCATTTAAAATCACTCGATTCTACAACGATATCAAGTTCATTACGCAAAGGGTTTTCTGAAAAACCCGTCGTAGCCCTCCGTCATTTCAGATAATAACTATTTAGTATTCGTGCTATGTTTGTTGACTTAGTTAAGGCATAGTGTACGGTAGCTAAGTAATGTTTATCTGCTAAAACATAAGATGTGATTGGATTAGGGTATTCGTACGGCCTTGTTGACTCAGTTAAGGGTCGTACGGGTGGGTTTAATTCAATCGGGAAATGTACGGGTTGAACATGACTTGCGATTTATGGTTTGTTGACTTAGTTAAGGTCATAGATCGCTAGGGGCAAAATATTATTGGGAATTTCAAGTGTTGAAATTTGTAATGAGATTGCATACCTTCTATAAGATAGTTGGATCTCGATACCCGCTGCGAGTAAGAGTTACTCCTGGGAGAGTTTTACACATTACAATTAGCCGATCAAGTAGGTGTCTAGAAAGGCGTTAACGGGGTTACGCCTCTGGGAAAACGAGGTTTACATTAATTAGGTTCGTGCGAAAACACGGGGGACCTCCCTCAAAGTACCGACACTGGCCTGGCTGAAAGATTGGCGAACTTGTAGCGTGTAATTAATCCCGGTTAGTCTTTCCTTTTAGGGTTTGAAGGAAGATTTGACTAAAACAGTGGGAGACATCCTGATTAGATATATTATATAACCAATCTAATCTTGCAAGAGCATACGCTGAGTGTTTTCTTCTCTCTCTCTCCAGATAGCGGCCATATCACGCCTTAATCAAGATAATAAAACGGATATATTGACCGAACCCGCTTGTTATACTGAGCTGGGGAACGTTGGTCCCGCTCCAACTTATAATTGTTATAAGACAGAGCAGGAAATTGGGGATTACCAGAATTCCCGTGCCGCCCAAACGAAGAAAGTGCATGTTGATGCATCATCTTCGGGTGTGTTCATTACAGAGAACTGTTTCTCAGTATTCCTTACGTCCTGGGTATGTGATACCGGATCAGGATCCCGTATATGTAATCTGTTACATGGGCTACAGATAGGTAGAGAACTGAGAACGGGTGATAAGTTTCATGAGACAGAAAACGGTGCAAGTGTTGCAGCCAAGTCTGTTGGTCACTATCACCCTGTATTACCTGAATACATTGATTCTGAACAAATGTTATTAGATACCGAACCTGATATACAAAATCATATCAGTCTCTTTATTAGTAAAGAAAGGATATAATTTTGTATTGTTGGATAATGTTTTGAACATTTCCTATATCAAGAGTTGATCAGTTCAGGCACGTTATCTAAAAGCATTGACGTTCTAAATCAAACTACAGTTCTTAGTATACGGAACACACACGAGAGGAAGAGTTCAGAAATGAATGAATCCTTCTTGAGGTATTGTAGACTAGGTCATATCAATGCGACCCGACTGGCTGAAGTTACATATAGATGCATATTTAAATTAGTTTGAATTTACATCTTGTGAAACTTGCCTGTTATGTCACAAAGATAAGATGACCATAGCTCTATTTATTGGAAACAGAGAAAGAGTTAGCGAACTCTTGGGATTGATACATGCTGATGTATGAAAGTCTCCTGTCTACGCATGCCAAGACTGGTTCTTTGTACTTCATTACATTCTCTGATGATCTCTCAAGATTCAGACATATGTTCCTGCTGAAACACAAGTCCGAAGCTTTTGAGATATTCACAGAATATAAGTTAGAAGAAGAGAACCAAAATACGGGTATAAGTATTATGTCCTTTGATGAGATCAAGGAGGAGAATACTTGAGCACGAAATTCCTGGACTATTCTAAAGGAGAATAAGATTCTCTCTCGGCATTACTCCTCCGTATACACCACAACACCTCGGTGTATCGGGGCGGAGCAATAGCACCCTATGTGATATGGTGTGCTCTATGATGAGTACTACTGAGTTTCCTATTTCCTTTTGGGAGTTATGCACTTGAGAAGCTGCATACCTATTGAATAGGGTTCAAATCAAATCAGTTGCCTGCCACTTCATATATGATATAGAAAGGGAAGAGCCCATATCTTAAGCTTGTTAAGATTTGGGGTTGTCCGGACTATGTCTAAAAGCAAAATCCGGACAAGCTCGAGGTAAGGTCTGTTATGTAGAACTGGAAATGTTCCAGCTATACAAACTGCAGCTGATGATTTGGTAGAACCAAAGGATTCAATAGTTTCCAACGAACCTCGGCCTCTCCGCCGATCTAGTAAGGTTCCTCACCCACCTGAGAGATACTTCGGTTTCTCTATGACAGTAGGAGCGAGGATTGCATCATGAGATGATGACCCAACTAGTTTCGAGCTGGCCATCAGGAGTGGGACTCTGTAAGAATGGCTGGATGCTTATCGATCTGAGATGGAATCCTTATATAACAACAAAGTATGGACTTTGGTTGCTTTATCTGAAGGGTTAAATCCCCATCAGGAGCAAGTATATCTTGAGAAGATTACCTGGTGTACATGGAAAAGTTGAGACTTTCAAAGCTAGACTTGTTAAAGGTTTGCATCATAGACCAGGTATGGATTATGTTGAAACCTTTTCTAAGGATCTATGCTTAAGTCCATCCAGATCCTACTTGCCACGGCTATATACCATGACTACAATATCTGGTGGTTGGGTGTCATGACTGCTTTTCTAAATGATGTTTTAGAAAAGAGCGTCTATAAGTACACAGCCAGAGGGCTTCGTAGACAGTGGGAGCAGCGGAAACGTGTGCAAGATGTTTGATATGATAAAACAGGCATCGCGGAGTTGGAACATCTGTTTTGATGTGGTAGTCAAAGAGTTTGACTTCATCAAAATGGTAGACGAACCTTGTATATACAAAAAGGTAGTAGAGAGTATGGTGGTGATCCTCGTAGAGTACGTGGATGACATACTCTTGATAAGGAAGGAGTTTCCTATGCTACGATCGGTCAATCTCCGCTTATCACAAGGATTCTCCATATAGGATCAAAGTGATACCTCCTAAATCCTGGGTTTTGGATCTATGAGATAGATCTAATTGGATGTTAGGATACTCACTAGTTGTAGTGAGATGGTATCAATCGATCCTGGGGAGAATCACTGGAAAGGTTCCAGGCTGATAAGGACGACTGAATGTCAGTCGAGGGCATTGTCTTTACCCTCAGTGGAGGGACGGTATATTGGAAGAGTTCCAAGCTAGATACCGTGACATACTAGACGATTAAAGGCAAGATACATCGTTACCAAGGATGCTACCAAAAGAGGCAGTCTGGATATTTATAAGTTCATGCGATGAACTCCGTTCCTACCATTGTGTGACAATGGAGTTGTGGCTTTAGCCAAGGAACTACCGTCGCATCAGAAATCCAGATATAATTCTTAGGCAGTATCACCTGATCATGGAGATGGTTGATCTCCAGGGAGATCGAGGTTAGGAGAGTAGATACAGAGGACAACAGCGCGGATCCACTCACAAAGGCCTTTTTCCCAGTAGAGACTTTTATGGGATGGTTGAGTATGAGATACTTCAACCGCAGCTAATTGTTGGGTATGCGATACCATAACAGATGGCCCTAGTGCAAGTGGGAGATTGTTAGTTATATGTATGCCCTAGAGGCCATTACTGTACATACGATGTATATTGCAGTGGATGCTAGGACATATATAGGGAGGACTTTCTTGCTCGACATGATAGTATGCTATCTGGTTGTACTTTATCTTAACATGTACTCTGATTGTCTCTATGTTACATGTTGATAAAGCCCTTAGGATATGTACTCAACTACTGGGACTATGATGAGATCATACTAGTGGGGCCACGGTAGTCGGCGAGTACATCCTATAACTGTTCCTAGTCGAGGGCGTATCGAGACAGGGCATCGATGCACCAGAGTACACTAGCGTATACGCATCTTAACCCATATGATGGGCGATGGATGATCCCATATCCATCGGTGTTTGACATCAAGGATGGTGTACGGGTGCTCAGTGGAGACTGGGTACACTGGACGGACTCGCCGAGAACTCCCAGATGGTATTATACCATACGTCAGATGGCAGTTCTCCGGTGACACTGGTACAGAGTAGTCTGTTGACCCGAGATCGTCATAGAGTCTTGTGTGATTCCCACTGTGCTTTGATTTCCATCATACCACGTCCAAGAGGGCGTGCAAAAAGGTGGCTTTTGGGTACAGTCCCGAATCACATGGAGGCAATGAGCGATAGGAGGGGATTCGTCTCTCCCGGTATAGGGAGCTGATGTTGTTCTATGTTCGATTGGCTATAACCGGAAATCCCTGGTCAGGGTTGCTGAGATTTACTGGTAAGTGTTATCAGTAGTTTCTCGAACTGTTATAGACCTCAAATCGACACGACTTATCGAGCTACTGGGGTCTGACGTTTACCACCCCTAGGCGAGATATGCAACATATCAGATGACGAGACCGGACTGTACGGTAGTGTTACTGTTTGGATTCGCAGGAGAATGTACAGGCTTGCTTGTTGATCTTCTGAGCGCTCAATACCTGGGTAGCTGTTACGTTTAGCTGACCGCTTGCAGCTTGTGGGTGTTTGATATGATCATCACCCACTGCCGGCGTATTGACGATTCTTTAGAGTCCTACACAGAGGTTTCTTGACTCAGGCAAAACGGAGTAGGAGCACATATGTGATATGTGCGGGACCGAGGATAATGCGATATATGATACCGTATTATATTCTCGCGATATTTGATATCAGCCGGGTCATCGGATCAAGTGTTGATTCGATGAATCGGTATGGATAAATATTAGTCGGTTATATGCGATATAGCCGGATTGTCGGATCAAGTGTTGATTCGATAATTTAATGTATAATAATATATATGATATATTAAATTACATTAACTAATATTTGCTCACTAAAAGATTCTTTTTCTCACTCGGGTAATACATTGATATATATGCGATATATGTTAATTGTATTATTTTATTTTGTTACGATAAATATTATATATGTGATATATAATATTGTAACATGATATGATAACTAATGCAACTTGTTTAGTGGAGTTTAAACATGATTAGGGTTTGGATTAGGGTTAAGCTTTCTAGATGTTTCTAGAAGCTTTTCATTTTGTTTTATGAAAGATATTTTCAAGTGACTCATGCTTTAACCCAACCCAAACCCTAACCCTAGTTAATTCTCTACAAAGGTTAACTTGACCATGGTTGCGTAATTCTATCATATTATTATTTTCCTATTCATCACAAAAGGATTCTAATCATTGTTCATCTTCTTCTTCATTCTCTTTTCATGAAAAAGCTTGCTTGATTTTTCAAAGGTGATGAATAAATATGAGAAAAAGATAAATAAAGAGAGCAAAAATCCTACTTCATCATCCTCATCTTCCCTTGCCATTTAGATGAGGGTGTTCACATCATTTCATGAGTGTTAGCTTGTGTTAAAGAAACTTCAAGGTAGATCATCTTAGTATCGAAGATCGGAAGCAAAGGTTGCGTCTTTCTCTTCATGAAACCTGTCGAGAGTCCGGATCCCGATGATCGCAGCGAAGGGACCACAACACGGAGCATATGAAGTGAAGGACCGGATCTACAAAGGTTGTAATTCCTCTCACTTAGTGTTAAAATGTTTAGCATGTTACTTTTCGCCTAATCTCTAGTTTAAAGTTCCGTATTCGGGTTGTTCGGCACGGCTAAATTTTAAATCGGGCATGGTTGATGCCTCGTAGACCCTTGTGCGCGTGCCTAGCAACCCTACACCTGATATTGATGGGTTGAGACGCGAGATCCTAGAGCAGGCACATCAGTTAGCCTTTAGCGTTCATCCAGGATTCACCAAGATGTACCGTGACTTGGGAGACTTTTACTGGTGGGAAGGGATGAAGCGCGATATTTCGGACTTCGTTTCAAGATGCCTGACCTGTCAGCAAATCAAGGCTGAGCATCAGAGACCGGCTGGAGAGTTGCAGCCTTTACCCGTTCCTGAGTGGAAATGGGAGCAGATTTCCATAAACATTGTTGTAGATCTACCCAGGACCAGTCGGGGGTATGACTCCATTTGGGTGATTGTTGACCGGTTGACAAAATCAGCTCACTTCCTTCCAGTGAAGACCACTTTCGGTTATGCTCAGTATGCTCAGTTGTATATAGATGAGATTGTGCATTTGCACGGCGTTCCCACATGCATTGTATCTGAAAGGGGCACCCAGTTTACTAGCCGTCTTTGGCAGAAGCTTCAGGAAGTTTTGGGTTCCCGGTTGAGTTTTAGCACCGCTTTCCATCCGCAGTCCGATGGTAAGTCAGAGCGGACTATACAAACTCTAGAGGATATGCTTCGGGCATGCGTGCTTGATTTCGGTGGTAGTTGAGATCGTCAATTGCCGTTGATTGAGTTTTCCTACAACAACAGTTTTCAGGAGACTATTCAGATGGCGCCTTTCGAGGCTTTGTATGATCGAAAGTGTCGATCGCCGGTCTATTGGACCGAACTCTGTGAGAGTAGGGTTTTGGGACCCCAGCTAGTTCAGGAGACTACGGAGATGATCCAGCTGATTCAGGACAGGATGAGAGCAGCCCAGAGCAGACAGAAATCATCTGCCGACCGTCGTCATCACAGACTTGAGTTTGCAGTGGGGGATCATGTATTCCTGCGGATTTCTCCGATGAAGGGCGTTATGAGATTTGGGAGGAAGGGGAAGCTTAGTCCCCGATTCGTAGGTCCCTTCGAAATCCTTAAGCGAGTGGGTTCTGTTGCTTATCGTTTGGCGCTCCCGCCCAGTTTTCTGGATGTTCACCCCGTGTTCCATGTGTCGATGATTCGTAGATACATTCATGATCCTTCTCACATGATTCAGCACGAGACCTTTCAGCTTGAGCGCGATCTTTCGTTCACCGAGCAGCCGGTAGTTATATTGGATCGGCAGGTAAAGAAACTTCGGTCAAAGATCGTGCAATCTATGAAGGTTCTTTAGCGTAGCCCGACTAGTGAGGAGATAACTTGGGAGGCCGAGAGCGAGATGCGGAAGAAATTCCCTCATCTCTTTGAAGGTACGCTTGTATGAAATTTTAATTCGGGGACGAATTTTCTTTAAGGGGGGAGATTGTAACACCTTGGAATGCGATTAGTGTTAATTAAGCAATAATGCGGGTTTTTAAGAAAAAGTTTACCAAATTCCTCACATTTTATATCAATTAACTAATAGTTTATTATTATTTGATATGGCTTGCACACACACGTGCATGTTAATGTGAGGGTATATATTAGTGTTAACCTTGTTCAGCAACCGTAACACCTTAAGCTAGACCATTGCCAATTAACCTTTGCCTTAACCTTTTTCTAGATCTTTTGGGTAAGGAAATATTTAGTTTGGATTTGAGAGAGGTGGCTAGTGAGTCATGGTGCATTAATGGTGGCATTAATTGAGGTGAGGGAGAGAGTGAGCATAAGGAAATTATTGACCCTACACTCACCCTCCCACCCTTTAACTCTCTCACTCTCTCAATTTCTCTCACTCTTAATCATTTCTCATTATCCTCAACCCCAAACTGAAACCTCACTCCCTCTTCATAAATCTTTGCAAAAAACTTCACAAAATCCCATTTAAACACTTCAAATGTCTTGATTTAGCCACTTGGTTGCCTTGGAGCTTGGAAAGCTAGGATTTTTGAGCAAGAGTGGCTAGGTAATGATCTCTAAACTGATATTTAGGAGTTATAATGTTGTATAGCTTGTTGGTTGCTGTTTTAATCACTTAAGGTATCGTTTCATGCAAAAACCGTATTTTTAGTGTCAATTTTGAGTCTCTGAGATCTGCTGTAGAACCAGGTATTTTCTGGAAAAGTTCCCTTCGCGGTGACAGAGTGTTGAGATATAGAACCCACCATAAAAACCTGAGACCACCCCTCTAAAGAATGGCCGCAGATTTATTAGTTCTGGCCGCAAATTGCAGCCAGAGTGGGGGCTGGGGGTTGGGGTTTGGGCGTAGGGTCTCTATGGTTGTTTGTGGTCTCGTGGTACTTAAAACTTTTACCAATTATTTGTGTATCAAAATCTGGGACCACTTTGCTATATTCTTGTGTTTGGGTACGCGTGTTACGTGATCCGACACGGTTCGTGATCTCATGTAGCTGTTGCGCGTGGGCTGGTTTTGGTGTGTCGCTACACACGTTAGTCGTTAGACGAACACTTGTGGGTCGGATTAGAGTTGGTGCGTTGGTCAAACGTTTTGTGTGCGTGGTATTGATCGCTTTGTGAGATTCACACTGGTTATGTTTTGTGTTAATAGGATCGCAGGCGGAGACTTCGGATGCTGCGAAGAAAGGGAAGCAGGTGATTGGATTTACCTAGCCTGCGATTGTCGGTGAGTAGATTTTAACATCTACGGGGAATTCGCCCGCATGGCGTTATGCGTCTGGGCTAGATATGATATGATATTAGCCGCATGTTATATTGCACATATAGAGATTTCGCATAACGCTTCATTGCATATTATTACTTGTTGTGCTTGGACTTGTACCTTTTAGACACTGCACTATTATTGACGGCTCATGTTGCACGAGCACTGATTGTATGCCACTCACACTGTCAATAATTGCCATGACACGCACAACACCTATTCATACGTGATATGGTATGGTTAGGGACATTGAGACATTGATTCATATTTCATTGTGCATATGGCACATAGCATACCTGTATACCTACATGCTTACACATATGCCTTGCCATGACTACATGCTAGCTACACATATACCTGGAGGGTATTGTATTATTATTGACATGTAGATACACATACATAGCTTGTTATAGCTATACATATATCTGGAGGGTATTACATCATTATTGATAGGTAGATACACATATCTTGCTATACCGATATGGTTACACATACCTGGTTATAGCTACATGTTCACCTTTATATGATGTTGCGTTTGGTTTCGGAGAATTTGGAACCCCATGATATATTCAATAACTTGTTGCAGTTAAATAGCAGACTTCCTTTATATGCTCATATTACTGTTTCGTGTTGCATATATTTCATTTCATGGATTTCCCATTGATATATAATGTTTCTGAATGTTACTCTTGTGTATATATATAAGTGGTATGGGACGCTTATATATATATATATATATATACATGTATATATATATATATATGTACATATATAACAGCGTCCCATACCACTGATATATATATATATATATATATATATCAGTGGTATGGGACGCTGTTATATATGTATACCTATAATATATATCATCATAATGATCTGTGCATGTATTCTTATTTATTGCGATACGAGGGGCTGATATGCTCGATACGAGGGGCTGATATGCCCGATATGAGGGCCGATGTGCCTGATATGAGGGCCGATCTGGGGCCGATTTTGAGGGAATTTGGGGATTTAGATTGTCTTGATGGACACTGTTCCGCCACGATGAGGATTCCGTGAGGATGACATGTTTTACCCCGTACTCCACATTTATTCTATATGCATTGCTTCATGTATTAGTAGTACCTGATAGAGTACCTTTCATGACTGTTGCATATACATATTGTCATACTTATGTTATCAGATTACCTGTGATATATTATCGCTATTAGTTCATACTTGTGATTACTGAATGATGTTATTTACTATTCACGAGTTGGCAACTCACCCCCGTTGTGCCGCAGGGTTTTTCAAGTCTGATCATCAGAATGGTCACGACAGGGTGCCTTGTTATCTCTACTTTTGCGGATACCGCTACGGTTGGCTGTGAGGCCATTTGCTTTAGGTGGGTTGAGCTTATTCGATATTGTACATTGTATATCTCTTGTATCTAGTACTTTCCATCTACCACCTTCATGTATTGACTTAGAGACGAGTTGTGAGGATCGATATTATATATTCTTATGACTCTGGATGTCGTGCTCATGTGAGCCGGCCTTTTATATATGTGGTTTATCTTTTCTTCCCTACGGCGTCATATATCTGTTGCGGTGGTTGTTCCGCTGTTGGGCGAGATTTGCTCCCGTTTGGGAATGCTTTATTTTTATCTTATATTTGTATCCGTTTCGGGGCTAGTTTTTACAAAGGAGCTGCTGCCGAAATTTTTATGAAAAACAAACTTAAGTTTAAAAGTTTTTGCATCGAGATTTTAAAAGTGATATATCTTTCTTTCTTGTAA
The DNA here is from genome assembly GCA_030015575.1 of Agapanthus africanus. Lineage (NCBI taxonomy): Eukaryota > Viridiplantae > Streptophyta > Magnoliopsida > Asparagales > Amaryllidaceae > Agapanthus > Agapanthus africanus. The sequence goes on from JASDDO010000029.1 coordinate 286,804,103, forward strand.
TGGTTTAGATTGCTGGGTTTTCGGCTTACTTAATTGCGTTACACCTGTTGACGTTACGTAGTTTAAGTGCCGGTCATGTGCCCAATTTTGGGTCGTGGCAGGTGCGGCCGTCTGCTAAAGTTTCCGACGAGCATTCGATCAGGTTATTGGGAATCTAGTTGAATTACCCGACATGTTATTGGAAAGTGTTTTCAATATCGAGACTAAAATGCAGGGTTTATAATTGTTAGGCATGTGATGTCTAAGGAATTCATTTGGTTGGGCTTGAAATCCAAAGTATGTGATACATTGGGTTTATGATTTCTAAAGTGGTTGCGGATTCCAACTGTTATAGTTTTTCACTTTCTTTTCTGCGACCGTAAGTATAATATGTGGTGTATCGCCGGTTTCGGTGCTAAATGTCAATGACAATTGGGATACGCATATTTACTTAGGTTGATGACATGTGATATTATGTGTTGCTGTGATATATTATATTGGATCGTCGTGTTTTGAATAGCCGGGGGTTTTTATGTGAGATGAGAGTTTTTCATTTTCATTCATGTAAAAGCTTGTATGTAATATTCTTTTATTGGGGCACTTCCGGATTGAGGATGATGTCACCATTGATGTATATTATTTACTTTTCCACATTACGATAGACCCAAGGAGGAGAGCACAAGTAACCGGGTTCTAGGGTCCAGTGGGAGACCATCTCGAGGAGTCGAGACCGGGTCTCCTAACTCTAGAATTGGGAGGGTTGCTTGCCGCTCTCGTAGGGATCTAGGGATGTGGGTTTGGGTATTCATCGCAACCGTGAAATCCGTGTTTTTACTGGCTTAAATAAAACACGAAATTCCTAGTATATCCAATATTTCATATATGTTCTTCTGCTGCTGATATTCTGTGATGTGATCACTTGATATGCTGAGATGATTGCTTATATTATATATATGAGATATAATAAATATTGCTGCTTTCGTTTCTTCTGTGATGCTTAGGAAGCATAAATTGATGGGACTTCATTAATGAGATTAATGAAATAAAAGAAACCTAAAGATGTTGTAGAAACTTGTTTAAAAACTGGTAGCTCTACTTCTTGCTTTGCAAAGCGGTATTCCTTGTAAAATATCCAGCACCTTATTCGATAAGGAAAGAGCCGAGATCCTTTTACCGGGAGTGACCTCTTTAGCGAAACTAGCAGATGTTACAACTCACTCGGTTTGTCTTTTGATTACTTCTATAGTTTTTGTTTTGTATAGTGGAATTTGCGAAATATCCTGCACCTTATTCGATAAGGAAAGAGCCGAGATCCCTTCACCGGGAGTGACCTCTTTAGCAAAACTAGTAAATGCCTCAAAAACACTCCTTTTCAAAATCACTCGATTCTACAACGAGATCAAATTCATTACGTAAAGGGTTTTCTTAAAAACCTGTCGTAGCCCCCCGTCATTTCAGATAAGTACTACTTAGTATTCATACTACGTTTGTTGGCCTTCGTCAAGGCGTAGTGTGCGGTAGCTACCTAGTGCTTATCTATTATAGCATGAGATGCGATTGGATTGGGATAGTCATGCGACTTTGTTGGCCTTCGTCAAGGGTCGTGCGGGTGGGTTTAATTCAATCATGAAATGTACGGGTTGAACTTGACTAGCGGCCTATGGTTTGTTGGCCTTTGTCAAGGTCATAGGAAGCTAGGGGCAAAATATTATCGGGAATTTCGAGTGTTGAAATTTGCAATGAGATTGCATACCTTCTATGAGATAGTTGGATCCCGATACCCACTGCGAGTAAGAGTTACTCCTAGGAGAGTTTTACACATTACAAATAGTCGATCAAGTAGGTGTCTAGAAAGGTGTTAACGAGGTTACGCCCCTGGGAAAATGAGGTTTATTTTAATTAGGTCCGTGCGAAAGCACGGGGAACCTCCCTCACAGTACCGACACTGGCTTGGCCGAAAGATTGGCAAACTTGTAGGGTGTAATTAATCCCGGCTAGTCTTACCTTTTAGGGTTTGAAGGAATATTTGACTAAAATAGTGGGAGCCATCCTGATTAGATAAAATAATAACCAATCTGATCTTGCAAGAGCACACGGAGAGTGTTTTCTTCTCTCCCCCTCCTGGTAGCGACTATGTCACGCCTTAATCAAGATAATAATATGGATGCATTGACTGAACATGGTTATTATACTGTGCTAGGGAACGTTGGTTCCGCTCTATCTTATAATTGTTATAAGTCCGAGCAGAAAATAGAGGAATATCTGGATTCCCATGCCACTCAATCGAAGAAAGTGCATATCGATGCATCTTCTTTGGGTGTGTTCATTACCGAGAACTGTTTCTCAGTATCCTCTATGTCCTAGGTATGAGATACCGGATCAGGATCCCACATATGTAAGAGTTATATGGGCTACAGAAAGGCAGAGAACTGAGAATAGGTGATATATCTCTAAGAGTTAGAGAATGGTGCAATTGTTGCAGCCAAATCAGTTGGCAGATATCACCTTGTATATATACACTGATTCTGAACAAATGTCATTAGATACCAAACCTGATATACAACATTACATCAGATTCTTTATTAAGTTAAAGAATAATATAATTCTGTATAGGGGATAATATTGTGAAAATTTTCCTGAATCAAGAGTTGATTGGATCAGGCACGTTATGTAATAGCATATACGTTCTAAATCAAACTACAGTTCAAAGTATCTAGAACACACACAAGAGGAGTAGTTCATAAATGAACGAATCCTTCTTGAGGCATTGTAGACTACGTCATATCAATGCGACACGACCATCTAAGTTACATAAGGATGAATATAAGAATCTGTTTGAATTTTCATCTTATGCTACTTGCCACTCTTGTCTCAAAGGTAAAGTGACCAATATCCCGTTAACTGGAAACTGAGAAAGAGTTACTGAACTCTTGGGACAGATACATGATGATGTATACGGTCCTAAGTCTACAAATTCCAAGGTTGGTTCTTCGTACTTCATTATACTCACTGATCATCTCTCGAGATTCGGACATATATTCCTGTTGAAACACAAATCTGAAACTTTTGATAAATCCAAGGAATATAAGTTTGAAGTTAAGAACCAGACGGGTAGAAGTATTAAAGTCCTTCGATGTGATCGAGGAGGAGAATACTTGCGCATGGAATTCCTGGAGTTTCTAAAAGGAGAATGTGATTCTCTCTCAGCTTACTCCTTCGAGTACACCGCAGCACAACGGTGTATCGGGGCGGAGGTATTGCACCCTATGAGATATGGTGCGCTCTATGATAAGTCTGCTGAGTTACCTGTTTTCTTTTAGGTGTTATGCACTTGAGAAGCTGCATACCTATTGAATGGGGTTCCGTCCAAATCAATGTCTACCACTACATATGAGATATGGAATGGGAAGAGACCATGTTTTAAACGAGTTAGGATATGGGGTTGTCCTGCTTAAGTTGAAAAGAAGAATCCAGACAAGCTCGAGGCAAGGTCAGATCTGTATAAGTTTGTTGGATATTCCAAACATTTGCAAGGGTATATCTTCTACCACTATGAGGAGCAAAATGTGTTTTGTTTCTCAGCATGCCACCTTTTTAGAAAAGAAATTTCTTGTGAAGAAATTTGTGGTCATGAGGGAGAACTGGAAGGAGTTCCAGCTAGACAAACTAACAGCTGATGATTTGGTGAAACCAAATGATTCAATAGTTTCCAACGAGCCTCAGTCTCTCCGTGAATCTGGTAGGGTTCCTCATCCACTTGAGAGATACTACGGTCTTCTCGGTGAAAGTGGGAGCGAGGAATGCATCATAGTAGATGATGGCCTAACTAGGTTCAAGAAGGCCATCACGAGTGGCAACTCCGTGAAAAGGCTGGATGCTATGCGATCAAAGATGGAATCCATGTACACCAACAAAGTATGACTTTGCATGTTGCACCTGAAGGGGTAAAACCCATTGAGAGCAAATAGATCTTGAGAAGATTCTTGGTATAGATGGAAAAGTTGAGACTTTCAAAGCTATGCTTAAGTCCATCAGGATCAATGCAAGCATCGCGGAGTTAGAACATCTGTTTTGATGTGGTAGTCAAAGAGTTTGACTTCATCAAAATGGTAGATGAACCTTATATATACAAGAAGGTTGCAGAGAGTAAGGTTGTCTTCCACGTATTGTACGTAGATGATATACTCTTGATAGGAAATGGTTTCCTATGCTACACTCGGTCAAGCTCCTCTTATCACGAGGCTCAATAGAAGATCTGGATGATACCTACTACATCTTGTGGATTATGATCTATGGTGATAGATCTAAGTGGATGTTGGGAGGTCCCAAATCCAGATACATTAACACCATTCTAAAGGGGTTTAGTATGGAAGATTCTAAGCGTGGTGGTTCGTCCACTTACTCAGGAATCACTCTCTCCAAAAAGATGTCTTCCAAGATTGATTTGGAGAGAGCTCGCGTGCAAGGGATACCCTATGCTTCGGCAATAAACTCTATCATGTATGCGATGTTATGTACCAGACCAGATATAGATGACTCACTAGGTGTAGTGATCAGGAATCAATCGGATCTTGGGAGAATCACTGGACAGCTGGGGAGGGCATTCTTAAGTACTTGAGAAGCACTAAATGAATGTTCTTGGTTCGAGCTTCCAGAGTGATAAGGTAGACTGAGAGTCAGTCACAGGCATTGTCTTTACCTTCAGTAGAGGGACGGTATGTTGGAAGAGTTCCAAGCTAGATACCGAGACATACTAGACGATAAAGGCTGAATACATTGCTACCAACGATGCTGCTAAAGTGGCTGTCTGGGCATTTTCTTGTTCATGAGATGAACAAGGTTCCTACCATTGAGCGTCCAATAAATGTTATTGTGACAACAATGGAGTTATGGTTTTGGCCTAGGAACGAAGGTCCCATCAGCGTTCCAGACATATTCTGAGGCAAGTATCACCTGATCAAGGAGATGGATGATCTCCAAGGGATCGAGGTCAGCAGAGAAGACACGAAGGAAACACAGCGGATCCACTCACAAAGGCCTTACCCCTAGAGAGACTTCTAAGGGATGGTTGAGTATGGGATACTACAACCACTGCTATATTGTTGGGTATTGGATACTACAACAGATGGTCTTAGTGCAAGTGGGAGATTGTTAGTTATATGTATGCCCTAGAGGCCATTACTGTGCATGCGATATATATTGTAGTGGATGCTTGGACATATATAGGGAGTACTTTCTTGCTCGACATGATAGTATGCTATCTGGTTGCACTTTATTTTAACATGTACACTTATTGTCTCTCTATTACATGTTAATAAAGCCCTTAGGATGAGTACTTGACTACCAGGATTATGATGCAGATCATACTAGTGGGGACAGGGTAGTCGGTAAGTACATCCTTTAAATGTTCCTAGTCGTGGGAGTATCGAGACAGGGGCATCGATACTCCGGAGTAGACTAGCGTATATGCTTCTCGACCCATGTGATGATCGATGGATGATCCCACATCTATTGGTGTTTGACATCAGAGAAGGTTGTTGGAGATAGTGCCCTCAGAGTCAATTATTGGATCACAGGCACGTGATTGTAATGATTGAGGGAGGACCTATACCGGTAGGACAGTCTTACTCATGATGATAGTATGCTATCTGGTTTATCTTTATCATCGTGTACTGCTTTAGGTGACCTTACAGGTCACTATTGCACGTTGATAAAGCCCCTAGGATTCTTGCTTGACTGCCAGCAGTATGAGGGCGATCATATACGTGGGAGCTGGGGTCTATAAGCACATCCTTAAAAGGTCCCTAGTCGTGGGAGTTTCGAGACAGGGCATCGATACTCCAGAGTAGACTAGTGTATACAGTCGAGACCCCGACGAGGGGCGGTGGCCGGTCTCACAAGCCACTGGCGTCAGTTGGTTCACCTAAGATGTAAACAGGTGCTCATTGGGTTATGAGTGCACCGGACAGGACTCGTCGGGAACATGCTAGTTGGTCTTATACCTGACGTCAGATAGCAGTTCCCTGGTGACATGTGTACAGGTTAGTTCATCGACCTGAGATCGTCATTTGTCTCGTGTAAGTTCCCACTGTGCTTTGATTACTACCCTACCACGCTCAAAGGAGACATGCAAACAGGTTTTAGTTGGGTACAGTCCCGAGCCACATGGAGGCAGTGAGCGGATCTGCAGGGGTTCGTCTCTCCCGGTATTGGGGATGAGGTCGCGCTGTGTCTAGGAGAGCCATTACACGAAGTCCTTGGCCAAGGCAGGAGATTTACTGGTAGGTATTCCAGTAGTATCTCAGGGTGTTCTGGGCTACTCTCCGACACGACTTGTACCGCTTTTGGGGGTCTGACTTTTACCAACCCTCTAGGCCCGCCATACGATGCTCATAGAAGAACGGACCGGACTGTACGGATATTTTCACTGACAGGCTCAGTAGGGTGTCAGGATAAGTTTGCTCATCGACGTCCCTTTTGGTCAATACCTGGTAGCCCGTTACGTATAGGCTAATAGCTCTGACGTGCTAGTAGTTAAATCCACAGCCAAAGTATTGACGAGTCTTTAGAGTCTCCCACAGACCGTTTTCTCAAGTTTCGGGCGAAACGCTGTAGAGGCCGTATAGAGATATGGCAGGGTTCAATCAGATACGCGCGGTATTGCACGGATCGTGATCGGACGGATTTTACTAGCGGGCTTTGGTTTAAGCCGGATCATAGTATTGTACAGTATAGATTTTGTCTCTTTGCATTTGTATTCGGTCGGAATACAAATGCGGGTATGTATATACAGTCGCGGGGTTTTCCTGTAATTTATTACGGGATTAGTTTTCTGAAGTTCCCAGTTTGCATTCCGTTCCGGCCAGTTTTCCTTTGTTCCTTCACGGCTGGATTTTTCACATGGAGGGGCTAATTTGCAGTTGTGCAAATTAGTATTTGTGGAGGGGGGTCATTTGAAATTGGAGGCATCATGATGGTTCTTGAATCATTAGATTCTTTTTGAGTCTATTCCTTTGCATTTATGAGATGGGCTTTGTGAAAGATGTGGGTTGATGTTGGTGTGACTTTTTTCTCATTATCACACATTATTCTCTTCTTGCATTATTGATTCCTTTTTTCCCTCCACCATATTCATGGCCGGCCACACACTTGGGGAGAGAGGGAAATTTGATTTTGTGGTGGTGGGAAAAACATACATCTCATTCTTTGCTTGCCAAAATTCCAAACCTTTCTCCATTGTTCATTCTCTACTCCACATCCATACAAGGCAACTTTACCCCATTGAGACAAAGTGATTCTACATTAGCCTACAGTATTTCTTGGGCACGTCGGCTTGCCAACTTCGTGCCTGCGTTGCCTCGGTCCAGGGGTAGGAGCCCGTAAAAGAACCCGGTGATGTGGTGCCCGTTCCAACGAGGAGCTGAAGACCGGAGATTCCGTGAGGAGATCGGAGTGGAGGCCGAAGACCGAAGGACACGGATCGCTCGGTATAGCATTCTACCCTTTCTCGTATTTGCTAGAGTTAGGTTAATGGCCCGATCCGGGATTTTTGTGCGCGGTGGTGCCGGTTTCTAGTGTTTAGAAAAGTTTCGTTTCCGCATTCCGGCGTCGGATTGACGGCCGGGGCGCCGCCATGCACTTACAAAGGTATACAGGTGCTCAGTGGAGACTGGGTACACTGGACGGACTTGCCGAGAACTCCTAGATGGTATTAAACCTATCGTCGGATAGCAGTTCTCTGGTGATACTGGTACATGTTAGTCTGTAGACCCAAGATCTTTATAGAGTCTTGTGTGATTTCCACTGTGCTTTGATTTTCACCATACCACGGTCAAGAGATCGTGCAAAAAGGTGGTTTTTGGGTACAGTCCCGAGTCACATGGAGGCAATGAGCGATAGGAGAGGTTTCGTCTTTCCCGGTATTGGGAGTTAATGTTGCGCTATGCTCGATTGGCCATAACAGGAAATCCCTGGCCAGGGTTGCTGAGATTTACTGATAAGTGTTATCAGTAGTTTCTCAAACAGTTACGGACCTTACATCGGCATGACTTATTAGGCTATTGGGGTTTGACGTTATACCACCCCAGGATGTGATATGCGACATATCAGACTAAGAGACTGGACTGAACGATAGTGTTATTGATTGGATTCGTAGGAGTATGAGTAGGCTTGCTTGTTGTTCTTCTGATCGTTCAATACCCGGGTGGCTGTTACGTATAGCAGACCGCTTGCGGCTTGTGGGTGTTTGATATGATCATCACCTACTGCCGGCGTATTGACGAGTCTTCAGAGTCCTACACAGAGGTTTCCTGGTTCATGCGAAACGAAATAGGAGCACATATGTGATATGTGCGGGACCGAGATTAATGCGAGTATGTGATATCGCATTCTATTCTCGCGACTTGTGACATTGGTCGGTTATATGTGATATAACCGGGTTATCGGATTAAGTGTTGATTCGATAAGTTGTTGCATTTGATATTAGTCGGTTATACAGGATATAACCGAATTATTAAATCAAGTGTTGATTTAATAATTTAATGTATAATTATATATTTGATATATTACATTACATTAGCTAATATTTGCTCACTTATGATTTCTTTTCTCACTTGATTGTACACATAGTATATATGTGATATATATTTGTGTACATGTTTTGTGTCATGCTTGATGATACATGCTTCTTGGATGTGTGTGTGATTTACATCATGCTATGTATAATATAGGGTTTATATTTATCTAAGTAATTCAAAAATTGGATGGATATTTGGCATGGATACAAGCTTGTAGAAACTTATGGATTCATTGACCAAGTCTACTCTTTTGTTTCACTTGTAGATATTTGTTAACCCAACCATTATACCTTAGCCATGGTTAACCTCTACATGAGTTAGTGTGTGACACTAACTCACCCATGATTGCTATTCTCACCTCATGAGTTCATTCTTATTTCTTCACTTGAGCTTCTTCTTCCTCATGAAAAGCTTACTAGCTTTTTCCAAGGTGAGAAAATATTGTGAGAAAAAGAAAACTAAAGAGAGCCCATTTCCTACTTCATCATCCTCTACTATTAACCATTTAGTTTAGGGTGTTTGCTTCACTAATCTCACCATTAATGAAGAGGTAGCATGGGCTTGAGTCTCTTCGACGTAGATCTTCTTCGGCCTCGAAGACATTGAGCAAGTGTCTACATTTCTTCATGTGAACCCTCACAAGAGTCCGGGTCTTCACAACTCGCAGTGAAGGGACTACTACACGGAGCTTTAGAAGTGAATGATCGGTCTACAAAGGTTGTATTCTCTCATTCACTTAGATGTAAAGTGTTTATATTATGTTTCGTCGGATTTTTTAGTAACGATTTTAGGGCTAGGGTTAGCTAATATGACAATTTTGTTAAAATGGCATGAACGATACCTCCCGAAACCTTGCTGCCGTGCTAGACAACCCTGCACCATCAACATTAAATTCTTTAATCATTCAAATAAAAAAAAGATTACAATACCAAAAAATAAGAGAAAATTAGATACGTGGATGAAATTAAAATTGAAACACTGCAAAAGTAAAATTATTCACTTTTTGGTTGAAATGAACGGAAAGACCAAAAGTAAAATCTTTGTTGTTTTTGCTAGAATCAATATACCTATGATCAATAGCAACCAGTTGATTATCCACAAAGTATGATACAACCCAACAAGAAGACAATAGATATCTCAAATAAGTAATTAGATACTAATATCTCAGCTAACAAGTTAGATTCTGAAGGCAAGTAGACATATATCTCAGCTAACTAGTTAGATATTGTACGTAATTAATATCTCAGCTGACTACATACATATTGTAGACAAGTAGACAAATATCTCAGCTAATTAGATACTGCAGACAAGTAGACAGAAATCTCAGTTAACTATTTTGAAGGGAAAAGAGAACATGTGATGTAGGGGAGGGTATTTTAGGGAATCCATCTAAAAAAGAAAGTCCAAGGTTCCATACAAGTCTGCAATCAAAGTGGATTTCATGTGGGAGGGGTTGTTGAAAAAGTATTAATTTATTAGGGGGTTTTAGACAAGTGGTTTTTGCTGAGGGGTTTTTGGTAATTTGCCCAAAAAATCTAGCATTTCGAAACTAACATTTTGAAAATCAGATGAGTAGAATTTGATAAATTTGTAAAAGTGTGTTAGTTACAATTTATTTGATGTATTTTAAATTAGAGTGTTGTTCCTACCTTCTAATTGAACGGTTATAATTAAATATTTAAAAGCTTCATACAAAATTATAGCAGAAACATATCTAAAAATGCGATTTTCATGTTCACCCATAACCTATTCCTAACCTAACCCTTTATAAGATTCTCAAGACCCTCAATGGTCTCCACCATCAATTAATACCTAAAACCGTCCAACTGGAGTTATCATTATAATAGTAAAGATTAACACCGTGTTTAGATTAGTTGGTGCTAATTTCTTCTCCAATATGAGAGTTTGCGCGTTCGATTCTTCAAAGAGAAACTTATAATAGTGAGAAGTTGGTAAAACATGAGAGCTGGATTTGTGTTTGTTTGGATTTTAGTCGTATGGCCGTGATGATTTAATAATAGCAGGCAGATGTTCATGAATTGGGCCTTGGCCTTTTAATTTATTAGGCATGCATTTCACGTGCGGAGTTTCCTATGTTTCCTCCACATGCAACCACCCATTGTCTGTGAATAAAGGCCATGGTATTTGGTCATGAGTCAGAATTGGCACAGTGAGAGAGCCAGTCACCTCTCTCTCTCTCTCTCACCAAACTTTTTGAGGAAAATTCCACCCAACCCATTCTTTCTTTAAGCAACAACAACAAACCCTAGAAAAAAATCACACCCACCATTTTTGGGTATCTTGGGTATTTTTTTGGCAATGGATTTCTTGGAATCTCAAAGCAGTGTTCAAATCATTGGGATTGCTGTGGCTGTGACTGCTGCTGGAATTGGGGCTGCCTATTTGTATTTCAGCAAGAAATCAAAGGGTATAGGTTTATGCCTTGGATCCTATATTTCTTAATTTTTGTTTGCATTTAATTAGCTGGTGATTGCTTCTGCAAATTCTATGTTCAGTAGTTTTAATTTTTGAAATTTTTTGATTATTGCAACCAATGGCTGGGTGGTTTATGGAGTTCTGAGAATTGGCTTGTGCTCAAAATGCAAGGATTGGTATTTTATTTTTTCCCCTTTTCATGCACAATGTTGTGGTTTGTGGTTTGAATAGATTGTTTTGTGTCCAGAAAGAATCAGATAGGTAGATGTTATCCTTTGTGTTCTATAAGAGTCAAGCCAGATGGAAAGGAGGCTTGTTTTGGAGAATCTCTCGAATAACTTCTTCGTTATTGTTAGAATAGCCGTAGTGTTCATGGGTTTATTATATGTAATTAGATACTTAATAGGGGTGTAATAGCAAAATGGATTTGCCTATATAAAGAGGAGGATTAGCCTTAGGCCAATATATGCATTACATTTCCCTAATCACTCTCTCTTATCTCTAACATGGTATCAGGAACCACCCATTTTATCAGATCTAATCTACACCATCCATCTTATCATCATCATCAGAAGTCTAATCCTAGCACTGTAGCCGCCTCCATCTACCTTGTTCACCCACGCCGACCCTCACCGCCCCCCAGGCACCCTCGATGAGGCGGATCGACAACAAACAAGGAGGATCGAAGCCTCTCCAAGCGTTGTCGACCTCAGATTTGCAAGAAATGAGTTCGAAATGGTGGTTGGGTTTGATTTGATGTCTGAGCCTCGTGAATGGAGTCGATCTGCTGATTCGAAGTTACTGGTAGTAGTTCTTGGTGCTTCAAGCTTGAGTTCTTCGACTTGATTTGGTTTTTAGAGTTTTTGGTCGACTTGACCTCGATTTGAAGCAAATTTTTGGTATTTTTTTTTGATGATTTGAGATAGTCTTCTTGCTGATTTTGGAGATTCCTTATGGATTTGAAGGTTTCTTGCTGGATCGATTAGTTCTTGGTCGTTTTCCCTATGTTGGTGGTTGTTTGGTGGTGTTGGTGGCTGTTTGGAAGGGATTTCTCAGGTTTTCTCGTTGTTTGAGGCTAACTTGAGGTAATTTCTCATATTTTTTAAGTCGATCTTTGCTATTTTCATTCTGAGTTGTTTGATTGCTTGCTTTGGTGGGGATTTGGAGGTTATTGGATCATGGATCGAATATTAGAGCAGTCGATCACTATAGTTTGAGTAGGGTCGTTTATCGATTCTTTTCTTTATTTGATTAGAGTAGTTCTCTGCTTGCTCTTGGTTGAGAAGTGGTTCTTGGATTCTTAGAGATGGAGAGCAAATCAGAGAGTAAACTAATCCCTTCCACCGATATTTTAGCCACCAAGATGGTGGACTTCAAGCTTGATGATCAGAATTTCCATAGTTGGAAACTAATAGTGGATAGATATGTCAAGGGGTGGAAGAAGGGCGATCACTTGACGAAGTTTCTTCCTGATCCAGTTACCGCCGATTGGGAGGAGGATTATACACAACTTAGCCATCTCATGCTTGGCTCGATGGAGCGACGGATCATGGATGTGTTTGTTCACTTGGGACCAGTGAAGGCGATTTGGGATTAGCTTCACGAGCTCTATTCATCGCAGCAGAGCCTCTCGAAGGCTTATGATTTGATGCATTAGCTGTACAAAATTCAGCAAGGAGCTCGCTCACCGCACCAGTATTACTCAGAGTTTCGTCGTCTTGCTCAGCTGGTCTTGAGTTGTTCTCAATCACTTATGATGTTGTGGAGATGAGGAGGCGACATGAGGCTTTTCTTGTGATCATTTTTCTTGGTGGACTACGGCCCGAGTATCAGTCTGCATGTTTGGCCTTACTTGGGAAGACATATATTACTCTTACAGCCACGTATCATACGCTCCACCAAATATTTCAGTTGAAGATTACCGATGAGCAGCTTGCCTCTGGTGAGCACAGTGCACTTATTAGGTTGGAGAGTTCTCCCACATATTACTCTCCACGAAGGAGAGGGAGCGTGTCACGCCCCGCTTCCCAGAGTACGCTAAGATAGGCACGTGACATAGCCAACCATGCTACCTGTGGATAGGAAAAATCCTTCCACAGTCACATTACGGCTGTAGAGATATCAAGATCAGGAAAGTAAACTAAACTATTTAGTACATGTCCATAAACCAGAGTAAAAGAGTCCAGAATTTACAATGTGCGGAAGCCAAAAGATACAATAAAGGAAACACCTGGAAGTGAAACTACATACCGACAGGAACTTCACCGCTCAGTCTAACAACGACAATACTCCTAATCAGTCTGCAACAAGGTAGAAGAATCTGGGCCATGCAAAACCCAGACGTCAGCGCGTCATGTCATCAAGTAATAAAATATAAACAGGGTAACAGGCAATGCAAATATAATCATGAATGAAAAGCAGGTGTAACAGTAATGTAAATCAGGACAGTGAAGGGTAGTGTGCAGTGAGTAAACTGAACTGTTCTATTAGGTTATCTACTCTCAAGTCTTTGAAATCAATTTGATGAATCATCGATGTAACTCAATAGTATCCCGTGCATGCCCGTGACCACGGTCTACAGACTCTCGGGCTGAAACCGAGACGTGCCGCTAGGCAGTAAAAGGTAGCAGGTACAGACGAGTGATGTCATCATCATCACTCCGGGCCTGGCCTAGCCCATAAGACTGATCAGAACAGGTATCGAACTGTTGAGTTACAAGTCAGGTTTCATCATTGATTTCCCCATACCCCTAAGCTATGAGTGTTCAAGTCAGGTATTCAGTAATCGAGCACTAATGCCAACACAGAATCAGGTAAGAGCAGGTTTGTCTGGATAGACAACAGGAACGGTCCATGAGGACTACATGTCAGGTTAGTTGGCATTAGACACAAGATCAGGTAACGGGTCAAGCCATGGTACATCAGGTCAAACCAGGTAATGTATAAAGGTGTTATGTCATGTCAGGAGTGTACGGTACTATGTCATATCAAGTAGGCAGTGCATCAGGTCAAGTCAGGTAGTGCACATATATCAAGTCATGTCAAGTAGTGGTGTATCAGGTATCAAGTGAAGCAGTGGTATGTCAGGTCATAACAGGTAGTGCACATGTGTCAAGCGGATGCTCATACTAAAACTGTAGCAAGTACGGATGCACGGTAAAGCATGGATGCACAAATATTTATCAGGGATTACATCATGACTATATAGGATGCACAAGATCAAGTATGGGATACCAATGTAACAGTAAAATGAAATAATATGGTCTCGGCGTGCAACCAGATATGTAATAAATCGTACGGATACAGACGGATACTATAAAATTGTAAATCGGTAAAATTTGCTGAATATTAAAACATAAGCACTATTATTTATTTAAATAGATATTGATATAATAATATTAACATGGATAACATATTCAAGCCGATTAATAACTATAAAAGTGGTATTGATTAAGCATGCACAAGAAAGTTCCGTTCAGAAATTCAGCGTCACCCTGATTTGTAAAATAGCTTAAAAATAACAAACGTTCTCCAAAAGGGACGTGCCTTATACCAAAACAAAGATAATTCAATAAGGTTTTCATTTTTATAAGTATAAACATCTCAGGTTGTCCCTACAAAAAGTTATGAATACCCGAAATTGAAAGTTTGCTGCTGGAATTTCCCTGGACAGCAGTTTAAAGACATTCATTTGCATTTTACGTTATTTAAAAAATTTATTTTGTAAGTAAATATTTCATAAAGTTATAGTATTCTGAGTTAGCTTCGTAACGAACTAAAGAACGTATACTAATGATTTTTCTATGATTTATAATGAATTTTATAAGGTAAGGTGTACAGTAAATTTCAGATTTGACGTATCCGTTTTGCAACGACGTTCATGTGTAAACTATAATATTTTCAAATGTATAATATTATAAAATGCAGATTATAAACTAATTACAGATAATAATAAGAAATATTATGACGATATATATTTTAAATGATATGGATGCAGTATAATGTAATCTAGTATGTCACAAGATAAGTTTTCATGATCTAGATTTAAAATGATATAAACGGATGCAAACGGAACATCGAAATGTTATAAACTTAAACATGGGGTACTAGATTTAAACTATAGGTATGGTATTTATTTAAATAGGTATAAAATGAATTATATAGCATGTAGTAAGATTAACTTGTCTAGACGGAATAAGAACGGATGTGTATGGAACGTCCTTTGTCGGCGAAATGTCGCAACGCGCGTACGGTACACGGAACGGTTCCAAACAACGCACGAGGGTGATCACGCAAGTCAGGTACGTTCACTGGATCACTCGTATCGTCAGCGACGAGCACGGTTCCGGCGGTGATCACCGGAATCAAGAAACAAGATCAAGAAAAAGAAAGAAGAAAGAAGAAGTAAGAAGAAGAGGATGTGTATTAAATAAAGAAAGAAAAATTAAATAAAAAAAAAATATATATATATGTATATATATAAATAGATAAATGCAGAGGAGAGAGAGAAAGGGGTTGTTGGTTTGTTAGAAAATTATATTTAAAATTTTAAAAGATTTTTAGATTTAAAATTTTAGATAAGAGGTTTCAGTTTGTTAAAGAAATCGTATGAAAATATTTAAACTAAATTTTAAAATTAAATAAATTGAATTTTGGCGGGATACAAAAATATTTCAAAACGCACCTGGGTCGGGTCTAAAAATTCAGATTTAAAATACGAAAAATATGTGCGACTTTCAAAATTCAAAATGAATGCTCAGGTAACGAAAATGCATACCCCAAGAACGGATGCACGTACATGCGCGTAGCCATCCAAACACGTCCGTTTTACTGAACGGGACGATAACAAGATGCGCGGATGCTACCACGGGGTTAGGGGTATCATGCAGGCTATGAAATGCAATTTTAAATTATTTTACATGATCTAAAATGTTATATGGTGAAGATGCAATGCCAGGTAAAATGCTAGTATGCGGTATACATGAGATGCACGTGTCTCTGTAACAAGTCAGGTTAATTAATAAATATGAATCAAACAGGTTCAAACAAGCGGGTCGGGTCGAATGCAATGTAAAATGTAAAAATACCATTCGCATCCAAAACCCGTTAAATCAAGAAAATACCACAGATAAGTAAATACGGGAACTGGAATTGGTATAAATGAACTCGGGTGTTACAGAGCGGGTCGTGTAGGCGGTAGAGTCGGAGGCAGAGGCCGATGAGACTCGTTTTTGTGACTATTGCCATCGACGTATTCGCAATACTTGTTGGAAGCTGAATGGGAGACCTAGCCCTGCTATCCGTGCTCAAGTTGGGACCTCATCTTTTGCATCCTCTGCTACATTGACGGATTCGGTGTCATCCGATAGTTCCGTCAAGTCCATGAAGGAGAAGATTGCTCGATTGGGATTTCTTGTGATTTCGTCATTTTTGAATAGCCAGACTGGATCAGCTATACCTCGGTATACAACTTTAACCATTTTGGGTCTCTTGGGAGGTAACCATTCAGTTTTTATTACTTTGACTTCTGTATGTCGTCCTTGGGTGATCTGTTGGATATAGGTGCTCTCAAGTAAATTATTGTAATTGAAAGAGGACCTATACGAGAGAACAATCTTACTCGAGATGATAGTATGCTATCTGGTTTGTCTTTATTTTTCATGTGATGCGTTTATTTATTATCACGTATTGTTTAGACATGAGATAAAGTCCTTAGGATTTTGCTTGACTACCAGGACGGCGATAGAGATTATACTAGTGGGGCCTGGATAGTCGATAAGCACATCCTTAAATGTTCTTAGTCGTAGGAGTATTGAGAATGGGCATCGGTACTCCAGATTAGACCAGTGTGTACGTTTCCTGATCCGGTTGGAGTGCGATAGCTGGTCCCATAGCTTTTGGTGTTTGACACCGAGGATTATATACATGTGTTCATTGGATGAGTTATACTGGACGGACTCACCGAGAACTTCTAGTTGGTAATATACCAATGTCAGGTAGCAGTTCTCTGGTGACATAAGTACATAGTAGTTCCTAAGACCTGTGATCGCCATAATGTCTCGTGTATTCCCACTGACTTCTACCTTACCATGTGTCACGTCCCGCTTTCCAGAGTGCGCTAAGATCGGCACGTGACAGAGCCAGCCATGCTACCTGTGGTTAGGAAACACCACTCCACAGTCACATTACGGCTGTCCATAGGATATCAAGAACAGGAAAATATAAAACTATCTAATACATGTCCATCTGCCAGAATAAACGAGTCAAGAAATAATATGCGGAAGCAATACAATCCAATAAACAATAACATCTGGTAGTACGTCCCAATATGGACTCACATCAGAAAATAAAGTACGGAAATAAAACTAAATTAAATACTAACACGATCCTCACTGTCCGGCCTGACGGCGGAAATACTCCTGATCAGCCTGCGAAAGAGGATCTGGGCCATGCAGAAACCAGACGTCAGTGCGTCGTAATATCAATAATAATAAAACGAACAGGATACACGAGATATGCAGATGAATATAAACGATGACATGAATACAACCAGTAAGCATGGATACGCAACAGTGAAGTGTATACATGCAGGTGAAGTGCAGTGAGTAATCTAAACTATACTACTGGGTTATCTATTCTAAAGTCTTCGAAATTAATTAATGTAATCCTCATCGTAACCCATCGGTCTATGTTCTAAACTATACTGCTGGTTCATTCCACACGGGACCACAATAACAGGATTATTCCGTAACGCCCGGAAAAATGGCAAACAATATAATAACCCTTTGAGTTACGTTCGGTTACATTCTTGATTTCCCCTTACCCCTAAGGTTATGTGTTCAAGTCAGGTATTGCCAATCGATATCTAATTCCAACACAGGATCAATCAGGTACATGTCTTGTCTATACAGACAACAGTAACGTCTATCGGGACAACAAGTCAGGGTTGTCGGCATTAGTAACAGGATCAGGTATCAAGTTAAGCAGTGGTGTATCAGGTCATGTCAGGGTGCACAGAGTATCAAATGGATACCCAACAGTAAAATGTAACAAGTATCGAATCACGGTAAAAGCACAGATGCACGAATGGAAATCAGCGATAACATATAATGAGTCCATGAGTCGTATAATGCATACTAGCAGGTATGGTAAATGAATCTAGCAGTAACATGAAGCAATCAGGTTCCGGCATGCAACTAAATATAATAAATGATACGGGTATCGTAAAACAGTAAAACTATAATATGGGATGCATAACTAAACAATATGCAGTATTATTATTCGCATGAATGTAAAATACAGTAGTATAGCATGTAGCAATATAAACTTGCCTGAACGGATCTCACGTACGCTGCGTCCTGTAGGGTTCCTAGGCATCCTCAAGAGGTCTCACAAGGCATCAACCATGCCCGTTTCAAATTTTACGGTGCCGAGAAACTCTAGACTACGGATCGTTTGCTAGATGTCTAGGCGAAAAACTAACTAGTTAACACTTAACTAAAAGTTTAACGGAAATACAACCTTTGTAGATCCGGTGCTCCACCTCCATAGCTCCGCAACGAAGTCCTCTCCGCTGTCCAAAAAGAATCCGGGCTCTAGCGTCGACTTCATCGAAGAATAAGCGAGCTAGGTCGTCGATGTCCATGCCGAAGATGATCTACGTCGAGTCATCGCTAGATCAAGCTCCACCTTCACCAAGCCTTGAAAACTTGTGAAGGAAACACATTCTACTACTTGGCAAGAGGTAGAGGATGAAGAAATAGGAAGTGGGTAGACTTTAGAATTGGATTTCTCACTCTAATTCATCAATCACCATTGATGAAGTAAGCATTTTCTTCTTGAAGTGAAGAAGAAGAAGATGATAATAGTTATGATAAGTTATTTTAAAATCAATAGAAAATCAAAACTTATCATAATGTTAACTATAGTCAAGTGTAGAGAATGAATCATGGTTAGTGGGAATGGTTAGGGTTAAGGATGAGATAAGAATGGTTGACTTGATGAAAGCTTCAACTAAACTCCAAAAAAGCCACCATTCTTTTCTCTTTTCCATTTAATTTCCAAAATGAAATGGATAAATAAATAAGTGAATAAAACAAAACCCTAACCATAATCATGTAACCATGGTTTGATCTTTACACAAAAACCCTAGCATAACATGTATCATCAAACATGATACAATCAAGTGCACAAAAGTATATCACATATACAATGTGTACAATCGAGTGAGAAAATCCATTTAAAGTGAACCGATACTAGTTAATGCAAAGTAGTATATCAAATATATAATTATGCATCAAATCATTAAATCAACACTTGATTCAATGATCCGGTCATGTCGCACACAACCGACTAGTATTCAATGTATCGGCTTATCGATTCAACGCTTGAATCGATAACTAGGTTATATCGCATACAACCATCCGACACATTGATCGCGAGAATGGAATACGGTATCACATACACGCATTATTCTCGGTCCCGCACATATCTCATATGCGCTCCTATTTCGTTTCGCTTGAGCCAGGAAACCTCTGTGTAGGACTCTAAAGACTCGTCAATACGCCGGCAGCGGATGATGATCATATCAAACATCCACAAGCCGCAAGTGGTCTGCTAAACGTAACGGCCACCCGGGTATTGAGCGATCTGAAGATCGACGAGCAAGCCTGCTCACACTCCAGTGAATCCAACCAGTAACACTACCGTACAGTCCGGTCTGTTCGTCTGATATGTCGCATATCTCGCCTAGGGGTGGTAAACGTCAGACCCCAATAGCTCGATAAGTCATGCCGACGTAGGGTCCATAACATTCGTGAAACTACTGATAACACTTACCAGTATATCACTGCAACCCTGGCCAGGGATTTCCTGTTATGGCCAGTCGAGCATAGCACAACATCAACCCCCAATACCGGGGGAGACGAATCCCCTCCTATCGCTCATTGCCTCCATGTGAATCGGGACTGTACCCAAAAACCACCTGTTTGCACGACTCAGTAAAGCCGTGGTAGGGTGGAAATCAAAGCACAGTAGGAGACACACAAGACTTTATGACGATCTCGGGTCAACAGACTAAGCTGTACCAGTGTCACCAGAGAACTGCCATCTGACGTGAGGTATAATACCATCTGGGAGTTCTCGGCGAGTCCGTTCAGTGTACCCAGTCTCCACTGAGCACCCGCATATCATCTTCGATGTCAAACACCAATGGATATGGGATCATCCATCGCCCATCGCATGGGTCGAGAAGATATGCGCTAGTCTACTCTGGAATATCGATGCCCCGTCTCGATATTCCCACGACTAGGAACAATGAAGGATGTACTCATTGACTACCCAGGCCCCACTAGTATGATCTACATCATAGTCCTGGAAGTCGAGTATACATCCTAAGGGCTTTATCAACATATAATCAGAGAGACAGAAAGTATACATGTTAAGATAAAGTGCAACCAGATAGCGTACTATCATGTCGAGCAAGAAAGTCCTTCCTATATATGTCCCAGCATCCACTACAATATACATCCAATGTACAGTAATGGCCTCTAGGGCATACATATAACTAACAATCTCCCACTTGCACTAGGGCCAACTGTAGCAGTGGTTGCAGTATCACATACTCAACCATCCCCTAAATTGTCTCTCTTTGGGAAAAGGCCTTCGTGTGTGGATCCGCCGTGTTGTCCTCTGAGTCTACTCTCCTAACCTCAATCACCCTGGAGATCAACTATCTCCATGATCAGGTGATGCTGCCTCAGAATTTGTCTGGGTCACTGATGGGACCAGGGTTCCAGGGCCGAAGCCACCCTCCCATTGTCATACAATGGCAGGAACCTAGTTCATCTCATGAACCAATATACACCCAAACTTCCTCTTTGGTAGTATCTTCAATAGCGATGTTACCAGCCTTTATCGTCTAGTTTGTCACGGTATCTAGCTTGGAAATCTTCCAACATACCGTCCCTTTACTGAGGGTAAAGACAATGCCTGTGACTGACATTCAGTCGTCTTTATCACTCTGGAACCCTTCCAGTGATTCTCCCCAGGATCGATTGATACCATCTCACTATACTTAGTGAGAACCCTAATATCCCTTTAGATCTATCTCATAGGTCCAAATCTCAGGATTTAGGAGGTATCATCTTTATCCTATTTGGAGAATCATTGTGATAATAGGAGATTGATCGATCGTAGCATAGGAAACTCCTTCCCTAACAAGAGTATGTCATCCACGTACTCTACGAGGATCGTCACCATACTCCCTACTACCCTTTTGTTTATACAAGGTTCATCTACCATTTCGATGATGTCAACTTCTTTGACTAATCCATCAAAACAGACGTTCCAACTCCGCGATGCCTGCTTCATTATGTAAAGCAACTTGCACACGTTTCCGCTGCTCCCACTGTTTACGAAAACCTCTGGCTGTGTTCTTATAGACGTGCTCTTCTAAATCAGTATTTAGAAAAGCAGTCATGGCACCCAACCGCCAGATATCGTAGTCATGGTATGTAGCCGTGGTAAGTAGGATCTGGACAGACTTAAGCATAGCTACTGGAAAAAGGTTTCATCATTATCCACGCCTGGTCGATGACGAAAACCTTTAACAGGTCTAGCTTTGAAAGTCTCAACTTTTCCATCTAAACCAAGTAATCTTCTCAAGATCTACTTGCTTCTGATGGGGATTTAACCCTTCAGATATAGCAGCTAAAGTCCATACTTTACTGTTGTACATGGATTCCATCTCAGATCGCTAAGCATCCAGCCATTCTTTCAGAGTCCTTACTCTCGATGGCCTGCTCGAAACTAGTTGGGTCATCATCTCATGATGCAATCTTAGCTCCCACTGTCATCGAGAAACCGAGGTATCTCTCAGGTGGGTGAGGAACCCTACTAGATCGGCGGAGAGGATGAGGTTCGTCGGGAACTATAGAATCTTATGGTTCTGTCAAATCATCAACTGCAGTTTTGTATAGCTGGAACCTTTCCAGTTCTACAGAACTGATCCTGCCTCGATCTTGTCCGGATTTTGCTTTAAACATAGGCCGGACAACCCCAAATCTTAACTCGCTTAAGAGATGGGTTCTTCCCATACCATATCTTATATGGAGTGGTAGGCAGTGATTTGATTCAAACCTAATTCAATAGGTATGTAGCTTCTCAAGTGCATAACCCCAAAAGGAAATAGGTAACTCAGTAATACTCATCATAGAGCACACCATATCTAATATTGTGCAATTGCTCCGCCCTGATACACCGTTTTGCTGTGGTGTATTCAGAGGAGTAACACTGAGAGAAAATCTCATTTTCTTTTAGAATAGTCCAGGAATGCTATGCACAAGTATTCTCCTCCCTGATATCATCATAGGACATAATACTTATACCCGTTTTTTGGTTCTCTACTTCCTACTTATATTCTGTGAATACCTCAAAAGGTTCGGACTTATATTTCAACAGGAATATATGACTAAATCTTGAGAGATTATCAGAGAATATAATGAAGTATAAAGAACCAGTCCTGGCATGTGTAGACAGGAGACATTGTATACATCATCATGTATCAGTCCCAAGAGTTTGCTAACTCTTTCTCTGCTTCCAGTAAACAGAGCTAGTGTCATTATATCTTTGTGACATGACTGGCAGGTTTCACAAGACGTAAATTCAAACTGATTTAAATATGCATCTAAAATGTAACTTCAGCCAGTCGGGTCGCATTGATATGACCTAGTCTACAATGCCTCAAGAACGAATCGTTCATTCTTGAACTCTTCCTCTTGTGTGTGTTCTGTGTACAAAGCACTGTAGTTTGATTTAGAACGTCAATGCTTTTAGATAACGTGCCTGAACCGATCAACTTTTGATATAGGAAATGTTCAAAACATTATCCATCAATACAAAATTATATCCTTTCTTTACTAATAAAGAGACTGATATGATTTTGTATATCAGGTTCGGTATCTAATAGCATTTGCTCAGAATCAATGTATTCTTAATACAGGGTGACAGTGACCAACAGACTTGGCTGCAACACTTGCCCCGTTTTCTGCCTCATGAAACTTATCACCCGTTCTCAGTTTTTCTACCTTTTTGTAGCCCTATGTAACAGATTACATATCTGGGATCCTGATCCGGTATCATATACCCAGGATTCAGAGGATACTGAGAATTAGTTCTTTATAATGAACACACCCGAAGGAGATGCATCATATGCACTGTCTTCGTTTGGGCGGCATAGGAATTCTGGTATTCCCTATTTCCTGCTCTGTCTTATAACAATTATAAGTTGGAGCGGGACCAACGTTCCCCAGCTCAGAATAACAAGCGGGTTCGGTCAATACATCCATATTATTATCTTGATTAAGGCGTGATATGGTCTCTACCAGGAGAGAGAGAAGAAAACACTCTGCGTGCGCTCTTGCAAGATCAGATTGGTTATGTATTTTATCTAATCAGGATGGCTCCCACTGTTTTTATCAAATCTTCCTTCAAACCCTAAAAGGAAAGACTAGCCGGGATTAATTACACTCTACAAGTTCGCTAATCTTTCAGCCAGGCCAGTGTCGGTACTTTGAGGGAGGTTCCCCGTGCTTTCGCACGGACCTAATTACAGTAAACCTCGTTTTCCCAGAGGCGTAACCCCGTAGACACCTTTCTAGACACCTACTTGATCGGCTAATTGTAAAGTGCAAAACTCTCTCAGGAGTAACAATTACTCGCAGTGGGTATCGGGATCCAACTATCACATAGAAGGTATGCAATCTCATTGCAAATTCCAACACTTGAAACTCCCGATAAAGGTTTTTACCCCTAGCACCTATGACCTTAACTATGGTCAACAAATCATAAGTACTAGTCAAGTTCTACCCGTCATTTCGTGATTAATTAGACCCACCCACATGACCCTTAACTAAGGTCAACAAAGTCACGCGACTGTCCTAACTAATCGCATCATATGCGGTGTAGGAAGACATCACTTAGCTACCGTACACTGTGCCTTGACTATGGTCAACAAACACAGCACGAATACTAAGTACTCTACTTCTTAAAATGACGGAGGGTTGCGAATGGTTTTTGTGAAAACCTTTAACGCTTTGAACTTGATCTCGTTGCGGAATCAAATGGTTTTAAATGGAATGTTTTTGAGGCTTTTCTAGTTTTGCTAAAGGGGTCACTCCCGGTGAAGGGATCGTCGGCCCTTTCCTCGTCGAATGAGGTGCGGGATATATCATATATATCACTGTGCAAAGCGAAAACTATAGAAGCTATCAAAAGACAAACCGAGTGATGTAGCATCTGCCAGTTATAGCTAAAGGAGTCACTCCCGGTGAAGGGATCTCGGTCCTTTCCCTATCGAATAAGGTGCAGGATGTTCTACAAGGAACACCGCGATGCAAAGCAAGAACTGTAGCTACCTGTTTTATTTTGAAATTCGATTCCACAATATCAATTAGGTTTATTTTCTTTCATTAATCTCATTAATGAATATCCCATCATTTAAGTGCACCTAACCATCACAGATAAATATAACGTACGCTTATGCCATCCGCATTCGCCTCGATGTCCCGTCTGCACCGTTAGGTTAGGTAACTAACGCCAGAGCGAGGTAGGGCTAGCGCGGGTGTAAAACATAAGCAACGTCTATATAATATATCATATATACTATAATATCTGTCATAGAACATCAGAACATCGCATGATCACAGATAAAACACAGCAGAAGAAACATATGAAATATTGGATATACTAGGACGTCCGTGTTTTCAATACGAGCCAGTATAAAACACGGATTCCACGGTCGTGATGAATAGCCAATCCCACACCCCTAGACCCCTACGAGAGCGGCAAGCAACCCTGCCAATTCTAGGGTTAGGAGACCCGGACTCGACTCCTCGAGTTGGTCTCCCACTGGACCCCAGAACCCGGTTACTTGTGCTCCCCTCCTTGGGTCTATCCTAGTGCAGAAAAGTAAATAATATACAAACGGTGACTACTTCCGCAACCTGGAAGCGCCCCAATAAAAGAATATTACATACAAGTTTTTACATGAATAAAAATGAAAAACACTTATCTCACATAAAAACCCCCGGCTATTCAAACACGACGATCCAATATAACATATCCAGCAACACATAATATCACATGTCATCAACGTAAGTAAATATGTCCATCCCAATTGTCGTTGACATATAGCAACGAAACCGGCGATATCACATATTACACTTACGGTCACAGAAAAGAAAGTGTAAAACTACAACAGTTGGAATCCGCAACCTCCATATACATCGCATGCCTAATCAAATGAAATTCTTAGACATTGCATGCCTAACAATTATAAACCCCGCATTTTAGTCTCAAAATCGAAAACACTTTTCAATATCAAGTCGGGCAATTCAACAAGATTCCCGACAGCCTGATCGAATGCTCGTCGCAAACTTCAGTAGGCGGCCGCACCCCCGATACCGGCGACGAAGTGCACCAAGGCTGAACACCACTGCCGCAAGCACCCGAACGGATGCTTTCGGCGACGGGGTTCTCCTACAGTCACTTGGTCGGGGCTATGGAGTGAGGCTGTCTATTAAGTTTACCCGGCGAGTATCCGCGTACGCTACGTGATTGCGACGGACTTTTAATCATATCAAAATTCCGTGGCAACCGATCAAGTGAGACTAAACTGCTATGTTTATAACATTCATTCAGTTATCTCATAACTTCTTGTGAATTCCAATTATTGTATCACATTCCGGATAAATAGAAAATGTTAAACTTTCCGATCGAACAATCGAACACCCAAGTTTTCCCGATACAGATCAACACATGAAACAAGTCTAAAAACATTCAGTTCGTGCCTCAGTACCAACGGTCCAGCCGTAGAAGGGTCAAGCCAACGCCTCACATGTGGCACGCCGTACTGCCCCAAACCCGAAGGTTCAAAGGGTAGTTCAAGACGGTCACATAATCGAGTTAAGGTTTGTTGTCTTCTAGAGGGACCATTGCGTTACTTGCACTACTTAGAACGTGATTAAACTACAGAAATATCCAACACTTGGAAATTTTCCGACAGGGGAAAAATTGGGTATTTATATCCGGTCGAACTTTTTAACATATTCAAAAAAAAAATTATCCGGAACGACACATAGACAAAGTTTGACAATCCGATTGAATGTATGAACTCCCAATACAACCCAAAATACTCAACTCTTTATTTCAGATTAAAAATTCCCAGGAAAACCAGCACTGAAAAATAGGAGTTACTGTGCAAAATTCAATGGCAGATAAGACAAAAGTGCGGCGGAAGGGCCGCATTAGCACGCTAATGCCGCGGTTCCGCCGCACTTTAGAAAGATCATTAGGTAATTTTTGCATCGTAATTCTTAGATTTACCTGCTGATTTTTCTGCATATTTTTAATTTGCAAAAATCCACATTTTACAAAAATGTCCAGAGAGCATTTTAAAGTCGGGGTTTCGGGTCGATCGGACTTCTAACTCCGTCTACGCATCGCCTAAGGCTCTAGCTAGGCTCTGATACCACTGTAGGGTTCCTAGGCATCCTCAAGAGGTCTCACAAGGCATTAACCATGCCCGTTTCAAATTTTACGGTGCCGAGAAACCCTAGACTACGGATCGTTTGCTAGATGTCTAGGCGAAAAACTAACTAGTTAACACTTAACTAAAAGTTTAACGGAAATACAACCTATGTAGATCCGGTGCTCCACCTCCATAGCTCCGCAACGAAGTCCTCTCCGCTGTCCAAAAAGAATCCGGGCTCTAGCGTCGACTTCATCGGAGAATAAGCGAGCTAGGTCGTCGATGTCCATGCCGAAGATGATCTACGTCGAGGCATCGCTAGATCAAGCTCCACCTTCACCAAGCCTTGAAAACTTGTGAAGGAAACACATTCTACTACTTGGCAAGAGGTAGAGGATGAAGAAATAGGAAGTGGGTAGACTTTAGAATTGGATTTCTCACTCTAATTCATCAATCACCATTGATGAAGTAAGCATTTTCTTCTTGAAGTGAAGAAGAAGAAGATGATAATAGTTATGATAAGTTATTTTAAAATCAATAGAAAATCAAAACTTATCATAATGTTAACTATAGTCAAGTGTAGAGAATGAATCATGGTTAGTGGGAATGGTTAGGGTTAAGGATGAGATAAGAATGGTTGACTTGATGAAAGCTTCAACTAAACTCCAAAAAAAGCCACCATTCTTTTCTCTTTTCCATTTAATTTCCAAAATGAAATGGATAAATAAATAAGTGAATAAAACAAAACCCTAACCATAATCATGTAACCATGGTTTGATCTTTACACAAAAACCCTAGCATAACATGTATCATCAAACATGATACAATCAAGTGCACAAAAGTATATCACATATACAATGTGTACAATCGAGTGAGAAAATCCATTTAAAGTGAACCGATACTAGTTAATGCAAAGTAATATATCAAATATATAATTATGCATCAAATCATTAAATCAACACTTGATTCAATGATCCGGTCATGTCGCACACAACCGACTAGTATTCAATGTATCGGCTTATCGATTCAACGCTTGAATCGATAACTAGGTTATATCGCATACAACCATCCGACACATTGATCGCGAGAATGGAATACGGTATCACATACACGCATTATTCTCGGTCCCGCACATATCTCATATGCGCTCCTATTTTGTTTCGCTTGAGCCAGGAAACCTCTGTGTAGGACTCTAAAGACTCGTCAATACGCCGGCAGCGGATGATGATCATATCAAACATCCACAAGCCGCAAGCGGTCTGCTAAACGTAACGGCCACCGGGGTATTGAGCGATCTGAAGATCGACGAGCAAGCCCGCTCACACTCCAGTGAATCCAACCAGTAACACTACCGTACAGTCCGGTCTGTTCGTCTGATATGTCGCATATCTCGCCTAGGGGTGGTAAACGTCAGACCCCAATAGCTCGATAAGTCATGCCGACGTAGGGTCCATAACATTCGTGAAACTACTGATAACACTTACCAGTATATCACTGCAACCCTGGCCAGGGATTTCCTGTTATGGCCAGTCGAGCATAGCACAACATCAACCCCCAATACCGGGGGAGACGAATCCCCTCCTATCGCTCATTGCCTCCATGTGAATCGGGACTGTACCCAAAAACCACCTGTTTGCATGACTCAGTAAAGCCGTGGTAGGGTGGAAATCAAAGCACAGTAGGAGACACACAAGACTCTATGACGATCTCGGGTCAACAGACTAAGCTGTACCAGTGTCACCAGAGAACTGCCATCTGACGTGAGGTATAATACCATCTGGGAGTTCTCGGCGAGTCCGTTCAGTGTACCCAGTCTCCACTGAGCACCCGCATATCATCTTCGATGTCAAACACCAATGGATATGGGATCATCCATCGCCCATCGCATGGGTCGAGAAGATATGCGCTAGTCTACTCTGGAATATCGATGCCCCGTCTCGATATTCCCACGACTAGGAACAATGAAGGATGTACTCATTGACTACCCAGGCCCCACTAGTATGATCTACATCATAGTCCTGGAAGTCGAGTATACATCCTAAGGGCTTTATCAACATGTAATCAGAGAGACAGAAAGTATACATGTTAAGATAAAGTGCAACCAGATAGCGTACTATCATGTCGAGCAAGAAAGTCCTTCCTATATATGTCCCAGCATCCACTACAATATACATCCAATGTACAGTAATGGCCTCTAGGGCATACATATAACTAACACGTCCGACGTCGGGTAAACGTCGTGATGCACACACGGCTTACAGAAAAGAACCAGGCAAAGCAAAAACACGACCACGCTGGCTGGGGACGTCCAATGGGTTGCTCGGATCGTCGGCGGCGGCACAGCTCCGGCGATCACTGGAAAACACACGAATCAAGAAAGAGAAAAGAAGAAGGAGAAGAACTGGGGTTTGGTGCTCTGGGTTGGCTCTGGAGTCAGAGTGGAAGGCGAGGGGGTGACGTCGACGATGGGCCGTCGGCGGCGAGGATGCAGGCGGGGTTTTCCGGCAAGACAATGGATCAAGGTTCTTGGCCGTCGGGTTCTCAGGGTTCTTGCAGGGAAGAGGCCGGGTGTTGGGGAGAAGAAGAGAGGAGAGAGGAGGAAAAGGTGGTGGTGACGGGTAGAGTCGACGACGGCGAGACGAGCTCCGATGTGGGTGCAAGCGAGATTGGGTTAGGTTACGGTGTGCAGGTTCTGTGCAAGGGAGAGAGCTCGGGAAGGAGGAGAGAGGAGAGAAAAGAATATGGAGAAGACGACGGCGAAGCAACGTCGGCGATGGCGACGAGGTGCACGCGAGGCTAGGGCGTCGGGCGTAGGTTAGGTTTAAGATTCGAGGTACTCGGGTTGGGTTGTAGGTGGAGGTGGTGGTTGTTGAGGTGTTTGGAAGAGATAAGGAGATGAGGAGACGGAGGGGATGAAGTCGGGGTCACCGGCCGTGTGGGAACGACGAAGGCGAGACGAGAGGGAGCGTGGGTTGGGTTCTCGGAAGGCGAAGAAGAAATTAGAGGAGGAAGAAAGAGAGAGAGTACGTGGGTAGGTTATAAGGGAAAATAGGTTTTATAAAAAAATAAATATAATATATAATATAATATATATAAAGATATATATGCAGAGCAGTTAGGATTAGATGTTAGGATTTTATTTTATTGTAGTTTATTTTTAAATCTTTTATAATCTTTTACGTTTAAAAAAAGAATCGAGAATGTATAAAACAGTAAATATATACATACGATTATAATATTGGTGAATTCGACTTTTCTGGCTAATACAAAAGTAGACCAAAACACGTCCGGGTTGAGTCTAAAATTATGGTTTGAAAATACGGTTAATATACGTGTCAACCAAAATCAAAATAGGATATCCGGGTAATGAAAATGCATACCCCCAAGAACGGACACATGTAGCGTGCACGTAGCGATCCAAACGAGTCTGTTTAACGGGATGAGAACACGAGGTACGGATGCTACCACAGCGTCAGGGGTATGATGCAAGCCATGCCAGATATTTTTAAAATATTTTATTCGACTTTAAATGTTATATTAAAAAAAATGCAGATGCCAGATATAATGCCAGCATGCAGTATATAAAAAAAATGAATGTGCACGGATCCTCATCGTTAGCCGGGATAAATCATAAACAGGAATTAAGACGGGTTTTCAGTAAGCGGGTCAGGTCGGATGCAAAGACAGATGCCAATTATATTATTCGCACCCAAAACACAATAAATCAAGAAATAGCCAGAAATAAAGAAATACCCAAAATAGAACTGGTATAAATGAACTAGGGTGTTACATTATACACAACTACAAAAAGAATTTCGTCCTCGAAATTCCCGGAACAAGAAAAACAACAAACATGAAACTATGAGAAGAGGTATGGAAACTTCTGTCGAATCTCGTCTTCTCGTTCCCAAGTCGATTCTCCGTGCCAGCGATTCCCCTATGAAACAAGTACGAGCGGGATAACCTTGTTCTTGAGAACCTTTTCTCTTCGATCAACAATCGACATCGGTCGTTCCTCGTAGGTCAAGTCCTCCCTTACAGTCAGCTTCGAATGATCTAGCACGTGTGTTTCATCTCGCACATACTTACGGAGTTGAGATATATGAAATACGTCATGAACACTCGCCAAAAATGGTGGAAACGCCAATCGATAAGCCACTTCTCCAACACGCTCAATAATCTCGAAAGGCCCCACGAATTGAGGACTAAGCTTGCCTCGACTCCCAAAACGAATCACTCCTCTAGTCGGTGATATTTTCAAGAATACAAGATCACCAACAGCGAACTCTAGAGGTCTTCTCGATATATCGGCCCAACTCTTCTGCCTATCTTGTGCTGCCTTCATGTGATTCCGGATAGTATTAACTTTCTCTACTGTTTGCACGACAAGGTCCGGCCCCAACAATCTTCGTTCTCCAATATCGCCCCAACAAACAAGTGAGCGACATTTGCGACCATACAATGCTTCGAATGGAGCTATCTGATTAGTCGCCTGAAAGCTGTTATTATACGAAAACTCCACCAAATGTAGTCTAACATACAAGCTCTCAACATATCTTCAAGAGTTTGGATCGTTCTCTCTGACTGGCCATCGGTCTGAGGATGATAAGCGGTGCTAAACTTCAATCGCGTCTCCAAACTTTCCTGTAAACTCCTCCAGAAGTGCGATAAGAATCGGGTATCACGATCGGAAACAATACTCACAGGTACTCCATGCAATCTCACAGTCTCCTGCATATACCGTTATGCCAACGCTTCCGTTGATTGACCAACTCGAAATGGTATGAAATGAGCTGCCTTGATCAAACGATCAACAATCACCCAAACTGCATTGTTGCCCTTTGGACTCCGCGGTAAAGCTGTCACAAAATTCATGGTTATATGTTCCCACTTCCACTGAGGAATCGGAAGCGGTTGTAATAAACCAGCTACTTTTTGATGTTCAGCCTTAACTTGCTGACACACCAAGCACTTTGCTACAAAGCGGGCAATCTCCCTTTTCATGCCTTCCTACCAGAAATGCTGTCGTAGATCACGGTACATCTTCGTGCCTTCTGGATGTACGGAATATGCAGAACTGTGCGCCTCCTTCATAACTTCTTCGTGAATATCTCCTTTCAGCACACACAAACGGCTACCATATCGTAACGATCCATCTTCATGAATCAACAAGTCCGTTCGAAGTCCCGCTTCAACCTGTTCTCGAAACTTCTGCAATCTTGGGTCCTGTGACTGCGCTGCTTTAATATTATCGATCAACGACGACTGTACTTGCAGCTGCATCAACCGTCCTGAAGAATGTGGTAGCACGATCTCCAACTCGAATCTCCGAAAATCCTCGATAAGCTTCTTTTGTGCAGTCAACATCCGAATTACTGGCAACCGACTAAGTGCATCCGACACTACATTAACTTTCCCCGGATGATACTTGAGATCAAGATCATAGTCAGCCATCAGCTCCAACCATCTACGTTGCCTCATGCTAAGCTCTTTCTGCGTGAACACATACTTTAGGCTTTTGTGATCGGTGAATACTTCGACCCTTTCGTCCAAATAAGTAATGTCTCCAAATCTTCAAAGCGAAAATCACTGCTGCAAGCTCCAAATCATGAGTTGGGTAATTCTTCTCATGGGTCTTCAACTGCCGCGAAGCGTAAGCTATAACTTTCCCATACTGCATCAAAACACATTCCGAACCTTTCCCAGATGCGTCGCTGAGAATCACCAATCCTCCGGAACCGTCTGGTACGGTCAAAATAGGAGCGGTTATCAACTTTTGTTTCAACGCCTCAAAAGCTGACGCACAACTATCAGTCCATACGAACAATACCTCCTTTCGCGTAATCTTGGTCAAAGGCTCAGCTAAGCGAGCAAAATTCTCCACGAAACTTCTGTAATATCCTGCAAGTCCCAGAAAACTTCTGATCTCCGCTACATTCTTCGGAATCAGCCAATCTTGAACTGTTGCAATCTTCTCAGGATCAATGGCGATTCCATCTCCGGATACGACGTGCCCCAAAAACTTTACTTCTTCAAGCTAAAACTCGCACTTGCTCATCTTTGCGTACAATCTTTCTTTTCTCAACGTCTGCAGTGCGATCTTCAAGTGTTCTGCATGCTCTTCTAGGCTCCTCGAGTAGACCAGAATATCATCGATGAACACCATTATAAACTGGTCCAAGAACAGTGAAAAGATTCGGTTCATCAAGTCCATAAATATCGCCGGTGCATTCGTGACTCCGAATGACATCACTAAATACTCGTAATGTCCATATCGAGTTCGGAATGCAGTCTTGCAAATATCCTCCGATTTAATTCGAACTTGATGATATCCGGATCGCAAATCCAGCTTCGAGAATACCCTCACGCCACTGAGTTGCTCGAACAATTCGCCAATGCGAGGGATCGGGTACTAGTTCTTAATAGTCACCCGGTTCAATTCTCGATGATCGATGCACATGCTCCTTGTGCCATCTTTCTTCTTTACTAGAAGAACTGGAGCTCCCCAAGGTGAATTACTGCTGCGAATCCAACCCTTCTTTAGCAATTCGGTAACCTGCTTCTTTACTTCTTCCAACTCCACTGGTGCCATCGGATAATACGCCTTTGAGATTGGCGCTGCACCAGGAACAAGATCGATAGCGAACTCCATATCTCGTTCTGGCGGTAAACCCGAGATGTCCTCGAACACATCCATGAACTCTCGAACTACAGCTGGCGCTTCTTTCTTATCAACTTCTATCGACGAAAGAACGGTGCTTGTCGGCCTAGCCCTAAACTCGACTGGCCCGACAGAACTGCTACCTCTAGCCAAAACAATTCTGGATGCCCGGGAATCTGGAAAATCACTTTCTTTGCCCTACAATCAATGTGAGCGTGGAAAGTGCCGAGAAAGTCCATTCCCAAGACAACATCATAACTGCCGGTATTGATTACCAAGAAATCTGCAAATAACTCTTGTCCGCAAATAACCACGGAACAATCCTTGCACTCACTACTAGATATGATTTTCCCGTTCCCAGCGTGTATGTCCCAACAACAAGATAGGGCCGTGCAAGCAATCAAGTGTTGCAGTAATAAACTTTGACGACATATAACAATGGGATGCACCAGAATCGAATAATGCTAATGCAGGAAAAACATGAACAAGTAGGATACCTGAAACGACTTCATCTGAAGCAAAGATACCAAAGAAGATAAGCACGGTAAACAGGATTCAAGCTGAGGATAAAACATGAACTGGAAAGCAAGAGAAGCAAGGCAATATAACGACCATGAAACAAGGAAGTGAATCAAGACTAGGACTCCAAGTTACTTAAATAGAGTACCGTATTGTAACCATACTGCAGTTCATAGTTACAATCACATAACTCTGTTCAAGTCGCCCAAATCCTAGTATCAGAATCAAAAGAATAGGACGGAAGAAACAATAGGAAACCAAAAGGATTTCAAGTCGAGATGCAAAGTCATTCCATCTCGTCAAAGTAAAAGGTCAAGAGAAAGATAAGATTCAAGAATCATGACAACAATGTGGCAGGACATGTTCTTAATAACGGGTTTTCTGGTTCGTGTATTGGGTCCAATACCCAACTACAAAAGAATCAAACCCGATTAACCAAAATCCTATACCTCTGATACTAAACAAACCCTATCACGCCCCGCTTCCCAGAGTGCGCTAAGATCGGCATGTGACAGAGCCAACCATGCTACCTGTGGCTAGGAAACATCCCTCCACAGTCACATTACGGCTGTCCATAAGATATCAAGAACAGGAAAATATAAAACTATCTAATACATGTCCATCTGCCAGAATAAACGAGTCAAGAAATAATATGCGGAAGCAATAAAATCCAATAAACAATAACATCTGGAAGTACGTCCCAATATAGGCTCACATCAGAAAATAAAGTACGGAAATAAAACTAAACTAAATACTAATACGATCCTCACTGCTCGGCCTGACGGCGGAAATACTCCTGATCAGCCTGCGAAAGGGATAGAGGATCTGGGCCATGCAGAACCCAGACGTCGGTGCGTCGTAATATCAACAATAATAAAACGAATAGGATACATGAGATATGCAGGCATGAATATAAACGATGACATGAATATAACCAGTAAGCATGGATATGCAACAGTGAAGTGTATACGTGCAGGTGACGTGCAGTGAGTAATCTAAACTATACTACTGGGTTATCTATTCTAAAGTCTTCGAAATCAATTAATGTAATCCTCATCGTAACCCATCGGGCTATGCCCCATTCATTCCCCACGAGACCACGGTAACAGGATTATTCCGTAACGTCCTGAAAAACGGCAAACAATATATTCCGTAACGTCCGGAAAAACGACAAACAATATATTCCGGAATGCCCGGAAAAACGGCAAACAATATAATAGCCCTTTGAGTTACGTTCGGTTACATTCTTGATTTTCCCTTACCCTCAAGGTTATGTGTTCAAGTCAGATGTTGCCAATCGATATCTAATGCCAACACATGATCAAGCAGGTACATGTTTTGTCTATACAGACAACAGTAACGTCCATCGGGATAACAAGTCAGGGTTGTCGGTATTAGTAACAAAATCAGACATCAAGTCAAGCAGTGGTGTATCAGGTTATGTCAGGTGGTGTACAGTGTATCAAATGGATGCCCAACAGTAAAATGTAACAAGTATCGAATCACGGTAAAAGCTCGGATGCACGAATGGAAATCATCGACAACATATAATGAGTCCATGAGTCGTATAATGCATACAAGCAGGTATGGTAAATGAATCTAGCAGTAATATGAAGCAATCAGGTTCCGGAATGCAACTAAATATAATAAATGATACGGGTATCGTAAAACAGTAATACTGTAATATGGGATGCATAACTAAACAATATGTAGTATTATTATTCGCATGAATGTAAAATACAGTAATATAGCATGTAACAAGATAAACTTGCCTGAACGGATCTCACATACGCTGCGTCCGACGTCGGGTAAATGTCGCGATACACACACGGCGTACAGAACAGAGCCAGGCAAAGTAAGAATACGACCACGCTGGCTGGGGACGTCCACCGGGTTGCTCGGATCGTCGGCGGTGGCACAGCTCCGGTGATCACCGGAAAACACACGAATCAAGAAAGAGAAAAGAAGAAGAAGGAGAAGAAGGAGAAGAAGAACTGGGGTTTGGTGCTCTGGGTTGGCTCTGGAGTCAGAGTGGAAGGCGAGGGGGTGACGTCGACGATGGGCCTTCGGCGGCGAGGATGCAGGCGGGGTTTTCCGGTGAAGCAATGGATCAAGGTTCTTGGCTGTCGGGTTCTCAGGGTTCTTGCAGGGAAGAGGCCGAGTGTTGGGAGAAGAAGAGAGGAGAGAGGAGGAAAAAGTGGTGGTGACGGGTAGAGCCGACGACGGCGAGACGAGCTCCGGCGAGGGTGCAAGCGAGATCGGGTTAGGTTACGGTGTGTAGGTTCTGTGCAGGGAAGAGAGCCCGGGAAGGAGAAGAGAGGAGAGAAAAGAATATGGAGAAAACGACGGCGAAGCAACGTCGGCAATGGCGACGAGATGCACGCGAGGCTAGGGCGTCGGGCGTGGGTTAGGTTTAAGGTTCGAGGTACTCAGGTTGGGTTGTAGGTGGAGGTGGTGGTGGTTAAGGTGTTTGGAAGAGATAGGGAGGTGAGGAGACGGAGGGGATGAAGTCGGGGTCGCCGGCCGTGAGGGAACGACGACGAAGGCGAGATGAGGGCGAGCGCAGGTTGGGTTCTCGGAAGGCGAAGAAGAAATTAGAGAAGGAAGAAAGAGAGAGTGAGAGAGTACGTGGGTAGGTTATAAGGGAAAATAGGTTTTATAAAAAAATAAATATAATATTTAATATAATATATATAAAGATATATATGCAGAGTAGTTAGGATTAGATGTTAGGATTTTATTTTATTTTATTTTTAAATCTTTTATAATCTTTTACGTTTAAAAAAAGAATCGAGAATGTATAAAACAATTAATATATACATACGATTATAATATTGGTGAATTTGACTTTTCTGGCTAATACAAAAATAGACCAAAACACGTCCGGGTTGAGTCTAAAATTATGGTTTGAAAATACGGTTAATATACGTGTCAACCAAAATCAAAATAGGATATCCGGGTAACGAAAATGCATACCCCCAAGAACGGACACATGTAGCGTGCACGTAGCGATCCAAACGAGTCTGTTTCACTGAACGGGACGAGAACACGAGGTGCCGATGCTACCACAGGATCAGGGGTATGATGCAAGCCATGCTAGATATTTTAAAAATATTTTATTCGACTTTAAATGTTATATTAAAAAAATGCAGATGCCAGATATAATGCCAGCATGCAGTATATAAAAAAATGAAAGTGCACGGATACTCATAGTTAGCCGGGATAAATTATAAACAGGAATCAAGACGGGTTTCCACCAAGCGGGTCGGGTCAGATGCAAAGATAGATGCCAATTATATTATTCGCACCCAAAACACAATAAATCAAGAAATAGCCAGAAATAAAGAAATACCCAAAATAGAACTGGTATAAATGAATTAGGGTGTTACACCATGGCTCAAAAGAGCCGTGCAAACAGGTTTTTGTTTGGTATAGTCCCGAAGCATATGGAGGCAGTGAGCGGTTGAGGGGATTCGTCTCTCTTGGTATAGAGAGTTGATGTCGCGCTGTGCAGGACATGACTACAACCATAAGTCGGTGGCCACCGCAGCGAAGATAAACCGAAAAGTGTTTTCAGTTGTATCTCCAGATGGTTGAGTCCTCTATCACACGACTAATCGAGTTATTAGGGTCTAACAGATTCCAAAATATAGACCCGATATGCAATACTCTTAGACGAAGAGACCGGACTATACGGTGATGTCATTGATAGACATTGCAGGGTTTAGATGAGCTTGCTTATTGACTTTCTTTCGATCAATATCTAGATAGCCGTTACGTGCAACTAGTACTGCTGACGTGCTTGTGGGCTATGGATGTGATCCTAATCTAATGCCAGCGTATTGTCGAGTCTTTAAAGTCCTACACAGAGGTTTCTCAGTACAGACAAGACGATGTAGGCCATGTATAGTGATACATGCAGGAGTTCGATTAAACACGTGTATATGATACATGTATTTTAATCGGGTGCTTAATGATATTAGCCGGTATATATATGTTATAACCGGATTATTAAATCAAGTGTTGATTTAATAATTAAATGTATATTGATATATTAACTAATATCATGCTCACTTTATTATTTTCTTCTCTTTATTAATATTTATATTCGATATAAATATTGTGATATGTATGTTGATACATTAGAGATGGGTGTATGAGACTTATATGGTTTAGATAAGAACATTCAAAAAGAGAATGAGTCATAGGATTTTAGATGGTTGTAGAGTTCTTTGGTATTTTCTTTGATGACTCAATTTTGGTTTTGGATTTGTTCTCATGAACCTCGCCCACTTATCACTTCATCTCTATGGCAACGTCTCTTGAGTTTTTTTCTCAAGTGAGGAAAGAAAAGAGAAGAAATTAGTGAGCTAATTATTTTACATCTCCTACTAATCATCCTTAGCAAGTTTAATTAGTGTGACGTCATTTTGATAAGATCAATTTGAAGCTAAATCTTGTGTTGAAGTTATCTCAAGGTGGATCATCTTCGGAAAGGAGATCACCGAGCAAAGTGGTTTTGGGCTTCATGGAAACTAGCCGGAGTCTAAGGAGAGGTGGCTAACGTGTTACAAAGGCCTTCTCCTTAGTTTTTTTAGTTTAGATATTTAGTCCATTGCATTGTTATTTCGATAGATTCTTGTTTGGATTGGGGGCTATGCTTACTACTAATTTTTGTGTACAATTCCGCCGTGGTCACGAGCGTCGCGACCCTAGCCCCCGTCCACTTACATGGTATCAGAGCTAAATCAAATACA
This sequence comes from Agapanthus africanus, assembly GCA_030015575.1. Taxonomy (NCBI): domain Eukaryota; kingdom Viridiplantae; phylum Streptophyta; class Magnoliopsida; order Asparagales; family Amaryllidaceae; genus Agapanthus; species Agapanthus africanus. Next base: position 286,842,560 of record JASDDO010000029.1, read on the forward strand.
TTAGCAATGTTTTGTGGTCAATAGGTATTCCAAAACTTTTTTACAAATCATTTTTGCTCACTGATTTTTTTAAACTATCGAAAACAGCGAATATTCTTTGCTTATTCGCGTGTTCCGAGGCTTATGGTTCGGACCGAGAGCTCTGTGGAGGCGCATGGTTGACCTCAGGATGTCCCCGAGGGCTTGGGTGGGCCCCCACACCCGAGACCATCACGAGATGGCCTCGGATGTGGGGCTGGAACGACGAGCACGCTGCTGCGTGCTGGCTGTTCCAGCAGCGAACCCATGGCCATATCTTCGTGGCCATGGGTTCTTGGCCCCACCTAAAGCCTCCTGGAGCCCTATGGGTCGTACCCGAGGTCCCCCGGGGTCTCGAGCAGGTTTCAGATCGTTCGGGGCTCGTTTTGAGCAAGAAATTGGTGTTGTTTTGGGCCGGGGCTGATCGTGAATTCAATCCTTGGAATTTCAACGACTTATTGGTTATGGAATCTTTTGGCCATGGTTCCGTTTTGACGCTGTTAAAGTGTTTAATCGTATTAAAGCGACGACATATAGTGATATAGAGTGTTTAACCCCGACGAATTAATGTGATCAATTCGAGGGGGTTATACGTTTGTGTGTTGAGATGTTCTATGTTGATATGTTGCTTGTTTGGAATTCGTTTGGATTGTCGTGATATGAATAGCCCCGTGCGGATTTGAGATGTTGTAAAGCATTTTCATTCTTTGTTGTAGCCAAACCTGTATATTCATTTGTTCGGGACGAGCTCCAACTTATGGCCGCCGTTTCCGCTATTTGTATATTCTTTGTTTCAGGACTTAGAGGTTCACGTGTGGCCGTAGTCGTCTCTTTATGTATTATTATTTGTCGGGACATGGTCAGGTTGTGATTGTTGTCGCCGTTGTATTAATCCAGGTTTAGGATTACCCTGCTGAGAAGTGCACGGACGGCCGGGTTCTAGATTGCAGCAGATGGCCATCTCAAGGAGTTGAGACCAGGTCACTCGAGTCTAGGATTGGTGGGTTGCTTGCCGCGCTTGTAGGGGGTATAAGATTGACCCGCGGAGGTGTGCTCAAGTCACCGGATTCGAGAAAGTGTCGGGTGGCCCCTTATGATGATGATGTTGGGTTGCCTCGTTTCTTGGGTTGCCTGGTAGCTGCCGCACTCGTAGGGGTCTGTTTTTGACTACGCATAGGCTATTCATGCGACCGGGGAATGTCACGTTTCGTTTAATGGCTCGAACGAAATGCAGGATTCCTAGGTAATCTTACCATTCCTATTCCGTGATGTTCATTACTTGCTTGTGATATGATTACCTTCCTGTGATGATATTTTATCGCTCGCTCGTCTGTAATGCTGATTATCTGCCTGCTATATATATATATATTCCGTAATATTTTGTTATGTTCCACCGCTGTTACGCTAGAAATCTAAGGTTCCACACGAGCTCTCGTTCTGCGGCATGATGGCAGGACCGCTAGGCGATTGGCTCCGGGTGTAGGTAGAGTCAAATCTGCAGAGGTCATGCAAATACATAGGCCCCTTCCTTTCTGCCGAGTTGTTTAGAAGGCGCTTTCCTTCCATTCGACGGTCCCTCGGACCGAAGGGTTAGGCAGGTAGTACGGGCCCTCCCCTGTCAATTCCTTTGAGTTTCATTCTTGCGAACGTACTCCCCAGGCGGGATACTTAACGCGTTAGCTACAGCACTGCACGGGTCGATACGCACAGTGCCTAGTATCCATCGTTTACGGCTAGGACTACTGGGGTATCTAATCCTATTTGCTACCCTAGCTTTCGTCTCTCAGTGTCAGTGTCGGCCCAGCAGAGTGCTTTCACCGTTGGTGTTCTTCCCGATCTCTACGCATTTCACCGCTCCACCGGAAAATCCCTCTGCCCCCGTAAAGGCGTTGGTAATATAGATTCTCTATATACTTTATTTTTCTATACCGGCTCTTGCCCTTTTCTTCAATAGGCCTATCAAGCAATCTCATTCAATCCATAAACAGGTCCCTCTAGCGTTGGTATTTGACCACTGACCGAACCGACTGATGACGCTAAAGCCGTTCCACTCTTGCTTTTGTTAAGAGAAGCACATCGCTCCACTCTCCTTAAAGAACTTTCAGAATCCAAAACCTCTCATCTTTCTTCCTTCTTTACTTTGCAAATAATCTTGTCAACTGAAAGATAACCCTCCCCTGCGAACGAGTATACAGCAGGAGTTTTCTCCTAATACACGTCTTAATCACTCTTTTACAATGGACGAAGCATGAGGGAAGGCAAGGAAGGGAATATATATGATATATATAAAAAAATGCTATATATGTTTTGCATCCGCGCTAGCCCTGTCCACGCCTTGCCATAAGTTAAGTAATCTTACGGTGAAGACCCGAGGCCCCGTGGCGAATACGGATGGCGTGTATGTGCATTTTATTCTTCTTTTCATATCATGCTTTATCTGTAATGGTGTGGGGAGATGCTAGATAATAAGATTATCTAAATGATGGGATTGCATTGATTCGGATTATTGCAAAGATAATAAACCTAAAACACGTAGGAATCAAATATTAGATATTGTGGTGTTATAGTCAAATCTTTTGTTTTGCATCGAGATATTCAGTTAGGAATATTTTGCACCTCATTCGATGATGAAAGAGCCTAGATCCCTTTACAGGGAGTGACTTCTTTGGCAAAAGATCATGTTACTATAAATTTTCAAATTGTATAGCCGTAGTCTTTTGCTTTGAGGTGTTCGGTTAGGAATATCCTACACCTCATTCGATGAGGTAAGAGCCTTGATTCCTTCAGCGGGAGTTTGTTCTTAAGCAAAAGTTTATGTTACTATAATTTGCAAAACCACTCGGTTTCTACAATAAAATCAAGTTCATTACGTTAAAAGTTTTTTTCAAAACCAGCCGTAGCCCTCTGTCATTTCAGGAAGTATAAAACTTAGTATTTGTGCTGCGTTTGTTGACCTCAGCTAAGACGTAGTGTACGGTAGCTAAGTGATGTCTTCCTACTTGCATGTGATGCGATTAGTCGGGACAGTCACATAGCCTTGTTGATCTCCGTCAAGAGCTTATGTGGGTGGATTCGAGTTAATCACGAAATGACGGGTAGAACTTGACTAGTGGCCTATGGTTTGTTGACCTCCGTCAAGTTCATAGGTCGTTAGGGGTAAAAACCGATATCGGGAGTTTCAAGTGTTGAAACTTGCAATGAGATTGCATACCTTCTATGGAGTGGGATGACTTGTTGGCCTTCGTCAAGATTACCACGGCATGATTGTTTGGATCCCGATTCCTGCTGTGAGTAATTGTTACTCACAGAAGATTTTCAGATGACCCTGGCTGATTCTTCTTTTAGGGTTTGAAGGAGGATTCGACGGAACAGTAGGAGCCATCATGATTAGATAAATATACCAATCTAATCTTGATGAAGTGCACGACGAGCGTTTCTTTTCTCTCTGGCAGCGATCTAAGACTGACTTTAAACTAACAACTCGTAAACCAAGTTAACCGAACCATTTTACAATCATTGGTTTTGGAATATCATGATTGCCCTATTTTCACAACATAGCCGTATATATCCTTACCCTTCCCACTTCTCCTTTTGCTTCCTCCAGAACACTCTGTAATCGATACAGAAATCCATATTTCTTGGAAGGCCATCGTATAGTTAGATACAAACTCGAAGAAATTGTTTCAGTCGAGAATGGCCGCAGGTTTTAGAGAAAGTGAATTGTATATGATACAATTCATTTGTCTCTCCTCTCCACCTTATCTCAAGTTTGAGAACTTCTTAAATAAGGAGAATATATCAGTTATGCATGTTGGATAGTCTTCTTCTAATCCCGATGGTGGAGGTGAAAGGAAGGGTATGAAGAAAACTAACCAGTATAAGTCCGGTATATACAAGATAAGAAAGAAAGACAACAATATAGGTCAAAGTGAGCGGAAAGGAAAATGCAACTACTGTTATGACCCTGGGCAATGAAAGATGCATGACTTGGAATACCCGGCCATCCTTTAAAACATTTTGATGCTTCATATTTTCTATGTAACTGTAATCGAAAATTGTTTTCCAATTATAAACACTGAATTACCATCTCACATCTGTAAGTTGTTACAGATACTGAGAAGGATTAGATTATTGGAAAGGTGATTTGTACTTTAATATCGGATATCGGAGCAATTGTTGCTATTGGGGAAATAACCTGATTTTGCCTTTCGGCAAACTTTTGGTTTTAAATATCTGATATCATGCATCAACTTTTAAAAACTGATATATCCGTCTTTTTATTTGATAAAGTGAGATATAAATTTTTAAAAATTATGTTATAAACATTTGCCTTTATCAATAGATGATTGGGTAATGTGCATTGAATAACGGGATAAATATTCTTAACCAAAATACAGTTTTCAAATTACAACACACAAAGTTCGAGTTAGTGAACTCATAGGATTTATACATAGTGATGTATGTTGTCCAATGTCCGCACGGACAAGGGGGTGGTACTCATACTTCGTTCCGTTTTATTATGAGTTATCTGGTTTTAGATACACATTCTTGTTGAAATGCAAAGTCCAAAAATTTTGAGAAGTTCATAAGATATAAAATAAAGTAGAGAGCCAAATGTTGGAAATATCAAGATTCTTCGAAGTGCACGAAGATGTGGATACTTATACCGGTATTCCGTAGTTATATAATCGAGAATTTGATTCTCTCATATTACTCATCCGTGGGTGCGCTTCTTGATGAGTAATTCTGGATCGTCTTTTTCAATTAGGGGATGCACTAGAAATGGATGCATTAGAAATAGATGCATATCAATTGATATTGGTTCCACCTAAATCAATGCCTCAAATTCTATATGTGACATAGAATGAGTCATCATCTTAAAATTGTTAAGATGTTGAGTTGGCTGGCTTGTACTTAAAACTAGAATCCGGATAAACTCATGGCACGTTTCAGTAATGGCAGTTTGTGGGTTATCCCGGAAGGGTTTAACTTTCTACCATTTTCGGGATCAAAAGTTTTGTTCTCGACACGCCACCTTTTTAGAAAAGGAATTTCTTGCATAAGAAATTTGTGAAAGTTTGGTAGAACTGGAAGTGATTCCAGAACTACAAACGGTTACTAAAGATTTAGTAGAGCCTGAAAATTCAATTGACCTCGATAAACTTTAGCCTATTCCGCAGATTTAGACCTCAGCCATCTGAGAGGTACTACGATTTCCTCGTTAACGGTGACAAGAAAGCTTGCATCATGTGATGATGACCCTACTGGTTATCAGCAGGCCATGAGAAGTCATGACTTCCGATTGATGACAGGATGCCGAGTTATCCTAGTTAGACTCCATGCATTGCAACAAAGTGGATTTTGTTAGGTGTCCCTGAAGGGGTAAAACCCATTAGGAGCAAGTAGATCTTACGAGATCAGTACAAATGGAAATATACTAACCTAATAAGGCTGGACTTGTACTAAATGGTTTTCATTAAATATCCGATATGGATTGTGATGTAACTATTACTTCAGTGTCTGTACTGAAGTCCATACGTATATAACCTGTCATTGTTGTCTTTCATGACTATGATATCTGGCAAGTGAATAACTATAACGGTTTTCTAAATTGGATTTAGAAGTATATGTGTATATGACTCTGCTTGAGAGTTATCTTAGTTGGTGGCAGCAACGGTAAGCGTGCAAGTTGCTTAAGTCTATCATTAGACTAAAGCAGGCATAGCGGAGAAGGGTCATCTGTTTTAATGATACAGTCAAAGCGTTTGATTTCATCAAAATGAGATATGAATTTGGTATTTGAAAGAAGGCAGCAGGAAGTGTTGTCAGATTCCTTATATGGTATGCGGATCACATACTCATGATAGGAAGTGATGTTTCTATACTGCAATCGGTAAAACAATGGTGATCATATGTGTTTCTCCATTTAGGATATGGAAATCAGTTAATCCTGAAGAAAGATAGGGTAGCAGTGAAGAGCATTTGATGTTCTTAGTATTTGGTAATGGCAGCCTCCCGAAGGAGGTAGTTACTAATTCTAGCTTCCCAGATAACATGGGAGACATCGTTTGTCATGAGTTATACAGTTTGCCCTCTTTTGAGGAGCGCTATATTGGAAAGAGTTCCAAGTGAGATACTGAGGTAGTCGTGGCGTTAGATACTGATTGTGAATCAGCAAAGGATACCGCCCTAGAATCACTGGATATAATTCTTCATTTATGAACATAATCCCATCGTTTGTCCTTGCAAATACTAAGGCAAGTATCGCTCGGTTCGGGAGATATTTGATCTCCACGAAATTGAAATTCAGAGAGAAACAGAGAGATGCGTTGTGCCTGGTCCACTCATTGAGGCTAGTTCTCAAACACAGTTTACGAAATTGTTAGTAGAGAAGTAGAGTATGAGATACCGCAATAATTGGTCTTAAGTGTAAGTGGGTGATTGTTGGATATAGGTGTCCTCAAGGCAATTATTGTAATTGAAGGAGGACCTATACGAGAAAACAATCTTACTCGAGATGATAGTATGCTATATGGTTTGCCTTTATCTTTCATGTGATGCGTTTATTTATTATCACGTATCGTTTAGACATGAGATAAAGCCCTTAGGATTTTGCTTGACTACCAGGGTGATGATTGAGATCATACTAGTAGGGCCTGGGTAGTCGATAAACATATCCTTAAATGTCTCTAGTCGTAAGAGTATCGAAACTGGGTATCGGTACTCCAGTTTAGACTAGTGTATGTTTTCTGACCCGGTTGGAAGGTGAGAGCTGGTCCCATAGTTATTGGCGTTGACACCGAAGATTATATACAGGTGCTCATTGAATGAGTTACACTGGACGGACTCACCAAGAACTTCTAGCTGGTAATATACCAATGTTTGGTGGCAGTTTTCTGGTGATATGAGTACATGGTAGTCTTTAGGATCTGAAGTCGTTATAGTGTCTTATGTATGTTCCAACTATACTTAGACTTCTACCCTACTACGGCTCAAAGAAGTTGTGCAAACATGTTTTTGTTGGGTATAGTATCGAAGCACGTTGAGGCAGTGAGCGGTCGAGGGGATTCGTCTATTCCGGTATAGAGAGTTGATGTCGCGATTGTTAGTTATATGTATGCCCCAGAGGCCATTACTGTACATGAGATGTATATTGTAGTGGATGCTGGGACATATATAGGTAGGACTTTCTTGCTCGACATGATAGTACGTTATCTGGTTGCTCTTTATCTTAACATGTACACTTATTGTCTTTCTGTTATATATTGATAAAGCCCTTAGGATGTGTGCTCGACTTCCAGGACTATGATGCAGATCATACTAGTGGGGCCTGGGTAGTCCAAGAGTACATCCTTCAATGTTCCTAGTCGTGGGAATATCGAGACGGGGCATCGATATTCCAGAGTAGACTAACGTATATCTTCTCGACCCATGTTATGGGCGATGGATGATCCCATATCCATTGGTGTTTGACATCAGAGACGGTATGCGAGTGCTCAGTGGAGACTGGGTACACTGAACGGACTCGCCGAGAACTCCCAGATGGTATTATACCTCACGTCAGATGGCAGTTCTCTGGTGACACTGGTACAACTTAGTCTGTTGACCCGAGATTGTCATAGAGTCTTGTGTGTCTCCCACCGTGCTTTGATTTCCACCATACCACGGCTCTACCGAGTCGTGCAAACATGTGGATTTTGGGTACAGTCCTGATTCATATGGAGGCAATGAGCGATACGAGGGGATTCGTCTCTCCCGGTATTAGGAGTTGATGTTGCGCTATGCTCGACTGGCCATAACTGGAAATCCCTGGCCAGGGTTGCAATGATTTACTGGTAAGTGTTATCAGTAGTTTCACGCTTGTTATGGACCTTACATCGGCACGACTTACAAGCTACCGGGGTCTGACGTTTACCACCCCTAGGCGAGATATGCGACATATCAGACGAACGGACCGGACTGTGCGGTAAATGTTACTGATTGGATTCGCAGGAGTGTGAGCAGGCTTGCTCGTTGATCTTCTGATCGCTCAATACCCGAGTGGCCGTTACGTTTAGCAGACCGCTTGCGGCTTGTGGGTGATCGATATGATCACCTACTGCCGGCGTATTGACGAGTTTTTAGAGTCCTACACAGAGGTTTCCTGACTCAAGCGAAACGAAATAGGAGCGCATATGAGATATGTGCGGGACCGAGAATAATACCAGTATATGATACTGTATTCTATTCTCGCGATTTGTATTATTAGACGGTTATATGAGATATAGCCGGGTTACCGAATCAAGTGTTGATTCGATATATTGATACACTAGATATAAGTCAGTTATATGCGATATGACCGGATCATTAAATCAAGTGTTGATTTAATGATTTAATGTATAATTATATATTTGATATATTACTTTACATTAACTAGTATTGGTTCATTTAAGATTGATTTTCTCACTTGATGTGCATAAGTTGTATATGTGATATATGTTTGTGCACTAGTTTGTATCATGATTGATGATACATGCAAACTTGGGTGCGTGTATGACTTACACCATATTTAAGATAATGGTTTGGGTTTTTAATTATTTTGGTAAAACAAAATGGTGGTTTTCTTCGTCTTGGCTTGAAGCTTCATGAAGCGTTTAAGCATATTTGACAAAGTTCACTCATTTTGTTTTGCATAAGATTTTCATTAACCAAACCATTACCTCAAACTATGGTTTAGTCTCTACAAAGGTAAACTCACCCATGGTTGCATTATGATAGACTTCACTTGATTATTCTTTTTAGATAATTCATTTTATCATTATTCTTTTCTTTCTTCTTCTTCAAGAAGAAGAAAAGCTTGCTAGAAATTTTCAAGTGAAGAAATAGAGTGAGAAATCCAAATCCAAAATGAACCCACTTTCTATTTCATCATCCTCTACTACTTGCCATTTAGTTTAGGGTGTTCTCTTCACAAAGTTCTTGACCTAGTGAAGATGGAGCTTGAGTTTGAGTCTCCTCGACGTAGATCATCTTCGGCCTCGAAATCAACGACCTAGCCCGCTCATTTCTCCGAGGAAACCATCACTCGAGTCCGGGATCTCGATGATCGCAGCGAAGGGACGTCAGCACGGAGTTTTAGAAGTGTAGGACCGGATCTATAAAGGTTGTAATCCCTTTCACTTAGTGTTAAAGTGTTTAACTTGCTAGTTTTCGCATAATCTCTAGTATACGATCTTGGTTAGGGTTGTTCGACACGGATAATTTTTGAATCGGGCATGGTTGATACCTTGTAGAACCTTGTTAGAGTACCTAGTAACCCTACAGTGGTATCAGAGCCAAGCTAGAGCTTTATGCGAAGTCTGAGCGAAGTTTAAAGTCCGATCGAACCCGGATACCCCGATACGAACCCTTCTCTGGACAATTTTCAAAAATGTGATTTTTTATGAATTAAAAATGCTCAGAAAATTAAGCAGGAAAAACTAAGAATTACTGTGAAGTACGGCCCACTAATGCTCTTATATGACCGCGGAACCGCGGCCAAACCAAGGGTTTGGCGGCGGTTCCGCGGCCAAAATTATGACTTAGTCCCTCATTCTTCATATATTTATTCTTAGGTCCTTTCTTGTCATTTTTTTTCTAGGAATATTTAATTCCACTCAAGTGTTGAGTTTTCTACGGTTGTATTGGGGACTCGTTGATTCGATCGGATAATTTAACTTTATTTAGTTTGTCCGGGTAATTTTTTAGAACATGTTAAAAAGTGCGAACGGATATCAATAACTCACTTTTTTCCCTGCCGAAAAATTTCCAAGTGTTGGATTTTTCCGTAGTTTAAGAACGTTCTAAGTCATGCAAGTAACGCGGTAAACCCTCTAGAAGACAACAAACCTTAATTCGATTATGTGACCGTCTTGAACTGCCTTTTGAACCTTAGGGTTTGGGGCAGTACGGCGTTGCCACATATGAGGCGTTGGCTTTACCCTTCTACGGCTGGACCATTGGTACTGTGGCATGTGATGGATGTTTTTAAACTCCCCTCAAGTGTTGAGAACTATTTGGGAAAACTTGGGTGTTTGATTATTCGATCGGAAAGTTTAACATTGTCTATTTATCTGTAATGTGATACAATATTTGGAATCCACATGTAGTTATGAGATAACTAATTTGAATGTTATAAATCTAGCAGTTCAGTCTCAATTGATCGATTGCCACGGAATTTTGATGTGATCAAAAGTCTGTCGCAATCACGTAGCGTACGTGGATACTCGCCGGGTAAACTTAATAGACAGCCACGCCCCATAGCCCCGACCAAGTGACTGTAGGAGAACCCCGTGGCCAAAAGCATTCGTTCGGGTGATCGCGGTAGCGGTGTTCCGCCTTAGTGCACTTCGTCGACGGCATCCGGGGGTGCGGCCGTCTACTAAAGTTTGCGACGAGAATTCGATCAGGATGTCGGGAATCTTGTTGAATTGCCCGACTTGGTATTGAAAAGTGTTTTCGATAATGAGACTAAAATGCGCGGTTTATAATATTTAGGCATGCGATGTCTAAGGAATTCATTTGGTTAGGCATGCGATGTCTAAGGAGGTTGCGGATTCCAACTGTTGTAGTTTTACACTTTCTTTTCTGCGACCGTAAGTGTAATATATGGTGTATCGCCGGTTTCGTTGCTATACATCAACGACAATTGGGATACGCATATTTACTTATGTTGATGATATGTGATATTATGTGTTGCTGGATATGTTATATTGGATCGTCGTGTTTGAATAGCCGTTTTTTTTATGTGAGATGAGAGTTTTTCTTTTTCATTCATGTAAAATTCATTGTATGTAATATTCTTTTATTGGGACACTTCCGGGCTGAGGATGATGTCACCATTGTATATTATTTACTTTTCCGCACTAGGATAGACCCAAGGCGGGGAGCACAAGTAACCGGGTTCTAGGGTCCAGAGGGAGACCATCTCGAGGAGTCGAGACCGGGTCTCCTAACTCTAGAATTGGTAGGGTTGCTTGCCGCTCTCGTAGGGATCTAGGGGTGTGGGATTGGCTATTCATCACGACCGTGGAATCCGTGTTTTATAAAGGCTCAAAATAAAACACGGACGTTCTAGTATATCCAATATTTCATATGATATTTTCTGCTGCGTTATCTGTGATGTGATCATGTGATATGTTCAGATAGATATTGTATATAGTATATATGATATATTATATAGATGTTACTTATGTTTTACACCCGCACTAGCCCTGCCCCGCTATGCCGTTAGTTACCTAACCTAACGGTGCATGACGGGACATCGAGGCGAATGCGGATGGCATAAGCGTACGTTGTATTTATCTGTGATGATTAGGTGACTTAAATGATGGGACATTCATTAATGAGATTAATGAAAGAAAATAAACCTAAAAGATGTTGTGGAATCGAATTTCAAAAAATTAGGTAGCTCTAGTTGTTGCTTTGCATAGCGGTGTTCCTTGTAGAACATCCAGCACCTTATTCGATAAGGAAAGAGCCGAGATCCCTTCACCGGGAGTGACCTCTTTAGTAATAACTAGCAGATGCTACAACCTTCGGTTTGTCTTTTGACTGCTTTTCTAGTTCTTGCTTTGCATAGTGGTATTGTGAATATCCTGCACCTCATTCGACGAGAAAAGAGCCGAGATCCCTTCACCGGGAGTGACCTCTTTAGCGAAACTAGCAAAAGCCTCTAAAACACTCCATTTAAAAACCATTTGATTCTGCAACGAGATCAAGTTCAAAGCGTTAAAGGTTTTCTTAAAAACCATCCGCAACCCTCCGTCATTTTAGGAAGTAGAGTACTTAGTATTCGTGCTGCGTTTGTCGACCATAGCCGAGGCGTAGTGTACGGTAGCTAAGTGAAGTTTTCCTACACAGCATATGATGCGATTAGTTAGGACAGTCATGTGACTTTGTTGACCTTAGCCAAGGGTCATGTGGGTAGGTCTAATTAATCACGAAATGACGGGTAGAACTTGACTAGTACTTATGATTTGTTGACCATAGCCAAGGTCATAGGTGCTAGGGGTAAAAACCATTATCGGGAATTTCAAGTGTTGAAATTTACAATGAGATTGCATACCTTCTATATGATAGTTGGATCCTGATACCCACTGCGAGTAATTGTTACTCCTGGGAGAGTTTTGCACTTTACAATTAGCCGATCAAGTAGGTGTCTAGAAAGGTGTCAACGGGGTTACGCCCTTGGGAAAACGAGGTTTATTTTAATTAGGTCCGTGTGAAAGCACGGGGAACCTCCCTCAAAGTACCGGCACTGGCCTGGCTGAAAGATTGGCGAACTTGTAGAGTGTAATTAATCCCGGTTAGTTTTTCCTTTTAAGGTTTGAAGGAAGATTTGATAAAAACAGTAGGAGCCATCCTGATTAGATAAAATATATAACCAATCTAATCTTGTAAGAGCGCACGCAGAGTGTTTTCTTCTCTCTCTAGGTAGCGACCATGTCACGCCTTAATCAAGATAATAATATGGATGTATTGACCGAACCCGCCTGTTATACTGAGCTGGGGAACGTTGGCCCCGCTCCAACTTATAATTGTTATATAAGACCGAGCAGGAAATAGGAGAATATCAGGATTCCCATGCCGTCCAAACGAAGAAAGTGCATGATGATGCATCTTCTTCAGGTGTGTTCATTATAAAGAACTGTTTCTCAGTATCCTCTACGTTCTGGGTATTAGATACCGGATCAGGATCCCATATATGTAATCTGTTACATGGGCTACAGATAGGTAGAGAACTGAGAACGGGTGATAAGTTTCAAGAGTTGAAAACGGTGCAATTGTTGCAGCCAAGATGTTGGCAGTTATCACCCTGAATTACCAAATACATTGATTCTGAACGAATGTTATTAGATACCGAACCTGACATACATCATATCAGTCTCTTTATTTATTGAAGAAGGATATAATTTTGTATTGTTGGATAATGTTTTGCACGTTTCCTATATCAAGGGTTGACCGGTTCAGGCACGTTATCTAAAAGCATATACATTCTAAATCAAACCACAGTTCTTAACGTACAGAACACACACAAGAGGAAGAATTCAGAAATGAACGATCCTTCTTGAGGCATTGTAGACTAGGTCATATCAATGCGACCCGACTAGCTAAGTTACATTTAGATGCATATTTAAATCAGTTTGAATTTTCATCTTGTGAAACTTGCCATTCATGTCACAAAGATAAGATGACCATAGCTCCGTTTACTGGAAACAGAGGAAGGGTCAGTGAACCCTTGAGAACGATACATAGTGATGTATGTAGATCCCCAGTCTACATATGCCAGGACTGGTTCTTTGTACTTCCTTACATTCACTGATGATCTCTCAAGATTCGGACACATGTTCCTGTTGAAACACATGTCTGAAACTTTTGAGAAATTCAAAGAATATAAGTCAGAAATAGAGAACCAATACATGTATAAGTATTATGTCCTTTGATGAGATCAGGGAGGAGAATACTTAGGCATGGAGATCCTGAACTATTCCAAAAGAGAATGAGATTCTCTCTTAGCATTACTCCTCCGTATACACCACAGCACAACGGTGTATCGGGGCGGAGTAATCATACCCTATTAGATATGGTGCGCTCTATGATGAGTACTACCGAGTCACCTATTTTCTTTTGGGAGTTATGCGCTTGAGAAGCTGCATACCTATTGAATTAGGTTTCAATCAAATCAATGCTTACCACTCCATATGAGATATGGTATGGGAAGAACCTATCTCTTAAGTGAGTTAAGATTTGGGGTTGTCCAGCCTATGTCTAAAAGCAAAATACGGACAAACTCGAGGCAAGGTCAGTTCTGTACAACTGGAAGGAGTTCCAGCTATACAAACTACAGTTGATGATTTGATAGAACCAAAGGGTTCAATAGTCCCCGACGAACCTCAGCCTCTCCGCCGATCTAGCAGGGTTCCTCATTCGCCTGAGAGATACTTCGGTTTCTCAATGACAGTGGAAACGAGGATTGCATCATGAGATGATGACCCAACTAGTTTCGAGCAGGCCATCGAGAGTGATGACTCTGTAAGAATGGCTGGATGCTTAGCGATCTGAGATGGAATCCATGTACACCAACAGAGTATGGACTTTGGATCCTATATCTGAAGGGTTAAATCCCCATTAGGAGCAAGTATATCTTGAGAAGATTACTTGGTGTAGATGGAAAGGTTGAGACTTTCGAAGCTAGACTTGTTAAAGGTTTTCGTCATCGACCAGGCGTGGATAATGATGAAACATTTTTCCAGTGCCTGTGCTTAAGTCCATCCGGATCCTACTTGACATTGCTACATACCATGACTACGATATCTGGTGGTTGGGTGTTATGACTGCTTTTCTAAATATTGATTTAGAAGAGAATGTCTATAAGAACACAGCCAGAGGGCTTCGTAAACAGTGGGAGCAACGGAAACGTGTGCAAGATGCTTTATGTGATAAAGCAGGTATCGCGGAGTTGGAACATTTGTTTTGATGTAGTAGTCAAAGAGTTTGATTTCATCAAAATAGTAGATGAACCTTGTACATACAAAAAGATAGTAGAGAGTAAGGTGGTCATCCTCGTATTGTACGTGGACAACATACTCTTGATAGGAAAAGAGTTTCCTATGCTACGCACGGTCAATCTCCTCTTATCACAAGGATTCTCCAAATAGGATAAAGGTGATACCTCATAAATCCTGGGTTTTGGATCTATGAGATAGTTCTAAATGGATATTAGGATTCTCACTAGGTGTAGTGAGATGGTATCAACCGATCCTGGGGAGAATCACTGGACAGCTTCCAGGGTGGTAAGGTTGACTGAATGTCAGTCACAGGCATTGTCTTTACCCTTACTGGAGGGACGGTATATTGGAAGAGTTCCAAGCTAGATACCGTGGTAAACTAGACGATAAAGGCTGTTGATATCGCTATCAAAAATACTACCAAAGAGGAAGTTTGGGTGTATATTAGTTCATGAGATGAACTAGGTTCCTACCATTGTATGACAATGGAAGTGTGGTTTTGACCCAGGAACCACGGTCCCATCAGTGACCCAGACATATTCCAAGGCAGTATCACCTGATCATGGAGATAGTTGATCTCCAGGGCGATCGAGGTTAGGAGAGTAGACTCAGAGGACAACACAGCGGATCCACTCACAAAGGCCTTTTCCTAGAGAGAGACTTATATGGGATGGTTGAGTATGAGATACTGCAACCACTGCTACAGATGGCCCTAGTGCAAGTGGGAGATTGTTAGTTATATGTATGTCCTAGAGGCTATTACTGTACATGAAATGCATATTGTAGTGGATAATGAGACATATATAGGTAGGACTTTCTTGCTCGACATGATAGTACGCTATCTGGTTGTTCTTTATCTTAACATGTACATTTATTGTCTCTCTGTTACATGTTGATAAAGCCCTTAGGATATGTGCTCGACTTTCAGGACTATGATGCAGATCATACTAGTGGGGCCTGGGTAGTCCAAGAGTACATCCTTCAATGTTCCTAGTCGTGGGAATATCGAGACGGGGCATCGATATTCCAGAGTAGAGTAGCGTATATCTTCTCGGACCATGTGATGGGCGATGGATGATCCCATATCCATTGGTGTTTGACATCAGAGACGGTATGCGGGTGCTCAGTGGAGACTGGGTACACTGAACGGACTCGCCGAGAACTCCCAGATGGTATTATACCCCACGTCAGATGGCAGTTCTCTGGTGACACTGGTACAGCTTAGTCTGTTGACTCGAGATCGTCATAGAGTCTTGTGTGTTTCCCACTGTGCTTTGATTTCCACCCTACCACGGCTCTACTGAGTCGTGCAAATAGGTGGTTTTTGGGTACAGTCCCGATTCACATGGAGGTAATAAGCGATAGGAGGGGATTCGTCTCTCCCGGTATTGGGGGTTGATGTTGTGCTATGCTCGATTGGCCATAACTGGAAATCCCTGGCCAGGGTTGCAGTGATTTACTGGTAAGTGTTATCAGTAGTTTCACGCTTGTTATGGACCTTACATCGGCATGCCTTATCAAGCTACCGGGGTCTGACGTTTACCACCCCTAGACGAGGTATGCGACATATCAGACGAACGCATCGGACTGTGCGGTAAGTGTTACTGATTGGATTCGCAGGAGTGTGAGCAGGCTTGCTCGTTGATCTTCTGATCGCTCAATACCCGGGTGGCCGTTACGTTTAGCAGACCGCTTGCGGCTTGTGGGTGATCGATATGATCACCTACTGCCGGCGTATTGACGAGTCTTTAGAGTCCTACATAAAGGTTTCCTGGCTCAAGCGAAACGAAATAGGAGCGCATATGAGATATGTGCGGGACCGAGAATAATACCAGTATATGATACTGTATTCTATTCTCGCGATTTGTATTATTGGACGGTTATATGAGATATAGCCGGGTTACCGAATCAAGTGTTGATTCGATATATTGATACACTAGATATTAGTCGGTTATATGCGATATGACCGGATCATTAAATCAAGTGTTGATTTAATGATTTAATGTATAATTATATATTTGATATATTACTTTACATTAACTAGTATTGGTTCACTTAAGATTGATTTTCTCACTTGATGTGCACAAGTTGTATATGTGATATATGTTTGTGCACTAGTTTGTATCATGATTGATGATACATGCAAACTTGGGTGTGTGTATGACTTATACCATATTTAAGATAATGGTTTGGGTTTTTAATTATTTTGGTAAAACAAAATGGTGGTTTTCTTTGTCTTGGCTTGAAGCTTCATGAAGCTTTTTAGCATCTTTGACAAAGTCCACTCATTTTGTTTTGCATAAGATTTTCATTAATCAAACCATTACCTCAAACTATGGTTTAGTCTCTACAAAGGTAAACTCACCCATTGTTGCATTATGATAGATTTCACCTTATTATTCTTTTTAGATAATTCATTTTATCATTATTCTTTTCTTTCTTCTTCTTCTTCAAGAAGAAGAAAAGCTTGCTAGAAATTTTCAAGTGAAGAAATAGAGTGAGAAATCCAAATCCAAAGTGAGCCCATTTCCTATTTCATCATCCTCTACTACTAGCCATTTAGTTTAGGGTGTTCTCTTCACAAAGTTCTTGACCTAGTGAAGATGGAGCTTGAGTTTGAGTCTCCTCGACGTAGATCATCTTCGGCCTCGAAGTCAACGACCTAGCCCGCTCATTTCTCCGAGGAAACCATCACTCGAGTCCGGGATCTCGATGATTGCAGCGAAGGGACGTCAACACGAGGTTTAGAAGTGTAGGACTGGATCTACAAAGGTTGTAATCCCTTACACTTAGTGTTAAAGTGTTTAACTTGCTAGTTTTCGCATAATCTCTAGTATACGATCTTGGTTAGGGTTGTTCGGCACGGCTAATTCTTTAATCGGGCATGATTGATGCCTTGTAGAACCTTGTTAGAGTGCCTAGTAACCCTACAGCGATGTGTAGGACATGACTACAACCACAAGTCGGTGGCCACCGCAGTGGAGATAAACTGATAAGTATTATCAGTTGTATTTTCGGATGGTTATGAGTCTTTTGTCGCATGACTTATCTAGTTATTAGGGTATGACAGATTCCAAACTTTAGACCTGATATGCAATACTCTTGGACGAAGAGACCGGACTGTATGGTGATGCCACTGATAGATTTTGCAGGGTTCAGATGAGCTTGCTCGTTGACCTTTTTTCGAATATAGGTAGCCGTTACGTGCAGTTAGTCCCGCTGACGTGCTTATAGGCTATGGATACGATCCTAACCCAATGCCAGCATAATGTCGAGTCTTTAGAGTCCCACACAGAGGTTTCTAGCACAGGCAAAACGATGTAGGGCACATACAGTGATACGTGCAGGAGTTCGATTAAACACATGTATGTGATACACATATTTTAATCTGGTGTTTAATGATATTAGCCGGTATATATATGATATAACCAGATTATTAAATCAAGTGTCGATTTAATAATTAAATGTATATTTATATATTGATATATTTATATATTAACTAATCTCATGCTCACTTTATTATTTTCTTCTTTTTATTAATATTTATATTTGATATAAATATTGTGACATGTATGCTAATATATTAGAGATGAGTGTATGAGACTTATATGGTTTAGATGAGAACATTCAAAAAGAGAACGAGTCATAGGATTTTAGATGGTTGTAAAGTTCTTAGGTGTTTTCTTTAATGACTCATTTTTTGATGGCTTATTTTTTGTTTTGGATTTGTTCTCATCTTGAACCTCATCCACTTATCACTTCATCTCCATGGCAACCTCTCTTGAGTTTTTTTCTCAAGTGAGGAAAGAAAAGAAAAGAGAAGAAATTAGTGAGCTTATTATTCTACATTTTCTACTAATCATTCTTAGCAAGTTTAATTAGTGGGCTACTTCATTTTGATGAGATCAATTTGAAGCTAAAACTTGTGTTGGAGTTATCTCAAGACGGATCATCTTTGGAAAGGAGATCACCGAGTAAGGTTCCGGGTTTCGTGGAGACTAGCCGGAGTCCAAGGAGAGTTGGCTAATACGCTACAAAGGTTGTAGTCTCTTCTCCTTAGTTCTCTAGTTTAGATTTTTAGTTCATTGCATTGTTATTTCGATAGATTCTTGTTTGGATTGGAGGATATGCTTGCTACTAATTTTCATGTGCAATTCCGCCGTGGTCGTGAGCATCGCGAACCTAGCCCCCGTCCACTTATATGACCGACTTAGGCGCGACAGATCATATGACAGGAGATGTATATTACCATCTTATAGGTTACGGCCTGAATGTATCCCAGTGACCTTAGCAAACGACACCACCTCTGTTATAGGAGTGGGTTCTATTCGTGCCACATCACAGTTGCCTCTTTCTACCGTTCCCAGTGACCTTAGCAAACGACACCACCTCTGTTATGTGAGTGGGTTCTATTCGTGCCACATCACAGTTGCCTCTCTCTACCGTTTTATACTTGCCTGGTTTTCTGTTCAATTTACTCTCTATTAGCCCACCGTCTCGAGATTTGAACTGTGACGCAACTTTTTTTGCTGGTGGCTGTGTTTTTCAAGAGCTTGGGAAGAGGCGGACGATTGGCACAGGAATTGAGATTGACAAGTTGTACCACGTCGATGAGTATCCACGCCCTATAGCCTGCCCAACAGCTTCCACATCCGCATTTGATGCCCATTATCGGTTTGGTCACCCTTCGCTATAGACCTTGAAGAGGATTGTTCCTTCTTGGTACTTTATCTAGTTTAGAGTATGAGTCTTATGAGTTGGGTAAGCATCATCGGTCTCGTTACCCATCTCGTATCAATAAGAGAGCTGCCAAACTTTTACTTTAATACGTTCTGATGTTTGGGAGTCGTGTCCCGTTGTTGTCCAAGGAGGTTTTCGCTATTTTGCTTTATCGATGATTTTTCTCGAGTCTTATGGTTATATTTGATGAAATCTATAAATTAAGTGTTTTCTCATTTCCAGATATTCTGTTATGAAGTTCAGACTGATTTTAGAGCTACAGTTGGTACTCTAAGGAGTGATAATGCCAAAGAGTATTTTAGTACGCCCTTCTGGGAATATATGAAGAAACTTGGAATTGTTCATGAATATTCTTGTTCTTGTACCCCGACAAAATGGGATGGCAAAAAGGAAGAAGCGGTATTTGCTAGAAATTACTCACACCCATTTGCTTAATATGCGAGCAGCTAAATGTTTTGGGGGGGGGGATGCAGTCCTTAATGCCAATTACTTGATCAATTGGGCCCTTCATCTGTCCTAAATGGACAGATTTCTCATTCTACATTATTCCCTTTGGTGGTATCTTTTCCTGTTCTTCCGCGGGTTTTTGGGTGTCTGTTTGTTCATGATCCACAACCTCAGGGTTCTAAACTGGACCCCAAGGCTATTAAGTATGTTTTTCTTGGGTACTCTCGGATTCAAAAAGGATATTTATGCTATAGTCCCGGGTTACATTGAATTATATCGGCCGACTTGACTTTTCATGAGTCCACCCCATACTTTTCTACATCTCACACATCTGTAGACATGGACAGTGACTTTTCTTTAGATATCTCATATCTTTCGTCACAAGACAACATCCCTTCCGAGACGGTGGATTCTCCACCCCGTGCTGGAGGTCACATGTATTGTTTCTATTGGCCCACCTCCCACCCCTGATTCCCCACTGTCGGGCCCCACACCACCGGTTATGAGGGTGTATACTTGTCGGGCCCGTACAGCTCCTGAACCTCAATCTCATGTTGCTGATCTCTCAGAGTCTCAAGATCTGCCGGAGGCTGACATTGATATCCCTATTGCCTTACGGAAAGGCATTCGCAGCTGCACTTATCCTATCGGTCATCATGTGGCGACTTCTCGTTTATTTTCTGCATATCGGGCGTCTCTCTATTCTCTCGACTCACATGCTTTACCTAAGTCCATCTCTGATGCTTTGTTTTATAAAGGGTAGACCGATGCGATGATTGATGAGATACTTGCCCTTGAACAGAATCAGACTTGGGATTTGGTAACTCTTCCGACTGGGAAGAAGGCGGTAAGGTGCCGCTGGGTATATACATTGTGAAGTTTCATCCTGATGGGGTACTTTCCCACTTGAAAGCACGTTTGGTTGCTAAAGGGTATTCGCAAACTTACGACATTGATTATGAGGAGACATTTTCTTATGTGGCCAAGATGATTTCTGTTCGTCTGTTTATTTCTCTTGCGGCTACCCATCATTGGCCACTGCATCACATGTGAAAAATATGTTTCTTCATGGTGCTTTGGTCGAAGAGGTCTATATGGAGCAACCACATGGGTTTGTTGCTCAGAGAGAGTCTGGTCTAGTTTGTCGATTGAAGAAGTCATTGTATGGCTTGAAACAGTCTCCTCGAGCGTGGTTTGGAAAATTTACTGAGGTGGTTATTTCGTTTGGTCTCAGACGATGTGTACAAGGACATTCGGGTTCTACTGTAATAACACCAATGACTTTCGCATTCTTTTGGTGGCATATGTCGATGACATAGTGATTACTGGCGATGATGCGGCTGGTATTGCATATAGCTTAAGTACCACATTTAAATAAAATTTCAGACTAAAGACCTTGGAAGCCTTATATACTTTTTGGGTATCGAAATTGCTCGGTCGAAGAATGGCATCTACATGTCACAATAAAAATATGTGCTTGATATGCTGATTGAAGCGGGGATGTTAGGGTGTAAATCCATAGAGACTCCAATGGATCCTAATACTAAGCTGTAAGCTGTTTTTGAGATAAAGTGACTTAGTTGAAGATCCCGGAAGATACCGACGGTTGGATAGTAAGTTGAATTATCTTACCATCACTCGATCTGATATCTCATATCCAGTTAGTATTGTGAGCCAATTCATAGCCGATCCTCGAGTGCCATGATTCAAATACTTCACTATTTAAAGAATACTCCAGGGAATGATCTACTATGCTCGTATCATGGACATTCTCGAGTAGCATGCTTCACTAATGGAGATTGGACCGGGTCTCTATCCGATCGCAGATCTATTACATGATATTGCGTGTTTGTAGGTGGTAATCGGTCTCTTGAATGAGTAAGTAGCAAAGCGTTGTGTCCTGCTCCAGCGCCGAGACAGAGTACCGGGCCATGGCGAATACCACTTGTGAGCTTGTATGGATTCGCTTTCTGCTGGGAAAACCTGACTTTGAGCCTACTTCCTCTATGCGGCTATATTGTGATAATAAGTCTGTAATCTATATTGCCTCTGATTCTGTGTTTCATGAGTGAACGAAGCATGTTGAGGCGGATTGCCACTTCGTGAGGGAGAAGGTTGAAAGATGGGATCATCGATAATTACTATGTTCGATCTGCTCATCAGTTATCAGATTTATTCACAAAGCGGAAAGAATAGAGTGCAGTTTATTTGTAACAAGTTGGGCATGTTTGATATGTATCCTCCATCTTGAGGGGGAGTGTTAGAATACCCATAGTGTACATGGGTTTATATGTAATTAGACGCTTAATAGGGGAGTAATAGCAAAATGGTTTTGCCTATATAAAGAGGGGGATTAGGCTTAGACCAATCTATCCATTATATTTCCCTAATCTCTCTCTCTCATCGCTAACGGTTACGATTATAGATAATTTTCAACCTGTTTATCTTATTTACTACTTTATTTGCGATGGTACTCTGAAATCAAGCAACTCACTGATATAGGTGCATGCCGTAGACATGCATCCATGTCTTGTATTTGTGCCAATTGAATGTAAATGGAATGAAGTAGGCCGTGTTGTGGAGAGGAACTTGCCTTTGAAATGAGAATTCAATGAATCTTTTAATGTTCTTCAGTTCTTATGATATGAGGATGGCCAGCAAGTAAATTTTCTTATGCGACGCTTAATTGAAGAAATCACAATTAATTGTTGTTTCCTTTTTAATAGGTTGCTTGGATCCTGAAAACTTCAGGGACTTTAAATTAGTAGAACGAAAACAGCTCAGCCATAATGTGGCTAAGTTTCGATTCGCTCTTCCGACACCTACTACTGTCCTCGGTCTGCCCATTGGGCAGCACATTAGTTGCAGGTTTGCTCTACTGTCATTTTTAAGTGCTTTACACTTGAGGGATTTGTTATATTACAAATTTCAATTTCATTTTCTTTTCCTAGCTGAAGTTTCCTATTTTCCTTATCTGCTTTGCCTAGGGGAAAGGACAGTTCTGGTGAAGAAGTTGTGAAACCCTATACTCCCACCACTCTGGACTCAGATGTTGGGTGCTTTGAACTTGTTATAAAGGTGTGCGCATTTATACATGATCTATTCTGATTGTAAAGAATTTTTCCATAAGAGCCCGACAAAGTTTTACCGCGTTATCTTTCCAACCATCTTTTTCATGCGAAATGAATACACATTCCTGTGTCAACCTGTCTTATATTGTTGACTCCATTTTTAATTGTAGATGTATCCTCAAGGACGTATGTCTCATCATTTTCGTGAGCTGAAAGTTGGTGACTACTTGTCAGTGAAGGGCCCTAAGGTATACATTTCTTGGGAGTGCTTTTTATATACAATATTCCAAAAATAACGATGATCTTGTATAGAGTTGCCTTTTGATTCAATAATTTTTTTTCTTTCCGAATTTGATGCTGCTGCTATGTTTCAAACATGCTATTAGACAACTTTACATTTAGAAGATTAGAAAAACGACAAGCCTTTATCCTAAACTTTTGGAGTCGGCTACAATAATTTTTATCTCGGTTTAATTAACCTTTTCTTTTAACTATCTCCCAGTGCTGTCAAAGGCGTGAAAGGCGCTGTGCCTTAAGCCCAAAACGCAACCGGGCATTGAAGGGTGCCTCTCGAAACTTTGAGGCACTGTGCAGATGCGAGGCGCATGCTTAGGCGCTCGAGGCACGTGCGCACTTAGGCGCTCGAGGCGTGCCCCCCATTGTGCCTTATGTGAGGCGTGCGCATCGTTCTAAGTGGCTAGATTTAGATGTAGGGTCGAATGAGTTTGGTTATTAGGTTTGTTATCCAAACCCAAAACATAAAATTAAGTGACTATTGGACAATAGTAACTTGAGACCAACTCGAGAGCATCTGAAAAGAGCTAGGATTTCTCTCGTTTGCAAGTTCGTCGTCAACTAGGGTTTTTCAAGTTCGTCGTCAACTAGGGTTTTTCAAGTTAATCATTGGCTCGCCGTCACTTCTCGAGTTCTTCGGTGCTGGTTAAGGTCTTTCCATCTTCGTTTTGGTTCTCCTCTTCTTCTTGAGTTATAGCTTCTCTTCTCAGCTAGAGCAGCCCGAGAGCAACCCAAAACAATAAATTAGGTATAGTTTCCCTTCCCCTTCCTTTTATGTTATTGTTGAACTTTTGAGACCGAAGTTAAATTTTTGAATTGGAATTTTATGCGATTCTTATCTCAATACAAACTTTTGTGCCTTACACACTCGAGCACGCACCTCAGGCAAGTGCCTCGGGCGCATTAGATCCTTAGTGCCTCACACTGCGTCTTGCGCATTGACATCATTGCCATCTCCTTCCATGTTTGTATAGGCCTGCATCTACATATTGCTCAATTAATTGCAGTTTTGTCACGCCTATTTTTGCATTTATTTACCTCGTTGTACATCCCCAAACCATCTTAATCCTCTTCCTTCATTGTATCCTATAAGATGCGACATCTTCCTTCTTTTGGATCTCCCTTATTGTAGTAGATAGTATTATATGATTTATGTTAGTGGATCTTGTTGTTAGACTATCAACTGGGATAAGTAACGAGAAGAAAAAGGGCCATCCAATGCAGAAATTTCTAGTTTGATACCTTTATAGGCATATATTGCTGACTGCTATTGATTTTATAGAAGAGACAGATAAATTTTAGTGGCTTGAGCTATATTGATGTTATTAACTTTACGCTTAGGTGCCAGCATATTATCACTTGGTGAAAGTGAAAGAGATTTTAGAAGTACAAGGGTAGAGAGAAATTTCAGTCTCTAAGAATTTAAACTTTAGTATATCCAAAATAGTCAATATTGAAGATATCTTTTGCAAAGCTGTGAGAAGTTATTGATGGTCAAGAAATACTTTAGATTGCCTATTTTCGCTACTTTGGGTATCAGTCATCAAAATAATCATGAAGATGATGAAATTAAAAATAAAGAGAGAAGATTACCATGTAGAAGTTCTTCAGGATTATGTGATCACATTATACCCTAGAAACTGAAGGGATAATTATGTAAATTATATAACAAATTAATAGGACCACCTATGCTTAATTGGTTGGCATGTATGGGCAAATAAGAACCAAAGTATCTAGAAAACCAGGATAGTAAAAATGAGAATGTTGAGATGGATTAGTGGCAAGGCGCTAAGTGATGATGAGTGCATCCATAGAAAGTAGTTGTTCTGTTCATATTAAATTGAGGCTTAATCTGTTTGAAGTATGTGCAGTGAATGGGAATAAATGCGCTAGTTAGAAATGAGTATTACATCACTCCCTGTCACCGTAGGTCTTCTTAGTGTATTTTTTCGCCTAATCGCTCTTAAAATCTATAGAAATTGGGCCGATCACTAAAATTCAAGGGCCTTTTTATGTGTCATGTGACCATTTAACCAAGTTTCCAAATAGAATTTTTATGTTTCATGTGACCATTTAACCAAGTTTCCAAATAGAACAACACTAAGTTCTTGATTTCAGGTATGACAAATGATCGAATTAATGAAATTCTACATGTATAAACATGAAAGCATGGACTAATAGTTGACAAACCTTAGCACATAACAGACTAACAGTCATAAGACAATCTCTTAAGCTTACTTGCCTAACTCTTTGAACATTTATTAATATTTCATGTATATTTGACTAGTAGACTCCTTTCTTTTTTTAACTATTAACCCATTGTACAATGTTTTTTAATCTTCCATATTAGCACTCAATTATTATTATTTTTTATATGATTACATATTCGAATTTTTAAGGTGTATTGTATAATATAAATTTAAAGATGAGGGAGTAAGACCTTTAAGCAATACAAGTGGCTAGTCATGTGATTTTTCTTACACTCGAATCACTTCATAGAATAGTTTTTAACGGTGGTTGTATCTTCATGGAATGCCTTTCCTCCCAAAAAATCTCTTCTACTCATTGATCCTTTTGCATTCTTTCTCTCATCTCAAAAGCCTTCTGCAAACTTAAAAGACATAGACATTGCCTTGTATTCCCTTATAAATAAGAATAAGAAAAATAACTTCTTCAGTTACTTAGAGAATTTGGTTTTCTGACCGTATTCTTCAATACTATATGATGACCGAATAGCTATGAAAGTAATTTTCGCTTTCTCTTTTAGGCATTTGATATTTTTATATTTGTTTAAAGTAAGGATGCACGAACATGGACACAATACGATGCGACACGGTGATACAGCAAAATCCCAATTTACAGGAAACGATGACACACACATATATATAATATATTTAGAAAAAACCTTATATATTTCTTCATAGAAACTATATTTAGTATTAAAACCGAGTAAACTAGTAGGAAAAAGTCGACAACTCAAAATAATTTCAATAAAATTAAATTCTCTTTAATTTAAAATATAGGGTCGCCGCTACTTCGCGAATCATTTTGTGTTCGTGGCTACACTGAAACGTATTCGACACGTGTCCAAATCTAAAGCCGTCTCATTTCAAAATGGGATATGAAAATTCTATGTCGGACATGTGTCGTGTAAGTGTCAGGTACAAATCCGTGTCCGACACGGATACGACAACCGAGAAGATGCATCCGTGCAACATAAGTTTAAAGCCTTATTTGGCAATGGGGTTATGGATTCCAGAAACCACAAAATAAAGTCGTGGCTGATTTGGCAACTAAAATATCCCAATTCATGGTTTCCAAGGGTTGCATGGGGTTTCGATACCAAACTCCACAAAATAAAGTCATGGCCCATTTGGCAATCAAAATATCCCAATTCGTGGTTTCAAAAGTTTCAGGGTCTCGAAACCCCATTTTTTAAAACTCTAAAAAGAGTGGAGTTTCATAAGGTCTCATGTTGCCTCTTTTGTTTTCCTCTCTTCCCTATGCAGGTTTAATAAAACCTTGGTTTCATAAACTATGTTATAAAAAGACCCTAAACTTTGCAAAACCCAAGTTTCATGAAACCGATGCACGCATGCAAACCATGTTTCCAGTGAATCAAATATCGGTATACCGGCATCGTAGGGCCAACAAATTTCATATAGAATAGGGATTTATCGTTTGTGCACAATATTGGCCGATTTTTGTTATATCAGCCGATAATTCGGGCATATCATATCGACTTAGATATTGACAATTATGGCATTTATCGGTGATAAATGGGTATGGGTTATTTTCTTTGAATTTCAAACACATAACCCGAAACCCATAAAAATAAGTCAAAAATATATTTATATACAAATATACAATCCCAAACCCATTCATTTTCTTCTCTCGCCTTTATCCCAATTCCCAAATCTTGAAACCCTAAGGCCACCGTCTCCTTCTCAGCCTCCCCCCTCCACCAAAATCGCCGCCGATATCTCTCTCTCATCATCGTCTCTTCTCTCCACACCATTCTCTCTCATTTCTCAAGTTGCAACTATCATTAATAAGTCATGTTGTATGAGTTTCTATTTTCAACTCTTCTGGTCCTCTGCGATGCACTTCATTTCAATTGTTGATTCCTTTCGCTAGCATGCTATAATTTACTCAGTTACAAGTATCCAAATTAGCAGTGATAATTAAATCCATTTTCATTCACTTGTGATTGTTTATGAATGAATATTGCTGTCTTGCAAGCTTTACATCTATTCTAATTCATCAAAGGCACTCACTACCGGCTTTCGAATAATCTGTAGTATCCAGTGACATACCTTATTGTGTAAACCATGAAGCAGTTTTTTCTACTCAAATAGTGTCATTTTATTTTCTAATGTCAACCTGGCTTTTTGGTTATTTCCTGTGTCGAATGACTCTCTAGGAGTTTTTAACTGTGTGACACCGTCATTCTTGTGACCGTATCATAAAACACTGGCCATAGTATTTCGTTCAAACTTTTCTGAAGCAAACTGGAGAATAGCACATGCTAATTTAATGAAATGACTCATTCTTAATTCGTATTATCCGTTTAATGCTTCTAGGGGCGCTTCAAATACCAACCTGGCCAAGTCAGAGCATTTGGAATGCTAGCTGGAGGATCTGGCATAACTCCGATGTTTCAGGTACAAATTATACTGTAAAGATGCATTTTTCTATCACTGAACTTTTTTCTTTTTTGGCTACTGACCTTAGCTCAGGCAGGATCTAATATTGAACAGAAACTCAATTTTTTTAATAAAAAAATTGTGATTATTTTCTGCTTGTTTATTAGGTTGCAAGAGCTATATTGGAGAACCCAAATGACAAGACGAATGTTCATCTTATCTATGCCAATGTCACATATGAAGATATCCTCTTAAAGGTGAACTTACCCATATGCTAGATCCTTATTTTGAGATCATTTGAATTACCATGGTATCTATGTTGGAGTTTACCGAATCAATTGTTTTCATGTCGATTGTTTTCTTGGTTTGGAAAGCCCCAAAGAGTTGATTGCAGGGTGGGAGATGACCCAAGAATTTGGTTATATTTCCTGTCAAGCTTTTCATGATTTAATTTGTAGTTTGGCAGGAAATGGCTTAGACATTAATTCGGTTATATTCTGAAGAGCTTGGTGCTGTGCTGAAATCAATTTTGGTGCAGACATAGTTACATTCATAAAGAAATGAGGGAAAGGGGTTATGAATGCTTTTTAGAACATAATTTATAGTCTTGAACTCTTGATAATCATAGATGGTTGAACATGTGCTTACATGATCTACCACTTTAAATCACCACACCAAATTGATTGTAGGCCAAATTTGAGACTTTTTATGGCAGCTAACCAACATAATTTTGTCAATATGACGATTTCCTCCAAATCTTACTGAATTTAGCTAAATGTATCATTTTTTGTGGGTGCACACCCTTGAACTTTCCTGCCAAGGCCTTTGATTGTTAGCTGTCACGATGACTAGTGATATAGGAAAGTAGGAATTTAATTTTCAAATCTTGTTAACTTTTTTTTAATTGTTATGTTTATGCTTAAAATTCAGGAAGAGCTGGATGGCCTTCTTAGCAACTATGCTGGCCGCTTCCATGTTTACTATGTATTGAATCAGGTATTGATATTGATCCTCTCTTCTTCTTCCTTTTTTGCCCCCTCCAATAGCTCTATGTTTAAGTTGTTAAAACTGAAGGTTCTGTTCAATCACATTCTTGCATAATTGCTAGCCATCTGATTATTGCTTTATTCTTGATCAGCCCCCGGATGAGTGGAATGGCGGTGTTGGTTTCGTGTCGAAAGAAATGATTCAAGCCCATTGCCCAGCTCCAGCATCTGACATCCAGGTATTTTTCGCTTTGTGGAACATTATCATTTTCAAGCATATTGCGTCTCCTCCATTGGCATGAGGCTTGTCTTTCGTAACCTTGTTTGGATGTGGAGTTAAGATACTAGAGTTTTTCAGAAGTTATCTAACTTAACTCTGAAACATACTACACCATGCTTTCCTTTGTCAAGATAAGTGCAATTATCTCAACTTCAAAATAGAGCTAACTGCTGGGTATCTAAAATTCAATGCTACCTCTCTTGAATTCTTCTAACTCCTAAGTTGTGTTTTGCCATATTTGGCTTTTGAGGCGTTGCAAACCCAGAATTTGCATAACCTATACCTCTAATTATTACATGCGCTAATTATTACATGCGCGCGCGGGGCGCAGACACAAAGATGGGCGGAAGGAAGGCAAAATTGTGCTTGATTTTGCCGCCTTCCGCCCATTCCATGTTGGGTTTCAGTGCCCGTGCCCAAGGCGGAAGCGAAAAACAAAAATTCTAGCGAACACCGAACGCCCGTAAAACCCAGGATACGGTCTAATAACCTAAACTAGCTAACTAAAGTGCAATGATTGAGAAAATATAATTTTTGTCGCGTGTCCACCCAATTGTGGAAGACCCCTTCAAGCTTGTAGTCGCCGGGATCACGCTTGAGAATCGACCATCCTTCCGAAGATGATCCACTTAAGAGAATCCGGAAGAGGCTCTAACCGACGATCCAGACTTGCTAGGTTTGGATGGTCGGTGATATAGGAATGCTTCACTAAATATTTCTCTCTTCAACCATGCTAAAAAATGGTGAGCAAGAAAAAGGAGAAGATAAGGAAATGAAGCATAAAGCTCACTTGATGAAAAATGATCAAGTGTTGCAAATGAAAAAAAGAATGGCTACTTCAAATTGCAACCATGATGCAATAGCGCACAATAAATGCACATCACAATCTAAGCCATCCCTCCAAACCATGCTTCATTAAAACCCTTTTCCATCTCATTTCCTTATTTGATTTTCCAAAAAGGAAAATCAAATATGAGGTGTCTTTCTTCTAGAAGTATTTCCATATAAATATGGAATACTTCACCTGGTATATGTATTGCTACGTATACGCGTATCCGTATAAAATTACGGATAGCATCAAAGAGAGAATGAATAGTGAACAATAATACTAATATATATGTATCAAAAATACATATATAAATTATTAAATCAAAACCTGATTTAATAATCCGACTTAATTCTAAGCCGGCTAGTATTATCAACCGTCCGATTAAAGTCCGTGTATTGCGTACACGTATTTAATCGGACCCCTGCACGTACCAACGTACGGCTCCTACATCTGTCGTTTGAACAGGGAAAACTCTCTGTATGGGACTCTAAAGACTCGACAATACGCTGACAGTGGGTTTTACCATAAGTATGTCAGCGGCACTAGCTGTACGTAACGGCCATCCAGGTACTTGTCGAAAGGGGGGTCGATAATCAAGTGCGTCCTTACCTTACTGAGCCTGAATGTGACAATCTCTGTACAGTCCGATCTCGTGGATAACGTCAAACCCCTACTAACCCAATAAGTCATGTCTGAGTCAAGCTCATCACCAATAGAGATACTGCTGATCAACTATCAGTAAATCTCATCCACCGTGTCCATGGATTTCTGGGGATAGCCAACTGAATACAGCGCGACATCGACTCCTAATACCAGGAGAGACGAATCCCTGACAGTCGACCATTGCCTCCGTATGGCTCGGGACTGTACCTAACTAAAACCTGTTTGCACGACTCCTTTGAGCCGTGGTAGGGCAGTAATCAAAGTACGGTGGGAACTCACACGAGACAAATAACGACTTCAGGTCAAAGGACTTAATCTGTACTCATGCCACCTGAGAACTTCCATCTGATGATAGATATAATACCATCTAGAAGTTCTCAGCGATTCCGTCCAGTGTACTTATCTCCAGGGAGCACTTGTATGCTATCTTAGGTGACACAACACCAATGGCTTAGGAGACCGGTCATCGCCTATCGTCGAGGTCTAGAAGCATATACACTAGTCTACTTCGGAATATCGATGCCCAGTCTCGATACTCCCTCGACTAGGGATATTTAAGGATACGCTTATGGACAACCCAGCTCCCACATATATGATCGCCATCATAATGTTGGTCGTCAAGCAACAATCCTATGAGCTTCATCAACGATAAAGATAAACCAGATAGTATACTATCATTTCGAGTAAGACTGTTATACATGTATAGGTCCTCCTTCAATTATCATAATCGCCTAGTTGCAATCATAATAATTGCCTTGAGAGCGCTATATCCAACAATCCCCCACTTGTACTTAAGGCCAATTATTGCGGTATCGCATACCCACAGCTCGTGTGCTACCGAATACCCAACTTCTCTACTAATCAGTTTCGCAAACCATATTTGTGAAACTTAATTTGTTTGAGAAATAGCTTCAGTGAGTGGATCCACTATAATGTTCCAAGTTCATCTTTCTATCTCAACTTTGCGGAGATTAACAATCTTCCAAACCGAGTGATACCCCGCCTCAAGAATTTGTCTGGATACCTGATGGGACCAAGTTCATCAATGAACAACTCCATCCAACAAACTTCTTTGGATGTATTCTCTGTTGAGTTATAACCGGTATCCTGCACCATGATTACCTCAGTATCCTTATTGGAACACTATCCAATACACTGACCCTCAGAAGAGGCTAAACTCAAGACTCTGACAACATCTTTGTCATCCACATCATCTTGGAAGCCTGAACGGATAACCGCCTCCCAAAGGAGGCTGCCGTTACCCTATACGAAGAACATCCTTTTATGTTCATTACTGCTTCCCATTGTTTTCTCGAGGATTGGATTAATATATGGCTATTGCAGCTAATGCAAAAGCAATATCCAGGGTTGTATAAGACATTGCATGATTGACTCAATTGCCTAAGCAAATGATATGTCATTCATGTCAGTCCCTCTCCTCATCAGTCTGAAAGACATCTTTTTTAGAGGGAAACATATCAAATCTAGATCTAAAACCAGAATCCCTGATATACTAACCACATCCAACGTGGAGAAAACACTGTGTGACAACCAAAGTTTGACCGATTGTATTATAGGAACATCACTTCCTATCGGGAGTATGTTATTCATATCCAGAACAGTACTCCCTACATCCTTCTTACAAGGTTCATCTTTTGTTTTGACGAAGTCAATCACCTTAACTGTCACGTCAAAACAGATGATCCATCTTTGCTATCCATGCTTGAGTCTACGAATAGACATAAACAACTTGCACACCTTTCGCTGCTCTCATTAACTACGATAACCCATTGGCAGAGTCATATATACGTGCACTTTCAAATTCCTATTTGAAAAGACGTTATAGTCATCCACCTGCCAGATATTATAGCCAAATAACTGGATCAACGCCAAGTCATATCCATATGGATTTCAGCGTAGACACTGAAGTAAAAGTCACATCACAATCCACAATGGGTATTTGATGAAAACTCTTTACAACAAGTCTATCCTTATTAGATTACTATCTTTCCATCTGTACAGATCTCGAAAGGTCTACTTGCTCCTAATGGATTTTACCCCTTCAGGAGCACCCAGCAAAATCCATGATTTGCTGAAGTGCGTGGAGTCCATCTTGGGTATGAAGCATCTAGTCACCTGGAAGTTACCTCTTAATATGACCTGCTGATAACAAGTAGGGGAAATAGCAGTATCAAGTCATACTCGTATGGACTTCAGCATAGACACTGAAGTAAGAGTCATCACAATCCACAACAGATATTTGATGAAAACTCTTTATAACAAGTCAAGCCTTATTAGGTTCGCACCTTTCCATCTGTACAGATCTTGAAAGATCTACTTGCTCCTAATTGGATTTTATCCCTTCAGGAGCATCCAGCAAAGTCTATAATCGATAATTTGATGAAGTGCGTGGAGTCCATCTTGAGCATGAAGTATCTAGTCATCTGGAAGTTATCACTTCATATGACCTGCTGACAACTAGTAGGACCATCATAACTATGATGCTGACCTCCCTGTTACCGTCTGCAAGAAAACTGAAGTATCTCTCGGGTGTCTGAGGTCGCCTACTAAAATCTGCGGAGTCGCTAACGGTTTGTCAAGTCCAATTGAATTTTTAGGTTCTACTAAATTTTCGGTAACCGTTTGTGGTTCTGGAATCACTTCCAATTCTATCATACCCCCACTAGTTTCATTTGCAAAAAGATCCTTTTATAAAATGGTGGCGGCGAGTCAAGAACAATGCAACTATTGATCTTGAAAATGGTAGAAAACAAAATCCTAGTGAACGCTTGGGATAACCCACAAACCTCGATTACTGAAGCATGCCTCGAGTTTGTTCGGATTTCGCTTTTAAACAGAAACCAAATAACTTCATATCTTAACAAACTCAAGGTATGTAATCATTCTATATCCATATAGAATCAAGGCACTAATTTAGATGGAACCAGATTCAAATGTCATGCAGCTGTTTCCAGTGCATTTTACCTAATGGAAAAAGGCCAATACAACATTACTTATCATGGAGCGTATCCACGGATGAATAACCTGTGAAAGAATCAAGTTCTTAATACTATGATAGAATACTTAGCATAAGTATCTACATATTCGATCACCTCGAAGAATCCTGATACTTTCAACGTATGGTTCTCTACTTTATTTTTATACCTATAAACTTCTCAAGATTTTTGGACCTTGCAGTACTATGAATGCGTGTCTAAAACCAGAGAACTCATGGGTAAACTTGAATGAAGTAAGAGTACCAATCCTTGTCTCGAAGGACACTGGACAACGTACATTTTCTTGTATAAGTTTCAAGAGTAACTAACTTAAATTCTGTGTTTTGTAAATTGAAAACTGAATCTTGGTTAAGAATGTCTTACACCGTTATTCAATGCAACTGGCTTATCCTCAACTGATAAAGGTAAATGTTTAAAATACAAATTTTAAAATGTATACTTTATAAAATAAAGGTATAGATATTTTATTTTAAAATTTGGTGCATAACGGTTATTCGAAACCAAATATTTGCCGTCAGGAAAAAGCCAGGCGATTTAATCCAATATCACCAATCACAACAAATTTCGATATTAAGGATCAAATCGTCCATTTCCCAATATTTTACTCCTACTCCTTCTGTAACACCGTACAGATGTGAGATCCAAAACTGGTAAATACATACTCTGGAGTCAGAATTGATTGGGAAAACAGTTTTATATTACATGTACACAGAAAAACTGAAACTTGAAAAATGTTTCATAGGGGATGGTCAGGTATTCCTAGTAATTCATTTTTCATTATCCAGATTCATGACAGGGCAATTTTCTTTGCCATTATTTCAATCCCTTTATATGTTACTTCTTACTTTCTGCACACTGTCCCTGCGCTAACTGGTTTTCTTCCTTACCTACCTTTCAGCACCAGCCTAAGATTTGGAAGAAGACTATCCAATAAGCGTTATAGTTGTACTCTCCTAATCAAGGAGCTCTCACAACCTGAGAGAAGGAAAGGGAAGAGACAACCGAATAATTCTATTCAATTTCTTCACAACCTGTGGCTATCCTCGACTGAAGTAACTTCTTCGAGTTCGTATGTAACTATACGATGGTCATTCCAAGCAATATGGATCATCGTAATGATACGACGTGTTCTGAAAAAATGCAAATTGTAGAGTGGATATGTGCGACTTTGTCGTGAATCAAGCCAAGCCAAACCCAAAGGGTGGAAAAAAAGGTTCGGTCAAATTGATTCATGAGTTTTTAAGGTAAGTCATGTGTCGCTGTACCAGAGAGAAACACTCAGCGTGTACTCTATCAAGATCAGATTGACTTTCACTTTATCTGATCAGGATGACTCCTATTGTTTCCTCGAGTCCTCCTTCAAACCCTAAAAGTAGAACCAATCAGGATCATTTACACTTTACAAGTTCGCTAACTGTTCAGCCAGGCCAGTATTGGTACTCCGAGGGAGGTCCCCCTGTTTTCGCACGGACCCAATTAATTACCCCGTTTCCGTAGAGGCGTAATCTTGTTAACACTTTCTAGACACCTATTAGGCTAGCTAATTGTGAAATGGAAAAAATCTCCCGAGGAGTAATATATACTCATCAGTGGGAATTGAGACCCAACTATCATGTAATAACTTGACGGAATCCACCCTAGTCACCACACTCCAGAAGGTATGCGCATAGCTGGCAAGTTTCCCGTATATTTGAAACTCCCGATATGGTTTTTGCCCAAAGCAACTTATGATCTTGGCAAAGGTCAACAAATCATAAGTTACAAGTTAAGTTCAACCCGTCATTATCCTGGATTATATTAGACTCACCCGTATGACCTTTGGTAAAGGTCAACAAAGTCGTACGACTGTCCTAACTAATTGCATTACCATGCACCAGAAAAGTATTACAGAGCTACCGAACACTACGCCTCGGCAAAGATCGACAAACGTAGCACGAATACTATGCAATACTAATCTGAAATGACGGAGGGCTACGACTGGTTTTTGGCGAAAAACCTTTAACGTAATGAACTTGATATCGTTGAAGGAATTCGAGTGTCTTTGAAATAGAGTGGCTTAAGCTCTGTTTTTTAAAACTGGTAACATAAACTTTTGCTTAAGAGTGAACTCCCAGTGAGGGGATCAAGGCTCTTCCCTCATAAAATGAGATGCGGGATATTCCTAACCGAATACCTCTATGCAAAGTAAAAAAATATGACCATGAGTTTTGAAGAAAACCGAGTAGTTTTGAAATTGGTTCTGACAACATTATTTAGGTTTATTTTTTCTTGCATTATTTCGATAATGCGTTCCCATCATTTTATGTTTCCATGCCACAGAAGAAAAAACCAAAATAACATGCTTTTTATATGCCATCCGCATTTGCCACGGGGCCCTGTCATGCACCGCTAGGTTACTTAACTAACGGCAGAACAAGGGTAGGACTAGCGCGGATGCAAAACATATAGAAATATCTACTAAATATATATAATATATATATCAACATCGCAGGCAGATAATAGTCATCACAGGCAGATAAAAATCATCACAAGCATACGACCAATAATATGGAATAACGGATGATTTAGGAGCCCCGTGTTTCATTTGAGCCATAAATAAGACGCGACGTTCCCCGGTCGTGTGGATAGCCAATGCAATGAAGATTCTAGACCCACGAGTGCGGCAAGTTACCCGCTATCCCCGAAGTGAGGCAACCCCAATCAATAAAGTGAATGAGCCATCTAGTACTTCACGGAATCCGGTAACTTGAGCACCCCTCCATGGGTCAACCTATACCCCATACGAGTGCGGCGAATAGGCCGCCAATTCTAGAGTAAAGCCCTCCGGTCTCAACGCCATAAGATGCGGGCCCGCTGCCCTCTAAAATCCGGCTATTCGAGCACTCCTCCGCGGGGTAATCCTAGTACAGAAAAGAAAATATATATATACAACGGTGACGTCAACCTCAACCCGGTCGTGCTCCAATAAAAAAATTATACATAACCGGCAGCGACGACAGTGCACATGTCGGACGCTCGCCTCGCTATAAACAATATATAAATGAATCTGAACTGTACATCTAACATTGCACACAAGGCTATCCATCACGACAATCCATCCATAACATCAGTGCAATACAGAACATCAACGTGAATATCATGTTCGTAAACCCGTCTGATTGTACATATAGCAACCAGTCGGATTGTACCGCTCTATGATATTCACGGTCGCAGAAACTAACATATGCACTGATAAACACGAATTCAAAATTTCAATCGATTAAAACTTTTCGCATTGGCCCTAAGTACAAACCAGTACTCAAACAAATCTGGGAAAAAAACAAACATCTCAAAAATCACATTTTCATATAATAGAGGCACCACCAAAAAATGGGGCACAACGGCCTAAATATGACCGCGGTTCCGTAGCCAATATTTGGGATGAAGTGCCCAATTTTCTTCGTGGCCTCTAAAAATGACTATATATAATTTTAAGACAACCAGAACAATTTTTTGAACAACTTTAAAATTCGAACAGCAGTCATGTAATCGGAAATACAATTCGGAAAATTTCGTCGATTGAGACACTAAATAGGTGCAAACTAGCTAGTTAAGGTTTATGCAGTGGCTCTGATACCATGATGGGTTTCGGTGCTCGCGCCGCGGTTGGTTGAAAAAATACAGGATACGATCCAATAACCTAAACTAGCTAACTAAAGTGCAATGGTTGAAAACATACAACCTTTGTCGCGTGTCCTCCCAATTGCAGAAGACCCCTCCAAGCTTGTAGCTGCCGAGATCGTGCTTGAGAATCGACCACCCTTGCCGAAGACGATCCGCCTGAAAGAATCCGGAGGAGGCTCCAACCGACGATCCAGACTCGCTAGATTTGGATGGTCGATGATGAGGAATGCTTCACTAAATATCTCTCTCTTGAACCATGCTAAAAAATGGTGAGTAAGAAGAAGAAGGAGAAGATGAAGGAATGAAGCATAAAGCTCACTTGATGAAAAATGATCCAGTGTTACAAATGAAAAAGAGAATGGCTACTTCAAATTGCAACCATGATGCAATAGCGCATAATAAATGCACATCACAATCCAAGCCATCCCCCCAAACCATGCTTCATTAACCTTTCCACCTCATTTCCTTATTTGATTTTCCAAAAAGGAAAATCAAATATGAGGTGTCTTTCTTCTAGAAGTATTTCCGTATAAATACGGAATACTTCACCTGGTATTTGTATCACTACATATACGTATATCCGTATAAAAATACGGATAGCACCAAAGAAAGAAAATGAATAGTGAACAATAATACTAAAATATATGTATCAAAAATACATATATAAATTATTAAATCAAAACGTGATTTAATAATCCAGCTTAATTCTAAGCCGGCTAGTATTATCAACCGCCCGATTAAAGTCCGTGTATTGCGTATACGTATTTAATCGGATCCTTGCACGTACCAACATACGGCTTCTATATATGTCGTCTGAACCGGGAAAACCCTCTATGTTGGACTCTAAAGACTCGACAATACGTTGGCAATGGGTTTAACCACAAGCACGTCAGCGGTACTAGCTGTACGTAACAGCTACCCAAGTACTTGTCGAAAGAAGGGGTCGACAATCAAGTGCGTCCTTACTTTACTGAGCCTGAATGTGACAATCTCTGTACAGTCCGGTCTCTTCGTCAAAGAGTATCGTATATCGGGTCTAGAGATGGATAACGTCAGACCCTATTAACCCGATAAGTCGTGACTGAGTCGAGCTCATCACCAATAGAGATACTACTGATCAACTATGAGTAAATCTCATCTACCGTGGCCACGGATTTCTGGTGATAGCCAACTGAACAATGCGCGATATCGACTCCTAATACCTAGAGAGACGATTCCCTGGCAATCGACCACTGCCTCCATGTGGCTCGGGACTGTACCCAACTAAAACCTGTTTGCACGACTCTTTTGAGTCGTGGTAGAGTAGTAATCAAAATACAGTGGGAACTCATACAAGACAAATGACGACTTCATGTCAAAGGACTAATCTGTACTCATACCACCTGAGCACTTCCATCTGACGATAGATATAATACCATCTAGAAGTTCTCGGCGAGTCCGTTCAGTGTACTCACCTCGTGTATACTATCTTAGATGACACAATACTAATGGCTTGAGAGACCGGCCATCGCCTTTCGTCGGGGTCTAGAAGCGTATACTCTAGTTTACTCCGGAATATCGATACCCAGTCTCGATACTCTCTCGACTAGGGATATCTAAGGATACGCTTATGGACAACCCAGCTCCCATATATATGATCGCCATCATAATACTGGTCGTCAAGCAACAATCCTACGGGTTTCATCAACGATGAAGATAAACCAGATAACATACTATCATCTCGAGTAACACCGTTATACCTGTATATGTCCTCCTTCAATTATCATAATCGCCTACTTGTAATCATAATAATTGCCTTGAGGGCGCTATATCCAATATTCCATATGCATTTCCGCCACTTGGGTTGTGAAAGTTGGTTCACGTCACTTTAATGTGCCCCCTCATATGGCTCATTTATGGGCAACAAAATTTAGTTTAGGCTCTTCAATTTGTTTCAAATTTCATTTATCCCCCTCCTTTGTTTTCAAACGTTTTACGAAAACACATAATAAAATCTCCTCACTCCTGATGGATATGGTCGAGTTCTAGTCCGGTTTGGATTTAGATTTTCAAGAGTCTTAACTGGATCATTCACTTAGCTAACAAGAAAATTAGGAAAATTATATTAAGTTTAGATCTTTTAATAAAATCCAAAAGCGTTTCAGCTTTTTGAAATCATATGACCACATATATGGTCTAAGAGGATCAAATGGCTGATTGATTTTGTAAGAGTTTAGTTCTACATTCTTTTTGAGATGTTCTCGTATGTTTAATCCTGTGTTGAATTTATTATTATTATTATTATTATTATTATTATTTTTCTGAAATCAACCCGCTCCAGGGATCGAACTTGTGACCTCTCTCATTGGAGAGGAAATTGGTACCCTAAGCCCAGTTGGTTTAATTCCGTGTTTGTAGGTTATATAACTATCAATATACATACACCAACTATTTTTCGAAACTGCAAATCTTTCCCCATGCTTCTTACAACTGGGCTAGTGTTCTTACATGCTTCAAGCTTTTGGATGGGATAAGTTTGACATTTTTTTTATATGATTTCCAGATATTACGTTGCGGGCCACCTCCAATGAACAAGGCCATGGCTGCACACCTCGATGATCTCGGTTACACAAAGGAGATGCAGTTCCAGTTCTAGGTGCTCTTTTGTTTTGAATTAAAGGAACCAAATTAAAAATTCTGCCAACAATCTATAAAACAGTTTAGCAATCCTGTGTCCAATTTTTCTTTCTTTTTTCTTTTTGTTACTGCAAGTGAAGTTTAAATAATGCTGGTTTTATTTTTATTGGATTTTGGCAATATTGACAGTGTACATTCAAGTTGCCATTTCTTAGATGCTGTGATTGCTAATGGTCAGATTAAGGAAGGATGCATGTGAATGTACATCAGATCACAATTCTTCCTGATTTGTGTTGGGTCTTTAAAAAAATCACAACTATGTAGAATTGGGTAATTTCATGGGTTGGAAAGAATCCAAGATTTGATTAGAATTTTGACAACTGGTATAGACAGGGTGCAAACCAGCCGAACTTGAACAAGCTAGCGTCAATATGAGTTTGTTTCGGGATGAACTTGGCTAGTTCAGCTCAAATTACCAAATGACCTGAGCTTGTAAATAAACAAACAAAATAGTTTGGGTCTGAGTTTGGCTTGTTAATAGCTCATTACAAATATTGCCAGAATATTTTCAATATGAAAGAATATAATTAAACCTTTTTTTGGGTCTTGAATATTGGGTGTTTGGATATTAGACATATTTCTATTGAATATATGCTAATTGGATTTACTAAATATCTATCTCGAAAATGAATATTGTTTTGATAAAGAAATAACATAAATATTACATATATGCGAGCTAAACTCATGCCATAAATAAACGAAACAAGGCTAGCTCAAGTTTGGCTCGGCTGGTTACATGGTTGAACCAAAAAATTTAGCTCAAGTTCAACTAATTTGTTAATGAAACGAACTTGAACGAGCTTTTATTGGACCGAACCTGAATTGAACCCGAGCTATTCGGATCAATTGGCATCTATCACCATATTATTTTGGAATATGACAGCTTTTGCAACTTGAAATGCAATCATGTAATGGTTCTGAAACATATGATAATGAATCATCTATAAATTCTCACATGCAAAACTCCCATGCTTCATGTAGTGAGGCCAAAACTTAAACTAAAATGTTAGCTAAACACAGATCATAAACCTTTCTTTTTAGTCATGTATGAATTATTAAATTAAGAAAAGCCTATAATTGAGACTTTTCTTGTACAAGTTCAAATCTAAATTTACACTTCAAATGCCACTAAATATACAAAAATAGTTATGTTACCTATTTTGCACATGCCTTTTGCCCCTTGCCCATGTGAGAAATAACTATATATATCTTTCAAAATATATTACTAGACTCGTTACCAACTCTATTAAAAACCTACAAGATTTGTCCCTTTAATTAGCCTTTAATTGCATAACCACCAGATTGACCCCCTATTTGGTAAGGGTTCAACTACGTGGCCATTTTTGGCTCACTCAAAGATTATATTAATGCTTTGTGGCCTACTAATTAATTCATCGTTTGCCCACTTTACATATTGCATGAAGCATTTAATGGTTTTAAATTATATTGTCCATTTGCTATGCTATGTCCCCATGCTAAGGTATTGTAGGACAACATCAATCAAGAGATTAATTTTCTTTTAAAAAAAATATTAAGTAAATGAGGGCCGTGGCCATCTTTTTGTCGGTTGCTTCAGAGTCAACCTCATTTATATTCGAACGAATCCTGAAGGTTGAGCTATATTACTGAGCTTTCTTACTTTTGTTATGCGAGAAAAGTAGTAAACTTGTAATAAAAAGAGTATTAATTTGGTAAAATAATCTCCAATAATTCTTTTCCTCCTTTGTCATTTTTTCTGGATTGAGATAATAGGTTGGATAAATTAGCCATCCCCTCATAAACGGGAGATCCCGGGATCTTCTCTTGGGCCTACTCCAAACCTCACCAATCGGCTACTCCAACCCCCAAATTACTGTGCATTTTTTAGATAATAGGTGAGATAAATTAGCCATCCTCCATAAATGGAAGAACCTGGGCTCAATCCCGGATCTCTCCCTTGGCTACTCCAATGAACTTCTCTTCTTATTTCTAATTGCATAATAACTGAGAAAGCATAATAATTGTGAAAGCCAATTTCCTCCTCCTAATATTTTTGCTTATTTCAATTTCTATATAGTAATCCCATAAACTAATATTTTCCTTATTAATAATTAGGGCTTTTTTCCATCCAAAATTATCGTCCGGTTAGTAATATGGAGCAGGAGATGGAGTTTCTTTTTTATCTTTTAAGTATTTAGGTTTGTATTTCTCCCATAAAAGGGATACACATTCTTACTTAGTTGAAGATTGGGATTTAGAAAAACTAAAGAAGTACTCTACTTTCGAATAAGATTGTTCATTAACTTGAAACTTGCAATTGAAAGGACGACGCTCAAAAAGCTCATTGCTGGAGAAAGTTGAGAACGATGAGCCAGTTTCCATGAAACCCTAATCCTAAAATCAATTTGAGAGGAAAATTGGGGAATTTTGGAAGAAGAAGAGGTATTGGGAGGGTTTTTAAACCCTAACCCTATACTCAGAATTAACCTCCTAACTAAGTAATGGAAGATGTCACAAAAGTTTTTTTTTTGGCCTGTTAGGATTTTTTTTAGTGCAAGTTAACAATTGAAGGGTCTTTTAAGTAAATATGAAATATTGAGAATTTTTTTAGTAATTAGCGAAGTATGAAAAGGGCAGTAAAAAAACCCTAATAATTATTCTTTGATTTAATAGAAATAGAGTGATTGTAACGCTGAATTCACACATTGTTTCAAACTTAAATAGGACGGTTGAACGATGTTTCCATTTTTCTTCATATTTCTTGTTTTAGCAAAACACTTGCAAGAAATCTCAACATTTTCCTTTGGCTAAATTGCAAGCCCTTAATTTTCTACAACTTGCATTTTCCAAGTCTATTTTAATTTATTCCCAAAATGTCCTCCTTTCAATATTTAGTTAAAATATTTAAATGAAATAAAGGAGAAAAAAAGATATTTTGTAATTAATATTTAAGTGAATTAAAAATAAATTAATGCACATAGTTTAGAAAATTGGTGTATTTCCTACTTTTCATACAAAAGTTGGTGATATTTCCTGCAATTTAGTCCTTTTCATTTAAGCCAAATCACAATGTACACATTTTGAGCTCATGAAATAAACTGAATAAAATATGTGATCTCTTTGTAAAATATCAGAGCAAGGAATAAGAATATAGGGTGATAGGGTGTAAAATTTACAGTCAGCGGCCCTG
Organism: Agapanthus africanus; assembly: GCA_030015575.1. Classification (NCBI taxonomy): domain Eukaryota; kingdom Viridiplantae; phylum Streptophyta; class Magnoliopsida; order Asparagales; family Amaryllidaceae; genus Agapanthus; species Agapanthus africanus. The sequence goes on from JASDDO010000029.1 coordinate 286,885,587, forward strand.
GGAAGCAAGAATATAAATACATATAATTATAGATGAAAATCAATATGAACTTGGACTGTAATTATTGGATAATATTCCATGAGAAATTGCTCCATATCTTATTACACTTGAGAGCGAAATCGCATGGTCTGCTATCATTAACAAGTCACTAGCGCAACATCAACATTTTAATCACATTGCATAATTAGAGCTGCAATCAGATGAAACCTCGGCCTCATCGAGAAGCCAATTCTCAAGAAACAACAATGGAGGCTGCTCGTTAACGAGCCTTTGCTTCGATTCATCATCTGCGGCCACCGATCCATAGAGAGCTAATTCAGAGCTCAGGTTCTCGAACGAAACAAGCGAATCAAATTCTTTGTTGTCATTTTTGCACTGAGTTTCAATGGCATTGCCATTGCTAGCATTTGGAGAGGGCCTCATCCACCCTTGAAGAAGTCTTGAGATGTTCTCGGTACTCGAAGCATAAGTCGAACTTCGGATAGAGCTGGCATCTGGGTTCACTGCTTTCATGATCTTGGTGTCGGATACAGTTATATAGCTTTCTGTTGATGCTTGTGATCGCTTGATCTTCTTCTTGACGTGGGTGTTCCAGTAGTTCTTGATATCGTTGTCTGTTCTCTGAGGAAGGTAAGAAGCTATAGCGGCCCACCTACCAAAAAATTAAATATAAAAATAAAAATGAATTTTTTCTTTACTTTGTTTAATTGTATTTTACTTTTCTTGATAAATCGTACATAATTAGTATATTAATTTAAATGGATATAGGTTGAAAAGTTTAATGAGTACAGCATTTAAATTGAATGAGCGGGGCATCTGATTCAATAATCCAAGCTGTTGAAATATCTCATATATATACACATCTTGACATCTAATGAACAAATAAAGAGTTTTGTGGACCTCAAACTTCAAAAATGAAATATATTATGTCATGAATAAAATGAGAACCAATCTCTTATAAACATTCAGAAAGAGAACTTGATGATACATGGGATAAGAATTCATTGTGAAATAGAGGGTGAAAATGGATTCTCACTCAACAAATCCAGAATTATCTTTTTTACCAAACGGCTTATTATATGATGGGAAGCATTAAAATCATTGGTTTTCTTGTCCTTGTGTATATTTTTCTTTTCTTTTTCTAAGGTTTTTTTTTAATAAAAAAGATGTGGGAAGTTGATTGAAGCCTTTAATGTTCATCTAGATTCCCATTTACAGAGAAAGGCATTAAATTTTAAAAATTGAACTAAATACCCTTGAAAGTATAGAGAATTGTACTAGAAATTAAACATTATTCAAGTTGCATTAAACACCACGCCAATGATCATGTTCTGTAAAAATAGAGGAAAAATATGATCGAAAACTAACATTTCTGGATTGTTGCATAATGATAAATGAATTGTAGTGGGTTGTAGATAAAGCTGAGAAAATCTATATCAACTATAAAAAGAAGGCGAAACAAGCTGCATTTATGATTTTTCGGAGATAACCATTACCGTAAAATTACCCAATTTTAAAATCAAGTTACCTGTTACCGAGCATGGCTTGAAGATGGATGATCATTTCTTCTTCATGTGGGGTGAAGTTTCCCCATTTGATTCCCGGCCTCAAGTAGTTAGTCCATCGAAGTCTGCAGCTCTTGCTACACCTCATCAAACCTACAGAATTTTGCAACAGATAAAAAATTAATCTGTCGAATTTCTCAGAACCCGATCGAGAAAATGAAGGATCAAAGAAAAGGATGTACTGGTGTTGGTAGGAACAGATCTCCAGTTTCCGGGGCCATGCTGTTGAATGTAGGAGACTAATATGATGTCTTCTTCAGGAGTCCAAGGTCCTTTCTTTATGCCGACCTTATCGCAGCAAGGCGGCCTTCCCATGTCGACTAAGGCCTAAAGATCACTCTCTTCTCTCTCTTTCTCCTGCAAGTTGCTTACACTGGACATATATGTGAGTTCTTATATATATAGGGAGACTTGAAGGAAATTAAATTAAATATCCAGGCTTTAATTTTTCACCTATATATCATCATCAACCTTGCTGACTCATTGTCTCTCATCTCTTCCCTTCTCCTTTTTATAAAAGTAGAAAAAGATCACATGGATCAGGGCCTGACCCTCCCACAAAATAGGAACAACCAAATAATAGCCACACTTGAATCAAAAGACTCGTAACGGGTAATCTCAATTAATGTGGGATGGCAATGAAGTCATCATGGTCACGGGCGCATCATAAATATAATCGTTGTAATTGTATATTTGAGGAACCTTGTTTTTCTTGAAACTTTTTTGTGCAAGACGTTCCTGAAAATTCGGAAAACTATGAGTGCGACAAGTAGATCTTTCTTCTCTACAAAACGATTGTATACACAAGCATCCCCACCTGCGTATATCCTCGATCTTGCATTAATTATTGCATCATACTAGGAAAATATGAATGTAGGCATCTTAAATTTCTGAATTTGTAGGCTTTTCAATCATTATATGAATATAATATCTACTTTCTGGCCATCCCCCCCTTCCCTCCCTTCCCTCCCTCTTTCTCAAATCTCATGCATTATAAACAATCACTTCATGGGGTATTTTTGTTCGTTTCACCTGATTGAAAACAATCCCACACTCTATTTTTGTTGGTAGTACCCTGGTCTCAGTTTTTTATCTGAAAACAATCACTTCAGTTCCAAATCAGTGAAATACCAACATGGTGATTAAACAAACGTCAAGCTTCGGAAAGATACCTAAAATCGAGATCCTTGGGTGCGAGGTCGAACGAAAGTTAGTATTGCTTCAATGAATGTATACGTAAAATCAAGATACTAGAAACACCTTTATCCGGTCAGTTAATACAGAATTGACATATTTCTAATCTATGACATCAAAAAGGAGTATAAACAACAGCAATTTATGAAGAAGAAACCCACGCAAACAAGCATTAGCATTTATCACCCATCATACAGCACATCAAAGATGCCAACAATCCACAAGCCAACATGCGATGCACATGCATGGATCAAAATTATCAACACGGACAAATTTTGTATGCTTGGATGTAGAAATATGGCAATTGATCAGTAAAGAAGTAAAGATTATATTTTCCACATGCCAAATTAATAAATCCAAATGATGATACTCAATATTGGCGATCTACAAGATCACGGCACGTGGCGGATGACGTGTCCCAAGACCCAGAAGAAGGGCCCACAGAGGCCGACCATGCCACCCCTGTACCCGACCTACAAGCGTAAACTGGCCCTCCTCGGGCCCCTGCAAATTGGCCTCCTCGGCCCCCCGGCTCGTCCCGAGCTGCCACAAGACCAAGACTCCTCGGCCTTCTCGCTCGTCCCCGAGCTACCCAGCCGAGGCCGTCTTCCTCGGTCTTCCGACCAACTCCACCGCTCACAGGCGTAACCGCCGCTCCGCAGATCTCGCCATGCGCAGATTCTCCGCCAGCAACATCCCATGTTCCATGCCATCACGATCCTCATCAATGGGCGATCCACTCTCTACGCGGGCCTGACGTCGGGAGCGTAACTGCTGGCGAGATTCTCGCGCCTGCTGCTGCGTGCTACCACCGCTATATAAACCCCCATCACAGAGGGGTCAAGTAAGCCATTTTTTACTCCACTTAGCCGTTACGCTGCTCGGATCTAGTACTAACTTGATCGTCGGAGGGTCCTCGGTTGTACAAAACCACCCCAAGACTTCTTTGCAGGTACTCGGCGCTAAACTCCTCAAATCACTAATCTCCTCAAACCCCATTGAGACCCACACGCAACAGGAGATCACCTCCAAAGTCTACCGGGAAATCGACGGAAGACAACATCTGAAGGAGACCCGAAAAGGACCTCTATCAGTTGGCGCCGTCTGTGGGAAACGCAAACTCCACAAAAACAAAGTTGGCCTTCCGATCTCCGTCCGCATGGAAAGCAACCATCATGAAGATCCAGGTACCAGCCGCCGCTTTCCTCTCACCGGAGGCGTGGATGAGCCTCCTCCGGCGACCATCATCAACGTCCTCGCCAGCCGAATAGATCGGCTACAGTCCCTCGTGAAGGCGCTCGTCCGTGTCCAAATGGCCGGGCCTGGGCCCCAGATCGCCGCTCCACCGCCTCCAGAAGGCTCTGCCCCCGTCGGCACGGCTGACCACCGGCAGGCTACGAATCCTGGCCACAGATCTCTCGGGCCGATACTCTCTGAGACCTGCTGGGCGCCCCACGGCTCCACACCGAGTTCCGCCGCCAGAGCGCCTCGTCTCGAGCCTCCTCGCGACCCTTACCCCCTTGAGGAGATGTCAGTCACCTCGCCTGTTCACAGGCATGATCGACACCCCTTCCCTCGGCGGGGTCGCACGGAAGGGGCTCGCCGCGACGACTCGAGAGCCATCTCGCCCGGGGATCTGAGGAACCTCATCGAGAGGAACTGGGGCCGCGTCCAGACACAGGTCTCCCACAGCAAAGGCTAGGGATCCCAAGGCGCCGAATCCTTGGGGTACCACTGCCGACTCGACGACCTCGAGAAGAAGATCGAGGGCATGCACCGAGAAAGTCATCTCTCGGGCGACAGGGCTAAGTACGCCGCCGACTCGCTCACGAAGCCGTTCAACGAGGAACTGCTCGCTGTCCACGTCTCCTCGCACAACAAACCCTCGAAGGTCTCTCCATTCGACGGGAAAACCGACCCGAAGGACTATTTGGATGCTTTCACCGCGGGGCTGAGCTTCCAGGACCACTCCGACGCTGCCCAGTGCAGGGCTTTCCTGGCCACCCTCATCCGCGCAGGTCAGGACTGGTTCCGAGGTCAATCTCGACCTTCGACGAGCTGGCTACTCAGTTCCTCGGCTACTTCGTTGGGAACCGCCGGCAGAAGCGCACGGTCGACTACGTCTTCACGATTAAGAGCGGGGACAAAGAGACGTTCAAGGCTTACATCAATCGCTTCTACAACGCCCTCCTCGAGGTCCCCGAGCACCGGGACGAGACCGTCATCACAGCGATCAGATCTGGTCTGAGGCACAAGGAGTGGTTGCGCTCCTTTGCGTTGGCACAGCCTAAGACCATGGCCGAGGTCAAGGCGTAGACCGAGCGCGAGGTTCAGCTGGAATCCGAGGTGAACGTGAACCTCCCCCGAGCAAAACGGTCCGACCAGAAGAAGAGGGCTCGGGAGGAGAGGCCGAAGCGTCAGCAACCCTATCGCCCGAAGTTCCAGGAGTACACCACGCTCAACGTCTTCCATGCAGTGTTACTAGAGGAGGCCTAGGGCGATGGGTTCATCAAGTTCCCTCCGATCCCGCGTCAGGCCTCGAAGCGAACCTGAGGCCCTTACTGCGCCTTCCACCGGACGCTAGGCCACGCCACAGAGGATTGTAAGCAACTCCGGGACTACATCGAGGAGCTCATCCGATCGGGGCATCTCGTCGCCTACTTAAGGGACAAACGGCAGGCCGACCGTGAGCAGGAGCAGCGTCCCCCTCCCGCCAAGCTGACCATCGGCCAGATCATGCTCGTTTCGGCGGACGACTAGTCCGACGCTCAGGGAGCCCCGTACCCGGTGCCGAGCACGGAGACTAACAAGCCTCCGGAGAGCTCTGGCCGCGCTAATAAGGTTATCAATTAGCATGTACTTTTCTTTTGGGGTAATGTAAACTCTTCCTCGGGTTTGTTGTTAATTTAATAAAGATCAATGGAACATTGCGAAAAAGAGAGAAAGATTTCATTTATTCAAAAAAGGTATTATGGGCTCCCCAGCCATACATACAAAAAGAAAAAGAAAATTACAATAGCAGGGGAAGGGGGTGCAATGAGCACTGCTCATGATACTCGGTAAAGATCTCCGCCAGCCGAGGCCTCGCGAGATCTAACCTCTGCCTTCGGTTCCCCCTGCGGGCGTTGACCTCAAGCCTCAGCTCGTAGCACTTGCGGACGAGCACCTTTGAGCGAGCCAGCCGGTTCGCGGAGATCAGGCCGAAGCGCCTCAGAGACCGCAGCTTGCCCACGGCCTCGTCATAAAGCTGCTCGGACAGGGGTTGTAAAGCCCCGGCGACGCTCTCCAGATGGAGTACATCAGCAGCTGCAGTAGGGAGGAGCGTCGGGGGAGCAACTGGCCAAAGTGGTCCTCGATGCTCCCATAGACCAACTGCACCGTGTCCTCGGTACAGTTCTGGTCGTAAAGGTATACGTCTTCGAAGTGGATGATGTCAAGGATGGTTAATGGGAAGTCCTGCATTCTCGACGATCTGTTTACAAAGAAAGGAAGGACCAGTACTCCTTCAACCTTATATAGCCCACTGTGCCCAAACGGAGCTCAACAGTCGCCCGCTTTCGCCCAAAAAGTCGCTGCCACGCGGCGATCATCGAGCCTTCTCTGGCAGAATCGAAACGACGCGATCGTAGCGCTTCGCCTCCCTCCATTTTCAATGCGCGTGCTACGCGCGCATTCGCCACGACCGTTCCCGTTCCCTATACCTGCAACTGGATGGTTGGGCGAAACCTCATGAAGAATCAGCCGAGCACCTACCCTACACGGTTATCCCTGGCCGGTAGCTTCCCTATTCGCAACGTTAGGGATCAAAGCCCTCACCACGAGGCAACGCAGCTACCGTGCTCGGTTATCCCTGGCGGGTAGCTTCCCTACCGCAACACCAGGGATCAGAAAGTCCTCCCAGAGGCAGTCGAGCCCGACCCTCGCTCGGCTATCCCTGGCGGGTAGCTTCCCTACCGCAACGCCAGGGATCAGAAAGCCCTCCCAGAGGCAGTCGAGCCTGAGGATCCCTCGCTCGGCTATCCTTCAGGACAAAAGCCCTCGCCAAGAGGCACCGGGCAGTAACCCTGCCCGGCCAAGGGTCCTTGGTAGGCTTCTTACAGCCCCTTCCGCGCTAAGGACCAAAGTCCTCCCAGAGGCAGTCGAGTCCTTGCTCGGCTATCCCCGGCTGGTAGGTTCCTACCACAACCGAAAGGGATCAAAGTCCTCGCCAAGAGGCACTGGGCAGTAACCCTGCTCGGTCCCCGTCCTGAAGGATCAAAGCCCTCGCAAGAGGCAACCGAGCAGCTACCCTTCTCGGTCATCTCCGGCTGGTAGCTTCCCTACTCGCAACGCCAGTGATCAAAGCCCTCGCCACGAGGCAACCCAGCAGCTACCCTGCTCGGTTATCCCTGGCGGGTAGCTTCCCTACCGCAACGCCAGGGATCAGAAAGTCTTCCCAGAGGCAGTCGAGACCGACCCTCGCTCGGCTATCCCTGGCGGGTAGCTTCCCTACCGCAACGCCAGGGATTAGAAAGCCCTCCCAGAGGCAGTCGAGCCCAAGGATCCCTCACTCGGCTATCCTTCAGGACAAAAGCCCTCGCCAAGAGGCACCGGGAAGTAACCCTGCCCGGCCAAGGGTCCTTGGTAGGCTTCTTACAGCCCCTCCCGCGCTAAGGACCAAAGTCCTCCCAGAGGCAGTCGAATCCATGCTCGGCTATCCCCGGCTGGTAGCGTCCTACCACAACCGACAGGGATCAAAGTCCTCGCCAAGAGGCATTGGGCAGTAACCCTGCTCGGTCCCCATCCTGAAGGATCAAAGCCCTCGCAAGAGGCAACCGAGCAGCTACCCTGCTCGGTCATCTCCGGCTGGTAGCTCCCTGTTAGTTATATATATATGCCCTAGAGGCCATTATTGTACATATGATGTATATTATAGTGGATTCTTGGATATATATATATATATATATAGAGGAATTTCTTGCGCGATATGATAGTATGCTATCTGGTTTCACTTTATCTTAACGTGTTAACAAATACTGTTTTGTGATCACATGTTGATGAAGCCCTTGGGATATGTACTTGACTACTAGGACCATGATAAGATCATACTAGTGGGGCCAGGGTAGTCAACGAGTACATCCTATAACTGTTCCTAGTCGAGGGTGTATCGAGAAAGGGCATCGATACTCCAGAGTAGACTAGCGTACACGCATCTTGACCCATATGATGGGCGATGGATGATCCCATATCCATTGGTGTTGGACATCAAAGATGGTGTACGGGTGCTCAGTGGAGACTGGGTACACTGAACGGACTCGCCGAGAACTCCTGGATGGTATTATACCTATCGTCAGATAGTAGTTCTCTGGTGACACTGGTACATGTTAGTCTGTAGACCCGAGATTGTCATAGAGTCTTGTGTGATTCCCACTGTGCTTTGATTTCCACCCTACCACGTCCAAGAGGGCGTGCAAAATGGTGGCTTTTGGGTACAGTCCCGAATCACATGGAGGCAATGAGCGATAGGAGGGGTTTCGTCTCTCCCAGTATAGGGAGTTGATATTGTGCTGTGTTCGATTGGCTATAACTGGAAGTCCCTGGCCAGGGCTGATATGGAGATTTACTGGTTAGAGTTATCAGTAGTTTCTCGACCCGTTATGAGCCTTACATCGACACGACTTATCGGTTACTGGGGTCTGACGTTTACCACCCCTTGACTAGATATGCAACATATCAGACGAAGAGACCGGACTGTACGGTAGTGTTACTGATTGGATTTGCAGAAGAATGTACAGGCTTTCTTGTTGATCTTCTTATTGCTCAATACACAGGTGGCTGTTACGTTTAGCTGACCGCTTGCAGCTTGTGGGTGTTTGATATGATCATCACCTACTGCCGGCGTATTGACGATTCTTTAGAGTCCTACACAGAGGTTTCTTGGCTCGGGCAAAACGGAGTAGGAGCACATATGTGATATGTGCGGGACCGAGAATAATACGATATGAGATACCGTATTATATTCTCGCGATATGAGATATCGGCCGGGTATTTGTGATATAGCCGGGTCATCGGATCAAGTGTTGATTCGATGAATTGGTACATGTTATATTAGTCGGTTATATGCAATATAGCCGGATTGTCGGATCAAGTGTTTATTCGATAATTTAATGTATAATTATATATGTGATATATTACATTATGTTAACTAATATAAGCTCGCTTTATTGATTCATTTTCTCACTGAATAATACATTGATGTATATGCGATATATGTTAATTGTATTATTTTCTTTTGTTACAAAATATATTGTATATGTGATATATAATATTGTAACAAGTTAGGGTTACAAATGCAACATGGTTGTAAAGTTTAAAAAAAGTTAGGGTTTGGATTTGAGTTAGCTTTTGGGTTAGCTTTTTCATGAAGCTTCATGAAGCTTTCCTTTTGTCATTTGGCTTAGATATTTTGTATAGATATTTGTTAATCCAACCCAAACCCTTAACTCTAGTTTATTATCTACATGGGTTAAAGTCTTCATTCTTAACTCATGGTTGCAATTGTAACCACAACAATAATTTCATTATTCATCACAAAAGCTTTCTTCTTCTTCTTTCTCCTTGAAAAAGCTTTCTAGCCTTTTGTGAAGTGATGATTTAAAGTGAGAAAATGAAAACAAAAGAGAGCAAAATTCCTACTTCATCATCCTCATCTATTCTAGCCACTTAGATTAGGGTGTTCACTTCATTAATACTTGATTAGAGAAGTGAGAGCTTAAGTTTGAGATTCTTCAAGATAGATCATCTTCGAAAAGGAAGACTTCAAGAAAGCATGGATCATTCGTCTTGTGGAGCCTCTCTTGAGTCCGGGAGTTCATGGATCGCGGCTAAGGGACTAATACTCGGAGCTTATGAAGCGAAGGAACTGACTACAAAGGTTGTAATCCCTCTCTCTTAGATGTAAAGTTATTTACATGCTAGTTAACCCTAATTCTCTAGTTAAGATCTTGGTTAGGGTTTGTTTAGCACCCAAAAAATTTCAATATGGCATGTGTGATGCCTTTCTAAACCTTGCTAAGATGCTATGCTAACCTTACAGTGGTATCAGAGCCAAGCTAGAGCATTAGAAGTTGTCCAGACGAAGTTAGAAGTCCGATCGAACCCCGAAACCCCGAAATGACCCCTTTTCTGGAAATTTTTCAAAAAGTTGACATTTTTCATATTAAAAATACTCAGAAAATCATGCAGGGAATTTTATGGACCCACCTGAAGAAAGAGTCCCTAACTTGCTACAGCGACCGCGTAACCGTGGCTAAATCCTGGTTTTGGCGGCGGTTCCGCGGCGCCACTGTGGAGGCTTGGGACGGGCACTTCAGCGACGGTCCATAGGTGCTGGGGCATGCCACTGGGAATTTTTATTTTCTGCTCAAGTGTTGATCTCACTGGGTATTTTGGGAATTCGTTGTGTCTGTCGAATTATCTAACTTCGCCTAGTTATCTGTGATGTTTATGTGTTACTGTGATATGTTATATTGGATCGTTGTGTATTGAATAGCTGGGGTTTTATATGAGATGAGAGTTTTCTTTTTCATTCATGTAAAATTTATTTGTATGTAATATTCTTTTATTGAGGCACTTCCGGGTTGAGGTTGATGTCACCATTGTATATTATTTACTTTTCCGCATTAGGATAGACCCAAGGCGGAGAGCACAAGTAACCGAGTTCTAGGGTCCAGTGGGAGGCCATCTCGAGGAGTCAAGACCGGGTCTCCTAACCCTAGAATTGGCAGGGTTACTTGCCGCTCTCGTAGGGGTCTATGGATGTAGGTTTGGCTATTCATCGCGACTGTGGAATCCGTGTTTTATATAGGCTCGAAATAAAACACGGATGTCCTAGTATATCCAATATTTCATATGTTGACTTCTGCTGCAATGTTCTGTGATGAGATCATATTACTACCTGAGACGAATGCTTATACTATATGTTGATATATAAATATTGCTGCTTTTGTTTCTTCTGTGATGCTTAGGAAGCTTAAATGATGGGTTTTATTAATGAGATTAATAAAAGAAAAGAAACCTAAAAGATGTTGTAGAATCAAATTTTCAAAAAGGGTAGCTACAGTTATTGCTTTGCATAGCGGTATTCCTTAAAGAGTATCCAGCACCTTATTCGATAAGGAAAGAGCCGAGACCCCTTCACCGGGAGTGACCTCTTTAGCACAACTGGCAGATGCTACAAACTCACGGTTTAGTTTTTGATTGCTTCTATAGTTCTTGCTTTGCACCGCGGTATTTGTGAAATATCCTGCACCTTATTCGATAAGGAAAGAGCCGAGATCCCTTCACCGGGAGTGACCTCTTTAGCGAAACTAGAAAAGCCTAAAAAACACTCCTTTTCAAAATCACTTGTTTCTACAACGATATCAAGTTCATTACGCAATAGGTTTTTTGAAAAACCTGCGTAGCCCTCCGACATTTCAGATAGATACTACTTAGTATTCGTGCTACGTTTGTTGGCCTGCGTCAAGGCGTAGTGTGCGGTAGCTAACTAGTGCTTATCTGTAACATGAGATGTGATTGTATTAGGGTAGTCGTACGACTTTGTTGGCCTGCGTCAAGGGTCGTGCGGGTGGGTTTAATTCAATCAAGAAATGTATGGGTTGAACTTGACTAGCTGACTACGGTTTGTTGGCCTGCGTCAAGGTCATGGGACGCTAGGGGTAAAAGCATTATCGGGAATTTCAAATGTTGAAATTTGCAATGAGATTGCATACCTTCTATGAGATAGATGGATCCCGATACCCACTGCGAGTAAGAGTTACTCCTGGGAGAATTTTACACAGGACAATTAGCCGATCAAGTAGGTGTCTAGAAAGGTGTTAACGGGGTTATGCCTCTGGGAAAAACGATGTTTATTTTAATTAGGTTCGTGCGAAAGCATGGGGAACCTCCCTCAAAGTACCAACACTGATCTGGCTGAAAGATTGGCGAACTTGTAAGGTGTAATTAATCCCGGCTAGTCTTACCTTTTAGGGTTTGAAGGAAGATTTGATTAAAACAGTGGGAGACATCCTGATTAGATAAGATAATAACCAATATAATCTTGCAAGAGCGCATGGTAAAGTTGTTAGTGTATATGCCCTAGGGGCCATTATTGTATCATACTAGATTGCATATTACTTAATGGAAGCTTGGGATATTCACAGCTGTATATACAGTCTTGCTAAAAATGGTAGTATGCTACTTGGTTTGTGTCTACTTTAATATGTGCATATGTTTCTTCTAACGTATCAATTATACATATTAGTAGAGCCCATAGGTTCTTTGCTTGATTACCAGCGTTGTGATGGCAGTCACACTAGTGGGGGATGGATAGTCTATAAGCAACATCCTATACATGTCCCTAGTCGTAGGATTATCGAGACAGGGCATCGATATTCCAGAGTAGACTGGTGTGTACGCTTCTCATCCCAGTTGGGGAGATGGTCTGTCCCATAGCCATCAATACGTCGTACTGGAGATAGTATATAGGTGCTCGTTAGGTTACGGGCACACCAGACAGGACTCGCAGGGGAACTGATTGGTTGGTATTATACCCATCGTCAGTTAACAGTTCCCAGATGACATGAGTACAGCATAGTCCGCAGACTTGACACTGCTACTTCGCCTTGAGTATGTCCCACTGTTCTTAGATTGCTACCCTACCACGGCTCAAAGGAGTCGTGCAAACAGGTAGCAGTTGGGTGCAGTCCCGAGCACTTGGAGGCAGTAGTGGTTAGATAGGATTCGTCTCTCCCGGTATTGGGAGATGATATCGCGCTGTGTCAGAGAGCCATTACGCAAAGTCCCTGGCCAGGGCAAGCGAGATATACTGGTAGGTTCCAGTAGCTTCTCAGGGTGTAATGGGCTTCGCTCCGACACGACTTATACAGCTATTAAGGGACTGACGCTTGCCTCCCCGTAGGCTTGATATGCGATAGTCTTAGACGAACAGACCGGACTATACGGAGATTGTCACATCAGGCTCAGTGGGAGTTCGGATGATTTTCCTCATCGGCCTTCTTATCGACATCTACCTGGGGACCGTTACGTACAGCTAGTGCCGCTTGCGGTCTGTGGTTAAACCCACTGCCAGCGTAGTGTCGAGTCTTTAGAGTCCCACACAGAGAGTTTCCCTGCTCCAGGCGAAACGATATAGAGGTCGTATGGTTTTACTACAAGGGTTCGGACGCATACGTGTGTTTACGCACGTACGACTTTTCGGACAGTTTTTACTAGTCGGCTTTGGTTTAAGCCAGATTCTAGTATCGGGTTACTGGATTTATACAGTCTAAAGTTTTTCCGTGTTTTCACGGATTGGAGCGCCGTTCTCGTAATTTGTCGGGAAACTTCTAGAAGAGTGGTGACTAAGGGGTTAAGGTGGCATTGCATTAAATGAGACTAGTGACTCATTTGTGTGATTCATCCATGTCATTAATACATCATAAATGCTTAATGACTCATAGTGATGGATCACTCATAGATATTTTTGAAGTATGGTTGTTAATTCAATTATTTCATTTTTGGATAAATAATAATGCTTCATATATATTATGATAACATCATTATCTCAATTCATTCTCATCTTCACCTTCTCTCTCCTCAAGCTCACTCTCTCTTCAAACCCTAACCCTAGCCTCTCATGTGTTGAGATCAAGGGTTAGCTAGACTAATACATCCATAACCTCACTCTATATCCCCTAGGTAGCTTAGATTAGCACTTTAAGCAATCTAGTTATCTCAAGTTTGAGATTAAGCTTGGCGTAGAAGCTTTCGGGTGGATCGTCTTTGATTCGAGGAGGCCGTTGAGGTGCCGATGTTCCAAGGAGCCTACGAGGAGTGGAGGACCGCGATGAAGACCCGAAGGACTAGTATCGTGAGGTATAACTTCGTATCCGAGTAGTTTAACCTCTAGTTGTTAGTTAGCAATGGTTTAGAAACGATTCATGCGCTCAAGTCCATGTTACGAAGCTTTGATAATCGTTTTTCATATATTCCACCACCCCGCAAGTTCGTGGGGTGCGTGACATGGACTTACAGTGGTATCAGAGCCAACTAAACCATTACTAGCTTGTTAGCAACTGATTAGAAGTTCGATCGACGGAAAACACGAAAACAAAAAACCGAAAACCCTAAGTTTATGTTAATTTTAAACTTGTCTGAAAAAATATTTGACATACCTTAAAATTCACAGCAGAGAAATATATGAGTTATGGGAAAATACGAGCCAGTGAATCGGTAAAACGGCCGCGGATCCGCGGCAATAGAGAGCTTCTGCCGCGGATCCGCCGCCGAGTCAACGCTGAGTTGACTCGGAGTTTCACAGTAATTCATATTTTTTGGGTTTTTGTCTTCCTGTATGTTCTGTTTTTACTCAGGTTACTTTAGTGCAGGGTTGCTTTTGGGGTAGACACGGAATATGGTAATCGATCGATATTCTAAGATATTTGCTAATTGGGTTTTTATCTGTAATGTTTAATGTGTTCGTAAACCTCACCTAACTGCTAGTATGTCGGTTGGCAGGGGGTTGCACATTTCTGAAATGTTTATTGCTTGTGTATATGAACTGTGTTGGACTGTTGTGATGATTAGTCGGGGTTTGAGATGTGTTTAATATTCATTCAATGTAAATGTAATTTGATGTAATATTCTTTTGCGGGGCACATCCAGGTTGCGGTTGTAGCCACCGTTGTATTATTATTTCTTTTTACTGTTTTTGCTCCTAGGATAGACCCAAGATGGGGTACACAAACTACCGGGTACGTTGAAGTGTTTAGTGGCCTACTCACGTTGTTGAGGGAGGCCGCTTCACTTTGGGTACTTGGCGGGTAGTTTGCCGTACTCGTAGCGGTCTGGGGTGGGATAATGGCTATTCATCATAACTGTGTAATCCGTCTTTTATTGCAGGCTCGAAGCAAATGCGGATTGCTAGTAAATCCAATAAAGTTCATCTGTGATCTGGAATGCTTATTATTGCGTCTGACGAATGTACAATATCTATATATGATAGCTATTAAACGTCACTTATGTTTTACACCCGCGCTAGCCCAGCCCCCGCTCTGTCGTTAGTTAAGTAACCTAACGGATGATGACGGGACCCAGTGGCGAATGCAGATGGCATAAGAGGACGTGATATTTTCGTTGTTTTCTGCAATGATAGGATAAATGATGGGACGCATTATTATAATGCAAAGAAAATAAACCAAAGTTAAATCGTTGGAACAAATTTAAAAGAAACCACTCGGTTATTTTAAAAGAGCAGAATTTTTAATTGCGGAGCTTTAACCACTCCTTTTAAAAAGCTATCAGGTTCCTTCGTTTATATCAAGTTCACTACGTTCACGGTTTCGCCAAAACCAGTCGTAGCCCTCCGTCATTTCTTATGGATGGTCAGTAGTATTCAAGCTATGTATTTTGACCAACGCCAAGGCATAGTGTTTGGTAGCTGCTGGGTATTCATTTGTTGCATAGATAGATGAGTTAGTTTGGGACAGTCGTATTATCATTTTGGCCAACGTTAAGGATATGTACGGATGGGTTCAAATTAACCTGGATAATGACGGGTAGAACTTGACATGTGACTTATGACATTTTGACCAACGCCAAGGTCATAAGAGCATGGGGCAAAAATATATATCGGGAATTTCTAAAGAAACTGAAATTTGCAGAGAGATGCATACCATTCTGGAGTTTGATGAATGTTGGTAGGATTCCTTCAACATTATCATACGATGATATTTTGGATCCCGATTCTACTGTGAGTATATACTACTTATCAGGAGATTCGTCATTTAACGATCAATGCTATAAACCAAGTAGGTGCCTAGAAAGGTGTCAGCGGGGTTACGCCCCCAGAGAAAAGAGGTTATTTAATTAAGGAACTTCGCGAAAGCGTTGGAAAACCTCCCTCGAAGTATCGACACTGGCCTGGCTGAACGGTTAAGCAAGTATTGTACGGTAAGAATTGTCCTGACTAATTCTTCTTTTATGCTTTGAGGAAGGATTCGAGAAACAGTGGGAGCCATCCTGTTTAGATAAACTTAAAACCAATATAAACTTGCAACTGCATCATGCTAAAATGTTTTTCTTCTCTCTCTTAATTGCAGCGACCTTGTGACCACACATAGGTTACATCTAGATAACAAATTGACTGAATCTGACTTATATGACTGGCAAAGGTCTGTCCAGATGTCCATTACCTATGACAAGCTGGACCACCCTATTACTACTCAAGATCCCGCCGTCCTAGGTCCAGTTTCCACTATTGCGGATATGGATATCCGTTAGACAAGGGAAAAAGATAAAGCGAAAGCTAAGTGCCTCGTGTTAGCTTCAGATGATGGTAGATACCAGAAGCAGCACGAGAAGATGGACTTAGTTTCCATCTTTCTCCATAATAAAGATTTATATGGAGAGCAATCTCATATCACGAGATATGAAACCTCGAACGAATTAATTCAAGCGAGGTTGGCTGACGGGTCATCTGTAGGGGACAACGTCCTTACAATGACTAGCTATATTGATGAGCTCCAGGACCTGGAGACCACGTTGCAGAATGAGTCAAGTACTGACTTGATTCTACAGTCTCTACCTTCTACCCTGAAAGAAATCAGGGAAGTAGAAGGAAAGAGAGGGGAAAAAGTTTCGGGACTTAAAATAGTAAAAGAGGGACGTTCCTATTGTTATGGGATTGGGTATAGGCAGAATGATTGCAGGGCTTTGGAAGCCAGTAGCCAAGATACAAAGCATGTTGTGGCTTCAGCCTCAAGTGTATTTATTATTGAGAACTGTTTGTCAATTAACTCTACTTCCTGGGTATTAGATACCGGAGCAGGATCTCATATCTGTAATTCATTACATGCTTTGAGAAACCGTAAAGTTATAAAGGTAGGTGATTGGTCTCTCAAAGTTGCAAACGGAATGACAGTGAATGCTGAATCCGTGGGAGAATATCGCCTAGGTTTGACAAGTGGGCATATATTGATTTTACGTAACTGTTTATATATACCTAGTATGACTTGTAATATCATATCAGTGTCCTCACTTTCAAGAGAGGGATATGATTTTACATTCGTAAGCGATGTAGTTAACATCCACCTAAATCAAGTTCTGATTGGGTCAGGTACATTAGATAACGGCATATACGTATTAAGTCAAGCTCAGGTTTTCAATATCCAGAATACACTTAAAAGAAAGTCTCCGGAATTAAATTAGGCTTTCTTATGGTATTGTAGACTAGGTCACATCAATGAGAGAAGGTTGACTAAGTTACATAGAGAAGGATATTTGAATCCGTTCGAATATCAATCTTATGCTACTTGTGAATCTTGTCTCATGGGAAAGATGACAAAGACTCCATTTTCTGGACACGGAGTAAGAGCAAGCGAGCTCTTAGAACTCGTACACAGTAACGTGTGCGGTCCAATGTCTACACATGCGCGAGGTGGTTATTCCTACTTCATTACTTTTACGGATGATTTCTCTAGGTATGGATATGTCTTCTTAATGAAGCATAAATCTGAGGCCTTTGAGAAATTCCAAGAATACAAGAATGAAGTGGAAAAACAAACAGGCAAGAGTATAAAGACACTGAAATCTGATCGAGGTGGTGAATACTTAAGTGCCGAGTTCCTGGGTTACTTAAAAGAGAATGGAATTCTCTCTCAGCTTACTCCTCCATACACACTACAACACAACGGTGTATCGGAAAGGAGGAATCGAACCCTATTAGATATGGTTCGTTCCATGATGAGTAACGCTGAGTTACCGTGATCATTCTGGGGATATGCACTAGAATCAGCTGCATATCTTTTGAACCTAGTTCCTACCAAGACTGTGCCTACCACACCATATCAGATGTAGAGTGGGAAGAAACCCTATCTTCAGCATCTAAAGATTTGGGGATGTCCGGCTTTTGTTAAAAAGCAGCATGCGGACAAGCTTGAGGCACGATCAGTACATTGTAAGTTTGTGGGATATCCAAAGAACTCCAAGGGGTATCTATTCTATTACGCAGAGGAACAAAAAGTTTTTGTTTCTCGTCATGCCCACTTTCTGGAACATCAGTTTTTAGAAAAAAGGAACAAGTGAGAGCGTAGTAGAACTGGAAGAAATTCCAGAACCACAAGCTGTTACTGAAAGTATGGTAGAACCAGAGGTTTCAGAAGAAAGGGACATCCCGACGCCACTCCACAGGAGTAGTAGGCAGTCTCATCCGTCCGAGAGATACTACGGTTTTCTCATAGACGGGGATAGAGAGGATTGCACTATTGATTATGATGAGCCTACTAGCTTCCAGCAAGCCATTCAGAGCGGTGACTCAGTAAAATGACTAGATGCAATGCGGACCGAAATGGAGTCCATGTACACTAACAAAGTATGGACTTTGGACATTGCTCCAGATGGGGTAAAACCCGTAGGATGCAAATGGATCTTCAAAAAGAAGATTGGTGTAGATTGACAGGTTGAAACCTATAAGGCTAGACTTGTTGCAAAGGGTTTCCGTCAAAGACCTGGCTTGGACTATGATGAAACATTTTCTCCAGTGGCTATGCTTAAATCTATTCGGGTCCTTCTTGCTATTGCTGCCTTCCACGATTATGAAATATGGCGGATGGACGTAAAGACGGCCTTTCTAAATGGAAATTTGGAAGAAAGCGTCTATATGGATCAGCCAGAAGGATTCATTCAGAATGGGAGCAGCGG
Organism: Agapanthus africanus; assembly: GCA_030015575.1. NCBI lineage: Eukaryota > Viridiplantae > Streptophyta > Magnoliopsida > Asparagales > Amaryllidaceae > Agapanthus > Agapanthus africanus. Next base: position 286,904,069 of record JASDDO010000029.1, read on the forward strand.
TAAAGTATGCAAGCTGCTTAAGTCCATTTATGGACTAAAACAGGCATCGCGGAGTTGGAACATCTGTTTTGATGATGCTGTCAAAGAATTTGACTTTATCAAAAATTCAGATGAACCATGCATATGCAGTAAGATTGTAGGGAGAGCTGTAGTATTCCTCGTCTTGTACGTGGATGACATTCTCCTAATAGGAAATGATGTTCCTATGTTACAGTCAGTCAAAAGATTCTTGTCACATAAATTCTCCATGAAAGACCTGGGTGATGCCACCTACATTCTGGGAATCCGGATCTATCGTGATAGATCAAAGAGGATATTGGGACTTTCGCAGTCCAGGTACATAGACACCATAGTGAAGAGATTCAGTATGGATGATTCTAAGCGCGGTAACCTACCGGCTTGTCACGGAATCACCCCCTCCAAAGAGATGTCTCCCAAGACTGATTTGGAAAGGGATCACATGTCGATTATACCCTACGTTTCTGCGGTAGGCTCTATAATGTATGCAATGTTATGTACCAGACCAGATGTAGCATACGCATTGAGCGTAGTAAGCCGGTATCAGGCAAACCCAGGGGAGAAGCACTGGATAGCCGTAAAGAACATTCTCAAGTATCTAAGAAGGACTAAGGAGATGTTCTTGGTGTATGGCGGAAAAGACCTCCAGATGGAGGCCTTTGCCGACTCCAGCTTCTAGAGTGACAAAGATGACTCCAAGTCCATGTCGGGTTATGTCTTTACCCTCAATGGAGGGGCGGTATGTTGGAAGAGTTCCAAGCAGGAGACCGTTGCTGACTCAACAATGGAAGTGGAGTACATAGCTGCTTGCGATGCCGCAAAAGAAGCTGTCTGGATGAAGAAGTTCCTCACAGAACTTCAGGTGGTTCCTTCCAGTGTTGGTCCAATACCTCTGTATTGTGACAACAACGGCGCTATAACTTTAGCGAAGGAACCCAGGTCCCACAGAAGTCCAGACACATCTTAAGGCGGTATCACCTGATCAGGGAGATCGTAGATCGCTGGGAGATCGAGGTGAAAAGAGTAGAGACGGAGAATAACATAGCTGATCCATTCACAAAGGCCCTTCCTCAGACGCAGTTCGAGAGGCTATTCGAGATGATAGGTCTCCGATATGCCAGCTCATGGCCCAAGTGCAAGTGGGAGATTGTTAGTGTATATGCCCTAGGGTCCATTATTGTATCATACTAGATTGTATATTACTTAATGGAAGCTTGGGATATTCACAGTTGTATATACAGTCTTGCTAAAAATGGTAGTATGTTACTTGGTTTGTGTCTACTTTAATATGTGCATATGTTTCTTGTAACGTATCAATTATACATATTAGTAGAGCCCATAGGTTCTTTGCTTGATTACCAGCGTTGTGATGGCAGTCATACTAGTGGGGGCTGGGTAGTCTATAAGCAACATCCTATACATGTCCCTAGTCGTAGGATTATCGAGACAAGGCATCGATATTCCAGAGTAGACTGGTGTGTACGCTTCTCATCCCAGTTGGGGAGATGGTCTGTCCCATAGCCATCAGTACGTCTGTAACATTTTAAAAATAATTAAATAAATAAAATCGGTTAAGTGAATTTTATGATTTTCGGTAAAGTAAAATGTATTTTTCGTAAAACTAAACCGTAATTATTTTTCATTATAAATTTAAAAATACCTATTTTAATTATGTAATTACTAGTAAATGGTGTTTATTTAGCCACTTATAAATTTTTAGTTTAATTAAATATTTTTCCTAAATTAATTATTTTAAATATTAACATAAGCTTTATTTATAAACTAAATTAGTGTAAATTACAAATTTGAATGGGTTTAATTTGTAAAAATGAACCATTGCATATTAGAATCTAGTGTGTTTCATACAAAATTTATTTTCAAATTTATCCATGGTTCTAGACCATACTAGGTCAAATGGAGTGAAGAAAATAAAGAATTTTTAAATAAATTCATGAAAAGACTTAATTGTATGATATTTTTGTGAAACCTTCTACACTTTTCTTCACCTTTTCTCACTCTCCTCTCTTTTCCTCACCTCATGGCCGGCCTCACCTCCATGGGCAGCCCCAAAATTCCCCCCCCCATCATTTTTGCATTAAAAATCATCAAAATTCATCAAAAATTCAATAAAAAAACCCACAAAACCCTAATTAATTCCTACCCTCTATTCTTTGCTCATCTTTACATGAATTTTGGAGATGGAAAGCACTCATTTTGGAGGCTCATTTTCATGTTTGGATTTCATGTTGTGAAGGTATAAATCTTTTTCTTTTGATTTATTTTTATTAGATGTTTCTTTTAAGCATAATTAGATTTATTAAATTAATTCTATTTGCAAATTCTAAAATTCAAGTTAGGGTTTGTAAATTCAAGTTGTGGTTTTATTAATTCATTAGGGTTATAATAACTTGTTTAACACTTTTAGAAATGGAAAATCATCCATGGTTGTTATATTGTAAATTGTTATCCAAAATTGTTTAAATTAAACCATTTTTTTGCAAACTAGATTTCTATATATTATATATATTGGTGAGATAAATTCCAATTAATGTTTGTAACATTAGATTGTTGTTTAAATGAGGATATTGACATGTTTAAGGAATGAAAAACTTAGTTTGGTCACTAGTTTGTTTTGATAATTGAAAAATACTAATAAAAATGCTATTTTTGCTAACTAGTTTTTGGAAATTCTTAAATAAATAAGATTTAAAATATAAATTATGGTTTCATTATATCATTATCATTATAAATTTTAGTTTAATACATTAATTCATGCAAAATCAAGTTGTTGTGGAATTGTGGAATTTTGCTTGTAAGATGTTGAAAATTTATAAAAGTTGCAAACTAGGAATTTTGTATTAATACAAATTTGTGTAATAAAAAATATAGTAATGGGTTGTATAGTCTATTTATGCTATTTAATGAGTGTTATGACCATTAGTTTCATTTAAATGTCAAGTTTTGAAGAAAAACGGTAAATTGGCATTTTCGGGTTTTACGAAATCGGGCGATTTGATGGATTTTAGGGTTTCGATGAATTAAATCATGTTTTATATTATAAGTAATGAGTTTTAAAACTATGAGTTGTTTGTTGATGTTTATCTCGATTAATCGGAGTTTGTACACCGATTTCGAGCGATATTTGGTTCTTTTGCGTGAACGGGACATAGGTTTTAACCTATGCGCGTTCCGTGTGTCGTTTTGACTTTTGTCCGTGATTTAGTTACGATACTATATATGTTTGCGTATAGGTACCCCTCACGTGGACTGCGGGCGATGAAGAAGAGGATGGCGACACCGTCTTCGGCAGACATGGACCAGGTGAGTACATGTATATCTACGGGGGGAAAGTCGGGTGGATGGCGTTTAGCACCCCCGCAAATGTAGAATAGGAATATGTACTTATTGACATTAGGAAGCCAGATGTGACCCTAGATTCTTAATGAGTAGGACCCTAGTAATGACCCTAGGCTGGACTAGACGGATTTAGGAAGACCATACCAGATGATGAATACCTTGGAAGAGATTCGTAGGTTTCAGGTAGATACACACACACGCACACACTGAAACTCGACGTGGTGTATACGTGTATGTGTATATATATAGAGGACTAGGTATAGGTATATATATATATACAACACGTATATGGGATACATTGATGTGATATGATACACGGGAATGAAACAATATAACTGGGCTGATGCCGTGATTCTTGGCTATACAGTCGTGTTATGATATTAGCGGATCATTAGAAAATAGATAATGGATTTGTGTACATGAACAATAATAAAGGATGGTGATGATATTGAAGTATATGGGACACTAAATAGAATCCGGACGGTAACCTGTGCCTGAAATTCTGATATGATATCATATAGGTGTGACTTGATTACGATATCATATAGGTGTGACTTGATATCGATATCATATATGTGTGACTTGATTATGATATCATATAGGTGTGACTTGATTACGATATGATCTAAGTGTGACTTAATCACAATATGATACATATGACATGAAATTTCTGAGGATAAATTAACGATGTATATTTATGTTGACAATGATATATGATTGATGTATGCGATTACAGTATAGCACCTTGATCTTGACATGTGTTGATGATGATATTATACGAATGATGAGACACGTAGGTGATACTTGACCCGTACCCCGATATTGGGATGCCGTACGATGGATTTTACCGTACGAGGCATAGATATGATGATTGATCCGAACTCTTGATTCGAGGAAGCCGTACTATGTACGTGACGTTATTGAGGATGGATCGCCGACTATTAGAGATATGGATTCAGATCTTAGGTGGACTTTTAATTCTTATTGACTAGTTTCTTAGGTTTAGTTCCTTAGGAGGTTAGATGGACACTAGTTTAGTCTCGAGTCATATAGTTGTAGTTATACTTGTATATCACAGATGAGTGGTTATTACACATCCGTCTTTATATTCATACCGTAATCATAAAGTTGCATGTTCATTCATATGTTTCTATAATCAGTATAAAACTCTGCCGGTTAGGACACCAACACCATTACCGATGATGCGCATATTCCACACACACTTATTTGCCGGCTCACACACATCATCATCGGTAATTGCTATGTCACGTACACTTTAGATCATATTATCTTTTATTGATAGAATCAGCTAACGGCTAGATCGATATAATATTATGATTACTCTCTGGTGTTAGTATAGACATGGTATTTATTATTTAGACATTTCATGCATCCGCATTTTCATGTTATCATGCAGTATTATGGGGCATATGCCGACACTTATCATATACTTACTCATGATTTTGGGATTTTGGATTTCTATGAGATTTCTGGATTTTGGAGAAAACCGCAAGAATATATAAAAACATCATTCTCTCTCCTCCTCTCTTTTTAAAATATAAGATGTCTGGATTTTGGGGAAAACCGCAAGAATATATAAAAACTTCTCTCTCTCTCCTCCTCTCTTTTTAAAATATAAGATGCGGTTTTATCGTGATGTATGTGTCGTCCACCATGAGATTTCATGTTTTCTGTTGGATTTCGAGACCCGATTCGAGAAGTGGATGAACCGCCTCGGATACATGGTGGGCCCGGTATGGTATCCCGGGGCAAGAAGATCGAGTTGTAGACGATGAGCCTGGCAGGGGAGGACTACTTACCGGTGATGTCTGGCGCGGCGGATATCCGGAGGATACCGACCGTTGTCGTGAGATTTGGTGATATGGGCCGATCCGGACTGACGGAGCCCGACATATTGAGACTATGAGATATTGTGATTATGAGGTATTGAGACTTGAGATTTACATGTTTTGTGTCGATGCATGACACGGATTTCCATGGATTTCATCGTTGATATTTCAGATTTCTATACAAATTTTACTCTGATAAAAGCTAAAGATTTCTTATACAGATATATCCAGATTTCAGGATTTATTGTTTTACATTCATGGTGCATGCATACTCATTCATATGACATAGTACTATATGGGGCACTGACACGAGCACGGAGTATTTGCATTTACACGTAGCTTATTATCCTGTCTTACTTGATGACTAGGAGTATATTAGTATATTATTATGACCTAGGATAGCGTCGTGCATTCGATTTCTTTTCGTAGATGTCTTCTACTCACGAGTTGGCAACTCACCCCCGTTGTGCCAAATTTTATTACAGGTTGATGTACAGGGTTCCTTGGCAGATTGCTGGCACATGATTTCTTTCCGGGTGATTTGCACGGTAGGTTGGTTCATTTGTATCTGGACCGCCGTTGTATTTTTATTATTCCATTTGTATCTAGAGAGCTCTATCAACCAAACTTGTATTACTTGATAGTTTACTGGACCATTTGTTTATTTCGACCTTAGAGTCGCGCTTGTATTATTATGATATCTGGTGGTTTTGTTTTCTTTTGAGTTTTGAGCCTCGCCCTTTGGCGTTGTATACTATTGTGCATTGGTGTGGTTGTTTCCGCCTTTTGGCGTAGAGCTAGCTCCCGTTTGGGGATGGTTTTTATTGTTTGTATATATTATACTTGTTGTACCCGTTTGGGGCCAGTTTTTACAGAGGAGACTCTGCCGAAATTTTTGGGAAAATTTGCTGATGCTTTTAAACTTGTTTTCTTCATGTTTTCTTTTACTTCTTCTTCTTTTATATGGTTTAGATTTCTGGGCTTCGGCTTACTTAGGTTACGTTGCGCCTCTAGACGTTTCGTAATCTAAGTGCCGGTCACGTTCCATACTTTCGGGTCGTGACAAAGTTGGTATCAGAGCGCTAGGTTTAACCTTGTATAAGTCTAGGTGACCCTTGGTTGATGGAGTAGGTGATTTAGGTAGAGTAACGTACCGTGGGTATGGTCCGCGGCATACTTACGATACGCTACTCTGCTTAAGGAGCCTTAGGATGTACATTTGTTTGCACCGTATTTCATTCGTTCCTTTGATCTATCTTCGTCGATGTTGGAGGGTGGTTTCTGTTACCACGGGCGCACGGGCAGAGGGAGCTGCAGCTCGAATGCGATAACCATTTGGGTATTGGTTATTCTTGAGGATTGAACCATTGTTTAGCGTGCGGACGAAGGGTATTCACATGCCGTCCAGACAAAGTTAAAGGGTTCGAACGATTATCAGAAAACCATTTTCCCAAGTTTAAGGTATTCGGAAGAACATGCAGGTATTTCGATGGACCCTCTAGAAGAATGAAAACCAAACTCGACATAATGACCACGAGAACGCCCCTGAACCTTAGGGTTGACGGCAGTTCCGCGGTGCCATTAGTGAGGCTTGGGTTTACCCTTTTACGGCTGGACCATTGATGCTGGGGTATGTACCGGATATTTTTAAACTGTACTTGAGTGTTGAGCTCTCGGAGAATTATGGGATTTTGATGGATCGATCGAAAAGTTTAATGTAGTCCGGATATCAGGTGAAGGGATCGACTACGTGGGAGACTCTAGATATGAGTATTGCCATTGGTAGCACAGTCAGCACACCTATGAAGAGACGAATTCGAAGCAGTCGACACCAGAGGAAAGGGGGAAGAGGCGCACATTGACGATAGTGTTTACGATTGTGATTTGGTGATTTGAGTTTCATATTTTCGTTGATCGGATTTTGGTATTTTGAGAACTTTGTTCTACGATTGGTATTTCTTATGTGTACCTTCATTACATTCTATTTGTGTTTCATATATCAGTTGTATTGATGTTGTTAGTACATACCCAGTGCACTTGATTTGGTTTTAATACATTTTGAGATTTTGATTTGATTTCGTGCATATGGTTACACATGATTTTGACATAAGTTTCGACCTAGTTTTCATGCACTTTCGTACTGTGAATTCGATTTTGATATTCGGTGTATGTTTTCGTGCACCATGTGCACCTGGTTGAGATTCTTGCGCACACTTGGCGCACTTGATGCGATTTTATGCACACCAGATGCACTAAATCGGGGTTTTGTGCAGATTAGATGCACCTGATATTGAGTCGTGCACGCCCGTTGCACTTGACAGATGTTTTTGGTGCACACCTGTTGCACTTAGTTTCGTTTTTGTGTGTATTCATGGTATCTGTATTTGGTTTCGATTTCAGTGCGTACCGGACGCATATGATATTTTTATGATGTGATTAGGATTGAATTCAGTTTAAGCAGTATGCTTTTATAATCATTACTATTGATTTGATAACCAGGCGGGACGTGTATGTTAAATAAAAGATATATATAGCTATTTTTTTTAAATAAACGTCCGCTACTTATGTCGTGACACGTGCATCACACGGCGATTTTCAAAAGGGGTTCTTGCGTGCTTCTTTATCCAGATATTTGGACGATTTTACTATGATGCGCACTATATATAAGTTATAGTTTTGATATATATTATGTTGGCTTTCGTATTGGGTTTCGATATTTTATTTTCGTCATAACTCCGATGATTGTGTTATGCTTGACGGAGTTGATTTTAGTTATGTATTGATGATTTCGGAGCCCCGACGATTTGAGTGTTTTGGCTGAATGTTTTAGTAATTGGGGGGAGTTTTAATTTAAATTCGGGGACCGAATTTCTTAAAGCGGGGAAGATTGTAACTTTTTAAAAATAATTAAATAAATAAAATCGTTTAAGTGAATTTTATGATTTTCGGTAAAGTAAAATGTATTTTTCGTAAAACTAAACCGTAATTATTTTTCATTATAAATTTAAAAATACCTATTTTAATTATGTAATTACTAGTAAATGGTGTTTATTTAGCCACTTATAAATTTTTAGTTTAATTATATATTTTTCCTAAATTAATTATTTTAAATATTAACATAAGCTTTATTTATACACTAAATTAGTGTAAATTACAAATTTGAATGGGTTTAATTTGTAAAAATGAACCATTGCATATTAGAATCTAGTGTGTTTCATACAAAATTTATTTTCAAATTTATCCATGGTTCTAGACCATTCTAGGTCAAATGGAGTGAAGAAAATAAAGAATTTTTAAATAAATTCATGAAAAGACTTAATTGTATGATATTTTTGTGAAACCTTCTACACTTTTCTTCACCTTTTCTCACTCTCCTCTCTTTTCCTCACCTCATGGCCGGCCTCACCTCCATGGGCAGCCCCAAAATTTTCCCCCCATTATTTTTGCATTAAAAATCATCAAAATTCATCAAAAATTCAATAAAAAATCCACAAAACCCTAATTAATTCCTACCCTCTATTCTTTGCTCATCTTTACATGGATTTTGGAGATGGAAAGCACTCATTTTGGAGGCTCATTTTCATATTTGTATTTCATGTTGTGAAGGTATAAATCTTTTTCTTTTAATTTATTTTTATTAGATGTTTCTTTTAAGCATAATTAGATTTATTAAATTAATTCTATTTGCAAATTCTAAAATTCAAGTTAGGGTTTGTAAATTCAAGTTGTGGTTTTATTAATTCATTAGAGTTATAATAACTTGTTTAACACTTTTAGAAATGGAAAATCATGCATGGTTGTTATATTGTAAATTGTTATCCAAAATTGTTTAAATTAAACCATTTTTTTGCAAACTAGATTTCTATATATTATATATATTGGTGAGATAAATTCCAATTAATGTTTGTAACATTAGATTGTTGTTTAAATGAGGATATTGACATGTTTAAGGAATGAAAAACTTAGTTTGGTCACTAGTTTGTTTTGATAATTGAAAAATACTAATAAAAATGCTATTTTTGCTAACTAGTTTTTGGAAATTCTTAAATAAATGAGATTTAAAATATAAATTATGGTTTCATTATATCATTATCATTATAAATTTTAGTTTAATACATTAATTCATGCAAAATCAAGTTGTTGTGGAATTGTGGAATTTTGCTTGTAAGATGTTGAAAATTTATAAAAGTTGCAAACTAGGAATTTTGTATTAATACAAATTTGTGTAATAAAAAATATAGTAATGGGTTGTATAGTCTAGTTATGCTATTTAATGAGTTTTATGACCATTGGTTTCATTTAAATGTCAAGTTTTGAAGAAAAACGGTAAATTGGCATTTTCGGGTTTTACGAAATCGGGCGATTTGATGGATTTTAGGGTTTCGATGAATTAAATCATGTTTTATATTATAAGTAATGAGTTTTAAAACTATGAGTTATTTGTTGATGTTTATCTCGATTAATCGGAGTTTGTACGCCGATATCGAGCGATATTTGGTTCTTTTGCGTGAACGGAACATAGGTTTTAACCTATGCGCGTTCCGTGTGTCGTTTTGACTTTTGTCCGTGATTTAGTTACGATACTATATATGTTTGCGTATAGGTACCCCTCACGTGGACTGCGAGCGATGAAGAAGAGGATGGCGACACCTTCTTCGGCAGACATGGACCAGGTGAGTAGATGTATATCTACGGGGGGAAAGTCGGGTGGATGGCGTTTAGCACCCCCGCAAATGTAGAATAGGAATAGGTACATATTGACATTAGGAAGCCAGATATGACCCTAGATTCTTAATGAGTAGGACCCTAGTAATGACCCTAGGCTGGACTAGACGGATTTAGGAAGACCATACCAGAGGATGAATACCTTGGAAGAGATTCGTAGGTTTCAGGTAGATACACACACACGCACACACTGAAACTCGACGTGGTGTATACGTGTATGTGTATATATATATAGGACTTGGTATAGGTATATATATATATATATATATATATATATATATATATATATATACAACACGTATATGGGATACATTGATGTGATATGATACACGGGAATGAAACAATATAACTGGGCTGATGCCGTGATTCTTGGCTATACAGTCGTGTTATGATATTAGCGGATCATTAGAAAATAGATAATGGATTTGTGTACATGAACAATAATAAAGGATGGTGATGATATTGAAGTATATGGGACACTAAATAGAACCCGGACGGTAACCTGTGCCTGAAATTCTGATATGATATCATATAGGTGTGACTTGATTACGATATCATATAGGTGTTACTTGATATCGATATCATATATGTGTGACTTGATTGTGATATCATATAGGTGTGACTTGATTACGATATGATCTAAGTGTGACTTAATTACAATATGATACATATGACATGAAATTTCTGAGGATAGATTAACGATGTATATTTATGCTGATAATGATATATGATTGATGTATGCGATTACAGTATAGCACCTTGATCTTGACATGTGTTGATGATGATATTATACGAATGATGAGACACGTAGGTGATACTTGACCCGTACCCCGATATTGGGATGCCGTACGATGGATTTTACCATACGAGGCATAGATATGATGATTGATCCGCACTCTTGATTCGAGGAAGCCGTACTATGTACGTGACGTTATTGAGGATGGATCGCCGACTATTTGAGATATGGATTCAGATCTTAGGTGGACTCTTAATTCTTATTGACTAGTTTCTTAGGTTTAGTTCCTTAGGAGGTTAGATGGACACTAGTTTAGTCTCGAGTCATATAGTTGTAGTTATACTTGTATATCACAGATGAGTGGTTATTACACATCCGTCTTTACATTCATACCGTAATCATAAAGTTGCATGTTCATTCATATATTTCTATAATCAGTATAAAACTCTGCCGGTTCGGACACCAGCACCATTACCGATGATGCGCATATTCCACGCACACTTATTTGCCGGCTCACACACATCATCATCGGTAATTGCTATGTCACGTACACTTTAGATCATATTATCTTTTATTGATAGAATCAACTAACGGCTAGATCGATATAATATTTTGATTACTCTCTGGTGTTAGTATAGACATGGTATTTATTATTTAAATATTTCATGCATCCGCATTTTCATGTTATCATGCAGTATTATGGGGCATATGCCGACACTTATCATATACTTACTCATGATTTTGGGATTTTGGATTTCTATGAGATTTCTGGATTTTGTGGAAAACTGCAAGAATATATAAAAACTTCTCTCTCTCTTCTCCTCTCTTTTTAAAATATAAGATGTCTGGATTTTGGGGAAAACCGCAAGAATATATAAAAACTTCTCTCTCTCTCCTCCTCTCTTTTTAAAATATAAGATGCGGTTTTATCGTGATGTATGTGTCGTCCACCATGAGATTTCATGTTTTCTGTTGGATTTCGAGACCCGATTCGAGAAGTGGATGAACCGCCTCGGGTACATGGTGGGCCCGGTATGGTATCCCGGGGCAAGAAGATCGAGTTGTAGACGATGAGCCTGGCAGGGGAGGACTACCTACCGGTGATGTCTGGCGCGGCGGATATCCGGAGGATACCGACCGTTGTCGTGAGATTTGGTGATATGGGCCGATCCGGACTGACGGAGCCCGACATATTGAGACTATGAGATATTGTGATTATGAGGTATTGAGACTTGAGATTTACATGTTTTGTGTCGATGCATGACACGGATTTCTATGGATTTCATCGTTGATATTTCAGATTTCTATACAAATTTTACTCTGATAAAAGCTAAAGATTTCTTATACAGATATATCCAGATTTCAGGATTTATTGTTTTACATTCATGGTGCATGCATACTCATTCATATGACATAGTACTATATGGGGCACTGACACGAGCACGGAGTATTTGCATTTACACGTAGCTTATTATCCTGTCTTACTTGATGACTAGGAGTATATTAGTATATTATTATGACCTAGGATAGCGTCGTGCATTCAATTTCTTTTCGTAGATGTCTTCTACTCACGAGTTGGAAACTCACCCCCGTTGTGCCAAATTTTATTACAGGTTGATGTACAGGGTTCCTTGGCAGATTGCTGGCACATGATTTCTTTCCGGGTGATTTGCACGGTAGGTTGGTTCATTTGTATCTGGACCGCCGTTGTATTTTTATTATTCCATTTGTATCTAGAGAGCTCCATCAACCAAACTTGTATTACTTGATAGTTTACTGGACCATTTGTTTATTTCGACCTTAGAGTCGCGCTTGTATTATTATGATATCTGGTGGTTTTGTTTTCTTTTGAGTTTTGAGCCTCGCCCTTTGGCGTTGTATACTATTGTGCATTGGTGTGGTTGTTTCCGCCTTTTGGCGTAGAGCTAGCTCCCGTTTGGGGATGGTTTTTATTGTTTGTATATATTATACTTGTTGTACCCGTTTGGGGCCAGTTTTTACAGAGGAGACTCTGCCGAAATTTTTGGGAAAATTTGCTGATGCTTTTAAACTTGTTTTCTTCATGTTTTCTTTTACTTCTTCTTCTTTTATATGGTTTAGATTTCTGGGCTTCGGCTTACTTAGGTTACGTTGCGCCTCTAGACGTTTCGTAATCTAAGTGCCGGTCACGTTCCATACTTTCGGGTTGTGACAACGTCGTACTGGAGATAGTATACAGGTGCTCGTTAGGTTACGGGTACACCGGACAGGACTCGCAGGGGAGCTGATTGGTTGGTATTATACCCGTCGTCAGTTAACAGTTCCCAGATGACATGAGTACAGCATAGTCTGCAGACTTGACACTGCTACTTCGCCTCGAGTGTGTCCCACTGTTCTTAGATTGCTACCCTACCACGGCTCAAAGGAGTCGTGCAAACAGGTAGCAGTTGGGTGCAGTCCCGAGCACTTGGAGGCAGTAGTGGTTAGATAGGATTCGTCTCTCCCGGTATTAGAAGATGATATCGTGCTGTGTCAGAGAGCCATTACGCAAAGTCCCTGGCCAGGGCAAGCGAGATATACTGGTAGGTTCCAGTAGCTTCTCAGGGTGTAATGGGCTTCGCTCCGACACGACTTATACAGCTATTAGGGGACTGACGCTTGCCGCCCTATAGGCTTGATATGCGATAGTCTTAGACGAACAGATCGGACTGTACGGAGATTGTCACATCAGGCTCAGTGGGAGTTCGGATGATTTTCCTCATCGGCCTTCTTATCGACATCAACCTGGGGACCGTTACGTACAGCTAGTGCCGCTTGCGGTCTGTGGTTAAACCCACTGCCAGCGTAGTGTCGAGTCTTTAGAGTCCCACACAGAGAGTTTCCCTGCTCCAGGAGAAATGATATAGAGGTCGTATGGTTTTACGACAAGGGTTCGGACGCGTACCTGTGTTTACGCACGTATGACTTTTCGGATAGTTTTTACTAGTCGGCTTTGGTTTAAGCCAGATTCTAGTATCGGGTTACTGGATTTAAACTGTCTAAAGTTTTTCCGTGTTTTCACGGATTGGAGGAGCGTTCTCGTAATTTGTCGGGAAGCTTCTAGAAGAGTGGTGACTAAGGGGTTAAGGTGGCATTGCATTAAATGAGATTAGCGACTCATTTGTGTGATTCATCCATGTCATTAATGCATCATAAATGCTTAATGACTCATGGTGATGAATCACTCATAGATATTTATGAAGCATGGTTGTTAATTCAATTATTTCATTTTTGGATAAATAATAATGCTTCATATATATTATGATAACATCATTATCTCAATTCATTCTCATCTTCACCTTCTCTCTCCTCAAGCTCACTCTCTCTTCAAACCCTAACCCTAGCCTCTCATGTGTTGAGATCAAGGGTTAGCTAGACTAATACATCCATAACCTCACTCTATATCCCCTAGGTAGCTTGGATTAGCACTTTAAGCAACCTAGTTATCTCAAGTTTGAGATTAAGCTTGGCGTAGGAGCTTTCGGGTGATCGTCTTTGATTCGAGGAGGCCGTTGAGGTGCCGATGTTCCAAGGAGCCTACGAGGAGTGGAGGACCGCGATGAAGACCCGAAGGACTAGTATCGTGAGGTATAACTTCGTATCCGAGTAGTTTAACCTCTAGTTGTTAGTTAGCAATGGTTTAGAAACGATTCATGCGCTCAAGTCCGTGTTACGAAGCTTTGATAATTGTTTTTCATATATTCCACCTCCCCGCAAGTTCGTGGGGTGCGTGACATGGACTTACAAAAGTGTTTTCTTCTCTCTCTCTCCAGGTAGCGACCATATCAGGCCTTAATCAAGATAATAATATGGATGTATTAACTGAACCCAGTTGTTATACTGAGCAGGGGAACGTTGGTCCCGCTCCCACTTATATTTGTTATAAGTCCGAGCAGGGAATAGGAGAATATCTGGATTCTCACGCCGCCCAAACAAAGAATAAGCATGTTGATGCATCTTCTTCTAGTGTGTTAGTTACCGAAAACTGTTTCTCAGTTCACTATACGTCCTGGGCATTAGATACCGGATCCAGAGCCCACATATGCAATATATTGCATGGGCTAAAGAAAGGTAGAAAACTGGGAATGGGTGATTATTCCGTAAGAGTAGGGAATGGTGCAAATGTTGCAGCCAAAGCAGTTGGCGAATATCACCTTGTATTACCAAATTGTAATACATTGATTCTGAACGAATGCTATTATATACCGAACATGATATGCAACATTATATCTGTTTCTTTATTAAGTGAAGAAGGATATAATTTTGTAATACAGGATAATGTTATGAACATCTTCCTAAATCAAAAGTTGATTGGGTCAGGCTCGTTACATAATAGCATATACGTTCTAAATCAAAACACAGTTCTTAATATACAGAACACACACAAGAGGAAAAGTTCAGAAATGAACGAATCCTTCTTGTGGCATTTAGACTTGGTCTTATCAATTCGACACGACTTGCTAAGTTACATAAAGATGGTTATTTAAATACGTTCGAATTATCATCTCATGAAACTTGCCATTCATGTCTCAAAGGCAAAATGACCAAAACTCCGTTTAGTGGACACGGAGAAAGAGTTACGGAACTCTTAGGACTGATACATAGTGATGTATGCGATCCCATGTCTACACATGCCAGGAATGGTTCCTCGTACTTTATTACATCCACTGACGATCTTTCAAGATACGGACATGTGTTCCTGTTGAAACACAAGTCTGAAGTTTTTGAGAAATTCAGAGAATATAAGAACGAAGTAGAGAACCAAACGGGTAAAAGTATTAAGATCCTTCGATCTGATCGAGGAGGAGAATACTTGAGCAATGAGTTCCTAGATTATCTAAAAGAGAATGTGATTCTCTCTCAGCTTACTCCTCCTTATATACCACAGCACAATGGTGTATCGGAGCGGAGGAATCGCACCCTATTAGATATGGTGCGCTCTATGATGAGCACTGCTGAGTTGCCTATTTCTTTCTAGGGGTATGCACTGGAAACAGTTACAGACCTATTGAATATGGTTCCCACCAAATCTGTGCCAACCGCTCCATATGAGATATGGAAAGGAAAGAGACCATATCTTAATTATGTTAAGATATGGGGTTGTTCGGCATATGTAAAAACATAAAATCCGGACAAGCTCGGGGCAAGGTCTTTTCTGTGTAAGTTTATTGGATATCCTAAACATTCACGCGGGTATATCTTCTACCACACCGAGGAACAAAAGGTGTTTGTATCTTGGAATGCTACCTTTTTAGAAAAGGAATTTCTTGAAAAAGAAATTAGTAGCAATGAGGTAGAACTGGAAGAAGTTCCAGCTACACAAACTGCAACAGAAGAGTTGGTGGAGCCATAGGATTCAGTAGTTCCGATGAACCCCCGCCTCTCCACCGATCTAGTAGGGTTCCTCATCCACCTGAGAGATACTACGATTTTCTCATCGATGGTGGGAGCGAGGATTGCATCATGGAAGATGATGACCCGACTAGTTTCGAGCAGGCCATCACGAATGGTGACTCTGTGAAATGGCTGGATGCAATGCGATCTGAGATGGAATCCATGTACACCAACAAAGTATGGACTTTGGAAGTTGGTCCTGAAGGGATAAAACCCATTGGGAGCAAATGGATCTTTAAGAAGAAACTTGGTGTAGATGGAAAAGTTGAGACTTACAAAGCTAGACTTGTTGCAAAGGGTTTTCGTCAACGACCAGGTGTGGATTATGACGAAACCTTTTCTCCAGTGGCTATGCTTAAGTCCATCCGGATCTTACTTGCCATTGCTGTATACCATGACTACGAAATCTGGCAAATGGATGTTAAGTTCGCCTTTCTAAATGGTGATTTAGAGGAGTGCGTGTACATGACTCAGCCAGAGGGCTTCGTAGACAGTGGGAGCAGCGGAAAGGTGTGCAAGCTGCTTAAATCCATCTACGAGTTGAAGCAGGCATCGCAGAGTTGGAATATCTGTTTTGATGTTGTAGTCAAAGAGTTTGACTTCATCAAAAACATAAATGAACCTTGTATATACAAGAAGGTAGCAGAGAGTAAGGTTGTCTTCCTCGTATTGTACGTAGATGACATACTCTTGATAGGAAATGATGTTCCTATGCTGCACTCGGTCAAGCTCTTCTTATCACATAGATTCTCAATGAAAGATCTAGGTGTTGCCTCCTGCATTTTGGGGATTAAGATCTATAGAGATAGATATAGACGGATAATGGGATTGTCCCAATCCAGGTACATTAACACCATACTAAAGAGGTTTAGTATGGAAGAATCCAAGCGTGGGAATATACCCACGATCTCTGGACTCTCTCTCTCTCCAAAGAGATGTCTCCCAAGACTGATTTGGAAAGAGCTCGCATGCAAGGGATACCCTATGCTTCGGCAGTAGGCTCTATCATGTACGCGATGCTATGTACCAGACCCGATGTAGCATACTCACTAAGTATAGTGTGTAGGTATCAAGCAGATCCTGAAGAGAATCACTGGACAGCTGCGAAGAACATTCTCAAGTACTTGAGAAGGACTAAAGAGATGTTCTTGGTGTATGGTAACGGAGAACTCCAAGTGGAGTCCTTTACCGATTCGAGCTTCCAAAGTGAAGGACGACTCTAAGTCGCACTCGGGTTTTGTCTTTACCCTCAATGGAGGGGCGGTTTGTTGGAAGAGTTCCAAACAGGAACCGTGGCAGACTCGACGATGGAGGATGAATAAATCGCTGCCAACGATGCTGCCAAAGAGGCTGTCTGGATAAAGAAGTTCATCACTGAACTTGGTGTGGTTCCGTCCTTTGAGTATCCAATACCTCTGTATTGTGATAACAATGGAGCTGTGGCTTTGGCCAAGGAACCCAGGTCCCATCAGAAGTCCAGACATATTCTAAGGCGGTATCACCTGATCGGGGAGATAGTTGATCGCTGGGAGATAGAGGTCAGGAGAGTTGATACGAAGGACAACACTGCGGATCTACTCACAAAGGCCATTCCTCAGATGCAATTTGAGAGACTCTTCAGGATGTTGGGTATGAGATACTACAACAATTGGCCTTAGTGCAAGTGGGAGATTGTTAGTTATATATATGCCTTAGAGGCCATTGTTGTACAAATGATGTATATTATAGTGGATGCTTGGATATATATAGAGAGAGGACTTTCTTGCTCGATATGATAGTATGCTATCTGGTTTCACTTTATCTTAACGTGTTAACAAATACTGTTTTGTGATCACATGTTGATGAAGCCCTTGGGATATGTACTTGACTACTAGGACTATGATGAGATCATACTAGTGGGGCTAAGGTAGTCAACGAGTACATCCTATAACTGTTCCTAGTCGAGGGTGTATCGAGACAGGGCATCGATACTCCAGAGTAGACTAGCGTACATGCATCTTGACCCATAAGATGGGCGATGGATGATCCCATATCCATTGGTGTTGGACATCAAAGATGGTGTACGGGTGCTCAGTGGAGACTGTGTACGGGTGCTCAGTGGAGACTGGGTACACTGAACGGACTCGCTGAGAACTCCTGGATGGTATTATACCTATCGTCAGATAGCAGTTCTCCGGTGACACTGGTACAGGTTAGTCTGTAGACCCGAGATCGTCATAGAGTCTTGTGTGATTCCCACTGTGCTTTGATTTCCACCTTACCATGTCCAAGAGGGCGTTCAAAACGGTGGCTTTTGGGTACAGTCCCGAATCACATGGAGGCAATGAGCGATAGGAGGGGTTTCGTCTCTCCCGGTATAGGGAGTTGATGTTGTGCTGTGTTCGATTGGCTATAACTGGAAGTCCCTGGCAAGGGCTGATATGGAGATTTACTGGTAAGAGTTATCAGTAGTTTCTCGACCCGTTATGAGCCTTACATCGACACGACTTATCGGTTACTGGGGTATGACGTTTACCACCCCTAGACTAGATATGCAACATATCAGACGAAGAGATCGGACTGTTCGGTAGTGTTACTGATTGGATTTGCCGGAGAATGTACAAGCTTGCTTGTTGATCTTCTGATTGCTCAATACAGGGGTGGCTGTTACATTTAGCTGACCGCTTGCAGCTTGTGGGTGTTTGATATGATCATCACCTACTACCGGCGTATTGACGATTCTTTAGAGTCCTACACGGAGGTTTCCTGGCTCAGGCAAAACAGAGTAGGAGCACATATGTGATATGTGCGGGACCGAGAATAATATGATATGAGATACCGTATTATATTCTCACGATATGAGATATCGGCCGGGTATATATGATATAGCCGGGTCATCGGATCAAGTGTTGATTCGATGAATTGGTACATGTTATATTAGTCGGTTATATGCAATATAGCCGGATTGTCGGATCAAGTGTTGATTCGATAATTTAATGTATAATTATGTATGTGATATATTACATTACGTTAACTAATATAAGCTCGCTTTATTGATTCATTTTCTCACTGGATAATACATTGATGTATATGCGATATATGTTAATTGTATTATTTTCTTTTGTTACAAAATATATTGTATATGTGATATATAATATTGTAACAAGTTAGGGTTACAAATGCAACATGGTTGTAAAGTTTAAACAAAGTTAGGGTTTGGATTTGGGTTAGCTTTTGGGTTAGCTTTTTCATGAAACTTCATGAAGCTTTCCTTTTGTCATTTGGCTTAGATATTTTGTATAGATATTTGTTAACCCAACCCAAACCCTTAACTCTAGTTTATTCTCTACATGGGTTAAAGTCTTCATTCTTAACTTATGGTTGCAATTGTAACCACAACAATAATTTCATTATTCATCACAAAAGCTTTCTTCTTCTTCTTCCTCCTTGAAAAAGCTTTCTAGCCTTTTATGAAGTGATGATTAAAAGTGAGAAAATGAAAACAAAAGAGAGCAAAATTCCTACTTCATCATCCTCATCTATACTAGCCACTTAGATTAGGGTGTTCACTTCATTAATACTTGATTAGAGAAGTGAGAGCTTGAGTTTGAGATTCTTCAAGGTAGATCATCTTCGAAAAGGAAGACTTCAAGCAAGCATGGATCATTCGTCTTGTGGAGCCTCTCTTGAGTCCGGGAGTTCATGGATCACGGCTAAGGGGCTACTACTCGGAGCTTATGAAGCGAAGGAACGGACTACAAAGGTTGTAATCCCTCTCTCTTAGATGTAAAGTTGTTTACATGCTAGTTAACCCTAATTCTCTAGTTAAGATCTTGGTTAGGGTTTGTTTAGCACCCCAAAAATTTCAATATGGCATGTGTGATGCCTTCCTAAACCTTGATAAGGTGCTATGATAACCCTACACTCCCTACCCATGACGCCAGGGATCGAAGCCCTCGCAAGAGGGATCCGAGCGGTTACCCGCTCGGTCATCCCAGGCTGGTGGTTTCCTACCCACGACGCCAGAGATCAAAGCCCTCACCAAGAGGCAACCGCGCAGCTTCACTGCCCGGTCATCCTTAGTAGGCTTCTTACAGCCCCAACGCTAAGGGCCCAAAGTCCTCCCAGAGGCAGTCGAGCCCGACCCTCACTTGACCAGCCTCAGCTGGGGGTCGCTACTCGCAACCTAAGAAGTGAAAGGCCCGTGCCAAGGGACAACCGCGCAGCTTCACATTCAAATACGGCGGACATCTCTCTACCCATCACATGAAAAGAATCCGAGGCCCCAATAAAGGGCATCAGGCCCATCCAAGTCTGACCGATCCCCCCTTGACTTCGGGGCCATGGAGGCGCCTCCTCCTCAGCAGCGCTTGGCAAGTGATCGAAATCAACTCGACGAACGATTGCTAGACAGATGGCCGACCTAACATGGAAGCCCAACAGTGCAAGCAGGGATATTTTACAAGCATTCTTCATGAACAAAAGAAAAAGTTTTATTACTAAAAGGCAAAGTCTTTACAAAGGGTATTTTGGGCTCCCCAGCCTTACAAAATGCCCGGAGGCTTACAAAATTCCAGAAGCAACTGAATAAATGAGGAGGAAGACGGGAGCTTCAGGCCTCGGGGCCAGGCACGACCTCGGGGCCCTCGACATCCACCATGAGACGAGCTGGGTCCTCGGCGACTTCCTCGCCTGGAATCTCTTGCCCCTGCTCATCGGCATCCGCGAGGGGGTATTCGGCCAGGAGCTCTTCGTCGGCGAACCCCGGCATCCAGGACTTAACGGCGTCGAGGGCCTCGTTCCAGATGAGGGTCGTGGCAACGGCCAGGTCATCATAGAAGTCCTTCGACTTCTTGTAGCCCTCCACCGCCTTCGCCGCTCTCAGTTCGGCCAACTTCGCCGCTCTCAGTTCGGCCGACTTCGTCGACTCGGCTGCCACCCCCAGCTCCTTCCGGAGGGTTTTCACCGTCTTCTTCAGGTTGCCGGCAAGCACCTGAGCGTCCTCAAGCTTGGCCTCGGCAGCCACGGCGGCCTCACGGTACCGGGCGACCTCTCACTTCCCGGCCTCCACCTCACCCTCCAAGGCGGCGACCCTCGCCATCACCGCCTCCAACTCCCACTTGGAGCTCTCTTCCAACGAGGCGAGCTGGCCTGCAGCTTTCATCGCCGGGGCTATCACCTCGGCCTCCATGCGTAAGGCGAGGGCAATATGCTGGAGAACCTGAAAGACAGGAAAGAGATCAGAAGGGCGAAGAAGGCACCGAACCTCACAAAAACCAAACACTTACATGCACGGACTCCTGGGTGATGGACACCAGCTGAGCCCTGAAGGTCCCCCCGGGGACTCTACCCCCGGCCGATGTCTCTATTTCATGCAGCAGGCTATCCGCGACGGATAGCCCCGACGGCATTGCGAACTGGAGGCCCCCTTCCTCCACCATGATCGGTGAGGGCAAGCCCAGGGAAGGTCTTCGGGAACTTCTCTTGAGCGGCTCTGAGGGAGCGCCGATCTCCTCCTCCGAGGCCGGGTACTCCAGAATCCGAGCCCGCTTCCCGCTCGGCATCCTGCTAGGCCTCGGGGCGGGATCCGCCCCCGAACGCTTATGGGACGCGACCACCGGAGGAGAAGGAGCCGGGGCAGGCTTAGGGCGGGAAGAGCTGGCGCCCCCAGCCTTCGCGACCTTCTTCGGCTGGCGCATAGAAGATCGGAGCGAGTCCAGGTCCATGGGTCCTGCAGAAAACCAAATGTAAAGAAGTCAGCGATGCAAACAATATACAAGTCAAAAATAAGCCTAATCTTACCGACGAACTCAACGGGGCTGAGACCGGCCCAACTCAGGACCCTCTCAGACAACAACACGTCAGAACGGGGAATGGGCTCCCACGACGCTACTATCACCTGTTGGATATAGTGCCCTCTAAGTCAATTATTGGATCGCAGGTACGTGATTGCAATAATTGAGGGATGGCCTATACCGATAAAAACAGTCTTACTCGAGATGATAGTATGCTATCTGGTTTGTCTTTATCATCATGATAGAGCCCATAGGATTCTTGTTTGACTACCAGCAGTATGATGGCGATCATATATGTGGGAGCTGGGGCTATAAGCACATCCTTAAAGTGTCCCTAGTCGTAGGAGTTTCGAGACAGGGCATCGATACTCCGGAGTAGACTAGTGTATACAGTCGAGACCCCGACAAGGGGCGGTGGCCGGTCTCACAAGCCACTGGTATCAGTTAGATCACCTAAGATGTATACAGGTGCTCATTGGGATATGAGTACACCGGACAGGACTCGCTGGGAACATGCTACTTGGTATTATACATATCGTTAGATAGCAGTTCCCTGGTGACATGTGTACAGGTTAGTTCATCGACCTGAGGTCGTCATTTGTCTCGTGTGAGTTCCCACTGTGCTTTGATTTATACCCTACCACGGGTCAAAGGAGTCGTGCAAACAGGTATATTTTGGGTACAGTCCCGAGCCACATTGGAGGCAAGTGAGCGGATCTTCGGGGATTCGTCTCTCCCGGTATTGGGGGTGAGATCGCGCTGTGTTTAGGAGAGCCATTACACGAAATCCCTGGCCAGGGTAATCGAGATATACTGGTAGGTATACCAGCAGAATCTCAGGGTGTTCTGGGCTGCTCTCTAACACGACTTATACAGCTGTTGGGGGTCTGGCGTTTACCGGCCCCCTAGGCCGTATATGCGATACTCATAGACGAATGTTCCGGACTGTACAGATATTGTCACTGTCAGGCTCAGTAAGGTTTATAGATGAGTTCGCTCGTCAGCTTCCCTTCCAATCAATACATAGGCAAAATGTTACGTACAGCTTGTACCTCTAACATGCTAAGGGTTATACCCAGTGCCAGTGTATTGATGAGTCATTAGAGTTCCCCACCGACACTTTCCCAAGTTCGGGCGAAACGTTGTAGAGGCCATATGGGTTTATGGCAAGGTTCGGAAATTGCACGTGCGTTTTCGCACGTGTCGTTTTTCGGGAAGATAATACTGGTAGGCTTTGGTTTAAGCCGGAACCCAGTATTATACTGTGCAGATATAATATCTTTGTCTCAGTTGCATTTGTATTTGGTCGTAATACAAATGCGGGTATGTTTATACCGATACGGGGTTATCCTGAAATTCGTTTCGGGATGATTTTTGGAAGTTGCCAGTTTCCAGTTTTCTATCAGCCGTATTTTGACATTCGGTTAAATACGGATTTGTCTTTTCGTCTTCAGGGTGAGTCATGCTTCTAGAAGGTTCTAGAAGTGGTGATTAGGCATATGACTCACTTGAGTCATTAATGGTTCATTAATGATGAAGGTGACTAGGTTTAATTTGATTGGTTGCTTTTAATGTTTGATAATGAGTCATTCTTTCATTATTGTTATGATAACTATCATTTGGTTATGCTCACCCTCCCCTCTCCTACACTCACCTCCCTCCTTTCATATATATGGCCGGCCACTTCTTTGTGGGAGAGATAGATTTGATTCATTCATTTTTGGCCAAAGATTTCATATAGTTTAGTGTATGGAAATTTCCTAGTTCAATTTCCATTCACCCGATTCCAAATGGCAACTTCTTTTAACCGTTCGTCCATAATCTTGGACGTAACGAGACAAAGTATTCTACTCATTTTCTACTTCATCTTGGTCGTCTCTTTTAGCAAACTTGACGATCGAGTTGCCTCGGTTCAGAGGCGGGAGCCCGTTTAAAGATCCGTCGACGTGGTGCCACCTGGACGATGAGAACGGAGATCAAGCAAGTTCGGATCAGTTGCAACATAGCGTGGGATGATGGTTGAAGACCGAAGGACTCAGATCATTCGGTATAACAATTCTACCCTCTTTACAATTTGTTAGTTTTGCTTTAATGGACGATCCGGGATAAAGTACGCGATAGCGCCAGTCGTAAAAGTTTTGTTCCGCATATTGGCGTCTGTTAGACGGCCGGGGCGCTGCCGCGGACTTACAGTGGTATCAGAGCCTCACCATTAAGCTATACTAACTTGTGCTAACACGTTTAAAAGATCGATCGAACGGATTTCGCGAAATCACAATTTTCTGCACATGATGTTTCTGTCGATTTTTAAAATGTTCTAAAATTCATTTTGAGCATTTCAGAAAATCATGCAGGGTTTTTGAAGAATACTGGTGAAATTTGGGCACGTGATCCCACAAAACGACCGTGGATCCGCGGCCCGAACCATGGTTTGGCCGCTGATCCGCCGCGCTTTTGTGGGAACAGTGCGCCAAATTTTTTCAGTGAGTTTCTCAAGGGAAATGGTGGTTTTTGGTATATGTCTTTTGGGCCAAAATTTTATTACTGTACACCAGATGTATGTGGGGCCCACTTCGGGAAATTTAGTCGATCGAAATTTTAAACTTGTTAGTTTTTCAGTACTTTCATTATATCTCCGACCGGGAATGTCATTTGATCGGTAAACCGCGTCTGATTGCTATAGTTCTTTTAGACGGGTTTGCGAACGTGACATTCGCGTTGATGTTCTGTGTTGTGCTGTAATGTTGCGGATTTGTCGTGGTGGATAGCAGGGTGCAATGATAGTGTTGTTCAAATTTATTTGTACATTTGATATTGCGGGGCGAGCGTCCAACATGTGGACTGCCATCACTGCCTGTTGTATAATATTCTTTTGGGGCACGACCAGGTTGCGGTCGATGTACCTGTTGTACTATTTTTATTTTCTGTACTAGGTTTATCCCGCGGTGAGGTGCACGAATAGCCGGGTTCTGGAGGGCAACGGGTTCGTATCTCATGGCTTTGAGAGGCAGAGGGGCCTCACTCTTGAATTGGCAGACTATTCGCCGCACTCGTAGGGGGTACAGGTTGACCCAAGGAGGGGTGCTCAATTTACCGGATTCCGTAAAGTGCCGGGTATTCCATTCACTATGTTATGGGGACTACCTCGCTTCAGGTTTTGGCGAGTAACTTTCCGCACCCATAGGGGTCTAGGTTTCATTGCACAGGCTATCCACACGACCAGGGGAACGTCGGGTTTCAGTAGCGGCTCTGTGAAACCCGGGGATCCCAGATTATCTGTATTGTTCTGTGATGCTTATTACTTATCTGTAATGTTGCATATTATCACGCCTGGAGCGATTACTGTATATTAGTATATATACTATTAGATGTTGTATATGTTTTACACCCGCGCTAGTCCAGTCCCCGCTCTGTCGTTAGTTAAGTAACCTAACGGGTGATGACGGGACCCAGTGACGAATGCGGATGGCATATACGTACATTTTATTTTCGTTCTTTTCTGGTGTGATTGATTGATGGGACTGCGTTGATTCTTATCAATGCAAAGATAAAACAAACCTATATTTGATGTTGTTGGAACAAATTTTAAAATTATTACAAAGACGTTTCCTTTTGTTTTGCATAGCGGTATTCAGTTGGAATATCCTGCACCTCATTCCACGAGGAAAGAGTCGAGATCCCTTCACCGGGAGTCACTTCTTTAGCAAAAGGTTTTCGCTACTATATATTTTTATAAAGCTATTAGGTTCCTTCAACGAGATCAGGTTCATTACGTTAAAGGTTTTTCGCCAAAAACCAGCCGTAATCCTCCGTCGTTTCTTATGGATGGTCAGTAGTATTCAAGCTATGTTTGTTGGCCTACGTCAAGACATAGTGTTTGGTAGCTGCTGGGTATTCATTTTTTGCATAGATAGATGCATTAGTTTAAGTCAGACGTACACCTTGTTGGCCTACGTCAAGGGCATGTACGATGACTTAAGTTGATCAGGACAACGACGGGTAGAACTTGACATGTTGCTTATGACTTGTTGGCCTACGTCAAGGTCATAAGAGCATGGGATAAAAATTACACCGGGAGTTTCAAACATACAAGAAACTTTCCAGACTTGCGCATACCTTCTGGAGTGTGTTGACTTGAGTGGCTTCCATCAAGTTATCATGCGATGATAGTTGGATCCCGATTCTCACTGATGAGTTGGTTTACTCCGCGGGTGACCCCGACTAATTCTTCTTTAAGGTTTGGAGAAGAATTTGAGATAACAGTGGGAGGTTTCCTAATTAGATAAAGTGATAACCATTCTGATTTAGGCTAGAGTGCACGCAGAGTATTTATTTTCTCTCTCTCTCTTTGGCAGCGACCTTTGACCGACCCTAGACTACAACTCAGTGACCAAAGTTGACCGAACCTTCTTAATATACTGGCTTTTGGATTGTCTAAAGTTGCATAAGTCATTACCGCTCCTTCTTATACCCTTTGTATTTCTCAGAACACCCCGTATTACTACGGACGTCCACTTCTATTGGATAGATCCATCGTATGGTTATATACGAACTCGAAGGGACTTCTTCGAGGATGGATCCAGGTTCAGGAGAAATAGAATTGGTTTATTTAGTTGTCTTTTATTATCGCCTTCTCTCAGGTTGCGAGGGCTCCTTGGTTTAGGAAAGTACACCTATTACGCTTATTGGATAGTCTTATTCCAAACCATAGGCAGGTGCCGAATGGTAGGGAATGAAGAAAACCAATTAGCCTAAGCCGGGTGTGCAAAAGGTAATATGTAAAGACAAGATAAAGGAATTAGAAAGAGGGCAAAGTAAATTGCGACTATTTACATTCACGACCAAACCACGTATTTCATCGCCACTCCTACTTCACCTTTGATTTCTCCAGAACAACTCGTATCACTACGAACATCCAATTCCATTGGATAAATCCATCGTATGGTTATATACGAACTCGAAGGATATTTTTTCGAGGATGGATTCCGGTTCAGGAGAAATAGGAATAAGGTACATTCAGTTGTCTTTTATCATCACCTTCTCTCAAGTTACGGGTACTCCTAGGATTAGGAGAGTATACCTATTATGCTTACTGGATAGTCTTCTTCCAAACCATAGGCTGGTGCCGAACGGTAGGGAAGGAAGAAAACCATTTAGCCTAATAATGGTGTACAGAAGGTAACGACTAAAGACAAATAAAGGGAATTGGAAAGATGGCAGGGAAATATACGGTTAAAGTCATGATTTGGATTATGGAAGAGGCATTACTAAAGAATACCAAGATACCCCTACGAAAAATTTTCATGTTTCATATTCACTGTGCATTGTTAATTGAAAACTGATTTCCCGATTGGATACTTACTCCAGGGTATGTATTTACCAGGTATGATTCTCACATCTGCATGGTTTTACAGATGTTGAGTGGGAGCGAGTTATTGGGAATTAGGTGATCATCCTCATTATATCAGAATTCGTTGTAATTGGTGATATTTGAGGAAATCGCCTGGGAACAGTTTTCAATCTACGACGTACAGGTTATGAGTTATTCAACTCAGCGGACTTATACAGAGTATTGTATATTGTCCAGTGTCCATCAGGACAAAGGGGTTGGTCCTCATACTATATTCTGTTTACTTGTAACTTCTTTAGTTTTTAGACAAGTGTTACAATGTCTAAGTTTTGAGAAGTTGTGGGTATAGGAATAAAGTAGAGAACCATGTATCGCAAGTATCGGGATTCTTCAAAGAAATCGAAGATGTAGATTCTTGTGATTGGTATTCAATTTATAGTAATGGTTTTTGAGAAACTTGTTTCTCTTTCAGGTTACTCATAATTGGATGGATTCCTAAGTTGAGTAATACTGATCAGCCTCTCTCTATTAAGTTGATATGCATTGGAGACAACTACATGATTAGAATTTGGTTCCAAATTAAAATAAGTGTCTATGTTTCTATATTGGATATAGATTGCTTCATATCTTAACGATGTTAAGGTAAGGAGAGTTGTCCAGCTTATGCTTTAAAACAGACACTGGAAAACTCAAGGCACGTTTCTGTAATGACAGTTTGCGGGTTGACCCTAGCATTGACGAGGGTTGATTTTCTACCATCTGGAAGATCAATAGTGATATTCTTCTTGACTCGCCACAGTTTTATTAAAATGGATTTTTTCAGAAAACAGTAGTGAGAGTATGGTAGAACTGGAAGTGATTCCAGAACCACAAACGATTACGGAAAGTTTAATAGGACCTATATATTCAATCAGGTTAGACATTCCAATAGCGACTCCGCAGATAAGGTGGGTAACCTCAGACACCCGAGAGGTACTCCGGTAGCCTCAAGGACGGTGACAGGGAGGTTCTTGTTTACCCAGACTTTACACTACTGTTGTTCCAAACTATGAGACCCGGCAGGAGGAAATGTATAGCGTCGTTCTAAACTAGTTTTAGAAGTACACGTATATATTATTCTGCCAGAGGGTTGTTGTAGTCAGTGGGAGCAGCGGAAGCATAGTGGGCAAGTAGCCAGTGTCTATTTATAGACTTGAGCAGAAATAGCGGAGATAGATCATCTATTTTGATGTGACAGTCATGGGTTTGACTTCATCAGAATAGGGGATGGATCTGTTAAGAAGATAGTAGGGTGTGATGTCCTGGTATTTGGATGACATACACAGAGTAGGAAGTAAAATTTCTATACTACAATCGGTTGTACTGTGGTCGTCACACAGTTGTTTCTCCACAAAGAATATGGATATAATATCTGACATTCTGGTTACTAGATCTATGGTTTTAGATCTAGAATTGGGTAGTTTCCCAATATGGGTACTTTGATAGCATTCTAATAGTATTTTAGAATTAATGACTCCTGGCATGGTGGTGAACCTGCAAGTGATGGAGTCACCCTCTCTAAAGGTGTCTTACAGACTAAAGGGGAGAGGGACATGCATGATTGGCAGATCACTTGCTTAGGCAATTGAGTCAATCGTGAGATGTCAAGTACCACACCAGATGTTGTTATTGCACTAGATGCGATAAGTTTATATTAATCCAATCCTGGAGAAACATTAGGAAGCAGTTTTAGAACATAAGTAAATGTTCTACGGATTTGATGACGGCAGCCTCCTTCAGGAGACGGTTATCATTCCAGGCTTCCAAGGTGACCTGGATGACAGAGTGATTGTCAGAGTTACAGTTTTCCCTTTGACGAGGGACAGTATTATGGACAGGCGGTCCAAGAAGATACTGTGGGAGGCATAGTACGCAACACTGATTATTTTCAGTGATCGATACAGTCTAAGAAGTTTGGATTTGGAGTTCATTTATGAACTAGGTCCCATCAGATATCCAGACATATTCTAAGACAGGTATTACTCGATTCGGGAGATGGTTTTCTCTGCGAACTTGAGATTAAGAGAGACATAGAAAGAAACTTCAAGGCGGATCCACTCACTGAGGCTATTTCTCAAATACAATAGTTTTGCAAACGAGTTTTGTGAAACTGATTAGTAGAGGAGTTGGATGCTCGGTATCACACGAGTTGTGAGTACACGACATCGAAATAATTAGCCTTAAGTGCAAGTGGGAGATTGTTGGATATAGTGCCCTCTAAGTCAATTATTGGATCGCAGGTACGTGATTGCAATGATTGAGGGAGGACCTATACCGATAAAAACAGTCTTACTCGAGATGATAGTATGCTATCTGGTTTGTCTTTATCATCATGATAGAGCCCATAGGATTCTTGTTTGACTACCAGCAGTATGATGGCGATCATATGTGTGGGAGCTGGGGCTATAAGCACATCCTTAAAGTGTCCCTAGTCGTGGGAGTTTCGAGACAGGGCATCGATACTCCGGAGTAGACTAGTGTATACAGTCGAGACCCCGACGAGGGGCGGTGGCTGGTCTCACAAGCCACTGGTGTCAGTTAGATCACCTAAGATGTATACAGGTGCTCATTGGGATATGAGTTCACCGGACAGGACTCGCCGGGAACATGCTACTTGGTATTATACATATCGTCAGATAGCAGTTCCCTGGTGACATGTGTACAGGTTAGTTCATTGACCTGAGGTCGTCATTTTTCTCGTGTGAGTTCCCACTGTGCTTTGATTTATACCCTACCACGGGTCAAAGGAGTCGTGAAAACAGGTATATTTTGGGTACAGTCCCGAGCCACATTGGAGGCAAGTGAGCGGATCTTCGGGGATTCGTCTCTCCCGGTATTGGGGGTGAGATAGCGCTGTGTTTAGGAGAGCCATTACATGAAATCCCTGGCCAGGGTAATTGAGATATACTGGTAGGTATACCAGCAGAATCTCAGGGTGTTCTGGGCTGCTCTCTAACACGACTTATACAGCTGTTGGGGGTCTGACGTTTACCGGCCCCCTAGGCCGTATATGCGATACTCATAGACGAATGTTCCGGACTGTATAGATATTGTCACTGTCAGGCTCAGTAGGGTTTATAGATGAGTTCGCTCGTCAGCTTCCCTTCCAATCAATACATAGGCAAAACGTTACGTACAGCTTGTACCTCTAACGTGCTAAGGGTTATACCCAGTGCCAGTGTGTTGATGAGTCATTAGAGTTCCCCACCGACACTTTCCCAAGTTCGGGCGAAACGTTGTAGAGGCCATATGAGTTTATGGCAAGGTTCGGAAATTGCACGTGCGTTTTCGCACGTGTCGTTTTTCGGGAAGATAATACTGGTAGGCTTTGGTTTAAGCCGGAACCCAGTATTATACCGTGTAGATATAATATCTTTGTCTCAGTTGCATTTGTATTCGGTCGTAATACAAATGCGGGTATGTTTATACCGATACGGGGTTATCCTGAAATTCGTTTCGGGATGATTTTTGGAAGTTGCCAGTTTCCAGTTTTTTATCAGCCGTATTTTGACATTCGGTTAAATACGGATTTGTCTTTTCGTCTTCAGGGTGAGTCATGCTTCTAGAAGGTTCTAGAAGTGGTGATTAGGCATATGACTCACTTGAGTCATTAATGGTTCATTAATGATGAAGGTGACTAGGTTTAATTTGATTGGTTGCTTTTAATGTTTGATAATGAGTCATTCTTTCATTATTGTTATGATAACTATCATTTGGTTATGCTCACCCTCCCCTCTCCTACACTCACCTCCCTCCTTTCATATATATGGCCGGCCATTTCTTTGTGGGAGAGATAGATTTGATTCATTCATTTTTGGCCAAAGATTTCATATAGTTTAGTGTATGGAAATTTCCTAGTTCAATTTCCATTCACCCGATTCCAAATGGCAACTTCTTTTAACCGTTCGTCCATAATCTTGGACGTAACGAGACAAAGTATTCTACTCATTTTCTACTTCATCTTGGTCGTCTCTTTTAGCAAACTTGACGATCGAGTTGCCTCGGTTCAGAGGCGGGAGCCCGTTTAAAGATCCGTCGACGTGGTGCCACCTGGACGATGAGAATGGAGATCAAGCAAGTTCGGATCAGTTGCAACATAGCGTGGGATGATGGTTGAAGACCGAAGGACTCGGATCATTCGGTATAACAATTCTACCCTCTTTACAATTTGTTAGTTTAGCTTTAATGGACGATCCGGGATAAAGTACGCGATAGCGCCAGTCGTAAAAGTTTTGTTCCGTATATTGGCGTCTGTTAGACGGCCGGGGCGCTGCCGCGGACTTACATCACCGCAACGTGGTCACTGGACTGGTTCCCCGGCAAGAATTTCTCCCTCGACCACTTAGTAGGCATGGGCCAGTCCTCGCCCTCGGGAGGGGAAACAAAGAAGAACTTCTTCTTCCAGCCGTGAATGGAAGAAGGCAGGGCCACAACCCCTGTCCCGGAGGCGCTCCCCTGTCGCTTTCTGAAAGACAGATAGACCCACCTCGGGTCACCTGCTCGACCACCAGGGTGATTTTTGAAGACAAGGGAAGAATCAAGGAGGGGGAGGCTGAAAGGAATCGCCTGTAACTTCAGGCGGATCAGGAACCCGAGAAGAATCCTCCACGAGTTCGGCACCAACTGTCCAGGGGCTAACCCGAAAAAGTTCAGCGCTTCGACGACCTCGGGAGAGAAGGGCAGGCACATTCCACCCCACAAAGCTTCCAAGTACAGGGCAATCTCCTTGCCCGTACTTGGTCTGCCCTCTCACCCTCCTTGGCCAGACGAAGCGTGTAACGTGAGGGGATGTGGAAGGGAGACCGAGCATTGGTGAGCTCATCCTCATGCCTCACCCAACACGAAGCGCCGGGGGCGGCGTCTACCGCCTCATCCCTGGGGGCTTCCCCCGCCGCATGATCCCGTGAAGAAGATCTGACCCCTGCTCCCCGGGAGGACTCAGGTTCAACTAAAAGGGCCCTAGAACCTACCCTATGACACCTACCGACTCTACAAAGGAAGACATCTAACCTTGAGAAGAGAGATCCTTGGGAAACGAAAGGAAGGAGATGAGCGCCGAGCAACCAAGACTTAGAACGGGAAATATGAGGGAGTGAGGACCCTAGAACGGGCCCCTCCCCTATTTATCACCGCGAGCGGCCTCATCCAACGGCACCCTTCGTCTCCTTCCGAAACTCCCCCTCGCGTCCAACGGCCCCGATCGCTCCACATGTCATGACCACGCTGGGCCTCCCCCTATCGGACGCCATAGGCCTGCACACGTCGCGTCAGCCAACCGACGCTTGACACGTGGACTGTCACTTCAGTGGCAGTATGCACGAACCGGCGCACCTTCCTTAAATGCAGGGATCTTGCCCTGATTCGCTGACAGAAAAGACAGCTGACGGCTCGGGGACACGTCCCAACGAAACCTTTGGAGGGAGCTCATCCCGGGCGGCCCGGCAGTCCACTCCTGACCCGACCCGCTAGCTAGTCGGGACAAGAGAGGGGGGCTAATGATGATACTCAATATTGGCGATCTACAAGATCATGACACGTGGCGGATGATGTGTCACAAGACCCAGAAGAAGGGCCCACAGAGTCCGACCAGGCTACCCCCGTACCCAACCTACAAGCATAAGCTGGCCCTTCTCGGGGCCCCCTGCAAATTGGCCTCCTCGGCCTCCCGGCTTGCCCCGAGCTGCCACAAGACCAAGATTCCTCGGCCTTCTTGCTCGTCCCAGAGCTCCCCAGCCGAGGCCGTCTTCCTCGGTCTTCCGACCAACTCCACCGCTCACAGGCGTAACCGCCGCTCCGCAGATCTCGTCATGCGCAGATTCTCCACTAGCAACATCCCACGTTCCACGCCATCACGATCCCCATTAATGGGCGATCCGCTCTCTACGCGGGCGTGACGTCGGGAGCGTAACTGCCGGCGAGATTCTCGCGCCTGCTGCTGCGTGCTAACACCGCTATATAAACCCCCATCACAAAGGGGTCAAGTAAGCCATTTTTTACTCCACTTAGCCGTTACGTTGCTCGGATCTAGTACTAACTTGATCGTCGGAGGGTCCTCGGTGGTACCAAACCACCCCGGGACTTCTTTGCAGGTACTCGACGCTAAACTCCTCAAATCACCAATCTCCTTAAAACCCATTGAGACCCACACGCAACAGGAGATCACCTCCAAAGTCCACCGGGAGATCGACGGAAGACAACATCTGAAGGAGACCCGAAAAGGACCTCCATCACCAAACATGTGATATATTTATTTCAAGCATGTAAAAAGGTAAAAGAAAGGAGAAAGAGATACTTTATTATGTGACCAATGGTCTCTTTATATATGGATTAGAATTGCTTGATATCCAAACATCATGGTATAGTATACCCTAATAACAACATATTCTAAACTATTACAACACTCCCCCTTATGCTGGAGCATAGATATCAGTGATGCAAAACTTGGACAATTCATGAACGAATGCGGGTCTTCAAACGAGATACAATGCCATCAGAATTATATTTGATAATAAAGACCCACCGGCAACCAACTACTTTTTCTTTGAAGGGAGGCTGACCAGATCCCAAATATAATTATATCTCAGTAACTGCAACTCTTCCATCATAGTCCTATACCAACATGGATGACTCATAACTTTCTTAACAGAGTTGGGAAGGGAAACAACAGGCAAGATGTAACACCTAACATGATCGTACGTTATTTAATTATATTAAATAAATATGTTGGGCATTTATATTATTATTGTTATTGGGTTATGATTGATATTTGGATGGTTATTATGATAATCGTATTGTTTAATCTTGCCTTGATCTCTAGTTCAAATTGATATGATATTGGTACCCGACCCGCATGCATATTAACCCATGACATTTTGTTAGTATTTAAGTTTTATTGCTAACCGTATATATCTTATTCGTATAATATATGTTAAAATATCATGAGATAAGAAAAGGATATTATATTAATAGAATATATTTATGATTATCTAGTTTGTTAAATAAAGGATAATTAGTATCTAATATTTTGTTTGCTAATGTATTAACATCTGTTTTAATATCCATACAATATATTATCAAATATTATAGTTTTGTAACAAAAAATATTATGGTTATCTAAGTAGTTAAATATATGATAATTAGTTTTAAATTTGTCTGCTAGTCTAATAATATATTATTTTAATGTTCATATAGTATATTTAAATATTAAATATATTAGTATGTTTTTTTAAGAAAACATATATTTTGGTTGGATAAATTTAAAAGAGATATATTTTACTGTGGTAGTTTTAAATAAAAGATATGCTTACATATGTTTAATCCTTTGAGATTTTTTAAGTGATCCTTAAACAAATATTTTGGGGTGTGTTGTGAGAAGTTTAAGTTTGGGGGATTTATTTGAGATTTTCATATATATATATATATATATATATATATATATATATATATATATATCTTTAAAAAAAACAAATCTTATTTTCTCTCTCCAGTCGCTCTCTCTCTTATCTTCCTCTCCTCTAATATAAATCTAATCCGACCTCCTTCACCCACATTTTCATCTCCTCCAAACCCATCTGTCATGTCCCGTTTACCAAAATACATCAATTCGGAACGTGATAAAACCAGCCATACTATCTATTGTAAAAAAAATCCTCGCATAGTCACATTACGGCTGTCAATCAGTAATCAGAACAGTATTATAACTATCTATCTCTAAACATATCCAAATAATCACAAACGATAACAGGAAATGATAGCAGAAGCAGTAAAGATCGAAGAAAATAAGAGAATACCTAAACCATAAATAAGAACTATATCAGTAGAATGATCTTCACTGATCGGCGATTCTATCGAAATACTCACGACTCTTATGTGCTAATGTCAAGTATCTGGGCAATGCAAAACCCTGACGTCAGTGCGTCATAAATATAATAATAATATTAATAAATTGAGCAATATACTATATAGGGTGTCATGTGCAAATTGAGGTATGAGTACAAACAAAACCAATCATATGTGATATAACAGCATGTTATAGGCATGTCACGCGTATCATAAAGTCTGTGTTTCTAGATTTACTATTCTACAGGTATTTGAAACCAATTAATATAATCCTTATCGAAACTCAATAGTATATATCCCGTTCATTCCCCACGGGACCACGATATAATATATCCCGTTCATTCCCCACGGGACCATGGTATAATATATCTCGTTCATTCCTCACGGGACCACGGTACAATAAACAATGGCTATTCTGTACATTCCCGGAATCACGACAACAATAATATACTCTTGAGTTACGTTTCGTTTGCATTCTTAATTTTCCATTTTCCCCATGTTCATGTTCAAGTCAAGTATCAATAAAATTTCTACCTAATTCCAATACCGGGACAATCATGTACAGATCTTATCTAGCAAGACAACAAGTCAGGACAATCAGGATAACAATTCAATATTGTTGGCATTGGTAGCTATTACAGGTAACAAGTATAGATAATACAGCTATAGAAATAACGGTAACTAGATAGCATGTTACAAGCATATCAGGAAAGTGTTTATATCACAATAATATTACACAACAAGTCATGATGAATAGAAGGAATATAGTTGTAATAGTTATCTAGACATGATATATGACGTGACGAAAATGATGTATCAACTATTACTTGTGCAATAGATTAGTATGACCGTATGTTAAATAATGTTGTCAAGATTATCAAGTATTATTATATAAACTAAACTATATTAATTGGACTTAATTATTACAAATTAACTTATCTTTATTAGTAAAACTTATTATTGTTAATCTAATTAATAGCATTAAATAACGACATTGATTAAATGAGTGAATAGTACTGTTAAATAAATCATGTAGATTTTATGGTAATGAGATTAACGTATTAAATATTTATTTCCAAGTAGTCACGAAGTAGCAAATATTGTTAGTTATATGTATGCCCTAGAGGCCATTACTGTACATGGGATGTATATTGTAGTGGATACTTGGACATATATAGGGAGGACTTTCTTGCTCGATATGATAGTATGCTATCTGGTTGCCCTTTATCTTAACATGTACACTTATTGTCTCTCTATTACATGTTGATAAAGCCCTTAGGATAAGTACTTGACTACCAGGATTATGATGCAGATCATACTAGTAGGGACAGGGTAGTCGCCAAGTACATCCTTCAAATGTTCTTAGTCGTTGGAGTATCTGTTAGTGTATATGCCCTAGGGGCCATTATTGTATCATACTAGCTTGTATATTATTTAATGGAAGTTTAGGATATTCACAGTTATATTAACAGTCTTGCTAAACATGGTAGTATGCTACATAGTTTATCTCTATCTTAATATGTGTGTATGTATTGATAGAGACCTTAGGATCTTGCTTGACTACCAGCGTTGTGATGGCAGTCACACTACTGGGGGCTGGGTAGTATACAAGCACATCCTTTTTCAGGTCCCTAGTCGTAGGATTATCGAGACAAAGCATCGATACTCTGGAGCAGACTAGTGTGTACGCTTCTCATCCCAGTTGGGGAGATGGTCTGTCCCACAGCCATCAGTACGTCGTTTTGGAGATAGTATACATGTGCTCGTTGGGTTACGGGTACACCGGACAGGACTCACAGGGAACTGTTGGTTGGTATTATACCCGTCGTCAGTTAACAGTTCCCAGGTGACATGAGTACAGCATAGTCCGCAGACTTGACACTGCTGTTTCGCCTCGAGTGTGTTCCCACTGTTCTTAGATTGCTACCCTACCACGACTCAAAGGAGTCATGCAAATGTAACGTTTTAGAAATCGTTTTGCGAATTTTTCCGTTTTAGGGCAAAATTGTCGGTATTTTCCGTTTTAACTCGATTTCGATCAAACATCCGTATAAGCTTGCCGGCACTTTTTTTTAGCTAAAATAAAGCTTGTGCGCGAACTTTAGGGGTATTTGAGAGGTTTTGGTTCAGATAGATTTTTTCCCAAATAAAATATTATTTTAAGCGGTATTTGGTGCACGTAAATCGGGAAATTTCTTTTCTTAAGAATAAATTATTTTGTTGTCACTAGAATATTTTGGAAACTTCTTTTTAAATATCTAGATATTTTTTTGAGTGCAAAAAAGTTTTATTTTAAAAAGAAAAGAAAATGTGTAAAGGTGGCAAAGTGCATTTATTAAGCATTTATTACTCTTTTTCCTAGCAATTTCTTCACAAAAATTCACAAAAATACCCCCCTCACCCCCTTGGCCGGCCTTCCCTTCCCCTTGCTGCCCTCCATCATTCCCACTCTTTTTCAACTCATTTTGCATCAAATAAATCATGAAAAATCCAAATAAAATCACAAAAATTCAAATATAATCATTTTCCTTCATTTCCTTCACTAATCCTTCATGGATCTTCAATAAAGCTTGGTTTTTTATGCTAAGATGTTGGATTAAGTTTCATTTTGTGTTCTTGGGGTGGTATAATTCTTACCTTAATCCTTATAGATTTGTTTTAATCTTAATCTAGCTATTTTAGTTAGCTAATTATGTGTTTAGTTTAGTTTTTAAATTACGATTAATTCATTTATTTTTGGTTTAAGAAATTCATGTTAGGGTTAAATTTTATTAAGTGTTTAATGTTCATTTGAAGTGTTAATTTGTGTTTTGGAGATGTTTAACCCAGTAGGAAATGTTAATTTTTGCTAATGAACACTTTGTTTAATTATGCAATTGGCTCACTAGATTTTTGCTAAAACATAATTAGCGAGTGTTAAAAATATAGGAATGGTTTAGATAGTTTAGTTAAGCTATTTTAAGGTGTTTGTAATCGCTAGATATGCGTTAGCTTGAAACTAGTGCGAAATATTGCGATAGGTTGCTTACTAGATTTCGGGGTTTTTCCGACGTGGGTTCGATTGGTCGTTGCGAGGTTATAACTATTGTATTCCTCGTAATTTTTGTGTTGTGTTGCTCGATCGAGACGATCGGGGTCTAAACTTAGTGTTTTGTAGTTTAGCGACCCCAATTAGGGTTTTTGGCCGATGTCGTGCGCGATAGATGCGCTAAGCGTGCAGTGTAATTTTCCTGGCGTTTTCATCGCGTTTCGTTGTCTTTTCGTCATTGTAGGATTTTTGCTTATGTGATGTGTTTGTGAAATTTTAGGTTCGCAAGCGGGGATTTCGGACGCTACGACAGGGGAAAACAGGTGGTAGGCTTCACTTAGCCAGGAGCGTTGGTGAGTAGATTTAATATCTACAGGGGAATCGCCCGCATGGCGTTATGCATCTGGGCTAGAGATATTATTTCTGTCGCATATTCTATGTCATATTTAGAATTACGCATTTACCCTATTACTTAGATATTGTTGTGCTTGGACTAGTATCCTTAGGACACTGCACATATTATTGACGATTCATGTTGCACGAGCACGGATTGTATACTACACACACCGTCAATAATTGCCATGTCACGCACAACCCACATATAGATATAATATTGCTTGGTTAGGGACATTGAGACTTTGATTCATATTTCTTTACGCATTGACTTATAGCATACCTGTATACCTACATGCTTACACATATGCTCTGGCATACTTACATGCTAGTTACCTGTATACGTATAGAGTATTGTACCATTAGTGATAGGTACATGCACACTTTATGACATAGCTACAGGTATACCTTGCACACCTATTTCACTTATACCCAGGGGGTATACTACATCATTACTTATAGGTAGATACATATACCTTGCTATACCTTTATGTTTACACATATATCTGGTTATAGCCACATGTTTACCTTTACCTGATGTAATTTTAGAATTGGAGAAAATTAGAAACCGCATGATATTTATATTAACTTGTTGCAGTTAATTAGCGGCTTTTCCTTTATATGCTTACATTTCCGTTTATGTTGCATATATTATATTCATGGATTGTCGCATTGTGATATGGATTTTTCATGATGTTTTCTGGATTTGGGGACCGTGGGAGTTCATGAAATTATGCATTATTTGAAAAACCTGGTTTCCCTTGATTTGATATTTCAGCAGCCACCATGAGATTCATCGGTTCTGATATATATATACCCCATGCGAGGAAAGGAGGGGTCCGTGTGCGGGTACATGGTGGGGCCCGGAGGTACCCGGGGCAAGAGTCGTGGAGTAGACGATGAGTTAGTGGGGGAACCATACCATCCGGTGACATTACCAATGACTCGGCGGTTATCATGGGGATACCGACGGGAGTCATGTACGTATAGATACGTCGAGAGGCGAGGGTCAGAGCTAGGCACTCGAGCTTTCGGGATAGCGTATGATACATACCTATCAGGGTGCCAGTCGTGGTCACAGCACCTGATAGACCTGCATTTCTGTGTCGATGCTTGACACATTGGTTTCATGATATTTTTTTTTACTCCTTTGTATATATAACAGGGGTTTAGGCCGCTGTTATATATGCCCTTACACCAATATTAGTTGAATGGGACGCTAATATATGTGTATTGACATTAAATTATATACATCATCATATTTATTCATGCAAATATATTTAGGATGTTAGATTTTTATTTGATAATTTAATTTGGGATATAGGTGATTCATTTGATATTTGATACAGGATATTTATGAGATTGCTGATTTGTACATTCAGGATATATGAGATTTATTCGATATTGTACATTCAGGATTTGTGAGACTTATATGATATGAGAGCCAATTTGGGGACTGATTTGAGGAATTGGGTTTTGGATTTGTCTTGGTGGATTTTGATCCTACCACGATGACAGGATTCTATGGAAATGACATATTTCATTCCATACTTCACATTTATTGTTTATGCACTGCTTCATGTATTAGTAGTACCTGTTAGAGTACCTTTCATGATTGTTGCATTTACATACCTTTATTTATATGCATTGCTTCATGTATTAGTTGTACCTGCTAGTGTACCTTTCATGATTATTGCATTCATATGACTTTTTATTGCTATTAATTGCACATGTTAGATTTGCGCTGTACGTGCATACTCGCGATTACCTGCATATGTTATTTACTATTCATGAGTTGGCAACTCATCCCCGTTGTGCCACAGTGTTTGCAGGTGTTCCTCAGGATAGTCAGAGGCAGGCTATTATCACACATCTTATTATCTTTTGCTACGGATACCGCATCAGCTCACAGTGTGCAGTTTGCTTAGGTGGGTTTTGTGGTTATTCGTTGTATTGTATATTCGTTGTATCCCTGTACTCTCCATATACTATTTTCATATTGACTTAGAGACTTGGTGAGGACGATGTTGTATATTATGTTGTGACTTGTTGTCTTTTATACAGTTTCCTTTCTATCGTCTTCTATTTCTTTGCTACGGCGTCGTATATTTGTTGTGGTGGTTGTTTTCCGTCTTTGGGCGTGGATTTGCTCTCGTTGGGGATGCTTTACTTTATATTTATGTTGTACCCATTTTTGGGGTTGGTTTTTATAAAGGAGGTGCTGCCGAAATTTAAAGGAAATAAAGTTGGACTTTTAAAGAATTTGGGTTGTGATTTCAAAGACTTTTAAACAATGTTTCTTATCTTTTCTGGTATTTTAATGGTTTAGATTTCTGGGTTTGGCTTTCTTTTACTGCGTTACGCCTGTAGATGTTGCGTAGTATTAGGGCTGTCATGTGCCAATTTCGGGTCGTGACAGCAAACAGGTAGCAGTTGGGTGCAGTCCCGAAGCACTTGCAGGCAGTGGCGGTTAGACAGGATTCGTCTCTCCCGGTATTGGGAGTTGATATCGCGCTGTGTCTGGAGAGCCATTACGCAAAGTCCCTGGCCAGGGCAAGCGAGATTTACTGGTAGGTTTTTCAGTAGTTTCTCAAGATGTAATGGGCTTCGCTCCGACACGACTTATACCGCTTTTAGGGGACTGACGCTTGCCGCCCCCTAGGACCGATATGTGATAGTCCTAGACGAACAGACCGGACTGTACGGAGATTGTCACATCAGGCTCAGTAGGAGTTCGGATGGGTTTCCTCATCGGCCTTCTTATCGAAATCTACCTGGGGACCGTTACGTACAGCTAGTGCCGCTTGCGGTCTGTGGTTAAACCCACTGCCAGCGTAGTAGTCGAGTTTTTAGAGTCCCACATAGAGAGTTTCCATGCATCGGGCGAAACGATATAGAGGTCGTATGGTTTTACGACAGGGTTCGGACGCATACGTGTTTTTACGCACGTACAATGTTCGGACAGTTTTTACTAGCGGGCTTTGGTTTAATCCAGATTCTAGTATCGGATTATTGGATTTATACAGTCTAAAGTATTTCCGTGTTTTCACGGATGAGAGGGGCATTCTCGTAATTTGTCGAGAAGCTTCTAGAAGATTGATGAGTTGGATGCTTAGGTGTTTATTGCATTAAATGGATTAGTGACTCATGAGATGAATCATTCAAATGAGTTAATGAAGCATTTATTGCTTAATGACTCACTTGATGATTCATTGCATATATTAAATGAAGCATGGTTGTTAATATCATTTAATTGATATTCTTTATTCTTCATCATATATTGAAAATGAGAAATAATTCATTTCATTCTCACTCTCACCTTCTCTCTCCTCAAGCTCTCTCTCTTCAAACCCTAACCTTAACCTCTCATGTGTTGAGATCAAGGGTTAGCAAGACTAATTGATCCCTAATCCCACTCTATATCCCCTAGGTTGCTTTGATTAGCACTTTTAGTAACCTAGTTACCTCAAGTTAGAGGTCAAGCTTGGAGTAGTAGCTCCCGGGTGGATCTTCTATTACAAAGAGGAGGCCGACGAGGAGGTGGTCAACGAGAAGAAGACGGACTTGGTTCATTAGGTATAATCTTCTTTCATAACAGCTAATCCCTCCTATGATGTTGTTAGTTAGGGTTTGGCAAAGATCCGTAAGTTAGTCGATGTTAGTTTAGACAAAAATGATTGTTTTACCTATTCCGTCTCCCTGCAACTCGTGGGGTGTCTAGCGTCGACTTACAGTGGTATCAGAGCCTCGC
The DNA here is from genome assembly GCA_030015575.1 of Agapanthus africanus. NCBI lineage: Eukaryota > Viridiplantae > Streptophyta > Magnoliopsida > Asparagales > Amaryllidaceae > Agapanthus > Agapanthus africanus. The sequence continues at coordinate 286,946,341 of JASDDO010000029.1, forward strand.
TAAACCATAACTAACTTGTTAGCAAAGTCGTTAGAAATTCGATCCCGAAACGAACCTCGATTTTAAAATGGGGTCTAAAAATTTTTCATGGACCCTTAAAATTACAAGCATGAAAATATAAGAATACTGGAGAAATTTGGGTTCCTGACTCGGCCAAACAGCCACGGAACCGCGGCCGATCCAAGCGATCCGCCGCGGATTCACGGCCGAGTTGAAGCCGAGTCACCCCAAAATTCCCCAGTAACTCTTCTGTGTTAATTTTGGTATTTCTGGGATATTTTGTTTCTGCTCAAGTCTCAGGTGCACAGAGAAGTTTTTGGAGTAGAATCATTTGCGTTTGCTCGATCTTAATTCTACGATGTTTGGCTAATTAGATTATATATGTGATTTGTATAATGTGTTCGTAAACCTCCCCTAACTGCTAGTATGTCGGTTGGCAGGGGGTTGCACATTTCTGTAATGGTTTTTACTGTTTGTGTTTGTGGACTTGTTGGATTGTCGTGAATGGATAGCCGGGGATGTGAGACGAGCGTTTCTTTCATTCAAATGTAATTTGTAAATTGTTGTAATATTCTTTTGCGGGGCACATCCAGGTTGCGGTTGTAGCCACCGTTGTATTATTTCATTTACTGATTTTTGCTCCTAGGATAGACCCAAGGTGGGGTGCACAAACTACCGGATACTTTAAAGTGTTTAGTGGCCTACTCACGTTGTTGAGGGAGACCGCTTCACTTCGGGTACTTGGCGGGTAGTTTGCCGTACCCGTAGGGGTCTAGGGTGGGGTTTTGGCTATTCATCACGATTGTGTAATCCGTATTTCTTTGCAGACTCAAAAGGAATGCGGATTCGTAGAAAATCCAATATGTTCATCTGTGATCTGGAATGCCTATTATTGCGTCTGACGAATGTACACTATCTATATATGATAGCTATTTAGATGTCACTTATGTTTTACACCCGCGCTAGCCCAGCTCCCGCTCTGTCGTTAGTTAAGTAACCTAACGGGTGAATGACGGGGCCCAGTGGCGAATGCGTATGGCATAAGAGGACGTTGTATTTTCATTGTTTTCTGCAATGATAGGTTAATGATGGGACGCATTATATTAATACAAAGAAAATAAACCAAAGTTGAATCGTTGGAACAGTTTAAAAGAAACCACTCGGTTATTTTTAAAAGCAGAAGATATTTTTAATTGCGGAGCTTTAACCACTCCTTTTAAAAGCTATCAGGTTACTTCGGTCATATCAAGTTCACTACGTTCACGGTTTCGCCAAAACCATTCGTAGCCCTCCGTCATTTCATTTGGGTATTCAGTAGTATTCAAGCTATGTATTTTGACCAACGCCAAGGCATAGTGTTTGGTAGCTGCTGGGTATTCACTTGTTGCATAGATAGATGAGTTAGTTTGGGACAGTCGTATTATCATTTGACCAACGTCAGGGGTATATACGGATGGGTTCAAATTAACAAGATAATGATGGGTAGAACTTGACTTGTGACTTATGACATTTTGACCAACGACAAGGTCATAAGAGCATGGGGCAAAAATTTATATCGGGAATTTCTAAAGAAACTGAAATTTGCAAAGAGATGCATACCATTTGGAGTGTGGTAATTTTGGTAGGATTCCTTCATCTTTATCACACGATGATACACTACTAAAATAGGGGGTTGCCCCTACGGATAACAACATCCGTAGGGGCAAATTTAGTTTGGCCCTACGGATTAATCCGTAGGGCTAAACGGTTTCCCCTACGGTCCTTACATATTTATTTAAAAATTATTAAATTTTAAAGTGTTGTTTGCCCCTACGGAGCCGCAAACCAAGAACCTACGGGCTTATCCGTAGGGGCATATAAATAGAGATTTAAGTGATCGAGCCCTACGCTGATTATCTCTTATTCTCTTATCACTGCGCGTGACCCAAATCCCCAAACCCTCGTTCCCGCCGATCGTCGTTCTCGTCGTCGCCGTTCTCGTCGTCGCCAGCGCCGGCCGATTCGTCGTCACCACCGCCTGCTTCTTCCTCATCTCCGTTCGTCGTCGCCACCGCCTGCTTCTTCCTCATCTCCGTTCGTCGTCGCCACTGCCTGCACAGGTTAGGAAATCTTCAATTAAACAAAATTTTGATTATTTTAGGTCTATGGTTCATGGTTTGGGTAGGCATCGGTTGGGGTTAGCGTTAGGGTTAGGGGTGGGGCTGGGGGGCTGCTGTTGCGTTTGGGGTTGGGGTTCGGCAGGGGGTAGCGGTTGGGGTTAGGGTTGTGTGTCCCTGAGCACTTCTTAATTGGGGCTGGGGCTGGGGCTGCGGGCTGGGGCTGGGGCTGGGGCTCAGGCTACGGTTGGGGCTGGGGCACGGGCTGTAGCTAGGGTTGTGGTTGGGGTTGGGGCTCGGGCTGGGGCTGTGGTTAGCGTTAGGGTTGGGGCTGGGGCTGGGGCTGCGGTTGGGGTTGGGGTTCGGCAGGGGGTTGCTGTTGGGGTTGGGGTTGGGGTTGGGGTTAGGGTTAGGGTTTTGGATTTCAGGGTCTAAGTTAATTTCGATTCTAATTAGCATTAAGCTTGTTAATTGAAATGTTGATGATGATCATAAGAGGAAAATGTGTCTAGTTTGAGAAGGTGTTGGAAACTGGACTAATAATGTGGGTAAAGCCCAGTTTAATTAATAATTTTATTTGTCATTCTCAAATTTTCTTGGAAACAGAGACTGTTTTGTGGAACTTTTAGCCGTTGGGCATGTTGGGTTGAATATGTTTGCTAATTGCATAAGATGCTCATAAGATTCTGGATTTTGAGGATGGGCCATTGTAATTGGAAATGCTTAGAATTGTAAGACCTTCTTTGTTTTAGCTAAATGCCATTGCAATAATAGTTTTTGGTATAGATGAATGCCATTGCAATAATAGTTTTTGGTAGATGAATGCCATTGCAATGTAGGATGATCAATTCTATCAATCTTGATCTCAATGGTTTAAAATCATGTTACACATACAACACGAATGCACAACAAACGCATCATTAGAGAGTGGTTCGAGATGTTCAAGTTAAAACCAATATATAATACTCGATGATAATATGAAACCTTCATATTCTCATCGATACTCATATATGAAACTAAAAGCGCCACTTAGTCCCCGTCTATCGGTTAACATACATGCGATGTTCGTCGTGACATAGAACTATATGAAGGTTGTTAAATAGCGGACGGTATAGCTCGATACTAACAACCGTCGTATAGTCTACGCGACGAGAAAATTCAATCGTATGGTAACCGATAGATTTGTCCCGTGTGGACAAGTTAAGAATGTATAAAGCAAACACCTTCATTCACTTTTGTTTTCATCCGTTTCAAGATATTTCGTCGGTACCTTTCCGCTGGTTCTCCGTGTAAAAAGATAGATTAGATGTTCATTTCAACGTTGTTTCACAGCTTTGAAATGATTATCTATTCTATTACAGTGTACTTGGAGAACAGCGGGTAGGTGCTGCCGAAATTTACTCGAAACGGTTGAAAGCACAAGTGATGGGTGTTCGCTCTATACATTCTTAATGGGATAGAAGCCTACCCCCGACAGCCGGAACACACACATACAACACGAATGCACAACAAACGCATCATTAGAGAGTGGTTCGAGATGTTCAAGTTAAAACCAATATATCATACTCGATGATAATATGAAACCTTCATATTCTCATCGATACTCATATATGAAACTAAAAGCGCCACATAGTCCCCGTCTATCGGTTAACATACGTGCGATGTTCGTCGTGACATAGAACTATACGAAGGTTGTTAAATATCGGACGGTATAGCTCGATACTAACAACCGTCGTATAATCTACGCGACGAGAAAATTCAATCGTATGGTAACCGATAGATTTGTCCCGTGTGGACAAGTTAAGAATGTATAAAGCAAACACCTTCATTCACTTGTGTTTTCATCCGTTTCGAGATATTTCGTCGGTACCTTTCCGTTGATTCTCCGTGTACAAAGATAGATTAGATGTTCATTTTAATATTGTTTCACAGCTTTGAAATGATTATCTATTCTATTACAGTGTACTCGGAGAACAGCGGGTAGGTGCTGCCGAAATTTACTCGAAACGGTTGAAAGCACAAGTGATGGGTGTTCGCTCTATACATTCTTAATGGGATAGAATCCTACCCCCGTCAGCTGGAACACACACATACAACAAGAATACACAACAAACGCATAATTAGAGAGTGATTCGAGATGTTCAAGTTAAAACCAATATATGATACTCGATGATAATATGAAACCTTCATATTCTCATCGATACTCATATATGAAACTAAAAGCGCCACTTAGTCCCCGTCTATCGGTTAACATACGTGCGATGTTCGTCGTGACATAGAACTATACGAAATTTGTTAAATATCGGACGGTATAGCTCGATACTAACAACCGTCGTATAGTCTACGCGACGAGAAAATTCAATCGTATGGTAACTCATAGATTTGTCCCGTATGGACAAGTTAAGAATGTATAAAGCAAACGCCTTCATTCACTTGTGTTTTCATCCGTTTCGAGATATTTCATCGGTACCTTTCTGCTGGTTCTCCGTGTACAAAGATAGATTAGATGTTCATTTCAACGTTGTTTCACAGCTTTGAAATGATTATCTATTCTATTACAGTGTACTCGGAGAATATCGGGGAGGTGCTGCCGAAATTTACTCGAAACGGTTGAAAGCACAAGTGATGGGTGTTCGCTCTATACATTCTTAATGGGATAGAAGCCTATCCCCGACAGCCGGAACACACACATACAACAAGAATACACAACAAACGCATAATTAGAGAGTGATTCGAGATGTTCAAGTTAAAACCAATATATGATTCTCGATGATAATATGAAACCTTCATATTCTCATCGATACTCGTATATGAAACTAAAAGCGTCACTTAGTCCCCGTCTATCGGTTAACATACGTGCGATAATTTATTCTTTTCAACGACAAACGCACACACAAAGCATATACACGGATTTTCTCCTTTGTCAGTAACTATGCCGTTCTTATATTTCTCAATATAGTCAGCATAACCTACAATTTATATGTTATACAGTCTAACATGGCCCATGAGTACGTCAGAGTTAAGGACTGAATGTATGTGGATTGGCAACAATGTATGCAACCTAAGTTTGTCGCAGGAGTTGCTGCTTTCCTTGAATTTGCATGCGCACATAATAAGATCATAATAGAAAAGATTCTCTGTCCGTGCGATAGATGTGGCAATAAGTACTGGCAGAAGGTAGAATTGGCAGAGCTTCATATTGTAAAATATGGGTTTACTAGACTTTATACAACTTGGAAATATCACGGGAAAGGAGAAGAATGCAGTACTGCGGTAAAAAAAGAAGGAGAACACGATAATGCGGCAGGAGAAGAAGAAGAATTCGATAATGCGGCAGAAGGAGAAGATGGTAATTTATTTCCATCAGAAGAAATGGAGGATATGGTAAAGGCTGCCCTAGGTGAATCTATTCGTACCGAAAATGACATTCCTTCCGGTCAAGGACCGCGTGCGGATAAATATAAAAATTTCATGAATGATGCTAGGAAACCAATTTATGAGAATGCGAAGTATTCCACCCTCTCATGGTTCGTCCAACTTTTCTAGATTAAGTACCTAAATGGATGGAGTAACAAGGCATTCACAATGCTTCTTTCGTTCTTGAAAGATTATATGCCTCCGGGAAATAACGTGCCCAACAGCTGGTAAGAAGCCCAGATGATGATGTCTGATTTGGGTCTAAAGTGCGAGAAGATTCAAGCATGTCCTAAAAATTGCGTGTTGTACCGGAAAGAGAATTCAGATTTGAAAGAGTGTCCAACATGCTGAGAGGCCAGGTATAAGCCGAAAGAGTCTGATAAAAAGCCCGATATACCTGTCAAGATAGCACGATACTTTCCCATAACACAGAGGCTACAGAGGCTATTCAGATGCAAGAAAACAGCCGAGGTAATGATTTGGCATCACCGTGCTCCTCCAAGTGAAGATGGAAAAATGAGCCATCCAAGAGATTCACCGGCATGGAAGGATTTCGATAGGAGGCACGCAATATTCAGTAGTGATCCTCGCAATGTCCGGCTCGGACTGGCTACTGATGGCTTCTGCCCATTCAACTATATGGCTGGAAGTCACAGCACATGGTCCGTTGTAATGATAATTTATAATCTGCCGCCTTGGTTGGCTATGGACCAATCATACTTTATGATGCCTCTTCTTATCGACGGACCAAACTCACCAAGGAACAATATTGACGTCTATCTCCGACCTCTGATCGAGGAGTTGAAATCTTTGTTCATTGATGGTGTAGAGACATATGATGGAAACACAAATACAACCTTCATACTGCGTGCGGCTCTAATGTGGACAATTAATGACTTTCCTGCGTATGGAATGCTATCAGGTTGGTCCGTACATGATCACAAAACATGTCCTCATTGCCATGAACACACAACATCGAAATTCTTGAATTTTAGCAGGAAGGTTTGTTATTGCGGCCATCGACGTTTCTTGCCTCCAGACCACCCCTATAGGTTAGACACGGTTCACTTTGATGGTCATCAAGAGCTTCTTGGACCTCCATCCCCATTGTCTAGAGAGGACGTGACTGCTAAATGGGATGGTTACAATAATGTGAGCTTCGGGATGGATCCGACGAAACAGGTCAAACCACCATTTTGGAACAAGTTAAGCATTTTCTTCGAGCTTCCGTACTGGTCTACAAATTCAGTGCGTCATTGTCTGGACGTCATGCATATAGAGAAGGGAGTATCAGAGCACATACTTAACTTGCTTCTTTGTAAAAACGGGAAATCGAAAGACAGCCTGAATGCTCGGATGGATCTACAAGAGTGGGGAATAAGAAGTGAATTGCACCCTAGACCGGTAGCGGGTAAACCGGGAAAGTTTGTACTTCCCAATGCCGCTTATCATATGTCACAACCGGAGAAGAAAAGATTCCTGCAGGTGTTGCATGATTTGAAAGTTCCCATAGGTTTCTCAGGATCATTCAGCAAGAAAATAAAAATTTTGAAGGGCGAGATCGATGGGCTGAAAAGTCATGATCACCATGTTATCGTGGAGCACCTTCTTCCATTAGCCCTCAGGACTTCTCTCCCCGAATCGGTTAGTCTGGTAATCAACGACCTATGTTGTTTTTTCAGGGAGTTGTGTACTAAAACACTGGAGGTTGTGACGCTTGATAAACTAGAAAATTCTACTGCGTTGATACTTTGCAAGTTTGAGCGTATTTTCCCACCGTCATTCTTCGATATCATAATACACTTGACGGTTCATCTTGCAACTGAGGCGAAGTTAGCCGGACAGGTACAATATCGATGGATGTATCCCGTCGAGAGGTACGTGTAATTTTTCATTTCGCGCAATTTATAAATTTATTGTTGTCCTGTATGCCCGTATTTATTTATTCAATATATTTTCATTAGGTACCTCTACACTCTTAAGAAGTATATACGCAATAAAAATCGACCAGAGGGTTCTATCATGCAAGGTTATCTTCTTGATGAAGCAACCACATTTTTTTCCCGCTATCTGGATGAGAACATTGAGACAAGGTTTAACCGGCCACGAAGAATTCAAGACGGACCATATGGTAAAGCCGAGTATAAGAGGGTAGACACTATGTTTATTAACAATACATACCGGTTTATCTTGCTTAATTACGCATGTCTTGAACAAATTAGAGAGTAAGTTTTTTTGGATTAATTATTATATCTGTGTTTGTGTGTGTATGAAATGATATAATATTAATGTCACCATTATTTGTCGAAAATAGAATTCATTTTAACGAGGTACGTGAAGGGCATCCTGATTGGAACGAAGAACGAATGGAAAAATATCATCAGGATAATTTTTGTGATTGGGTCACAGATCATGTAAGTTTTTCGAATAACATTTTATTGCTATCAGTTTTAATCTAAACTTGTATCGTTATGTATTTGTCGTAAAATTTGTTTTGTTAGATCCACGATCCGAACTTGTGTGCATCATTTGAGAGTGATTCAAGATGTTTAGCTCAATTTCCTAGTATGGAGGTTGCATATTACAAAGGATTTGGTGTCCTTGGATACAAATTCGAAGTTAAGGATATAGAAATATCTAGAACCACTCAGAATAGTGGGATTGCGACGGTAGGATCGGACGGTGTGATTTATTATGGGTACTTAAATTGTATACTCGGCATCCACTATCCCGGACGATCAGAACCCTTTTATATATTCCAGTGTACTTGGTACGATACACGAACCGATACGGACAAGTGGAAAAGCAATCTTGGGACTTGGAAAGATGAATATGGATTGACCAGTATGAACACACTTCGATTTTACGGTCAGGAAGATCCGTTTATCTTTCCGAACCAAGCGTTCCAAGTATACTATTCACAGTGTTTGAAGCATCCGGGATGGAGTGTTGTATGCAGATGGAAACCCAGAGATGTCAACGATATCCCAGAATTCGAGGACAGCGATGAGGACGAAGAAGAGAGAAGGCTTAAAGTGCTCCGACCGTCTGTTTCGAAGGACGGGTTGTCTTCGACCGATCATGAAGTTACGTGGGTTAGAAATGACATCGACAATGAAATCCAAGTAAATATGTATAATGCGCCCACGAAACGAAAAAGGTTATCAGTAATGTTATATTATTACTTCACATTTTACGCTCTATACATATATAGTCAATACTTTTAATGATTGTCTAATGCATCCATGAACCGTTTATCTAGATTTGATGACGATGTCGGGAGCAGCAAGGGGCGGCAGGAGCTCCAGCCGCGGCAGAGGCAGAGCGGTTCTGCCGCCCGGAGAGCTCCGTAGGGAGCTTCAGAGGGCCGGTCTTTCACCCAGATCGGAGACCCCTTCGGATGTCTCCTTCCATGTGGATTTTGCCACACCTCCAGGTATACTGCACGCATATCCATTTTGAATGTAATATTACATATATTCATGCCTGTTTATGTCAAAATTACTTATATTGTCAATGTTTGATTGTCTAGTTGTTGGTGATGCGTCCACATCTAGGACAGAGGCCACTCCCGCTCATAATAGGAGGGGGTAAAGTTATTGGTCTATGCAAAACTTTACAAAGACCAAAAGTCAACACCAACCATTCGAATATTTTATCAATGTAACACCATAGTTGGTGGAAGATCGTAGATGTGCAGAAGTGGGGAGATAGGAGGCGGAATCGATCGGGTTTACATCTCGGTTGGTAGAGACAAAATAGTGATGGTGCAAGCAAACGAAAATGCGAATGATTAGGAGTGAGTGGAATATTTGCATTCTCGTAGATGATAAGAAGAAAGGGTGGTGGTTCAAATTTTTCGGGTGGAGGTTGATTCATCACAACATCCTTGTCTTTTAGGAATGCGAGTTCTTCGGCGAAAATGTCTTCAAAACATTCATTAATGGTTCGAGTAATAATTTCATCAATATCTATATTAATGAAATATGCAGATTCATTAGGACGGTTGAAAGTTCCAAGGTCAATCTTATGTGCACCAAGATTAAAACACTCGATTCGTCAGAAATTATAGAGGTAGGAGATTCAAAATGATCGTTTCCCTCCTCCTCAAAACAATCTAAATCGCGTGATCTTTCAAGAATCATAGAACTTGAAATATCGGAGTGTGATTCACCAAAACTCGGTGGAGTTGAAAGAACATTAGAAGAAGCAAAGAAAGTGGGTGATGAAATGGGTAAAAAAATTTGGGTATCGAGCATTGTTGAACCAGATGTGGGAGATGAAGGCCAGATATCGTTCTGCTTATCAAATAGGTCGGTGGTAAGAATAGGATCGGTTAATTTTACAGGAGGATATTCGTATTCAATAGAAGGGACATGATATGTAGGAGAATCCAACACATCCAACATAACGGGTTCATCTTCAACGATATTCTCATCACCACTCTCACTAACACCTTCGGTCAAATCAAACGAATAGGTATTCAAGAATTCATCAATTATACTATTCTCAATCGATAAATCACTTGGTTCACTTGATGGAGTTGGAAGGTTTAAAATATCAAGTGTAGTCGAATAAAGATCGGTTTGATTTGAAATGGTGTCAATCTCTCTTTCACCCTCACTATTAGCAAAGTCAAACATGTTATTCTCAGGCACCTCATCACTTAGACTATGAATCAGTTGAACATCGAATATATTCGGTTAGGGTGCAGGATGGAAGGTGTCGAGATCAAAGGAATTGGTTTTGGTTTGACTTTGAGGGATCCCTTGTTCTTTTTCACTACTCAATTCCAACTCTACTTCAAAACTAGACATGGGTTGTGAAGAAGTTCCAATGAAGGATTCTCTTTGAAACGTGGAACTTTCTAATTTATTTACAGAAGCACTGTCTAGATAAGGTGAAGAAGATGAGTATGGTTGGGAAGTGTCTAATTGTTAGCTACGGGCAAGTTCAATGTGTTCAGCAATTGACACACGTTTATGATTTGCCGTATTAGCCTGAAGAGAAATTTTAAGAAGAGATGCTCTTACTTGTTGGCTACGGGCGAGTTCAATGTGTTTCGCAATCGACATGCGTTTCTGATTTGTCCCGTTAGCCTTAAGATAAGTGTCAACATGAGAGCGTGTGAAGGTTTGGTACCGTGGATAAGAATTAGAATGGTGAACCCAAGTTTCAAAACCAGGATTAGAATCAACAATGGGATATAAAGAATATTGAGATTGGTTGGCTAGTTGGCGACTGACAATTGCTATTTGTTCAGCAATGGTCATGAGTGTAAAAGATGTCATATTCGCCTCAAAATGAGTATCAATATTTTCATAAGGGATAAATAGTGTTTGTTGTCCTAACGGTTTTGAATTAGTGAAAGGATTGAAACTTTGGCTTTCAGCCTTCGCAATATGCTCAGCGATGGACATGCGTTTTGAAGTTCCCTCACTAGCCTTAAACGGATTATCAACATAAGAAGATGTTGAATTTTGATGCGGTTGATAGGACCTTGAGTGAGGTATCCAACTGTTCTTTTCCACTTGCTCTATCCTATCTCTTAATGACATGGTAGAGTCGGATTTTTTACCTAAGTAGTAACGAAAACAAGATATATTTGGTTCTGGATAACAAAGCTCGGCAAGAGTTCATCTGTTTGGGTTACCCATTATGATTTAAGCTCTTTTTGGATTCTGGAAATTGTTTTGCTTTGAAAAGTAGTCGGACTTGAGGCTTGACTCAACAAATCACAAAATGCACAATCAACCCCTAGAACTAGGGTCACCTAGGTAAAGTCACTAGACCGCTCATAGACTTCCAAAGGACAAGTCGCAGGATCAATCCTCTACCACCTCTTTATCACTCTTGTGGCCAGGTAAGTGCCAGGTAAGTGGGAGGTATCCGCTATATGAATCACTGAAAATAGCGGGCTTAATTAAGTAACCACTTTCCTTAGTCACACTTGCTCAGACACCACAAGAGAAATGCGGATAAGCGATAGATTACCCACGACCCTCCTCTGTCCTAATTGAGCATGACGGTCTTTAGAGGCTTGGTCTAGATATTTTTTAATTAATGTAGGGTGAAAGTATGCTCGTTTTGTGATTTGCGGGCCTAGGATGGGTGATGAAATCCCCATCTAATCTGGATTTGGATTTATTGCCCCTTAAAGTCCGTTTTAAAATATGCAAAAACAATCCGAAATCAAAACGCGCAAAAAAATTTATGAGCGGCGATATTTGCAAAGAATCCTGCAGGAAAAATCAGAATATTGGATTTCAGAGGAGAGAGAATGTAACATTTCAGAAAATATAAAATATTATTTTTGGAATTTAATATTAAAATAATATATTTCGTGAAAACTACCCGATTTGCGAATTAGGGGTTTTCATAAAATGGTATAAATATATACCAATAATTATGAAATAATTGGAGATTAAAATGATTTATTCATTTAAATATATATTTATCGGATTTGGCATTTTTATAATTAATTATATGAAGTTTAAATATTAAACCCGATTAGTGCACTACTAATCGCGATTAGGCCAAATCCGTGTTTCTACATTTTCCCATGGTTAGTGTACCATGACATGTTGCATTTTTGTTGCATATTGTTTCATTAGTATGTGTTGATATTTGGTTTTAAGAAAAGAAAAGAAAAGGAAGCTAAAAGACAAAAGAAAGTGTATTATTGAGAGGGTGAACATAAGAGAGAGAGTGAGGGTAAGAGAGAGAGAGAGAGAGGGTTGCCCATTCCTCACCCTTATTATTTTCTTCACCTCCTCCTTCGTCTTCAAGCTCCACCTCCTCTACCCTCATGACCCATCTCAATTCCCTCACTAAAACCCTACACTCTCTTCACAAAAAGATGCACAACCTCTCTACAAACCCTATGAATGCTTCAAAGTTAGATTTTGATCACCTTGAGCAACTCAAGAAAATTCTTGAGTTGCCAAATGAGATATATTTCCCTTCATTTAGCTTAGTTTTAGTTTCTTGCACCCTAGTTTAGTTTAGAATGTGATTTGGTTAGGGTATGTGATGTTTGGAAAATTCAAGAGAAGGGTTGGGTGATTATGTGGACTTATAATCTGTTGTGGGTGTTAACTTAAGACCCTAGTGGTGTTTTACTGGCCTAGACCCAGGATTAGAACCAAAATACGGACTTAGGAATGGTCCTATGTCGGATTTGTGGTGGTTTTGTAGCCTACAGGGAATTTAGGGCTATCTGGGCTGTTTCTGAGTTAAACAAACAAGACTATTAACCTATATACACTACTAGAAACCCACCACCAAAGTTCTAACCTGAAACCCCTCTGTATGGCCGGCGAGATCGGACTTGGGGGCAATGTCGCCGGTTTTCCAGTGTGGTATGGAGTTGGGTTTTTAACTGTAGCTCCTAATCCCTGTGACCTATCTCCTATACTTGCTAGTTTAGTCCCAGTTTACCTGAACCAAAATCTGGGAGCTGTTGTGAGTGGTTTTGGTTATGTTTTCCGAGTTTTGAATGCTTGGTTTTGATGTTTGGATTTGTATTTGGTTGTTAGGCGTTTGTACGTCAACAACAAGGGTTGTTTGATTGTTTTTTCATGCCTAAGCTATGGGTTCTAACCTATAGGCTTTTCGTGTGCCGTTTAAGTTTTCGGATTTTGGTATTGCGATATGTATTGATTGTAGGTACCTTCGTATAGATTCCGAGACGACGAAACACATCGACTACGGCTGAATAAGGAGTTCCACAGGTGAGTAGATTTATATCTACGGGGGAAGTCGGGTGGATGGCGTATAGCACCCCCGCAAATTATAATGGAAACCAATACATATATAGGATATGGTTAGAGAAACCTGTACTAGGAACCTATGGATGTGATTAAAGGTTTAGTATGAAATGATATGATTGATAATGATGTCTCGAAGGTGTGTGTGTGTGTGTGTGTGTGTGTGTGTGTGTGTATAAGGATGTGAAACATAATGTGAATCACGATATATAAATATAGGTAGTGCACGAGAATAAGTATGAGATTTAGAATAGCATGACATGAGATTTATAAGATAGAATGTATATGTAAGATGACTTGATGTGAGATATTAATGTGATGAAAAGAGTATACGATGTGATATGATGACTTGGTGTGATATGTCGTTATATGGATGTGAGTCGATATGAGATAGTTGATACCTTTATCGGTCCTACGATATGAGATTGATACGGATGTGACCTGGGATATAGGTATATAGATATATATAGTGTTGTGAATCATGAGTGATATACCGTACGAGACGTTAGGTCCGTAGTCTCATTATCATATAGGTTGATAGGATCCCTGATGGTTTAATTCCATCGTACGATGATTTACCGTACGTGATGAGTTTTATCTGATGATTGATCCATACCCTTGACTAGAGGATGTCGTACGATGGATTATACGGTACGTGATGTTGTGAGACTGGATGCCGATTGATAGATTCACCGACTCGGATATATTGTAGATACGTATACCTGTTAGCATTTCGCGTACGATGTATCTTATGTTACGTTCATGATATTCTCATTACATTATATATACCTGTGCTAGTACACCTACACCATTATCGATGATGCGTATATTACACTTACACAGATTGCCGGCTCACATACTTCATCATCGATAATTGCTATGTCACTTAACAGTAGAATCGCTACATCATGCTATGCTAGATATACTTGCTATGTTCACATCATCATCATACCATGTCGCATGATATACTTGATATGCTGACATTTCTGTTATATGTTTGCATACATCATGCTTTATGATTATACGCATTGAGATTTGCTGATTTCATGAGATTCTGGATTTGAGAACCGTGGTCAAATTTCAAAGGAAATTATGTATTGTTTTAAAAACCCGGTTTCTCTTGATATGATATTTTGAGACGTCCACCATGTATTTTCTCGGTTCTGAGATTGGCATGTGAAACCCGATTCAAGAAGCGGTAGGCACCATCTGCGAGTACATGGTGGACCCGGTGAGGTACCCCAGGGCAAGAATACTCGTATTGTTAGACGGTGAGCCTGGCAGGGGAGCACTACCTACCAGTGATAGTATTTCAACTCGGTGGTTATCCGGAGGATACCGACCGGAGTCATGAGATGGATATGAGGGCCGACCAGAGTATGCGGCGCCTGAGGGCCGATCTGAGGATGCGGCGCCTGAGATATGAGGATTTACGTGTCGATGTTGGACACGGGTTTCTTGATGTTTCGAGTGTCGATATTGGACACTCAGGTTCCATGATTTTGATGTGTCGTTGATGGACACACGTTGATTTATATCCTCATATTTACATGCATATGCTTTCATGATATTTACATGCATGATGTTGTTGTATTATTGATGGACACGTAGATGTTATCTACATGTAGATAGGCATTTATTATGTTGTTGGCACATATGCAGATACGGTCACCCTAGAAATCATAGTATTACCTTTATGATATGGTTGACCCAGGAGTCGTTGTTTTATTCGATTTCTACCCGATGATGTTTTCTACTCATGAGTTGGCAAGTCACCCCCGTTGTGCCACAGTTCTTGCAGGTTGACCGCATGGATCAGTAGCGGCATCGCTGGCACACAACTGCATTCGGGTGGTTTGCTTTGGTAGGTGGTACATATTGGATCGTACCATCCTTGTATTTATTATTCCTGTTGTACCTAGTTAACTCTATCAATCAGAAACTAGTATTTGTATAAGTAGTGAGACTTAGCAAGACTTGTAGTTGCGAGACTTAGAGCGATAGGTTATATGTTCGCTTAGTGGGTTGATGTCTTAGTTTATTCATTATCTTTTGTGTTGATCTTCGCCGTTGGGCGTCGTATACTTATATTTCTGTCTTGCATGGTTGTGATTCCGCCGATTGGCGAAGAGTTAGCTCCCGATTGGGGATGCCTTTATTATTATTATTATTATTTTCATGTATATGTGGTTTTGGATCAAAATATACAAAGGAGGTGCTGTCCAAATTTTTAAAAAAAAGACGAAACATGTTTTTCAACTAGTAAATTTCACTTGCATTTTTCATGTTCCTTTATCTATGCATTTAAGAAAACATTTGATTTTATCATACCCTTTATTTCCAAACTTCACCTCTTTTATTTTCTCAAAAAGGTTTAGATTTCTGGGTTTCGGCTTACTTGAATTACGTTACGCCTTTAGACGTTGCGTGATTTAAGTGCCGGTCACGAACAATATTTTCGGGTCGTGACAGAGAAAGATATTAGAAATTTACCTGAAGATTTTGGGAGCCCAACTCCTTACTTCCGCCGCCATTCCGCGGCCAATTGCCCACTTATGCTGCGGTCCCGCCGCACTATGGAGGGGTTTCTTGATAATTTTTTCTTCAGTGCTCCCCTTCTTCTGGACTATTATGAAAGTCATTGAATCTCTGATTCTTTGCTCCAGTTACTTTAGATTCCCTTGAAAAACTCGCACGATAATCGATAAATGCACAAGATACAGTTTTGATTATTTTATGATATGGATTAATAAGAATTCAACCCAAATAGCAAGAAAAAAAATTACAGCCGTTTCCCCGGCAACGGTGCCATTTGATTGATCTCGTTTTAAAGAGTGAAGTGTTTGTAAATAAAGTAACCGCAATCAGGACGGTGTTGCTAGTAGCTAGCAATGATGAGTACGGGTCGTCCGCATGGAAACATGAACTTTTTTCTTGCTCTAGACGAGTTGATTGAAAGATGGGTTGATTGGTTGTAAATCTATTTTAATACGGATGTAGATTTTATAAAGAAGAGCCTTGTATGGTTCATATGACTTTGTAGTAATGGATGATTAATTAAAAATGACTCCTTTTATCTTTTAATAGTTTAAAACTATATCGATAGTGATGAATGTAGATTAGGGTTCTTTTGGAAGAAACTAGGGTTTCCCCACTCCTTACCCTTGTCCTTGCATTGATCTCTATTCATGTCTAGCCCCTAACAAAATAAGTGTTAATCTAATCTCAAATCGTGGTCGAGACTATCAATAAATTGGTAGCGCGCCCGATAAGGATGTTAACATTTATTTTGCTAAAGTTTATAAACTTCAAAATGTATAAAAAAAAATTAAAATATTTTATCATCCATTGATCTACCCTAGCCTACGAACCCTAGCAAGTTAGGAATTACTCACGCATGGTTGGAGAAGAAAGGATGAAGAATGAGATTATAATGTAAGATGCAGAAATTAAGATGCAGAAAGTAAGTGCAAAAATTAATTGCGAAAAGACTAATAAAAACTCTATCTTTATTAATCAACTATAACATGTACAAATCCTTTTAAAGCAGAGTACAAGAACCCTAGTTTTTGCTCTTGATCTCTATCTTGTTGGAAGTAGATGAACATCTGATGATCAACATGAATGCGTGGATCGTCTTGGACCTCTTGATCTCTTCGTTTGATGATTTTTCATGTGAAACTCTCGGTCTCTTATATAGTCACCATAGATAGAAACCCTAGATTCGATCTAATAATATTTGCTGTTAAAATCCTATACAAAAAACTCAAATCCTAAGCCCACAAAACCGCCGCGGATCCTCCGTATTTAGGGTAGTTTGGCCACCCAACCGCGGCGCCATAGTGGGATCATGACTTGAAAATTCTTCTGCCGTTTGGCGTTGACATGTGGAGATACTCTAGATATCTGGATTTTGAGAATATAACTCTGAGTCTTTGCTGTTGCTAAATCTTATGATTTGCTTCAATATTTCGGTAGATTTGATTCCGACATCTCGGATCTCTTGAACTCCAGACCCGAGCTAATATCTGCACAATATCTTAAATTATAGTGTTAGTAGTATTTGTTATTATTTTGAGATATTATCCTAACCATTTTTTATGATTTAAATCTTAAGAATATTGATTAGAAATATATGATATGATATGCATATTTTAATTACTAATATTTTATATAAATATTATATGCATGTATTTTCCCTCATTATATTAATTATAATGTAGAAATATATGATAATAAAATTTTTACACATAAACCCACATATGTTCTATATTTACAAGAAACACATTTTAATACTTAATAATAAGGGGAAAAATAATCATTCAAATGTGCAACATTTCAGACTAAGTATATATATCATGGCAAAATAATATGAGCATAGTATAGCATGTCCGTGTAGTGTAAATATAGTGAACATGAAATGCATGTAAGTTCCTAAAAGGTCTCTACATGGGTAAACTAATTTAACGTAAGTTCAAGAGTGAATGTCAACCAATCTCAAGAGTGTTCTCGAACCCAACAAGCTGTAATCCAGGGGTAAGGAACCACGGGTCTGAATCAAGTGTTAGTAACGGGACTTCAATCTAGTTTTGAAGTATTCCAAACTCAACAAGGCTATAATCCAGGAGAAAGGAAACATGGGCTCTTATGATTGCTTGCTTGTGTTAGTATATATGGATTCATGATTTAGAGGGACTTCTGAGATTTTGTTCGATTCACACTTGAAATATCCCAACACCCCGTGTATTCTAGGTTACAGTTAAAATTACCGGACTTTCTCGAATCCATGAATACATCAAGTTGCAAGACTGGGTTCATGTCAATGTCAAGTATTTGTGTCAAGCGTTCATGTATTCATGTCAAGTTGTATTCATGGTTCGAGTTAAGTCGTTTCAATAGTAGACATTTGGGTTCATGTATTTATGTTAAGTTCATGTCAAGTCATATTATTCTAGTATTCAAGTTTTGCGATATTCAAGTTCAAGTGTTCTGTTTCATGATCAAGGGTTCAAGTTTATGTTAAACTTTGGATCCCAGTTGAGTTTGTATTCAGATTAGTGTAAATATCTTATGAAAAGATTTAGCTCTTGAATTCTTAAGTTCGGGAGTAATCGGACAACTGCTGCACATAGACGACAACATTTATGTCTTTTTTTAAGACAACTGTCATTGATAACTCCGTTAAGTTGTCTAATCTGAATAGGCAAGCACTCACTTTCTCCGGCTCCCCGGGGCTCAAGAGAAATAATACCACTTAAGCCTATATTAATTTAGAGTCCTTAAATATTTATTATAGATTGTTTATATTATATTTATATTGTTTGCATTTCTCGAGGGGGTTTTATGAAAAATACTTTAATATTGTTTAGAAATAAAGCTCAAGGGTGATTTATAATATTTAGGATTTTCATAAACATGTACTTTAATTTTTGTGGTATTTTAGTGATAAAGCCTAGCTTTTAAAAGTTTATGGTATTTTTATGAAAACTACTACTTCTGGAAATGTGGTGGTATTTTATTAAAATTTCAATCTTCCTTTTAAAAATATATTTTTCACAAGTTGTTTTTATTGAAAATACGGATTGGTAGTTTTATATAAATTTTTCCAAAGATTGATTTGTTTAGAAAAGATCGTATTTCTTAAAAACCGTATTTTTATTTCATTTCAAGACCGAATTCTCTGTGAGGAGTTTTGTATCTCACTCTACCATCCCAAGGACGTGTGATAACCCGCACTATCCACAAATGGGTTCCTTAATGAGGGTTGTAGAGGCATATTTGCAAAGGATAAAATTTATCGATCGTATTCTTATTCGAGGGTATTTTATTGTAAATTGCTTTCTTTTCAAATAACGCTACAAGCATAGGATTGTGCTATGATTTTCAAGTGTGCGTGTGGGGTAGGTCGTTATCCCGTGCATTATCTACAATATTCTATCACAAACTATTATTAGCAAAATAATACAGCTTGGTATTTTAACCGCTACGTTGATTTGTACACAAAAATAGTCAAACATCAATGGATAGGTTCTATTGTCATATCATGATATGTACACAAATTGAATCATGCATTTGTCCCCAATTTCCAAAGTACAACAAATAAGGTTTGTCAAAAGAATTGAGAAAAAGAAAAGAAAGAGTTTTATTTTGACTTCGTTATTTTGCAAGTATGTTAATTTTCTTAAATTAGGATAGATATGATATGAAAAGAAGTGTTGGTTCATGGCAAGATGACACGAGAAAAGATGGAAATGAAAGAGAACAGACTTATGAATTTAAATGTAGGAGAGGAAGAAAAGGTAAGATAAGGATGAAGACTTACAATTGCGCGTTCGTACTCTTACGAAAGAGAAGGAAAAGTAGAGGTTTCGGTTTGTAGAACCGAGACCGAGATTGCGACTAAGAGAGTGGGCTTGATCTACCGACGTCCCCTACATGAGTTATGTAGCAGTGGAGGAATCTTAGAAAGATTTTTGAGTGTTTCGACTTCGAGAGCTTCTCTTCATCTTGATCTTAAAAGAGATGAACTTGAGGATACTTGAGAGTTAGAATTTTTTGAGTGGTATTTTCAAAATAATTTATGAGAAGAACAAAGGAGAAAAGCTAGGTATTTATATGGGTAAATATATGTGTAAAGGAAATTAAAGAGATAATAAAAATGTATTAAAAGTGAGAGTAAAAGGGGTAGATGAAGGGTATGAGGTTCTCTGGTTAATTGCAGAAAAATCAAATAGGAAAAAGAAGGAGTGAGGAGCTGAAGGGATGCACAGGCAAAAAATGGGGGGATTTGGGACCACTCCAACCGCCGGTGGTGGTCAAAATAGGAAAACCGTCGGTCCAAAAGCGGGGGTTGGTCTCGGGGTTCATGCAGTGCATTCATTTAGGTATTTATATCTCGTTTTTATTGTTTAATTTATTTGCAACTCTTCGTTTCTTCGTTTAATACACGTGTTTTCGAAAAAATTAAAAAGAAAAATATTAAAAATAATTGGAACTGATGGGATTCGAACTTGCAGGCTATGGGACAGCAAAGGAAAGGCTTAACCAGTGAGTTATAAGGAGTTTCTTATACATAAGTTATCAAAAATAACTTATAACTTGAAACCAGAACAAAAATACACTATTTTATTAACATTGGATCAATAAAAGTGTATAGGACTTTTAGGGTCGTTACAGTGTATCTCTCTGCTAAAGCCTCCATTGACCGACCAACTTGAAATGATATAAAATGAGCTGCCTTGATCAGTCGATCGACAATCACCCAAACTGCGTTATTTCCCTTTGGACTCCGTGGTGAGACTGTCATGAAATCTATGGTTATATGTTCAAACTTCCATTGGGAAATTGGAAGTGGTTTCAACAAACCAGCTCCCCTTTGATATTCAGCCTTTGTTTGATTGACACACCAAGCACCTCGACACGTAACGAGCGATCTCTCTTTTCATGTCTTCCCACCAAAAGTGCTATCGCAAATCTCTATACATCTTCGTACCTCCTGGATGTGCTGAATATGCGGAACTATGAGCCTCCTTCATGACTTCTTCACGAACTTCTATTTTAGGCACAGACAAACGACTTCCATACCTCAAAGAACTATCTTCATGAATTAATAAATCCGTTCGAAGCCCTGCCTCTACTTGTCCTCGAAATTTCTGCAATCTAGGATCGTGCAACTGTGCTACCTTAATACTATTAATCAACGATGATTGTACTTACAACGACATCAACTGTCCTGAAGAATCTGGTAGTACGAGATCCAACTCGAATTTCAGAAAGTCCTCTATAATCTCCTCTTATGAAGTCAACATCCGTATCCCTGGCAATCAACTTATAGCATCCGGTACTACATTAAATTTCTCCGGATGGTAGTTTAGATCAAGACCATAGTCGGCCATCAGTTCCAACTATCAACGCTGACTCATGTTGAGCTCTTTTAGGAGATTTATTGAGATTGGATACATGATATATATGAGATTGCTGATTTTGTACATTCAGGATATATGAGATTTATTCGATATTATACATTCAGGATTTGTGAGATTTATATGATATGAGAGCCAAATTTGGGGGCTGTTTGGAGGAATTGGGATTTGGATTGTGTTAATGGATTGTGATCCTACCACGATGTCAGGATTCCGTGGAAATGACATATTTCATTCCATACTCCACATTTATTGTTTATGCACTGCTTCATGTATTAGTTGTACCTGTTAGTGTACCTTTCATGATTGTTGCATATATACATTTCATATCAGTGTAGCATGATTGTTGCATACAGATTGTCATATTATTGCGTCATGTATTATTAGTACCTGCTAGTGTACCTTTAATGATTATCGCATTCATATGACCTTTTACTGCTTTAGCTTACATATGTTAGATTCGCGCTGTACGTGCATACTTGTGATTACCTGCATATGTTATTTACTATTCACGAATTGGCAACTCACCCCCGTTGTGCCACAGTTGTTTTGCAGGGTGTTCCCCAGAGTAGTCGAGGCAGGCTATTCATCTATTTATCATCTTTTGCTACGGCTACCGCATCGGCTCACAGTGTGCTGTTTTGCTTAGGTGGGTTTGTGGTTAATCGCGTTATATTGTATATTCGTTGTATCCTTGTACTCTCCATCTACTACTTCCATGTTTGACTAAGAGACTTGTGTGAGGACGATATTGTATATTAAGTTGTGGCTTGTTGTCTTTTATACAGTTTCCTTTCTATCGTCTTTTATTTTTTCGCTACGGCGTCGTATATTTGTTGTGGTGGTTGTTTTCCACCTTTGGGCGTGTATTTGCTCCCGTTTGGGGATGCTTTACTTATATTTATGTTGTACCCATTTTTGGGGCTAGTTTTTATAAAGGAGGTGCTGTCAAAATTTTAAAGAAAGAAAGTTGGACTTTTAAAGAATTTGGGTTGTGATTTCAAATATTTCAAAACTTCTATTATCTTTTCTTGTCTTTTAATGGTTTAGATTTCTGGGTTTTGGCTTTCTTTTACTGCGTTACGTCTCTAGGCGTTGCGTAGTATTAGGGTCGTCACGTGCCAATTTCGGGTCGTGACAAAGTTGGTATCAGAGCGCTTGGTTTTACCTTTCGGAGTGTGGGATGACCTTGGTATGATGGAGTAGGTAGCTTAAGCAGAGTAACGTAGTGTGTGTATGTCTGCAGCATACTCACGATCCAGTACTCCGCCTAAAGTAACCTAAGTACAATTTGCTTGAAATTCCTTCCTTGATGATACATATTCTTGTGATTAGATTTTCGTATTCTTATCGAATCTTATCTTCATTTATAGCCTTGCCACCGATGACTATGGGAACTTAGAGTGATGCAGCGAGGGCCAAGGTCAGGATTGACTCGGGTGAGACGAGGACTGACCAGGATGGCACACTCGTTGCACAGGTGCAGACGGTTTCTCCTTCGACAGATAGTATCGCTAGGCTTATAGCAGAGATGCAGGACTTGCGCCAGACTATGAGTTCATTGGTTAAGGCAGTTCGAGCGCAGCGACAGGAGGTTGTCACCCCTGTTAACCAGTTGTTCCTTACGATCAACATGCAGCAGTCCGTCACCTACATAGCACCAATGGTTGCAGCCTCAGTTGTCGAGCCACGCATTCCAGAGACTCTGAGAGTTCCAGGACTGTGGAGGACCCGTACTGGTGTGCCAGTCCAGGGACAGAGGCTTAGTCGTCGAGACAGATTTCGTGACCATCGTGGGAGTAGCAGAGGCTTGGGACGAGGTCAGTCGTTCAACTCTCATCCCCAGGAGGGTCAGCAGCCTTCGTATGGATGTTTTTGATGCGGGAGCCTTCATCACCACATCAGGGACTGTTCCTTAGCACCGCGTCAAACTCGTGTTCAGAGAGGTCGTGGATGCGGAAGGTTCGCTCAGAGGGATCAGTCTAGCAGAGGAGTTCATCCAGTTGCGGGTAGGGGGAAGACAAGAGGGTTTGCTTCTACTCATCGGGACGCGCGGGCGTCCAATGCAGAATTTTCAGGTATCCTTAATTCACATGTTCTTTTGATGTACTTGTTAGTTTTTCACACTTGTGCCGTGGTTGGGATGAGAGTCGTGTTAGGTAGATCAGCCGTTTGTTGTGTTAATTTCTGTCAGCGATTCTTTTGTTGCGCAATACGTATTTCAGTCTTGTGCCAATCGGCTAGGAGATAGAGATTCGTCCGTCACTTGATCCTTCTAGAGATGTTGGATTTGACGTTCTCCTGGGCACGGATTGGTTAGATACGTGTTAGGCGTCTG
Source organism: Agapanthus africanus (assembly GCA_030015575.1). Classification (NCBI taxonomy): domain Eukaryota; kingdom Viridiplantae; phylum Streptophyta; class Magnoliopsida; order Asparagales; family Amaryllidaceae; genus Agapanthus; species Agapanthus africanus. The sequence goes on from JASDDO010000029.1 coordinate 286,969,883, forward strand.
TGGACTACCGCGAGAAAAAACTCTGGTTGTTTTCCCGGCAAGTCAGTTCTTGTTGTGCAGGGGGACAGTGGTGCCGCCTCTCACAGCTTGAATTCAACCTTTTTCGCTAGTCGGCTTTGAGGAGAGGATGTCGAGGATTCTTGGCGTTCATTCATGATATCGGAGCCACAGTAGGTTTGTTGGACCGGGTTCTTATCATGCGAGAGTTATCCGACGTTGTTCCAGATGAGCCGGCGAAGCTTAGGGGGCTTAAGGATCAGCTGCAGAGTTGTTTGTTGGGGGGTTGGTGCGTCTGAGTGTTTCGCCTTGAGGAGCTCCTATTTCTGTTCGTCAAGGAGAAAGACGGCAGTTTGAGATTGTGTATTGATTGATCGTCAATTGAACCAGCTTACGTGGCGGATAAGTATCCTTTACCTCGCATTGACGATTTCTTCGATCAGCTCCAAAGTGCGAGACTTTTTCTTTGTTGTTTGGGATAAGGTCATCATTGTTGCGGGTTCGGAGTGATGGCATTCCGAAGTCTACCTTGTGCATGCTACGGCTTTGTGTGTTTTGGTGGTGTCGTTGGACTCACCAATTCCCTAGCAGCATTCGTAGATATGATGAACCAGATTTCTTCAGGCCGTTCCTCGACCAGTTTTTGTTGTGTCACTGTGGACATTCTGGTCTTTTCTAAGGTGTCGTGAGGAACAGGAGCAGCACTTGAGGATTTGTTTGGCAGACATTGGGAGAGCCCCAGCTGTTTTGCTAGATCCTCGGAGTGTTCCTTTAGGCTTGTTTGTGTTGACTCCTAGGTCTTGTAGTTATGGGAGACGGTTTTGTATGGTTCCGAGGGAGATCGATACCGTACAACTTTGGCCCAGACTTGTGTATGGACAGAGGTCCGTTGATTTTGGGCTTAGCAGGTTTTTACCACCGTTTCGTGCAGGATTACTAGCGTATTGTTGCACCGTTGACTGGACTGACCGGAAAGGAAGTTCTTTTCTTTGGACTGAGGCATGTGTGCGGAGTTTTCGGCAGTTGAAGACTCGGTTGACAACTGCACCAGTATTTTCTTTGCTTTTTGGTTGAGCATCTGAGACCGGCTGGAGAGTTGCAACCTATAACCGTTCTAAAGTGGGAATGGGAGCAGATCTCCATGAATTTCGTTATGGTGTCTACCCAGGTTTAGTAAGGGTGTGACTTCATTCGGGTGTTTGTTGTCCGATTATACTCAGTTTGCTCAGTTGTTCTTTGTTAAGTTTGTGCGTTGCACAGAGTTCCTTCATGAGTCGTATCCAATGAAGGCACCCTGTTTGCTTGCCGTCTTGGGCAGGAGCTTCAGGAAGCCTTGGGTACTGGTTGAGCTTTAGCTCCATCTTTCCATCCGCAGGCTGATGGTTTTGTGAGAACAGGCTATACCGACTCTAGAGGTTATGCTTGTGCGTACGTACTAATTGTTGTCGACAGTTAGGGATCGTCACTCACCATTGTTAGGGTTCTCCTTCGATAGCTGTTATCAGGAGACACTCCAATTGGCAGCCTTTAGGTTTGGTTGTTAGGTCGTGTCGATCACCAATCTGTTTTTCTGACTCTACGTAGTAGGATTTTTGGACCCCAGCTAGTCTAGAGACTTTGGAGATGATCCAGTTGGTTCAGGTCAGGATGATGACAGTCTTGTGCGGACAGAGATCTTATGCCGACCGTGATGGTCGCAAACTTGAGTTCGCAGTGGGAGATCATGTATTCCTATGGACTCTCCGATGAATGACATGTTGAGTTTTGGGAAGCTTATCCCAAGATTTTAGGTCCATTTGAGATCCTCAAGCGAGTTAGTTTCGTTGCCTCTAATTTGGCACTTCCGCCCAGATTATTGACAATTCACCTCGTTTTCTTTGTGTTGATACTTTGCAATTACCTTCATGACTTTCTCACATGATTCAGCACCAGACCTTTTAGCTTTGACTCGATCTTTTCGTTCACCGGCAGCCATTGGTGTAAATGGCTCGGCAGGTGGAGAAACTTCGGTCAAGGGTCTTGCCATCTGTGGAGAGTTTTCTTGGACGTCGCCATATAGTGAGGTGGTCACTTGAAAGACTGCGAGCGAGATATGAGACTTTGTAATCTTTTCTTTGAAGGTACGCTTAGTGAGAATTTTAAATTCGGGGACGAATTTTTTATAAGGGGGGAGATTGTAACGTTTTAGAAATCGTTATGTGAATGTTTCCGTTTTTGGGTAAAATTTTGTCGGTATTTTCTGTTTTATACCGACTGTGATCAAACGACCATATAAACTTGCCAGCACCTAGTTTAGCTAAAATAAAGCTAGTGCGCAAGGTTTGGGGTTATATGGGGCGTTTTGGTCCAATTTGAATTTTTTCCAATTTTTATATTATTTTAATGCGGGTTTACTTTAAAAGTTTACCAATTCGGGTTTCTCACTTTTTATAACATTTAATTAATAATTTATTATTATTTGTTATAAGCATGCATGCACGTGTGCACGTAAAAGTGAGGATTTGTTTGTGCTAATTTTGTTATTAGCAACCATGACACTTAACCCTAATCTATCTCTTTGCTTTAATCCTTGTTAATCCAATCCTTAACCCTTTATTCTCTTGATCTTTTGTGAGAGAGAGAGAGATATTTGTTATGGATGAGTGAGGAGGTGGCATTTGAGTGTGTGAATGCATTAATGGTTCATTAATGAAGTGATACACTCACTCTCATTCACACCCTACACTCACCTCCTTCTCTCTTCATCATTTCCTATCTCTTTCTTTTTCTCTATCTCCCTCTTTCTAAACTGAACACTCCCAATTTCCTACACAAATCCATCACAAAACTTCAAAATCTTCACAAAAATCACATCTTTCTTCACCTTTTGCCTCTTTTATGCTTTGGATCATGCAAAGCTTGGACCTTTAAGTTCTTTTGTGTAGGTAATGTTTCTTTTCTGTTGTTTAAGTGTTTTTAGTGTAGCTTAGCTTTAAGTTTCAGTTTAGAATGTTTAAAGTTAGGATTTGTGTGTAATATCGTATTTTTAGTATTGATTTGCAATATATGTGATCTGCTGTGACCCGGAATTTTTACTAGAAAACCAAACAATGTAGTTTTGTAGTACCTGTGACCATAGGACCCCACCTGAGACACGACCCCACCTGCTCAGACCAGGGCCGGCGACGAGAAGCCAAATTCCGGTGAGATCGGACTTCCAGTTGGGTTAGGGTGTGGGTTTTTGAAGGTAGGTCTATGCTGTGGTTTTGGTATTTTTGGTCTTGTTTGTTTGTTTAGTTTTCACTGTATGCAAAATCTGGGATCACTTAGGTAGGTTGTAGTGTTTTATGTCCGCGCGATACGTTATCCGACATGGATCGTGCACTTTGTGTGGTTTTGCTCTTAAGTTGTTTTTGTCGTGTCGCTACACACGTTAACCACAGTACGAACACTTGAGAGTATGTTTTGTGTTGTTGTGTCGGTTAAATATAGTGTGTACGTGTTTTAGGGTTATTTTAATATTCACTTGTTTTATTGTCTTACTGTTGTAGGTTCGCAGGCGGGGACTTCGGACACTGCTACCAGAGGAAAGCAGGTGGTAGGATTCACCTAGGTTGGAGTGTTGGTGAGTAGATTTAACATCTACAGGGGAATCGCCCGTATGACGTTATGCGTCTGGGCTAGAAATGTTAATTATGTCGCATATTCTATGTCATGTTTAGAATTGCGCATTCACCATACTGCTTAGTTATTGTTGTGCTTGGACTAGCATCCTTAGGACACTGCACATATTATTGATGATTCATGTTGCACGAGCACTGATTGTATGCTACATACACCGTCAATAATTGCCATGTCACGCACAACCCACATATAGAAATGCTATTGTTTGGTTAGGAACATTGAGACAATGATTCATATTTCTTATCGCATATGACATTTAGCATACCTGTATATCCACATGCTTACACATATGCCTTCTTATTTTTACATGCTAGATACCTGTATACCTATAGAGTATTGTACCATTAGGGATAGGTACATACATACCTTATGACATAGCTACAGGTATACCTTGCACACATACTTCACTTATACCCAGGGGGTATACTACATCATTACTTATAGGTAGATACATATACCTTGCTATACCTTTATGTTTACACATATGTCTGGTTATAGCTACATGTTTACCTTTACTTGATGTTAATTAGAATTGGAGAAATTAGGAACCGCATGATATTTTATATTAACTTGTTGCAGTTAATTAGCGGCTTTTCCTTTATATGCTTACATTTCAGTTTATGTTGCATATATTATATTCATGGATTTTCGCATTGTGATATAGATTTCATATGATGTTTCTGATATTTTTACTCCTGTATATATAACAGTGGAATAGGACGCTGTTATATATGCCCTTGCACCAATATTAGTGGAATGGGACGCTAAGATATGTGTATTGATTCATGCATTAGTATTTATTCTTTAAATGATATACGCAATATTTATTCGATATGAGTGGGCCTATATGGTTGATGTGAGGGGCCTATGTGCTCGGGGCCTATGTGCTCGATATGAGTGGGCCTATATGGTCGATGAGTGGGGCCTATGTGCTCGATGTGAGGGGCCTATATGGTCGATGTGAAGGGCCTATATGCTCGGGGCCTATGTGCTCGATATTGTATATATTTTTTTCATATAAATTTATATACTTCATCATATTTACTCATACAATTACATTTAGGGTGTTAGAATTTTACTTGATATCGGATTTGGGATATAGGAGATTTATTGAGATTGGATACATGATATATATGAGATTGCTGATTTTGTACATTCAGCATATATGAGATTTATTCGATATCGTACATTCAGGATTTGTGAGATTTATATGATATGAGGGCCAAATTTGGGGGCTGTTTGGAGGAATTGGGATTTAGATTGTCTTGATGGATTGTGATCCTACCACGATATCAGGATTCCGTGGAAATGGCATATTTCATTCCATACTCCACATTTATTGTTTATGCACTGCTTCATGTATTAGTTGTACCTGTTAGTGTACCTTTCATGATTGTTGCATATATACATTTCATATCAGTGTAGCATGATTGTTGCATACAGATTGTCATATTATTGCGTCATGTATTATTAGTACCTGCTAGTGTACCTTTAATGATTATCGCATTCATATGACCTTTTACTGCTTTAGCTTACATATGTTAGATTCGCGCTGTACGTGCATACTTGCGATTATCTGCATATGTTATTTACTATTCACGAGTTGGCAACTCACCCCCGTTGTGCCACAATTGTTTTGCAGGGTGTTCCCCAGAGTAGTCGAGGCAGGCTATTCATCTATCTATCATCTTTTTCTACGGATACCGCATCGGCTCACAGTGTGCTGTTTTGCTTAGGTGGGTTTGTAGTTATTCGTGTTATATTGTATATTCGTTGTATCCTTGTACTCTCCATCTACTACTTCCATGTTTGACTAAGAGACTTGTGTGAGGACGATATTGTATATTAAGTTGTGGCTTGTTGTCTTTTATACAGTTTCCTTTCTATCGTCTTTTATTTCTTCGCTACGGCGTCGTATATTTGTTGTGGTGGTTGTTTTCCGCCTTTGGGCGTGTATTTGCTCCCGTTTGGGGATGCTTTACTTATATTTATGTTGTTTGGGGCTAGTTTTTACAAAGGAGGTGCTGCCAAAATTTTAAAGAAAGAAAGTTGGACTTTTAAAGAATTTGGGTTGTGATTTCAAATATTTCAAAACTCCTATTATCTTTTCTTGTCTTTTTAATGGTTTAGATTTCTAGGTTTTGGTTTTCTTTTACTGCGTTACGTCTGTAGGCGTTGCGTAGTATTAGGGCCGTCACGTGCCAATTTCGGGTCGTGACAGGAGGGGATTCGTCTCTCCTGGTATTGGGGGTTGATGTTGCGCTGTGCTCAATTGGCCATAACGATAAGTCCCTGGCCAGGGCTGCTACGGAGATTTACTGATAAGTGTTATCAATAATTTCTCGACCCGTTATGAGCCTTACATCTGCACGACTTATCGGTTACTGAGGTCTGACATTGACCACCCCTAGACTGACATATCAGACGAAAAGACCGGACTTTATGGTAGTGTTATTGATAGGCTTTTCAGGAGTAGAAGCAGGCTTTCTTGTTGATCTTCTGATCGCTCAATACCCGGGTAGCCGTTATGTCCAGCTAGTACCGCTGACGGCTTGTGGGTGCTTGATGTGATCATCAACTATTGCCGGCGTATTGACGAGTCTTTAGAGTCCTACACAGAGGTTTCACTGGCTCAGGCAAAATGAAGTAGGAGCACATATGTGATATGTGCGAGACCGAGATTAATACGAGTATGTGATACCGTATTCTATTCTGGCGATATATGGTATCGATCGGTTATATGAGATATAGCCGAGTTATCGAATCAAATGTTGATTCGATAAGTCGATACTGTATCAGTCGGTTATATGAGATATAGTCGGGTTATCGAATCAAGTGTTGTTTCGATAAGTTGTTACAAATATTATTAGTCAGTCATATGAGATATAGCCGAATTATTAAATCAAGTATTGATTTAATAATTTAATGTATAATTATATATTTGATATATTAATTTACATTAACTAATATTAGCTCACTTAAGCATTTCTTTTTCTCACATGTGCACACTTAATATATATGTGATATATGTTAATTGTGTTTTCTTTTTGTGTCATGCTTGATGCTACATGCAACATAGGTGTATGAGACTTACACCATGCTAGTGATAATGAAGGGTTTATTTATTTAGAGTAAATCAATTATTAGTTGGAAATTGGTCACATGGCATGAAGCTTGTAGAAGCTTGGAGATCTATTGACTTAGTTCACTAGTTTTGTCTTACACTAAATATTTATTAACCCAACCATTATCTAAACATATGGTTAAGTCTCTACATGAGTGATATTAGATATTTTCTCATCCATGGTTGCCATTCACTCTCTCATCCATTATTTGCTTCATCTTCCTCAAGCTCAAGAGAGAGCTCTCTAGGTTTTTGAGAGGAACATAAAATTAGTGAGAAAAGTAATTCTAAAGTGAGCAAAAATCCTACTTCATCATTCTCTACTAGATTAGCAATTTAGTTTAGGGTGTTAGCTTCACTAATCCCACATTAGTGAAGAGATAGCTTGGGTTAGTGTCTTCTCGACGTAGATTGTTAGTGTATATGCCTTAGGGGCCATTATAGTATCATACTAGTTTGTATATTACTTAATGGAAGCTTGGGATATTCACAGTAGTATTAACAGTCTTACTCAACATAGTAGTATGCTACTTGGTTTATATCTATCTTAATATGTGTATATGTTTCTTTTAGCATATCGCGAATACATATTGATAGAGCCTATAGGATTTTACTTGACTACCAGCGTTGTGATGGCAGTCACACTAGTGGGGGCTGGGTAGTCTACAAGCACTTCCTTTTTCAGGTCCCTAGTCGTAGGATTATCGAGACAGGGCATCGATACTCCGGAGTAGACTAGTGTGTACGCTTCTCATCCCAGTTGGGTAGATGGTCTGTCCCACAGCCATTAGTACGTCATACTGGAGATAGTATGCAGGTGCTCGTTAGGTTACGGGTACACCGGATAGGACTCGCAGGGAACTGTTGGTTGGTATTATACCCGTCGTCAGTTAACAGTTCCCAGGTGACATGAGTACAGCATAGTCCGTAGACTTGACACTGCTACTTCGCCTCGAGTGTGTTCCCACTGTTCTTAGATTGCTACCCTACCACGGCTCAAAGGAGTCGTGCAAATAGATAGTAGTTGGGTGCAGTCCCGAAGCACTTGGAGGCAGTGGCGGTTAGACAGGATTCGTCTCTCCCGGTTTGGGGTTGATATCGCACTGTGTTTGGAGAGCCATTATGCAAAGTCCCTGGCCAGGGCAAGCGAGATTTACTGGTAGGTTTTCCAGTAGCTTCTCAAGGTGTAATGGGCTTCACTCCGACATGACTTATACCGCTTTTAGGGGACTGACGCTTGCCGCCCCCTAGGCCCGATATGCGATAGTCTTAGACGAACAGACCGGACTGTACGGAGATTGTCATATCAGGCTCAGTAGGAGTTCGGATGGGTTTCCTCATCGGCCTTCTTATCGACATCTACCTGGGGACCGTTACGTACATCTAGTACCGCTTGCGGCCTGTGGTTAAACCCACTGCTAGCGTAGTGTCGAGTCTTTAGAGTCCCACACAGAGAGTTTCTCTGCTTCAAGCGAAACGATATAGAGGTCGTATAGTTTTACGTCAGGGTTTGGACATATCGTGTACTTATGCACATATGATGTTCGGACAGATTATACTAGCAGTCTTTGGTTTAAGTCAGATTTTAGTTTTGGATTATTGTATTTATGCAGTCTCAGTATATCCGTGTTTATCATAAATACGGATGGGAGGGGCATTCTCGTAATTAGTCGAGAAGCTTCTAGAAGAAAGGTGACTCATTTAGTTTTAATTCATTTGTGAATTAAACTTAATGAGATGGAGAGCTTATGTGTTATTATCATTGATTGCACCATGACTCATGAGATGATTCATCTCAAGAATTAAATGAAGCATCGATGATATTTGTGCAAGATATTTTTGATGCTTCATATTATTCAAAGTGAGAAGGGTTCAATTCATAATTAACAAACACACTCTCTCTCCTCAAGCTCTCCTCTTCTTCAACCTAACCCTAATCCTCTCATGTGTTGAGATCCCAAGGGTTAGAAAGACTAATCAATCCTTAATCCATCTCTATATCCTCTAGGTCACTTGGATTAGCAATCCTAGACGCTTAGTTACCTCAAGTTAGAGGTTAAAGCTTGTAGTAGGAACTTTTAGGTGGATCTTCTATCACATCGAGGAGCCGACGAGGAGGTGCCATCCTTTCTACTCCAAAGGAGCTCTAGTGGTCAAGGAGGACAGCAAGTAAAGAAAAAAGACTTGGAACTTTAGGTATAATCTTCTTACCGAGTAGATAATACCTCTAGTTAGTTGTGTTAGATATGGTTTAGCAAAGATCCATATGCTTAGTCGATGTTATCTTGTTTAAAATGATTGTTTTTTACTTATTCCGCCTCCTCGCTTCATGTGGGTTGTGTAACGTCGACTTACAGTGGTATCAGAGCCTACTAAACCATAGCTAACAGTTTAAACAACAAGTTAAACTACGAAACCGAAACGACACGAAAACAACGAACCCCAAGATGCAAGTTTCTGTCGATTTTCAAACTTGCTCTGAAAATTATTTAAACAAGTACAGAGTGATATTTATACAGTAAAAAGAACACCAAACAAAAACGAGACAATTTCTCGAAAAACGGGCCGGCGACACTCCTACGGTTTCCGGCGACATCGGTTTTTTGATGGAGGAATTGCTTCATTTTTTTTTGGTGTGGTCTTTTGACTTTAATCTTGGGTTTCTGGAGTTGTTTAATTTTTCCAATTTTGATTTTACTGGAAATTCTTAACTGTGGTTTCGAAGTCGCAATTTGAAGTTGTTTAATGTTTCAAGTTCAGTTTTGATGTGTTCGTAAACCTCCCCTAATTGCTATATGTCGGTTAGTAGGGGGTTGCACATTTCTGTAATGGTTTTTACTGGTTTGTGAATATGAACTTGTTGGATTGTCGTGAATGGATAGCCGGGGATGTGAGATGAGTGTTTCTTTCATTCATTTGTAAATTGTAAATTGTTGTAATATTCTTTTGCGGGGCATATCCGGGTTGAGGTTGTAGCCACCATTGTATTATTTCATTTACTATTTTCTGCTCCTTGGATAGACCCAAGGTGGGGTGCACAAACTACCGGGTACTTTTAAGTGCTTAGTGGCCTACTCACGTTGTTGAGGGAGACCGCTTCACTTCTGGTACTTGGCGGGTAGTTTGTCGTACCCGTAGGGGTCTAGGGTGGGGTTGGCTATTCATCACGACTGTGTAATCCGTATTTCATTACAGGCTCAAAAGGAATACGGATTCCTAGTATATCTAATATGTTCATCTATGATCTGGAATGACTATTATTGCATCTGACGAATGTACAATATCTATATATGATATCTAGTAGGCGCTGCTTATGTTTTGCACCCACGCTAGCCCAGCCTCCGCTCTGTCGTTAGTTAAGTAACCTAACGGGTGAATGACGGGGCCCAGTGGCGAATGCAGATGGCATAAGCGGACGTTGTATTTTCGTTGTTTTCTACAATGATAGGTTAAATGATGGGACGCATTATATTATTGCAAAGAAAATAAACCAAAGTTGAATCGTTGGAACAATTTAAAAGAAACCACTCGGTTATTTTTAAAACAGCAGATTTTTAATTGCGGAGCTTAAACCACTCCTTCGATCATATCAAGTTGACTACGTTCACGGTTTCGCTAAAACCATTCGTAGCCCTCCATCATTTCATTTGGGTATTCAGTAGTATTCAAGCTATGTATTTTGACCAACGCTAAGGCATAGTGTTTGGTAGCTGCTGGGTATTCATCTGTTGCATAGATAGATGAGTTGGTTTGGGACAGTCGTACTACCATTTGGCCAACGTCAGGGGTATCTACGGGTGGGTTCAAATTAACCAGATAATGATGGGTAGAACTTGACATATGACTTATGACATTTTGACCAACGCCAAGGTCATAAGAGCATGGGGTAAAAATCCACATCGGGAGTTTCTAAAGAAACTGAAACTTGCTAGAGTTGCATACCATTTGGAGTGTGATAATTTTGGTAGGATTCCTTCAGCTTTATCACACGATGATATTTGGATCCCGATCCTACTGTGAGTATATGCTACTCATCAGGAGATTTCTTCACTCAACGATCAATACTATAAACCAAGTGGGTGTCGAGAAAGGTGTCAGCGAGGCTACGCCCCCAGGGAAAAGAGGTTATTTAATTAAGGAACTTCGCGAAAGCGTCGTAAAACCTCCCTCGAAGTACCGACACTTGCCTGGCAGAACGGTTAAGCAAGTATTGTATGGTGAGAATAGTCTTGACTAGTTCTTTTTTTATTTGAGGAAGGATTCGAGAAACAGTGGGAGCCATCCTATTTAGATAAACTAAAAATCACTCTAAACTTGCAAAAGCATCATGCTAAAGTGTTTCCTCTCTCTCTTCTAATTGCAGCGACCCAGAACATGACAGGCCTTAAGTTATTATTAGATAAAAATATTGTTAGTTATATGTATGCCCTGGAGGCCATTACTGTACATACGATGTATATTGTAATGGATGCTTGGACATATATAGGGAGGACTTTCTTGCTCGACATGATAGTATGCTATCTGGTTGTACTTTGTCTTAACATGTACTCTGATTGTCTCTATATTACATGTTGATAAAGCCCTTAGGATATGTACTCGACTACTGGGACTATGATGAGATCATACTAGTGGGGCCACGGTAGTCGACGAGTACATCCTATAACTGTTCCTAGTCGAGGGTGTATCGAGACAGGGCATCGATACACCAGAGTAGACTAGCGTATACGCATCTTGACCCATATGATGGGCGATGGATGATCCCATATCCATCGGTGTTTGACATCAAGGATGGTGTACGGGTGCTCAGTGGAGACTGGGTACATTGGACGGACTCGCCGAGAACTCCCAGATGGTATTATACCTCACGTCAGATGGCAGTTCTCCGGTGACACTGGTACAGAGTAGTCTGTTGACCCGAGATCGTCATAGAGTCTTGTGTGATTCCCACTGTGCTTTGATTTCCATCATACCACGTCTAAGAGGGCGTGCAAAAAGGTGGCTTTTGGGTACAGTCCCGAATCACATGGAGGCAATGAGCGATAGGAAGGGATTCGTCTCTCCCGGTATAGGGAGTTGATGTTGCGCTGTGTTCGATTGGCTATAACCGGAAATCCCTGGCCAGGGTTGCTGAGATTTACTGGTAAGTGTTATCAGTAGTTTCTCGAACTGTTATAGACCTCAAATCGACACGACTTATCGAGCTACTGGGGTCTGACGTTTACCACCCCTAGGCGAGATATGCAACATATCAGACGACGAGACCGGACTGTACGGGAGTGTTACTGATTGGATTCACAGGAGAATGTACAGGCTTGCTTGTTGATCTTCTGAGCGCTCAATACCTGGGTATCTGTTACGTTTAGCTGACCGCTTGCAGCTTGTGGGTGTTTGATATGATCCTCACCTACTGCCGGCGTATTGACGATTCTTTAGAGTCCTACACAGAGGTTTCTTGGCTCAGGAAAAACGGAGTAGGAGCACATATGTGATATGTGCGGGACCGAGGATAATGCGATATGTGATACCGTATTATATTCTCGCGATATTTGATATCAGCCGGGTCATCGGATCAAGTGTTGATTCGATGAATCGGTACGGATAAATATTAGTCGGTTATATGCGATATAGCCGGATTGTCGGATCAAGTGTTGATTCGATAATTTAATGTATAATAATATATATGATATATTAAATTACATTAACTAATATTAGCTCACTAAAAGATTCTTTTTCTCACTCGGATAAAACATTGATATATATGCGATATATGTTAATTGTATTATTTTATTTTGTTACAATAAATATTGTATATGTGATATATAATATTGTAACATATTATAATTATTAATGCAACATGTTTAGAGGAGTTTAAACATGATTAGGGTTTGGATTAGGGTTAAACCTTCTAGTTGATTCTAGAAGCTTTTCTTTGGTCATTTGTTAAGATATTATGATAGATATCTTTTGTGACTCACCCTTTAACCCAACCCAAATCCTAACCCTAGTAAACTCTCTACATTGGTTACTACAACCATGGTTGCATAAATGATTATTATAACATTTTTTATTATTCATCACAAATAATTGTTCATCTTCTTCCTCCATTCTCTTCATGAAAAAGCTTACTAGTTTTTCTAAAGTGATGAATAAATATGAGAAAAAGATAAATAAAGAGAGCAAAAATCCTACTTCATCATCCTCATCTTCCCTTGCCATTTAGATGAGGGTGTTCACATCATTTCATGAGTGTTAGCTTGTGTTAACGGAACTTCAAGATAGATCATCTTAGTATCGAAGATCGGAAGCAAAGGTTGCATCTTTCTCTACGTGGAACCTCTCGAGAGTCCGGAACCCGATGATCGCAGTGAAGGGACCACAACACGGAGCATATGAAGTGAAGGACCGGATCTACAAAGGTTGTAATCCCTCTCACTTAGTGTTAAAGTTGTTAACATGCTTGTTTTCGCCTAATCTCTAGTTTAAAGATCCGTATTCGGGTTGTTCGGCACGGCTAAATTTTTAATCGGGCATGGTTGATGCCTCGTAGACCCTTGTGCGCATGCATAGCAACCCTACAGTGGTATCAGAGCCAGGCTAGAGCTTTAGGCGATGCGTAGATGGAGTTTGAAGTCCGATCGAACCGAAATCCCATTTCCAAAATGCTCTCTGGACTTTTTTCAAAAACTGGGTTTTTTCCAGATTAAAAATTGCTAAAAAATTCAGCAGGGTCTTAGATGAATTACTGTGAAATTCGAGGGGCTAACTTATCTAAAGCGCGGCGGAACCGCGGCATAAGCATACCTTATGCGGCAGTTCCGCGGCCATATGATGACGTCAGCCCTCTATATTTGCACAGTAATTCCTCTTTCACAGTGCTGAGTTTTATGGGAATTTTTAATATTTATTCAATAGTTGAATTTTCTGGGGTTGTTTTGGGGATTCGATTATTCGATCGGATTGTCTAATTTTGTCTATATGTTGTCCGGATAATTTTAGAAACTGTTAAAAAGTTCGAACGGATATCAATAACTCACTTTTTCCCCTGTCGGAAATTTTTTTCAAAAGTTGGATTTTTTCCTCGTGTTTAAGAACGTTCTAAGTCGTGCAAGTAACGCGGTGGACCCTCTAGAAGACAACAAACCTTAATTCGATTATGTGACCGTCTTGAACTGCCTTTTGAACCTTAGGGTTTAGGGCAGTACGGCGTGCCACATGTGAGGCGTTGGCCTGACCCTTCTACGGCTGGACCATTGGTACTGTGGCATGTGATGGATGTTTTTAAACTGATTTCAAGTGTTGAGATATATTGGGGAAATCTTGGGTGTTTGATGATTCGATCGGAAAGTTTAACTTTGTCTATTTATCTGGAATGTGATACAATATTTAGAATCCACAGGTAGTTATGAGATAACTGATTTGAATATTATAGACATAGCAGTTTAGTTTCAGATGATCGGTTGCCACGGAATTTTGATGCGATCAAAAGTCCGTCGCAATCACGTAGCGTACGCGGATACTCGCCGGATAAACTTAATAGACAGCTACACCCCATAGCCCCGACCAAGTGACTGTAGGAGAACCCCGTCGCCGAAAGCATCCGTTCGGGTGCTCGCGGCAGCGGTGTTCCACCTTAGTGCACTTCGTCGACGGCATCTGGGGGTGCGGCCGTCTACTAAAGTTTGCGACGAGCATTCGATCAGGACGTCGGGAATCTTGTTAAATTGCCCGACTTGATATTGAAAAGAGTTTTCGATAAATGAGACTAAAATGCGGGGTTTATAATTGTTAGGCATGCGATGTCTAAAGGAATTCATTTGGTTAGGCATGCGATGTCTAAGCAGGTTGCGGATTCCAACTGTTGTAGTTTTACACTTTCTTTTCTGTGACCGTAAGCGTAGTATGTGGTGTATCGCCGGCCTCGTTGCTATACATCAACGACAATCGGGATACGCATACTTGCTTACGTTGATGATATGCGATATTATGTGTTGCTGTGATATGTTATATTGGATCGTCGCATTTTGAATAGCCGGGGGTTTTATGTGAGATGAGAGTTTTTTCTTTTTCATTCATGTAAAATTCATTTGTATGTAATATTCTTTTATTGGGGCACTTCCAGGTTGCGGAAGATGTCACCGTTGTATATTATTTACTTTTCCGCATTAGGTAGACCCAAGGCAGGGAGCACAAGTAACCGGGTTCTAGGGTCCAGTGGGAGACCATCTCGAGGAGTCGAGACCGGGTCTCCTAACCCTGGAATTGGCAGAGTTGCTTGCCGCTCTCGTAGGGGTCTAGGGATGTAGGTTTGGCTATTCATCGCGACCGTGGAATCCGTGTTTTATACAGGCTCGTATTGAACACACGGACGTCCTAGTATATCCAATATTTCATATATGTTCTTCTACTGCAATGTTCTGTGATGAGATCATATTACTGCCTGAGACGAATATTTATATTATATATATGAGATATATGTTATATTGCAGATTTCGTTTCAAAAAGAGATGCTTGCGAAGCATAATTAAAATGGGACTTCATTAATGAGATTAATGAAATAAAAGAAACCTAAGATGTTGTAGAAACTTGTTTAATAAAAACTGGTAGCTCTAGTTCTTGCTTTGCATAGCGGTGTTCCTTGTAGAACATCCTGCACCTTATTCGATAAGGAAAGGACCGAGATCCCTTCACCGGGAGTGACTCCTTTAGCAATAACTGGCAGATGCTACAAACTCGGTTTGTCTTTTGATTGCTTCTATAGTTCTTGCTTTGCATAGTGATATTTGTGAAATATCCTGCACCTTATTCGATGAGGAAAGGGCTGACGATCCCTTCACCGGGAGTGACCCCTTTAGCAAAACTAGAAAAGCCTCAAAAACACTCCATTTAAAATCACTCGATTCTACAACGATATCAAGTTCATTACGCAAAAGGTTTTCTTAAAAACCTGTCGTAGCCCTCCGTCATTTCAGATAAGTACTAGTTAGTATTCGTGCTACGTTTGTTGACTATGTTAAGGCGTAGTGTGCGGTAGCTGATTAGTGCTTATCTGTATAAGTATATGATGCGATTGGATTAGGGTAGTCGTGCGACTTTGTTGACTATGTTAAGGGTCGTGCGGGTGGGTTTAATTCAATCGGGAAATGACGGGTTGAACTTGACTAGCACTTATGATTTGTTGACCATGTTAAGGTCATATAGCTGCTAGGGGTAAAATATTATCGGGAATTTCAAGTGTTGAAATTTGCAATGAGATTGCATACCTTCTATGAGATAGTTGGATCCCGATACCCGCTGCGAGTAAGAGTTACTCCTGGGAGAGTTTTACACATTACAATTAGTCGATCAAGTAGGTGTCTAGAAAGGTGTTAACGGGGTTACGCCTCTGGGAAAACGAGGTTTACATTAATTAGGTTCGTGCGAAAGCACGGGGGACCTCCCTCAAAGTACCGACACTGGCCTGGCTGAAGATTGGCGAACTTGTAAGGTGTAATTAATCCCAGCTAGTCTTTCCTTTTAGGGTTTGAAGGAAGATTTGATTAAAACAGTGGGAGACATCCTGATTAGATATATTAGATAACCAATCTAATCTTGCAAGAGCATACGCTGAGTGTTTTCTTCTCTCTCTCTCCAGGTAGCGACCATATCACGCCTTAATCAAGATAATAATACGGATATATTTGACCGAACCCGCTTGTTATACTGAGCTGGGGAACGTTGGTCCCGCTCCAACTTATAATTGTTATAAGACAGAGCAGGAAATTGGGGAATACCAGATTTCCCGTGCCGCCCAAACGAAGAAAGTGCATACTGATGCATCTTTTTCGGGTGTGTTCATTACAAAGAACTGTTTCTTAGTATTCTTTACGTCCTAGGTATGAGATACCAGATCAGGATCCCGCATATGTAATCAGTTACATGGGCTACATATAGGTAGAGAACTGAGAACGGGTGATAAGTTTCATGAGACAGAAAACGGTGCAAGTGTTGCAGCCAAGTCTGTTGGTCACTGTCACCCTGTATTACCAGAATACATTGATTCTGAACAAATGTTATTAGATACCGAACCTGATATATAGAATCATATCAGTCTCTTTATTAGTAAAGAAAGGATATAATTTTGTATTGTTGGATAATGTTTTGAACATTTCCTATATCAAGAGTTGATCGGTTCAGGCACGTTATCTAAAAGCATTGTCGTTCTAAATCAAACTACAGTTCTTAGTATACGGAACACACACAAGAGGAAGAGTTTAGAAATGAACGACTCCTTCTTGAGGTATTGTAGACTAGGTCATATCAATGCGACCCGACTAGCTAAGTTACATATAGATGCATATTTAAAATTAGTTTGAATTTACATCTTGTGAAACTTGCCGGTCATGTCACAAAGATAAGATGACCACAGCTCTGTTTATTGAAAACAGAGAAAGAGTTAGTGAACTCTTGGGATTGATACATGTTGATGTATGTAAGGTCCCCAGTCTATACATGCCAAGACCGGTTCTTTTTACTTCATTACGTTCTCTGATAATCTCTAAAGATTCAGACATGTGTTCCTGTTGAAACATAAGTCCGAAGCTTTTGAGATATTCACAGAATATAAGTTAGAAGTAGAGAACCAAAATACGGGTATAAGTATTATGTCCTTTGATGAGATCAAGGAGGAGAATACTTGAGCACGGAACTACCTGGACTATTCTAAAAGAGAATGAAATTCTCTCTTAGCATTACTCCTCCGTATACACCACAGCACGTCGGTGTATCGGGGCGGAGCAATAGCACCCTATTTGATATGGTGTGCTCTATGATGAGTACTACTGAGTTTCTTATTTCCTTTTGGGAGTTATGCACTTGAGAAGCTGCATACTTATTGAATAGGGTTCAAATCAAATCAGTTGCCTACCATTTCATATGAGATATGGAAAGGGAGGAGCCCATATCTTATGTTTGTTAAGATTTGGGGTTGTCCGACCTATGTCTAAAAGCAAAATCCGGACAAGCTCGAAGCAAGGTCTGTTATGTAGAACTGGAAATGTTCCAGCTATACAAACTGCAGCTGATGATTTGGTAGAACCAACGGATTCAATAGTTTCCAACATACCTCAGCCTCTCCGCCGATCTAGTAGGGTTCCTCACCCACCTGAGAGATACTTCGGTTTCTCTATGACAGTGGGAGCGAGGATTACATCATAAGATGATGACCCAACTAGTTTCGAGCTGGCCATCAGGAGTAGGACTCTGTATGAATGGCTGGATGCTTATCGATCTGAGATGGAATCCTTATACACCAACAAAGTATGGACTTTGGTTGCTTTATCTGAAGGGTTAAATCCCCATCAGGAGCGAGTATATCTTGAGAAGATTACTTGGTGTACATGGAAAAGTTGAGACTTTCAAAGCTATGCTTAAGTCCATCCAGATCCTACTTGCCACGGCTACATACCATGACTACGATATCTGGTGGTTGGGTGTCATGACTGCTTTTCTAAGTGATGTTTTAGAAGAGAACATCTATAAGTACACAGCCATAGGGCTTCGTAGACAGTGGGAGCAGCGGAAACGTGTGCAAGATGTTTTATATGATAAAACAGGCATCACGGAGTTGGAACATCTGTTTTGATGTGGTAGTCAAAGAGTTTGACTTCATCAAAATGGTAGATGAACCTTGTATATACAAAAAGGTAGTAGAGAGTATGGTGGTGATCCTCATAGAGTACGTGGATGACATACTCTTGATAGGGAAGGAGTTTCCTATGCTACGCTCGGTTAATCTCCGCTTATCACAAGGATTCTCCATATAGGATCAAGGTGATACCTCCTAAATCCTAGGTTTTGGATCTATGAGATAGATCTAATTGGATGTTAGGATTCTTACTAGATGTAGTAAGATGGTATCAATTGATCCTGGGGAGAATCACTGGAAAGGTTCCAGGGTGATAAGGACGACTGAATGTCAGTCGCAGGCATTGTCTTTACCCTCAGTGGAGGGACGGTATGTTGGAAGAGTTCCAAGCTAGATACCATGACATACTAGACGATTAAAGGCAAGATACATCGTTACCAAGGATGCTACCAAAAGAGGCAGTCTGGATATTTATAAGTTCATGCGATGAACTTCGTTCCTACCATTGTGTGATAATGGAGTTGTGGCTTTTGCCAAGGAACTACCGTCCTATCAGAAATCCAGATATAATTCTTAGGCAGTATCACCCGATCATGGAGATGGTTGATCTCTAGGGAGATCGAGGTTAGGAGAGTAGACGCAGAGGACGACAGCGCGGATCCACTCACAAAGGCCTTTTTCCCAGTAGAGACTTTTATGGGATGGTTGAGTATGAGATACTTCAACCGCAGCTAATTGTTGGGTATGCGATACCATAATAGATGGCCCTAGTGCAAGTGGGAGATTGTTAGTTATATGTATGCCCTAGAGGCCATTACTGTACATACGATGTATATTGTAATGGATGCTTGGACATATATAGGGAGGACTTTCTTGCTCGACATGATAGTATGCTATCTGGTTGTACTTTTTCTTAACATGTACTCTGATTGTCTCTATATTACATGTTGATAAAGCCCTTAGGATATGTACTCGACTACTGGGACTATGATGAGATCATACTAGTGGGGCCACGATAGTCGACGAGTACATCCTATAACTGTTCCTAGTCGAGGGTGTATCGAGACAGGGCATCGATACACCAGAGTAGACTAGCGTATACGCATCTTGACCCATATGATGGGCGATGGATGGTCCCATATCCATCGGTGTTTGACATCAAGGATGGTGTACGGGTGCTCAGTGGAGACTGGGTACACTGGACGGACTCGCCGAGAACTCCCAGATGGTATTATACCTCACGTCAGATGGCAGTTCTCCGGTGACACTGGTACAGAGTAGTCTGTTGACCCGAGATCGTCATAGAGTCTTGTGTGATTCCCACTGTGCTTTGATTTCCATCATACCACGTCCAAGAGGGCGTGCAAAAAGGTGGCTTTTGGGTACAGTCCCGAATCACATGGAGGCAATGAGCGATAGGAGGGGATTCGTCTCTCCCGGTATAGGGAGTTGATGTTGTGCTGTGTTCGATTGGCTATAACCGAAAATCCCTGGCCAGGGTTGCTGAGATTTACTGGTAAGTGTTATCAGTAGTTTCTCGAACTGTTATAGACCTCAAATCGACACGACTTATCGAGCTACTGGGGTCTGACGTTTACCACCCCTAGACGAAATATGCAACATATCAGACGACGAGACCGGACTGTACGGGAGTGTTACTGATTGGATTCACAGGAGAATGTACAGGCTTGCTTGTTGATCTTCTGAGCGCTCAATACCTGGGTATCTGTTACGTTTAGCTGACCGCTTGCAGCTTGTGGGTGTTTGATATGATCATCACCTACTGCCGGCGTATTGACGATTCTTTAGAGTCCTACACAGAGGTTTCTTGGCTCAGGAAAAACGGAGTAGGAGCACATATGTGATATGTGCGGGACCGAGGATAATGCGATATGTGATACCGTATTATATTCTCGCGATATTTGATATTAGCCGGGTCATCGGATCAAGTGTTGATTCGATGAATCGGTACGGATAAATATTAGTCGGTTATATGCGATATAGCCGGATTGTCGGATCAAGTGTTGATTCGATAATTTAATGTATAATAATATATATGATATATTAAATTACATTAACTAATATTAGCTCACTAAAAGATTCTTTTTCTCACTCGGATAAAACATTGATATATATGCGATATATGTTAATTGTATTATTTTATTTTGTTACAATAAATATTGTATATGTGATATATAATATTGTAACATATTATAATTATTAATGCAACATGTTTAGAGGAGTTTAAACATGATTAGGGTTTGGATTAGGGTTAAACCTTCTAGTTGATTCTAGAAGCTTTTCTTTTGTCATTTGTTAAGATATTATGATAGATATCTTTTGTGACTCACCCTTTAACCCAACCCAAATCCTAACCCTAGTAAACTCTCTACATTGGTTACTACAACCATGGTTGCATAAATGATTATGATAACATTTTTTATTATTCATCACAAATGATTGTTCATCTTCTTCCTCCATTCTCTTCATGAAAAAGCTTACTAGTTTTTCTAAAGTGATGAATAAATATGAGAAAAAGATAAATAAAGAGAGCAAAAATCCTACTTCATCATCCTCATCTTCCCTTGCCATTTAGATGAGGGTGTTCACATCATTTCATGAGTGTTAGCTTGTGTTAACGGAACTTCAAGGTAGATCATCTTAGTATCGAAGATCGGAAGCAAAGGTTGCATCTTTCTCTACGTGGAACCTCTCGAGAGTCCGGAACCCGATGATCGCAGCGAAGGGACCACAACACGGAGCATATAAAGTGAAGGACCGGATCTACAAAGGTTGTAATCCCTCTCACTTAGTGTTAAAGTTGTTAACATGCTTGTTTTCGCCTAATCTCTAGTTTAAAGATCCGTATTCGGGTTGTTCAGCACGGCTAAATTTTTAATCGGGCATAGTTGATGCCTCGTAGACCCTTATGCGCGTGCATAGCAACCCTACAAATATTTTGACAGGGCCAAACTATAAAGATTGGTTCCAGAATATCAAGATGGCAATCACCTATGAAAAATTGGAGTATGTCCTTACTATTAAGTCCCCTACCGTCCCAGGTCCTGAATCCAGTGTCGCGGATAAGGAAATCCGCAAGACCTGGGAGATAGACTGCGCAAAGGCCAAATGCATCATGCTTGCCTCTATGAATAATGAACATCAGAGGAGGCACGAGAATATGGATCTAGAATCCATATTTCTCCACACCAAGGAACTGTATGGAGAGCAATCTCGTATAGCTAGATACGAGACCTCGAAGAACTTGTTTCAGTCGAGGCTGGCCGTTGGATCATCTGTAAGGGAACATGTCCTTAAGATAATTAGCTATATTGAAGAGCTTGCGGACCTCGGGACAACATTAGAGAACGAGTTGTATACAAACTTGATTCTCCAGTCCCTTCCTTCCATCTACGTCCAGTTTATCTTGAATTTCAACATTCAAGGTAAAGAAGTTGAACTTTCAGAACTCCTTAACGTGTTGAGGAGTGCAGAGGGCACCTTGCAGAAGGCAAGGGGAACACCCGCTATGTTTGTTCGTGGTGCTTCCTCTTCCAGGTCCAAGGCAAGGGCCAAAGAAAGGAAGAAGATGGTCGCTACCAAACCAAGAGGTGGTGTTGGTAAGGTGGAAGCCAAGGGAAAAGCAAAGGTTGCGGTGCCGATAGTGGCAAAGGACGAGTGCTTCCACCGTCGTAAGAAATGTCATTGGAAGAAGGATTGCAAAGCTTGGAATGCCAAGAACCAGGACCCGAGGCAAGTTGTGGCTTCGGCCTCAGGTGTGTTTATAATTGAAAATTTTCTGTCAATCAACTCTACTTCCTGGGTATTGGATACCGGATCAGGATCTCATATATGCAATTCATTGCGGGCACTGAGAAACCGTAGAGTGCTGAAGGTTGGTGATATGACCCTCCAGGTTGCTAACGGAGCTAGCGTGAATGCTGTGTCCGTAGGGGATTATCATCTTGGATTGACGAGTGGACATATTTTGGTTTTGCGCAACTGTTTTTGTGTACCTAGTTTAACGTGTAATATCATATCAGTATCCTTGTTATCAAAAGAAGGTTATGATTTCACGTTTATAAGCGATGTTGTTAACATCCACCTTAATCATGGTTTGATTGGGTCCGGTACACTAGATAACGGTATATACGTGTTAAACCAATTACAGATTTTCAATGTCCAGAACACACTAAAAAGAAAGTCTCCAGATATAAATCAGGCTTTCTTATGGTATTGTAGACTGGGTCACATCAATGAGACAAAGTTAACTAAGTTGCATAGAGAAGGATATTTGGATCCGTTCGAATATCAATCTTATGCCACTTGTCAATCATGTCTCAAAGGAAAGATGGCAAAGACTCCATTCACTGGACACGGAGTAAGAGCGAGCGAGCTCTTAGGACTCATACACAGCGATGTATGTGGTCCAATGTCTACGCATGCAAGAGGCGGTTTTTCATATTTCATTACTTTTACGGATGATTACTCTAGATATGGATTCATTTTCTTGATGAAACATAAATCTGAGGCCTTTGAGAAATTCTGAGAATATAAGAATGAGGTAGAAAACCAAACCGGCAAAAGTATCAAGACACTGAGATTTGATCGAGGTGGTGAATACTTAAGTGCCGAGTTCTTGGGTTACCTAAAAGAGAATGGTATTCTCTCTCAGATTACTCCTCCATACACTCCACAACATAACGGTGTATCGAAAAGACGGAACCGAACCCTATTGGATATGGTACGTTCCATGATGAGTAATGCTGAGTTACCGCGATCTTTCTGGGGCTATGCACTAGAATCAGCTGCATATCTTTTGAACAGAGCTCCTACCAAGACTGTGCCTACCACACCATATTAGATGTGGAGTGGGAAGAAACCATATCTTCAGTATTTGAAGATATAGGGATGTCCAGCTTTTGTTAAAAAGCAGCATGCGGACAAACTCAAGGCACGATCAGTACAGTGTAAGTTTGTGGGATATCCAAAGAACTCCAAAGGGTATTATTTCTATAACACAGAGGAACAAAAGGTTTTTGTTTCTCGTAATGCCCATTTTCTAGAACAGCAGTTTTTAGAAAAGGAAACAAGTGGGAGCGCAATAGAACTGGAAGAAATTCCAGAACCATAAACTACTACTGAAAGTTTGGTAGAGCCAGAAGTTCCAGAAGAACAGGACATTCCCGCACCCCTCCGCAGGACTAGTAGGCCGTCTCATCCGCCTGAGAGATACTATGGTTTTCTCGTAGACGGGGATAGAGAGGATTGCGTCATTGATAATGATGAACCTACTAGCTTCCAACAAGCCATCCAGAGCGGCGACTCAGTAAGATGGCTGGATGCAATGCGGATCGAGATGGAGTCCATGTACACCAACAAAGTATGGATTTTGGACTTTGCTCTAGATGGGGTAAAACCCATAGGATGCAAGTGGATCTTTAGGAAGAAGATTGGTGTAGATGGACAGGTGGAAACCTATAAGGCT
Organism: Agapanthus africanus; assembly: GCA_030015575.1. NCBI lineage: Eukaryota > Viridiplantae > Streptophyta > Magnoliopsida > Asparagales > Amaryllidaceae > Agapanthus > Agapanthus africanus. The sequence continues at coordinate 286,993,778 of JASDDO010000029.1, forward strand.
AGACTTGTTGCAAAGGGTTTTCGTCAAAGACCTGGTTTGGACTATGACAAAATTTTTTCTCCAGTGGCTATGCTCAAATCCATTCGGATCCTTCTTGCCATTGCCGCCTTCCATGATTATGAGATCTGGTAGATGGACGTAAAGACGGCTTTTCTAAATGGTAATTTAGAAGAGTGCGTCTATATGGATCAACCAGAAGGTTTCAATTAGAGTAGGAGCAGCGGGAAAGTGTGAAAGTTGCTTAAGTCCTCTTATGGACTAAACCAGGCATCGCAGAGTTGGAACATCTGTTTTGATGAAACGGTCAAAGAATATGACTTTATCAAAAATCCAGATGAACCATGTATACATAGTAAGATTGTAGCACGAACTGTCGTATTCCTCGTCTTGTACGTGGATGGCATTCTCTTGATAGAAAATGACATTCCTATGCTACAATCTGTCAAAGGATTCTTGTCACAGAGGTTCTCCATGAAAGACCTGGGTGATGCCTATTACATTCTGGGGATCCAGATCTATCGTGATAGATCTAAGAGGATGTTGGGACTTTCACAGTCCAGGTATATCAACACTATACTGAAAAGATTCGGTATGGAAGATTCTAAGCTCGGTAATTTACCGGCTTGTCACGGAATCACCCTATCCAAAGAGATGTCTCCCAAGACTGATTTGGAAAGGGATCGCATGTCAGTTATACCCTACGCTTCTGCGGTAGGCTCTATAATGTATGAGATGTTGTGTACCAGACCAGATGTAGCTTACGCACTGAGCGTGGTAAGCCGGTATCAGTCAGACCCAGGGGAGAAGCACTGGATAGCAGTAAAGAACATTCTCAAGTACCTGAGACGGACTAAGGATATGTTCTTGGTTTACGGCGGAAAAGACCTCCAGATCGAGGCTTTTGCTGACTCCAGCTTCCAGAGTGACAATGATGACTCCAAATCCATGTCAGGTTATGTCTTTACCCTCAATGGAGGGGCGGTATGCTAGAAGAGTTCTAAGCAGGACACCGTTGCTGACTCGACGATGGAAGCGGAGTATATCGCTGCTTGCGATGCCGCAAAAGAAGCAGTTTGGATGAAGAAGTTTCTAACAGAACTTCAAGTGGTTCGTACCATTGTTGATCCAATACCGTTGTATTGTGACAACAATGGCGCTATAGCTTTAGCGAAGGAACCCAGGTCCCATCAGAACTCCAGACAAATCTTAAGGCAGTATCACCCGATCAGGGAGATCATTGATCGCCGGGAGATCGAGGTCCGGAGAGTTGCTACAGAGGAGAACACTGCAGATCCATTCACAAAGGCCTTACCTCAGACACAGTTCGAGAGGCTATTCAAGATGATAGGTCTGCGATACGCCACTACATGGCCCTAGTGCAAGTGGGAGATTGTTAGTGTATATGCCCTAGGGGCCATTATTGTATCATACTAGTTTGTATATTACTTAATAGAAGCTTGGGATATTCACAGTAATATTAACAGTCTTGCTCAACATAGTAGTATGCTACTTGGTTTATATCTAACTTAATATGTGTATATGTTTCTTTTAGCATATCGCGAATACATATTGATAGAGCCCATAGGATCTTGCTTCACTACCAGCGTTGTGATGGCAGTCACACTGGTAGGGGCTGGGTAGTCTACAATCACATCCTTTTTCAGGTCCCTAGTCGTAGGATTATCGAGACAGGGCATCGATACTCCGGAGTAGACTAGTGTGTACGCTTCTCATCCCAGTTGGGGAGATTGTAACGTTTTAAAAATAAATAAATAAATAATTAATTAAATAAATAAAAATCTTTTAGGCGAATTTTCTGATTTTCGGTAAAATAAACCGTATTTTTCGTAAAACTTAACCATAATTATTTTTCATCATAAATTTAAATAAGTGAAAAGACATAAAAGATGTATTACTTTGGAGAAAACTCTAGAAGCAAAAAAAATAAAATCACTCTCGCTCTCTCTCCTGCTTCTATCTCTTCGTCTCTTCTTCTTTTTTCATCTCTAAATCTTAAAATCTCTTTCATCTACAAATATTTTGCTGAATAAAAGCTCTCGACAGTAATATATACCGAGTTAAGTAGAAGGTAAGTCACAAATCATGTCTTGTTGGTATTTTACAGCTTCGCTGGAACTAAGATCACTAGATCTTGTCTTTTATCTTCATTATCTCTTCTCTGTGCTGTCAAGATTCAACTTTGAACTTCAATTTTTTCAAAAACTCAAATGATATCTTCTTTTCCACAGAGATCTGCACATGTAAGGTTAAGGTAAGCCAAAAGTCATTTTTTACTCGTATTTGAAGCATCTCTGGCCTATATATTAGCAGATCTGAGCTTATTCCACAAGATTTTTTTTTCAGCATGAACCTTGATCTTCAACTCTTATAAAGTTGTGAATTAATATCATAAAGTTATCATTTTTATGCTTATATATCTGAAATGATTGTGCCAGATCAAGGAAATTTGCTTTATCCCTTGAAAGTTTTTTTTTTATTGCTTTTCCTGTTCTGAATTAAAAGAAAAGATCAGGACTTCTTTGCTTCATCCTTCGTAGTCTCAACAGGTAAGATAGATCAAATTTTGCAAGCCTTTTAATCTCAGCTGGAATTTTTTTTAATATAATAGTTGCTGATGTATCTTTCAATTTGAGTTGTTGCTGCCAAAAAAATTTGCTACCTCATTATTCTATCTGTAAGTATGAGTGAAAGTAGCTTCTGTTTCCTTTGCAAGATATTGAATGGCTTGCATGTGGTAGTATAGAGACCATGATTCTGCTGTTGCTGAAATTAATAATAGTTTGAGAGTCAGATTCAACTGCAACTCTTTTGATATTCTTAAGCTTACATTGTAACTGTCCATCCAATCCAATATTGCTCTGCATTCATCCTCCTGAACATCCCAACCCTATAAAAGAACTTCGTTGTAAAAACTATTTCTCCTTTATCATTTCTTAATACAACACCTCCAGAAGTAACTTTGCTTCTAGTATTCATAGTCCATCAGTATTTAACTTGTGTCAATTCATATTAGGCCTTTCCCAGGAGGTAAAAATTATTTTATATATCCCTTGTTCCAAGTTAATCTGGTCCTGAATACCCAACTGAGATAAGATTTCTGGACGGCGATTTGATTTGATGCTGGTTTTATAAGCTATCACCATTCTTCTTAAATCTGCTATAACTTGATACAATACAGATGTATTAATAGCTTCAATAGATTCTGTAGAGTTTGTGGAGCTGTCAATATGATTCTCCTGCTGATACTTGTATATGCATCGAATTTTCCATATATTCCAATTAATTATATGTGGAAGCCATTTTGATATCTCTGCATACTGAGTACTATTGTACCAGAAATCAAATATATCTTCAATATTAACCATGTTTTATATTATAAATAATGAGTTTTGAAACTACGAGTTGTTTGTTGGTGTTTTATCTCGATCAATCGGCATTTGTACGCCGATATCGAGCGATATTTGGTTCTTTTGCATGAGCGGGTCATAGGTTTTAACCTATGCGTGTTTCGTGCGTCGTTTTGGTTTTGTCCTTGATTCAGTTTACGATATTATATATGTTTGCGTATAGGTGCCCCACGTGGACTTCGGACGAGGAAGAGGAGGAGGGCGACATCGTCTGCGGCAAACAGGGACCAGGTGAGTAGATGTATATCTACGGGGGAAGTCGGGTGGATGGCGTTTAGCACCACCGCAAACGTAGAATATGAATATTACTTACTGTCATTATGAAGTTGTTCACACCATAATATTGTATTATTATATTCCCCATTCTTATTCGTTTTATAAATAAACAGGTGCTTTTGACGCATGTCTGCTACATATTACAGGTTACAGGTTCTTGGAGCAAAAACAGTGAAAAAGACAAAAGACGATACAAAAGAGGGACTTTTGACCAACAAATAAAAGGATCTTAGTCAAGCCTAGATGAAGAACAGTTCACAATGCACAAGGCAACGCAAAGTCCAAGATGTCACAGCGAACGGTTAAAAGACCACTATAAGTTTTTACTGAAAGATCTGGAGAAGACCTAGAATCCAAATGGAGAAAAGAACCAAAGAATCAGAAAGCCCAAAAAGCCCAAAGTCAGCACAGGAAGTTTCAGGAAATGAATCCTCAAAAGGGCCGCGGAACCGCGGCCCTAGCCCTCCCCATGCCGCGGTTCCGCGGCCGTATTAAGCCCGGAGAAAAAGATTTTTTACCATAATACAGTGGCGGTGCGCGGAGCGTTGAATAGGTCTTTTCTTATGGGGTATTTTTGTAAAAGCAGATATGCGAATCAATTGTAATCTAGGGTTTCCTATCCTCTATAAATAGGAACTCTAAATCATTGTAAAGGCTATGCTTCCCTTCATTAATAAATTTTAGAATTCTTTTGGAGAGCATCAGTGCCTCCTTTCATTTCATGAATTCAGATCTGACAACCCTGCGTTGATGTTTGGAGAGAGTCATCTGTAAGTAGTTTTATTTAATTGCTCTAGTTTAGATTTTAATTCCTTGCCTTAGATATTAGCTTTGGGGAGGGCTTTTGAGAGATGAGATCTCTAATCCCTTTCTTACCCATCACATACAATCAATAGGACTCCTTGCATACACGCACACACCGCGCCCTACGGCACCCTATCCCTCGAGGTAGCGGTGATACCATAGTGTAAAGGCTCGGTTGCGCGTGTTTTCCATGGAGGTTAGGGTAAGGATCTCTAAAGGAAGGATAAGAACCTAGAGGAAGGAACACCTTCCCGAATGGATCTAATTCATTTTATTGATAATTACCATAACTCCTCATAGATCCTAATTTGGGTATTGAAAGCGTTGAGATTTATTTACATTTCCAAACCATTCCTAAACCTAATCCTAGCAAGATTTAGATCTAGATAATTTTAGTATAACTTAATTTGTTAGTTTTTAGATTTAATAATCAATCCGAACACCCTTCGGAATTAACTCGTTTGAGCGATTAGGAGATTCACAACATCCCTGTGGACCGACCCGTACTCACCGGCTAGCTGCAAAGCGACGCCGTTCTTGATTGCGGTAATAGATAGTTTTTGAGACCAATCAAATGGCACCGTTGCCGAGGATGGCGTAGTTTTTCCTTTTTGCAATTTCGGGTTAATCTTAATCTAAAAAAAATCATAAAAATCTGAAAAATCAAAAAAAAAAATATAAAAATATATCATCTGTTATTTTTGGAAAGGGTACTTTGTTGTTTGAATTTTGCAGGATCTACAATCGAAATTCGGATCTGGAAATTTACAGAGATCAAAACAGCAAAGAGACGATCCTAACAACAGAAGATTACAACAAACAAGGAGCAAAAAAATTTGGAGTTGTGAACCCCCCACTGCGCCGCCTAACCGCCGCCTTAACCCACTTTTTACCGCGGAAACGCGGCAAGGAGGTGGAATCGTCGTCTGCAAATTTTTCTCGGGATCTGTACCCACTGTAGCACCGCGCTTCCGCCGCGTAAACGGCTTCTGGATTGCGGATCCGCTGCATTTCGATGACATCAGCACACGCAACTTCAACTATAAGCTTCTCTGTTTCTCCTCTGCAATAATCTCCATATATCTTCTGACAACTACCTGCAGGATTCTGTATGCTTTAAAAATCTTTTCCCTTCCAAATAACAAATCTTGTGCAGGATTCTTTGCGCACGTTTAAAATAAAAATTGATTGCAAGAAATCTTTTCTGTTTGGCATATCTTTTCTCAAATTGCAATAACAAAAAAAATCTTTGATTGAAAGTGATTTACTGTTTTTGTTAGTTATATGTATGCCCTAGAGGCCATTACTGTACATTGGATGTATATTGTAGTGGATGCTGGGACATATATAGGGAGGACTTTCTTGCTCGACATGATAGTATGCTATCTGGTTACTCTTTACCTTAACGTGTATACTGATTGTCTCTCTGTTACATGTTGGTAAAGCCCTTAGGATGTGTACTTGACTACCTGACTATGATGCGGATCATACTAGTGGGGACATGGTAGTCCATAAGTACATCCTTCAAGGTCCCTAGTCGTGGGTGTATCGAGACGGGGCATCGATATACCAGAGTAGACTAGCGTATACCTTCTCGACCCATACAGATGGGCGATGGATGATCCCATATCCATCGGTGTTTGACATCAGAGATGATATACGGGTGCTCAGTAGAGGCTGGGTACACTGGACGGACTCGCCGAGAACTCCAAGATGGTATTATACCTTACGTCAGATGGCAGTTCTCTGGTGACACTGGTACAGAGTAGTCTGTTGACCCGAGATCGTCATAGAGTCTTGTGTGGTTCCCACTGTACTTTGATTTCCACCTTACCACGTCTAAGAGGGCGTGCAAAACGGTGGTTTTTGGGTACAGTCCCGAGTCACATGGAGGCAATGAGCGATAGGAGGGGATTCGTCTCTCCCGGTATAGGGAGTTGATGTTGCGCTGTGTTCGATTGGCTATAACCGGAAATCCCTGGACAGGGTTGCTGAGATTTACTGGTAAGTGTTACCAGTAGTTTCTCGAATTGTTATAGACCTCATATCGACACGACTTATCGAGCTATTGGGGTTTGACGTTTACCACCCCTAGGCGAGATATGCGACATATCAGACGACGAGACCGGACTGTACGGTAAGTGTTACTAGTTGGATTCACAGGAGTGTGAGCGGGCTTGCTCATCGATCTTCTGATCGCTCAATACCCGGGTGGCCGTTATGTTTAGCAGACCGCTTGCTTCTTGTGGGTGTTTGATATGATCATCACCTGCTGCCGGCGTATTGACGAGTCTTTAGAGTCCTACACAGAGGTTTCCTGGCTCAAGCGAAACGAAATAGGAGCGCATATGAGATATGTGCGGGACCGAGAATAATGCGTGTATGTGATACTGTATTCTATTCTCGCGATGAATGTGTCGAATAGTTGTATACGATATAACCTAGTTATCGAATCAAGGATTGATTCGATAAGCCGATACATTGGATACTAGTCGGTTATATGCGACATGACCGGATCATTGAATCAAGTGTTGATTTAATGATTTAATGTATAATTATATATTTGATATATTAGTTTGCATTAACTAGTATTGGTTCACTTTAAATGGTTTTTCTCACTTGATGTGCACATTGTATATGTGATATATTTTGTACACTTGATTGTATCATGTTTGATGATACATGATTGCTAGAGTGTATGTTTAGACTAAACCATGGTTATATAATGGTTAGGGTTTTGATTTTATTTACTTATTCATTTATTTATTCTTTTTGGCAAAAGGAAAAATGGTGGCTAATTTTGTTTCTTTGTTGAAGCTTCATGAAGCTTTGAAAAAGTCTACCATTTTTGTTTCATGCCTAACCTAACCATTCACCTAACCTTAGTTTAGTCTCTACACTTGACCATGGTTGGTATATGATAAGTATTCATATTATTTTCTATTTTGAGAATAACTTATCATATCATTATCTTCTTCTTCTTCTTCTTCTTCAAGAAGAAAGCTTGCTACCAACAATGGCAACTTGAGAAAAAGAGTGAGAAATTCAATTCTAAAGTGAACCCACTTCCTATTTCTTCATCCTCTACCTCTTGCCAAGTAGTATAGGGTGTTTTCTTCACAAGTTTCATGACTTGGTGAAGTGGGAGCTTGATCTTGTGATGCCTCGACGTAGATCATCTTCGGCATCGAAGTCGACGACCTAGCCCGCCCATTTCTCCGATGAAGTCGATGCTAGAGTCCTGGATTCGATTTGGACAGTGAGGGGACTTCATCACGGAGCTATGGAGGTGGAGGACCGGATCTACAAAGGTTGTAGCATCTTTTCTTTTAGTTAAGTTGTTAACTAGTTTCACATTTCGCCTAAAATCTAGTTAACGATCCGTATTAGGGTTTCTCGGCACTTGTAAAATTTTGAAATTAGCATGATTGATGCCTTGTGAAACCTCATTAGTGTGCCTAGGAACCCTACAGTGGTATCAGAGCCTAGCTAGAGCCTTAGGCGATGCGTTAACGAAGTTAGAACCCCGATCGAATCCAAATACGACGAAATACACCCCTCTCTGGTCCATTTTTAAATTCTGGGATTTTTCCGAATTAAAAATTCCTAAAAAATTCAGCAGGAAACTGTAAGAATTACTGTGCAAATACGACACTGTTTGGAGCTTAAACAGCCGCGGAACCGCTGCACGAGCATGGCTCGTGCGGCGGTTCCGCCGCCACTTAGTGATGTCACCCAATAAAATTTGCACAGTAATGTTTTATTTTTATTCCCTGATATTTTATAGGTATTTTTATCTGACTCAAGAGTTGAGTATTTTGGGGTTTATTTTGTAGTCGTTGTTTCGATCGGAATTTTTAATTTCGTTGGGTTTTCCGGATATTTAGAATATGTTAAAAAGTTCGACCGGATATAAATACCCAATTTTTCCCCTGTTGGGAAATTTCCAAGTGTTGGATTTTTCCGTGGTTTAAAGACGTTCTAAGTAGTGCAAGTAACGCGATGGACCCTCTAGAAGACAACAAACCTTAACTCGATTATGTGACCGTCTTGAACTGCCCTTTGAACCTTCGGGTTTGGGGCAGTACGGCGTGCCACATGTGAGGTGTTGGCTTGACCCTTCTACGGCTGGACCGTTGGTACTGAGGCACGAACTGAATGTTTTTAGACTTGTTTCATGTGTTGATCTGTATCGGGAAAACTTGGGTGTTTGAATGTTCGATCGGAAAGTTTAACATTTTCTAATTATCTGGAATGTGATACAATAATTGGAATTCACAAGTAGTTATGAGATAACTGAATGAATGTTATAAACATAGCAGTTTAGTCTCACTTGATCGGTTGCCATGGAATTTTGATGTGATCAAAAGTCTGTCTCAATCACGTAGCGTACGCGGATACTCGCCGGGTAAACTTAATAGACAGCCTCACTCCATAGCCCCAACCAAGTGACTGTAGGAGAACCCCGTTGCCGAAAGCATCCGTTCGGGTGCTCGCGGCAGCGGTGTTCCGCCTTGGTGCACTTCGTCGGCGGCATCGGGGGTGCAGCCGTCTACTGAAGTTTGCGACGAGCATCCGACCAGGATGTCGGGAATCTTGTTGAATTGCCCGACTTGATATTGAAAAGTGTTTTCGAAAATGAGACTGAAATGCGGGGTTTATAATTTTTAGGCATGCGATGTCTAAGGAATTCATTTGATTAGGCATGCGATGTCTATGGAGGTTGTGGATTCCAACTGTTGTAGTTTTACACTTTCTTTTCTGTGACCGTAAGTGTAATATGTGATATCGCCGGTTTCGTTGCTATATGTCAACGACAATTGGGATGCGCATATTTACTTACGTTGATGACATGTGATGTTATGTGTTGCTGGATATGTTATATTGGATCGTCATGTTTGAATAGCCGGGTTTTTTTTATGTGAGATGAGTGTTTTTCATTATCATTCATGTAAAAACTTGTATGTAATATTCTTTTATTGGGACACTTCCAGGTTGCGGAAGATGTCACCCTTTGTATATTATTTATTTTTCCGCACTAGGATAGACCCAAGGAGGAGGGCATAAGTAACCGGGTTCTGGAGTCCAGTGGGAGACCAACTCGAGGAGTCGAGTCCGGGTCTCCTAACTCTAGAATTGGTAGGGTTGCTTGCCGCTCTCGTAGGGGTCTAGGGGTGTGGGTTTGGCTATTCATCGCGACCGTGGAATCCGTGTTTTATACTGGCTCGTATTGAAAACACGGACGTCCTAGTATATCCAATGTTTCATATAATTCTTCTGCTGCGATATCTGTGATGTGATCATTTGATGTTCTGTGATAAATACTGTATATAGTATATATGATATATTATATAGACGTTACTTATGTTTTACACCCGCGCTAGCCCTGCCCCGCTCTGCCGTTAGTTACCTAACCTAACGGTGCACGAGGGGACATCGAGGCGAATGCGGATGGCATAAGTGTACGTCGTATTTATCTGTGATGTTTAGGTAATTTAAATGATGGGACTTCATTAATGAGATTAATGAAATAAAAGAAACCTAAAGATGTTGCAGAATCGAATTTCAAAATAAAACAGGTAGCTACAGTTCTTGCTTTGCACAGCGGTATATATGATATATCCTGCACCTTATTCGATATGGAAAGGACCGAGATCCCTTCACCGGGAGTGACTCCTTTAGCAATAACTGGCAGATGCTACACACTCGGTTTGTCTTTTGATTGCTTTTAAGAGTTTTTGCTTTGCACAGTGATATATATGATATATCCCGCACCTCATTCGACGAGGAAAGGACCGACGATCCCTTCATCGGGAGTGACTTCTTTAGCAAAACTGGAAAAGCCTAAAAAACACTCCATTTTAAAATCATTTGATTCTACAACGATATCAAGTTCATTACGCAATAGGTTTTCAGAAAAACCTGTCGTAGCCCTCCGTCATTTCAGATAAGTCCTGTTTAGTATTCGTGCTGCGTTTGTTGACCTTGTCAAGGCGCAGTGTGCGGTAGCTAACCAGTATTTATCTGCTTATGCATATGATGCAGATTGGGTTAGGGTAGTCCTGCGGCCTTGTTGAACTTATCAAGGGTCGTGCGGGTGGGTTTGATTCAATCAAGAAATGACGGGTTGAACTTGACTTGCGGTCTATGGTTTGTTGACCTTGTCAAGGTCATAGATCGTTTGGGGCAAAATATTATCGGGAATTTCAAGTGTTGAAATTTGCAATGAGATTGCATACTTTCTATGTGATAGTTGGATCCCGATACCCGCTGCGAGTAAGAGTTACTCCTAGGAGAATTTTACACATTACAATTAGCCGATCAAGTAGGTGTCTAGAAAGGTGTTAACGAGGTTACGCCTCTGGGAAAACGAGGTTTACTGTAATTAGGTTCGTGCGAAAGCACGGGGGACCTCCCTCAAAGTACCGACACTGGCTTGGCTGAAAGATTGGCGAACTTGTAGTGTGTAATTAATCCCGGCTAGTCTTTCCTTTTAGGGTTTGAAGGAAGATTTGATAAAAAGCAGTGGGAGACATCCTGATTAGATAAAATAAATAACCAATCTATTCTTGCAAGAGCGCACGCTGAGTGTTTTCTTCTCTCTCTCTCCAGGTAGCGACCATATCACGCCTTAATCAAGATAATAATACGGATGTAATTGACCGAACCCGCTTGTTATACTAAGCTGGGGAACGTTGGTCCCTCTCCAACTTATAATTGTTATAAGACAGAGCAGGAAATTAGGGGAATACCAGAATTCCTATGCCGCCCAAACGAAGAAAGTGCATATGATGCATCATCTTCGGGTGTGTTCATTATAAAGAACTGTTTCTCAGTATCCTCTACGTCCTGGGTATTTGATACCGGATCAGGATCCCAGATATGTAATCTGTTACATAGGGCTACAAAGAGGTAGAGAACTGAGAACGGGTGATAAGTTTCATGAGGCAGAAAACGGGGCAAGTGTTGCAGCCAAGTCTGTTGGTCACTGTCACCCTGTATTACCAATACATTGATTCTGAACGAATGTTATTAGATACCGAACCTGATATACAAAATCATATCACTCTCTTTATTAGTAAAGAAATGATAAAATTTTGTATTGTTGGATAATGTTTTGAACATTTCCTATATCAAAAGTTGATCGGTTCAGGCACATTATCTAAAAACATTGATGTTCTAAGTCAAACTACATTCTGAGTATACAGAACACACACAAGAGGAAGAGTTCAGAAATGAATGAATCCTTCTTGAGGTATTGTAGACTAGGTCATATCAATGCGACCCGACTAGCTGAAGTTACATTTAGATGCATATTTAAATCAGTTTGAATTTACATCTTGTGAAACTTGCCAGTCATGTCACAAAGATATAATGACACCAGCTCTGTTTATTGGAAACAGAGAAAGAGTTAGTGAACTCTTGGGACTGATACATGATGATGTATGTAAGGTCTCATGTCTACACATACCAAGACTGGTTCTTTATACTTCATTACGTTCTCTGATGATCTCTCAAGATTCAGACATATGTTTCTGTTGAAACATAAGTCCGAACCTTTTGAGATATTCATAGAATATAAGTTAGAAGTAGAGAACCAAAATACGGGTATAAGTATTATGTCCTTTGATGAGATCAAGGAGGATAATACTTGAGCACGGAATTCTTGGACTTTTCTAAAGGAGAATGAGATTCTCTCTCGGCATTACTCCCCCGTATACACCATAGCATGTTGGTGTATCGGGGCGGAGCAGATACACCCTATTTGATATGGTGTGCTCTATGATGAGTATTACTGAGTTACCTATTTCCTTTTGGGGGTTATGCACTTATGAAGCTGCATACCTATTGAATAGGGTTCGAATCAAATCAGTTGCCTACCATTTCATATGTGATATGGAAAGGGAAGAGTTCATGTCTTAAGCTAGTTAAGATTTGGGGTTGACCGGCCTATGTCTAAAAGCAAAATCCGGAAAAGCTCGAGGCAAGGTCAGTTATATAGAACTGGAAATGTTCCAGCTATGCAAACTACAGCAGATGATTTGGTACAACCAAAGGATTCAGTAGATGCCAACGAACCTCAGCCTCTCCGCCGATCTAGTAGGGTTCCTCACCCACCTGAGAGATACTTCTGTTTCTCTATGACAGTGGGAGCGAGGATTGCATCATGAGATGATGACCCAACTAGCTTCGAGTTGGCCATCAGGAGTAAGACTCTGTAAGAATAGCTGGATGCTTAGTGATCTGAGATGGAATCCATGTACACCAACAAAGTATGGACTTTGGTTGCCATATCTGAAGGGTTAAATCCCCATCAGAAGCAAGTATATCTTGAGAAGATTACTTGGTGTAGATGGAAAAGTTGAGACTTTCAAAGCTGGACTTGTTAAAGGTTTTCGTCATCGACCAGGTGTGGATAATGATGAATCCTTTTCCAGTGGCTATGCTTAAGTCCATCCGGATCCTACTTGCCACGGCTACATACCATGACTGCGATATCTGGCGGTTGGGTACCATGACTACTTTTTTAAATGATGTTTTAGAAGAGAACGTCTATAAGTACACAGCCAGAGGGCTTCGTAGACAATGGGAGCAGCGGAAACGTGTAAAAGATGCTTTATAGGATAAAGCAGGCATCGCAGAGTTGGAACGTCTGTTTTGATGAAGTAGTCAAAGAGTTTGGCATCATCAAAATGGTAGATGAACCTTGTATAAACAAAAAGGTAGTAGGGAGTATTGTGACGATCCTCGTAGAGTACGTGGATAACATACTCTTGATAGGGAAAGAGTTTCCTATGCTACGCTCGATCAATCTCCGCTTATCACAATGATTCTCCACATAGGATCAAAGTGATACCTCCTAAATCCTGAGTTTTGGATCTATGAGATAGATCTAGTTGGATATTAGGATACTCACTAGTTGTAGTGAGAAGGTATCAGTTGATCCTAGGGAGAATCACTGGAAGTGTTCCAGAGTGATGAGAACGACTGAATGTCAGTCACAGGCATTGTCTTTACCCTCAGTAAAGGGACGATATGTTGGAAGAGTTCCAAGCTAGATACCGTGGCATACTAGACGATAAAGGCTGGATACATCGCTACTTAAGATACTACCAAAGAGGAAGTCTGGGTGTATATTGGTTCATGAGATGAACTTTGTTCCTCCCATTGTGTGACAATGGAGTTGTGGCTTATGCCAAGGAACGCTGGTCCCATCAGTGATCCAGACATATTCTAAGGCAGTGTCACCTGATCATGGAGATGGTTGATCCCTAAGGGATCGAGGTAAGGAGAGTAGACTCAGAGGACGACACGGCGGATCCACTCACAAAGGCCTATTCCAAGAGAGAGACTTTTATGGGATGGTTGAGTATGAGATACTACAACCACTGCTATCAGATGGCCCTAGTGCAAGTGGGAGATTGTTAGTTATATGTATGCCCTAGAGGTCATTACTGTACATTGGATGTATATTGTAGTGGATGCTGGGACATATATAGGGAGGACTTTCTTGCTCGACATGATAGTATGCTATCTGGTTACTCTTTACCTTAACGTGTATACTGATTGTCTCTCTGTTACATGTTGGTAAAGCCCTTAGGATGTGTACTTGACTACCTGACTATGATGCGGATCATACTAGTGGGGACATGGTAGTCCATAAGTACATCCTTCAAGGTTCCTAGTCGTGGGTGTTTCGAGACGGGGCATCGATATACCAGAATAGACTAGCGTATACCTTCTCGACCCATACAGATGGGCGATGGATGATCCCATATCCATCGGTGTTTGACATCAGAGATGATATACGGGTGCTCAGTAGAGACTGGGTACACTGGACGGACTCGCCGAGAACTCCCAGATGGTATTATACCTTACGTCAGATGGCTGTTCTCTGGTGACACTGGTACAGAGTAGTCTGTTGACCCGAGATCGTCATAGAGTCTTGTGTGGTTCCCACTGTGCTTTGATTTCCACCTTACCACGTCCAAGAGGGCGTGCAAAACGGTGGTTTTTGGGTACAATCCCGAGTCACATGGAGGCAATGAGCGATAGGAGGGGATTCGTCTCTCCCGGTATAGGGAGTTGATGTTGCGCTGTGTTCGATTGGCTATAACCGGAAATCCCTGGCCAGGGTTGCTGAGATTTACTGGTAAGTGTTACCAGTAGTTTCTCGAATTGTTCTAGACCTCATATCGACACGACTTATCGAGCTATTGGGGTCTGACGTTTACCACCCCTAGGCGAGATATGCGACATATCAGACGACGAGACCGGACTGTACGGTAAGTGTTACTGGTTGGATTCACAGGAGTGTGAGCGGGCTTGCTCGTCGATCTTCTGATCGCTCAATACCCGGGTGGCCGTTACGTTTAGCAGACCGCTTGCGGCTTGTGGGTGTTTGATATGATCATCACCTGCTGCCGGCGTATTGACGAGTCTTTAGAGTCCTACACAGAGGTTTCCTGGCTCAAGCGAAATGAAATAGGAGCACATATGAGATATGTGCGGGACCGAGAATAATGCGTGTATGTGATACCGTATTCTATTCTCTCGATGAATGTGTCGAATAGTTGTATACGATATAACCTAGTTATCGAATCAAGGATTGATTCGATAAGCCGATACATTGGATACTAGTCGGTTATATGCGACATGACCGGATCATTGAATCAAGTGTTGATTTAATGATTTAATATATAATTATATATTTGATATATTACTTTGCATTAACTAGTATTGGTTCACTTTAAATGGTTTTTCTCACTTGATGTGCACATTGTATATGTGATATATTTTGTACACTTGATTGTATCATGTTTGATGATACATGATTGTTAGAGTGTATGTTTAGACTAAACCATGGTTATATAATGGTTAGGGTTTTGATTTTATTTACTTATTCATTAATTTATTCTTTTTGGCAAAAGGAAAAATGGTGGCTAATTTTGTTTCTTTGTTGAAGCTTCATGAAGCTTTGAAAAAGTCTACCATTTTTGTTTCATGCCTAACCTAACCATTCACCTAACCCTAGTTTAGTCTCTACACTTGACCATGGTTGGTATATGATAAGTATTCATATTATTTTCTATTTTGAGAATAACTTATCATATCATTATCTTCTTCTTCTTCTTCTTCTTCTTCAAGAAGAAAGCTTGCTACCAACAATGGCAACTTGAGAAAAAGAGTGAGAAATTCAATTCTAAAGTGAACCCACTTCCTATTTCTTCATCCTCTACCTCTTGCCAAGTAGTATAGGGTGTTTTCTTCACAAGTTTCATGACTTGGTGAAGTGGGAGCTTGATCTTGTGATGCCTCGACGTAGATCATCTTCGGCATCGAAGTCGACGACCTAGCCCGCCCATTTCTCCGATGAAGCCGATGCTAGAGTCCTGGATTCGATTTGGACAGTGAGGGGACTTCATCACGGAGCTATGGAGGTGGAGGACCGGATCTACAAAGGTTGTAGCATCTTTTCTTTTAGTTAAGTTGTTAACTAGTTTCACTTTTCGCCTAAAATCTAGTTAACGATCCGTATTAGGGTTTCTCGGCACTTGTAAAATTTTGAAATTGGCATGATTGATGCCTTGTGAGACCTCATTAGTGTGCCTAGGAACCCTACAGTTTTGCATATCTTTAATCGGACTTTAAGGGGCTTTTGACCAATTCAGATTGGGTGGGGATTTCATCACCCTTCCCAGGACCCCAGAAATCACATAAGGCATTTGCATTGACCAATTTTTAATTAAAAAAAATACTAGACTCAGCCCTAAGGACTTCGAGCTTAATAGGACAGAGGACTAGTTATTGGCATCAGCCGTTTATCCTAACCTGACTTTGCGGTGCCTAGGTAAGTGTGTCAAGGCAAGTGGTTACTTAATTAGGACCGCTACTTGTAGCGGGGAGCCTCCCACTTACCTGGCCGCAATTGGCTGTAAAGAGGCGGTTTGAGGTCCTATCTCTAGCCCTTTGGAACAGTTAGGAGCTGTCTAGCTGACCTAGGTGACCCTAGATCTAGGTCTGATTGTGTATTTCTGGTTGATTGCATTTGTGTCTAAGCCTTTTATCAAAAAAAAATTTTGCAAATAGTTTCAAATAAAGAGAAAAAGAAAAAAAGGAAATTTTTTTATAAAACTTGCAAGAATTTTGTCGCTAAGAAATCCTTGCACCCCACTTACACCCACCTTCTTTCTCTTCTCCTTCTTACATCATGGGTACCCCACCTCATAAATCTCTTGCCGAACTTTGGTATCCCGAACCTAACTTTGCGTCGTACGTCAATTGTTTCGGTCGATTTAAGGAAGATCCCTCCGTGCCTAAAATATCTTTGAAAGATCAAATAGAAGCGTCTAGGAGAAACAGTTCGACTTTGCAACCCACTTTGTGTCAACCAAGTCAACCTTTACCACATTCATATGTTGATACCACTTTTTCAAGTCCTGCTGTAACTCCTAAACCGATGTCCATTGCTGAGCATATTGCTAAATCTGGTAACCGATCTTTCACCCCTCTCTACTCATCTAGTTCTAGGGATCCACAAGACTATTCACCTTCTTATCCACATGTTGACCCTACTCCTGTCCAACCATCCACTTCCTACCAGTCCTACCTGACTTTCCCACCGTCACTAGACACTGTTTCTACACAGCCTTTTGGGAGTTTCACATATCCAAACAATTTCGAATCTTTTACCGAAACCCCCTTACCACCCAAGTCTAGTTTGGAAGAGTTGTTGGAGGCTTATATCTTAGCAACAAACAAAATGACTAGGAATGTGGAAGCGTCCGTGGCCGCCCTTATGCAACCTAGTGAACCGGTAGCTAGTTTCCCGCTAGCTCCAAATTTTTCAATGTATAAGGAGGCGGTTGGACAGAGTGCGAATTTGAGAGGATTTCCAAATCAAACCTACCCTTACCCAATTGAAGCCCACAACTCCAGTTTTCCATTGAATGTCCTAAATGATTCACAAGTTCAAAATAAAAAAGAGTTGTGTGATTTTGTAGTGCTTGATTTGCTAAATTGTGAAGAATCCCTTTCGAGTGAAACCACACCTAATCCTTTTGAACTTTACACCTCCACTATAGAACCTAAATTGATAAATATCCATGCTTTTGATGAGGTGTCAGAAAATATTGATTTTCACTTGATTGAGGATATAGACGCCGGGAATATTTCGGATGATGAACCTGTCGATTTGATTGAAATTTTATGTCCAATTCATCAACCCGAGTCATTAAATGTTTCTCCCGAACTTCATATGCTTCTTGATTTTGATGATAATGGCATGGATGAGTTAAATATTGAGGAAAATTATGAGAATAGTATTGAGGAGAGTATTGAGGATAATATTGAGGTTGAACCATTTTTGTTTGATGTGTCGGATTTTCCAATTCATCCTCTTGAACCTTTAACTAAATCACCCTCCCTCCTTTCCATCGTTCTGACCACGCTTGTGTAGGGTTCCTAGGCACTCTAATGGAGTCTCACAAGGCATCAAACATGGCCAATTAAAATTTTACAAGTGCCTACAAACCCTAATACGGATCGTTAACTAGATAATGAGGCGATGCAAGCATGTAAACGAATTAAATGCTAAAGGAAAGTGGCTACAACCTTTGTAGATCCGGTCCTCCACCTCCATGGCTCCGCGATGAAGTCTCCTCGCTGTACAAATCGGATCTTGGGCTCTAGCGTCGGCTTCATCGGAGAAAAAGCGGGCTAGGTCATCGACGACGATGCCGAAGATGATCTACGTCGAGGCATCGCTAGATCAAGCTCCAACTTCACCAAGTCAAGAAAACTTGTGAAGAAAACACCCTATACTACTTGGCAAGAGGTAGAGGATGAAGAAATAGGAAGTGGGTAGACTTTAGATTTGGATTTCTCACACTTTTTCATCAATCACCATTGATGTAGCAAGCTTCTTTTCATGGAAGAAAAAGATGAAGAAGAAGAAGAAGATATGATAAGTTAATTAGAAAATAGAAAATAAATCATACTTATCATAATGTCAACTATGGTTAGATGTAGAGAATAAACTAAGGTTAAAGTGAATGGTTAGGGTTAAGGAAAGAAACAAAATAGTCAACCATTCAAAGCTTCATGAAGCTTCAAAGATAAACCAAACTTAGCCACCATTTTATTTCTTTCAATAAAGAATAAATGAATAAAGAAATAAGCAAATAAAAATGAAACCCTAACCATTCATATAACCATGGTCAATTCTTTACACAAACCCTAACTTGCATGTATCATCAAACATGATACAATCTTGTGCACAAAAGTATATCACATATACAACTTGTGCATTTCAAGTGAGAAAATCCATTTAAAGTGAACCAATACTAGTTAATGCAAAGTGATACATCAAATATAAAATTATACATTAAATCATTAAATCAACACTTGATTTAACGATCCGGTCATATCGCATATAACCGACTAGTATCCTATGTATCGGCTTATCGAATCAATCCTTGATTCGATAATTAGGTTATATCGCATATAACCAATCGATACATTCATCGCGAGAATGGAATACGGTATCACATACACGAATTATTCTCGGTCCCGCACATATCTCATATGCGCTCCTATTTCGTTTCGCTTGAGCTAGGAAACCTCTGTGTAGGACTCTAAAGACTCGTCAATACGCCGGCAGCAGATGATGATCATATCAAATACCCACAAGCCGCAAGCGGTCTGCTAAACGTAACGGCCACCCGGGTATTGAGCGATCAGAAGATCGACGAGCAAGCCCGCTCACACTCCTGTGAATCCAACCAGTAACACTTACCGTACAGTCCGGTCTGTTCGTCTGATATGTCGCATATCTCGCCTAGAGGTGGTAAACGTCAGACCCCAATAGCTTGATAAGTCATGCCGACGTGAAGTCCATGACATGTGTGAAACTACTGATAACACTTACCAGTAGGTCACTGCAACCCTGGCCAGGGATTTCCTGTTATGGCCAGTCGAGCATAGCACAACATCAACCCCCAATACCGGGAGAGACGAATCCCCTCCTATCGCCATTGCCTCCATGTGAATCGGGACTGTACCCAAAAACCACCTGTTTGCACGACTCAGTAGAGCCGTGGTAGGGTGGAAATCAAAGCACAGTGGGAGACACACAAGACTCTATGACGATCTCGGGTCAACAGACTAAGCTGTACCAGTGTCACCAGAGAACTGCCATCTGACGTGAGGTATAATACCATCTGGGAGTTCTCGGCGAGTCCGTTCAGTGTACCCAGTCTCCACTGAGCACCCGTATACCATCTCTGATGTCAAACACCAATGGATATGGGATCATCCATCGCCCATCACATGGGTCGAGAAGATATACGCTAGTCTACTCTGGAATATCGATGCCCCGTCTCGATATTCCCACGACTAGGAACAATAAAGGATGTACTCATTGACTACCCAGGCCCCACTAGTATGATCTGCATCATAGTCCTGGAAGTCGGGTACACATCCTAAGGGCTTTATCAACATGTAATCAGAGAGACAGAAAGTATACATGTTAAGATAAAGAGCAACCAGATAGCGTACTATCATGTCGAGCAAGAAAGTCCTACCTATATATGTCCCAGCATCCACTACAATATACATCCAATGTACAGTAATGGCCTCTAGGGCATACATATAACTAACAATCTCCCACTTGCACTCGGGCCATCTGTAACAGTAGTTGTAGTATCTAATACTCAACCATCCCCTAAAAGTCTCTCTTTGGGAAAAGGCCTTCGTGAGTGGATCCGCCGTGTTCTCCTCTGAGTCTACTCTCCTAACCTCGATCACCCTGGAGATCAACTATCTCCATGATCAGGTGATGCTGCCTCAGAATATGTCTGGGTCACTGATGGGACCAGGGTTCCAGGGCCGAAGCCACACTTCCATTGCCATACAATGGCAGGAACCTAGTTCATCTTATGAACCAATATACACCCAAACTGCCTCTTTGGTAGTATCTTTAATAGCGATGTTACCAGCCTTTATCGTCTAGTTTGCCACGGTATCTAGCTTGGAACTCTTCCAACATACCGTCCCTTTACTGAGGGTAAAGACAATGCCTGTGACTGACATTTAGTCGTCTTTATCACTCTGGAACCCTTCCAGTGATTCTCCCCAGGATCGATTGATACCATCTCACTACAACTAGTGAGTATCCTAACATCCAATTAGATCTATCTTATAGATCCAAAGCTTAGGATTTAGTAGGTATCACATTGATCCTATATGGAAAATCATTGTGATAAGCGGAGATTGATCGAGCGTAGCATAGGAAACTCCTTCCCTAGCAAGAGTATGTCATCCACGTACTCTACGAGGATCGTCACCATACTCCCTACTACCTTTTTGTTTATACAAGGTTCATCTACCATTTTTATGATGTCAACTTCTTTGACTAATCCATCAAAACAGATGTTCCAACTCCGCGATGCCTGCTTTATCCTATAAAGCATCTTGCACACGTTTCCGCTGCTCCCACTGTCTACGAGGCCCTCTGGCTGTGTACTTATAGACGCACTCTTCTAGAACATTATTTAGAAAAGTAGTCATGGCACCCAACCACCAGATATCGTAGTTATGGTATGTAGCCGTGGCAAGTAGGATCTGGATGGACTTAAGTATATTCCCTGGAAAAAGGTTTCATCATTTTCCGTGCCTGGTCAATGACGAAAACCTTTAACAAGTCTAGCTTTAAAGTCTCAACTTTTCCATCTACACTAAGTAATCTTCTCAAGATATACTTGCTCCTGATGGGGATTTAACCCTTCAGATATAGCAACCAAAGTCCATACTTTGTTGGTGTATAAGGATTCCATCTCAGATCACTAAGCATCCAGCCATTCTTACAGAGTTCTACCCCCGATGGCCAGCTCGAAACTAGTTGGGTCATCATCTTATGATGCAATCCTCGCTCCCACTGTCATCGAGAAACCGAAGTATCTCTCAGGTGGGTGAGGAACCCTACTAGATCGGTGGAGAGGCTGAGGTTCGTTGGAATCTACTGAATCCTTTGGTTCTACCAAATTGTCTGCTGTAGTTTGTATAGCTGGAACCTTTCCAGTTCTACATTACAGACCTTGCCTCGAGCTTGTCCGGATTTTGCTTTTAGACATAGGCCGGTCAACCCCAAATCTTAACTAGCTTAAGACATGGGCTCTTCCCTTTCCATATCACATATGAAGCGGTAGGCAACTGATTTGATTAGAACCCTATTTAATAGGTATGCAGCTTCTCAAGCGCATAACTCCCAAAAAGGAAATAGGTAACTCAGTAGTACTCATCATAGAGCACACCTTATCATATAGGGTGTGATTGCTCCGCCCCGATATACCATCGTGCTATGGTTTATACGGAGGAGTAATGCTGAGAGAGAATCTCATTTTCTTTTAGAATAGTCCAGGAATGCCATGCACAAGTATTCTCCTCCTGATCTTATCATAGGACATAATACTTATACCCGTATTTTGGTTCTCTACTTCTAACTTATATTCTGTGAATACCTCAAAAGCTTTAGACTTATGTTTCAACAGGAACATATGACTGAATCTTGAGAGATTATCAGAGAATATAATGAAGTATAAAGAACCAGTCCTGGCATGTGTAGACAGGAGACTTTATATACATCATCATGTATCAGTCCCAAGAGTTCATTAACTCTTTCTCTGCTTCCAGTAAACAGAGCTGGTGCCATTATATCTTTGTGACATGACTGGCAAGTTTCACAAGATGTAAATTCAAACTGATTTAAATATGCATCTAAATGTTACTTCAGCTAGTCGGGTCGCATTGATATGACCTAGTCTACAATACCTCAAGAAGAATTTGTTCATTTCTGAACTCTTCCTCTTGTGTGTGTTCAGTATACAAGGAACTGTAGTTTGATTTAGAACGTCAATGCTTTTAGATAACGTGCCTGAACCGATCAACTTTTGATATAGGAAATGTTCAAAACATTATCCAACAATACAAAATTATATCATTTCTTTACTAATAAAGAGACTGATATGATTTTGTATATCAGGTTCGGTATCTAATAGTATTTGTTCAGAATCAATGTATTGGTAATACAGGGTGACAGTGACCAACAGACTTGGCTGCAACACTTGCCCCGTTTTCTGCCTCATGAAACTTATCACCCGTTCTCAGTTTTTCTACCTTTTTGTAGCCCTATGTAACAGATTACATGTCTGGGATCCTGATCCGGTATCAAATACCCAGGATGCAGAGGATACTGAGAAACAGTTCTTTGTAATGAACACACCCGAAGGAGATGCATCATATGCACTTTCTTCGTTTGGGCGGCATAGGAATTCTGGTATTCCCCAATTTCCTGCTTTGTCTTATAACAATTATAAGTTGGAGCGGGACCAACGTTCCCCAGCTCAGTATAACAAGCGGGTTCGATCAATACATTCATTTTATTATCTTGATTAAGGCGTGATATGGTCGCTACCAGGAGAGAGAGAGAAGAAAACACTCTGCGTGCGCTCTTGCAAGATCAGATTGGTTATATATTTTATCTAATCAGGATGGCTCCCACTGTTTTTATCAAATCTTCCTTCAAACCTTAAAAGGAAAGACTAGCCGGGATTAATTACACTCTATAAGTTCGCCAATCTTTCAGCCAGGCCAGTGTCGGTACTTTGAGGGAGGTTCCCCGTGCTTTCGCACGGACCTAATTACAGTAAACCTCGTTTTCCCTGAGGCGTAACCCCGTTGACACCTTTCTAGACGCCTACTTGATCGGCTAATTGTAAAGTGCAAAACTCTCCCAGGAGTAACAATTACTCGCAGTGGGTATCGGGATCCAACTATCATATAGAAGGTATGCAATCTCATTGCAAGTTTCAACACTTGAAACTCCTGATAATGGTTTTTACCCCTAGCACTTATGACCTTAACTAAGGTCAACAAATCATAAGTACTAGTCAAGTTCTACCCGTCATTTCGTGATTAATTAGACCCACCCACATGACCCTTAACTAAGGTCAACAAAGTTACGCGACTGTCTTAACTAATCGCATCATATGCGGTGTAGGAAGACATCACTTAGCTACCGTACACTGTGCCTTGACTATGGTCAACAAACACAGCACGAATACTAAGTACTCTACTTCCTAAAATGAAAGAGGGTTGCGAATGGTTTTTATGAAAACCTTTAACGCTTTGAACTTGATCTCGTTGCGGAATCAAATGGTTTTTAAATGGAATGTTTTTGAGGCTTTTCTAGTTTTGCTAAAGGGGTCACTCCCGTTGAAGGGATCGTCGGCCCTTTCCTCGTCGAATGAGGTGCGGGATATATCATATATATCACTGTGCAAAGCAGAAACTATAGAAGCGATCAAAAGACAAACCGAGGGTTGTAGCATCTGCCAGTTATTTCTAAAGGAGTCACTCCCGGTGAAGGGATCTCGGTCCTTTCCTCATCGAATAAGGTGCAGGATGTTCTACAATGAACACCGCGATGCAAAGCAAGAACTGTAGCTACCTGTTTTTATTTTGAAATTCGATTCCACAACATCAATTAGGTTTATTTTCTTTCATTAATCTCATTAATGAATATCCCATCATTTAAATTACCTAAACATCACAGATAAATATGACGTACACTTATGCCATCCGCATTCGCCTCGATGTCCCCTCGTGCACCGTTAGGTTAGGTAACTAACGGCAGAGCGGGGCAGGGATAGCGCGGGTGTAAAACATAAGTAACGTCTATATAATATATCATATATACTATAATATCTGTCACAGAACATCATATGATCACATCACAGATAAATCACAGCAGAAGAAACATATGAAATATTGGATATACTAGGACGTCCGTGTTTTCAATACGAGCCAGTATAAAACACGGATTCCACGGTCGTGATGAATAGCCAATCCCACACCCCTAGACCCCTACGAGAGCGGCAAGCAACCCTACCAATTCTAGGGTTAGGAGACCCGGACTCGACTCCTTGAGATGGTCTCCCACTGGTCCCTAGAACCCGGTTACTTGTGCTCCCCTCCTTGGGTCTATCCTAATGCGGAAAAGTAAATAATATACAATGGGCGACATCTTCCGCAACCTGGAAGTGCCCCAATAAAAGAATATTACATACAAGTTTGTACATGAATGAAAAGGAAAAACACTCATCTCACATAAAAAAGCCCCGGTTATTCAAACACGACGATCCAATATAACATATCCAGCAACACATAACATCACATGTCATCAACGTAAGTAAATATGCGCATCCCAATTGTCGTTGACATATAGCAACGAAACCAGCGATATCACATATTACACTTACGGTCACAGAAAAGAAAGTGTAAAACTACAACAGTTGGAATCCGCAACCTCCTCAGACATCGCATGCCTGACCAAATGAATTACTTAGACATCGCATGCCTAACAATTATAAACCCCGCATTTTAGTCTCAAAATCGAAAACACTTTTCAATATCAAGTCGGGCAATTCAACAGGATTCCCGACATTCTGATCGAATGCTCGTCGCAAACTTGATTTAACGATCCGGTCATATCGCATATAACCGACTAGTATCCTATGTATCGGCTTATCGAATCAATCCTTGATTCGATAATTAGGTTATATCGCATATAACCAATCGATACATTCATCGCGAGAATGGAATACGGTATCACATACACGAATTATTCTCGGTCCCGCACATATCTCATATGCGCTCCTATTTCGTTTCGCTTGAGCTAGGAAACCTCTGTGTAGGACTCTAAAGACTCGTCAATACGCCGGCAGTAGATGATGATCATATCAAACACCCACAAGCCGCAAGCAGTCTGCTAAACGTAACGGCCACCCGGGTATTGAGCGATCAGAAGATCGATGAGCAAGCCCGCTCACACTCCTGTGAATCCAACCAGTAACACTTACCGTACAGTCCGGTCTGTTCGTCTGATATGTCGCATATCTCGCCTAGGGGTGGTAAACGTCAGACCCCAATAGCTTGATAAGTCATGCCGACGTGAAGTCCATGACATGTGTGAAACTACTGATAACACTTACCAGTAGGTCACTGCAACCCTGGCCAGGGATTTCCTGTTATGGCCAGTCGAGCATAGCGCAACATCAACCACCAATACCGGGAGAGACGAATCCCCTCCTATCGCTCATTGCCTCCATGTGAATCGGGACTGTACCCAAAAACCACCTGTTTGCACGACTCAGTAGAGCCGTGGTAGGGTGGAAATCAAAGCACAGTGGGAGACACACAAGACTCTATGACGATCTTGGGTCAACAGACTAAGCTGTACCAGTGTCACCAGAGAACTGCCATCTGACGTGAGGTATAATACCATCTGGGAGTTCTCGGCGAGTCCGTTCAGTGTACCCAGTCTCCACTGAGCACCCGTATACCATCTCTGATGTCAAACACCAATGGATATGGGATCATCCATCGCCCATCACATGGGTCGAGAAGATATACGCTAGTCTACTCTGGAATATCGATGTCCCGTCTCGATATTCCCACGACTAGGAACAATGAAGGATGTACTCATTGACTACCCAAGCCCCACTAGTATGATCTGCATCATAGTCCTGGAAGTCGGGTACACATCCTAAGGGCTTTATCAACATGTAATCAGAGAGACAGAAAGTATACATGTTAAGATAAAGAGCAACCAGATAGCGTACTATCATGTCGAGCAAGAAAGTCTTACCTATATATGTCCCAGCATCCACTACAATATACATCCAATGTACAGTAATGGCCTCTAGGGCATACATATAACTAACAGCTTGAAGACTGTGAGCTTGAAAATTTTTCCTTTGAATCTGACACAGTTCTCACAGACGATAACACTTACGAGTGTTTCACTTTTTCGGACGATGTTGATGACTCACCGCCCGAGTTTGAGTCCTTTACATTTTCAGATGAGTTAGTTGAACCATCAGACTCGGTTGCTTACAGTCGTTTCGAACCATTGATGGAATCTTTCCAGTTCGAGATAGTTACTACGGTGAGAATGAGACTATCCCTAATTCACTCCATTTCGTCCTTCCTATCGTTCCGACCGTACAAGAGACCGTTACGCTTTCATCTCCTATACCAAGTTCGGCGTACCCATGCTTTCTTGCGAATCTTGAGGGATTTGACCCCATTTCTCGACGGGTTGATAGGTTAGCATAATCGCTTTTAACACATCGGTCATCACAAATTGCGCTAATTTATTCACTCGATTTACACTCTCAAGATCGTACTCCACTTCTTTCTCTTTTCCGCCATTCTTCTCCCCCACCGAGACCATATCCCGTTTCTACCTCCACACGGTCTCGTGTGCTTCTCATCTTTTTTCTTTACACCCTATTCTTTCACCAACTTGACCATTACCCCGATAAGATTTTTGAATGGTTGGTGCTAACCTTTGGCTTATGTAAGGCCAAGCTTAAGTTTGGGGGGAACCTTGTTGTATATATGTATATATATTTTTGTTTTCTTTTTCTATAAAAAAAATTTAAAAAAATTCAAAACATTAAAAAATATTTTTAAAAAATTTATAAATAAATAAACAGGGGAGTGCTGGCATTTTGACCCTCTTGGTTTAGCATGACAGTGAGGACACTGTCAAGTTTAAGTATGGGGGTATGCTGGGTACATTCTCATCCTTCGCATTCATATGTACATATTTTTGCATTTGCATACTTATTTGAAATCCCATAAAAATTGAAAATTTTCAAAAAATTATAAAACATATTGTATTCAATTTTGGCAATATTTGATTTGAGTTTGACAAATAGGTCAACTGGCTAGGAACAACTAGATCTTAGACTTAGTAAATTAAAAAACCTAAAAATAACCTTCCTTAAAGTTTAGCGGTAGAAATTATATGTCTTTGTAATTTATTTAGAAATAGGTAAATTTTGAGTTAACTTTTTGGGCTAAGTCGAAATGAAGGAAAAATATTGATATTCTTATTAGAGTATAACTTTGAAAAATAATTCCTAGCTTAAGTCTAGATTCTGAAAATGTATACCCTACAATTTGCACAATCACGCATCTTGAAACTTGGAATAGTAGAGGAGACCTTGAAATGCTCTTGTCTAAAGTCCTTAGTACGAAGAAGAGAAATAAAAAATACAAGTGTGAATAAAGAATAAAAAAAATGAACACTGGTCTTTGTGATTACTTAAGGCTGCAAAAATAGAAAAAATATTTAGCGAGGGTGCCTCATCACCTAGTGCCTTAGACCAACTGGTTTGGGAGTCACTGCTAAAAGCCTTGGGTGTTGCAAGACTAGGAATTACGCTTTAAAGTGCAAACATATCTTGTAATCGGTTGTTGGTACCTCAAGAAGTATTAACAGTCGCATGAAGGAGGTGAAAGCAAAATTCATTAAGAATTCACCAGTTAATTAGTGCTTTGGACAACGGACAAGGGTATGATAGCTTGATTTGAATTTCCAAGTGTAGGGGTGATCTATACACACACGTAGGGGTATGTGATTGGAGTTTAGATAAGAGAGAGGAATGAAGAATAGAACTTGTCTCTTTAATAGAGTGATAAAAATTCCTAAGTGGAGATGGAACCTTAGAAGGAAAACTTAAGAGATGCCGAAAGATAAATAAGTCTATAGAACATTTATAATCTTAAGTTAGATGATGAGGAAGTGTGAAGAATATGGGTGGATAATTTACGAGTCGACGATAATAGAATTCCTTGTTAGAAAACCTAATTGGAGAATTAAAGTCGAAAAGCCTAATTGATAGGATTTTGTGGGTAGTATCCGCTGAAAACCCTCAGGAGACAACACTCCTCCTACTAGGGACACCTAGAGGTTTAACGGCTTGTTGCACGAGCTCAGTGCAATCGCGTTTCCCTGCGAAAGTGCGGTTAGGTTTTTGTAGAGAATAAAAAATAAGTTTGCTCGAGGACGAGCAAAAGATAAGTTTGGGGGTATTTGTTCACACCATAATATTGTATTATTATATTCCCCATTCTTATTCGTTTTATAAATAAACAGGTGCTTTTGACGCATGTCTGCTACATATTACAGGTTACAGGTTCTTAGAGCAAAAACAGTGAAAAAGACAAAAGACGATACAAAAGAGGGACTTTTGACCAACAAATAAAAGGATCTTAGTCAAGCCTAGATGAAGAACAGTTCACAATGTACAAGGCAACGCAAGGTCCAAGATGTCAAAGCGAACGGTTAAAAGACCACTATAAGTTTTCACTGAAAGATCTGGAGAAGACCTAGAATCCAAATGGAGAAAAGAACCAAAGAATCAGAAAGCCCAAAAAGCCCAAAGTCAGCACAGGAAGTTTCAGGAAATGAATCCTCAAAAGGGCCGCGGAACCGCGGCCCTAGCCCTCCCCATGCCGCGGTTCCGCGGCCGTATTAAGCCCGGAGAAAAATATTTTTTACCATAATACAGTGGCGTTGCGCGGAGCGTTGAATAGGTCTTTTTCTTAGGGGGTATTTTTGTAAAAGCAGATATGCGAATCAATTGTAACCTAGGGTTTCCTATCCTCTATAAATAGGAACTCTAAATCATTGTAAAGGCTATGCCTCTCTTCATTAATAAATTTTAGAATTCTTTTGGAGAACATCGGTGCCTCTTTTCATTTCATGAATTCAGATCTGACAACCCTGTGTTGATGTTTGGAGAGAGCCATCTGTAAGTAGTTTTATTTAATTGCTCTAGTTTAGATTTTAATTCCTTACCTTAAATATTAGCTTTGGGGAGGGCTTTTGAGAGATGAGATCTCTCATCCCTTTCTTACCCATCACATACAATCAATAGGACTCCATGCATACACGCACACACCGCGCCCTACCGCACCCTATCCCTCGAGGTAGCGGTGATACCGTAGTGTAAAGGCCCGGTTGCGCGTGTTTTCCATGGAGGTTAGGGTAAGGATCTCTAAAGGAAGGACAAGAACCTAGAGGAAGGAACACCTTCCCGAATGGATCTAATCCCCTTTATTGATAATTACCATAACTCCTCATAGATCCTAATTTGGGTATAGAAAGCGTTGAGATTTATTTACATTTCCAAACCATTCCTAAACCTAACCCTAGCAAGATTTAGATCTAGATAATTTTAGTATAACTTAATTTGTTAGTTTTTATATTTAATAATCAGTCCGAACACCCTTCGGAATTAACTCGTTTGAGTGATTAGGAGATTCACAACATCCCTGTGGACCGACCCGTACTCACCGGCTAGCTGCAAAGCGACGCCGTTCTTGATTGTGTTAGTTGTATGTATGCCCTAGAGGCCAGTATTGTACAGATGATGTATATTATATTGGATGCTTGGACATATATAGAGATGACTTTCTTGCTCGATATGATAGTATGCTATCTGGTTACTCTTTATCTTAACATGTACACTTGTCTCTTTAAACTGTCTTATAGTTACATGTTGATAAAGCCCTTAGGATGTGTACTTGACTACCTGGACTATGATGCAGATCATACTAGTGGGGATATGGTAGTCCATAAGTACATCCTTCAAGGTCCCTAGTCGTGGGTGTATCGAGACGGGGCATCGATATACCAGTGTAGACTAGCGTATACGCTTCTCGACCCATGAGATGGGCGATGGATGATCCCATATCCATTGGTGTTTGACATCAGAGATGGTATGCGGGTGCTCAGTGGAGACTGGGTACACTGGACGGACTCGCCGAGAACTCCCAGATGGTATTATACCTCACGTCAGATGGCAGTTCTCAGGTGACACTTGTGCAGGTTAGTCTGTAGACCCGAGATCGTCATAGAGTCTTGTGTGATTCCCACTGTGCTTTGATCTCCACTTTACCACGTCCATGAGGGCGTGCAAAACGGTGGTCTTTGGGTACAGTCCCGAGTCACATGGAGGCAATGAGCGATAGGAAGGGTTTCGTCTCTCCCGGTATTGGGGGTTGATGTTGCGCTGTGCTCGATTGGCCGTAACAGGGAAGTCCCTGGCCAGGGCTGATCAGAGATTTGCTGGTAAGTGTTACCAGTAGTTTCTCGACCCGTTATGAGCCTCACATCGGCACGACTTATCGGTTATTGGGGTCTGACGTTTACCACCCCTAGACTTGATATGCGACATATCAGACGAACAGACCGGACTGTACGGTAAGTGTTACTGGTTGGATTCACAGGAGTGTGAGCGGGCTAGCTCGTCGATCTTCTGATCACTCAATACCCGGATGGCCGTTACGTTTAGCAGACCGCTTGCGGCTTGTGGGTGCTTGATATGATCATCATATGCTACCGGCGTATTGACGAGTCTTTAGAGTCCTACACAGAGGTTTCCTGGCTCAAGCGAAACGAAATAGGAGCGCATATGAGATATGTGCGGGAGCGATAATAATGCGTGTATGTGATACCGCATTTCATTCTCGCGATAAATGTTTCGACATGGTTATATTCGATATGACCTAGTTATCGAATCATTGATTCGATAAATCGATACATTGAATACTAGTCGGTTATGTGCGACATGACCGGATCATTGAATCAAATGTTGATTTAATGATTTAATGTATAATTATATATTTGATATATTACTTTGCATTAACTAGTATTGGTTCACATTATATGGATTTTCTCACTTGATGTGCAAGTTGTATATGTGATATACTTTTGTGCACATATTTGTATCATGTTTGATGATACTTGATCATTTGGTTAAGTGTGAAGAATTAAACCATGGTTAAATGATAATTAGGGTTTTGCCTTATCATTTATTTATTCATTTCTTTATTTATTTCATTGGATAAATGAAAATAAAATGGTTTGTTTTTGTCATGAAGCTTGTTGAAGCTTCATGAAGCTTTGACCAAGGAGACCATTTTGTCTTCATGCTTAACCCTAACCCATCCACTTACCATGGTCTATTCTCTACACTTAACCCTAGTTAGAATATGATAAGTATGGTTTTCTTTTTCATTTTAATATATACTTGTCATATTCTTTTCTTCTTCTTGACCTTCTTCTTCAAGAAAGAAACCTTGATGCCATCAATGGCAACTTGATTTCTAAAGTGAGAAATCCAATTCTAAAGTGAACCCACCTCCTATTTCTTCACCCTCTACCTCGTGCCAAGTTGTTTTGGGTGTTTTCTTCACAAGTTTCACAACTTGGTGAAGTTGGAGCTTGAACTTGTGCAACCTCGACGTAGATCATCTTCGGCACGAAGCCGACGACTTTGCCCGCTCGTTTTCCCGATGAATCCGACGATTGAGTCTAGGATTCGAGATGGACAGCGAGAGGACACCTACGTGGAGCTAAGGAAGTGGATAACCGGATCTACAAAGGTTGTAGCCTCTCTACTTTAGTTAATTTGTTAACTAGAATCGTTTTTCGCCTAGAATTCTAGTCTAAGATCCGTATTAGGGTTTCTCGGCACCCATAAATTTTTATATTGGCATGGTTGATGCCTTGTGAGACCTCTATAGGGTGCCTAGGAACCCTTCACTGGTATCAGAGCCTAGCTAGAGCCTTAGGAGAAGTCTAGACAGAGTTTGAAGTCCGATCGAACCCGAAACCGCATTTTTCCACGCTCTCTGGACTTTTTCTGAAAACGTGGATTTTTCCAGATTAAAAAATCTTAAAAAATTCAGCAGAGAATTCTACGAATTACGGTGCAAAAATTACCCAAAGATGCCTCTAACGTGCGGCGGAACCGCGGCATAAGAAGGCTTATGCGCCGGTTCCGCGGCCGTATTGTCAGATTGCCACATAATGTTTGCACAGTAATTCCTCATTTCTGGTGTTGAATTTTATGGGATTTTTTAATATTTATTCAAGAGTTGAATTTTCTAGGGTTGCTTTGGGGATTCGGTGTTTCGATCGGAGTATCAGATTTTGTCTATGTGATTTTCCGGATAATTTTTAGAATATGTTAAAAAGTTCGACCGGATATAAATACCCAATTTTTCCCCTGTCGGGAAATTTTCAACTGTTGGATTTTTCCGTAGTTTAACGACGTTCTAAGTAGTGCAAGTAACGCGATGGACCCTCTAGAAGACAACAAACCTTAACTCGATTATGTGACCGTCTTGAACTGCCCTTTGAACATTCGGGTTTGGGGCAGTACGGCGTGCCACATGTGAGGCGTTGGCTTGACCCTTCTACGGCTGGACCGTTGGTACTGAGGCACGAACTGAATGTTGTTAGACTTATTTCATGTGTTGAGCTGTATCGGGAAAACTTGGGTATTCGACTGTTCGATCGGAAAGTTTAACATTTTCTGTTTATCTGGAATGTGATACAATAATTGGAATTCACAAACAGTTATGAGATAACTGAATGAATGTTATAAATCTAGCAGTTTAGTCCCACATGATATTGAAAAGAGTTTTCGATAATGAGACTAAAATGCGGGATTTATATCTGTTAGGCATGTGATGTCTAAGTATTTCATTTGATTAGGCAAGTGATGTCTAAAGAGGTTGCGGATTCCAACTGTTGTAGTTTTACACTTTCTTTTCTGTGACCGTAAGTGTAGTATGTTCATATCGCCGGTTTCGTTGCTATACGTCAACGACAATTGGGGTATGCATACTTACTTACGTTGATGACATGTGATGTTATGTGTTGCTGGATATGTTATATTGGATCGTCGTGTTTGAATAGCCGGGGGTTTTTATGTGAGATGAGTGTTTTTCATTTTCATTCATGTAAAAACTTGTATGTAATATTCTTTTATTTGGGGCACTTCCAGGTTGCGGAAGTTGTCACCTTTTGTATATTGTTTACTTTTCCGCATTAGGATAGACCCAAGGAGAGGAGCACAAGTAACCGGGTTCTGGGGTCCAGTGGGAGACCAACTCGAGGAGTCGAGTCCGGGTCTCCTAACCCTAGAATTGGCAGGGTTGCTTGCCGCTCTCGTAGGGGTCTAGGGGTGTGGGATTGGCTATTCATCACGACCGTGGAATCCGTGTTTTATACTGGCTCGTATTGAAAACACGGACGTCCTAGTATATCCAATGTTTCATATATTTCTTCTGCTGCGATATCTGTGATGCGATCATGTGATGTTCTGTGATGGATATAGAATATAGTATATATGATATATTATATAGACGTTACTTATGTTTTACAGCCGCACTAGCCCTGCCCTGCTCTGTCGTTAGTTACCTAACCTAACGGTGCACGAGGGGACATCGAGGCGAATGCGGATGGCATAAGTGTACGTCGTATTTATCTGTGATGTTTAGGTATTTAAATGATGGGACTTCATTAATGTGATTAATGAAAGAAAAGAAACCTAAGATGTTGTAGAATCAAATTTCAAAATAAAACAGGTAGCTACAGTTCTTGCTTTGCATAGTGGTATATATGATATACCCTGCACCTTATTCGATGAGGAAAGGACCGAGATCCCTTCACCGGGAGTGACTCCTTTAGCAATAACTGGCAGATGCTGCGCACTCGGTTTGCTTTTGATTGCTTTTGACTTTTGCTTTGCATAGCGATATATATGATATATCCCGCACCTCATTCGACGAGGAAAGGGCCGACGATCCCTTCACCGGGAGTGACCCCTTTAGCAAAACTAGAAAAGCCTCAAAATCACTCCATTTCAAAACTTCATTTGATTCTACAACGATATCAAGTTCATTACGCAATAGGTTTTCATAAAAAAAACCTGACGTAGCCCTCCGTCATTTCAGATAAATCCTACTTAGTATTCGTGCTACGTTTGTTGACCTCCGTCAAGGCGTAGTGTGCGGTAGCTAACTAGCATTTATCTGCTTATGCATATGATGCAGATTGGATTAGGGTAGTCGTACGACCTTGTTGACCTCCGTCAAAGGTCGTGCGGGTGGGTTTGATTCAATCAAGAAATGACGGGTTGAACTTGACTTGCACCCTGTGGTTTGTTGACCTCCGTCAAGGTCATAGGATGCTTGGGGCAAAATATTATCGGGAATTTCAAGTGTTGAAATTTGCAATGAGATTGCATACCTTCTATGAGATAGTTGGATCCCGTTACCCACTGCGAGTAAGAGTTACTCCTGGGAGAGTTTTACACATTGCAATTAGCTGATCAAGTAGGTGTCTAGAAAGGTGTCAACGGGGTTACGCCTCTGGGAAAACGAGGTTTACATTAATTAGGTTCGTGCGAAAGAACGGGGGACCTCCCTCAAAGTACCGACACTGGCCTGGCTGAAAGATTGGCGAACTTGTAGTGTGTAATTAATCCTGGCTAGTCTTTCCTTTTAGGGTTTGAAGGAAGATTTGATAAAAAGTAGTGGGAGCCATCCTGATTAGATAAGATAATAACCAATCTGATCTTGCACGAGCATACGCTAAAGTGTTTTCTTCTCTCTCTCTCCAGGTAGCGACCATTTCATGCCCTAATAAAGATAATAATATGGATGTATTGACCGAACCTGCATGTTATACTGTGCTGGGGAACGTTGGTTCCGTTCTTTCTTATAAGAGTTATAGGAATGAACAGGAAATAGGGGAATACCAGGATTCCCATGCCACCCGAATGAAGAAAGTACATGATGATGCATTTTCTTCGGGTGTGTTCGTTACTGAGAACTGTTTCTCCATTTGCTCTACGTCCTGGGTATTGGATACCGGGTCAGGATCCCATATATGTAATCAGTTACATGGGCTTAGGAAAGGTAGAGAACTTGGAGAAGGTGATAAAGACATAAGAGTTGGAAATGGTGCAATTGTTGCAGCTAAGACTGTCGGGGAATATCACCTTGTATTACCAACTGGTAATACATTGGTTCTGAACGAATGCTATTACATGCCGAACCTGATATGCAACATTATATCGGTTTCTTTGTTGAGTAAAGAGGGATATAATTTTTTATTACAGGACAATGTTATGAACATTTGCCGTAACCAAAAGTTGGTTGGATCAGGCACGTTGTGCAATGGCATTTATGTTCTAAATCAATCAACAGTTCTGAGCATAACAAACACACACAAGAGGAAGAGTTCAGAACTGAACGAATCCTTCTTGTGGCATTGTAGACTGGGTCACATCAATGCGACACGATTAGCTAAGTTGCATAAAGATGGATATTTAAATCCGTTTGAATTTTCATCTTATGACACTTGCCAGTCATGTCTCAAAGGCAAGATGACCAAAACTCCGTTTACGGGACACGGAGAAAGAGTTACCGAACTCTTGGGACTGATACATAATGATGTATGCGGTCCCATGTCTACACGTGCCAGGGATGGTTCTTCGTACTTCATTACATTCACTGACGATCTCTCTAGATTCGGATATGTGTTCCTGATGAAACACAAATCAGAAGCTTTTGAGAAATTTAGAGAATATAAACATGAAGTTGAGAACCAAACCGGAAAAAGTATTAAAATCCTACGATCTGATCGAGTAGGAGAATATTGAGCATTGAATTCCTGGACTTCCTAAAAGAGAATGGGATTCTCTCTCAGCTAACTCCTCCATATACACCACAGCACAACGGTGTATCGGAGCGGAGAAACCGCACCCTATTAGATATGGTGCGCTCTATGATGAGTGTAGCTGAGTTACCTGTTTCCTTCTGGGGATATGCACTGGAAACAGCAGCATACCTACTGAACAGGGTTCCCACCAAATCTGTGCCTACCACACCATATGAGATATGGGAAGGGAAGAGACCATATCTTAATTTTATAAAGATATGGGGTTGCCCGGCCTATGTCAAAAGACAAAAACCGGACAAACTCGAGGCAAGATCTGTTTTGTGTAAATTTGTTGGATATCCCAAACATTCGCGAGGGTATATCTTCTACCACAGTGAGGAACAAAGAGTATTTGTTGCTCAACATGCCACCTTTTTAGAAAAGGAATTTCTTGCAAAAGAAATTAGTGGCTCTGAGGTAGAACTGGAAGAAGTTCCAGCTGAACAAAACACAACAGAAGATTTAGTGGAACCAGAGCATTCAGTAGCTTCCGACGAACCTCAGCCTCTCCGCCGATCTAGTAGGGTTCCTCGCCCACCCGAGAGATACTACGGTTTTCTCATGGATGGTGGAAGCGAGGATTGCATCATGGAGGATGATGACCCAACTAGCTTCGAGCAGGCCATCACGAGTGGTGACTCCGTGAAATGGCTGGATGCAATGCGGTCCGAGATGGAATCCATGTACACCAACAAAGTATGGACTTTGGAAGTTGCTCCTGAAGGGGTAAAACCCATTGGGAGCAAGTGGATCTTCAAGAAGAAACTGTGTAGATGGGAAAGTGGAGACTTTCAAAGCTAGACTTATAGCAAAGGGTTTTCGTCAAAGACCAGGTGTGGACTATGACGAAACCTTTTCTCCAATGGCTATGCTTAAATCCATCCGGATCATGCTTGCCATTGCTGCCTTTCATGACTACGAAATCTGGCAAATGGATGTTAAGACCGCCTTTCTAAATGGTGATTTAGAAGAGTGCGTGTACATGACTTAGCCAGAGGGCTTCGTAGACAGTGGGAGCGGCGGGAAGGTGTGCAAGCTGCTTAAATCCATTTATGGATTAAAGCAAGTATCGCGGAGTTGGAACATCTGCTTTGATGTCGTTATCAAAGAGTTTGATTTCGTCAAAAATCCAGATGAACCTTGTATCTACAAGAAGGTGGCAGAGAGTAAGGTTGTCTTCCTCGTATTGTACGTGGACGACATACTCTTGATAGGAAATGATATTCCTATGCTGCAAGAGGTCAAGCTCTTCTTATCACAAAGATTCTCAATAAAAGATCTTGGTGATGCCTCCAGCATATTGGGAATTAGGATCTATAGAGATAGATCCAAACGGATTTTGGGATTGTCCCAATCCAGGTACATTGACACCATACTAAAGAGGTTTAGTATGGAAGAGTCCAAGCGTGGGAACTTGCCCACGATCTCTGGAGTCACCCTCTCCAAAGAGATGTCTCCCAAGACTGATTTGGAGAGAGCTCACATGCAAGGGATACCCTATGCTTCGGCAGTAGGCTCTATCATGTATGCGATGCTATGTACCAGACCCGATGTAGCATACTCACTAAGTGTAGTGAGCAGGTATCAAGCTGATCCTGGAGAGAGTCACTGGACAGCTGTGAAGAGCATTCTCAAGTACTTACGAAGGACTAGAGATATGTTCTTGGTGTATGGTAACGGACAGCTCCAAGTGGAGTCCTTTACCGATTCGAGCTTCCAGAGTGATAAGGACGACTCTAAGTCGCAGTCGGGCTTTGTCTTTACCCTTTACGGAGGGGCGGTTAGCTGGAAGAGTTCCAAGCAGGAAACCGTGGCAGACTCGACGATGGAGGCTGAATACATCGCTGCCAACGATGCTGCCAAAGAGGCTGTCTGGATCAAGAAGTTCATTACTGAACTTGGAGTGGTTCCATCCATTGAGCATCCAATACCTTTGTATTGCGATAACAATGGAGCGGTGGCTTTGGCCAAGGAACCCAGGTACCATCAGCTGTCCAGGCATATTCTGAGGCGGTATCACCTGATCCGGGAGATAGTTGATCGCCGGGAGATCGAGGTCAGGAGGGTTGACACGAAGAACAACACGGCGGACCCACTCACGAAGGCCATACCCCAGATACAGTTTGAGAGACTCTTCGGGATGCTCGGTATGCGATACTACAGCAGCTGGCCCTAGTGCAAATGGGAGATTGTTAGTTGTATGTATGTGCTAGAGGCCAGTATTGTACAGATGATGTATATTATATTGGATGCTTGGACATATATAGAGATGACTTTCTTGCTCGATATGATAGTATGCTATCTGGTTACTCTTTATCTTAACATGTACACTTGTCTCTTTAAACTGTCTTATAGTTACATGTTGATAAAGCCCTTAGGATGTGTACTTGACTACCTGGACTATGATGCAGATCATACTAGTGGGGACATGGTAGTCCATAAGTACATCCTTCAAGGTCCCTAGTCGTGGGTGTATCGAGACGGGGCATCGATATACCAGTGTAGACTAGCGTATACGCTTCTCGACCCATGAGATGGGCGATGGATGATCCCATATCCATTGGTGTTTGACATCAGAGATGGTATGCGGGTGCTCAGTGGAGACTGGGTACACTGGACGGACTCGTCGAGAACTCCCAGATGGTATTATACCTCACGTCAGATGGCAGTTCTCAGGTGACACTTGTGCAGGTTAGTCTGTAGACCCGAGATCGTCATAGAGTCTTGTGTGATTCCCACTGTGCTTTGATCTCCACCTTACCACGTCCATGAGGGCGTGCAAAACGGTGGTCTTTGGGTACAGTCCCGAGTCACATGGAGGCAATGAGCGATAGGAGGGGTTTCGTCTCTCCCGGTATTGGGGGTTGATGTTGCGCTGTGCTCGATTGGCCGTAACAGGGAAGTCCCTGGCCAGGGCTGATCAGAGATTTGCTGGTAAGTGTTACCTGTAGTTTCTCGACCCGTTATGAGCCTCACATCGGCACGACTTATCGGTTATTGGGGTCTGACGTTTACCACCCCTAGACTTGATATGCGACATATCAGACGAACATACCGGACTGTACGGTAAGTGTTACTGGTTGGATTCACAGGAGTGTGAGAGGGCTAGCTCGTCGATCTTCTGATCGCTCAATACCCGGATGGCCGTTACGTTTAGCAGACCGCTTGCGGCTTGTGGGTGCTTGATATGATCATCATCTGCTACCGGCGTATTGACGAGTCTTTAGAGTCCTACACAGAGGTTTCCTGGCTCAAGCGAAACGAAATAGGAGCGCATATGAGATATGTGCGGGAGCGAGAATAATGCGTGTATGTGATACCGCATTTCATTCTCGCGATAAATGTTTCGACATGGTTATATTCGATATGACCTAGTTATCGAATCATTGATTCGATAAATCGATACATTGAATACTAGTCGGTTATGTGCGACATGACCGGATCATTGAATCAAATGTTGATTTAATGATTTAATGTATAATTATATATTTGATATATTACTTTGCATTAACTAGTATTGGTTCACATTATATGGATTTTCTCACTTGATGTGCAAGTTGTATATGTGATATACTTTTGTGCACATATTTGTATCATGTTTGATGATACTTGATCATTTGGTTAAGTGTGAAGAATTAAAATGGTTAAATGATAATTAGGGTTTTGCCTTATCATTTATTTATTCATTTCTTTATTTATTTCATTGGATAAATGAAAATAAAATGGTTTGTTTTTGTCATGAAGCTTGTTGAAGCTTCATGAAGCTTTGACCAAGGAGACCATTTTGTCTTCATGCTTAACCCTAACCCATCCACTTACCATGGTCTATTCTCTACACTTAACCCTAGTTAGAATATGATAAGTATGGTTTTCTTTTTCATTTTAATATATACTTGTCATATTCTTTTCTTCTTCTTGACCTTCTTCTTCAAGAAAGAAACCTTGATGCCATCAATGGCAACTTGATTTCTAAAGTGAGAAATCCAATTCTAAAGTGAACCCACCTCCTATTTCTTCACCCTCTACCTCTTGCCAAGTTGTTTTGGGTGTTTTCTTCACAAGTTTCACAACTTGGTGAAGTTGGAGCTTGAACTTGTGCAACCTCGACGTAGATCATCTTCGGCACGAAGCCGACGACTTTGCCCGCTCGTTTTCCCGATGAAGCCGACGATTGAGTCTAGGATTCGAGATGGACAGCGAGAGGACACCTACGTGGAGCTAAGGAAGTGGATAACCGGATCTACAAAGGTTGTAGCCTCTCTCCTTTAGTTAATTTGTTAACTAGAATCGTTTTTCGCCTAGAATTCTAGTCTAAGATCCGTATTAGGGTTTCTCGGCACCCATAAATTTTTATATTGGCATGGTTTATGCCTTGTGAGACCTCTATAGGGTGCCTAGGAACCCTTCAGATTACGGTAATAGATAGTTTTTGAGACCAATCAGAAGTCAGACGTGACCTTAGATTCTTGGCAAGTAGGATCCTATTAAAGATTCTAGGCTGGAGCAGACCGATTTAGAAAGACTTAACCAGAGAATGAATGCCTTAGAGAGAATTCGTAGGTTTCAGGTACACACACGCACACACATACATTTGACTTGGTGTATATGTATATGTGTGTATGTGTGTGTGTGTGTGTGTGTATACATATAACATATACAAATGATATGCGGAAGTTATATGATATCTGGGAAGGAGTCAGTATGATTGGGCGTGATGCCGTAAATTAAAGATATACGATCGAGTATGATATGAGATGTACTATGATATTAGCGGATCGTTAGGAAATGAGAAAATGGATAGTTATACCTAAACAATGATAGGTGATGATGACATCGAAATATACGAGACTCGAATAGATCCCGGACTGTAATATGTGAATTAATCACGATAAGATATATGTGTGACTCGATCACGATATGATATATGTGACATGATATTTCTGAGGACCATTTGACGATGTATATTTACATAGACAATGATATGTGTTGATGATATTGGGATGCATGCGATTATAGCACAGTACCCTTGATCATGATATTGTCTGATGATGATATTATACGAATAATGATGTACATAGGTGATACTTGACCCGTACCCCGATTTTGGGATGCCGTATGATGGATTTTATCGTACGAGGCATAGATGTGATGATTGATCCGCACTCTTGATTCGAGAAAGTCGTACTACGTTCGTGATTCTATTGAGGCTGGATCGCCGACTATTAGAGATATGAACTCAGACCTTAGGTGGATTCTTATTTTCTTTCGACTAGTTTGTTTAGTTTAGTTCCTTAGTAGGTTAGATAGATACTAGTTTAGGCTTGAGCCATATAGTTGTAGTTAGATATGTACATTCCAAATGAGTGGTTAATACATATTCATCTTTGCATTCAGATTGTAATCATCAAGTTGCATGTTCATACATATGTTTCTTTAGTCAGTATGAAACTCAGCCTGTTAGGACACCAGCACCAATACCGATGATACGCATATTCCACATACACTTATTTGCCGGCTCACACACATCATCATCGGTAATTGCTATGTCACGTACAATATAGAACATATTATTTTTTATTGATAGAATTAGCTAAAGGCTAGATCAATATAATGTTGTGATTACTCTCAGATGTTAGTCTAGATATTGCATTTATTACTTAGACATTTCATGCATTCATGTTATCATGCAGTATTTGTAAGTCCATGTCACTCACCCCACGAACTTGCGGGGAGGCGGAATATATGAAAAACGATTATCAAAGCTTCGCAACACGGACTTGAGCGCATGAATCGTTTCTAAACCATTGCTAACTAACAACAAGAGGTTAAACTACACGGATACGAAGTTATACCTCACGATACTAGTCCTTCGGGTCTTCATCGCGGTCCTCCACTCCTCGTAGGCTCCTTGGAACATCGGCACCTCAACGGCCTCCTCGAATCAAAGACGATCCACCTGAAAGCTCCTACGCCAAGCTTAATCTCAAACTTGAGATAACTAGGTTGCTTAAAGTGCTAATCTAAGCTATCTAGGGGATATAGAGTGAGGTTATGGATGTATTAGTCTAGCTAGCCTTTGATCTCAACACATGAGAGGCTAGGGTTAGGGTTTGAAGAGAGAGTGAGCTTGAGGAGAGAGAAGGTGAAGATGATAATGAAATGAATAATGAACTCATATGAATATATCAACCATAACAATTAATCAAATAAATAATATAAATGATTTATCATCATGGTTAGATTCATTCACCTAGTATGATTCATCATATGACTCATTAACTCATTAATGAATCATTTAATGCAAAGGATGAATCACACAAATGGGTCATTAAGCAATTATTGCTCATGCCACCTTAACCCCTTAGTCACCACTCTTCTAGAAGCTTCCCGACAAATTACGAGAACGCCCCTCCAATCCGTGAAAATACGGAAAAACTTTAGACTGTATAAATCCAATAACCCGATACTAGAATCTGGCTTAAACCAAAGCCGACTAGTAAAAACTGTCCGAAAAGTCGTACGTGCGTAAACACACGTATGCGTCCGAACCCTTGTCGTAAAACCATACGACCTCTATATCGTTTCTCCTGGAGAAGGGAAACTCTCTGTGTGGGACTCTAAAGACTCGACACTACGCTGGGAGTGGGTTTAACCACAGACCGCAAGCGGCACTTGTTAGTTGTATGTATGCCCTAGAGGCCAGTATTGTACAGATGATGTATATTATATTGGATGCTTGGACATATATAGAGATGACTTTCTTGCTCGATATGATAGTATGCTATCTGGTTACTCTTTATCTTAACATGTATACTAGTCTCTTTAAATTGTCTTATAGTTACATGTTGGTAAAGCCCTTAGGATGTGTACTTGACTACCTGGACTATGATGCAGATCATACTAGTGGGGACATGGTAGTCCATAAGTACATCCTTCAAGGTCCCTAGTCGTAGGTGTATCGAGATAGGGCATCGATATACCAGTATAGACTAGTGTATACGCTTCTCGACCCATGAGATGGGCAATGGATGATCCCATATCCATTGGTGTTTGACATCAAAGATGGTATACGGGTGCTCAGTGGAGACTGGGTACACTGGACGGACTCGCCGAGAACTCCCAGATGGTATTATACCTCACGTCAGATGGCAGTTCTCAGGTGACACTTGTACAGGTTAGTCTATAGACCCGAGATCGTCATAGAGTCTTATGTGATTCCCACTGTGCTTTGATCTCCACCTTACCACGTCCATGAGGGCGTGCAAAACGGTGGTTTTTGGGTACAGTCCCGAGTCACATGGAGGCAATGAGCGATAGGAGGGGTTTCGTCTCTCCCGGTATTGGTGGTTGATGTTGTACTGTGCTCGATTGGCCGTAACAGGGAAGTCCCTGGCCAGGGCTGTTTCAGAGATTTGCTGGTAAGTGTTACCAGTAGTTTCTCGACCCGTTATGAGCCTCACATCGGCACGACTTATCGGTTATTGGGGTCTGACGTTTACCACCCCTAGACTTGATATGCGATATATCAGACGAGGAGACCGGAATGTACGGGAAGTGTTGCCGATCGGCTCGACGGGAGTTGTAGTTGGTTCGCTTGTTCTCTTCTGATCGCTCAATACCCGGGTGGCCGTTACGTTTAGCTGACCGCTTGCGGCTTGGGGGTGCTTGAT
Organism: Agapanthus africanus; assembly: GCA_030015575.1. NCBI lineage: Eukaryota > Viridiplantae > Streptophyta > Magnoliopsida > Asparagales > Amaryllidaceae > Agapanthus > Agapanthus africanus. The sequence continues at coordinate 287,037,391 of JASDDO010000029.1, forward strand.
ATGATCATCACCCACTGCCGGCGTATTAACGAGTCTCAGAGTCCCATAATGGAGTTTCCTAGTCCAGGCGAAACGTTGTGGTGCGCGTATGCGATATGCGTAAGGACCCGATTAAAATGCGCGTATAGGATACCGTATATTGATCGGGCGGCTTGCTTTTGGTAGGGGTCATATGTGATATGGCCGGATTGATAAATCAAGTGTTGATTTATCATTTAACCATTAGCTTCTCACTTGAAATCCTTTCTTGAGTTAGTTGGATGTATGCATGCATGTATGCCTTCTTTTTGATTCATGCACATATGGATGTACATATACACATACATACATACATACATACATCTTTCATGGTTGATTATACAAGGAAATGGTGGCAATATAAGACTCACACCATGGGTTTTTATATGGAATATTATTGTATTTAAGCTAAAAACAAAAGGAAAAAGAAATGGGTTTGTTTTGGATTGTTTCTACACTTTTCTTGACCTAACCTCACTCACCCACCATTTAACCATGGTTTACTCTTCCTTTTAGTTTTTAACTCAAGTACAATAATGATTCAACCATGGTTTGAGATGAGAGATAGAAAATATATATTGATATATTTTTTCTATTTTCAAAAAGAGTTGAACTTATCATCTTCTAAAAAGCCATCATCTTCATCAACCTCTCTCATTTTGCTCTCTACTTCTTTGTAGTGAGCAATATACTCATCAAGATTGGATTTTGAAGTGAGAAAGAGAACCACAACACCATTCTACACAAGTCTAGCCCACTTGTTTAGAGTGTTAGCTTGATTTCGTTCACTTGATCGGATAAAGTTGCAAGCTTGGACAAAGCGGACTCCGGGTGGATCATCGGTGACCTCGAGGAGTTCAAGTGGAGCTTTTTCAAACCCTAAGTAGCCGAGGAGTCTAGCGTAGAGAGCTACAAAGGTTGTACTCTCTAAACCCTAGCTTTTCTTTTCATATGTTGATGTGAAAATTTTTGAAACCCTAATTTTTCTAGGAACGATCTGATGCTTGTTAGCTTAGCACCCTAAAAATGCATTCTTTGGTTCATGTGATGCTTCCAAACCCTTCATGAGGTGCTAGGATAACCCAACATTGGTATCAGAGCCGACCTAGAACATTAGGCGACACCTTTGCGAAGTTAAAACTCCTATCGAACCGAAAATACGGATTTTTGGGTGTTCTCTGGACTTTTTTCAAAATCTGGTTATTTTCAGAATTAAAAATATGTAAAAAATTCCGCAGGTAAAAATAAGAATTACGGTATAAATTTTTTTCCATGAACAGTCTTTTCTGCCGCGGAAACGCGGCCTAAGCTTGCTTAGGCCACGGTTCCGCGGCCGTACTCCTCTATCACTGTATAATTTTTATTCTGTAATGATTATTTCTGCTAGTATATTTTTTAGGGTATTTTTAATCTGTATTTAGTTCTGAAAAATTCTGGAGATGGTTTTGGACTCGTCGATTCGATCGGAATTTTGATTTCGTGACTTTTCCGGGTAAATTAGAAAGTAGTGAAGTGTTTGAACGAGTATCATTTGCTCACTTTTCACGGGGTTTAAATCCTTCGGAGATTCGTGCAAGTTTTGTGGTGGTCCCTCTAGAAGACAACAAACCTTAACTCGATTATGTGACCGTCTTGAACTGCCCTTTGAACCTTAGGATTTGGGGCAGTACGGCGTGCCACATGTGAGGCGTTGGCTTGACCCTTCTACGGCTGGACTGCTACTACTGTGTCACACACCAAGTTTTTGAACTTCGCTCAAGTGTTGAGCTTTAGTGAATCTTGGGTATTTGATCGTTCGTTCGAAAACTTTAATACTGTCTAATTATCTGGAATTTGATGCAATGTGTGGAATTCATATTATAAGACATGAAATACGAGGTATGTGATACTTCGCACTTACGATGTCTAAAGAGAATGTGGATTCCAGATATTGCAGTTTTACACTTTCTTTTCTGTGACCGTAAGTGTAGTATGTCGATATCGCCGGTTTCGTTGCTATACATCAACGGCAATTGGGGTACGCATACTTACTTACGTTGATGATATGTGATATTATGTGTTGCTGAGATATGATGTGCAGGAATGTTGCGATTGAATAGCCGGGGTTTTTTATGTGAGATGAGAGTTTTATATTTTCATTCATGTAAATTCAAATGTAATGTAATATTCTTATATTTAGGGCACTTCCGGGTTGAGGTCGATGCCACCTGTGTTGTATATTATTTACTTTTCCGCATTAGGATGGACCCAAGGAGGGGAGCACGGGTGACCGGGTTCTGGGGTTCAGTGGGAGGCCATCTCGAGGAGTCGAGACCGGGTCTCCTAAACTCCAGAATTGGTAGGGTCGCTTGCCTCTCTCGTAGGGGTCCAGGGTGTGGGCTTGGCTATTCATCGCGACTGTGGAATCCGTATTTTCTATTTTGGCTAAATACTAAATACGGATGTCCTAGTATATCCCACATTATATCTATGTTTCTGCTGCGATATCTGTGATGTGATCATTTGATATGTTCTGATGAATACAGTATATAGTATATATGATATATTATATAGACGTTACTTATGTTTTACACCCGCACTAGCCCTGCCCTGCTCTGTCGTTAATTACCTAACCTAACGGTGCACGAGGGGACATCGAGGCGAATGCGGATGGCATAAGTGTACGCCGTATTTATCTGTGATGTTTAGGTAACTTAAATGATGGGACTTCATTATTGTGATTAATGAAAGAAAAGAAACCTATAAGATGTTGTAGAATCAAATTTTAAATAAAAAGGGTAGCTACAGTTTTGCTTTGCATAGCGGTATATATGATATACCCTGCACCTTATTCGATGAGGAAAGAGCCGAGATCCATTCACCGGGAGTGACCTCTTTAGCGAAACTGGCAGATTCTACAAACACTCGGTTTGACTTTTGACGGCCTTTGGAGTTTTACTTTGCACAGTGATATATATGATATATCCCGCACCTCATTCGACGAGGAAAGGGCCGACGATCCCTTCACCGGGAGTGACCCCTTTAGCAAAACTAGAAAAGCCTCAAAATCACTCCATTTCAAAACTTCACTTGATTCTACAATGATATCAAGTTCTTTACGCAATAGGTTTTCAGAAAAACCTGTCGTAGCCCTCCGTCATTTCAGATAAGAACTGTTTAGTATTCGTGCTGCGTTTGTTGGCCTTTGTCAAGGCGTAGTGTGCGGTAGCTGAATAGTGCTTATCTGCTTATGCATGTGATGCAGATTGTTTCAGGGTAGTCGTACGACCTTGTTGTCCTTTGTCAAGGGTCGTGCGGGTGGGTTTGATTCAATCAAGAAATGACGGGTTGAACTTGACTAGCATCCTATGATTTGTTGGCCTTTGTCAAGGTCATAGGACACTAGGGGCAAAATATTATCGGGAATTTCAAGTGTTGAAATTTGCAATGAGATTGCATACCTTCTATGAGATAGTTGGATCCCGATACCCACTGCGAGTAAGAGTTATTCCTGGGAGAGTTTTACACATTACAATTAGCCGATCAAGTAGGTGTCTAGAAAGGTGTCAACGGGGTTACGCCTCTGGGAAAACGAGGTTTACTTTAATTAGGTCTTTGCGAAAGCACGGGGAACCTCCCTCAAAGTACCGAGACTGGCCTGGCTGAAAGATTGGCGAAGTTGTAGGGTGTAATTAATCCCGGCTAGTCTTTCCTTTTAGGGTTTGAAGGAAGATTTGATAAAAACCAGTGGGAGCCATCCTGATTAGATAAGATAATAACCAATCTGATCTTGCAAGAGCATACGCTAAAGTGTTTTCTTCTCTCTCTCTCCAGGTAGCGACCATGTCATGCCCTAATAAAGATAATAATATGGATGTATTGACTGAACCCGCATGTTATACTGTGCTGGGGAACGTTGGTTCCGTTCTTTCTTATAAGAGTTATAGGAATGAACAGGACATAGGGGAATACCAGGATTCCCAAGCCACCCAAATGAAGAAAGTACATGATGATGCATTTTCTTCGGGTGTGTTCGTTACAGAAAACTGTTTCTCCATTTTCCCTACGTCCTGGGTATTAGATACCGGGTCAGGATCCCATATATGTAATCAGTTACATGGGCTTAGAAAAGGTAGAGAACTTGGAGAAGGTGATAAAGACATAAGAGTTGGAAATGGTGCAATTGTTGCAGCTAAGACTGTCGGGGAATATCACCTTGCATTGCCTACTGGTAATACTTTGGTTCTGAACGAATGCTATTACATGCCGAACCTGATATGCAACATTATATCGGTTTCTTTGTTGAGTAAAGAGGGATATAATTTTGTATTACAGGATAATGTTATGAACATTTTGCGTAACCAAAAGTTGGTTGGATCAGGCACGTTATGTAATGGAATTTATGTTCTAAATCAATCAACAGTTCTGAGCATAACAAATACACACAAGAGGAAGAGTTCAGAAATGAACGAATCCTTCTTGTGGCATTGTAGACTCGGTCATATAAATGCGACACGACTGGCTAAGTTGTATAACGATGGATATTTGAATCCGTTTGAATTTTCATCTTATGACACTTGCCAGTCATGTCTCAAAGGCAAGATGACCAAAACTCCGTTTACGGGACACGGAGAAAGAGTTACTGAACTCTTGGGACTGATACATAGTGATGTATGCGGTCCCATGTCTACACATGCCAGGGATGGTTCATCGTACTTCATTACATTCACTGACGATCTCTTTAAATTAGGACATGTGTTCCTGATGAAACACAAATCAGAAGCTTTTGAGAAATTTAGAGAATATAAACAAGAAGTCGAAAACCAAACTGGAAAAAGTATTAAAATCCTTCGATCTGATCGAGGAGGTGAATACTTGAGCAATGAATTCCTGGACTTCCTAAAATAGAATGAGATTTTCTCTCAGCTGACTCCTCCATATACACCACAGCACAACGGTGTATCGGAGCGGAGGAACCGCACCCTATTAGATATGGTACGCTCTTTGATGAGCACAGCTGAGTTACCTATTTCCTTCTGGGGATATGCGCTGGAAACAGCAGCATACCTATTGAATCAAGTTCCAACTAAATCTGTACATACCACACCATATGAGATATGGAGTGGGAAGAGACCATGTCTTAAACGAGTTAAGATATGGGGTTGCCCGGCCTATGTCAAAAGGCAAAATCCGGACAAACTCGAGGCGCGGTCAGTTCTATGCAAGTTTGTGGGATATCCCAAACATTCACATGGATATCTTTTCTACCATACAGAGGAACAAAAAGTGTTTGTTTCTCGACATGCCACCTTTTTGGAAAAGGAATTTCTTGCAAAAGAAATTAGTGGCGATAAGGTAGAACTGGAAGAAATTCCGGCTACACAAACTCAAACTGAAGATTTAGTGGAACCAGAGAATTCAGTAGCTCCCAACGAACCTCAGCCTCTCCGCCGATCTAGTAGGGTTCCTCGCCAACCTGAGAGATACTACGGTTTTCTCATGGATGGTGGGAGCGAGGATTGCATCATGGAGGATGATGACCCAACTAGCTTCGAGCAGGCCATCACGAGTAGGGACTCAGTGAAATGGCTGGATGCTATGCGATCCGAGATGGAATCCATGTACACCAACAAAGTATAGACTTTAGAAGTTGCTCCTGAAGGGGTAAAACCCATTGGGAGCAAGTGGATCTTCAAGAAAAAACTTGGTGTAGATGGGAAAGTGGAGACTTTCAAAGCTAGACTTGTTGCAAAGGGTTTTCATCAAAGACCAGGTGTGGACTATGACGAAACCTTTTCTCCAGTGGCTATGCTTAAATCCATCCGGATCATGCTTGCCATCGCTGCATATCATGACTACGAAATCTGGCAAATGGATGTTAAGACCGCCTTTCTAAACGGTGATTTAGAAGAGTGCGTGTACATGACTCAGCCAGAGGGCTTCGTAGATAGTGGGAGCAGCGGGAAGGTGTGCAAGCTGCTTAAATCCATTTATGGATTAAAGCAAGCATCGCGGAGTTGGAACATCTGCTTTGACGTCGTTATCAAAGAGTTTGATTTCGTCAAAAATCCAGATGAACCTTGTATCTACAAGAAGGTGGCAGAGAGTAAGGTTGTCTTCCTCGTATTGTACGTGGACGACATACTCTTGATAGGAAATGCATTCCTATGCTGTAATCGGTCAAGCTCTTCTTATCACAAAGATTCTCAATGAAAGATCTTGGTGATGCCTCCTGCATATTCGGAATCAGGATCTATAGAGATAGATCCAAACGGATATTGGGATTGTCCCAATCCAGGTACATTGACACCATACTAAAGAGGTTTAGTATGGAAGAATCCAAGCGTGGGAACTTACCCACGATCTCTGGAGTCACTCTCTCCAAAGAGATGTCTCCTAAGACTGATTTGGAGAGAGCTCGCATGCAAGGGATACCCTATGCTTCAGCTGTAGGCTTTATCATGTACGCGATGCTATGTACCAGACCCGATGTAGCATACTCACTAAGTGTAGTGAGTAGGTATCAAGCTGATCCTGGAGAGAGTCACTGGACAGCTGTGAAGAGCATTCTCAAGTACTTACGAAGGACTAAAGAGATGCTCTTGGTGTATGGTAACGGAGAACTCCAAGGGGAGTCCTTTACCGATTCGAGCTTCCAGAGTGATAAGGACGACTCTAAGTCGCAGTCGGGATTTGTCTTTACCCTTTACGGAGGGGCGGTTAGCTAGAAGAGTTCCAAGCAGGAAACCGTAGCAGATTCGACGATGGAGGCTGAATACATCGCTGCCAACGATGCTGCCAAAGAGGCTGTCTGGATCAAGAAGTTCATTACTGAACTTGGAGTGGTTCCATCCATTGAGCATCCAATACCTTTGTATTGCGATAACAATGGAGCGGTGGCTTTGGCCAAGGAGCCCAGGTCCCATCAGCGATCCAGGAATATTCTGAGGCGGTATCACCTGATCCGGGAGATAGTTGATCGCCGGGAGATCGAGGTCAGGAGGGTTGACACGAAGAACAACACGGCGGATCCACTCACGAAGGCCATTCCCCAGATACAGTTTGAGAGACTCTTCGGGATGCTCGGTATGCGATACTACAGCAGCTGGCCCTAGTGCAAGTGGGAGATTGTTAGTTGTATGTATGCCCTAGAGGCCAGTATTGTACAGATGATGTATATTATATTGGATGCTTGGACATATATAGAGATGACTTTCTTGCTCGATATGATAGTATGCTATCTGGTTGCTCTTTATCTTAACATATATACTAGTCTCTTTAAACTGTCTTATAGTTACATGTTGGTAAAGCCCTTAGGATGTGTACTTGACTACCTGGACTATGATGCAGATCATACTAGTGGGGACATGGTAGTCCATAAGTACATCCTTCAAGGTCCCTAGTCGTAGGTGTATCGAGACAGGGCATCGATATACCAGTGTAGACTAGCGTATACGCTTCTCGACCAATGAGATGGGCAATGGATGATCCCATATCCATTGGTGTTTGACATCAGAGATGGTATACGGGTGCTCAGTGGAGACTGGGTACACTGGACGGACTCGTCGAGAACTCCCAGATGGTATTATACCTCACGTCAGATGGCAGTTCTCAGGTGACACTTGTACAGGTTAGTCTGTAGACCTGAGATCGTCATAGAGTCTTGTGTGATTCCCACTGTGCTTTGATCTCCACCTTACTACGTCCATGAGGGCGTGCAAAACGGTGGTTTTTGGGTACAGTCCCGAGTCACATGGAGGCAATGAGCGATAGGAGGGGTTTCGTCTCTCCCGGTATTGGGGGTTGATGTTGTACTGTGCTCGATTGGCCGTAACAGGGAAGTCCCTGGCCAGGGCTGTTTCAGAGATTTGCTGGTAAGTGTTACCAGTAGTTTCTCGACCCGTTATGAGCCTCACATCGGCACGACTTATCGGTTATTGGGGTCTGACGTTTACCATCCCTAGACTTGATATGCGACATATCAGACGAGGAGACCGGACTGTACGGGAAGTGTTGCCGATCGGCTCGACGGGAGTTGTAGCAGGTTCGCTTGTTATCTTCTGATCGCTCAATACCCGGGTGGCCGTTACGTTTAGCTGACCGCTTGCGGCTTGGGGGTGCTTGATATGATCATCACCCACTGCCGGCGTATTGACGAGTCTCAGAGTCCCACAATGGAGTTTCCTAGTCCAGGCGAATCATTGTGGTGCGCGTATGCGATATGCACAAGGACCCGATTAAAATGCGCGTATAGGATACCGTATATTGATCGGGCGGCTTGCTTTTGGTAGGGGTCATATGTGATATGGCCGGATTGATAAATCAAGTGTTGGCGATCGGCTCGACGGGAAGTGTTGCCGATCGGCTCGACGGGAGTTGTAGCAGGTTCGCTTGTTATCTTCTGATCGCTCAATACCCGGGTGGCCGTTACGTTTAGCTGACCGCTTGCGGCTTGGGGGTGCTTGATATGATCATCACCCACTGCCGGCGTATTGACGAGTCTCAGAGTCCCACAATGGAGTTTCCTAGTCCAGGCGAAACGTTGTGGTACGCGTATGCGATATGCGCAAGGACCCGATTAAAATGCGCGTATAGGATACCGTATATTGATCGGGCGGCTTGCTTTTGGTAGGGGTCATATGTGATATGGCCGGATTGATAAATCAAGTGTTGATTTATCATTTAACCATTAGCTTCTCACTTGAAATCCTTTCTTGAGTTAGTTGGATGTATGCATGCATGTATGCCTTCTTTTTGATTCATGCACATATGGATGTACATATACACATACATACATACATCTTTCATGGTTGATTATACAAGGAAATGGTGGCAATATAAGACTCACACCATGGGTTTTTTATATGGAATATTATTGTATTTAAGCTAAAAACAAAAGGAAAAAGAAATGGGTTTGTTTTGGATTGTTTCTACACTCTTCTTGACCCAACCTCACTCACCCACAATTTAACCATGGTTTACTCTTCCTTTTAGTTTTTAACTCAAGTACAATAATGATCCAACCATGGTTTGAGATGAGAGATAGAAAATATATATTGATATATTTTTTCTATTTTCAAAAAGAGTTGAACTTATCATCTTCTAAAAAGCCATCATCTTCATCAACCTCTCTCATTTTGCTCTCTAGTTCTTTGTAGTGAGCAATATACTCATCAAGATTGGATTTTGAAGTGAGAAAGAGAACCACAACACCATTCTACACAAGTCTAGCCCACTTGTTTAGAGTGTTAGCTTGATTTCGTTCACTTGATCGGATAAAGTTGCAAGCTTGGACAAAGAGGACTCCGGGTGGATCATCGGTGACCTCGAGGAGTTCAAGCGGAGCTCTTTCAAACCCTAAGTAGCCGAGGAGTCTAGCGTAGGGAGCTACAAAGGTTGTACTCTCTAAACCGTAGCTTTTCTTTTCATATATTGATGTGAAAATTTTTGAAACCCTAATTTTTCTAGGAACGATCCGATGCTTGTTAGCTTAGCACCCTAAAAATGCATTATTTGGTTCATGTGATGCTTCCAAACCCTTCATGAGGTGCTAGGCTAACCCAACAGCACTAGCTGTACGTAACAGTCCCCAGGTAGATGTCGATAAGAAGGCCGATGAGGAAAACCATCCGAACCCCTATTGAGCCTGATGTGACAATCTCCGTACAGTCCGGTCTGTTCTTCTAATATCAAGCCTAGGGGGCGGCAAGCGTCAGTCCCCTTATAGCTGTATAAGTCGTGTCAGAGTGAAGCCCATTACACCCCGAGAAGCTACTGGAACCTACCAGTATATCTCGCTTGCCCTGGCCAAGGACTTTGCGTAATGGCTCTCTGACACAACGCGATATCATCTCCCAATACCGGGAGAGACGAATCCTGTCTAACCACTACTGCCTCCAAGTGCTCGGGACTGCACCCAACTGCTACCTGTTTGCACGACTCCTTTGAGCCGTGGTAGGGTAGCAATCTAAGAACAGTGGGACACACTCGAGGCGAAGTAGCAGTGTCAAGTCTGCGGACTATGCTGTACTCATGTCTTCTGGGAACTGTTAACTGACGATGGGTATAATACCAACCAATCAGTTCCCCTGCGAGTCCTGTCCGGTGTGTTAGTTATATGTATGCCCTAGAGGCCATTACTGTACATTGGATGTATATTGTAGTGGATGCTTGGACATATATAGGGAGGACTTTCTTGCTCGACATGATAGTATGCTATCTGGTTGCTCTTTACCTTAACGTTTACACTGATTGTCTCTCTGTTACATGTTGGTAAAGCCCTTAGGATGTGTGCTTGACTACCTGGACTATGATGCGGATCATACTAGTGGGGACATGGTAGTCTATAAGTACATCCTTCAAAGTCCCTAGTCGTGGGTGTATCGAGATGGGGCATCGATATACCAGAGTAGACTAGCGTATACCTTCTCGACCCATACAGATGGGCGATGGATGATCCCATATCCATTGGTGTTTGACATCAGAGATGATATACGGGTGCTCAGTAGAGACTGGGTACACTGGACGGACTCGCTGAGAACTCCCAGATGGTATTATACCTTACGTCAGATGGCAGTTCTCTGGTGACACTGGTACAGAGTAGTCTGTTGACCCGAGATCGTCATAGAGTCTTGTGTGGTTCCCACTGTGCTTTGATTTCCATCTTACCACGTCCAAGAGGGCGTGCAAAACGGTGGTTTTTGGGTACAGTCCCGAATCACATGGAGGCAATGAGCGATAGGAGGGGATTCGTCTCTCCCGGTATAGGGAGTTGATGTTGTGCTGTGTTCGATTGGCTATAACAGGAAATCCCTGGCCAGGGTTGTTGAGATTTGCTGGTAAGTGTTGCCAGTAGTTTCTCGATTGTTATAGACCTCATATCGACACGACTTATCGAGCTATTGGGGTCTGACGTTTACCACCCCTAGGCGAGATATGCGACATATCAGACGATCAGACCGGACTGTACAGTAGTGTTACTGGTTGGATTCACTGGAGTGTGAGCGGGCTTGCTCGTCGATCTTCAGATCGCTCAATACCCGGGTGGCCGTTACGTTTAGCAGACCTCTTGCGGCTTGTGGGTGTTTGATATGATCATCACCTGCTGCCGGCGTATTGACGAGTCTTTAGAGTCCTACACAGAGGTTTCCTGGCTCAAGCGAAACGAAATAGGAGCGCATATGAGATATGTGCGGGACAGAGAATAATGCGTGTATGTGATACCGTATTTCATTCTCGCGATGAATGTGTCGAATGGTTATATGCGATATAACCTAGTTATCGAATCGAGGGTTGATTCGATAAGCCGATACATTGGATACTAGTCGGTTATATGTGATATGACCGAATCGTTAAATCAAGTGTTGATTTAATGATTTAATGCATAATTATATATTTGATATATTACTTTGCACTAACTAGTATTGGTTCACTTTAAATGGATTTTCTCACTTGGTTTGTGCACATTGTATATGTGATATATTTTTGTGCACTTGGATGTATCATGTTTGATGATACATGTTTACTTGAGTTTGTGTAAAGATTGAACCATGGTTATTTAAATGGTTAGGGTTTTGTTTTTTATTTTCTTATTCATTTATTTATTTGTTTATTCATTTTAGGAAATGATAAGCATGAAGAGAAAATGGTGGCTAACTTTGTTTGTAGTTGAAGCTTCTTGAAGACTTTGACCAAGTGACCATTTTGTCTCATGCTTAACCCTAACCATTCCATTTAACCATGATTAACTCTCTACACATTACCATGGTTTGAATATGATAAGTATTCATTTTTATTTTGGATTCTAATTAACTTATCATATTCATTTTCTTTCTTCTTCTTCTTCTTCATCACATGAAGAAGCTTACTTCATCAATGGTGATTGATGAAAACAAGTGAGAAATCCAATTCTAAAGTCTACCCACTTCCTATTTCTTCATCCTCTACCTCTTACCAAGTAGTAGAGTGTGTTTTCTTCACAAGTTTCTTGACTTGGTGAAGTGAGAGCTTGATCTAGCGATGCTTCGACGTAGATCATCTTCGGCATGGACATCGACGACCTAGCTCGCCTATTCTCCGATGAAGCCGACGCTAGAGCCCGGAATTTGTTTTGGACAGCGAGAGGACTTCATTGCGGAGCTATGGAGGTGGAGCACCGGATCTACAAAGGTTGTATTTCCGTATTCTTGTAGTTAAGTGTTAACTAGTTTCTTTTTCGCCTAGATTTCTAGCCAACGATCCGTATTAGGGTTTCTCGGCACCTAGATTTTTTGAAATTGGCATGGTTGATGCCTTGTGAGACCTCTTGAGAGTGCCTAGGAACCCTACAGTGGTATCAGAGACTAGCTAGAGCCTTAGGCGAAGTCTAGACGCAATTTGAAGTCCGATCGAACCGAAAACTAGAACCCAAAATAGCTCTATGGACTTTTTCCAAATTCTGGGATTTTTCCACATTAAAAATATGCAGAAAACACATCAGGAATATCTAAGAGTTACTGTGAAATTCGGCGGCCCAATTCAACTATACCACCGCGGTTCCGAGGCATGAGCAAGGCTCATGCGGCGGTTCCGCGGCCGTACGGCCACAATATTTAAATTATTTTGCACAGTAATTCTTAGTTTTCAGTGGTGATTTTTCTGGGAATTTTTAATATTTTTTCAAGAGTTGAATTTTCTGGGTTGTTTTGGAGATTCGGTGTTTCGATCGGAGTATCAGATTTTGTCTATGTGGCTTTCCGGATAAATTATAGAATATGTTAAAAAGTTCGACCGGATATAAATACCCAATTTTTCCCCTGTCGGGAAATTTCCAAGTGTTGGATTTTTCCGTAGTTTAACGACGTTCTAAGTAGTGCAAGTAACGCGATGGACCCTCTAGAAGACAACAAACCTTAACTCGATTATGTGACCGTCTTGAAATGCCCTTTGAACCTTAGGGTTTGGGGCAGTACGGCGTGCCACATGTGAGGCGTTGGCTTGACCCTTCTACGGCTGGACCGTTGGTACTGAGGCACGAACTGAATGTTGTTAGACTTATTTCATGTGTTGAGCTGTATCGGGAAAACTTGGGTGTTTGACTGTTCGATCGAAAAGTTTAACATTTTCTAATTATCCGGAATGGGATACAATAATTGGAATTCACAAGAAGTTATGAGATAACTGAATGAATGTTATGAACATAGCAGTTTAGTCTCACTTGATCGGTTGCCACGGAATTTTGGTGTGATCAAAAGTCCGTCGCAATCACGTAGCTTACGCGGATACTCGCCGGGTAAACTTAATAGACAGCCTCACCCCATAGCCCCGACCAAGTGACTGTAGGAGAACCCCGTCGCCGAAAGCATCCGTCCGGGTGATCGCGGTAGCGGTGTTCCGTCTTGGTGCACTTCGTCGACGGTATCGGGGGTGCGGCCGTCTACTGAAGTTTGCGACGAGCATTCGATCAGGATGTCGGGAATCTTGTTGAATTGCCCGAATTGATATTGAAAATTGTTTTCGATTTTGAGACTAAAATGCGGGGTTTATAATTGTTAGGCATGCGATGTCTAAAGAATTCATTTGGTCAGGCATGCGATGTCTGAGGTGATTGCGGATTCCAACTGTTGTAGTTTTACACTTTCTTTTCTGTGACCGTAAGTGTAATATGTGATATCGCCGGTTTCGTTGCTATATGTCAACGACAATTGGGATGGACATATTTACTTACGTTGATGACATGTGATGTTATGTGTTGCTGGATATGTTATATTGGATAGTCGTGTTTGAATAGCCGGGGGTTTTTATGTGAGATGAGTGTTTTTCATTTTCATTCATGTAAAAACTTGTATGTAATATTCTTTTATTGGGGCACTTCCAGGTTGCGGAAGTTGTCACCCTTTGTATATTATTTACTTTTCCGCACTAGGATAGACCCAAGGAGGAGGGCACAAGTAACCGGGTTCTGGAGTCCAGTGGGAGACCAACTCGAGGAGTCGAGTCCGGGTCTCCTAACTCCAGAATTGGTAGGGCTGCTTGCCGCTCTCGTAGGGGTCTAGGGGTGTGGGTTTGGCTATTCATCACGACCGTGGAATCCGTGTTTTATACTGGCTCGTATTGAAAACACGGACGTCCTAGTATATCCAATATTTCATATGTTTCTTCTGCTGCGATTTCTGTGATGTGATCATGTGATGTTCTGTGATAGATACTTTATATAGTATATATGATATATTATATAGATGTTACTTATGTTTTACACCCGCGCTAGCCCTGCCCCGCTCTGTCGTTAGTTACCTAACCTAACGGTGCACGAGGGGACATCGAGGCGAATGCGGATGGCATAAGTGTACGTCATATTTATCTGTGATGTTTAGGTACTTAAATGATGGGACTTCATTAATGAGATTAATGAAATAAAAGAAACCTAAGATGTTGTAGAATCGAATTTCAAAAATAAAACAGGTAACTACAGTTCTTGCTTTGCACAGAGGTATATATGATATATCCTGCACCTTATTCGATAAGGAAAGGACCGAGATCCCTTCACCGGGAGTGACTCCTTTAGCAATAACTGACAGATGCTACACACTCGGTTTGTCTTTTGATTGCTTTTAAGAGTTTTTGCTTTGCACAGTGATATATATGATATATCCCGCACCTCATTCGACGAGGAAAGGACCGACGATCCCTTCATCGGGAGTGACTCCTTTAGCAAAACTAGAAAAGCCTCAAAAGCATTCCATTTTTAAAATCATTTGATTCTACAACGATATAAAGTTCATTACGCAAAAGGTTTTCTTAAAAACCTGTCGTAGCCCTCCGTCATTTCAGATAGGTAATAGTTAGTATTCGTGCTGCGTTTGTTGACTCAGTCAAGGCGTAGTGTGCGGTAGCTGATTATTGCTTATCTGCAAAGCATATGATGCGATTGGATTAGGGTAGTCGTGCGGCCTTGTTGACTCAGTCAAGGGTCGTGCGGGTGGGTTTAATTCAATCGAGAAATGACGGGTTGAACTTTACTTGCGGTCTATGGTTTGTTGACTCAGTCAAGGTCATAGATCGCATGGGGCAAAATATTATCGGGAATTTCAAGTGTTGAAATTTGCAATGAGATTGCATACCTTCTATGAGATAGTTGGATCCCGATACCCGCTGCGAGTAATTGTTACTCCTGGGAGAGTTTTACACATTACAATTAGCCGATCAAGTAGGTGTCTAGAAAGGTGTCAACGGGGTTACGCCTCTGGGAAAACGAGGTTTACATTAATTAGGTTCGTGCGAAAGCACGGGGGACCTCCCTCAAAGTACCGACACTGGCCTGGCTGAAAGATTGGCGAACTTGTAGTTTGTAATTAATCCCGGCTAGTCTTTCCTTTTAGGGTTTGAAGGAAGATTTGATAAAAAGCAGTGGGAGCCATCCTGATTAGATAAAATAATAACCAATCTATTCTTGCAAGAGCGCACGCTGAGTGTTTTCTTCTCTCTCTCTCCAAGTAGCGACCATATCACGCCTTAATCAAGATAATAAAAAGGATTATTGACCGAACCCGCTTGTTATACTGAGCTGGGGTACGTTGGTCCCGCTCCAAATTATAATTGTTATAAGACAGAGCAGGAAATTGGGGAATACCAGATTTCCCGTGCCGCCCAAACGAAGAGAGTGCATGCTGATGCATCATCTTCGGGTGTGTTCATTACAGAGAACTGTTTCTCAGTATCCTTTACGTCCTGGGTATGTGATACCAGATCAGGATCCCACATATGTAATATGTTACATAGGGCTACAGAAAGGTAGAAGAACTGAGAACGGGTGATAAGTTTCATGAGGCAGAAAACGGGGCAAGTGTTGCAGCCAAGTCTGTTGGTCACTGTCACCCTGTATTACCAATATATTGATTCTGAACGAATGTTATTAGATACCGAACCTGATATACAAAATCATATCAGTCTCTTTATTAGTAAAGAAAGGATATAATTCTGTATTGTTGGATAATGTTTTGAACATTTCCTATATCAAAAGTTGATCGGTTCAGGCACGTTATCTAAAAGCATTAATGTTCTAAATCAAACTACAGTTCTTAGTATACGGAACACACACAAGAGGAAGAGTTCATAAATGAACGAATCCTTCTTGAGGCATTGTAGACTAGGTCATATCAATGCGACCCGACTGGCTGAGTTACGTTTAGATGCATATTTAAATCAGTTTGAATTTACATCTTGTGAAACTCGCCAGTCATGTCACAAAGATAAGATGACCATAGCTCTGTTTATTGGAAATAGAGAAAGAGTTAGTGAACTCTTGGGATTGATACATGTTGATGTATGTAAGGTCCCCTGTCTACACATGCCAGGACTGGTTCTTTATACTTCATTACGTTCTCTGATGATCTCTTTAGATTCAGACATATGTTCTTGTTGAAACACAAGTCCGAACCTTTTGAGATATTCACAGAATATAAGTTAGAAGTAGAGAACCAGAATACAGGTATAAGTATTATGTCCTATGATGAGATTAAGGAGGAGAATACTTGAGCACGGAAATACTGGACTATTCTAAAGGAGAATGAGATTCTCTCTCAGCATTACTCCTCTGTATACACCATAGCACGATGGTATATCAGGGCGGAGCAATCACACCCTATATGATAAGGTGTGCTCTATGATGAGTACTACTGAGTTACCTATTTCCTTTTGGGAGTTATGCACTTGAGAAGCTGCATACCTATTGAATTAGGTTTGAATCAAATCAGTGCCTACCACTTCATATGTGATATGGAAAGGGAAGAGCCCATGTCTTAAGCTAGTTAAGATTTGGGGTTGTCCGGCCTATGTCTAAAAGCAAAATCCGGACAAGCTCGAGGCAAGGTCAGTCATGTAGAACTGGAAATGTTCCAGCTATACAAAACTGCAGCTGAAGATTTGACAGAACCAAAGGATTCAATAATTACCAATGAACCTCAGCCTCTCCGCCGATCTAGTAGGGTTCCTCACCCACCTGAGAGATACTTCGGTTTCTCTATGACAGTGGGAGCGAGGATTGCATCATGAGATGATGACCCAACTAGTTTCGAGCTGGCCATCAGGAGTAAGACTCTGTAAGAATGGCTGGATGCTTAGCGATCTGAGATGGAATCCTTATACACCAACAAAGTATGGACTTTGGTTGCTATATCTGAAGGGTTAAATCCCCATCAGGAGCAAGTATATCTTGAGAAGATTACTTGGTGTAGATGGAAAAGTTGAGACTTTCAAAGCTAGACTTGTTAAAGGTTTGCATCATTGACCAGGTGTGGATCATGATGAAACTTTTTCTAAGGATCTATGCTTAAGTCCATCCAGATCCTACTTGCCACGGCTACATACCATGACTACGATATCTGGTGGTTGGGTGTCATGACAGCTTTTCTAAATGATGTTTTAGAAGAGGGAGTCTATAAGTACACAGCCAGAGAGCCTCGTAGACAGTGGGAGCAGCGGAAACGTGTGCAAGATGCTTTATAGGATAAAGCAGGCATCGCGGAGTTGGAACGTCTGTTTTGATGAAGTAGTCAAAGAGTTTGACATCATCAAAATGGTAGATGAACCTTGTATAAACAAAAAGGTAGTAGGGAGTATGGTGACGATCCTCGTAGAGTACGTGGATGACATACTCTTGATAGGGAAGTAGTTTCCTATGCTACGCTCGATCAATCTCCGATTATCATAAAGATTCTCCATATAGGATCAAAATGATACCTCCTAAATCCTGGGTTTTGGATCTATGAGATAGATCTAATTGGATGTTAGGATTCTCACTAGTTGTAGTGAGATGGTGTCAATCGATCCCGGGGAGAATCACTGGAAGGGTTCCAGGGTGATAAAGACGACTGAATGTCAGTCACAGGCATTGTCTTTACCCTCGGTAAAGGGACGGTATGATGGAAGAGTTCCAAGCTAGATACCGTGGCATACTAGACGATAAAGGCAGGATACATCGCTACTTAAGATGCTACCAAAGAGGCAGTCTGGGTGTATATTAGTTCATGAGATGAACTATGTTCCTACCATTGTGAGACAATGGAGTTATGGCTTATGCCAAGGAAAGTCGGTCCCATCAGTGATCCAGACATATTCTAAGGCAGTGTCACCTGATCGTGGAGATGGTTGATCTCCAGGGGATCGAGGTCAGGAGAGTAGACACAGAGGACAACACGGCGGATCCACTCGCGAAGGCCTGTTCCCAGAGAGAGACTTTTATGGGATGGTTGAGTATGAGATACTACAACCACTGCTACAGATGGCCCTAGTGCAAGTGGGAGATTGTTAGTTATATGTATGCCCTAGAGGCCATTACTGTACATTGGATGTATATTGTAGTGGATGCTTGGACATATATAGGGAGGACTTTCTTGCTCGACATGATAGTATGCTATCTGGTTGCTCTTTACCTTAACGTTTACACTGATTGTCTCTCTGTTACATGTTGGTAAAGCCCTTAGGATGTGTGCTTGACTACCTGGACTATGATGCGGATCATACTAGTGGGGACATGGTAGTCTATAAGTACATCCTTCAAAGTCTCTAGTCGTGGGTGTATCGAGACGGGGCATCGATATACCAGAGTAGACTAGCGTATACCTTCTCGACCCATACAGATGGGCGATGGATGATCCCATATCCATTGGTGTTTGACATCAGAGATGATATACGGGTGCTCAGTAGAGACTGGGTACACTGGACGGACTCGCCGAGAACTCCCAGATGGTATTATACCTTACGTCAGATGGCAGTTCTCTGGTGACACTGGTACAGAGTAGTCTGTTGACCCGAGATCGTCATAGAGTCTTGTGTGGTTCCCACTGTGCTTTGATTTCCATCTTACCACGTCCAAGAGGGCGTGCAAAACGGTGGTTTTTGGGTACAGTCCCGAATCACATGGAGGCAATGAGCGATAGGAGGGGATTCGTCTCTCCCGGTATAGGGAGTTGATGTTGTGCTGTGTTCGATTGGCTATAACAGGAAATCCCTGGCCAGGGTTGCTGAGATTTGCTGGTAAGTGTTGCCAGTAGTTTCTCGATTGTTATAGACCTCATATCGACACGACTTATCGAGCTATTGGGGTCTGACGTTTACCACCCCTAGGCGAGATATGCGACATATCAGACGATCAGACCGGACTGTACGGTAGTGTTACTGGTTGGATTCACTGGAGTGTGAGCGGGCTTGCTCGTCGATCTTCAGATCGCTCAATACCCGGGTGGCCGTTACGTTTAGCAGACCGCTTGCGGCTTGTGGGTGTTTGATATGATCATCACCTGCTGCCGGCGTATTGACGAGTCTTTAGAGTCCTACACAGAGGTTTCCTGGCTCAAGCGAAACGAAATAGGAGCGCATATGAGATATGTGCGGGACCGAAAATAATGCGTGTATGTGATACCGTATTTCATTCTCGCGATGAATGTGTCGAATGGTTATATGCGATATAACCTAGTTATCGAATCGAGGGTTGATTCGATAAGCCGATACATTGGATACTAGTCGGTTATATGTGATATGACCGAATCGTTAAATCAAGTGTTGATTTAATGATTTAATGCATAATTATATATTTGATATATTACTTTGCACTAACTAGTATTGGTTCACTTTAAATGGATTTTCTCACTTGGTTTGTGCACATTGTATATGTGATATATTTTTGTGCACTTGGATGTATCATGTTTGATGATACATGCTTACTTGAGTTTGTGTAAAGATTGAACCATGGTTATTTAAATGGTTAGGGTTTTGTTTTTCATTTTCTTATTCATTTATTTATTTTTTTATTCATTTTAGGAAATGATAAGCATGAAGAGAAAATGGTGGCTAACTTTGTTTGTAGTTGAAGCTTCTTGAAGACTTTGACCAAGTGACCATTTTGTCTCATGCTTAACCCTAACCATTCCATTTAACCATGATTAACTCTCTACACATTACCATGGTTTGAATATGATAAGTATTCATTTTTCTTTTGGATTCTAATTAACTTATCATATTCATTTTCTTTCTTCTTCTTCTTCTTCATCACATGAAGAAGCTTACTTCATCAATGGTGATTGATGAAAACAAGTGAGAAATCCAATTCTAAAGTCTACCCACTTCCTATTTCTTCATCCTCTACCTCTTGCCAAGTAGTAGAGTGTGTTTTCTTCACAAGTTTCTTGACTTGGTGAAGTGAGAGCTTGATCTAGCGATGCTTCGACGTAGATCATCTTCGGCATGGACATCGACGACCTAGCTCGCCTATTCTCCGATGAAGCCGACGCTAGAGCCCGGAATTTGTTTTGGACAGCGAGAGGACTTCATTGCGGAGCTATGGAGGTGGAGCACCGGATCTACAAAGGTTGTATTTCCGTATTCTTGTAGTTAAGTGTTAACTAGTTTCTTTTTCGCCTAGATTTCTAGCCAACGATCCGTATTAGGGTTTCTCGGCACCTAGATTTTTTGAAATTGGCATGGTTGATGCCTTGTGAGACCTCTTGAAATTGGCATGGTTGATGCCAGCCCCCTTTCGGCCGCGGAACCGTCGCAGCCTGGTCGATTCAGGGCTTGAAAAAAAAGGCTGAGCGCGATAGATAAAAAAAAAAACCCCACTTCTGCCACTGCATATTTCTGTGAGTTTTCTCTCTCCTCCTCTGCAAATCTTGATATATCTTCTGTAAATTTGCCTGCAGGATTTCTTTACGCTCAACAATTTTTTCCCTTCCAAATAACGATCTTGTGCAGGATTTTTATGCCTTGGTTAAAATGAAATTAGATCGCAAGTAATATTTTGCTATTGCATATCTTGTGTTAAAAATCTTTTTGCAACAAAATTTTCCTAATAAAGAGAAAAAGAATAAAAAAAAGAATAAGGAAAATTTTGATAGAAACTTGCAAAGTTTTTTAGCCACAAATAAATCCTTGCACCACAATAAACTTTCCTTCTTTCCCTTTTCTTACAACATGGGTACCCCACATAATAAATCTTTAGCCGAACTTTGGTATCCCGAACCTAATTTTGCGTCATATGTTAATTTGTTCGGTCAATTTAAAAACGATCCCTCCATGCCTAAAAAATCTTTGAAAGATCACATAGAGGCGTCTAGGAGAAACAGTTTGACTTTTCAACCCCCTTTTTGTCAACCAAGTCAACCTTCACCACCTTCGTATGTTGACACCACTTTTTCAAGTTCAGCTGTAACCCCTAAGCCGATATCCATTGCTGAGCATATTGCTCAATCTCGCAGTCGATCTTTCACCCCTCTCCATTCATCTAGTTTTAGGGATCCGCATGACTATTCACCTATTTATCCATATGTTGACCCTACCCCTGTCCAATCACCCACTTCCTACCAGTCATACCCGACCTTCCCACCTTCACTAGACACCGTTTCTACACAGCCTTTTGGGAGTTTCACATATCCAAACAATTATGAATCTTTTACCGAAACCCTCTCACCACTCAAGTCTAGTTTGGAAGAGTCGTTGGAGGCTTATATTGCTGCAACAAACAAAATGGTGAGGAATGTGGAAGCGTCCATGGCCGCCCTTATGCAACCGAGTGAACCTGTAGCTAGTTTCCCGCTAGCTCCAAATTTTTCAATGTATGAGGAGGCGGTTGGACAGAGTGAGAATGAGAGAGGATTTCCAAATCAAACCTACCCATACCCAATTGAATCCAACAACTCCAATTTTCAAACATGTGTCCAAAATGATGAGTTGTGCGACTTTGTAGTGCTTGATTTGCCAAATTGTGAGGAACCCCTTTCGAGTGAAACCGTACCTAATCCGTTTAACCTTTACACCTCCACTCTAGAACCTAAATTGATAAATATCCATGCTTTAGATGAGGTGTCTAAAGAAATTGATTTTCACTTGATTGAGAATATAGACACCGGGAATATTTCGGATGATGAACCTGTCGATTTGATTGAAATTTTATGTTCAACTCATCATCCCGAGTTATTAAATGTTTCTCCAAAATCTCATATGTGTCTAGATTTTGATGATAATGGCATGGATGAGTTAAATATTGAGGATAGTATTGAGGAGAGTATTGAGGATAATATTGAGGTTGAACCATTTTTGTTTAATGTGTCGGATTTTCCAATTCAGCCTCCTGAACCTTTGACTGTTATATCACCCCCCTCCTTCCTATCGTTCCGACAGAACAAGTGACCGTTACGCTTTCATTTCCTATACCAAGTTTGGCGTACCCATGATAAGATTTTTGAATGGTTGGTGCTAACATTTGGCTTGTGTAAGGCCAAGCTTAAGTTTGGGGGGACCTTTGTATATATGTACATTTTTTTTTTGTTTTCTTTTTATAAAAAATAAAAAAAAAGTTCAAAACATTAAAAAAAATGAAAAAAAAATTATAAATAAATAAACAGGGGAGTATTGGCATTTTGACCCTCTTGGTTTAGCATGACAGTGAGGACACTGTCAAGTTCAAGTTTGGGGGTATGCTCGGTAAGCTTTCTTCCTTCGCATTCATTTGTACATATTTTTGCATTTGCATACTTATTTGAAAACCCATAAAAATTTGAAAAATTTCAAAAATTATAAAAATTAATGTATTCAATTTTGGCTAATTGACTTGAGTTTGACAAATAGGTTAACTGGCTAGGAACAACTAGATCTTAGACTTAGTGAATTAAAAACCCTAAAGATAACTGTCCTTAATGTTTAACGGTAGAAAGTATATGCCTTTGTAGTTTATTTAGAAATAGGCAAATTTTGGGTTCACTTCTTGGGCTAAGTCGAAACAAGGGAAGAGTATTGATGTTCTTATTAGAGTATAAGTTTGAAAAATAGTTCCTAGCTTAAGTCTAGATTCTGAAAATGTATACCCTACAATTTGCACAATCACGCACCTTGAAACTTGGAATAGTAGAAGAGACCTTGAAATGCTCTTGTCTAAAGTCCTTAGTACGAAGAAAATAAAAGAAAAAAAAGTGTGAATAAAGAATAAAAAAAATGGGCACTGGTTTTTGTGATTACTTAAGGCTGCAAAAATAGAAAAATATCTAGCGAGGGTGCTTCATCACCTAGTGCCTTAGACCAACTGGTTTGGGAGTCACTGCTAAAGCCTTGGGTGTTGCAAGACTAGAAAGTACGCTTTAAAGTGCAAACGCATCTTGTAATCGGTCGTTGGTACCTCAAGAAGTATTAACGGTCGCATGAAGGATGTGTAAAAATTCACCTACTAATAAGTGCTTTGGACAATGGACGAGAGTACGATTGCTTGATTTGAATTTCCAAGTGTAGGGGTGATATTTACACACACGTGGGGATATGTGATTAGAGTTTAGATGAGAGAAAGGAATGAAGAATAAAACTTGTATCTTTAATAGAGTTGATAGAAATTCCTAAGTGGAGATGAAACCCTAGAAGGAAAACTTAAGAGATGCCGAAAGCTAAGTAAGTCCACAGGATATATATAATCTTAAGTTAAATAATGAGGAAGTGTGAAGAATGTGGATGGATAATTTACAAGTAGAAGATAATAGAATTCCTTGTTAGAAAACCTAATTGGAGAACAAAAGTCAATGGGCCGAGTTGATAGGATTTTGTGGGTGTAATCCGCTGAAAACCCTCAGGAGACAACACTCCTCCTACTAGGGACACCTAGAGGTTTAACGGCTTGTTGCACGTGCTCAGTGCAATCGCGTTTCCCTGCGAAAGTGTGGTTAGGATTTTAGTGAATAAAAATAAGTTTGCTCGAGGACGAGCAAAAGATAAGTTTGGGGGGTATTTGTTCACACCATAATATTGCATTATTATATTCCCCATTCTTATATATTTTACAAATAAACGGGTGCTTTTGACGCATGTCTGCTACATGTTACAGGTTGCAGGTTCTTGGACAGAAAACAGTGAAAATAATGAAAAGACAATGCAAAAGTGGACTTTGATCAACAAACAGAAGACTCTTGATCAAGCCAACATAAGGAACAATTCATAAAGCAAGATTCAAGACATCGTCTCAAAGCGAAGGGTTAAAGTTCACTACAAGTATTCACTGGAAGATCTGGAGAAGAACCAGAAGCTAAATTGAGAAAAGACATAAAGAAATAAGAAGATAAAAAGTAACATAGCCAGCCCTAAAAATCCAGAAAGCCAATTCCACTGTTTGGCCGCGGAACCGCGGCCAAACCACGCCTCGGGCCGCGGTTCCGCGGCAGGTTAAAGGATTTAAAAAGTAATTTTTTTATAAAAATAAAGGGGCGGCGTTGACTGGTCTTCATAAGGGTATTTTTGTAATTTCGGACATGCGAAACAAATGTAACCCTAGGGTTTCATATTCTCTATAAATAGGAACTCTAAAGATTGTAAACCTTATGCCTCCCTATGCCTCCTTTTAATAAAAATTCCAAAATTCTTTATGGAGAGCATCGGTGCCTCTCTTCAATTCTGAAATTCAGATCTGACAACCCTGCATGGATGATTGAAGAAATGCATCTGTAAAGTAAGTAGATTTGTTTATTTTCTTGCCCTAGATAATTTCAATTCATGCCCTAGATTAAATTTATTTTCTTGCCCTAGTATAGATTTTATTTATCTGCCCTAATTATAACTTTCAATTAATTGCCCTTGGTAGAATAATTTAGGATTTTAGATTTAATAATCAATCCAAACACCCTTCGGAATTAACTCGTTAGCGCGAATCGGAAATTCACAATATCCCTGTGGACCGACCCGTACTCACCGGCTAGCTTCATGCGACGCCGTTCTTGATTGCGGTTACAAATATTTTTGATCTATCTTTTAGAAAGCGCAATCACGCTAAAACAATCAATCAGCATCACCCAGGTCTTTCATGGAGAATTTATGTGACAAGAATCTTTTGACTGACTGTAACATAGGAATATCATTTCCTATTAGGAGAATGTCATCCACGTACAAGACGAGGAATACTACAACTCTCCCTACAATCTTACTGTATATGCATGGTTCATCTGGATTTTTGATAAAGTCAAATTCTTTGACAGCATCATCAAAACAGAAGTTCCAACTCCGCGATGCCTACTTTAGTCCATAAATGGACTTAAGCAGCTTGCATACTTTACCGCTGCTCCCACTCTGAATGAATCCTTCTGGCTGATCCATATAGACGCTTTCTTCCAAATTACCATTTAGAAAGGCCGTCTTTACGTCCATCTGCCAGATTTCATAATCGTGGAAGGCAGCAATAGCAAGAAGGACCCGAATAGATTTAAGCATAGCCACTGGAGAAAAAGTTTCGTCATAATCCAAACCAGGTCTTTGACGGAAACCCTTTGCAACAAGTCTAGCCTTATAGGTTTCAACCTGTCTATTTACACCAATCTTCTTTTTGAAAATCCATTTGCATCCTACGGGTTTTACCCCATCTGGAGCAATGTCCAAAGTCCATACTTTGTTAGTGTACATGGACTCCATTTCGGTCCGCATTGCATCCAGCCATTTTACTGAGTCACCGCTCTGAATGGCTTGCTGGAAGCTAGTAGGGTCATCATAATCAATAGTGCAATCCTCTCTATCCCCGTCTATGAGAAAACCGTAGTATCTCTCGGGCGGATGAGATTGCCTACTACTCCTGCGGAGTGGCGTCGGGATGTCCTGTTCTCCTGAACCTTCTTGTTCTACCAAGGTTTCAGTAATAGCTTGTGGTTCTGGAATTTCTTCCAGTTCTATCGCGCTCCTACTCTTCTGATTTTCTAAAAACTCGGTTTCCAAGAAGCGGGCATATTGAGAAACAAAGACCTTTTGTTCCTCTGCGTAATAGAAACAATATCCCATGGAGTTCTTTGGATATCCCACAAACTTACACTGTACTGAGCGTGCCTCAAGCTTGTCCGTGTAGGGTTCCTAGGCACGCTAAGGAGGTCTCACAAGGCATCGAACATGCCAATATAAAATTTTAACGGTGCCGAGAGATCCGACTACGGATCGATAACTAGATGTCTAGGCGAAAAAGAACTAGTTAACAAATTAACTAATGAGAATACGGAAATACAACCTTTGTAGATCCGGTGCTCCACCTCCATGGCTCCGCAACGAAGTCGTCTCCGCTGTCCAAAAGGAATCCGGGCTCTAGCGTCGTCTTCGTCGGAGAATGGGCGGGCTAGGTCGTCGATGTCCAAGCCGAAGATGATCTACGTCGAGGCATCGATGAATCAAGCTCCACCTTCACCAAGTCATGAAACTTGTGAAGGAAACACACTCTACTACTTGGCAAGAGGTAGAGGATGAAGAAATAGGAAGTGGGTAGACTTTAGAATTGGATTTCTCACTCATTTCCATCACTTGCCATTGATGGGGCAAGCTTTCTTCACTTGAAGAATGAAGAAGAAGAAGGAAAAATAGTTATGATAAGTTATTTTTAAATTGGAAAAGAAAATGAATACTTATCATATTAGAACCATGGTCAAGTGTAGAGAATTAACTAAGGTTAGATTAATGGTTAGGGTTAAAGATGAAGACAAGAATGGTTACAAAGTCAAAGCTTCATGAAGCTTCAACTAAACTCCAAAATTAGCAACCATTCTTTTCTTATCTATTCTAAATAAATAAATAAATAAATAAGTAAGAAAAGAAAACCCTAATCATTAGTTTAACCATGGCTTAATCCATTACACTTAACTATAGTTAAACATGTATCATCAAACATGATACAATCAAGTGCACGAAAATATATCGAATATACAATGTGCACAACCGAGCGAGAAAATCCATTTAAAGTGAACCGATACTAGTTAATGCAAAGTAATATATCAAATATATAATTATGCAATAAATCATTAAATCAACACTTGATTTAACGATCCGGTCATGCGCACATAACCGACTGGTCTCATTAGTAACATCTTATCGAATCAACACTTGATCCGATAACCCGGCTATATCGCATATAACCGATCAATGTCACATCGCGAGAATCGAATACAGTATCATATACTCGTATTATTCTCGGTCCCGCACATATCTCATATGTGCTCCTATTTCGTTTTGCTTGAGCCAGGAAACCTCTGTGTAGGACTCTAAAGACTCGTCAATACGCCAGCAGCGGATGATGATCATATCAAACATCCACAAGCCGCAAGCGGTCTGCTAAACGTAACGGCCACCCGGGTATTGAGCGATCTGAAGATCGACGAGCAAGCCCGCTCACACTCCAGTGAATCCGACCAGTAACACTACCGTACAGTCCGGTCTGATCGTCTGATATGCCGCATATCTCGCCTAGGGGTGGTAAACGTCAGACCCCAATAGCTCAATAAGTCGTGTCGATATGAGGTCTATAACTGTTCGAGAAACTACTGGTAACACTTACCAGTAAATCTCAGCAACCCTGGCCAGGGATTTCCTGTTATAGCCAATCGAACACAGCGCAACATCAACCCCCTATACCGGGAGAGACGAATCCCCTCCTATCGCTCATTGCCTCCATGTGACTCGGGACTGTACCCAAAAACCACCGTTTTGCACGCCCTCTTGGACGTGGTAAGATGGAAATCAAAGCACAGTGGGAACCACACAAGACTCTATGACGATCTCGGGTCAACAGACTACTCTGTACCAGTGTCACCAGAGAACTGCCATCTGACGTGAGGTATAATACCATCTGGGAGTTCTCGGCGAGTCCGTCCAGTGTACCCAGTCTCTACTGAGCACCCGTATATCATCTCTGATGTCAAACACTGATGGATATGGGATCATCCATCGCCCATCTGTATGGGTCGAGAAGGTACACGCTAGTCTACTCTGGTATATCGATGCCCCGTCTCGACACACCCTCGACTAGGGACTTTGAAGGATGTACTTATGGACTACCATATCCCCACTAGTATGATCCGCATCATAGTCTAGGTAGTCAAGTACAGATCCTAAGGGCTTTACCAACATGTAATAGAGAGACAATCAGTATACACGTTAAGGTAAAGTTCAACCAGATAGCATACTATCATGTCGAGCAAGAAAGTCCTCCCTATATATGTCCCAGCATCCACTACAATATACATCCTGTGTACAGTAATGGCCTCTAGGGCATACATATAACTAACAATCTCCCACTTGCACTAGGGCCATCTGTAGCAGTGGTTGTAGTATCTCATACTTAACCATCCCATAAAAGTCTCTCTCTGGGAACAGGCCTTTGTGAGTGGATCCGCTGTGTTGTCCTCTGAGTCTACTCTCCAAACCTCGATCACCCTGGAGATCAATCATCTCCATGATCAAGTGATACTGCCTTAGAATATGTCTGGATCACTGATGGGACCGGCGTTCCTCGGCATAAGCCACAACTCCATCGTCTCACAATGGGAGGAACATAGTTCATCTCATGAACCAATATACATCCAAACAGCCTCTTTGGTAGCATCTTAAGTAGCGATGTATCGTGCCTTTATCGTCTAGTATGTCACGGTATCTAGCTTGGAACTCTTCCAACATACCGTCCCTTTACTGAGGGTAAAGACAATGCCTGCGACTGACACTCAGTCGTCATTATCACCCTGGAACCCTTCCAGTGATTCTCCCCAGGATCGGTTGATACCGTCTCACTACAACTAGTGAGAGTCCTAACATCCAATTAGATCTATCTCATAGATCCAAACACCAGGATTTAGGAGGTATCATTTTGATCCTAAATGGAGAATCATTATGATAAGCGGAGATTGACCGAGCGTAGCATAGGAAACTCCTTCCCTATCAAGAGTATGTCATCCACGTACTCTACGAGGATCACCACCATACTCCCTACTACCTTTTTGTTTATACAAGGTTCATCTACCATTTTGATGATGTCAAACTCTTTGACTTATCCATCAAAACAGATGTTCCAACTCCGCGATGCCTGCTTTATCCTATAAAACATCTTGCACACGTTTCCGCTGCTCCCCTGTCTACGAAGCCCTCTGTCTGTGTAATTATAGACGCACTCTTCTAAAACATCATTTAGAAAAGCAGTCATGACACCCAACCACCAGATATCGTAGTCATGGTATGTAGCCGTGACAAGTAGGATCTGGATGGACTTAAGCATAGCTACTTGAAAAGGTTTCATCATTACCCATGCCTGGTCGATGACGAAAAACCTTTCATATGTCTAGCTTTGAAAGTCTCAACTTTTCCATGTACACCAAGTAATCTTCTCAAGATATACTTGCTCCTGATGGGGATTTAACCCTTCAGATATAGCAACCAAAGTCCATACTTTGTTGGTGTATAAGGATTCCATCTCAGATCGATAAGCATCCAGCCATTCTTACAGAGTCTTACTCCTGATGGCCAGCTCGAAACTAGTTGGGTCATCATCTCATGATGCAATCCTCGCTCCCACTGTCATAGAGAAACCGAAGTATCTCTCAGGTGGGTGAGGAACCCTACTAGATCGGCGGAGAGGTTGAGGTTCGTTGGTAACTATTGAATCCTTTGGCTCTTTCAAATCATCTGCTGCAGTTTGTATAGCTGGAACCTTTCCAGTTCTACATAACAGACCTTGCCTCGAGCTTGTCCGGATTTTGCTTTTAAACATAGCCCGGACAACCCCAAATCATAACTAACTTAAGATATGGGCTCTTCCCTTTCAATATCACATATGAAGTGGTAGGCAACTGATTTGATTTGAACCCTATTCAATAGGTATGCAGCTTCTCAAGTGCATAACTCCCAAAAGGAAATAGGAAACTCAGTAGTACTCATCATAGAGCACACCATATCAGATAGGGTGTATCTGCTCCGCCCCGACATACCATCGTGCTATGGTGTATACGGAGGAGTAATGCTGAGAGAGAATCTCATTCTCCTTTAGAATGGTCCAGGAATTCCGTGCTCAAGTATTCTCCTCCCTGATCTCATCAAAGGACATAATACTTATACCCGTATTTCGGTTCTCTACTTCTTACTTATATTCTGTGAATATCTCAAAAGGCTCGGACTCATGTTTCAACAGGAACATATGTCTGAATCTTGAGAGATTATCAGAGAATGTAATGAAGTACAAAGAACCTGTCCTGGCATGTGTAGACAGGGGACCTTACATACATCAACATGTATCATCCCAAGAGTTTACTAACTCTTTCTCTGTTTCCAATAAACAGAGCTGTGGTCATCTTATCTTTGTGACTTGACTGGCGAGTTTCACAAGATGTAAATTCAAACTGATTTAAATATGCATCTTTATGTAACTCCAGCTAGTCGGGTCACATTGATATGACCTAGTCTACAATGCCTCAAGAAAGATTCGTTCATTTCTGAACTCTTCCTCTTGTGTGTGTTCCATATACTAAGAACTGTAGTTTGATTTAGAACATCAACGCTTTTAGATAACGTGCCTGATACGATCAACTTTTGATATAGGAAATGTTCAAAACATTATCCAACAATATAGAATTTTATCTTTTCTTTACTAATAAAGAGACTGATATGATTTTGTATATCAGGTTCGGTATCTAATAACATTCGTTCAGAATCAATGTATTCTAGTAATACAGGGTGACAGTGACCAACAGACTTGGCTGCAACACTTGCCCCGTTTTCTGCCTCATGAAACTTATCACCCGTTCTCAGTTCTCTACCTATCTGTAGCCCTATGTAACAGATTACATATCTGGGATCCTGATCCGGTATCATATACCCAGGATGTAGAGGATACAGAGAAACAGTTCTTTGTAACGAACACACCCGAAGATGATGCATCAGCATGCACTCTCTTCGTTTGGGCGGCACGGGAAATCTGGTATTCCCCAATTTCCTGCTCTATCTTATAACAATTATAAGTTGGAGCGGGACCAACGTTCCCCAGCTCAGTATAACAAGCGGGTTCGGTCAATAATCCGTATTATTATCTTGATTAAGGCGTGATATGGTCGCTACCTGGAGAGAGAGAGAAGAAAACACTCAGCGTGCGCTCTGTCAAGAATAGATTGGTTATTATTTTATCTAATCAGGATGGCTCCCACTGCTTTTTATCAAATCTTCCTTCAAACCCTAAAAGGAAAGACTAGCCGGGATTAATTACACACTACAAGTTCGCCAATCTTTCAGCCAGGCCAGTGTCGGTACTTTGAGGGAGGTCCCCCGTGCTTTCGCACGAACCTAATTAATGTAAACCTCGTTTTCCCAGAGGCGTAACCCCGTTGACACCTTTCTAGACACCTACTTGATCGGCTAATTGTAATGTATAAAACTCTCTCAGGAGTAACACTTACTCGCAGCGGGTATCGGGATCCAACTATCTCATAGAAGGTATGCAATCTAATTGCAAATCTCAACACTTGAAATTCCCGATAATATTTTGCCCCTAGCGTCCTATGACCTTGACAGAGGTCAACAAACCATAGGCTGCTAGTCAAGTTCAACCCGTCATTTCCTGATTGAAGTAAACCCACCCGCACGACCCTTGACAGAGGTCAACAAGGTCGCACGACTACCCTAAATCAATCACATCATATGCTTATGCAGATAAGCACTAATTAGCTACCGCACACTACGCCTTGACAGAGGTCAACAAACGCAGCACGAATACTAACCAGTACATATCTGAAATGACGGAGGGCTACGACAGGTTTTTCTGAAAACCTATTGCGTAATGAACTTGATATCGTTGTAGAATCAAATGATTTTAAAATGGAGTGTTTTTGAGGCTTTTCTAGTTTTGCTAAAGGAGTCACTCCCGGTGAAGGGATCGTCGGTCCTTTCCTCGTCGAATGAGGTGCGGGATATATCATATATATCACTGTGCAAAGCAAAAACACTTAAAAGCAATCAAAAGACAAACCGAGTGTGTAGCATCTGCCAGTTATTGCTAAAGGAGTCACTCCCGGTGAAGGGATCTCGGTCCTTTCCTCATCGAATAAGGTGCAGGATATATCACATATACCGCTGTGCAAAGCAAGAACTGTAGCTACCTGTTTTAATTTTGAAATTCGATTCTACAACATCTTAGGTTTCTTTTATTTCATTAATCACATTAATGAAGTCCCATCATTTAAGTACCTAAACATCACAGATAAATACGACGTACACTTATGCCATCCGCATTCGCCTCGATGTCCCCTCATGCACCGTTAGGTTAGCTAACTAACGACAGAGCGGGGCAGGGCTAGCGCGGGTGTAAAACATAAGTAACGTCTATATAATACATCATATATACTATATACTGTATCTATCACAGAACATCACATGATCACATCACAGATATCGCAGCAGAAGAATCATATGAAATATTGGATATACTAGGACGTCCGTGTTTTTAATACAAGCCAGTATAAAACACGGATTCCACGGTCGTGATGAATAGCCAAACCCACACCCCTAGACCCCTACGAGAGCGGCAAGCAACCCTACCAATTCTAGAGTTAGGAGACCCGGACTCGACTCCTCGAGTTGGTCTCCCACTGGACTCCAGAACCCGGTTACTTGTGCCCTCCTCCTTGGGTCTATCCTAGTGCGGAAAAGTAAATAATATACAAACGGTGACAACTTCCGCAACCTGGAAGCGCCCCAATAAAAGAATATTACATACAAGTTTTTACATGAATGAAAATGAAAAACACTCATCTCACATAAAAACCCCCGGCTATTCAAACACGACGATCCAATATAACATATCCAGCAACACATAACATCACATGTCATCAACGTAAGTAAATATGCGCATCCCAATTGTCGTTGACATATAGCAACGAAACCGGCGATATCACATATTACACTTACGGTCACAGAAAAGAAAGTGTAAAACTACAACAGTTGGAATCCGCAACCACCTCAGACATCGCATGCCTGACCAAATGAATTCCTTAGACATCACATGCCTAACAATTATAAACCCCGCATTTTAGTCTCAAAATCGAAAACACTTTTCAATATCAAGTCGGGCAATTCAACAAGATTCCCGACATCCTGATCGAATACTCATCGTAAACTTCAGTAGGCGGCCGCACCCCCGATACCGTCGACGAAGTGTACCAAGGCGGAACACCGCTACCGCGAGCACCCGGACGGATGCTTTCGGCGACGGGGTTCTTCTACAGTCACTTGGTCGGGGCTATGGAGTGAGGCTGTCTATTAAGTTTACCCGGCGAGTATCCGCGTACGCTACGTGATTGCGACGGACTTTTGATCACATCAAAATTCCGTGGCAACCGATCAAGTGAGACTAAACTGCTATGTTTATAACATTCATTCAGTTATCTCATAACTCATTGTGAATTCCAATTATTGTATCACATTCCAGATAAATAGAAAATGCTAAACTTTTCGATCGAACAATCGAACACCCAAGTTTTCCCAATACAGATCAACACATGAAATAAGTCTAACAACATTCAGTTCGTGCCTCAGTACCAACGGTCCAGCCGTAGAAGGGTCAAGCCAACGCCTCACATGTGGCACGCCGTACTGCCCCAAACCCGAAGGTTCAAAGGGCAGTTCAAGACGGTCACATAATCGAGTTAAGGTTTGTTGTCTTCTAGAGGGTCCATCGTGTTACTTGCACTACTTAGAACGTCGTTAAACTTCGGAAAAATCCAACACTTGGAAATTTCCCGACAGGGGAAAAATTGGGTATTTATATCCGGTCGAACTTTTTAACATATTCTAAAATTTATCCGGAAAGCCACATAGACAAAGTTAAAAATCCGATCGATTCATCGAGTCCCGAATCCAACCCAGAAAATAAAACTCTGGAATCAATTTAAAATTCCCAGAAAACTCAGAAGAATTTATCAAGAATTACTGTGGAAAAACCAAGGGCTGACGTCACCAACTTGCCGCGGAAGCGCCGCAGAAGCAGGCTTATGCCGCGTTTCCGCGGCTGTTTGCACTGTTCATGGGAAACGTTTTGCACAGTAATTCTTGTATTTCATTGCTGAATTTTTTAAGCATTTTTAATTGACAAAAAACCACGTTTTACAGAAATGTCCAGAGAGCATTTTCTTGTCGGGGTTTCGGGTCGATCGGAGTTCTAATTCCATCTAGACTTCGCCTAAGGCTCTAGCTAGGCTCTGATACCACTGTAGGGTTCCTAGGCACGCTAAGGAGGTCTCACAAGGCATCGAACATGCCAATATAAAATTTTAACGGTGCCGAGAGACCCGACTACGGATCGATAACTAGATGTCTAGGCGAAAAAGAACTAGTTAACAAATTAACTAATGAGAATACGGAAATACAACCTTTGTAGATCCGGTGCTCCACCTCCATGGCTCCGCAACGAAGTCGTCTCCGCTGTCCAAAAGGAATCCGGGCTCTAGCGTCGTCTTCGTCGGAGAATGGGCGGGCTAGGTCGTCGATGTCCAAGCCGAAGATGATCTACGTCGAGGCATCGATGAATCAAGCTCCACCTTCACCAAGTCATGAAACTTGTGAAGGAAACACACTCTACTACTTGGCAAGAGGTAGAGGATGAAGAAATAGGAAGTGGGTAGACTTTAGAATTGGATTTCTCACTCATTTCCATCACTTGCCATTGATGGGGCAAGCTTTCTTCACTTGAAGAATGAAGAAGAAGAAGGAAAAATAGTTATGATAAGTTATTTTTAAATTGGAAAAGAAAATGAATACTTATCATATTAGAACCATGGTCAAGTGTAGAGAATTAACTAAGGTTAGATTAATGGTTAGGGTTAAAGATGAAGACAAGAATGGTTACAAAGTCAAAGCTTCATGAAGCTTCAACTAAACTCCAAAATTAGCAACCATTCTTTTCTTATCTATTCTAAATAAATAAATAAATAAATAAGTAAGAAAAGAAAACCCTAATCATTAGTTTAACCATGGCTTAATCCATTACACTTAACTATAGTTAAACATGTATCATCAAACATGATACAATCAAGTGCACGAAAATATATCGAATATACAATGTGCACAACCGAGCGAGAAAATCCATTTAAAGTGAACCGATACTAGTTAATGCAAAGTAATATATCAAATATATAATTATGCATTAAATCATTAAATCAACACTTGATTTAACGATCCGGTCATGCGCACATAACCGACTGGTATCATTAGTAACATCTTATCGAATCAACACTTGATCCGATAACCCGGCTATATCGCATATAACCGATCAATGTCACATCGCGAGAATCGAATACAGTATCATATACTCGTATTATTCTCGGTCCCGCACATATCTCATATGTGCTCCTATTTCGTTTTTCTTGAGCCAGGAAACCTCTGTGTAGGACTCTAAAGACTCGTCAATACGCCGGCAGCGGATGATGATCATATCAAACATCCACAAGCCGCAAGCGGTCTGCTAAACGTAACGGCCACCCGGGTATTGAGCGATCAGAAGATCGACGAGCAAGCCCGCTCACACTCCAGTGAATCCGACCAGTAACACTACCGTACAGTCCGGTCTGATCGTCTGATATGTCGCATATCTCGCCTAGGGGTGGTAAACGTCAGACCCCAATAGCTCAATAAGTCGTGTCGATATGAGGTCTATAACTGTTCGAGAAACTACTGGTAACACTTACCAGTAAATCTCAGCAACCCTGGCCAGGGATTTCCTGTTATAGCCAATCGAACACAGCGCAACATCAACCCCCTATACCGGGAGAGACGAATCCCCTCCTATCGCTCATTGCCTCCATGTGACTCGGGACTGTACCCAAAAACCACCATTTTGCACGCCCTCTTGGACGTGGTAAGATGGAAATCAAAGCACAGTGGGAACCACACAAGACTCTATGACGATCTCGGATCAACAGACTACTCTGTACCAGTGTCACCAGAGAACTGCCATCTGACGTGAGGTATAATACCATCTGGGAGTTCTCGGCGAGTCCGTCCAGTGTACCCAGTCTCTACTGAGCACCCGTATATCATCTCTGATGTCAAACACCGATGGATATGGGATCATCCATCGCCCATCTGTATGGGTCGAGAAGGTACACGCTAGTCTACTCTGGTATATCGATGCCCCGTCTCGACACACCCTCGACTAGGGACTTTGAAGGATGTACTTATGGACTACCATATCCCCACTAGTATGATCCGCATCATAGTCCAGGTAGTCAAGTACAGATCCTAAGGGCTTTACCAACATGTAATAGAGAGACAATCAGTATACACGTTAAGGTAAAGTTCAACCAGATAGCTTACTATCATGTCGAGCAAGAAAGTCCTCCCTATATATGTCCCAGCATCCACTACAATATACATCCTGTGTACAGTAATGGCCTCTAGGGCATACATATAACTAACAGTCCGCATGCTGCTTCTTTACAAAAGCTGTACATCCCCATGTCTTAAGATACTTAAGACAGGGTTTCTTCCCACTCCACATCTGATATGGTGTGGTAGGCACAGTCTTGGTTGGAACTCGGTTCAAAAGATATGCAGCTGATTCTAGTGCATATCCCCAGAATGATCGCGGCAACTCAGCGTTACTCATCATGGAATGTACCATATCCAATAGGGTTCGGTTCCGTCTCTCCGATACACCGTTATGTTGTGGTGTGTATGGAGGAGTAAGCTGAGAGAGAATTCCATTCTCTTTTAAGTAACCTAGGAACTCGGCACTTAAGTATTCACCACCTCGATCAGATCTCAGTGTCTTGATACTTTTTCCGGTTTGTTTTTTCACTTCATTCTTGTATTCTTGGAATTTCTCAAAGGCCTCGGATTTATGCTTCATTAAGAAGATATATCCATACCTAGAGAAATCATCCGTAAAAGTAATGAAGTAGGAATAACCACCTCGCGCATGCGTAGATATTGGACCGCACACGTCACTGTGTACGAGTCCCAAGAGCTCGCTTGCTCTTACTCCGTGTCCAGTAAACGGAGTCTTTGTCATCTTTCCCATGAGACAAGATTCACAAGTAGCATAAGATTGATATTCGAACGGATTCAAATATCCTTCTCCATATAACTTAGTCAACATTCTCTCATTGATGTGACCTAGTCTACAATGCCATAAGAAAGCCTGATTTGTTTCCGCAGACTTTCTTTTAAGTGTGTTCTGCACACTGAATATCTGAGCTTGATTTAATACGTATATTCCGTTTTCTAATGTACCTGACTCAATCATAACTTGATTTAGGTGGATGTGAACCACATCTCTTGTAAAAGTAAAATCATATCCTTCCTTAGATAGTAAGGGTACATATATGATATTACAAGTCATACCTGGTACATAAAAACAGTTACGTAGAATCAATATCTGCCCAGTTGTCAGTCCAAGATGATATTCCCCTACGGATTCAGCGTTCATGCTCATTCCGTTAGCAACCGTGAGGGTCATATCACCTATCCCGATAACCCTACGGTTTCTCAGAGTCTGTAATGAATTACAGATGTGAGTTCCTGACCCAGTATCCAATACCCAGGAAGTAGGGTTAACTGACATACAGTTCTCAATAACAAACACACTTGAGGCTGAAGCCACAACATGCTTCGCATTCTGGTTACTGGCTTCTAAAGCCCTGCAATCATTCTGCCAATGTTCATTCTTGTAACAATAGGAACGTCCCTCTTTTACTATATCCAGTCCCGAAACTTTTGCCTTTCTCTTTCCTTCTCCTT
Organism: Agapanthus africanus; assembly: GCA_030015575.1. Classification (NCBI taxonomy): domain Eukaryota; kingdom Viridiplantae; phylum Streptophyta; class Magnoliopsida; order Asparagales; family Amaryllidaceae; genus Agapanthus; species Agapanthus africanus. The sequence continues at coordinate 287,074,897 of JASDDO010000029.1, forward strand.
CCCTGGTTTCCTTCAGGGTAGGAGGCAGAGACTGTAGAATCAAGTCAGTATTTGACTCATTTCCCAACGCGGTCTCCAGGTCTTGGAGCTCATCAATACAGCTAGTCATTGTAAGGACGTTGTCCCTTACAGATGACCCGTCAGCTAACCTCGCTTGAATTAATTCGTTCGAGGTTTCATATCTAGTGATATGAGATTGCTCTCCATATAAATCTTTATTATGGAGAAAGATGGAAACTAAGTCCATCTTCTCGTGCTGCTTCTGGTATACACCATCAACTGAAGCTAACACGAGGCACTTAGCTTTCGCTTTATCTTTTTCCCTTGTCTGACGGATATCCAAATCCGTGACAGTGGAAACTGGACCTGGGATGGCGGGATCTTGAGTAGTAATAGGGTGGTCCAGCTTGTCATAGCCAATGGACATCTGGACAGACCTTTGCCAGTCATATAAGTCAGATTCAGTCAATTTGTTATCTAGATGTAACATATGTGTGGTCACAAGGTCGCTGCAATTAAGAGAGAGAGAGAAGAAAACATTTTAGCATGATGCTGTTGCAAGTTTAGATTGGTTTTAAGTTTATCTAAACAGGATGGCTCCCACTGTTTCTCGAATCCTTCCTCAAACCATAAAAGAAGAATTAGCCAGGACAATTCTCACCGTACAATACTTGCTTAACCGTTCAGCCAGACCAGTGTCGATACTTCGAGGGAGGTTTTCCAACGCTTTCGCGAAGTTCCTTAATTAAATAACCTCTTTTCTCTGGGGGCGTAACCCCGCTGACACCTTTCTAGGCACCTACTTGGTTTATAGCATTGATCGTTAAGTGACGAATCTCCTGATAAGTAGTATATACTCACAGTAGGATCGGGATCCAAAATATCATCGTATGATAATGTTGAAGGAATCCTACCAACATTCATCAAACTCCAAAATGGTATGCATTTCTCTGCAAATTTCAGTTTCTTTAAAAATTCCCGATGTGGATTTTTGCCCCATTCTCTTATGACCTTGACTTTAGTCAACAAATCATAAGTCACATGTCAAGTTCTACCCGTCATTGTCCTTGTTAATTTGAACCCACCCGTACATACCCTTGACTTTAGTCAACAAGGTAATACGACTGTCCCAAACCAACGCATCTATCTATGCTGCATATAAATATCCAACAGTTACCAAACACTGTGCCTTGACTTTAGTCAACAAACACAGCTTGAATACTATTGACTATCTATATGAAATGACGGAGGGCTACGAATGGTTTTGGCAAAACCGTGAACGTAGTGAACTTGATATAGTCGAAGGAACCTGATACTTTTTTAAAAGGAGTAGTTAAAGCTCCGCAATTAAAAATTCCGATCTTTTAAAATAACCGAGTGGTTTCCTTTTAAATTTGTTCCAACGATTCAACTTTGGTTTATTTTCTTTGCATTATAATAATGCGTCCCATCATTAATCTTATCATTGTAGAAAACAACGAAAATACCACGTCCTTCTTATGCCATCCGCATTCGCCACTGGGTCCCGTCATCACCCGTTAGGTTACTTAACTAATGACAGAGCAGGGGCTGGGCTAGCGCGGGTGTAAAACATAAGTGGCGTCTAATAGCTATCATATATAGATATTGTACATTCGTCAGACGCAATAATAAGCATTCCAGATCATAGATGAACTTTATTGGATTTGCTAGCAATCCGCATTTGCTTTGAGCCTGCAATAAAAGACGGATTACACAGTTGTGATGAATAGCCATTACCCCACCCTAGACCCCTACGAGTACGGAAAACTACCCGTCAAGTACCCGAAGTGAAGCGGTCTCCCTCAACAACGTACGTAGGCCACTAAACACTTTGATGTACCCGGTAGTTTGTGTACGCCACCTTGGGTCTATCCTAGGAGCAAAAACAGTAAAAAGAAATAATACAACGGTGGCTACAACCGCAACCTGGATGTGCCCCGCAAAAGAATATTGTAGGGTTCCTAGGCACACACTAGAGGTTTCACAAGGCATCAACCATGCCAATTTCAAATTTTACAAGTGCCGAGAAACCCTAGACTAGATCGTTAACTAGAATTTTAGGCGACAAATGAAACTAGTTAACAACTTAACTAAAAGAACGGAAATACAACCTTTGTAGATCCGGTCCTCCACCTCCATAGCTCCGCAATGAAGTCTCCTCGCTGTCCAAATCGAATCCCGGGCTCTAGCGTCGGCTTCATCGGAAAAATGGGCGGGCTAGGTCATCGATTACGATGCCGAAGATGATCTACGTCGAGGCAACACAAGATCAAGCTCCCACTTCACCAAGTCACAAAACTTGTGAAGAAAACACCCTATACTACTTGGCAAGAGGTAGAGGATGAAGAAATAGGAAGTGGGTTCACTTAAGAATTGGATTTCTCACTCTTTTTCTCAAGTTGCCATTGATGGAGGCAAGCTTTTCTTCTTGAAGAAGAAGAAGAAGAAGAAGATAATTATCATAAGAATAATGAGAAAATAGAGAAATAGATTATTCTTGTCATAACTACAACCATGGTTAAGTGTAGAGAGAGGACCATGGTTAAGAGGAATGGTTAGGGTTAAGCATGAGACAAAATGGTCACTTAGTCAAAGCTTCATGAAGCTTCATGAACAAACAAAGAAAGCCACCATTTTTCTCTTTATCATTTCCATAATAAATAAATAAATAAATAGGTATGAAAATCAAAACCCTAACCATTTAAATAACCATGGTTCAATCTTTACACAAACTCAAGTAAACATGTATCATCAAACATGATACATCCAAGTGCACAAAAGTATATCACATATACAACTTGTGAACTTCAAGTGAGAAAATCCATTTAAAGTGAACCAATATTAGTTAATGCAAAGTAATATATCAAATATATAATTATGCATTAAATCATTAAATCAATACTTGATTTAACGATCCGGTCATATCGCATATAACCGACTAATATTCAATGTATCGGCTTATCGAATCAAGTCTCGATTCGATAACTAGGTTATATCGCATACAACCATTCGATACATTCATCGCGAGAATAGAATACGGTATCACATTAACGCATTATTCTCGGTCCTGCACATATCTCATATGCGCTCCTATTTCGTTTCGCTTGAGCCAGGAAACCTCTGTGTAGGACTCTAAAGACTCGTCAATACGCCGGCAGCAGATGATGATCATATCAAACACCCACAAGCCGCAAGCGGTATGCTAAACGTAACGGCCACCCGGGTATTGAGCGATCAGAAGATCGACGAGCAAGCCCGCTCATACTCCTGTGAATCTAACCAGTAACACTTACCGTACAGTCCGGTCTTGTCGTCTGATATGTCACATATCTCGCCTAGGGGTGGTAAACGTCAGACCCCAATAGCTCGATAAGTCGTGTCGATATGAGGTCTATAACAATTCGAGAAACTACTGGTAACACTTACCAGTAAATCTCAGCAACCCTGGCCAGGGATTTCCGGTTATAGCCAATCGAACACAGCGCAACATCAACTCCCTATACCGGGAGAGACGAATCCCCTCCTATCGCTCATTGCCTCCATGTGATTCGGGACTGTACCCAAAAACCACCGTTTTGCACGCCCTCTTGGACGTGGTAAGGTGGAAATCAAAGCACAGTGGGAATCACACAAGACTCTATGATGATCTCAGGTCAACAGACTACTCTGTACCAGTGTCACCAGAGAACTGCCATCTGACGTAAGGTATAATACCATCTGGGAGTTCTCGGCGAGTCCGTCCAGTGTACCCAGTCTCTACTGAGCACCCGTATATCATCTCTGATGTCAAACACCAATGGATATGGGATCATCCATCGCCCATCTGTATGGGTCGAGAAGGTATACGCTAGTCTACTCTGGTATATCGATGCCCCATCTCGATACACCCACGACTAGGGACCTTGAAGGATGTACTTATGGACTACCATGTCCCCACTAGTATGATCCGCATCATAGTCCAGATAGTCAAGTACACATCCTAAGGGCTTTACCAACATGTATCAGAGAGACAATCAATGTACACGTTAAGGTAAAGAGCAACCAGATAGCATACTATCATGTCGAGCAAGAAAGTCCTCCCTATATATGTCCCAGCATCCACTACAATATACATCCTATGTATAGCAATGGCCTCTAGGGCATACATATAACTAACAAATATTACATCAAATTACATTTACATTGAATGAATGAATATTAAACCTATCTCAAACCCCGGCTAATCATCACAACAGTCCAACACAGTTCATATACACAAACAGTAAACATTTCAGAAATGTGCAACCCCCTTCCAACCGACATACTAGCAGTTAGGGATGGTTTACGAACACATTAAACATTATAGATAAAAACCCAATTAGCAAATATCTTAGAATATCGATCGATAACCATATTCCGTGTTTACCCCAAAAGCCAACCAGCAAAGAAACAACCTGGGTAGAAACAGAACATACGGGAAGACAAAAACCCAAAAAATATGAATTACTGTGAAACCACGAGTCAACGCGGCATTGACTCGGCGGCGGATCCGCGGCATAATCTCTCTATTGCCGCGGATCCGCGGCCGTTTTACCGAGTCACTTGCTCGTATTTTCCCAGTATTCATTATTTTCCCTGCTGTGAATTTTAAGATATGTCAAATATTTTTTCAGACACTTTTAAAATTAACAAAAACTTAGGGTTTTCGGTTTTTTGTTTTCGTGTTTTCCGTCAATCGAACTTCTAATCAGTTGCAAACAAGCTAGTAATGGTTTAGTTGGCTCTGATACCACTGTAAGTCCATGTCACGCACCCCACGAACTTGCGGGGAGGCGGAATATATGAAAAACGATTATCAAAGCTTCGTAACACGGACTTGAGCGTATGAATCGTTTCTAAACCATTGCTAACTAACAACAAGAGGTTAAATTATACGGATACGAAGTTATACCTCACGATACTAGTCCTTCGGGTTTTCATCGCGGTCCTCCACTCCTCGTAGGCTCCTTGGAACATCGGCACCTCAACGGCCTCCTCGAATCAAAGACGATCCATCCGAAATCTCCTACGCCAAGCTTAATCTCAAACTTGAGATAACTAGGTTGCTTAAAGTGCTAATCTAAGCTACCTAGGGGATATAGAGTGAGGTTATGGATGTATTAGTCTAGCTAACCCTTGATCTCAACACATGAGAGGCTAGGGTTATGGTTTGAAGAGAGAGTGAGCTTGAGGAGAGAGAAGGTGAAGATGATAATGAAATGAATAATGAACTCATATGAATATATCAACTATAACAATTAATCAAATAAATAATATAAATGATTTATCATTATGGTTAGATTCATTCACCTAGTGTGATTCATCATATGACTCATTAACTCATTAATGAATCATTTAATGCAAAGGATGAATCACACAAATGAGTCATTAAGCAATTAATGCTCATGCCACCTTAACCCCTTAGTCACCACTCTTCTAGAAGCTTCCCAACAAATTACGAGAACGCCCCTCCAATCCGTGAAAATACGGAGAAACTTTAGACTGTATAAATCCAATAACCCGATACTAGAAGCTGGCTTAAACCAAAGCCGACTAGTAAAAACTGTCCGAAAAGTCATACGTGCGTAAACACACGTATGCGTCCGAACCCTTGTCGTAAAACCATACGACCTCTATATCGTTTCGCCTGGAGCAGGGAAACTCTCTGTGTGGGACTCTAAAGACTCGACACTACGCTGGCAGTAGGTTTAACCACAGACCGCAAGCGGCACTAGCTGTACGTAATGGTCCCCAGGTAGATGTCGATAAGAAGGCCGATGAGGAAAACCATCCGAACCCCAACTGAGCCTGATGTGACAATCTCCATACAGTCCGGTCTGTTCGTCTAAGACTATCGCATATCAAGCCTAGGGAGCGGCAAGCGTCAGTCCCCTAATAGCTGTATAAGTCATGTCGGAGCGAAGCCCATTACACCCTGAGAAGCTACTGGAACCTACCAGTATATCTCGCTTGCCCTGGCCAGGGACTTTGCGTAATAGGTCTCTGACACAGCGCGATATCATCTCCCAATACCGGGAGAGATGAATCCTGTCTAACCACTACTGCCTCCAAGTGCTCGGGACTGCACCCAACGGCTACCTGTTTGCACGACTCCTTTGAGCCGTGGTAGGGTAGTAATCTAAGAACAGTGGGACACACTCGAGGCGAAGTAGCAGTGTCAAGTCTGTGGACTATGCTGTACTCATGTCATCTGGGAACTGTTAACTGACGATGGGTATAATACCAATCAATCAGTTCCCCTGCGAGTCCTGTCCGGTGTACCCGTAACCTAACGAGCCCATGTATACTATCTCCAGTACAACGTACTGATGGCTGTGGGACAGACCATCTCCCCAACTGGGATGAGAAGCGTACACACTTAGTCTACTCCGAAATATCGATGCCCTATCTCGATAATTCAACGACCAGGGACCTGTATAGGATGTTGCTTACAGACTACCCAGCCCCCACTAGTGTGACTGCCATCACGACGCTGGTAATCAAGCAAAGATCCTATGGGCTCTACTAATATGTATAAGTGATACGTTACAAGAAACATATGCACATATTAAAGTAGACACAAACCAAGTAGCATACTACCATTTTTAGCAAGACTGTATATATAACTGTGAATATCCCAAGTTTCTATTAAGTAATATACAATCTAGTATGATACAATAATGGGCCCTAGGGCATATACACTAACAGTATTGTGGGGCTTATGCCGATACTTATTATTTACTTACTAATGATTTTGGGATTTTGGATTTCCATGAGATTTCTGGATTTTGGGGAAAACCGCAAGAATATATATAAAGAGTTCTCTCTCTCTCCCTCTCTTTTTAAAATATAAGTTGCAGTTTTCTTATGATGTATGTGTCGTCCACCATGAGATTTCATGTTTTTCTGTTGGATTTCGAGACCCGATTCGAGGAGTGGATGAACCGTCTCGGGTACATGGTGGGCCCGGTATGGTACCCCAGGGCAAGAAGATCGAGTTGTAGACGATGAGCCTGGCAGGGGAAGACTACCTACCGGTGATGTCTGGCGCGGCGGATATCCGGAGGATACCGACCGTTGTCGTGAGATTTGATGATATGGGTCGATCCGGACTGACGGAGCCCGAAGTATTGAGACTATGAGGTATTGAGACTTGAGATTTACATGTTTTGTGTCGATGCTTGACACGGATTTCCATGGATTTTATTGATGATGTTTCAGATTACCATACAAATTTTACTATGATAAAGGTTAAAGATTTCTTATACAGAGATATCCAGATTTCATGGTTGATTGTTTTACATTCATGGTGCATGCATACTTATATACACGACATGTTACTATTTGAGGTACTGACACGAACACTGGGCATTGCACACACGCATAGTTTATTACCCTGCACTACTAGATGACTAGTGGTATATTAAGTATATTATTATGACCTAGGACAGCGTCGTGCATTCGATTTCTTCTCGCAGATGTCTTCTACTCACGAGTTGGCAAGTCACCCCTGTTGTGCCAAATTTTTCTACAAGTTTCGATGTACAGGTTTCCTTGACAGCTTGCTGGCATACCATTTTCATTCAGGATAATTTTCTTGGTAGTTTGGTTCACTTGCATCAGAACCGCCGTTGTACTTTATTATTTCATTTGTATTTAGTAAGCTCCATCAACCAGACTTGTATTACTTGATAATTTAGAAGACCAGTTATTTTTATTTCGACCTTAGAGTCGCGCTTGTATTATTATGATTTCTGGTGGACTTGGTTTTCTTTTGGGTTTTGAGCCTCGCCCTTCGGCGTTGTATATTATTGTGCATTGTGTGGTTGTTTCCGCCTGTTGGCGTAGAGCTAGCGCTCGCTTGGGGATGCCTTTTTGTTGTTTGTATATATTATTCTTGTTTGTACCCGTTTGGGGCCAGTTTTTACAAAGGAGACTCTGCCGAAATTTTTAAGAAAATTTGATGTTGCTTTTAAACTTTATTTCCTACATGTTTTCCTTTACTTCTTCTTTTATAAGGTTTAGATTTCTGGGCTTTGGCTTAATTTACGTTGCGCTTCTAGATGCTTCGTAATTTAAGTGACGGTCACGTTCCGTACCTTCGGGTCGTGACAGAGATGGTCTGTCCCACAGCCATCAGTACGTCGTACTGGAGATAGTATGCAGGTGCTCGTTAGGTTATGGGTACACCGAACAGGACTCGTAGAGAACTATTGGTTGGTATTATACCCGTCGTCAGTTAACAGTTCCTAGGTGACATGAGTACAGCATAGTCCGTAGACTTGACACTGCTGCTTCTCCTCGAGTGTGTTGCCACTGTTCTTAGATTGCTACCCTACCACGGCTCAAAGGAGTCGTGCAAACAGGTAGCAGTTGGATGCAGTCCTGAAGCACTTGGAGGCAGTGGCGGTTAGACAGGATTCGTCTCTCCCGGTATTGGTGGTTGATATCGCACTGTGTTTGGAGAGCCATTATGCAAAGTCCCTGGCTAGGGCAAGCGAGATTTACTGGTAGGTTTTCCAGTAGCTTCTCAAGATGTAATGGGCTTCACTCCGACATGACTTATACTGCTTTTAGGGGACTGACGCTTGCCGCCCCTAGGCCCGATATGCGATAGTCTTAGACGAACAGACCGAACTGTACGGAGGTTATCACATCAGGCTCAGTAGGAGTTCGGATGGGTTTCCTCATCGGCCTTCTTATCGACATCTACCTGGGGACCGTTACGTACAGCTAGTACCGCTTGCGGCCTGTGGTTAAACCCACTGCCAGCGTAGTGTCGAGTCTTTAGAGTCCCACACAGAGAGTTTCCCTGCTTCAGGAGAAACGATATAGAGGTCGTATGGTTTTACGACAGGGTTCGGACATATACGTGTACTTGTGCACATATGATGTTCGGACAGATTATACTAGCAGGCTTTGGTTTAAGCCAGATTCTAGTATTGGATTATTGGATTTATGCAGTCTCAGTATATCCGTGCTTTTCATAAATACGGATGGGAGGGGAATTCTCGTAATTAGTCGAGAAGCTTCTAGAAGAAAGGTGACTCATTTAGTTTTAATTCATTTGTGAATTAAACTTAATGAGGTGGAGAGCTTATGTGTTATTATCATTAATTGCACCATGACTCATGAGATGATTCATCTCAAGAATTAAATGAAGCATGGAAGATATTTGTGCAAGATATTTTTGATGCTTCATATTATTCAAAGTGAGAAGGGTTCAATTCATAATTAACAAACACACTCTCTCTCCTCAAGCTCTCCTCTTCTTCAACCTAACCCGAATCCTCTCATGTGTTGAGATCCCAAAGGTTATAAAGACTAATCAATCCTTAATCCATCTCTATATCCTCTAGTTCATTTGGATTAGCAATCCTAGCCATTTAGTTATCTCAAGTTAGAGGTTAAAGCTTGTAATAAGAACTTTCAGGTGGATCTTCTATCACATCGAGGAGCCGACGAGGAGGTGCCATCCTTTCTACTCCAAAGGAGCTCTAGTGTTCAAGGTGGACAGCAAGTAAAGAAGAAGGACTTGGAATTTTAGGTATAATTTTCTTACCGAGTAGATAATACCTCTAGTTAGTTGTGTTAGATATGGTTTAGCAAAGATCCGTATGCTTAGTCGATGTTACCTTGTTTAAAATGATTGTTTTTTACTTATTCCGCCTCCCCGCTTCATGTGGGGTGTGTAACGTCGACTTACAGTGGTATCAGAGCCTACTAAACCATAGCTAACAGTTTAAACAACAAGTTAAACTACGAAACCGAAACGACACGAAAACAACGAACCCCAAGATGCAAGTTTCTGTCGATTTTCAAACTTGCTCTGAAAATTATTTAAACAAGTACAGAGTGATATTTATACAGTAAAAGAACACCAAACAAAAACGAGACAATTCTTTGAAAAACAGGCCGGCGACTTGCACACTTTCGCTCCAAGTAGTGATCTTGCGGACTCTAGATTTGCTCCACAAGAAGAAAGCAACGAGCTTGCATGAAGTCTTACCTTTGACCACGGTTCCATGGTTAAAATGTTGAGTTTGGGGTAGAACTTTGGGTTCTACACTCCCCTTGTTCCATATACTAGAATAAAAACCTCTGTTTCTTGATTATATTACTGTACTTGCTCCAGATAGCCTGCACACTTGCACACAAAAAATATCAAAGATAACAAAATGGTTTTTTTTATATTTATTATTTTATATATATACAAAAAAATATTAACCTGAATAACAAGAAAGAAAATATATTACCGTCTCTCCGGCAACGTCGCCATTTGATTGTCGTAGAATTATGCGTTCTACCATGTCCTATTTGTTCTACTTACCGCAATCAAGACGGTGTCGCTTTGCAGCTAGCCAGTTGAGAACGGGTCGTCCGCAGAGAGATGGTAGTATATTTGTTCTTGTCTTAAACGAGTTAATGAAAGAATGTATATATTTGTTCAAGTCTATCCTAAGTGTTCGTATTTATGTTCAAGTAAGCTTGTTAGGGTTAAGGTTGGCTAGTAGAGTTAGGATTAGTCTTCTGTTTTTCTTTTCCCATTCTTAAAATGATGTTGGGATAATAGAAAGTAGCAGGGATTAGAAGGATATAGGAATGGAATTTGCGAGTTTCAGCAAGCTTTCCAACGCTAAATCCATTCCTAGTGCCCCTTGTCCTTCCATTACGTGCACTTATTTCCAACCATAGGCCAAACACCCACAACAATGTATCTAATTAAGTCACAACTATATGTCACATTGTAGTACGCCCAAAGGACTTTTCGACTTAGGTCCCGGCTATATGTTACGTATTGCGTGCCTAAGTGAGGGGGTTACATTTGTTTGGTCTAAGCTCGTTTCAAGATGTTTGGTGAAGAGAAGCATAAAGGATTTTTCCATCCCTCATACTAAACTTCCTTAGCCCTTAAAAAGTGTGGAATTATTCATACATTTAAATTAAAATACAAACAAAACAAGAATGAAGAAAAGAAATAAAGGAAAAAACGGTTTTACAAAATGGTAGCAAGCTAACTACTTGGGTCCTCACCTAAGCAAGAGACTCCGTAGAGTATCATGACTTGAAAATACGGTTAAGAAGAAAAGAAAAAAAGCAAGAAATAACAACTACTTAACAACAATAAATAAAGTTACACTAAGAATTAATATAACAATACAAGAAACAAAAATACAAGTTAAATAAAACCCCTCATCTTCATTGATTTTCCACTCAAGAGCTCTCACTACACTTTCATGGAGAATAGATGAAGAAGAAGAAGAAGAAGCTACAAACTAATCTACACTAAAATCTAATTAAAAAGAAGCATCCAACAATGGCTCAAAACTGGAGTATTTATAGGCAGAGAGCTGAAACCCTATGGCCAAATTCTAAGCCCAAATGAAATTACAAAAATACCCCAAAAATATCGTCTGACGCCGAGTCAACTCGGCCGCAAAACCGCTGCATAATGGCCACATTGGCCACTGTTCCGCGGCTCTTTGGGGGAGTTGTGGGGTGATTTTTCTAGGGCTTCTGCACATTGCTATTTTCTTGTGTTTTACAGGTCCCAAATTGCAAATTGATTCCATAATTTCTTCAGATCTTCAGCAGTCCAAAATGGCTTCACTTTTACTTCATTAACCTTTATCTCCCTTGAGCTCTGCGCACCCATTGAATCTTGTGCTGCCCCTCTCGTGCTATATACTTGTCCGAGACACGAATGACCGTTGTTTTTCGTCTTGTCTCTTGAACTGGTAAGCGGCACTGGACGGATGTGGATGACCGGAATCCGGATTTTATCTGTCTGTGACAGATGTTCTGGATTTTGGCATAACTGTAAAGATATTTTGTATGATTTGTATTATTTTGGACTAGAAACCTGTAACCTGTAAATATATAGAAAACATGGATTAAAAGCACCTGCCTATAAACAAACGAGCAGAAGAATGGGCGATATTAAATGATATTCTGATGTGAACAACCACCACATTTAGTTTAACCATTTAGGATTAAATGGTTAATGAGGTGGAGAGGATGAGGTGTTTATTGCATTTATTGTGGCATGGCTTTGCAGTGACTTATGGTCACTATTCAAGCATGCTTGCTTTTTGTTTGTTGTGAGATTTTTTGAAGACTTGAGATATTTTGGGTTGACTTGAGATATTTTGGAGACTTGAGATATTTATTGGATGGCATCAATTATTGCTCACTACAAAACAAAACAAACAACTCATAGCCATTTTTCTTGAGTTGCCTCTCACTCTCATCCTCAAGCTTCTTCTTCTACCTCCACCCTTTAAGTCTCATGTGTTGAAAAACCTAGGGTGTTTGGAGAAAAATTAATCCATCACTACACTCAACATCCTCTAGGCTATCTAGTTTAGCGAACTAGGTACCCTAGTTACCTCGGTTATTGAGGTAGGAGCTCGGAATACAAATCCTCAGGTGGATCATCTTAGATGGAGGGAGACTGGAGATCAAGCTAAATCTGAAGGGTTTCCTACAGCACCACTACAAGGGTTTGGAGGAAACACACATGCCATAATTAAAAATTACATGGTGCTAAAGAAACTATCTTAAGGATCATGCTAGAAAATTTAGGGCAACTAAAGTTTAATACAAACACAAGTAGTAAAAGCTAAGGTTTTGAGAGTAAAACCTTTGTAGATTCCTACGCTAGACTCCTTGGCTACTTGAGGGTTGGAAAAAGGTCCGCTTGAGATCCTCTAGATCCACGACGATCCACCCGGAGTCCTCTTTGTCCAAGCTTGAAGCTTCACTAGATCAAGAGAAGAAATGGAAGCTAACACTCTACACTAATGGGCAAGACTAGTGTAGAATGATGATGTGGTTTGTTTTTTCACTTCAAAATCCTAACTTGGTGACTCTTTTGGTCACTTGAGAAAAACTAAAGAGCAAGAGAGAAATGAGGAAGAAGATGATGGCTTTTTTAAGAGTTCAAAGAAAAATGATAAGCTTCTAAATAAAAATGAGAAAAGAGAATATATATATTTTCTATCTCTCATTCTTAACCATAGTTATAAAATATCTAGATATTTAAGTTTGGAACAAAAATGGCCATAGAAAATGAATCATGGTTAAACTAATGGGTTAGAGCAACAATAAAATATTAAACCATGATAATAATTTCCATTTCCATTTTTCTTTTTCCAAAAATATATCCATATATTTTACAAATGGTGTGAGTCTTATATTGCCACCATCCACTATATCAACAACCATGATAACATTATGTATGCATGTATGTATGCATGCACATCCCATGTGCATGAATGAGAATAAATGCATACATGCATGCATACAAAAAGACAAGAAATGATTTAAAGTGAGAAACTAATGGTCAATGATAAATCAACACTTGATTTAGCAAACCGGTCATATCGCATACGACCCGACCAAAAGCAAACCGCCCGATTAATATGCGGTATCTTATACGCGCATTTTAACCGGGTCCATGCGCATATCGCATATGCGCACCACATCGTTTCAACTGAACTAGGTAACTCCATTATGGGACTCTAAGACTCGTCAAAACGCCGGCAGTGGGTGATGATCATATCAAGCACTCCCAAGCCGCAAGCTGTCAGCTAAACGTAACGGCCACCCGGGTATTGAGCGATCAGAAGAAAACAAGCGAACCTGTCACAACTCCCGTCGAGCCAACCGGCAACACTACCGTACAGTCCGGTCTCTTCGTCAGATATGCTGCATATCGAGTCTAGGGATGGTAACTTCGACCCCAATAACTCAATAAGTCGTGCCGATGAATGGTCTACAACATATCGAGAAACTACTGATAATACTTATCAGTAAATCTCAACAGCCCTGGCCAGGGACTTACTGATATAGCCAATCGAGCACAGCACAGCATCCACTCCCAATACCGGGAGAGACGAAACCCCTCTTATCGCTCATCGCCTTCGTGTGTCTCGGGACTGTACCCAACGGCCACCTGTTTGCACGACTCAATAGAGCCGTGGTAGGGTGGTAATCAAAGTACAGTGGGAGAACACATAAGACTCTATGACGATCTCGGGTCTACAGACTAACCTGCACCAGTGTCACCTGAGAACTGCTATCCGACGATAGATATAATTCCATATAGGAGTTCTCAGTGAGTCCGTCCAGTGTACCCAGTCACCACTGAGCACCCGTATACAATCTCGACGTCAAACATCGATGAATGTGGGAACATCCATCGCCCATCATATGGGTCTAGTATCATATACGCTAGTTTACTCTGGTATATCGATGCCCCGTCTCGATACACCTACGACTAGGGACATTCCAGGATATGCTTATAAACTACAGATGTCCCGCTAGTATGATCTCTATCATAATCACAGTAGTCAAGCCTATATCCTCAGGGCTTTATCAACATGTATGAATGAATAAAAGCATGATCAAATCAACATGTCAGATAAAGAAGAACCAGATAGCATACTATCATGTCGAGTAAGAATGTATACTGAATATATATATATATATATATATATATATATATACATGTATAAATACATCCACTATCATATAATGGCCTCTAGGGCATACATATATCCAACAATCTCCCACTTGCACTAAGGCCAGTTATTGGCGTATCTTATACCCAACATCTCAAAAAGTCGCTCATGCTGCGGCTGAGGGAAGGCCTTGGTGAATGGATCCGCGGTGTTATTCTTTGTGTCTACTCTCCTAATCTCGATCTCGCGGCGATCTACAATCTCCCTGATCAAATGAAAGCGCCTCAGGATGTGTCTGGACTGCCGATGGGACCTGGGCTCCTTGGCTAACGCCATAGCCCCATTATTATCACAATATAATGGTATTGGATCAATAATGGTTAGAACTACTCCTAGCTCCGAGACGAACTTCTTCATCCAGACGGCTTACTTGGCGGCATCATTCGCAGCAATGTACTCAGCCTCCATCGTAGAGTCTGCAACGGTATCCTGTTTGGAACTCTTCTAACTTACCGCCCCTCCATTGAGGGTAAATACAAACCCGGAGATAGATTTGATGTCGTCCTTATCGCTCTGGAAGCTCGAATCGGTAAAGGCCTCCATTTGGAGATCTCCATAACCATACACCAAGAAAAATTCTTTAGTCCTTCGTAAGTACTTAAGAATGTTCTTCACAGCTATCCAGTGATTCTCCCCTGGGTTGGATTGATACCTGCTTACAACACTAAGTGTATAAGCTACATCTGGGCGTGTACATAACATCGCGTACATTATAGATCCTACTGCTGAAGCATAGGGTATAATACTCATGCGAGCTCTCTCTTCATCGGTCTTCGGGCAAGAGTCCTTAGAGAGAGTGACCCCATGGCAAGCGGGTAAGGCACCCCGCTTGGAGTCTTCCATACTAAATCTTTTTAGGATGGTGTTGATGTACCTGGTTTAGGACAATCCCAATAACCTCTTAGATCTATCCCTATAGATCTTAATGCCCAGAATGTATGTAGCATCACCCAGGTCCTTCATGGAGAACCTTAGTGATAAGAAGGATTCGACCGACTATAGCATATGAATATCATTTCCTATCAGAAGAATGTCATCCACGTACAATACGAGGAATGTGACAGCTCTCCCTACAGCCTTCTTATAAACACAAGGTTCATCTGGATTTTTGATGAAATCAAACTCTTTGATAACATCATCGAAACAGATGTTCCAACTCCGTGATGCCTGCTTTAACCCATATATGGATTTAAGCAATCTACATGCTTTCCCGCTGCTCCCACTGTCAATGAAGCCCTCTGGCTGATCCATATAAACGCATTCTTCTAAATCTCTATTTAGAAATGCCGTTTTAACGTCCATCTGCCAGATTTCATAGTCGTAGTGAGCAGCAATAGCAAGTAGGATCCGAATGGATTTAAGTATGGCTACGGGAGAAAAAGTCTCGTCATAGTCCAAACTTGGTCTTTGACGAAAACCCTTCGCCACAAGTCTTGCTTTATAGGTCTCTACCTGCCCATCTACACCAATCTTTCTTGTAAAGATCCATTTGCACCCCACAGGTTTTATCCCAGGGGGTACAACGTCCAAAGTCCATACTTTGTTGGTGTACATAGACTCCATTTCGGATCTCATGGCATCCAGCCACTTCACAGAGTCTCTATTCGTGATAGCTTGCTGAAAGCCGGTAGGGTCATCATCCTCCATGATGCAGTCTTCTCTATCACCATCAATAAGGAAACCGTAGTACCTCTCCGGTGGGCGAGAAGTCCTACCAGACCTACGGAGTGGTCGAGGTTCCTCAGTTTCTATTGCAACAGCCGGTTTAACTAAGTCGTCATTTGTAGTTTGTGTTTCTAGAACCTCTTCTAGATCTACCACATTGCCATCAGCTTTATCTGTGAAAAACTCTTTTTCCAAGAATGTGGCATTCTGAGAAACAAACACCTTTTGTTCCTCCTTGTGGTAGAATATATATCCATAAGAATTCTTTAGATACCTCACAAAATTACACATGACCGACCGTGTCTCGAGTTTGTCCGGATTCTGCTTTTTAACATAGGCCGGGCAACCCCAAATCTTAATTCTCTTAAGAGATGGTCTTTTCCCATGCCATATCTCATATGGCGTGGTAGACACGGTTTTGGTGGGGACCCTGTTCAGTAAAAACGCTGCAGTCTCCAATGCATGCCCCCAAAATGAGACGGGTAACTCGGCATCACTCATCATGGATCGAACCATATCTAATAGGGTCATATTCCGTCGTTCTGACACACCGTTGTGCTGTGGTGTGTAAGGAGGAGTGAGCTGAGAGAGAATCCCATTCTCTTTTAGAAAGTTTGCAAACTCTGTACTGAGGTACTCCCCACCTCGATCTGATCGAAGCATTTTGATACTCAAGCCAGTTTGTTTTTCTACTTCGAGTTTATATTCAGTGAATTTCTCGAAAGCTTCGGATTTGTGCTTTAATAAAAATACATGACCGAATCTTGAGAAATCGTCAGTGAAAGTAATGAAGTATGAAAAACCACCTCTAGCCTGAAAGGTTCCTAGGCACACCCAAGAGGTCTCACAAGGCATCAACCATGCCAATTTCAAACTATAACGGTGCCGAGAAACCCTAACAAGATCGTTGGCTAGAATTTTAGGCGACAAAACGAGCTAGTTAACTTCTTAACTAAAAGTAAACGAACATACAACCTTTGTAGATCCGTTTCTCCACCACCATAGCTCCGCAATGAAGTCTCCTCGCTGTCCATATCAAATCCCGGGCTCTAGCGTCGGCTTCATCGGAGAAAAAGCGGGCTAGGTCATCGACGACGTGCCGAAGATGATCTACGTCGAGGCATCACTAGATCAAGCTCCACCTTCACCAAGCCATGAAAACTTGTGAAGGAAACACCCTATACTACTTGGCAAGAGGTAGAGGATGAAGAAATAGGAAGTGGGTTCACTTTAGAATTGGTTTTCTCACTCATTTTCACATTCCACCATTGTTGGTAGAAAGCTTTCTTCAAGTAGAAGATGAAGAAGAAGAAGAAGATAATATCATGATAAGTTATGATAAGAATAATCAAAATAGAAAAGAAAAATCTATTCTTATCATAATCTAACCATGGTCAAGTGTAGAGAATAAACTAGGGTTAAATGGAGTGGTTAGGGTTAAGCATGAGACAAAATGGTCACTTTGGTCAAAGCTTCATGAAGCTTCAACTAAACTACAAATAAAGCCACCATTCTTTCTCTTTATGATTATTTATTTCAAAATGAATAAATGAAATAAATAAATGAGAAAAGGAAATGAAACCCTAACCACTTAAGTAACCATGGTTTAATTCTTTACACAAACCCAAACTAGCATGCATCATCAAACATGATACAATCTTATGTACAAAAGTATATCGCATATACAATGTGCACAAACCAAGTGAGAAAATCCATTTAAAGTGAACCAATACTAGTTAACGCAAAATAATATATCAAATATATAATTATGCATTAAATCATTAAATCAACACTTGATTTAACGATCCGGTCATATCGCATATAACCGACTAGTATCCAATGTATCGGCTTATCGAATCAACCCTCGATTCGATAACTAGGTTATATCGCATATAACCATTCGACACATTCATCACGAGAATGAAATACGGTATCACATACACGCATTATTCTCGGTCCCGCACATATCTCATATGCGCTCCTATTTCGTTTCGCTTGAGCCAGGAAACCTCTGTGTAGGACTCTAAAGACTCGTCAATACGCCGGCAGCAAGTGATGATCATATCAAACACCCACAAGCCGCAAGCGGTCTGCTAAACGTAACGGCCACCCGGGTATTGAGCGATCAGAAGATCGACGAGCAAGCCCGCTCACACTCCAGTGAATCCAACCAGTAACACTACCGTACAGTCCGGTCTCGTCGACTGATATGTCGCATATCTTTCCTAGGGGTGGTAAATTTCAGACCCCAATAGCTCGATAAGTCGTATCAATATGAGGTCTATAACAATTCGAGAAACTACTGGTAACACTTACCAGTATATCTCAGCAACCCTGGCCAGGGATTTCCTGTTATAGCCAATCGAACACAGTGCAACATCAACCCCCAATACCGGGAGAGACGAATCCCCTCCTATCGGTCATTGCCTCCATATGACTCGGGACTGTACCCAAAAACCACCGTTTTGCACGCCCTCTTGGACGTGGTAAGATGGAAATCAAAGCACAGTGGGAACCACACAAGACTCTATGACGATCTCGGGTCAACAGACTACTCTGTACCAGTGTCACCAGAGAACTGCCATCTGACGTAAGGTATAATACCATCTGGGAGTTCTCGGCGAGTCCGTCCAGTGTACCCAGTCTCTACTGAGCACCCGTATATCTCCTCTGATGTCAAACACCAATGGATATGGGATCATCCATCGCCCATCTGTATGGGTCGAGAAGGTACACGCTAGTCTACTCTGGTATATTGATGCCCCGTCTCGATACACCCACGACTAGGGACTTTGAAGGATGTACTTATGGACTACCATGTCCCCACTAGTATGATCCGCATCATAGTTAGGTAGTCAAGTACACATCCTAAGGGCTTTACCAACATGTAACAGAGAGACAATCAGTATACATGTTAAGGTAAAGAGTAACCAGATATCATACTATCATGTCGAGCAAGAAAGTCCTCCCTATATATGTCCCAGCATCCACTACAATATACATCCAATGTACAGTAATGGCCTCTAGGGCATACATATAACTAACAATCTCCCACTTGCACTAGGGCCATCTGATAGCAGTGGTTGTAGTATCTCATACTCAACCATCCCATAAAAGTCTCTCTGTGGGAATAGGCCTTCGTGAGTGGATCCGCCGTGTTATCCTCTGAGTCTACTCTCCTTACCTCGATCATCCTGGAGATCAACCATCTCCATGATCAGGTGATACTGCCTTAGAATATGTCTGGATCACTGATGGGACTGACGTTCCTTGGCATAAGCCACAACTCCATTGTCACACAATGGGAGGAACTAAGTTCATCTCATGAACCAATATACACCCAAACAGCCTCTTTGGTAGCATCTTAAGTAGCGATGTATCATGCCTTTATCGTCTAGTATGCCACGGTATTTAGCTTGGAACCCTTCCAACATACCGTCCCTTTACTTAGGGTAAAGACAATGCCTGTGACTGACATTCAGTCGTCTTTATCACCCTGGAACATTTCCAGTGATTCTCCCCAGGATCAATTGATACCATCTCACTACAACTAGTGAGAAAATCCTAACATCCAATTAAATCTATCTCATAGATCCAAAACTCAGGATTTAGGAGGTATCATTTTGATCCTACACGGAGAATCTTTGTGACAAACGGAGATTGATCGAGCGTAGCATAAGAAACTCCTTTCTTATCAAGAGTATGTCATCCACGTACTCTACGAGGATCACCACCATACTCCCTACTACCTTTTTGTTTATACAAGGTTCATCTACCATTTTGATGATGTCAAACTGTTTGACTAACTCATCAAAATAGATGTTCCAACTCCGCGATGCCTGCTTTATCCTATAAAGCATCTTGCACACGTTTCTGCTGCTCCCACTGTCTACGAGGCCCTCTGGCTGTGTACTTATAGACCCCCTCTTCTAAAACATCATTTAGAAAAGCTGTCATGACACCCAACCACCAGATATCGTAGTCATGGTATGTAGCCGTGACAAGTAGGATCTGGATGGACTTAAGCATAGCTCCTTAGAAAAGGTTTCATCATTATCCACGCCTGGTTGATGACGAAAACCTTTAACAAGTCTAGCTTTGAAAGTCTCAACTTTTCCATCTACACCAAGTAATCTTCTCAAGATATACTTGCTCCTGATGGGGATTTAACCCTTCAGATATAGCAACCAAAGTCCATACTTTGTTGGTGTATAAGGATTCCATCTCAGATCGCTAAGCATCCAGCCATTCTTACAGAGTCTTACTCCTGATGGCCAGCTCGAAACTAGTTGGGTCATCATCTCATGATGCAATCCTCGCTCCCACTGTCATAGAGAAACCGAAGTATCTCTCAGGTGGGTGAGGAACCCTACTAGATCGGCGGAGAGGCTGAGGTTCGTTGGAATCTATTGAATCCTTTGGTTCTGTCAAATCATCAGCTGCAGTTTGTATAGCTGGAACCTTTCCAGTTCTACATAACTGACCTTGCCTCGAGCTTGTCCGGATTTTGCTTTTAGACATAGGCCGGACAACCCCAAATCTTAACTAGCTTAAGACATGGGCTCTTCCCTTTCCATATCATATATGAAATGGTAGGCAACTGATTTGATTCGAACCCTATTCAATAGGTATGCAACTTCATAAGTGCATAACTCCCAAAAAGGAAATAGGCAACTCAGTAGTACTCATCATAGAGCACACCTTATCATATAGGGTGTGATTGCTCCGCCCCGATATACCATCGTGCTATGGTGTATACGGAGGAGTAATGCTGAGAGAGAATCTCATTCTCCTTTAGAATAATCCAGGAATTCCGTGCTCAAGTATTCTCCTCCTTGATCACATCAAAGGACATAATACTTATACCCGTTTTTTGGTTCTCTACTTCTAACTTATATTCTGTGAATATCTCAAAAGGTTCGGACTTGTGTTTCAACAGGAACATATGTCTGAATCTTGAGAGATCATCAGAGAACGTAATGAAGTATAAAGAACCAGTCCTGGCATGTGTAGACAGGAGACCTTACATACATCATCATGTATCAGTCCCAAGAGTTCACTAACTCTTTCTCTGTTTCCATTAAACAGAGCTATGGTCATCTTATCTTTGTGACATGATTGGCGAGTTTCACAAGATGTAAATTCAAACTAATTTAAATATGCATCTTTATGTAACTCTAGCTAGTCGGGTCACATTGATCTGACCTAGTCTACAATACCTCAAGAAGGAATCGTTCAATTCTGAACTCTTCCTCTTGTGTGTGATCCGTATACTAAGAACTGTAGTTTGATTTAGAACATCAATGCTTTTAGATAACGTGCCTGATCCGATCAACTTTTGATATAGGAAATGTTCAAAACATTATTCAGCAATACAAAATTTTATCATTTCTTTACTACTAAAGAGACTGATATGATTTTGTATTTCAGGTTCGGTATCTAATAGCATTCGTTCAGAATCAATGTATTGGTAATACAGGGTGACAGTGACCAACAGACTTGGATGCAACACTTGTCCCGTTTTCTGCCTCATGAAACTTATCACCCGTTCTCAGTTTTTCTACCCTTTTGTAGCCCTATGTAACAGATTACATATCTGGGATCCTGATCCGGTATCACATACCAGGGATGCGGAGGATACTGAGAAACAGTTCTTTGTAATGAACACACCCGAAGATGATGCATCAGCATGCACTCTCTTCGTTTGGGCGGCACGGGAATTCTGGTATTCCCCAATTTCCTGCTCGGTCTTATAACAATTATAAGTTGGAGCTGGACCAACGTTCCCCAGCTCAGTATAACAAGCGGGTTCGGTCAATATTCCGTATTGTTATCTTGATTAAGGCGTGATATGGTCGCTACCTGAAGAGAGAGAGAAGAAAACACTCAGCGTGCGCTCTTGCAAGAATAGATTGGTTATTATTTTATCTAATCAGGATGGCTCCCACTGCTTTTTATCAAATCTTCCTTCAAACCCTAAAAGGAAAGACTAGCCGGGATTAATTACACACTACAAGTTCGCTAATCTTTCAGTCAGGCCAGTGTCGGTACTTTAAGGGAGGTCTCCCGTGCTTTCGCACGAACCTAATTAATGTAAACCTCATTTTTCCAGAGGCGTAACCTCGTTGACACCTTTCTAGACACCTACTTGATCGGCTAATTGTAATGTATAAAACTCTCCCAGGAGTAACTCCTACTCACAGCGAG
Source organism: Agapanthus africanus (assembly GCA_030015575.1). Lineage (NCBI taxonomy): Eukaryota > Viridiplantae > Streptophyta > Magnoliopsida > Asparagales > Amaryllidaceae > Agapanthus > Agapanthus africanus. The sequence goes on from JASDDO010000029.1 coordinate 287,097,333, forward strand.
TATCGGGATCCAACTATCTCATAGAAGGTATGCAATCTCATTACAAATTTCAACACTTGAAATTCCCGATAATATTTTGCCCCGAACGATCTATGACCTTGACAAGGTCAACAAACCATAGACCGCAAGTCAAGTTCAACCCGTCATTTCTTGATTGAATCAAACCCACCCGTACGACCCTTGATAAGGTCAACAAGGCCGCACGACTACCCTAACCCAATCTGCATCATATGCATAAGCAGATAAATACTGGTTAGCTACCGCACACTGCGCCTTGACAAGGTCAACAAACGCAGCACGAATACTAAACAGGATTTATCTGAAATGACGGAGGGCTACGACAGGTTTTTCTGAAAACCTATTGCGTAATGAACTTGATATCGTTGTAGAATCAAATGATTTTAAAATGGAGTGCTTTTGAGGCTTTTCTAGTTTTGCTAAAGGAGTCACTCCCGGTGAAGGGATCGTCGGTCCTTTCCTCGTCGAATGAGGTGCGGGATATATCATATATATCACTGTGCAAAGCAAAAACTCTTAAAAGCATCAAAAGACAAACCGAATGTGTAGCATCTGCCAGTTATTGGTAAAGGAGTCACTCCCGGTGAAGGGATCTCGGTCCTTTCCTCATTGAATAAGGTGCAGGATATATCACATATACCGCTGTGCAAAGCAAGAACTGTAGCTACCTGTTTTATTTTTGAAATTCAATTCTACAACATCTTAGGTTTCTTTTTCTTTCATTAATCATATTAATGAAGTCCCATCATTTAAGTACCTAAACATCACAGATAAATACGACGTACACTTATGCCATCCGCATTCGCCTCGATGTCCCCTCGTGCACCGTTAGGTTAGGTAACTAACGGCAGAGCGGGGCAGGGCTAGCGCGGGTGTAAAACATAAGTAACGCCTATATAATATATCATATATACTATATACTGTATCTATCACAGAACATCACATGATCACATCACAGATATCGCAGCAGAAGAAACATATGAAATATTGGATATACTAGGACGTCCGTGTTTTCAATACGAGCCAGTATAAAACACGGATTCCACGGTCGCGATGAATAGACAAACCCACACCCCAAGACCCCTACGAGAGCGGCAAGCAACCCTACCAATTCTAGAGTTAGGAGACCCGGACTCGACTCCTCGAGTTGGTCTCCCACTGGACTCCAGAAGCCGGTTACTTATGCTCCCCTCCTTGGGTCTATCCTAGTGCGGAAAAGTAAATAATATACAAAAGGTGACAACTTCCGCAACCTGGAAGTGCCCCAATAAAAGAATATTACATACAAGTTTTTACATGAATGAAAATGAAAAACACTCATCTCACATAAAAACCCCCGGCTATTCAAACACGACGATCCAATATAACATATCCAGCAACACATAACATCACATGTCATCAGCGTAAGTAAATATGCGCATCCCAATTGTCGTTGACATATAGCAACGAAACCGGCGATATCACATATTACACTTACGGTCACAGAAAAGAAAGTGTAAAACTACAACAGTTAGAATCCGCAACCTCCATAGACATCGCATGCCTAATCAAATGAATTACTTAGACATCACATGCCTAACATTTATAAACCCCGCATTTTAGTCTCAATTATCGAAAACACTTTTCAATATCAAGTTGGGCAATTCAACAAGATTCCCGGCATCCTGATCGAATACTCGTCGCAAACTTTAGTAGGCGGCCGCACCCCTGATACCGTCGACGAAGTGCACCAAGGCGGAACACCGCTACCGCGAGCACCCGAACGGATGCTTTTGGCGACGGGGTTCTCCTACAGTCACTTGGTCGGGGCTATGGGGCGAGGCTTTCTATTAAGTTTACCCGGCGAGTATCCGCGTACGCTACGTGATTGCGACGGACTTTTGATCACATCAAAATTCCGTGGCAACCGATCAAGTGAGACTAAAGTGCTATGTTTATAACATTCATTCAGTTATCTCATAACTGCTTGTGAATTCCAATTGTTGTATCACATTCCAGATAAACAGAAAATGTTAAACTTTCCGATCGAACAGTCGAACACCCAAGTTTTCCCGATACAGCTCAACACATGAAATAAGTCTAAAAACATTCAGTTCATGCCTCAGTACCAACGGTCCAGCCGTAGAAGGGTCAAGCCAACGCCTCACATGTGGCACGCCGTACTGCCCCAAACCCGAAGGTTCAAAGGGCAATTCAAGACGGTCACATAATCGAGTTAAGGTTTGTTGTCTTCTAGAGGGTCCATCGCGTTACTTGCACTACTTAGAACGTTTTTAAACCATGGAAAAATCCAACACTTGGAAATTTCCCGACAGAGGAAAAATTGGGTATTTATATCCGGTCGAACTTTTTAACATATTCTAAAATTTATCCGGAAAGCCAAATAGACAAAGTTAAAAAATCCGATCGATTCATCGAGTCCCCAATACAACCCCAAAACACACATCTCTATAATAAATATTAAAATATCCCAGAAAATACAGCACAACTAAGGAGGAATTACTGTGAAACTTTTACTGTGAGAATCGACCGTACGGCCGCGGATCCGCCGCAAGAGCCATGCTCATGCCGCGGAACCGCGGCGGTTTAGATGAATTAGGTCCACGAAATTTACAGTAATTCCTACAAAACCCTGCTTAATTTTCTACATATTTTTAATTTCGAAAAATCCATAATTTTCAAAAAAGTACAGAGAGCATGTTTGGAATTTGGGTTTCGGTTCGATCGGGTTTCAAACGTCGTCTAGACTTCGTCTAAGGCTCTAGCTAGGCTCTGATACCAGTGAAAGGTTCCTAGGCACACCCAAGAGGTCTCACAAGGCATCAACCATGCCAATTTCAAACTATAACGGTGCCGAGAAACCCTAACAAGATCGTTGGCTAGAATTTTAGGCGACAAAACGAGCTAGTTAACATCTTAACTAAAAGTAAACGAACATACAACCTTTGTAGATCGGTTTCTCCACCTCCATAGCTCCACAATGAAGTCTCCTCGCTGTCCATATCAAATCCCGGGCTCTAGCGTCGGCTTCATCGGAGAAAAAGCGGGCTAGGTCATCGACGACGTGCCGAAGATGATCTACGTCGAGGCATCACTAGATCAAGCTCCACCTTCACCAAGCCATGAAAACTTGTGAAGGAAACACCCTATACTACTTGGCAAGAGGTAGAGGATGAAGAAATAGGAAGTGGGTTCACTTTAGAATTGGTTTTCTCACTCATTTTCACATTCCACCATTGTTGGTAGAAAGCTTTCTTCAAGTAGAAGATGAAGAAGAAGAAGAAGATAATATCATGATAAGTTATGATAAGAATAATCAAAATAGAAAAGAAAAATCAATTCTTATCATAATCTAACCATGGTCAAGTGTAGAGAATAAACTAGGGTTAAATGGAGTGGTTAGGGTTAAGCATGAGACAAAATGGTCACTTTGGTCAAAGCTTCATGAAGCTTCAACTAAACTACAAATAAAGCCACCATTCTTTCTCTTTATGCTTATTTATTTCAAAATGAATAAATGAAATAAATAAATGAGAATAGGAAATGAAACCCTAACCACTTAAGTAACCATGGTTTAATTCTTTACACAAACCCAAACTAGCATGCATCATCAAACATGATACAATCTTGTGTACAAAAATATATCACATATACAATGTGCACAAACCAAGTGAGAAAATCCATTTAAAGTGAACCAATACTAGTTAACGCAAAGTAATATATCAAATATATAATTATGCATTAAATCATTAAATCAACACTTGATTTAACGATCCGGTCATATCGCATATAACCGACTAGTATCCAATGTATCGGCTTATCGAATCAACCCTCGATTCGATAACTAGGTTATATCGCATATAACCATTCGACACATTCATCGCGAGAATGAAATACGGTATCACATACACGCATTATTCTCGGTCCCGCACATATCTCATATGCGCTCCTATTTCGTTTCGCTTGAGCCAGGAAACCTCTGTGTAGGACTCTAAAGACTCGTCAATACGCCGGCAGCAGGTGATGATCATATCAAACACCCACAAGCCGCAAGCGGTCTGCTAAACGTAAAGGCCACCCGGGTATTGAGCGATCAGAAGATCGACGAGCAAGCCCGCTCACACTCCAGTGAATCCAACCAGTAACACTACCGTACAGTCCGGTCTCGTCGTCTGATATGTCGCATATCTTGCCTAGGGGTGGTAAACGTCAGACCCCAATAGCTCGATAAATCGTGTCAATATGAGGTCTATAACAATTTGAGAAACTACTGGTAACACTTACCAGTATATCTCAGCAACCCTGGCCAGGGATTTCCTGTTATAGCCAATCGAACACAGTGCAACATCAACCCCCTATACCGGGAGAGACGAATCCCCTCCTATCGCTCATTGCCTCCATGTGACTCGGGACTGTACCCAAAAACCACCGTTTTGCACGCCCACTTGGACGCGGTAAGATGGAAATCAAAGAACAGTGGGAACCACACAAGACTCTATGACGATCTCGGGTCAACAGACTACTCTGTACCAGTGTCACCAGAGAACTGCCATCTGACGTAAGGTATAATACCATCTGGGAGTTCTCGGCGAGTCCGTCCAGTGTACCCAGTCTCTACTGAGCACCCGTATATCTCCTCTGATGTCAAACACCAATGGATATGGGATCATCCATCGCCCATCTGTATGGGTCGAGAAGGTACACGCTAGTCTACTCTGGTATATCGATGCCCCGTCTCGATACACCCACGACTAGGGACTTTGAAGGATGTACTTATGGACTACCATGTCCCCACTAGTATGATCCGCATCATAGTTAGGTAGTCAAGTACACATCCTAAGGGCTTTACCAACATGTAACAGAGAGACAATCAGTATACATGTTAAGGTAAAGAGTAACCAGATATCATACTATCATGTCGAGCAAGAAAGTCCTCCCTATATATGTCCCAGCATCCACTACAATATACATCCAATGTACAGTAATGGCCTCTAGGGCATACATATAACTAACATAGCCTGTGTAGACATTGGCCCACATACATCATTATGTATGAGACCTAGGAGCTCAATAGCTCTTTCTCCGTGTCCTGTAAACGGAGTTTTGGTCATTTTACCCTTGATACAAGTCTGGCAAGTCGCATAAGATTTATATTCAAAAGGGTTTAAATATCCATCTTTGTGTAACTTGTTTAGTCTTGTTTCGTTAATATGTCCAAGTCTACAGTGCCAAAGAAAAGCTTCATTTATTTCTGAAAGTTTTCTTTTATTAGTGTGTTGTATGCTGAAAACTGTGTGTTGATTTAGGACATATATCCCGTTATTAAGCGTACCATACCCTACCAACATTTGATTCAGATGAATGTTCATAACATTGTTCTGCAATACAAAATTATATCCTTCATTGTCTAAAAAAGAAACAGATATTATATTACAAAGCATACTTGGTACAAAATAACATGGGTTCAAAACCAATATACACCCAGACGGCAACCCCAAATGATACTCTCCCACTGCGACTGTATGTACATTGGAACCATTTCCAACGCGGAGAGTATGGTCACATGTCTTCAAAACCTTGCTATTTCTCAGCCCCTGCATGGAATTGCAAATGTGAGAACCTGAACCGGTATCTAATACCCAGGAAGCAGAGTTTATTGAAAAACAGTTTTCTGTCATAAACACACCTGAAGCGGAAGCATCCCCATGCTTCTTCTTGAGATTTAAGTACTCCGTGCAGTTACGCTTCCAATGTCCTGTTTTGTGGCAATGAAAACATTCCCCTTTCCCCGATTCTACAGCTTTGGACTTGTCCTTCCCTTTAACCTTTTTAACTCCACCCCTAGGCTTGGTGGGCTTCTTCTTCATCTTTCCCTTGGCCTTAGCCTTTGGGCGAGAAGAGGAAGATTGCCCAACACTCAAAACGGTAGTTTTCACTGATTTCAGTGTGCTTTCTGCACTACTTAACATATTAAGGAGTTCAGGTAGTTCCTTCTCCATGTTGTGCATGTTGAAGTTAACTATAAATTGAGCAAAGGTGGAGGGGAGGGACTGCAGAATAATATTCGTATATTGTTCATTGTCCATCGTCCATCCAAGGTCCTCAAGCTCTTCTATGAGAGCTATCATCTTCAGAACATGGTCTCCTACTGGTGTGCCAGGGGCCATTCGCATCTGAAACAATTTCTTTGATGCTTCGTATCGTAATACGCAGGATTGCTCTCCATACAACTCCTTTGTATGGAGGAATATGGCGTGAATGTCCATATTCTCGTGCTGCTTTTGATGTGTGTTATCCATCGATGCAAGCGCGAGGCATTTGGCCATGGCACAGTCAGCGTCCCATGTCTTGCGGACTTCAATATCCTCAACTGAGGATTTTGGACCTGGGACGGGCGGGGCTGGAGCCGTGAGGACATATGATACTTTATCATAAGTCAAGGCAATGTTCAGATTCCTCAGCCAGTCTTTATGATTGGTCCCATTCATTTTATTTTTATCTAGCAGAAGCTTGAGTCCTGTCATTGGTATCTGCCATTAAGAGAGAGAAAAGAATACACTCAGCAAAAGCTCTTGCAAAGATCAGATTGGTTATTATCTTGTCTAATCGATGCCTCCCACTGCTTTAATCAAGTTTTTCTTTCAAACCTTAAAAAGAAAACTAGCCAGGATTAATTACAGTCTATAACTTCGCCAACCGTTCTGCCAGGCCAGTGTCGGTACTAGAGGGAGGTTCCCCGTGCTTTCGCACGGACCTAATTAAAGTAAACCTCGTTTTCCCAGAGGCGTAGCCCCGTTAACACCTTTCTAGACACCTAATGGGTTAGCTAATTATAAACTGTAAAACTCTCCTGGGAGCAACTATTGCCCACAGTGGGATTGGGATCCAACCATCATATGGAAGGTATGCAATCTCATTGCAAATCTCAATACTTGAAATTACCGATGTGGTTTGTATACCCCTAGTACCCATGACCTTAACTATGGTCAACAAATCATAAGTACCAGTCAAGTTCTACCCGTCATTTCTTGATTAATTAGACCCACCTACATGACCCTTAACTATGGTCAACAAAGTCATATGAATGTTCTAATTAATCTGCATCATATGCAGTGTAGGAAGACATCACTTAGCTACCGTATACTACGCCTTAACTATAGTCAACAAACGTAGCACGAATACTAAGTACTCTACTTCCTAAAATGACGGAGGGTTGCGGATGATTTTTAAGAAAATCTTTAACGCTTTGAACTTGATATCGTCGTAGAATCAAATGGTTTTCAAAAGGAGTGGCTTGAGCTCCGCAGTTTTGAAATGTAGCTTTTTCATAAAGAGTCAAGTGGTTTTCAAATCCGATTCTACAACATCTTTTAGGTTTATTTTCTTTACATTAATCATTTTAATGTAGCCCCATCATTTAAGTCCTTAAGCCAATCACAGAAAAGAAACAAAAATACAACGTACGCTTATGCCATCCACATTCGCCGTAATGTTCCGTTATGCACCGTTAGGTTACTTAACTAACGGCATACCGGGACGGGACTAGCGCGGGTGTAAAACATAAGCAACGTCTACTATATATCTTATATATAATATATCATTCGTCTTAGATATCACATCACAGAATACAGGCAGCAGAAACACATATATGATAATATAGGATATACTAGGACGTCCGTATTTAGTATTTAGCCAATCAATAGAAAATACGGATTCCACAGTCACGATGAATAGCCAAGCCCACACCCCTAGACCCCTACGAGAGCAGCAAGCGACCCTACCAATTCTGGAGTTTAGGAGACCCGGTCTCGACTCCTCGAGATGGCCTCCCACTGAACCCCCAGAACCCGGTCACTTGTGCTCCCCTCCTTGGATCTATCCTAATGCGGAAAAGTAAATAATATACAACACTGGTGACATCAACTTCAACCCGGAAGTGCCCCAAATAAAAGAATATTACATTATATTTGAATTTTACATGAATGAAAAGAAAACTCTCATCTCACATAAAAAACCCCGGCAATTCAATCGCGACAATCCTGCACATCATATCTCAGCAACACATAATATCATATATCATCAACGTAAGTAAGTATGCATACCCCGATTGTCATTGATGTATAGCAACGAAACCGGCGATATGCAACATACTACACTTATGGTCACAGAAAAGAAAGTGTAAAACTACAACATTTGGAATCCACAATCACTTTAGACATCGCAAATCCGAAATATCACATACTTCGCATTTCATGCCTAACTATATGAATTCCACATATTGTATCACATTCCAGATAAATAGACAGTATTAAACTTTCCGATCGAATAATCAAATACCCAAGATTTTCTTAATAGCTCAACACTTGAGCGGAGTTCAAAAATCCCGGAACATGTCACAGTAGCAGCGGTCCAGCCGTAGAAGGGTCAAGCCAACGCCTCACATGTGGCACGCCGTACTGCCCCAAACCCTAAGGTTTAGAGGCAGTTCAGACGGTCACATAATCGAGTTAAGGTTTGTGTTCTTCTAGAGGGTCCACCACGTTACTTGCACGTATTTCCGAAAGATTTAAACTCGAGGAAAAATTCAACACTTGAAATTTTTTCGTGCCGGGAAAAAGTGAGTTAATGATATCCGTTCGATCTTTTTAATACTTTCTAAGTTACCCGAAAACAGCACGAAATTAAATATTCCGATCGAATCAACGAATCCAAAACAATCCCCAGAACACTCAACACTTGAGTCTGATTAAAAATACCCAAAAATATGTACAAGCGGTTAAGAACATTACTGTACAAAAACGAGGCTATAATACTCCAATACGGCCGCGGATCCGTGACCCAATCAAGGTCTGGCCGCGGTTCCGCGGTGGTATGTACGGATTATGACTTCGTCTTTTACAGTTTTGCTTAGATTTCCCTGCTGAATTTTTTAAGTATTTTTAATTCAGAAAATAACACAGTATTTAAAAAAAGTCCAGAGAAGGGTCAAAATCCGTATTTTTTGGTTCGATCGGAGTTTTAACTTCGCCTAAACGTCGCCTAAGGTTCTAGCTTGGCTCTGATACCATGAAGGGTTTCCTACAGCACCACTTCAAGGGTTTAGAGGCAACACACATGCCATATTTAAAAATTACATGGTGCTAAAGAAACTATCTTAAGGATCATGCTAGAAAATTTAGGGCAACTAAATTTTAACACAAACACAAGTAGTAAAAGCTAGGGTTTTGAGAGTACAACCTTTGTAGCTCCCTACGCTAGACTCCTTGGCTACTTGAGGGTTGGAAAAAGGTCCGCTTGAGATCCTCTAGGTCCACGACGATCCATCCGGAGTCCTCTTTGTCCAAACTTGAAGCTTCACTAGATTAAGAGAAGAAATGGAAGCTAACACTCTATACTAATGGACAAGACTAGTGTAGAATGATGATGTGGTTTGTTTTCTCACTTCAAAATTCTAACTTGGTGACTCTTTTGCTCACTTGAGAAAAACTAGAGAGCAAGAGAGAAATGAGGAAGAAGATGATGGCCTTTTTAAGAGCTCAAGGAAAAATGATAAGCTTCTAAATAAAAATGAGAAAAGAGAATATATATATTTTCTATCTCTCATTCTTAACCATAGTTATAAAATATCTAGATATTTTAGTTTGGAACAAAAATGGCCATAGAAAATGAATCATGGTTAAACTAATGGGTTAGAGCAAGAATAAAATATTAAACCATGATAATAATTTCCATTTCCATTTTTCTTTTTCCAAAAATAATATCCATATATTTTACAAATGGTGTGAGTCTTATATTGCCACCATCCACTATATCAACAACCATGATAACATTATGTATACCTGTATGTGTGCATGCACATCCCATGTGCATGAATGAGAATAAATGCATACATGCATGCATACAAAAAGACAAGAAAGGATTTAAAGTGAGAAACTAATGGTCAATGATAAATCAACACTTGATTTAGCAAACCGGTCATATCGCATACGACTCGACCAAAAGCAAACCACCCGATTAATATGCGGTATCTCATACGCGTATTTTAACCGGGTCTACGCGCATATCGCATATGCGCACCACATCGTTTCGCCTGGACTAGTTAACTCCATTATGGGACTCTAAGACTCGTCAATACGCCGGCAGTGGGTGATGATCATATCAAGCACCCCCAAGCCACAAGCGTTCAGCTAAACGTAACGGCCACCCGGGTATTGAGCGATCAGAAGAAAACAAGCGAACCTGTCACAACTCCCGTCGAGCCAACCGGCAACACTACCGTACAGTCCGGTCTCTTCGTCAGATATGCTGCATATCGAGTTTAGGGATGGTAACGTCGACCCCAATAACTCAATAAGTCGTGCCGATGAATGCTCTACAACAGATCGAGAAACTACTGATAACACTTATCAGTAAATCTCAACAGCCCTGGCCAGGGACTTACTAATATAGCCAATCGAGCACAGCACAACATCCACTCCCAATACCGGGAGAGACAAAACCCCTCCTATCGCTCATCGCCTTCGTGTGTCTCGGGACTGTACCCAACGGCCACCTGTTTGCACGACTCAGTAGAGCCATGGTAGGGTGGTAATCAAAGTACAGTGGGAGAACATACAAGACTCTATGACGATCTCGGGTCTACAGACTAACCTGCACCAGTATCACCTGAGAACTGCTATCCGACGATAGATATAATTCCATATAGGAGTTCTCGGTGAGTCCGTCCAGTGTACCCAGTCACCACTGAGCACCCGTATACGATCTCGATGTCAAACATCGATGAATGTGGGAACATCCATCGCCCATCATATGGGTCTAGTATCATATACGCTAGTCTACTCTGGTATATCGATGCCCCGTCTCGATACACCTACGACTAGGGACATTCCAGGATATGCTTATAAACTACAGATGTCCCACTAGTATGATCTCTATCATAATCACAGTAGTCAAGCCTATATCCTCAGGGCTTTATCAACATGTGAATGAATAAAAGCATGATCAAATCAACATGTCAGATAAAGAAGAACTAGATAGCATACTATCATGTCGAGCAAGAATGTACACTGAATATATATATATATATATATATATATATATAAATACATCCACTATCATATAATAGCCTCTAGAGCATACATATATCCAACAAAATCATGGTGGCCTCTAGGAGCTTAGGAAGCTGGTTGAAGACCGAAGGACACAGATCAATTCGGTATAACCATTCTTAACTCCTATATTTTTCATTTGCTAGTTTAGGGTTCATGGTAGATCCGGGTAGCGGGTTGTGTTAGCGCTAGTTTTGAAAAATTTTGTTCTACAATCGGCCACGGTTTGATGGCCAGGGAGCTTGCATAACCTAACATGGTTCCTCATCCACCTGAGAGATACTACGGTTTTCTCATTGACGGTGGGAGCGAGGATTGCATCATGGAAGATGATGACCCAACTAGCTTCGAGCAGGCTATCACAAGTGGGGACTCTGTGAAATGGCTGGATGCTATGCGATCCGAGATGGAATCCATGTACACCAACAAAGTATGGACTTTGGAAGTTGCTCCTGAAGAGGTAAAACCTATCGGGAGAAAATGGATCTTTAAGAAGAAATTGGTGTGGATGGAAAAGTTGAGACTTTCAAAGCTAGACTTGTTGCAAAAGGTTTTCGTCAACGACCTGGTGTCGATTATGATGAATCCTTTTCTCCAGTGGCTATGCTTAATTCCATCAGGATCTTACTTGCCATTGCTGCATACCATGACTACGAAATCTGACAGATGGACGTCAAGACTGCTTTTCTAAATGGTGATTTAGAAGAGAGCGTGTACATGACTCAGCCAGAGAGCTTCATGGACAGTGGGAGCAGCGGAAGCGTGTGCAAGCTGCTTAAATCAATCTACGGATTAAAGCAGGCATCGCGGAGATGGAACATCTGTTTCGATGAAGCTGTCAAAAAGTTTGACTTCATTAAAAACGTAGATGAACCTTTGTATATACAAGAAGTTTATAGAGAGTAAGCTTGTCTTCCTCGTATTGTACGTGGATGACATACTCTTGATAGGAAACGATGTTCCTATGCTACACTCGGTCAAGCTTTTCTTATCACACAAGTATTCCATGAATGATCTTGGTGATGCCTCCTACATCCTGGGGATTAAGATCTATAGAGATAGATCTAAACGGATGTTGGGATTGTCCCAATCCAGGTACATAGACACTATACTAAAGAAGTTTAGTATGAAAGATTCTAAGCGTGGTAATTTACTTGCTTTCTCAGGAATCACTCTCTCCAAAGAGATGTCTCCCAAGACTGATTTGGAGAGGGCTTGCATGCAAGGGATACCCTATGATTCGGCAGTCAGGTCAATCATGTATGCGATATTATGTACCAGACCGGATGTAGCTTACTCGCTAGGTGTAGTGAGTAGGTATCAATCAAATCCTGGGGAAAGCCACTGGACAGCTGTGAAAAACATTCTTAAGTACTTGAGAAGGACTAAAGAAATGTTCTTGGTGTATGGTAACGGTGAACTCCAGGTGGAGTCCTTTACCGATTCGAGCTTCCAGAGTGATAAAGACGACAGTAAGTCAGTCTCGGGTTTTGTCTTTACCCTCAATGGAGGGGCGGTATGTTGGAAGAGTTCCAAACAAGATACCGTAGCAGACTCGACGATGGAGGTTGAATACATCGCTGCAAACGATGCTGCCAAAGAGGCTGTCTGAATGAAGAAATTCATATCTAAACTTGGTGTGGTTCTATCCATTAAGCATCCAATACCTGTGTATTGTGATAACAATGGAGCTGTGGCTTTAGCCAAGGAATCTCGGTCCCATCAGAGATCCAGACATATTCTCAGACGGTATCACCTGATCTGGGAGATAGTTGATCGCCGGGAGATCGAGGTCAGGAGAGTTGACACGAAGGACAACGTAGCAGATCCACTCACAAAGGCCCTCCCCCAGACACAATTCGAGAGACTATTTGGGATGTTGGGTATGGGATACTACAACAACTGGCCTTTATGTAAGTGGGAGATTGTTAGAGATATGTATGCCCTCGAGGCCATTATTGTATATTGATGTATATTATAGTGGATGCTTGGATATATATAGAGAGTATTTTCTTGCTCGACATGATAGTATGCTATCTGGTTGTCTTTATCTTAACATGTTCACTGGTATTATTATACCTTCTCTCATATACATGTTGATAAAGCCCTTAGGGTGTAGGCTTGACTACCAGGACTATGATGCAGATCATACTATTGGGACCTGGGCAGTCCACAAGTACATCCTTTAATTGTCCTAGTCGAGGGTATATCGAGACAGGGCATCACTATTCTAGAGTAGACTAGTGTGTACGTTTCTTGGCCCTGTATGGGTCGATGGTTGATCCCATAGCCATTGGTGTTTGACATCAAAGATTATACACAGTGCTCATTAGAGAATGGGTACACCGAACAGGACTCACCGAGAACTCCTAGTTGGTACTATACCTATCGTCAGATAGCAGTTCTCTGGTGACACTGGTACATGTTAGTCTGTAGATCCGAGATCGTCATAGAGTCTTGTGTGTCTCCCACCGTACTTTGATTTCCACCCTACCACGGCTTAAAGGAGTCGTGCAAACAGGTGGATTTTGGGTACAGTCCCGGGTCACATGGAGGCAATGAGCGATAGGAGGGGTTTTGTCTCTCCCGGTATTGGGAGTTGATGTTGCGCTATGCTCGATTGGCTATAACAGTAAGTCCTTGGCCAGGGCTATTGATGAGATTTACTGGTAAGTGTTATCAATAGTTTCTCGAACCATTATAAGCCATACATCGGCATGACTTATCAAGTTACTGGGGTCTGACGTTACGACCCCTAGACTCGATATGCGACATATCAGACGAAGAGACTGGACTGTACGGTAAGTGTTACCTATAGGCTTCACGGGAGTTTGGACAAGCTTGCTTGTTGATCTGATATTAGTCGGTTATATGTGATATAACCGGATTATTAAATCAAGTGTTGATTTAATAATATGATATATATATATATATATATATATATATATATATTTGATATAATTATATATTAACTAATATTATTAGCTCACTAATTATTTTCTTCATAATATATATATATATATATATGACACACACACACACACACATATTATATGAAGCATGGTTGATTTTCTATTTTATCGAAAATAGAAAAATGAGGTGGAAAGTTAAGGAATGGGGTATAGCATGGCTTTGGCATTTGTTTATTCATTTGCCTTACTATTAAAGCATGGGAGCATTTTTTATTATGAGAAAATGCATGCTTCAATAAGTGAAGGCAAATGAAGAAAGCCATTCTAGACTTGTGTTTTTTCTTGAGTTCATTTTTCCTCACTTGAGCTCTTGCTCTCTCCATTCTCACTATCTTCTTCTTCCTCCACCTCAAATCCATAAACCCTCACATGTGATGTGAAACATATGGCTTTGAACAAACCCGAGTGAGCTTAAAACCCCTACTTCACCATTCTAAACTAGATTAGCACTTTGGTTTAGGGTGTTTCCTTCACTTATTAGATATAAGTGAAGAGGTAGCTTGAGCTATAGAAACATCGGGTGGATCCTCTTCGACTTGGGGGATCAAGGAGCTAACTAGATCATTCTTCAAGTGGAGTGATTAGTCGAAAATATTGTATTTTTAACACGGCAATTTCCCTATCATTTGCACTCATTTAGAAGTGTACGGTATTCATATTTCACATATTAGCAAAACTATCGCAAAATATCAGATTGCATGTATTAGACTCTTAAACCAGCATTTCTAGGGAAATTGACTGCATTTCATGGCATCGCATCATCCCTATATTGCGCAACACTTGTTTTGAGATCTGTGCAGGAAAATCCAGAAGAAAGGCCAAAATGTATACGGTACCGATCAAACATTACGCCAACTCAATGATTTCAATTCTGGTATCAATCCAAAGGGACAAATAAAATTCAACATATCAGATAAAGCCCCAAATAGCAGCCCAAGACCACAACAGAAAGATGCAGCGCTAAGGAGCCAACATGACCGCGGAACCGCGGCCGGAGCCGGCTTGTGCCGCGGTTCCGCGGCAGCTTGTCGACATCACCACCTCAAATTTGGGCCATAACTCTTATGTCAGCATCCACACCTCAAAAAGGCATAAAAAATTCCAGAAGACTCCAGAGACTTCTGCCAGATCAGCAAGCTTTGGGATCAACACTAAACTAGCCTTGTATTCTAGAAACTTCTTCCTAAACCCTAGCTTAAACCCTAAGCTAACTCCTACCAAACTCCTTCTAGAAGCCTCAACAAACTTTTGGAGGGAATTGTAATTTCAAAACCTAGACCTAGGGTTTGGGAGATCTATAAATAAGACCCTAGGCTTACTTGTAAAGGATCATGGAAAAATCCCTCCATTAGTTCATTTTAGTAGCCAATCTAAATCCATTCACTCTCTTTCTTCATCTTCTACTTCCACAAGTCTAGTGAGAGGGCTTGTGTGAAACCCTAACCCTAATTCTAATCAAAAGCCAAGATCCTGAATACCCATCAAGCAAGAAGCCTTGCAACCTTTTATGAGCCGAGCCGATCTTCAACAGAGCAAGTGGTCCAAGCCGATCCGCGACTCACGGAGCCGAGCGACGCCAATTCGACAATTTAGTTCTTCCTCTTATAGTTCTTGAGCAACTGTAATCAAATTGTTGATATAAATAAAAGGTGATATTCTTTTATCTTGTTTTCTTTAAATTCTTGCATCATGATTCATTCTAAATTTCTAGTTGTAATTCTTGTTGTGATGTTTGAGTAATACTCCGCTCGTCGAGGAGTCGAGACGATCAATAGAATGATGATGTAATATATCTGAAATCGATTCTTGAGTCCTACGAGTTTTGTAAACCCTAGCAAGTTCAAGAATCGACGACCCAATTCGTTGCGATGCTTTCTTGATTGATATCGCTCGAGATTGGGGAGTTACGATCGTTTCTTGAAATTTCTAGAGGCTAGAATGTGAATGATATCGATGAAAGAACAAGGGTTAAATGATGAAACCCTAGTTTCATCAAGAAAGCCCTAACTCTCATCGATCATCATCGATCTAGTATCAATCCTTCGAAGGACAAGAACAGGAAATCTTGAGATTACATCACGTCTATGTTAGTTATATGTATGCCCTAGAGGCCATTACTATACATAGGATGTATATTGTAGTGGATGCTTGGACATATATAGGGAAGACTTTCTTGCTCGACATAATAGTATGCTATCTGGTTGCTCTTTACCTTAACGTGTATACTGTTTGTCTCTCTGTTACATGTTGGTAAAGCCCTTAGGATGTGTACTTGACTACCTGGACTATGATGCGGATCATACTAGTGGGGACATGGTAGTCCATAAGTACATCCTTCAAAGTCCCTAGTCGTGGGTGTATCGAGACGGGGCATCGATATACCAGAGTAGACTAGCGTATACCTTCTCGACCCATACAGATGGGCGATGGATGATCCCATATCCATTGGTGTTTGACATCAGAGATGATATACGGGTGCTCAGTAGAGACTGGGTACACTGGACGGACTCGCCGAGAACTCCCAGATGGTATTATACCTCACGTCAGATGGCAGTTCTCTGGTGACACTGGTACAGAGTAGTCTGTTAACCCGAGATCGTCATAGAGTCTTGTGTGGTTCCCACTGTGCTTTGATTTCCATCTTACCACGTCCAAGAGGGCGTGCAAAACGGTGGTTTTTGGGTACAGTCCCGAGTCACATGGAGGCAATGAGCGATAGGAGGGGATTCGTCTCTCCCGGTATAGGGGGTTGATGTTGCGCTGTGTTCGATTGGCTATAACCAGAAATCCCTGGCCAGGGTTGCTGAGATTTACTGGTAAGTGTTACCAGTAGTTTCTCGAACTGTTATAGACCTCATATCGACACGACTTATCGAGCTATTGGGGTCTGACGTTTACCACCCCTAGGCGAGATATGCGACATATCAGACGATCAGACCGGACTGTACGGTAGTGTTACTGGTTGGATTCACTGGAGTGTGAGCGGGCTTGCTCGTCGATCTTCTGATCGCTCAATACCCGGGTGGCCATTACGTTTAGCAGACCGCTTGCGGCTTGTGGATGTTTGATATGATCATCATCTGCTGCCGGCGTATTGACGAGTCTTTAGAGTCCTGCACAGAGGTTTCCTGGCTCAAGCGAAACGAAATAGGAGCGCATATGAGATATGTGCGGGACCGAGAATAATGCGTGTATGTGATACCGTATTTCATTCTCGCGATGAATGTATCGATTAGGTTATATGCAATATACCCTAGTTATCGAATCAAGGATTGATTCGATAAACCGATACATTGGATACTAGTCGGTTATATACGATATGACCGGATCGTTAAATCAAGTGTTGATTTAATGATTTAATGCATAATTATATATTTGATATATTACTTTGCATTAACTAGTATCGGTTCACTTTAATTGGATTTTCTCGCTCGGATGTGCACATTGTATATTCGATATAGTTTTGTGCACATGATTGTATCATGTTTGATGATGCATGCTTACTTGGTTTGTGTTAAAGATTGATCCATGGTTATTTAAATGGTTAAGGTTTTGTTTTTCATATACATTTATTTATTCATTTATTTCTTTGGAAAATATAATGCATAAAGATAAAATGGTGGCTTTTATTTTTGTTTCTTTCATGAACATTCATGAAGGTTTGAATAAAGTGACCATTTTGTCTCATGCTTAACCCTAACCACTACACCTAACCATGGTCCTCTCTCTACACTTAACCATGGTGTGATTATGATAAGAATAGATTTTATTTTCCATTATTCTTATTCTTATCATAACATTATTCTTCTTCTTCTTCCTTTCTTCACTTGAAGAAAGCAAGCTCCATCAATGGTGATTGATGGAAATGAGTGAGAAATCCAATTCTAAAGTCTACCCACTTCCTATTTCTTCCTCCTCTACCTCTTGCCAAGTAGTAGAGTGTGTTTCCTTCACAAGTTTTCATGGCAAGGTGAAGGTGGAGCTTGATCTAGCGATGCCTCGACGTAGATCATCTTCGGCATGGACATCGACGACCTAGCTCGCCTATTCTCCGATGAAGCCGACGCTAGAGCCCGGATTCTTTTTGGACAGCAAAGGAACTTCGTTGCGGAGCTATGGAGGTGGAGCACCGGATCTACAAAGGTTGTATTTCCGTTTCCCATTAGTTAAGTTGTTAACTAGTTATCTTTTCGCCTAGAAATCTAGCCAACGATCCGTTCTAGGGTTTCTCGGCACCGTTTAAATTTGAAATTGGCATGGTTGATACCTTGTGAGACCTCATTAGGGTGCCTAGGAACCCTACAGTTGTATCAGAGCCTAGCTAGAGCCTTAGGCGAAGTCTAGACGGAGTTTGAAGTCCGAACAACCCGAAAACCCAAACCCATCCACGCTCTCTGGACTTTTTCTGAAAACGTGGATTTTTCCAAATTAAAAATTGCTAAAAAATTCAGCAGGGAAATATATGAGTTACGGCGCAAAATTGGACCCATGATTCATCTAAAACGGCGCGGAACCGCGGCAGAAGCCCAGCTTCTGCGGCGGTTCCGCGGCTAGGTGATGACGTCACCTTCCCATTGTTGCACAGTAATTCCTATTTTAATATGCTGGGTTTTCTGGGAATTTTTAATATTTATTCAAGAGTTGAATTTTCTGGGGTTGTTTTGGGGATTCGGTGTTTCGATCGGAGTATCAAATTTTGTCTATGTGGCTTTCTGGATAAATTTTTAGAATATGTTAAAAAGTTCGACCGGATATAAATACCCAATTTTTCCCCTGTCGGGAATTTTCCAAGTGTTGGATTTTTCCGTAGTTTAACAACGTTCTAAGTAGTGCAAGTAACGCGATGGACCCTCTAGAAGACAACAAACCTTAACTCGATTATGTGACCGTCTTGAACTGCCCTTTGAACCTTCGGGTTTGGGGCAGTACGGCGTGCCACATGTGAGGCGTTGGCTTGACCCTTCTACGGCTGGACCGTCGGTACTGAGGCACGAACTGAATGTTGTTAGACTTATTTCATGTGTTGATCTGTATCGGGAAAACTTGGGTGTTCGAATGTTCGATCGGAAAGTTTAACATTTTCTATTTATCCGGAATGTGATACAATAATTGGAATTCACAAATTGTTATGAGATAACGGAATGAATATTATAAACGTAGCAGTTTAGTCTCACTTGATCGGTTGCCACGGAATTTTGATGTGATCAAAAGTCCGTCGCAATCACGTAGCGTACGCGGATACTCGCCGGGTAAACTTAATAGACAGCCTCACTCCATAGCCCCGACCAAGTGACTGTAGGAGAACCCCGTCGCCGAAAGCATCCGTTCGGGTGCTCGCGGTGGCGGTGTTCCGCCTTGGTGCACTTCGTCGACGGCGTCGGGGGTGCGGCCGCCTACTGAAGTTTGCGACGAGCATTCGATCAGGATGTCGGGAATCTTGTTGAATTGCCCGACTTGAAATTGAAAAGAGTTTTCGATTTTGAGACTAAAATGCGGGGTTTATAATTGTTAGGCATGCGATGTCTAAGTAATTCATTTGGTCAGGCATGCGATGTCTGAGGTGATTGCGAATTCCAACTGTTGTAATTTTACACTTTCTTTTCTGTGACCGTAAGTGTAATATGTGATATCGCCGGTTTCGTTGCTATATGTCAACGACAATTGGGATGGACATATTTACTTACGTTGATGACATGTGATGTTATGTGTTGCTGGATATGTTATATTGGATCGTCGTGTTTGAATAGCCGGGGGTTTTTATGTGAGATGAGTGTTTTTCATTTTCATTCATGTAAAAACTTGTATGTAATATTCTTTTATTGGGGAACTTCCAGGTTGCGGAAGTTGTCACCGTTTGTATATTATTTACTTTTCCGCACTAGGATAGACCCAAGGAGGGGAGCACAAGTAACCGGGTTCTGGAGTCCAGTGGGAGACCAACTCGAGGAGTCGAGTCCGGGTCTCCTAACTCTAGAATTGGTAGGGTTGCTTGCCGCTCTCGTAGGGGTCTAGGGGTGTGGGTTTGGCTATTCATCACGACCGTGGAATCCGTGTTTTATACTGGCTCGTATTGAAAACACGGACATCCTAGTATATACAATATTTCATATGATTCTTCTGCTGCGATATCTGTGATGTGATCATGTGATGTTCTATGATAGATACAGTATATAGTATATATGATATATTATATAGACGTTACTTATGTTTTACACCCACGCTAGCCCTGCCCTGCTCTGCCGTTAGTTACCTAACCTAACGGTGCACGAGGGGACATCGAGGCGAATACGGATGGCATAAGTGTACGTCGTATTTATCTGTGATGTTTAGGTAACTTAAATGATGGGACTTCATTAATGTGATTAATGAAATAAAAGAAACCTAAGATGTTGTAGAATCGAATTTCAAAATAAAACAGGTAGCTACAGTTCTTGCTTTGCATAGCGGTATATATGATATATCCTGCACCTTATTCGATGAGGAAAGGACCGAGATCCCTTCACCGGGAGTGACTCCTTTAGCAATAACTGACAGATGCTACACACTCGGTTTGTCTTTTGATTGCTTTTAAAAGTTTTTGCTTTGCACAGCGATATATATGATATATCCCGCACCTCATTCGACGAGGAAAGGACCGACGATCCCTTCACCGGGAATGACTCCTTTAGCAAAACTAGAAAAGCCTCAAAAACACTCCATTTTTAAAATCATTTGATTCTACAACGATATAAAGTTCTTTACGCAAAAGGTTTTCTTAAAAACCTGACGTAGCCCTCCGTCATTTCAGATAAGTCCTAGTTAGTATTCGTGCTGCGTTTGTTGACTCAGTCAAGGCGTAGTGTGCGGTAGCTGATTAGTGCTTATCTGCAAAGCATATGATGCGATTGGATTAGGGTAGTCGTGCGGCCTTGTTGACTCAGTCAAGGGTCGTACGGGTGGGTTTAATTCAATCGAGAAATGACGGGTTGAACTTTACTTGCGGTCTATGGTTTGTTGACTCAGTCAAGGTCATAGATCGCATGGGGCAAAATATTATCGGGAATTTCAAGTGTTGAAATTTGCAATGAGATTGCATACCTTCTAAGAGATAGTTGGATCCCGATACCCGCTGCGAGTAATTGTTACTCCTGGGAGAGTTTTACACGTTACAATTAGCCGATCAAGTAGGTGTCTAGAAAGGTGTCAACGGGGTTACGCCTCTGGGAAAACGAGGTTTACATTAATTAGGTTCGTGCGAAAGCACGGGGGACCTCCCTCAAAGTACTGACACTGGCCTGGCTGAAAGATTGGCGAACTTGTAGTGTGTAATTAATCCCGGCTAGTCTTTCCTTTTAGGGTTTGAAGGAAGATTTGATAAAAAGCAGTGGGAGCCATCCTGATTAGATAAAATAAAAACCAATCTATTCTTGCTAGAGCGCACGCTGAGTGTTTTCTTCTCTCTCTCTCCTGGTAGCGACCATGTCACGCCTTAATCAAGATAATAATACGGATTATTGACCGAACCCGCTTGTTATACTGAGCTGGGGAACGTTGGTCCCGCTCCAACTTATAATTGTTATAAGACAGAGCAGGAAATTGGGGATTACCAGAATTCCCGTGCCGCCCAAACGAAGAGAGTGCATGTTGATGCATCATCTTCGGGTGTGTTCATTACAGAGAACTGTTTCTCAGTATCCTCTACGTCCTGGGTATGTGATACCAGATCAGGATCCCAGATATGTAATCTGTTACATACGGCTGCAGATAGGTAGAGAACTGAGAACGGGTGATAAGTTTCATGAGGCAGAAAACGGGGCAAGAGTTGCAGCCAAGTCTGTTGGTCACTGTCACCCTGTATTACAATACATTGATTCTGAACGAATGTTATTAGATACCGAACCTGATATACAAAATCATATCAGTCTCTTTATTAGTAAAGAAACGATAAAATTTTGTATTGTTGGATAATGATTTGAACATTTCCTATATCAAAAGTTGATCGGTTCAGGCACGTTATCTAAAAGCATTGATGTTCTAAATCAAACTACAGTTCTTAGTATACGGATCACACACAAGAGGAAGAGTTCAGAAATGAACGAATTCTTCTTGAGGCATTGTAGACTAGGTCAGATCAATGTGACCCGACTAGCTAGAGTTACATATAGATGTTGGAGATAGTGCCCTCAGAGTCAATTATTGGATCACAGGTACGTGATTGCAATGATTGAGGGAGGACCTATCCCGGTAGGATAGTCTTACTCGAGATGATAGTATGCTATCTGGTTTACCTTTATCATCGTGTACTGTTTTAGGTGACCTGACACGTCGCTATTACACGTTGATAGAGCCCCTAGGATTCTTGCTTGACCACCAGCAGTATGAGGGCGATCATATAAGTGGGAGCTGGGGGTCTATAAGCTTATCCTTAAAAGGTCCCTAGTCGTGGGAGTTTCGAGACTGGGCATCGATACTCCATTAGTAGACTAGTGTATACAGTCGAGACCCCGACGAGGGGCGGTGGCCGGTCTCACAAGCCACTGGTGTCAGTTGGATCACCTAAGATGTATACAGGTGCTCATTGGGTTATGAGTACACCGGACAGGACTCGCCGGGAACCTGCTAGTTGGTCATATACCAGACGTCAGATGGCAGTTCCCTGGTGACATGTGTGCAGGTTAGTTCATCGACCTGGGGATCGTCATTTGTCTCGTGTGAGTTCCCACTGTACTTTGATTACTACCCTACCACGGCTCAAAGGAGTCGTGCAAACAGGTTTTAGTTGGGTACAGTCCCGAGCCACATGGAGGCAGTGAGCGTATCTTCAGGGGTTCGTCTCTCCCGGTATTGGGGGTGAGGTCGTGCTGTGTCTAGGAGAGCCATTACACAAAGTCCTTGGCCAAGGCAAGGAGATTTACTGGTAGGTATTCCAGTAGTATCTCAGGGTGTTCTGGGCTACACTCCGACACGACTTGTACCGCTTTTGGGGGTCTGACTTTTACCAACCCCCTAGGCCCGCCATGCGATGCTCATAGACGAACGGACCGGACTGCACGGATATTGTCACTGACAGGCTCAGTTGGGTGTCGGGGTGAGCTTCCTCATCGACGTCCCTTTTGGTCAATAGCTGGTGGCCCGTCACGTATTGGCATATACCTCTGACGTGCTAGTGGTTAAATCCACAGCCATAGTATTGACGAGTCTTTAGAGTCCACCACATTTACAGTTACTCAGCTTTCGGGCGAAAGGTTGTAGAGACCGTATGGAGATATGGCAAGGTCCGATCAGATACGTGCGGTATTGCACGGATCAGGATCGGACAGTTTGTACTATAGGCCGTATGGTTATATGGCAGGGTTCGATCAGATACGTGCGGTATTGCACGGATCAGGATCGAACAGATATTACTAGCCGGCTTTGGTATAAGCCGGATCCTAGTATAGTACTGTGTAGATTTTGTCTCATTGCATTTGTATTTCGGTCGAAATACAGATGCGGGTGTGTATGCACAGTATCGGGGTTTTCCTGTAATTTATTACGGGACCAGTTTTTGGAGTTGCCAGTTTGCTTTCCGTTTCGGCCAATTTCCATTGTTCCGTTCATTGGCCGAAGATTGGTGGAGGAGGGCTTATTTGCATTGTTGCAGATAAGTATTTGTGGAGGGGTTCTTTGCATCTTGTTGCATCATGATGGCTTTCATGATGTGCACCATCCTTTGACTTGATTTCTTCATGATGGCATGACTTTTTTGAGTCATCATGGTTCATGATGGTTGGACTTTGTGAGGTGATGATGGTGGTGTTGAGTGTTGAGTTTACCTTGCTATCATTTCTTTTGTATGATAGTTTTCCTCTCTCTCTCTCTTTGGTATTAGATGAGAATGGCTCCCTCTTTGGTTACACACACTTGACTCTCTCACTCTCATTCTCTCCTCCCCCTCTAGTTATGGCCGGCCAAGCTTGGAGGAGGGATTGCCCATTTTTGTAGTGGGGATTTTTGCTCTCTTGATGTTAGAAAAATCCCCAAGTTCCTCCACATTGTTCTTGTATCATCCCTCCACCTAAAATGGCATCTCCATGAACCCCAAAGTGAGACTTGAGGACTACATATTCTACAGCGAATCTTGGGCACGTTGACTAGCCAGCATCGTGCCCGAGTTGCCTCGGCATTGAGGTGGGAGCCCGTATACATAGAAGGCGATGTGGTGCACTTCCGGCGACGAGGAGGAGACGGGACTTTTCCGCAGGAGATCGGGACCATGACGAGAAGACCGGAGGACTTGGATCGTCGGTATATCTCTATCCCCTTCTCTTTGTAGTTAGCTAGATTTAGTTTAATGGCCCGATCCGGTTTTAGTGCGCGGTGGTGCCGTTTTGCAAAGTCCGCAAAATTTAAAGTTATTCACCGCTTCCGCATTCCGGCGTCGGATTGACGGCCGGGGCGCCGCCGTGCACTTACAGTGGTATCAGAGCCGCGCCATTAACTTCGTCTAGCTTTCGTTTGATGTGTTTTGCGGTTCCGATCGACCAAAATTCCAAAAACTCATTTTTACCTCACATCAGTTTTCTGTTGAGAATTTTTGGTGTCTAAAAATTTTTTAGGTGGTCTCAGAATGATGTGCAGGAAATTCTAAGCACTCTGGGAAAATTCGACGCACTGATCCCTCTTCCAGAGCGCGGAACCGCGGCCTCACCCTTCTATTGGGCCGCGGATCCGCCGCAACTTAGAGAGATCAATGGGCCAAAATTTCCCAGTGGGCTTCTGGGCTAGTATTAGGGGTTTTGGAATATTAAAATTGGGCCAATTATTTCTGTGAGTGCTACAGTATTAGTTTGGGGCCCACTTGTTAATTTTTGGTCAATCGGAAAATCTTAAACACATTTTTCACAGTATTTACATTATATCTGCGACCGTGAATGTCACTCGATCGGTAAATCCGGTCTAACTGCTATAGCCCGGTTAGACGGATTTGCGAACGTGACTTTCACGTTGATGTTCTATGTATTTGCTGTGATGTTGCGGATCGGTCGTGGGGGATAGCCTGGATGCAATGCTAGTACAGTTGTGGTTGTATTATGTACATTTGATATTGCGGGGCGAGCGTCCGACATGTGGACTGCCGTCACTGCCTGTTTGTATTATTCTTTTGGGGCACGACCTGGTTGCGGTCGATGTACCCGGTGTATGTATATTTTACTTTCTGTACTAGGATTGCCCCGCGGAGGGGTGCACGGATAGCCGGGTTCTGGAGGGCAACAAGCCCGCATCTCATGGCATTGAGACGGAGGGGGCTTCACTCTAGGATTGGCGGGCTATTCGCCGCACTCGTAGGGGGTACAGGTTGACCCAGGAGGGGTGCCCAAGTTGCCGGATTCCGTGAAGTGCTGGGTGGTCCATTCACGGGGCTGAAGGGGGCTGCCTCGCTTCAGGTTTTGGCGGGTGACTTGCCGCGCCCGTAGGGGTCTAGGATTTCATTGCACAGGCTATCCACACGACCAGGGGAACGTCGGGTTTCAGTAGTGGCTCTGTGAAACCCGGGGATCCCAGATATCTGTATTGTTTCTGTGATGCTGTTCAATTTCTGTGATGTTGCATTTTATTCACGCCTTGAGCGAATATAATATATTGGTATATATATTAGTAGATGTTGTATATGTTTTGCATCCGCGCTAGTCCAGTCCCCGCTCTGTCGTTAGTAAGCTAACCTAACGGGTAATGACGGGACCCAGTGGCGAATGCGGATGGCATATACGTACATCAGTATATTTTCGTTCTTTGTGGTGTGATCCATTGATGGGACTGCATTGATTCGGATCAATGCAAGTTAAAAACAAACCTAATCTGATGTTGTTGGAACACTTTTTCAAAAAGCTGTTATTGCAAGGACGTTTACTTTTGTTTTGCATCGTGGTATTCATTGGAATATCCTGCTCCTCAGTCGACGAGGCAAGGGCCGAGATCCCTTCACCGGGAGTGACCCCTTGGACAAAAGTTTGCGTCAGGGCATTAACTTCACTATAGCCGATTACTTTTGCTTTGCACCGTGGTATTCATTTGGAATATCCTGCACCCCATTCTACGGGGAAAGAGCCGAGATCCCTTCACCGGGAGTGACCTCTTTAGCAACGGTTTTCGTCACTATATTTTTAAAAGCTATCCGTTCCTTCGACGATATCAAGTTCTTTACGTTAAAGGTTTTCGCCAGAAACCATTCGTAGCCCTCCGTCGTTTCATATGGGTAGTCAATAGTATTCAAGCTGTGTTTGTTGGCCAAAGTCAAGGCACAGTGTTTGGTAGCTGTTGGTTATTCATATGCAGCATAGATAGATGCGTTGGTTTGGAACAGTCGTATAGCCTTGTTGGCCAAAGTCAAGGGCTTGTGCGGGTGGATTCGAATCAACCTGGAGAATGACGGGTAGAACTTGACATGTGACTTATGATTTGTTGGCCAAAGTCAAGGTCATAAGAGCATGGGGCAGAAATCACATCGGGAGTTTCAAAAGAACTGAAACTTGCCAGATATGCGCATACCTTCTGGAGTGTGATAGCGTGAGCGGATTCCGTCACGTTATCATGCAATGATAGTTGGATCCCGATTCCCACTGATGAGTTGGTATACTCCTCGGGTAACCCCGACTAATTCTTCTTTCAGGTTTGGAGGAGAATTTGAGGTACAGTGGGAGGATTCCAGATTAGATAAATTGGTAACCATTCTGATCTAGGTTAGAGTGCACGCTGAGTGTTTCTTTTCTCTCTCTCTCTTTGGCAGCGACCATTGACCCGACCCTAAGACTTTGACTCAGTGACCATGTTGACCGAACCTTCTTAAACACTGGCTTTTGGATTGTCAGAGTTGCAGACCTCATTGCCACTCCTACTTTTACCCTTTTCTCCAGGACACCCCGTATTGCTACGAACGTCCACTTCCATTGGACAAAACCATCGTATGGTTAGATACGAACTCGAAAGAATTTATTCGAGGATGGTTTCCGGTTCTGGAGAAAACGGATAGGATTATTCAGTTGTCTTTTCCTTTTACCCTCTCTCAGGTTACGAGTACTCCTTGGTTTAGGGGTAGTATACCTATTACGCAAATTGGATTGTCTTCTTCCAAACCTTAGGCTGGTGCCGACCGGTAGGGAATGAAGAAAACCAATTAGCATAACGATGGTGTGCAGAAGGTATTAAGTTCAGACAAAGCAAGGGATTAGTAGGAGGGCAAAGTAAATTGCAACAGATATTCACGACCAAACCAAATATTTCGTTACCACTCCCACATCACCTTTGTATTTCTCCAGGACACTCCGTATCACTACGAAGATCCCATTTTATTGGATAATCCATCGTATGGTTATATACGATCTCGAAAGGAACTCGTTCCAGTTCGGGGATGGATTCTGGTTCAGGAGAAATAGGAATAAGGTTTATTCAGGTGTCTTTTATCTTCACCTTCTCTCGTGTTGCGAGTGTTCCTAGGATTGGGACAGTACACCCATTATGCTTATTGGATAGTCTTCTTCCAAACCATAGGCTGGTGCCGAACGGTAGGGAAGGAAGAAAACCATTTGGCCTAAAGG
Source organism: Agapanthus africanus (assembly GCA_030015575.1). Taxonomy (NCBI): domain Eukaryota; kingdom Viridiplantae; phylum Streptophyta; class Magnoliopsida; order Asparagales; family Amaryllidaceae; genus Agapanthus; species Agapanthus africanus. Next base: position 287,124,984 of record JASDDO010000029.1, read on the forward strand.
GGTGTGCAGAAGGTAAAGACTAAAGACATATGAAGGGATTTGGAGAGGTGGCAAAGAACTATACGGTTACAGTCGTGAATATGGAAGAGGCATTACTAGGAATACCAGGATACCCCATCGAAACATTTCAATGTTTCAGTTTCACTGTGTACTGTTAATAGAAAACTGATTTCCCGATTAGATACTTACTCCAGGGTATGTATTTACCAGATACGATTCTCACATCTGTATGGTTTTACAGATGATGAGTGGGAGTAAGTTATTGGGAATTGGGTGATTATCCTCATTATATCGGGATTCGTTGTAATCGGTGATATTTGAGGAAATCACCTGGGTTGTTTGCCGGTCGGCAAATATTTGGTTTTGAATATCCGCTGTTATGCACCAATTTCAAATTGATATATCTGTACGTCTATTTTCATAGAGTGAGATATACCTTTCTGAAATTATGTCTACGACATTTACCTATATCAGTGGATGGTTAGGCAAGGAGCATTAAACAGCGGTGTAATTCTTCTTAACCATAAGTACAGTTTTCAACCTACGACACACAGTGAATGAGTTATCAGACTCAAGGGACTTATACAGAGTATTGTATGTTGTCCAGTGTCCATTAGGACAGAGGGGATGGTCCTCGTACTATATTCGGTTTACTTATGACTTCTCTAGTTTTTAGACAAGTGTTTCGTGGAAACACAGGGTCCGAATTTTGAGAAGTTATAGGTATTTGAATAGAGTAGAGAACCAGGTGTAGCAAGTATCGGGATTCTTCAAAGAGATCAAAGATGTAGATACTTGTGTATGGTATTCAGTTGATAGTAATGATAAAGAGATCTTGCTTCTCTTTCAGGTTACTCATAATTGGAAGTATTCCTAAGATTGAGTAACGCTGATCGGCCTCCTTCCATTTAGTTGACATGCGCTGGGGACAGCTGCATGATTTGAATCTGGTTCAATTAAATCAGTGCCTCTGTTTTTATATTGGATATAGAACAGTTCATATCTTAACGATGTTAAGGTACGGGGAGTTGTCCGGTTTATGATTAAAACCAGACACTGGATAACTCAAGGCACGTTTCTGTAATGGCTGTTTGTGGGTTGACCCAGGCTATGACGCGGGTTGACTTTCTACCATCTGGATGAACAATAGCAATATTGTTCTAGACTCGCCACAGTTTTATTAAAAATGGGTTTTTTCAGAAAACAGTAGTGGGAGTATGGTAGAACTGGAAGTGATTCCAGAACCACAAACGATTACTGAAGATTTGATAAGGAACCTAAAGATTCAATCTGAATTGACATTCCATTGGCCACTCCGCAGATAAGGTGGGTAACTTCAGGCACCCGAGAGGCACTACGGTAGCCTCAAGGACGGTGACAGGGAAGTTCTAGTTTACCCACACTTGCCATTGTTGTTGTTCCAGGCTGCGAGACCCGGCAGGAGGATGAGTATAGCGTCGTTCTAAACTAGTTTTAGAAGTGCACGTCTATATGACTCTGGCAGAGGGTTGTCGTAGTCAGTGGGAGCAGCGGAAGCATTGGTGGACATCAGGCTTATATCTATTTATAGACAAAAGCAGATGTAGCGGAGATAGATCATCTATTTCTGACGTGACAGTCATGGGTTTGACTTCATCAGAATAGGGGATGGATCTGTTGAGAAGGTAGTAGGGTGTGATATCCTGGTATTTGGATGATATACACAGAGTAGGAAAAGAAACTCCTACACTACGATCGGTTATACTTTGGTCGTCACACAGTGGTTTCTCCACAAAGGAAATGGATTTTATATCAGACATACTGGTTACTAGATCTATGGTCTTAGATCTAGATTTGGGTGGTTTCCCAATCAGGGTACTTGACAGCGTTCTAAGAGTATTTAGGATGGACGACTCCTGGCACGGTAGTGTACCTGCAGGTAATGGAGTCACCCTCTCCAAAGGTGTCTTACAGACTAAAGGGGAGAGGGACGGGCATGATTGGCAGATCACTTGCTCAGGCAATTGAGTCAATCGTGAGATGTCAAGTACCACACCAGATGTTGTTCTTGCACTAGATGCAATAAGTTGACATTAATCCAATCCTGGAGAAACAGTCGGAAGCAGTTTTAGAACATAAGTGGATGTTCTAGGGAGATGATAACGACAGCCTCATTCAGGAGACAGTTATCATTCCAGGCTTCCAAGGTGACATGGACGACAAGAAGGTTGTCAGAGTTATAGTTTTCCTTCTGATGAGGGGCAGTATTTTGGACAGGTGGTCCAAGGCAATACTGAGGGAGGCATGGCGCGCAGGATACTGATTAAGTTCAGTTGACGATACAGTCTAAGAAGTTTGGATTTGGAGTTCATTTATGAGCTAGGTCCCATCAGACATCCAGACATTCTAAGACAGGTATTGCTTTTTTTTTCGGGAGATGGGTTTCTCCGCGAACTTGAGATATAGAGAGACATAGAAAGAAACAACTTAGCGGATCCACTCACTGAGGCTATTCCTCGACCGCAATAGTTTCGCAAACGAGCTTTGTGAAACTGACTAGTAGAGGAGTTGGGTGTTCGGTATCACACGGGCTGTGAGTATGCGACATCGCAATAATTAGCCTTGAGTGCAAGTGGGAGATTGTTGGAGATAGTGCCCTCAGAGTCAATTATTGGATCACAGGTACGTGATTGCAATGATTGAGGGAGGACCTATCCCGGTAGGATAGTCTTACTCGAGATGATAGTATGCTATCTGGTTTACCTTTATCATCGTGTACTGTTTTAGGTGACCTGACACGTCGCTATTACACGTTGATAGAGCCCCTAGGATTCTTGCTTGACCACCAGCAGTATGAGGGCGATCATATAAGTGGGAGCTGGGGGTCTATAAGCTTATCCTTAAAAGGTCCCTAGTCGTGGGAGTTTCGAGACTGGGCATCGATACTCCATTAGTAGACTAGTGTATACAGTCGAGACCCCGACGAGGGGCGGTGGCCGGTCTCACAAGCCACTGGTGTCAGTTGGATCACCTAAGATGTATACAGGTGCTCATTGGGTTATGAGTACACCGGACAGGACTCGCCGGGAACCTGCTAGTTGGTCATATACCAGACGTCAGATGGCAGTTCCCTGGTGACATGTGTGCAGGTTAGTTCATCGACCTGGGGATCGTCATTTGTCTCGTGTGAGTTCCCACTGTACTTTGATTACTACCCTACCACGGCTCAAAGGAGTCGTGCAAACAGGTTTTAGTTGGGTACAGTCCCGAGCCACATGGAGGCAGTGAGCGTATCTTCAGGGGTTCGTCTCTCCCGGTATTGGGGGTGAGGTCGTGCTGTGTCTAGGAGAGCCATTACACAAAGTCCTTGGCCAAGGCAAGGAGATTTACTGGTAGGTATTCCAGTAGTATCTCAGGGTGTTCTGGGCTACACTCCGACACGACTTGTACCGCTTTTGGGGGTCTGACTTTTACCAACCCCCTAGGCCCGCCATGCGATGCTCATAGACGAACGGACCGGACTGCACGGATATTGTCACTGACAGGCTCAGTTGGGTGTCGGGGTGAGCTTCCTCATCGACGTCCCTTTTGGTCAATAGCTGGTGGCCCGTCACGTATTGGCATATACCTCTGACGTGCTAGTGGTTAAATCCACAGCCATAGTATTGACGAGTCTTTAGAGTCCACCACATTTACAGTTACTCAGCTTTCGGGCGAAAGGTTGTAGAGACCGTATGGAGATATGGCAAGGTCCGATCAGATACGTGCGGTATTGCACGGATCAGGATCGGACAGTTTGTACTATAGGCCGTATGGTTATATGGCAGGGTTCGATCAGATACGTGCGGTATTGCACGGATCAGGATCGAACAGATATTACTAGCCGGCTTTGGTATAAGCCGGATCCTAGTATAGTACTGTGTAGATTTTGTCTCATTGCATTTGTATTTCGGTCGAAATACAGATGCGGGTGTGTATGCACAGTATCGGGGTTTTCCTGTAATTTATTACGGGACCAGTTTTTGGAGTTGCCAGTTTGCTTTCCGTTTCGGCCAATTTCCATTGTTCCGTTCATTGGCCGAAGATTGGTGGAGGAGGGCTTATTTGCATTGTTGCAAATAAGTATTTGTGGAGGGGTTCTTTGCATCTTGTTGCATCATGATGGCTTTCATGATGTGCACCATCCTTTGACTTGATTTCTTCATGATGGCATGACTTTTTTGAGTCATCATGGTTCATGATGGTTGGACTTTGTGAGGTGATGATGGTGGTGTTGAGTGTTGAGTTTACCTTGCTATCATTTCTTTTGTATGATAGTTTTCCTCTCTCTCTCTCTTTGGTATTAGATGAGAATGGCTCCCTCTTTGGTTACACACACTTGACTCTCTCACTCTCATTCTCTCCTCCCCCTCTAGTTATGGCCGGCCAAGCTTGGAGGAGGGATTGCCCATTTTTGTAGTGGGGATTTTTGCTCTCTTGATGTTAGAAAAATCCCCAAGTTCCTCCACATTGTTCTTGTATCATCCCTCCACCTAAAATGGCATCTCCATGAACCCCAAAGTGAGACTTGAGGACTACATATTCTACAGCGAATCTTGGGCACGTTGACTAGCCAGCATCGTGCCCGAGTTGCCTCGGCATTGAGGTGGGAGCCCGTATACATAGAAGGCGATGTGGTGCACTTCCGGCGACGAGGAGGAGACGGGACTTTTCCGCAGGAGATCGGGACCATGACGAGAAGACCGGAGGACTTGGATCGTCGGTATATCTCTATTCCCTTTCTTGTAGTTAGCTTAGACTAGTTAATGGTTCGATCCGGAGTTTAGTGCGCGGTGGTGCCGGTTTGCAAAGTCCGCAAAATTTTAGTTATTCACCGCTTCCGCATTCCGGCGTCGGATTGACGGCCGGGGCGCCGCCGTGCACTTACAATAGATGCATATTTAAATCAGTTTGAATTTGCATCTTGTGAAACTCGCCAGTCATGTCACAAAGATATAATGACACCAGCTCTGTTTATTGGAAACAGAGAAAGAGTTAGTGAACTCTTGGGATGATACATGTTGATGTATGCAAGGTCCCCAGTCTACACATGCCAAGACCGGTTCTTTGTACTTCGTTACATTCTCTGATAATCTCTCAAGATTCAGACATATGTTCCTGTTGAAACACAAGTCCGAACCTTTTGAGATATTCACAGAATATAAGTTAGAAGTAGAGAACCAATACGGGTATAAGTATTATGTCCTTTGATGAGATCAAGGAGGAGAATACTTGAGCACGGAAATCCTGGACTATTCTAAAGGAGAATGAGATTCTCTCTCAGCATTACTCCTCCGTATACACCATAGCACGATGGTATATCGGGGTGGAGCAATCACACCCTATATGATAAGGTGTGCTCTATGATGAGTACTACTGAGTATCCTATTTCCTTTTGGAAGTTATGCACTTATGAAGTTGCATACCTATTGAATAGGGTTCCGATCAAATCAGTTGCCTACCACTTCATATGTGATATGGAAAGGGAAGAGCCCATATCTTAAGTTAGTTAAGATTTGGGGTTGTCCGGCCTATGTCTAAAAGCAAAATCCGGACAAGCTCGAGGCAAGGACTGTTATGTAGAACTGGAAATGTTCCAGCTATACAAACTGCAGCTGATGATTTGAAAGAACCAAAGAATTCAGTAGATTCCAACGAACCTCAGCCTCTCCGCCGATCTAGTAGGGTTCCTCACCCACCTGAGAGATACTTCGATTTCTCTATGACAGTGGGAGTGAGGATTGCATCATGAGATGATGACCCAACTAGTTTCGAGCTGGCCATCGAGAGTAAGACTCTGTAAGAATGGCTGGATGCTTAGTGATCTGAGATGGAATCCTTATGCACCAACAAAGTATGGACTTTGGTTGCTATATCTGAAGGGTTAAATCCCCATCAGGAGCAAGTATATCTTGAGAAGATTACTTGGTGTAGATGGAAAAGTTGAGACTTTCAAAGCTAGACTTGTTAAAAGTTTGCATCATTGACCAGGTGTGGATAATGATGAAACCTTTTCAAGTAGCTATGCTTAAGTCCATCCAGATCCTACTTGTCACGGCTACATACCATGACTACGATATCTGGTGGTTGGGTGTCATGACTGCTTTTCTAAATGATATTTTAGAAGAGTGCGTCTATAAGTACACAGCCAGAGGGCTTCGTAGACAGTGGGAGCAGCGGAAACGTGTGCAAGATGCTTTATAGGATTAAAGCAGGCATCGCGGAGTTGGAACATCTGTTTTGATGAATTAGTCAAAGAGTTTGACATCATCAAAATGGTAGATGAACCTTGTATAAACAAAAAGGTAGTAGGGAGTATGGTGACGATCCTCGTAGAGTACGTGGATGACATACTCTTGATGGGGAAGGAGTTTCCTATGCTACGCTCGGTCAATCTCCGCTTATCACCATAATTCTCCATATAGGATCAAAGTGATACCTCCTAAATCCTGGATTTTAGATCTATGAGATAGATCTAATTGGATGTTAGGATACTCACTAGTTGTAGTGAGATGGTATCAATCGATCCTGGGGAGAATCACTGGAAGTGTTCCAGGGTGATAAAGACGACTGAATGTCAGTCACAGGCATTGTCTTTACCCTCAGTAAATGGACGGTATGTTGGAAGAGTTCCAAGCTAGATACCGTGGCATACTAGACGATAAAGGCAGGATACATCGCTACTTAAGATGCTACCAAAGAGGCAGTCTGGGTGTATACTGGTTCATGAGATGAACTACATTCCTACCATTGTGAGACAATGGAGTTGTGGCTTATGCCAAGGAACGCCGGTCCCATCAGTGATCCAGACATATTCTATGGCAGTGTCACCTGATCATGGAGATGGTTGATCTCCAGGGAGATCGAGGTTAGGAGAGTAGACTCAGAGGACAACACAGCGGATCCACTCACAAAGGCCTGTTCCCAGAGAGAGACTTTTATGGGATGGTTGAGTATGAGATACTACAACCACTGCTACAGATGGCCCTAGTGCAAGTGGGAGATTGTTAGTTATATGTATGCCCTAGAGGCCATTACTATACATAGGATGTATATTGTAGTGGATGCTTGGACATATATAGGGAAGACTTTCTTGCTCGACATGATAGTATGCTATCTGGTTGCTCTTTACCTTAACGTGTATACTGTTTGTCTCTCTGTTACATGTTGGTAAAGCCCTTAGGATGTGTACTTGACTACCTGGACTATGATGCGGATCATACTAGTGGGGACATGGTAGTCCATAAGTACATCCTTCAAAGTCCTAGTCGTGGGTGTATCGAGACGGGGCATCGATATACCAGAGTAGACTAGCGTATACCTTCTCGACCCATACAGATGGGCGATGGATGATCCTATATCCATTGGTGTTTGACATCAGAGATGATATACGGGTGCTCAGTAGAGACTGGGTACACTGGACGGACTCGCCGAGAACTCCCAGATGGTATTATACCTCACGTCAGATGGCAGTTCTCTGGTGACACTGGTACAGAGTAATCTGTTGACCCGAGATCGTCATAGAGTCTTGTGTGGTTCCCACTGTGCTTTGATTTCCATCTTACCACGTCCAAGAGGGCGTGCAAAACGGTGGTTTTTGGGTACAGTCCCGAGTCACATGGAGGCAATGAGCGATAGGAGGGGATTCGTCTCTCCCGGTATAGGGGGTTGATGTTGCGCTGTGTTCGATTGGCTATAACCGAAAATCCCTGGCCAGGGTTGCTGAGATTTACTGGTAAGTGTTACCAGTAGTTTCTCAAACTGTTATAGACCTCATATCGACACGACTTATCGAGCTATTGGGGTCTGACGTTTACCACCCCTAGGCGAGATATGCGACATATCAGACGATCAGACCGGACTGTACGGTAGTGTTACTGGTTGGATTCACTGGAGTGTGAGCGGGCTTGCTCGTCGATCTTCTGATCGCTCAATACCCGGGTGGCCGTTACGTTTAGCAGACCGCTTGCGGCTTGTGGATGTTTGATATGATCATCATCTGCTGCCGGCGTATTGACGAGTCTTTAGAGTCCTACACAGAGGTTTCCTGGCTCAAGCGAAACGAAATAGGAGCGCATGTGAGATATCTGCGGGACCGAGAATAATGCGTGTATGTGATACCGTATTTCATTCTCGCGATGAATGTATCGATTAGGTTATATGCGATATACCCTAGTTATCGAATCAAGGATTGATTCGATAAACCGATACATTGGATACTAGTCGGTTATATACGATATGACCGGATCGTTAAATCAAGTGTTGATTTAATGATTTAATGCATAATTATATATTTGATATATTACTTTGCATTAACTAGTATCGGTTCACTTTAATTGGATTTTCTCGCTCGGATGTGCACATTGTATATTCGATATAGTTTTGTGCACATGATTGTATCATGTTTGATGATGCATGCTTACTTGGTTTGTGTTAAAGATTGATCCATGGTTATTTAAATGGTTATGGTTTTGTTTTTCATATACATTTATTTATTCATTTATTTCTTTGGAAAATATAATGCATAAAGATAAAATGGTGGCTTTTATTTTTGTTTCTTTCATGAACATTCATGAAGGTTTGAATAAAGTGACCATTTTGTCTCATGCTTAACCCTAACCACTACACCTAACCATGGTCCTCTCTCTACACTTAACCATGGTGTGATTATGATAAGAATAGATTTTATTTTCCATTATTCTTATTCTTATCATAACATTATTCTTCTTCTTCTTCCTTTCTTCACTTGAAGAAAGCAAGCTCCATCAATGGTGATTGATGGAAATGAGTGAGAAATCCAATTCTAAAGTCTACCCACTTCCTATTTCTTCATCCTCTACCTCTTGCCAAGTAGTAGAGTGTGTTTCCTTCACAAGTTTTCATGGCAAGGTGAAGATGGAGCTTGATCTAGCGATACCTCAACGTAGATCATCTTCGGCATGGACATCGACGACCTAGCTCGCCTATTCTCCGATGAAGCCGACGCTAGAGACCGGATTCTTTTTGGACAGCAAAGGAACTTCGTTGCGGAGCTATGGAGGTGGAGCACCGGATCTACAAAGGTTGTATTTCCGTTTCCCATTAGTTAAGTTGTTAACTAGTTATCTTTTCGCCTAGAAATCTAGCCAACGATCCGTTCTAGGGTTTCTCGGCACCGTTTAAATTTGAAATTGGCATGGTTGATGCCTTGTGAGACCTCATTAGGGTGCCTAGGAACCCTACAGTCTATAGATCCGATCGATTCCTATGAGCCTCATTTAGATTCTTGACATTTGATTGGAAATATCATCGATACCCGATTCTTGATTTGTTTATCAGTTTCTTGATTCTTGATTAGATTAGTGACACCTGAATCAATCGATAAAATCTTGAATCATGTTTTCTTTTCTTTTCGATTAACTTTTCAATTCAAACAAATTAAACATAGAAACGAATCGCACAATCCCTGTGGACGATCCGCACTCGCTTACGATCTACAACCGACACCGTAATTGATTGCGGTCAAATATAATTCTTTGATTGTGAATTTTATTCAATATTACCGACACATAGAAACTTATTCGCTTTATTCGATTTACACAAACAAGAAATCAATACAATCAAATGAAACCGTTATCAGGGATCATTTGAGTTGATACATTTACAGTCTCGAATTTTACGATCAATCAAATGGCGCCGTTGCCGGGGATCATTTGAATTGATACTTTTACATCCAATCAAGAAATTATTACAATCAAATGGCGCCGTTGCCGGGAATTACGCGCTAATTCGTTTCATATTATAGTTTGAATTGAAAGATTTATTCCATTGTTATTTTGAGATCAAAATTCGTGCAAACCCTAAACAATTTGTTGTGGTTCATTGCAAGGAAATCTGGAGCTGTTTGGAAATTGAAGAAAATTTTTGGAAAATACCAGAGAGTTGAGGGAGTCTACAGAGACTCTCTGAAAAATTTTGGTGAAGAGATCTGCACATAAGACCGCGGAAGCGCGGTGGTAGTACCCATATGCGGCGGAACCGCGGCTTGGTGGAGGGTTCTCTGTACAATTTTGCTTCAGGTGACTTCTTACCTTCTCCTCTCTCCTTTTTTAGCTCCAACTAACAATTTTCTGCAGGATTCTTTGCAAATAATCGCAGCTCGCAAATTACAAATTAAATTTGTGCGTGATTTTGTTTCTTGGTTGTTTGCATTCTAAATACGGATATTAAGGGGCACGGCCAAATCCAAATTAGGTGGGGATTTCATTACCCTTCCTAGGCCCCGAAAACCACAAAACTTGCATCCGCATTGACCCACATTAACTAAAAAATATTTAGAGATGACTCTAAGGACCGTCGCGCTCAATTAGGACAAGAGAAGGCCGTGAGTAATTCATTGCTTATCCGCGTTTTCTTGTGGTGTCTAAGGCGAGTGTGTCTAAGGCTAGTGGTTTTTAATTAGGCCCACTACTTACGTAGTGGAGTACCTTCCCACTTACCTGGCACTTATCCGGCCACAGGGGGACAAAGAGGCAGTGGAGGATTCTATCCTGCGACTTGTTTTTTGGCAGTTAGGAGCGGTCTAGAGCCGGACCTAGGTGACCACTAGATTCTAGGGTTTTGCGTGCTGCATTTGTTGTGTCGCATCATTTTTTTCAAAAATCCGTCCCTTTTTCAAAGCAAACACCGCATTCATTTACCCCTAATTATAAGTCAACGCTGCCACTTGTACTAACCCTTTTTAGTGCAAGATAGGCTGGACACGGGATTCTAGTGCCCGTTTAGTCCGCGTACCCTTTATCGATTCCGAAGTCGATATTTCTCCATTTACCTTTCCTTTACCCACTACCACACCCACACCGATGGATCCGAATCCATCAAACTTCTTTAACCCTAATCTGCCGCCATCCGTTGGTGCGCAGAATCCACCCCGCATCTCTCTCCAGGAGAGGTGCTACCCTATTCGAGGTCCTCTTTCGACCTGCTTATCCACACCACCAGCCAATGGGGATAACTTTGAAATTAAACCCCAATACATCAACCTTTTACCCAAATTCCACGGACTCGAGACTGAGGACGCTTACGTTTTCATTACCAAATTTGAAAACGTATGCGCAATGATAGGTACGTCATAACTTTCAGTGGATGCGATGCGTCTACGACTTCTTCCATTTACATTGTGCGATATAGCCGAGAAGTGGCTATATAACACTACCGCACACTCTATTACGAATTGGGAAGAATTCTTCGCTGCATTCCTTAATAAATTTTACCCAATACAAAAGACAGCTCGAATCCGTAGCAAACTGAATCAATTTGCCCAGCTCCCTACTGAACCATTCTCTAAATGCTTTGAACGTTTCAAGGATCTATTGGTTCAGTGTCCTCATCACGGCATCCCGAGATGGGAATTGTACCGAATCATTTATGAGGGCATTAACCCAAACACTAAACAGAGCCTTAAAAACATGTGTCAAGGTACTTTTATGACCAAGGATGATGGGCAAGCTTGGAAGTATTTAGAAGAGTTCGCTGAAAAATCACTACAGTGGGAGAGTGGAACCCAACCATTGAATAGGGGTGGCGTACACCAAATAGATGTGTCCATAGGTGTTCGAGCTGAGATGGCAGCAATGCAAAAGAAGCTCGACGCTATGGAACACAAATTTGCAGCAGCCTCCCTAAACCCAGTATCGCTCCCCAAAACTGTTTGTGGGTGCTGTTCTGATCCGTCTCATTTAACGGAAGAATGTCCATTAAACTCTGTGTTTCAAGGTCACGAGCATTCTAATGCCGCATTTCAAAGACCTCGAAATGATCCATATTCTTCCACGTACAATCAGGGTTGGAGGAATCACCCGAATTTTGCTTGGAATCAAAACCAATCTCAAAACACAGTTCCAAACACGAATCAATTTCAAAGGGCTCTTCCTCCACCACAACAGCAACCCCTTCAACTCACTCAGCACCCCTATCAGTCACAAAATTTCCAAAATCAGGTCAACACTCCTACACAGTCTAATCCTATGACCTGTTCTGACGAATTCTCTCAATTCACTCAAACCATGAAATCACTTTTATCAAATTTCATAGAGGTTTCGACTGAGGTTAGATCTTCCGTCAGTGAGATAAAGAAAAACTCAGCGTCACAAGCTGAGAGTATCAGATCGATGGAAACTGAAATCGCACGCCTTAAAACCGAAATGAGTGTGAGAGAAAAAGGGAAACTTCCCTCTCAACCCCTACAGAATCCTGGGCATTACAATGTAAATGCCGTCACAACGTTGAGATCGGGAAGAGTGCTGAACAATCATGTCGGGGAAGGTATTGATGATATTGAAAATCATATCAACACCCCGGCTGAGACCTTTCCACACACACACACACTTCTCCTTTTGATCCTTCTTCTTCTACCATACCACCTTCTCGCGAGCCTATTCGCCATTTCCCACTAGGCTCAACACCTGAATCCAACCCTTATAGTTCTCCACAGACGGTTCCCACACCTCTTTTGGGACCTCGTCTACCCCCTCTTTCTTCTCCTATGATGGACCCTACGCTTATTGCGAAAGCTCCTTACCCGAATCGGTTAAGGGGTAACATAACGAGTCCTCATATGGAGAAAATTATGGAAATGTTCAAACAGGTTAACATCAACATCCCTCTCCTAAATGCAATTCAACAAGTCCCCGCTTATGCAAAAATTCTTAAGGACTTGTGCACTAGGAAGAGGAAGACCCAAGTGCCGAAGAAGGTCTTCATGGCTAATAATATTAGCACTGCTTTTATTCCCCAGCTACCAAAGAAACGAAAGGACCCAGGATGTCCTACAATATCGATTTCTATTGGGGGTAAAAACATAAATCGTGCTCTTTTAGACCTTGGCGCAAGTGTTAACCTCCTTCCATATTCTGTCTATGAGCAATTAGGGATTGGAGAGCTGAAACCTGCTCACTGCACTCTCCAAATGGCAGACCGATCTATCACCAAACCAAGGGGTGAATTAGAGGATGTGTTGATAAAGGTCGGGGAATTTGTTTTCCCTGTAGACTTCATTGTACTCGACACACAGCCTGTAGCAAACCCCCGGGGCCAAATTCCGGTGATTCTGGGTCGTCCTTTCCTTGCCACTTCCAACGCTGTTATAAACTGTAGAAATGGTTCAATAAACTTATCATTTGGAAATATGACCATTGAACTAAACATCTACAAAGTTGGAAGTCAGCCATCAGAACCCTCTGCTCATATTTTAGATGTGTGCTCTGTCTATGAGATCGCTCCCGATAGTTGTAGAGCTGAGGAACTTTGCTTTACTGATCTCGATGACATTACCACATCTCTGTTTGATTTCACACAAGATCTTAGTGAGGACACTTTTTCTATGAGTCCTGCACTCCTGACTTTTCTCCACCCGAGTCTATATCTTTCACAGGCTCTGAGCTTCTTTGTAAATCCAAAAATCACTCAATGATCCCTCCTTCTATCATTTCTCCGCCCGAATTAGATCTCAAAATTTTACCTTCTCACCTTAAACATGCATATCTAGAAGAGAATGAGTCTTTACCGGTTATCATATCCGCTTCTCTTGCATCAGAGCAAGAGAATGCACTTTTATCGGTATTGAGATCTAACAAAGAGGCGTTTGGTTGGAGTATGGCGGACATCAAAGGGATTAGTCCCTTGATAGTTGAACATCATATACATATGATGGATGATGCCAGACCAACCCGAGAACCACAGAGACGGTTGAATCCCGTCATGAAGGAAGCGGTAATGAAAGAGATCGTCAAATGCTTAGATAATGGTATTATATACCCCATCTCCGATAGCCAATGGGTGAGTCCTATACATGTCGTTCCTAAGAAATCCGGCATCACTGTTATAACCAATGAGGCAAATGAGTTGATTCAGACACGCGTCCAAACTGGGTGGCGTGTATGTATCGATTATAGAAAACTCAATGCTGCCACGAGGAAAGACCACTTTCCTCTACCATTCATTGATCAGATGCTGGAACGCTTAGCGGGACGAGAGTATTATTGTTTTATGGACGGATACTCAGGCTATAATCAGGTCCCCATCGCCAAAAAGGATCAAGATAAAACCACTTTTACTTGTCCTTTTGGTACCTTTGCTTACAGTCGCATGCCCTTCGGGTTATGCAATGCTCCCGCTACCTTTCAGCGGTGTATGATGGGGATATTCTCTGATATGGTAGAGAATTTTCTGGAGATCTTTATGGACGATTTCTTGATTTTTGGAGACTCTTTTTCCGATTGCCTAGCGAATCTTGACGCTGTTCTTACTCGTTGCAAAGAGAAGAACTTGACTTTGAACTGGGAAAAATGCCATTTTATGGTCCAAGAAGGAATTGTTCTTGGACATGTCATTTCACAGAAAGGCATTGAGGTTGACAGAGCTAAGATAGATGTCATTCAAAACCTCCCTCATCCCAAAAGCGTCAAAGATATTCGATCTTTCCTTGGCCATGCGAGCTTTTATAGGAGATTCATTAAGGACTTTAGCAAAATTGCTAGACCTTTAACTCTTCTCCTGGCCAAGGATACGACCTTCCATTTTGACTCGGACCGCGAGACAGCTTTCGACTCACTTAAACACTCACTCACTTCAGCCCCCGTGTTATCATCACCAAACTGGGACTACCCCTTTGAGCTGATGTGTGACGCATCCGACTTTGCAGTAGGTGCAGTCTTAGGACAGCACATCGAAAAGATGCCACACGTGATATACTATGCAAGTAAGACCCTGAATGATGCGCAAATCAATTATACAACCACAGGAAAAGAACTTTTAGCGGTTGTATTTGCATTAGAAAAATTCAGGCCTTACTTAATTGGCTCACCTATAGTTGTGTATACTGACCACTCCGCTTTAAAACATCTTCTGGCGAAGAAAGATGCAAAAGGTCGACTAATACGTTGGATCCTTCTGTTACAAGAATTCGATCTTGTTATCAAAGATAAGAAAGGATGTGAAAACGTAGTAGCTGACCATCTTTCACGCATCATTTCTTCCCCTGTGACCCTGCCGATCAATGACTCGTTTCCTGATGAACAACTCTTGAACGTATCCGCTGAACCATGGTTCAGGGATATTGTGAACTATCATGCCATGGGACTGATACCGAGCGATTGGTCAAAACAGGACAAATACCGTTTTCTATCCCAAGTAAAACACTTTTACTGGGACGAGCCCTATTTGTTTAAATATTGTCCTGATCAGATCATTCGCCGGTGTGTCCTGAATGAAGAGTTCAAGAGTGTTCTTTCTTTTTGTCATGATCAGGCCTGTGGGGGTCACTTTGGTCCTAAAAAGACAGCGGAAAAGGTTTTGCAATGTGGATTTTATTGGCCGACCTTATTCAAGGACGCATTTGAGCATTGCAAAACCTGTACACAATGTCAGTATACGGGTAGAATCTCCCAGAGAAATGAAATACCTCAGCAACCCATCTTGGTTGTTGAAATATTCGATGTTTGGGGCATTGATTTTATGGGTCCCTTTCCCAACTCCTTTGGAATTTGTACATACTATTGGCGGTTGATTATGTCTTAAAGTGGGTAGAAGCCATTTCATGTCGCACTAATAACAGGAAAGTTGTCATTAAGTTCTTGAAAGAGAATATCTTTTCACGATTTGGACACCCACGCGCTATCATTAGCGATAATGGGACACATTTCTGCAACAGGTCTTTCGAGACTCTGATGCGAAAATACTCAATCAACCACCGACTTTCTACACCCTATCACCCCCAAACAAGTGGGCAGGCTGAAATCTCAAACAGACAAATCAAACTTATCCTGGAGAAGACTGTTGCTAAAAATAGAAAAGACTGGTCGACCAAATTGACGGATGCTCTTCAGGCATTCAGGACTGCATATAAAACCGACCTAGGGATGTCTCCATATAGGATAGTGTTTGGGAAAGCATGTCACTTACCCGTCGAGATAGAGCATAAAGCATTGTGGGCTATTAAAGAAATAAATTTTGATCTAAACCAAGCCTGCAACTTTCGGAAGCTGCAAATAAATGAGCTAAGCGAACTCCGCGATGAAGCTTATGATAACGCTGTAATCACAAAGAATAGGACTAAAGTTTTTCACGATAAAAACATTTTGAGGAAAACATTTTCACCTGGTCAACAAGTCCTTCTTTATGATTCACGATTACACCTTCACGCGGGTAAGCTCCGATCTCGATGGAAGGGACCTTTTGTTGTGCGGTCTGTATACCCGCACGGGGCAGTAGAAGTAGAAAATGTCAAAAACGGCACCTTTTTCAAAGTGAATGGACATAGACTAAAGCCGTATTTTTCCACTGACCCCACGGAGGAGCTCTTATTCTTACAAGAGCCAGTTTATTTGGATTAAAATTCCTCCGTCTCACCTTCATGTCCAGTATATCATTGCATCATTTTTTGAATGGAGGTGAGTGAAAAGAGTAAGTTTGGGGGAAGTTCTTCACTTATATATTTTGCCCCCACTAATAATTCCTCCCAGATTTACAGTTTTTGTAGGTATAGCTGTTGGCAACAGTGAGGACACTGTTGAAAACAAGTTTGGGGGAGGTTTGTGCTTATTTTTGCATCATTTGCATATCATTTGCATAAGCACAAAACATTTTTTTAAAATCCATAAAAATTGAAAAAAAAATTTCAAACCCATAAAAATTTAAAAATTTTCAAGTATAAAAATAATGTTAATATTTACACTTTTTTTATATAAATAAGATAATGAAAGTTTAGATAGTGAAAAATTACATCCATGAGATTAGAAAAAATTTAAGAAAACTAAGAAAATTAGAAGTTTTCTTATATGAACTAGTAATAAGTAGTTATGAGCCGTTGTCCCAAGGGTTAGTAAGATGAAGGACGTCACTAATCTGAGGATAAAAATAAGTCTGAAAAATAGTTTCTATTCTGGAAGCCAAACATTTTGAACGTTGCTACCCTGCTATTCGCACTTACACACGTCTTAAAGCCTGGGATAGTAGAGGATACCTTGAAATGCTCTTGTCTTAAAGCCAAAAGTATGAAGGAAATAAAAAAAATGAATAAAATATAAAGTGGTGAAAAAAAAATGGACACTGGTTTTGTTATCACCGAGGGCAATAAAAAAATATATAGCAAGGGTGCTTCTTCACCTAGTGCCCTAAGGCCAACTGGTCTGGGAGTCACTACTATGCCTGAGGTGGTGCAAGATGAGGAAAAACACCAAATAAGCAAGCACATGAGTAATCGGTCGGTTAGTACCTCAAGAAGTATTAACGGTCGCATGAAAGTGTGTGAGCAATCTCATCTAAATATTCATTAATTAAAAAGTACTGAGGCTGATGGGCAAGAGTATGATAGCTTGAATTGAATTCTCCGGGTGTAGGGATGTCTTTTACACACACGCAGGGTTATATGATCGATGTTTGGAAGAAAGATAGGAATGAAGAATAAGACGATGTTTTATTGAGGGAGGACGTGATTTCTGACATCTTTTCATGACCATTAAGATAGGGCTCATGACAACTGAAAAGCTAGCTTAGTTGGAAACCCTAATTTTCAAAGCTTTTCTTTTACAATTCTTTTCTTTAAATGTAATATTCATGATCTTTCTTTTATTATTGGATTTTATGGGTGCAATCCGCTGAAAACCCTCAGGAGACAACACTCCTCCTACTAGGGACACCTAGAGGTTTAAAGGCTTGTTGCACATGCTCAGTGCAATCGTGTTGCCTACGAAAGTGTGCTAGTTAGTTTTTCTTTTTCTTTATTTTCTCCTTCTCTTTTTAATAAAAAGTTCGCTCGAGACGATCAAAATTAAGTTTGGGGGAATTTGATTAGTCGAAAATATTGTATTTTTAACACGGCAATTTCCCTATCATTTGCACTCATTTAGAAGTGTACGGTATTCATATTTCACATATTAGCAAAACTGTCGCAAAATATCAGATTGCATGTATTAGACTCTTAAACCAGCATTTCTAGGGAAATTGACTGCATTTCATGTCATCGCATCATCCCTATATTGCGCAACACTTGTTTTGAGATCTGTGCAGGAAAATCCAGAAGAAAGGCCAAAATGTATACGGTACCGATCAAACATTACGCCAACTCAATAATTTCAATTCTGGTATCAATCCAAAGGGACAAATAAAATTCAACATATCAGATAAAGCCCCAAATAGCAGCCCAAGACCACAACAGAAAAAAGCAGCGCCAAGGAGCCAACATGGCCGCGGAACCGCGCCCGGAGCCGGCATGTACCACGGTTCCGCGGCAGCTTGTCAACATCACCACCTCAAATTTGGGCCATAACTCTTATGTCAACATCCACACCTCAAAAAGGCATAACAAATTCCAGAAGACTCCAGAGATTTCTGCCAGATCAGCAAGCTTTGGGATCAACACTAAACTAGCCTTGTATTCTAGAAACTTCTCCCTAAACCCTAGCTTAAACCCTAAGCTAACTCCTAACAAACTCCTTCTAGAAGCCTCAATAAACTTTTGGAGGGAATTGTAATTTCAAAACCTAGACCTAGGGTTTGGGAGATCTATAAATAAGACCCTAGGCTTACTTGTAAAGGATCATGGAAAAATCCCTCCATTAGTTCATTTTAGTAGCCAATCTAAATCCATTCACTCTCTTTCTTCATCTTCTTCTTCCACAAGTCTAGTGAGAGGGCTTGTGTGAAACCCTAACCCTAATTCCAATCAAAAGCCAAGATCCTGAGTACCCATCAAGCAAGAAGCCTTGCAACCTTTTATGAGCCGAGCCGATCTTCAACAGAGCAAGTGGTCCAAGTCGATCCGCGACTCACGGAGCCGAGCGACGCCAATTCGACAATTTAGTTCTTCCTCTTGTAGTTCTTGAGCGACTGTAATCAAATTGTTGATATAAATAAAAGGTGATATTCTTTTATCTTGTTTTCTTTAAATTCTTGCATCATGATTCATTCTAAATTTCTAGTTGTAATTCTTGTTGTGATGTTTGAGTAATACTCCGCTCGTCGAGGAGTCGAGACGATCAATAGAATGATGATGTAATATATCTGAAATCGATTCTTGAGTCCTACGAGTTTTGTAAACCCTAGCAAGTTCAAGAATCGACGACCCAATTCGTTGCGATGCTTTCTTGATTGATATCGCTCGAGATTGGGGAGTTACGATCGTTTCTTGAAATTTTTAGAGGCTAGAATGTGAATGATATCGATGAAAGAACAAGGGTTAAATGATGAAACCCTAGTTTCATCAAGAAAGCCCTAACTCTCATCGATCATCATCGATCTAGTATCAATCCTTCGAAGGACAAGAACACGAAATCTTGAGATTACATCACGTCTATAGATCCGATTGATTCCTACGAGCCTCATTTAGATTCTTGACATTTGATTGGAAATATCATCGAAACCCGATTCTTGATTTGTTTATTAGTTTCTTGATTCTTGATTAGATTAGTGACACCTGAATCAATCGATAAAATCTTGAATCATGTTTTCTTTTCTTTTCGATTAACTTTTCAATTCAAACAAATTAAACATAGAAACGAATCGCACAATCCCTGTGGACGATCCGCACTCGCTTACGATCTACAACCGACACCGTAATTGATTACGGTCAAATATAATTCTTTGATTGTGAATTTTATTCAATATTACCGACACATAGAAACTTATTCGCTTTATTCGATTTACACAAACAAGAAATCAATACAATCAAATGAAACCGTTATCAGGGATTATTTGAGTTGATACATTTACATTCTCGAATTTTACGATCAATCAAATGGCGCAGTTGCCGGGGATTATTTGAATTGATACTTTTACATCCAATCAAGAAATTATTACAATCATGGAGCTACGAAGAGTCGTAGGGACTACTACCTGGAGCATAAGAAGAGAAGGACACGGTCATCAAAGGTTGTAGCTTCCTTCCCTTATTGCAGTTTTATCATATCATCATAGTAAAACCCTAATATTCTAGTTAGATCTATGTTGGTGTTCATTAGCATCCGGAATTTTTTAAAATTGCATGTGTGATGCCTGTTTTAATCACGTCGCGGTGCTAGTAAACACTTTCATCTAGGGCATACATATTCCTAACAGAGCAATTGGTAAGTCGTCAAACAAACCATCTGAAGGAGGGAGAGGTGAAGCTCGTCGGCTTCCGGCTGTATATATGGAGGAGGAGCTTCAATATCTGCTATTGAATCCATCACTGCTCTTGGTCGACGACTTTACAACTTCGTAACTGGAGGAGGATGAGGAAGTTCGACAGTAGTATATTTGGGTTGAATTGGCTGGTTATCTGGAGGTATAGGAAGTGATGGTGGTGGCGACGGTGGGACGTGAAGTCTTTCTGCTGGGGGGTAAAAGGGCCGATACTCAAGAAAGGTGACATCATGAGAGACTACGACGGTAGATGTAGAAGGAAGCAGGCAAACATAATCATTTTGAGTTCTAGAATAACCAATAAATATATGTTTGACATCTCTAGAATCTAATTTATCGCGAGTTAATCGGTGATTATGAACATAACAAACACACCCAAATACTTTAGGAGGAAGGGGAAAAAAGTCATGGTCGAGAAATAAAAAATAGAGAATCGTGTTTGTTTTTGAAAAATCGTGGAAGGCATGCGATTAATCAACAAACATGCAGTAAGTAATGCAAAATTACAAAGTCGTTTTGGGACATGCATGTTAAGCAGAATAGAACGAGCAATGTCAAGCAAGTGACGGTTTTTTCTTTCAGCAATACCATTTTGTTGTGGTGTGTATGAGCAGCAAGTTTGATGAATAATCCCACGAGATTGGCAAAGTGTTTGAAAAATACTACTTATGTATTTTTTTGTATTAACAGTTCTTATAGTTTTAATAAACGTATTAAACTGATTAATCACTTCATTAATAAATGTTTTAAACGCATGTAGTAATTTAGATCGATCATGTAAAAGAAACAATCATGTCATTCTAGAGTGATCATCAATAAAAGTGACAAAATATTTTGTCACGGCCCAATTTTCGTCTGTGACCAGTACTTAGATTGTATGACATCTAAAGATGCCGACACAATCCGAGTAAGCCAAGATCAAAACCCTATTTGCGGAATTTAGAAAATTTCAGTTTTTAAGTAAGAAGAATGAAGTAGCATGTCGAATGGTTTTTAAGAATTGAAATTTAGACAATTGATTTTAAGCATTTAAAAATTCGACAGTACCTCCCTTTTTAATTATAAATAAAAGCAGTTATAAAATGTTTAAATAAGTTGCACCCCTAGTTGGGAGCAAAACAACGCCAAACGGCGGAAATCAATACACAATAATAATATGACGCTTAAAGCGAAGAATTTCATGCATAAATAAAGAAAGCATAAATTAACACAATTAAACGATCTCGCTCAATCGAATTTTAAACATATACAAACATATTTCGTTCTAAGTCAATATATAGGATCTGATGGAGAATTACTAGATCCAAAATACATATACCAAAATAGAGAGTTACTACATAGGTAACCCACCTAGAAAAATAAGAGATATAAGCTGATAAGTGGATCCGCACTGCTGCTATGCGTCCACGTGACTCCTGCAAGGAACTAAGGCACAACGGGGATGAGATGCCAACTCAGGGAATAAAACTAACATCTAACAGTGATATTGTAAGCATGCCGGAATACTGGTAAAATGATAAGATAAGCATGATGTATAGTATCACATGAATGCATGAATATGTACTAAACAAATGTATAACAAAATATTGAAATCTTATCAAATATCTCTGAATATTGGTCATTTCCAATTTAAGATTCATTTTCCGTGTCCAACATCGACACAAATCTTCTGTTTTAGCAGGCATCGTTCCCCGAACGATCCTATCAATCCGTAATATCGGTCGGTATCCATCAGATATCCGCCATGTTTTACAACTATCTCCGGTATCAAGTATCCTCACTAGGCTCCCCGCCTCAAATACGGCTTTCCTGCCCCTCGGTCTCGACTAGGTCCACTATGAATCCGACTGTATAGCTCTCCCACTCAGTCTGGATAGCGTAAAAATCCGCAATCGTATAGCTCCCCCACTCGGTCCAGAATAAAACTAAATCATAAAAACAATATCTCATGGTGGACATATCACATCAATCATGAAGAACCAATTAATATAACTTAATAGTGTATAAAACTCAAATCCAGAAATTCTCAAATCCAATACATCTTGTGCTACAATTAATAACAATTTGAAAGTAAGACATGATAGGTATCAATTAATAACAATGATGAAAACAACCACTAATAATGATGCTTATGGTATGAAGGGAATCATATAAGATATGGCAAGTTCTAAGTGATATGTGACATGCCAATTACCGATGAGGTATAGTGTAATATATAGGTATGTGCACGTGCAACATGACTCATCGATAATTAGTGCAGTGTCCTAGCAAGTATCAGACAATATAATTTATAGATATGAATGCATACGATAAATTTTCTTAGTTTTAAACATATACACAATGCAAAAGAAATTATTAGCTAAACTTCTAATTATGGGCGTATTACGCCATCCATATGAAATCCCCCGGTAGATGTTTAATCTACTCACCGGAATACGTCGAACCTACTCGGATGTCATCAATCCTTTTCCCTTCCTTGCGGTTTCCGAAGTCCCCGCGTCGAACCTAACATCGAAATTAACTTTCATATAAGAAACGACTAAACTCCGATACGGCGAAAATGTGAAACCATAAGATTTACATACTAAATATGCTACGTGCGAATATTATGAACTATCTAAGCTTATACTAACATGATCTAATCCTTCGCTGTTCGTAACAAGAAAAAACAGAATCGTGACACGAAATATCCGTATCGTAATTAGACTTTTACCCCAAAACAGATATTTGCTTCCAGATTTTATATACTGAATATATAATATAAACTAGCAATACCAGACACCCTAACCTATAATCAGAGAGCTACCCTAAAAAAACTAACACCCAACTATCTACAAAAACCGGCGAGCTCGGATTATGGTGGGATGTCGCCGGTCGAAAGTTCAAGGAATGGGTCCATGTTTCTTGTGGTTATTTTAGGTCCAATTTATAAGGCTACTGTACCGTTTGATTTTTCTAATTATAAACCAATTCATAGCAGTTTCAAACAGAACAATAATCCAACACAAATACGAGATTTTACCGATATTACACTTCTATACTAAAACAGTATGGAACTAAGATCTGCAGGGTTGAAATTTATACCTATTGGATGATCAACTGAAAGGCTCTTCAGGATTTTCTCAAGTCCAAATGGTCCTAGCTTGAGGGTTGAGGTAAGGAGCACAATACTGAGCATTTCATGTCATCTCTGTTTCTTTTTCTTAAGTGAGGTAGAGAATTTTCCCTAGGCTAGATTATTTGTTTTAAACCTTAATACCTTAACTAAACAATTATGCACAAGATAAGAATAAGGGATGATAAGGCTAGGAGGTGGTGTCACCATAAAGGATGGTGGTGTTTTTATGTAAGGAGGAGGTGGGGTTATTTGGTTTAACCTAGGGGTTGTGGTGTGTGTGAAGTTCATTTTAATCCTAACCATGATCTAACCCTCTTTACAAAAAAACCTTCCCACATATTCCAATTTCCACAAGGAATTAAACTTTCCACAAAAACCCCTCATGACATCTTTTATTATATAAACAACTATTTTCTTTACTAAATTAATCTACCACCTATTACAAGGTCCTTTTTATTAAAATAAAAATAAAATAACATTTTTAATTAAATAAATAAAATAATTAATTATCTAAAATATTTAAAAATGTTACATATGTATAGCCAAATATACTAGTATGCTTGTAAGGACCTCAAATGTCAGAATGGACTAACTCAAATATCGAAAAACTACGTTTATTAACTGAAGGAAAAGAGAAACGAAAATGTTTCCCCAAAATACATGACTCACATTGTAACGTCTTGAAAAGTCGTTTTGGTGTTTTCCTGAAATTCGGTGAAAATTCGGTATTTTTCCGAAAACCGTCTTTCTCGATATTTTGCAGTTTAGGGCTAATTATACTTAAAATGGATAGGTAATTACTTGTTTTTAGTGACTAATGAGTTAATTATGAAATTTTGGTCATTTAAAAATTTTTCCCTATTTTTCAATTTTTTAATATTATTTTAAGCCGGTAAGAAAATACTTTAAATAAGCGATAAATACAAATTTTTCCGGGCTAATTTTAATCTCAAAAATTATGATAATTATATTCTAGTGATAACATGAATTTTTAGTAATTTATTTTGATTTTTAACCAATTTTTATAAATTGAAACGAAATTATTGATTTTTGGGCTAAAACTTGCAATTTTTGAGTTGTAGGGGGCCTTTTTGCATAAAATTTCTTTTGTAAAACCCCTCTATCTTTTCCCTCAGCCCAAGAACAGCCCAATCCTTGGCCAAGACCAGAAAATTCTGACCTCTCTCTTTCTTGAGTTGTTTCTTGAGTTAATGGATAGTTTATGGTATTTATTTTAATATATTGGATAAATGTATGATACATTGACTTTTAAACTTGAACCAAGATTTTTCCCCACTTGCCCACACCCCCCACCTTACCTCCAACCTGGCCGAAACCTGCACCCCTCCTTCTCATCTCTTTTCTTTGCATTTTTCTTCAATTTCCTTCAAGAAATACATCAAAATCCATGAATAAATTCCAAAAATCCATACAAAATCCATATGCAACCATTTTCCTTAGCCATTCTTGCTTGGATCTTGGTGTTTGAGGCCATCAATTGGAGGAAACTTTCTTGCTTGATCTAGTGATCAAGAGGTATAAATTCCATCTTGTTAAATTCCTTGTTTAAGTGCTTATGTGTTATGGTTTAGTGTTAGTTTAGTGTAGTTAATCTAGTTTTCTTAGATTTTTGTTTGAAAATTCTAACTAGGTTTTGAACCATGATAATTAATTAAGTTGTTATTTTGTTAATCTAGTTGTTAGTAAACTAATCTATATGGTTATCTTATTTAGTAGTCTTTAATTATACTAATTTAGGTAATTTTAGAAGTTGATTTTAGTGTAAAGTTGTTGTTTTAAGGTTTTTCAAGAGAGGGTTATGTATGGAAAATGATATTTGAAGCTTGATTAGTGAGTTGATTAAACCTAATTTGTGTTGATTAGACCTAATTTGCTATCTAGTGTTTTGCTAACCTTAAGCTAAGTGGTTAATTTGCTTATTAGGCTAAATTATAGTGTTAAAGTAAGGATTTCTTATATAGTTTGAGTTATGTTTGCTATTTATAAAAATCAAGAGAAGGTTTTGTTATGTAAATTAGGTTTTTTAAGCTTAGTTAATGGTTTAGAATTGGTGTATTGGCTAACTTTTTGGTTAGTTTGGAATGTTGGCGTTGGGTGGGTTGACTTTGTCGCTATATTGTCGATGTTTGCATCAAATTGCAATTTCTGCTTACTAGATTTTTATAGAAGTTATGTGATGAGTTAATTGTGGTATCTTGATGATTTTGTTGGCTTGTCCTACGACTTTTAGGATGCGTGAGTGCGGTTTTTGGGTAGTCGGGTTTTAGTTTTGCCGGGTGACCCAAATCGGCGTTTTTCGGCAGTTTTTGCGATTTTCGCGTGTGTCCGCGCACTTTGTGCACGTTGTACCCAGCTAGAGAACTTTAGTAGTTTCGTTGGGGTTTTGCGTCGTTCTTGATATGTAACCTTATATTTGATATAAATTACAGGTTCGGTCGCGGAGACGTCTGACGCGGCGCGAAAGGGAAAGGCGGTGATCGGACACAGCTAGCCAGGAATCCCGGTGAGTAGATTTAACATCTACGGGGGACGATCGTCTGGATGGCGCAAGTCGCCCGATAGATTTAGTAAACTGGAAAATAGTAAAATGGCTAATCACTTGTGACATTAGAATAATAATACTGGCATGATAGTTGCTGCAATTAGGTCAATAGGTTATACCCATATATGCAAACTCAATTGTAGGACACATGCACCATTACCAGGTTTTATATGCAGCACGAGCACTATTCATGTTACACACACACCCTGGTAATTGCCATGCCACCACACTAGATAACCTTTAAATTAAACCTTTTATTAATTGATACTTAAATTGTGTTATTTCCTAAAAATGAAACCCTAGGATTGCTATTCATGTGCATGTACTTCATCATATTCATTGTTCATGTTTAATACATTAATCACACATCGCAACTTGATTATTGATATCATACGCATTCATTAGCATTGATATATGCACTTATAAGGATTTCTTGAGATTTTATGATATTGCTGGATTTCGGGGGAAAGCCGCAAAATTTCCAAACTTATGATATTTTTAAAACATGTAAATTGCGGTTTTCTAGTGATGTAAGTGTCGTCCACCATGAGTTTGCTGTGGCTTTGGAAATCCGTGTCGAGGAGTGGAGGAACCGGCACGGGTACATGGTGGGCCCGGTAAGGTACCCCGGGGCAAGAGGAATGTGGTGATGACGTTGAGCCTGGCAGGGGACGGATTACCTACCGGTGACTGTTTGGGACGGCGGATATCCAGAGGATACCGACCGTGGCCACTAGATGATGAGATATTGATATTTGAGATGGGTCAGCCGGACGGCTGAGGCCAGAGATACATTTATGAGATTTGAGACAGCTTTTGGGTGTCGTTGCTGGACACCGATTTTCGTCGATTCATTGGCATTATGCTGGCATTCTAAAAGAGTTTCAAAAACAAAAAGAGATAAAATATTCTTATATATATACCTATTGAGACCTCAGATTTTCATGTTGCATGCATATTATTACACTGATGTTATATACACACCTGCTAGTGCATCCAGTCATACCTGTATTTTAGATGCTAGGATGCTTGTGTGCATGCATACGATAGCCTTTGTAGATGTTATTTATTACTCACGAGTTGGCAACTCACCCCCGTTGTGCCACAGTCTTTTGCAGGTCCGCTCCGTCAGTTCAGTAGCGGCGGGCG
The DNA here is from genome assembly GCA_030015575.1 of Agapanthus africanus. Classification (NCBI taxonomy): domain Eukaryota; kingdom Viridiplantae; phylum Streptophyta; class Magnoliopsida; order Asparagales; family Amaryllidaceae; genus Agapanthus; species Agapanthus africanus. The sequence continues at coordinate 287,151,989 of JASDDO010000029.1, forward strand.
CACTTGTCTTTTACCTCTTTTGCCTGAGCTCGAGATTTGCTCATAGGTGGGTTATGTTATTTTTGTACCACCTTGTATATTCTTGTATCTAGTGTACTCCATCTACTGTTCTACCAGATATTTGTATATTGACCTAGAGATGAGACTGTGAGGTTTGTGGACTTTATACTGTATTTGGGTCGAGCTCACTTGAGCCGACATGCTACTTTTTCATGCTTCCTTATGCTTCATTATGCTTTATTATGCTTGTTGTCATTTACATTGCGTGGGATTTGTGACCGCCGTATGGCGAAGAGCTAGCTCCCGCTTGGGGATGCCCTATTTTGTGGATTCATGTATATATTTTGTTGTACCCATTTTTGGGGGTCAGTATTTACAAAGGAGACTCTGCCGAAATTTTCGGGAAAAATTTGTACTGTTTTTAAAAAAAGTGTTTTACATGACTTATTTGATAACTCGCTTTCAATTGATTGGGTTTTCTTCACTCCTTTGCTTCTTTGGGTTTGTTTTCTGGGCTTTGGCTTACTTATTTTACGGACGCCTTTAGACGTTTCGTAAACTTAAGTGCCAGTCACGTTCCGTACCCTGCGGGTCGTGACAAAGTTGGTATCAGAGCGATAGGTTTTACCTTTGCGAGTGTAGGATGACCCTTGGTAGATGGAGTAAGTGACTTAAGCAGGGTAACGTAGCGTGCGTATGTCCGCGGCATACTTACGATACGGTACTCCGCCTAAGTGACTTTAGGATATACTTGCTTGAAAAATTTCTTCTTCAATTCCGTGTATCCTATGATCCTATTGCACTGTTCTTACTATCCGTTTTCTTGTAACAGCCACTATGCCGCCGAAGGCTACGAGGGCACAGAGGGCTGCCGCCAGAGACGAGATTCGAGCTGGCTCGTCCGAGACTAGGACTGAGCAGGGTGGTATGCCTACGCCGCAGGGACAGACCGATCCACCTTCCCCAGGCCGTATGGATAGGCTCGAGACGGGTATGGAGGAGTTGCGACAGATGATGGGAGGCATGCAGGAGCTGCGTCAGATGGTAGGATCCCTAGTTGCAGCCAGTCGTACACCGAGGCCGGATGACGTACCTACTACGTCACAGACGACCATGATACCTGCTCCTACTACTACCACCGTGGCCATTCCGGTTTCACTACAGGACTTCATGAGGCTGAGACCTCCAGTATTCACCGGCACCGAGGCAGCAGAGGACCCACAGACGTTCCTTGACAGTTTAGCCAGGATCTGCCGTTCACTGAGATGTTCGGATGATCGATGGGTAGAGCTTGCGAGTTTCCGACTAGAGGGTCTCGCGCAGACATGGTGGGAGTCAGTCTTGAGAGGTCGAGCTGCAGGTCTACCGCCTATGACTTGGGCCGAGTTTACAGCGGTCTTTCTAGCCCGTTTCCTTCCAGAGAGCGTTCGTGACGCCAGAGCTCGCAGTTTCGAGGCCTTAGTCAAGACACCTGGGATGACGGTGTCTGAGTATGATATCCAGTTTACACAGTTATCCCGATATGCTCAGTATTTGGTGGATACCGAGGAGAAGATGGTGAAGAGGTTCGTACAGGGACTTGATGCCCAGCTATACCTTGCCATTGGCGCCCAGCACTACGACACTTATTCAGCGGCTATGGATACGGCATTGCGGATGGAGGCACGCATATCACAGACTCCGGCCGTTTCTGGGCCGAAGAGGATGCGCACCGATGTACCATCTCAGAGACAGCGCGCCAGATTCCTTCCGAGAGATAGGCCTGGCAGAGGATTTGGGCGGGGACAGCTATATGGTTCTTATCCCCAGAGGCAGCAGCCGTCACCAGGATGTTTTGGGTGTGGGAGTCTGCATCATCTTATCAGAGACTGTCCGGTGAAACGACAGGGAGCAGCGACAGTTCCGCACGTGACCCTACCACCATCACCACCCCTTCCTCAGAGAGCCCTACTTCCTACCCCAGGCGATGCTCCACGCCAGTTAGGTGCACCGAGAGGCCGTGGACGCGGCGGTCCTGTTCAGAGAGGACGAGGAGGCAGAGGCCGAGGTCGAGGTCAGCCCGCTATCGGTGGAGGACAGGCCCGAGTTTTTGCTTTGACACCGCAGGATGCGCAGGCATCCAATGCCGTTGTGACAGGTACTTTGCCAGTTTGTTCTTTCGACGCACGGGTGTTATTCGACCCAGGTTCCACACATTCGTACGTATCTACACACTTTGCACCGATGTTGGGCCGTGAGTCGTCGTCGTTAGATCAGCCGCTTGTTGTTGTTACTCCGGTAGGCGAGTCGTTTGTCGCTCGTTTTGTATTTCGTTTGTGTTCCGTTCGTATCGGGGAGAGGGATTCATCAGTTGATTTGATACTCCTCGATACGTTGGACTTTGATGTGCTTCTGGGCATGGATTGGCTAGCCACTTGTTATGCTTCGGTGGACTGCCGTGAGAAGGCAGTCAGATTTAGCTTTCCGGGAGAGCCAGTCCTTGTTATTCAGGGAGACCGCAGTGTCGCCCTTCCCAGCTTAATTTCTTCTCTTCGCGCTGGTCAGCTCTTGCGGAAGGGATGTCAGGGATTCTTAGCGTGTATTTGTGATACTCGAGCTGCAGAGGTTCCGTTGGACCAGGTCCCGGTAGTTTGTGAGTTCCCTGATGTTTTCCCTGATGAGCTACCTGGGCTACCGCCTGAGCGCGATGTTGAGTTCTGCATTGATTTGATTCCCGGTTCGGGGCCTATTTCTATACCACCGTATCGGATGGCCCCGGCAGAGCTTCGAGAGCTGAAGGAGCAGTTGCAGGATTTGTTGGATAAGGGGCTTATTCGACCGAGTGTTTCTCCGTGGGGTGCTCCGGTCCTGTTTGTCAAGAAGAAGGATGGAAGTTTGCGCTTATGTATCGACTACCGCCAGCTGAACAAAGTTACCGTTCGGAACAGATATCCGTTGCCGCGCATTGATGATTTGTTCGACCAGCTTCAGGGTGCGGGGTATTTTTCGAGGATCGATTTGCGATCAGGATACCATCAGCTGCGAGTTCGACAGGAGGATATACCGAGGACAGCTTTCCGCACGCGCTACGGCCACTACGAGTTTTTGGTGATGTCGTTCGGACTCACCAACGCCCCAGCAGCATTCATGGATTTGATGAACCGTACATTCAGGCCGTATCTTGACTTGTTCATCATCGTGTTTATCGACGATATCTTGGTGTACTCCCGGAGCAGAGAGGAGCACGAGCAGCACTTGCGGATTACGTTACAGACTCTGAGGGAGCACCAGCTGTTCGCGAAGTTCTCCAAGTGTGCATTCTGGCTGGACAGCGTCGGATTCTTGGGTCACGTGGTTACGAGAGACGGCATTTGTGTGGACCCGAAGAAGATTGAGGCTGTTCAGCAGTGGCCCCGACCTACATCGGTTACCGAGATCCGTAGTTTTCTAGGCTTGGCGGGCTACTACAGGCGTTTTGTTCAGGACTTCTCCCGTATAGCTGCACCGTTGACCGGTTTGACCCGGAAGGGAGTTCCTTTCGTCTGGACAGAGGAGTGCGAGCGCAGTTTTCAGCAGCTGCGGACATGTTTGACTACGGCGCCGGTATTATCTTTACCTTCGGGATCAGGCGGATTTGTTGTCTACTGTGATGCTTCGCGAGTGGGATTAGGATGCGTTTTGATGCAGCATGGCCGGGTGATCGCTTATGCTTCTCGGCAGTTGAAGAAGCATGAACAGAACTACCCCACTCATGATTTGGAGATGGCTGCAGTGGTCTTTGCACTGAAGATTTGGCGACATTACCTTTACGGCGAGTCGTGTCAGATATTCACCGATCACAAGAGCTTAAAGTACATATTTCAGCAGCGAGACCTGAACCTCAGACAGCGTCGTTGGATGGAGTTGGTGAAAGACTACGACTGCGAGATCTTATATCACCCCGGCAAGGCGAATGTGGTGGCAGATGCGTTGAGTAGGAGGCCCGGGGGTAGTCTATCCTTTTTGCGCGCAGTGCAGAGGCAGTCGTCAGCAGATTGGCAGACGTTATGCGACAGCCGAGTTGAGTTCGAGTTCACTCAGACAGGGGGACAGCTCGCGCATGTTCGTGCACGCCCACAGTTGCTTGACCGTATATATGAGGCACAGCGTAGTGACGACCGTTGCTCAGAGATCATGGCACAGATGGGACAGGGCAGATTTTCCGAGTTCATGGTTGACGATCAGGGGATTTTACGATATGGATCTAGACTGTGCGTACCAGATACTGATGGATTACGGCGCGACATTCTCGAGGAGGCACACCGATCAGTGTATAGTGTCCACCCCGGTTCCACCAAGATGTACCATGATATGAGAGAGACCTACTGGTGGGACGGGATGAAGAGGGACATTGCGGAGTTCGTTTCGAAATGCCTGACTTGTCAGCAAGTTAAGGCCGAGCACCAGAGGCCCGCAGGAGAGCTACAGCCGTTACCCATTCCAGAGTGGAAATGGGAGCAGATTTCGATGGACTTCGTTGTGGGTCTACCCAGGACCAGTCGAGGGTACGACTCCATCTGGGTGATCGTGGATAGATTGACGAAAGCGGCTCACTTCCTTCCAGTGAAGACGACTTTCAGCTTCGCTCAGTATGCTCAGCTCTATATTGACGAGATCGTGCGACTACATGGCGTACCGACTTGTATCGTGTCAGATCGAGGCACTCAGTTCACCAGCCGACTTTGGCAGAGACTTCAGGAGGCTTTGGGCACTCGTTTGAGCTTCAGCACAGCGTTTCATCCGCAGACAGATGGACAGTCAGAGCGGACCATTCAGACTCTCGAGGACATGCTCAGAGCGTGCGTTTTAGACTTTGGTGGTAGCTGGGATCGTCATTTACCTCTAGTGGAGTTCTCCTACAACAACAGCTTCCAGGATACTATTCAGATGGCACCTTTCGAGGCATTGTATGGGAGGAGATGCAGATCGCCCGTTTGTTGGACAGAGCTCAGCGAGAGCAGCATTTTGGGGCCGCAGCTTGTTGAGGAGACGACAGCGAAGATACAGTTGATCCGAGACCGGATGAGAGCGGCTCAGTGCAGGCAGAAATCGTATGCAGACAGGCGCCGTCGCAGTTTAGAGTTCGCAGTTGGCGACCATGTTTTTCTGAAGGTCTCACCGATGAAGGGCGTGATGCGTTTTGGGCGAAAGGGGAAGCTTAGCCCTAGATTCGTAGGTCCCTTCGAGATCCTCGAGCGTGTCGGCGCTGTTGCATATCGTTTGGCTCTTCCACCCAGCTTTCCCGATGTTCACCCCGTCTTCCATGTTTCGATGCTCCGCAAGTACCTTCACGACCCTTCGCATGCGATTCAGCACCCGACAGTCCAGCTAGAGCGCGACCTTTCTTTTGCAGAGCAGCCGGTGGCCATCTTGGATCGGCAGGAGAAGAAGTTGAGGTCGAAGATTATACCAACCGTCAAGGTCCTTTGGCGTAGCCCGAGCAGCGAGGAGGTTACCTGGGGGACCGAGGGCGAGATGAGGAAGAAATATCCCCATCTCTTTGAAGGTACGCGTAGCTATATTTTTAAATTCGGGGACCGAATTTCTTTAAGGGGGGAAGATTGTAACGTCTTGAAAAGTCGTTTTGGTGTTTTCCTGAAATTCGGTGAAAATTCGGTATTTTTCCGAAAACCGTCTTTCTCGATATTTTGCAGTTTAGGGCTAATTATACTTAAAATGGATAGGTAATTACTTGTTTTTAGTGACTAATGAGTTAATTATGAAATTTTGGTCATTTAAAAATTTTTCCCTATTTTTCAATTTTTTAATATTATTTTAAGCCGGTAAGAAAATACTTTAAATAAGCGATAAATACAAATTTTTCCGGGCTAATTTTAATCTCAAAAATTATGATAATTATATTCTAGTGATAACATGAATTTTTAGTAATTTATTTTGATTTTTAACCAATTTTTATAAATTGAAACGAAATTATTGATTTTTGGGCTAAAACTTGCAATTTTTGAGTTGTAGGGGGCCTTTTTGCATAAAATTTCTTTTGTAAAACCCCTCTATCTTTTCCCTCAGCCCAAGAACAGCCCAATCCTTGGCCAAGACCAGAAAATTCTGACCTCTCTCTTTCTTGAGTTGTTTCTTGAGTTAATGGATAGTTTATGGTATTTATTTTAATATATTGGATAAATGTATGATACATTGACTTTTAAACTTGAACCAAGATTTTTCCCCACTTGCCCACACCCCCCACCTTACCTCCAACCTGGCCGAAACCTGCACCCCTCCTTCTCATCTCTTTTCTTTGCATTTTTCTTCAATTTCCTTCAAGAAATACATCAAAATCCATGAATAAATTCCAAAAATCCATACAAAATCCATATGCAACCATTTTCCTTAGCCATTCTTGCTTGGATCTTGGTGTTTGAGGCCATCAATTGGAGGAAACTTTCTTGCTTGATCTAGTGATCAAGAGGTATAAATTCCATCTTGTTAAATTCCTTGTTTAAGTGCTTATGTGTTATGGTTTAGTGTTAGTTTAGTGTAGTTAATCTAGTTTTCTTAGATTTTTGTTTGAAAATTCTAACTAGGTTTTGAACCATGATAATTAATTAAGTTGTTATTTTGTTAATCTAGTTGTTAGTAAACTAATCTATATGGTTATCTTATTTAGTAGTCTTTAATTATACTAATTTAGGTAATTTTAGAAGTTGATTTTAGTGTAAAGTTGTTGTTTTAAGGTTTTTCAAGAGAGGGTTATGTATGGAAAATGATATTTGAAGCTTGATTAGTGAGTTGATTAAACCTAATTTGTGTTGATTAGACCTAATTTGCTATCTAGTGTTTTGCTAACCTTAAGCTAAGTGGTTAATTTGCTTATTAGGCTAAATTATAGTGTTAAAGTAAGGATTTCTTATATAGTTTGAGTTATGTTTGCTATTTATAAAAATCAAGAGAAGGTTTTGTTATGTAAATTAGGTTTTTTAAGCTTAGTTAATGGTTTAGAATTGGTGTATTGGCTAACTTTTTGGTTAGTTTGGAATGTTGGCGTTGGGTGGGTTGACTTTGTCGCTATATTGTCGATGTTTGCATCAAATTGCAATTTCTGCTTACTAGATTTTTATAGAAGTTATGTGATGAGTTAATTGTGGTATCTTGATGATTTTGTTGGCTTGTCCTACGACTTTTAGGATGCGTGAGTGCGGTTTTTGGGTAGTCGGGTTTTAGTTTTGCCGGGTGACCCAAATCGGCGTTTTTCGGCAGTTTTTGCGATTTTCGCGTGTGTCCGCGCACTTTGTGCACGTTGTACCCAGCTAGAGAACTTTAGTAGTTTCGTTGGGGTTTTGCGTCGTTCTTGATATGTAACCTTATATTTGATATAAATTACAGGTTCGGTCGCGGAGACGTCTGACGCGGCGCGAAAGGGAAAGGCGGTGATCGGACACAGCTTGCCAGGAATCCCGGTGAGTAGATTTAACATCTACGGGGGACGATCGTCTGGATGGCGCAAGTCGCCCGATAGATTTAGTAAACTGGAAAATAGTAAAATGGCTAATCACTTGTGACATTAGAATAATAATACTGGCATGATAGTTGCTGCAATTAGGTCAATAGGTTATACCCATATATGCAAACTCAATTGTAGGACACATGCACCATTACCAGGTTTTATATGCAGCACGAGCACTATTCATGTTACACACACACCCTGGTAATTGCCATGCCACCACACTAGATAACCTTTAAATTAAACCTTTTATTAATTGATACTTAAATTGTGTTATTTCCTAAAAATGAAACCCTAGGATTGCTATTCATGTGCATGTACTTCATCATATTCATTGTTCATGTTTAATACATTAATCACACATCGCAACTTGATTATTGATATCATACGCATTCATTAGCATTGATATATGCACTTATAAGGATTTCTTGAGATTTTATGATATTGCTGGATTTCGGGGGAAAGCCGCAAAATTTCCAAACTTATGATATTTTTAAAACATGTAAATTGCGGTTTTCTAGTGATGTAAGTGTCGTCCACCATGAGTTTGCTGTGGCTTTGGAAATCCGTGTCGAGGAGTGGAGGAACCGGCACGGGTACATGGTGGGCCCGGTAAGGTACCCCGGGGCAAGAGGAATGTGGTGATGACGTTGAGCCTGGCAGGGGACGGATTACCTACCGGTGACTGTTTGGGACGGCGGATATCCAGAGGATACCGACCGTGGCCACTAGATGATGAGATATTGATATTTGAGATGGGTCAGCCGGACGGCTGAGGCCAGAGATACATTTATGAGATTTGAGACAGCTTTTGGGTGTCGTTGCTGGACACCGATTTTCGTCGATTCATTGGCATTATGCTGGCATTCTAAAAGAGTTTCAAAAACAAAAAGAGATAAAATATTCTTATATATATACCTATTGAGACCTCAGATTTTCATGTTGCATGCATATTATTACACTGATGTTATATACACACCTGCTAGTGCATCCAGTCATACCTGTATTTTAGATGCTAGGATGCTTGTGTGCATGCATACGATAGCCTTTGTAGATGTTATTTATTACTCACGAGTTGGCAACTCACCCCCGTTGTGCCACAGTCTTTTGCAGGTCCGCTCCGTCAGTTCAGTAGCGGCGGGCGCACTTGTCTTTTACCTCTTTTGCCTGAGCTCGAGATTTGCTCATAGGTGGGTTATGTTATTTTTGTACCACCTTGTATATTCTTGTATCTAGTGTACTCCATCTACTGTTCTACCAGATATTTGTATATTGACCTAGAGATGAGACTGTGAGGTTTGTGGACTTTATACTGTATTTGGGTCGAGCTCACTTGAGCCGACATGCTACTTTTTCATGCTTCCTTATGCTTCATTATGCTTTATTATGCTTGTTGTCATTTACATTGCGTGGGATTTGTGACCGCCGTATGGCGAAGAGCTAGCTCCCGCTTGGGGATGCCCTATTTTGTGGATTCATGTATATATTTTGTTGTACCCATTTTTGGGGGTCAGTATTTACAAAGGAGACTCTGCCGAAATTTTCGGGAAAAATTTGTACTGTTTTTAAAAAAAGTGTTTTACATGACTTATTTGATAACTCGCTTTCAATTGATTGGGTTTTCTTCACTCCTTTGCTTCTTTGGGTTTGTTTTCTGGGCTTTGGCTTACTTATTTTACGGACGCCTTTAGACGTTTCGTAAACTTAAGTGCCAGTCACGTTCCGTACCCTGCGGGTCGTGACACACATGAAAAATTAGATAAAGAGAAATCATGTAATATGATGCATAGCATAGGAAGAGGTGGATTCAAGACATCGATGCCAGCAAAAATGGTAGAAATAGCAGCAGATGGGAAGGTGGCACGTCCAAGTAGTACAGGCCAGTAACTTCTTTACCCCTATCAATCTGCTCCATCGTCTGGTTGTCCTGAATTACAAAGTAATTAGAAGAGAATTATTGAACAGTTAAAATCATTGCTGAGACGACGAACATATAAAAGATTTGTACGAAGTGAAGAAACAACTAGAACATTTTTAAGCTGTAAGGAAGATGTCACATCAATATTGGTACAACCATAAACAGGAATGACATCCCTATTGGCAATGGAAATGAATTTATGCGAAATGGAAAATATAGAGTTAGAAACAGTATGAGTCATGTGGTCTGAAACCTCGGAGTCAAGAACCCAAGGGTTTGACTGAGATAGTAGAAATATACCTGATGTGGTTAAGTTGGCAATAAGGATATGAGAGAAAATACATTGCAGGTGTTGTAAGTTTTCAGGATTGATCTGCAAAGATGATGATGCTGACGGTTATATCACTGTGGATGGAGGAGCCGTACTCTGTTGGGCAGTAGGAGTCTGATCCGGATAACCATGTTTCTCCCAGCAGAATTGATCTGTATGGTTGGTACAACCGCAATGAGAGCTGTTAAAGAATATCAGATTGATTTATTTTCATAATTTGGATTATTAGATTTCTTTTCTAGAGAGATTTTTTATGATCAAATATTCTAATTAGGTTTCCAATTTAGAAGATTTGTATCTTATTTTGTATGGAATATTACAAGAATTATTCCTTGGTAAACTTGTATAAGTATCATTTGTGATATCAATAAAACTATTGAGCTCTCATTTTCTATCATGGTATCAGAGCTAGGGCTCGATCCAAAATCTGTCTATTTTTTATCAATAATTTAGTTACCCAAATAATAAAACTCTATGAAAATATCCAATCTTCTTCTCAGCGTTGCTTCCATAAAAATCAAGTGTGTGAAACCAATTCCCTCTATAACGTTTCTTATCAACTTTTTTTCGACGTCTCAAGTGAAAGCGACATTGAGGCTCGGGTCCGCCTTGCTCCGGTGAAAGAGATCATAAGCACATGTCCGCCTTGATTGATGCATATGGGTTGTTCTTCATTGTCAGTGTACAGGTTTCATACTTCGACTCGTGTTATCATTCAAACTCTCGGTTATCCACCGTGAGTTTGCGGTAGGCTGTTAAAGAATATCAGACTGATTTATTTTCATAATTTAGATTATTAGATTCCTTTATTAGAGGGATTTTTTATGATCAAATATTCTAATTAGCTTTCTTATTTAGAAGATTTGTATTTTATCTTGTATGGAATATTCCAAGGATTATTCCTTAGTAAACCTGTATAAGTATCATTTGTGATATCAATAAAACTATCGAACTCTCATTTTCTATCAAGAGCAAGAAAGGGAACAACAATCTCGTCTGCGACTTTATCCCCACGACCCCAAGTACCAATAGGAGCATGAGGAAATCCTAGGCCACGATCCTGAGCAACAAGGACAGAAGATGGAGCCTCCACTGTAGAAGCGTCTGGTGGAGGAACATAATAAGTAGCAGCGAGAATACTATTCAGGGTAGGCGTACCGCCCTGAGAGAATAAATGAGAGAACCCTATTTAAGCGAGGCTTCATTTTAACCAAATAAAAAGTCCCAATAAAAGCATCACCCAGACTCTTGGTAACAGCTAGATCGGAGAAGATGAGTTGATACATATTCTATTCTTCTAGAAGCCTCCGGAACGGGGCCCCAAAAGCATGTAGATAATCATTTGGAGTAGCGGTAATGAGTTCATTGAAGATATCATAGAGCCACTGAAGGCTATCTTCCGACGGGTAAAGAGAGTTGAGATGGAACACATCTCCTTCACAGTAGGGAGATACATAATAGTATGATAACAGCTGGGCTCTATTGAGTTTGTAAGCCAAGTGCAGACTTTATTGTCATTTTGAGACCAAGATAAATATTACGCATCGGAGGTTGGTGGAGCTTTCTAAAAGAGATGGTGACGAAGACCCTTGCTTTTGAGAGCTCGTTCAATGGCCTGCGTCCATTCTAAAAAATCGTTAAAGCCAGAGAGTGTCAAGGTAGTTAGACGGAGATCTGTTTTGTAATTAGAAGCAGGAGGATCAATTGTGTTGTCCGTCATATTAAACATTGCATGCAAAAAAAGCAAGCAATAGTGATGGGGGTCCTTTTCGGGTCTCCCTCAGATGTTGTCTTCCGTCGATCTCCCGGTGGATTTGGAAGGTGATCTCCTGTTGCATGCGGGTCTCAATGGGTTTTGAGGAGATTAACGCCGAGTACCTGCAAAGAAGTCCTGGGGTGGTTTGGTACCACCGAGGACCCTCCGACGATCAAGTTAGTACGAGATCCGAGCAGAGTAACGGCTAAGTGGAATTGGAAATGGCTTCCTTGACCCCTCTGTGATGGGGGTTTATATAGAGGTGGCAGCACGCAACAGCAGGCGCAAGAATCTCGCCGGCAGTTACGCTCCCGACGTCACGCCCGCGTAAAGAGCGGATTGCCCATTAATGGGGATCGTGATGGCGTGGAACGTGGGACGTTGCTGACGGAGAATCTGCGCGTGGCGAGATTTGCGGAGCGGCGGTTACGCCTGTGAGTGGTGGAGTTGGTCGGTCGGAGGGACCGAGGAAGACGGCCTCGGCGGGGGAGCTCGGAACCGAGCAAGAAGGCCGAGGAGTCTTGGTCCTGTGGCAACTCGGGGCGAGCTGAGGGGCCGAGGAGGCCAATTTGCAGGGAGCCTCGAGGAGGGCCAGCTTGTGCTTGCAGGTCGGGTACAAGGGTGGCTTGGTCGGCCTCTGTGGGCCCTTTATTCCGGGCCTTGGGACATGTCATCCGCCGCGTGTCCTGATCTTCTAGACGCCAATATTGAGCATCATCATTAGCCCCCCACTCTTGTCCCGACCAGCTAGCGGGTCGGGTCAGGAGTGGACTGCCGGGCCGCCCGGGTTAAGCTCCCTCCTAAGGTTTCGTCGGGACGCATCCCCGAGCTGTCAGCTGTCTTTTCTGCCAGCAAGTTAGGGCGAGATATCTGCATTTAAGGAAGGTGCGCCGGTTCGTGCATCCTGCCACCGAAGCGACGGTCCGCGTGTCAAGCGTCGGTTGGCCGACGCGACGTGTGCAGACCTGTGGCATCTGATGGGGCGCAGTCCAGTGCAGGAATGACAAGTGGAGCAATCGGTCATCGAGTTAACTTCGATCACCTGATGTTTTTTGTTGGGGCTTCGGGTCCGCTGCATGTGATGGGCTCAGTGGCCTCGTTATGAAGGCTACAAATCTGCAGCATCTGTTGGGCAGGAGGATGCCTGCTGGGGATGACCGAGCATGGAAGCTGCTCGGTTGATCTTAGCGAGGGCCTTGATCCCTGGCGTTGCGAGTACGGAAGCTATCGGCCAGGGATAGCCAAGCAGGGAAGCCGCTCGGCTGCCTTTGGGAGGACTTTGATCCTTAGCATTGGAGGGGTTGTAAGAAGCCTGCCAAGGATAACCGGGCAGTGAAGCTGCGCGGTTGCCTCTTGGCGAGGGCTTTTGATCTCTGGCGTCGTGGGTAGGCAACCGCCAGCCTGGGATGACCGAGCGGGGCAGCCGCTCAGATGCCTCTTGTGAGGGCTTTGATCCCTGTCGGTTGTGGTAAGAAGCTACCAGCCGGGGATAGCTGAGCAAGGACTCGACTGCCTCTGGGAGGACTTTGTTCCTTAGCACGGGAGGGGCTATAAGAAGCCTACCAAGGACCCTTGGCCGGGCAGGGTTACTGCCCGGTGCCTCATGGAGAGGGCTTTTGTCCTGAAGGATAGCCGAGCGAGGGATCCTCGAGTTCGACTGCCTCTGGGAGGGTTTTCTGATCCCTGGCGTTGCGGTAGGGAAGCTACCCGCCAGGGATAGCTGAGCAAGGGATCCTCGGGCTCGATTGCCTCTGGGAGGACTTTCTGATCCTTGGCGTTGCGGTAGGGAAGCTACTCGTCAGGGATAGCCGAGCGAGGGAACCTCGGGCTCGACTGCCCCTGGGAGGGCTTTCTGATCCCTGGTGTTGCGGTAGGGAAGCTACCCACCAGGGATAGACGAGCGAGGGTCGGGCTCGACTGCCTCTAGGAGGACTTTCTAATCCCTGGCGTTGCGGTAGGGAAGCTACCCGCCAGGGATAGCCGAGCGAGGGTCGGGCTCGACTGCCTCTGGGAAGACTTTCTGATCCCTGGCGTTGCGGCAGGGAAGCTACCCGCCAGGGATAGCCGAGCGAGGGTCGGGTTCGACTGCCTCTGGGAGAACTTTCTGATCCCTGGTGTTGCGGTAGGAAAGCTACTCGCCAGGGATAGCCGAGCGAAGGGCGGGCTCGACTGCCTCTGGGTGGACTTTCTGATCCCTGGCGTTGCGGTAGGGAAGCTACCCGTCAGGGATAGCCGAGCGAGGGTCGGGCTCGACTGCCTCTGGGAGGATTTTCTGATCCCTGGCGTTGCGGTAGGGAAGCTACCCGCCAGGGATAGCCGAGCGAGGGTCGGGCTCGACTACCTTTAGGAAGACTTTCTGATCCCGTAGGGAAGCTACCCGCCAGGGATAACCGAGCAGGATAGCTGCTGGGTTGCCTCTTGGCGAGGGCTTTCATCCCTGGCGTTGCGAGTAGGGAAGCTACCGGCCAGGGATAGCCGAGCAAAGAAGCTGCTTGGCTGCCTCTACGGAGGACTTTGATCCCTGGCGTTGCGAGTAGGAAAGCTACCGGCCAGGGATAACCGAGCAGGGTAGCTGCTCGGCTGATTCTTCATGAGATTTTGCTCGACCATCCATTTGCAGGTATAGGGAACAGGAACGGTCGCGGTGAACGTGCGCGTAGCATGAGCATCGATTGTGCGGGGAGGCAAAGCGCCAGGGTCGCGTCGTTTCGATTCCGCCAGAGGAGGCTCAATGATCGCCCAGCGGACGAGTATCAGCCTGTGAGATCTGTGGCCATGGGACGTAGCCTGCCGGTGGTCAGCCGCGCCGACGAGGGCAGAGTCTTCTGGAGGTGGGGGAGCGGCGATCTGGGGCCCTGGCCTGGCCGTTTGGACTTTATTCGGTCTATCGGCCGGCAAGGGCATTGATTACGGTCACCGGAGGAGGTTCATCCATGCCTCCGATGAGGGGGAGGTGGCGGCTGGTATCTGGATCTTCAGGGTGATTGCTTGCCATGTGGATGGAGATCGGAAGGTCAACTTTTGTTTTTGTGGAGTTTTGTGTTCCCACAGACGGCGCCAACTGATGGGGGTCCTTTTCGGGTCTCCCTCAGATGTTGTCTTCCGTCGATCTCCCGGTGGATTTGGAAGGTGATCTCCTGTTGCGTGCGTGTCTCAATGGGTTTTGAGGAGATTAACGCCGAGTACCTGCAAAGAAGTCCCGGGATGGTTTGGTACCACCGTGGACCCTCCAACGATCAAGTTAGTACGAGATCCGAGCAGAGTAACGGCTAAGTGGAATTGGAAATGGCTTCCTTGACCCCTCTGTGATGGGGGTTTATACAACGGCGGCAACACGCAGCAGCAGGCGCGAGAATCTCGCCGGCAGTTACGCTCCCGACGTCACGCCCGCGTAAAGAGCAGATCGCTCATTAATAGAGATCGTGATGGCGTGGAACATGGGACGTTGCTGGCGGAGAATTTGCGCGTAGCGTGATTTGCGGAGCGGCGGTTACGCCTGTGAGTGGTGGAGTTGGTCGGTCGGAGGGACCGAGGAAGACGGCCTCGGCTGGGGAGCTCGGAACCAAGCAAGAGGGCCGAGGAGTCTTGGTCCTATAGCAGCTCGGGGCGAGCTGAGGGGCCGAGGCGGCCAATTTGCAGGGAGCCCCGAGGAGGGCCAGCTTGTGCTTGCAGGTCGGGTACAATGGTGGCCTGGTCGACCTCTGTGGGCCCTTTCTTCTGGGTCTTGGGACATGTCATCTGCCACGTGTCGTGATCTTCTAGACGCCAATATTGAGCATCATCAAATAGAAAGTGCAGATCTAGCGTATAAAGAGTAAGAGAAAAATACTAGGGTTTACCCAAACCAATTCCCGATCATGGAAAGGACGAGGGCGGCTTGGAGAGGATGAGAGCATGAGGGCGTGCGGGTGCAGGGGTTGCGAGGACAGAAGGAGGAAGGAGGCGAGGAGGCTAGGGCGAGGGCTGTGAGGAGGGAGAGGACGGGAGGAGGGCTGTGAGGAGGCGAGGAGAGAAGGGCAAGGACGGGAGGAGGGAGGAGGCGAGGGCGAGGGCTGCAAGGACGGGAGCAGGGAGGAGGTGAGGAGAGGGCTGCAGCTTGGGAGGAGAGCTGCGGGGCGAAGGTTGCGGGTTTTTCTTTAGGGTTAGGGTTTAGGAGACCTGATCTGATACCATGTAAAAAGGCAAAAGAGATGTGAAAGATATACTTTATTATATGACCGATAGTCTTTTTATATATTAATTACAATTATTTGATACCCAAGTATCATGATAGAGTGTATCTTAATAACAATATATTCTAAACTATTCAAACAAAGTACAAGACACACAGATATGATTGATGAAAACTAAACGACTGCAGTAACAGAGGATAGCTGGAGCCAACAAGATTAAAGATGAAAGGAAGAATAAATGGAGTTCAAGTGGGTGTGCAAGTGGCTGGGACCATGAACTCTTTACACTGATAAAATACTGGATTGAGAAATAAACACCTCTGCGGTTTTCTTTCAAATCTTTAATCCCGCTAGCTTGAGGGGAGGGTTCGACATAGTACATGTGATATGCTCCTTTTAGCAGAGCCGTTGAAGATCATTCAACTACAAAGACAGTGTATAAATTGCAATTAATGATAACAACTCATCACTAAGTATATCAAACACAACCCTAAATGATGAAAACAAAAGGAGTGCTTACTAGTACCTATTGCTCAAGAAATTTTACAATGAACATTGGCTTCATCAGGCGGAGAAAATGTCCTTAGTGAACTAGAAGCATTGATTTAGAGTACTCCAAGAAAACACGCTTTAGATATGAAGTACTTTTTTTATCCGGCCCCTTCACGAATTGAACCGGCGACATCACATTGGTGAGAAAATTCTGGCCACATGAGATTTGCCCAATCGCGCTGCTTTAGATAAGTAGATTCAATAGAAGAGTAGAATAATAAACTTAAGTATCCTGTCTCAGGACGCCACGGAATCACAATCATGAATGCTTGAACTTTTCCACCAGAAGAAAGCATCATTTTACAGTGCTGCATTGAAAGCACAATTTAGATGTGAAAGAAAATTTTCTTCTGCTGTCAACTATAGGTTCTTCCTGAACGATTACAAGGCAAATCCTATCAATGGAAATATATTTAAAGCTTCTTCACAAGCGAAGAAAGGGAGAGTGGACCTGGTATCTTGTTTGTGAGACTCCACTAGCTAGTTCCAAGGCTGCTTTTTCTGCACCGAGAAAAATCAAGTTTGATCGATTTGATAAAAAAAAAAAAAAGTGGGACACCGCCGGCAATTTCCGACAAGTCTTTCTTCATATTGGGGGCAAGACAGGCCAATGCAATTCAACTCAACTACATTGATCTGTATCTTCGGGGTTAGAATTCTTATGACTGAATAAAAATTTATTTAAAATGAAGTGTGAGTGCCGAGCAAATTCTATGTATAAAGAACTTTTAGAACAGTCTGAATATTAAATTACATGCTATTTGAGATTCACTGCTGACAATTATTGAAATAAGTAGGGAATCAAATATCGGTTATATCGGCCGATATACCGTCCGATATATCGTTTTGGGACTCCCGGCGATACGATAAAACCGATATAATATCCCTGATATATCGGCCAAGACAATATCTCCTGATATATCGACAATATCCGCTATACGAGGCATCTCTCCGATACGTTTCCGATACCTGATATTTAAATCCTTGGAAATAACTAGAAATAAATAATTCTTCTCTTATCACTATTTTCTGTAAGATATGCAGAAAAGGCTTTTCCTTCTCAACCTCGCAGTCTTCGTCTAGATCCTTCAAATCTTATCCTGATCCTCTTTGCAGGAAGTATTTTAAACACGGAGTCAACCAATCTCTAACCTAATCAACCCAAGAGTGGATTAGCATTAAATGTCATCCCTGCACCATAACCCCCACATCATTGGAAGCCTCTAAATCCTTTTTCAAACACAGTTCAATTCCAAGCTAGATCGATTCTTAAAGATGGAGCTCTTCTCTCTGCAAATTCTTAATTCTAACCTGTAGCCTTCCCATAAATAATTCCACATCAGCTTATTAGTTCTTGATATCCGCTTTTAAACAGTCGGTTGCTGTATTATCTGAAATGAACCCTCCCTTCTCAGTTCTCACACTAAATGCCCAAATCGGTCCCGAAACTAGTTTTATCTTAGCCGCTAGTTCTAACAGCATATCCATATGTTTGTCTGTTTTGTCCGAACTTATTCTTCTCACTATTCTTTCCTTATTATCACCAGATAAATAGTATCATTGCAATGATATTCCAAATATTCAGCAGGACACATGCTTAACAAGCATGGAGCCTATCCTTGCAAAGGATGCTTTTCATCGTCTTCCTCTGATGGACTTGGCAATCTTAATGCAGACATTTTTCTTGGGACCAAAGTCTATATCATATTATGCCGACACCCCCCCAGCCCCAGCACAAATATCAACAGCAGTTTTGCCATTATCACCAACTTTAACTTGCAGGCTTGCAGCTATGAATTGTCAAAATTGCAGCAAGGTCAACTACCATCACGGATTGCAAATGAGCCCCCCTCACTTGATATCATGGAAGCAACGCAATCGGAAACTAAATAAAGATATTCAAAATCCAATCATCATTTTCCCAAATTCCATTGTAAAGTAACTGTGAAGGAGACATCCATTTGATACACCAAGCCAACAGTTTGATGTGTATGTACAAGTCTGCTTAGACCCTTGTTTGGCTTTGAATTTAAGATAACTCGACTTTTCTGAAGTTTTTTTTAATTTATTTTTAACTTAACGATAAAGTCCTAACTACATCATGTTTAGGATAACTCTACTTATGAGACGAGCATTTCAAAAATCTGCTACTACCTCTTCTCTTTTCTCTTGACTCCAGGGTTGAGTTTGGCCTGAGGCAAATCTTTGCAAACAAGACTCTTGTAAAGCCTGGACCTCCAATTAAAAAAAGACCTCCATTTATCCTAACTCCAAATCTAAGCAATGGTACATATCCCATTAAGCACGAGGACCACCTACATGTGATTGATGAAGACCATTGATCCCAAAGTGTTTGTTCTGGAGCATATCACCAGTTAAAAAATGAGCTTCTTTTGCCGTTTATGATCAATTTTATAAATTGCGGAATATTAGGACAGCATTGGATATGCTGTTAATACGTTAACAAGGAAGGAGAAGGTGAATATATATGAGAATAATGGAGGAAAGGTGCCACAAGATGGAATTTCCTCCTACGGCGTCCAAAAAATACACCCTGCACGATTTTTTTCGACAATTGGAATTCATCATCTTCGTCTTTATAATATAAGATGCGGAGACATCAAATTTTATATGATTCTAATGCTTTTTCACCGTTAATTTAGTGGGTGCAAAATTAACTGTTTACCGACAGTAGAACTTTTTACATTGCTAATTCAACGGTGAAAAAATGGTAGAATCACATGAAATTTGGTGTATCCACATCTTACATGATAAAGATGAAGATGATGGGTGCCGATTGTCGAATATATATATGTGCGTGCGCGCGTGCGCGCCTACATGCATACATGTATTTATATATGTGTGTATATGTCTACATATGTGTGTGTGTGTCTATAAGGCTTCCATATCTTATTACTTATGCCGTTCCTTATCTGTTTAAAATTACACTATTCCATAATTTACACTACTTACCATAGCAACCTTGCACCTTTTTGACTGGAAAAGTTTTTTCAATAACTTCCAGAACTCAATTGCTGCCTTCAAATTTCATCAAACTGAGTCTAGGTAAGCTTCTATAGAGATATGAACATGGTTCGAGGTTTCGTCTGAAGCCACCGATATGTGTTCGTTTCGTATAGGTTACGGCGGAGACCGATACGAAACCAGCCATACAAACAGGTTGAAACCTGAAATAATTATTTTTTCTCGTTTTTGCTATCATCGTGATCACTATAGACCTTCATCGTTAGATCTGACATGTTTTCATGGTGAGTAGTCGTTATTTGCTTGTGAAAAATGGTTGATCTTGATTATTGAGAAAATTATAAGAAAAAAGAAAATATCGAACTGATAGAGATAGAGAGTGAGATGTGAGAGAGAGAGGATTGAAAAACAATGCTTAGTCTTTTAGCTTTCTGGGCTGCATAATTATTTTTTATGTATCAAGTGCAGAACCAAGATTGAGACCATAGTTTTCATCTGTGATACAGCTGGTCAGGTTATTTTCATCCTAAGAAGGCCACAAACATAAACCGAAACCTGCACCGTGATGAGCGAAACTAACCGAAACCTGAACCGTGATGAGCGAAACTAACCGAAACCCACTGAAACCGATAAAATTTTGAGAGACCGAAACCGAATCCGAAACCGAGTTCTCGAACCTCATATATGAACTCTGCATTTCTTACCTTTCCCATACACTTCAAGTCTCAATATTCCTCTTTTAAATCATAATTCCAGTTTTCAGATAATTGAATTCTCGTTGAAAAAAGCCCTGATCCTGCATCACTGAAATCACCTCACCTTTCTGAATCAACTAGACCATTTATGATAGTGCTCAGAAGTCGCCCGAGGTCGAGGGGAGGAAGAGAAGAAAAAGCAGCTATTTCTCCAACGCCTCAAGCGTCGGGGGCCACGTCCGGTCCCTCAACTGAAACAGTCAGAACCGAATGACAGAGGGAAAGGAATGAGAGTACCCATTGGGTTTTTGATCTCTTTCTTTTCCCATCCCGGATCAGAGTGAGCGAAGGCCCTCGCCGGGTCACTGGTTGTTCACTTTGGTATAATCTTTCAAGAAGAATCTTGAGATCATCTCAAAGAAGCGTGGTTTCCCGAGCCTTACTCTTGAGCTCCGAGATAACTAATATCTCCCGATCGTCTAGAGAGCGCCACTCCCCTTCCCAACTCCTTCATCTACAGCTCTTATTACAGAAGTCAAGGGGTGGTGATTCGCCCTCACTGAGAGCCGAACTCTGACATTTCACTCTTTACCCCCTTTTGCTGCCTGCCTCCGTTCGCTTCGCTCACTCGACTTGGTCTAGGAACACTCACTCGTTCGTGCTATTGGCGATCCCCAAGATCATGACACGTGGAAGGTGACGTGTCCCTGAACTCATAAGAAAGGGCCCACAGGGGCCGATCAGGCCACCCCGTGCCCGACTTGCAAGCACAAGCTGGCCCCCCTCGGGGCCCCGCAGATTGGCCTCCTCGACCTCTCAGCTCGTCCCGAGCTACCACATAACCAAGACTCCTCGGCCTCCTTACTCGTCCCCGAGCTCCCGCCGAGGACGTCTTTCTCGGCCCTCCGACCTAATCCCAGGCGTAACCGCCGCTCCGCGAATCCCGCCATGCGCGGATTTTACGCCAGCGACGTCCCGCATTCCACACAATCACGATCTCCATTAATGGGCGATCCGCTCTCTACGCGGGCGTGACGTCGGGAGCGTAACTGCCGGCGAGATTCTCGCGTCCGCTGCTGCGTGCTCCACCGCTATATAAACCCCCATCACAGAGGGGGCAAGTAAGCCATTTTTGACACTTTTATGCCGTTACTCTGCTCGGATCTCATCACTAACTTGAGCGTCGGAGGGTCCTTGGTGGTACCAAACCATCCCGGGACTTCTTTGCAGGTACTCGGCAACAGCTTACTCACCTCACATCTTCCTCCAAAAACCCATTGAGACCCGCACGCAACGAAGGATAATCAGCTAAGTTCACCGCGAGATCAACGGAATACAACATCTAACGGAGGCCTGAAAAGGAGCTCCATCAATTGACAGCAATGCCATTATCATTTCTACATGTCACATACAAGTATGGTAGGTACATTACATGTTAATTATATCCAAACTTGGACCTCAACTTTCGATAGTAATGATTTATATCTTAACCACTCAAAATGTCCATTGTAGCTATTGCAATGAGACTAAATCATCAAGATTGATCAATAACCTCAACCTATAGATATTTCCTGCAAAGTAGGATTTCTCTCTGGAGGAAGTGGTAAATTAAAGTATACATTAAATATAGAAAGCTCCATCAACTAAAGATCAAAAGAGTAGTGTACTGATTAGGAAATTAATTTGTCTATTCTTCATAATCCATGCTTGGCGCTAATTACACATGCAAGAGGAGAAACAATTATAAAGTTCAACGTGGTAAATTCTATCAGGCCCTGTTTGGGAATGGAGTTAAGTTTAGATAACTGGAGTTTCATAAAGTTATTAAAACGCAACTCCAGAATCCAAAATATGCCAAGTTTGACATGGATTTTGGAGTTTAGAAAACTCTGGTTATCTAAACTCTACAGTTGAGATAACCAGAGACTTCATTCCAACCAAAGTTTTCTAAACTCCAAAATTTATGAAGAAAACACCTATTTTGGAGTTTAGATAACTCCAAAACAACATTTTGGAGTTTAGAAAACTCCAAAGACAAACACCCATCGTAGTAAAGTTTTTTAAATGGAACTTCGGGCTAGCAAACCATAGTTTGCATCCCCTCTACCTCCACTTAAAGATAACTCTCCATACCCGAACAGGGCCTCAGATGTTACAAGGCGGCTAAATGGAAGATTCCCAAAAAGAGGACTTTCCTTGTGGTAGATGTGCTCCAATTTTATAAGCAAGCACAAGATCATAGTTCCTGAATGAGACCAAGCACCAGAAATGTCTCTGACATGAAAGAATGCCAAGTAATATGATATTGCAATGAAACAGCATCTTCCTGAGGTATTGACTGAAATATCAAAGATTGGTGTGAGATGAACAGTCAAAATGAAATGCACACATAAGGAAGTGAATTTTAAGCATTGTTGACCACGTGGTCACATTTGATGTCAATAACAGTTGAGACTAACTGGTGCCAGATCACAATCATTATATACTCTTGGTTGTAGTTCTGTTGAGTTATTTCAGACTGAAACGATTACTATTGGTCCAACCACACTACTATTGACCATTACTAGTTCAATTATGTCTTAAGCTCAAAGCAAGATCAAAGCAAGAACTAACCAACACAAGTGATGAGACATCGCCTAGTTTAGAATCATTGGGACTAAATAATGGCATTGTCCAGGTTTGAATAATCGCATCATTATCCATCGGTACATGAATAAAGCAGCAAAAATGAGAAAATAGGTGTTAAAATAAAACTAGTATTTTGCATGTGCAATGAAAGTGTATTAAAATAAAGGTTTGACGTGAATATCTTCATTATGTTAACGAAAAGTCTCTAAAAGATCTATATTATCTTAACTAAAAGTCATTAAAAACTTCTTACATGTTTTGTCTATGGTAACATATACCCACGTGCATTGCACATGCAAAATGTCGATGACACAGACCATCTTAGAGCACCACATGGCCCCCTTCTTCTAGTTATGATAGTAGAGATATTGAACTAAAAGGAGTATAAAATGATGTATGTTCCCTTCTCCATCATCTTCCTACACTTTCTGAGAACGCCAGCATTCTAGTAGTGAAAAAATTCTAGCCCTCAATTACATATATAGCATACACACGTCTTAATCATCTATTATGAAAAAATTCTACGACATGCTGTCTTGTACCATGTTGCATTATGTATCACTATACTGTCTTCTACTATGTATCAATGACCTATGCAGCACCATAAGAATGATGTTTACTTTTAAAACATATTGTAAGAATCCTTTTCTGGAACTTACAACTAGAGCAGACATGTATGTGATTTAATTAAACAAGAATATATTACCTACATTTTAAGGAGGATACACAGGACAGGCCTTTTGAAGTTTAAGTGGTTTACTAGAAACTAGTAAATTAGAGGTTCTAGAATTTATTTAGTATTTATCATCTGTTATAAGCCTGATTTGTGTTCATGCATACCAATTTATATCTATCAGCACCCACACAAAGCTTCCTATTATGTGATAGAAATTTCGATGGGATTAGATGAGAAGCATTTTTATGAGATGCAACCCCTTTGGGAATCAAACCGGTGACCTCTTGCATTGGAGGGGAAGTTGTCACCGCATGAGCTATGCCCAATTGGTCACTTGAGAAGCATTAATAAAACTAATTCAATGCAAAAAGAATCAATAGGCAATCTATAAATCTAACAATCGCATGAGATAAAGCGGGGAAGAAGGCGATTACATAACGTACATTCATTTTAGAGACAAACGGCATGTGATTATGCCAGATATGGGGTAAGCATTCGTGGAATATAAATATTTAACTGTCATGCTTACACACCATACCAAGTGAGGGGCGGGCGGGGGTGGGGGTGGGGGTGTGTGTGTTTGCAAAACCGGGAATGATATAGAATTTAGTATGTAACACGAGGCAGTTGGGAATCTGTATATCCGGATAATAAGATCTGATCCACAACAAGCGTTATCCAAATTTTTGGAGTCAGCTAGAAAAGCTTTGATCTGCATATGGAAAATTGTGATCAACTCAAGTGTCTCCGTTATGAATGTACAGGATTTTCACCTTTTAAGGACCTAAGGTCCTTGAGGATCATAAATATTAAGATGCCCCTGGTCTAGCTCTTGAAACTATTCAGCGCATGAGTTTATGCCAATAACCAGATGTAATAACCGGTCCCCTTTGTACCTATCCGTAATTAAATAAATATTTGTCCAATTAATTTCCTGTTTCCCTATTTATTTCTTCTCTTTATTTCCCAATTATTTTCCCTTTCTTTTTCCTATTAAACTCCTAATTAATCCTAATTCCAAAACCCCAACCTACAACCATAGCTGGCCCATCCCTCTTCTCTTCTCCTTTCTTTTCTTTCCCAAGGCCCAGCCCAAATCCCCCAAAAGCCCAACACTCGAACCTGAACCCACACCCGAGATTTCTCTCTTTCCCCTCTTTTCTTTTCCCTCCCCTCCCTTTCTCTTCTCTCCCAACGGCTTTTCCCTTCTTTTGCCAACGCCTCCACGATCCACTCCTTCCTCCAACGTTCGCCCGCGATCACCGCGCCTGTCTATGAGATCTCGCCCTCATCCCCTCAACGTCTCTCTCCCTCTCTCTTTCAAAATCCCTCTCGCTCTTAATCTCTCTCTAATTCTCACCATCTCTCTCTCTAAAAAATCTCTATCTCACTTCCTCTCTCTCTCTCTTTGTCACCCGTCGACCTCCAACCGCTAGCTCCTCCACCTTCGACAACATAGCCTCCACGCCGCCACCTCTGAGATCCCACCTTCAACTTACTCTCTCAACCCGTCCATCCAGCTCCGGCCAGCCACCATCAACACCCGAGCACGGTCCTCGCCTCCACCACCACTGTCTTTACCGTCGACCACCAGCACACTTCCCTCTCTCCTCTGCAACTAGCCCCGACCACCTTCAACCCCACCAAAGACAACACCTGCCCACCTCCGCACCGGCGCCGTGCCACGACCGAACCACCCCCGTGCCCTGCACCAGTGCCACATAGTGCCCGGCTCGTACCCATCGTTGTGCACGTTGAGCATGCACCACGCATGCATCACGCACCGTGTCCAGCTCCGCGTCGTGTAGACGTCATCTCATGTATCGAGGCGAATACTCTTCACGTCGTGTCGCTTCTAAATCAGTGACCCAAGATAAGTGAAAACCCTTCACTTGTTTGTCGTGCCAGTGTAGTCGTTAAGTGTGTGTGTGTATATGTATGTTAATGGAGGAAAGAGGCCCTAGGATGGAATTTCCTCCTATGGCGTCGAAAAAAATACACCCTCGCTCATTTTTTTCGACAATCAGCACCCACCATCTTCATCGCTATCATCTAAGATATGGATACACTAAATTTCATGTGATTCTACAACTTTTCACCGTTGATTTAGTGGGTTCAAAATTAACGGTTTACCGACAATAGAACTTTTTACATTGCTAAATCAGCGGTGAAAAGCTTGTAGAATCATATGAAATTTGGTGTACTCACATTTTAGATGATAACGATAAAGATGGTGGGTGCCGATCGGCGAAAAAAATGAGAGAGGTGTATTTTTTCGATGCCATAAGAGGAAATTCTCTCATATGGCATCTTTCCTTCATTATTCTCATATATATATATATATATATATATATATATATATATATATCGTGAAGTTATAATCGAATAGCGAACCGTCGTCGTTAATTTTAGTGATTGGAACCCGACTAGGGTCTACTATTTTGTGATAAAATCGTTTAGAATTTACATGAATTATATCTCGCTTTGACCAATTAATGAAACCGATATTTCAATTGATACCCGCACATAAACTAAGTGTTCGATGCGAAACCCTAAACCAAAACCTATTTTAAAATGCCGGAATTTGTGATCGATAAACCTCTTTACCGTTAATGAAATATTGTGTAGAAATCTATGTTAAAGATATCGAGGTTATGATCATGAAATGTCACCCCCGAGAGTCGATGTTAAATCTGGAATTTACCGTATTCGTAACATTGTAAAATTCGTAGTAAATCGAATACTACCCGTAATGTAACGTTCCAGGGCTCGTATCGAAGCCAACTAGATAATCTATAAACCTCTATAAATTGTTACTAAATATTGCCAAGTTAATATAATGAAAATTGGATAGAAATACGGCTCTGGACTGCAGTCCAGAGCAGTATTTTTTGTCAATGCTTGATTTGAAACATCTATATATCTCTGTAAAGATCTGATAATATGTGAAAACCCATGTCGTTCCGTAGATAATCGAATTAGCTAACTGTTGGTATTGGTTTCATAAAAATTAATTGCCGTTTGTTATTTTAAAAGCATTTTAAACTGTTAGCGTGTTCTGCTATTTTCTGCAGTGACAATTTATACGTATTGACATTAAATAGAATATAACTCCTTGTATACAGCGGCTATTACTGATTCGTCAGTTGAGTTGAAAACTTAATTGATAAATCTATATATTATTGAACTGTAACAATTCCTAATTCTCTATGTAACTAATGGAAAAATGTGTTCGAAGTTGGACTTCCAGTTCTGAAACTGGAATTCTACCTGTTTAAAATCATATCTCCCTAACCAGTATCCCGTTTGAGTTGAGACCAATTTTAATGATTAGATTAATGTGTATATTTTATGTCCTTTATATTTTTTCGCTTGATTCTTCACGTATAAATTATGATGAATCTTTCAACCTGAATGACGCTGGCTGCCTTTTTATTTTGAAGTGTATTTATTGCATTTCTATCATGTTGTGTGACTGCTTTACACCCACTGATTAGTGGCTATTCACACTCATACCCTATTGACTGCTTTGCATTGTCGAGCGATAATTGATTTCGATTGGGTTGTGACAAGTACTATCACGCTCCGCTTCTCAAACTACGTAAATACGGTACGTGATAAAACCAACCATGCTACCTATGACGAGAAAAAAATCCTTTCATAGTCATATTACGGCCGTCAATCAGATATCAAGAACAATAAATAAAAATCTAACTAACACATGTATAACTGCCACTATAAAATAATAACAAGAAAATAACGGAAACGAATAAGAATCTAACACAAATAATATCCTAACTACG
Source organism: Agapanthus africanus (assembly GCA_030015575.1). Taxonomy (NCBI): domain Eukaryota; kingdom Viridiplantae; phylum Streptophyta; class Magnoliopsida; order Asparagales; family Amaryllidaceae; genus Agapanthus; species Agapanthus africanus. Next base: position 287,178,982 of record JASDDO010000029.1, read on the forward strand.
TCTCTTATGGGATCACAACGTTAAACCATAACTAGATAATAAAATAAAACTAAATATCACTAAGCTAATCCGCAAAGCTCCTTACTGCTCGGCTTACTTGTCAAATTATTCTCGATCTTCCTGCGACAAGATTAAAACTGGATCATGAAAAATCCAGACGTCAGTGCGTCACAAATATCATAATAATAATAACCGAGCAATGTACTTTATAGGGTGTTATGTGAAAAATAATGTATAATTATAAACAAATAATCACAGGCGATATAACAGCAAACTATAGGTATGTCACGTGTGTCTTAAAATCTGTGTTTCTAAGTTTACTATCCTACAGGTCTTTGAAACCAATTAATGCAACATCGTAATTCAATAGTATCCCATGCGTGCCCGGGACCACAGTCATGATTCTCGGGGCTGAATCCGAGACGTGCCGTTAGGCAGTAAAACAATGTCATGTACAGATGAATGATGTCAGTATCATCATTCCGAGGCCCGAACCCTGTATCGACTGATCAGTCTCTAAAAGGTAGTGAACTATTAAGTTACAAGTTGGGTTTCATTATTGATTTTCCCTTTTTCTCTAGATTTCATGTTCAAGTCAAGTATCAATAGAATGTCTATCTAATGACAACATAGAAATAATCGTGAATAGGTCTTGTTTAACCGGACAACAAGTCAGGCCAATCAACATAATAAGTCAAAATTGTTGGTATCGGCAGTTATTTAGGTAACATGTATAAGCAATATAGTAATGGCAATGGTAAGAAACGTGTCGCGCACATGTCTGGTATTGTGTATTAAACATGATAATTATTTAATCGCGCAGCCAATCATAATAAAAGTAGTAATATAATCATCATGGTTATCTAGATAGAACAGAATTGACACACACACACATAACCATATTTATTTTACGACTGTTAATTATTATAAATTGAACGGTATCAACTAGAATAGTTCGTGTAGGTAATTTGTATAACTTCACCAATTGCAACTACAAACATGTTAGTATTACTAAATAAATAATGTACAGATTATTTTTATAAAATTGTATATTAACAATAGTTTGCAAAGTCATATATATATATATATATATATATATATATATATATATGTTTTTTGTATATGTAACATAGCATGTTGCAACTTTATAAAACTTGCCTTGATCTGTAAAATTTGACGACTAATACGGATACCCGCACGACGATGTAAAACACGACGTACGAACCAAGCAAGACTTGGCCCGGCAAATGCGACGATGGGATGGTCTACTCGTGCTTTAGACTTCAGAGACTCAGTTCCTTGGCCTGCTGCGATGATGGTTCAATGGCGATACGAAGGTGGTTGTTGCGGTTGAGGGAGATGGCCGGCGATGAAGAAGCTGTGGGTTTTCAGGCAACGTGGCGTCGGGGTCGTGAGGAAGTGTTCGTATGAGATGAAGATGAGGTCTGGATTAGGATCAGAGGCAAGGGGAGCAAGGTGGAGGCGGCGGTGTAAAGGGGTCGGCTCCGGTGAAGAGAGTTGGAGAAGAAGAAGATGTCGATGATGATGATGGGTGGTGCAGGGGATTTGTGAGGAGGTGGTCGGTAATAGGAGTTAGGGATGGTTGCATGGAGAAGATGAAGGGGGAAAGAACGACGATGAGGAGAAAGGAGACGACGACGAAGAGATGGGGAAGGAGACAGCGGCAAGGTGCAGGCGATGGGGTTGCAGTGAAGTCGTGGTTGAGGGAAGGTGGAGATGACGGTGAGGAAGGCGACGTGAGGTCTACGAGATGAGGACGAGGGAAGTTGAGGAAGGAGGTGCGGTGTTGATGGGTTAGGGGCTCGGGAACGGAGGATGATGGGAGAGAGAGAACGCAGAGAGAAAGATGGAAGAGAGAGAGACAGAAAAAGAGAGGGGAAAAGGGAGAGGTTTATATTATATGTATATAATATAGTTTATTAGGTTATAAATCTATTTTATAGTTTTAAGGTATACAGATAATATCAAATTACAACCAATCTCCGTCCAAATTTCATCAAAAATATATTTTGGAAAATAATACATATACGTAGACTTTTAAACCATAACATAAAAATATAATTTAAATAAATTATACCTCCTAATATAAGATTTAAAAAGAACTCTAAATATATATCTAAATCTAGTAAATATTTGATATCCCGATTCAACCAGATTTAAGCGCAATAGATAAGAGTCAAAAAAATATATGTGGAATGCTTAACTATATGGTAACAGTTAACAAAGATATAATTTATCCTTAACTTGTGGCTACAAAATATATGTGCATACAATTTAGATATTAAAAATATCAGTTATACTGGATTCTCATAGATTCAGTTTATTGATAAATATCAGATATAATCTAGTGCCATACTGGGTTTCACACATGCGGGTCGGGTCGGATAACTACCTCTACTGTTCGAAACGATCGCAACCCAAATGAATAAAATAGAAGAAATATAAAGCAGGTGTTAAAATACCAATTAATATTGTATAATCGTACTAGGGTGTTAAATTATTCCCAACTACAAAAGAATTTCTTCCTCGAAATTCACGAAACAAGAAAAGACGAACAATGAAGATACGTATTTAAGAAAAGAGGTGTGGAAACTTTTGTTGAATCTCGTCTTCACGTTCCCAAGTAAATTCTCCATGCGAACGATTCCTCCACGAAAAAAGTACTGAAGGGATTACTTTATTCTTGAGAACCTTTTTCTTGTCGATCCACAATAGCCATCGGTTGCTATTCATAGGTCAAATCTTCTCTCACTGTCAGTTCCAAGTGATCAAGGACGTGCGTCTCATCTTGAACATACTTGCGGAGTTGAGATATATAAAATACGTCATGAACACCTGCCAAGGATGGTGATAAAGCCAATCGATAAGGTATCTCTCCAACACGTCTAATGATATCGAAATGCCCCATGAATCGAGGACTAAACTTGCCTCGACCACCAAATCGGATTACTCCCCTGGTCGGTGATATCTTCAAGAACACAAGATCACCAACAACAAACTCCAAAGGTCTTCTTCCAGTATTGGTCCAACTTTTCTGTCGATCTTTTGCCACCTTCATATGATCACGAATTAAGTTAATTTTCTCCACAATTTGCACAATGAGTTTCGGTCCCAACAATTTTGTTTCTCCAACATCATCCCAACAAACAGGAGAGCGACACTTACGACCGTATAATATTTCGAATGAAGCCATCTGTATAGTCGCCCGAAAACTGTTGTTGTATGAAAACTCCACTAAATGTAAATGATTCTCCCACGAACCCTTGAAGTCCAACATGAAAGCTCTCAACATATCTTTAAGAGTTTGGATCGTCCTCTCAGACCATCCATCTGTCTATGGATGGTAGGCCGTACTAAATTTCAAGCGAGTTCCTAAACATTCTTGTAGACTCCTCCAAAAATGTGATAGGAACCGAGTGTCACAATCAGAAACAATGCTCACTGATACTCCATTCAATCTCACAATCTCTTGCATGTAACGCTCTGCCAAAGCCTCTGTTAACTGACCAACTCGAAATAATATGAAATGAGTTGCCTTTGTCAGTCGATCGACAATCATCCAAACTGCATTATTACTCGTTGGACTCCTTGGTAAGGCTGTCATGAAATCCATGGTTATATGTTTCCACTTCCACTGAGGAATCGGAAGTGGTTACAACAAACCAACCACCCTTTGATGTTAAGCCTTGACTTGCTGACACACCAAGCATCTCGACACATAACGAGCAATCTCTCTTTTCATGCCTTCCCACCAAAAGTGTTGTCGCAAATCTTTATACATCTTCGTGCCATCTGGATGTACTGAATATGCGGAACTATGAGCTTCCTTCATGACTTCTTCACAAACATCTCTTTTAGGTACACACAAATGACTTCCATATCTTAACGAACCATCTTTGTGAACCAATAAATCTGTTCGAAGTCCATTTTCACTTGTCCCCGAAGTTTTTGTAATCTAGGATCATGCAACTTGTTGGGTTTCGCCGGCGCCCTGGCCATCTACCGTAGCCGATGCGGAACAAAAACTGGCGTTTAAAAATTTTGGCGGAAACAAAACCCGCCCAAGATCTAAACCATAAACCTATACTAGCAACTAAAGAAGCTAAACTAAAGGGTTAGAGTAATTATACCAAAAGAACCAAGTCCTTCGATCTTCTATCACCTTCTTAAGCTCCTTGAGGCGTGTTCGAACGAACTTGGCTGCCGGTCTTCCTCCGTCGAAGATGATTGATCGCACGCCAAAAGCGTGTCGGATGTTCAAAGTTCTAAAGTTTACCGCGATCAGGACGGTGTCGCTATGCAGCTAGCCGGTTGAGCACGGGTTGATCCACAGGGAGATGGTTGTATGTCCGTTCGAGTTTTAGACGAGTCAATAAAGAATGAGTATATGTTTGTTCAAGTCTATCCTAAGTGTTTTATATGCAAGTATAAAGTTGTTAAGAAAAAGATACGAAAGTGTAAGCTAAAGAAATCCGCACTCAAAACCTTTGAGCCAAGTCTTGACCAATTGAAGTTAGAGCAATTGGCAACAACGTGGATTAGGGGATTTAAGCACGGTATTCGTGGAATCCGGTTATTTACCCTTGTCCTTCCGTTCTTGTCTCTTGCTTTCGCCTCCGGCCAAGCCGAATGCAACCGGTCGCGGTTAGGAATCACCGTTACCTTGGTAGGGTAGGGTGCCTAACGGAGCGCTTGTGTATCGTTTGGGTAGAGTTCAATGGAAAATAACGGGAAAAAGAAATGAGCAAAGAAACATTAACTTACAATATCGTATTTATTCTTAACAACAATAATTACAACCATTCACAAAACGAACCAAAAAGAGAGAACAAAAAGATAAACAAAGAAAAGAAAAGATTACAAGCAAGTAATTAAAGTGCATGGTAATAAATTGCAAGTAATAAAAGACAAGAATAAAAAATGCAAGAAAGAGATAAGCAAGAAAGTAAAATTAAGAACCATAGAACTCAAGACAAGCCATGGGATCAATAGCCAACCCTTAAATTTGGAAGCTCAATCAAGAGGTTGCAAGATCAAGAGAAGGGTAAAGAACTCATGCGAAATGAAGCACAAAAGAGAGAACAAAATGATACAACCCTTGAGATCAATAACCAACCCTTAAATTTTCAAGCTCAATGAAGAGGTTGAAAGATCAAGAGAAAGCAAGGATCTCAAGGAGAAACTAAACAAAAGAATGATACAAAAACCCTCATCTTCATTTAACATCCACTCAATACTCTCACTACATTTTCATGGAGGAAAGATGAAGAAGAAGAAGAAGAACACTAAAACTAGCAAAAAGAGGCTAAAGAACTTCACCCCCTTGGTTTGGCTCAGAACTGGGGTATTTATAGGAAGGGAACTGGAAACCTAGGGCAACAATCTGCCCCTACAGGAAAAGACCAACATGCCCCTGAAAAACGACAAAGAGAGGAGCCTATACGGCTGCGGAACCGCTGCCTAGACCCCCTATTGGCCGCGGATCCGCGGCCCTATAGAGGAGTTGGGTCATGGGGTTTTGTGGGTTTCCCTGTTTACATTTTTCCTCGTGTTTGAAAACTTTAAACTGCACAAAGTCTTCCAGAATATCTTCAGATTTCTTAGTCCAAGATTGCATTATTTTCTTCAATTTTGACTTCTATCTCCCTCGAGCTCCGCGCACCCATTGATTCTTGTGCTGCCCCCCTCGTGCTCTGTGCTTGTCCGAGACACGAATGACCACTGTCATATGTCTTGTCTCTGGAACTGGTACTCGGCACTGGACGGATACGGATGACCGGAACCCGGCTTTTATCTGCTGTCAACAGATGTTCTGTATTTGGCGTAACTGTGGAGATTTTGTCTTGATTTGCAATATTTGTACTGGAAACCTGTACTCTGTAAATATGTAACAAACACAGATTAAAAGCACCTACCTATAAACACACGAGCATAAGAATGGGCGGTATAAAATGCAATATTCTGTTATGAACAAATACCCCCAAACTTAACTTTTTCTCGTCCCGAGCAAAACCAATTATTCACAAAAATTTAAAATCCTAACCGCACTTTCGCAGGGAACGCGATTGCACTAAGCGCGTGCAACAAGCCGTTAAACCTCTAGGTGTCCCTAGTAGGAGGAGTGTTGTCTCCTGAGGGTTTTCAGCGGATTACACCCACAAAATCTCGTCAAGCTAGTGTCATAAGTTAACGTCGATTCTACTCTTACAGTTTAGTATTTACGTTAGAAATTCTATCATCCTAAGTTAGAAATATCCAATCCTTATTTTTCACACCTCCTATCTATTTAACCTTGGTTCTCCTGAGTTTTCCTTCTAAAGTGCGACCTTAAATCAGGGATTTTTATCAACTTTACAGAAAACACAAGTCTTATTCTTTATTTCTATCTTTTATCCAAACATCGATTGTATACCCCTACGTGTGTGTATATTTGCATCCCTACACTCAAGAATTCAATTCAAGTTATAATACCCTTGCCCTAATACCTAATACTACTTCTTTTCATTAAGGATGGACGGATTTGCTTACACACCTTTCATGCGACTATTAATGCTTCTTGAGGCACTAACGACCGATTACTGAATGTGTGAACTCTAAAGCGTAAATAGCAGTTTCCAGGTCTTGACTTTATTCTATTTTTTTCTTTTTCTTTTTCTTTTTCTTTTTCTTTTTCTTTTTCAAGACCGGATATATTTTTCAATATGCTCTTTTGGTGTTTAGCTTTAAATACCGTTTTTTCTTTCATACTAGGCTTTCAGGCAAGAGTATTTCTAGGTATCCTCTACTTTCCCAAGTTTCAAGGTGCGTGTAAGTGCAGTTTGTAGGGTATATACTTTCTAAATTTGAACTCAAGAAAAGAAACTATTTTTCAGACTTATTCTCCAGTAAAGTTTCAATACTTTCCCTTCATCTTGACTTAACTTAAGAACTGAACTCAAAAAAACTGTAAGGACGTATACTTACCAAAATTAGACAGAATGAGGGTTATTTTAAGGATTTTCAATTCCTAAGTCTAGAATTTAGTTATTTCTAACATATCAACTAAACTTTCAGAATAAAAATCTAAGTTACCCTATTAGTTAACTTGACGACAAAGTTTTTATATTTTTTGGAAAATTTTCAATTTTTTTGTGGGTTTTTAATAAGGTATGCAAATGCAAAATATACAAATGAATGCGAAGGAAGAAAGCTTACCGAGCACACCCCCAAACTTAAACTTGACAGTGCCCTCACTGTCAGGCTACACCAAGAGGGTCAAAATTGTCGGCGCTTAGAAACAAATTATATACAAAACAAAAAGGAAAAAAAATATATACAAAAAAAGGAGTCCCCCCCAAACTTAAGTAAAATAGTGTTTCCACTGTTTAAGCGTTGAAGTTCAGGATTAGGGGGGAAAGAGAATAGTATCAAGCTATACAAGGCCTTACAAAGGCCAAAAGTTAACACCAACCATTCAAAAATTCTATCTCTGTAAGATGCGGGTTGGTGAAAGAAGGTGAAGAGGAAAGAAATGGAGAATACGCGAGACCGTATAGAGATAGAAGCGGGATACGGTCTCGGTATATGAGAAGAAGAATGGCGGAAGGGAGAAAGAAGTGGAATACGAACTTGAGGGTGGAAATGGAGTGAATAGATTAGCACAATTTGTGATGACTGATGTGTAAGAAGCGTTTGTGCTAATCTATTAACCCATCGAGAAATGGGGTCAAATCCCTCAAGATTCGTGAGAAACCATGGGTACGCCGAACTTGGTAAACCAGACATATGAAATGAAAGTGATACGGTTTCATGCAAGGTCGGAACGATGGAAATGATGGAGGTAGGTGATTGAGGAAGGTTATCGGTTAAAGGTTCAGGAGGGTGTACACAGTCAATGAAAGGAATAGGATGAATTGGAAAATCCGACTCATCAATTAAAACTGGTTCATCCTCAAAAATATCCTTAAAAGTTTCCTCAAAATTCAGCTTATCCATGCAATTTTCATCAAAATCAAGACGCATATGGGGTTCGGGAAAAACAGTTAATGACTCGGGATGATGAATTGGAGAGAAAAACTCTGCCAAATCTATAGGTTCATCATCCAAAATATTCCCAGCGTTGATATCCTCAATCAAGTGAAAATCAATATTCTCAGACACCTCAACAAAAGCATGGATATTAATCAATTCAGGTTCTAGAGTGGAGGTGTAGAGGTCAAAAGGATTGTGTGTGGTTTCACTCGAAAGGGACCCTTCACAATCGGGCAAATCAAACACTACAAAGTCACCCAACTCATTATCTATTCTATCTTTAATCAATGAATCGTTTGGAATACTAGATAGACATTCAAAACCGGAGTTGTGGGATGCAAGTTGAAACGGGTAGGCTTGATTCGGAAGGGGGTATAGATCACTCTCTCCACTCAAATTCTCAACCTGTCCTACCGCCTCTTCATACATTGGAAAATTTGGAGCTAGTTGAAAACTAGCTACCGGATCACTAGGTTGTATGAGGGCGGCCATGGACGCATTCAAATCCATCATCTGTTGGTACGACGCTATCCTAAAATCTTCCAAAGACTGTTCCTGACTAGACATGGGTTGTGAAGGGGTTTCAGTAAAAGATTCAAAGTTTGTTTGGATACTGAAAATTCCCAAATGGCGGTTCAGAAGCAATGTCTAGGGAAGGTGCAAAAGTCAGGTAGAACCGGTATGAATTGAATGGCTGGACAGGAACAGGATCAACATTTGGATAAGAAGGTGAATGGAATTGTTGATCCCAAGAATCTGTAGTGGTGAAAGGAGTGAAAGATCGGCTACAGGATTGCTCAATATGTTCAGCGATGGACAAAGGACGACTTGCAAAAGGGGTATCAACATAAGAGGGTGGGGGAGGTTGAAAAAGTTGATACAAAGTGGATTGCGGAGGGCAAGTGTTTGTCCTAGACGCGTCTATCCGATCTTTCAAAGAGATTTTGGGCATGGAGGGATCGTTCGACGTTCGGCCAAAGCAAGAACCGTAAGAAGTAATGTCTGGTTGTGGGTACCAAAGTTCGGCAAGAGTTTTGCGAGGTGGTGTACCCATGATATGAAGAGAGAAAGAAAGAAAGGCAGAGAAAAGGAGGGGAAAAAGAATGTGATTTTTTTTTAGGTAGCTATTAACAAAAGAATGAAATATACACACAAAAAAGAATATGGACAAAAACAATCACGACACAAAAATACCACACACCTAATCGTTCGAGGGTTCACCTAGGTCAACTAGACCTGCTCCAGAACTTGATTGTCGAAGTAAAACTGTGTCGAGAAACGGGCTCAAGATACACTGATCACGAGGCCAGGTAAGTGCAGAGATAAGGGGAGCTTTTCCAACGCTTTCGCGAAGTTCCTTAATTAAATAACCCTTTCTCTTTTGGCGGTTTCGCCGTTAACACTTTCCTAGACACCCCGTAAACAATATACCGTTAAGCGAGGTTCTAAACACAGTTAACTTCTCCTAGTGAGCACGAAGTCCTTAAGGCTTAAAGTCTAGTTTCTTTTAAATTTTGTGCGGGTAAACGTTATGCTCAAGTTCGTGATTTGTGGGCCACGGAAAAGGTAATGAAATCCTTTACCGTATGTTGTGGGGCTCGCTTGCCCTTAAGTCCGTATTAATGTATGCAATGCGCAATTCAATAAAAATTCTATAAAGAATCAAACAATCGTTTTTTAGATTAAGCACGGCACTGCAACAAATACGGGTTAGTCAATTTTTTTTAGCGTTTGCTAGCGAACTTGCAAAGAATAGTATATTGGATGCGTCGGATTTGAGAAGAAGGTGTCAGTAAAGTACGTACCGTTAAGTTTTTGGGTTAGGAAACCCCGTTGAATCAAATCCGGTAAGCTTGAAAAGTTCGCTTGCGCGGGTCAAACTACCCGGATCTTTGGCACTGTACTTTGCAATCACCTTAGCCTTGAACGTACACTTTGCTCCCCACAATCGCAGTTTGCAAATCCGCAAAAATCTGCACACTTGCTCATAAAAATTATCAAAAATAACAAAAAGATTTTATTTATAAATATATACAAAAAGAATATTAACCCGAATAACAAGAAAGAAAATACGCTACCGTCTCCCCGGCAACGGCGCCATTTGATCGCACGCCAAAAGCGTGTCGGATGTTCAAAGTTCTAAAGTTTACCGCGATCAGGACGGTGTCGCTATGCAGCTAGCCGGTTGAGCACGGGTCAATCCACAGGGAGATGGTTGTATGTCCGTTCGAATTTTAGACGAGTCAATAAAGAATGAGTATATGTTTGTTCAAGTCTATCCTAAGTGTTTTATATGCAAGTATAAAGTTGTTAAGAAAAAGATACGAAAGTGTAAGCTAAAGAAATCCGCACTCAAAACCTTTGAGCCGAGTCTTGACCAATTGAAGCTAGAGCAATTGGCAACAACGTGGATTAAGGGATTTAAGCACGGTGTTCGTGGAACCCGGCTTATTTACCCTTGTCCTTCCGTTCTTGTCTCTTGCTTTCGCCTCCGGCCAAACCGAACGCAACCGGTCGTGGTTAGGAATTAACGTTACCTTGGTAGGGTAGGGTGCCTAACGGAGCGCTTGCGTATCGTTTGGGCGGAGTTCAATGGAAAATAACGGGAAATGGAAATGAGCAAAGAAACATTAACTTACAATATCGTATTTATTCTTAACAACAATAATTACAACCATTCACAAAACGAACCAAAAAGAGAGAACAAAAAGATAAACAAAGAAAAGAAAAGATTACAAGCAAGTAATTAAAGTGCATGGTAATAAATTGCAAGTAATAAAAGACAAGAATAAAAAATGCAAGAAAGAGATAAGCAAGAAAGTAACATTAAGAACCATAGAACTCAAGACAAGCCATGGGATCAATAGCCAACTCTTAAACTTGCAAGCTCAATCAAAAGGTTGCAAGATCAAGAGAAGGGTAAAGAACTCATGTGAAATGAAGCACAAAAGAGAGAACAAAATGATACAACCCTTGAGATCAATAACCAACCCTTAAACTTTCAAGCTCAATGAAGAGGTTGAAAGATCAAGAGAAAGCAAGAATCTCAAGGAGAAACTAAACAAAAGAATGATACAAAAACCCTCATCTTCATTTAACATCCACTCAATACTCTCACTACATTTTCATGGAGGAAAGATGAAAAGAAGAAGAACACTAAAACTAGCAAAAAGAGGCTAAAGAACTTCACCCCCTTGGTTTGGCTCAGAACTGGGGTATTTATAGGAAGGGAACTGGAAACCTAGGGCAACAATCTGCCCCTACAGGAAAAAACCAACATGCCCCTGAAAAACGACAAAGAGAGGAGCCTATACGGCCGCGGAACCGCGGCCTAGACCCCCTATTGGCCGCGGATCCGCGGCCCTATAGAGGAGTTGGGTCATGGGGTTTTGTGGGTTTCCCTGTTTACATTTTTCCTCGTGTTTGAAAACTTTAAACTGCTCAAAGTCTTCCAGAATATCTTCAGATTTCTTAGTCCAAGATTGCATTATTTTCTTCACTTTTGACTTCTATCTCCCTCGAGCTCCGCGCACCCATTGATTCTTGTGCTTCCCCCCTCGTGCTCTGTGCTTGTCCGAGACACGAATGACCACTGTCATATGTCTTGTCTCTGGAACTGGTACTCGGCACTGGACGGATACGGATGACCGGAACCCGGCTTTTATCTGCTGTCAACAGATGTTCTGTATTTGGCGTAACTGTGGAGATTTTGTCTTGATTTGCAATATTTGTACTGGAAACCTGTACTTTGTAAATATGTAACAAACACGGATTAAAAGCACCTACCTATAAACACACGAGCATAAGAATGGGCGGTATAAAATACAATATTCTGTTATGAACAATGATCCACCCAACGGATGTAGTCAAGGCTCTAGCTCCACATCAAAGGATGCAAGTGAAGCAACTAGGGTTTCTAGGTTGCTAATCTAGAAAGCCTAGGATGTAGTGAGTGAACTAAGTGTTTATCTATCTTATCTAACCTCCTCTCATGATTCTCAACACATGAGAGGGTTGAGAGGAGGAAGAAGATGAAGGTAGAAGGAGCTCAAGAAACTCAAGAGGAGTGAAGAAAATGGTGAGGAGAAGAAAGCTCTCAAGAATGAACCATCTCTCTTATTTTTTATCAACAATGAGCAAGTGTTTTCAAGTGAGGAAAAATCTCACATGAAGAATGGTTTTGTAAAACAATTCTTTTCAACAAAATATCAAGCCCATACTTGAATAGTATGCACAAATGAATTAATAATTCATTTGTGCACACTATGCAAGCATGGTCCCCACCATACTCCCATCAAGTCTTTGCAACTTCGTAATCCATTTAATATAAATGGTCAAACCATTATGAGGTGTCCACCTTCTAGAATGTTTTCCCGAAAAATACGTATTACATTCTACTGTATATACATACCTGTATTCGTACCGAAACACGAATACTCGAAGAGATAGAATAACACAAAGAATATAATACTAGAATATACATATCGAAATATATATATATATATATATATATATATATGTAAATTATTAAATCAATACCTGATTTAATAATCCGGCTTAAACCCGAGCCGGCTAGTATTATCAACTTTCCGATCGAAAGTCCGGGTACTAAGTACAATCAATCGATCGGAACCCTGCACGTATCCAATACGGCTACTACATCGTTTCTCCAAAACCAGGGAAACCCTCTATGTGGGACTCTAAAGACTCGTCAATATGCGGGCAGTGGATTTAACCATAAGTACGTCAGCGGCACTAGCTGTACGTAACGGGTACCCAAGTATTGAGCGAAAAGAAGGCCGACGAGCAAACTCATCCGAACCCCTACTGAGCCTGTCCGTGACAATCTCCATACAGTCCGTTATGTTCGTCTAAGAGTATCGCATATCGAGTCTAGGGGGAGGATAAAATCATATCCCTAATAACGTGGCATTTCGTGTTGGTATGAAGCTCATCACCCATTGAGAAACTACTGATCCAAATCAGTAATTCTCGTCCACCTTGGCCGAGGATTTCTGGTGATGGCCACCTGTGCACAACGCGACATCAACCCCCAATACCGGGAGAGACGAATCCCTGACGATCCGCTCACTGCTTCCTTGTGGCTCAGGACTGTACCCAACTAAAACCTATTTGCATGAGTCCTTTGAGCCGTGGTAGGGTAGTAATCAAAGCACAGTGGGAACTCACACGAGACAAATGATGATCTTAGGTCGACAGACTAACATGTACTCATGTCACCTTGAAACTCCTATTTGACAATAGGTATAATACCAACTAGCATGTTCCCGGCGAGTCCGTCCAGTGTACTTATAACCCAATGAGCAGCTGTATACTATCTTAGGTGACGTCTAACTGAAACCAATGGCTTATGAGACCGGCCACTGCCCCTCGTCAGGGTCTCGATAAGTATACACTGCTCTACTCCGGAGTATCGATGCCCAGTCGTGATACTCCTATGACTAGGGATATTTAAGGATGTGCTTATAGACCATCCAGCTCCCACTTATATGATCGCCAACATAATGCAGGTAGTCAAGTAAGAATCCTATGGGCTCTATCAACATGTAATAGTGATCTGTAATGCCACTTAATGCATGTATATGATGATAAAGACAAACCAGATAGTATACTATCATCTCGAGTAAGACTGTTTTACCCGTATAGGTCCTCCCTCAATCATCACAATCGCGTGCTTGCGATTCAATAATTGACTTGAGGGCACTATAGCCAACAATCTCCCACTTGCACTTAAGGCTAATTATTGCAGTGTCGCATACTCACAGCCCGTGTGATACTGAACACCCAATTTCTCTACTAATCAGTTTTGCAAAGCCCATTTACAAAACTATTGCGTTCGAGAAATAGCCTCAGTAAGTGGATCCGCTCCAATGTTTCTTTCTTTATCTCTCTATATCTTAACTTCGCTGAGAAAAACTATCTCCCGAAATGAGTGATACTTGTCTTAGAATTTGTATGGATATCTGATGGGACCCAATTCATAAATAAATTCCAAATCCAACAAACTTCTTAGACTGTATCTTCCACTGAATTTAATCAGTAACCTGCGCCATGTCCTCCTTAGTATCCGTTTGGACCACCTGTCCAATATACTGTCCCTCAAAAAAGGGAAAACTATAACTCTAACAGCTACTCTGTCATCCAGGTCACCTTGGAAGCCTCAAATGATAACCACCTCCCGAAAGAGGCTGCCGTTACCATACACCAAGAACATCCACTTATGTTCATAACTGCTTCCTAACATTTCTCCAGGATTGGATTAATATATATACTTATTGCAGCTAGCGCAAAAGCAATATCTGGTGTAGTACTTGACATTTCATGATTGACTCAATTGCCTAAGCAAGTGATATGTTAATCATGCAAATCCATCTCCTTATTAGTCTAGAAGACATCTCTTTAGAGAGGGTGACTCCATCACTTACGGGCACACCACCACGTCAGGAGTCGTCCATTCTAAAACACTTTAGAATAATGTCAAAGTACCAAATTGGGACACTTTCCAAATCTAGATCTAAAACCATAGAACTAGTAACAAGAATCCCTGATATTTTATCCAGATCCTATGTGGAGAAACACCTTGTGACAACCACAGTATAACCAATCGCAGTACATGAATATCACTTCCTATCAAGAGCATGTCATCCAAATACCAGGACATTACTTCCTACTACCTTCTTACCAGATCCATCTATTATTCTGATGAAGTCAAACTCTATGACTGTCACATAAAAAATAGACGATCTATCTCTGCTATGCTTACTTTATTTTATAAATAGACATAAGCTACTTACCCACCATGCTTCTGCTACTCCCACTGACCACAACAACCTCTGGCAGAGTCATATACATGTGGACTTCTAAAGCTAATTTAGAACGATGTTATACTCATCTTCCTGCCAGATCTCATAGTCTAGAACAATAGTAGTGGCAAGTTTGGGTAATCAAAAAGCTCCCTGTCACCGTCTTTGAGGAGACCGAAGTACCTTTCGGGTGGCTGAGGTTACCTACTAAATCTGCGGAGTGGCTAATGGATTGTCGAATCCAATTGAATGTTTAGGTTCTATTAAATTTTCAGTAATCGTTTGTGGTTATAGAATATCATCCAATTCTACCATACTCCCATTAATGTTTTCTGAAAAAGAAATTCATTTTACTAAAATTGTGGCGAGTCAAGAACAATATAACTATTGATCTTCCAGATGGTAGAATGTTAACCCTCGTAAAAGCCCGGGATAACCCACAAACTGCCATTACTGAAATGTGCCTAGAGTTTATCCAAATTCTGTTTTTGAGCATAAGCCGGACAACTCCATATACCTTAACATCGTTAAGATATGAATACATTCTATATCCATATAGAAACAAAGGCACTAATTTAATTGGAACCATATTCAAAAACATGCAGCTGTTTCTAGTGTATCTCAACTAAATGGAAAGAGCCCAAACATCATTACTCATCAAGGAATGCACCCACGCATGAGTAACCTGAAAGAGAAGCAATTTCTCAAAACTATTACTTACAACGGAATACCTAACACAAGTATTTACATCTCCGATCACCTTGAAGAATCCTGATACTTGCAACATATGGTTCTCTACTTTATTCTTATACCTATAACTTCTAAAAATCTAGAGCTTGTATTTCAACGAAATACTTGTCTAAAACTAGAGATGTCATGAGTAAACAGAATATAGTACGAGTACCAACCCCTTTGTCCTAACGGACACCGGACAACATACAATACTCTGTATATGTCCACTGAGTTTAATAACTCAAACCCTGTGCGACGTAGGCTGATTGGTTAAGAAGAATTACACCGCTGTTGAATGCACCTTACCTAACCATCAACTGATATAGGTAAATGTCATAGACATAATTTAAAAAAGATATATCTCACTTTATAAAATAAACGTACAGATATATCAGTTTGAAATTAGTGTATAACGACAGATATTCAAAACCAAATATTTGCCATCAAGCAAAACCCAGGTGATTTCCTCAAATATCACCAATTACAAAGAATTCCGATATGTAGAGGATCTAATCACCCAATTTCCTAATATCTCACTCCCACTCAACATTTGTAATGCCATACAGATGTGAGAATCAAATCTGGTAAATACATACCCTAGAGTTAGAATCTAATTGGAAAAACAGTTTTCAATTAACACCGCACAGTAAAACTGAAACATGAAAATGTTTCAAAGGGGTAGCTGGGTATTCCTAGTAATGCCTCTTCCACTATCCAGATTCATGACAGTAACCGTATACCTCCTTGCCCTCACTGCAATCCCTTTATCTGTCTTTACTTATTACCTTCTGTACACCACACTTAGGCTAATTGGTTTTCTTCCTTCCCTACTTTTCGACACCTGCCTATGGTTTGGAAGAAGACTATCCAATAGGCGTAATAGGTGTACTCTCCTAATACCGGGAGCCCTCGCAACCTGAGAGAAGGTAAATAGAAAAGACAACTGAATAATTCTTATTCTATTTCTCCAGAACCAGAAACCATCCCCGAACTGGAACAAGTTCCTTCGAGTTCGTATGTAACTATACGATGGCATACCCAATAAATATGGATCTTCGTAGTGATACATAGTGTTTTTGAGAAATGCAAAGGGAAAGTAGGAGTGGCAGGGGTATACGCGGTTTCGTCGTGACTGATAGTAGTTGCAATTTCCTTTTCCCTCACTCTAATCCCTTTATATGTCTTTACTTATTACCTTCTGTACACCATACTTAGGCTAATCGGTTTTCTTCCTTCCTTACCCTTCGGCACCAGCCTATGGTTTGGAAGAAGACTATCCAATAAGCGCAATAGGTGTATTCTCCTAATACTAGGAGCTCTCGCAACCTGAGAGAAGGTAAAGAGAAAATACAACTGAATAATCCTATTCAATTTCTCCAAAACTAGAATCCATCCTCGAACTGGAACAAGTTCCTTCGAGTTCGTATGTAACTATACGATGGAATATCTAAGAAATATGGATCTTCGTAGTGATACGGAATGTTCTGGAGAAATGCAAAGGGAATATAGTAGTGGCAATGATATATGCTACTAAATGACAATCCAAAAGCCAAAGTGTTTTAAGAAGGTTCGGTTAACTTGGTTTATGAGTTCTAGTTTAGGGTCGGGCCATGGTCGCTGCCAAAGAGAGAGAGAAAAGAAACACTCAGCATGCACTCTAACCTAGATTAGAATGGTTAATCACTTAATCTAATCAGGATGGCTCCCGCTGTTACCGTGAATTCTCCTTCAAACCCTAAAAGGAGAATTATTCGGGATCATCTAAAATCATGCGAGGAGTAACACTTACTCATCAGTGGGAATCGGGATTCAACTATCATCGCATGATAACTTGATAGAAGCCACTCAAGTCACCACACTTCAGAAGGTATGCGCATGCCCAGCAAGTTTCCTGTATGTTTGAAACTCCCGATGTGGTTTTGCCCCTAACGGTTTATGACCTTGACTAGGTCAACATATCATAAACCGCTAGTCAAGTTCAACCCGTCATTATCCAAGATTAATTTAGACCCACCCGCATAAACTCTTGACTATGTCAAAATGGTTATGCGGCTGTCCTAAATAATCGCAACACCTGCAACAAACAAGCACCGCTCAGCTACCGAACACTACGTCTTGACTAGGTCAAAACACGCAGCACGAATACTAAGTAACACTTGTAAGAAATGACGGAGAGCTAAGGCTGGGTTTTAGGCGAAAAACCCTTAACATAATGAACTTGATATCGTTGAAGGAACCGAGTGGTTTTACAAAAATATAGTGGCGCAAACTTTTGCTAAAGAGGTCACTCCCTGTGAAGGGATCTCGGATCTTTCCTCATCGAATGAGGTGCAGGATATTCCAAACTGAATACCACGATGCAATGCAAAAGAATCGACTATAATGAAATTATTACAATGACGTAAACTTTTTCCCAAGAGGTCACTCCCTATGAAGGGATCTCTGCTCTTGCCTCGTCGAATGAGGTGCTGGATATTCATAACCGAATATTATTGTTCAAAGCAAAAGAAAGTGTCTTGAAATAACAGTTTTTGAAAATTTGGTTCCAACAACATCATATAGGTTTGTTTTTCTTGCATTAATTAGAATTAATGCAGTCCCATCAATTAATCCATATCACACCATAGAAAAGGAACGAAAATAAAATGTACGTATATGCCATCCGCATTCGCCACTGGGCCCCGTCATGCACTGTTAGGTTACTTAACTAACGGCAGAGCGGGTGCTGGACTAGCGCGGATGAAAAACATATACAATATATACTAGTATATATATAAATATATATAACATTCGTCCCAGGCATGATATAAGCAACATTACAGAATCTCAGCAAGCAACACAGAATGGTGGATAATATTGGAGCCTCGGGTTTCCTTTGAGTCGCAAATGAAACTCGACGTTCCCCGGTCGTGTGGATAGCCTGTGAAATGAAAAACTCGGACCCCTATGAGCGCAGCAAGTTACCTGCCAATCCCATATGTGAGGCAACCCCAATCAACAAAGTGAATGGGCCACCCAGCAATTCACGGAATCCGGTAACTTGAGCGCCCCTCCATGGGTCACCTATACCTCTACGAGTGCGGCGAATAGCCCCGCCAATTTTAGAGTGAAGCCCCTTCCGTCTCAACAACATGAGATGCGGGCTTTTTGCCTTCTAAAACCCGGCTATTCGTGCACTCCACCGTGGGGTAATCCTAGTACAGAAAAGAAAAATATATAAACATCGATCTCAACCCGGTCGTGCCCCAATAAAAGAATATACAATCTGGTAGAGACGACAGTCCACATGTCGGACGCTCACCCGGCAATACTGAATATACGAATGAATCTGAATTGTACTATTACCATTGCACTATAGGCTATCCACCACGACAATCCAACCACAATATCGGCACAACACAGAACATCAACGTGAATATTATGTTCGCAAACCCGTTTAGTTGAACATATAGCAACTAGTCGGGTTGTACCGCTCAATAAAATTCACGGTCGTATATATCATCATATGCACTGAAAAACACACATTTAAAATTTCGATCGACTAAACATTTCGACATTGGCCCCAAATGCAAACCAGCACTCAAAAAAATCTGGGCCAAAAACAAAAAATCCCAAAAATCATATTTCCATGAAATAGAGCCCCGGAAAAAAAAATTGGGGCACTGTAGCAAAAAAAGCGCCGTGGTTCCTCGGCAAAACGTGGCATTTGGCTTGGGTTCCGCGGCTGAATTTTGGAGTTACGTGCCTAAATTTTTTTCTTAGCTCTAGTTTTGCCTGCACATATTTTTAAGATACCCAAAAAATTTTTTGGAACAACTTTGAAATTCGACAGCAAGCACTCTAATATGGAAATACGATTCGGAAAAATTTGTCGATTGAGATTTAATTTTGTGCAAACTAGCTAGTATTGGTTTATGGGTGGCTTTGATACCATGTTGGGTTTCGCCGGCGTCCTGGCCATCTACCGTGCCGATGTGGATCAAAAACTGGCATTTAAAAATTTTGGCGCAAATAAAACCCGCCTAAGATCTAAACCATAAACCTATACTAGCAACTAAAGAAGATAAACTAAAGGGTTTGAGTAATTATACCAAAAGAACCAAGTCCTTCTGTCTTCCATCACCTTCTTAAGCTCCTTGAGGCATGCTCGAACGAGCTTGGCCGCCGGTCTTCCTCCATCGAAGACGATCCACCCGAGAGATGTAGTCATGGCTCCAGCTCCACATCAAAGGATGCAAGTGAAGCAAATAGGGTTTCTAGGTTGCTAATTTAGAAAGATTAGGATGTAGTGAGTGAATTAAGTGTTTATCTATCTCATCTTACCCCCCTCATGTTCTCAACACATGAGAGGGTTGAGAGGAGGAAGAAGATGAAGGTGGAGGGAGCTCAAGAAACTCAAGAGGAGTGAACCAAATGGTGTGGAGAAGAGAGCTCTCAAGAATGAACCATCTCTCTTCCTTTTTTTCAACAATGAGCAAGTGTTTTCAAGTGAGGAAAAATCTCACATGATTAATGGTTTTGTAAAACAATTCTTTTCATCAAATATCAAGCCCATACTTGAATAGTGTGCACAAATAAATTAATAATTCATTTGTGCACACTATGCAAGCATGGTCCTCACCATACTCCCATCAAGTCTTTTCCACCTCATAATCCATTTAATATAAATGGTCAAACCAATATGAGGTGTCCATCTTCTAGAATGTCTTCCGGAAAAATACGAATTATATTCTACTGTATATACATACCTGTATTCGTACCGAAACACGAATACTTGAAGAGATAAAATAACACAAAGAACATAATACTAGAATATACATATCGAAATATATATATGTAAATTATTAAATCAATACCTGATTTAATAATCCGCCTCAAACCCGAGCCGGCTAGTATTATCAACTGTCTGATCGAATGTCCGGGTAAAAAGTACAATCAATCGATCGGAACCTTACACGTATCCAATACGGCTACTACATCGTTTTTCCAGAACCAGGGAAACCCTCTGTGTGGGACTCTAAAGACTCATCAATACGCTGGCAGTGGGTTTAACCACAAGCACGTCAACGACACTAGCTGATCCTGTCTATGACAATCTCCATACAGCCTGTTCTGTTCTGTTCTGTTCTCCTTACACGTATCTAAAGACTCATCAAGTACGTAATGGCTACCCAGGCATTGAGCGAAAGGAAGGCCGGCGAGCAAAATCTTCCGAACCCCTACTGAGCCTGTCTATGACAATCTCCATACAGCCTGTTCTGTTCGTCTAAGAGTATCGCATATTGAGTCTAGGGGAATAGATAAAGTCAGACCCCCTAATAACGCGACATTTCATGTCGGTATGAAGCCTATCACCTACTGAGAAACTACTGATCCAAATCAGTAATTCTCGTCCACCTCGGCCGAGGATTTCTGGTGATGGTCACCCATGCACAATATGACATCAACCCCCAATATCGGGACAGACGAATCCCCGACGATTCGCTCATTGCCTCCATGTAGCTCGGGACTGTACCCAACTAAAGCCTGTTTGCACGACTCCTTTGAGCCGTGGTAGGGTAGTAATCAAAGCACAGTGGGAACTTACACGAGGTAAATGACGATCTCAGGTCGACAGACTAACCTGTACTCATGTCACCTGGAAACTGCTTTTTGACAATAAGTATAATACCAACTAGCATGTTCTCGGTGAGTTCGTCCAGTGTACTTATAACCCAATGAGCATATGTATACTATCTTAGGTGACTAACTGACACCAATGGCTTGTGAGACCGGCCACCATCCCTCGTCAGGGTCTCGATAAATATACACTAGTCTACTCCGGAGTATCGATGCCCAGTCTCGATACTCCCACGACTAAGGACATTTAAGGATGTGCTTATAGACCACCCAGCTCCCACTTATATGATCGCTATCATGATGCTGGTGGTCAAGCAAGAATCCTATGGGTTGTATCAACATGTAATAGTGATCTATAATGCCACCTAATGCATGTACATGATGATAAAGACAAACCAGATAGCATACTATCATCTCGAGTAAGAATGTTCTACCCGTATAGGTCTTCCCTCAATCATCACAATCGCGTGCCTGCGATTCAATAATTGTCTTGAGGGCACTATAGCCAACACAACCGTGCTGCTTTAATGCTATCAACTAAGGATGATTGTACTTGCAACTGCATCATCTGTCCTAAAGAATCTGGTAGTACAAGCTCTAACTCGAATCTCTGAAAATTCGCTATAATCTTCTTCTGTGCAGTCAACGTCCGTATTTCTAGCAACCGACTTAAAGCATCTGGTACTATATTAACTTTTTCCAGATGGTACTTTAGATCAAGATCATAGTCATCCATCACCCTTAACCATCTATGCTGCCTCATATTGAGCTATTTCTGTGTAAACACGTACTTTAAGCTCTTGTGATCAGTAAACACCTCTACCCTTTCGCCCAATAAGTAATGTCTCCAAATCTTCAGCGCAAAGATAACTGCTACTAGCTCTAAGTCATGAGTTGCATAGTTCTTCTCATGAGTCTTCAATTGTCTTGACGCATAAGCTACAACCTTTCCATGCTGCATCAAAACACATCCCAAGCCTTTCCCAGATGCGTCGCTGTGAATAACCAATCCTCCGGAACCACTTGGCACTGTTAAAATAGGAGCGGTTGTCAATTTTTTCTTCAGCGCTTCAAAGGCCGATGCACACTTCTCAGTCCATACGAATGGTACCTCCTTACGTGTTAGCTTGGTCAATGGTTCTGCTATTCGAGCGAAGTTCTCCACAAACCTTCTAGAGCATCCAGCGAGCCCAAGAAAACTTCTGATCTCCCCCACATTCTTTGGAATTGGCCAATCATGAACAACTATGATATTTTCGGGGTCAACTGCAATTCCATCTTCAGATACAAAGTGACCCAAGAATTTCACTTTTTCGAGCCAAAACTCGCACTTGCTTATCTTAGCATATAATTTTTCTTGTCTCAACATCTGTAATGCGATTCTCAAGTGTTCTTCATGCTCTTCTTTGCTCCTCGAATAGACCAAAATATCACAATGAATACTACTACGAACTTATCTAGAAATGGTAAAATGATCTGGTTCATCAAGTCCATAAATATCGCCGGTGCGTTAGTAACTTTAAATGGCATAACTAAATACTCGTAGTGCCCATATCGAGTTCTGAACGCCGTCTTGCAAATGTTTTCTTCTTTCACCCGAACTTGAGGATACCCTGATCTTCGAGAATACTCTCGCGCCATTGAGTTGATCAAATAATTCGCCTATGCGAGGGATTGAGTACTTATTCTTAATAGTCACCCGATTTAACAATCGATAGTCTATGCACATCCTCCGCGTGCCATCTTTCTTCTTAACTAGAAGAACTGGACCTCCCCACAGTGAACCACTGCTGCGGATCCATTCCTTCTCTAGTAATTCGGAAACTTGTTTTTTAGATCTTCCAGTTCCACCGGTGCCATCGGATAATAAGCCTTTGAAATTGGCACTGCTCTTGGAATAAGATCAATTGCGAACTCTACAACTCATTTTGGCGGTAAACCCGAGATGTCCTCGAACACATCCATGAAATCTCGAACTACTACTGGTGCTTCTTTCTTGATTACCTCCATTGACGAAAAAGCGGCACTTGTCGGCTTAGCTCTAAATTCGATTGACCCAACAGATTTTCTACCTCCTAAGAATATGAACTTCGGATGTCCGGAAATCTGGAAAATCACTTCTTCGCCCTACAATCAATGTTAGAATGGAAAATGCCACGAAAATCAATTCCCAGGACAACATCATAACTGTCAGTATCAATCACCAAGAAATTCGCGAATAACTCCCATCCGCAAATAACAATCGAACAACCCTTGCACTCACTACTAGATATAATTCTCCAATTTCCAGTGTATATCCCAACAACTAGATAGGGTCGTGTGTAGGATAGAGTGTGCACTAACAAACT
The DNA here is from genome assembly GCA_030015575.1 of Agapanthus africanus. Taxonomy (NCBI): domain Eukaryota; kingdom Viridiplantae; phylum Streptophyta; class Magnoliopsida; order Asparagales; family Amaryllidaceae; genus Agapanthus; species Agapanthus africanus. The sequence continues at coordinate 287,202,536 of JASDDO010000029.1, forward strand.
TAGACGACATAAAGCAATGTGATACACCAGAATCGAATAATGCTATTGCAGGAAAATTATAAACAAGTAGGATACCTGAACGCCGTCAAGGTGAAGGCTCATCCCTGATTAAGCCTCTAAATGATCTGCTTATGCCTATAGGTCTGCTTCTGCGGTGGTTTTTGAACATCGTATCTCAATTGTAGTTTCGAAGGGAATGTACCAATGGTATGGTCAGCTGATCCACAAACTAGACAAAGTTCAAGCCTCCGTCAACAATCTTTCTGCGTGTGGCCAGGTAGATAGCAGAAGTCACAAATCACACTCTTTTTCTGATCTGATACAAAAGGCCTTTCTATAGGTACTATCCCCCATTTGTTTACTGGAATTCCTCTACGTCCAGAAACTCTGGTTGGCGCATACGGAGTCTTCTGCACTACAACCTCTTGCTGTTGAGTAACCTTTACTTTTACTGATAAACATGGTTATTCCCTAACCGTCTTGAGAACTTAGGAGAAAGTGGTCAATCCTAACGATATAATGTGCTTCTGAATCTCCACATCCAAGTTACGCATAAATCGCCTTTCCCTATCTGCCTCGTTGGCAACCAAGGGCCTCGCAAATCAACTGAGCTGGGTCCACTCAGCCGCATGTGTATCAATGGATCCTCCATTCTGCTTCAAGCTAATGAACTTCCCTTCTATTTCCTCCCTGGAAGATTGCGGAAAGAACTTCTTCAAGAAACTTCACGAAAAAGTCGCTCAGCTGATCGGAATGGTCAGACGGGTTTCCTCAACAAGCCACCACTCGCGAGCGTAATCTACCAACTGGATGCGTACTATATCCACCCTTTTCTCATCTCGAATCTATGCGGCAATAAGAAGATTCTCTGTATCCACTAGCCACTGCTCTGCTGGTAATGGCTCCTCTAATCCTGTAAATGTGGTCGGACCGAGCTTCCTGAAGTCTGCCACGGTGCCCTCACGCTGTTAGATATATGTATGCCCTAGAGGCCATTACTATACATATGATGTATATTGTAGTGGATGCTTGGACATATATAGGGAGGACTTTCTTGCTCGACATGATAGTATGCTATCTGGTTACTCTTTACCTTAACGTGTATACTGATTGTCTCTCTGTTACATGTTGGTAAAGCCCTTAGGATGAGTACTTGAATACCTGGACTATGATGTGGATCATATTAGTGGGGACATGGTAGTCCATAAGTACATCCTTCAAGGTCCTTAGTCGTGGGTGTATCGAGACGGGGCATCGATATACCAGAGTAGACTAGCGTATACCTTCTCGACCCATACAGATGGGCAATGGATGATCCCATATCCATTGGTGTTTGACATCAGAGATGATATACGGGTGCTCAGTGAAGACTGGGTACACTGGACGGACTCTCCGAGAACTCCCAGATGGTATTATACCTCACGTCAGATGGCAGTTCTCTGGTGACACTGGTATAGGTTAGTCTGTAGACCAGAGATCGTCATAGAGTCTTGTGTGATTCCCACTGTGCTTTGATTTCCACCTTACCACGTCCAAGAGGGTGTGCAAAACGGTGGTTTTTGGGTACAGTCCCGAGTCATATAGAGGCAATGAGCGATAGGAGGGGTTTCGTCTCTCTCGGTATTGGGGGTTGATGTTGCGCTATGCTCGATTGGCCATAACAGGAAAGTCCCTGGCCAGGGCAGGTTTAGAGATATACTGGTAAGTGTTACCAGTAGTTTCTCGACCCGTTATGAGCCTCATATCGGCATGACTTATCGGTTATTGGGGTCTGACGTTTACCACCCCTAGACTTGATATGCGACATATCAGACGAGGAGACCGGACTGTACGGTAGTGCCACTGTCAGGCTTTTACAGGAGTTGGAGCGGGCTTGCTTGCTGATCTTCTGATCGCTCAATACCCGGGTAGCCGTTACGTCCAGCTAGTACCGCTGACGGCTTGTGGGTGCTTGATATGATCATCACCTACTGCCGGTGTATTGACGAGTCTTTAGAGTCCTACATAGAGGTTGTACCGGCTCAGGCAAAACGAGATAGGAGCGCATATGTGATATGTGCGGGACCGGGAATAATGCGTGCATGTGATACCGTATTCTATTCTCGCAATGTTTGTATCGAATGGTTGTATGCGATATAACCTAGTTATCGAATCAAGGATTGATTCGATAAGTCGATACATTGATATTAGTCGGTTATATGCGATATGACCGGATCGTTAAATCAAGTGTTGATTTAATGATTTAATGTATAATTATATATTTGATATATTATTTTACATTAACTAGTATTGGTTCACTTTAGGGTTTTTCTCACATGAGCACAACTTTAATGTATATATGATATATATTAAAATTGTGTTTTCATTTTGTATCATGTTTGATGATACACTAGACATGGGTGTGCAAGACATACACCATTCTATTCTAAATGATGGTTTATATTTATTTAAAGTAATTACAAATTAGTGGAATTTCTTTCATAAGCATGAAGCTTGTAGAAACTTGTGGTTGCTTTGAAAAAGTCCACTAGTTTTGTTTTACTTTAGATTTTGTTGACCTAACCATTTAGACTTAGCCATGGTTATGTCTCACCATGAGTTAGTATATGATACTCACTCACCATGGTTAGCTTTCTAACTTGATCATTATCCTCTTCTCTTTCCTTTTGGAGATCATCTTCTTCTTGATTCATAAAGGAAAAGCTTGCTAGGGTTTGATCTTAAGTGAGAAATATTGTGAGAAATGAAAATCCAAAGAGTACCCATTTCCTATCTCACCATCCTCTACTAGACTAGCACTTTAGTTTTGGGTGTTTACTTCACTAATTCTATGGTTAGTGAGGTAGAAGCTTGAGTCCGTATTCCCTCGACGTAGATCATCTTTGGCATCGAAGACTTCAAGCGATCCCGTTGCAATTTATCATGGAGCCGTCCGAGAGTCCGGAAATTGGATGATCGCAGCGAAGGGACTACATCAAGGAGCTTAAGAAGTGAAGGACCGATCTACAAAGGTTGTATTTCGTATTCAATTAGGGTTAAAGTGTTTAGCTTGTATTGTTTTCGCCTAATCTCTAGTTAACGATCTTGTTTGGGGTTATTCGGCACGGATAAAAATTTATTCCGGCATGGTTGATGCCTTGTAGAGCCTCGTTAGTGTGCCTAGTCACCCTACAGTGGTATCAGAGCCTAGCTAGAGCTTTAGGCGATGTGTTAACGATGTTAAAACTCCGATCGAACCCCGACACGCAAAATTAACCCCCTCTCTGGAAAATTTTTGAAATCTGGGATTTTTCTGATTTAAAAATACCTAAAAAATTAAGCAGGGTAAGAATTACCATGAAAAACGAGCCCCTAAGTCCTCTACATGACCGCGGAACTGCGGCAGTAACCCACTTTTTGCGGCGGTTCCGCGGCAAGAATAGGGAATCAAGGACGGTTCTTTGTGCAGTAATGTTTAATTCTGTTCGTTGTATTTTCTGGGTATTTTTATCCTGACTCAAGTGTTGAGTATTCTGGGGTTTATTTTGTACTCGTTGATTCGATCGGAATACTTAATTTCGTTGTGTTTTCCGGATATTTAGAAACTGTTAAAAAGTTCGATCCAATATCAATAACTCACTTTTTCCCGACTCGGAAAATTTCCAAGTGTTGGATTTTTCCGTTTGTTTAAGAACGTCTAGATCGTGCAAGTTATGCGATGGACCCTTTAGAAGACAACAAAGCTTAACTCGATTATGTGACCGTCTTGAACTGCCCTTTGAACCTTAGGGTTTGGGGCAGTACGGCGTGCCACATGTGAGGCGTTGGCTTGACCCTTCTACGGCTGGACCGTTGGTACTGTGGCATGTGATGGATGTTTTTAAACTCCCCTCAAGTGTTGAGAACTATTTGGGAAAACTTGGGTGTTTGATCATTCGATCGGAATGTTTAACATTATCTATTTATCTGGAATGTGATACAATATTTGGAATCCACAAGTAGTTATGAGATAACTAATTTGGATGTTATAAACATAGCAGTTTAGTGTCAAATGATCGGTTGCCACGGAATTTTGATGCGATCAAAAGTCCGTCGCAATCACGTAGCGTATGCGGATACTCGCCGGGTAAACTTAATAGACAGCCATGCCCCACAGCCCCGACCAAGTGACTGTAGGAGAACCCCGTCGCCAAAAGCACCTTAGTGCACTTTGTCGACGGTATCAGGGGTGCGGCCATCTACTGAAGTTTGCGACGAGCATTTGATCAGGATGTCGGGAATCTTGTTGAATTGCCCGACTTGATATTAAAAAGAGTTTTCGATAATGAGACTAAAATGCGGGGTTTATAATTGTTAGTCATGCGATGTCTAAGGAATTCATTTGGTTAGGCATGCGATGTCTAAAGAGTTTGCGGATTCCAACTGTTGTAGTTTTACACTTTCTTTTCTGTGACCGTAAGTGTAATATGTGATATCGCCGGTTTCGTTGCTATATGTCAACGACAATTGGGATGGGCATATTTACTTACGTTGATGACATGTGATGTTATGTGTTGCTGGATATGTTATATTGGATCGTCGTGTTTTAATAGCCGGGTTTTTTTTATGTGAGATGAGTGTATTTCTTTTTCATTCATGTAAAAACTTGTATGTAATATTCTTTTATTGGGGCACTTCCAGGTTGCGGAAGATGTCACCTTTTGTATATTATTTACTTTTTCGCACTAGGATAGACCCAAGGAGGAGAGCACAAGTAACCGGGTTCTAGAGTCCAGAGGGAGACCAACTCGAGGAGTCGAGTCCGGGTCTCCTAATTCTAGAATTGGAAGGGTTGCTTGCCGCTCTCGTAGGGGTCTAGGGGTGTGGGTTTGGCTATTCATCGCGACCGTGGAATCCGTGTTTTATAGAGGCTCAAAATAAAACACGGACGTCCTAGTATATCCAATATTTCATATGTTTCTTCTGCTGCGATATCTGTGATATGATCATGTGATGTGCTGTGATAGATACAGTATATAGTATATATGATATATTAAATAGACGTTACTTATGTTTTACACCCACGCTAGCCCTGCCCCGCTCTGCCGTTAGTTACCTAACCTAACGGTGCACGAGGGGACATCGAGGCGAATGCGGATGGCATAACTGTACGTCGTATTTATCTGTGATGTTTAGGTGCTTAAATGATGGGACTTCATTAATGTGATTAATGAAAGAAAAGAAACCTAAGATGTTGTGGAATCGAATTTTCAAAAACAGGTAGCTACAGCTCTTGCTTTGCATCGCGGTGTTCCTTGTAGAACATCCTGCACCTTATTCGATAAGGAAAGGGCCGAGATCCGTTCACCGGGAGTGACCCCTTTAGCAATAACTGACAGATGCTACAACCCTCGGTTTGTCTTTTGAGTACTTCTATAGTTCTTGCTTTGCATAGTGATATTTGTGAAATATCCTGCACCTTATTCGATGAGGAAAGGGCCGACGATCCCTTCACCGGGAGTGACCCCTTTAGCAAAACTAGAAAAGCCTAAAAAACACTCCATTTCAAAAATCATTTGATTCTACAACGATATCAAGTTCATTACGCAATAGGTTTTCATAAACACCTATCGTAGCCCTCCGTCATTTCAGATAAGTCCTGCTTAGTATTCGTGCTGCGTTTGTTGACCTTGTCAAGGCGCAGTGTGCGGTAGCTGACCAGTATTTATCTGCTTATGCATATGATGCAGATTGGATTAGGGTAGTCGTACGGCCTTGTTGACCTTATCAAGGGTCGTGCGGGTGGGTTTAATTCAATCAAGAAATGACGGGTTGAACTTGACCTACGGTCTATGGTTTGTTGACCTTATCAAGGTCATAGATCGTTTGGGGCAAAATATTATCGGGAATTTCAAGTGTTGAAATTTGCAATGAGATTGCATACCTTCTATGAGATAGTTGGATCCCGATACCCACTGCGAGTAAGAGTTACTCCTGGGAGAGTTTTATACATTACAATTAGCCGATCAAGTAGGTGTCTAGAAAGGTGTCAATAGGGTTACGCCTCTGGGAAAACGAGGTTTACATTAATTAGGTTCGTGCGAAAGCACGGGGGACCTCCCTCAAAGTACCGACACAGGCCTGGCTGAAAGATTGGCAAACTTGTAGCGTGTAATTAATCCCGGCTAGTCTTTCCTTTTAGGGTTTGAAGGAAGATTTGATAAAAAACAGTGGGAGCCATCCTGATTAGATTAAATAATAACCATTCTGATCTTGCAAGGGCATACGCTGAGTGTTTTCTTCTCTCTCTCTTCAGGTAGCGACCATTTCACGCCTTAATCAAGATGATAAAACGGATATATTGACCGAACCCGCTTGTTATACTGCGCTGGGGAACGTTGGTCCCGCTCCAACTTATAAATGTTATAAGACAGAGCAGGAATTTAGGGATTACCAGAATTCCCGTACCGCCCAAACGAAAAAAGTGCATGCTGATGCAACTTCTTCGGGTGTGTTCAATACAAAGAACTGTTTCTCAATGTCCTTTACGTCCTGGGTATATGATACCGGATCAGGATCCCGCATATGTAATCTGTTACATGGGCTACAGATAGGTAGAGTACTGAGAACGGGTGATAAGTTTCATAAGATAGAAAACGGTGCAGGTGTTGCAGCCAAGTCTGTTGGTCACTATCACCCTGTATTACCAGAATACATTGATTCTGAACAAATGTTATTAGATACCGAACCTGATATACAAAATCATATCAGTCTCTTTATCAGTAAAGAAAGGATATAATTTTGTGTTGTTGGATAATATTTCAAACATTTTCTATATCAAGAGTTGATCGGTTCAGGCACGTTATCTAAAAGCATTGACGTTCTAAATCAAACTACAGTTCTTAGTATACGGAACACACACAAGAGGAAGAGTTCAGAAATGAACGAATCCTTCTTAAGGAATTATAGACTAGGTCATATCAATGCAACCCGACTGGCTGAAGTTACATTTAGATGCATATTTAAATTAGTTTGAATTTACATCTTGTGAAACTTGCCGGTCATGTCACAAAGATAAGATGACCACAGCTCTATTTATAGGAAACAGAGAAAGAGTTAGTGAACTTTTGGGATTGATACATGCTGATGTATGAAGGTCCCCTGTCTACATATGCCAAGACCGGTTCTTTTTACTTCATTAAATTCTTTGATGATCTCTCAAGATTCAGACATATGTTCCTGTTGAAACACAAGTCCGAACCTTTTGAGATATTCACAGAATATAAGTTAGAAGTAGAGAACCAAAATACGGGTATAAGTATTATGTCCTTTGATGTGATCAGGGAGGAGAATACTTGAGCACAGAATTCCTGGACTATTCTAAAGGAGAATGAGATTCTCTCTCAGCATTACTCCTCCGAATACACCACAACACGTCGGTGTATCGGGGCGGAGCAATCACATCCTATATGTTAAGGTGTGCTCTATGATAAGTACTACTGAGTTACCTATTTCCTTTTGGGAGTTATGCACTTGTGAAGTTGCATACCTATTGAATAGGGTTCCAACTAAATCAGGTGCCTACCACTCCATATGAGATATGGTAAGGGAAGAGCATATCTCTTAAGTTAGTTAAGATTTGGGGTTGTCCGGCCTATGTCTAAAAGCAAAATCCGGACAAGCTCGAGGCAAAGTCAGATCTGTAGAAGTTTGTTGGATATCCCAAGCATTCGCAAGGGAATATCTTCTTCCAAACCGAGGAACAAAAGATGTTTTGTTTCTCAGCATGCCACCTTTGTGAAAGGGAATTTCTTGTGAAGAAATGAGTGGTCATGAGGTAGAACTGGAAGAAGTTCCAGCTATACAAACTGCAGCTAATGATTTGGTAGAACCAAAGGATTCAATAGTTTCCAATGAACTTCAGCCTCTCCGCCAATCTAGTAGGGTTTTTCACCCACCTGAGAGATACTTCTGTTTCTCTATAACAGTGGGAGCGAGGATTGCATCATGAGATGATGACCCAACTAGTTCGAGCTGGCCATCAGGAGTGGGACTCTGTAAGAATGGCTGGATGCTTAGCGATCTGAGATGGAATCCTTATACGCTAACAAAGTATGGACTTTGGTTGCTTTATCTGAAGGGTTAAATCCCCATTAGGAGCAAGTATATCTTGAGAAGATTACTTAGTGTACATGGAAAGGTTGAGACTTTCAAAGACTTGTTAAAGGTTTGCATCATAGACCAGTTGTGGCTAATGTAAGTCCACGTTGCGACCCCCGGTTCTTACGGGGAGGCGGAAACGGTATAAAAATCAAATTTTTAGCGCATGGGGCAACATGGACTAACAAAGTCGGGATCTTTTCCTAAACTAAAACTAGCAAACAAGCTAAAGAGAGTTAGCTACTCGGAAAGATGGTTATACCTAAACTTGAACTCCTTCTTCTTCAAACTTTTGTAGAGGTTGATGGTGCTTTCCTCGTTGCCTTCTTCCGTCAAAGATGGATCCACCTGAGAGTTCAACCTTCGGGCTCTTTCTCGAACTTTGAGAGAACTAGAATCTTCGGCTTGCCAAACCTTTGATCCTAGAGTGAGTAGAGAGTGTCTAAGGGGTGTTTTCTTTTCAAGGAGAGGGATTCTCAACACATGAGAAGGATTCTCCTTGAGCTTGAGGAAGAAGAAGATGAAGTGAGGAGAGAGAATGAATATGATAGAATGAGCTCTCTTTTTCCTTTTGCAACTATAACAAAAGAAAAAGAATTATCTAATTAATAATAATAATTCAAATGAAATAGTTGATGGTTGTATTTGGAATGACCATTATCATCACTTCATTAAATGAATGTAAGCTAGAATCAAGGAGTATCCTTGCAAAGCAATGATGATGGTCAAACATTCAACCATGGTCAACAAGTCAACCATGGTCAACAAGTCAACAAAATCAACCATGACACAATTTCATTTAATTACTATTATTAATTGATATTTCATAAATCCATTAGGGTTTGGAAAAAGACGACTGTCAACTGTGCATACGCACCCGTTCCGAAACCCTAATGAAAAACATCTTCCTCCGCCTCAAACAACTGTGCATACACACCTGCATTCTCGTTCCGAGGAACAAGAATACTGAGAGATAAAAGCAACCCCAAAACATATACCAGTATCTGACTCAAACCAGAGCCAGCCAGTAATATCCGTCCGGACTCCAAACGTGCACAAGTGCGCGGATGAGAACGAACCCTGTCGCAAAACCATGCGACCTCTACCCTGTTTTGCCCAGAGGCGAATACCCTCTGTGTGGGACTCTAAAGACTCGACACTACGCTGGCAGTGGGTTTAACCACAGACCGCAAGCGGCACTAGCTGTGCGTAACGGTCCCCAGGTAGATGCCGACAAGAAGGCTGACGAGGTGAACCCCATCTGAACTCCTACTGAGTCTGAATGTGACATTCTCCGTACAGTCCGGTCTGTTCGTCTGATACATCGCATGTCGGGCCTAGGGGGCGGTAAACGTCAGTCCCCAATAGCGGTACAAGTCGTGTCGGAGTGAAGCCCAAAACACCCTGAGATAACACTGGAAGCCTACCAGTATACTCGCTTGCCCTGGCCAGGGACTACTCGTGTAATGGCTCTCCTAGACACAGCGCGATGTCAACCCCCAATACCGGGAGAGACGAATCCTTTCTAACCGGCACTGCCTCCAAGTGCTTCGGGACTGCACCCAACTACCACCTGTTTGCACGACTCCTTTGAGCCGTGGTAGGGTAGTAGTCAAAATACAGTGGGAACACACTCGAGGCGAAGTGCCAGTGTCAAGTCAGCGGACTAAGCTGTACTCATGTCACCTGGGAACTGATAACTGACGATAGGTATAATACCAACCTGTCAGTTCCCGACGAGTCCTGTCCAGTGTACTCGTAACCCAACGAGCACCCGTATACTATCTCCAGTACGACGTACTGATGGCTGTGGGACAGACCATCTCCCACACTGGGATGAGAAGCGCATACGCTAGTCTACTCCGGAGTATCGATGCCCTGTCTCGATAGTCCTGCGACTAGGGACCTGTATAAGGATGTGCTTATAGATTACCCAGCCCCCACTAGTGTGACTGCCATCACAACGCTGGTAATCAAGCAAAGATCCTAAGGGCTCCACTAATGTGTATAGGTGATATCGCAAAATAAACACATGTACACATTGAAGTAGAAACAAACCAAGTAGCATACTACTATATTGAGCAAGATTGTTTATACAAGGTGAATATCCCAAGCTTCCATTAAGTAATATACAAACTAGTATGATACAGTAATGGCCTCTAGGGCATATACACTAACAATCTCCCACTTGCACTAAGGCCATGAACTGGCGTATCGAAGACCTATCATCTCGATCAGCCGCTCGAACTGAGTCTGGGGTAGGGCCTTGGTGAATGGATCTGCAGTGTTTTCTTCTGAAGCAACCCTCCGAACCTCGATCTCCTTGCGATCCACGATCTCCCTGATCAGGTGATACCGCCTCAAGATGTGCCTGGATCTCTGATGGGACCTGGGTTCCTTCGCTAAAGCTATAGCCCCGTTGTTGTCGCAATACAGAGGTATTGGGTCAACAATGGACGGAACCACCTGAAGTTCTTTCAAGAACTTCCTCATCCAGACAGCTTCTTTTGCGGCATCAGATGCAGCGATGTATTCCGCTTCCATTGTCGAGTCTGCAACGGTTTCCTGTTTGGAACTCTTCCAACACACCGCCCCTCCATTGAGGGTAAAGACAAAACCCGACATGGACTTGGAATCATCCTTGTCACTCTGGAAGCTGGAGTCAGCAAAGGCCTCGATCTGGAGGTCTTTTCCGCCATACACCAAGAACATCTCCTTAGTCCTTCTCAGGTACTTGAGAATGTTCTTTACCGCTATCCAGTGTTTCTCCCCAGGGTTTGACTGATACCTGCTTACCACACTCAGTGCATAAGCTACATCCGGTCTGGTACACAACATCTCATACATTATATAGCCTACCGCAGAAGCGTAGGGTATAATAGACATGCGATCCCTCTCCAAATCAGTCTTGGGGGACATCTCTTTAGAGAGGGTGATTCCGTGACAAGCCGGTAGATTACCGCGCTTGGAATCTTCCATACTGAATCTTTTCAGTACGGTGTCGATGTACCTGGACCGTGAAAGTCCTAATATCCTCTTGGATCTATCACGATGGATCCGGATCCCCAGGATGTAAGAGGCATCACCCAGGTCTTTCATGGAGAACATGTGTGACAAGAATCCCTTGACAGATTGTAGCATAGGAATGTCATTTCCTATTAAGAGAATGTCATCCACGTACAAAACGAGGAATACTACAGTTCTCGCTACAAATCTACTATAGATGCATGGTTCATCTGGATTTTTGATAAAGCCAAATTCCTTGACCGTCTCATCAAAACAGATGTTCCAACTCCGCGATGCCTGCTTTAGTCCATAGATGGACTTAAGCAACTTGCACACCTTTCCGCTGCTCCCACTCTGAATGAAACCCTCTGGCTGATCCATATAGACACACTCTTCTAAATTTCCATTTAGAAAAGCGGTTTTTACGTCCATCTGCCAAATCTCATAATCGTGGAAGGCAGCAATGGCAAGAAGGATCCGAATGGATTTCAGCATAGCCACTGGAGAAAAGGTCTCGTCATAGTCCAAGCCAGGTCTTTAACAGAAACCCTTTGCTACAAGTCTAGCTTTATAGGTCTCAACCTGTCCATCTACACCAATCTTCCTTTTGAAGATCCACTTGCATCCTACGGGTTTTACCCCGTCTGGAGCAATGTCCAACGTCCATACTTTGTTGGTGTACATGGACTCCATTTCGGTCCGCATTGCATCCAGCCATTTTACCGAGTCAACGCTCTGAACGGCCTGCTGGAAGCTAGTAGGCTCATCATAATCTATGATGCAATCCTCTCTATCCCCGTCTATGAGAAAACCGTAGTACCTCTCGGGCAGATGAGACTGCCTACTACTCCTGCGGAGCGGCGTAGGAATGTCTTGTTCTTTCGAACCTTCTGGTTCCACTAAGCTTTCAGTAATAGTCTGAGGTTCTGGAATTTCTTCCAGTTCTATTGCGCTCCCACTTACTTCTTTTTCTAAGAACTGATGTTCCAGAAAATGGGCATTACGAGAAACAAGGACTTTTTGTTCCTCTGCGTAATAGAAAAGATACCCCCTGGAGTTCTTTGGGTATCCCACAAACTTGCACAGTACTGAGCGTGCCTCGAGCTTGTCCGTATGCTGCTTTTTGACATAAGCTGGACATCCCCAAATCTTCAGGTACTGAAGATAGGGTTTCTTCCCACTCCATAACTCATATGGTGTGGTAGGCACAGTCTTAGTAGGAACTCGGTTCAAAAGGTATGCAGCTGTTTCTAGCGCATACCCCCAGAATGATCGCGGTAACTCAGCGTTACTCATCATGGACCGTACCATATCCAATAGGGTCCGGTTCCGTCTCTCCGATACACCGTTATGTTGCGGAGTGTATGGAGGAGTAAGCTGAGAGAGAATCCCATTCTCTTTTAAGTAATTCAGGAACTCGGCACTTAAGTATTCTCCACCTCGATCCGATCTTAGAATCTTAATACTTTTGCCGGTTTGTTTTTCAACTTCATTCTTATATTCCTGGAACTTTTCAAAAGCTTCGGACTTATGTTTCATTAAGAAGACATAACCGTACCTTGAAAAGTCATCCGTAAAAGTAATGAAGTAAGAATAACCGCTTCGCGCATGTGTAGACATTGGACCGCACACGTCGCTGTGTACGAGTCCCAAGAGCTCGCTTGCTCTTACTCCGTGTCCAGTGAACGGAGTCTTTGTCATCTTTCCTTTGAGACAGGATTGACAAGTGGCATACGATTGATATTCGAACGGATCCAAATACCCTTCTGTATGTAACTTAGTCAACCTTCTCTCATTGATGTGACCCAGTCTACAATGCCATAAGAAAGTCTGATTGATTTCCGGAGACTTTCTTTTGTGTGTATTCTGGACATTGAAAATCTGTGGTTGGTTCAATACGTATATACCATTGCTCAATGTACCTGACCCAATCAGAACTTGATTAAGGTGAATGTTTACAACATTACTTACAAACGCAAATTCATAACCTTCTTTAGAAACCAAAGATACAGAAATGATATTACAAGTTGCGTTGGGTACAAAAAAGCAATTACGCAAAACCAAAACATGCCCATCTGACATTCCCCCACGGCTTTAGCATCCATGCTAGCTCCGTTCGCAACTCTGAGGGTCATGTCACCTGCCTTCAAAACCCTACGGTTTCTCAACGCCTGCAAAGAATTACAGATATGAGATCCTGATCCGGTATCCAATACCCAGGAAGTAGAGTTTATAGAAAGACAGTTTTCAATAACATACACACCTGAAGCTGAAGCCACAACCTGCTTCAGTTCCTGTGTCCTGGCTTTCCAAGCCCTGCAATCTTTCTTCCAGTGTCCACTCTTGTGACAATAGAAGCATTCCTCTTTACCCACAAGCTTCCCCGCTATCTTTGTTGCCTTTTCCTTTCCCTTCGTTCCCACTTTACTAACACCGCCCCTTGGTTTGGCGGGGGCTTTCTTCCTCTTTCCCTTGGCTTTCGCCTTGGACCTAGAAAAAGAAGATCCTCCTACAAACAAAGCGGGTGTTTCCCTACCTTTCTGTAGGGTGCCCTCTGCGCTCCTCAGCATGTTGAGGAGTTCTGAAAGTTCAACTTCCTTTTCTTGCAAGTTGAAATTCAGTATGAACTGGGCGTAAGTGGAAGGAAGGGACTGGAGAACTAAATCCGTATAGAGTTCACTTTCCAACGTGGTCCCAAGTTCCGCGAGCTCCTCAATGTAGCCAATCATCTTAAGCACGTGGTCCGCTACCGATGATCCGACGGCCAACTTTGCCGAAAATAACTTCTTCGACACTTCGTATCTTGCGATACGAGACTGCTCTCCATACAGTTCTTTTGTATGAAGAAATATGGATTCCAAGTCCATATTCTCGTGCCTCCTCTGGTGTTCGTTGTCCATAGAGGCAAGCACGAGGCACTTGGCCTTCGCGCAATCAATCTCCCAAGTCTTACGGATTTCCTTATCCGCGACGCTGGAGGTGGGACCTGGGACGGGGGGAGCTTTGGTGGTAAGAAGATACCCCAGCTTGTCGTAAGTGATTGCCATTTTGACATTCCTGAGCCAATCTTTGTAGTTTGGCCCTGTCAGTATGTTTTTATCTAGAAGTAACTTAAGTCCAGTCATTTCGATTTGGTCGTTGCAGGGGGAGAGAGAAGAAACACTTTAGCATGATGCTCTTGTAAGTTTAGAGTGGTTTTTAATTTGTCTAAACAGGATGGCTCCCACTGTCTCTCGAATCCCTCCTCAAACCATAAAGGAAGAATCAGTCGGGATTAATCCCACCGCACAATACTTGCTTAACCGTTCAGCCAGGCCAGTGTCGGTACTTCGAGGGAGGTTTTCCAACGCTTTCGCGAAGTTCCTTAATTTAAGAACCTCTTTTCCCTGGGGGCGTAGCCCCGCTAACACCTTTCTAGACACCTACTAGGTTTATAGCATTGATCGTTTGGTGAGAAATTTCCCGAGGAGTAGCATATACTCACAGTAGGATCGGGATCCAAATATCACTGCGTGATGAAAATGAAGGAATCCTACCATAATCATCACACTCCAAATGGTATGCAAATCTAGTAAGTTTCAGTACTTATGAAACTCCCGATGTGGATTTTTGCCCCATGCTCTTATGACCTTGGCGTGAGGTCAAAATGTCATAAGTCACATGTCAAGTTCTTCCCATCATTATCCCGGTTAATTTGAACCTACCCGTACCTACCCTTGACGTAGGCCAAAATGGCAGTACGACTGTTTCAAATCAACGCATTCTATCTATGCAACAGATAAATATCCGGCAGCTACCAATCACTATGCCTTGGCGTGAGGTCAAAATACATAGCTTGAATACTACCGTATATTTAACTGAAATGATGGAGGGCTACGAATGGTTTTGGCGAAACCGTGAACGTAGTGAACTTGATATAATCGATGGAACGAGATAGCTTTTAGAAGGAGTGGCTCAAGCTCCGCATTTAAAAGTTAGTTTTGAAAAGAACCGAGTGGTTTTTCGAAAGTGTTCCAACGACTTTAGCTTGGTTTATTATCTTGCATTAGTTCTTTTAATGCGTGATATTCTTGCATTAGTTCTTTTAATGCGTCCCATCATTTAATCCTACCATTGCAGAAAACAACCAAAATATGACGTACGCTTATGCCATTCGCATTCGCCACGGGGTCCCGTCATCACCCGTTAGGTTACTTAACTAACGACAGAGCGGGGGCTGGGCTAGCGCGGCTGTAAAACATAAGCAACGCCTAAATATAAAGCAATGATAGACATTACAGATCACAGATGAATACATTGGATATACTAGGAATCCGCAATCCGTTCGATCCTGCAACGAAAAGCGGATTACACGGTCGCGGTGAATAGCCAAAACCCCACCCAAGACCCCTACGGGTGCGGCAAACTACCCGCCAAGTACCCGGTAGTTTGTGCACCCCTCCATGGGTCTATCCTAGGAGCAAAAACAGTAAAAAGAATTATACAATGACGGCTACAACCCCGACCCGGTTGTGCGGCCATACAAATAATATTATTACATCAATTTACATTTACAAATGAATGAAAGAAAAACAAAAGCTCATCTCACATCCACCCCGGCTATTCACCCGCGACAGTCCAACACATTCATATACACATTCCAATATCAAACACAGATCACAGAGATGTATAACCCCGACTAATCGACTTATAGCGATTAGCCGACGTTCAATACATACAAACATCACAGATATAACCAATATAGCCAAAGTGTAGCGAAGTTCGAAAAAAAAATACGGATTTATAGGACCCCAAAAGTAAATTTCTTTTCTGGAAAATCTGGGCACATATAACATATTTTACAAATCCCAAAACCCTACCAGAAGAACACTGCACAAAACACGATCACATGAAGAGCCCAAACGGCGGCGGATCCGCGGCGAAGAGAATAGCTGAGGCCGCGGATCCGCGGCGGTTTGAAGGATTCATGGTATCGTTTTTGGTGGGTGTTCTCAGAAAACCCTGAGCCGATTTTAGGAGTAAAAAGTTTTACTTTTAGAGCATAAAAAATTTCAACAGAAACTTAGGGTTTTTGATTTCCGATTTTTGTGATTTTTCCGTTTCGAACTTCCATACACTTCGCTACCAAGCTAGTTTAAGTTTAGTTAGGCTCTGATACCACTGTAAGTCCACGTTGCGACCCCCGGTTCTTACGGGGAGGCGGAAACGGTATAAAAATCAAATTTTTAGCGCATGGGGCAACATGGACTAACAAAGTCGGGATCTTTTCCTAAACTAAAACTAGCAAACAAGCTAAAGAGAGTTAGCTACTCAGAAAGATGGTTATACCTAAACTTGAACTCCTTCTTCTTCAAACTTTTATAGAGGTTGATGGTGCTTTCCTCGTTGCCTTCTTCCGTCAAAGATGGATCCATCTGAGGGTTCAACCTTCGGGCTCTTTCTCGAACTTTGAGAGAACTAGAATCTTCGGCTTGCCAAACCTTTGATCCTAGAGTGAGTAGAGAGTGTCTAAGGGGTGTTTTCTTTTCAAGGAGAGGGATTCTCAACACATGAGAAGGATTCTCCTTGAGCTTGAGGAAGAAGAAGATGAAGTGAGGAGAGAGAATGAATATGATAGAATGAGCTCTCTTTTTCCTTTTGCAACCATAACAAAAGAAAAAGAATTATCTAATTAATAATAATAATTCAAATGAAATAGTTGATGGTTGTATTTGGAATGACCATTATCATCACTTCATTAAATGAATGTAAGCTAGAATCAAGGAGTATCCTTGCAAAGCAATGATGATGGTCAAACATTCAACCATGGTCAACAAGTCAACCATGGTCAACAAGTCAACAAAATCAACCATGACACAATTTCATTTAATTACTATTATTAATTGATATTTCATAAATCCATTAGGGTTTGGAAAAAGACGACTGTCAACTGTGCATACGCACCCGTTCCGAAACCCTAATGAAAAACCTCTTCCTCCGCCTCAAACAACTGTGCATACACACCTGCATTCTCGTTCCGAGGAACAAGAATACTGAGAGATAAAAGCAACCCCAAAACATATACCAGTATCTGACTCAAACCAGAGCCAGCCAGTAATATCCGTCCAGACTCCAAACGTGCACAAGTGCGCGGATGAGAACGAACCCTGTCGCAAAACCATGCGACCTCTACCCTGTTTTGCCCAGAGGCGAATACCCTCTGTGTGGGACTCTAAAGACTCGACACTACGCTGGCAGTGGGTTTAACCACAGACCGCAAGCGGCACTAGCTGTGCGTAACGGTCCCCAGGTAGATGCCGACAAGAAGGCTGACGAGGTGAACCCCATCTGAACTCCTACTGAGTCTGAATGTGACATTCTCCGTACAGTCCGGTCTGTTCGTCTGATACATCGCATGTCGGGCCTAGGGGGCGGTAAACGTCAGTCCCCAATAGCGGTACAAGTCGTGTCGGAGTGAAGCCCAAAACACCCTGAGATAACACTGGAAGCCTACCAGTATATCTCGCTTGCCCTGGCCAGGGACTACTCGTGTAATGGCTCTCCTAGACACAGCGCGATGTCAACCCCCAATACCGGGAGAGACGAATCCTGTCTAACCGGCACTGCCTCCAAGTGCTTCGGGACTGCACCCAACTACCACCTGTTTGCACGACTCCTTTGAGCCGTGGTAGGGTAGTAGTCAAAATACAGTGGGAACACACTCGAGGCGAAGTGCCAGTGTCAAGTCAGCGGACTAAGCTGTACTCATGTCACCTGGGAACTGATAACTGACGATAGGTATAATACCAACCTGTCAGTTCCCGACGAGTCCTGTCCAGTGTACTCGTAACCCAACGAGCACCCGTATACTATCTCCAGTATGACGTACTGATGGCTGTGGGACAGACCATCTCCCACACTGGGATGAGAAGCGCATACGCTAGTCTACTCCGGAGTATCGATGCCCTGTCTCGATAGTCCTGCGACTAGGGACCTGTATAAGGATGTGCTTATAGATTACCCAGCCCCCACTAGTGTGACTGTCATCACAACGCTGGTAATCAAGCAAAGATCCTAAGGGCTCCACTAATGTGTATAGGTGATATCGCAAAATAAACACATGTACACATTGAAGTAGAAACAAACCAAGTAGCATACTACTATATTGAGCAAGATTGTTTATACAAGGTGAATATCCCAAGCTTCCATTAAGTAATATACAAACTAGTATGATACAGTAATGGCCTCTAGGGCATATACACTAACAGCTAATGATGAAACCTTTTCTGGGGCCTATGCTTAAGTCCATCCAGATCCTACTTGCCACAGCTACATACCATGACTACGATATCTGGCGGTTGGGTGCCATGACTATTTTTCTAAATGATGTTTTAGAAGAGTGCGTCTATAAGTACACAGCCAAAGGGCCTCGTAGACAGTGGGAGCAGCGGAAACGTGTGCAAGATGTTTTATATGATAAAGCAGGCATCGCGGAGATGGAACGTCTGTTTTGATGTGTTAGTCAAAGAGTTTGACATCATCAAAATGGTAGATGAACCTTGTATAAACAAAAAGGTAGTGGGGAGTATGGTGGTGATCCTCGTAGAGTACGTGGATGACATACTCTAGATGGGGAAGGAGTTTCCTATGCTACGCTCGGTCAATCTCCGCTTATCACAATGATTCTACATATAAGATCAAAGTGATACCTACTAAATCCTGGGTTTTGGATCTATGAGATAGATCTAATGGATGTTAGGATTCTCACTATTTGTAGTGAGATGGTATCAATCGATCCTGGGGAGAATCACTGGAAAGGTTCCAGGGTGATAAGGACGACTGAATGTCAGTCACAGGCATTGTCTTTACCCTCAGTGGAGGGACGGTATATTGGAAGAGTTCCAAGCTAGATACTGTGACATACTAGATGATTAAAGGCAAGATACATCGTTACCAAAGATGCTACCAAAGAGGCAGTTTGGATATTTGTATATGTTCATGAGATGAACTTCGTTCCTACCATTGTGTGACAATGGAGTTGTGGCGTATGCCAAGGAACGCCCGTTCCATCAGTGATCCAGACATATTCTAAGGCAGTGTCACCTGATCATAGAGATGGTTGATCTCCAGGGGATCAAGGTTAGGAGAGTAGACTCAGAGGACAACACGGCGGATCCACTCACGAAGGCCTTTTCCCAGAGAGAGACTAGTTAAGGGATGGTTGAGTATGAGATACTACAACCATTATTATCAGATGGCCCTAGTGCAAGTGGGAGATTGTTAGTTATATGTATGCCCTAGAGGCCATTACTATACATATGATGTATATTGTAGTGGATGCTTGGACATATATAGGGAGGACTTTCTTGCTTGACATGATAGTATGCTATCTGGTTACTCTTTACCTTAACGTGTATACTGATTGTCTCTCTGTTATATGTTGGTAAAGCCCTTAGGATGTGTACTTGACTACCTGGACTATGATGCGGATCATACTAGTGGGGACATGGTAGTCCATAAGTATATCCTTCAAGGTCCTTAGTCGTGGGTGTATCGAGACGGGGTATCGATATACCAGAGTAGACTAGCGTATACCTTCTCGACCCATACAAATTAGCGATGGATGATCCCATATCCATTGGTGTTTGACATCAGAGATGATATACGGGTACTCAGTGAAGACTGGGTACACTGGACGGACTAGCCGAGAACTCCCAGATGGTATTATACCATACGTCAGATGGCAGTTCTCTGGTGACACTGGTACAGGTTAGTCTGTAGACCCGAGATCGTCATAGAGTCTTGTGTGATTCCCACTGTGCTTTGATTTCCACCTTACCACGTCTAAGAGGGCGTGCAAAACGGTGGTTTTTGGGTACAGTCCCGAGTCACATGGAGGCAATGAGCGAGGAGGGGTTTCGTCTCTCCCGGTATTGGGGGTTGATGTTGCGCTATGCTCGATTGGCAGTAACAGGGAAGTCCCTGGCCAGGGCTGGTTTAGAGATATACTGGTAAGTGTTACTAGTAGTTTCTCGACCCGTTATGAGCCTCATATCAGCATGACTTATCGGTTATTGGGGTCTGACGTTTACCACCCCTAGACTTGATATGCGACATATCAGACGAGGAGACCGGACTGTACGGTAGTGCCACTGTCAGGCTTTTACAGGAGTTGGAGTGGGCTTGTTTGCTGATCTTCTGATCGCTCAATACCCGGGTAGCCGTTACGTACAGCTAGTACCGCTGACGGCTTGTGGGTGCTTGATATGATCATCACCTACTGCCGGCGTATTGACGAGTCTTTAGAGTCCTACATAGAGGTTGTACTGGCTCAGGCAAAACGAGATAGGAGCGCATATGTGATATGTGCGGGACCGAGAATAATGCATGTATGTGATACCGTATTCTATTCTCGCGATGTTTGTATCGAATGGTTGTATGCGATATAACCTAGTTATTGAATCAAGGATTGATTCGATAAGTCAATACATTGATATTAGTCGGTTATATGCGATATGACCGAATCGTTAAATCAAGTGTTGATTTAATGATTTAATGTATAATTATATATTTGATATATTATTTTACATTAACTAGTATTGGTTCACTTTAGGGTTTTTCTCACATGAGCACAACTTTAATGTATATATGATATATATTAAAATTGTGTTTTCATTTTGTATCATGTTTGATGATACACTAGACATGGGTGTGCAAGACATACACCATTCTATTCTAAATGATGGTTTATATTTATTTAAAGTAATTACAAATTAGTGGAATTTCTTTCATAAGCATGAAGCTTGTAGAAGCTTGTGGTTGCTTTGAAAAAGTCCACTAGTTTTGTTTTACTTTAGATTTTGTTGACCTAACCATTTAGACTTAGCCATGGTTATGTCTCACCATGAGTTAGTATATGATACTCACTCACCATGGTTAGCTTTCTAACTTGATCATTATCCTCTTCTCTTTCCGTTTGGAGATCATCTTCTTCTTGATTCATAAAGGAAAAGCTTGCTAGGGTTTGATCTTAAGTGAGAAATATTGTGAGAAATGAAAATCCAAAGAGTACCCATTTCCTATCTCACCATCCTCTACTAGACTAGCACTTTAGTTTAGGGTGTTTGCTTCACTAATTCTATGGTTAGTGAGGTAGAAGCTTGAGTCCGTATTCCCTCGACGTAGATCATCTTCGGCATCGAAGACTTCAAGCGATCCCGTTGCAATTTATCATGGAGCCGTCCGAGAGTCCGGAAATTGGATGATCGCAGCAAAGGGACTACATCAAGGAGCTTAAGAAGTGAAGGACCGATCTACAAAGATTGTATTTCGTATTCAATTAGGGTTAAAGTGTTTAGCTTGCATTGTTTTCGCCTAATCTCTAGTTAACGATCTTGTTTGGGGTTATTCGGCACGGATAAAATTTTATTCCGGCATGGTTGATGCCTTGTAGAGCCTCGTTAGTGTGCCTAGTAACCCTACACACGCTGTGTTGGTTTTGGAGTTGGTACCCTCTCAGCTGTTATGATAACAATCTGTTGGACCGTCCTCAAGCCCTCTTGAAAATCCTCGGCCTGTCGCTAGTTCAATTATGTTTGATGCTTCTGGTTCTCCAGCATACCACGTACGACCCCAATTAAAGCGACGGTGTCTACACGCCTCTGGCATGCCTGCAAATCTCTTTCTGCCATGATTCTGAAGCTAAGAACACTGAAGAGGATTAGCGATGGTGACAAGATTCAATAAACAAGAAGTCGATAAACTATAGATTCAAGACTGGTAAGGTAGTAATTTGGTAGGACATGTTCCTAATTCCGGGCTTCCTGGTCGGTGTATTGGGGCTAATACCCAACTACAAATTGAACCAAGCCCGACTAATCCTAAAACCTATGTGTCTCTTGTAGGGTTCTTATCAACGGCAGAAAGGTTTCGGGAGGCATCGTCCATGCCATTTTAAAATTTTTACCGTTTCAAGGAACTCTAAACTAGAATCGTTAACTAGAATACAATACGGAAACATAGTAAACCATTTACTATCTAAGTGAAAAAGGAAATACAACCTTTGTAGATCGGTCCTTCACTTCATAAGCTCCTTGTAGTAGTCCCTTCGCTGCGATCGTCAAACTCCCGGACTCTTGCACGGCTTTGCGTAGAGAAATGAGCGATCTTGCTTGAAGTCTTCAAGGCCGAAGATGATCTTCGTGGGAATACTAGCTCAAGCTTCTACTTCACTAACTAGAGAATTAGTGAAGCAAACACCCTAAACTAAAGTGTTAGTCTAGTGGAGGATGGTGAAATAGGAAGTGGGCTCACTTTAGAATTTCTTTTCTCACTTTACTTTCTCACTTAATCAAAACCGTAGTAAGCTTTTTGAGCTTGAGGAAGAAGGTGAACTAAAATGAGATGAGAATAATGATCAAGTGAGAAAGTGAACCATGGTGAGTGAGTATCATATACTAACTCATGTAGAGACATAACCATGGCTAATCCAAATGGTTAGGTTAACAAATATCTAAAGTAAAAAAAAACAAAGTGAGTGGACTTTGTCAAAGCAAAACCAAGCTTCTACAAGCTTCATGCTTGTGACAAAACATTCACTAATTTTGTAATTACTTTAAATAATTATAACCCACCATTAGAAATAGAATGGTGTATGTCTTTCACACCCATGTATGATGTATCAACAACCATGATACAAAAATAACACACATTGTAATATATATCATATATATATTAAATGTGCACATGTGAGAAAAATCCTTAAGTGAGCAAATGTTAGTTAATGTAAATTAGTATATCAAATATACAATTATACACTAAATTATTAAATCAACACATGACTTAATAATTCGGTTATATCACATATAACCGACTAACATCCAATGTATCGACTTATCGAATCAACACTTGATTCGATAGCCCGGTTATATCACATATAACCGACTGATACAATAAGTCGCGAGAATAGAATACGGTATCATATACATGCATTATTCTCGGTCCCGCACATATCACATATGCTCTCGTATTTCGTTTTGCCTGAGCCAGTAAAACCTCTATGTAGTACTCTAAAGACTCGTCAATACTGTTGGATATAGTGCCCTCAGAGTCAATTATTGGATCACAGGCACGTGATTGCAATGATTGAGGGAGGACCTATACCGGTAGGACAGTCTTACTCAAGATGATAGTATGTTTTCTGGTTTATCTTTATCATCGTGTACAGGTTTAGGTGACATTACAGGTTACTATTACACATTGATAGAGCCCTTAGGATTCTTGCTTGACTACCAGCAGTATGATGGCGATCATATACGTGAGAGTTGGGTAGTCTATAAGCACATCCTTAAAGTGGTCCCTAGTCGTGGGAGTTTCGAGACTGGGCATCGATACTCCATTAGTAGACTAGTGTATACAGTCGAGACCCCGACGAGGGGCGGTGGCTGGTCTCACAAACCATTGGTGTCAGTTGGATCACCTAAGATGTATACAGGTGCTCATTGGGTTATGAGTACACCGGACAGGACTCGCCGGGAACATGCTAGTTGGTTTTATACTTGACGTCAGATAGCAGTTCCCTGGTGACATATGTACAGATTAGTTCATCGACCTGAGATCGTCATTTGTCTCGTGTAAGTTCCCACTGTGCTTTGATTACTACTCTACCACGGCTCAAAGGAGTCGTGCAAACAGGTTTTAGTTGGGTACAGTCCCGAGCCACATGGAGGCAGTGAGCGGATCGGTAGGGGTTTCGTCTCTCCCGGTATTGGGGGTGAGATCGCGTTGTGTCTAGGAGAGCCATTACACGAAGTACTTGGCCAAGGCAGGAGATTTACTGGTAGGTATTCCAGTAGTATCTCAGGGTGTTCTGGGCTACACTCCGACACGACTTGTACCGCTTTTGGGGGTGTGACTTTTACCAACCACCTAGGCCCGTGTCACGACCCGAATATTGTAGGATTCCTAGGCACTCTAATGAGGTCTCACAAGGCATCAACCATGCCAATTTCAAATTTTACGGGTGCCGAGAAATCCTAATACGGATCGTTAACTAGATTTTAGGCGATAACAATAACTAGTAAACAACTTTACTAATAAAGAATGGAAATACAACCTTTGTAGATCCGGTTCTCCACCTCCATTGCTCCGCGATGAAGTCTCCTCGCTGTACAAATCGGATCTTGGGCTCTAGCATCGGCTTCATCGGAGAAAAAGCGGGCTAGGTCATCGACGACGATGCCGAAGATGATCTACGTCGAGACATCACTAGATCAAGCTCCAACTTCACCAAGTCAAGAAAACTTGTGACGGAAACACCCTATACTACTTGGAAAGAGGTAGAGGATGAAGAAATAGGAGGTGGGTTCACTTTAGAATTGGATTTCTCACTTATATGCTCAACTTGCCATTAATGAAGACAAGCTTTTTCTTTAAGTGAAGAAGAAGAAGAAGAAGCAAGAATATGATGAATAATAAAATGATTCTTATCATAATATTAACCATGGTAATGTGTAGAGAAATAACTAAGGTTAAATGAATGGTTAGGGTTTAGGAGATGAAGACAAAAGAGTCACTTTGGTCAAAGTTGCATGAAGCTTCAAGAAGCATCATGAATGAAAGCAACCCTTATGCTTTCATTTCTCATTTCTTTTAATCCAAAATAAATAGATATATGAATGAATGAATAAGAAATAAAACCCTAACCATTTAATTAACCAAGGTTTAACTCTTTACACAAACCCTAGCAATCTTGCATCATCAAACATGATACAATCAAGTGAGAAAATCCTTTTAAAGTGAACCGATACTAGTCAATGCAAAGTAATATATCAAATATATAATTATGCATTAAATCATTAAATCAACACTTGATTCAATGATTCGGTCATATCGTATATATAACCGACTAATATCAACAATAACAACTTATCGAATCAACACTTGATCCGATAACCCGGCTATATCGCATATAACCGATCAATGTCACATATCGCGAGAATCGAATACAGTATCACATACTGGTATCATTCTCGGTCCCGCACATATCTCATATGCGCTCCTATTTCGTTTCGCTTGAGCCAGGAAACCTCTGTGTAGGACTCTAAAGACTCGTCAATACGCCGGCAGCAGGTGATGATCATATCAAACACCCACAAGCCGCAAGCGGTCTGCTAAACGTAACGGCCACCCGGGTATTGAGCGATCAGAAGATCGACGAGCAAGCCCGCTCACACTCCAGTGAATCCAACCAGTAACACTACCGTACAGTCCGGTCTCGTCGTCTGATATGTCGCATATCTTACCTAAGGGTGGTAAACGTCAGACCCCAATAGCTCGATAAGTCGTGTCGATATGAGGTCTATAACAATTCGAGAAACTACTGGTAACACTTACCAGTAAATCTCAGCAACCCTGGCCAGGGATTTCCGGTTATAGCCAATCGAACACAGCGCAACATCAACTCGCTATACCGGGAGAGGCGAATCCCCTCCTATCGCTCATTGCCTCCATGTGATTCGGGACTGTACCCAAAAACCACCGTTTTGCACGCCCTCTTGGACGTGGTAAGGTGGAAATCAAAGCACAGTAGGAACCACACAAGACTCTATGACGATCTCGGGTCAACAGACTACTCTGTACCAGTGTCACCAGAGAACTGCCATCTGACGTGAGGTATAATACCATCTGGGAGTTCTCGGCGAGTCCGTCCAGTGTACCCAGTCTCCACTGAGCACCCGTATATCATCTCTGATGTCAAACACCAATGGATATGGGATCATCCATCGCCCATCTGTATGGGTCGAGAAGGTATACGCTAGTCTACTCTGGTATATCGATGCCCCGTCTCGATATACCCACGACTAGGGACTTTGAAGGATGTACTTATGGACTACCATGTCCCCACTAGTATGATCCGCATCATAGTCCAGGTAGTCAAGTACACATCCTAAGGGCTTTACCAACATGTAACAGAGAGACAATCAGTGTACACGTTAAGGTAAAGTTCAACCAGATAGCATACTATCATGTCGAGCAAGAAAGTCCTCCCTATATATGTCCCAGCATCCACTACAATATACATCCTATGTATAGCAATGGCCTCTAGGGCATACATATAACTAACAATCTCCCACTTGCACTAGGGCCATCTGATAGCAGTGGTTGCAGTATCTCATACTCAACCATCCCATAAAAATCTCTCTCTGGGAATAGGCCTTCGTGAGTGGATCCGCCGTGTTGTCCTCTGAGTCTACTCTCCTGACCTCGATCACCCTGGAGATCAAATATCTCCATGATCAGGTGATACTGCCTTAGAATATGTCTGGATCACTGATGGGACAGACGTTCCTTGGCATAAGCCACAACTCCATTGTCACACAATGGGAGGAACTAAGTTCATCTCATGAACAAATATACATCCAGACTGCCTCTTTGGTAGCATCTTAAGTAGCGATGTATCGAGCCTTTATCGTCTAGTATGCCACGGTATCTAGCTTGGAACTCTTCCAACATACCGTCCCTTTACTGAGGGTAAAGACAATGCCTGTGACTGACATTCAGTCATCTGTATCACCCTGGAACCCTTCCAGTGATTCTCCCCAGGATCGGTTGATACCATCTCACTACAACTAGTGAGAATCCTAACATCCAATTAGATCTATCTCATAGATCCAAAACCCAGGATTTAGGAGGTATCACTTTGATCCTATATGGAGAATCATTATGATAAGCGGAGATTGACCGAGCGTAGCATAGGAAACTCCTTCCCTATCAAGAGCATGTCATCCACGTACTCTACGAGGATCGTCACTATACTCCATACTACCTTTTTGTTTATACAAGGTTCATCTACCATTTTGATGATGTCAAACTCTTTGACTAACACATCAAAACAGATGTTCCAACTCCGCGATGTCTGCTTTATCCTATAAAACATCTTGTACACGTTTCCGCTGCTCCCACTGTCTACGAAGCCCTCTGGCTGTGTTCTTATAGACGTTCTCTTTTAAATCATTATTTAGAAAAGTAGTCATGGCACCCAACCGCCAGATATCGTAGTCATGGTATGTAGCCGTGGCAAGTAGGATCTGGATGGACTTTAGCATAGCCACTTGAAAAGGTTTCATCATAATCCACGCCTGGTCGATGACGAAAAGCTTTAACAAGTCTAGCTTTGGAAATCTCAACTTTTCCATATACAGCAAGTAATCTTCTCAAGATATACTTGCTCCTGATGGGGATTTAACCCTTCAGATATAGCAACCAAAGTCCATACTTTGTTGGTGTACATGGATTCCATCTCAGATCACTAAGCATCTAGTCATTCTTACAGAGTCCCACTCCTGATGGCCAGCTCGAAACTAGTTGGGTCATCATCTCATGATGCAATCCTCGCTCTCACTGTCATAGAGTAACCGAAGTATCTCTCAGGTGGGTGAGGAACCTTACTAGATCGGCGGAGAGGCTGAGGTTCGTTGGTAACTATTGAATCCTTTGGTTTTATCAAATCATCAGCTGTAGTTTGTATAGCTGGAACATTTCCAGTTCTACATAACAGATCTTGCCTTAAGCTTGTCCGGATTTTTGCTTTTAGACATAGGCCGGACAACCCTAAATCTTAACCAACTTAAGATATGGGCTCTTCCCTTTCCATATCACATATGAAGTGGTAGACAACTGATTTGATTCGAACCCTATTCAATAGGTATGCAGCTTCTCAAGCGCATAACTCCAAAAAAAGGAAACAGGTAACTCAGTAGTACTCATCATAGAGCACACCTTATCATATAGGGTGTGATTGCTCCGTCCCGATATACCATCGTGCTATGGTGTATACGGAGGAGTAATGCTGAGAGAGAATCACATTCTCCTTTAGAATAGTCCAGGAATTCCGTGCTCAAGTATTCTCCTCCTTGATCACATCAAAGGACATAATACTTATACCCGTATTGGTTCTCTACTTCTAACTTATATTCTGTGAATATCTCAAAAGGTTCTGACTTGTGTTTCAACAGGAACATATGTCTGAATCTCGAAAGATCATCAGAGAATGTAATGAAGTATAAAGGACCAGTCCTGGCATGTGTAGACAGGGGACCTATATACATCAACATGTATCATCCCAAGAGTTCACTAACTCCTTCTCTGTTTCCATTAAACAGAGCTATGGTCATTTTATCTTTGTGACATGACTGGAAAGTTTCACAAGATGTAAATTCAAACTGATTTAAATATGCATCTATATGTAACTTAAGCTAGTCGGGTCGCATTGATATGACCTAGTCTACAATACCTCAAGAAGAATTCGTTCATTTCTGAACTCTTCCTCTTGTGTGTGTTCCATATACTAAGAACTGTAGTTTGATTTAGAACATCAACGCTTTTAGATAACGTGCCTGATCCGATCAACTTTTGATATAGGAAATGTTCAAAACATTATCCAACAATTCAAAATTTTATCATTTCTTTACTAATAAAGAGATAGATATGATTTTGTATATCAGGTTCGGTATCTAATAACATTCGTTCAGAATCAATGTATTGGTAATACAGGGTGACAGTGACCAACAGACTTGGCTGCAACACTTGCCCCGTTTTCTGCCTCATGAAACTTATCACCCGTTCTCAGTTTTTCTACCCTTTTGTAGCCCTATGTAACAGATTACATATCTGGGATCCTGATCTGGTATCACATACCCAGGACGTAGAGGATATAGAGAAACAGTTCTGTGTAACGAACACACCCGAAGATGATGCATCAGCATGCACTCTCTTCGTTTGGGCGGCACGGGAATTCTGGTAATCCCCAATTTCCTACTCTGTCTTATAACAATTATAAGTTGGAGCGGGACCAACGTTCCCCAGCTCAGTATAACAAGCGGGTTCGGTCAATATTCCGTATTATTATCTTGATTAAGGCGTGATATGGTCGCTACCTGGAGAGAGAGAGAAGAAAACACTCAGCGTACGCTCTTGCAAGAATAGATTGGTTTTTATTTTATCTAATCAGGATGGCTCCCACTGCTTTTTATCAAATCTTCCTTCAAACCCTAAAAGGAAAGACTAGCCGGGATTAATTACACAGTACAAGTTCGCCAATCTTTCAGCCAGGCCAGTGTCGGTACTTTGAGGGAGGTCCCCCGTGCTTTCGCACGAACCTAATTAATGTAAACCTCGTTTTCCCAGAGGCGTAACCTCGTTAACACCTTTCTAGACACCTACTTGATCGGCTAATTGTAATGTATAAAACTATCCCAGGAGTAACACTTACTCGCAGCGGGTATCGGGATCCAACTATCTCATAGAAGGTATGCAATCTCATTGCAAATTTCAACACTTGAAACTCCCGATAATATTTTGCCCCTAGCACCCTATGACCTTGACGGAGGTCAACAAACCATGGGCTACTAGTCAAGTTCAACCCGTCATTTCTTGATCGAATTAAACCCACCCGCACGACCCTTGACGGAGGTCAACAAGGCCGTACGACTACCCTAATCCAATCTGCATCATATGCATAAGCAGATAAATACTAGTTAGCTACCGCACACTACGCCTTGACGGAGGTCAACAAACGTAGCACGAATACTAAATAGGACTTATCTGAAATGACGGAGGGCTACGGCAGGTTTTTCTGAAAACCTATTGCGTAATGAACTTGATATCGTTGTAGGATCGAATGAATTTTGAAATGGAGTGTTTTTGAGGCTTTTCTAGTTTTGCTAAAGGAGTCACTCCCGGTAAAGGGATCGTCGGTCCTTTCCTCGTCGAATGAGGTGCGGGATATATCATATATATCGCTGTGCAAAGCAGAACTCTTAAAAGCAATCAAAACACAAACCGAGTGTGTAGCATCTGCCAGTTATTGCTAAAGGAGTCACTCCCGGTGAAGGGATCTCGTTCCTTTCCTTATCGAATAAGGTGCAGGATATATCATATATACCGCTGTGCAAAGCAAGAACTGTAGCTACCTGTTTTATTTTGAAATTCGATTCTACAACATCTTAGGTTTCTTTTATTTCATTAATCTCTTAATGAAGTCCCATCATTTAAGTACCTAAACATCACAGATAAATACGACGTACACTTATGCCATCCGCATTCGCCTCGATGTCCCCTCGTGCACCGTTAGGTTAGGTAACTAACGGCAGAGTAGGGCATGGCTAGCACGGGTGTAAAACATAAGTAGCGTTTATATAATATATCATATATACTATATACAGTATCCATCACAGAACATATCACATGATCACATCACAGATATCGCAGCAGAAGAATCATATGAAATATTGGATATACTAGGACGTCCGTGTTTTCAATACGAGCCAGTATAAAACACGGATTCCACGGTCGCGATGAATAGCCTAACCCACACCCCTAGACCCCTACGAGAGCGGTAAGCAACCCTACCAATTCTGGAGTTAGGAGACCCGGACTCGACTCCTCGAGTTGGTCTCCCACTGGACTCCAGAACCCGGTTACTTGTGCTCCCCTCCTTGGGTCTATCCTAGTGCGGAAAAGTAAATAATATACAAAGGGTGACATCTTCCGCAACCTGGAAGTGCCCCAATAAAAGAATATTACATACAAGTTTTTACATGAATGAAAATGAAAACACTCATCTCACATAAAAACCCCCGGCTATTCAAACACGACGATCCAATATAACATATCCAGCAACACATAACATCACATGTCATCAACGTAAGTAAATATGCGCATCCCAATTGTCGTTGACATATAGCAACGAAACTGGCGATATCACATATTACACTTACGGTCACAGAAAAGAAAGTGTAAAACTACAACAGTTGGAATCCGCAATCTGCATAGACATCGCATGCCTAATCAAATGAATTCCTTAGACATCACATGCCTAACAATTATAAACCCCGCATTTTAGTCTCAAAATCGAAAACACTTTTCAATATCAGGTCGGGCAATTCAACAGGATTCCCGACATCCTGATCGAATACTCATCGCAAACTTTAGTAGGCGGCCGCACCCCCGATACCGTCGACGAAGTGCACCAAGGCGGAACACCGCTACCGCGAGCACCCTGACGGATGCTTTCGACGACGGGGTTCTCCTACAGTCACTTGGTCGGAGCTATGGGGTGAGGCTGTCTATTAAGTTTACCCGCCGAGTATCCGCGTACACTACGTGATTGCGACGGACTTTTGATCACATCAAAATTCCGTGGCAACCGATCAAGTGAGACTAAACTGCTAGATTTATAACATTCATTCAGTTATCTCATAACTTATTGTGAATTCCAATTATTGTATCACATTCCGAATAAGATAGAAAATGTTAAACTTTCCGATCGAACAATCGAACACCCAAGTTTTCCCGATACAGCTCAACTCATGAAATAAGTTCAAAGACATTCACTTCATGCCTCAGTACCAACGGTCCAGCCGTAGAAGGGTCAAGCCAACGCCTCACATGTGGCACGCCGTACTGCCCCAAATCCTAAGGTTCAAAGGGCAGTTCAAGACGGTCACATAATCGAGTTAAGGTTTGTTGTCTTCTAGAGGGTCCATCGCGTTACTTGCACTACTTAGAACGTCTTTAAACCACGGAAAAATCCAACACTTGGAAATTTTTCGGCAGGGGAAAAGTTGGGTATTTATATCCGGTCGAACTTTTTAACATATTCAAAAATTATCCGGAAAGCTACACAGACAAAATTTGATAATCCGATCGAACATTCGAATCCCCAAAACAACCCAGAAAATTCAACTCTTGAAAAAATATTAAAAATTCCCAGGAAAACCAGCACTTGAAACTAAGAATTACTGTGCAAAATACATTATATAATGAGGCCGTACGGCCGCGGAACCGCCGCACGAGCCATGCTCGTGCCGCGGAACCGCGGCGACTTTGTGGAATTGGGCTGTCGAATTTCACAGTAACTCTTAGATATTCCTGCTGAATTTTCTGTATATTTTTAATATCGAAAAACTCCAGATTTTGGAAAAAGTCCAGAGAGCATGTTTGTGTTAGGGTTTCGGGTTCGTTCGGGTTTCAAACTTCGTCTACGCATCGCCTAAGGCTCTAGCTAGGCTCTGATACCACTGTAGGGTTCCTAGGCACTCTAATGAGGTCTCACAAGGTATCAACCATGCCAATTTCAAATTTTACGGGTGCCGAGAAATCCTAATACGGATCGTTAACTAGATTTTAGGCGATAACAATAACTAGTAAACAACTTTACTAATAAAGAACGGAAATACAACCTTTGTAGATCCGGTTCTCCACCTCCATTGCTCCGCGATGAAGTCTCCTCGCTGTACAAATCGGATCTTGGGCTCTAGCGTCGGCTTCATCGGAGAAAAAGAGGGCTATGTCATCGACGACGATGCCGAAGATGATCTACGTCGAGGCATCACTAGATCAAGCTCCAACTTCACCAAGTCAAGAAAACTTGTGAAGGAAACACCCTATACTACTTGGCAAGAGGTAGAGGATGAAGAAATAGGAGGTGGGTTCACTTTAGAATTGGATTTCTCACTTATATGCTCAACTTGCCATTAATGAAGACAAGCTTTTACTTCAAGTGAAGAAGAAGAAGAAGAAGCAAGAATATGATGAATAATAAAATGATTCTTATCATAATATTAACCATGGTAATGTGTAGAGAAATAACTAAGGTTAAATGAATGGTTAGGGTTTAGGAGATGAAGACAAAAGAGTCACTTTGGTCAAAGTTGCATGAAGCTTCAAGAAGCATCATGAATGAAAGCAACCCTTATGCTTTCATTTCTCATTTCTTTTAATCCAAAATAAATAGATATATGAATGAATGAATAAGAAATAAAACCCTAACCATTTAATTAACCAAGGTTTAACTCTTTACACAAACCCTAGCAATCTTGCATCATCAAACATGATACAATCAAGTGAGAAAATCCTTTTAAAGTGAACCGATACTAGTCAATGCAAAGTAATATATCAAATATATAATTATGCATTAAATCATTAAATCAACACTTGATTCAATGATCCGGTCATATCGTATATATAACCGACTAATATCAACAGTAACAACTTATCGAATCAACACTTGATCCGATAACCCGGCTATATCGCATATAACCGATCAATGTCACATATCGCGAGAATCGAATACAGTATCACATACTGGTATCATTCTCGGTCCCGCACATATCTCATATGCGCTCCTATTTCGTTTCGCTTGAGCCAGGAAACCTCTGTGTAGGACTCTAAAGACTCGTCAATACGCCGGCAGCAGGTGATGATCATATCAAATACCCACAAGCCGCAAGCGGTCTGCTAAACGTAACGGCCACCCGGGTATTGAGCGATCAGAAGATCGACGAGCAAGCCCGCTCACACTCCAGTGAATCCAACCAGTAACACTACCGTACAGTCCGGTCTCGTCGTCTGATATGTCGTATATCTTGCCTAGGGGTGGTAAACGTCAGACCTCAATAGCTCGATAAGTCGTGTCGATATGAGGTCTATAACAATTCGAGAAACTACTGGTAACACTTACCAGTAAATCTCAGCAACCCTGGCCAGGGATTTCCGGTTATAGTCAATCGAACACAGCGCAACATCAACTCCCTATACCGGGAGAGACGAATCCCCTCCTATCGCTCATTGCCTCCATGTGATTCGGGACTGTACCCAAAAACCACCGTTTTTCACGCCCTCTTGGACGTGGTAAGGTGGAAATCAAAGCACAGTGGGAACCACACAAGACTCTATGACGATCTCGGGTCAACAGACTACTCTGTATCAGTGTCACCAGAGAACTGCCATCTGACGTGAGGTATAATACCATCTGGGAGTTCTCGGCGAGTCCGTCTAGTGTACCCAGTCTCCACTGAGCACCCGTATATTATCTCTGATGTCAAACACCAATGGATATGGGATCATCCATCGCCCATCTGTATGGGTCGAGAAGGTATACGCTAGTCTACTCTGGTATATCGATGCTCCGTCTCGATATACCCACGACTAGGGACTTTGAAGGATGTACTTATGGACTACCATGTCCCCACTAGTATGATCCGCATCATAGTCCAGGTAGTCAAGTACACATCCTAAGGGCTTTACCAACATGTAACAGAGAGACAATCAGTGTACACGTTAAGGTAAAGTTCAACCAGATAGCATACTATCATGTCGAGCAAGAAAGTCCTCCCTATATATGTCCCAGCATCCACTACAATATACATCCTATGTATAGCAATGGCCTCTAGGGCATACATATAACTAACAAATATTTCGACTCGTGACCGGCACTTAACCACGCTACGTCTGCAGGCGTAACGCGACTAAGTAAGCCGAACCCAGAAATCAAAACCATTTAAACATAGTGAGTGTTGAAAACATTTAGTTAAAACATTTAGAAAACCTTAAATAATTCAACAAGTTCCTTTAAAGTTACTTAATCATTTAAATAATTTTGGCAGCATTTCCTCTGTAAAAGTAGCCCCGAGACCGGGTATAAAAGAGGATATGAGTAAAAATGAGATATAATGAAACAAAACATTCCCAAACGGGAGCAATCACATCCAACGGCGGAAACCATCATCACAAGAGTAATATACGATGCCGTAGCGAAGAATGAGCAATAAGTAAATATCACAGAATATAAACTGCATATAAAAACAGTCGGCTCCCACGAGCTTGACACCAGAATACAAAATACACAACATCGTCCTCACACAGTATCTAAGTCCAGTACATAAATGGTAGATGGAGAATACTAGATACAAAAGGAGTACAATAAAACTAATCAGATACCATAACCCACCTAAAATGCAAAACAGCTCTCACACCAACGGTAGTGGTATCTGTAGCCAAAAGATGCAAAAGGCAGCCTGCCGCGACTACTCTGAAGGGCAACCTGCAAATACTGTGGCACAACGGGGGTGAGTTGCCAACTCGTGAATAGAGATAACATATAAAGGTAATCGCGAGCATGCACGTACTGCGCTACTCTATCAAATGCCAGCAAGTAAGATCTATATGCGACAAGCAGTAGGTGTAATAACCATGCAAATGCTCTGTCAGGTAAAATAAATACAGGATGAGATATATGACAATCAATGCTGAGCATGGGATAAACAACATCTACACGGAATATCAACGTGGAAAATAATCGGTGCCCACAACTGCACCCAAATCCCAAATAACTCAGGCGCCGGCACACCCATCGGCCCTCAAATCCTGTAAATCTCTGAGAAATCACGAGTCCCCAACATCGGCACCCAAAATATCATAAAATACTCATGTCCAGCATCGACACGCAAATCCTCATATATCGGGCTCTGTCAGTCCGGATCAGCCCACGGGCTCCGTCTGCGGTATCAGCCCTCGGCCCTGGCAGTACGGATCATCCCGCATCCATCTCTCGACTCTGGTCAGTATCCTCCGGATAACCGCCAGGCCCAACCAATCACCGATAGGTACTCGCCACCCTGCCAGGCTCATCGTCTACTCCACGAAAAACATTTCTCGCCACGGGGAACCATACCGGGTCCACCACGAACCCGCAAACGGATCATCCAACTCCTCGAATCGGGTTTCAAGCACACGTCTCAGCACCGAGAAAACGCGTGGTGGACGCACCAAAATATCATATCACGAGAAACCGGGTTTTCAAATAGTGCATCTTTTCTTAAAAATCCCACGGTCCTCAAAACCAGAAATCACATGAAAATCCAACACCAAGAAGTAAATCCAATGCGATGTGCTATGTACATCAATCCATGATATAGGTATAAGGGAAAACCGCTTTTAAAATTAGTTTCCGTTTTTAAAGATATCATGCGGCTCCTAATTTCCATGAAAGTCATATCGAATCATATATGAAATGAACTACAGCAATATAATCATGGCAGTTCTATAGTGAGTGTGTCATGGCAATTACTAACGGTGTGTGTGTAGCATGCAGATTAGTGCTCGTGCAACATGAACCGTTAGTAATAGTGCGGTGTTCTATCAATTCTAAGCATACATACAGCAGAGAATGCAATATGTAATGACAGTCCATGAGGTAAATGCAACATATAATAATAAGGTCCTATCAGCCCTGACGCATAACGCCATGCGGGCGATATCCCCGTAGATGTTAAATCTACTCACCAAAGTCTCGCGCTAAGTGTAGCCGACGACTTGCTTGCCCTTCTTCGCAGCGTCCGTCTCACTCGCCTGCGAACCTAGAATCACATAACATATATCATATATAAGCTCAATTTCACAAAAACATGATATTAGGGTCAACCTAGAGACCCGTGTCGCAAACCAAGCGCGCGTGTGCGCGATACGCTAAAACGTGTGATCACGCGCCTGAAACTACCCTGACGCGTCGCGATACGCAGAAACCCCAAACCCACACGC
This sequence comes from Agapanthus africanus, assembly GCA_030015575.1. Lineage (NCBI taxonomy): Eukaryota > Viridiplantae > Streptophyta > Magnoliopsida > Asparagales > Amaryllidaceae > Agapanthus > Agapanthus africanus. The sequence goes on from JASDDO010000029.1 coordinate 287,239,019, forward strand.
GTATCACGCGTGTCGCGAAGGTTTAAAATACGAGAAATAGGTATTTAGTCCCAGATTTTCCTGCAGTGAGAACCAAACAAAATTTCACATGCCATGAGTCTAAGGGTTGCAACAGACACCTATAGGACCAAACCCCAACCCAAACCCTACCCATATGGCCGCAATTTGCGGCCAGAAACAATATTCCGGCAGCCTGAACATGAAGAAAGGGGGTCGGGTTCTACCTGGGGTATCAGTACCTAACCACTATACTGCAGTCTTCTCAAAATTAATCTGAACTCATCGGGTCGATAGCAGTTTCCAGAAACTCAAATTTTGCTTAAAAACGATGAATTTGCATCAAATAGGGATCTGGTGGTATTTTAGTGCAATTGGGGTTTAAGCTGGGTTATTGTGGCCTTAACAACACTCTATTAACCCACTGAAACCAAATCACACATCACTTGCTCAAGGTTTCCACTAAACACCACATATCGCACTAAATCGCACCAATAACCACTAACCGAAGCAAAACTACACTAAACAAGTAAACTAGGGAGTAAGTTTAGGAAATATACCCCACACTCGACCTTAGGGAGCTGGAGGAAGAAGAAGAAGTGAAGGAGCTGCAGCTGGAGTTGTGGCTGTTACTGCTGCTAGCTGCTGCTACTGGTACTGTTGCTGTTGCTGGAATGCTTGCTGCTGCTGCTGTGAAGCCTGCTGCTGCTGCTGTGGATTCTTGCTGCTACTGCTGTGGATGCTTGCTGCTGCTGCTGCTGTGAGGTAAGTGTGTGTGTGTGTGTGTGAGTGAAGTTGTGAGAAAGAACAAAACAAATGAGAGGAAATCATAACCACCAATGTCAACCCCTCACTCTCTCTCTCTCCTCATTAATTGCAAGTATGGCTTAAGCCATGATGCACTCTCTCTCTCACCAAGTCAACACCCCTAGGAAATTCAAATTAAAGCAATTATTAATTAACTAATTAAACTTAATTAAAACCCAAAAGACTTAATCCCCATGATTAACCCACCATGGTTACTAATCATGGTATTAACTCATTTTAAAACCCTAGTTTACATGCACATGTGTGTGCAAGCCTAGGAAAATTTTAGAAAAATATTTATTAAATTTGGAAAAATATTTGAAACACAATTGGTAAACTTTTTATTAAAAACCCTTTATTTAAATATAATTAGTCACTAAACACATCCTAAGGTGTTACAATCTCTCCCCCTTAAAGAAATTCGTCCCCGAATTTCAAAATCTAACTACACGTACCTTCGAAAAGATGGGGATACTTCTTCTTTATCTCGCTTTCGGTCTCCCAAGTGACCTCCTCACGTCCCTGACCACGCCAAAGTACCTTGACCGATGGAATGTCCTTTGATCTCAATTTCTTCACTTGCCGATCCAAGATCATCACCGGCTGCTCTGCATAGGAAAGGTCGCGCTCATGCTGGATCGTCGGGTGCTGAATCGCATGCGAAGGATCATGAAGATATCTACGGAGCATCGAGACGTGAAATACGGGGTGCACATCTGGAAAACTGGGCGGAAGGGCTAACCGGTACGCAACTGCACCAACACGCTCGAGGATCTCGAAGGGGTCTACATATCCGGGACTGAGCTTCCCCTTCTTCCCAAACCTCATCACACCTTTCATAGGGAAGACCCTCAAGAAAACATGATCACCAACCGAAAACTCAAGTCTGCGTCGCCGACGGTCCGCATAAGATCTCTGCCTACTCTGGGCTGCTCTCATCCTATCACGAATCAACTGGATCTTCACGGTCGTTTCCTCAATGATCTGTGGCCCTAAGATACTGCTCTCACTGAGCTCTGTCCAACAGGCGGGCGATCTGCATCTCTTCCCATAAAGAGCCTCAAATGGTGCCATCTGAATGGTCTCCTGGTAGCTGTTATTGTAGGAGAACTCTACTAAGGGCAAATGATGATCCCAGCTACCTCCGAAATCTAATACACAAGCTCTGAGCATGTCCTCGAGAGTCTGAATAGTCCGCTCTGACTGTCCGTCGGTCTGCGGAGGAAATGCTATGCTGAAACTCAAGCGAGTGCCCAAAGCCTCCTGAAGCCTCTGCCATAGTCGACTGGTAAACTGGGTGCCTCTGTCGGACACAATACATGTCGGGACTCCGTGCAGTCGTACTGTCTCGTCGATGTAAATCTGGGCGTACTGAGCAAATCCGAAAGTCGTCTTCACTGGCAGGAAGTGAGCCGCTTTCGTCAAACGATCTACGATCACCCAAATGGAGTCATACCCTCGCCTAGTCCTGGGTAGACCCACAACGAAATCCATCGAAATCTGCTCCCATTTCCACTCCGGAATGGGTAACGGCTGTAGCTCTCCCGCGGGCCTCTGGTGCTCAGCCTTGACTTGCTGACAAGTCAGGCATCTCGACATAAAATCTGCGATGTCTCTCTTCATTCCGTCCCACCAGTAAACATCTCTCATATCATGATACATCTTGGTGGAACCGGGATGGACACTATATACCGATCGATGTGCCTCCTCAAGAATCTCGCGCCGCAGTCCCTTAGCATCTGGTACGCACAGTCTAGTCCCAAATCGTAGTATCCCCTGATCATCGATCACGAACTCGGAAAATCTGCCCTGTCCAATCTGTGCCATGATCTCTGAACATCGGTCATCACTGCGCTGTGCCTCATGTATACGGTCGATCAACTGTGGGCGTGTGTGGATATGCGCTATCTGTCCTCCAATCGGCGTGAATTCGAACTGTACCTGGCTGTCGCATAATATCTGCTAATCTGCTGACGACTACCCCTGTACTGCGCTCAAACAAGATAGACTACTCCCGGGCCTCCTGCTCAAAGCATCTGCCACCACATTCGCCTTGCCCGGGTGATACAAGATCTCGCAGTCGTAATCCTTCACTAACTCCATCCATCGGCGCTGTCTAAGGTTCAGGTCTCGCTGCTGAAATATATACTTTAAACTCTTGTGATCAGTGAATATCTGGCACGACTCGCCGTATAGGTAATGTCGCCAGATCTTAAGTGCAAAGACCACTGCAGCCATCTCTAAGTCATGAATGGGGTAGTTCTGTTCATGTTTCTTCAATTGTCACGAAGCATACGCGATCACCCTGTCATGCTGCATCAAAACGCATCCTAGCCCCACTCGAGAGGCATCACAATAGACCATAAACCCGCCTGAGCCTGAAGGTAATGATAATACCGGTGCCGTCGTCAGCCGAGTCCGTAGCTGCTGAAAACTGTGCTCGCACTCCTCCGTCCAATCGAAAGGAACTCCCTTCCGGGTCAACCCGGTCAAAAGGGTAGCGATACTGGAGAAGTCCTGCACAAATCGCCTGTAGTAACCGGCCAACCCCAAAAAGCTGCGAATCTCCGTAACCGATGTGGGTCTGGGCCAACGCTGCACGGCCTCGATCTTCCTCGGGTCCACACATATACCGTCTCGTGAAATCACATGCCCCAAGAAGTCTATGCTGCCCAGCCAGAAAGCACACTTGGAGAATTTCGCATAAAGCTGGTGCTCCCTCAAAGTCTGCAGTGTAATCCGCAGGTGCTGCTCGTGCTCCTCACTACTCCGGGAATACACCAAGATATCATCGATGAACACTATGATGAACAGATCCAAATATGGCCGGAAAATACGGTTCATCAAGTCCATGAATGCTGCTGGCGCATTGGTGAGTCCGAACGACATCACCAAAAACTCATAATGGCCGTAGCGCGTACGGAAAGCTGTCCTGGGAATGTCCTCCTGTCGAACCCGCAGCTGATGATAGCCCGATCGTAAATCGATCCTCGAAAAGTATCCTGCCCCCTGGAGCTGGTCGAATAAATCGTCGATACTTGGCAGAGGATACCTGTTCCGCACTGTCACCCTGTTCAGCTGGCGGTAGTCGATACACAGACGCAAACTGCCGTCCTTCTTCTTGACGAACAGGACTGGAGCACCACAAGGAGAAACACTGGGTCGAATAAGTCCCTTGTCCAGCAAATCTTGCAACTGACCCTTCAATTCTCTAAGTGTTAGTTATATGTATGCCCTAGAGGCCATTACTGTACATAGGATGTATATTGTAGTGGATGCTGGGATATATATAGGGAGGACTCTCTTGCTTGACATGATAGTATGCTATCTGGTTGCTCTTTACCTTAACGCGTATACTGATTGTCTCTCTGTTACATGTTGGTAAAGCCCTTAGGATGTGTACTTGACTACCTGGACTATGATGCAGATCATACTAGTGGGGACAGATAGTCTATAAGTACATCCTTCAAAGTCCCTAGTCGTGTGTGTATCGAGACGGGGCATCGATATACCAGAGTAGACTAGCGTATACCTTCTCAACCCATACAGATGGGCGATGGATGATCCCATATCCATTGGTGTTTGACATCAGAGATGATATACGGGTGCTCCGTGGAGACTCGGTACACTGGACGGACTCGCCGAGAACTCCCAGATGGTATTATACCTTACGTCAGATGGCAGTTCTCTGGTGACACTGGTACAGAGTAGTCTGTTGACCCGAGATCGTCATAGAGTCTTGTGTGGTTCCCACTGTGCTTTGATTTCCACCTTACCACGTCCAAGAGGGCGTGCAAAATGGTGGCTTTTGGGTACAGTCCCGAATCACATGGAGGCAATGAGCGATAGGAGGGGATTCGTCTCTCCCGGTATAGGGAGTTGATGTTGCGCTGTGTTCGATTGGCTATAACCGGAAATCCCTGGCCAGGGTTGCTGAGATTTACTGGTAAGTGTTACCAGCAGTTTCTCAAACTGTTATAGACCTCATATCGACACGACTTATCGAGCTATTGGGGTCTGACGTTTACCACCCCTAGGCGAGATATGCGACATATCAGACGATCAGACCGAACTGTACGGTAAGTGTTACTGGTTGGATTCATAGGAGTGTGAGCGGGCTTGCTCGTCGATCTTCTGATCGCTCAATACCCGGGTCGCCGTTACGTTTAGCAGACCGCTTGCGGCTTGTGGGTGTTTGATATGATCATCACCTGCTGCCGGCGTATTGACGAGTCTTTAGAGTCCTACACAGAGGTTTCCTGGCTCAAGCGAAACGAAATAGGAGCGCATATGAGATATGTGCGGGACCGAGAATAATGCGTGTATGTGATACCGTATTTCATTCTCGCGATGAATGCATCGATATGGTTGTATGCGATATAACCTAGTTATCGAATCAAGGATTGATTCGATAAATCGATACATTGTATATTAGTCGGTTATATGCGATATGACCGGATCGTTAAATCAAGTGTTGATTTAATGATTTAATGCATAATTATATATTTGATATATTACTTTGCATTAACTAGTATTGGTTCACTTTAAATGGTTTTTCTCACTTGTTCATTTGCACATTGTATATGTGATATAGTTTTGTGCACTTGTATGTATCATGTTTGATGATACATGATAGTTTGGTGTATGGTTTAAACCATGGTTGGTTAATGGTTAGGGTTTCTTATGCTTCATTTACTTATTCTTTTATTTATTCATTGATTTGTGAAAGAAATAAAATGGTGGCCATTTTGGATTATCCTTGAAGCTTCATGAAGCTTTGAAATGGTTGACCATTTTGTTTCTTTCTCTAACCCTAACCATACAACCTAACCTTAGTTAATTCTCTACACCTAACTAGAGTTGGATTATGATAAGTATTCATGGATTTTCTATTTTGCAAAAAAGAACTTATCATATTCTTTTCATCATCTTCTTCATCTTCTACTTGAAGAAAAAGCTTGCCTCATCAATGGCAGCTTGAGAAAAAGAGTGAGAAATCCAATTCTAAAGTGAACCCACTTCCTATTTCTTCATCCTCTACCTCTTGCCAAGTAGTATAGGGTGTTTCCTTCATAAGTTTTCATGGCTTGGTGAAGGTGGAGCTTGATCTTGTGATGCCTCGACGTAGATCATCTTCGGCATCGTAGTCGATGACCTAGCCCGCCCATTTTTCCGATGAAGCCGACGCTAGAGCCCGGGATTCGATTTGGACAGCGAGGAGACTTCATTGCGGTGCTATGGAGGTGGAGGACCGGATCTACAAAGGTTGTATTTCCGTTCTTGTAGTTAAGTTGTTAACTAGTTTGATTTGTTGCCTAAATCTAGTTAACGATCCGTATTAGGGTTTCTCGGCACCCGTAAAATTTGAAATTGGCATGGTTGATGCCTTGTGAGACCTCCTTAGTGTGCCTAGGAACCCTACAGTGGTATCAGAGCCTAGCTAGAGCCTTAGGCGATGCGTAGACGGAGTTAGAAGTCCGATTAAACCGAAACCCTAACACAAATTTGCTCTCTGGACTTTTTCCAAAAATTGGGTTTTTTCCAGATTAAAAATATGCAGAAAATTCAGCTGGAAATTCTAAGAATTACGGTGCAAAAATTACCTAATGATCTGTCTAAAGTGCGGCGGAACCGCGGCATTAGCGTGCTAATGCGGCGGTTCCGCGGCCATTTTGTCTCTTCTCCCATTGAATTTTGCACAGTAATTCCTATTTTGCAGTGCTGGTTTTCCTGGGATATTTTTTCTGAACTCAAGAGTTGAGTTTTCTGGGTTGTATTGGGGACTCGGTGTTTCGATCGGATTGTCTAATTTTGTCTATGTGGCTTTCCGGATATTTTAGAATATGTTAAAAAGTTCGGCCGGATATAAATACCCACTTTCCTCTGCTGGGAAATTTCCAATTGTTGGACTTTTCCGTAGTTTAATGACGTTCTAAGTAGTGCAAGTAATGCGATGGTCCCTCTAGAAGACAACAAACCTTAACTCGATTATGTGACCATCTTGAACTGCCCTTTGAACCTTAGGGTTTGGGGCAGTACGGCGTGCCACATGTGAGGCGTTGGCTTGACCCTTCTACGGCTGGACCGTTAGTACTGAGGCACGAACTGAATGTTGTTAGACTTATGCCATGTGTTGAGCTGTTTTGGGAAAACCTGGGTGTTCGATTGTTCGATCGGAAAGTTTAACATTTTCTATCTTATCCGGAATGTGATACAATAATTGGAATTCACAAGTAGTTATGAGATAACTGAATGAATGTTATAAATCTAGCGGTTTAGTCTCACTTGATCGGTTGCCACGGAATTTTGATGTGATCAAAAGTCCGTCGCAATCACGTAGCGTACGCGGATACTCGCCGGGTAAACTTAATAGACAGTCTCGCTCCATAGCCCCGAAAAAGTGACTGTAGGAGAACCCCGTCGCCGAAAGCATCCGTCCGGGTGCTCGCGGTAGCGGTGTTCCGCCTTAGTGCACTTCGTCGACGGCATCGGGGGTGCGGCCGTCTACTGAAGTTTGCGACGAGCATTCGATCAGGATGTGGGGAATCTTGTTGAATTCCCCGACTTAATATTGAAAAGTGTTTTCGATAATGAGACTAAAATGCGGGGTTTATAATTGTTAGGCATGCGATGTCTAAGGAATTCATTTGATTAGGCATGCGATGTCTAAGAAGGTTGCGGATTCCAACTGTTGTAGTTTTACACTTTCTTTTCTGTGACCGTAAGTGTAATATGTGATATCGCCGGTTTCGTTGCTATATGTCAATGACAATTGGGATGTGCATATTTACTTACGTTGATGACATGTGATGTTATGTGTTGCTGGATATGTTATATTGGATCGTCGCGTTTGAATAGCCCGGGGGTTTTTATGTGAGATGAGTGTATTCCATTTTCATTCATGTAAAAACTTGTATGTAATATTCTTTTATTGGGGCACTTCCAGGTTGCGGAAGATGTCACCCTTTGTATATTATTTACTTTTCCGCACTAGGATAGACCCAAGGAGGGGAGCACAAGTAACCGGGTTCTGGAGTCCAGTGGGAGACCAACTCGAGGAGTCGAGTCCGGGTCTCCTAACTCTAGAATTGGTAGGGTTGCTTTCCGCTCTCGTAGGGGTCTAGGGGTGTGGGTTTGGCTATTCATCACGACCGTGGAATCCGTGTTTTATACTGGCTCGTATTTAAAACACGGACGTCCTAGTATATCCAATATTTCATATGTTTCTTCTGCTGCGATATTTGTGATGTGATCATGTGATGTTCTGTGATAGATACTATATATAGTATATATGATATATTGTATAGGCGTTACTTATGTTTTACACCCGCGCTAGCCCTGCCCCGCTCTACCGTTAGTTACCTAACCTAACGGTGCACGAGGGGACATCGAGGCGAATGCGGATGGCATAAGTGTACGTCGTATTTATCTGTGATGTTTAGGTACTTAAATGATGGGACTTCATTAATGTGATTAATGAAAATAAAAGAAACCTAAAGATATTGTAGAATCGAATTTCAAAATAAAACAGGTAGCTCCAGTTCTTGCTTTGTACAGCGGTATATGTGATATATCCTGCACCTTATTCGATGAGAAAAGGACCGAGATCCCTTCACCGGGAGTGACTCCTTTAGCAATAACTGGCAGATGCTACACACTCGGTTTGTCTTTTGATTGCTTTTAAGAGTTTTTGCTTTGCACAGTGATATATATGATATATCCCGCACCTCATTCGACGAGGAAAGGACCGACGATCCCTTCACCGGGAGTGACTCCTTTAGCAAAACTAGAAAAGCCTCAAAAACATTCCATTTTTAAAATCATTTGATTCTACAACGATATCAAGTTCATTACGCAATAGGTTTTCAGAAAAACCTGTCGTAGCCCTCCGTCATTTCAGATAAGTATTAGTTAGTATTCGTGCTACGTTTGTTGACTATGTTAAGGCGTAGTGTGCGGTAGCTAATTAGTGCTTATCTGCATAAGCATATGATGCGATTGGATTAGGGTAGTCGTGCGACTTTGTTGACTATGTTAAGGGTCGTGCGGGTGGGTTTAATTCAATCGGGAAATGACGGGTTGAACTTGACTAGCACTTATGATTTGTTGACTATGTTAAGGTCATATAGCTGCTAGGGGCAAAATATTATCGGGAATTTCAAGTGTTGAAATTTGCAATGAGATTGCATACCTTCTATGAGATAGTTGGATCCCGATACCCGCTGCGAGTAAGAGTTACTCCTGGGAGAGTTTTATACATTACAATTAGCCGATCAAGTAGGTGTCTAGAAAGGTGTTAACGGGGTTACGCCTCTGGGAAAATGAGGTTTACATTAATTAGGTTCGTGCGAAAGCACGGGGGACCTCCCTCAAAGTACCGACACTGGCCTGGCTGAAAGATTGGCGAACTTGTAGTGTGTAATTAATCCCGGCTAGTCTTTCCTTTTAGGGTTTGAAGGAAGATTTGATAAAAAGCAGTGGGAGCCATCCTGATTAGATAAAATAAAAACCAATCTATTCTTGCAAGAGCGCATGCTGAGTGTTTTCTTCTCTCTCTCTACAGGTAGCGACCATATCACGCCTTAATCAAGATAATAATACGGAAGAATTGACCGAACCCGCTTGTTATACTGAGCTGGGGAACGTTGGTCCCGCTCCAACTTATAATTGTTATAAGACAGAGCAGGAAATTGGGGATTACCAGAATTCCCGTGCCGCCCAAACGAAGATAGTGCATGCTGATGCATCATCTTCGGATGTGTTCATTATATAGAACTGTTTCTCAGTGTCCTTTACGTCCTGGGTATATGATACCGGATCAGGATCCCGCATATGTAATATGTTACATAGGGCTATAGAAAGGTAGAGAACTGAGAACGGGTGATAAGTTTCATGAGGCAGAAAACGGGGCAAGAGTTGCAGCCAAGTCTGTTGGTCACTGTCACCCTGTATTACCAATACATTGATTCTGAACGAATGTTATTAGATACCGAACCTGATATACAAAATCATATCAGTCTCTTTATTAGTAAAGAAAGGATATAATTTTGTATTGTTGGATAATGTTTTGAACATTTCCTATATCAAAAGTTGATCGGTTCAGGCACGTTATCTAAAAAGCATTGATGTTCTAAATCAAACTACAGTTCTTTTGTATACAGAACACACACAAGAGGAAGAGTTCAGAAATGAACGAATCCTTCTTGAGGCATTGTAGACTAGGTCATATTAATGCGATCCGACTGGCTCAAGTTACATCATAGATGCATATTTAAATCAGATTGAATTTACATCTTGTGAAACTTGCCAGTCATGTCACAGAGATAAGATGACCATAGCTCCGTTTACTGGAAACAGAGAAAGAGTTAGTGAGCTCTTGGGATGATACATGTTGATGTATGTAGGTCCCCTGTCTACACTTGCCAAGACCGGTTCTTTATACTTCATTACATTCTTTGATGATCTTTCGAGATTCAGACCCATGTTCCTGTTGAAACACAAGTCTGAACCTTTTGAAATATTCACAGAATATAAGTTAGAAGTAGAGAACCAAAATACGGGTATAAGTATTATGTCCTATGATGAGACCAGGGAGGAGAATACTTGTGCACGGAATTCTTGGACTTTTCTAAAGGAGAATGAGATTCTCTCTCAGCATTACTCCTCCGTATACACCATAGCACGATGGTATATCGGGGCGGAGCAATAGCACCCTATGTGATATGGTGTGCTCTATGGTGAGTACTACTGAGTTTCGTATTTCCTTTTGGGAGTTATGCACTTGAGAAGCTGCATACCTATTGAATAGGGTTCCGATCAAATCAGTTGCCTACCACTTCATATGTGATATGGAAACGGAAGAGCCCATATCTTAATTTGGTTAAGATTTGGGGTTGTCCGGGCTATGTCTAAAAGCATAATCCGGACAAGCTCGAGGCAAGATCTGTTATGTAGAACTGGAAATGTTCCAGCTATACAAACAACAGCAGTTGATTTGATAAAACCAAAGGATTCAATAGTTACCAAAGAACCTCAGCCTCTCCACCGATCTAGTAGGGTTTTCTCACCCACCTGAAAGATACTTCTGTTTCTCTATGACAGTGGGAGCGAGGATTGCATCATGAGATGATGACCCAACTAGTTTCGAGCTGGCCATCAGGAGTGGGACTCTGTAAGAATGGCTGGATGCTTAGTGATCTGAGATGGAATCCATGTACACCAACAAAGTATGGACTTTGGATGCTATATCTGAAGGGTTAAATCCCCATCAGGAGCAAGTAAATCTTGAGAAGATTACTTGGTGTACTTGGAAAGGTTGAGACTTTCAAAGCTAGACATGTTAAAGGTTTTCATCATCGACCAGGCGTGGATAATGATGAATCCTTTTTCTGTGGCTATGCTTAAGTCCATCCAGATCCTACTTGCCACGGCTACATACCATGACTACGATATCTGGCGGTTGGATGTCATGACCGCTTTTCTAAATAATGTTTTAGAAGAGAACGTCTGTAAGTACACAGCCAGAGGGCTTCGTGAACAGTGGGAGCAGCGGAAACGTGTACAAGATGCTTTATAAGATAAAGCAGGCATCGCGGAGTTGGAACGTCTGTTTTGATGAGATAGTCAAAGAGTTTGACATCATCAAAATGGTAGATGAACCTTGTATAAACAAAAAGGTAGTATGGAGTATAGTGACGATCCTCGTAGAGTACGTGGATGACATGCTCTTGATAGGGAAGGAGTTTCCTATGCTACGCTCGATCAATCTCCGCTTGTCACATGGATTCTCAATATAGGATCAAAGTGATACCTCCTAAATCCTGAGTTTTCATCTATGAGATAGATGTTATTTGGATGTTAGGATACTCACTAGATGTAGTGAGATGGTATCAGTTGATCCTGGGGAGAATCACTGGAAGTGTTCCAGAGTGATAAGAACGACTGAATGTCAGTCACAGGCATTGTCTTTACCCTCAGTAAAGGGACGGTATGTTGGAAGAGTTCCAAGCTACATACCGTGGCATACTAGACGATAAAGGCTGGATACATCGCTACTTAAGATGCTACCAAAGAGGCTATTTGGGTGTATATTGGTTCATGAGATGGACTTCGTTCCTCCCATTGTGTGACAATGGAGTTGTGGCTTATGCCAAGGAACACCCATCCCATCAGTGATCCAGACATATTCTAAGGCAGTGTCACCTGATCATGGAGATAGTTGATCTCCAGGGTGATCGAGGTTAGGAGAGTAGACTCAGAGGACAACACGGCGGATCCACTCACGAAGGCCTATTCCCAGAGAGAGATTTTTATGGGATGGTTGAGTATGAGATACTGCAACCACTGCTACAGATGGCCCTAGTGCAAGTGGGAGATTGTTAGTTATATGTATGCCCTAGAGGCCATTACTGTACATAGGATGTATATTGTAGTGGATGCTGGGACATATATAGGGAGGACTCTCTTGCTCGACATGATAGTATGCTATCTGGTTGCTCTTTACCTTAACGCGTATACTGATTGTCTCTCTGTTACATGTTGGTAAAGCCCTTAGGATGTGTACTTGACTACCTGGACTATGATGCAGATCATACTAGTGGGGACAGATATTCTATAAGTACATCCTTCAAAGTCCCTAGTCGTGGGTGTATCGAGACGGGGCATCGATATACCAGAGTAGACTAGCGTATACCTTCTCGACCCATACAGATGGGCGATGGATGATCCCATATCCATTGGTGTTTGACATCAGAGATGATATACGGGTGCTCCGTGGAGACTGGGTACACTGGACGGACTCGCCGAGAACTCCCAGATGGTATTATACCTTACGTCAGATGGCAGTTCTCTGGTGACACTGGTACAGAGTAGTCTATTGACCCGAGATCGTCATAGAGTCTTGTGTGGTTCCCACTGTGCTTTGATTTCCACCTTACCACGTCCAAGAGGGCGTGCAAAATGGTGGCTTTTTGGTACAGTCCCGAATCACATGGAGGCAATGAGCGATAGGAGGGGATTCGTCTCTCCCGGTATAGGGAGTTGATGTTGCGCTGTGTTCGATTGGCTATAACCGGAAATCCCTGGCCAGGGTTGCTGAGATTTACTGGTAAGTGTTACCAGCAGTTTCTCAAACTGTTATAGACCTCATATCGACACGACTTATCGAGCTATTGGGGTCTGACGTTTACCACCCCTAGGCGAGATATGCGACATATCAGACGATCAGACCGAACTGTACGGTAAGTGTTACTGGTTGGATTCACAGGAGTGTGAGCGGGCTTGCTCATCGATCTTCTGATCGCTCAATACCCGGGTGGCCGTTACGTTTAGCAGACCGCTTGCGGCTTGTGGGTGTTTGATATGATCATCACCTGCTGCCGGCGTATTGACAAGTCTTTAGAGTCCTACACAGAGGTTTCCTGGCTCAAGCGAAACGAAATAGGAGCGCATATGAGATATGTGCGGGACCGAGAATAATGCGTGTATGTGATACCGTATTTCATTCTCGCGATGAATGCATCGATATGGTTGTATGAGATATAACCTAGTTATCGAATCAAGGATTGATTCGATAAATCGATACATTGTATATTAGTCGGTTATATGCGATATGACCGGATCGTTAAATCAAGTGTTGATTTAATGATTTAATGCATAATTATATATTTGATATATTACTTTGCATTAACTAGTACTGGTTCACTTTAAATGGTTTTTCTCACTTGTTCATTTGCACATTGTATATGTGATATAGTTTTGTGCACTTGTATGTATCATGTTTGATGATACATGATAGTTTGGTGTATGGTTTAAACCATGGTTGGTTAATGGTTAGGGTTTCTTATGCTTCATTTACTTATTCTTTTATTTATTCATTGATTTGTGAAAGAAATAAAATGGTGGCCATTTTGGATTATCCTTGAAGCTTCATGAAGCTTTGAAATGGTTGACCATTTTGTTTCTTTCTCTAACCCTAACCATACAACCTAACCTTAGTTAATTCTCTACACCTAACTAGAGTTGGATTATGATAAGTATTCATGGATTTTCTCTTTTGCAAAAAAGAACTTATCATATTCTTTTCATCATCTTCTTCATCTTCTACTTGAAGAAAAAGCTTGCCTCATCAATGGCAGCTTGAGAAAAAGAGTGAGAAATCCAATTCTAAAGTGAACCCACTTCCTATTTCTTTATCCTCTACCTCTTGCCAAGTAGTATAGGGTGTTTCCTTCACAAGTTTTCATGGCTTGGTGAAGGTGGAGCTTGATCTTGTGATGCCTCGACGTAGATCATCTTCGGCATCGTAGTCGATGACCTAGCCCGTCCATTTTTCCGATGAAGCCGACGCTAGAGCCCGGGATTCGATTTGGACAGCGAGGAGACTTCATTGCGGTGCTATGGAGGTGGAGGACCGGATCTACAAAGGTTGTATTTCCGTTCTTGTAGTTAAGTTGTTAACTAGTTTGATTTGTCGTCTAAATCTAGTTAACGATCCGTATTAGGGTTTCTCGGCACCCGTAAAATTTGAAATTGGCATGGTTGATGCCTTTTGAGACCTCCTTAGTGTGCCTAGGAACCCTACACTAAGTTCCGCCGGGGCCATCCGATAAGGCGGTATGGAAATAGGCACCGTGCCAGGAACCAAATCAATACAGAAAGAAATGTCGCGCTCGGGCGGTAGCCCAGGAAACTCGTCAAGGAACACATCAGGGAACTCGCTAACAACCGGAACCTGACCCAATGGTACCAGTATAGCACTAGCATCGCAAACATAGGCGAGAAATCCCTGACATCCCTTCCTCAAAAGCTGTCCAGCGTGAAAAGAAGAAATCACACTGTGAGGGGCGGCACCACGGTCCCCCAACACAACAAAAACCGACTCGCCGGGAAAACAAAATCTAACTGTCTTCTCACGACAGTCCACAGAAGCATAGCACGTGGCTAACCAATCCATGCCCAAAAGAACGTCGAAGTCCAACATCTCCAGAAGGATCAAGTCGACAGGCAACTCTCTCTCGCCTATACAGACGGTGCAAGACCGGAACACGTGCCTAGCAATAAACGACTCTCTCACAGGAGTGGTCACAACAAGCGGCTGATCAAGCAGACCGGACTCTCTACTCAAACTCGGCACAAAGTATGTGGATACGTACGAGTGCGTAGATCCGGGATCGAACAAAACGTGTGCATCAACTGAACATACTGAAAGGATACCTGAAACCACCGCATTGGACGCCTGCGCGTCCTGATGCGTCAAAGCAAAAACCCGTGCCTGTCCACCACCTGCGAATGACTGCCCTCTGCCTCGGTCATCCCGTCCTCTCTGAGCAACTCCTCCATGCCCACGACCTCTCTGTGTATGAGTCTGGCGTGGAGCAACGGTAGGTACAACAGGCAATGCCCTCTGGGGTTGTGAAGGTGGTAAGGTAACATGCGGTGCTGCCGCCTCCCTCCGGAGTATCTCAGGACAATCTCTAACGAGGTGAAGTAGAATGCCGCATCTAAAGCAACCCCGCGGCGATTGCTGACTCTCCTGGGGATACGAACTAAACATCTGGCCTCGTCCCGAATCTTTGCCACTCCTCGTACCAGAACGATACCTGTCGCGGCGTCTGAATGACTGCCTCCGTGCGGATATACTAGTACGAACTCTCTTCGGCTCTGGAACTACCGAAGTCTCAGCAAGGCGCTCCTCGACTAATAGGGCTGCGTCTACAGCTGCTGCATAGGTCTCGTAGTGCTGCGCGCTGATTGCAAGGAATAGTGGTGTAAGCAAGCCTCGAACAAATCTCTTGACTCGCAACTCCTCGGTAGCCACTAAATACGGGGCATAAGCTGCTAGCTCTGTAAACAGCACGTCATACTCTGCCACTGTCATCCCTGGCGTCTGGCGCAAGGACTCAAATCTGCGTGCTCGGGCATCCCTAACACTCTGGGGAAGGAAACGGGCTAGAAATACTGTCACGAACTCCGTCCAGGTCATAGGAGGAAGACCTGCTGCTCTGCCCTTCTCAACTGAATCACACCACTTCTGCGCAAGACCTTCCAGGCGAAAGCTCGCGAACTCAACCCATCTCGTATCTGCGCATCTGAGGGAACGGCATATCCGGGCCATCCTGTCGATGAAAGACTGTGGGTCCTCGGCTGTATCGGTGCCTGTGAAGACCGGAGGCTTCAGCCTCATGAACTCTGACAGCGATACTGTAATCACCTCCGTGGCTGCTGTTCATATCAGATTTTTGCATTTTCATACCGCCCAATTTTTATCACATTGCATGTCGGTAGATACTCTTGAGCCGTGTTTGCTAGTCAATTGCAGGATACAGGTTCCCGGTGCTCAAACGGAGAAATTCATGGAAAACACGACAAAAATCCGGTTCCTGCCAACCACAGATAAAACACGGTCTCCGCTCTTCATCCGTGTGCTGCCAGATACCAGTTTAGGGAGACAAAATGTCAAATCAATGTCGTTTTCAGGCACAAGGCTCAATGGTAGCACAAGATCCAAGAGATCTACGCGGAGCTCGAGGCAATCATGACAAAAATCTTGACAAAAAGTCCACCTTTCCCTCAACAGAAATTCTGGAAAATTCGGGAAGCAATTATGAGAAAATACATATACCAGATTAAAGCTCCTATCAGATCAGGGTCCCACCAAAAAGACCCAGACCCAAGTCATCAAAACGGCCGCGGAAGCGCGGCCAAAGGGGGGTCTTAGCCGCGCTTGCGCGGCCGTTCTGGCGCCAAGTGTGCAGGGTTTTGGGGGGTAGGTTGGTCTTTTCATGTATGTTCTGTTGGTTGCCCTAGGGTTTCATGTTTTGGCCTATAAATAGCCCAGAAGTTTGTGAAGGAAAGGGTCCATAATCTTGTATTTTTTCTTTGCTAGGTTTTAGTACATGTTCTTCTTCCTCTTCTCACCTCTTCTCCATTAAACTTGTAAGTGAGCTTTTGAGTGAAGAGTGATGAATAAAGAAGACCATTTTTATTATCATGCTTGTCTCTTTCTTTACTTGTTATAATTGTTGTAATTTTAATTGTTAAGTAGTTGTTGTTATTTCCTTGTTATTTGTTTCTTCTCTCTTTTTCTTTATCCTTGCATACGACAATGATACTTACGCTTGATCCTCGCCAAGGTGAGGTCGCAAACAGTTAGTCGTATTCTTCTAATCTCTTTCTTTCTATCTTCCTCTTTTGTGTTGTTTTATTTTTCCGTATTATGAAGTGTGAGTAGTTCTATACTTGTTAGGGTAGGATAAGGGAAGTTTGAGAGAAGGAAATCTCTCTCACTCTTTCCTTGCCCAACAACTTAAATCAACTCCCGTTAACCCAACCACAATCCGCTCCTTACGGCACCCTATCCTACATGATAGCGGTGATTCCGTAGTGAGACCGGTTGTGGTTGAATTAACCGGAGGTTATGGATAAGAGCCAAGAACGGACGGACAAGCACCAAAAGGAAGGACTATGCGTTGGAAAGCCTAGCTTATACTCGCAAGTTCCTTCCTAGTCGTGCTAATCCCCGTTGTTGCCGATTACCGTAACACCGATATTAAGTGGGGCAACGAAAGATGTGGAGACTCCTAACTCAAACTAACCTAATCCTAACCCTAACAAGCTCTCTTTAAATATCAACTCAACACTTAGATAACTACAAACAAAATCTGAACAACCGGACTTAACTCGTCGAAAAACACATAGAAAAAGATTCCCATCTCCCTGCGGACGACCCGTACTCAACCGGCTAGCTACGTGCGAAACCGTCTTGATTGCGGTATTTAAACTAAAACTTGAACACGCTCGTATCCTATCAATCAAATGGCGCCGTTGCCGGGGAGACGGTAGTCTATTTCTAAGTGAAATTTCGGGTTAATTTGTGAATATAAAAACAACCAAAAACCAAAAAAAATATACTTTGTAGAAACCATCTTGTTATTCTTGATTAGTTTTTGTGCAAGCGTGCAGGAAATACGAAGCTCAAGATCGACGCCAAAGACGTTGGAAATACGGAGTTCAAGTACAGTGCCAAAGACGTGGGAAGATAGACCCACATTTTCGCGGCTACACCGCGACGGACAAAACGAAGCATCCGGTTTACTGTACAAATCTGGAGCAAATACAGTGAGCAAATCAAGATTCAGTACATCCAGACAAGCATAGGACACCCAAAAGAGAACACCAAATTTTTCCAGAGCGCCAAAGCCCCAGGACTGCCGCGCAAGCGCGGCAATTACATGCATTTGGCCGCGCAAGCGCGGCCATCTTTTGGCTTCAGGGCTCCATTTTTCTCTGGTAACTCTCTCTGCCTCTCTCCACTCCTCTAAACTCCACTGAATTGTGTTTTCTGCAGGTTTCTTTGCGCAAATTCTTCTCCCCTTTCCAATAAACTGTTCTTGTGCAGGATTCTTTGCGCCGCAAATAAAAATTGTTTGCTGTTGATATTGTTACTGTTTTGCATTCTTTAATACGGACTTAAGGGGCTTGAAACCAATCCAGATTGGGTGGGGATTTCATCACCCTTCCCAGGACCCCGGAAATCACTAAAGCATATGCATTGTCCATTGTAATTAAAAAATACTAGACTTCAGCCCTAAGGACTTCGCGCTCATTAGGAGAAGATAAACCTTGTTTAGAACCTTGCTTAACCGTATATTGTTTACGGGGTGTCTAGGAAAGTGTTAAAGGCGCAACCGCCGAAAGAGAAAGGGTTATTTAATTAAGGAACTTCGCGAAAGCGTTGGACAACCTCCCCTTATCTCTGCACTTACCTGGCCTCGTGATCAGTGTATTTTTAAGCCTGTTTCTCGACACTGTTTAACTTCGACAATCAAGTTCAGGAGCAGGTCTAGTAGACCTAGGTTACCCTAGATCTAGGTGTGATTGTGCATATCTTGTTTGTGATTGCTTAAGCCGTATTTCCGTACCTACTTCTGTAAATCTCTTTCTAAAAACAAAATAAAAAAGAAAAAATCAAAAACTTTTATAAAAACTTGCCCTTTTGACGCCAAATCCATTTTTACCCAACACCCATCGCCTTTCTTCATTGACGTTTTCTTACCCTCACCTTCTCCGCTTTGACTATACTAAACTCGTTTAGTGTATGTCCGCTTGGACTCGGGACACTAGCGCCCGTCTAGTCCGCGTTACGTTAGTCGCGACCGACTACGCGATCGACTCCGAAGTCGATACTCCGTCCACTCCTCTTTCACCCCTTCCTTTGCCGGCCAACTCCGACGTTGACCGGAATTCTGTTCATACATCTTCACCTTCACCTTCACCTTCACCAACCTCTTCTTCCGCGATGTCGGGATTTAATCCGAACATCTCGTTGACCACCCCTGGATTGGCTCCACCTCCTATGGAGACCAATCTCCCACCACCTCCGCCTGTTGTAGCGCCGCAGCGAATTGCGCTCCAGGATCGTTTCTACCCTACCCGTTCTGCACTTCCAACCTGCCTTTCTCTTCCTCCGGCCAATGGGGACAACTTTGAAATTAAGCCCCATTTCATCAACATGCTTCCACGTTTTCATGGGCTTGAATCTGAAGATGCCTATATCTTCATTAACAAATTTCAAAACGTCTGTGCCATGATGAAAACAACCCAGCTATCGGACGATGCTATACGTCTACGGGTCATTCCGTTCACTTTATGCGATCTCGCAGAAAAATGGCTGTATAGCACCGCTTCCCACTCAATCACCAGCTGGGACGAGTTTGTTAAAGCGTTTCTGAAAAAATTCTACCCAAATCATAAGACCGCAAGAATTCGAAATGAGATCAACCAATTCTCCCAGCTTCCTTCTGAACCCTTTTGGAAGTGCTTTGACCGATACAAAGACCTTCTTGTTCAGTGTCCTCACCACGGTATAGAGAAATGGCAACTCTGCCAAACCTTATACGAGGGACTGAACCCAGCAACGAAGCAGTTGCTGGAAACCATCTGTCAGGGCCACTTCCTATCCAAATCTGACGAGGAAGCGTGGCAGTTCTTTGACGATCTTGCGGAGCAAACGCTACAGTGGGAGAGCACCAGACCGACTCCTTCTTCTTCTTCTACCTCCACTTCTACCAGTCAGTCTAGGGTAGGAATTCACCAGCTTGATGTCTCTATTGCGATGAGAGCTGAAATGGCTGCAATAACAAAAAAGCTTGAAGCAATAGAGAGCAAATTTTCTTCTCCTACTCCTGCCCCTGTTCTCCCCCTTCGTACCATCTGCGCTTGTTGTTCCGATCCGTCCCACTTGACTGAAGAGTGTCCTTACAATCCACCCTCGCAAGGACAGGATCAGGTTAATGCATTCCAGCAAAGACCGAGGAATGATCCATACTCTTCCACCTTCAATCCCGGTTGGAGGAACCACCCCAATTTCGCCTGGAATCAGAATCAGAATCAATTCCAGGGCAACAATTTCCAAAGGGCCCCTCCACTGCAACAACAAGCGCAACAACAAACTCAGTATCAGCAGCCCTTCCAACCCCAACCTTACCAAAACCAGACGAACAACTTTGCACCGAACAATTCCTTTCCACCAAACAACTTTGTTCCGTCGAACAACGATAAGGTTTCCTCGCTCGAGCGAAGTCTGGATGCGTTTGTTAAACAATCGACTCAATCCACCGCCAACATCCAGTCTTCGATTCAATCTTTAGTGCAACACACTGCCGCACACGGGCAAAGCATCAAGACCATCGAGGCCCAGATTGCACAGCTGAACGCGGCCTTGAGCGAGCGAGAGAAGAGGAAGCTCCCGTCCCAGCCACTTCCAAATCCCGGCCACCCACATAATGCACATGTTGCTCTTGAACAACAAAACCATAATGTGAGTGCCGTGACCACACTGAGATCAGGGAGGGTGCTGCAAAACAACATTGGCAAGCAAATCAACGATGACACCCCGGCCGCTTCTTCTTCTTCTTCTTCTTCTTCTTCTCCTGCTTCTTCTTCTTCGTCTTCCGAGCCTATTCTCCGTTCTTCACAAGGCTCTCCCTCTTCTTCTTCTGCCTTGAACGGACCCGCTTCTCACTCCACGAAAACACCTATTCTGGGATCTGTTCCAACTCCAAAATCTCCTCCTCCAGCTTTAGACTCAACCAATTTTCAAAATGTTCCATTTCCAAACCGGTTGAGGTCTAACAAACAAAATCCACAAATGGAGAAGATTTTGGAGTTATTCAAGCAAGTTAACATTAACATTCCGCTTTTAGATGCTGTCCAACAAGTCCCTTCTTATGCGAAAATCTTAAAGGACTTGTGCACGAAAAAGAGGAAGTCTCAGGTACCCAAGAAAGTTTTCTTGGCTAGTGCTGTGAGTGATGCCCTTACCCAATCTCTACCACAAAAACGGAAGGACCCTGGCTGTCCTACGATTTCAATTACTATTGGGGATAAGAACATCAACCGCGCACTATTAGATCTTGGTGCCAGTGTTAACTTGCTTCCGTATTCAGTATACGAGCAATTAGGCGTCGGAGAGCTGAAACCCACACACTGCACTCTCCAGATGGCCGACCGATCGATCACCCATCCTAGGGGTGAGCTAGAGGATGTGTTAATCAAAGTCGGGGACTTCATATTCCCCGTCGACTTCATTGTCTTAGATACACAGCCTGTAGCTAACCCCCGGAATCAAATTCCGGTGATACTCGGTCGCCCATTTCTCGCAACCTCAAATGCTGTGATCAATTGTCGCAATGGTTCGATGAACCTCTCTTTTGGAAATATGACAATTGAACTCAACATTTTTAGGTTGGGGAATCAGCCCGCCGAACCTAATGCTCATATACTGGATGTCTGCTCGATCCAGGAGATCACCCCCGAAGAGTGTGAATTCGAGGAGTTTCTGTTTGAACACGATAATCTTGACGCCACTAGTGCGTTTCTCCTCGAATCTGCTGCTGCTTCTGCGCCCGATAACGAATACGAGTGTTTCACGTTCTTGAACGATCTTAGCCGCGCACAACCCGAGTTTGAATCTTTTGACTTTCCGGATGAGTTACCTGAACCATCCAACTCGGTTGCCTACACTCGCTTTGAACCTTTGCTGGAGTCCTTTGAGTTCGAGACCTTTGCACCGGTCTTGCCTTCCATCATTTCACCTCCAACGCTCGAACTCAAGCCGTTGCCGTCTCACCTTAAGTATGCTTACTTAGGTGAGAACGAGACTCTCCCTGTCATCATTTCGGCTTCTCTAGCTCCAGAGCAAGAGAAAGCCCTTCTCGCGGTCTTGCACAGCAACAGGCAAGCTTTTGGCTGGTCCATGGCGGACATCAAGGGGATTAGTCCCCTCATCGTTGAGCATCACATTCATCTGATGGATGATGCCAAACCAGCCCGGGATCCTCAAAGACGTCTTAATCCAGTCATGAAGGAGGCTGTGAAAAAGGAGATCGTCAAATGTCTAGATAGTGGTATCATTTACCCTATCTCTGATAGCCAGTGGGTTAGCCCCATTCATGTTGTCCCCAAGAAGTCGGGCATCACGGTCATAACCAACGAAGCGAATGAGTTAATCCCTACTCGCACCCAAACCGGGTGGCGAGTTTGCATTGATTACAGAAAACTCAACGCTGCAACGCGGAAAGACCACTTTCCGCTACCTTTCATTGACCAGATGCTGGAACGATTGGCCGGACATGAGTACTATTGCTTTCTTGATGGCTACTCTGGCTATAATCAAATTCCCATCGCCGAAAAAGACCAGGACAAGACCACTTTCACTTGTCCTTTCGGCACGTTTGCATATCGACGCATGCCCTTTGGGTTATGCAATGCGCCCGCTACCTTCCAGCGGTGTATGATGGGGATTTTCTCAGACATGGTGGAGAAATTTCTGGAGATCTTCATGGACGACTTCTCCATCTTTGGCGATTCTTTTGACGAGTGTCTGCTGCATCTTGACGCTGTCCTTACCCGATGTAAGGACAAGAATCTCACTTTGAACTGGGAGAAATGCCACTTCATGGTGCGCGAAGGTATTGTCTTAGGACATATCATCTCGCAAAATGGCATAGAGGTCGACAAAGCAAAGATTGAGGTCATTTCCAATCTGCCTCCTCCCCGTTGCGTCAGAGATATCCGAGCCTTCCTTGGCCATGCCGGTTTCTATAGACGGTTTATCAAGGACTTTAGCAAGATTGCTAGGCCCTTGACTCTTTTGCTGGCCAAGGATACGCCATTCGACTTCAGCTCAAGCTGTGCGGCTGCTTTTGAATCATTGAAACACTCACTCACTTCTGCTCCCGTTCTCTCTTCCCCTGACTGGACGCACCCATTCGAGATTATGTGCGATGCATCCGACTTTGCCATCGGTGCTGTCCTTGGACAGCACATCAACAAGATGCCGCACGTGATCTATTACGCAAGCCGAACCCTGAACGACGCACAACTCAATTATACAACAACTGAGAAGGAATTCTTAGCTATTGTATTTGCTTTAGAGAAGTTCAGGCCGTACCTCATCGGCTCTCCAGTCATCGTTTACACTGATCATTCTGCTCTGCGCCATCTTTTTGCGAAGAAAGATGCCAAATCTCGGTTAATCCGTTGGATCCTCTTGCTTCAAGAGTTTGACCTTGTCATTAAGGACAAACGGGGATGTGAAAACGTGGTTGCCGACCATCTCTCGCGACTTCCTTCTTCGCCTTCGCTTCCAATTCCGATAAACGACGTTTTCCCGGATGAACAACTCTTGACAGTATCTTGCGAACCCTGGTTCGCAGATATTGTGAACTATTTGGCCACGGGATTGCTACCGACCGAATGGTCACGTCAGGACAGACTTCGCTTCTTATCCCAAGTAAAACACTTTTACTGGGACGAACCCTACTTGTTCAAGTACTGTCCCGACCAGATTATTCGTCGGTGTGTCCCAGATGAGGAATTCAAGAGTGTGCTGTCATTTTGCCACGACCAAGCATGTGGCGGGCATTTTGGGCCCAGAAAGACAACTGAGAAGATCTTGCAATGTGGTTTCTACTGGCCACAACTTTTCAAAGACGCTCACGATTATTGCAAGACTTGCTCCCGGTGCCAACACATGGGCCGGATATCCCGGAGGAATGAGATGCCGCTCCAACCAATCTTGGTTGTGGAGATTTTCGATGTTTGGGGGATAGACTTCATGGGGCCATTTCCTAGCTCATTTGGGAACTTGTACATCCTTCTAGCTGTTGATTACGTCTCTAAATGGGTCGAGGCTGTGGCCAGCCGGACTAACGACAACAAGGTTGTCATTAGGTTCCTAAAAGAAAACATTTTCTCCCGGTTTGGCCACCCCCGAGCGATCATTAGCGACAATGGAAGTCATTTCTGCAATAGGACTTTCGAGGCCTTGATGCGGAAATACTCCATTAATCATAAGCTTTCTACGCCCTACCACCCCCAAACCTGCGGGCAGGCCGAAGTTTCAAATCGGCAAATCAAGCAGATACTGGAGAAAACGGTTTCCAAGAACCGTAAGGATTGGTCTTTGAAACTCACTGATGCCCTTTGGGCATTTAGAACCGCTTATAAGACCGACCTTGGCATGTCTCCCTATCGGCTTGTGTACGGAAAAGCCTGCCACCTTCCTGTCGAAATCGAGCATCGCGCGTTTTGGGCGATAAAAGAGCTGAATCTGTCTCTGGAGGACGCGGGCAGCCATCGGAAGCTGCAGCTGAACGAACTGAACGAGCTTAGGGATGAGGCTTACGACAACGCGGTTGTCGTTAAGAATCGAACGAAGGTGTTTCATGATAAACACCTTGTGCGCAAAACCTTCGTACCTGGTCAGCAGGTACTTCTTTACGACACCCGACTTCACTTCCATCCTGGAAAGCTCCGATCTCGCTGGAAAGGGCCGTATTTTGTGTGGACTGTGTATCCGCAGGGCGCTGTGGATTTGGAAAATCCAAAGGACGGTTCACTCTTCAAAGTGAACGGACACCGATGCAAACCGTACCTTAGCGCCGAACCAACAGAGGAGCTCCTGTTCTTACAGGAGCCGGTTTACCTTGCTTGATCTTCCTCTGCCTACCTCCAAACTTCGGTTATCCAGCCAAGAACAGTGGACACTGTTCCAAATAAGTTTGGGGGTATGTACAAACCATTTTGTTTATATTTGTGTATATTCTTTTTCTTTTCTTTCAAAATAAAAACAAATAAATATTGTGTATCGCTAACCAACAATTTTGAACCTTCAAACTACTCTCTTCATGCAACGACAGTGAGGACACTGTCCAGTTTAAGTTTGGGGGTACGCTCGGTACGCATTTCTTACCTTCGCATTCATATGTATATTTTGCATCTGCATATTAAATCCATAAAAAACATGAAAATTTGAAAATTTTCCAAAAATATAAAAACTTTTTTGTCAAGTTAGCTTGTGGATGAACTCTGATTCAACATTCGACGGTTTTTGTTTGAAAAAATAGGAATAACTAGATCTTATGTTTGGATTTTGAAAACCTGAAAGATAACTCTCCTTTGAAGTTAACTATAGCTGATATACGTCTTTACATCACACTACACGTGTCGTGAGTTTTGGGAATTAGATGACAAGTCTTTCATGTTCAAACTTTTAAACAGATAAATGATTTTCTGAGAATCAAATAGGTTTGTTCTGAAATAAGTAATGTCAAGAATAGTTTATGAAGTAAAGCGAATATGAAGGAATGTTATTGATGCCGTAATAGGAGCTAAGTCTGAAAAATAACCCATCTAAAACTTGATTGGAATGATTACACACCAAACCCACTAGACACGTCTTTTATCCAAAAAATATTTGAACTGCCGGTTATATCTCCGTTCGTATTAAATCATCTGATTTTCACGCCAAACTGTCTTTTGTTTTTGGACCTAGGTAACTTGAGTAATTAAGTCCGCTGGGGTGTTTCTACACCTAATGCCCTAAAACCAACTGGTTTGGGTGCATTGGCCCAAAGCTCGCTAAGAAGCCTAGAAAGTCCAGTTTAAAACAAAGTCAAGCAAGTGTTCTCTCCGAGTTAAAATTCCTAACGGTTCTTTGTGTGAGAATAATCTTGATAAAAGACAGGCTTTTAAAAAAAATTTTAACGGAGATATGAAGGTTTTACTCTTTGATAAAGACTATTGCACATTCACAGTGGTGTGTATGAAATGAAAACAAGAAAAAGGTGGAGTGAAAAATACGACTTAGTTTCCTGTTAAGGAAGATAGAAATTCTAAAGTTGAAACCTTACTGCAAAACGAAACTTGAAAAATGCTTAACTCATTATAAAACTTATGTGATCCTTTTAAAATTGTTATCTGGGCTTTATTGTGCGACATGATGACTCTAATCGATCCTTCTGGAACTTAACGACACTATCCGCACTGCACGTAAAGACATATAAAATCTGTAGTTAAATAAGATGTGAGGTGTGAAAAATAAAGGTTCGATAGTCTAGACTAAGGATTATAGAATTGTTATTTTCTAAAACAAAACTTTAGGGTTTGAAACTTAGTCATTTTTTACAAACCAACTTGACCGGATTTTGTGGGTAGTATCCGCTGAAAACCCTCAGGAGACAACACTCCTCCTACTAGGGACACCTAGAGGTTTAACGGCTTGTTGCACATGCTCAGTGCAATCGCGTTCCCTGCGAAAGTGAGGTTAGGATTTTTTTTTTTTTTTTGTGAATAAATGGACTTTGCTCGGGACGAGCAATTGATAAGTTTGGGGGTATTTGTTCATATCAGATTTTTGCATTTTCATACCGCCCAATTTTTATCACATTGCATGTCGGTAGATACTCTTGAGCCGTGTTTGCTAGTCAATTGCAGGATACAGGTTCCCGGTGCTCAAACGGAGAAATTCATGGAAAACACGACAAAAATCCGGTTCCTGCCAACCACAGATAAAACACGGTCTCCGCTCTTCATCCGTGTGCTGCCAGATACCAGTTTAGGGAGACAAAATGTCAAATCAATGTCGTTTTCAGGCACAAGGCTCAATGGTAGCACAAGATCCAAGAGATCTACGCGGAGCTCGAGGCAATCATGACAAAAATCTTGACAAAAAGTCCACCTTTCCCTCAACAGAAATTCTGGAAAATTCGGGAAGCAATTATGAGAAAATACATATACCAGATTAAAGCTCCTATCAGATCAGGGTCCCACCAAAAAGACCCAGACCCAAGTCATCAAAACGGCCGCGGAAGCGCGGCCAAAGGAGGGTCTTAGCCGCGCTTGCGCGGCCGTTCTGGCGCCAAGTGTGCAGGGTTTTGGGGGGTAGGTTGGTCTTTTCATGTATGTTCTGTTGGTTGCCCTAGGGTTTCATGTTTTGGCCTATAAATAGCCCAGAAGTTTGTGAAGGAAAGGGTCCATAATCTTGTATTTTTTCTTTGCTAGGTTTTAGTACATGTTCTTCTTCCTCTTCTCACCTCTTCTCCATTAAACTTGTAAGTGAGCTTTTGAGTGAAGAGTGATGAATAAAGAAGACCATTTTTATTATCATGCTTGTCTCTTTCTTTACTTGTTATAATTGTTGTAATTTTAATTGTTAAGTAGTTGTTGTTATTTCCTTGTTATTTGTTTCTTCTCTCTTTTTCTTTATCCTTGCATACGACAATGATACTTACGCTTGATCCTCGCCAAGGTGAGGTCGCAAACAGTTAGTCGTATTCTTCTAATCTCTTTCTTTCTATCTTCCTCTTTTGTGTTGTTTTATTTTTCCGTATTATGAAGTGTGAGTAGTTCTATACTTGTTAGGGTAGGATAAGGGAAGTTTGAGAGAAGGAAATCTCTCTCACTCTTTCCTTGCCCAACAACTTAAATCAACTCCCGTTAACCCAACCACAATCCGCTCCTTACGGCACCCTATCCTACATGATAGCGGTGATTCCGTAGTGAGACCGGTTGTGGTTGAATTAACCGGAGGTTATGGATAAGAGCCAAGAACGGACGGACAAGCACCAAAAGGAAGGACTATGCGTTGGAAAGCCTAGCTTATACTCGCAAGTTCCTTCCTAGTCGTGCTAATCCCCGTTGTTGCCGATTACCGTAACACCGATATTAAGTGGGGCAACGAAAGATGTGGAGACTCCTAACTCAAACTAACCTAATCCTAACCCTAACAAGCTCTCTTTAAATATCAACTCAACACTTAGATAACTACAAACAAAATCTGAACAACCGGACTTAACTCGTCGAAAAACACATAGAAAAAGATTCCCATCTCCCTGCGGACGACCCGTACTCAACTGGCTAGCTACGTGCGAAACCGTCTTGATTGCGGTATTTAAACTAAAACTTGAACACGCTAGTATCCTATCAATCAGCTGCAGGGGCAACTGGCTATGCGGTAGGTACCATCGCGGTCTCTGGAACGGGTGGAGCTACCTCTGGTCGCTGCGCTCGAAGCGTCTCAACTAGCGATCCTATCATCTGGCGCATCTCCTGCATGCTGGATCCCACCGTCTGGCATATCTCCTGCACACCAGTCCCTAGCGTGGCGATCTGATCTGTCACAGGAGGAACAGTCTGCTCGGGTACAACGGGTGCACTGCTCGGATCAGTCCTCGTCTCGGACGAGTCAACTCGAATCTCGGCCCTCGCGGCCGCTCTCTGCGCCCTCGTAGTCTTTGGTGGCATAATGGCTGAAAGGAAATTAGGATCCGATAAGAATACGGAAATCGAATCACAAGAATATACATATACTCAAGAAGGAATTTAAATCAATAAGTCCTAAGGTCGCCTTGGCGGAGTACCGTGTCGTGAGTATGCCGCGGAACATACACACGCTACGCCACTCTGCTTCAGCTACCTACTCCATCATACCAAGGTCATCCTACACTCCGAAAGGTAAAACCTACGCTCTGATACCAACTTTGTCACGACCCGAATATTTCGACTCGTGACCGGCACTTAACCACGCTACGTCTACAGGCGTAACACGACTAAGTAAGCTGAACCCAGAAATCAAAACCATTTAAACATAGTGAGTGTTGAAAACATTTAGTTAAAACATTTAGAAAACCTTAAATAATTCAACAAGTTCCTTTAAAGTTACTTAATCATTTAAATAATTTTGGCAGCATTTCCTCTGTAAAAGTAGCCCCAAGACCGGGTATAAAAGAGGATATGAGTAAAAATGAGATATAATGAAACAAAACATTCCCAAACGGGAGCAATCACGCCCAACGGCGGAAACCATCATCACAAGAGTAATATACGACGCCGTAGCGAAGAATGAGCTATAAGTAAACATCACAGAATTTAA
Source organism: Agapanthus africanus (assembly GCA_030015575.1). Taxonomy (NCBI): domain Eukaryota; kingdom Viridiplantae; phylum Streptophyta; class Magnoliopsida; order Asparagales; family Amaryllidaceae; genus Agapanthus; species Agapanthus africanus. Next base: position 287,268,039 of record JASDDO010000029.1, read on the forward strand.
ACTGCATATAAAAACAGTCGGCTCCCACGAGCTCGACACCAGAATACAAAATACACAACATCGTCCTCACACAGTATCTAAGTCCAGTACATAAATGGTAGATGGAGAATACTAGATACAAAAGGAGTACAATAAAAGTAATCAGATACCACAACCCACCTAAAATGCAAAACAACTCTCACACCAACGGTAGTGGTATCTGTAGCCAAAAGATGCAAAAGGCAGCCTGCCGCGACTACTCTGAAAGGCAACCTGCAAATACTGTGGCACAACGGGGGTGAGTTGCCAACTCGTGAATAGAGATAACATATAAAGGTAATCGCGAGTATGCACGTACTGCGCTACTCTATCAAATGCCAGCAAGTAAGATCTATATGCGACAAGTAGTAGGTGTAATAACCATGCAAATGCTCTGTCAGGTAAAATAACAACAGGATGAGATATATGACAATCAATGCTGAGCATGGGATAAACAATATCTACACGGAATATCAACGTGGAAAATAATCGGTGCCCACAACTGCACCCAAATCCCAAATAACTCAGGCGCCGGCACACCCATCGGCCCTCAAATCCTGTAAATCTCTGAGAAATCACGAGTGCCCAACATCGGCACCCAAAATATCATAAAATACTCGTGTCCAGTATCGACACGCAAATCCTCATATATCGGGCTCTGTCAGTCCGGATCAGCCCACGGGCTCCGTCTGCGGTATCGGCCCTCGGCCCCGGCAGTACGGATCATCCCGCATCCATCTCTCGACTCTGGTCGGTAGCCTTCGGATAACCGCCAGGCCTAACCAATCACCGGTAGGTACTCGCCACCCTGCCAGGCTCATCGTCTACTCCACGAAAAACATTTCTCGCCCCGGGGAACCATACCGGGTCCACCACGAACCCGCAAACGGATCATCCAACTCCTCAAATCGGGTATCAAGCACACGTCTCAGCACCGAGAAAACGCATGGTGGACGCACTAAAATATCATATCACGAGGAACCGGGTTTTCAAATAGTGCATCTTTTCTTAAAAATCCCACGGTCCTCAAAACCAGAAATCACATGAAAATCCAACACCAAGAAGTAAATCCAATGCGATGTGCTATGTACATCAATCCATGATATAGGTATAAGGGAAAACCGCTTTTAAAATTAGTTTCCGTTTTTAAAGATATCACGCGGCTCCCAATTTCCATGAAAGTCATATCGAATCATATATGAAATGAACTACAGCAATATAATCGTGGCAGTTCTACAGTGAGTGTGTCATGGCAATTACTAACGGTGTGTGTGTAGCATGCAGATTAGTGCTCGTGTAACATGAACCGTTAGTAATAGTGCGGTGTTCTATCAATTCTAAGCATACATACAGCAGGGAATGCAATATGCAATGACAATCCATGAGGTAAATGCAACATATAATAATAAGGTCCTATCAGCCCTGACGCATAACGCCATGCGGGCGATATCCCCGTAGATGTTAAATCTACTCACCGAAGTCTCGCGCTAAGTGTAGCCGACGACTTGCTTGCCCTTCTTCGCAGCGTCCGTCTTACTCTCCTGCGAACCTAGAATCACATAACATATATCACACATAAGCTCAATTTCACAAAAACATGATATTAGGGTCAACCTAGAGACCCGTGTCGCAAACCAAGCGCGCGTGTGCGCGATACGCTAAAACGTGTGATCACGCGCCTGAAACTACCCTGACGCGTCGCGATACGCAGAAACCCCAAACCCACACGCGTATCACGCGTGTCGCGAAGGTTTAAAATACGAGAAATAGGTATTTAGTCCCAGATTTTCCTGCAGTGAGAACCAAACAAAATTGCACATGCCATGAGTCTAAGGGTTGCAACAGACACCTATAGGACCAAACCCCAACCCAAACCCTACCCATCTAGCCGCAATTTGCAGCCAGAAACAATATTCCGGCGGCTTGAACATGAAGAAAGGGGGTCGGGTTCTACCTGGGGTATCAGTACCTAACCACTATACTGCAGTCTTCTCAAAATTAATCTGAACTCATCGGGTCGATAGCAGTTTCCAGAAACTCAAATTTTGCTTAAAAACGATGAATTTGCATCAAATAGGGATCTGGTGGTATTTTAGTGCAATTGGGATTTAAGCTGGGTTAATGTGGCCTTTACAACACTCTATCAATCTACTGAAACCAAATCACACATCACTTGCTCAAGGTTCCCACTAAACACCACATATCGCACTAAATCGCACCAATAACCACTAACCGAAGCAAAACTACACTAAACAAGTAAACTAGGGAGTAAGTTTAGGAAATATACCCCACACTCGACCCTAGGGAGCTGGAGGAAGAAGAAGAAGTGAAGGGAAGGAGCTGCAGCTGGAGTTGTGGCTGTTACTGCTGCTAGCTGCTGCTACTGGTGCTATTGCTGTTGCTGGAATGCTTGCTGCTGCTGCTGTGAAGCCTGCTGCTGCTGCTGTGGATGCTTGCTGCTGCTGCTGCTGCTGTGAGGTAAGTGGGTGTGTGTGTGTGAGTGAAGTTGTAAGAAAGAACAAAATAAATGAGAGGAACTCATAACCACCAATGTCAACCCCTCACACTCTCTCTCCTCATTAATTGCAAGCATGGCTTAAGCCATGATGCACTCTCTCTCTCTCACCAAGTCAACACCCCTAGGAAATTCAAATTAAAGCAACTATTAATTAACTAATTAAACTTAATTAAAACCCAAAAGACTTAATCCCCATGATTAACCCACCATGGTTACTAATCATGGTATTAACTCATTTTAAAACCCTAGTTTACATGCACATGTGTGTGCAAGCCTAGGAAAATTTTAGAAAAATATTTATTAAATTTGGAAAAATATTTGAAACACGATTTGGTAAATTTTTTATTAAAAACCCTTTATTTAAATATAATTAGTCACTAAACACATCCTAAGGTGTTACAGCCCGACATGCGATGCTCATAGAAATGGGAAAATGATGTTTCCTTGCTTTAAGTAAAGTATAAGGATATTGTCACTGACAGGCTCAGTAGGGTGTCAGGATGAGTTTGCTCATCGACCTCCCTTTTGGTCAATACCTGGTAGCCCGTTACGTACGGCTAATACCTCTGATGTGCTAGTGGTTAAATCCACAGCCAAAGTATTGACGAGTCTTTAGAGACCCCACAGACAGTTTCTCAAGTTTCGGGCGAAACGTTGTAAAGCCCGTATGATATATGGCAGGGTTCGATCATATACGTACGGTAGTGCACGGATCATGATCGGACGAATCATACTAGTGGGCTTTGGTTTAAGCCGGATCCTAGTATTAGATTTGTTGGATTACTTTAGTCTCATCGTATTCGTATTCAGTCGGAATGCAGATGCAGGTATGTATATACAGGTGAGGGGTATTCTTGTGATCTGTCACGAGTTTACTTTAGATGTTGCCGTATCTTTTTATTGTTGTAAACATTTAGATTAATGTTTACAAATGGAAATTGTGAGCTTAAATCATCATTAGGAGCATTAATTGTGACACATGCACAAGTGGTAACTCATGGTCTCTTTCTTTATGCATGTGTCACATTATGTGATTGATTTATGGTTTGAAATGAGAGGAAGAGAGAGAAGGGCAGCCATGGTAAGGGTTGGCTCTTGCATTATTTCATAATCTCTCTCTCTCATTTTATGATACAACTCAAGAAAAAAAGGCTCCTCTTCTTCTTCTTCCTCTAGCTCACAACCTCCAATGATGGCTTCATCTTCAACCTCCATCCATACAATGGATGCAAGAGACAAAGTTGTCACACACATTCTCTACTTCACCTTGGACACGTCGGCTAGCAAACTTCGTGTCCGAGTTGCTTCGGATGAAGCGGGAGCCCGTAAAAAGACTCGATGATGTGGTGCCCTTCCAACGAGGAGACCGGAGATCGGAGATGCCTCGAGGAGCTTGGGTTGGTGGCCAAAGACCGAAGGACACGGATCGATCGGTATAGCTTTTCTAACCCTTCTCTAGTTAGCTAGTGGTAGGTTAATGGTTCGATCTGGGATTAAAGTCTGCGATAGCGCCGGTTTCAAGTTTTGAAAAAGTTTTCGTTTCCGTATTTTGGCCTCGGATCGACGGCCGGGGCGCTACCGTACACTTACATGGTATCAGAGCCACGCCATTAACCTTTACTAGTTTGCTCTAACGTGTTTAGAACTTCGATCGAACAAAATTTTCCAAAACCGCATTTCCAATTCTGCAGTTTCTGTTGAAATTTTTTTGTGGTCGAAAAATTATTTTGAGTGTTGCAGAAAATCAGACAGGCTTTTCTATGAAATCTGAGAAAATTTGGTACACTGATCTCACTATAGCACCGCGGAACCGTAGCATTACCCTCGTTTTGGCCGCGATTCCGCCGCACTACTGTAGTATTAGGGCACCAAAATTTCTACAGTAGTCTCTGACTTGGAAATGGGGTTTCTGGTAATTTTAGTTTTGGCCCAGATTATTTTGAGTACTGGGAATTGTACTTGGGGCCCACTTCGGGAAATTTTGTCGATCGAAAATTTAAATATGTTAGTTTACAGTACTTACATTATATCTGTGACCATGAATATCATTCGAGCGGTAAATCTTGTCTAATTGCTATAGTTCTTTTAGACGGATTTGCGAACGTGACATTCACATTGATGTTCTGTGTTGTGCTGTGATGTTGCGGATTTGTCATGGTGGATAGCCTGGTTGCAATGGTAGTACAGTTTGGTTGTATTTGTACATTTGATATTGCGGGGCGAGCGTCCGACATGTGGACTGCCGTCACTGCCTGTTTGTATATTATTCTTTTGGGGCACGACCGGGCTGAGGTCGATGTACCCGTTGTATATATATTTTACTTTCTGTACTAGGATTACCCCGCGGTGGGGTGCACGGATAGACAGGTTCTAGAGGGCAACGGGCCCGCATCTCATGGCTTTGAGACGGAGGGGGTTTCACTCTAGAATTGGCGGGCTATTCACCGCACCCGTAGGGGTACAGGTTGACCCAAGGAAGGGTTCTCAAGTTACCGGATTCCGTGAAGTGCTGGGTGGTCCATTCACTTTGCTGTAGGGGGCTTCCTCACTTCAGGATTTGGCGGGTAACTTACCGCGCCCGTAGGGGTCTAGGATTTCATTGCACAGGCCATGTAGGGTTCCTAGGCACACTCTAGAGGTCTCACAAGGCATCAACCATGCCAAATTCAAATTTTTCCGGTGCCGAGAAACCCTAATGCGATCGTTAACTAGAGTTTAGGCAAAAACAAATGCGAATAAACAACTTTACTCTAAAGTGAAAGAGACTACAACCCTTTGTAGATCCGGTCCTCTACTTCCTTAGCTCCGTGTTGACGACCCTCCGCTGCAATCATCGGATCCCGGACTCTGGCGATGGTTTCGTCGGAGAAATGATCGGGCTAGGTTGTCGACTTCGATGCCGAAAATGATCTACGTCGAGGCAACTCAAGATCAAGCTCCACCTTCACCAAGTCATGAAACTTGTGAAGAAAACACCCTATACTACATGGCAAGTGGTAGAGGATGAAGAAATAGGAAGTGGGTTCACTTTGGATTTTGCTTTCTCACTTGGAATCATCACTTGATCATTTTCAAGCAAAGGGTTTCTTTTTCTCTCTCTTGAAGAAGAAGAAGGATGAAAAAGAATGAATAATTAAAATAAAATCAAGTGATGGTTATCATGTTGCAACCATGGTTAAGTGTAGAGAATAAACTAGGGTTAGGTGAATGGTTAGGTTTAGGAAAGAAACAAAAATGGTCAAAACTTCATGAAGCTTCAAGAAAAGAACAAAGCAAGCAACCATTTCTTTTATCTTTCCAAAAATGAATTAAAGAAAACAAATAAAACAAATATAAAACCTAACCATTAACCTAAACATGGTTTAACATAAACATATACCCAAGTTTGCATGTATCATCAAACATGATACAAACTAGTGCACAAAACTATATCATATATACAATGTGCACATCAAGTGAGAAAATCCATCTTAAGTGAACCAATACTAGTTAATGCAAAGTAATATATCATATATATAATTATACATTAAATCAACACTTGATTTAACGATCCGGTCATATCGCATATGACCGACTAATATCCAATGTATCGACTTATCGAATCAATCCTCGATTCGATAACTAGGTTATATCGCATACAAAAAATCGATACATTCATCACGAGAATAGAATACGGTATCACATGCACGCATTATTCTCGGTCCCGCACATATCTCATATGCGCTCCTATTTCGTTTCGCTTGAGCCAGGAAACCTCTGTGTAGGACTCTAAAGACTCGTCAATACGCCGGCAGTAGGTGATGATCATATCAAACACCCACAAGCCGCAAGCGGTCTGCTAAATGTAACGGCCACCCGAGTATTGAGCGATCAGAAGATCGATGAGCAAGCCCGCTCACACTCCTGTGAATCCAACCAGTAACACTTACCGTACAGTCCGGTCTGTTCGTCTGATATGTCGCATATCTCGCCTAGGGGTGGTAAACGTCAGACCCCAGTAGCTCGATAAGTCGTGTCGATATGAGGTCTACAACTGTTCGAGAAACTACTGGTAACACTTACCAGTAAATCTCAGCAAACCCTGGCCAGGGATTTCCGGTTATAGCCAATCGAACACAGCGCAATATCAACTCCCTATACCGGGAGAGACGAATCCCCTCCTATCGCTCATTGCCTCCATGTGATTCGGGACTGTACCCAAAAAACACCGTTTTGCACGCCCTCTTGGACGTGGTAAGGTGGAAATCAAAGCACGGTGGGAATCACACAAGAGTCTATGACGATCTCGGGTCTACAGACTAACCTGTACCAGTGTCACAAGAGAACTGCCATCTGACGTGAGGTATAATACCATCTGGGAGTTCTCGGCGAGTCCGTCCTGTGTACCCAGTCTCCACTGAGCACCCATATATCATCTCTGATGTCAAACACCAATGGATATGGAATCATCCATCGCCCATCTGTATGGGTCGAGAAGGTATACGCTAGTCTACTCTGGTATATCGATGCCCCATCTCGATACACCCATGACTAGGGACCTTGAAGGATGTACTTATGGATTACCATGTCCCCACTAGTATGATCCGCATCATAGTCCAGGTAGTCAAGTACACATCCTAAGGGCTTTACCAACATGTAACAGAGAGACAATCAGTGTACACGTTAAGATAAAGAGCAACAAGATAGCATACTATCACGTCGAGCAAGAAAGTCCTCCCTATATATGTCCCAGCATCCACTATAATATACATCTTATGTACAGTAATGGCCTCTAGGGCATACATATAACTAACAATCTCCCACTTGCACTAGGGCCATCTGTAGCAGTGGTTGCAGTATCTCATACTCAACCATCCCATAAAAGTCTCTCTCTGGGAAAAGGCCTTTGTGAGTGGATCCGCCGTGTTGTCCTCTGAGTCTACTCTCCTAACCTTGATCACCCTGGAGATCAACTATCTCCATGATCAGGTGATGCTGCCTCAGAATATGTCTGGATCAATGATGGGACAGACGTTCCTAGGCATAAGCCACAACTCCATTGTCCCACAATGGTAGGAACGAAGTTCATCTCATGAACTTATATACACCCAGACTTCCTCTTTGGTAGCATCTTAAGTAGCGATGTATCCAGCCTTTATCGTCTAGTGTGCCACGGTATCTAGCTTGGAACTCTTCCAACATACCGTCCCTTTACTGAGGGTAAAGACAATGCCTGTGACTGACATTCAGTCGTCCTTATCACCCTGGAACTTTTCCAGTGATTCTCCCTAGGATCGATTGATACCATCTCACTATAACTAGTGAGAATCCTAACATCCAATTAGATCTATCTCATAGGTCCAAAACCCAGGATTTAGGAGGTATCACTTTGATCCTATATGGAGAATCCTTGTGATAAGCGGAGATTGACTGAGCGTAGCATAGGAAACTCCTTCCCTATCAAGAGTATGTCATCCACGTACTCTACGAGGATCACCACCATACTCCCTACTACCCTTTTTGTATATACAAGCTTCATCTACCATTTTGATGAAGTCAAACTCTTTGACTACCACATCAAAACAGACGTTCCAACTCCGCGATGCCTGCTTTATCCTATAAAGCAACTTGTGCACGTTTCCGCTGCTCCCACTGTCTACGAAGCTCTCTGGCTGTATACTTATAGACGCCCTCTTCTAAAATATCATTTAGAAGAGCAGTCATGACACCCAACCGCCAGATATCGTAGTCATGGTATGTAGCCGTGGCAAGTAGGATCCGGATGGACTTAAGCATAGCCACTGGAAAAGGTTTCATCATTATCCACGCCTGGTCGATGACGAAAACCTTTAACAAGTCTAGCTTTGAAAGTCTCAACTTTTCCAAGTACACCAAGTAATCTTCTCAAGATATACTTGCTCCTGATGGGGATTTAACCCTTCAGATATAGCAACCAAAGTCCATACTTTGTTGGTGTATAAGGATTCCATCTCAGATCGCTAAGCATCCAGCCATTCTTATAGAGTCCCACTCCTGATGGCCAGCTCGAAACTAGTTGGGTCATCATCTCATGATGCAATCCTCGCTCCCACTGTCATAGAGAAACAGAAGTATCTCTCAGGTGGGTGAGGAACCCTACTAGATCGGCGGAGAGGCTGAGGTTCGTTGGTAACTATTGAATCCTTTGGTTTTATCAAATCATCTGCTGTAGTTTGTATAGCTGGAACCTTTCCAGTTCTACATAACTAACCTTGCCTCGAGCTTGTCCGGATTTTGCTTTTAGATATAGGCCGAACAACCCTAAATCTTAACAAACTTAAGATATGGACTCTTCCTTTTCTATATCACATATGAAGTGGTAGGCAACTGATTTGATTTGAACCCTATTCAATAGGTATGCAGCTTCTCAAGCACATAACTCCCAAAAGGAAATAGGTAACTCAGTAGTACTCATCATAGAGCACACCTTATCATATAGGGAGTGATTGCTCCGCCCCGATACACCGAAGTGCTGTGGTGTATACGGAGGAGTAATGCTGAGAGAGAATCTCATTCTCAAAATAGTCCAGGAATCCCGTGCTCAAGTATTCTCCTCCTTGATCACATCAAAGGACATAATACTTATACCCGTTTTTGGTTCTCTACTTCTAACTTATATTCTGTGAATATCTCAAAAGGTTCGGACTTGTGTTTCAACAGGAACATATGTCTGAATCCTGAGAGATCATCAGAGAATGTAATGAAGTATAAATAACCGGTCTTGGCATGTATAGACATGGGACCTACATACATCAACATGTATCATCCCAAGAGTTCACTAACTCTTTCTCTGTTTCCAATAAACAGAGCTATGGTCATCTTATCTCTGTAACATGACTGGCAAGTTTCACAAGATGTAAATTCAAACTAGTTTAAATATGCATCTATATGTAACTTAGCTAGTCGGGTCGTATTGATATGACCTAGTCTACAATACCTCAAGAAGGATCCGTTCATTTCTGAACTCTTCCTCTTGTGTGTGTTCCGTATACTAAGAACTGTAGTTTGATTTAGAACATCAATGCTTTTAGATAACGTGCCTGAACCGATCAACTTTTGATATAAGAAATGTTCAAAACATTATCCAACAAAACAAAATTTTATCATATCTTTACTAATAAAGAGACCGATATGATTTTGTATATCAGGTTCGGTATCTAATAACATTCGTTCAGAATCAATGTATTGGTAATACAGGGTGACAGTGACCAACAGACTTGGCTGCAACACTTTCCCCGTTTTCTGTCTCATGAAACTTATCACCCGTTCTTAGTTCTCTACCTTTCTGTAGCCCATGTAACGGATTACATTTGCCGGATCCTGATCCGGTATCTAATACCCAGGACGTAAAGAATACTGAGAAACAGTTCTGTATAATAAACACACCCGAAGATGATGCATCAGTATGCACTTTCTTCGTTTGGGCGGCACGGGAATTCTGGTAATCCCCAATTTCCTGCTCTGTCTTATAACAATTATAAGTTGAAGCGGGACCAACGTTCCCCAGCTCAGTATAACAAGCGGGTTCGGTCAATATATCCGTATTATTATCTTGATTAAGGCGTGATATGGTCGCTACCTGGAGAGAGAGAGAGAGAGAAGAAAACACTCAGCGTATGCTCTTGCAAGATCAGATTGGTTATTATTTTATCTAATCAGGATGGCTCCCACTGTTTTTATCAAATCTTCCTTCAAACCCTAAAAGGAAAGACTAGCCGGGATTAATTACACGCTACAGGTTCGCTAATCATTCAGCCAGGCCAGTGTCGGTACTTTGAGGGAGGTCCTCCGTGCTTTCGCACGAACCTAATTAATGTAAATCTCGTTTTCCCAGAGGCGTAACCTCGTTAACACCTTTCTAGACACCTACTTGATCGGCTAATTTAATGTGTAAAACTCTCCCAGGAGTAACTCTTACTCGCAGTGGGTATCGGGATCCAACTATCTCATAGAAGGTATGCAATCTCATTGCAAATTTCAACACTTGAAATTCCCGATAAAATTTTGCCCCAAACGATCTATGACCTTGACAAGGTCAACAAACCATAGACCGTAAGTCAAGTTCAACCCGTCATTTCTTGATTGAATCAAACCCACCCGCACGACCCTTGACAAGGTCAACAAGGCCGTACGACTACCGTAACCCAATCTGCATCATATGCATAAGCAGATAAATACTGGTTAGCTACTGCACACTGCGCCTTGACAAGGTCAACAAACGCAGCACGAATACTAAGCAGGACTTATCAGAAATGACGGAGGGCTACGACAGGTTTTTCTGAAAACCTTTTGCGTAATGAACTTGATATCGTTGAAGGATCGAATGAATTTTGAAATGGAGTGTTTTTGAGGCTTTTCTAGTTTTGCTAAAGGGGTCATTCCCGGTGAAGGGATCGTCGGCCCTTTCCTCGTCGAATGAGGTGCGGGATATATCATATATATCACTGTGCAAAGCAGAAACTATAGAAGCAATCAAAATACAAACCGAGGGTTGTAGCATCTGCCAGTTATTTCTAAAGGAGTCACTCCCGGTGAAGGGATCTCGGTCCTTTCCTCATCGAAGGTGCAGGATATATCATATATACCGCTGTGCAAAGCAAGAACTGTAGCTACCTGTTTTATTTGGAAATTCGATTCCACGACATCTTAGGTTTCTTTTTCTTTCATTAATCATATTAATGAAGTCCCATCATTTAAGTACCTAAACATCACAGATAAATACGACGTACACTTATGCCATCCGCATTCACCTCGATGTCCCCTCGTGCACCGTTAGGTTAGGTAACTAACGGCAGAGCGGGACAGGGCTAGCATGGGTGTAAAACATAAATAACGTCTATATACTATATACTGTATCTATCACAGAACATCACATGATCACATCACAGATAACGCAGCAGAAAATATCATATGAAATATCGGATATACTAGGACGTACTAGGACGTCCGTGTTTTATTTTGAGCCTCTATAAAACACGGATTCCACGGTCGTGATGAATTGCCAATCCCACACCCTTAGACCCCTACGAGAGCGGTAAGCAACCCTACCAATTCTAGAATTAGGAGACCCGGACTCGACTCCTCGAGTTGGTCTCCCACTGGACTCCAGAACCCAGTTACTTGTGCCCTCCTCCTTGGGTCTATCCTAGTACGGAAAAGTAAATAATATACAAAAGGTGACATCTTCCGCAACCTGGAAGTGCCCTAATAAAAGAATATTACATACAAGTTTTTACATGAATGAAAATGAAAAACACTCATCTCACATAAAACCCCCCGGCTATTCAAACACGACGATCCAATATAACATATCCAGCAACACATAACATCACATGTCATCAACGTAAGTAAACATGCGTATCCCAATTGTCGTTGACATATAGCAACGAAACCGGCGATATCACATATTACACTTACGGTCACAGAAAAGAAAGTGTAAAACTACAACAGTTGGAATCCACAACTTGCATAGACATCGCATGCCTAACCAAATGAATTCCTCAGACATCACATGCCTAACAATTATAAACCCCGCATTTTAGTCTCATTTATCGAAAACTCTTTTCAATATCAAGTCGGACAATTCAACAGAATTCCCGACATTCTGATCGAATGCTCGTCGCAAACTTTAGTGGACGGCCGCACCCCCGATACTGTCGACGAAGTGCACCAAGGCGGAACACCGCTACCGCGAGCACCCGAATGGATGCTTTCGGCGACGGGATTCTCCTACAGTCACTTGGTCGGGGCTAAGGGGTGTAGCTGTCTATTAAGTTTATCCGGCGAATATCCGCGTACGCTACGTGATTGCGACGGACTTTTGATCACATCAAAATTCCGTCGCAACCGATCAAGTGAGACTAAAGTGCTATGTTTATAACATTCAAATCACTTATCTCATAACTCCTTGTGGATTCCAAATATTGTATCACATTCCGGATAAATAGAAAATGTAAAACTTTCCGATCGAACAATCAAACACCCAAGTTTTCCCGAAACAGCTCAACACATGAAATAAGTTTTAAAACATTCACTTCATGCCTCAGTACCAACGGTCCAGCCGTAGAAGGGTGAAGCCAACGCCTCACATGTGGCACGCCGTACTGCCCCAAACCCTAAGGTTCAAAGGGCAGTTCAAGACGGTCACATAATCGAGTTAAGGTTTGTTGTCTTCTAGAGGGTCCATCGCGTTACTTACACTACTTAGAACATTCTTAAACTATGGAAAAATCCAACACTTGGAAATTTCCCGGCAGGGGAAAAAGTGGGTATTTATATCCGGTCGAACTTTTTAACAGTTTCTAAAATATCCGGAAAAACATAAACGAAGTTAAATTATCCGATCAAATTAACGAGTCCCCAATAAAACCCTAGAAAACTCAACACTTGAGTGGAATTAAAAAATTCCCATAAAAAATTGCCAAGAAAGGACCTAAGAATAAATATATGAAATTTCAGGGACTAAGTCCAAATTTTGGCGGCGGAACCACCGCTAAACCTATGGTTTCGCCGCGGTTCTGCGGTCAAATTATTGACTTAGTGAACCTTACTTCACAGTAATTCTTAGTTTTTCCTGCTTGTTTTTCTGAGAATTTTTAATTCACAAAAATCCACTGTTTTGAAAAATGTACAGAAAAAGGTTTTGTCGGGGTTTACGGGTTCGATCGGACTTCTAACTTCGTCTACACTTCGCCTAAAGCTCTAGCTAGGCTCTAATACCACTGTAGGGTTCCTAGACACACTCTAGAGGTCTCACAAGGCATCAACCATGCCAAATTAAAATTTTTCCGGTGCCGAGAAACCCTAATGCGATCGTTAACTAGAGTTTAGGCGAAAACAAATGCGAATAAACAACTTTACTCTAAAGTGAAAGAGACTACAACCCTTTGTAGATCCGGTCATCCACTTCCTTAGCTCCGTGTTGACGACCCTCCGCTGCAATCATCGGATCCCGGACTCTGGCGATGGTTTCGTCGGAGAAATGATCGGGCTAGGTCATCGACTTCGATGCTGAAGATGATCTATGTCGAGGCAACTCAAGATCAAGCTCCACCTTCACCAAGTCATGAAACTTGTGAAGAAAACACCCTATACTACATGGCAAGTGCTAGAGGATGAAGAAATAGGAAGTGGGTTCACTTTGGATTTTGCTTTCTCACTTGGAATCATCACTTGATCATTTTCAAGCAAAAGGGTTTCTTTTTCTCTCTTGAACAAGAAGAAGAAGAAGGATGAAAAAGAATGAATAATTAAAATAAAATCAAGTGATGGTTATCATGTTGCAACCATGGTTAAGTGTAGAGAATAAACTAGGGTTAGGTGAATGGTTAGGTTTAGGAAAGAAACAAAAATGGTCAAAGCTTCATGAAGCTTCAAGAAAAGAACAAAGCAAGCAACCATTTCTTTTATCTTTCCAAAAATGAATTAAAGAAAACAAATAAAACAAATATAAAACCTAACCATTAACCTAAACATGGTTTATCATAAACATATACCCAAGTTTGCATGTATTATCAAACATGATACAAACTAGTGCACAAAACTATATTATATATACAATGTGCACATCAAGTGAGAAAATCCATCTTAAGTGAACCAATATTAGTTAATGCAAAGTAATATATCATATATATAATTATACATTAAATCATTAAATCAACACTTGATTTAACGATCCGGTCATATCGCATATGACCGACTAATATCCAATGTATCGACTTATCGAATCAATCCTCGATTCGATAACTAGGTTATATCGCATACAACCAATCGATACATTCATCGCGAGAATAGAATACGGTATCACATACACGCATTATTCTCGGTCCCGCACATATCTCATATGCGCTCCTATTTCGTTTCGCTTGAGCCAGGAAACCTCTGTATAGGACTATAAAGACTCGTCAATACGCCGGCAGTAGGTGATGATCATATCAAACACCCACAAGCCGCAAGTGGTCTGCTAAACGTAACGGCCATCCGGGTATTGAGCGATCAGAAGATCGACGAGCAAGCCCGCTCACACTCCTGTGAATCCAACCAGTAACACTTACCGTATAGTCCGGTCTGTTCGTCTGATATGTCGCATATCTCGCCCAGGGGTGGTAAACGTCAGACCCCAGTAGCTCGATAAGTCGTGTCGATATGAGGTCTACAACTGTTCAAGAAACTACTGGTAACACTTACCAGTAAATCTCAGCAAACCCTGGCCAGGGATTTTCGGTTATAGCAATCGAACACAGCGCAACATCAACTCCCTATACCGGGAGAGACGAATCCCCTCCTATTGCTCATTGCCTCCATGTGATTCGGGACTGTACCCAAAAACCACCATTTTGCACGCCCTCTTGGACGTGGTAAGATGGAAATCAAAGCACAGTGGGAATCACACAAGACTGTATGACGATCTCGGGTCTACAGACTAACCTGTACCGACTAACCTGTACCAGTGTCACCAGAGAACTGCCATCTGACGTGAGGTATAATACCATCTGGGAGTTCTCGGCGAGTCCATCCAGTGTACCCAGTCTCCACTGAGCACCCGTATATCATCTCTGATGTCAAACACCAATGGATATGGGATCATCCATCACCCATCTGTATGGGTCGAGAAGGTATACGCTAGTCTACTCTGGTATATCGATGCCCCGTCTCGATACACCCACGACTAGGGACCTTGAAGGATGTACTTATGGACTACCATGTCCCCACTAGTATGATCTGCATCATAGTCCAGGTAGTCAAGTACACATCCTAAGGGCTTTACCAACATGTAACAGAGAGACAATCAGTGTACACGTTAAGATAAAGAGCAACCAGATAGCATACTATCATGTCGAGCAAGAAAGTCCTCCCTATATATGTCCCAGCATCCACTACAATATACATCCTATGTACAGTAATGGCCTCTAGGGCATACATATAACTAACAATCCACACGACCAGGGGAACATCGGGTTTCAGTAGCGGCTCTATGAAACCCGGGGATCCCAGATTATCTGTATTGTTCTGTGATGCTTATTACATTTCTGTGATGTTGCATTTTATCTCGCCATGAGCGAATATTATATATTGATATATATACTAGTAGATGTTGTATATTTTTTACACCCGCTCTAGTCCAGTCCCCGCTCTGTCGTTAGTTAAGTAACCTAACAGGTGATGACGGGACCCAGTGGCGAATGCTGATGGCATATACATACATCATATTTTCGTTCTTTTGTGGTGTGATCAATTGATGGGACTGCATTGATTCGGATCAATGCAAGCTAAACAAACCTATTCTGATGTTGTTGGAACATTTTTCAAAAAAAGCTGTTATTGCAAAGACGTTCTCTTTTGTTTTGCATAGTGGTATTCGGCTATGAATATCCAGCACCTCAGTCGACGAGGCAAGGGCCGAGATCCCTTCACCGGGAGTGACCCCTTGGACAGAAGTTTACGTCAGGGTAATAACTTCACTATAGCCTATTGCATTTTTGCTTTGCATCGTGGTATTCAGTTGGAATATCTTGCACCTCATTCTACGGGGAAAGAGCCGAGATCCCTTCACCGGGAGTGACCTCTTTAGCAAAGGTTTTCGCCACTCTATTTTTATAAAAAGCTATACGGTTCCTTTAACGATATCAAGTTCGTTGCGTTAAAGGTTTTTCGCCAAAAACCATTCGTAGCCCTCCGTCATTTCCTACAAGTGGTACTTAGTATTCGTGCTGCGTTTGTTGACTCCGTCAAGGCGTAGTGTACGGTAGCTAAGTGGTGCTTGTTTGTAGTATGGATATGCGATTGGTTAGGACAGTCGTTCGGCCTTGTCGACACCGTCAAGGGCATGTACGGGTGGGTTTAATGCAATCAAGATAATGACGGGTTGAACTTGACTAGGACTCTTTGATTTGTTGACTCCGTCAAGGTCACTTGGGTCCTAGGGGTAAAAATCACATCGGGAGTTTCTAAAGAAACTGAAACTTTCCAGATATGCGCATACCTTCTGGAGTGTGATAACGTGAGTGGATTCCATCACGTTATCATGCGATGATAGTTGGATCCCGATTCCTACTGATGAGTTGGTTTACTCCTTGGGTGATCCCGACTAATTCTTCTTTCAGGTTTGGAGGAGAATTTGATGATACAGTGGGAGGTTTCCTGATTAGATAAATTGATAACCATTCTGATCTAGATTAGAGTGCACGCAGAGTGTTTCTTTTCTCTCTCTCTTTGGCAGCGACCATGGCCCGACCCTTGACTATGACTTAGTGACCAAGTTAACCGAACCTTCTTAAAACACTGGATTTTGGATTGTCAGAGTTGCATACCTCATTGCCACTCCTACTTTTACCCTTTTCTCCAGAACACCCCGTATTACTACGAATATCCACTTCCATTGGATAAAACCATCGTATGGTTATATACGAACTCGAAGGAACTTGTTCCAGATTCAAGGATGATTTCTGGTTCTGGAGAAAATGAATAGGACTATTCAGTTGTCTTTTCCTTTTACCTTCTCTCAGGTTGCGAGTGCTCCTTGGATTAGGACGGTACACCTGTTACGCTAATTGGATAGTCTTCATCCAAACCATAGGCAGGTGCCGAACGGTTGGGAATGAAGAAAACCATTTTGCCTAAAAGGTGTACAGAAGGTAATAACTAAAGACATATAAAGGGATTAGTAAGAGGACAATGTAAATTACGACTGCTATTCACGACCAAACCAAGTATTTCATCGCCAATCCTACTTCACCTTTGTATTTCTCCAGGACACTCCGTATCACTACGAAGATCCACAGTTATTTGGATATTCCATCGTATGGTTATATACGAACTCGAAGGAACTTGTTCAAGTTCGGGGATGGATTCTGGTTCAGGAGAAATAGGAATAAGGTTTTATTCAGTTGTCTTTTATCATCACCTTCTCTCGGGTTGCGAGTGCTCTTAGGATTAGGACAATACACCTATTACGCTTATTGGATAGTCTTCTTCCAAACCATAGGCTGGTGCCGAACGGTAGGGAAGGAAGAAAACCATTTAGCCTAAAGGGGTGTACAGAAGGTAATGACTAAAGACATATAAAGGGATTTAGAGAGATGTCAAAGAAATATACGGCTATAGTTGTGAATCTGATAATGGAAGAGGCATTACTAAGAATACCCGGATACCCCTTCAAAACATTTACATGTTTCAGTTTCACTGTGTATTGTTAAAAGAAAACTGATTTCCCAATTGGTCCTTGCTCCAGGGTATGTATTTACCAGGTTTGATTCTCACATCTGTATGGTTTTACAGATGATAAGTGGGAGTAAGTTATTGGGAATTGGGTGATCATCCTCATTATATCGGGATTCGTTGTAATTAGTGATATTTGAGGAAATCACCTGGGTTGTTTGCCGGACGGCAAATATTTGGTTTTGAATATCCGTTGTTATGCACCAATTTCAAATTGATATATCTGTACGTTTATTTTTATAAAGTGAGATATAACATTTTGAAATTATGTCTATGACATTTACCTATATCAGTGGATGGTTAATTAAAGAGCATTAAACAACGGTGTAATTCTTCTTAACCATAAGTACAGTTTTCAACCTACGACACACAGTGAATGAGTTATTAGACTCAGGGGACTTATACAGAGTATTGTATGTTGTCCATTGTCCATGAGGACAGAGGGGTTGGTACTCATACTATATTCTGTTTACTTGTGACTTCTCTGGTTCTTAGACATGTGTTTTGTAGAAATGCAAGGTCCAAGTTTTGAGAAGTTATAGGTATATAAATAGAGTAGAGAACCAGGTATTGCAAGTATCAGGATTCTTCAAGGTGATCGAAGATTTAGATACTTGTGTATGGTATTCAGTTGATAGTAATGATTAAGAGAACTTGCTTCTCTTTCAGGTTACCCATAATTGGAAGCACTCCTAAGTTGAGTAATGCTGATCGGCCTTTCTCCATTTAGTTTACATGCACTGGAGACAGTTGCATGATTTGAATCTGGTTCCAATTAAACCAGTGCCTCTGTTTCTATATTGGATATAGAACGGTTCATATCTTAACGATGTTAAGGTATGGTGAGTTGTTCGGCTTATGCTTAAAACTAGACTCTGGATAACTCAAGGCACGTTTCTGTAATGGCTGTTTGTGGGTTGACCCGGGCTATGACGAGGGTTGACTTTCTACCATATGGAGGATCAATAGTGATATTGTTCTTGACTCGCCACAGCTTTAATAAAATTGGATTTTTTCAGAAAACAGTAGTGGGAGTATGATAGAACTGGAAGTGATTCTAGAACCGCAAACGATTACTGAAAATTTAATAGGACCTAAAGATTCAATCCGGTTTGACATTCCATTAGCCACTCCGCAAATATGGTGGGTAACCTCAGGCACTCGAGAGGTACTTCGGTATGCTCAGAGATGGTGACCAGGAGGTTCTTGTTTACCCAGACTTGCCATTGCTGTTGTTCCAGACTGTGAGACCCGGCGGGAGGATGAGTGTAGCTTTGTTCTAAACTAGCTTTAGAAGTGTACGTGTATATGACTCTGCCAGAGGGTTGTCGTAGTAAGTGGGAGCAGCGGAAGAATAGTGGGCAAGTAGCTTATGTCTATAGACTAAAGCAGATATAGCGGGGATAGATCATCTATTTCTGATATGACAGTCATGGGTTTGACTTCATCAGAATAGGAGATAGATTTGTTAAGAAAGTAGTAGGGTGTGATGTCCTGGTATTTGGATGACATACACAGAGTAGGAAGTGAAATTCCTATACTACGATCGGTTATACTTTGGTTGTCACACAGTGGTTTCTCCATATAAAGCTTGGATATTATATCAGACATTCTGGTTACTAGATCTATGGTTTTAGATCTAGATTTGGGTAGTTTCCCAATCTGGGTACTTAGACAGCATTCTAATTGTGTTTTAGAATGGACGATTCCTGGCACGGTAGTGTACCTGCAGGTGATGAAGTCACCCTCTCTAAAGGTGTCTTACAGACTAAAGGGGAGATGGACGTGCATGATTAGCAGATCACTTGCTTAGGCAATTGAGTCAATCATGGGATGTCAAGTACCACACCAGATGTTGTTTTTGCACTAGATGCAATAAGTTGATATTAATCCTATCCTGGAGAAACGTTCGGAAGCAGTTTTAGAATATAAGTAGATGTTCTAGGGATATGATAACAACAGCCTCTTTTAGGAGACAGTTATCATTCCAGGCTTCCAAGGTGACATGGATGACAGAGTGACTGTCAGAGTTGTAGTTTTCCCTCTGAGGGCAGTATTTTGGACAGGTGGTCCAAGCGGATACTGAGGGAGGCATGGTGCAGGATACTGATTAAGTTCGGTTGACGATACAGTCTAAGAAGTTTGGATTTGGAGTTCATTTATGAACTAGGTCCCATCAGATATCCAAACATATTCTAAGACAGGTATTGCTCATTTCGGGAGATGGCTTTCTCCGTGAACTTGAGATAAAGAGAGATATAGAAAGAAACATTAGGGCGGATCCACTCACTGAGGCTATTCCTCAAACGCAATAGTTTTGCAAATGGGTTTTGTGAGACTGATTAGTAGAGGAGTTGGGTGTTCGGTATTACACGGACTGTGAGTATGTGACATCGCAATAATTAGCCTTGAGTGCAAGTGGGAGATTATTGGATATAGTGCCCTCAGAGTCAATTATTGGATCACAGGCACGTGATTGCAATGATTGAGGGAGGACCTATACCGGTAGGACAGTCTTACTCAAGATGATAGATGCTATCCGGTTTATCTTTATCATCGTGTACAGCTTTAGGTGACATTACAGGTCACTATTACACATTGATAGAGCCCTTAGGATTCTTGCTTGACTACCAGCAGTATGATGGCGATCATATACGTGAGAGTTGGGTAGTCTATAAGCACATCCTTAAAGTGGTCCCTAGTTATAGGAGTTTCGAGACTGGGCATCGATACTCCATTAGAAGATTAGTGTATACAGTCGAGACCCCGACGAGGGGCGGTGGCCGGTCTCACAAGCCATTGGTGTCAGTTGGATCACCTAAGATGTATACAGGTGCTCATTGGGTTATGAGTACACCGGGAAGGACTCGCCGGGAACATGCTAGTTGGTTTTATACCTAACGTCAGATAGCAGTTCCTTGGTGACATGTGTATAGGTTAGTTCATCGACCTGAGATCGTCATTTGTCTCGTGTGAGTTCCCACCGTGCTTTGATTACTACCCTACCACGGCTCAAAGGAGTCGTACAAACAGGTTTTAGTTGGATACAGTCCCGAGCCATATGGAGGCAGTGAGCGGATCGGCAGGGGTTTCGTCTCTCCCGGTATTGGGGGTGAAATCGCGCTGTGTCTAGGAGAGCCATTACATGAAGTCCTTGGCCAAGGCAGGAGATTTACTGGTAGGTATTCTAGTAGTATCTCAGGGTGTTCTGGGCTACACTCCGACACGACTTGTACCGCATTTGGGGGTCTGACTTTTACCAACCACCTAGGCCCGACATGCGATGCTCATAGACGAACGGACCGGACTATACGGATATTATCACTGACAGGCTCAGTAGGGTGTCAGGATGAGTTCGCTCATCGACCTCCCTTTTGGTCAATACCTGGTATCCCGTTACGTACGGCTAGTACCTCTGACGTGCTAGTGGTTAAATCCACTGCCAAAGTATTGACGAGTCTTTAGAGTCCTCCACAGACAGTTTCTCAAGTTTCGGGCGAAACGTTGTAGAGGCCGTATGATATATAGCAGGGTTCGATCATATACGTGCGGTAGTGCACGAATCATACTAGTGGGCTTTGATTTAAGCCGGATCCTAGTATTAGATTTGTTGGATTACTTTAGTCTCATCGTATTCGCATTCAGTCGGAATGCGGATGCAGGTATGTATATACAGGTGAGGGGTATCCTTGTGATCTGTCACGAGTTTACTTTAGATGTTGCCGTATCTTTTTATTGTTGTCAACATTTGGATTAATGTTTACAAATGTAAATTATGAGCTTAAATCATCATTAGGAGCATTAATTATGACACATGCACAAGTGGTGACTCATGGTCTCTTTCTTTGTGCATGTGTCACATTATGTGATTGATTTGTGGCTTGAAATGAGAGGAAGAGAGAGAAGGGAAGCCATGGTAAGGGTTGGCTCTTGCATTATTTCATAATCTCTCTCTCTCATTTTATGATACAACTCAAGAAAAAAAGGCTCCTCTTCTTCTTCTTCTTCCTCTAGCTCACAACCTCCATTGATGGCTTAATCTTCAACCTCCATCCATACAATGGATGCAGAGACAAAGTTGTCACACACATTCTTTACTTCACCTTGGATACGTCGTCTAGCAAACTTCGTGTCCGAGTTGCTTCGGATGAAGCGGGAGCCCGTAAAAAGAATCGATGATGTGGTGCTCTTCCGACGAGGAGACCGGAGATCGGAGATGCCGCGAGGAACTTGGGTTGGTGGCCAAAGACCGAAGGACACGGATCGATCGGTATAGCTTTTCTAACCCTTCTCTAGTTAGCTAGTTGTAAGTTAATGGTTCGATCCGGGATTAAAGTCTGTGATAGCGCCGGTTTCAAGTTTTGAAAAAGTTTTCGTTTCCGCATTTTGGCCTCGGATCGACGGCCGAGGCACTACCGTACACTTACAAATACGCCGGCAGTAGGTGATGATCACATCAAGCACCCACAAGCCATCAGCGGTTCTAGCTGGACGTAACGGCTATCCGGGTATTGAGCGATCAGAAGGTCAGCAAGCAAGCCCGCTCCAACTCCTGCAAAAGCCTGACGGTAACACTTGCCGTACAGTCCAGTCTCCTCGTCTGATATGTCACATATCAAGTCTAGGGGTGGTAAACGTCAGACCCCAATAACCGATAAGTCATGCCGATGTGAGGCTCATAACGGGTCGAGAAACTACTGATAACACTTACCAGTAAATCTCTAAATAAGCCCTGGCCAGGTGTAGGGTTCCTATGCACACCCATGAGGTTCCAAAACAGATCAAACATGCCAAAATAAAAATTTTTCTAGGTGCCAAGTAACCCTAAGCAAGATCGTAACTAGAGGTAAGGCGATAAAGATGCTAGTTAACAACTTAACTAAGAGTGAACGGAAAATACAACCTTTGTAGATCCGGTCCTCCACCTTCATAGCTCCGTGACGATGTCCCTTCACTGCGATCATCGGATCCCGGACTCTGGCGATGGTTTCGTCGAAGAAATGATCGAGCTAGGTCGTCGACTTCGATGCCGAAGATGATCTACGTCGAGGCAACTCAAGATCAAGCTCCAACTTCATCAAGTCATGAAACTTGTGAAGAAAACAACCTATACTACATGGCAAGTGGTAGAGGATGAAGAAATAGGAAGTGGGTTCACTTTAGAATTGGATTTCTCACTCTTTTTCTCATGGCACCATTAAAGCTAGCAAGCTTTCATGAAGCTTGATGAAGATGAAGATGAAGAAAGAATAAAAAGAATTCTCTTAAAAAGAAAATCCAAGTCATTCTTATCATAATGCAACCATGGTTGAGTGTAGAGAATAAACTATGGTTAGGTGAATGGTTAGGTTAAGCAAAAGAAACAAAAATGATCAAAGCTTCTTGAAGCTTCAAGGAAAAACAAAAGAAGCAACCATTTCTTTTCTTGCTAAAATGAATGAATAAATAAAATAAATAATCAAGAAAAGATAACAAAACCCTAACCATTCACTTAAACATGATTTAAAGTAAACATACACCCAAGTTTGCATGTATCATCAAACATGATACAAACTAGTGCACAAAACTATATCATATATACAATGTGCACATCAAGTGAGAAAATCCATCTTAAGTGAACCAATACTAGTTAATGCAAAGTAATATATCAAATATATAATTATACATTAAATCATTAAATCAACACTTGATTTAATGATCCGGTCATATTGCAGATAACCGACTAATATCAAGTGTATCAATGTATCGAATCAATACTTGATTCGGTAACCCGGCTATATCTCATATAACCGTCCAATGATACAAATCGTGAGAATAGAATCCAATATCTCGTACTGGTATTATTCTCGGTCCCGCACATATCTCATATGCGCTCCTATTTCGTTTTGCTTGAGCCAGGAAACCTCTGTGTAGGACTCTAAAGACTCGTCAATACGCCGGCAGCAGGTGATGATCATATCAAACACCCACAAGCCGCAAGCAGTCTGCTAAACGTAACGGCCACCCGGGTATTGAGCGATCAGAAGATCGACGAGCAAGCCCACTCACACTCCTGTGAATCCAACCAGTAACACTTACCGTACAGTCCGGTCTGTTCGTCTGATATGTCGCATATCTTGCCTAGGGGTGGTAAACGTCAGACCCCAGTAGCTTGATAAGTCATGCCGATATAAGGTCCATAACAAGCGTGAAACTACTGATAACTCTTACCAGTAAATCACAGCAACCCTGGCCAGGGATTTCCAGTTATGGCCAGTCGAGCATAGCGCAACATCAACCCCCAATACCGGGAGAGACGAATCCCCTCCTATCGCTCATTGCCTCCATGTGAATCGGGACTGTACCCAAAAACCACCTGTTTGCACGACTCAGTAGAGCCGTGGTAGGGTGGAAATAAAAGCACGGTGGGAGACACACAAGACTCTATGACGATCTCGGGTCAACAGACTAAGCTGTACCAGTGTCACCAGAGAATTGCCATCTGACGTAAGGTATAATACCATCTGGGAGTTCTCGGCGAGTCCGTTCAGTGTACCCAGTCTTCACTGAGCACCCGCATACCATCTCTGATGTCAAACACCAATGGATATAGGATCATCCATCGCCCATCACATGGGTCGAGAAGATATACGCTAGTCTACTCTGGAATATCGATGCCCCGTCTCGATATCCCTACGACTAGGAACATTGAAGGATGTACTCATTGACTACCCAGGCCCCACTAGTATGATCTACATCATAGTCCTGGAAGTCGAGTACACATCCTAAGGGCTTTATCAACATGTAACAGAGAGACAGAAAGTATACATGTTAAGATAAAGAGCAACTAGATAGCGTACTATCATGTCGAGCAAGAAAGTCCTACCTATATATGTCCCAGCATCCACTACAATATACATCCAATGTACAGAAATGGCCTCTAGGGCATACATATAACTAACACCAGGGACTTCCCTGTTATGGCCAATCGAGCACAGCGCAACATCAACTCCTAATACCGGGAGAGACAAAACCCTCCAATCGCTCATTACCTCTTTGTGACTCGGGACTGCACCAAAAAACAACCATTTTGCACGCTCTCTTGGACATGGTAAGGTGGAAATTAAAGCACAGTGGGGATCACACAAGACTTTATGACGATCTCGGGTCTACAGACTAACCTGTAAAAGTGTCACCAGAGAACTGCCATCTGACGTGAGGTATAATACCATCTGGGAGTTCTCGGCGAGTCCGTCCAGTGTACCCAGTCTCCACTAAGCAATGATCAGTCGAAAATATTGCATTTTTAACACATCAATTTCCCTACTCTTTGTAATCATCTAAAAGTATTTGGTAGAAATATAGCACATATTAGCAATTCGTCTGCAAAATATCAAATGACATGTGTTATACATTATAACCGGCATTTTGAGGGAAATTGAGTGTTTATTATTGCACGCATGATCTTTTGTATATCGCAACACTTGTCTCGAGATTGTATGCAGGAAATTCCCGGTAAAAGAGCAGGAACTGCTAAAAGTGCTGATAAAAATACGCCAAGTCCAAGACTTGTGATCTGGCAGTGAACAAGAAAGTATAAAAATATTCCAGACATCAGAAAAATACCATGAGGCCAACACAAAGCAGCACAGGAATTTTCATGCACCAAGGCACCCAAACGGCCGCGAATCCATGGCCGAATGGCCCTATTGGCGGTGGATCCGCGGCAGTGGTAGCACCTCATTTGCCCAAATTTCTCCATGTGGCTTCACTGTAACGGCTCAGCTTCCAAAAGACTCCCAAAGTGCACGTAGCTTTATCCAGAAGGCTCAGCCTAACAAACTCACTCTAGAATCTTCTTTGTAACAACCTCGTCCTAGAATATTCCCTCTAACAAACTCATTCTAGAAGACTCTCCTAACAACCTAGCTTTGGAGGGAAGATTCAACATGAGGTGGTTATAAAATGAGATCTAGATCTAGGGTTGTTGGTTGTTGATCATTCCTCATCAATTCAGCCACAAGTTGTTAGTTATATATATGCCCTAGAGGCCATTACTGTACATACGATGTATATTGTAGTGGATGCTAGGACATGTATAGGGAGGACTTTCTTGCTCGACATGATAGTACGCTATCTGGTTGTACTTTATCTTAACATGTACTCTGATTGTCTCTATGTTACATGTTGATAAAGCCCTTAGGATATGCACTCGACTACTGGGACTATGATGAGATCATACTAGTGGGGCCACGGTAGTCGACGAGTACATCCTATAACTGTTCCTAGTCGAGGGTGTATCGAGACAGGGCATCGATGCACCAGAGTAGACTAGCGTATACGCATCTTGACCCATATGATGGGCGATGGATGATCCCATATCCATCGGTGTTTGACATCAAGGATGGTGTACGGGTGCTCAGTGGAGACTGGGTACGCTGGACGGACTCGCCGAGAACTCCCAGATGGTATTATACCTCACGTCAGATGGCAGTTCTCTGGTGACACTGGTACAGAGTAGTCTGTTGACCCGAGATCGTCATAGAGTCTTGTGTGATTCCCACTGTGCTTTTATTTCCATCATACCACATCCAAGTGGGCATGCAAAAAGGTGGCTTTTGGGTACAGTCTTGAATCATATGGAGGCAATGAGCGATAGGAGGGGATTCATCTCTCCCGGTATAGGGAGTTGATGTTGTGCTGTGTTCGATTGGCTATAACCGGAAATCCCTGGCCAGGGTTGCTGAGATTTACTGGTAAGTGTTATCAGTAGTTTCTCGAACTGTTATAGACCTCATATCGACACGACTTATTGAGCTACTGGGGTCTGACATTTACCACCCCTTGGCGAGATATGCGACATATCAGACGACGAGACCGGACTGTACGGGAGTGTTACTGATTGGATTCATAGGAGAATGTATAGGCTTTCTTGTTGATCTTCTGAGCGCTCAATACCTGGGTGGCTGTTACGTTTAGCTGACCGCTTGCATCTTGTGGGTGTTTGATATGATCATCTACTACTACCGGCGTATTGACGATTCTTTAGAGTCCAACACAGAGGTTTCTTGGCTCAGGCAAAACGGAGTAGGAGCACATATATGATATGTGCGGGACCGAGGATATTCCGGTATGTGATACCGTATTGGATTCTCGTGATATGAGATATCGGCCGGGTATATGTGATATAGTCGGGTCATCGTATTAGTCGGTTATTTGTGAAATAGCCGGATTATCGGATCAAGTGTTGATTCGATAATTTAATGTATAATAATATAAATGATATATTAAATTACATTAACTAATATTAGCTCACTAAAAGATTCTTTTTCTCACTCGGGTAATACATTGATATATATGCGATATATGTTAATTGTATTATTTTATATTGTTACGATAAATATTATATATGTGATATATAATATTGTAACATGATATGATAACTAATGCTACATGATTAGTGGAGATTAAACAAGGTTAGGGTTTGTTTTGGGTTAGTTCCTTCTTGATGATTCTAGAAGGTTTCTTTTTGTTTTGTGCAAAATATTTTCAAATGACTCATGCTTTAACCTAGCCCAAACCCTATCCTTTGGTTAATTCTCTACAAAGATTTAGCAACCATGGTTGCATTATTCATCATTATCTTCTTTACATTATTCATCACAAAAGGATTCCAATATGATTCATTCATCTTCTTCCTTCTCTCTTTTCAAGGAAAAAGCTTTCTAGCTTTTTCTAATTGATGAAAAATGAGTGAGAACAAGAAAAAAAATGAGAGCAATAATCCTACTTCATCATCCTCATCTATCCTTTCCATTTAGATGAGGGTGTTCACATCATTTCATGAGTGATAGCTTGTGTTAACGAAACTTCAAGGTAGATCATCTTTGTTATTGAAGATCGGAAGCAAGACTGCATCTTTCTCTTCGTGAAGCCTCTCGAGAGTCCGGAACACGATGATCGCAGCGAAGGGACCTCAACACGGAGCTTAAGAAGTGAAGGACCGGATCTACAAAGGTTGTAATCCCTCTCACTTAGTATTAAAGTGTTTAACATGCTTGTTTTCGCCTAATCTCTAGTTTAAAGATCCGTCTTTGGGTTGTTCGGCACGGCTAATTTATAAATCGGGCATGGTTGATGCCTCATAGACCCTTGTGGCAGTGCCCAGCAACCCTACAGTGGTATCAGAGCCAAGCTAGAGTTTTAGGCGATGTCTGAGCGAAGTTTAAAGTCCGATCGAACACCGAAACCCTAATTTGAACCTTTCTCTGGATATTTTTCAAAAATGTGATTTTTTATGAATTAAAAATGCTCAGAAAATTAAGCAGGAAAAATTAAGAATTACTGTGAAGTATGGACCTATAATGCGCTGATTTGACCGCGGAACCGCGGCCAAACCAAGGGTTTGGCAGCGGTTCCGCGGCCAAAATTTTGAATTAGTCCCTGGAACTCATATATTTATTCTTAGGTCCTTTCTTGTCATTTTTTTCTGGTAATATTTTAATTCCACTCAAGTGTTGAGTTTTCTAGGGTTGTATTGGGGACTCGTTGATTCGATCGGATAATAAAACTTCGTTTAAGTTTTTTCCGGATAATTTTAGAAACTGTTAAAAAGTTCGAACGGATATCAATAACTCACCTTTTCCCCTGTCGAAAAATTTTCAAAAGTTGGATTTTTTCTCGAGTTTAAGAACGTTCTAAGTCGTGCAAGTAACGCGGTGGACCCTCTAGAAGACAACAAACCTTAACTCGATTATGTGACAGTCCTGAACTGCCTCTAAACCTTAGGGTTTGGGGAAGTACGGCGTGCCACATGTGAGGCGTTGGCTTGACCCTTCTATGGCTGGACCATTGGTACTGTGGCATGTGATGAATGTTTTTAAACTGATTTCAAGTGTTGAGATATATTGGGGAAATCTTGGGTGTTTGATTATTCGATCGGAAAGTTTAACACTGTCTTTTTATCTGGAACGTGCTACAATATTTGGAATCCACATGTACTTATGAGTTAACTAATTTGATTATTATAAACATAGCAGTTTAGTCTCAATTGATCGGTTGCCATGAGATTTTGATGCGATCAAAAGTCCGTCGCAATCACGTAGCGTACACGGATACTCGCCTGGTAAACTTAATAGACAGCCATGCCCCATAGCCCCGACCAAGTGACTGTAGCAGAACCCCGTCACCAAAAGCATCCGTTCGGGTGCTCGCGGCAGCGGTGTTCCGCCTTAGTGCACTTCGTCGACGGCATCGGGGGTGCGGCCGTCTACTAAAGTTTGCGACGAGCATTCGATCAGGATGTCAGGAATCTTGTTGAATTGCCCGACTTGAAATTGAAAATATTTTTCGATAATGAGACTAAAATGTGGGGTTTATAATTGTTATGCATGCGATGTCTAAGGAATTCATTTGGTTAGGCATGCGATGTCTAAGGAGGATGCGGATTCCAACTGTTGTAGTTTTACACTTTCTTTTCTGTGACCGTAAGTGTAGTATGTGGTGTATTGCCGGCTTCGTTGCTATACATCAACGACAATCGGGATATGCATACTTGCTTACGTTGATGATATGGGATATTATGTGTTGCCGTGATATGTTATATTGGATCGTCGCGTTCTGAATAGCCGGGGGTTTTATGTGATATGAGAGTTTTTCTTTTTCATTCATGTAAAATTCATTTGTATGTAATATTCTTTTATTGGGGCACTTCTGGGCTGAGGATGATGTCACCATTGTATATTATTTACTTTTCCGCATTAGGTAGACCCAAGGCGGGGAGCACAAGTAACCGGGTTCTGGGTTCTAGTAGGAGACCATCTCGAGGAGTCGAGACCGGGTCTCCTAACCCCAGAATTGGCAGTGTTACTTGTCACTCTCGTAGGGGTCTAGGGATGTGGGTTTGGCTATTCATCGCAACCGTAGAATCCGTGTTTTATACAGGCTCGTACTAAAACACGGACGTCCTAGTATATCCTATATTTCATATATGTTCTTTTGCTGCAATGTTCTGTGATGAGATCATATTACTGCCTGAGACGAATGTTTATAGTATATATATGAGATATATGTTATATTGCAGATTTCGTTTCAAATGTGATGCTTGTGAAGCATAAGAAAATGGGACTTCATTAATGAGATTAATGACATAAAAGAAACCTAAGATGTTGTAGAAACTTGTTTAAAAACTGGTAGCTCTAGTTCTTGCTTTGCATAGCGGTGTTCCTTATAGAACATCTAGCACCTTATTCGATAAGGAAAGAGCCGAGATCCCTTCACCGGGAGTGACCTCTTTAGTGAAACTAGCAGATGCTACAAACTCGGTTTGTTTTTTGATTGCTTCTATAGTTCTTGCTTTGCACAGCGATATTTGTGAAATATCCTGCACCTTATTCGATGAGGAAAGGGCTGACGATCCCTTCACCGGGAGTGACCCCTTTAGCAAAACTATAAAAGCCTCAAAAACACTCCATTTAAAATCACTCGATTCTACAACGATATCAAGTTCATTACGCAAAGGGTTTTCTTAAAAACCTGTCGTAGCCCTCCGTCATTTCAGATAAGTACTTCATAGTATTCGTGCTACGTTTGTTGGCCTGCGTCAAGGCGTAGTGTTCGGTAGCTATTTATGCTTATCTGTAAAAGCATATGATGCGACTGAGTTAGGGTAGTCGTGTGACTTTGTTGGCCTGCGTCAAGGGTCGTGCGGGTGGGTTTAATTCAATCGGGAAATGACGGGTTGAACTTGACTAGCGGACTATGGTTTGTTGGCCTGCGTCAAGGTCATAGGACGCTAGGGGTAAAATATTATTAGGAATTTCAAGTGTTGAAATTTGCAATGAGATTGCATACCTTCTATGAGATAGTTGGATCCCGATACCCGCTGCGAGTAAGAGTTACTCCTGGGAGAGTTTTCCACATTACAATTAACCGATCAAGTAGGTGTCTAGAAAGGTGTTAACGGGGTTACGCCCCTGGGAAAACGAGGTTTACTTTAATTAGGTCCGTGCGAAAGCACGGGGAACCTCCCTCAAAGTACCGGCACTGGCCTGGCTGAAAGATTGGCGAACTTGTAGGATGTAATTAATCCCAGCTAGTCTTTCCTTTTAGGGTTTGAAGGAAGATTTGATTAAAACAGTGGGAGACATCCTGATTAGATATATTAGATAACCAATCTAATCTTGTAAGAGCATACGCTGAGTGTTTTCTTCTCTCTCTCTCCTGATAGCGACCATATCACGCCTTAATCAAGATAATAATACGGATGTATTGACCAAACCCGCTTGTTATACTAAGCTGGGGAACGTTGGTCCCGCTCCAACTTATAATTGTTATAAGACAGAGCAGGAAATTGGGGATTACCAGAATTCCCGTGCCGCCCAAACGAAGAAAGTGCATACTGATGCATCATCTTCGGGTGTGTTCATTACAGAGAACTGTTTCTCAGTATCCTTTACGTCCTGGATATGAGATACCGGATCAGGATCCCGCATATGTAATCTGTTACATGGGCTACAGAAAGGTAGAAAACTGAGAACGGGTGATAAGTTTCATGAGACAGAAAATGGTGCAAGTGTTGCAGCCAAGTCTGTTGATCACTATCACTCTGTATTACCAGAATACATTGATTCTAAACGAATGTTATTAGATACCGAACCTGATATATAACATCATATCAGTCTCTTTATTAGTAAAGAAAGGATATAATTTTGTATTGTTGGATAACGTTTTGAACATTTCCTATATCAAGAGTTGATCGGTTCAGGCATGTTATCTAAAAGCATTAACGTTCTAAATCAAACTACAGTTCTTAGTATACAGAACACACACGAGAGGAAGAGTTCAGAAATGAACGAATCCTTTCTGAGGCATTGTAGACTAGGTCATATCAATGCGACCCGACTAGCTAAGTTACATTTAGATGCATGGTTAAATCTGTTTGAATTTACATCTTGTGAAACTTGCCGGTCATGTCACAAAGATAAGATGACTATAGCTCGTTTTATTGGAAACAGAGAAAGAGTTAGTGAACTCTTGGGATTGATACATGCTGATGTATGAAAGTCCCCTGTCTACATATGCCAGGACCGGTTCTTTGTACTTCATTAGATTCTCTGATGATCTCTCAAGATTCAGACATATGTTCCTGTTGAAACACAAGTCCGAAGCTTTTGAGATATTCACAGAATATAAGTTAGAAGTAGAGAACCAAAATCAGGGTATAAGTATTATATCCTTTGATGAGATCAAGGAGGAGAATACTTGAGCACGGAATTCCTGGACTATTCTAGAGGAGAATGAGATTCTCTCTCAGCATTACTCCTCCGCATACACCATAGCACGATGGTATATCGGGGCGGAGCAATAGCACCCTATGTGATATGGTATGCTCTATGATGAGTACTACTGAGTTTCCTATTTCCTTTTGGGAGTTATGCACTTGAGAAGTTGCATAACTATTGAATAGGGTTCAAATCAAATCAGTTGCCTACCACTTCATATGTGATATGAAATGGGAAGAACCCATATCTTAAGTATGTTAAGATTTAGGGTTGTCCGGCCTTTGTCTAAAAAGCAAAATCCGGACAAGCTCGAGACAAAGTCAGTTCTGTGGAAGTTTGTTGGATATCCCAAGCATTCGGAAGGGAATATCTTCTACCAAACCGAGGAACAAAAGTGTTTTGTTTCTCAGCATGCCACCTTTGTGAAAGGGAATTTCTTGTGAAGAAATTAATGGTCATGAGGTAGAACTGGAAAGAGTTCCAGCTATACAAACTACAGCAGATGATTTGGTAGAACCAATGGATTCAATAGCAACCAACGAACCACAGCCTCTCCGCCGATCTAGTAGGGTTCCTCACCCACCTCAGAGATACTTCGGTTTCTCTATGACAGTGGGAGCGAGGATTGCATCATGAGATGATGACCCAACTAGTTTCGAGCTGGCCATTAGGAGTGGGACTTTATAAGAATGGCTGGATGCTTAGCGATCTGAGATGGAATCCTTATACACTAACAAATTATGGACTTTGGATGCTTTATCTGAAAGGTTAAATCCCCATCAGGAACAAGAATATCTTGAGAAGATTACTTGGTGTATATGGAAAAGTTGAGACTTTCAAAGCTATGCTTAAGTCCATCCAGATCCTACTTGCCACGGCTACATACCATGACTACGATATCTGGCGGTTGGGTGTCATGACTGCTTTTCTAAATGATGATTTGGAAGTGAGCGTCTATAAGTACACAACCAGAAGTCTTCGTAGACAGTAGGAGCAGCAGAAACGTGAGCAAGATGTTTTATGTGATAAATCAGGCATCGCGGAGTTGGAACATCTGTTTTGATGTAGTAATCAAAGAGTTTGACTTCATCAAAATGGTAGATGAACCTTGTATATAAAAAAAGGTAGTAGAGAGTATGGTGGTAATCCTCGTAGAGTACGTGGATGGCATACTCTTGATAGGGAAGAAGTTTCCTATGCTACGCTCGGTCAATCTCCGCTTATCACAAGGATTCTCCATATAGGATCAAGGTGATACCTCCTAAATCATGAGTTTTGGATCTATGAGATAAATCTAATTGGATGTTAGGATGCTCATTAGTTGTAGTGAGAAGGTATCAAGCGATCCTGGGGAGAATCAATGGAAAGGTTCCGGGGTGATAAGGACGACTGAATGTCAGTCGCAGGCATTGTCTTTACCCTCAGTGGAGGGACGGTATGTTGGAAGAGTTCCAAGCTAGATACCGTGACTTACTAGACGATTAAAGGCAAGATACGTCGTTACCAAGAATGCTACCAAAGAGGCAGTCTGGATATATATAAGTTCATGAGATGAACTTCGTTCCAACCATTGTGTGACAATGGAGTTATGGCTTTGGCCAAGGAACCCCCGTCACATCAGAATTCCAGATATAATTCTTAGGCAATATCACCTGATCATAGAGATGGTTGATCTCCAGGGAGATCGAGGTTAGGAGAGTAGACACAGAGGACAACAGCACGGATCCACTCACAAAGGCTTTTTTCCTAGTAGAGACTTTTATGGGATGGTTGAGTATGAGATACTTCAACCACAGCTAATTGTTGGGTATGCGATACCACAACAGATGGCCCTAGTGCAAGTGGGAGATTGTTAGTTATCTATATGCCCTAGAGGCCATTACTATACATACGATGTATATTGTAGTGGATGCTAGGACATGTATAGGGATGACTTTCTTGCTCGACATGATAGTACGCTATCTGGTTGTACTTTATCTTAACATGTAGTCTGATTGTCTCTATGTTACATGTTGATAAAGCCCTTAGGATATGTACTCGACTACTGGGACTATGATGAGATCATACTAGTGGGGCCACGGTAGTCGACGAGTACATCCTATAACTGTTCCTAGTCGAGGGTGTATCGAGACAGGGCATCGATGCACCAGAGTAGACTAGCGTATACGCATCTTGACCTATATGATGGGCGATGGATGATCCCATATCCATCGGTGTTTGACATCAAGGATGGTGTACGGGTGCTCAGTGGAGACTGGGTACACTGGACGGACTTGCCGAGAACTCCCAGATGGTATTATACCTCACGTCAGATGGCAGTTCTCCGGTGACACTGGTACAGAGTAGTCTGTTGACCCGAGATCGTCATAGAGTCTTGTGTGATTCCCATTGTGCTTTTATTTCCATCATACCACGTCCAAGAAGACGTGCAAAAAGGTGGCTTTTGGGTACAGTCCCGAATCACATGGAGGCAATGAGTGATAGGAGGGGATTCGTCTCTCCCGGTATAGGGAGTTGATGTTGTGCTGTGTTCGATTGGCTATAACCGGAAATCCCTGGCCAGGGTTGCTGAGATTTACTGGTAAGTGTTATCAGTAGTATCTCAAACTGTTATAGACCTCATATCGACACGACTTATCGAGCTACTAGGGTCTGACGTTTACCACCCCTAGGCGAGATATGCGACATATCAGATGACGAGACCGGACTGTACAAGAGTGTTACTGATTGGATTCACAGGAGAATGTATAGGCTTTCTTGTTGATCTTCTGAGCGCTCAATACCTGGGTGGCTGTTACGTTTAGCTGACCACTTGCAGCTTGTGGGTGTTTGATATGATCATCACTTACTGCCGGCGTATTGACGATTTTTTAGAGTCCTACATCGAGGTTTCTTGGCTCAGGCAAAACGGAGTAGGAGCACATATATGATATGTGCGGGACCGAGGATAATACGGTATGTGATACCGTATTGGATTCTCGCGATATGAGATATCGGCCGGGTATATGTGATATAGCCGGGTCATCGTATTAATCGGTTATTTGTGAAATAGCCGGATTATCGAATCAAGTATTGATTCGATAATTTAATATATAATAATATATATGATATATTAAATTACATTAACTAATATTAGCTCACTAAAAGATTATTTTTCTCACTCGGGTAATACATTGATATATATGCGATATATGTTAATTGTATTATTTTATATTGTTACGATAAATATTATATATGTGATATATAATATTGTAACATGATATGATAACTAATGCAACATGATTAGTGGAGATTAAACAAGGTTAGGGTTTGATTTGGGTTAGTTCCTTCTTGATGATTCTAGAAGGTTTCTTTTTGTTTTGTGCAAGATATTTTCAAATGACTCATGCTTTAACCCAACCCAAACCCTAGCCCTTGGTTAATTCTCTACAAAGGTTTAGCAACCATGGTTGCATTATTCATCATTATCTTCTTTACATTATTCATCACAAAAGGATTCCAATATGATTCATTCATCTTCTTCCTTCTTTCTTTTCATGGAAAAAGCTTTCTAGCTTTTTCTAAGTGATGAAAAATGAGTGAGAACAAGAAAACAAATGAGAGCAATAATCCTACTTCATCATCCTCATCTATCCTTGCCATTTAGATGAGGGTGTTCATATTATTTCATGAGTGATAGCTTGTGTTAACGAAACATCAAGGTAGATCATCTTTGTTATCAAAGATCGGAAGCAAGACTGCATCTTTCTCTTCGTGAAGCCTCTCGAGAGTCCGGAACACGATGATCACAGCGAAGGGACCTCAACACGGAGCTTAAGAAGTGAAGGACCGGATCTACAAAGGTTGTAATCCCTCTAACTTAGTGTTAAAGTGTTTAACATGCTTGTTTTCGCCTAATCTCTAGTTTAAAGATCCGGCTTTGGGTTGTTCGGCACGGCTAATTTATAAATCGGGCATGGTTGATGCCTCATAGACCCTTGTGGCAATGCCCAGCAACCCTACAGTGGTATCAGAGCCAAGCTAGAGTTTTAGACGAAGTCTGAGAGAAGTTTAAAGTCCGATCGAACACCGAAACCCTAATTTGAACCCCTCTTTGGATATTTTTCAAAAATGTGATTTTTTATGAATTAAAAATGCTCAGAAAATTAAGCAGGAAAAACTAAGAATTACTGTGAAGTACGGACCTGTAATGCGCTGATTTGACCGAGGAACCGCGGCCAAACCAAGGGTTTGCGGCGGTTCCGCGGCCAAAATTTCGAATTAGTCCCTGGAACTTCATATATTTATTCTTAGGTCCTTTCTTGTCATTTTTTTCTGGTAATATTTTAATTCCACTCAAGTGTTGAGTTTTCTAGGGTTGTATTGGGGACTCGTTGATTCGATTGGATAATAAAACTTCGTTTAAGTTTTTTCCGGATAATTTTAGAAACTGTTAAAAAGTTCGAACGGATATCAATAACACACTTTTTCCCCTGTCGGAAAATTTTCAAAAGTTGGATTTTTTCTCGAGTTCAAGAATGTTCTAAGTCGTGCAAGTAACGCGGTGGACCCTTTAGAAGACAACAAAGCTTAACTCGATTATGTGACAGTCCTGAACTGCCTCTAAACCTTAAGGTTTGGGGAAGTACGGTGTGCCACATGTGAGGCGTTGGCTTGACCCTTCTACGGCTGGACCATTGGTACTGTGGCATGTGATGGATATTTTTAAACTGATTTAGAGTGTTGAGATATATTGGGAAAATCATGGGTGTTTGATTATTCGATCGGAAAGTTTAACACTGTCCTTTTATCTGGAATGTGCTACAATATTTGGAATCCACATGTAGTTATGAGATAACTAATTTGAATATTATAAACATAGAAGTTTAGTCTCAATTGATCGGTTGCCACGAGATTTTGATGCGATCAAAAGTCCGTCGCAATCACGTAGCGTACGCGGATACTCGCCGGGTAAACTTAATAGACAGCCATGCCCCATAGCCCCGACCAAGTGACTGTAGCAGAACCCCGTCACCAAAAGCATCAGTTCGGGTGCTCGCGGCAGCGGTGTTCCGCCTTAGTGCACTTCGTCGACGGCATCGGGGGTGCGGCCGTCTGCTAAAGTTTACGACGAGCATTCGATCAGGATGTCGGGAATCTTGTTGAATTGCCCGACTTGAAATTGAAAAGAGTTTTCGATAATGAGACTAAAATGTGGGGTTTATAATTGTTAAGCATGCGATATCTAAGGAATTCATTTGGTTAGGCATGCGATGTCTAAGGAGGATGCGGATTCCAACTGTTGTAGTTTTACACTTTCTTTTCTGTGATAGTAAGCGTAGCATGTGGTGTATCGCCGGCTTCGTTGCTATACAACAACGACAATCGGGATACGCATACTTGCTTACGTTGATAATATGAGATATTATATGTTGTTGTGATGTGTTATATTGGATCGTCGTGTTCTGAATAGCCGGGGGTTTTATGTGAGATGAGAGTTTAGCGGATCTAGTTACCTCTTCAAAAGGAGAGATCAAGAGCAATATCTTGTAATCTCGAATTGAGGAATTGTGTAATTAGTCGTCGATTGAATAAAGGTGATAATTGTAATTCTTGCTTCCTTTACATTCTTGCGTTATGAAACTTCTTGATTCTTTGATTCATTAGTTTTCATGATGTGTGAGTGAAATCTCCGCTTGTGGAGGATTCGAGAGAATTGATAGATTTAATGATGATTAAATCTTAATACTAGTCTTAATTCTTATGAGATTTATGAACTTTAGCAAAAAGAATCGTTGATGACCTAATTTGGAGCGAAATGACTTCTTGATTATTTTATCACAAATTAGGGATCAAACGATTGATGATTTTCTTTGCTAGAGGCTAGATCATAATGATCATGATTGAAAAGACCAGGGATAGAAGGAGAAACCCTAGTTTCTTCAATAGATCCCTAACCTTCATCATAATCATCAATTTAGCTACAAATTATCACTAGATAAGATTAGGAATTATTAGATTCATCATTAACTATTAACTCAATCGAATCCTACAAGCTATTCTTCAAATCTTGATAATTCAAACAATTTGGGAACATTTTCTTGATTCTTGATTTTAGATTTTTAGTTTCTTTATGTTTCTTGAAATTCAAATTTACAAATCTTGAATCAACTTTCTTTTCTCTTTAATTTTCAATTCAACTAAATCAATTACGATCAAGTCACACTTTCCCTGTGGACGATTCGCACTCGCTAACGAACCTACAATTGACACCGTTATTGATTGCGGTTTACAAATTTCTTTGGTTGTGATCTATTTTACATTTTAACCAAACACATCGAGAAATAAAAGATCAATCAAATGGCGTCGTTGCCGGGGACCGTGTGCTAATTTATTCATTTTTGAAATTTGAGTTGAAAGATTTATTAATCCATCAGAATTTTTAGATCAAAATTCGCACAAACACTATACGATTCGTTGTGATTTGTTGCAAGGAGATCTGGAATCGGAGGGGCAAGAGGAAAAACTTTTTGAGCATCTCTGGGAGTTCAGTGAGGCAACAGAAGCTTTTGTACCAATTTTCGTGCAGGTATCTCATCACATGACCGCGCATCCGCGGCATTAAGAGGCATATCGCGGTGGTTCCATGGTGCACTTAGGGTTTTAGTGCAAGGAAATTTCTAGGTGAATTTTTGTCTTTTTATCTCTTCCCTCATCTGCTCCATTAACCAATTTCTGCAGGTTTCTTTGCAAAAATTCACAGCGCCGCAAAAAGAAAAAAATTGTGCGTGTTTGATCTTGGTTGTTTGCATTTTAATACAGAAATTAAGGGGTAAAGACCAAATTCAGATTAGGTCGGGATTTCATTACCCGTCCTAGGCCCCAAAAATCACAAACTTGCATTCGCATCACCCTCATTAATTAAAAGAAATTTAGACATGACTCTAAGGACCGTCACGCTCACTTAGGACAGAAGGTGGTCGTGGGTAATCTATTGCTTATCCGCGTTTCTTTTGTGGTGTCTAAGGCAAGTGGTTACTTAATTAGGTCCACTACTTACGTAGTGGAGAACCTCCCACTTACCTGGCACTTACCTGGCCACAAGAGAGACAAAGAGGCAGTAGAGGATTGATCCTGCGATTTGTCTTCTGGAAGTCTAGGAGCGGTCTAGAGACTTGACCTAGGTGACTATTAGACTTAGGATTGCTTGTGCATTTTTTGTGATTTGCATTTTTTCAAAAATCCGTATCTTTCTCAAAACAAACACCAACTTATCATTTTCCTTAATTATCTTAACGCTGCCACTTGTGCTAAACCCTTTAGTGCATGCTTGGCTGTGCACGGGATTCTAGTGCCCGTCTTGTCCGCGTTCCTCCTATCGACTCCGAAGTCGGTATTTCTACGTCTACGTTTTCTATACCCCCTACCACACCCACTTCGATGGACGGTTCTCTATCGAACTTCTTTAACACTACTCTGCCACCGTCCGCAGGTGCACAGAATCTACCCCGCATCTCTCTCCAAGAGAGATGTTATCCTATGCAAGGTCCTTTTTCGACCTGTCTCACCATTCCACCAGCCAATGGGGACAATTTTGAAATAAAACCCCAATACATCAATCTTCTACCAAAATATCATGGTCTCGAGTCTGAAGACGCATATGTCTTTATTACCAAATTTGAAAATGTATGCACTATGATGGGTAATTCACAGCTTTCTGTGGATGCTATGCGTTTACGTCTTCTCCCATTCACCTTGTGCGATATAGCCGAGAAGTGGCTTTATAACACAGCCGCACATTCTATTTCAAACTGGGAAGAATTCGTAAAAGCATTCCTAAAGAAATTTTACCCCAATCATAAAACAGCTCGAGTCCGTAGCGAAATAAATCAATTCACCCAGCTTCCAAATGAAACATTCTCGAAGTGTTTTGAACGCTTCAAGGATCTGTTAGTTCAATGTCCACATCACGGAATCCCTAGATGGGATATGTGCAGAATCATATATGAGGGCATTAATCCTACCACAAAATAGACCCTTGAATCCATGTGTCAAGGCACCTTCATGACTAAAGATGATGGTGAAGCATGGAGATTTTCAGAAGATTTCGCTGAAAAATCTTTGCAGTGGGAGAGTGTAAGTCAATCATCGTCTAGGGGTGGAAATAACCGATCTGATGTTTCCATAGGAGTTAGAGCTGAAATTTCAGCAATGCAAAAGAAACTCGAAGCTATGGAAAATAAATTTTTAGCCGCCGCCCTAAATCAGATGTCACTCCCCAAAATTGTCTGTGGATGCTGTTCTGATCCATCACATCTTACGGAAGAATGTCCATTGAATTCTCCGTTTCAAGGTCAAGAGCATATCAATGCTGCTTTCCAACAAAGACCTAGGAACGATCCATTTTCTTCCACTTATAATCAGGGTTGGTGGAACTACCCTAATTTTGCTTGGAACCAATCACAAACTCAAAACACGGTTCCAAATCAAAATAATTTTCAAAGGGCTCCTCCACCACAACAGCAACCACTTCAAATAAGTCAGCACCCCTACCAATCACAAAACTTTCAAAATCCAGTCAACACACCTGCACCGTATAATCCTTTGCAGTTGACCGGTACTGATGAATCCTCTTCACTCATGAATTTGCTTCTGACAAATTTCATGCAAGTTTTGGCTGAAATAAAGTCTTCCGTCGATAAAATCCAGAAAAACTCTGACTCCCAAAGTGAGAGTATTAAATCGATGGAAGCACAAATTACCCGTATAAATGCCGAATTGAGTGCTAGAGAGAAAAGGGAAACTTCCAGCTCAACCTTTACCCAATCCTGGCTATTCACATCATGTGAACGCTATCACCACGTTGAGATCTGGAAGAGTGCTTGACAACCATGTTGGTGAGGAGATTGATACTAATAATAAAGAATCAATTGATGATACCCCGGCTGAGACCTTTCCTTCCACTTCTTCTTCTACTTCTGACCCCAGTTCGTCTACCCCACCATTTTCTTCCGAGCCTATTCTCCATTTTCCCCAAGGCTCGACACTTCAGCCCACATCTTCTAGTCCACCAAAGATGATCCCCACTCCTATTCTTAGATCGTTCTTACCCACACGATCTTCTCCAATGTTGGACCCCAAGCTTATTGCTAAAGCTCCTTATCCAAATCGGTTAAGGGGAAACAGACCAAGTCCGCAAATGGAGAAGATAACGGAAATCTTTAAACAGGTTAACATCAACATCCCTCTCCTAGATGCTATCCAACAAGTCCCTGCTTATGCGAAAATTCTCAAAGACTTGTGCACTAGGAAGAGGAAGACTCAAGTGCCAAAGAAGGTATTCATGTCAAAAACTGTAGACACAGCTTTTTCCCAACAATTACCAAGGAAACGTAAGGATCCTGGCTATCATACTATTTCCATTTCTATTGGGGATAAACACATTAATCGTGCTCTACTTGACCTTGGCGCAAGTGTTAACCTGCTTCCATACTCTGTCTATGAGCAGTTAGAGATCGGAGAGTTGAAACCAGCTCACTGCACTCTCCAGATGGCCGACCGATCAATCACCAAAGCTAGGGGTGAACTGGAGGATGTGTTAATAAAAATCGGGGAATTTGTATTACCTGTGGACTTTATTGTACTTGATACACAACCTGTAGCAAACCGACGGAATCAAATTCCGGTGATTCTCGGTCGTCCCATTTTGGCCACTTCCAATGCTATAATCAATTGTCATAATGGCTCCATGACCCTATCCTTCGGGAAGATGTCAATAGAGCTGAACATTTACAAGTTGGGAAGTGTACCCTCCGAACCTTCTGCTCAGGTATGTTCTGTCGAATTAATGGATGTCGACAGCAGTGAAATTGATGATCCTCATGATACTGATTTTGACTCTTTTCATATGTTGTTGTTTGACCCAACTATGTATCATATACATGAGGACTCTTCCACCGAGTTGTCCGGGTCAATATCTAACACAGATTATGAACTGTTTTTGGAGTCTGAAGATCACCCCGCACTTTTTGATGACATTATTCTTCGGGGTATCGATGAAAGCTTTGAGGACATTTTCGCTGATGAGCTCGCATTCTTAGCAAACACGGGTGTTGAGATTAATCAACTACAAGAAAAAGAAATTGAACCTCCACCCCTTCTTCTGGACAATCATGTGAATGCGAGTAATCCATCATCATTATCACTGTGTCGTCTCTCCAAATTAAGACGCAAGTTATGAGCCGTTGTCCCAAGGGTTAGTAAGATGAAAGAAGTCACTAATCTGAGGATAAAAATAAGTCTGAAA
Source organism: Agapanthus africanus (assembly GCA_030015575.1). Classification (NCBI taxonomy): domain Eukaryota; kingdom Viridiplantae; phylum Streptophyta; class Magnoliopsida; order Asparagales; family Amaryllidaceae; genus Agapanthus; species Agapanthus africanus. The sequence goes on from JASDDO010000029.1 coordinate 287,310,355, forward strand.
AATAGTTCCTATTCTCGACGCCAAACATTTGAATGTTGATACCCTACTATATGCACTTACACACATCTTGAAACTCGGGATAGTAGAGGATACCTTGAAATGCTCTTGTCTAAAACCCAAAGTATGAATAAAATAATAAATGGAAAATAAAAAGATAAAATGGTGAAAAAACACTGGTTTTGTTATCGCCAAGGCAGTAATAAAAAAATATAGCGAGGGTGCTTCATCACCTAGTGCCTTAGACCAACTGGTCTGGGAGTCACTGCTAAGCCTTAGGTGGAGCAAGACGAGGAAAATACAAATACACCGTATAAGCAAGCACATGAGTAATCGGTCGGTTAGTACCTCAAGAAGTATTAACGGTCGCTTGAAAAATGTGTGAGCAAATCCATCTAAATATTCATTAATTAAAAAGTACTGAGGCAGATGGACAAGAGTATGATAGCTTGAATTGAATTCTCCGGGTGTAGGGGTGTCTATTACACACACGTAGGGTTATATGATCGATGTTTGGAAGAAAGGTAGGAATGAAGAATAAAGATGATGTTTTATTGAGGGATGATATGATTTCTAACATCTTTTCATGACTATTAAGATAGGGCTCAAGACAACCGAAAAGCTAGTGTAGTTGGAAACTCTAATTTTCAAAGTCTTTCTTTTACAATTCTTATCTTTATATGTAACTTTCGTGGTCTTCCTTTTATTATTGGATTTTGTGGGTGCAATCCGCTGAAAACCCTCAGGAGACAACACTCCTCCTACTAGGGACACCTAGAGGTTTAAAGGCTTGTTGCACGTGCTCAGTGTAATCGTGTTACCTACGAAAGTGTGCTAGTTAGTTTTTCTTTTTCTTTATTTTCTCATTCTCTTTCTAATAAAGATGTTTGCTCGAGACGACCAAAATTAAGTTTGGGGGAATTTGATCAGTCGAAAATATTGCATTTTTAACACATCAATTTCCCTACTCTTTGTAATCATCTAAAGGTGTTTGGTATAAATATAGCACATATTAGCAATTCGTCTGCAAAATATCAAATAATATGTGTTATACATTATAACCGGCATTTTGAGGGAAATTGAGTGTTTATTATTGCACGCATGATCTTTTGTATATCGCAACACTTGTCTCGAGATTGTATGCAGGAAATTCCAGGTAAAAGAGACGGAACTGCTAAAAGTGCTGATAAAAATACGCCAAGTCCAAGACTTGTGATCTGGCAGTGAACAAGAAAGTATAAAAATATTCCAGACATCAGAAAAATACCATGAGGCCAACACAAAGCAGCACAGGAATTTTCATGCACCAAGGCACCCAAACGGCGGCGAATCCGGGGCCGAATGGCCCTATTGGCGGTGGATCCGCGGCAGTGGTAGCTCCTCATTTGCCCAAATTTCTCTACGTGGCTTCACTGTAACGGCTCAGCTTCCAGAAGACTCCCAAAGTGCACGTGGCTTTATCCAGAAGGCTCGGCCTAACAAACTCACTCTAGAATCTTCTTTGTAACAACCTCATTCTAGAATATTCCCTCTAACAAACTCATTCTAGAAGACTCTCCTAACAACCTAGCTTTGGAGGGAAGATTCAAAATGAGGTGGTTATAAAATGAGATCTAGATCTAGGGTTTTGGGTTGTTGGTTGTTGATCATTCCACATCAATTCACCCGCAAGTTGAGTGACACAACTTGTGCATCCAAACCCTAGCCCCAAATCCATTTCCAAAGCCAAATCAAGATCATTTTGAGAAGCAAATCAAGCAAGCAACCATCGATCCTTTATTCGCGAAGCCAATCTTCAACAGAGCAAGTGATCCAAGACGATCCGCGACTCACGGAGATCGAGCGGAGCGAAATTCGACGGATCTAGTTACCTCTTCAAAATGAGCGATCAAGAGCAACATCTTGTAACCTCGAATTGAGGAATTGTGTAATTAGTCGTCGATTGAATAAAGGTGATAATTGTAATTCTTTCTTCCTTTACATTCTTGCGTTATGAAACTTCTTGATTCTTTAATTCATTAGTTTTCATGATGTGTGAGTGAAATCTCCGCTTGTAGAGGATTCGAGAGAATTGATAGATTTAATGATGATCAAATCTTAATACTAGTCTTAATTCTTATGAGATTTGTGAACTTTAGCAAAAGGAATCGTTGATGACTTAATTTGGAGCGAAATGACTTCTTGATTATTTTATCACAAATTAGGGATCAAACGATTGATGATTTTCTTTGCTAGAGGCTAGATCCGAATGATTATAATTGAAAAGGCAAGGGATAGAAGGAGAAACCCTAGTTTCTTCAATAGATCCCTAACCTTCATCATAATCATCAATCTAGCTACAAATTATCACTAGATAAGATTAGGAATTATTAGATTCATCATTAACTATTAACTCAATCGAATCCTACAAGTTATTCTTCAAATCATGATAATTCAAACAATTTGGGAACATTTTCTTGATTCTTGATTTTAGATTTTTAGTTTCTTTATGTTTCTTGAAATTCAAATTTACAAATCTTGAATCAACTTTCTTTTCTCTTTAATTTTCAATTCAACTAAATCAATTACGATCAAGTCACACTTTCCCTGTGGACGATCCGCACTCGCTAACGAACCTACAATTGACACCGTTATTGATTGCGGTTTATAAATTTCTTTGGTTGTGATCTATTTTACATTTTTCCCAAACACATCGAGAAATAAAAGATCAATCAAGCACTCGTATACCATCTCTGATGTCAAATACCAATGGATATGGGATCATCCATCGCCCATCTCATGGGTCGAGAAGCGTATACACTAGTCTACTCTGGTATATCGATGCCCTGTCTCGATATACCCACGACTAGGAACATTAAAGGATGAACTTATGGACTACTATGGCCCTACTAGTATGATCTACATCATAGTCCTGGTAGTCAAGTACACATCCTAAGGGCTTTACTAACATGTAACCATAAGACAGTATCAAGAGATAAATATACATGTTAAGATAAAGAGCAACCAGATAGCATACTATCATATCGAGCAAGAAAGTCCTCTCTATATATGTCCAAGCATCCAATATAATATACATCATCTGTACAATACTGGCCTCTAGGGCATACATACAACTAATAATCTCCCACTTGCACAAGGGCAGCTGCTGTAGTATCGCATACCAAGCATCCCGAAGAGTCTCTCGAACTGTATTTGGGGAATGGCTTCATGAGTAGATCCGCTGTGTTGTTCTTCGTGTCAACCCTCCTGACCTCGATTCCCGGCGATCAACTATCTCCCGGATCAGGTGATACCGCCTCAGAATATGCCTGGATCGCTGATGGGACCTGGGTTCCATACCAAAGCTACCGCTCCATTGTTATCACAATACAAAAGTATTGGATCCTTAATGGATGGAACCACTCCAAGTTCAGTTATGAACTTCTTGATCCAGACAGCCTCTTTGACAACATCGTTGGCAGCGATGTATTCATCCTCCATCGTCGAGTCTGCCACAGTTTCCTGCTTGGAACTCTTCCAGCATACCGCCCCTCCGTAGAGGGTAAAGACAAATCCCGAGTGCGACTTAGAGTCGTCCTTATCACTCTGGAAGCTCGAATCGGTAAAGAACTCCACTTGGAGTTCTCCGTTACCATACACCAAGAGCATCTCTTTACTCCTTCGTAAGTACTTGAGAATGCTCTTCACAGCTGTCCGTGACTCTCTTCAGGATCTGCTTGATACCTACTCACTACACTTAGTGAGTGTGCTACATCGGGTCTGGTACATAGCATCACGTATATGATAAAGCCTACTGCCGAAGCATAGGATATCCCTTGCATGAGAGCTCTCTCCAAATCAGTCTTGGGAGACATCTCTTTGGAGAGAGTGAGCCCAGAGATCGTGGGTAAAAACCCACGCTTGGATTCTTCCATACTAAACCGCTTTAGTATGGTGTCAATGTACCTGAATTGGGACAATCCCAGTATCCGTTTAGATCTATCTCTATAGATCTTAATCCCCAAGATGTAGGAGGCATCCCTTAGATCTTTCATTGAGAATCTTTAGGATAAGAAGAGCTTGACCGATTGCAGCATAGGAATGTCATTTCCTATCAAGAGTATGTCGTCCACATACAATACGAGGAAGACAACCTTACTCTCTGCCACCTTCTTGTATATACAAGGTTCATCTACGTTTTTGACGAAATCAAATTCTTTGATAACGACATCAAAGCAGATGTTCCAACTCCGCGATGCTTGCTTTAATCCATAAATGGATTTAAGCAGCTTGCACACCTTCCCGCTGCTCCCACGATCTACGAAGCCCTCTGGCTGAGTCTGTTAGGTCCACGTTACCCATCCCGGTCCTTTCGGGGAGGCGGAATAGGTAAAACGAAAATTTTTCCTAACTAGGTAACATGGACCGTACAAGAAGGATCGTTGCTAAACAAGAACTAACAAATATTCTACAAGTTCTAACTACTATGTAGAATGGTTATACCTTGGTCTTGAACTCCTTCTCTTCTTGTTGTGGTTCTTCCTCTTGCTTGCTCCTTGTAGTTGCTTGAATGGATCCTCCTTGTCGTCTCCTTTTTGCCATAGATGGATCCACCCGAGGGTCTCGAAATTGAGCTCCAATCTCAACCTAGAGATGACTAAGGTGTTTGGTTTGCTAAACCTAATACCTTAGATTGAGTAGAGAAGAGTGATGGTGGTTTTGTCTCAAAGGTTCATGATTTCCAACTCATGGAACACTTGAACCTTTTGTGAGGAAGAGGGAGAGCTTTTCTATTTTTTTTAGAGAGAGAAAGGAAAATGATAGAATGAGCTCTCATAATGCAACCATCCTCACAAAAGTGAGAATAATGATAATAATAATAATAATTAAATATGGTGATGGTTAGTTTCAATGACCATTATCATTTCATGCAATTATTTCATTTTGCAAACAACAAGCAAGCAAAAGTCATACCCATGAAATGATAGCCATGAAATGATGATGGTCAACAAGTCCAAAATGGTCAACCGGTCAACAAAGTCAACAAGTCAACAAAAGTCAAACTTTCAACTCAATCATGGCACACTAATACTTAATTAATATTATTAGTCATATATCATATTCTCATTAGGGTTTAAAGAAAAGTCAACGGTCAACAAGTCAAGCAAAGCCAAATGGTCAACAACCCTAATGAGAATCCTCTTCCTCTGCCTCTGTCAACTGTGCATACACACCCGCATTCGTGCTCCAAGGAACACGAATACACTGAGACAAAACCAATCCCAAAACAATTACTAGGATCTGGCTTCAAAGCCCGCTAGTAACTACTGTCTGGACACCAAACGTGCACAAGTGCGCGGATGTGAACGAACCCCGTCGCAAAACCATGCAACCTCTACTCTGTTTTGCCCAAAGGCGAGTAACCCTCTGTGCGGGACTCTAAAGGCTCGACACTATGCTGGCAGTGGGTTTAACCACAGGCCGCAAGCGGTACTAGCTGTACGTAACGGTCCCCAGGTAGATGCCGATAAGAAGACTTATGAGGTGAACCCATCGAACTCCTACTGAGCCTGAATGTGACAATCTCTGTACAGTCCGGTCTGTTCGTCTGAGAATATCGCATGGCGGGCCTAGGGGGGCGGTAAACGTAAGTCCCCTAATAGCGGTACAAGTCGTGTCGGAGTGTAGCCCAAAACACCCTGAGAATCTACTGGAAAACCTACCAGCAATTCTCGCTTGCCCTGGATAGGGACGAATGGCTCTCCTAGACACAGCGCGATATCAACTCCCAATACCGGGAGAGACGAATCCTGTCTAACCACCACTGCCTCTAAGTGCTTCGGGACTGCACCCAACTACTACCTGTTTGCACGACTCAGTAGAGCCGTGGTAGGGTAGTAATCTAAGAACAGTGGGAACACACTCGAGGCGAAGTGACAGTGTCAAGTCAGCGGACTAAGCTGCACTCATGTCACCTGAGAACTGTCAACTGACGATAGGTATAATACCAACCAACAGTTCCCGACGAGTCCTGTCCAGTGTACTCGTAACCTAACGAGCACCTGCATACTATCTCCAGTACGACGTACTGATGGCTGTAGGACAGACCATCTCCCCTGTTGGGAAGAGAACCGTATGCACCAGTCTACTCTGAAGTATCGATGCCCTGTCTCGATAATCCTATGACTAGGGACCAAAATAAGGATGTGCTTATAGACTTCCCAGCCCCCACTAGTGTGATCGCCATCACAACGCCGGTAGTCAAGAAAAAATCCTTAAGGCTCTACCGATATGTTTTTAGCGATATGTTAAAAGAAACATATACACATATTAAGATAGAAACAAACCAAGTAGCATACTACTATATCGAGCAAGACTGTCGTAAAACCGTATATATATATATATATATCCCAAGCCTCTAAAATGTATGATACAAACTAGTACTATACAATAATGGCCTCTAGGGCATACATATCTAACAATCTCCCACTTGCACTAAAGGCCAGTAATTGGTGTACCGCATACCCAACGTCTGTACCAAGACCAGCTGCCGGCGTACCGCATACCCAATAGCTCAAAAAGTCGCTCGAACTGTGTTTGAGGGAGGGACTTTGTGAATGGATCCGCCGTGTTGTCTTTTGTGTCCACTCTCCGTACCTCGATCTCCTGGCGATCAATGATCTCCCTGATCAGGTGATACCGCCTTAAGATGTGTCTGGATTTCTGATGGGACCTTGGTTCCTTTGCTAAAGCTATAGCCCCATTATTATCGCAATACAAAGGTATTGGATCAACAATGGACGGAACCACCTGAAGTTCACTAATGAACTTCTTCATCCAGACCGCCTCTTTTGCGGCATCGCTTGCAGCAATGTATTCGGCCTCCATCGTCGAATCTGCGATGGTATCCTGTTTGGAACTCCTCCAACACACCACCCCTCCGTTGAGAGTAAACACAAAATCCGAGACAGACTTGCTGTCATCTTTGTCACTCTGGAAGCTTGAATCGGTAAAGGACTCGACCCTGAGGTCTCCATTACCGTAAACCAGGAACATCTCCTTAGTCCTTCTCAGGTACTTGAGAATGTTCTTCACTGCCGTCCATTGGTCCTCACCTGGGTCTGATTGATACCGGTTCACCACGCTCAGCGCGTAAGCTACATCTGGTCTTGTACATAGCATCGCATACATTATAGATCCTACCGCCGAAGCGTAGGGTATAGTGCTCATACGAACCCTCTCCTCGTCAGTCTTAGGAGACATCTTCTTGGAGAGGGTGATTCTATGCAATGCGGGTATATTACCGCGCTTGGAATCTTCCATACTAAATCTCTTTAGTACGGTCTCTATGTACCTGGACTGCGAAAGTCCCAGTAGTCTCTTGGATCTATCTCTGTAGATTTTGATCCCCAGAATGTATGAGGCATCACCCAGGTCCTTCATGGAGAACCGTTGTGACAAAAATAGCTTGACCGATTGTAGCATAGGAATGTCATTTCCTATCAAAAGAATGTTGTCCATGTACAAGACTAGAAACACGACAGTTCGTCCTACAATCTTCTTATAGACACAAGGTTCATCTTCGTTCTTGGTGAAATAAAATTCCTTGATTGCCTCATCAAAACAGATGTTCCAGCTCCGCGATGCCTGCTTCAATCCATATATGGATTTAAGCAACTTTCACACCTTCCCGCTGCTCCCACTGTCTACAAAACCTTCTGGCTGATCCATGTAAACGCACTCTTCCAAACAGCCGTTTAGAAAAGCCGTTTTAACGTCCATCTTCCAGATTTCATAGTCATGGAAGGCAGCAATGGCAAGTAGGATCCGAATGGATTTGAGCATAGCCACTGGAGAAAAAGTTTCGTCATAGTCCACACCAGGTCTTTGACGAAAACCTTTTGCAACGAGTCTAGCCTTGTAGGTTTCCACCTGCCCATCTACACCAAGTTTCCTTTTGTAGATCCATTTGCATCCAACGGGTTTTACCCCAGGTGGAGCAATATCCAAGGTCCATACTTTATTGGTGTACATAGACTCCATTTCGGATTGCATAGCTTCCAGCCATTTATCAGAGTCCCTACTGATAATGGCCTACCTGAAACTGGTAGGGTCATCTTCTTCCAAGATGCAATCCTCTTGATCCCCGTCTAAGAGAAAACCGTAGTATCTCTTGGGCGGATGAGAAATCCTACCAGATCTGCGGAGTGGCTGAAGATCGTCTGGGGTTATTGAATCCTGAGGTTCTGTCGAATCTTCAGTTTCAGTTTGTGGTCGCTGAATTTCTTCCAATTCTACCGTGCTCCCACTAATTTCTTTTGCAAGAAACTCCGTTTCTAAGAAAACGGCATGCTGAGCAACAAACACCTTCTGTTCCTCGGTGTGGTAGAACAGATATCCATAACCATTCTTTGGATATCCCACAAACTTACATAAAACTGATCGTGCCTCCAGTTTATCTGGTTTATGCTTTTTAACATAAGCCGGACAACTCCATATCTTAAATCTTTTAAGATATGGCCTTTTTCCATTCCATATCTCGAATGGAGTCTTAGGCACTGATTTAGACGGAACATCATTCAATAGGTATGCTGCTGTTAAAAGCGCATGTCCCCAAAATGAAAGAGGCAACTCGGCACTACACATCATGGAGCGAACCATATCCAATAGGGTACGATTCCTCCGTTCCGATACACCGTTGTGCTGTGGTGTATAAGGAGGAGTAAGCTGAGAGAGAATACCATTCTCTTTTAAGTAATCTAGGAATTCCGTGCTTACACTACTACAAATAAGGGTTGCTCCTACGGATTTACCCGTAGGGGCAAACCACTGCCCCTACGGTTATATCCGTAGGGACGAAAAATTAATCTGTAGGTGCAAACGCCGTGGGTGCAAGTTGAAGCCCTGAACTTGCCCCTACGGGCAAAAACTTGCCCCTACGGAGTTATGTGTAGGTCCATTTTCACCTACGGAGTTGGCCGTAGGGGAAAAAAAGTTGTTTTATTTACTGTTTTTTAAAATATATTAGCTGTACCTACGGATATCTCCGTAGGGCCAAGAACTATCCCCTACGGATATATGCGTAGGTACATATCCATAGGGGATTTTGTTTTCCCCTACGGATATATCCGTAAGGGATTCCCAACCCTCCTGATACTGAGTTCAGGGGGGAAATATCAGTTAATGCTGATATTTTGCCCCAACAGTTTAAATCGTAGGGGCAACGTGTGTACCTACGGATTAATCCGTAGGTACACATTATCTGTTTTTTTTAAAAAAGGGCTGCCTGATTTTTTCTCGCCCTGTGCACAATAATATATATATCAATAAAATATAAAATTAATCATCACACAACATATATCGCAGTATTCATAATCACATCTCACGCATATAATATACAAAAGAAACCCAAATACTTGATATGATATAAATATAAACCAATATCAATATCAATATCCTTTCAAAATGTAGTACAATATGTATGATATAAATAAATACATGTTTCAAAAAATAAGAATCAAAAAGCTACCCTAGCTCGGTCCAGCTCCACCTCTGATAAACGATAGAATAAGGCGCGCCTGCTCCTCGGTCAATAAACCATGCAATTCGGTGCGAGCGGGAGTCTGAGCGTCCTGTGGAGCTGGCGATGTGGTCTGCGCAGCCGCCGTCGAGGGAGTCGCTTGCGGAGCCGCGGCTGCGGGAGTCTGAGCGGGCGGTGGAGCTATAGGAGTTGTCTGTGGAACCACAGCCGATGTAGTGGCTTGCGGAGCCGCAGCCGAAGGAGATGCATGCCATGTACCCTGTCGCGTCTGGACCTAACGTGTGTAAGAAGCGTGTAAGAACTGTGTATTATTCGAATTCGTATCATTATCAAGTTATTTCAAAATCCCATTTGGATATCTAGTTTGGAAAACCGTTGTTTATTTTAATTACATATGTATGTATGATTAATCAAACCTAAGTCTAAAACCAAGTAAGCTCAAGCTACGTACTAATTATGGATATGTTGATATCTATAATATGACATGATATTTTACTATAAAGTAGTACACATACCAGCATCTCCTTGAACTCCTGAACGGTGGCCCTCAAGCTCTCCAGTTCCTGCTGGACACGTCGCTCACTGGAGACGGAGGAAGTAACCGCCGGGGTGGAGTCCAACCTCATATGGGCCCTGCTAGGGCCCAGTCCCCGGCCTCTCTCCCAACCTCCGTGGTGCCCTCCGTATGCGGCGTCCAGAACTGGGGTCAGTAGCCTCGGATCGCTCTGTCCGGTAAAATCGATCCCCGAGGCCTCGACCTGCTCAACCACCCGCTCCTACACCCACATTAAGCAGTAAAGTATAAGTATAAAATTTAAACTTGAACCTTCCAAAACTAAAATTTCAAATATGGGTAGAATAAATATTAACACTTACGCAATACTCCTGGGTAGCGACGTCGGGATATCGAAGCTCTGTTAGTTATATGTATGCCCTAGAGGCCATTACTGTACATAGGATGTATATTGTAGTGGATGCTAGGACATATATAGGGAGGACTTTCTTGCTCGACATGATAATATGCTATCTGGTTGCTCTTTATCTTAACGTGTACACTGATTGTCTCTCTGTTACATATTGGTAAAGACCTTAGGATGTGTACTTGACTACCTGGACTATGATGCGGATCATACTAGTGGGGACATGGTAGTCCATAAGTACATCCTTCAAGGTCCCTAGTCGTGGGTGTATCGAGAGGGGGCATCGATATACCAGAGTAGACTAGCGTATACCTTCTCGACCCATACAGATGGGCGGTGGATGATCCCATATCCATTGGTGTTTGACATCAGAGATGATATAAGGGTGCTCAGTGGAGACTGGGTACACTGGACGGACTCACCGAGAACTCCCAGATGGTATTATACCTTACGTCAGATGGCAGTTCTCTGGTGACACTGGTACAGAGTAGTCTGTTGACCCGAGATCGTCATAGAGTCTTGTGTGATTCCCATTGTGCTTTGATTTCCACCTTACCACGTCCAAGAGGGCGTGCAAAACGGTGGTTTTGGGTACAGTCCCCAATCATATGGAGGCAATGATCGATAGGAGGGGATTCGTCTCTCCCGGTATAGGGAGTTGATGTTGCGCTGTGTTCGATTGGCTATAACCGGAAATCCCTGGCCAGGGTTGCTGAGATTTACTGGTAAGTGTTACCAGTAGTTTCTCGAACTGTTATTGACCTCATATCGACATGACTTATCAATCTATTGGGGTCTGGCGTTTACCACCCCTAGGCGAGATATGCGACATATCAGACGACGAGACCGGACTGTACGGTAAGTGTTGCTGGTTGGATTCACAGGAGTGTGAGCGGGCTTGCTCGTTGATCTTCTGATCGCTCAATACCCGGGTGGCCGTTACGTTTAGCAGACCGCTTGCGGCTTGTGGGTGTTTGATATGATCATCACCTGCTGCCGGCGTATTGACGAGTCTTTAGAGTCCTACACAGAGCTTTCCTGGCTCAAGCGAAACAAAATAGGAGCGCATATGAGATATGTGCGGGACCGAGAATAATACCGGTATGTGATACTGTATTCTATTCTCGCGATTTGTATCATTGGACGGTTATATATGATATAGCCGGGTTACCGAATCAAGTGTTGATTCGATACATTGATACACTTGATATTAGTCGGTTATATGCGATATGACCAGATCATTAAATCAAGTGTTGATTTAATGGTTTAATGTATAATTATATATTTGATATATTACTTTACATTAACTAGTATTTTTTCACTTAAGATGGATTTTCTCACTTGAAGTGCACAAGTAGTATATGTGATATATTTTTGTGCACTAGATTGTATCATGTTTGATGATACATGCAAACTTGGGTGTATGTTTGTTTAAACCGTCTTTAGGTTAATGGTTAGGTTTTATTTTGTTTTTATTTATTTTCTTTATTCTTTTTGGCAAAAGAAAATAAAATGGTGGCTTTTTGTTTTATACTTGAAGCTTCATGAAGCTTTGAAAAGCTTTGACCATTTTGTTTCTTTCCTTAACCTAACCATTCACCTAAACCCTAGTTTATTCTCTACATGTGTTAAACTCACCCATGGTTGCATTATGATAGATATCACTTGAATTTTCTTTTTGAAATAATTCTTTTTCTTTCTTCTTCTTCATCTTCTTCATGAAGAGAAGAAACTATTGCTAGATTTTTCCAACTGATGATTCCAAGTGAGAAATCCAAATCCAAAGTGAACCCACTTTCTATTTCTTCATCCTCTACCACTTGCCATGTTGTATTCGGTGTTTTCTTCACAAGTTTCATGACTTAGTGAAGATGGAGCTTGAGTTAGAGTTGCCTCGACGTAGATCATCTTCGGCATCGAAGTCAACGACCTAGCCCGCTCATTTTCCCGACGAAACCATCGCTAGAGTCCGGGATCTCGGTGATCGCAGTGAAGGGACGTCATTACGGAGCTAAAGAAGTGGTGGACCGGATCTACAAAGGTTGTATTTCCATTCACTTAGCAATAAAGTTGTTTACTTACTTTTCGCCTTTACCTCTAGTTAACGATCTAGCATTAGGGTTTCTCGGCATATAATTTTTGAATTTGGCATGGTTGATACCTTGTGGAACCTCTTGAGTGTGTCTAGGAACCCTACAGTGGTATCAGAGCCTAGCTAGTTCCTTAGGCGATGCATAGACGAAGTTAGAAACCCGATCGAACCCGAAACCCTAATCCAAAACCCTTCTCTGTTCATTTTATGAAATTGTGGTTTTTTCTGAATTAAAAATACCTGAAAAATTCAGCAGGGAAATATAAGAATTGTGGTGAAAAACGACAGCCTAATCCGTACATTCCACCGCGGAACCGCGGCAATACCTTGCTTGGGCCGCGGTTCCGCGGCCGTACAGAAGAGATAGGCCATCATTTTTCCACCATAATTCCTATTTCTGTGATTTATATTTTATGGGTATTTTTATTATAACTCAAGAGTTGAGTGTTCTAGGGTTGTATTGGGACTCGATGATTCGATCGGATTATTTAACTTTGTTTACTTTGTCTTCCGGGTATTTTTAGAGCATGTTAAAAAGTTCGACCGGATATAAATACCCAATTTTTCCCCCGCCGGGAAATTTCCAAGTGTTGGATTTTTCCGTGGTTTAAGAACGTTCTAAGTAGTGCAAGTAACGCGATGGTCCCTCTAGAAGACAACAAACCTTAACTCGATTATGTGACCGTCTTGAACTGCCCTTTGAACCTTAGGGTTTGGGGCAGTACGGCGTGCCACATGTGAGGCGTTGACTTGACCCTTCTACGGCTGGACCGTTGGTACTGTGGCACGAAGTGAATGTTCTTAAACTTATTTCATGTGTTGAGCTGTTTCGGGAAAACTTGGGTGTTTGATTGTTTGATTGTTTGATCGGAAAGTTTAACATTTTCTATTTATCTGGAATTTGATACAATATTTGGAATCCACAAGTAGTTATGAGATAACTAATATGAATGTTATAAACATAGCACTTTAGTCTCACTTGATCGGTTGCCACGGAATTTTGATATGATCAAAAGTCCGTCGCAATCACGTAGGGTACGCGGATACTCACCGGGTAAACTTAATAGACAGCTACACCCCATAACCCCGACCAAGTGACTGTAGGAGAACCCCGTCGCTGAAAGCATCCGTTCGGGTGCTCGCGGCAGCGGTGTTCCGCCTTGGTGCACTTCGTCGACGGCATCGAGGGTGCGGCCACCTAATAAAGTTTGCGACGAGCATTCGATCAAAATGCCGGGAATCTTGTTGAATTGCCCGACTTGATATTGAAAAGTGTTTTCGATAATGAGACTAAAATGCGGGGTTTATAATTGTTAGGCATGTGATGTCTAAGGAATTCATTTGGTTAGGCATGCGATGTCTATGCAGGTTGCGGATTCCAACTGTTGTAGTTTTACACTTTCTTTTCTGCGACCGTAAGTGTAATATGTGATATCACCGGTTTCGTTGCTATATGTCAACGACAATTGGGATACGCATGTTTACTTACGTTGATGACATGTGATGTTATGTGTTGCTGGATATGTTATATTGGATCGTCGTGTTTGAATAGCCGGGTTTTTTTTATGTGAGATGAGTGTTTTTCATTTTCATTCATGTAAAAACTTGTATGTAATATTCTTTTATTGGGGCACTTCCAGGTTGCGGATGATGTCACCATTTGTATATTATTTACTTTTCCGCACTAGGATAGACCCAAGGAGGGGAGCACAAGTAACCGGGTTCTAGAGTCCAGTGGGAGACCAACTCGAGGAGTCGAGTCCGGGTCTCCTAACTCTAGAATTGGTAGGGTTGCTTGCCGCTCTCGTAGGGGTCTAGGGGTGTGGGATTGGCTATTCATCGCGACCGTGGAATCCGTGTTTTATACTGGCTCGTATTGAAAACACGGACGTCCTAGTATATCCAATATTTCATATATGTTTCTTCTGCTGCGATATCTGTGATGTGATCATTTGATATGCTGTGATGGATACTGTATATAGTATATATGATATATTATATAGACGTTACTTATGTTTTACACCCGTGCTAGCACTGCCCCGCTCTGCCGTTAGTTACCTAACCTAACGGTGCACGAGGGGACATCGAGGCGAATGCGGATGGCATAAGTGTACGTCGTATTTATCTATGATGTTTAGGTGATTTAAATGATGGAACTTCATTAATGTGATTAATGAAAGAAATGAAACCTAAAAGATGTTGTGGAATCGAATTTTCAAAAACAGGTAGCTACAGTTCTTGCTTTGCATCGCGGTGTTCCTTGCAGAACATCCTGCACCTTATTCGATGAGGAAAGGGCCGAGATACCTTCACCGGGAGTCACCCCTTTAGCAATAACTGGCAGATGCTACACACTCGGTTTGTCTTTTGATACCTTCTATAGTTTCTGCTTTGCATAGTGGTATATATGATATATCCTGCACCTCATTCGATGAGGAAAGGGCCGACGATCCCTTCACCGGGAGTGACCCCTTTAGCAAAACTAGAAAAGCCTAAAAAACACTCCATTTTAAAATCATTTGATTCTACAACGATATCAAGTTCATTACGCAATAGGTTTTCAGAAAAACCTGTCGTAGCCCTCCGTCATTTCAGATAAGTTGTATATATTATTCGTGCTGCATTTGTTGGCTTTCGTCAAGGTGCAGTGTGCGGTAGCTATATGCTGCTTATCTGCTGCATATGATGCAATTGGATTAGGGTAGTCATACGGCTTTGTTGGCTTTCGTCAAGGGTCGTGCGGGTGGGTTTAATTCAATCAAGAAATGACGGGTTGAACTTGACTAGCGGGCTATGGTTTGTTGGCTTTCATCAAGGTCATAGCACGTTAGGGGCAAAATTATCGGGAATTTCAAGTGTTGAAATTTGCAATGAGATTGCATACCTTCTATGAGATAGTTGGATCCCGATACCCGCTGCGAGTAATTGTTACTCCTGGGAGAGTTTTATACATTACAATTAGCCGATCAAGTAGGTGTCTAGAAAGGTGTCAACGAGGTTACGCCTCTGGGAAAACGAGGTTTACATTAATTAGGTCCGTGCGAAAGCACGGGGCACCTCCCTCAAAGTACCGACACTGGCCTGGCTGAAAGATTCGCGAACTTGTAGTGTGTAATTAATCCCGGCTAGTCTTTCCTTTTAGGGTTTGAAGGAAGATTTGATAAAAAACAGTGGGAGCCATCCTGATTAGATAAAATAATAACCAATCTGATCTTGCAAGAGCATACGCTGAGTGTTTTCTTCTCTCTCTCTCCAGGTAGCGACCATATCACGTCTTAATCAAGATAATAATACGGCTATTGACCGAACCCGCTTGTTATACTAAGCTGGGGAACGTTGGTCCTGCTCCAACTTATAATTGTTATAAGACAGAGCAGGAAATTGGGGAATACCAGATTTCCCGTGCCGCCCAAACGAAGAAAGTGCATGTTGATGCATCATCTTCGGGTGTGTTCGTTACATAGAACTGTTTCTCAGTATCCTCTGCATCCTAGGTATTTGATACCGGATCAGGATCCCAGATATGTAATCTGTTATAGAGGGCTACAGATAGGTAGAGAACTGAGAATGGGTGATAAGTTTCATGAGACAGAAAACGGTGCAAGTGTTGCACCAAGTCTGTTGGTCACTGTCACCCTGTATTCCAAGTACATTGATTCTGAACGAATGTTATTAGATACCGAACCTAATATACAAAATCATATCAGTCTCTTTATTAGTAAAGAAATGATAAAATTTTGTATTGTTGCATAATGTTTTGAACAATTCCTATTTCAAAAGTTGATCGGTTCAGGCACGTTATCTAAAAGCATTGATGTTCTAAATCAAACTACAGTTCTTAGTATACAGAACACACACAAGAGGAAGAGTTCAGAAATGAATGGATCCTTCTTGAGGTATTGTAGACTAGGTCATATCAATGCGACCCGACTAGCTAAGTTGCACATAGATGCATATTTAAATCTGTTTGAATTTACATCTTGTGAAACTTGCCAGTCATGTCACAGAGATAAGATGACCATAGCTCTGTTTGCTGGAAACAGAGAAAAGGTCAGTGAACTCTTGGGACTGAAACATGATGATGTATGTTAGGTCCCCTGTCTACATATGCCAGGACCGGTCTTTGTACTTCATTACATTCTCTGATGATCTCTTTAGATTCAGACATATGTTCCTGTTGAAACACAAGTCCGAAGCTTTTGAGATATTCATAGAATATAAGTTAGAAATAGAGAACCAAAACGGGTATAAGTATTATGTCCTTTGATGTGATCAAGGAGGAGAATACTTATGCATGGAATTCCTGGACTATTCTAAAGGAGAATGAGATTCTCTCTCAGCATTACTCCTCCGTATACACCATAGCACGATGGTATATCGGGGCTGAGCAATCACACCCTATATGATAAGGTGTGCTCTATGATGAGTACTACTGAGTTACCTATTTCCTTTTGGGAGTTATGCACTTGAGAAGCTGCATACCTATTGAATAGGGTTCAAATCAAATCAGTTGCCTACCACTTCATATGTGATATGGAAAGGGAAGAGCTCATATCTTAAGTTGGTTAAGATTTGGGGTTGTCCGGACTATGTCTAAAAGAAAAATCCGGACAAGCTCGAGGCAAGGTCTGTTATGTAGAACTGGAAAGGTTCTAGCTATACAAACTACAGCAGATAATTTGGTAGAACCGAAGGATTCAATAGTAACCAACGAACCTCAGCCTCTCCGCCGATCTAGCAGGGTTCCTCACCCACCTGAGAGATACTTCGGTTTCTCGATGACAGTGGGAGCGAGGATTGCATCATGAGATGATGACCCAACCAGTTTCGAGCTGGCCATCAGGAGTGGGACTCTGTAAGAATGGCTGGATGCTTAGCGATCTGAGATGGAATTCTTATACACCAACAAAGTATGGACTTTCGTTGCTTTATCTGAAGGGTTAAATCCCCATCAGGAGCAAGTATATCTTGAGAAGATTACTTGGTGTACATGGAAAAGTTGAGACTTTCAAAGCTAGACTTGTTAAAAGTTTGCATCATTGACCAGGTATGGATTATGATGAAACCTTTTCTAAGTAGCTATGCTTAAGTCCATCCAGATCCTACTTGCCAAAGCTACATACCGTGACTACGATATCTGGCGGTTGGGTGCCATGACTGCTTTTCTAAGTGATGTTTTAGAAGAGTGCGTCTATAAGTACACAGCCAGAGGGCCTCGTAGACAGTGGGAGCAGCGGAAATGCGTGCAAGATGTTTTATGTGATAAAGCAGGCATCGCGGAGTTGGAACGTCTGTTTTGATGTGTTAGTCAAAAAGTTTGACATTATTAAAATGGTAGATGAACCTTGTATAAACAAAAGGGTAGTAGGGAGTATGGTGGTGATCCTCGTAGAGTACGTGGATGACATACTCTTGATAAGAAAGGAGTTTCCTATGCTACGCTCGGTCAATCTCCGCTTATCACAATGATTCTCCATATAGGATCAAAGTGATACCTCCTAAATCCTGGGTTTTGGATCTATGAGATAGATCTAATTGGATGTTAGGATACTCACTAGTTGTAGTGAGATGGTATCAATCGATCCTGGGGAGAATCACTGGAAGGGTTCCAGGGTGATAAGGACGACTGAAAGTCAGTCACAGGCATTGTCTTTACTCTCAGTAAAGGGACGGTATGTTGGAAGAGTTCCAAGCTAGATACCGTGGCATACTATACGATAAAGGCTGGATACATCGCTACCAAAGATGCTACCAAAGAGGAAGTTTGGGTGTATATTGGTTCATGAGATGAATTTCGTTCCTACCATTGTGAGACAATAGAGTTGTGGCTTATGCCAAGGAACGCTCGTCCCATCAGTGATCCAGACATATTCTAAGGCAGTGTCACCTGATCATGGAGATAGTTAATCTCCAGGATGATCGAGATTAGGAGAGTAGACTCAGAGGACAACACGGCGGATCCACTCACAAAGGCGTTTTCCCAGAGAGAGACTTTTATGGGATGGTTGCGTATGAGATACTGCAACCACTGCTACAGATGGCCCTAGTGCAAGTGGGAGATTGTTAGTTATATGTATGCCTTAGAGGCCATTACTGTACATAGGATGTATATTGTAGTGGATGCTAGGACATATATAGGGAGGACTTTCTTGCTCGACATGATAATATGCTATCTGGTTGCTCTTTATCTTAACATGTACACTGATTGTCTCTCTGTTACATGTTGGTAAAGCCCTTAGGATGTGTACTTGACAACCTGGGCTATGATGCGGATCATACTAGTAGGGACATGGTAATCCATAAGTACATCCTTCAAGGTCCCTAGTCGTGGGTGTATCGAGACGGGGCATCGATATACCAGAGTAGACTAGCGTATACCTTCTCGACCCATACAGATGGGCGGTGGATGATCCCATATCCATTGGTGTTTGACATCAGAGATGATATACGGGTGCTCATTGGAAACTGGGTACACTGGACGGACTCGCCGAGAACTCCCAGATAGTATTATACCTTACGTCAGATGGCAGTTCTTTGGTGACACTGGTACAGAGTAGTCTGTTGACCCGAGATCGTCATAGAGTCTTGTGTGATTCCCACTATGCTTTGATTTCCACCTTACCACATCCAAGAGGGCGTGCAAAACGGTGGTTTTTGGGTACAGTCCCGAATCACATGGAGGCAATGAGCGATAGGAGGGGATTCATCTCTCCCGGTATAGGGAGTTGATGTTGCGCTGTGTTCGATTGGCTATAACCGGAAATCCCTGGCCAGGGTTGCTGAGATTTACTGGTAAGTGTTACCAGTAGTTTCTCGAACTGTTATAGACCTCATATCGACACGACTTATTAAGCTATTGGGGTCTGACGTTTACCACCCCTAGGCGAGATATGTGACATATCAGACGACGAGACCGGACTGTACGATAAGTGTTGCTGGTTGGATTCACAGGAGTGTGAGCGGGCTTGCTCGTTGATCTTCTGATCGCTCAATACCCGGGTGGCCGTTACGTTTAGCAGACCACTTGCGGCTTGTGGGTGTTTGATATGATCATCACCTGCTGCCGGCGTATTGACGAGTCTTTAGAGTCCTATACAGAGGTTTCCTGGCTCAAGCAAAACGAAATAGGAGCGCATATGAGATATGTGCGGGACCGAGAATAATACCAGTATGTGATACTGTATTCTATTCTCGCGATTTGTATCATTGGACGGTTATATATGATATAGCCGGGTTACCGAATCAAGTGTTGATTCGATACATTGATACACTTGATATTAGTCGGTTATATGCGATATGACCGGATCATTAAATCAAGTGTTGATTTAATGATTTAATGTATAATTATATATTTGATATATTACTTTATATTAACTAGTATTTGTTCACTTAAGATGGATTTTCTCACTTGAAGTGCACAAGTAGTATATGTGATATATTTTTGTGCACTAGATTGTATCATGTTTGATGACACATGCAAACTTGGGTGTATGTTTGCTTAAACCATCTTTAGGTTAATGGTTAGGTTTTATTTTGTTTTTATTTATTTTCTTTATTCTTTTTGGCAAAAGAAAATAAAATGGTGGCTTTTTGTTTTATACTTGAAGCTTCATGAAGCTTTGAAAAGCTTTGACCATTTTGTTTCTTTCCTTAACCTAACCATTCACCTAAACCCTACTTTATTCTTTACATGTGTTAAACTCACCCATGGTTGCATTATGATAGATATCACTTGAATTTTCTTTTTGAAATAATTCTTTTTCTTTCTTCTTCTTCATCTTCTTCATGAAGAGAAGAAACTATTGCTAGATTTTTCCAACTGATGATTCCAAGTGAGAAATCCAAATCCAAAGTGAACCCATTTCCTATTTCTTCATCCTCTACCACTTGCCATGTTGTATTGGGTGTTTTCTTCACAAGCTTCATGACCTAGTGAAGATGGAGCTTGAGTTAGAGTTGCCTCGACGTAGATCATCTTCGGCATCGAAGTCAACGACCTAGCCCGCTCATTTCCCCGACGAAACCATCGCTAGAGTTCGGGATCCCGGTGGTCGCAGCGAAGGGACGTCATCACGGAGCTAAAGAAGTTGTGGACCGGATCTACAAAGGTTGTATTTCCATTCACTTGGCAATAATGTTGTTTACTTGCTTGCTTTTCGCCTTTACCTCTAGTTAACGATCTAGCATTAGGGTTTCTCGGCATATAATTTTTGAATTTGGCACGGTTGATGCCTTGTGGAACCTCTTGAGTGTGCCTAGGAACCCTATAAGCTCGCCCGTGGCGGGATCTGTCGAGGTGCCGTGGACGGCAAGATATGCGGACAGCACGCTCGGTGTACCACCTTGCGCCACGGTCTGAGCTGTTTGCAATATTAGAAAATAACTCTTAATATTAGAAATATTAGAAAATAACTCTTAATATTGCAGAATATCACAAAGGTCGGTCTATTGTAATTTACCGATAACTCCATGGCTCGAGTAATATTCCTCGAGCCACCTGTGCAAGTGGGGCGACCCCTCTTCGCCGACTTCCTGTTCTCTGTATTCTGAGCGGCCTGTTTCTGCACAACGCATTAACATTTAGTTTTCTAATTAAGGAACACAAAAAAATAAATTATATCCTAAACAATGAATTACATTTAAAATACATACCTGTTTGCGTTGGGAGTCGAAATATTGGCACAATAGAGGCCATGTCTCTACGTCGACTCTCGCAAACGCCGGAGTAGATAGGATGGCCGCTCTCTCTTCCTCGGGGGTCGCCATCCACAGGGAGTAGCAGTCGGCCTTCAGCTCATTCCTGTTGTATCGGACCTTGGTCTGCATGTTCTTCATCAGGCCATTGTACAGAGCATAAAGGTCGAGCACCCTCCAGGGTAATCAGGGTCGGGTACAGGCTGAAAATCGTAATCCGACTGAAAATACAAAAAAAACATTGTTATTAGATTGCAAGTGTTAATAATAAATATATTGGATAAATCAAATGAAAATATATATTAATACGTACCCGAGCCTGATTAAAGAAGAGGGCGAATGAGCGCCGGTGCTGCTCGCCCCACTCAACGTGAAGTGGATAGTTCTTCACGAGCCGGCTCTCGTCCCCTATATACCGGCCGAACCTCTCGGCATGAGGACCGGTATAGCGATAGTCAAGGGTAAAAAAGAGGGGGAATGCTGCCTCCCCCTAGCTCTGTCAGGCCTCAGCCTATGGGACTGATTCGGGCCTCGAGTCCCCCTCTGGGGATGGGGAGGCCCTGCGTCTGCACGAAATATCAAGACAATCAATATTAAGACAAAGTTGTATTAAGAAATCAAGCTTAAACGAAAATTGAAGTGTGATATATACCTCCGGTGACTATCGCACGAGCCTGGGCCCGGGCAGCAGCACGAGCGGGACGATAGTTCCTTCGGTGAGAAACAACCGGTGTCCTGGATGCGGACGCATCCCCTCCAACTAGAAAATAAACATTGACGCTAAATTTCCTTGAAGTTCATATTTATTCTATAGAGCATATGTAAAATGAATAAATATTTTATATTTATTCATACTAACCTGCAGACGATGCGGATGGTATGGAAGCGGCAGGAGTGGCCCCTGCGGAAGATGTGGACGCACCGCCTATAATTAGACAATTAAAAATAGATTATATAAGTAATTGCAAAAAGCGGTAGGCACCGTCTGCGGGTACATGGTGGACCCGGTGAGGTACCCCGGGACAAGAAGACCCGTATCATTAGGCGGTGAGCCTGGCAGGGGAGCACTACCTACCGGTGATAGTATTTGGACTCGGCGGTTATCCGAAGGATATCAACCGGAGTTGTGAGATGGATATGAGGGCCGACCAGAGTATGCGGCGCCTGAGGGACGATCTGAGGATGCGGCGCCTGAGATATGAGGATTTACGTGTCGATACTGGATACGGGTTTCATAATGTTTTGAGTGTCGGTGTTGGACACTCGGGTTCTATGATTTGATGTGTCATTGATGGACACACGTTCTTTGATATCCTCATATATATTTACATGTATGCAGGCATTGATTATATTGCTGGACGAGATCCACATACATACAGGCATTGATTATATTGTTGGATGATATCCACATGCATACATGCATTGATTATATTGTTGGATGATATCTACATGCATACATGCATTGATTATATTGTTGGTCGAGATCCATATGCATACAGGCAATGATTATTGTTGGCATATATGTAGACCCGGTCACCCTAGATATCTTAGTATTACCTTTATGATATAGTTGACCTAGGAAATCATTGTTTTATTCGATCTCTACCTACTGATGTTTTCTACTTACGAGTTGGCAACTCACCCCCGTTGTGCCACAGTTCTTGCAGGTTGACCGCATGGATCAATAGCGACATCGCCGGCATACAGCTACATTCAGGTGATTTGCATTTGGTAGGTGGTATACATTGGCTCGTGCCACTTTTGTATTATTATTCCTATTGTATCTAGTCAACTCCATCAATCAGAAAACTAGTATTTGTATATGTAGTAAGACTTAGCAAGACTTGTAGTTGCGAGACATAGAGCGATGGGTTATATGTTCGCTTGGTGGGTTTGATGTCTTGCTTTTCATTTTCCTTTGTGTTGATCTTCGCCGTTGGGCGTCGTATACATATATATTCTTGTGGTGGTTGTTTCCGCCGTTGGGCGTGATTTACTTCCGTTTGGGGATACCTTAGTTATATTCTATGTTTGTACCCGTTGCGGGGCTAGTTTTTACAAGGGAGGTGCTGCCAAAATTTTTAAGAAAAAAAATTTAGTTTAAGGATTTTTACTTAAAGTTTCCAAATGTCTTCATTACTTACTTCTTTTGAAAGGTTTAGATTTCTGGGCTTCGGCTTACTTAAGTTACGTTACGCCTGTAGACGTTGCGTGATTTAAGTGCCGGTCATGAGCTAATATTTTCGAGTCGTGACTGTACATACGATGTATATTGTAGTGGATGCTTAAACATATATGGGGAGAAATTTCTTTCTCGACATGATAGTATGCTATCTGGTTGCTCTTTATCTTAACATGTACGATGATTGTCTCTATATTACATGTTGATAAAGCCTTTAGGATAAGTACTTGACTACCAAGATTGTGATGCAGATCATACTAGTGGGGACAGTGTAGTCGCTAAGTACATCCTTCAAACGTTCCTAGTCGTGGGTGTATCGAGACAGGGCATCGATATACCAGAGTAGACTAGCGTATAGCTTCTCGACCCATGTAGATGGGCGATGGATGATCCCATATCCATTGGTGTTTGACATCAGAGACAGTATACGGGTGCTCAGTGAAGACTGGGTACACTGGACGGACTCGCCGAGAACTCCCAGATGGTATTATACCTCACGTCAGATGGCAATTCTCTAGTGACACTAGTACAGGTTAGTCTGTAGACCCGAGATCGTCATAGAGTCTTGTGTGATTCCCACTGTGCTTTGATTTCTACCTTACCACGTTCAAGAGAACGTGAAAAACGGTGGCTTTTGGGTACAGTCCCGAATCACATGGAGGAAATGAGCGATAGGAGGGGTTTCGTCTCTCCCGGTATTGGGAGTAGATGTTACGATGTGCTCGATTGGCTATAACAGGAAGTCCATGGCCAAGGCTGCTTCAGAGATATACTGGTAAATGTTATCAGTAGTTTCTCGACCCGTTATGAGCCTCATATAGACACGACTTATCGAGTTACTGGGGTCTGACGTTTACCACCCCTAGACGAGATATGCGACATATCAAACGAAGAGATCGAACTGTACGGTGGTGTTACTGATTGGATTCACAGGAGTGTGAGCGGGCT
Source organism: Agapanthus africanus (assembly GCA_030015575.1). NCBI lineage: Eukaryota > Viridiplantae > Streptophyta > Magnoliopsida > Asparagales > Amaryllidaceae > Agapanthus > Agapanthus africanus. The sequence goes on from JASDDO010000029.1 coordinate 287,334,708, forward strand.
TGCTTGTTGATCTTCTGATCGCTCGATACCCGGGTGGCCGTTACGTTAGCAGACCGCTTGCGGCTTGTGGGTGTTTTATATGATCATCACCTACTGCCGGCGTATTGACGAGTCTTTAGAGTCCTACATAAGGGTTTCCTGGCTCAAGAGAAATGGAGTAGGAGTACATATGTGATATGTGCGGGACCGAGATCGATACGATATGAGATACCGTATTATATTCTCGCGAAATGTGACATTGGTCGGTTATATGCGATATAGCTGGGTTATCGGATCAAGTGTTGATTCGATAAATTGTTACACATGATATTAGTCGGTTATAACCGGATTATTAAATCAAGAGTTGATTTAATAATTTAATGTATAATTATATATTTGATATATTACATTACATTAACTAGTATTAGCTCACTTATGATTTCTTTTCTCACTAGATTGTGCATATTGTATATATGTGATATATGCAAGTGTACATGTTTGTGTCATGCTTGATGATACATACAAGATGGGTATATGAGACTTAGATCATCCAAAGGTTAAATTAGGGTTTTGTTTAATTCTTAAGAAATAAAAAAAGAGAGAAGAGATGGTCAATGTTGTCAAGCTTGCTTGAAGCTTGTAGAAACATTGACAAAGTCAACTCTTTTATCATTCCTTAGGATATTTCTTAACCCAACCCTTAACCTTACATCTTGGTTAATTCTCTACATAAGTTAAGCATGATGACTTAACTCACCCATGGTTACATAATTCATATGGATGAATTATTGACATGAGTTTTTATCTTCTTCTTCTTTTTCCTCTTAAAAAGCTTTCTAGCTTCCATGGAGTTATGAGAAAAAGTGTAAGAAAATCAATTCTAAAGTGAGCCCACTTCCTACTTCATCATCATCTACTACTTGCCATTTAGTATAGGGTGTTCTCTTCATAAAGTTCATGACCTAGTGAAGGAATAGCTTGGGTTAGTGTCTCCTCGACGTAGATCATCTTCGGCCTCGAAGTCATCGAAGCAAGCATGTTCGTTTCTTCGTGGAGCCTCTCTAGAGTTCAGAGTTTATGATCGCAGCGAAGGGGACTACTACACGGAGCTATTGAAGTGAAGGACCGGTCTACAAAGGTTGTATTTTTTGCTCTCTTTACTTATTGCAAAGTGTTTGCATATGATTCCGTATATTTCTATTTTACGATTCAAGTTAGGGTTAGCTAAAACGGCAAAATTTTAATTTGGCATGGTCGATACCTCTCGAAACCTTGCTGCCGTCGTAGGTAACCCTGCAGTGGTATCAGAGCCATACTAGAAATTAATACGAATTTTGTTAAGATTACGAAACTAAAATACTCTGAAACCTGCATCGCCAAAACCTGCTTGCTGTCGATTTTAAAAAGTTGTCAAAAAACTTTTTAAACAAGTACAGAGTGATATATGGGATATAACATGAACACTGACAAAATTTGAGGCAATTTGGTGAAAATTGGGCCAAGCACAACCATGCCAATCTCGGCCAAATCCGAGCCCCACCCCCCCCACCCCCCAAATTTTTTTTCAGTGTTCAAGTGGCTGGGTTTTGGTGTTTCAGGTGTTATTTGTTTTTGCTAATTTTGCATGTGATGTAATCTTACACTATAAACAATTCAGACTGTTTCGTATTCGTATTTTTAACATTGTTTCGGGTTATTCGCATGTTATCTAGACGAAGTTAAAAAGTTCGATCGAATGTTAAAACCCCATTTTTCCAAGTTTAACGTATTCGGAAAAATATGCAAGTGATTCTGTGGACCCTCTAGAAGAACGTAGACCTTAACTCGATTATGTGTCCGTCAAAACTGCCACTTGAACCCTAGGGTTTGTGGTAGTTTAGAATTGTCACATATGAGGCGTTGGTTTGACACTTCTACTGCTGGTTCATAGGTACTATGGCATCTTCTGTGTATTATTAAAACTGTGCTCAAGTGTTGAGCTGTCGGGAAATTGTGGGATTTTGATGAATCGATCAAAGAGTTTAACGTCGTCCGGATATTATGTGATGGGATACAATATTTGGAATCCACAAGTAGTTATGATATAACTAGTTTGAATGTTATAAATCTAGCAGTTTAGTCTCAGATGATCGATTGCCATGGGATATTGATGTGATCAAAAGTCCGTCGCAATCACGTAGCGTACGCGGATACTCGCCGGGTAAACTTAATAGATAGCTACGCCCCATAGCCCAGACCAAGTGACTGTAGGAGAACCCCGTCACCAAAAGCATCCGTTCGGGTGCTCGCGGCAGTGGTGTTCCGCCTTAGTGCACTTCGTCGACGGCATCGGGGGTGTCGCCGTCTACTAAAGTTTCTGACGAGCATTCGATCAGGATGTCGGGAATCTTGTTGAATTGCCCGACTAGATATTGAAAAGTGTTTTCGAGATCGAGACTAAAATGCGTGTTAGTTATATGTATGCCCTAGAGACCATTACTGTACATACGATGTATATTGTAATGGATGCTTGGACATATATAGGGAGGACTTTCTTGCTCGACATGATAGTATGCTATCTGGTTGTACTTTATCTCAACATGTACTCTGATTGTCTCTATGTTACATGTTGTTAAAGCCCTTAGGATATGTACTCGACTACTGGGACTATGATGAGATCATATTAGTGGGGCCACGGTAGTCGACGAGTACATCCTTTAACTGTTCCTAGTCGAGGATGTATCGAGACAGGGCATCGATGCACCAGAGTAGACTAGCGTATATGCATCTTGACCCATATGATGGGCGATGGATGATCCTATATCCATCGGTGTTTGACATCAAGGATGGTGTACGGGTGCTCACTGGAGACTGGGTACATTGGACGGACTCGCCGAGAACTCCCAGATGGTATTATACCTCACGTCAGATGGCAGTTCTCCTGTGACACTGGTACAGAGTTGTCTGTTGACCCGAGATCGTCATAGAGTCTTGTGTGATTCCCACTGTGATTTGATTTCCATCATACCACGTCCAAGAAGGCGTGCAAAAAGGTGGCTTTTGGGTACAGTCCCGAATCATATGGAGGCAATGAGCGATAGGAAGGGATTCGTCTCTCCCGGTATAGGGAGTTGATGTTGTGTTGTGTTCGATTGGCTATAACTGGAAATCCCTGGTCAGGGTTGCTGAGATTTACTGGTAAGTGTTATCAGTAGTTTCTCGAACTGTTATAGACCTTAAATCGACACGACTTATCGAGCTACTGGGGTCTGACGTTTACCACCCCTAGGCGAGATATGCGACATATCAGACGACGAGACCGGACTGTACGGGAGTGTTACTGATTGGATTCACAGGAGAATGTACAGGCTTGCTTGTTGATCTTCTGAGCGCTCAATACCTGGGTGGCTGTTACGTTTAGCTGACCACTTGCAGCTTGTGGGTGTTTGATATGATCATCAGCTACTGCCGGCATATTGACGATTCTTTAGAGTCCTACACAGAGGTTTCTTGGCTCAGGCAAAACAGAGTAAGAGCACATATGTGATATGTGCGGGACCGAGGATAATGCGGTATGTGATACCGTATTTGATTCTCGCGATATGAGATATCGGTCGGGTATATGTGATATAGCCGGATCATCGTATTAGTCGGTTATATACAATATAGCCGGATTGTCGGATCAAGTGTTGATTCGATAATTTAATGTATAATAATATATATGATATATTAAATTACATTAACTAATATTAGCTCACCAAAAGATTCTTTTTCTCACTCGTGTAAGACATTGATATATATGCGATATATGTTAATTGTATTATTTTATTTTGGTACAATAAATATTGTATATGTGAAATATAATATTGTAACATGATATGATTATTAATGCAACATGATTAGTGGAGTTTAAACATGGTTAGGATTTGGATTAGGGTTATGACTTCTAGTAGATTCTAGAAGCTTTTCTTTTGTCTTGGAAAAGATATTATGCTTGATATTTTCAAGTGACTCACTTTTAACCCAACCCAAACCCTAGCCCTAGTTAAATCTCTACAATGGTTTAGTTAACCATGGTTGCATAATTCATCATGATCATCTTTTCATTCTTCATCACAAAAGGATTATTCTTAATTCTTCTTCTTCCTCCTCCTTTGCAAAGCTTTCTTGCTTTGATTTTATGATGAAAATTGAGTGAGAATAAGAAAAAAAATGAGAGCAAAAATCCTACTTCATCATCCTTATCTACCCTTACCCTTCAGATGAGGGTGTTCACTTCTTTTAGTGAGTGTTAGCTTGTGTTAATGAAACTTCAAGGTAGATCATCTATGTTATCGAAGATCGGAAGCAAGACTGCATCTTTCTCTTCGTGGAGCCTCTCGAGAGTCCGGAAAACGATGATCGCAGCAAAGGGACCACAACACGGAGCTTATGAAGTGAAGGACCGGATCTACAAAGGTTGTAATCCCTCTCACTTAGTGTTAAAGTGTTTAACATACTTGTTTTCGAATAAACTCTAGAAAGATCCGGTTTTGGGTTGTTCGGCACGGCTAAATTTTAAATCGGGTATGATTGATGCCTCGTAGACCCTTGTGTGTGTGCCCAGCAACCCTACAGTGGTATCAGAGCCAAGCTAGAGTTTTAGGCGAAGTCTAGACGAAGTTTATGTTAGTTATATGTATGCCCTAGAGGCCATTACTGTACATAGGATGTATATTGTAGTGGATGCTGGGACGTATATAGGGAGGACTTTCTTGCTCGACATGATAGTATGCTATCTGGTTGAACTTTACCTTAACGTGTATACTGATTGTCTCTCTGTTACATGTTGGTAAAGCCCTTAGGATGTGTGCTTGACTACCTGGACTATGATGCAGATCATACTAGTGGGGACAGATAGTCTATAAGTACATCCTTCAAAGTCCCTAGTCGTGGGTGTATCGAGACGGGGCATCGATATACCAGTGTAGACTAGCGTATACCTTGTCGACCCATGAAGATGGGCGATGGATGATCCCATATCCATCGGTGTTTGACATCAGAGATCATATACGGGTGCTCAGTAGAGACTGGGTACACTGGACGGACTCACCGAGAACTCCCAGATGGTATTATACCTCACGTCAGATGGCAGTTCTCTGGTGACACTGGTACAGAGTAGTCTGTTGACCCGAGATCGTCATAGAGTCTTGTGTGGTTCCCACTGTGCTTTGATTTCCATCTTACCACGTCCAAGAGGGCGTGCAAAACGGTGGTTTTTGGGTACAGTCCCGAGTCACATGGAGGCAATGAGCGATAGGAGGGAATTCGTCTCTCCCGGTATAGGGAGTTGATGTTGCGCTGTGTTCGATTGGCTATAACAGGAAATCCCTGGCCAGGATTGCTGAGATTTACTGGTAAGTGTTACCAGTAGTTTCTCGAACAGTTATAGACCTCATATCGACACGACTTATCGAGCTATTGGGGTCTGACGTTTACCACCCCTAGGCGAGATATGCGACATATCAGACGATCAGACCGGACTGTACGGTAGTGTTACTGGTTGGATTCACTGGAGTGTGAGCGGGCTTGCTCGTCAATCTTCAGATCGCTCAATACCCGGGTGGCCGTTACGTTTAGCAGACCGCTTGCGGCTTGTGGGTGTTTGATATGATCATCACCTGCTGCCGGCGTATTGACGAGTCTTTAGAGTCCTACACAGAGGTTTCCTGGCTCAAGCGAAACGAAATAGGAGTGCATATGAGATATGTGCGGGACCGAGAATGATACCAGTATGTGATACTGTATTCGATTCTCGCGATATGTGACATTGATCGGTTATATGCGATATAGCCAGGTTATCGGATCAAGTGTTGATTCGATAAGTTGTTACTGTTGATATTAGTCGGTTATATGCGATATGACCGGATCATTAAATCAAGTGTTGATTTAATGATTTAATGCATAATTATATATTTGATATATTACTTTGCATTAACTAGTATCAGTTCACTTTGAATGGATTTTCTCACTCGGGTGTGCGCATTGTGTATGCGATATATTTTTGTGCACTTGATTGTATCATGTTTGATGATGCATGCAACCTTGGTTAGTGTAAAGAATTAAACCTAGGTTAAGTATATGGTTAAGGTTTCTATTTATTTGTCCATTCATTTATCTTTTTATTTGTATTAAAATGAAATGACAAAAGAAAACAAAATGGTTATCATTCTTTCTTTCTTTCATGAAACTTGATGAAGCTTCATGAAGCTTTGACCATATGACCATTTTGTCTTTTAGCTTAACCCTAACCATTGCACTTAACCATGATTGATTCTCTAAACCTAACCATGGTTCTAATATGATAAGTATTCATTTCTTTTCTAATTTTAATTAACTTATCATAATTAGCTTCTTCTTCTTCTTCATTTCTTCACATGAAGAAAGCTTGCTCCATTAATGGCAAGTGATGAAAAAGAGTGAGAAATCCAAAACTAAAGTCTACCCACTTCCTATTTCTTCATCCTCTACCTCTTGCCAAGTAGTAGAGTGTGTTTCCTTCACAAGTTTTCACGGTTTGGTGAAGGTGGAGCTTGATCTAGCGATGCCTCGACGTAGATCATCTTCGGCATGGACATCGACGACCTAGCTCGCCTATTCTTCGATGAAGCCGACGCTAGAGCCCGGATTTGATTTGGACAGCGGAGAGGACTTCATTGCGGAGCTATGGAGGTGGAGCACCGGATCTACAAAGGTTGTATTTTCGTATTCCCTTAGTTAAGTGTTAACTAGTTTATTGTTTCGCCTAGATTTCTAGCCGACGATCCGTAGTCGGGTTTCTCGGCACCTAGATTTTTTGAAATTGGCATGTTCGATGCCTTGTGAGACCTCATTAGGGTGCCTAGGAACCCTACAGTTTAATGTCCGATCGAACCCGGAAACCCCGACAAATACCCTTCTCTGGATATTTTTCAAAAATGTGATTTTTTATGAATTAAAAATGCTCAGAAAATAGAGCAGGGAAATCTAAGGATAACTGTAGAAAACGACTGCCTAATTCGACTGTAGCGCCGTAGAACCGCGGCCGTACCCTGCTTTTAGTGGCGGTTCCGCGGCCGTATGTAAAGATCAGGGAGTCATTTTTCTACAGTAACGTCCGTAGGTGTTTCCTGTTTCTTCTGGGAATTTTTTATTCTTACTCAAGAGTTGAGTTTTCTGGGTTGTATTGGGGACTCGTTGATTCGATCGGATAATTTAACTTCATTTAAATTTTTTCCGGATAATTTTAGAAACTGTTAAAAAGTTCGAACGGATATCAATAACTCACTTTTTCCCTTGCCGGAAAATTTCCAAGCGTTGGATTTTTCCGTAGTTTAAGAACGTTCTAAGTCATGCAAGTAACGCGGTGGACCCTCTAGAAGACAACAAATCTTAACTCGATTATGTGACCGTCTTGAACTGCCTCTGAACCTTAGGGTTTGGGACAGTACGGCGTTGCCACATGTGAGGCGTTGGCTTGACCCTTCTACGGCTGGACCATCGGTACTGTGGCATGTGATGGATATTTTTGAACTCCGCTCAAGTGTTGAGCTATTTGGGAAAACTTGGGTGTTTGATTATTCGATCGGAAAGTTTAACATTGTCTATTTATCTGGAATGTGATACAATATTTGGAATCCACAGCTAGTTATGAGATAATTAATTTGAATGTTATAAATCTAGCAGTTCAGTCTCAGATGATCGGTTGCCACGGAATTTTGATGTGATCAAAAGTTCATCACAATCACGTAGCGTACGCGGATACTCGCCGGGTAAACTTAACAGACAACCATGCCCCATAGCCCTGACCAAGTGACTGTAGGAGAACCCCGTCGCTAAAAGCATCCTTTCGGGTGCTCGCGGCAGCGGTGTTCCGCCTTAGTGCACTTCGTCGACGGCATCCGGGGGTGCGGCCGTCTACTAAAGTTTGCAACGAGCATTCGATCAGGACGTCGGGAATCTTGCTGAATTGCCCGACTTGATATTGAAAAGAGTTTTCGATAATGAGACTAAAATGCGGGGTTTATAATTGTTAGGCATGCGATGTCTAAGGAATTCATTTGGTTAGGCATACGATGTCTAAGGAGGTTGCGGATTCCAACTGTTAGTTTTACACTTTCTTTTCTGTGACCGTAAGCGTAGTATGTGGTGTATCGCTGGTTTCTTTGCTATACATCAACGACAATCGGGATACGCATACTTGCTTACGTTGATGATATGAGATATTATGTGTTGCTGTGATATGTTATATTGGATCGTCATGTTTTGAATAGCCGGGGGTTTTATGTGAGATGAGAGTTTTTCTTTTTCATTCATGTAAAATTCATTTGTATGTAATATTCTTTTATTGGGGCACTTCCGGGATGAGGATGATGTCACCATTGTATATTATTTACTTTTCCGCATTAGGTAGACCCAAGGCGGGGAGCACAAGTAACCGGGTTCTAGGGTCCAGTGGGAGACCATCTCGAGGAGTCGAGACCGGGTCTCCTAACCCTAGAATTGGCCTGTTGTTTGCCGCTCTCGTAGAGGTATAGGGATGTGGGTTTGGCTATTCATCGCGACCGTGGAATCCGTGTTTTATACAGGCTCGTATTGAAAACACGGACGTCCTAGTATATCCAATATTTCATATATGTTCTTCTACTGTAATGTTCTGTGATGAGATCATATTACTGCTTGAGACGAATGTTTATATTATATATATGAGATATATATTATATATTGTTGATTTCGTTTCATATCTGATGCTTGTGAAGTAAAATAAAATGGGACTTCATTAATGAGATTAATGAAATAAAAGAAACCTAAAGCTGTTGTAGAAACTTGTTTAAAAACTGGGAGCTCTAGTTCTTGTTTTGCATAGCGGTGTTCCTTGTAGAACATCCAGCACCTTATTCGATAAGGAAAGAGCCGAGATCCCTTCACCGGGAGTGACCTCTTTAGTGAAACTAGCAGATGCTACAAACTCGGTTTGTCTTTTGATTGCTTCTATAGTTCTTGGTTTGCACAGCGGTAAATATGATATACCTTGCACCTTATTCGATGAGGAAAGGGCCGACGATCCCTTCACCGGGAGTGACCCCTTTAGCAAAACTAGAAAAGCCTAAAAAACACTCCATTTAAAATCACTCGATTCTACAACGATATCAAGTTCATTACGCAAAGGGTTTTCTTAAAAACCTGTCGTAGCCCTCCGTCATTTCAGATAGAGACTGTTTAGTATTCGTGCTACGTTTGTTGGCCTTTGTCAAGGCGTAGTGTGCGGTAGCTGAATAGTACTTATCTGCCTATGCATATGATGCAGATTGGATTAGGGTAGTCGTGCAACCTTGTTAGCCTTTGTCAAGGGCCGTGCGGGTGGGTTTAATTCATTCAGGAAATGACGGGTTGAACTTAACTAGCAGCCTATGGTTTGTTGGCCTTTGTCAAGGTCATAGGACGCTAGGGGTAAAATATTATCGGGTATTTCAAGTGTTGAAATTTGCAATGAGATTGCATACCTTCTATGAGATAGTTGGATCCCGATACTCGCTGCGAGTAAGAGTTACTCCTGGGAGAGTTTTACACATTACAATTAGCCGATCAAGTAGGTGTCTAGAAAGGTGTTAACGGGGTTATGCCCCTGGAAAAACGAGGTTTACTATAATTAGGTCCGTGCGAAAGCACCGGGCACCTCCCTCAAAGTACCGACACTGGCCTGGCTGAAAGATTGGCGAACTTATAGCGTGTAATTAATCCCAGCTAGTCTTTCCTTTTAGGGTTTGAAAGAAGATTTGACTAAAAAAGTGGGAGACATCCTGATTAGATATATTAGATAACCAATCTAATCTTGCAAGAGCATAAGCTGAGTGTTTTCTTCTCTCTCTCCAGGTAGTGACCATATCACGCCTTAATCAAAATAATAATACGGATATATTGACCGAACCCGCTTGTTATACTGAGCTGGGGAACGTTGGTCCCGCTCCAACTTATAAATGATATAAGACAGAGCAGGAAATTGGGGATTACCAGAATTCCAGTGCCGCCCAAACGAAGAAAGTGCATACTGATACGTCATCTTCGGATGTGTTCATTACAGAGAACTATTTCTCGGTATCCTTTACGTCCTGGGTATTTGATACCGAATCAGGATCCCACATATGTAATTTGTTACATGGGCTACAGATAGGTAGAGGACTGAGAACGGGTGATAAGTTTCATGAAATAGAAAAGGTGCAAGAGTTGCAACCAAGTCTGTTGGTCACTATCACCCTGTATTACCAGAATACATTGATTCTGAACGAATGTTATTAGATACCGAACCTGATATACAACATCATATCAGTCTCTTTATTAGTAAAGAAAGGATATAATTTTATATTGTTGGATAATGTTTTGAACATTTCCTATATCAAGAGTTGATCGGTTCAGGCACGTTATCTAAAAGCATAGACGTTCTAAATCAAACTATAGTTCTTAGTATACAGAACACACACAAGAGGAATAGTTCAGAAATGAACGAATCCTTCTTGAGGTATTGTAGACTAGGTCATATCAATGCGACCCGACTAGCCGAGTTACATTTAGATGCATATTTAAATTAGTTTAAATTTACATCTTATGAAACTTGCCGGTCATATCACAGAGATAAGATGACCACAGCTCCGTTTATTAGAAACAGAGAAAGAGTTAATGAACTCTTGGGATTGATACATGCTGATGTATGAAGGTCCCCTGTCTACACATGCCAAGACCGGTTCTTTGTACTTCATTAGATTCACTGATTAACTTTCAAGATCCGGACATATGTTCCTGTTGAAACACAAGTCTGAAGCTTTTGAGATATTCACAGAATATAAATTAGAAGTAGAGAACCAAAAACGGGTATAAGTATTATGTCCTTTGATGAGATCAAGGAGGAGAATACTTGAGCACGGAATTCTTGGACTATTCTAAAGGAGAATGAGATTCTCTCACAGCATTACTCCTCCGTATACACCATAGTGAGATGGTATATCGGGGCGGAGCAATAGCACCTTATGTGATATGGTGTGCTCTATGATGAGTACTACTGAGTTTCCTATTTCTTTTTGGGAGTTATGCACTTGAGAAGCTGCATACCTATTGAATAGGGTTCAAATCAAATCAGATGCCTACTACTTCATATGTGATATGGAAAGGGAAGAGCCCATATCTTAAGTTCGTTAAGATTTGGGGTTGTCCGGCCTATGTCTAAAAGTATAATCCGGACAAGCTCGAGGCAAAGTCGGATCTGTGGAAGTTTGTTGGATATCCCAAGCATATGCAAGGGAATATCTTCTACCTAACCGAGGAACAAAAGATGTTTTGTTTCTCAGCATGCCACCTTTGTGAAAGGGAATTTCTTATGAAGAAATTAGTGGTCATGAGGTAGAACTGGAAGGAGTTCCAGCTATACAAACTACAGCAGATGATTTGGTAGAATCAAAGAATTCAATAGTTTCCAACGAACCTCAGCCTCTCCGTCGATCTAGTAGGGTTCCTCACCCACCTGAGAGATACTTTGGTCTCTCTATGACAGTGGGAGCGAGGATTGCATCATGAGATGATAACCCATCTAGTTTTGAGCTGGCCATCAGGAGTGAGACTCTGTAAGAATGGCTGGATGCGTATCGATCTGAGATGGAATCCTTATACACCAACAAAGTATGGACTTTGGTTGCTTTATCTGAAGGGTTAAATCCCCATCAGGAGCAAGTATATCTTGAGAAGATTACTAGGTGTACATGGAAAAGTTGAGACTTTGAAAGCTATGCTTAAGTCCATCCAGATCCTACTTGCCACGGCTACATACCATGACTACGATATCTGGCGGTTGGGTGTCATGTCTGCTTTTCTAAATGTTGATTTGGAAGAAAGCGTCTATAAGTACACAGCCAGAGAGCTTCGTAGACAGTGGGAGCAGCGAAAACGTGTGCAAGATGTTTTATGTGATAAAGCAGGCATCGCGGAGTTGGAACGTCTGTTTTGATGTGGTAGTCAAAGAGTTTGACTTCATCAAAATGGTAGATAAACCTTGTATATACAAAAAGGTAGTAGGGAGTATGGTGGTGATTCTCATAGAGTACGTGGATGACATACTCTTGATAGGAAAGGAGTTTCCAATGCTACGCTCGGTCAATCTCCACTTATCACAAGGATTCTCCGTATAGGATCAACGTGATACCTCCTAAATCCTGGGTTTTGGATCTATGAGATAGATCTAATTGGATGTTAGGATACTCACTAGTTGTAGTGAGATGGTATCAATCGATCCTGGGAAGAATCACTGGAAAGGTTTCAGGGTGATAAGGACGACTGAAAGTCAGTCGCAGGCATTGTCTTTACCCTTAGTGGAGGGACGGTATGTTGGAAGAGTTCCAAGCTAGATACCGTGACTTACTAGACGATATAAAGGCAAGATACATCGTTACCAAGGATGCTACCAAAGAGGCAGTCTGGATATATAAGTTCATGAGATGAACTTCGTTCCTACCATTGTGTGACAATGGAGTTGTGGCTTTTGCCAAGGAAACCCCCCCGTCCCATCTGAAATCCAGATATAATTCTTAGGCAGTATCACCCGATCATGGAGATGGTTGATCTCCAGGGAGATCGAGGTTAGGAGAGTAGACACAGAGGACGACAGCGCGGATCCACTCACAAAGGCCTTTTTCCCCGTAGAGACTTTTATGGGATGGTTGAGTATGAGATACTTTAACCACAGCTAATTGTTGGGTATATGATACCACAACAGATGGCCCTAGTGCAAGTGGGAGATTGTTAGTTATATGTATGCCCTAGAGGCCATTACTGTACATACGATGTATATTGTAATGGATGCTTGGACATATATAGGGAGGACTTTCTTGCTCGACATGATAGTATGCTATCTAGTTGTTCTTTATCTCAACATGTACTATGATTGTCTCTATGTTACATGTTGATAAAGCCCTTAGGATATGTACTCGACTACCGGGACTATGATGAGATCATACTAGTGGGGCCACGGTAGTCGACGAGTATATCCTTTAACTGTTCCTAGTCGAGGGTGTATCGAGACAGGGCATCGATACACCAGAGTAGACTAGCGTATACGCATCTTGACCCATATGATGGGCGGTGGATGATGCCATATCCATCGGTGTTTGACATCAAGGATGGTGTATGAGTGCTCAGTGGAGACTGGGTACACTGGACGGACTCGCCGAAAACTCCCAGATGGTATTATACCTCACGTCAGATAGCAGTTCTCCGGTGACACTGGTACAGAGTAGTCTGTTGATCCGAGATCGTCATAGAGTCTTGTGTGATTCCCACTGTGCTTTGATTTCCATCATACCACGTCCAAGAGGGCATGCAAAAAGGTGGCTTTTGGGTACAGTCACATGGAGGCAATGAGCGATAGGAGGGGATTCGTCTCTCCCGGTATAGGGAGTTGATGTTGTGCTGTGTTCGATTGGCTATAACTGGAAATCCCTGGCCAGGGATGCTGAGATTTACTGGTAAGTGTTATCAGTAGTTTCTTGAACTGTTATAGACCTTAAATCGACACGACTTATCGAGCTACTGGGGTCTGACATTTACCACCCCTAGGCGTGATATGCGACATATCAGACGACGGGACCGGACTGTACGGGAGTGTTACTGATTGGATTCACAGGAGAATGTACAGGCTTACTTGTTGATCTTCTGAGCGCTCAATACCTAGGTGGCTGTTACGTTTAGCTGACCGCTTGCAGCTTGTGGGTGTTTGTTATGACCATCACTTACTGCCGGCGTATTGACGATTCTTTAGAGTCCTACGCAGAAGTTCCTTGGCTCAGGCAAAACGGAGTAGGAGCATATATGTGATATGTGCGGGACCGAGGATAATGCAGTATATTATACCGTATTGGATTCTCGCGATATGAGATATCGGCCGGGTATATGTGATATAGCCGGGTCATCGTATTAGTCGGTTATATGCGATATAGCCTGATTGTCGGATCAAGTGTTGATTCGATAATTTAATGTATAATAATATATATGATATATTAAATTACTTTAACTAATATTAGCTCACCAAAAGATTCTTTTTCTCACTCGGGTAATACATTGATATATATGCAATATATGTTAATTGTATTATTTTATTTTGTTACAATAAATATTGTATATGTGATATATAATAATGTAACATGATATGATTATTAATGCAACATGATTAGTGGAGTTTAAACATGGTTAGGGTTTGGATTAGGGTTATGACTTCTAGTAGATTCTAGAAGCTTTTCTTTTGTCTTGGAAAAGATATTATGCTTGATATTTTCAAGTGACTCACTTTTAACCCAACCCAAACCCTAGCCCTAGTTAAATCTCTACAATGGTTTAGTTAACCATGGTTGCATAATTCATCATGATCATCTTTTCATTATTCATCACAAAAGGATTATTCTTAATTCTTCTTCTTCCCCCTCCTTTGCAAAGCTTTCTTACTTTGATTTTGTGATGAAAATTGAGTGAGAATAAGAAAACAAATGAGAGAAAAAATCCTACTTCATCATCCTCATCTACCCTTGACCTTTAGATGAGGGTGTCCACTTCTTTTAGTGAGTGTTAGCTTGTGTTAATGAAACTTCAAGGTAGATCATCTATGTTATCGAAGATCGGAAGCAAGACTGCATCTTTCTCTTCGTGGAGCCTCTCGAGAGTCTGGAACACGATGATCGCAGCGAAGGGACCACAACACGGAACTTATGAAGTGAAGGACCGGATCTACAAAGATTGTAATCCCTCTCACTTAGTGTTAAAGTGTTTAACATACTTGTTTTCACATAAACTCTAGTTTAAAGATCCGGCTTTGGGTTGTTCGGCACGGCTAAATTTTAAATCGGGCATGGTTGATGTCTCGTAGACCCTTATGCGTGTGCCCAGCAACCCTACAATGTGGGGTTTATAATTGTTAGGCATGTGATGTTTAAGGAATTCATTTGGTTCGGCATGTGATGTCTAAGGTAGTTGCGGATTCCAACTGTTGTAGTTTTGCACTTTCTTTTCTGCGACCGTAAGTGTAATATGTGGTGTATCGCCGGTTTCGGTGCTATATGTCAACGACAATTAGGATACGCATATTTACTTACGTTGATGACATGTGATGTTATGTGTTGTTGTGATATGTTATATTGGATCGTCGTGTTTGAATAGCCGGGGTTTTTATGTGAGATGAGAGTTTTTTATTTTCATTCATGTAAAATTCATTGTATGTAATATTCTTTTATTGGGGCACTTCCGGGTTGACGATGATTTCACCATTGTATATTATTTACTTTTCCGCATTAGGATATGTTGGATATATATGCCCTAGAGGCCTTCATTGTATAGGATGCTAGGGATATGTATGTACATGACAGTCTTGCTTGATATGATAGTACGCTATTTTGTTTGTCTTTGTCTTAACGTATGATATATTTTACTTGGTATTTATATATATATGTTGATAAAGCCCATAGGGTGTTTTGCCTGACTACCAGCGTTGTGATGGCAGTCATACTTGTGGGAGCTGGATAGTCAATAGGCACATCCTTAGATGTCCCTGGTCGCAGGAGTATCAAGATTGGGCATCGATACTCCGGAGTAGACTAGTGTATACATATCTAGACCCTGAAGAGGGGCGATGGACTAGTCCCGCAGCCATTGGTGGAGTGCACCTAAGATTGTATACAGATGCTCACTGGGTTTGAGTACACCGGACAGGACTCGCCGAGAACTGACTGGATGGTATTATACCTAACGTCAAATAGCAGTTCTGAGGTGACATGTGTGCAGATAGTCCGTTGACTTAAGGTCGTCATTTGTCTCGTGTGAGTTCCCACTGTGCTTTGATTACTACCCTACCACGATTCAAAGGAGTCGTGCAAACAGGTTTTAGTTGGGCACAGTCCCGAGCCACGTGGAGGCAGTGAGCGACTGTTAGGGATTCGTCTCTCCCGGTATATGGAGTTGATATCGCACGGTGATCGGTTGGTCATTACCATAAGTCCCTGGGCAGGGCTGATTGAGAATTACTGATGGACTGATCAGTAGATTCTCGGATGGTCTTGAGCCATGCCGACACGACTTGTACGGTTATTAGGGGTCTGACGTCCACCACCTCCCTAGACCATACATGCGATACTCTTAGACGAACAGACCAGACTGCGCGGATATTTTCACGGACAGGCTCAGTAGGATTTCGGATGGGTTAACTCATCGGCTTTCTTATCGACAATTACCTGGGGACCGTTACGTACAGCTAGTGCCGCTTGCGGTCTGTGGTTAAACCCACTGCCAGCGTAGTAGTCGAGTCTTTAGAGTCCCACATAGAGATTTCCGAAACCCAGGTGAAAAGATATAGAGGTCGTATGGTTTTACGACAAAGGTTCGGACGCATACGTGTTTAAACGCACGTACGACATTCGGACAGTTTTTACTAGCCGGCTTTGGTTTAAGCCAGATTCTAGTATCAGGTTATTGGATTTATACAGTCTAAAGTTTTTCCGTGTTTGCACGGATGCGAGGGGCATTCTCGTAATTTTCCGAGAAGCTTCTAGAATGATGGTGACATGAGGGGTTAAGTTGGCATTTTCATTAATTTCTTTTGTGACTCATTTGTGTGATTCATCATATCATTTAATGCATCATTAATGCATCATTAATTACTTAATGACTCATATGGTGAATCACTCTTGTTGAATAAATGAAGCATGGTGAATAATCATTTAATTCATTTTATTTGATAATTCATTATGCTTTATATATTCAAGTGAGAAGCTTTTCTCTTCTCATTATCATTTCCACCTTCTCTCTCCTCAAGCTCACTCTCTTCTTCAAACCCTAATCCTACCACTCATGAGTTGAGAACAAGGATTAGTATAGACTAAACACTTCATAACCTAACTCTATATCATCTTAGTTACTTTGATTAGCAACTAGAGAAACTAAGTAACCTCAAGTTTAGAGGTAATACCTTGGATTAGGGTTCTCAGGTGGATCATCTATCACGGATAGGAGGCCAAGGAGGACGTAGAGATCATAAAGACGAAGGACTAGAATCATTTGGTATAATCTCTTTACATAGTAGCTTAGAACTCTATGCTTGTTGTTAATTATCGTTTAGATAAGATCTTCGGTTAGTCGATGTTTACATACAAAACAAGATCGTTTTTCATATTTCCGCCTTCCCGTAACTCGTGGGGTGTTGTACATCGAATTATAGTGGCATCAAAGCCTCACTAAACAATAATTAACTCACTTGCAAAGTCGTATGAATTTCGAACGGAAAACAAACTGGAAAATACCCCGATATCACATGGTTTCTGTCGATTTTAAAATGAGGTCCAAAAATTTTTCGGGTGACTGCATACTAACCTACATGAAAATATAAGAACACAGAGAAAAAATGGGCTCCTGAATCGGCCACTGTGCCGCGGAACCGCGGCCGATCCAACCGATCCGCCGCGGATCCGCGGCCGAGTTGGGGCCGATTCAGCCCAGTTTTTCCCTGTGCATCTTCTGTGATATTTTGTATTTCCTGGTATGATTTATTTTCTGCTCAAGTTTAAGATTCACAGAGAAGATTTGGTGTAGAATATAATGTGTTTAATCGATCAAAATTATACGATGTTTGCTTGTTTGATTATATCTGTGAACTGTATTATGTGTTCGTAAACCTCCCCTAACTGCTAGTATGTCGGTTGGCAGGGGGTTGCACATATCTGTGATGTTTTTAACTGTTTGTGGATATGAACTGTATTGGACTGTTGTGATGATTAGCCGGGTTTTGTGATGGGTTATTGTATTAATTCATTCGATATAATTGTAATAAGTTGTAATATTATTTCACAGGGCACATCCAGGTTGCGGTTGTAGCCACCGTTGTATTATTTCTTTTTACTGTTTTTTGCTCCTAGGATAGACCCAAGGTGGGGTGCACAAACTACCGGGTACTTTGAAGTGTTGAGGCAGACCGCTTCACTTCTGGTACATGGCGGGTAGTTTTTCGTACCCGTAGGTGTCTGGGGTGGGGTAAATGGCTATTCATCACAACTGTGTAATCCGTCTTTCATTGCAGGCTCAAAAGAAATGCGGATTGCTTGCAAATCCAATATTGTTTATCTGTGATCTGGAATGCCTATTATTGCGTCTGACGAATGTACAATATCTATATATGATAGCTATTTAGACGTCACTTATGTTTTACACCCGCGCTAGCCTAGCCCCCGCTCTGCCGTTAGTTAAGTAACCTAACGGGTGATGACGGGACCCAGTGGCGAATGCAGATGGCATAAGAGGACGTTGTATTTTTGTTGTTATCTGTAATGATAGGTTAATTGATAGGACGCATTATTATTAATGCAAAGGAAATAAAACCTAAACTGAATCGTTGGAACAATTTTAAAACCACTCGGTTTTCTTCGAAAAGCAAATTTTAAATGCGGAGCTTAAACCACTCCTTTTAAATAAAAGCTATCTTTGTTCCTTCGATCATATCAAGTTCATTAAGTTAACGGTTTTTTGCCAAAAACCAGCCGTAACCCTCCGTCGTTTCAGATAGACAGCACATCGTATTCATGCTATACTTGTTGGCCTACGTCAAGGCATAGTGTATGGTAGCAGTGTGTTTGCCTATTTGTTGCATAGATAGATGCATTAATTTAGGGCAGACATACAGCCTTGTTGGTCTACGTCAAGGGCATGTACGATGTACCTAAATTGATCAGGACAACGACGGGTAGAACTTGACTTGCGTCTTATGATTTGTTGGCCTACGTCAAGGTCATAAGAGCTTGGGGTAAAAATCACATCGGGAGTTTCAAACATAAAGGAAACTTGCAGATTTAGCATACCTTCTGGAGTGTGGTGACTAGAGTGGGTTCCATCTAGCGCATCATGCAATGATAGTTGGATCCCGATCCCACTGATGAGTAGGGTTACTCTCGGGAATTTTTCTCACTTAACAATCAATCCTATAAACCAAGTAGGTGACTAGAAAGGTGTTAGAGGGGCTACGCCTCCAGGGAAAAGAGGTTATTTAATTAAGGACTTCGCGAAAGCGTTGGAAAACCTCCCTCGAAGTACCAACACTGGCCTGGCTGAAAGGTTAAGCAAGTATTGTGACGTGTGATTAAATCATGACTAGTTCTTCTTTTAGGTTTTGAAGAAGGATTTGAGGAAACAGTGGGAGCCATCCTGTTTAGATAAATTAATAAACCAATCTAAACTTGCAAGAGCATATGCTGAGTGTTTTCTTTTCTCTCTCTCTGGCAGCTACCATGACTGGACTAAAACTATTACTTGAAAAAAAATATACTGACCGGGTAGAACTATAAAGATTGGCTAAGGAACGTCGACATTGCACTGACTTATGACAAAATAGCATATGTTACCACCGTTGTTCCTCTCCTTATCCCAGGACCAGATTCCTCGGTTGTGGACAGGGAAGTTCGCAAAACCTGGGATCTAGATTGTGAGCGAGCTAAGTGTATCGTACTGGCGTCCATGAACAATGAACTCCAGAAACAGCACGAAAGTATGGATATTATATCCATCTTTCTCCATGTCAAAGAATTGTATGGGGAGCACCCCCGTATCGCGAGGTACAAAACCTCAAGGAAACTCTTCCAGATGAGGTTAGCTCCAGGATCGCCTGTAGGAGAGCACGTCCTCAAAATGATCAGCCTCATTGAGGAACTCGCAAACCTGGGATGCGT
Source organism: Agapanthus africanus (assembly GCA_030015575.1). Lineage (NCBI taxonomy): Eukaryota > Viridiplantae > Streptophyta > Magnoliopsida > Asparagales > Amaryllidaceae > Agapanthus > Agapanthus africanus. The sequence goes on from JASDDO010000029.1 coordinate 287,354,414, forward strand.
GCTAGAGAATGATTTGTATATCGACTTGATTTTGCAGTCCCTTCCCCACACCTTCTCTCAGTTCGTGCTGAACTTCAACATGCACGAAATGGAAGCTGATCTTCCAAAGCTCCTCAATATGTTGAAGGTAGCAGAGACCTTCTTGAAAAAGGAGAAAACCCCCGTTCTGTATGTTGGCCAATCGTCTTCTTCTAAATCTAAAGCGAAAGCTAAAGGGAAGAAGAAGATGAAAGCCACCAAACCGAAAGGTGGGGTCAAGAAGGTGCAAGAAATGAACAAGGCAGGAAGGATGAAGACAGAAAAGAATGAATGGTTCTATTGTCACAAGCAGGGGCACTGGAAGAAGGATTGTCAGGCCTTCAAAGCCAAGGACATGAAGCAAGCGGTTGCTTCTACTTCAGGTGTGTTTGTAATCAAAAATTGTCTTTCAGTTAACTCTACATCATGGGTACTTGATACCGGTTCTTGTTCTCATATCTGTAATTCATTGCAGGATCTGAGAAATAGTAGAGTACTGGGGACAGGTGATATGACTCTCCGGATGGGCAATGGAATGCATGTAGATGCAATTGCAATAGGGAAATATCACCTAGGGTTGACTAGTGGGCACATTTTGGTGTTGTACAGCTGTTTTTGTATTCCCAGTATGTTGTGTAATATTATATCAGTGTCTTTGTTATCGAATGAAGGATATAGTTTTGCGCTTGAAAGAAATGTTATGAACATTCACCTAAATCAAGAACTGATTGGGTTTGGCACACTGGAAAACGGCATATACATACTTAATCAACCTCAAATTTTCAATATTCAAAACACGCTTAAAAGAAAGGCTCCAGATTCAAATCAAGCCTTCCTATGGCATTGTAGACTTGGTCATATAAATGAAACAAGGTTGACTAAGTTACATAGAGATGGATATTTAGATACGTTTGAATATTCATCATATGCTACTTGTCAATCATGTATCAAAGGAAAAATGACCAAATCTCCGTTCACCGGACACGGAGAAAGAGCCACTGAACTCTTGGGACTTGTACACAGTGATGTATGTGGTCCGATGTCTACGCATGCATGAAGTGGTCACTCCTACTTCATCACTTTTACTGATGACTTCTCTAGGTATGGACATGTGTTCTTAATGAAGCATAAATCCGAGGCTTTTGAGAAGTTTAAGGAGTATAAAAATGAAGTAGAGAAACAAACTGGTAAAAGCATCAAGACACTTCGATCTGATCGAGGTGGAGAATACTTAAGTACCAGTTTCCTTGAATGCTTAAAAGAGAATGGAATTCTCTCTCAGCTTACTCCGCCTTATACACCTCAGCATAATGGTGTATCAGAAAGGAGAAATCGCATGCTATTAGATATGGTGCGTTCAATGATGAGTAGTGCTGAGTTGCCACTTTCCTTCTGGTGATTTGCTCTAGAATCAGCAGCATACCTATTGAATAGAGTTCCAACTAAGTCTGTGCCTACCACTCCATATGAAATGTGGAGCAGGAAGAGACCATATCTCAAGTATATCAAGATATGAGGTGTCCGGCATATGTTAAAAAGCATAATCCGGACAAGCTCGAGGCACGATCGGTTTTATGCAAGTTTGTAGGATACCCCAAGCATTCAAGGGGGTATATGGTCTACCACACTGAAGAACAAAAGGTGTTTGTCGCTCGTCACATTGTCTTCTTAGAAAGCGAATTTCTTGCAAAAGAAATTAGTGGGAGCGCGGTAGAGTTGGAAGAAATTCCAGAACCTCAAACTGCTACCGAGGACTTAGTAGAACCTCAGATTTCAATAGAACATGACGAACCAACGCCACTCCGCAGATCCAGTAGGCTTTCTCATCCTCCTGAAAGATACTATGGTTTTCTTCTAGATGGGGATCGAGAGGATTGCATCATCGATGATGATGAGCCTACTAGTTTTCAACAGGCTATCACGAGTAGTGACTCGATGAAATGGCTGGATGCTATGAGATCCGAAATGGAATCCATGTACACCAATAAAGTATGGACTTTAGAAGTTGCTCCTCCTGGAGTAAAACCAGTTGGATGCAAATGGATCTTCAAAAAGAAGATTGGTGCATTTGGACAAGTGGAAACCTACAAAGCTAGACTCGTTGCAAAAGGTTTTCGTCAAAGACCAGGATTGGACTATGATGAAACCTTTTCACCTGTAGCTATGCTTAAATCCATTCAGATCCTGCTTGCGATTGCTGCCTTCCATGACTATGAAATCTGGCAGATGGACTTAAAAACAGCTTTTCTAAATGGACATTTAGAAGAGAGTGTTTACATGGATCAACCAGAAGGTTTCTTAGACAGTGGGAGCAGCGGAAAAGTGTGCAAGTTGCTTAAATCCATTTATGGATTAAAGCAAGCATCGCGGAGCTGGAACATCTGCTTTGATGAGACAGTTAAAGAATTTGACTTTATCAAAAATATAGATGAACCATGTATTTATAGGAAGATTGTAGAAGGAGCAGTAGTCTTCCTCGCTTTATACGTCGACGACATACTACTGATAGGGAATGATATCCCTATGCTACAATCTGTAAAGCTCTTCTTGTCACAGAAATTCTCTATGAAAGACTTGGGAGATGCATCATACATTCTGGGCATTAAGATCTATCGTGATAGATCTAATAGAATGTTGGGACTTTCACAGTCCAAGTATATTGACACTATACTAAAGAGATTTAGTATGGAAGATTCCAAGCGTGGTAATATGCCCGCGTGTCACGGAGCCACCCTCTCCAAAGAAATGTCTCCAAAGACTGATGAAGAGAGGGCTCGCATGGGCATGATCTTTCAACGCCAATTGTCCTTCCTATCATGTATGCGATGTTATGTACAAGACCGGATGTAGCTTACGCACTTAGTGTGGTAAGCAGGTATCAGTCTGACCCAGGTGAGAAACATTGGATAGCGGTGAAGAACATTCTCAAGTACCTGAGAAGGACTAAGGAGATGTTCTTAGTTTACGATAATGGGGACCTCCAGGTAGAGGCTTTTACAGACTCCGGCTTCCAAAGTGACAAAGATGATTCTAAATCCATTTCGGGTTTTGTGTTTACCCTCAATGGAGGGGCGGTATGTTAGAGGAGTTCCAAACAGGATACCGTCGCAGACTCAACTATGGAGGCTGAGTATATAGCTGCTAGTGAAGCCGCAAAAGAAGCTGTCTGGATGAGGAAGTTCATTTCTGAACTTCAAGTGGTTCCGTCCATTGCTAATCTAATACCTTTGTATTATGATAACAATGGCGTTGTAGCTTTAGCGAAGGAACCAAGGTCCCATCAGAAATCCAGGCATATCTTAAGGCGGTTTCACCTGATCAGGGAGATCGTAGATCGTCGGGAGATCGAGATACGGAGAGTGGACACAAAAGACAACACGGCAGATCCATTCACCAAGGCCATCCCTCAAGTGCAGTTCGAGAGGCTGTTTGAGATGTTGGGCATGCGGTACGCCAACAACTGGATCTAGTACAGACAGTGGGTACTCATTGCGCCAATTATAGGCCTTAGTGCAAGTGGAAGATTGTTGGATATATATGCCCTAGAGGCCTTCATTGTATAGGATGCTAAGGATATGTATGTACATGACAGTCTTGCTTGATATGATAGTATGCTATTTGGTTTGTCTTTGTCTTAACGTATGATATATTTTACTTGGTATTTATATATATATGTTGATAAAGCCCATAGGGTGTTTTGCCTGACTACCAGCGTTATGATGGCAATCATACTTGTGGGAGCTGGATAGTCAATAGGCACATCCTTAGATGTCCCTGGTCACAGGAGTATCGAGATTGGGCATCGATACTCCGGAGTAGACTAGTGTATACATATCTAGACCCTGAGGAGGGGCAATGGACTGGTCCCGCAGCTATTGGTGGAGTGCACCTAAGATTATATACAGATGCTCACTGGGTGTGAGTACACCGGACAGGACTCGCCGAGAACTGACTGGATGGTATTATACCTAACGTCAGATAGCAGTTCTCAGGTGACATGTGTGCAGATAGTCCGTTGACTTAAGGTCGTCATTTGTCTCGTGTGAGTTCCCACTGTGCTTTGATTACTACCCTACCACGATTCAAAGGAGTCGTGCAAACAGGTTTTAGTTGGGCACAGTCCCGAGCCACGTGGAGGCAGTGAGCGACTCTTAGGGATTCGTCTCTCCCGATATAGGGAGTTGATATTGTTAGTTGTATGTATGCCCTAGAGGCCAGTATTGTACAGATGATGTATATTATATTGGATGCTTGGACATATATAGAGATGACTTTCTTGCTCGATATGATAGTATGCTATCTGGTTGCTCTTTATCTTAACATGTACACTTGTCTCTTTAAACTGTCTTATGGTTACATGTTGGTAAAGCCCTTAGGATGTGTACTTGACTACCTGGACTATGATGCAGATCATACTAGTGGGGACATGGTAGTCCATAGGTACATCCTTCAAGGTCCCTAGTCGTGGGTATATCGAGACGGGGCATCGATATACCAGAGTAGACTAGCGTATACGCTTCTCGACCCATGAGATGGGCGATGGATGATCCCATATCCATTGGTGTTTGACATCAGAGATGGTATACGGGTGCTCAGTGGAGACTGGGTACACTGGACGGACTCGCCGAGAACTCCCAGATGGTATTATACCTCACGTCAGATGGCAGTTCTCAGGTGACACTTGTGCAGGTTATTCTGTAGACCCGAGATCGTCATAGAGTCTTGTGTGATTCCCACTGTGCTTTGATCTCCACCTTACCACGTCCATGAGGGCGTGCAAAACGGTGGTCTTTAGGTACAGTCCCGAGTCATATGGAGGCAATGAGCGATAGGAGGGGTTTCGTCTCTCCTGGTATTGGGGGTTGATGTTGCGCTGTGCTCGATTGGCCGTAACAGGGAAGTCCCTGGCCAGGGCTGATCAGAGATTTGCTGGTAAGTGTTACCAGTAGTTTCTCGACCCGTTATGAGCCTCACATCGGCACGACTTATCGGTTATTGGGGTCTGACGTATACCACCCCTAGACTTGATATGCGACATATCAGATGAACAGACCGGACTGTACGGTAAGTGTTACTGGTTGGATTCACAGGAGTGTGAGCGGGCTAGCTCGTCGATCTTCTGATCGCTTAATACCCGGGTGGCCGTTACATTTAGCAGACCGCTTGCGGCTTGTGGGTGTTTGATATGATCATCATCTGCTACCGGCGTATTGACGAGTCTTTAGAGTCCTACACAGAGGTTTCCTGGCTCAAGCGAAACGAAATAGGAGCGCATATGAGATATGTGCGGGAGCGAGAATAATGCGTGTATGTGATACCGTATTTCATTCTCGCGATAAATGTTTCGATTGGTTATATTCGATATGACCTAGTTATCAAATCATTTATTCGATAAATCGATACATTGGATACTAGTCGGTTATATGCGATATGACCGGATCGTTAAATCAAGTGTTGATTTAATGATTTTATGTATAATTATATATTTGATATATTACTTTGCATTAACTAGTATTGGTTCATTTTAAAAGGATTTTCTCACTTGATGCACATTGTATATGTGATATATTTTTGTGCACTTGTTTGTATCATGTTTGATGATACTTCCTCACTTGGGTTTGTGTAAAGATTAAACCATGGTTACATGTATAATGGTTAGGGTTTTGATTATTTACTTAGTTATTTATTTATTTATTCATTTTGGATATTATTAAGAATGGTGGCTTATTTTGTTTCTATGTTGAAGTTTCTTGAAGCTTTGACAAAGTCCACCATCCTTATCTCATCCTTAACCCTAACCATTCCTACTAACCTTAGTTTAATCTCTACACTTGACCATGGTCAAGATATGATAAGTATTCATATTAGTTTCTTTTTTCAAATAAGAACACTTATCATATTCTTTCTTCTTCTTGATCTTCTTCTTCAAGATAGAAAGCTTGATGCCATCAATGGCAACTTGAGATCTAAAGTGAGAAATCCAATTCTAAAGTGAACCTACCTCCTATTTCTTCACCCTCTACCTCTTGCTAAGTTGTTTTGGGTGTTTTCTTCACAAGTTTCATAAATTTGTGAAGTCGGAGCTTGAACTTGTGATGCCTCGACGTAGATCATCTTCGGCACGAAGCCGACGACCTAGTCCGCCCAATTCTCCGATGAAGCCGACGTTTGAGTTCGGGATTCGAGATGGACCGCGAGAGGACGCCTACGTGGAGCCAAGGAAGTGGATATCCGGATCTACAAAGGTTGTAGCTTCTTATCTTTAGTTAAGTTGTTAACTAGATTAGTCTATCGCCTAGATTTCTAGTTAACGATCCGTGTTAGGGTTTCTCGGCACACACAAAATTTGAAATTGGCATGGTTGATGCCTTGTGAGACCTCTTGAGAGTGCCTAGGAACCCTACAGCGCACGGTGATCGGTTGGTCATTACCATAAGTCCCTGGGCAGGGCTGATTGAGAATTATTGATGGACTGATCAGTAGATTCTCGAATGGTCTTGAGCCATGCCGACACGACTTGTACGGTTATTAGGGGTCTGACGTCCACCACCTCCCTAGACCATACATGCGATACTCTTAGACGAACAGACCGGACTGCGCGGATATTGTCACGGACAGGCTCAGTAGGAATTCGGATGGGTTACCTCATCGGCTTTCTTATCGACAACTACCTGGGGACCGTTACGTACAGCTAGTGCCGCTTGCGGTCTGTGGTTAAACCAACTGCCAGCGTAGTAGTCGAGTCTTTAGAGTCCCACACAGAGATTTCCCAAACCCAGGTGAAAAGATATAGAGGTCGTATGGTTTTACGACAAAGGTTCGGACGCATACGTGTTTAAACGCACGTACGACATTCGGACAGTTTTTACTAGCCGGTTTTGGTTTAAGCCAGATTCTAGTATCAGGTTATTGGATTTATACAGTCTAAAGTTTTTCCGTGTTTTCACGGATGCGAGGGGCGTTCTTGTAATTTTCCGAGAAGCTTCTAGAAGGATGGTGACATGAGGGGTTAAGGTGGCATTTTCATTAATTGCTTTTGTGACTCATTTGTGTGATTCATCATATCATTTAATGCATCATTAATGCATCATTAATTAACTAATGACTCATATGGTGAATCACTCTTCTTGAATAAATGAAGCATGGTGAATAATCATTTAATTCATTTTATTTGATAATTCATTATGCTTTATATATTCAAGTGAGAAGCTTTTCTCTTCTCATTATCATCTCCACCTTCTCTCTCCTCAAGCTCACTCTCTTCTTCAAACCCTAATCCTACCACTCATGAGTTGACAACAAGGATTAGTATAGACTAAACACTTCATAACCTAACTCTATATCATCTTAGTTACTTTGATTAGCATCTAGAGAATCTAAGTAACCTCAAGTTTAGAGGTAATAGCTTGGATTAGGTTTCTCGGGTGGATCATCTATCACGGATAGGAGGCCGAGGAGGACGTAGAGATCATAAAGACGAAGGACTAGAATCATTTGGTATAATCTCTTTACATAGTAGCTTAGAACTCTATGCTTGTTGTTAATTATCGTTTAGATAAGATCTTCGGTTAGTCGATGTTTACATATAAAACAAGATCATTTTTCATATTTCCGCCTCCCCGCAACTCGTGGGGTGTTGTACATCGACTTACAGGATAGACCCAAGGCGGGGAGCACAAGTAACCGGGTTCTGGAGTCCAGTGGGAGACCATCTCGAGGAGTCAAGACCGGGTCTCTGATTGTGATGAGATTTTGTATGTGTGCGTTTTAAATCAAAGATTAAGAATCACCGCAATCAATAACGGTGTCGCTTGGTAGCTAGCCGGTTGAGTACGGGTCGGTTTACAGGGAAATCGTGTTATCTCTTAGAGTTCTTACTAGTTAAGTCCAAAAGAAATGGTTTTGATTTTTATAAAAAACTACGATTGAGATTAATTTGATTAAAAACCTTGCTAGGATTAGGATTAGGGTAGTTTGGAAAAAAAATTCTACTCAATGCGTTCATTGCCTTAATTAAGAATGTAGGTGTTAGGGTAATAATCAATAAAGGGGATTAGCACGACTAGGAAGAAATATATTTTTTTCCTTTTAGTCTTTGTCCGTCCTTTCTTAACTCTTAGCCCTAACCTCTATGTAAATCAACCACTACCAGTCTAACTAGGGAATCACCGCTATCTCGTAGGATAAGGTGCCGTAGTGAGCGGTGGGTGTTTGATTTACATCGAGTCCTAATTTATAAAGTTATGAGGGCAAGAAAAGAGTGAGAGATTTCCATCTCTCAAACCTACCCCAAACCTAACCCTAACAAGTGAGGAACTACTCACTCATTAGGGAAATTGCGACAAAATTCATTTTTATAAATTTTCTTTTTAATTAACTAATGAACTTGCAGATAAATAAAGACAAGTAAAAATTGCAGAGAAATAAAATTGCGATTAAGAACACAAGATAAAAAAAATAACTTACTTTATTGATGCACTCTTGACAATTACAAAGGAATTGAAATTTAATGTAGAATTAAAAAGAGGCATGCCCCAAAAGAGGCTGTAGGCTTTCCTATTTATAGATAGGAGAAATCCGAGGGTTTACATCTGATCCACATTTAAAATTAAAAGACTACCCTAAGAAAGCCGGGTCAAAGCACCGACATCACCGACAAGTTGCACCGACACGTGCACAGTACGGCCATGGATCCGCGGCAGAATGCCCTATGTGGCCGCGGATCCGCGGCCATCTTGAGGGATCTTTGGCTCTTCTTTTCTGGGTTGCTTTATGTTGTTGTTTCCTTCTATTTTTCTTCTCTTGGTTCTTCAGAATCTTTCCACTTTTTTCAGATTTCCAACAGTGCAGAATTTGTGGACTTTTACCGTAAGCTTCGCTTTGAAGTCTTGTATCTTGTGCTGCCCTTGAACTGTCTTGTGCATGGAACTGTTTATTGATCTTCATTTGTTTCTTGAACTGTTAGGCGGTATAATACGGATTCATATTTTGTTGGTCGTAGTCTCACTTTTATAACGTCTTTTCATGAATTTCACTGTATTATTCTGAGAACCTGTAACCTACAACTATTTAGCAGACATGGATCAAAAGCACCTATTTATTTGAAATATGATTAAGAATGGGAGATATAATAATGCAATATCTGATACGAACAAATACCCCCAAACTTATCTTTTGCTCGTCCCGAGCAAAACCAATTTATTCTCGAAAGACCTTAACTTCACTTTCGTAGGGAATCGCGATTGCACTGAGCTCGTACAACAAGCCGTTAAACCTCTAGGTGTCCCTAGTAGGAGGAGTGTTGTCTCCTGAGGGTTTTCAGCGGATACTACCCTCAAAATCCGATCAATTTGGCTTATTGACTTTCATTCTTCAATTCGGTGGTCTAACAAGAAATTCTATTATCTTTAACTTAGAAATTATCAACCCGAATTTTTCACACTCACTTATCATTTAACTTAAGATCGTATATGTTCTTTTAAATTTACTTAGCTTTTAGTATCTTTTGAATTTTCCTTCTAAGATTCCATCTCAACTTATGAATTTTTATCATCTCTACTGAAGATATAAGTCCTATTTTTCATTCCAATCTCTCGTCCAAACCCAATCATATACCCCTACGTGTGTGTATGTATCACCTCTACACTTGGAAATTCAATTCAAGCTATCATACTCTTGTCCATTGTCCAAAGTACTTTTAATTGGTGAATTTTAAATAAAATTGCTCACACATCCTTCATGCGACCGTTAATACTTCTTGAGATACTAACAACCGATTACAAAATGTGTTTGCGCATTAAGGCGTAATTCCTCGTCTTGAAATACCTATGGCTTTAGCAGTGACTCCCAAACCAGTTGGTCTAAGGAACTAGGTGATAAAGCACCCTCGTTATATATTTTTATTTTACGCAGCCTTATGTAATTACAAAACCAGTGTTCATTTTTTTTATCTCTCTATTCACACTTATACTTTTATTCAAAAAAATTTTTATACTAAGAATTTTATACAAGAGCACTTCAAGGTATCCTCTACTATCCTAAGTTTCAAGATGCGTGTATGTGCGAATTGTAGGGTATATACTTTCAGAATTTAGACTCAAGGTTCGGAAATATTTTTCAGACTTACACTTCAATAAAAATTTCAATACTCTTTCCTTATTTTGACTTAGCCCAAGAACTGAACTCAAAATTTGTCTTTCTAAATAAACTATAAGGACATATATTTTCTACCGTTAAACTTTAAGAAAGATTATTTTTAGGGTTTTTAATTTACTAAGTTTAGGATCTAGTTTTTCCTTACTATTCAACCGTCCTGTTAAACTTAAATCAAATATGGCCAAAATTGATATTTTCAATTTTTATAATTTTTTAAAGTTTTTCAATTTTTTTATTTGATTTTATATATATATATATATATATATATATATATATATATATATATATATATTATTTCAGTTTTATTTTTATTTTTATGATTTTTTTTATAAAGATGCAATGCGGAATTAAATATGCAAAGAAAGAAAAAAAAACAAATATGTACAAAAAATAAAAATATGCAATGCAAAAATAACTATTTACAAACCACCTCCACACCCAAACTTACCAAAAGCAGTGCCTACACTGCTCAGGCCCTCGCCGTCCCCTCGAACGTGAACGGGAGCGTTCCTCTCTTGCTAGCAGCGTAGATACCCCATGTTCAATCTCTGTCACTCGGTGATCCAAGTTGGTCACCACCCCTGTCATTCTGTCAATCCCCCTAACGGCTCTTCTAAGAATACATGCATGTTCTATGGGGGTAAGCTCTTCCTCGCTCGCGGTCGAGCTGGAGCTGGGTGTTCTGGCGGGTACATGTTCGGCCAGTTCTCTTCACGACCATACATCAGTTAGGCGAGTATAGGACGTGGATACACCCTCAATACGAGGCCTAATGGGTATACCTCCATGCATGCAAAACTCAAATTCCTCCACAGGGAGGAAATAGCGACACAGTTGTGTCACTAACATAGGGCACGGGTAATTTGCAGCCCTTTTGCCCGCACCAATTGAACTAAGTAAAACCGTGCACATGTCAAATCAAGGGTTCCTAGTCATTAAGGTGTGTACGATATGAAGAGATGGGGTGAAAAATGTTGTTTTATGTGAACGGCCAAAAATGTTGTTTTGTGCTCAACGGCATACGGTTAATACATTGGCGAAGAGGGTTCTAGCCTGTATGCCCTTCCTAGCTTCCCTCGAACAGTCATTTCCCATTAAGGGTAAGTAGTCTTCAAATTGAAGGGGTTGGTCATGAACAGGTAATCTAGGAATTAAAGTGACTTCATGGATGAAGTCCCTATCAATGATTATTTCTCTATCGCACCAAAGTAATTATAAAACCGTATTGTGTTAGGCAACCTTCTTCCATGCACTCGTAAAAATGAGTAACGAGATCTAGAAGAGCGTAGGCATTGGGATGATTGTAAATTAAAAAGTTCCACCTTCGCCGTGTGATTTTATCAGCAAAATAACTTTCGTAAATTGTGTGTGAAAAGATTTGTGCAAAATCTCGTTCTAATTGCATGGTTGGTGCCATCACAGAGAAATAAATTGCAGAATTTGTAATTTAACAGAAAAGAGTTTAGAGATCGAACATCCTCTGAAATTTTCAGAGGGAGAAGACACCAGAGAGTGGCGGATGCACGGCCAAATGCTGCGTTTGGCGGCGGTTGGGCGGCGGCGTAGGGAGATCTCTCTACAAAAACTTGAGCGGCGGTTAGGATTTTCAGAGAGATGAAAAATTAGGGTTATGAAAACCTCAGAGGGGTCGGGTTTTATTTATAGGGGGAGTGTGTTAGATATTAGCAAAAAGCCCCTCTTAAAAAGAGGATTTTTTTTTATTTTTCATTAAAACTGAAAATTTACAAAAATACCCAAAAAAAAATTATTTTTAAATTTTTTTTATTTTTATTTTTATTTTGTTTTTATATATACTTACAAATGATACATACCCCCAAACTTGTTTGAAACGGTGACTTGGCTAGATAATCGAAATTTAGGGGTAGATGGAGGAAGATCAGTCAATGTAGATCGGCTCCTGCAAATCCAGGAGCTCCTCCGAAGGGTCCGCAGTGAGGAACGGTTTAAGTCTATGTCCGTTCACTTTAAATAGTGAACCGTCCTCTGGATTTTCTAAATCGACCGCACCGTGCGGATATACGGTGCGTACCAAAAATGGCCCTTTCCATCGAGATCGGAGCTTTCCGGGATGGAAGTGCAATCGCGTGTCGTAAAGTAAAACCTGTTGACCAGGTTTGAAAGTTTTGCGCATAAGGTGCTAATCGTGAAACACCTTCTTTCTGTTTTTAACGACTACTGCGTTCTCGTAAGCTTCATCCCGAAGCTCGTTCAATTCATTCAACTGCAGCTTTCTATTGCTGCCCACATCTCCTAGAGATAAATTCAACTCTTTTATTACCCAAAATGCTCTATGCTCAATTTCAACAGGAAGGTGGCAAGCCTTTCCATAAACAAGCCTATACGGAGACATGCCAAGATCGGTCTTAAAGGCAGTTCGGAATGCCCAAACGGCATCAATAAGTTTTGACGACCAATCTTTACGGTTTTTGGAAACCGTTTTCTCCAATATCTGTTTAATCTGCCGATTTGAAATCTCGGCTTGCCCACAAGTTTGGGGATGATAGGGCGTTGACAGCTTATGAGTAATGGAGTATTTTGGCAATAAGGACTCGAAAGACCTATTACAAAAGTAAGATCCATTATCACTGATAATTGCGCGAGGATGCCCAAACCGAGAAAAGATGTTTTCTATGAGAAATCAAACGACAACCTTGTTGTCATTAGTTCGGCTGGACACAGCTTCGACCCACTTTGAAACATAGTCAACAGCGAGGAGAATATACACATTCCCAAAAGAATTGGGAAACGGTCCCATAAAATCTATCCCCCAAATATCAAAAATTTCAACAACCAATATTGGTTGGAGCAGCATTTCATTTCTCCTAGATATCCGGCCCAAGTGTTGGCACCGGGAGCATGTCTTGCAGTAATCGTGTGCGTCTTTAAAAAGTTGTGGCCAGTAGAAACCACACTGCAAGATCTTTTCGGCTGTCTTTTTAGGGCCAAAATGCCCGCCACACGCTTGATCGTGGCAAAAAGACAGTACGCTCTTAAGCTCGTTGTCGGGGACACATCAACGAATGATTTGGTCGAAACAGTATTTGAAAATATACGGTTCATCCTAGTTAAAATGTTTTACTTGGGATAGGAATCGGAGTCTATCCTGATTCGACCAATCATTAGGTATAAGTCCGGTGGCCAAATAATTTACAATATCTGCGAACCAAGGTTCGCATGACAAAGTTAAGAGCTGCTCATCTGGGAAAACGTCTGTTATAGGAATTTGAAGCGTTGGCGAAGAAGGAAGGCATGAAAGATGGTCGGCGACTATGTTTTCGCATCCTCTCTTTTCTCTGATGACGAGATCGAACTCTTGTAGTATAAGGATCCAACGTATAAGCCGCGATTTAGTATCCTTCTTCGCAAAAAGATGGCGAAGAGCTGAGTGGTCAGTGTAAACGATGACTAGAGAGCCGATTAAGTAGGGCCTGAATTTTTCTAATGCAGACACAACAGCTAAGAATTCCTTCTCAGTTGTTGTGTAATTTAATTGGGCCTCATTTAATGTTCGGCTAGCGTAATAAATTACATGCGGCATCTTCTCGATGTGCTGTCCAAGGATAGCGCCAATGGAAAAATCCGATGCATCGCACATAATTTCAAATGGATGCGTCCAGTCAGGAGACGGGAGAATGGGAGCGGAAGTAAGCGAGTTTTTCAAAGATTCGAACACTTTCATACAGTTTGAGTCGAAATCGAATGTTGTGTCCTTGACCACAAAAGAGTCAAGGGTCTAGCAATCTTGCTAAAATCCTTGATGAACCGTCTATAGAAACCGGCATGGCCAAGAAAGGCTCGAATGTCTCGGACGCATTTGGGAGGAGGAAGATTGGAAATAACTTCAATTTTGGCCTTATCTACCTCGATGCCATTTTGCGAGATGATATGTCCTAAGACAATACCTTCTCGTACCATAAAGTGGCATTTCTCCCAATTTAGAGTAAGATTCTTATCCTTACAACAGGTAAGGACTGCGTCTAAATGTAGCAAACACTCATCAAAGGAGTCGCCGAAAATGGAGAAATCATCCATAAAGATCTCTAAGAATTTTTCAACCATGTCTGAAAAAATTCCCATCATACACCGCTGAAAAGCAGCGGGTGCATTGCACAAACCAAAAGGCATGCGACGGTAAGCAAACGTACCGAACGGACAAGTGAATATGGTCTTGTCTTGGTCCTTTTCGGCAATGGGAATTTGATTATAGCCGGAGTAGCCATCCAAAAAGTAATAAAAGTCATGCCCAGCCAGGGAGATTGATTCTTCACCGAAGCAACCCGGCAGGAGTCACTCATCAACTATCGTTCTAGCATTTGGTCAATAAAAGATAATGGAAAGTGGTCTTTCCGTGTCACGGCGTTGAGTTTTCTGTAATCAATGCATACTCACCACCCAGTTTGGGTGCGAGTAAGTATTAACTCATTCGCCTCATTAGTTATGACCGTTATGCCAGATTTCTTGGGGACAACATGAATGGGGCTAACCCACTGGCTATCGGAGATAGGGTAAATGATACCACTATCAAGACATTTTACGATCTCCTTTTTAACAGCCTCCTTTATGATTGGGTTGAGGTGTCTTTGTAGATCCCTTGCTGGCTTGGCATCATCCATCATATGAATATGATGTTCAACTATTAGGGGACTAATCCCCTTGATGTCCGCCATAGACCAGCCAAAAGGTTGCCGATTATTTTGTAAGACCGTTAAAAGGACTTTCTCTTGCTCGGTGGCTAGAGATGCCGATATGATAACAGGAAGGGTCTCATTCTCACCTAAGTAAGCGTATTTAAGGTGAGACGGTAATAGCTTGAGTTCGAGTATTGGAGGCGAAACAATTGAAGGTAAAATTGGTGAAATTGTCTCGGACTCGAAAGATTCCAACAAAGGTTCAAAGCGAGTGTAAGCAACCGAGTCGGATGGTTCAGTTAACTCATCCGAAAATTCAAAGGTTTCAAACTCGGGTGGTGATTCTTCAAAATCGTTCAAAAAAATGAAACACTCGTAATCATTATCGGGTGTGTAAGTAGTATCAGATTCTAGGAGGAACGCACTAGTGGCGTCAAAGTTGTTGTGATCGAACAGAAATTTTTCAAGCTCACAGTCCTCCTGAGTGATCTCTTGGATCGAGCAAATATCAAGTATATTAGCATTAGGTTCGGAGAGTTGATTCCCCAACTTAAAAATGTTGAGCTCAACTGTCATGTTTCCAAATGATAGGTTCATCGAACCATTTCGACAATTGATCACCGCATTAGAAGTTGCAAGGAATGGTCGACCGAGTATCACCGGAATTTGACTCCAGGGGTTAGCTACAGGCTGTGTGTCCATAACAATGAAATCAACGGAGAATATGAAGTCCCCTACCTTGATCAACGCATCCTCTAACTCACCCCTAGGATGGGTGATAGATCGGTCGGCCATTTGGAGAGTACAATGTGTGGGTTTCAACTCTCCAACGCCCAATTGCTCATATACTGAGTAGGGAAGCAAGTTAACACTGGCACCAAGATCTAAAAGTGAACGATTGATGTTCTTATCCCCAATAGTTATTGAAATTGTAGGACAGCCAGGGTCTTTTTGCTTTTAAGGTAAAGGTTAGATAAGAGCATCACTCACTGCATTAGCCAAGAAAACTTTCTTGTGTACCTGTGATTTCCTCTTCTTGGTGCATAAGTCCTTCAAGATTTTAGCGTAAGAAGGGACTTGTTGGATTGCATCCAAGAGAGGAATGTTAATGCTAACCTGTTTAAATAACTCCACAATCATCTCCATTTGTGGACTTAGTTTATTGGATCTCAACCTGTTTGGAAATGGAACATTTTGAAAATTTGTTGAGTCCAATATTTGTGGAGGAGATTGCGGAGTTGGAACGGATCTTAGTGTTGGTGTTTTCGTGGAGTAAGATGTAGGTCCGTTCGAATTAGAGCCTTGTGAAGAATGGAGAACAGGCTCTGAAGATGAAGAAGAAGAAGATGATGAAGAAGAAGCGGCGGCCGGGGTGTCATCAGTAATGCCCACATTATTGTGCAATACTTTTCCAGATCTCAATGTAGTCACAGCACTCACATTATGATTTTGTTGTTTATGAGCAACATGTGCATTTTGTGTGTGACCGGGGTTTGGAAATGGTTGAGATGGAAGCTTTCCCTTTTCTTGCTCGCTTAACGCAGCATTCAGTTGTGCAATTTGAGCTTCAATTGTTTTGATGCTTTGATCATGTGAAGCAGTGTGTTGCACCAAAGACTGAATGGAAGACTGGATATTGATGGAAGATTGAGTTAATTGTTTCAAAAATGCATCCAGACTACGTTCTAGCGAAGAAACCTTATCGTTATTTGGCTGAACAAAATTGTTTTGGTGAAAAGCGTTGTTTGGTGTAAAATTGTTCGTTTGATTTTGGTAAGGTTGGGGTTGGAAAGGTTGTTGATATTGAGTTTGTTGATGAGCTTGTTGTTGTGGAGGAGGCCTCTGGAAATTGTTATTGCCTTGGAATTGTTGTTGATTTTGATTCCAGGCGAAATTTGGGTGGCTCCTCCAACCATAATTATAAGTTAAAGAGTATGGATCATTTCTTTGTCTTTGCTGAAAGACAGCATTGACTTGATCCTGTCCTTGAGCAGGTGGATTGTAAGGACACTCTTCAGTCAAGTGGGACGGATCTGAACAATAAGCGCATATAGTGCGAGTGGGTAAAGCAGGGGCAGGAGAAGGCGATGAGAATTTGCTCTCAATTGCCTCTAATTTTTTCGTGATTGCAGCCATTTCGGCCTTCATTGCAATCGACATTTCAAGTTGATGAATGCCTGCCCTAGACTGACCGGAAAAAGTAGATGAAGTGGATGAAGTGGTCTGTCTAGTGCTTTCCCACTGAAGTGTTTGTTCAGCAAGATCGTCGAGAAATTGCCAAGCTTCCTCGCTCGATTTGGTTAGGAAGTGAACATGACAAATGGTTTCCAGTAACTGCTTAGTTGCTGGGTTCAGTCCTTCGTATAAAGTTTGGCAAAGTTGCCATTTCTCAATACCGTGATGAGGGCACTGAACAAGAAGGTCTTTGAATCTTTCGAAACACTTCCAAAAAGGTTCGGAAGGAAGCTGGGAAAATTGATTAATCTCATTACATATTCTCGCGGTCTTGTGATGTGGGTAAAACTTTTTAAGAAAAGCTTTAACAAACTCTTCCCAACTATTTATAGAATGCGATGCAGTACTATATAGCCACTTTTTAGCTAGGTCACATAATGTGAAGGGAATGACTCGTAGCCTTATAGCATCATCGGACAGTTGGGTGGTCTTCATCATTGCACAAACATTCTGGAATTTGTTTATGAAGATATAGGTATCTTCGGATTCCAGTCCGTGAAATTTGGGCAGCATGTTAATGAAGTGGGGCTTAATTTAAAAGTTATCCCCATTAGAGGCGGAAGTGAAAGACATGTAGGAAGTGCGGAGCGGGTGGGATAGAAAAGATCCTGGAGCGCGATTCGTTGGTGTGCTTCAACAGGCCGGTGTTGTGAGTTATTCGCACCCAGTTGAGCTGGAATCAGTCCCGAAATAGGTAAGGGGTTGTTAGGATCGAATCCTAACATCTCCTTAGAAGATGATAAATGTGAAGATGAAGGTAAAGAAGTGGAGGGAATTTCGACTTCGGAGTCGAACGCGTCGTCAGTAGGGACTAACGAGACACGGACTAAACGGGCGCTAGTGTGCCTAGTCCAACTGGGCATACACTAACAAGTTGTAGTGCACTCAAAAAGAAGAAGGTGAGGCTAAGAAAACGTCAATGGAGAAAATGTAGGTGGGGTGCAATGGAATTCTACCGACAAATGGCAAGTTTTTGTAAAAATTTCTTTTTTTTTATAAAGATTTATGTGCAAAGATTTGTACGAAATTAATTTCAATCAACCACAGTTAAACATGCAAAATCAAGCCTAGATCTAGGGTCTCCTAAGTCAACTAGACTACTCCTAACTGGTCCAAAGCGACAAGTTGTGAGATATCCCTCAAATCGCCTCTTCACCGCCAATTGTGGCCAGCCAAGTACAAGTGAAGAAAGGAGGGTTCCGCTCACGAATCACCGTGAGACGGGCCTTTTAAAGTTACCTTTCTCACTTGTCTAGCCTAGGCGCCACAAAGTCAGGTTTAGATAAACGACTGAATGCCCACAACCTTCTTCTGTCCTAATGAGCGCGACAGTCCTTAATTGGCTGAGTCTAGATATATTTTAATTAACTCGAGGGTTGATGCAAATGCTTTTTGTGATTTTTGGGGTCTTAGGAAGGGTAGTGAAATTCCCTACCCAATCTTGATTGGTGTTTGAGCCCCTTAAAAGTCCGTTTTAAATATGCAAAGCAATTAACACACAAAATCCAAAACACTTGCCAAAAAAATTTTGCTTTTTATTTGCGGCGCAAAGAATCCTGCACAAAATGAATTATTGAGAGGGAGAAGAAAATTTTGTGCAAAGAATACCTGCAGGAAAAAATTTCAGTGGAGATCAGGGGGTTACAGAGAAGATAAAAATACTTACAGAGACTTTTTGAAGTGCTGACGTCAGCAAACCGCCGCGGTTCCGCGGTCAAAGTCTTCTTCCCGCCGCGGTTCCGCGGTCAAAGTCTTCTTCCCGCCGCGGTTCCGCGGTGTAATTGTTGGTTCAGGCTGTCAAAATTTTTCTGTTGTCTGTTGTGGTTCTCCTCTGGCTGTTCAGATCTTCTGTTTATTGATTTGTTCACTGGCTTTTTCCAGATCTGAATCTGTCCGTCTTCTTTTTCCTGCGCAATTCACACAAAACCCCTCAAAAAATAACAAGATGACTTTTTTTTCAATTTATATATTTTTCAATTTTAATTAACCCGAAATTACACAAAAAAATAACTATCGTTTCCCCGGCAACGGCGCCATTTGATTGTTATGAGATTTTGTATGTGTGCGTTTTAAATCAAAGATTAAGAATTACCGCAATCAATAACGGTGTCGCTTGGTAGCTAGCCGGTTGAGTACGGGTCGGTCCACTGGGAAATCGTGTTATCTCTCAGAGTTCTTACGAGTTAAGTCCAAAAGAAATGGTTTTGATTTTTATAAAAAACTACGATTGAGATTAATTTGATTAAAAACCTTGCTAGGATTAGGATTAGGGTAGTTTGGAAAAAGAATTCTACTCAATGCGTTCATTGCCTTAATTAAGAATTTAGGTGTTAGGGTAATAATCAATAAAGGGGATTAGCACGACTAGGAAGAAACATAGTTTCTTCCTTTTGGTCCTTGTCCGTCCTTTCTTAACTCTTAGCCCTAACCTCTATGTAAATCAATCACTACCGGTCTAACTAGGGAATCACCGCTATCTCGTAAGATAGGGTGCCATAGTGAGCGGTGGGTGTTTGATTTACATCGAGTCCTAATTTATAAAGTTATGAGGGCAAGAAAGGAGTGAGAGATTTTCATCTCTCAAACCTACCCCAAACCTAACCCTAACAAGTGAGGAACTACTCACTCATTAGGGGCATTGCGACAAAATTCATTTTTATAAATTTTCTTTTTAATTAACTAATGAACTTGTAGATAAATAAAGACAAGTAAAAATTGCAGAGAAATAAAATTGCAATTAAGAACACAAGATAAAAAAATAACTTACTTTATTGATGCACTCTTGACGATTATAAAGGAATTGAAATTTAATCTAGAATTAAAAAGAGGCATGCCCCAAAAGAGGCTGCAGGCTTTCCTATTTATAGATAGGAGAAACCCTAGGGTTTACATCTGATCCACATTTAAAATTACAAGACTACCCTAAAAAAGCCGGATCAAAGCACCAACACCACCGACAAGTTGCACCGACACGTGCAAAGCACGGCCGCGGATCTGCGGCAGAATGCCCTATGTGGCCGCGGATCCGCAGCCGTCTTGAGGGATCTTTGGCTCTTCTTTTCTGGGTTGCTTTATGTTGCTGTTTCCTTCTATTTTTCTTCTCTTAATTCTTCAGAATCTTTTCCACTTTTTTCTAGATTTCCAACAGTGCAGAATTTGTGGACTTTTACCGTAAGTTTCGCTTTGAAGTCTTGTATCTTGTGCTGCCTTTGAACTGTCTTATGCATGGAACTGTTTATTGATCTTCATTTGTTTCTTGAACTGTTAGGCGGTATCATATGGATTCATCTTTTGTTGGTCGTAGTATCACTTTTGTAACGTCTTTTCATGAATTTCACTGTATTGTTCTGAGAACCTGTAATCTGCAACTATTTAGCAGACCTGGATCAAAAGCACTTATTTATTTGAAATATGATTAAGAATGGGCGATATAATAATGCAATATTCTTATACGAACAGTCTCCTAACTCTAGAATTGGAAGGGTTGTTTGCCGCTCTCGTAGGGGTCTAAGGGGATGGGATTGGCTATTCATCACGACCGTGGAATCCGTGTTTTATACAGGCTTAAAAAAACACGGAAATCCTAGTATATCCAATATTTCATATGTTGTTCTTCTGCTGCGATATCTGTGATGTGATCATTTGATATGTTTAGATGGATACAGGATATAGTATATGTGATATATTATATAGATGTTGCTTATGTTTTACACCCGCGCTAGCCCTGCCCTGCTCTGCCGTTAGTTACCTAACCTAACGGTGCACGAAGGGACATCGAGGCGAATACGGATGGGATAAGCGTACGTTGTATTTATCTGTGATGTTTAGGTAACTTAAAATGATGGGACTTCATTAATGAGATTAATGAAATAAAAGAAACCTAAAGATGTTGTGGAATCGAATTTTCAAAAACAGGTAGCTCTGGTTGTTGTTTTGCATAGCGGTATTCCTTATAGAACATCCAGCACCTTATTCGATAAGGAAAGAGCCGAGATCCCTTCACCGGGAGTGACCTCTATAGCAATAACTGGCAGATGCTACAACCCTTGGTTTGTCTTTTGATTGCTTCTATAGTTTTGGCTTTGCATAGTGGTATTGTGAATATCCTGCACCTTATTCGATAAGGAAAGAGCCGACGATCCCTTCACAGGGAGTGACCTCTTTAGCAAAACTAGTAAAAGCCTCAAAAACACTCCATTTTAAATCATTTGATTCTACAACGATATCAAGTTCATTACGCAAAGGGTTTTCTTAAAAACCTATCGTAGCCCTCCGTCATTTCAGATAAGTACTTCATAGTATTCGTGCTACGTTTGTTGGCTTTCGTCAAGGCGTAGTGTGCGGTAGCTATTTATGCTTATCTGTATAAGCATATGATGCGATTGAGTTAGGGTAGTCGTGCGACTTTGTTGGCTTTCGTCAAGGGCCGTGCGGGTGGGTTTAATTCAATCGGGAAATGATGGGTTGAACTTGACTAGCAGCCTATGATTTGTTGGTTTTCGTCAAGGTCATAGGATGCTAGGGGTAAAACATTATTGGGAATTTCAAGTGTTGAAATTTGCAATGAGATTGCATACCTCCTATGAGATAGTTGGATCCCGATACCCACTGCGAGAAAAAGTTACTCCTGGGAGAGTTTTACACATTACAATTAGCCGATCAAGTAGGTGTCTAGAAAGGTGTCAACGGGGTTACGCCTCTGGAAAAATGAGGTTTATTTTAATTAGGTCCGTGCGAAGGCACGGGGAACCTCCCTCAAAGTACCGACACTGGCCTGGCTGAAAAATTGGCGAACTTGTAGGGTGTAATTAATCCCGGCTAGTCTTTCCTTTTAGAGTTTGAAGGAAGATTTGACTAAAACAGTAGGAGCCATCCTGATTAGATATATTAATAACCAATCTAATCTTGCAAGAACATACGCTGAGTGTTTTCTTCTCTCTCTCTCCTGGTAGCGACCATGTCACGCATTAATCAAGATAATAATATGGATGTATTGACCAAACCCGCTTGTTATACTGAGCTTAAGAAACGTTGGTCCCGCTCTAACTTATAATTGTTATAAGTCCGAGCAGGAAATAGGGGATTACCAGAATTCCCGTGCTACCCAAACGAAGAAAGTGTATGTTGATACATCATCTTCGGGTGTGTTCATTACAGAGAACTGTTTCTCAGTATCCTTTACGTCCTGGGTATGAGATATCGGATCAGGATCCCATATATGTAATATGTTACATGGGCTACAGATAGGTAGAAAGCTGTGAACGGGTGATAAGTTTCAAGAGTTGGAAATGGTGCAAGAGTTACAGCCAAGTATGTTGGCAGTTATCACCCTGTATTACCAAATACATTGATTCTGAACGAATGTTATTAGATACCGAACCTGATATACAACATCATATCAGTATCTTTATTTAGTAAAGAAGGATATAATTTTGTATTGTTGGATAATGTTTTGAACATTTCCTATATTAAGAGTTGATCGGTTCAGGCACGCTATCTAAAAGCATATACATTCTAAATCAAACCACAGTTCTTTAACGTACAGAACACACACAAAAGGAAGAGTTCAGAAATGAACAAATCCTTCTTGAGGCATTGTAGACTAGATCATATCAATGCGACCCGACTAGCTAAGTTACATTTAGATGTATATTTAAATCTGTTTAAATTTACATCTTGTGAAACTTGCCAGTCATAGCTCAAAGATAAAGATGACCATAGCTCCGTTTATTGGAAACAGAGAAAGAGTTAGTGAACTCTTGGGATTGATACATGATGATGTATGTAGGTCGCCTGTCTACACATGCCAAGAACGGTTCTTTGTACTTCATTCTATTCACTGATCATCTCTCAAGATTCGGACATATGTTCCTATTGAAACACAAGTCTGAACCTTTTGAGATATTCAAAGAATATAAGTTAGAAGTAGAGAACCAGAACGGGTATAAGTATTATGTCCTTTGATATGATCAGGGAGGAGAATACTTGAGCACGGAATTCCTGGACTATTCTAAAGGAGAATGAGATTCTCTCTCAGCATTACTCCTCTGTATACACCACAGCAAGTCGGTGTATCGGGGCGGAGCAATCGCACCCTATGTGATATGGTGTGCTCTATGATGAGTACTACTGAGTTGCCTATTTCCTTTTGGGGTTATGCACTTGTGAAGTTGTATACCTATTGAATAGGGTTCCAACTAAATCCGTTACCTACCACTCCATATGAGATATAGTTTGGGAAGATCCCATCTCTTAAGGATGTTAAGATTTGGGGTTGTCCGGCCTATGTCTAAAAGCAAAATCCGGACAAGCTCGAGGCAAGGTCAGTTCTGTGGAAGTTTGTTGGATATCCCAAGCATTCGCAAGGGAATATCTTCTACCACACTGAGGAGCAAAAAAGTGTTTTGTTTCTCAGCATGCCACCTTTTGAGAAAAGGATTTCCTATGAAGAAATTAGTCTTCATGAGGTAGAACTGGAAAGAATTTCAGCTATACAAATTGCAGCTGATGATTTGGTAAACCCGGAGGATTCAATAGTTCCCAACGAACCTCAGCCTCTCCGCCGATCTGGTAGAGTTCCTCATCCGCCTGAGAGATACTTCGGTTTCTCTATGACAGTGGGAGCGGGGATTGCATCATGAGATGATGACCCAACTAGTTTCGAGCAGGCCATCAGGAGTGGGGACTCTGTGAGAATGGCTGGACGCTAAGCGATCTGAGATGAAATCCATATACACCAACAAAGTATAGACATTGGTTGCTTTATCTGAAGGGTTAAATCCCCATCAGGAGAAAGTATATCTTGAGAAGATTACTTGGTGTACATGGAAAACTTGAGACTTTCAAAGCTAAAGGTTCTCGTCATCGACCAGGTGTGGATAATGATGAAACCTTTGTTAGTTATATGTATGCCCTAGAGGCCATTACTGTACATTGGATGTATATTGTAGTGGATGCTGGGACATATATAGGTAGGACTTTCTTGCTTGACATGATAGTACGCTATCTGGTTGCTCTTTATCTTAACATGTATGCTTTCTGTCTCTCTGATTACATGTTGATAAAGCCCTTAGGATGTGTACTCGACTTCCAGGACTATGATGAAGATCATACTAGTGGGGCCTGGGTAGTCCATGAGTACATCCTTGAAATGTTCCTAGTCGTGGGAATATCGAGACGGGGCATCGATATTCCAGAGTAGACTAGCGCATATCTTCTTGACCCATGCGATGGGCGATGGATGATCTCATATCCATTGGTGTTTGACATCGAAGATGGTATGCGGGTGCTCAGTGGAGACTGGGTACACTGAACGGACTCGCCGAGAACTCCCAGATGGTATTATACCTCACGTCAGATGGTAGTTCTCTGGTGACACTGGTACAGCTTAGTCTGTTGACCCGAGATCGTCATAGAGTCTTGTGTGTCTCCCACTGTGCTTTGATTTCCACCCTACCACGGCTCTACTGAGTTGTGCAAACAGGTGGTTTTTGGGTACAGTCCCGATTCACATGGAGGCAATGAGCGATAGGAGGGGATTCGTCTCTCCCGGTATTGGGGGTTGATGTTGTGCTATGCTCCACTGGCCATAACAGGAAATCCCTGGCCAGGGTTGCAGTGATATACTGGTAAGAGTTATCAGTAGTTTCACGAATGTTATGGACCTCACGTCGGCATGACTTATCGAGCTATTGGGGTCTGACGTTAACCATCCCTAGGCGAGATATGCGACATATCAGACGAACAGACCGGACTGTACGGTAAGTGTTACTGGTTGGATTCACAGGAGTGTGAGCGGGCTTGCTCGTCGATCTTCTGATCGCTCAATACCCGGGTGGCCGTTACGTTTAGCAGACCGCTTGCGGTTTGTGGGTGCTTGATATGATCATCATCCGCTACCGGCGTATTGACGAGTCTTTAGAGTCCTACACAGAGGTTTCCTGGCTCAAGCGAAACGAAATAGGGGCGCATATGAGATATGTGCGGGACCGAGAATAATGCGTGTATGTGATACCGCATTCTATTCTCGCGATGAATGTATCGATTGGTTATATGCGATATAACCTAGTTATCGAATCAAGGATTGATTCGATAAGCCGATACATTGGATACTAGTCGGTTATATACGATATGACCGGATCGCTAAATCAAGTGTTGATTTAATGATTTAATGTATAATTATATATTTGATATATTACTTTGCATTAACTAGTATTGGTTCACTTTAAATGGATTTACTCACTTGTTTTGTGCACATTGCATATGTGATATATTTTGTGCACATGATTGTATCATGTTTGATGATACATGCAAGCTAGGGTTAGTGTAAAGAATTAGACCATGGTTAAGATTATGATTAGGGTTTTCTTTTTCCTTATTTATTTATTTATTTATTTTGGAAAAAGATGAGAAAAGAATGGTTGCTTTTTTTGTTTGCTAGTTGAACATTCTTGAAGCTTTGAATTAGTCCGCCATCCTTGTCTTATACTTAACCCTAACCATTCTAGTTAACCATGGTCCATTCTCTACAACTAACCAAGGGTTAGTAAATGATAAGTATTGATTTATTTATCATTTACATAATACTTATCATATTCTTTTTCTTCATCTTCATCTTCTTCAACATGAAGAAAGCTAGTGGCCATCAATGGCAACTAGTGAAATTGAGTGAGAAATCCAAATATAAAGTCTACCCACTTCCTATTTCTTCATCCTCTACCTCTTGCCAAGTTGTATAGGGTGTTTACTTCACAAGTTTTCAAAGCTTGGTGAAGTTGGAGCTTGTTCTTGTGATGCTTCGACGTAGATCATCTTCGGCATCGAACCGACGATCAAACCCGCCCATTCTTCGATGATGCCAATGATAGAGTCGTGAGTTCGATTTGGACAGCGGAGGGAGATCATCGTGGAGCTTAGGAAGTGGTGGACCGGATCTACAAAGGTTGTAGCCCCTTTCCTTTAGATACATTTCCATTTACTTGCTTGTTTCGCCTAGATATCTAGTAAACGATCCGTATTAGGGTTTGTAGGCACCCGTAAAATTTGATTTGTGCATGTTTGATCACTCTTGAGACTCCATTAGGGTGCCTAGGAACCCTTCAACCTTTTCTAGTGCCTATGCTTAAGTCCATCCAAATCCTACTTGCCACTGCTACATACCATGACTACGATATCTGACGGTTGGGTGTCAACCAGAGGGCTTCATAGACAGTGGGAGCAGCGGAAACGTGTGCAAGTTGCTTTATGAGTTAAAGCAAGCATCGCGGAGTTGGAAAATCTATTTTGATGTGGTAGTCAAAGAGTTTGACTTCATCAAAATGGTAGATGAACCTTGTATATACAAAAAAGTAGTAGGAAGTATGGTGATGGTCCTCGTATTGTACGTGGATGACATACTCTTGATAGGGAAGGAGTTTCCTATGCTACGCTCGGTCAATATTCTCTTATCACAAGGATTCTCTATATAGGATCAAGCTGATACCTCCTAAATCAAGGGTTTTGGATCTATGAGATAGATATAATTGGATGTTAGGATTCTCACTAGGTGTAGTGAGATGGTGTCAATCGATCCTAAGGAGAATCACTGGATAGCTTCCAGGGTGATAAGGTCGACTGAATGCCAGTCACAGGCATTGTCTTTACCCTCAATGGAGGGACAGTATGTTGGAAGAGTTCCAAGCTAGATACCGTGACACACTAGACGATAAAGGCTGGATACATTGCTACCAAGGATGCTACCAAAGAGGTAGTCTGTATGTACACTAGTTCATGAGATGAACTCCGTTCCTACCATTGTGTGACAATGGAGTTGTGGATTAGGCCTAGGAACCCCCGTCCCATCAGAGATCCAGACATATTCTTAGGCAGTATCACCTGATCATGGAGATGGTTGATCTCCAGGGAAATCGAGGTTAAGGAGAGTAGATACAGAGGACAACACGGCGGATCCACTCACAAAGGCCTATTCCCAGGAGAGACTTTTATGGGATGGTTGAGTATAAGATACTTCAACCACTGTTGATTGTTGGGTATGAGATACTACAACAGATGACCCTAGTGCAAGTGGGAGATTGTTAGTAATATGTATGCCATATAGGCCATTACTGTACATACGATGTATATTGTAGTGGATGCTTGGACATATATAGGGAGGACTTTCTTGCTCGACATGATAGTATGTTATCTGGTTGCTCTTTATCTTAACATGTACGCTGATTGTCTCTATATTACATGTTGATAAAGCCCTTAGGATGAGTACTTGACTACCAGGATTGTGATGCAGATCATACTAGTGGGGACAGTGTAGTCACTAAGTACATCCTTCAAATGTTCCTAGTCATGGGTGTATCGAGACAGGGCATCGATATACCAGAGTAGACTGGTGTATAGCTTCTCGACCCATGTAGATGGGTGATGGATGATCCCATATCCATTGGTGTTTGACATCAGAGACAGTATACAGGTGCTCAATGGAGACTGGGTACACTGGACGGACTCGTCAAGAACTCCCAGATGGTATTATACCTCACGTCAGATGGCAGTTCTCTGGTGACACTGGTACAGGTTAGTCTGTAGACCCGAGATCGTCATAGAGTCTTGTATGATTCCCACTGTGCTTTGATTTCCACCTTACCACGTTCAAGAGAATGTGTAAAACGGTGGCTTTTGGATACAGTCCCGAATCACATGGAGGCAATGAGCGATAGGAGGGGTTCCGTCTCTCCCGGTATTGGGAGTAGATGTTGCGCTGTGCTCGATTGGCTATAACAGGAAGTCCTTGGCCAAGGCTGCTTCAGAGATATACTGGTAAGTGTTATCGGTGGTTTCTCGACCCGTTATGAGCCTCATATCGACACGACTTATCGAGTTACTGGGGTCTGATGTTTACCACCCCTAGACGAGATATGCGACATATCAGAGAAGAGACCGGACTGTACGGTAGTGTTACTGATTGAATTCACAGAAGTGTGAGCAGGCTTGTTTGTAGATCTGATCGCTCAATACCCAGGTGGCCGTTACGTTTAGCAGACCGCTTGCGCCTTGTGGGTGTTTGATATGAACATCACCTACTGCCGGCGTATTGACGAGTCTTTAGAGTCCTACACAGGGGTTTCCTGGCTCAAGCGAAACGGAGTAGGAGCACATATGTGATATGTGCGGGACCGAGATTGATACGATATGAGATACCGTATTCTATTCTCACGAAATGTGACATTGGTCGGTTATATGCGATATAGCCGGGTTATCGGATCAAGTGTTGATTCGATAAGTTGTTACACATGATATTAGTCGGTTATAGCCGGATTATTAAATCAAGAGTTGATTTAATAATTTAATGTATAAGTATATATTTGATATATTACATTACATTAACTAGTATTAGCTGACTTATAATTTCTTTTCTCACTAGATTGTGTACATTGTATATATGTGATATATGCAAGTGTACATGTTTGTGTCATACTTGATGATACATACAAGATGGGTGTATGAGACTTAGACCATCCAAAGGTTAAATTAGGGTTTTGTTTAATTCTTAAGAAATAACAAAAGAGAGAAGACTTGGTCAATGTTGTCAAGCTTGCTTGAAGCTTGTAGAAACATTGACAAAGTCAACTCTTTTGTCATTCCTTAGGATATTTCTTAACCCAACCCTTAACCTTACACCTTGGTTAATTCTCTACATGAGTTAAGCACTCACCCATGGTTACATAATTCATATGGATGAATTATTGACATGAGTTTTTATCTTCTTCTTCTTCCTCCTCTTAAAAAGCTTTCTAGCTTCCATGGAGTTATGAGAAAAAGTGTGAGAAAATCAATTCTAAAGTGAGCCCACTTCCTACTTCATCATCCTCTACTACTTGCCATTTAGTATAGAGTGTTCTCTTCACAAAATTCATGACCTAGTGAAGGAATAGCTTGGGTTAGTGTCTCTTCGACGTAGATCATTTTCGGCCTCGAAGTCATCGAAGCAAGCATGTTCGTTTCTTCGTAGAGTCTCTCTAGAGTCCGGAGTTTACGATCGCAGTGAAGGGGACTACTACACGGAGCTATTGAAGTGAAAGACCGGTCTACAAAGGTTGTATTCCTTGCTCTCTTTACTTATTGCAAAGTGTTTGCATATGATTTCGTATATTTCTAGTTTACGATTCAAGTTAGGGTTAGCTAAAACGGCAAAATTTTAATTTGGCATGGTCGATGCCTCCCGAAACCTTGCTGCCGTCGTAGGAAACCCTGAAGTATCGATCTAGTGTTTATGTTGTGACCTCTCGTTTGAGGCGAGTGTTCGGTTTTGCACCGGATGATCGGGACATTGTTAGAGGCTGCCTGTTGTGAAAGGACTGTTGATGTACAGCCTACCTCAGAGATCGTGATGTTGTCTACCGTGCAGATGGATGACCCAGCTGTTGCTGAGATTGATGGGATGCCGCTTCCAGAGCTTATGAGCTGAGATCGCTGGAGCTTCCAGGTAGAGATGCGACAGATGATAGCTAGTATATGTTGATTTGAGTTGAGCGACTGATATGATTCGTTTGATTTGATGTGCCGACGCAGGCCCAGTTGAGTTGAAGATTTTCAGTGTGGAGAATCTTACTCAGATCTAGAGTAGATGGACCCAGAGATGACGTTGTTCGTTGGATGATCCGATAGGAGATCGGTAAGTAGACCAGCTTCAGATAGAGGACCTCACCCAGATGCATTGTGAGTTGATCGAGAATGGACGAATATAGAGTGTTCCTTCGATGATTGGGACGAGTTCCCGAGGACGTGTTCGGCTAGATGTCTTCTATAGAGTGATGAAGATACCGAGTTCGTAATTTCGAGTCCGTGTGAGAGACCCCAGATTGACTGTAGCCGAGAACAATTGCAGTACGCAGATAGCAAGACGTGACGTCGAGGTGGACGAAATTAAAGACGAGTGGAATAAGAGGTTCGTGCGATATGTTAACGAGCTGTTGTTACTCCCCGTTGAGATTGGAGATCTGATATGTATGCATAGGCATTGGGATACGGCCAGTTCCCGAGGAAATGTTTGCTAAGAACGCAGATGTCCAGAAAACAAGAAAGGATTATGTAAGAGTACCAGCCTCCGTACAGTTCGGCATAGGTGAGATCAGAAGAGACCCTGAGTAGGTTCCTTCCAGGACACTGCTGCGATAAGATTTGCACCGAGGATCAGTGGTGTCATGTATATTCAGAGGGCCAGAGGCTGACGCCAGTGACGTGCTGCTTTACGAGTAGTCATGCAAATTGGCCGAGAGATGACCAGAGGAGTGCCAGAGCGGAAACGTTTCCGTTAGCACACCTGACCAGGCCGATGAGCCGATGGATTGCGAGATTGGTAATCCACAAAGAAATAAGGACCCAGAGATAGAGGATGCCAGACAGTGAGCAGGAGGCAAGCGGATGTTCTTGCTCTGCCAGTTTTGGGCGCACCAACATTTTTCGACATTGTAGGAGGTATACCTCAATATCATTTGTTGCGAATTACGTTTTTGATCCGAGTATCACGCTTATATCGCTTGGATTTGAGTTTTGATGATTGAGTTTCATGATATGATATTTCGTGCATTTGCTGCACCAAATTTGTATTTCATGCATTTGTTACACCAGATTGATATTTCGTGTATTGGTTGCACTAGATTTATACTTAGTGCATTGGTTGCACCGATCTTTGTCTTTGAGCATTCGTTTTACCAGATTTATGTTTTTGTGCGCGTTTGCACTGGATGTTCGTTTTCGTGCATACTACTGCACTAGATGTTTTATACGGACCTGACGTGCTCGGGTTGGATTTTTACGCATATTAGGCGCTTGGTATTGGATTTGTGCACATCGGATGCACTTGATTTAGATTTTACTCGTGCATGTTGGATGCGATTTTATTCGTGCTTGTTGGATGCACTTGATTTAGATTTCATTCGTGCATATCAGATGCATTTGATTTAGATTTCATTCGTGCATGATGGATGCACTTGATTTGGATTCTCGTGCATGCTGGGTGCATGAGATGAGATGTGATTTTGTGCACACTGGATGCACTCGATTGGGATTTTCATTCATGCCTGTTAGTGTAACATTTCAGAAAAATAAAATATTATTTTTGGGAATTTTGTATA
The DNA here is from genome assembly GCA_030015575.1 of Agapanthus africanus. Lineage (NCBI taxonomy): Eukaryota > Viridiplantae > Streptophyta > Magnoliopsida > Asparagales > Amaryllidaceae > Agapanthus > Agapanthus africanus. Next base: position 287,385,594 of record JASDDO010000029.1, read on the forward strand.
ATTAAATAATAATTTTAATGAATATTTTATTATTTCGGTATAATTAAATACCGATAAATTGGGGAAAATTTTGATAATTTTGGAAATTACTAAAAAGAAGATATTTATGTGATTTACGCAAATTATCAGTTTTTAATGATTTATTTGACACTATTTTAGTGTTAATCGCGATTAAAAATCGCTAATCGGACTTTAAGCGTGTTTTGTGCAAAACATGCACAATATCTTTTTTTACACTTGTTGCATTTTTACTACATGTTTTTGGGTGCATGGCTTTTGTTTTGGGGTTACTATTGATGAGAGAAGGAAATGAGAAAAAGAAAAGGAAAAGAATAAAGAATTAAGTATGGGTGAGAGAGAGAAAAGTGAGGGTTTACCTTTGACTTGATCTTGAGCCATTTCCCCATCATCATTTCACTCATTTCTCCCCTCTCCTTCTTCCCTAGCTGCTGCTACTGCTGCCCCTCTCACCTCCTCCATCTTCAACCCCCCAAAACTCAATGAAAAACACCTCAAAACCCAAATCCCATTTCACAAAAAAGATGCACAAGCTCACAAGCTACCTTATAGACCAAGGAAAATTTGATTTTTGGCGCTGTAGAGGATTCATGGGAGATAAATAAGGTAATCCCTTCCCAATTAGTGTAGTATTTCAAGTGGTTTAGCCACTTTTCAAGTTGTTTTCGATTTGTCGAAGTTTAGCGACAATTGGAGTTTTCTAAAGAGGGTTAGGGTTATTTTGAGTTGAGATTGTGTAATTGGGCTTTAGAGATGACCTTAGACCCCCTATTGTCTAAAACCCTGACCTAACCAAACCTGAAACCCAAAAATACGGAATTACAGAACTTTCATTTCGGTTTGTGACGACTTTGAGGGTGCAGGGAAATCTGGAATGAACTGGGATTTTTACGAGAAAAACAAACAACTCCAGTGACCAATTTGAGACCATAGGAGACCCCCCTGCAAGTTCGAGGCCCCAATTCATCCCCAAAACTGAGGAGGCTGGTTTTTATACGGAGGTGGCCGGCCCCTTGGTGGGTGAGGGTGTCCAGGTTGTTTCCATAGCTCATATACACCTTATACTTCATCCCAGTATTGTTTGTGCACCTAGTTTGGACCTGAACTAAAATTTGGGGCATGTTTTCTTGGTTTATGCCTTGTATTTAGTGTTGTTTATGAATTCAAGTTTTGATATTTGGTATTGTATTTAATCGCTTGATGTTTGTACGTCTATATCAAGTGTTATTTGGTGGTTTTGAAAGAGTAGTCCATAGGTTCTAACCTATAGGCTTTTAAGCGTGTAGTTTTGGTTTTTATTTGGTTTTAATGTGATATGATACGTGTGACATGTAGGTACCCCCACGACGATTCGTGACAACGAAGAAGATGATGGCGTCATCGACATCGGAAAGCAAGACACAAGGTGAGTAGATTATATCTACGGGGGAAGTTGGGTGGATGGCGTATTGCACCCCCGCAGTTCGATACTTAGTATACTAGATATATACTATATAGATATGTATGATAGCGTTATGTGTGACTTGGATATTTAAGATGTGATTAGGTGTACTATGGATAGATTAGGGCTTAAAAGTAAACTAGTATAGTTTCCTAGTTGCGAACCCTAGAATAGATTTATACCTACACGCACACACATACTTATCTGTTATACTTATACCTGGATGATGAGGATAGTGGATGATATTTGAAGATGAGTCGATGAGATTGGGTATAGTGCCATAAGATCGGTGATACGATGTGGTTCGTATTTGGGATACGATATGAGATTTTAGCGGGCCTTTGGGCGTGTTTTCATACACGAATATATATATCTATATAGATGGTATCGGTTAGTACTAGACTAGATCAGTACCCCAGATCATGAGATATGATGATAAGGATACCAGATAATTGATGAGATGAATGTGATATTGACCCGTACCAAAATATGAGATATCGTACGATGATTTACCGTACGAGCTTTATTTGATGGTAGATCCGCACTCATGACACGAGGATGTCATATGATATTGTATCGTACGCGGTACCTTTGAGGCAGGATCACCGACGATTATATTTATATATATATATATATATCGACTCAGATTTAGGTGGTTTCCATACCCCTCCCGATTGACTTGTCGGTTAGATCTGTAGTTTGCTTAGTAGATATTAGGCTAGGCCGATGTCATACCTATTATAAAAAAACTAACGAATCGGGAGTATTTTAAAGACAGACAAAGGGATTCTACGGATATCTTCAAAATACGCATCTTTTCGTAAAAACACCATAGCCCTTATTTTCCTAAAAAAAAAAACCGATTCGTCTTCTTCTAAATGGCAAATCAGTATGACATAGATACATTGATGTAGATACTGCACTGTTGTGTTTATTATTCAATTGCCGCATATTCTTGCTTCTCGCATCGCATTGCATGTTGAAATATGTTTATTGTTATATTAAAACCATGATGTCAGGACACCAGCACCATTATCGATGATGCGTATGTTCCACGTACACCTGCTTGCCGGCTCACACACTTCATCATCGATAATTCCCATGTCACTACACTGTAGGACTGTTGCATCAGGATATGATCCCTTGCATGGCATACTTGTGCACACACCTATTGTACATTCATACTTGTGTACTTACATATTGTATACTCATACTTGTGCACCTACATATTGTACATACATATTGCACACCCATTCTTGCATATCTACGTAATGCACATACATAGATGATTCCGGTTTGATTTGGAGATTTAGAAACCGCGAGATACTCTTTAAAACTGATTCATTTTAAAAGAGCGGTCTCCCTCAATATGTGCATATTACTATTCCATGTTGCATGATATACTGTTATGCTTACATTTCGTTTATATGTCGCATACATCATACCTTATGATTATATGCATTGAGATATGTTGTTTCCATGATATTTCTGGATTTGGGAACCGTGGGTATTTCAAAAGAGAGTATGTATTGTTTTAAAAAAACCCGGTTACCCTTGATATGATATTTCAGTGCGTCCACCATGTGTTTTCTCGGTTCTGAGAGCGACATGTGAAACCTGATTCGAGGAGGCGGATGAGGCCGATTGCGGGTACATGGTGGGCCCAGTATGGTACCCCAAGGTGAGAACGGATCACTGTGTTGCAGACGGTGAGCCTGGCAGAGAGACTACTACCTACTGGTGATAGTATTTGGGCTCGGCGGATATCCGGAGGATACCGACCGCAGTCGAGAGATGATATGGGCCGATCTGGACTGACGGAGCCCATGGGCCGATCCGGACTGACGGAGCCCATAGGCCGATCCGGACTGACGGTGCCCAATATATGAGGATTTACGTGCCGATGCTGGGCACAAGTTTCATGATGTTTTCGCGAGTCGATGCTAGACACTCAACTTCAATGATTTTGATGTGTCGCGAGGGACACACTTTGATTTATATTCTCATACTTCCATGCATATGTTTTATGATATTTACATGCATGATGTTTTATGTCATTAGGTGACACGTGGACGAGATCCATATACATATAGTTGGCATTGATGACATTGATCACATAGTTAGATGATATCCACATACTCATAGACTTCCTGATATAGTTGACACTGCTTACATTGATCATACCTCATATCTATGATATGTTGTTACCTGAGGCACTGGCACAAGCACTTGGTACTACACTTATGTATAGATGTTTACCTTTGCCACCTTATCATGCTTCAGACTTATTCATATTAAGGATATATTATTACTGATCGTATTGACCTAGGATTGTGTCATACATACGATTTCTACTCTGTGATGTTTTCTACTCACGAGTTGGCAACTCACCCCCGTTGTGCCACAGTTTCTTGCAAGTTTTGCCGTACAGGTTTCGTTACGTCTTTGCTGGCACACTTCTTCCTTTATGGGTGATTTACTTTAGTAGGTGGGTTCTTTCTCATCAGAACCACCATTGTATATGTATTATTCAATTGTATCTAGTAAACTTCATCAACCAGACATGTATATTTTTTTTCAGACTTAGAAAACCAGTTGTGTATTATTTCGACCTTAGAGTCGCGCGTTGTAGTATTATGATTTTCATGCTAATTTTGAGTTCCTTTTTGAGTTTTGATCCTCGCCCTTCAGCGTTGTATATCATATTGCTTGTGTGGTTGTGACCGTCGACTGACGAAGAGCTAGCTCCCGCTTGGGGATATCTTTTATCATTGTATATATGCTTTTATCATGTTGTACCCCGTTCGGGGCCAGTATTTACAAAGGAAACTTTGCCGAAATTTTCAGAAAAGACTTGGGGTTTTAAAAATGCATATTCGGCTTACTTATTTAAAACCTAGTTTTTAAAACATGTTTTCGTCGCTTCTTTAAAACTAATTTTCCTTCATTTATTAATTAAAATGGTTTTAGATTTCTAGGCTTTTATCTTACTTGAATTAGATGGGGTCCTTTAGGCTTCATATGATTCAAGGGCCAGTCACGGGCTATTTCGGGTCGTGACAAAGTTGGTATCAGAGCACTAGGTTAACCTGGTTTGAGTCTAAGTTTGACTATGCGGAGCTTAGGGTGTTTGTATATATACGGAATCTAGGCTTAACCTTACGAAACTTAGACTTAGTCGAGGGGGTATTAGACCCGAACTTTCGTCGCATAGGTTGACCCTTGGTTGATGGAGTAGGTAGCTTGAGTAGAGTGACGTACCGTGTGTATGTTCCGCGGCATACTTACGATACGCCACTCCGCTTAAGGAACCTTAGGATGTACATTTCCTTGCACAGTATTATATTCGTTCCTATGAGCTATCCTCATCGATACTGGTTATGATTTTGTTGCCACGATTACATGGGCAGAGAGAGCTACGGCTAGAGTTGTGTCAGCACGAGCTCGTCACGGACGAGGACTGACCAGGGCGTGATTCCAGGGACTTACGATTTGCATAGATGCGTCGTTTGATTGTGTTTTCACGCCATGAGTTTTTGATGGATCGCTTTTACGAGATTTCTCGGACGTGCAGATCAGCACCAGAGGATTGAGCCACTGATAGAGGCCAACCAGGATGTGATGACCATTGATGTATCGCTTATTCATGATGATTGAAGCACTGTTCAGGGTGCAGACGAATGAGCCAGTTGTAGCTGCAAATGACGAGATATCGCCCAGATGTTGGAACTACTGCAGCTTGAGTATACACTTAGAGATATGATGGAAGGTCGCTAGTCACCCGAGGATGAACGACTAGGACATGTGGTTCGTTCGCTTACCCCGATGCGAGGTCATCAGATAGATTGATTCCAGCTAGAGACGACGTCACGCAGATTCGTTGAGAGTCGATAGAGACGATCGAATGTCAAAAACCCATTTCTAAGTTTAAAGTATTCAGAAGACAATGCAAGTAATACTATGGACCCTCTAGAAGAATGAAACCCTAACTCGACGTAATGACCATGGAATGCCTTTGAACCTTAGGGTTTGCGGCAGTTTAGCGATGCCATTTGTGAGGCTTGGGTTTGCCCTTCTACGGTTGGTCCATAGGTGCTGTTGCATGTACTCGATATCATTAAACTGTACCCAAGATGTTGATCTCTTGGGGGATCATGAGGTTTTGATGAGTCGATCGGATGGTTCGACATCTTTCGGATATCATGTGATGGGATGCATTGCTTGGGAGACTCCAGATATGAGTATAGCCGTTGGAGCACAGTCTATGCAGCCACGAAGAGACAAGTCCGAAGCAGCAGACATTAGAGAAAGGAGGAGTAAGAGGTCGCACGAGAATTCTATGAGATGACGGTCCACTCCGCTGACATCAGAGATGCGATACGCATGCACAGGCATTGATTATGGATATATCTTCCAGAAGGAGTCGTAATGAGTATGCAGCCATTCCGGGACCAGAAACAGATATAGAAAAGGGTGATAACCTCTGGGCAGTTCGGCAGAAACGAGATTAGAGAGAGACCTCGACATGACCTTTCTGGAATACTATACGAGAAGACTTAGACCCAGCAGTGGTCATATTGCGCACACCAGCAGGCCAGAGTTCGGCATCGTCGACGAGATAGTTGACCAGGTTCAGATAGAGGACCTCACCCAGATGCGTTGTGAATTGATCAAGAACGGACGGGTATGGAGTATATCTCCGCAGGTTGGGACGAGTTCCTGAGGGCGTGTTCGGCTAGATATCTTCCACAGAGTGATGAAGATACCGAGTTCATGATTTTGAGTCCGTGTGAGAGACTTCGGATGGACCGTACCCGAGAACATTTGCAGTGCGCAGATAGAGACGTGACGTCGAAGTGGACGATGGTACAGACAAGTGGGACAGGAAGTTCGTGCGAGACGCTGACGAGCTGTTGTTACTCCCCGTTAAGATTAAAGGTCGGATATGTCTACAGAGGCGTTAGGATGCGACCAGTTTCTGAGGAAATGCTGTGCTGAGGACGCAGATGTCCAGAGAGCGAGAAAAGATTATGCTAGAGTACCAGCCTCCATACAGTTCGACATAGGCGAGATCGGAAGAGACCTTAAGCAGGATTCCGTTCAGGACACTGCTGGGATTAGATTTGCACCCAGGATCGGATGTGTAATGTGTATTCAGAGGACCAGAGGTCGGCGCCAGTGACATGCTACTTTACGAGTGGTCGTGAGGATTGACCGAGAGAAGACCAGAGAAATGCCAGGACGGAATCGTCCCCGTTAGCACACCTGACAGAGCCGATGAGCCGATGGATTGCGAAATCGTTAATTCCCAGAGAAGATAAAGACCCAGAGACAGAGGACACTAGACCGTGAACAGTAGACAAGTAGATATCTTGCTCTGCTAGCATTGGACGCACCGACACCTTCTCGACTTTGAAGGAGGTTATATCGACGACGGTATTTATGATTTGTGATATGGTGATTCGATTATCACGTATCCGTCACCTTGGATTTTGGTATTTTGGGCGACCTATTCGCATGATTTAGTCTTGATGGCTGAGTTCCACGATATTTGTTTTCGTGCACCATGGTTGCACCTACTGGGTATTCATATTTATGCACAGGATGCACTGTATTGGTATTTTGTGCACAGGATGCACCAGATTGATATTCGTGCAGTTGTCGCACCAGTTTGATATTTCATGCATTTGTTGCACCGGATTTATATTTCGTGCGTTTGTTACACTGGGTTTACATTTTGTGCACCACGGTTGCACCTGACTTCGGTCTGATGTCATTCGATATGTTGATTTTGATTTCATGCCTATGTTATACATTTGATTCGACTTATGCTTTCAGCATAGTTTTCATGCACTTTTAGTGCTTTGACTTGATTTGTGCATGCTGATGCACATGGTTGTGAGACTATATACCGCGGTATACCTGATGTGGATTGAGCTTTATTGTATACCGTCGATTTCGATTATGATATTAATGTTGATTTCGTGGACTCTGTACATTTGGATTGGATTTTGCGCATGTTAGGCGCTTGATATTGGGTTTCGTGATTTCGTGCATGTTGGATGCACATGATTTAGGTTTTATTCGTGCATGATGGATGCACCTGATTTGGATTTTCGCGCATGTTGGGCGCATGTTATGAGATGCGATTTTGGTGCACACCAGATGCACTAAATTGAGATTCTTCGTGCATATCAGATGCATCTGGTATTGCTGTCAGGCATACCCGTTGCCTTTGACAGGTGTTTCGTGCACACCCGCTGCACTTAGATTTTTGTTTCCGTGCACATGTATGGCACATTCATTGATTTCGATTTCCATGCGCACCAGACGCACAAAGCATTCATATGCACTTTTTGGGATTGATTTCTTATGGGCAGTGCGTTCTTATGATATTTGCTATTTGATATATTAGCTGAGAAGGACTAGTCAGAGGACAGTACCTGGATATATTTTGAATGCATTAATAGTTATCGAAGGAATTTCCAATAAGGGAGTTATAGTCTCAGTATTTACCTACGTGTCCGATATGACACGAAACGTTTAAAATAAGGAAATCCTTCTAAATTGTTTTCAAATTGGCGGGACGTGCATATTAAACAAAGGATATATATAGATATAGCTACTTTCTTACAATAGACGTCCGCCACTGTGTCGCGATACGCGCATCGCACAGCAACATGAAAGATTTGGCATGCATTTCCTTCAGATGTTTACATGTATAGTTTTGACGTATATCATATTGATTTCGTGTTGGATTTGACATTTGTGTCTTCACCATGACTCCGATGATTGCGAGATACTTGATGGAGTTTTGATTTTGAGTTAGCTGCTCATTGGTCATGCGTTTGCATTGCGCTATGATGCGTTTTATGTATTGATGATTTCGGAACTCCGACGACTTGGACTTTTTACTGAAATGTTTTAGTATTGAGGGGTTTAAATTTAAATTCGGGGACCGAATTTCTTTAAGGGGGAAGATTGTAACATTTCAGAAAAATAAAATATTATTTTTGGGAATTTTTATAATTAAATAATAATTTTAATGAATATTTTATTATTTCGGTATAATTAAATACCGATAAATTGGGGAAAATTTTGATAATTTTGGAAATTACTAAAAAGAAGATATTTATGTGATTTATGCAAATTATCAGTTTTTAATGATTTATTTGACACTATTTTAATGCTAATCGCGATTAAAAATCGCTAATCGGACTTTAAGCGTGTTTTGTGCAAAACATGCATAATATCTTTTTTTACACTTGTTGCATTTTTACTACATGTTTTTGGGTGCATGGCTTTTGTTTTGGGGTTACTATTGATGAGAGAAGGAAATGAGAAAAAGAAAAGGAAAAGAATAAAGAATTTAGTATGGGTGAGAGAGAGAAAAGTGAGGGTTTACCTTTGACTTGATCTTGAACCATTTCCCCATCATCATTTCACTCATTTCTTACCTCTCCTTCTTCCCTAGATGCTGCTGCTGCTGCCTCTCTCTCCTCCTTCATCTTCAACCCCCCAAAACTCAATGAAAAACACCTCAAAACCTAAATCCCATTTCACAAAAAAGATGCACAAGCTCACAAGCTACCTTATGGACCAAGGAAAATTTGATTTTTGGCGCTGTAGAGAATTCATGGGAGCTAAATGAGGTAATCCCTTCCCAATTAGTGTAGTATTTCAAGTGCTTTAGCCTCTTTTCAAGTTGTTTTCGATTTGGCGAAGTTTAGAGACATTTGGAGTTTTCTAGAGAGGGTTAGGGTTATTTTGAGTTGAGATTGTGTAATTGGGCTTTAGAGATGACCTTAAACCCCCTATTGTCTAAAACTTTGACCTAACCAAACCTGAAACCCAAAAATACGAAATTACGTAACTTTCATGTTGGTTTGTGACGACTTTGAAGGTGCAGGAAAATCTGGAATGAACTGGGATTTTTACGAGAAAAACAAACAACTCCAGTGACCAATTTGAGACCATAAGAGATCCTCCTGCAAGTTCGAGGCCCCATTCATCCCCAAAACCGAGGAGGCTGGATTTTATAGGGAGGTGGCCGGTCCCTTGGTGGGTGAGGGTGTCCAGGTTGTTTCCATAGCTCATATACACCTTATACTTCATCCCAGTATTGTTTGTGCACATAGTTTGGACATGAACTAAAATCTGGGGCATGTTTTCTTGGTTTCTGCCTTGTATTTAGTGTTGTTTATGAATTCAAGTTTTGATATTAGGTATTGTATTTGATCGCTTGACGTTTGTACGTCTATATCAAATGTTATTTGGTGGTTTTGAAAGAGTAGTCCATAGGTTCTAACCTATAGGCTTTTAAGCGTGTCGTTTTGGTTTTGATTTGGTTTTAATGCGATACGATACGTGTGACATGTAGGTACCCCCATGACGATTCGTGACGACGAAGAAGATGATGGCGACATCGACATCGGAAAGCAAGGCACAAGGTGAGTAGATTATATCTACGGAGGAAGTCGGGTGGATGGCGTATATCACCCCCGCAGTTCGATACTTATTATACCAGATATATACTATATAGATATGTATAATAGTGTTATGTGTGACTTGGATATTTAAGATGTGATTAGGTGTATTATGGATAGATTAGGGCTTAGAAGTAAACTAGTATAGTTTCCTATAATATATTTACACCCACACGCACACACATACTTATCTGTTATACTTATACCTGGATAATGAGGATAGTGGATGATATTTGGAGATGAGTCGATGAGATTGGGCATAGTGCCATAAGATCGGTGATACGATGTGGTTCGTATTTGGGATACGATATGAGATTTTAGCGGGCCTTTGGGCGTGTTTTCATACACATACACACACACACACACACACACACATATATATTTATATGGTATCGGTTAGTACTAAACTAGATCAGTACCCCAGATCATGAGATATGATGATAAGGATACCAGATAATTGATGAGATGAATGTGATATTGACCCGTACCCAAATTTGGGATGCCGTACGATGATTTACCGTACAAGATTTATTTGATGGTAGATCCGCACTCATGACTCGAGGATGTCATATGATATTGTATCGTACGCGGTACCTTTGAGGCGGGACCACAAACTATTATATTTATATATATATATATATATATATATATCGACTCAGATTTAGGTGGTTTACATACCTCTCCCGATTGACTTGTCAGTTAGATCTGTAGTTTGCTTAGTAGATATTAGGCTAGGACGATGTCATACCTATTATAAAGAAAACTAACGAATCGGGAGTATTTTAAAAACAGACAAAGGGATTCTACGGATATCTTCAAAAGACGCATCTTTTCGAAAAAACACCGTATTTTCCTAAAAACCTTGATTCGTCTTCTTTTAAATGGCAAAACAGTATGACATAGATACATTGATGTAGATACTGCACTGTTGTGTTTATTATTCAATTGCCGCATATTCTTGCTTCTCGCATCGCATTGCATGTTGAAATATGTTTATTTTTATATTAAAACCATGCTGTCAGGACACCAGCACCATTATCGATGATGCGTATGTTCCACGTACACCTGCTTGCCGGCTCACACACTTCATCATCGATAATTGCCATGTCACTACACTGTAGGACAGTTGCATCAGGATATGATCCCTTGCATGGCATACTTGTGCACACACCTATTGTACATTCATACTTGTGTACTTACATATTGTATACTCGTACTTGTGCACCTACATATTGTACACTCATGCTTGTATACATACATATTGTACACCCATTCTTGCATATTTACGTATTGCACATACATAGATAATTCCGGTTTGATTTGGAGATTTGGAAACCGCGAGATACTCTTTAAAACTGATTCATTTTAAAAGAGCGGTTTCCCTCAATATGTGCATATTACTATTCCATGTTGCATGATATACTGTTATGCTTACATTTCGTTTATATGTCGCATACATCATGCCTTATGATTATACGCATTGAGATATGTTGTTTCCATAATATTTCTGGATTTGGGAACCGTGGGTATTTCAAAAGAGAGTATGTATTGTTTTAAAAAAAACCGGTTACCCTTGATATGATATTTCAGTGCGTCCACCATGTGTGTTCTCGGTTCTGAGAGCGACATGTGAAACCCGATTCGAGGAGGCGGATGAGGCCGATTGCGGGTATATGGTGGGCCCGGTATGGTACCCCAGGGCGAGAACGGATCACTGTGTTGCAGACGGTAAGCCTGGCAGAGGGACTACTACCTACCGGTGATAGTATTTAGGCTCAGCGGATATCCGGAGTCGAGAGATGATATGGGCCGATCCGGACTGACGGAGCCCGTGGGCCGATCCGGAATGACGGAGCCCGATATATGAGGTTTTACGTGCCGATGCTGGGCACAGGTTTCATGATGTTTTCGAAGTCGATGCTAGACACTCTGCTTCCATGATTTTGATGTGTCGCGAAGAACACACATTGATTTATATCCTCATATTTCCATGCATATGCTTTATGATATTTACATGCATGATGTTTTATGTCATTGGGTGACACGTGGACGAGATCCACATACATATAGTTGGCATTGATGATATTGATCACATAGTTGGATGATATCCACATACTCATAGACTTCCTGATATAGTTGACACTGATTACATTGATCATACCTCATATTTATGATATGTTGTTACCTGAGGCACTGGTACGAGCACTTGGTACTACACTTATGTATAGATGTTTAGCTTTGCCACCTTATCATGCTTCAGACTTATTCATATTGAGGATATATTATAACTGATCGTATTGACCTAGGATTGTGGCATACATACAATTTCTACTCTGTGATGTTTTCTACTCACGAGTTGGCAACTCACCCCCGTTGTGCCACAGTTTCTTGCAGGTTTTGCCGTACAGGTTTCGTTACGGCTTTGCTGGCACACTGCTTCCTTTACGGGTGATTTGCTTTGGTAGGTGGGTTCTTTCGCATCAGAACCACCATTGTATATGTATTATTCAGTTGTATCTAGTAAACTCCATCAACCAGACATGTATATTTTTTTTTCAAACTTAGAAAACCAGTTGTGTATTATTTCGACCTTAGAGTCGCGTGTTGTAGTATTATGGTTTTCATGCTGATTTTGAGTTCCTTTTTGTGTTTTAATCCTCGCCCTTCGGTGTTGTACATTATATTGCTTGCGTGGTTGTGACCGTCGATTGACGAAGAGCTAGCTCCCGCTTGGGGATGCCTTTTATCATTGTATATATGCTTTTATCATGTTGTACCCCGTTCGGGGCTAGTATTTACAAAGGAAACTCTGCCGAAATTTTCAGAAAAGACTTGGGGTTTTAAAAATGCATATTCGGCTTACTTATTTAAAACCTAGTTTTTAAAACATGTTTTCTTCACTTCTTTAAAACTAATTTTCCTTCATTTATTAATTAAAATGGTTTTAGATTTCTGGGCTTTTGTCTTACTTGAATTAGATGGGGTCCTTTAGGATTCATATGATTCAAGGACCAGTCACGGGCTATTTCGGGTCGTGACAGTTTGTTGCACGGGATTGAGATTTTCGTGCACTATAGATGCACTAGATGTTGTTGTCATGCACTTCCGTTGCACTGGACAGATGTTTTCGTGCACACCCGTTACACTTAGTTTGGTTTTGTGCACATTCGTAGCACTTGTATTTGGCTTTGATTTCCGTGCACACCAGACGCACGTGATTATTGAATACGCCTTTTGAGGCTGATTTTTCTCTTTTGCACTTTGTTTTCATGATGGGCACTATATTATATAGTAGCCGAACAGGACTGATCTCAGGACAGTACCTGAGTACTTTGCATGCATTAAAAGTTTAACAAGAGGTTTTCAAAAAGGAGCTATAATCTCGCTATTTCCTACGTGTCCGCGAGCGACACGAACTTTTACAAGGAAAACCTTTTGGGATATTTCAAAAAGGGCGGAACGTATATTTGAGCAAAACATATATGAATGTATATTTACTACTTTACAATGAGCGTCCGTCACTTGTGCCGTGAGTTACGCATCACACGGCGGCTCAGGAAGGATTTTGCATGTGTTTTATTCCGTTTTATGATATTTTTTTCAAGGATGCGTACTATATATGTATTTTAGTATTTGACTAGTGGATATTGGATTTCAGTAGTGGATTTCGAGATTTGTATCTCCATTATAACTCCAGTGATTGCGTTACGCTTGACGGAGTTCGATTTTTGAGTTTCCTACCAAAAAGTTTGATTTTAGTTCAAAATGATTTCAGGCGCACACGATGCGCTGAGGTATTTCTTTATCTTCCATGATTTCAGAGCCCCATTGATTTGAGCTGATTATTGAAATATTTTAGTATTTTGGAATTTAAATTTAAATTCGGGGACCGAATTTCTTTAAGTGGGGAAGATTGTAACGTTTCAGAAATCGTTTAGGCGAATTTTCCGTTAATCGGTAAATAATTTGTGTTTTACGTAAAAACCAGAATATTATCATTTTTCAATATAGACGTAAATGCACCTAGTTTAACTAGGAAATTGCTAGTATGTAGTATTTATTTAGTCACTTATAATTGTTAGTTCACTTGAATATTTTTCCTTAATTAATCATTCCAAATATTATTATAAGCTTTTATTTATACACTTAATTAGTGGTAATTACAAATTGGAATGGGTTAAATATACAAATGTGAACCATGTCAACTTAAATACAAGTTTACAAATTGTTTTCTTTTCTCCAAAAATCTTGAGTGTTCTAGACTTTTCTAGGGTTAATGAAAATAGAAAAGAAAATGATTTTGAGGTAGATTGATGTGAGGTGCATTAATTAAGCTTTAATGGTTATCTTAATCTAGATTTTTCCACACACTTGCACTAAACCCCCCTTCTCTCTCATCTTGGCTGAGCCTCCCCATTGGCAGCCCTAAATTTTCCCCAACTCCATTTTCAACTCAAAAAGCTTCAAAATCCACATTTAATCTCACAAATTCCAAATTAAATCCCTACCCATTATTCATTAGCCTAATCTAGCTTGGATCAAGGAGAAAGTTATCATTTTGGAGGCCATTTTGGTGGTGGAAATTGCAAGTTTGATATCAAGTTTGTGAGGTATAAATCCTAACCCTAAAGCTTAATTGTTGGTTAAAGTCTTAAATCAAAACTAATTAGGTATTTATATGGTGTTATATTGCAAGTTTAGAAATTCAAGAGAGGGTTTTGAAATTAAGTTAGGGTTTTGATTAATTGGTTATGGTTATATGTGTAGTTTAACATGTTTAAACATGAAAAACCTAAGCTAGTTGTTAGTTTGCAAATTGTTACTTTGAAATTGTCTAAATGGTGTAATTATGCAAACTTGGTTTTAGAATCTATAAAGATAAGTGAGCTTAAAATATAGTTAAGAATTGTGAAGCCTAATTATGATATTAGATAAATATGGTAGCCACTAGATCGCTAATCCGCGAGATTTTGTACCGAAACTCCTTTGGGTTGCTTACTAGGTTTTCGGTATAATTAGACATGGGTTTTAATTGACGTTGTGATGATATATATATATATATATATATATATATATATATATATATATATATATTATCTTCTACGATATATATTGTGTTGTGAATGAGCGATTGGTACGATTGGATTTTAGGCTTGGCGGTTTTCACGAATAGCGACCTTAGTTAGGGTTTTGGCTGTGTTTTCCAGTATTGGGATTCTTGGTTTTGAGACTTGATATTGTATTTGGTCGTTGGATCTTTGTACGTTAACGAAGAGGGCTGTTTGGTTGTTTTTGCATGCGTAGGCTATAGATTCTAACCTATGAGCTGTAACACCTTAGTATGCGAATAGTGTTAATTAAGCGATAATGCGGGTTTTCTATAAAAAGTTTACCAAATTGGTTTCCTCACATTTTATAACAATTAATTAATATTTTATTATTATTTGTTATGCCTTGCACACACTTGTGCATGTTAATGTGAGGGTTAGTGTTAATCATGTTTAGTGACCATGACACCTTTAAGCTAATCCTTGCTTTGTTTAACCTTAACCCTTAGATATTTGTTGTGAGAAGATATTTTCCTCTTGTTTTGGATTGGAGAGGAGGTGGCAAGGTGACTCATGAGGAGAGTCATGGCTTGCATTTATGATGGAGAGGGAGAGAGTAAGTGCAAGGGTGCACTTACCCTACACCCACCCTCTCATCTCTATTTCACCTCACACTCTCATTCTCTCTCACTCTATATCTTTCTCATTATTTCTTCATCTTTCCTTCCCTCAAACTGAACCCTCACTATTTCCTTCACTAAATCTTGCTAAAACTTCATTAAACCTCACCAAATCACATCCCAAGTCTTGTTTTAGCCACTAGGATCCCTTGGAGCTTGGAAAGCTAGGATCTTTGAGCATGTGTGGTTAGGTATAATCTCTAAACTGTTAAATAGATGTTATAATATTGTGTAGCTCATTAGTTTCAGTTTAGAACACTAAAAGTAAAGTTTTGTGCACATATCGTATTATTTTAGTGTCATTATAGGATATCTGTGATTTGCTGTGACCCCGAGAGTGTACTGGAAAATCTAGCAGTGTAGTTGTGTTGTACCAGTGACCCTAAGCATTCACCTGAAGCACGAACCCCATAGGCTCGGTTTTGGCCGGCGACATTAAGGCAAATTCCGGCGAGCTCGGCCATGTGGGGGAATTTGGGCTAGGTTTTTGTAGGGTAGCAGTCTGCAGTTGTTTAGAAGTGTTTGGTATTATTTGATTTTTTATGTTTTGACAGTATACAAAATCTGGGATTACTTTGCTTATTTTTAGTGTTTCGGCTACGTGCGTTACGTTATCCGACACGGTACGTGTACTTTGTGTAGCTGTTGCTCTTGGGTTGGCTTCGTAGTGTCGCTACGCACGTTAGCCTCTAAACGAACACTTGAAAGTTTGTTTGGAGTTGGTGCGTCGATCAAACGTAGTTTGTACGTGTTATTGGTCGATTGCTAATGTGAACTTGTTATGTTGTTATATGATTTTAGGGCCGCAGGCGGGGACTTCGAACGCTGCGAAGAAGAGAAAGCAAGTGGTTGGCTTTACTTAGCCCAAGATCATCGGTGAGTAGATTTAACATCTACAGGGGAATCGCCCACATGGCGTTATGCGTCTGGGCTAGATTCAATGACATGATTATTAGTTATCAGTATATGGATATTGATTGTGCATGTGTACTATTGTTGCATACCTCATTTTCCTATTGCATATGGACATAGTATTAATGAGATACAACACCATTATTGACGGTTCATGTTACACGAGCACTAATTGTATGCTACACACACTCCGTCGATTATTGCCATGACATGCACAACCCCTATACATACATGATATTGTATTAGTTATGGACATTGAGACATAATCCTTATTTCCATTGTGCATATGAAATATAGCATACCTGTATACCTACATGCTTACACATATCTTGCTATGCCTACATGCTTACACATATACCTATATGGTATTACGTCATTATTAATACGTATATACTCATACCTTGCTACAGCTACATGTACATCATGCATACTTACTTACATGTACACCCACATACCTTGCTACAGCTACATGTACATCATGCATACATACTTACATGTACACCCACTTACCTTGCTAGAGCTATATATACCCCTTTGTGGTATTGTATTGTCATCGACATGGAGACATTGATTCTTATGCTATTGAGCATATGAAATGCATCATACATACATTCTTACATATAGATACACATATCTTGCTATACCTACATGGTTACACATATACCTTGCTATAGCTACATGTTCACCTTTATATGATGTTGCATGGACTTTGGAGAAATTTGGAAACCGCATGATATATTTAATAACTTGATGCATTTAAATAGCGGTTTTTCCTTGATATGCTCATATTACTGTTTTATGTTGTATATATTATATTTCATGAACTTACGCATTGAGATATGGATTTCATATGATATTTTTTGGATTTGAGGATCATGGTATTTCATGAAATTATGAATTGTTTGAAAAACCCGGTTTCTCTTTATATGATATTTCGATGCGTCCACCATGAGATTTCTCGGTTCTGAGACTTGTGTTAGAAACCCCATGCGAGGAGTGGACGAGGCCATGTGTGGGTATATGGTGGGGCCCGGAGGTACCCCGGGGCAAGAAGAACGCAAGGGATGGCGTTGAGCCCGAGGCAGGGGAGTACTACCTTACCGGTGATAGTATTTGGACTCGGCGGTTATCTGAGGGATACCGACCAAAGTTATGTACGGATATACTATGTGGATTGCGAGTGTCGGTGTTGGACACTCAGGTTCTATAAGATGTACGGACACGAGGGCCGGTCCTGGTGACGGCGCCTGACATATGAGTATTTACGTGTCGATGCTGGACACTAGTTTTCATGATGTTTTTGGGTGTCGATGTTGGACACTCAGGTTCCATGAGACTTACAGGATATGAGGGCCGATCTGAGGATGCGGTGCCTTTGGTATTGGGATTTGGAGTGTCATTGATGGACACTAGTCTCTCCATGATGAGGATTCTATGAGGATGACATGTTTTATCCCATACTCGGCATTTATTTGATATGCATTGCTTCATGTATTAGTAGTACCTGATAAAGTACCTTTTATGACTGTTGCATATACATATTTCCATTTATTACTATCAGTTTGCATGTGATAGATTATCGCAGTACATGCATACATGCGATTACCTGCATATGTTATTTACAATTCACGAGTTGGAAAATCACCCCCGTTGTGCCACAGTGTTTTGCAGGTAGCCCCTCAGAGCAGTCACGGCAGGGCTTCTTCTTATCGTATCATCTTTTGCAACGGATACCGATACGGCTAACTGTGAGCAGTATTGCTATTGGTGGGTTTTGCGGTTATCCGATGATGCTCATTGTATATCTTATTGTATCTAGAATCTCCATCTACTACTTTCATGTATTGACTTAGAAACGAGATGTGATAACGATATTGTATATTATTTTGTGACTCTGGATGTCTTTTATGTTGTTTATATCGTCCATTTTTTTCGCTACAGCGTTGTATATCTTCTTGTGGTAGTTATTTCTGCCTTTGGGCGTGGATTTACTCCCGTTGGGGATGCTTTACTTATATTTTATGTTGTACCCTTTTCGGGGCTAGTTTTTACAATGGAGGTGCTGCCAAATTTTTTTTAAAGGAAGTAAATTTGGAATTTAAAGAATTTTTACTTGAGATTCCCATAAGCTTATAACAATGTTCTTATCACTTATTACTTTTGATTGTTTAGATTGCTGGGTTTTCGGCTTACTTAAATTGCTTTACGCCTGTAGACGTTACATGGTTTAAGGGCCGTCACGTGCCAAATTTCGGGTCATGACAAAGTTGGTATCAGAGCGCTAGGTTTTACCTTTCAGAGTGTAGGATGACCTTGGTATGATGGAGAAGGTAGTTTAAGCAGAGTGACGTAGTCTGTGTATGTCCGCGGCATACTTACGACACGGTACTCCGCCTAAGTGACCTTAGAACTTATTGCTTGAAATTCCTTCCGTGATTATATACAACCTTGTGATTAGATTTCCGTGATCTTATCGAATCATATTTCCATTTCTAGCCATTATGCCACCGAAGACTATGAGGGCTCAGAGAGAGGCAGCGAGAGCCGAGGTCAGAGTTGACTCGTTTGAGACGAGGACTAACCAGGACGGTACGCTCACTGTACAGAAGCAGATTGATCCGCCTTCGATAGATCGTATCGCTGGGCTTGAGGCAGATATGCAGGACTTGCACCAGATGATGGGATCGTTGGTTGAGGCCAGTCGAGCGCAGCGACAGGAGGTTGCCACCCCTGTTACCCAGTTATTCCTTGCTATCAGCACACAGCATTGTATCACGTATATAGCAACAGTGGACGCAGCCCTACTAGATGAGGCACGTCTTTCCGAGACTTTGGAAGTTCCTGTCACGACCCAAAGTATGGATGTGACCGGCATATAGATTGTATAATATCTAAAGATATCGACACAATCTGAGTAAGCCAAAAACCAATATCAAAACCCTTTTTGCGAAATTTAGACAATTTTAGTTTTTAAGTAAAATAATGAAGTAGCATGCCGAAAGGTTTTTAAATAATAAAAGTTTACACAACTGGGTTTAAAACTTCGACAGTACTCCCTTTTTAATTATTAATAAAACAGTTATAGGGTGTATGAATAGGTTGCATCCCTAATTGGGAGCAAAACAAAGCCAACAGCGGAAATCAATACACAATATAATACGACACTCGAAATGAAGAACCTCACGTATAAGTAAATGGAATATAATTTAACACCACTAAACGATCTCAACGGTCAAAATACGATACATACAACCACATCTCGTTCTAAGTCAACTATACAGGGTCTCATGGAGTAATACTAGATCCAATATACAAAACCAAAATAGGAGGTTACTACGCAGATAACCCACCTAGCGAAAAGGAGCAACAAAAGCTGATAAGTGGATCCGCACTGCTGCTACGCGTCCACACGACTCCTGCAAGGAACTATGGCACAACGGGGGTGAGCTGCCAACTCAGTGAATAAAACTAACATATATCGGCTGATAATGTAAGTATGCCGAACTAGAACTAATATCAACAACAATGAATATAATGCATAATAACAGGTGGAAGCATGAATATGTACTACTCAATGTATAAATCAAAACTGAAATCTCATCAATTATTTTCCAAATAAGTTTCGTCTTTCCGTGTCCAATACGACATAAATCTTTGGTGTTTCATCAGTCATCGTTCCCCGAACGATCCTGTCAATCAATAACACCGGTCGGTATCACCTAGATATCCGCCGTATTCATAACTGTCTCCGGTATCGAGTATCCTCGCTAGGCTCCCCGCCTCAAATGCGGCTATCCTGTCCCTCGGTCTCGACCGGGTTCACCATGTATCCAACTGTATACCCTCCCTCCCACTCAGTCTGGATAACGTATAAATCCGCAACCGTAAAGCCCCCCTACTCGGTTCGGAATAAATCCAAATCATAAATACAACATCTCATGGTGGACATCTCACATCGGCATGAAAAATATCATTGAATCTTTTCAATAGTGTATAAAACTCAAAATCATAAATCCAAAATAATCCATTTCAGTTTATATCAATATTGCTATACTTAAATATGAAACATGCTAACAACTATGTAAAGAATTTATCATTAGGGATGTTTAAGGTATGATATGAATAATATTTAACATACAAGTACCAAGTGCGTATGTGACATTTTAATATCAACGAGGTGTAGTGTAACATGTAGACATGTGCACGTGCAGCATGACTCGTCAATAACTTGTGCAGTGTTCTAACAATTACTAACATGACGATGTATGTATGTGTGTGTGTGTGTGTGTGTGTGTGTGTGTGTGTATATGCATAAACATCATATGTAAAAGAACAATCTAAATGTAAGCTTAAAACTACGGGCGTATCACGCCATCCACACAAAATCCCCCGGTAGATGTTTAGTCTACTCACCGGAATATGTCGTATTCTACTCAGAAATCACCAATCCCTTTCTTTTCCTTGCGGCCTCCGAAGTTCCCGTACTTGAATCTAATATCGACACTAATTTGTATAAGAAACAGCTAACCTCCGATACGTTGAAATATGAAAATACTAGTTTTACATACTAATTATATTACGTACGACTATTGTAAGCTATCTAATACCTATACTAACTGAATTTTAATCCTTCGCTGTCTGCAACAGAAAACTGAAACGTGTCACGAAACATACGTATCGTGTTTTAGAATTTTAACCCTTTTTTAGATATTAACTTCCAGATTTTATATACTGTTAAAATAACTTAAACAAACAATACCCAATATCTTAATCCATATACAGTGACCTATTCTAAAATTACCAGCACCCAACTCCAACAAACACCCGGCGAGCTCGGAATTTTCCCTATGGTCGCCGGCCAAAATCCGATGGAATGGGGTCGTTTTCCTATTGTTTATTTTAAGTCAAATTTATAATATTAAGAAACTGTTTGATTTTGTTTATTTTCATCTAAACTATAGCAGATTAACACAGAGCTAAATTTTTCCTAAAATACGATATTACCGATATTCGATTTCTAAAATAAAACAGTTACAAAACTAAAATCCTACAGGGTTTAAGGATTGTACCTACAGCAAGATCACTGGAAAACTCCCTCCAAGAAGCACAAACTCAAGGATCCTAACTTGAGGGTGATGGTGAAATCTTAGCACTTAGCTCTTCTCTTCACTTCTCTCTTTCCTTTCTCTTGTTGTGCTCTAATGTTTTCCTTTTTCTTTCTAACTCGGTTTCAGTTCCATAAACTAATATATATCAACTGAACGCAATTTACCATATAAAGGGATAATAGAGATAAGGTAGTAGGTGGTGTCACCATTTAAGATGATGGGGGTTTCATGCAAGAAGGAGGTGTGGCCATTAGGTTAACCTAGGGTATGTTGTCTAGGAGGCATAACTTAGGCTTAACCATTTTCTAGCCCTATTTGCATAAACACCCTTATACAACCCTAATTTGCATAAGGAAACTAACTTTTTTCTTATCAAACCCTCATTACATATGTTATTATATAAACACTATTTTCTTTACTAGTTTAATTCTTCCTTAACTTTAAAAGCCCTCTTTACTACAATAAAAATTAAATAACATTATCTATTTAATTAAATAATTTAATTAATTATCTAAAATATTTCAAAATGTTACAGTTCTGGAACCGAGGAGGGCTCGTAAAGGTGTATCAGCCCAGAGACAGATGTTTAGTCGCTGTGACAGATTTCGTTCAGGTCGCGGGAGTAGCAGAGGCTTGAGACGAAGTAAGTTGTTTAGGTCTTGTCCCCAGGAGGGTCGGCAGTTATCGTATGGATGTTTCCGGTGCGGGATTTTCCATTACCTCGTCAGAAATTGTACCTTGGTACGCCAGAGGAGGACAGTCATACCATATGTTACCTTACCACCTTCACCTCAGGGAGAGTCGCCTTTTGCACCTGTTGTTGATCCGCGTCAGACTTATGTTCAGAGAGGTCATGGTCGTGGAGGGTTTGTTCAGAGAGTACAGGATGGCAGAGGAGGAGGACAGCCTGTTGCAGGTAGAGGATAGGCATGAGCTTTTGTTTCGACTCATCGGGACGCGCGGGCGTCCAATACAGAGTTTTCAGGTATTCTTAATTCGTATGTTCTTTTGATGCACATGTTTGTTTAATTCGAGATCTATGCACTCGTTTGTTCTACACACTTCGTGCCGTGGTTGGGCCGAGAGTCGTGTTTGCTAGATCAGTTGTTGTTGTAATTACTCATGTTAGCGATTCTTTGGTTGCGCGACACGTGTTTCGGTCATATGCCAATCGGATAGGAGATAGAGATTCGTCCGTCGATTTGATTCTTCTAGAGATGTTGGACTTTGACGTTCTCCTGGACACGGACTGGTTAGCTACGTGCTATGCGTCTGTGGACTGCCGCGAGAAGACAGTCAGGTTTTGTTTTCCCGGCGAGTCAGTTCTTGTTGTGCAGGGGGACCGTGGTGCTGCCCCTCACAGCTTGATTTCAACCTTTTTCGCTAGTCGGCTTTTGAGGAGAGGATGTCGAGGATTCTTGGCTTTCATTCGTGATACCGGAGCCACAGTGGATTTGTTGGACCGGGTTTCTATTGGGAGAGATTTTCCGACGTTGTTCCAGATGAGCCGGCAGAGCTCAGGGAGCTTAAGGATCAGCTGCCAGAGTTGCTTGTTAGGGGGACTTGTACGTCCAAGTGTTTCGCTTTGGAGAGCTCCTATTTTGTTCGTCAAGGAGAGGACGGCAGTTGAGGTTGTGTATTGATTGATCGTCAATTGAACCGAGTTACGGTGCAGAATAGGTATCCTTTACCTCGTATTGACAATTTCTTTGATCAGCTCCAGGGTGCGGGACATTTTTCTAAGTTTGATTTGAGATCAGGTCATCATCAGTTTCGGGTTCGGAATGATGACATTCCGAAGACTGCTTTTAGTACGCGCTGTGGGCATTGTGAAATTCGGTGGTGTCGTTTGGACTCACCAATGCCCCAGCAGCGTTCATGGATGTGATGAACCAGATTTTTTTTCAGGCCTTTCCTCGACCAGTTTAGTGTTGTGTTATTGATGACATTCTGGTCTATTTCAAGAGTCGAGAGGAACATGAACAGCACTTGAGGATTTCTTTGCAGACATTGAGAGAGCTCCGGCTGTTTGCTAAATTCTCGAAGTGTTTCCTTCTGGCTTGATAATGTTGACTTCCTAGGTCATGTGGTTACGGGAGACGGTATTCATATGGACCCGAGGAAGATCGAGGCCGTACAGCTTTGGCCCAGACCTGTATCAGTGACAGAGGTCTGCAGCTTTTGGGCTTAGCCGGTTTTTACCGCCGTTTCGTGCAGGACTTCTTGTATATCGCTGCACCATTGACGGGACTGATCAGGAAGGGGGTTCCTTTTCTTTGGACTGAGGCATGCGAGCTGATTTTTCAACAGTTGAAAACTCGGTTGACAACTGCACCAGTTCTATCTTTGCCTTCTGGATCAGGTGACTTTGTCGTTTACTGTGATGTTTCGCGGGTGGGGCTCGATTGTGTATTGATGCAGCATGATAGAGTTATCGCTTATGCTTCCCGACGGTTCGAGGAAGTACGAGCAGAATTATCCCACTCATGATCTTAAGATGGCCATGGTGGTCTTGCGCTGAAGATTTGGAGACACTACTTGTACGGAGAGTCGTGTCAGATATTCACAGACCACCAGAGCTTAATCTTCCTGCAGCGGGATCTGAGTTTAAGACAGCGCCATTGGATGGAGCTTGTGAAGGATTATGATTGTGAGATCCTTTATTGCCCAGGGCAAGGCGATTGTGGTAGCTGATGCTTTGAGTCGTAGACCCGGGGTTAGCTTGTCCCAGTTGAGCGCAGTTCAGAGACAGTCTTTTGCAGATTTGCAGTTTTTGTGCGACCGTTGAGTACAGCTTAAGTTCGCCTCCACTGGGGGACAGCTTGCTCATGCCCGCGCCCGTCCACTTCTACTTAATCGTTTTCGTGAGGCACAGCCCGCCGATGCCCATTTGTCTGAAATTCTTGAGCATGTTCGGCTGGGTAGAGATTCGGAGTTCTTGATTTATGACCAGGGTGTGCTACGTTGTGGGAGTCGCTTGTGTGCACCAGATACTGATGGGTAGAGACGCGAGATCCTAGAGAAAGCACATCAGTTAACTTTCAGTGTTCACCCAAGTGCCACCAAGATGTAACGTGACTTGAGAGTTAGTTACGGGTGGGCAACGATGAAGAGTGAAGTTTCAGATTTCGTTTTGAAGTGCTTAACTTGTCAGCGAGCTAAGGTTGAGTATTTGAGACCGGCAGGAGAGTTGCAACTTTTAACCATTCCGGAGTGGGAATGGGAGCCGATCTCCATGAATTTCGTTGTGGGTCTACCCAGGTCTAGTCAAGGGTATGACTCCATTTGGGTGATTGTTGTCCTGTTATGCTCAGTTTGCTCAGTTGTTTTTCGGTAAGTTTGTGCGTTTGCATGGAGTTCCTTCATGCTTTGTATCCAACATAGGCACCCAGCTCACTAGCCATCTTTGGCAGAAGCTTCAGGAAGCCTTGGGTACTGGTTGAGCTTTAGCACTGCTTCCCATCCGTAGACCGATGGTTAGTGAGAGCGGACTATATAGACTCTGGAGGATATGCTTCGAGCATGCATACTTATTTGTTGTTGGCAGTTGTGATCGTCACTTGCCATTGATGGAGCTCTCCTACAATAACAGTTATCTAGAGACGATTCAGATGGCAACCTTTTTAGGCTTTGTATGGTAGATTGTGTCGATCGCCAGTCTGTTAGACTGACTCCGCGAGAGCAGGATTTTTGGACCCCAGCTAGTCAAGAGACTTTGGAGATGATCCAGTTGATTTAGGACATGATGAGAGCAGCCCAGTGCAAACAGAAGTCTTATGCCGACCGTCGTCGTCGCAGACTTGAGTTCGCAGTGGAAAATCATGTATTCCTATGGATTTTTCCGATGAAATAGCGTGTTGAGATTTGGGAAGAAGGGAAACTTAGTCCCAAAATTGTAGGTCCTTTTGAGATCCTTGAGCGAGTTAGTTACTTCGCCTGTCGTTTTGCACTTCCGCCCAGATTTCGGATGTCACCCCGTATTCCTTGTGTCGATACTTCGCAAATACCTTCAGGACCCATCTCACATGATTTAGCACCAGACAATTTGGACGCGGTCTTTTCGTTCACCAGCAGCCGATAGTTATAGTGGATCGGCAGGCGGAGAAATTTCGGTCAACGGTCTTGCCATCTGTGAAGGTTCTTTGGCATAGCCCGTCTAGTGAGGAGATCATTTGAGAGGCTGCGAGCGAGATGCGAAAGTTTTCACTCATCTCCTTAAAGGTATGCATAGTAAGAATTTTAAATTCGGGGACAAATTTCTATAAGGGGGAGATTGTAACACCTTAGAATGCGATTAGTCTTAATTAAGGGATAATGCGGGTTTTCTGTAAAAAGTTTACCAAATTGGCTTTCTCACATTTTATAACAATTAATTAATATTTTATGTTAGTTAGTGTTAATCTTGTTTAGTGACCATAACACTTTTAAGCTAATCCTTGTTTTGTTTAACCTTAACCCTTAGATATTTGTTGTGAGAAGATATTTTCCTCTTGTTTTGGATTGGAGAGGAGGTGGCAAGGTGACTCATGAGGAGAGTCATGGCTTGCATTTATGATGGAGAGGGAGAGAGTAACTGCAAGGGTGCACTTACCCTACACTCACCCTCTCGTCTCTATATCACCTCACACTCTCATTCTCTCTCACTCTATCTCTTTCTCATTATTTCTTCATCTTCTCTTCCCTCAAACTGAACCCTCACTATTTCCTTCACTAAATCTTGCTAAAACTTCATAAAACCTCACCAAATCACATCCCAAGTCTTGTTTTAGCCACTAGGATCCCTTGGAGCTTTGAAAGCTAGGATCTTTGAGCATGTGTGGTTAGGTATAATCTCTAAACTGTTAAATAGATGTTATAATGTTGTGTAGCTCATTAGTTTCAGTTTAGAACACAAAATGTAAAGTTTTGTGCACATATCGTATTATTTTAGTGTCATTATAGGATATCTGTGATCTGCTGTGACCCCGAGTGTGTACTGGAAAATCTAGCAGTGTAGTTGTGTTGTACCAGTGACCCTAAGCATTCACCTGAAACACGAACCCCATAGGCTCGGTTTTGGCCGGCGACATTAAGGCAAATTCCGGCGAGCTCGGCCATGTGGGGGAATTTGGGTTTGGTTTTTGTAGGGTAGCTATCTGCAATTGTTTAGAAGTGTTTGGTACTGTTTAATTTTTAATGTTTTGACAGTATACAAAATCTGTGATCACTTTGTTTATTTCTAGTGTTTCAATTGCGCGCGTTACGTTATCCGACACGGTATGTGTACTCTATGTAGCTGTTGCTCTTGGGTTGGTTTCGTAGTGTCGCTACACACATTAGCCACTAAACGAACACTTGAGAGTTTGTTTGGAATTGGTGTATCAGTCAAACGTAGTTTGTACGTGTTATTGGTCGATTGCAAATGTGAACTTTTTATGTTGTTATATGATTTTAGGGCCGCGGGCGGGAACTTCGGATGCTGTGAAAAAGGGAAAGCAAGTGGTTGGCTTTACTTAGCCCAGGATCATCGGTGAGTAGATTTAACATCTACAGGGGAATCGCCCACATGGCGTTATGCGTCTGGGCTAGATTCAATGACATGATTATTAGTTATCAGTATATGGACATTGATTGTACATGTGTACCATTGTTGCATACCTCATTTTCCTATTGCGTATGGACATAGTATTAATGAGATACAACACCATTATTGACGGTTCAAGTTACACGAGCACTAATTGTATGCTACACACACTCCGTCGATAATTGCCATAACACGCACAACCCCTATAGAAACGTGATATTGTATTTGTTAGGGACATTGATACATGATCCTTATTTCTATTGTGCATATGAAATATAGCATACCTGTATACCTACATGCTTACACATATCTTACCATGCCTACATGCTTACATATATACCTATATGGTATTACATCATTATTGATACGTATATACCCAGACCTTGCTACAGCTACATGTACATCATGCATACATACTTACATGTACACCCACATACCTTGCTATAGCTATATGTACATCATGCATGCATACTTACATGTACACCCACTTACCTTGTTAGAGCTACATATACCCCTATGTGGTATTGTATTGTCATCGACATGGAGACATTGATTCTTATGCTATTGCGCATATGAAATGCATCATACATACATGCTTACATATAGATATACATATCTTGCTATACCTACATGATTACACGTATACCTTGCTATAGCTACATGTTCACCTTTATATAATGTTGCCTTGACTTTGGAGAAATTTGGAAACCACATGATATATTTAATAACTTGATGCATTTAAATAGCGGTTTTTCCTTGATATGCTCATATTACTGTTTTATGTTGCATATATTATATTTCATGGATTTACGCATTGAGATATGGATTTCATATGATGTTTTCTGGATTTGAGGACCGTGGTATTTCATGAAATTATGCATTGTTTGAAAAACCCGATTTCTCTTGATATGATATTTCAATGCGTCCACCATGAGATTTCTCGGTTCTGAGTCTTGTGTTAGAAACCCCATTCGAGCAGTGGACGAGGCCGTGTGCGGGTACATGGTGGGGCCCGGAGGTATCCCGGGGTAAGAAGATCTCAGGTGATGGCGTTGAGCATGAGGCAGGGGAGTACTACCTTACCGGTGATAGTACTTGCACTCGGCGGTTATCTGGAGGATACCGACCAGAGTTATGTACGGACATGCTATATGGATTGCGAGTGTCGGTGTTGGACACTCAGGTTCCATGAGATGTACGGACACGAGGGCCGGTCCTGGTGACGGCACCTGACAGATGAGTATTTACGTGTCGATGCTGGACACTAGTTTTCATGATATTTTCGGGTGTCGATATTGGACACTCAGGTTCCATGAGACTTACAGGATATGAGGGCCGATCTGAGAATGTGGTGCCTTTGGTATTTGGATTAGGAGTGTCATTGATGGACACTAGTCTCTCCACGATGAGGATTCCGTGAGGATGACATGTTTTATCCCATACTCAGCATTTATTTGATATGCATTGCTTCATATATTAGTAGTACCTGATAGAGTACTTTTCATGACTGTTGCATATACATATTGCCATTTATTGCTATCAGTTTGCATGTGATAGATTATCGCAGTACGTGTATACCTGCGATTACCTGCATATGTTATTTACTATTCACTAGTTGGCAACTCACCCCCGTTGTGCCACAGTGTTTTGCAGGTAACCCCTCAAAGCAGTCGCGGCAAGGCTTCTTCTTATCGTATCATCTTTTGCAGCGGATACCGCTATGGCTGACTGTGAGCAGTTTTGCTATAGGTGGGTTTTGCGGTTATCCGATGATGCTCATTATATATCTTATTGTATCTAGAATCTCCATCCACTATTTTCATGTATTGACTTAGAGACAAGATGTGATTGTATATTATTTTGTGACTCTGGATGACTTTTATGCTGTTTATATCGTCCATTTTCTTCGCTACGGCGTCGTATATCTTCTTGTGGTGGTTGTTTCCGCCTTTGGGCGTGGATTTTCTCCCGTTGGGGATACTTTACTTATATTTTATGTTGTACCCTTTTCGGGGCTAGTTTTTACAAAATGGGTGCTGCCAATTTTTTTTTAAAGGAAGTAAATTTGGACTTAAAGAATTTTTACTTGAGATTCCCAAAATCTTTTAACAATGTTCTTATCACTTATTACTTTTGATAGTTTAGATTGCTGGGTTTTCGGCTTACTTAAATTGCGTTACGCCTGTAGACGTTACGTGGTTTAAGGGCCGTCACGTGCCAAATTTCGGGTCATGAATTATGCAAACTAGGTTTTTAGAATCTATAAAGATAAGTGAGCTTAAAATATAGTTAAGAGTTGTGAAGCATAATTATGATATTAGATGAGTATGGTAGCCACTAGATCACTAATCCACGAGGTTTTGTACCGAAACTCCTTTGGGTTGCTTACTAGGTTTTCGGTATAATTAGACCTGGGTTTTAATTGACGTTGTGATGATATATATATTATCTTCTACGGTATATATTTTGTTGTGAATGAGCGATTGGTACGATTGGATTTTAGGCTTGGCGGTTTTCACGAATAGCGACCCTAGTTAGGGTTTTGGCTATGTTTTCCGGTATTGGGATTCTTGGTCTTGAGACTTGATATTGTATTTGGTCGTTGGACGTTTGTATGTCAACGACGAGGGTTGTTTGGTTGTTTTTGCATGCGTAGGATATAGGTTCAAACCTATGAGTGCACTGTGTCCCGTATTGGTTTTCGGACTTGGTTTTCATAACATTGCGATATATGTTGATTTGTAGGTACCCTCGCATGGATTCCGAGACGACGAAGCACATCGACTACGTCTGGACGAGGAGTTCCACAGGTGAGTAGATTTATATCTACGGGGGAATTCGGGTGGATGGAGTATAGCACCCCTGCAAATTATGAATGGAAACCGATATATATAGAATACAGTCGGAGAAACCTATATTAGAAAACTATAGGGATGGCTAAAAAGATAGTTAGAGGTGATATGAATGATTGCATATATATCGAGATATGAGATGAAAGCTATAGGGACATAACTCTTGGACATGATATGATAGAAATGATGTCTCGAATTGATATATAAGGATAGGAAAAGTGAATGTGAATCACGATGTATAGATATGTAGTTGCACGAGATTAAGCATGAGATTTAGAGTAGCATGACATGAGATTCATAAGATAGAATGTATATGTAAAATGACTTGATGTCAGAGATTGATGCGATGAAAAGAGTATACGATGAGATATGATGACTTGGTTGATATGTTGTTATACAGATGCGAGTCGACATGAGATAATTGATATCTTTGTCGGTCCCCAGATATGAGATTGATACGGATGTGACCTGTGATATAGGTATATATATATGGATAATGATGTGAATAATGAGTGATATGTCGTACGAGACTTAGATCTGTACCCTCATTGTTGTATAGGTTGATAGAATCCCTAATTGGTTAATGTTGTCGTACGATGGATTGTACCGTATATGATGTTGTGAGGCTGGATGTCGTTTGATAGATTTACCGACTCGGATATATCGTAGATACGTATACCTTTTAGCATTTCGCTTACGATGTACCTTATGCTACGTTCATGTCATTCTCATTGCATTACATATACCTGTGCTAGTACACCTACACCATTATCGATGATGCGTATGTTACACTTACACAGATTGGCCGGCTCACACACTTTATCATCGATAATTGCTATGTCACTTACACAGTAGAATTGCAGCATCATGCTACTACTCTTGATTGATCAGTATTGTCACATCATTATGCTATGTTACATGATATACTTGTTATGCTCACATCATTATGCTATGTTGCATGACATACCTTGCTATAGCTACACATATATCTGTATGGTATTGTATCTTTATTGACATGTATATACGCATACCTTGCTATAGCTACATATACATCATGCATACATACTTACATGTATATACACCTATCTTGCTATAGCTACATGTATACCTTGTTGGAGATAGTGCCCTCAGAGTCAATTATTAGGTCACAGGTACGTGATTGCAATGATTGATGGAGGACCTATCCAGGTAGGACAGTCTTACTCGAGATGATAGTATGCTATCTGGTTTACCTTTATCATCGTGTACTGTTTTAGGTGACCTGACAAGTTGCTATTACACGTTGATAGAGCCCCTAGGATTCTTGCTTGACCACCAGCAGTATGAGGGCGATCATATAAGTGGGAGCTGGGGTCTATAAGCATATCCTTAAATGGTCCCTAGTCGTGTGAGTTTCGAGACAGGGCATCGATACTCCAGAGTAGACTAGTGTATACAGTCGAGACCCCGACGAGGGGCGGTGGCCGGTCTCACAAGCCACTGGTGTCAGTTGGATCACCTAAGATGTATACAGGTGCTCATTGGGTTATGAGTACACCGGACAGGACTCGCCGGGAACATGCCAGTTGGTCATATACCAGACGTCAGATGGCAGTTCCCTGGTGACATGTGTACAGGTTAGTTCATCGACCTGGGGATCGTCATTTGTCTCGTGTGAGTTCCCACTGTACTTTGATTACTACCCTACCACGGCTCAAAGGTGTCGTGCAAACAGGTTTTAGTTGGGTACAGTCCCGAGCCACATGGAGGCAGTGAGCGTATCTTCAGGGGTTCGTCTCTCCCGGTATTGGGGGTGAGGTCGTGCTGTGTCTAGGAGAGCCATTACACGAAGCCCTCGGCCGAGGCAAGGAGATTTACTGGTAGGTATTCCAGTAGTATCTCAGGGTGTTCTGGGCTACACTCCGACACGACTTGTACCGCTTTTGGGGGTCTGACTTTTACCAACCCCCTAGGCCCGCCATGCGATGCTCATAGACGAACGGACCGGACTGTACGGATATTGTCACTGACAGGCTCAGTAGGGTGTCAGGCTGAGTTCGCTCACAGACGTCCCTTTTGGTCAATACCTGGTAGCCCGTTATGTATTGGCTTATACCTCTAACGTGCTAGCGGTTAAATCCGCAACCAAGATGTTGACGAGTCTTTAGAGTCCCCCACATCCAGTTACTCAGCTTTCGGGCGAAAAGTTGTAGAGGCCGTATGGAGATATGGCAGGGTCCGATCAGATACGTGCGGTATTGCATGGATCAGGATCGGACAGTTTGTACTAGAGGCCGTATGGTTATATGGCAGGGTTCGATCAGATACGTGCGGTATTGCACGGATCAGGATCGAACGGATATTACTAGCCGGTTTTGGTTTAAGCCGGATCCTAGTATGGTACAGTGTAGATTTTGTCTCATTGCATTTGTATTTCGGTCGGAATACAAATGCGGGTGTGTATGCACAGTATCGTGGTTTTCCTGTAATTTATTACGGGACCAGTTTTCTGGAGTTGCCAGTTTGCTTTCCGTTTCGGCCATTTTCATTTGTATCTTTCATTGGCCGAAGATTGGTGGAGGAGGGCTTATTTGCATTGTTGCAAATAGGCATTTGTGGAGGGGGTCTTTGCATATTTCCTTGTATCATGATGGTGCACCATTCATTGACCTTGACTTCTTGACTCCTTCATGATGGCTTGACTTTTTGAAGTCATCATGCTTGATGATGGGTTATGATATGGTTGTTGAGTGTTGGATTTTGTTGAGAATAATTTCTTTTGATGGTCACCTTTCTCTCTCTCTCTTTCTTGTGATTGATACACTCTCCATTCTCACTCTCCCCTCATTGACCATGGCCGGCCAAAGTCTTTTGGGGCTGTCCCAATTTGGGAGTGAGGAATTGTTGCTCATTTGGCTAGGCAAAAGTCTTTTTAGCTCCTCCTCCAAAAGCTTATCTCATATCCTCCACCAATGGCAACTCCCTAAACCCCTAGAGACACAAATAGCTCACTACACCATTCTACAGCAAGTCTTGGGCACGTCGAGTAGCCGGCTTCATGCCCGAGTTGCCTCGGCATTGAGGTGGGAGCCCGTAAAAGAAGTAGGCGATGTGGTGCACTTCCGGCGACGAGGAGGAGACGGGACATTCCGCAGGAGATCGGGATGATGATGAGAAGACCGGAGGACTTGGATCGTCGGTATATCTCTCTTCCCTTTCTTGTTGTTAGTTAGGACTAGTTAGTGGTTCGATCCGGGTATTAGTGCGCGGCGGTTTGCCAGTTCAAGAAAATTTAAGTTTATCACCGCTTCCGCATTTGGCCGTCGGATTGACGGCCGGGGCGCCGCCGTGCACTTACAGTGGTATCAGAGCCTCGCCATTAACTTAGTCTAGCTTTGTGTAATGTGTTTTGCATTTCCGATCGACCAAAATTCCAAAATCTACATTTCTGTTCACATCAGTTTTCTGTTGAAATTTTTTGGTGTCGAAAATTTTTTCAGGTTACAGAAAAGTGATGTACTGGAAAATATAAGGCCACTGTAGAAATTCGACGAAGTGACACCATAGTTGGAGCGCGGAACCGCGGCCAAACGCCCCTTTGGGCCGCGGTTCCGCCGCACTATGATAAGATCACTCTGTCAATTTTCTCCAGTGGGCTTCTGGGCTGATTTTAGGGGTTTTGGAATATTAATTTTTGGGCCCAGAATTTCTTGATGTGCTACAGTAGTACTTGGGGGCCTACTTGTTAAAGTTTGATCGTTCGGATATTTTAAACACATTTTTTCACAGTATTTACATTATATCTGCGACCGTGAATGTCACTTGATCGGTAAATCCGGTCTAACTGCTATAGCCCGGTTAGACGGATTTGCGAACGTGACTTTCACGTTGATGTTCTGTTTTTGCTGTGATGTTGCGGATCGGTCGTGGGGGATAGCCTGGATGCAATGCTAGTACAGTTGTGGTTGTATTATGTACATTTGATATTGCGGGGCGAGCGTCCGACATGTGGACTGTCGTTACTGCCTGTTTGTATTATTATTTTGGGGCACGACCTGGTTGCGGTCGATGTACCCGGTGTTTGTATATTTTACTTTCTGTACTAGGATTGCCCCGCGGAGGGGTGCACGGATAGCCGGGTTCTAGAGGGCAACAAGCCCGCATCTCATGGCATTGAGACGGAGGGGGCTTCACTCTAGGATTGACAGGCTATTCGCCGCACTCGTAGAGGGTACAGGTTGACCCAGGAGGGGTGCCCAAGTTACCGGATTCCGTGAAGTGCTGGGTGGTCCATTCACGGTGCTGAAGGGGGCTGCCTCGCTTCAGGTTTTGGCGGGTGATTTGCCGCGCCCGTAGGGGTCTAGGATTTCATTGCACAGGCTATCCACACGACCAGGGGAACGTCGGGTTTCAGTAGTGGCTCTGTGAAACCCGGGGATCCCAGATATCTGTATTGTTTCTGTGATGCTGTACATTACTGTGATGTTGCATTTTATTCACGCCTTGAGCGAAATATAATATATTGGTATATATATTAGTAGATGTTGTATATGTTTTACATCCGCGCTAGTCCAGTCCCCGCTCTGTCGTTAGTCAGCTAACCTAACGGGTAATGACGGGACCCAGTGGCGAATGCGGATGGCATATACGTACATCAGTATATTTTCGTTCTTTGTGGTGTGATCAATTGATGGGACTGCATTGATTCGGATCAATGCAAGTTAAAAACAAACCTAATCTGATGTTGTTGGAACACTTTTCAAAAAGCTGTTATTGCAAGGACGTTCACTTTTGTTTTGCATCGTGGTATTCAGTTGGAATATCCTGCTCCTCAGTCGACGAGGCAAGGGCCGAGATCCCTTCACCGGGAGTGACCCCTTGGACAGAAGTTTGCGTCAGGGCATTAACTTCACTATAGCCGATTACTTTTGCTTTGCACCGTGGTATTCAGTTGGAATATCCTGCACCCCATTCTACGGGGAAAGAGCCGAGATCCCTTCACCGGGAGTGACCTCTTTAGCAACGGTTTTCGTCACTATATTTTTAAAAAGCTATCCGTTCCTTCAACGATATCAAGTTCATTACGTTAAAGGTTTTCGCCAAAAACCATTCGTAGCCCTCCGTCATTTCAGTTAAATATTCGGTAGTATTCAAGCTATGTATTTTGACCTCACGCCAAGGCATAGTGATTGGTAGCTGCCGGGTATTTATCTGTTGCATAGATAGATGCGTTGGTTTGGGACAGTCGTACTACTATTTTGGCCTACGTCAAGGGTATGTACGGGTGGATTCAAATTAACCTGGATAATGACGGGTAGAACTTGACATGTGACTTATGATATTTTGACCTCACGCCAAGGTCATAAGAGCATGGGGTAAAAATCTCATCGGGAGTTTCAAAAGAACTGAAACTTGCCAGATATGCGCATACCTTCTGGAGTGTGATGACGTGAGCGGATTCCGTCACGTTATCATGCGGTGAGAGTTGGATCCCGATTCCCACTGATGAGTTAGTTTACTCCTCGGGTGATCCCGACTAATTCTTCTTTCAGGTTTGGAGGAGAATTTGACGGTACAGTGGGAGGTTTCCAGATTAGATAAATTGGTAACCATTCTGATCTAGGTTAGAGTGCACGCTGAGTGTTTCTTTTCTCTCTCTCTTTGGCAGCGACCATTGACCCGACCCTAAGACTATGACTCAGTGACCAAGTTGACCGAACCTTCTTTAACACTGGCTTTTGGATTGTCAGAGTTGCAGACCTCATTGCCACTCCTACTTTTGCCTATTTCTCCAGGACACCCCGTATTACTACGAACGTCCACTTCCATTGGACAAAACCATCGTATGGTTAGATACGAACTCGAAAGAATTTATTCGAGGATGGTTTCCGGTTCTGGAGAAAACGGATAGGATTATTCAGTTGTCTTTTCCTTTTACCTTCTCTCAGGTTGCGAGTACTCCTTGGTTTAGGAGATAGTACACCTATTACGCAAATTGGATAGTCTTCTTCCAAACCTTAGGCTGGTGCCGACCGGTAGGGAATGAAGAAAACCAATTAGCCTAACGATGGTGTACAGAAGGTATTAAGTTCAGACAAAGCAAGGGATTAGTAAGAGGGCAAAGTAAATTGCAACAGACATTCACGACCAAACCAAATATTTCGTTACCACTCCCACATCACCTTTGTATTTCTCCAGGACACTCCGTATCACTACGAAGATCCACAGTTTATTTGGATACTCCATCGTATGGTTATATACGAACTCGAATGGAACTTGTTCCAGTTCGGGGATGGATTCTGGTCCAGGAGAAATAGGAATAAGGTTTATTCGGTTGTCTTTTATCTTCACCCTCTCTCATTGCGAGTGTTCCTAGGATTGGGACAGTACACCCATTATGCTTATTGGATAGTCTTCTTCCAAACCATAGGCTGGTGCCGAACGGTAGAGAAGGAAGAAAACCATTTGGCCTAAAGGGGTGTGCAGAAGGAAATGACTAAAGACATATAAAGGGATTTGGAGAGGTGGCAAAGAATTATACGGTTACAGTCATGAATCTGGAAGAGGCATTACTAGGAATACCAGGATACCCCATCGAAACATTTCGATGTTTCAGTTTCACTGTGTAATGTTAAGAGAAAACTGATTCCCCGATTAGATACCTACTCCAGGGTATGTATTTACCAGGTATGATTCTCACATCTGTATGGTTTTACAGATGATGAGTGGGAGTAGGTTATTGGGAATTGGGTGATCGTCCTCATTATATCGGGATTCGTTGTAATCAGTGATATTTGAGGAAGTCACCTGGGTCGTTTGCCGGTCGGCAAATATTTGGTTTTGAATATCCGCTGTTATGCACCAATTTCAAATTGATATATCTGTACGTCTATTTTCATAGAGTGAGATATACCTTTTTGAAATTATGTCTACGACATTTACCTATATCAGTGGATGGTTAGGTAAGGAGCATTGAACAGCGGTGTAATTCTTCTTAACCATAAGTACAGTTTTCAACCTACGACACACAGTGAATGAGTTATCAGACTCAAGGGACTTATACAGAGTATTGTATGTTGTCCAGGGTCCATCAGGACAGAGGGGTTGGTCCTCGTACTATATTCGGTTTACTTATGACTTCTCTAGTTTTTAGACAAGTGTTTCGTAGAAACACAGGGTCCGAATTTGGAGAAGTTATAGGTATTTGAATAGAGTAGAGAACCAGGTGTAGCAAGTATCGGGATTCTTCAAAGTGATCGAAGATGTAGACACTTGTGCATGGTATTCAGTTGACAGTAATGATTAAGAGATCTTGCTTCTCTTTCAGGTTACTCATAATTGGAAGCATTCCTAAGTTGAGTAACGCTAATCCGCCTCCCTCCATTTAGTAGACATGCACTGGAGATAGTTGCATGATTTGGATCTGGTTCAGTTAAATCAGTGCCTCTGGTCCTATATGGGATATAGAACAGTTCGTATCTTAACGTTGTTAAGGTACGGGGAGTTGTCCGGCTTATGATTAAAACCAGACACTGGACAACTCAAGGCATGATTCTGTAATGGCTGTTTGTGGGTTGACCCAGGCTATGACGAGGGTTGACTTTCTACCATCTGGATGAACAATAGCAATATTGTTCTAGACTCGCCACAGTTTTATTAAAAAAATGGATTTTTTCAGAAAAACAGTACTGGGAGTATGGTAGAACTGGAAGTGATTCCAGAACCACAAACGATTACTGAAGATTTGACAAGGAATCTAAAGATTCAATTTGGTTTGACATTCCATTGGCCACTCCGCAGATACGGTGGGTAACTTCAGGCACCCGAGAGGTACTCCGGTAGCCTCAAGGACGGTGACAGGGAAGTTCTTGTTTACCCATAATTACCATTGCTGTTGTTCCAGGCTGCGAGACCCGGCGGGAGGATGAGTATAGCGTCGTTCTAAACTAGTTTTAGAAGTGTACGTCTATATGACTCTGCCAGAGGGTTGTCGTAGTCAGTGGGAGCAGCGGAAGCATTGGTGGACAGGTAGCTTATGTCTATTTATAGACTAAAGCAAATGTAGCGGAGATAGATCATCTATTTCTGACGTGACAGTCATGGGTTTGACTTCATCAGAATAGGGGATGGATCTGTTGAGAAGGTAGTAGGGTGTGATGTCCTGGTATCTGGATGACATACACAGAGTAGGAAGTGATGTTCCTATACTACAATCGGTTATACTTTGGTCGTCACACAGTGGTTTCTCCACAAAGGAAATGGATTTTATATCAGACATACTGGTTACTAGATCTATGGTTTTAGATCTAGATTTGGGTAGTCTCCCAATCTGGGTACTTAGACAGCATTCTAAGAGTATTTAGAATGAACGACTCCTGGCACGGTAGTGTACCTGCAGGTGATGGAGTCACCCTCTCTAAAGGTGTCTTACAGACTAAAGGGGAGAGGGGTGTGCATGATTGGCAGATCACTTGCTTAGGCAATTGAGTCAATCATGAGATGTCAAGTACCACACCAGATGTTGTTCTTGCACTAGGTGCAATAAGTTGATATTAATCCAATCCTGGAGAAACAGTCGGAAGCAGTTTTAGAACATAAGTGGATGTTCTAGGGATATGATAACGACAACCTCATTCGGGAAACAGTTATCATTCCAGGCTTCCAAGGTGACATGGACGACAAGGAGGTTGTCAGAGCTATAGTTTTCCTTCTGTTGAGGGGCAGTATTTTGGACAGGTGATCCAAGGCAATACTGAGGGAGGCATGGCGCAGGATACTGATTAAATTCAGTTGACGATACAGTCTAAGAAGTTTGGATTTGGAGTTCATTTATGAGCTACGTCCCATCAGACATCCAGACACATTCTAAGACAGGTATTGCTCATTTCGGGAGATGGCTTTCTCCGCGAACTTGAGATATAGAGAGACATAGAAAGAAACAACAAAGCGGATCCACTCACTGAGGCTATTCCTTGAACGCAATAGTTTCACAAACAAGCTTTGTGAGACTGACTACTAGAGGAGTTGGGTGTTCGGTATCACACGGGCTGTGAGTATGCGACATCGCAATAATTAGCCTTGAGTGCAAGTGGGAGATTGTTGGAGATAGTGCCCTCAGAGTCAATTATTAGGTCACAGGTACGTGATTGCAATGATTGATGGAGGACCTATCCCGGTAGGACAGTCTTACTCGAGATGATAGTATGCTATCTGGTTTACCTTTATCATCGTGTACTGTTTTAGGTGACCTGACAAGTTGCTATTACACGTTGATAGAGCCCCTAGGATTCTTGCTTGACCACCAGCAGTATGAGGGCGATCATATAAGTGGGAGCTGGGGTCTATAAGCATATCCTTAAATGGTCCCTAGTCGTGTGAGTTTCGAGACAGGGCATCGATACTCCAGAGTAGACTAGTGTATACAGTCGAGACCCCGACGAGGGGCGGTGGCCGGTCTCACAAGCCACTGGTGTCAGTTGGATCACCTAAGATGTATACAGGTGCTCATTGGGTTATGAGTACACCGGACAGGACTCGCCGGGAACATGCCAGTTGGTCATATACCAGACGTCAGATGGCAGTTCCCTGGTGACATGTGTACAGGTTAGTTCATCGACCTGGGGATCGTCATTTGTCTCGTGTGAGTTCCCACTGTACTTTGATTACTACCCTACCACGGCTCAAAGGAGTCGTGCAAACAGGTTTTAGTTGGGTACAGTCCTGAGCCACATGGAGGCAGTGAGCGTATCTTCAGGGGTTCGTCTCTCCCGGTATTGGGGGTGAGGTCGTGCTGTGTCTAGGAGAGCCATTACACGAAGCCCTCGGCCGAGGCAAGGAGATTTACTGGTAGGTATTCCAGTAGTATCTCAGGGTGTTCTGGGCTACACTCCGACACGACTTGTACCGCTTTTGGGGGTCTGACTTTTACCAACCCCCTAGGCCCGCCATGCGATGCTCATAGAAGAACGGACCGGACTGTACGGATATTGTCACTGACAGGCTCAGTAGGGTGTCAGGCTGAGTTCGCTCACAGACGTCCCTTTTGGTCAATACCTGGTAGCCCGTTATGTATTGGCTTATACCTCTAACGTGCTAGCGGTTAAATCCGCAACCAAGGTGTTGACGAGTCTTTAGAGTCCCCCACATTCAGTTACTCAGCTTTCGGGCGAAAAGTTGTAGAGGCCGTATGGAGATATGGCAGGGTCCGATCAGATACGTGCGGTATTGCACGGATCAGGATCGGACAGTTTGTACTAGATGCCGTATGGTTATATGGCAGGGTTCGATCAGATACGTGCGGTATTGCACGGATCAGGATCGAACGGATATTACTAGCCGGTTTTGGTTTAAGCCGGATCCTAGTATAGTACAGTGTAGATTTTGTCTCATTGCATTTGTATTTCGGTCGGAATACAAATGCGGGTGTGTATGCACAGTATCGGGGTTTTCCTGTAATTTATTACGGGACCAGTTTTCTGGAGTTGCCAGTTTGCTTTCCGTTTCGGCCATTTTCATTTGTATCTTTCATTGGCCGAAGATTGGTGGAGGAGGGCTTATTTGCATTGTTGCAAATAGGCATTTGTGGAGGGGGTCTTTGCATATTTCCTTGTATCATGATGGTGCACCATTCATTGACCTTGACTTCTTGACTCCTTCATGATGGCTTGACTTTTTGAAGTCATCATGCTTGATGATGGGTTATGATATGGTTGTTGAGTGTTGGATTTTGTTGAGAATAATTTCTTTTGATGGTCACCTTTCTCTCTCTCTCTTTCTTGTGATTGATACACTCTCCATTCTCACTCTCCCCTCATTGACCATGGCCGGCCAAAGTCTTTTGGGGTTGTCCCAATTTGGGAGTGAGGAATTGTTGCTCATTTGGCTAGGCAAAAGTCTTTTTAGCTCCTCCTCCAAAAGCTTATCTCATATCCTCCACCAATGGCAACTCCCTAAACCCCTAGAGACACAAATAGCTCACTACACCATTCTACAGCAAGTCTTGGGCACGTCGAGTAGCCGGCTTCGTGCCCGAGTTGCCTCGGCATTGAAGTGGGAGCCCGTAAAAGAAGTAGGCGATGTGGTGCACTTCCGGCGACGAGGAGGAGACGGGACATTCCGCAGGAGATCGGGACGATGATGAGAAGACCGGAGGACTTGGATCGTCGGTATATCTCTCTTCCCTTTCTTGTTGTTAGCTAGGACTAGTTAGTGGTTCGATCCGGGTATTAGTGCGCGGCGGTTTGCCAGTTCAAGAAAATTTAAGTTTATCACCGCTTCCGCATTTGGCCGTCGGATTGACGGCCGGGGCGCCGCCGTGCACTTACATACCTTATATGATGTTGCATTTGATTTCGGAGGAATTGGGAACCGCATGATATATTTTAAAACTGGATTCATTTAAAATAGCGGTTTTCCCTTAATATGCTCATATTACTGTTTTATGTTGCATATATCATATTTCATGGATTTACGCATTGAGATACGGATTTCATGTGATTTATGGATTTGAGAACCATGGGGATATTTCAAGAAATTACGCATTTGTTTTGAAAACCCGGTTTCTCTTGATATGATATTTCGATGCGTCCACTATGATTTTTCTCGGTTCTAAGATTGGCATGTAAAACCTGATTCGAGGAGCAGTAGGCACCGTCTGCGGGTACATAGTAGACCTGGTGAGGTACCCCGGGGAAAGAAGACTCGTATTGTTTGGCGGTGAGCCTGGCAGGGGAGCACTACCTACCGGTGATAGTATTTGGACTCGGCGGTTATCCGGAGGATATCGACCGGGGTAGTGAGATGGATATGAGGGCCGACCAGAATATGCGGCGCCTGAGGGCCGATCTGAGGATGCGGCGCCTAAGATATGAGGATTTACGTGTCGATGCTGGACACGGGTTTCATAATGTTTTGAGTGTCGGTGTTGGACACTCAGGTTCCATGATTTGATGTGTCATTGATGAACACGCGTTCTTTGATATCCTCATATATATTTACATGCATACAAGCATTGATTATATTGCTAAACGAGATCCACATACATACAGGCATTGATTATATTGTTGGATGATATCCACATGCATATAGGCATTGATTATATTGTTGGATGATATCCACATGCATATATGCATTGATTATATTTTTGGATGATATCCACATGCATACATGCATTGATTATATTGTTGAACGAGATCCACATGCATACAGGCATTGATTATTGTTGGCATATATGTAGACCCGGTCACCCTAGATATCTTAGTATTACCTTTATGATATAGTCGACCTAGAAAATCGTTGTTTCATTCGATTTCTACCTGCTGATGTTTTCTACTCACGAGTTGGCAACTCACCCCCGTTGTGCCACAGTTCTTGCAGGTTGGCCGCATGGATCAGTAGCGGCATCGTCGGCACACAGCTACATTCGGGTGATTTGCATTTGGTAGGTGGTACACATTGGCTCGTGCCACTCTTGTATTATTATTCCTATTGTATCTAGTCAACTCCATCAATCAGAAAACTAGTATTTGTATATGTAGTAAGACTTAGCAATATCTGTAGTTGCGAGACTTAGAGCGATGGGTTATATGTTCGCTTGGTGGGTTTGATGTCTTGCTTTTCAATTTCCTTTGTGTTGATCTTCGCCGTTGGGCGTCGTATACATATATATACTTGTGGTGGTTGTTTCCACCGTTGGGCATGATTTACTCCCGTTTGGGGATGCTTTAGTTATATTCTATGCTTGTACCCGTTGCGGGGCTGGCTTTTACAATGGAGGTGCTGCCAAAATTTTTAAGAAAAAAAAATTAAGTTTATGGATTTTTACTTAAGGTTTCCAAATGTCTTCATTACTTACTTCTTTTGAAAGGTTTAGATTTCTGGGCTTCAGCTTACTTAAGTTACGTTATGCCTGTTGACGTTGCATGATTTAAGTGCCGGTCATAAGCTAATATTTTTGGGTCGTGACATTTAGACGTTGTGTGATTTAAGTGCCGGTCACGAGCTAATATTTCGGGTCGTGACACAAATACCCGACGCGAAGCAAGCTCCCTCAACAAAGTGAGTAGGCCACTCGGCACTTCAAAGTACCCGGTAGTTTGTGCACCCTACCTTGGGTCTATCCTAGGAGCAAAAACAGTAAAAGAAATAATACAACGGTGGCTACAACCTCAACCCGGATGTGCCCCGCAAAAATAATATTACATCACTTTACAAATTTTACATCGAATGAAAGAATGAAAACCCTCATCTCACATCCCTGCTATTCATCATGACGATCCAACAATTTTATATACACAAACCAATATAATCATCATAGAAATGTGCAACCCCCAACTAACCGACATATAGCAATTAGCGGATGTTTACAAACACATTTAACAGAACTTGAAACATTAAACAACATTAAACTGCAATTTTGAAACACCCGGTATTTGCCACAGTAAAGAATTTACAGTAAAATCTAAATTGGCAAAAACAAACAACTCCTGAAGCCCTAGATCCAAGTCACAAAGCCACACACCAAAACACGAAGCATTTCCCTAAAATTGAACCGAGCTCGCCGGTTTTATGGGCATTATGGCTGGCCCAGTTTGGGTGGAAATGTCCCGTTTTTGTTCTGTGTTCATTTTACAGTTCAAAGAGTACTCTGCAGTTGCTAAAATAATTTTTAGAGTCTCGTGAAAAATCGACAGAAACTTGAATCTATGCTTCGATGTTTTCGGGTTATTTCGATTTCGTAGTTTTACTTGTCGTTTAAACTGTTAGGTATGGTTTAGTCGGTTCTGATACCACTGTAAGTCGACGTTACACATCCCACGGGTTTGCGGGGAGGCGGAACGGGTAAAAAACGATTTTCACAACAAGGTAACATCGACTTTAACTCCAAGATCTTATCTAAATCATAACTAACAAACTAACTAGAGGTATTATCTACTCGGTAAGAAGATTATACCTAAAGTTCCAAGTCCTTCTTGTCTTCCCGCTGTCTTCCTTTTCCTTGCGAGCTCCTTGGAGTGGAAATGGAAAGCACCTCCTTGTCGGCTTCTCGAAGTAGTAGAAGATCCACCCGAGAGTTCTAACCTTGAGCTAAACCTCCATCTTGAGGCAACTGGATCACTTGGTGTGCTAAACAAAGTAACCTGGAGTGTGTAGAGTGTGATTTTGAGTAGCTTTGTCTCACAAGCCC
Source organism: Agapanthus africanus (assembly GCA_030015575.1). Taxonomy (NCBI): domain Eukaryota; kingdom Viridiplantae; phylum Streptophyta; class Magnoliopsida; order Asparagales; family Amaryllidaceae; genus Agapanthus; species Agapanthus africanus. The sequence continues at coordinate 287,429,866 of JASDDO010000029.1, forward strand.
TTGATTCTAAACACATAAGACACTAGGGTTTGAGAGGAAAAGGAGAGAGCAAGCTTGAGGAAAGAGAATGTAATTTTTTGATAATGATAATTGATAAATGGCATGGCTCCTTGATATGACAATAAGCATGGCATGAAAATAATATTTTAACAAAAATATCTAGGTCACAAAAATATCTCATCAAAATATCTAAAGTTAAAAAGTCCAACCAAGTCAAAAGGTCAACCCAAGTAGCCATGCCACTAAATTATCATTTACCAAAAATAATAAAACATTTTCTCCACCTCATATTTGTTTTGACCAAGTCAATGGTCAAAACCCTAATGAGGTGTCTCCTTCTGTACCCTCTCTCATCCGTATATACATACCCGCATTCGTGTTCCGAAAAACACGAATACAATGAGACGAAGCTAATCCAATAATCAAATACTAGGACCCGGCTTAAACCAAAGCCCACTAGTATTGTCCGCTCGAACAGCACACGCATACAAGTACACGTATGTGATCAAACCCTGTCGTAAAACCATACGACCTCTACATCGTTTCGCCCGAAGCTGGGAAACCCTCTGTGTGGGACCTTAAAGACTCGAAAGTAAATTGCAGTGGGTTTAACCACAAGCACGTCAGCGGTACTAGATGAATGTAACGGCTACCCAGGTATCTATCGATAAGAAGGCCGACGAGCAAGCTCATCCAAACTCCTACTGATCCTGTCCGTGACAATCTCCGTACAGTCGTGTCAGAGTACAGTCTAAAACACCCTGAGAAACTACTGGAGTACCTACCAGTAAATCTCGCTTGCCCTGGCCAGGGACTTTGTGTAATGGCTTTCCGAACACAACGCGACATCAACCCCCAATACCGGGAGAGACGAATCCTATCTAACCGCCACTGCCTCCAAGTGCTTCGGGACTACACCCAACTACTACATGTTTGCACGACTCAATAGAGCCGTGGTAGGGTAGCAATCTAAGAATACTGGGAACACACTTGAGGCGAAGTAGCAGTGTCAAGTCAACAGACTAAGCTGTACTCATGTCACCTGGGAACTGCTACCTGACGATAGGTATAGTACCAACCAGCAGTTCCCTACGAGTCCGTCCAGTGTAACTCATAACCCAATGAGCACCTGCATACTATCTCCAGTACGACGTACTAATAGCTGTAGGACAGACCATCTCCCATGCTGGGATGAGAAGCGTATACACTAGTCTACTCTGGAGTATCAATACCCTGTCTCGGTAATCCTACGACTAGGGACCTGTATAAGGATGTGCTTGTAGACTACCCAGCCCCCACTAGTGTGACTGCCATCACAACACTGGTAGTCAAGCAAAGATCCTAAGGGCTCTATCAATATGTATTAGCGACATGTCAAAAGAAACATATACACATATTAAGATAGATACAAAACAAGTAGCATACTACCATATTGAGCAAGACTGATATAAATCCGTGTATATATCCCAAGCTTCCAAAATGTAATATACAAACTAGTACTATACAATAATGGCCTCTAGGGCATATTACACTAACAGAATGTCTATTATTTCCTGAGATGAATGTATATATCTATACATGATATCTAGTAGGCGTTGCTTATGTTTTGCATCAGCGCTAGTCCAGCCCCCGCTTTGTCGTTAGTAAAGTAACCTAACGGGTGATAACGGGGCCCACTGGCGAATGCGGATGGCATAAGTGGACGTCATATTTTCGTTTCTTTCTGTGATGATAGGTGTAAATGATGGGACTGCATTACATTAATGCAAAGAAAACAAACCAAAACTGAATCGTTGGAACAAATTTTAAAACCACTCGGTTATTTTAAAAACATGAGACTTTTAAATGCGGAGCATAAACCACTCCTTTTAAAAGCTATCAGGTTACTTCGATTATATCAAGTTCACTACGTTCACGGTTTCGCCAAAACCATTCGTAGCCCTCCGTCATTTCAGTTGAATATTCAGTAGTATTCAAGCTATGTATTTTGACCTTCGCCAAGGCATAGTGATTGGTAGCTGCTGGATATTCATCTGTAAAATAGATAGATGCGTTGGTTTAGGACAGTCATACTACTATTTTGGTCTTCATCAAGGGTATGTACGGGTGGGTTCAAATTAACCTGGACAATGACGGGTAGAACTTGGCATGTGACTTATGATATGTTGGCCTTCGTCAAGGTCATAAGAGCATAGGGCAAAAATCCACATCGGGAGTTTCTAAGGAAACTGAAACTTGCTCGTGCTGCATAACATTTGGAGTGTGATAATGTTGGTAGGATTCCTTCAGGATTATCACATAATGATATTTGGATCTCGATCCTACTGTGAGTATCCGCTACTTCTCGGAAGATTCTTCACTTAACGATCAATGCTATAAACCAAGTAGGTGTCTAGAACAGTGTTAGTGGGGCTACGCCTCCAGGGAAAAGAGGTTTTTTAATTAAGGAACTTCACGAAAGCGTCGTAAAACCTCCCTCGAAGTACTGACACTAACCTGGCTGAAAGGTTAAGCAAGTATTGTACGGTAAGATTAATCCTGACTAATTCTTCTTTTATGGTTTGAGGAAGGATTCGAGAAACAGTGGGAGCCATACTGTTTAGATAAATTAAAAACCAATCTAAATATGCAAGAGCATTATGCTGAGTGTTTTCTTCTCTCTCTCCTAAATGCAGCGACCAGATGACCAGATTAGGTTACAGATAGATAATAAAATGACTGAGTTATACAATAGTGACTGGCAAAGGTTTGTCCAGATGTCCATTACCTATGACAAGCTAGACCACCTCATTACTACCCATACCCCCCGCCGTCCCGGTCCCGTTTCCACCGTCGCGGATGTTGATATCCGTAAGACAAGGGAAAAAGACTGTGCGATTTCTAAGTGCCTCGTGTTGGCCTCAGTTGATGGTGTATACCAGAGGCAGCACGAGAAGATGGACTTAGTTACTATCTTCCTCCATAACAAAGTTTTATATGGAGAGCAATCTCGTATCACAAGATATGATATCTCGAAGGAATTGCTTCAAGCGAGGTTGGCTATCGGATCATCTGTAGGGGACCACATCCCTATAATGATTAGTTATATTAAAAAGCTCACGGACCTGGAGACCACGTTGGAGAATGAGTCATATGATGACTTGATTCTACAGTCCCTACCTCCTACTTACGCCCACGGGAAGAAAGTTATACTTCCAGTTGAGGGCACCCTGAAGGAAACCAGGGAGACATCCGCTCTGCTTATTAGGGAATCTTCCTCTTCTGGATCTAAGACAGATGCCAAGGGTGAGAAGAAGAAGACCTCCATAAAGCCGATAGGCGGTGTCGGTAAGGTAGAAGAAAAGGGAAGGGCAAAAGTTTTGGGGTTAACTGTGTTGGATATGTATGCCCTAGAGGCCATTATTGTATAGTACTAGTTTGTATATTATATTTTGGAAGCTTGGGATATATACACGGATTTACGATAATCTTGCTCGATATAGTAGTATGCTACTTGGTTTGTATCTATCTTAATATGTGTGTATGTTTCTTTTAACATATCGCTAATACATATTAATGGAGCCCTTAGGATCTTTGCTTGACTACCAATGTTGTGATGGCGATCACACTAGTGGGGGCTGGGTAGTCTATAAGCACATCCTTATACAGGTCCCTAGTCGTAGGATTATCGAGACAGGGCATCGATACTCCAGAGTAGACTAGTGTATACGCTTCTCATCCCAGCAGGGGAAATGGTCTGTCCCACAGCCAACAGTACGTCGTACTGGAGATAGTATGTAGGTGCTCGTTAGGTTACGAGTACACTGGACAGGACTCGTCGGGAACTGTTGGTTGGTATTATACCTATTGTCAGTTAGCAGTTCCCAGGTGACATGAGTACAGCTTAATCCGTTGACTTGACACTGCTCTTTTGCCTCAAGTGTGTTCCCACTGTTCTTTGATTGCTACCCTACCATGACTTTATTGAGTCGTGCAAACAGGTAGTAGTTGGGTACAGTCCCGAAGCACTTGGAGGCAGTGGCGGTTAGAAAAGATTCGTCTCTCCCGGTATTGGGGTTGATATCGCGCTGTGTTTAGGAGAGCCATTACACAAAGTCCCTGGCCAGGGCAAGTGAGATTTACTGGTAGGTGTTCCAGTAGTTTCTCAAGGTGTTCTGGGCTACACTCCAACACGACTTATACTGCTTTTATGGGTCTGACGTTTACCACCCCCTAGGCCCGATATGCGATACTCTTAGACGAACAGACCGGACTGTACGGAGATTGTCACAGATAGGCTCAGTAGGAGTTTGGATGAGCTTGCTCGTCGACCTTCTTATCGACAGATACCTGGATAGCCGTTGCACACAGCTAGTGCCGTTGACGTGCTTGTGGTTAAACCCACTGCCAAAATACTGTCGAGTCTTTAGAGTCCCACACAGAGGGTTTTCCAGCTTCGGGCGAAACGAGTAGAGGTCGTATGGTTTTACGACAGGGTTCGATCACATACGTGTACTTGTGCACATGTGGTGTTCGAGCGGACATTACTAGTGGGCTTTGGTTTAAGCCGGATCCTAGTATTTGATTATTGGATTAGCTTCGTCTCATAGTATTCGTGTTTCTCGGAACACAGATGCGGGTATGTATATACGGATGAGAGGGGGTATAGAAGGAGATACCTCATTAGGGTTTTGACCATTGACTTGGTCAAAACACATATGAGAAAAAGAAAAGACTTTGTTATTTTTGATAAATGATAATTTTTAGCATGGCTACTTATGTTGACATTTTGACTTGGCTTGACTTGTTGACCTTAGATATTTTGAGAAGATATTTTTGATCTAGATATTTTTCAAGCTATGGTTGATGTCATATATAAGCTAGCTATTCTATTTTTATTATTATTATCACAAATACTTTCCCTTTCTTCAAGCTTGCTCTCTCCTTCTTCCTCTCTCAAACCCTAGTGTATCATGTGTTGGTAATCAAGGGTTAGTAAGACTAAGCCACTCTAATTCACACTCTACTCACTCAAGTCCACTTATATTAGCAAGCTAAGTGTTCTAGTTACCTCAAGTTGGAGGTTTAGCTCAAGGTTGGAGCTCTCGGGTGGATCATCGTTGATACAAGGAGGCCGAAGTTCAAGCACGATCCATACTTCCATCGAGGTGCTTAAGAATAGGATCAAAGACCCGAAGGACTTGTTTTATTCAGGTATACATTCTATCATAGTAGATAGAATCCTAATTTGCTAACTAGGTTTATGGTTAAAGATCCAGTTTAGGTTTATTCTAGCGCCAAGTTTATGATCGCTATAAAAATTTTGTTCCGCATTTGGCCACGGAAGTTGGCCAGGGCGCTAGTGTAACCCTTCATGGTATCAGAGCCAGCCTATAAACCCTAGATAAGCAAGTTTAAACAATGTTAAAACAACGAAACTGAAACAACTCCGTAACATCAAAACCAAACTGCGGTTGCTGTCGAATTTTTTAAGGCTTCAAAAAAATTTTTAAACAACTGCAGAGTGATCCTTACACTGTGAGATGTACCCAGAACAAAAACGATGCATTTTAACCAAGTTTTTGCCGGCCACATGCCCCTTAAAACCGGCCTCCTCGGTTCCAGTGTAGAGAAATGGGTCGAGTTTTGTTCTGGGCTCTTATCTCAAGGAGTTTGGTTGTCTGGTGTTGTTTGTTTTTTCCCAAGTTTGATTCTCTGTTGTTTTCTGTATGGGGCAATTTGGAGTGTTTCGAAATCATTATATTTGACACTGTTTAATAGTTTACAGTACATTCAATTTTATCTGCGACCGTGAATGTCATTTGATCGGTAAACTCGTCTGATTGCTATATGTTCCTATAGACGGGTTTGCGAACGTGACATTCGCGTTGATGGTTTGTGCTTATGCTGTGATTGTGGTTGGATAGTTATGATGGATAGCAAGTGGTGCAATGTTAGTGGTACAGTTAATGATTCATTTGTACATTTGATATTGCGGGGCGAGCGTCTGACATATGGACTACCATCTTTGCCGGGTTGTATATTATTTTGGGGCACGACCGGGTTGAGCTCGATGTCACCATTTGTACATATTATTTTCTTTTTCTGTACTAGGATTACCCCACGGTGGAGTGCACAGATAGCCGGGTTCTAGAAGGCAACAAGTCCGCATCTCATGGCGTTGAGACGGAGGGGGCTTCATTCTAGAATTGGCGGGCTATTCGCCGCACTCGTAGGGGGTATAGGATGACCACGGAGGGGCGCCCAAGTTACCGGATTCCGTGAAGTGCTGGGCGGCCCATTCACTTTGTTGAAGGGGGCTGCCTCACTTCTGGGATTGGCGGGTAACTTTCCGCTCTCGTAGGGGTCCAGGTTTTCATTGCACAGGCTATCCACACGACCGGGAACGTCGGGTTTTATTTGCAGCTCAAATGAAACCCGGGGCTCCAAGATTTTCCACCATTCTGTATTGTTTGCTGAGATTCTGTGATGTTGATTATTATCATGCCTGGGACGGATGTTGTATATACTTATATATATACTAATAGATGTTGTATATGTTTTGCACCCACGCTAGTCCAGCCCCCGCTCTGTCGTTAGTTAAATAACCTAACGGGTGATGACGGGGCCCAGTAGCGAATGCGGATGGCATATACGTACATTGTATTTTCGTTCTTTTCTGGTGTAATAGGTTAATTGATGGGACCGCATTAATTTTGATTAATGCAATAAAATAAACCTAAAAGACGTTGTTGGAACAAATTTCGAAAAACTACAGTTATATTCTTTCACTTTGCATAGTGGTATTCGGTCATGAATATCCAGCACCTCATTTTACGAGGCAAGAGCCGAGATCCCTTCGCCGGGAGTGACCTCTTAAGCTAAAGTCTATACTATAGATTACTCAGTTTTTCCAATACCAGAAATTTTCAAAAAAGCGGAGCTTAAACCACTCCTTTTCAAAAATTGCTCAGGTTCCTTCAACGATATCACGTTCATTACGTTAACGGGTTTTTCGCCAAAAACCCAACCATAGCCCTCCGTCATTTCTTATAAGTTATACTTAGTATTCGTGCTGCGTTTGTTGACTGTGTCAAGGCGCAGTGAACGATAACTGAGTATTGCTTATTTGTAGCATACAATGCGATTGGTTAGGACAGTCATGTAACCTTGTTGATTGTGTCAAGGGTTATGCGGGTGGGTTTAATGCAATCAAGATAATGACAGGTTGAACTTAACTAGGACTCTTTGATTTGTTGACTGTGTCAAGGACACTTGGGTCCTAGGGGCAAAAACCACATCGGGAGTTTCAAACATACAGGAAACTTGCAGATTTAGCATACCTTCTGGAGTGTAGTTACTAGAGTGGATTCCATCAAGGTCATTACACAATGATAGTTGGATCCCGATCCCACTGATGAGTTGGATTACTCTCGGGAGATTATTTCACTTAACAATCAATGCTATAAACCAAGTAGGTGTCTAGAACAGTATTAGCGGGGGTACGCCTCCAGGGAAAAGAGATTATATAATTAAGGAACTTCGTGAAAGAGTTAGAAAACCTCCCTCGAAGTACCAACACTAGCCTGGCTGAAAGGTTAAGCAAGTATTGTGACGTGCGATTAAAATCCTGACTAGTTCTTCTTTTAGGGTTTGAAGAAGAATTTGAGGAAACAGTGGGAGCTATCCTGGTTAGATAAATTAATAATCAATCTAATCTTGCAAGAGCGCACGCTGAATGTTTCTTTTCCCTCTCTCCAGGTAGCAACCATTTCACGCCCTAATCAAGATAATATAATGTATCACTTGACCGATCCGAATTCTTATTCGGGACTGGGGAACGTCGGTTTGGCTCTAACTTATGACGGCGATCGTAAGTGTGAGCAAGGAAAAGAGGATTGTTTAAATTCCAAGGAGACCCCATTGAAGAAGAAGCATAATAATGCATCTACTTCAGGTGTTCTTGTAATTGAGAACTGCTTTTCGGTCAGTCCTACCTCCTGAGTACTAGATACCGGATCAGGATCTCATATATGTAATTTATTGCAGGGACTGAGAAAAAGTAAGATAGTTGGACCAGGTGATATGTCCCTCAGGGTAGGGAACGGAGCAAAAGTTAATGCGGCAGCCGTCGGTGAATATCACCTAGTGTTGCCAAATGGCAATACTATGATTTTGAACAATTGCTACTATGTACCTTCCATGGTTTGCAACATCATATCAGTTTTTTTACTTGATAAAGATGGATATAATTTTGTTCTTGATAGAAATATCATGAACATTTATCTTGATAAGGTACTGGTTGCAGAAGGTATACTGTGTAATGGTATCTATGTTCTAAATCAGAATACAGTTCTCAATGTACAAAATACACGCAAGAGGAAGAGTTCAGATACGAACGAATCCTACTTGTGGCATTGTAGACTTGGTCATATCGGAGAGAAAAGACTAAGTAAGTTACATAAAGATGGACTCTTGAATACGTTCGAATTTTCATCTTATGAAACTTGGCAGTCTTGTCTCAAAGGAAAGATGACCAAATCTCCGTTCACCGGACATAGAGAAAGAGCAGCAGAGCTCTTGGGACTCATACACAGTGATGTATGTGGTCCGATGTCTATACATACAAGGGTGGGTTCTCGTACTTCATCACATTCACTGACGATCTCTCTAGGTTCGGATATGTGTATCTCATGAAACACAAATCTGAAGCTTGTGAGAAATTCAAAGAATTCAGAAATGAAGTAGAGAACCAGGTTGGCAAAAGTATCAAGATCCTCCGATCGGATAGAAGAGGGGAGTACTTAAGCACGAAATTCCTAAAATACTTAAAAGAGAATGGAATTCTCTCTCAACTTACTCCTCCGTATACACCACAGAACAACGGTGTATCGTAGCGGAGGAATCGTACCCTATTGGATATGGTTCGCTCCATGATGGGTAATGCTGAGTTACCTCTTTCATTCTGGGGATATGCACTTCAAACAGCAGCACATCTTTTGAATCAAGTTCCATCCAAATCCGTGCCTAAGACTCCGTATGAAATATGGAGTGGTAAGAGTTTGTATATTAAACGTGTTAAGATTTGGGGTTGCCTAGCTTATGTCAAAAAGCACAACCCAGACAAACTTGAGGCACGGTCAGTTTTGTATAAGTTTGTAGGACACCCAAAGGATTCTTATGGGTATCTATTCTACTATGCAGAGGAACAGAAGATTATTGTTTCTAGGAACGCCACATTTTTGGAAAAAGAATTTCTTGTTAAAAATATTAGTGGCAGCACGGTAGAACTGGATGAAATTCCAGAGACACAAACTATAACTGAAGATTTGGTGGAACCGCTAGATTCAGTTATACCCGACGAACCTCAGCCACTCCGCAGATCTGGTAGTATTTCTCATCCGGCCGAGAGATACTACGGTTTTCTTATAGACGGGGATCGAGAGGATTGCATCTTGGAAGAAGATGACCCTACCAGTTTCAGACAGGCCATTATCAGTAGGGACTCTGACAAGTAGCTGGATGCTATGCGATCCGAAATGGAGTCCATGTATACCAATAAAGTGTGGACCTTGGATATTGCTCCACCTGGGGTAAAACCCGTTGAATGCAAATGGATCTTCAAAAGGAAACTTGGTGTAGATAGGCACGTAGAAACCTATAAGGCTAGACTTGTAAAGGTTTTCGTCAAAGACCTGGTGTGGACTATGACGAAACTTTTTCTCCAGTGGCTATGCTCAAATCCATTCGGATCCTACTTGCCATTGTTGCCTTCCATGACTATGAAATCTGGCAGATGGACGTAAAAACGGCTTTTCTAAACGGCGGATTGGAAGAGTGCGTTTATATGGATCAGCCAGAAGGTTTTGCAGACAGTGGGAGCAGCGGGAAGGTGTGTAAGTTGCTTAAATCCATTTATGGATTAAAGCAGGCATCGCGGAGCTGGAACATCTGTTTTGATGAAACAGTCAAGGAATTTGACTTCATCAAGAACGAGGATGAGCCTTGTATTTATAAGAAGATTGTAGGACGAACTGTCGTATTCCGAGTCTTGTACGTGGACGACATTCTTTTGATAGGAAATGACATTCCTATGCTACAATCGGTCAAGCTATTCTTGTCACAACGGTTCTCCATGAAGGACCTGGGTGATGCCTCATGCATTCTGGGGATCACGATCTACAGAGATAGATCCAAGAGATTACTGGGACTTTCGCAGTCCAGGTACATAGAGACCGTACTAAAGAGATTTAGTATGGAAGATTATAAGCGCGGTAATATACCCGCATTGCACGGAATCACCCTCTCTAAGAAGATGTCTCCCAAGACTGACGAGGAGAGGGTTCGCATGAGCACTATACCCTACGCTTCAGCGGTAGGATCGATGCTATGTACAAGACCAGATGTAACTTACGCGCTAAGCGTGGTGAGCCGGTATCAGTCAGACCCAGGTGAGAACCACTGGACGGAAGTGAAAAACATTCTCAAGTACCTGAGAAGGACTAAGGAGATGTTCCTGGTTTACAGTAATGGAGACCTCAGGGTCGAGTCCTTTACCGATTCAAGCTTCCAGAGTGACAAGGACGACAGCAAGTCTGTCTCGGGTTTTGTGTTTACCCTCAATGGAGGAGCGGTGTGTTGGAGGAGTTCCAAACAGAACACCGTCGCAGACTCGACGATGGAGGCTGAATACATTGTTGCAAGCGATGCCGCAAAAGAGGCGGTCTGGATGAAGAAGTTCATTAGTGAACTTCAGGTAGTTCCGTCCATTGTTGACCCAATACCTTTGTATTGCGATAACAATGGGGTTATAGCTTTAGCGAAGGAACCATGGTCCCATCAGAAATCCAGACACATCTTAAGGCGGTATCACCTGATCAGGGAGATCATTGATCGTCAGGAGATCGAGGTACGGAGAGTGGACACTAAAGATAACACGGCGGATCCATTAACAAAGGACCTCCCTCAAACACAGTTCGAGCGACTTTTTGACCTATTGGGTATGCGGTACGCCAGCAGATGGCCTTAGTGCAGATGTTGGGTATGCGGTATACCAATTACTGGCCTTTAGTGCAAGTGGGAGATTATTGGATATGTGTGCCCTAGAGGCCATTATTGTATAGTACTAGTTTGTATATTACATTTTGGAAGTTTGGGATATATACACGGATTTACGACAGTCTTGCTCGATATAGTAGTATGCTACTTGGTTTGTATCTGTCTTAATATGTGTATATGTTTCTTTTAACATATCGCTAATACATATTGATGGAGCCTTTAGGATCTTTGCTTGACTACCAGCGTTGTGATGGCGATCATACTAGTGGGGGCTGGGTAGTCTATAAGCACATCCTTATACAGGTCCCTAGTCATAGGATTATCGAGACAGAGCATTGATACTCTAGAGTAGACTAGTGTATACGCTTCTCATCCCAGCAGGGGAAATGGTCTATCCCACAGCCATCAGTACGTCGTACTGGAGATAGTATGCAGGTGCTCGTTAGGTTACAAGTACACTAGACAGGACTCGTCGGGAACTGTTGGTTGGTATTATACCTATCTTCAGTTAGCAGTTCGCAGGTGACATGAGTACAGCTTAGTCCGTTGACTTGACACTGCTACTTCGCCTCAAGTGTGTTCCAATTGTTTTTTGATTGCTACCCTACCACGGCTCTATTGAATCGTGCAAACAGATAGTAGTTGGGTGCAGTCCCGAAACACTTGGAAGCAGTAGCGGTTAGATAGGATTCGTCTCTCCCGGTATTGGGGGTTGATATCGCGCTGTGTTTAGGAGAGCCATTACACAAAGTCACTGGCCAGGGCAAGTGAGATTTACTAGTAGGTATTCCAGTAGTTTCTCAAGGTGTTCTGGGCTACACTCCGACACGACTTATACCGCTATTATGAGTCTGACGTTTACCACCCCCTAGGCCCGATATACGATACTCTTAGACGAATAGACCGGACTGTACGGAGATTGTCATAGATATGCTCAGTAGGAGTTTGGATGAGCTTGCTCGTCGACCTTCTTATCGACAGATACCTGGATAGCCATTACGCACAGCTAGTACCGCTGACGTGTTTATGGTTAAACCCACTGCAAGAGTACTGTCGAGTCTTTAGAGTCCCACACAGAGGGTTTCCCAGCTTCGGGCGAAACGAGTAGAGGTCGTATGGTTTTACGACAGGGTTCGATCACATACGTGTACTTGTGCGCGTGTGGTGTTCGAGCGGACAATACTAGTGGGCTTTGGTTTAAGTCGGATCCTGGTATTTGATTATTAGATTAGCTTCGTCTCATAGTATTTGTGTTTCTCGGAACACGGATGCGGGTATGTATATACGGATGAGAGGGGGTATAGAAGGAGATACCTCATTAGGGTTTTGACCATTGACTTGGTCAAAACACATATGAGAAAAAGAAAAGGCTTTGTTATTTTTGATAAATGATAATTTTTAGCATGGCTACTTATGTTGACATTTTGACTTGGCTTGACTTATTGACCTTAGATATTTTGAGGAGATATTTTTTATCTAGATATTTTGGTGAGATATTTTTCAAGCCATGGTTGAGGTCATATATAAGTTAGCTATTCTATTTTTATTATCATTATCAAAAATACTTTCTCTTTCTTCAAGCTTGTTGTAACGTTTTAAAAATAAATAAATAATTAAATAAATAAAATCCTTTAAGTGAATTTTCTGATTTTCGGTAAAGTAAAACGTATTTTTCGTAAAACTAAACCGTAATTATTTTTCATTATAAATTTTAAAAAGACCTATTTTAATTATGTAATTACTAGTAAATGGTGTTTATTTAGTCACTTATAAATTTTTAGTTTAATTAAATATTTTTCCTAAATTAATTATTTTAAATATTAACATAAGCTTTATTTATACATTAAATTAGTGTAAATTGTAAATTGCAATGGGTTTATTTTCCAAAAGTGAACCATTGCATATTAGAATCTAGTGTGTATCATGTAAAATTTATTTCCAAATTTTTCCATGTTTCTAGAATTTTCTTTAGTTTTATTAGAATAGAAGTGAATAAAATTAAATAAATGATGAAAAGACATAAGTATATGTAAATTATTGGTGAATCTTCTACACAATTCCTCACTCATTCTTTCTCTCCCTCTCTCCCATGTTGGCCGGCCCTCACCCCCCCATGGCAGCCCCCCATTTTCCAAGTTCTCTTTTCCTTCAAAAATCCTCCAAATTTCATCAAAAATTCAAATAAAAATCCACAAATTCCTAATTTAAATCCTACCCATTATTCTTTGTTCATTTAGCATGGATCTTGGAGTAGAAAACCAATCTTTTGGAGGCATATTTTCATGTTGGATCTCATATGTGAGGTACAATTCTAAGCCCTTGGTTTGAATGTTAGTAAATTGCTTAATTTAGCTTAATTAAGTGTTTAATTAGTTTGTAAATTGGTTCTATTGCTAAATAACAAAAATCAAGAGAGGGTTTAAAATGAAGTTTGGGTTTTTATTAATTGAGTAGGGTTATAATAAGTAGCTTAACATTTTTAGAAGGGAAAAATCTAGCATGGTTGATGTATTATAATTTGTTCTTTCAAAATGGTTTAAATTAAGTAATTTTGCTAACTAGGTTTCTATAAAACATATATATTGGTGATATAAAATTCTAATTAAGGTTTTTATCATTAGATTGTAGTTTTAATGAGAATATTAACATGTTAAAGGAATGAAAAACCTAGTTTGGTTACTAGTTTCAAATTGATAATGGAAATTGTGACAAATATGTTATTTTTGTGCTAACTAGGTTTTAGATATTTCGTAAATAATTGAGATTTAAAATATAATTATGGTTTCATCACATTATTAACATCGTGAATTATAGTTTAATAAGTTAATTTATGCAAAATCAAGTTTAGTAGTGGAATTGTGAAATTTTGCTTGCAAGGTGTTGAAATTTGATAAAATTGCAAACTAGAATTTCCAATTTAATACAAATTAGTGTGATAAAAATATGGTAATGGATTCTATAATTTAGTTATGTTATTTAATGAATATTATGACCATTAGTTTCATTTAAACAACAAGTTTTGAAGTAAAACGGTAAATTGACATTTTCAAGGTTTTGCGGAATTGGACGATTTGATCGATTTTAGGGTTTCGATGATTTAAATCATGTTTTATATTATAAATAATGAGTTTTGAAACTACGAGTTGTTGGTTGGTGTTTTATCTCGATCATTCGGTGTTTGTACGCCGATATCGAGCGATATTTGGTTCTTTTGCATGAGCGGGTCATAGGTTTTAACCTATGCGCGTTTCGTGCATTGTTTTGATTTTGTCCGTGATTCAGTTTACGATATTATATATGTTTGCGTATAGGTACCCCTCACGTGAACTTCGGACGAGGAAGAAGAGGAGGGTGATATCGTCTTCGGCAGACAAGGACCAGGTGAGTAGATGTATATCTACGGGGGAAGTCGGGTGGATGGCGTTTAGCACCCCGCAACGTAGAATAGGAATACTACTTGTTGCCATTAGGAAGTCGGACGTGACCTTAGATTCTTGGCGAGGAGGGCCCTATTAAAGACCTTAGGTTGGACTAGACTGATCTAGATAGACTTTACCAGAGGATGAATGTCTTGGAGGAAATTCGTAGGTTTCAGGTAGACACACACGCGCGCACACAAAGAAACTTGACTTGGGGTATATGTATAGGTGTGTGTATATAGATATATATATATAGGAATGTGTGTAGGTGTGTGTGTGTGTGTGTATATAGGAATGTGTGTTGGTGTGTATGTATATATATATATATATGACATGTGTATGTGATATAAGGATTATATATGATACATAGGGAGGAGACGATATAACTGGGCTTGATGCCGTGATCTCTTGGCTATACAGTCGTATTATGATGTTAGCGGATCGTTGGAAAATGAGAGAATGGATATGTATACATAAACGATAATTGGTGATGATGACATTGAGATATACGAGACTCTAGAATAGAACCCGGACTGTAATGTGTGACTTGATTATGACATGATATAGGTGACTTAATCATGACAGGATATATGCGCCTTAATCACGACGTGAAATATGTGAATTAATCACGATATGATATATGTGATATGATATTTCTGAGGACAAATTGACGATGTATATTTATGCTGACAATGATAAATAATTGAGGATATTAGAATGTATGCAATTACAGTACAGTACCCTTGATCGTGACATTATTTGATGATGACATTGTACGAATGATGATGTACATATGTGATAGTTGGCCCATACCCCGATGTCGGGATGCCGTACAATGGATTTTACCGTACGTGGTATAGATGTGATGATTGATCCGCACTCTTGACTCGAGAAAGTCGTACTATGTACGTGACGCTATTGAGGCTGGATCGCCGACTATTAGAGATATCAACTCGGACTGTAGGTGGATTCTTATTTTCCTATCAACTAGTTCCTTTAGTTTCGTTCCTCAATAAGTTAGATAGATACTAGTTTAGACTCGAGTCAGATAGTAGTAGTTAGACGTACACTTTCATCTTTACATTCAGATTGTAATCAGCAAGTTGCATGCTCATACATATGTTTCCTTAGTCAGTATGAAACTCTGTCTGTTAGGACACCAGCACCATTACCGATGATGCGCATATTCCACGTACACTTATTTGCCGGCTCACACACATCATCATCGGTAATTGCTATGTCACGTACACTTTAGAACATATTATCTTTTATTGATAGAATCAGCTAAAGGCTAGATCAATATAATATTGTGATTACTCTCATGTGTTAGTCTAGACATTGCATTTATTACTTAGACATTCATGCATTCACATTTTTCATGTTATCATGCAGTATTGTGGGGCTTATGCCGACACTTATCATTTACTTACTCATGATTTTGGGATTTTGGATTTCTATGAGATTTCTGGATTTTGGGGAAAACCGCAAGAATATATATAAAAACTTTTCTCTCTCCTCCTCTCTTTTTAAAATATAAGTTGCGGTTTTCTCGTGATGTATGTGTCGTCCACCATGAGATTTCATGTTTTCTGTTGGATTTCGAGATCCGATGCGAGGAGTGGATGAACCGTCTCGGGTACATGGTAGGCCCGGTATGGTACCCCGGGACAAGAAGATCGAGTTATAGACGATGAGCCTGGCAGGGGAAGACTACCTACCGGTGATATCTGGCACGGCGGATATCCGGAGGATACCGACCGTTGTCGTGAGATTTGATGATATGGGCCGATTCGGACTGACGGAGCCCGAGATATTGGGACTATGAGATATTGAGACTATGAGGTATTGAGACTTGAGATTTACATGTTTTGTGTCAATGCTTGACACGGATTTCCATGGATTTCATCGATGATATTTCAGATTTCTATACAAATTTTACCAGGATAAAAGTTAAAGATTTCTTATACAGATATATCCAGAATTCAGGATTGATTGTTTTACATTCATGGTGCATGCATACTCATTCACAGGACATATTACTATTTGAGGCACTGACACGAGCACGGAGCATTTGCACTTACACGTAGTTTATTATCCTGCCATTACTAGATGACTAGTAATATATTAGTATATTATTATGATCTAGGACAGCGTCATGCATTCGATTTCTTTTCGTAGATGTTTTCTACTCACGAGTTGGCAACTCACCCCCGTTGTGCCAAATTTTATTACAGGTTCGATGTACAGATTTCCTTGGCAGCTTGCTGGCACATCATTTCATTCAGGGTGATTTGCACGGTAGGTTGGTTCACTTGTATCAGGACCGCCGTTGTACTTTTATTATTTCATTGATATCTAGTAAGCTCCATCAACCAAACTTGTATTACTTGATAAGTTTAAAGGACCAGTTATTTATTTCGACCTTAGAGTCGCGCTTGTATTATTATGGTATCTGGTGGATTTGTTTTCTTTTGAGTTTTGAGCCTCGCCCTTTGGCGTTGTATATTATTGTGCTTGGTGTGGTTGTTTCCGCCTGTTGGCGTAGAGCTAGCTCCTTCTTGGGGATGCCTTTTTATTGTTTGTATATATATTATTCTTGTTTGTACCCGTTTGGGGCCAGTTTTTACAAAGGAGACTCTGCCGAAATTTTTGAGAAAATTGGATGTTGCTTTTAAACTTGTTTTTCTACATGTTTTCATTTACTTCTTCTTTTATATGGTTTAGATTTCTGGGCTTCGGCTTATTTAGATTACGTTGCGCCTCTAGCCGCTTCATAATTTAAGTGCCGGTCACATTCCGTACCTTCGGGTCGTGACAAAGTTGGTATCAGAGCGCTAGGTTTAACCTTGTATAAGTCTAGGGTGACCCTTGGTTGATGGAGTAGGTGACTTAGGTAGAGTGACGTACCGTGGGTATGATCCGCGGCATACTTACGATACGCTACTCTGCTTAAGAAGCCTTAGGATGTACATTTCTTTGCACCATATTCTATTCATTCCTTCGATCTATCTTCATCGATATCGGATGGTGGTTTCTGTTACCACGGCCGCACAGGCAGAGGGAGCTGCGGCTCATATGTGATGACCAGTAGGGTATCGTTTATTCTTGAGGATTGAAGCAATGTTTCGCATGCGGACGAAGGGTATTCACATGCCGTCCAGGCGAAGTTAAAGGGTTCGAACGATTGTCAGAAACCTATTTTCCCAAGTTTAAGGTATTCGAAAGAACATGCAGGTATTTCTATGGACCCTCTAAAAGAATGAAACCCTAACTCGACATAATGACCACGAGAATGCCTTTGAACCTTAGGGTTTACGGCAGTTCCGCGGTGCCATTAGTGAGGCTTGGGTTTGCCCTTCTACGGCTGGTCCGCAGATGCTGGGGCATGAACTGGATATTTTTTAAACTGTACTTGAGTGTTGAGCTCTCGGGGAATTTTGGGATTTTGATAAATCGATCGAAAAGTTTAACGTAGTCCGGATATCAGGTGAAGGGATAGATTATGTGGGAGACTCTCGATATAACCATAGCCATTTGTAGCGCAGTCAGCACAGCGATGAGGAGACGAGTCCAAATCAGTCGACATTAGAAAAGGGAGCACATTGACGATAGTGTTTACGATTGTGATTTGGTGATTTGAATTTCATATTTCCGTTGTTTGGATTTTGGTATTTTCAGGATTTTGTGCTACAATTGGTATTTCCTATGTCTACCTTCATTACACTTTATTCGTGTTTCATATATCAGTTGTATTGAAGTTGTTTTGTACATACCCAGTGCACTCGATTTGGTTTTGTACATTTTGAGATATTGATTTGATTTCGTGCATATGGGTTGCACATGATTTTGACGTATGCTTCGACATAGTTTTCATGCATTTTTTCGTACCGTGACTTCGATTTTGATATTCGGTGTATGTTTTTCGTACACCATGTGCACTTGACTGAGATTCTCGCGCACACTAGGCGCACTTGATGCGATTTTGTGCACACCAGATGCACTAAATCGGGGTTTGTGCAGATTAGATGCACCTGATATTAGTGTCGTGCATGCCCGTTGCACTTGACAGATGATTTTGGTGCACACCCGTTGCACTCAGTTTTATTTCTGTGCGTATTCGTGGTATCTGTATTTGGTTTCGATTTCAGTGCACACCGGACGCACATGATATTTTTATGATGTGATTGGGATTGATTTCAGTTTGAGCAGTATGTTTTTATAATCATTACTATTTGATTTAGTAACCAGGCGGGACGTGTATGTTAAATAAAAGATATATATGTATAGCTATTTTTTTTTAAAAAAATAAACGTCCGCTACTTATGCCGTGACACGTGCATCGCACGACAATTTTCAAAAGGGGTTTTTGCATGCTTCTTTATTCAGATGTTTGGACGATTTTACTACGATGCGCACTATATATAAGTATAGTTTTGATATATATTATGTTGGTTTTCGTATTGGGCTTTGATGTTCTATTTTTACTATAACTCCGATGATTGCGTTATGCTTGACGGAGTTGATTTTTGTTATGTATTGATGATTTCGGAGCCCCGACGATTTGAGTATTTAGGCTGAACATTTTAGTAATTGGGGGGAGTTTTAATTTAAATTCGGGGACCGAATTTCTTAAAGGGGGAAGATTGTAATGTTTTAAAAATAAATAAATAAATAAAATCCTTTAAGTGAATTTTCTGATTTTCGGTAAAGTAAAACGTATTTTTGGTAAAACTAAACCATAATTATTTTTCATTATAAATTTTAAAAAGACCTATTTTAATTATGTAATTACTAGTAAATGGTGTTTATTACAGGCTTTGAGAAACTGTAGAGTTATCAGGTAGGTGATATGACTCTCAGGGTTACTAACGGAATGAACGTGGACGTTGTATCCGTAGGGTATATCATCTATAATTGACAAATGGGCAGATATTGATTCTACCTAACTGTTTGTGTGTACCAAGTCTAGTTTGTAAGCGATGTGGTTCACATCCACCTAAATCAATGTTTGATTGGGTTAGGTACACTAGAGTACAGTATATATTGAATCAAGCTCGGGTTTTCAACGTCCAAAACACACTTAAAAGAAAGTCTCCAAAATTAAATAAGCCTCTCTTAAGACATTGTAGAATGGGTCACATCAATGAAACACGGTTGACGAAATTACATAGAGAGGGATATTTGGATCCATTCAAATATCAGTCTTATGCAACTTGTCAATCTTGTCTCATAAGAAAGATGACAAAGAATCCGTTCACTGGACACGGAGTAAGAGCGAGCGAGCTCTTATGACTCAAACACAGCGACATGTGTAGTCCAATATCTACATATGCACGAAGTGATTATTCCTATTTCATTACTTTTACGGATAATTTCTCTAGGTTAGGACATGTCTTCTTGATGAAGCATAAATCCGAACCCTTTGAAAAAATCCCGTGAATAAAAGAATGGAGTGGAAAAACAAACAGGCAAAAGTATCAAGACACTGAGATCTGGTCGATGTGGTGAATACTTAAATTGTCGAGTTCCTGGATTACCTAAAAGAGAATGGAATTCTCTCTCAGCTTACTCCTCCATACACACCACAACACAACGGTGTATAGAAAAGGCGGAACGGAACACTATTGGATATTGTTCGTTCCATGATGAGTAACACTGAGTTGTCGCGATCCTTCTGAAGTTATGCACTAGAATCAGCTGCATATCTTTTTAAAAAGGTTCCTACCAAAACTGTGCCTACCACACCATATCAAATATGGAGTGGGAAGAAACCCTATCTTCAGTATCTGAAGATATAGGGATGTCCATCTTTTGTTGAAAAGCAGTATGTAGACAAGCTCGAGGCACGCTCAGTACTGTATAGGTTTGTGGGATACCCAAAGAAATCCAAGGGGGTATCTTTTCTATTACGCAGAGGAACAAAAGATTTTTGTTCCTCGTCATGCCCACTTTTTAGAAAATCAATTTTTTGTAAAAGGAAATAGTGGGAGCGCAATAGAAATGGAAGAAATACCAGAACCACAAACTATTACTGAAAGTATGGTAGAACCAGAGGTTTCAAAAGAACCGGACATCCCAATGCCAATTCGCAGGACTAATAGGCAGTCTCATCCGCCTGAGAGATACTGCGGTTTTCTCGTAGACGGGGATGAGAGGATTGCATCATTGACAATGATGAGCCAGCCAGCTTCTAGTAAGCCATTCAAAGCGGCGACTCGGTAAAATGGCTGGATGCAGTACGGACCGAATGGAGTCCATGTACACCAACAAAGTATGCGCTTTGAACATTGCTCCAGAAGGGGTAAAACCCGTAGGCTGCAAATGGATCTTCAGAAAGAAGATTGGTGTAGATGGATAGGTTGAAACCTATAAGGCTAGACTTGTTGGAAAAGGTTTTTTGTCAAAGAACTGGTTTGGACTATGATGAAAACTTTTCTCCAGTGACTATGCTCAAATCCATTCGGATCCTTCTTGCCATTGCTGCCTTCCAAGATTTTGAGATCCGGCAGATGGACGTAGAGACGGCTTTTCTAAATGGTTATTTGGAAGAGTGAATCTATATGGATCAGCTAGAAGGTTTCAATCAGAGTAGGAGCAGCGGAACAGTGTGCAAGTTGCTTAAGTCCATTTATGGAATAAAGCTAGCATCGCGGAGTTGGAACATCTGTTTTTATTGATACAGTCAAAAAATTCGACTTTATCAAAAATCTAGATGAACCATGCATTTATAGTAAGATTGTAGCAAGAACTGTCGAATTTGTCGTTGAGTACGTGGATGACATTCTCTTGATAGGAAATGACATTCCTATGCTACAATCAGTCAAAGGATTCTTGTCACAGAGGTTCTCCATGAAAGACCTGGGTGATACCAACTACATTCTGGGGATCCAGATCTATCGTGATAGATCAAAGAGGATGGTGGGACATTCACAGTCAAGGTACAACAACACCATACTGAAAATATTTAGTATGGATGATTCTAAGCACGGTAGTCTATCGTCTTGTCATGGAATCACCCTCTCCAAAGAGATGTCTCCCAAGACTGATTTGGAAAGGGCTCGCATCACATCTATATCCTACGCTTCTGTTGTAGGCTCTATAGTGTATGCGATGTTGTGTACCAGACCAGATGTAGCTTACGCACTGAGCGTGGTAAGCCGGTATCAGTCAAACCCAGGGAAGAAGCACTGGGAAGCAGTAAAGAATATTCTCAAGTACCTGAGAAGGACTAAGGAGATGTTCTTGGTGTATGGAAGAAAAGGACCTCCAGATGGAGACCTTTGCTAACTCCAGCTTTCAGAGTGATAAGAATGACTCCAAGTCCATATCAGGTTATGGCTTTACCCTCAGTGCAGGGGTGGTCTGTTGGAAGAGCTCTAAGCAGGACACCGTTGCAGACTCAACGATGGAAACGGAGTAGTTCGCTGCATGAGACGCCGCAAAAGAGGCAGTCTGGATATGGAAGTTCTTATCTGAACTTCAGGTGGTTCCTTCCATTTGTTGGTCCAATACTTTAGTATTGTGACAACATACGGCGCTATAGCTTTAGGGAAGGAACCCAGGTCCAATCAGAGATCCAGACATATCTTGAGGCGGTATCACCTGATCAGGGAGATCGTTGATCCCCAGGAGATCGAGGTGAGGAGAGTAGATACGGAGAACAAAACTGCAGATCCACTCACAGAGGCCATCTCTCAGACAGTGTTCGAGAGGCTATTCAAGATCTTCAGTCTGTGATATGCCAGTATATGGCCTTAATGCAAGTGGGAGATTGTTAGTGATATA
Organism: Agapanthus africanus; assembly: GCA_030015575.1. Lineage (NCBI taxonomy): Eukaryota > Viridiplantae > Streptophyta > Magnoliopsida > Asparagales > Amaryllidaceae > Agapanthus > Agapanthus africanus. The sequence continues at coordinate 287,452,107 of JASDDO010000029.1, forward strand.
TGCCATAGAGGCCATTATTGTATCATACTGGATTGTATATTACTTAATGGAAGCTTGGGATATACACGGATATAGTAACTGTCTTGCTCAAAATAGTATTATGCTACCTGATTTGTTTCTACCTCAATATGTGCATGTATTTTCTTAGCATATCGCTTATACATATTGGTAGAGCCCTTAGGATCTTTGCTTGATTACCAACGTTGTGATGGTAGTCACATTAGTAGGGGCTGGGTAGTCTATAAGCACATCCAATACAGGTCCCTAGTCGTAGGATTATCGAGACGAGGTATCGATACTCCACAGTAGACTAGTGTATACGCTTCTCATCTCAGCAGGGGAGATGGTCTGTCCCACAGCCATCAGTACGTCGTACTGGAGATAGTATGCAGGTGCTCATTAAGTTATGAGTACACTGGACAGGACTCATCGGGAACTGTTGGTGGGTATTATACCTATCGTCGGGTAGCAGTTCCCAGATGACATAAGTACAGCTTAGTCCGTCGACTTGACACCGCTACTTCGCCTTGAGTGTGTTCCCACTGTACTTTCATTACTACCCTACCACGGCTCAAAGGAGTCGTGCAAACAGGTAGTAGTTGGGTGCAGTCCCGAAGCACTTGGAGACAGTAGCGGTTAGATAAGATTCGTCTCTCCTGGTATTGGGGGTTGATATCGTACTGTGTTCGGAAGGCCATTACACAAAGTCCTTAGCCAAGGCAAGCGAGATTTACTGGTAGGTACTCCAATAGTTTCTCAGGGTGTTTTGGGTTACTCTCCGACACGACTTATTGCGCTATTTGGGGTCTGACGATTACCGCCCCTTAGGCCCGATATGCAATACTCTTAGACGAACAAACCGGACTGTACAGAAATTGTCACATTCAGGCTCAGTAGGAGTTCGGATGGGTTTGCTCATCGGCCTTCTTATCGACAGATACCTGGGTAGCCGTTACGTGCACCTAGTACCGCTTGCGGCTTATGGTTAAACCCACTGCCAGCGTACTGTCGAGTCTTTAGAGTCCCACACAGAGATTTTCCCTGCACCGGGCAAAAGGTGTAAAGGCCGTATGATTTTACGGCAAGGCTTCGATCACTTACATGCACTTATGCACGTATGATGATCGGGTGGATAATACTAGTGGGCTTTAGTTTAAGCCGGATCCTAGTATTATATTGATGGATCAGTTTCGTCTCATTGTATTCGTGTTTCTCGAAACACGGATACGGGTATATATATACGGATGAGAGGGGCATTCTTGTAATTACTCAAGATTGTTTTTTAGAAGGAGACACATCATTAGGGTTTGGACCATTGACTTGATTAAAACAATTATGAGGTGGAAAATGAGAGCATGGTTGCAAGCATGGGCTTTATTCATAGTTTATTCATCTCGACTCACTATTCAAGCACGGTTGCAATTTTATATTGTAAAATTCCATGCTTGAATGAGTGGGGGTCAAGAGTTGCCATTCATTCTAGTCCCATTCTCAACACTTAGCCATTTTTCATGAGTTGCTCCCATGGTTGCTCTCTAGCTTCTTCTTCTTCCTCAATCCTATGGTTCAAACTTCAACCCTCACATGTGATGTGAACCATGAAACCTGAACACAAACTTGTGAGCAAATTAAACCCCTACTTCACCATCACACATTAGATTAGCAATTTGATGTGGAGTGTTGCCTTCACTAATGAGATTAGTGAAGGGTTAGCTTGAGCTAGGTGGACTTCGGGTGGATCATCTTTGGTGCGAAGATCATGAAGGAGGTTCGTTCAACTCGAAGAGGTGCATGGTAGAGTCGCGTGGACTTCAACCCGGAGCTATTGAAGATAAGGACTCGAACTACAAAGGTTGTATGCTCTTTTCTTCTCTTTAATTCATCACATAACAAAGGAAAACCCTAATAATCTAGTAAAGATCTTGTTGGTCTAACTTAGCACCTAATAAAAATTAAAATTTGGCATGCTTGATGCTACTAGAACCTCATGGTGGTGCTAAGGTCGACTTTCAAGTACAAATGGAGGTCACGATGCAAGTGTACCCTACCTACAAAAGCAAATCACTCAGAAGGAAACTGTGTGCTAGCAAGCCGCTACTGAATCCGTGTGGTCAAACCTGTTAGTTATATGTATGCCCTAGAGCCCATTATTATACATGTGATGTATATTATAGTGGATGCTTGGACATATATAGGGAGGACTTTCTTGCTCGACATGATAGTATGATATCTGGTTGCTCTTTATCTTAACATGTACACTTATTGTCTCTCTATTACATATTCATAAAGCCCTTAGGATGAGTATTTGACTACCAGGATTATGATGCAGATCATACTAGTGGGGCAGAAGTTGTTAGTTATATGTATGCCCTAGAGGCCATTACTGTACATACGATATATATTGTAGTGGATGCTAGGACATATATAGGGAGGACTTTCTTGCTTGACATGATAGTATGCTATCTGGTTGTTCTTTATCTTAACATGTACTCTGATTGTCTCTATATTACATGTTGATAAAGCCCTTAGGATATGTACTCGACTACTGGGACTATGATGAGATCATACTAGTGGGGCCACGGTAGTCGACGAGTACATCCTATAACTGTTCCTAGTCGAGGGTGTATCGAGACAGGGCATCGATACACCAGAGTAGACTAGCGTATACGCATCTTGACCCATATGATGGACGATGGATGATCCCATATCCATCGGTGTTTGACATCAAGGATGCTGTACGGGTGCTCAGTGGAGACTGGGTATACTGGACGGACTCGCCGGGAACTCCTAGATGGTATTATACCTCACGTCAGATGGCAGTTCTCCGGTGACTCTGGTACAGAGTAGTCTGTTGACCCGAGATCGTCATAGAGTCTTGTGTGATTCCCACTGTGCTTTGATTTCCATCATACCACGTCCAAGAGGGTGTGCAAAAAGGTGGCTTTTGGGTACAGTCCCGAATCACATGGAGGCAATGAGCGATAGGAGGGGATTCGTCTCTCCCGGTATAGGGAGTTGATGTTGTGCTGTGTTCGATTGGCTATAACCGGAAATCCCTGGCCAGGGTTGCTGAGATTTACTGGTAAGTGTTATCAGTAGTTTCTCGAACTATTATAGACCTCATATCGACACGACTTATCGAGCTACTGGGGTCTGACGTATACCACCCCTAGGCGAGATATGCGACATATCAGACGACGAGACCGGACTGTACGGGAGTGTTACTGTTTGGATTCATAGGAGAATGTACAGGCTTGCTTGTTGATCTTCTGAGCGCTCAATACCCGGGTAGCTGTTACGTTTAGCTGACCGCTTGCAGCTTGTGGGTGTTTGATATGATCATCACCTACTGCCGGCGTATTGAAGATTCTTTAGAGTCCTACACAGAGGTTTCTTGGCTCAGGAAAAACGGAGTAGGAGCACATATGTGATATGTGCGGGACCGAGGATAATGCGATATGAGATACCGTATTCTATTCTCGCGATATTTGACATCAGCCGGGTCATCGAATCAAGTGTTGATTCGATGAATCGGTATGGATAAATATTAGTCGGTTATATGCGATATAGCCGGATTGTCGGATCAAGTGTTGATTCGATAATTTAATGTATAATAATATATATGATATATTAAATTACATTAACTAATATTAGCTCACTAAAAGATTCTTTTTCTCACTCGGGTAATACATTGATATATATGCGATATATGTTAATTGTATTATTTTATTTTGTTACAATAAATATTATATATATGATATATAATATTGTAATATGATATTGGTTATTAATGCAACATGTTTAGTGGAGATTAAATATGGTTAGGGTTTGATTAGGGTTAATCATTTCTAGAAGTTTCTAGAAGGTTTTCTTTTTGTTTTGGAAAAGATATTTTGCAAGATATTTCTTTAACTCAACCCTAAACCCTAACCCTAGTTAATTCTCTACAATGGTTACTTGAACCATGGTTGCATTTCTAACCTTATCAAAGTCTATCATTGTTCATCACAAAAGGAATTCTATCATTATTCATCATCTTCTTCCTTCTTCTTCTTTTGAGCAAAAAGCTTTCTACCTTTTTGCTTTGTGATGAAAATGAGTGAGAATGAGAAAATAAAAGAGAGCAAAAATCCTACTTCATCATCCTCATCTACCCTTGCCATTTAGATGAGGATGTTCACATCATTTTATGAGTGTTAGCTTGTGTTATTGAAACTTCAAGGTAGATCATCTTTGTATCGAAGATCGGAAGCAAGACTGCATCTTTCTCTTCGTGGAACCTCTCGAGAGTCCGGAACACGATGATTGCAGCGAAGGGACTTCAACACGGAGCTAATGAAGTGAAGGACCGGATCTACAAAGGTTGTAATCCCTCTCACTTAGTGTTAAAGTGTTTAGCATGCATGTTTTCGCCTAAACCCTAGTTTAAAGATCCGGCTTCGGGTTGTTCGGCACGGCTAAATTTTTAATCGGGCATGGTTGATACCTTGTAGAACCTTGTGCGCGTGCCTAGCAACCCTACAGTGGTATCAAAGCCTAGCTAGAGCTTTAGGCGATGTCTAGACGAAGTTTAAAGTCCGATCGAACCCGAAAACCCCGACACGAACCCTTCTCTGTACATTTTTCAAAAATATGGTTTTTTCTGAATTAAAAATGCTCAGAAAAACAAGCAGGAAAAACTAAGAATTACTGTGAAGTACGGTCCCCTAAGTCAACTATTTGACCACGGAACCGCGGTTAAACCATGGGTTTGGCGGCGGTTCCGCGGCCAAAATTTGGACTTAGTCCCTGAAATTTCACTTAATTATTCTTAGGTCCTTTCTTGTTAATTTTTTCTGGGAATATTTTAATTCCACTCAAGAGTTGAGTTTTTTAGGTTGTATTGGGGACTCGTTGATTCGATCGGATATTTTAACTTTGTTTATTTTGTCCGGATAATTTTAGAAACTGTTAAAAAAGTTCGAACGGATATCAATAACTCACTTTTTCCCCTGTCGGAAAATTTTTCAAAAGTTGTTTTTTTTTCTCGAGTTTAAGAACGTTCTAAGTCGTGCAAGTAACGCCGTGGACCCTCTAGAAGACAACAAACCTTAACTCGATTATGTGACCGTTTTGAACTGCCTCTGAACCTTAGGGTTTGTGGCAGTACGGCGTGTCACATGTGAGGCGTTGGCTTAACCCTTCTACGGCTGGACCATTGGTACTGTGGCATGTGATAGATCTTTTTAAACTGATTTCAAGTGTTGAGATATATTGGGAAAATCTTGGGTGTTTGATTATTCGATCGGAAAGTTTAACATTGTCTATTTATCTGGATTGTGATACAATATTTGGAATGCACAAGTAGTTATGAGATAACTAATTTGAATGTTATAAATCTAGCAGTTAAGTCTCAGATGATCGGTTGCCACGGAATTTTGATGTGATCAAAAGTCCGTCGCAATCACGTAGCGTACACGGATACTCGCCGGGTAAACTTAACAGACAGCCACGCCCCATAGCCCCGACCAAGTGACTATAGGAGAACCCCGTCGCCAAAAGCATCCGTTCAGGTGCTCGCGGCAGTGGTGTTCCGCCTTAGTGCACTTCGTCGAAGGCATCTGGGAGTGCGGCCGTCTACTAAAGTTTGCGATGAGCATGCGATCAGAATGTCGGGAATCTTGTTGAATTGCCCGACTTGATATTGAAAAGAGTTTTCGATAATGAGACTAAAATGCGGGGTTCATAATTGTTAGGCATGCGATGTCTAAGGAATTCATTTGGTTAGGCATGCGATGTCTAAGAAGGTTGCTGATTCCAACTGTTGTAGTTTTACACTTTCTTTTCTGTGACCGTAAGCGTAGTATGTGGTGTATCGTCGGCTTCGTTGCTATACATCAACGACAATCGGGATATGCATACTTGCTTACGTTGATGATATGAGATATTATGTGTTGCTGTGATATGTTATATTGGATTGTCGCGTTTTGAATAGCCGAGGGTTTTTTATGTGAGATGAGAGTTTTTCTTTTTTCATTCATGTAAAATTCATTTGTATGTAATATTCTTTTATTGGGGCACTTTCAGGTTGCGGAAGATGTCACTGTTGTATATTATTTACTTTTCCGCATTAGGTAGACCCAAGGCGGGGAGCACAAGTAACCGGGTTCTAGGGTCCAGTGGGAGACCATCTCGAGGAGTCGAGACCGGGTCTCCTAACCCTAGAATTGGCTGTGTTGCTTGCCGCTCTCGTAGGGGTCTAGGGATGTGGGTTTGGCTATTCATCGCGACCGTGGAATCCGTGTTTTATACAGGCTCGTACTAAAACACGAACGTCCTAATATATCCAATATTTCATATATGTTCTTCTGCTGCAATGTTCTGTGATGAGATCATATTACTGCCTGAGACGAATGTTTATATTATATATATGAGATATATGTTATATTGCAGATTTCGTTTCAAAAGAGATGCTTGTGAAGCATAATAAAATAGGACTTCATTAATGAGATTAATGAAATAAAAGAAACCTAAGATGTTGTAGAAACTTGTTTAAAAAAAATGGTAGCTCTAGTTCTTGCTTTGCATGGCGGTGTTCCTTGTAAAACATCCAGCACCTTATTCGATAAGGAAAGAGTCGAGATCCCTTCACCGGGAGTGACCTCTTTAGTGAAACTAGCAGATGATACAAACTCGGTTTGTCTTTTGATTTCTTCTATAGTTCTTGCTTTGCATAGTGATATTTGTGAAATATCCTGCACCTTATTCGATGAGGAAAGGGCCGACGATCCCTTCACCGGGAGTGACCCCTTTAGCAAAACTAGAAAAGCCTCAAAAACACTCCATTTAAAAATCACTCAATTCTACAACGATATCAAGTTCATTACGCAATAGGTTTTCAGAAAAACCTGTCGTAGCCCTCCGTCATTTCAGATAAGTTGTATATAGTATTCGTGCTACATTTGTTGGCTTTCGTCAAGGTGTAGTATGCGGTAGCTATATGCTGCTTATCTGCTGCATACGATGCGATTGGATTAGGATAGTCGTGCGGCTTTGTTGGCTTTCGTCAAGGGTCGTGCGGGTGGGTTTAATTCAATCAAGAAATGTACGGGTTGAACTTGACTAGCGGGCTATGGTTTGTTGGCTTTCGTCAAGGTCATAGCACATTAGGGGCAAAATTATCGGGAATTTCAAGTGTTGAAATTTGCAATGAGATTGCATACCTTCTATGAGATAGTTGGATCCCGATACCCACTGCGAGTAAGAGTTACTCCTGGGAGAGTTTTACACATTACAATTAGCCGATCAAGTAGGTGTCTAGAAAGGTGTCAACGAGGTTACGCCTCTGGGAAAACGAGGTTTACATTAATTAGGTTCGTGCGAAAGCACGGGGGACCTCCCTCAAAGTACCGACACTGGCCTGGCTGAAAGATTGGTGAACTTGTAGCGTGTAATTAATCCCGGCTAGTCTTTCCTTTTAGGGTTTGAAGGAAGATTTGATAAAAGCAGTGGGAGCCATCCTGATTAGATAAAATTATAACCAATCTATTCTTGCAAGAGCGCACGCTGAGTGTTTTCTTCTCTCTCTCTCCAGGTAGCGACCATATCACGCCTTAATCAAGATAATAAAACAGATGAATTGACCGAACCCGCTTGTTATACTGAGCTAGGTGTTAGTTGTATGTATGCCCTAGAGGCCAGTATTGTACAGATGATGTATATTATATTGGATGCTTAGACATATATATAGAGATGACTTTCTTGCTCGATATGATAGTATGCTATCTGGTTGCTCTTTATCTTAACATGTACACTTGTCTCTTTAAACTGTCTTATAGTTACATGTTGGTAAAGCCCTTAGGATGTGCACTTGACTACCTGGACTATGATGCAGATCATACTAGTGGGGACGTGGTAGTCCATAGGTACATCCTTCAAGGTCCCTAGTCGTGGGTGTATCGAGACGGGGCATCGATATACCAGTGTAGACTAGCATATACGTTTCTCGACCCATGAGATGGGCGATGGATGATCCCATATCCATTGGTGTTTGACATCAGAGATCGTATACAGGTGCTCAGTGGAGACTGGGTACACTGGACAGACTCGCCAAGAACTCCCAGATGGTATTATACCTCACGTCAGATGGCAGTTCTCAGGTGACACTTGTACAGGTTAGTCTGTAGACCCGAGATCGTCATAGAGTCTTGTGTGATTCCCACTGTACTTTGATCTCCACCTTACCACGTCCATGAGGGCGTGCAAAACGGTGGTCTTTGGGTACAGTCCCGAGTCACATGGAGGCAATGAGCGATAGGAGGGGTTTCGTCTCTCCCGGTTTTGGGGGTTGATGTTGCGCTGTGCTCGATTGGCCGTAACAGGGAAGTCCCTGGCCAGGGCTGATCAGAGATTTGCTGGTAAGTGTTACCAGTAGTTTCTCGACCCGTTATGAGTCTCACATCGGCACGACTTATCGGTTATTGGGGTCTGACGTTTACCACCCCTAGACTTGATATGCGACATATCAGACGAACAGACCGGACTGTACGGTAAGTGTTACTGGTTGGATTCACAGGAGTGTGAGCGGGCTAGCTCGTCGATCTTCTGATCGCTCAATATGGAGCAATAGCACCCTATATGTTATGGTGTGCTCTATATTGAGCGAACTCCCGGTGAAGGGATCTCGGTCCTTTCCTCATCGAATAAGGTGCAGGGTATATCATATATACCGCTATGCAAAACAAGAACTGTAGCTACCTATTTTGTTTAAAATTTGATTCTACAACATCTTAGGTTTCTTTTCATTCATTAATCACATTAATGAAGTCCCATCAATTATGTATCGGGTTGAACTTGACTAGTGGACTATGGGTTGTTTGGCATTCATCAAGGTCATAGAACACTAGGGGTAAAATATTATTGGGAATTTCAAGTGTTGAAATTTGCAATGAGATTGCATACCTTCTATGAGATAGTTGGATCCCGATACCCACTGCGAGTAAGAGTTACTCCTGGGAGAGTTTTACACATTGCAATTAGCTAATCAAGTAGGTGTCTAGAAAGGTGTCAACGGGGTTACGCCTCTGGGAAAACGAGGTTTACATTAATTAGGTTCGTGCGAAAGCACGGGGGACCTCCCTCAAAGTACCGACACTGGCCTGGCTGAAAGATTGGCGAACTTGTAGTGTGTAATTAATCCCGGCTAGTCTTTCCTTTTAAGGTTTGAAGGAAGATTTGATAAAAACCAGTGGGAGCCATCCTGATTAGATAAGATAATAACCAATCTGATCTTGCAAGAGCATACGCTAAAGTGTTTTCTTCTCTCTCTCTCCAGGTAGCGACCATTTCATGCCCTAACAAAGATAATAATATGGATGTATTGACTGAACCCGCTTATTATACTGAGCAGGGAAACGTTGGACCCGTTCTTTCTTATAAGAGTTATAAGACTGAACAGGGAATAGACGAATATCTGGATTCTCAAGCCGCCCAAAAGAACATGCATGTTGATACATTTTCTTTAGGTGTGTTAGTTATTGAGAAATGTTTCTCAGTTCACCCTACGTCCTGGGTATTAGATATCGGATCAGGATCCCACATATGTAAACAGTTACATGGGCTACGTAAAGGTAGAGAACTGGGAAAAGGTGATCATTCCGTTCAAGTAGGGAACGGTGCAAATGTTGCAGCCAAAGCAGTTGGCGAATATCACCTAGTATTACCAAGTGGTGATACAATAATTCTGAATGAGTGCTATTATATACCGAACATGATGTGCAACATTATATCAGTTTCTTTATTGAGTAAAGAAGGATATAATTTTGTAGTACAGGATAATGTTATGAACATATTCCTAGATCAAAAGTTGATTGCATCAGGCTCGTTACATAATGGCATATTCATTCTAAATCAAAATACAGTCCTCAATATACAAAACACACACAAGAGGAAAAGTTCAGAAATGAACGAATCCTACTTGTGGCATTATAGACTTGGTCATATCAATGCGACACGACTGGCTAAGTTACATAAGGATGGTTATTTGAATCCGTTCAAATTATCATCTTATAATACTTGCCATTGATGTCTCAAAGGAAAAATGACCAAAGCTCCGTTTAGTGGACACGGAGAAAGAGTTACTGAACTCTTAGGACTGGTACATAGTGATGTATGCGATCCCATGTCTACCCATGCCTGGAACGGTTCTTCCTACTTCATTACATTCACTGACGATCTCTCTAGATACGGGCATGTGTTCCTATTGAAACACAAGTCTGAAGCTTTTGAGAAATTCAGGGAATATAAGCAAGAAGTAGAGAACCAAACGGGCAAAAGTATTAAGACCTTCGATCTGATCGAGGAGGAGAATACTTGAGCAATGAGTTCTAAGATTATCTAAAAGAGAATGGGATTCTCTCTCAGCTTACTCCACCTTATACACCACAACACAACGGTGTATCGGAACGAAGGAATCGCACCCTATTAGATATGGTGCGTTCAATGATGAGTACAGCTGAGTTACCTATTTCCTTCTGGGGGTATGCGCTTGAGACAGCCATACACCTATTGAATATGGTTCCTACCAAATCAGTGCCTACCACTCCATATGAGATATGGAAAGGGAAGAGACCATCTCTTAAGTATGTTAAGATATGGGGTTGTCCAGCCTATGTCAAAAGACAAAATCCAGACAAACTCGAGGCATGATCAGTCTTATGTAAGTTTGTAGGATATCCCAAAAATTCACAAGGGTATATCTTCTACCACCCCGAGGAACAAAAGGTGTTTGTTTCTCGACATGCCACTTTCTTAGAAAAAGGTTTTCTTATGAAACAGATTAGTGGCATTGAGGTAGAACTGGAAGAGGTTCCAGCAACACAAACTATAACTGAAGATTTAGTATAACCAGAGGATTCAGTAGTACCCGACGAACCCCAGCCTCTCCGCCGATCTAGCTGGGTTTCTCGTCCACCTGAGAGATACTAAGGTTTTCTCATTGACAGTGGAAGCGAAGATTGCATCATGGAGGATGATGACCCAACTAGTTTCGAGCAGGCCATCACGAGTAGAGACTCAGTGAAATGGCTGGATGCAATGCGGTCCGAGATGGAATCCATGTACGCCAACAAAGTATGGACTTTGGAAGTTGCTCCTGAAGGGGTAAAACCCATTGGGAGCAAGTGGATCTTCAAGAAAAAACTTGGTGTAGATGGCAAAGTGGAGACTTTCAAAGCTAGACTTGTTGCAAAGGGTTTTCGTCAAAGACCAGGTGTGGACTATGACGAAACCTTTTCTCCAGTGGCTATGCTTAAATCCATCCGGATCATGCTTGCCATCGCTGCGTATCATGACTATGAAATCTGGCAAATGGATGTTAAGACCGCCTTTCTAAACGGTGATTTAGAAGAGTGCGTGTACATGACTCAGCCAGAGGGCTTCGTAGACAGTGGGAGCAGCGGGAAGGTGTGCAAGCTGCTTAAATCCATTTATGGATTAAAGCAAGCATCGCGGAGTTGGAACATCTGCTTTGACGTCGTTATCAAAGAGTTTGATTTCGTCAAAAACCCAGATGAACCTTGTATCTACAAGAAGGTAGCAGAGAGTAAGGTTGTCTTCCTCGTATTGTACGTGGACGACATACTCTTGATAGGAAATGATATTCCTATGCTGCAATCGGTCAAGCTCTTCTTATCACAAAGATTCTCAATGAAAGATCTTGGTGATGCCTCCTGCATATTGGGAATTAGGATCTATAGAGATAGATCCAAACGGATATTGGGATTGTCCCAATCCAGGTACATTGACACCATACTAAAGAGGTTTAGTATGGAAGAATCCAAGCGTGGGAACTTGCCCACGATCTCTGGAGTCACTCTCTCCAAAGAGATGTCTCCCAAGACTGATTTGGAGAGAGCTCGCATGCAAGGGATACCCTATGCTTCGGCTGTAGGCTCTATCATGTACGCGATGCTATGTACCAGACCCAATGTAGCATACTCACTAAGTGTAGTGAGCAGGTATCAAGCTGATCCTGGAGAGAGTCACTGGACAGCTGTGAAGAGCATTCTCAAGTACTTACGAAGGACTAAAGAGATGCTCTTGGTGTATGGTAACGGAGAACTCCAAGTGGAGTCCTTTACCGATTCAAGCTTCCAGAGTGATAAGGACGACTCTAAGTCGCAGTCGGGATTTGTCTTTACCCTTTACGGAGGGGCGGTTAGCTGGAAGAGTTCTAAGCAGGAAACCGTGGCAGACTCGACGATGGAGGCTGAATACATCGCTGCCAACGATGCTGCCAAAGAGGCTGTCTGGATCAAGAAGTTCATTACTGAACTTGGAGTGGTTCCATCCATTGTGCATCCAATACCCTTGTATTGTGATAACAATGGAGCAGTGGCTTTAGCCAAGGAACCCAGATCCCATCAGCGATCCAGGCATATTCTGAGGCGGTATCACCTGATCCGGGAGATAGTTGATCGCCGGGAGATCAAGGCTAGGAGGGTTGACACGAAGAACAACACGGCGGATCCACTCACGAAGGCCATTCCCCAGATACAGTTTGAGAGACTCTTCGGGATGCTCGGTATGCGATACTACAGCAGCTGGCCCTAGTGCAAGTGGGAGATTGTTAGTTGTATGTATGCCCTAGAGGCCAGTATTGTACAGATGATGTATATTATATTGGATGCTTGGACATATATATAGAGATGACTTTCTTGCTCGATATGATAGTATGCTATCTGGTTGCTCTTTATCTTAACATGTACACTTGTCTCTTTAAACTGTCTTATAGTTACATGTTGGTAAAGCCCTTAGGATGTGTACTTGACTACCTGGACTATGATGCAGATCATACTAGTGGGGACGTGGTAGTCCATAGGTACATCCTTCAAGGTCCCTAGTCATGGGTGTATCGAGACGGGGCATCGATATACCAGTGTAGACTAGCGTATACGCTTCTCGACCCATGAGATGGGCGATGGATGATCCCATATCCATTGGTGTTTGACATCAGAGATCGTATACGGGTGCTCAGTGGAGACTGGGTACACTGGACGGACTCGCCGAGAACTCCCAGATGGTATTATACCTCACGTCAGATGGCAGTTCTCAGGTGACACTTGTACAGGTTAGTCTGTAGACCCGAGATCGTCATAGAGTCTTGTGTGATTCCCACTGTACTTTGATCTCCACCTTACCACGTCCATGAGGGCGTGCAAAACGGTGGTCTTTAGGTACAGTCCCGAGTCACATGGAGGCAATGAGCGATAGGAGGGGTTTCGTCTCTCCCGGTATTGGGGGTTGATGTTGCGCTGTGCTCGATTGGCCGTAACAGGGAAGTCCCTGGCCAGGGCTGATCAGAGATTTGCTGGTAAGTGTTACCAGTAGTTTCTCGACCCGTTATGAGCCTCACATCGGCACGACTTATCGGTTATTGGGGTCTGACGTTTACCACCCCTAGACTTGATATGCGACATATCAGACGAACAGACCGGACTGTACGGTAAGTGTTACTGGTTGGATTCACAGGAGTGTGAGCGGGCTAGCTCGTCGATCTTCTGATCGCTCAATACCCGGATGGCCGTTACGTTTAGCAGACCGCTTGCGGCTTGTGGGTGCTTGATCTGATCATCATCTGCTGCCGGCGTATTGACGAGTCTTTAGAGTCCTACAAAGAGGTTTCCTGGCTCAAGCGAAACGAAATAGGAGCGCATATGAGATATGTGCAGGACCGAGAATAATGCGTGTATATGATACCGTATTCCATTCTCGCGATGAATGTATCGATTGGTTATATGCGATATAACTTAGATATCGAATCAAGGATTGATTCGATAAGCCGATACGTAGGATACTAGTCGGTTATATGCGATATGACCGGATCGTTAAATCAAGTGTTAATTTAATAATTTAATGTATAATTATATATTTGATATATTACTTTGCATTAACTAGTATTGGTTCACTTTAAAAGGTTTTTCTCACTTGATGTGCAAGTTGTATATGTGATATACTTTTGTGCACATGTTTGTATCATGTTTGATGATACTTGCTCATTTGGTTAAGTGTAAAGAATTAAACTTGGTTAAGTAAATGGTTAGGGTTTTTTATTTATTCATTCATTTATCTTTTTAATTTGGATTAAAAAAGAAATTGCAAAAGAAAACAAAATGGTTGCTTTCATTCTTGAAGCTTGTTGAAGCTTCATGAAGCTTTGACCAAAGTGACCATTTTGTCTTCATGCCTAACCCTAACCATTCATCTAACCATAGTCAATTCTCTACTCCTAACCATGGTTCATATTATGATAAGTATTCATTTCTTTTGCATTTGAAATGTAATACTTATCATATTCTATCTTGAGCTTCTTCTTCTTCTTCAAGAAAAAGCTTGCCATCATCAATGGCTTCTTGAGTAAAAGTGTGAGAAATCCAATTCTAAAGTGAACCCACCTCCTATTTCTTCACCCTCTACCTCTTGCCAAGTAGTATAGGGTGTTTTCTTCACAAGTTTCACAACTTGGTGAAGTTGGAGCTTGATCTTGTGAAACCTCGACGTAGATCATCTTCGGCATCGTAGCCGACAACTGTTCCGCTCATTTCTCCGATGAAGCCGATGCGAGAGTCTGTGATTCAAGATGGACAGCGACGGGACAACTATGTGGAGCTAAGGAAGTGGATAACCGGATCTACAAAGGTTGTAGTTTCCTACTTTTAGTTAAGATGTTAACTAGTTTCCTTTTTCGCCTAAAATTCTAGTTGACGATCCGTATTAGGGTTTCTCGGCACTCATAAAATTTGAAATTGGCATGGTTGATGCCTTGTGAGACCTCTATTGTGTGCCTAGGAACCCTACACTAGGGAACGTTGGTCCCGCTCCAACTTATAATTGTTATAAGATAGAGCAGGAAATTGGGGAATACCAGATTTCCCGTGCCGCCCAAACGAAGAAAGTGCATGCTGATGCATCATCTTCAGGTGTGTTCATTACAGAGAACTGTTTCTCAGTATCCTTTACGTCCTGGGTATGAGATACCGGATCAGGATCCCGTATATGCAATCTGTTACATGGGCTAAAGATAGGTAGAGAACTGAGAACGGGTGATAAGTTTCATGAGATAGAAATGGTGCAAGTGTTGCAGCCAAGTCTGTTGGTCACTATCACCCTGTATTACCAGAATACATTGATTCTGAACGAATGTTATTAGATACCGAACCTGATATACAACATCATATCAGTTTCTTTATTAGTAAAGAAGTGATATAATTTTGTATTGTTGGATAATGTTTTAAACATTTCCTATATCTAGAGTTGATCGGTTCAGGCACGTTATCTAAAAGCATTGACGTTCTAAATCAAACTACAGTTCTTAGTATACAGAACACACACGAGAGGAAGAGTTCAGAAATGAACGAATCCTTCCTGAGGCATTGTAGACTAGGTCATATCAATGCGACCCGACTAGCTAAGTTACATTTAGATGCATATTTAAATCTGTTTGAATTTACATCTTGTGAAACTTGCCGGTCATGTCACAAAGATAAGATGACCATAGCTCTGTTTATTGAAAAGAGAGAAAGAGTTAGTGAACTCTTGGGATTGATACATGCTGATGTATGAAAGTCCCCTGTCTACATATGCCAGGACCGGTTCTTTGTACTTCATTCCATTCTCTGATAATCTCTCAAGATTCAGGCATATGTTCCTGTTGAAACACAAGTCCAAAGCTTTTGAGATATTCACAGAATATAAGTTAGAAGTAGAGAACCAAAATACGGGTATAAGTATTATGTCCTTTGATCAGATCAAGGAAGAGAATACTTGAGCACGGAATTCCTGGACTATTCTAAAGGAGAATGAGATTCTCTCTCAGCATTACTCCTCCTATACACCATAGCACGATGGTATATCGGGGCGGAGCAATAACACCCTATGTGATATGGTGTGCTCTATGATGTGTACTACTGAGTTTCCTATTTCTTTTAGGGAGTTATGCACTTGAGAAGCTGCATACCTATTGAATATGGTTCAAATCAAATCAGTTGCCTACCATTTCATATGTGATATGGAAAGGGAAGAGCCCATATCTTAAGTTTGTTAAGATTTGGGGTTGTCCGGACTATGTCTAAAAGCAAAATCCGGACAAGCTCGAGGCAAGGTCTGTTATGTAGAACTAGAAATGTTCCAGCTATACAAAATGCAGCTGATGATTTGGTAGAACCAAAGGATTCAATAGTTTCCAACGAACCTCAGCCTCTCCACCGATCTAGTAGGGTTCCTCACCCACCTGAGAGATACTTCGGTTTCTCTATGACAGTGGGAGCGAGGATTGCATCATGAGATGATGACCCAACTAGTTTCGAGCTGGCCATCAGGAGTGGGACTCTGTAAGAATGGTTGGATGCTTAGCGATCTGAGATGGAATCCTTATACACCAACAAAGTATGGACTTTGGTTGCTTTATCTGAAGGGTTAAATCCCCATCAGGAGCAAGTATATCTTGAGAAGATTACTTGGTGTACATGGAAAAGTTAAGACTTTCAAAGCTATGCTTAAGTCCATCCAGATCCTACTTGCCACGGCTACATACCATGACTACGATATCTGGTGGTTGGGTGTCATGACTGCTTTTCTAAATGATGTTTTAGGAGAGAGTGTCTATAAGTACACATCCAGAGGGCTACGTAGACAGTGGGAGCAGCGGAAACGTGAGCAAGATGTTTTATGTGATAAATCAGGCATCGCGGAGTTGGAACATCTGTTTTGATGTGGTAGTCAAAGAGTTAGACTTCATCAAAATGGTAGATGAACCTTGTATATACAAAAAGGTAGTAGAGAGTATGGTGGTAATCCTCGTAGAGTACGTGGATGACATACTCTTGATAGGGAAGGAGTTTCCTATGCTACGCTCGGTCAATCTCCGCTTATCATAAGGATTCTCCATATAGGATCAAAGTGATACCTCCTAAATCCTGGGTTTTGGATCTATGAGATAGATCTAATTGGATGTTAGGATACTCACTAGTTGTAGTGAGATGGTATCAATCGATCCTGGGGAGAATCACTGGAAAGGTTCCAGGGTGATAAGGACGACTGAATGTCAGTCGCAGCATTGTCTTCACCCTCAGTAGAGGGACGGTATGTTAGAAGAGTTCCAAGCTAGATACTGTGACATACTAGACGATTAAAGGCAAGATACATCGTTACCAAGGATGCTATCAAAGAGGCAGTCTGGATATATATAAGTTCATGAGATGAACTTCGTTCCTACCATTGTGTGACAATGGAGTTGTGGCTTTAGCCAAGGAACTACCGTCCCATCAGAAATCCAGATATAATTCTTAGGCAGTATCACCTGATCATGGAGATGGTTGATCTCCAGGGAGATCGAGGTTAGGAGAGTAGACACAGAGGACAACAACGCGGATCCACTCACAAAGGCCTTTTTCCCAGTAGAGACATTTATGGGATGGTTGAGTATGAGATACTTCAACCGCAGCTAATTGTTGGGTATGTGATACCACAACAGATGGCCCTAGTGCAAGTGGGAGATTGTTAGTTATATGTATGCCCTAAAGGCCATTACTGTACATACGATGTATATTGTAGTGGATGCTAGGACATATATAGGGAGGACTTTCTTGCTCGACATGATAGTATGCTATCTGGTTGTTCTTTATCTTAACATGTACTCTGATTATCTCTATATTACATGTTGATAAAGCCTTTAGGATATGTACTCGACTACTGGGACTATGATGAGATCATACTAGTGGGGCCACGGTAGTCGACGAGTACATCCTATAACTGTTTCTAGTCGAGGGTGTATCGAGACAGGGCATCGATACACCAGAGTAGACTAGCGTATACGCATATTGACCCATATGATGGGCGATGGATGATCCCATATCCATCGGTGTTTAACATCAAGGATGGTGTACGGGTGCTCAGTGGAGACTGGGTATACTGGACGGACTCGCCGAGAACTCCCAGATGGAATTATACCTCACGTCAGATGGCAGTTCTCCGGTGACACTGGTACAGAGTAGTCTGTTGACCCGAGATCGTCATAAAGTCTTGTGTGATTCCCACTATGCTTTGATTTCCATCATACCACATCCAAGAGGGCGTGCAAAAAGGTGGTTGTTGGGTACAGTCCCGAATCACATGGAGGCAATGAGCGATAGGAGGGGATTCGTCTCTCCCGGTATAGAGAGTTGATGTTGTGCTGTGTTCGATTGGCTATAACCGGAAATCCCTGGCCAGGGTTGCTGAGATTTACTGGTAAGTGTTATCAGTAGTTTCTCGAACTGTTATAGACCTCATATCGACACGACTTATCGAGCTACTGGGGTCTGACGTATACCATCCCTAGGCAAGATATGCGACATATCAGACGATGAGACCGGACTGTATGGGAGTGCTACTGTTTGGATTCACAGGAGAATGTACAGGCTTGCTTGTTGATCTTCTCTGAGCGCTCAATACCTGGGTAGCTGTTACGTTTAGCTGACCGCTTGCAGCTTGTGGGTGTTTGATATGATCATCACCTACTGCCGGCGTACTGACGATTCTTTAGAGTCCTACACAAAGGTTTCTTGGCTCAGGAAAAACGGAGTAAGAGCACATATGTGATATGTGCGGGACCGAGGATAATGCGATATGAGATACCGTATTCTATTCTCACGATATTTCACATCAGCCGGGTCATCGGATCAAGTGTTGATTCGATGAATCGGTACGGATAAATATTAGTCGGTTATATGCGATATAGCCGGATTGTCGGATCAAGTGTTGATTCGATAATTTAATGTATAATAATATATATGATATATTAAATTACATTAACTAATATTAACTCGCTAAAAGATTCTTTTTCTCACTCGGGTAATACATTAATATATATGCGATATATGTTAATTGTATTATTTTATTTTGTTACAATAAATATTATATATGTGATATATAATATTGTAATATGATATAGGTTATTAATGCAACATGTTTAGTGGAGATTAAATATGGTTAGGGTTTGATTAGGGTTAATCATTTCTAGAAGTTTCTAGAAGGTTTTCTTTTTGTTTTGGAAAAGATATTTTGCAAGATATTTCTTTAACTCAACCCTAAACCCTAACCCTAGTTAATTCTCTACAATGGTTACTTGAACCATGGTTGCATTTCTAACCTTATCAAAGTCTATCATTGTTCATCACAAAAGGAATTCTATCATTATTCATCATCTTCTTCCTTCTTCTTCTTTTGGGCAAAAAGCTTTCTACCTTTTTGCTTTGTGATGAAAATGAGTGAGAATGAGAAAATAAAAGAGAGCAAAAAATCCTACTTCATCATCCTCATCTACCCTTGCCATTTAGATGAGGGTGTTCACATCATTTTATGAGTGTTAGCTTGTGTTATTGAAACTTCAAGGTAGATCATCTTTGTATCGAAGATCGGAAGCAAGACTGCATCTTTCTCTTCGTGGAACCTCTCGAGAGTCTGGAACACGATGATCGCAACGAAGGGACTTCAACACGGAGCTAATGAAGTGAAGGACCGGATCTACAAAGGTTGTAATCCCTCTCACTTAATGTTAAAGTGTTTAGCATGCATGTTTTCGCCTAAACCCTAGTTTAAAGATCCGGCTTCGGATTGTTCGGCACGGCTAAATTTTTAATTGGGCATGGTTGATGCCTCGTAGAACCTTGTGCGCGTGCCTAGCAACCCTACAGAAGTAGTCGGTAAGTACATCCTTCAATTGTTCCTAGTCGTGGGAGTATCGAGACGAGGCATCGATATTCCAGAGTAGACTAGCGTATACGCTTCTGTAAGTCTACGGTAGTGCCCCGGCCGTCTACAGACGCTAAATGCGGAACAAAAACTTTTTAACTGGCGCTATCGTATACTATAACCCGGATCTGCCATTATTGCTAAACTAACAAACTACAAAAAGGGTAGAAAGGTTATACCGAACGATCCGAGTCCTTCGTTCTTTAACCATCATCCCACGCTCCGTTGCGGCTGCTCCGATCTCGTCGATCTCCGATATGCTCGTCCAGGTGGCACCACGTCAACGATTCTTTAAACGGGCTCCCGCCTCTGACTTGAGGCAACTCGGTCGTCAAGTTTGCTAAAAGAGACAACCAAGATTGATGTAGAGAATGAGTAGAATATTTTGTCTCGTTACGTCCAAAGCTATGGACGAACGGTTAATAAAGTTGCCTTTTTGATCGATATGAAAATGAGATATGAATATGTTAATTTCCATACATCCAAAACTCTATCTTTTTTCAACAACCATTTCCATCAAGTGAAGTAGTGAGAGGGGAGGGGCCGGCCACTTTAAGGAGGTGGAGGGGTGAGTGTAGGAGGGAAGTGGTGACCATAAGCACAAAGAAAAAAGCATGAGTCATAGAACACAATGAATGAAACAAATAAATCACTACCCTTAGTCACCTTGCATTAATTGAATCATTAAAAGCACCCATGAGTCACTAATCTTATCATCACTTCTAGAACCTTCTAGAAGCATGACTCACCATCATCCAAGAAAAGATAAATTCGTTTTTAACCGAATGTTAAAAGACGGGCGATAGAAAACTGGAAACTGGAAACTGGCAACTTCCAAAAGCGATCCTGAAACGAATTTCAGGACAACCCCGTAACTGTATAAATATACCCGCATTTGTATTACAACCGAATACAAATGCAACTAAGACAAAGATATTATATCTACTTAATATAATACTCGGATCCGGCTTAAACCAAAGCCCACCAGTATTATCTGCCCGAAATATAACACGTGCATAAACGCACGTACATTTTCCGAACCCTGCCATAAAACCATACGGCCTCTACAACGTTTCGGCCGAACTTGGGAAACTATCTGTGGGGGACTCTAATGACTCGTCAGTACCCTGGCAGTGGGTTTAACCACAAGCCGTCAGCGGCATTAGCAATGCGTAACGGCTGCCCATGGACTGACCTCAAGGGAGGCCGATGAGCGAACTCATTCGGAAACCCTACTGAGCCTAACAGTGACAATGTATATACAGTCCGGTCCGTTTGTCTATGAGTATCGCATATCTGCCTAGGGGGCAAATAACGTCAGACCCCCAATAGCAGTATAAGTCGTGTCGGAATGTAGCCTAATAACACCCTGAGATACTACTGGAGTACCTACCAGTAAATCTCCTGCCATGGCCGTGGGCTTTGTGTAATGGCTCTTCTAGACACAGCACGATCTCACCCCCAATACCGGGAGAGACGAATCCCCTGCCGATCCGCTCACGTGCCTCCATGTGGCTCGGGACTGTACCCAAAAACTACCTGTTTGCACGAATCCTTTGAGCCGTGGTAGGGTACAAATCAAAGCACGGTGGGATCACACGAGACAAATGACGACCTTAGGTCGATGAACTAACCTGTACACATGTCACCTGGGAACTGCTATCTGACGATATGTATAATACCAACTAGCAGGTTCCCGGCGAGTCCTGTCCGGTGTACTCATAACCCAATGAGCACCTGTATACATCTTAGGTGATCCAACTGACACCAGTGGCTTGTGAGACCGGCCACCGCCCCTCGTCGGGGTCTCGACTGTATACACTAGTCTACTCCGGAGTATCGATACTCTGTCTCGAAACTCCCACGACTAGGGACCATAATTAAGGATATGCTTATAAACCACCCAACTCTCATGTATATAATCGCCATCATACTTTTGGTAGTAAAGCAAGATCCTAAGGGCTCTATCAAAGTGTAACAATGATCAGTCACCTGAAACACGACTGATAAAGGTAAACCAGATAGCATACTATCATCTCAAGTAAGACTGTCCTACCGGTATAGGTCCTCCGCAATCATTGCAATCACGTACCTGCGATCCAATAATTGACTCTGAGGGCACTATCTCCAACAATCTCCCACTTGCACTTAAGGCTAATTATTGCGATGTCGACTACTCACAGCCCGTGTGAAACCGAACATCCAACTCCTCCACTAATCCGTTTCACAAAGCCCGTTTGTAAAACTATTGTGTTCGAGAAATAGCCTCAGTGAGTGGATCCACCCTGATGTTTCTTTCTATATCTCTCTTAATCTCAAGTTCGCGGAGAAAGCCATCTCCCGAATTGAATAATACCTGTCTTAGAATATGTCTGGATATCTGATGGGACCTAGTTCATAAATGAACTCCAAATCCAAACTTCTTAGACTGTATCGATCACTGAACCTAATCAGTATCTTGCACCATGCCTCCTACAGTATCCTCTTGGACCACCTGTCCATAATATTGTCCCTTGTCAGAGGGAAAACTATAACTCTGACAATCACTCTGCCAACCATGTCACCTTTGAAGCCTGGAATGATAACCGTCTCCCGAAGGAGGCTGCCGTCATCAAATCCGTAGAACATGTACTTATGTTCTAAAACTGCTTCCTTATGTTTCTCCAGGATTGGATTAATACAAACCTATTGCATCTAGTGCAAAAACAACATCTGGTGTGGTACTTGACATCTCATGATTGACTCAACTGCCTAAGCAAGTGATCTGCCAATCATGCCCATCCCTCTCCCCTTTAGTCTGTAAGACACCTTTAGAGAAGGTGACTCCATCACCTGCAGGTACACCACCATGCCAGGAGTCATCTATTCTAAAAACCATTAGAATATTGTCAAAGTACCCACATTGGGAAACTACCCAAATCTAGATCTAAAACTATAGATCTAGAAACCAGAATGTCAGATATTATATCCATATTCTGTCTGGAGAAACAACTGTGTGACGACCACAGTACAACCGATCGTAGTATAGGAATTTTACTTTCTACTCTGTGTATGTCATCCAAATACCATGACATCACACCCTACTACCTTCTTAACAGATCCATCCCCTATTCTGATGAAGTCAAACCTATGACTGTCATATCAAAATTAGATGATATATCTCCGCTATAACTGCTCAAGTCTATAAATAGACATAAGCTACTTGCCCATTATACTTCCGCTGCTCCCACTGACTACGACAACCCTCTGGCAGAATAATATATACGTGCACTTCTAAAGCGAGTTTAGAACGACGCTATACTTAACCTCCTGCCGGGTCTCATAGCCTGGAATAACAGTAGTGTCAAGTCTTGGTAGATAAGAACCTCCCTGTCACCGTCCTTGAGGCTACCTAAGTACCTCTCGGGTGTCTGAGGTTACCCACCATATTTGCGGAGTGGCTAATGGAATGTCAAACCTGATTGAATATATAGGTCCTATTAAATTTTCCGTAATCGTTTGCGGTTCTAGAATCACTTCCAGTTCTACCATACTCCCACTACTGCTTTCTGAAAAAATCCATTTTACTAAAACTGTGGCGAGTCAAGAACAATATCACTATTGATCTTCAAAATGGTAGAAAGTCAACCATCGTTATAGCCAGGGTCAACCCACAAACAGCCATTACAGAAACATGCCCTGAGTTATCCAAAGTCTGGTTTTAAGCATAAGCCGGACAACTCCCCGTACCTTAACATCGTTAAGGTATGAACCATTCTATATCCAATATAGAAACTTTGGCACTTATTTAATTAGAACCAGATTCAAATCATGCAGCTGTCTCCAGTGCATATCAACTTAATGGAAAGAGGCTAATCAGAATTACTCAACTTAGGAATCCATCCAATTATGAGCAACCTGAAAGAGAAACTAGTTTCTCGAAACCATTACTATCATCTGAATACCAATCACAAGAATCTACATCTTCGGTCTCTTTGAAGAATCCCGATACTTGTGACACCTGGTTCTCTACTTTATTCTTATACCCACAACTTCTCAAAACTTAGACCTTGTATTTCTACGAAACACTTGTCTAAAAACTAGAGAAGTCACAAGTAAGCAGAACATAGTACGAGGACCTACCCCTTTGTCCTGATGGACACTTGGACAACATACAATACTCTGTATAAGTCCGCTGAGTTGAATAACTCAAAAGTTGTGCATCGTAGGTTGAAAACTGTACCCAGGCGATTTCCTCAAATATCACCAATTACAACGAATTCCGATATAATGAGGATGATCACCTAATTCCCAATAACTTACTCCCACTCATCATCTGTAAAACCATACAGATATGAGAATCACACCTGGTAAATACATACCCTGGAGTAAGTATCTAATCGAGAAAACAGTTTTGCTTTAACAATGCACTGAAACATGAAAATGTTTTGTAGGGGTATCCTGGTATTCCTAGCAATGCCTCTTCCATAATCCAATTCATGACTATAACCGTATATTTCTTTTCCATCTCTCCAAATCTCTTTATTTGTCTTTAGTCATTACCTTATGTACACCTTCGTTAGGCTAAATGGTTTTCTTCCTTCCCTACCGTTCGGCACCAGCCTATGGTTTGGAAGAAGACTATCCAGTAAGCATAATAGGTGTACCCTCCTAAACCAAGGAGTACTCGCAACTTGAGAGAAGGTGATGATAAAAGACAACTGAATAATACCTTATTCTATTAAAGGTGAAATAGGAGTGGCGATGAAGTACGCGGTTTGGTCGTGAATGATAACAGTCGCAATTTACTTTGCCCTCTTTTTAATCCTTTTATTTTGTCTTTACATATTACCTTATGCACACCCTACTTAGGCTAATTGGTTTTCTTCATTCCCTACCTTTCGGCACCTGCCTATGGTTTGGAATAAGACTATCTAATAAGCGTAATAGGTGTACTCTCCTAAACCAAGGAGCCCTCGCAACCTGAGAGAAGGTGATAATAAAAGACAACTGAATAAACCAATTCTATTTCTCCTGAACCTTGATCCATCCTCGAAGAAGTCCCTTCGAGTTCGTATATAACCATACAATGGATCTATCCAATGGAATTGGATGTCCGTAGTAATACGGGCTGTTCTAAGAAATGCAAAGGGTAAAAGAAGGAGTAGCAATGACTTATGCAACTCGGACAATCCAAAAGCCGGAATTTTAAGAAGGTTCGTTCAGCTTGGTCACTGAGTCATAGTCTAGGGTTAGTCAAAGGTCGCTGCCAAAGAGTGAGAGAAAAGAAACACTCTGCGTGCACTCTAACCTAGATCAGAATGGTTATCACTTTATCTAATCAGGAAACCTCCCACTGTACTGTCAAATTCTCCTCCAAACCTAAAAGAAGAATCAATCGGGATCATCCGAAGAGTAAACCAACTCATCAGTGGGAATCGGGATCCAACTCTTATCGTATGATAACGTGACGGAATCCACTCACGTTACTCATACTCCAGAAGGTATGCGCATACTTGGCAAGTTTCAGTTTCTTTAGAAACTCCCGATATGATTTTTGCCCCATGCTCTTATAACCTTGGCGTTGGTCAAAATGTCATAAGTCACATGCCAAGTTCTATCCGTCACTATCTGGTCAATTTGAACCCACCAGCACATGCCCTTGACGTTGGCCAAAATGGCAGAACGACTGTCCCAAACTAACTCATCTATCTATGCAACAAATGAATACCCAGCAGCTACCAAACACTATGCCTTGGCGTTGGTCAAAATACATAGCTTGAATACTACTGAATACCCAAAAGAAATGACGGAGGGCTACGGCTGGATTTTGGCGAAAAACCTTTAACGTAACGAACTTGATATCGCTGAAGGAACCTGATAGCTTTTTATAAAAATATAGTGGCGAAAACCTTTGCTAAAGAGGTCACTCCCGGTGAAGGGATCTCGGCTCTTTCCCCATGGAATGAGGTGCAGGATATTCCAACTGAATACCGCGATGCAAAGCAACTTGTAATCGACTATAGTGAAGTTATTTCCCTGACGCAAACTTCTGCCCAAGGGGTCATTCCCGGTGAAGGGATATCGGCCCTTGTCTCGTCGAATGAGGTGCAGGATATTCCAACTGAATACCGCTATGCAAAACAAAAGGAAACGTCTTTGTAATAACACTTTTTAAAATTGTTCCAACAACTGCCAAATAGGTTTGTTTTCCTTTACATTGATCAGAATCAACGCAGTCCCATCAAGTAATCACACCAGAAAAGAACGAAAATAAAATGTACGTATATGCTATCCGCATTCGTCACTGGGTCCCGTCATCACCCGTTAGGTTACTTAACTTACGACAGAGCGGGGACTGGACTAGCGCGGGTGCAAAACATATACAACATCTAATAGTATATATATCAATATACAATAATCGCTCCAGGCGTGATAATATGCAACATTACAGAAAAGTAATAAGCATCACAGAACAATAAAGATAATCTGGGATCCCCGAGTTTCACAGAGCCGCTGCTGAAACCCGACGTTCCCCTGGTCGCGTGGATAGCCTGTGCAGTAAAACCTAGACCCCTACGGGTGAGGCAAGTTACCCGCCAAAACCTGAAGGGAGGCGGCCCCTTACAACAAAATGAATAGACCACCTCGCACTTCACGGAATCCGGTAGCTTGAGCACCCCTCCTTGGGTCAACCTGTACCCCCTACGAGTGCAGCGAATAGTCTGCCAATTTTAGAGTGAGGCCCCTCTGCCTCTCAAAGCCATGAGATGCGGACCCGTTGCCCTCCAGAACCCGGCTATCCGTGCACTCCGTCGCGGGGTAAAACCTAGTACAGAAATGAAAAATATGTACAACGGGTACATCGACCTCAACCCGGTCGTGCCCCAAAAGAATATTATATAAACAGGCAGTGACGACAGTCCACATGTTGGACGCTCGCCCCGCAATATCAAATGTACAAATAAACTCAAACTGCACTACCATTGCACACTGCTATCCACCACAACAAATCCGCAACATCACAGCACAACACAGAACATCAACACGAATGTCACGTTCGCAAACCCGTCTAAAAGAACTATAGCAATCAGACGCGGTTTACCGATCAAATGACATTCACAGTCGGAGATATAATGTAAGCACAGTAAACTAACATGTTTAAATTTCGATCGACTAAAAAACATGAAGTGGGCCCCACGAACATCTGCTGTACAGTAACAAAATCTGGGCCCAAAACATATATCCCAAAAACCATAATTTCTACTCAAAAAGTCACTGTGCAAATTTGGAGCACAGATCTCACTGACAGGCCGCGGATGCGCGGTCAAATCCTAGGTTTGACCGCATTTCCGTGGCGGTCTAGTAAGGTCACGTGACCAAATTTGTACGGTGTGCTCAGAAAACCCTGCTGAATTTTCTGTGATATGGAAAATTATTTTTAGAACCCTTTTAAAATCGACAGAAACTCAGAACCTTGAAAATTGTAGTTTTTGATATTCGGTCCGATCGATATTTTAAACGCGTTAGCACAAGTTAGTAAAGCAAAATGGTGAGGCTCTGATACCACTGTAAGTCTACGGTAGCGCCCCGGCCGTCTACAGACACCAAATGCGGAACAAAAACATTTTAATTGGCGCTATCGTATACTATAACCCGGATCTGCCATTATTGCTAAACTAAAAAACAACAAAGAGGGTAGAAAGGTTATACCGAATGATCCGAGTCCTTCGTTCTTTAACCATCATCCCACGCTCCGTTGCGGCTGCTCCGATCTCGTCGATCTCCGATCTGCTCGTCCAGGTGGCACCAAGTCAACGATTCTTTAAACGGGCTCCCGCCTCTGACTTGAGGCAACTCGGTCGTCAAGTTTGCTAAAAGAGACGACCAAGATTGATGTAGAGAATGAGTAGAATACTTTGTCTCGTTACATCAAAAGCTATGGACGAACGGTTAATGAAGTTGCCTTTTGGATCGATATGAAAATGAGATATGAATATGTTAATTTCCATACATCCAAAACTCTATCTTTGTTCAACAACCATTTCCATCAAGTGAAGTAGTGAGAGGGGAGGGGCCGGCCGCTTTAAGGAGGTGGGAGGGTGAGTGTAGGAGGGAAGTGGTGACCATAAGCACAAAGAAAAAAGCATGAGTTATAGAACACCTAGTATGAACACAATGAATGAAACAAATAAATCACTACCCTTAGTCACCTTGCATTAATTGAATCATTAAAAGCACCCATGAGTCACTAATCTTATCATCACTTCTAGAACCTTCTAGAAGCATGACTCACCCTCATCCAAGAAAAGATAAATCCGTTTTTAACCGAATGTTAAAAGACGGGCGATAGAAAACTGGAAACTGGAAACTGGCAACTTTCAAAAGCGATCCTAAAACGAATTTCAGGACAACCCCGTAACTGTATAAATATACCCGCATTTGTATTACAACCGAATACAAATGCAACTGAGATAAAGATATTATATCTACTCAATATAATACTCGAATCCGGTTTAAACCAAAGCCCACCAGTATTATCTGCCCGAAATATGACACGTGCGTAAACGCACGTGCATTTTCCGAACCCTGCCATAAAACCATACGGCCTCTACAACGTTTCGCCCGAACTTGGGAAACTATCTGTGGGGGACTCTAATGACTCGTCAGTACCCTAGCAGTGGGTTTAACCACAAGCCGTCAGCGGCATTAGCAATGCGTAACGGCTGCCTATGGACTGACCTCAAGGGAGGCCGATGAGCGAACTCATCCGGAAACCCTACTGAGCCTAACAGTGATAATGTATATACAGTCCGGTCCGTTCGTCTATGAGTATCGCATATCTGCCTAGGGGGCTAGTAACGTCAGACCCCCAATAGCAGTATAAGTCGTGTCGGAGTGTAGCCCAATAACACCCTGAGATACTACTGGAGTACCTACCAGTAAATCTCCTGCCACGGCCGTGGGCTTTGTGTAATGGCTCTCCTAGACACAGCACGATCTCACCCCCAATACCGGGAGAGACGAATCCCCTGCTGATCCGCTCACGTGCCTCCATGTGGCTCGGGACTGTACCCAAAAACTACCTGTTTGCACGACTCCTTTGAGCCGTGGTAGGGTACAAATCAAAGCACGGTGGGAACTCACACGAGATAAATGAGGACCTCAGGTCGATGAACTAACATGTACACATGTCACCTGGGAACTGCTATCTGACGATATGTATAATACCAACTAGCAGGTTCCCGGCGAGTCCTGTCCGGTGTACTCATAACCCAATGAGCACCTGTATACATCTTAGGTGATCCAACTGACACTGGTGGCTTGTGAGACCGGCCACCGCCCCTCGTCGGGGTCTCGACTGTATACACTAGTCTACTCCGGAGTATCGATGCCCTGTCTCGAAACTCCCACGACTAAGGACCACAATTAAGGATATGCTTATAAACCACCCAACTCTCACGTATATAATCGCCATCATACTGTTGGTAGTAAAGCAAGATCCTAAGGGCTCTATAAAGTGGAACAGTGATCAGTCACCTGAAACACGACTGATAAAGGTAAACCAGATAGCATACTATCATCTCGAGTAAGACTGTCCTACCGGTATAGGTCCTCCACAATCATTGCAATCACGTACCTGCGATCCAATAATTGACTCTGAGGGCACTATCTCCAACAGCTTCTCGACCCATGTAATGGGCGATGGATGATCCCACATCCATTGGTGTTTGACATCAGAGAAGGTATACGGGTGCTCAGTGGAGACTGGGTACACTGAAAGGACTCGCCGAGAACTCCTAGATGGTATTATACCTATCGTTAGATAGCAGTTCTCTGGTGACACTCGTACAGGTTAGTCTGTAGACCCGAGATCGTCATAGAGTCTTGTGTGATTCCCACTATGCTTTGATTTCCACCTTACCACATTCAAGAGATCGTGCAAAATGGTGGTTTTTTGGTACAGTCCCGAGTCACATGGAGGCAATGAGCGATAGGAGGGGATTTCATCTCTCCCGGTATTGGGGGTTGATGTTGCGCTTTTCTTGATTGGCCATAACAGGAAATCTCTGGCCAGGGTTACTCAGATCTACTGGTAAGTGTTATCAATAGTTTCTCGAACTGTTATGGGCCTCATATCGGCATGACTTATCAGGCTATTGAGGTCTGACGTTTACCACTCCCTGGCTGAGATGTACGACATATCTGACGAAGAGACCGGACTATACGGTAGTGTTACTGATTGGATTCGCAGGAGTATGAGCAGGCTTGCTTATTGATCTTCTGATCGCTCAATACCCGGGTGGCCGTTACGTTTAGCAGACCGCTGACGGCTTGTGGGTGACTGATATGATCACCACCTACTGCCGACGTATTGACGAGTCTTTAGAGTCATACACAGAGGTTTCCTGGCTCAGGCGAAACGAAGTAGGAGCACATATGTGATATGTGCGGGACCGAGATTAATACGTGTATGTGATACTGTATTCTATTCTCGCGATATGTGATATCGGTCGGTTATATGTGATATACCCGGGTTATCGGATCAAGTGTTGATTCGATAAGTTGATACATATGATATTAGTCGGTTATATGTGATATAGCCGGATTATTAAATCAAGTGTTGATTTAATAATTTAATTTATAATTATATATTTGATATATTTATTTACATTAACTAATATTAGCTCACTTAAGGATTTCTTTTTCTCACTTATGTGTGCACTTAATATATATGTGATATATATTATTGTGTCATGCATGTTGCAACATGTTACATGGGTGTATGAGACTCACACCATGCTTATAATAATGTAAGGTTTTATTTATTTAAAGTAAATCAAATTCGTTGGAAATTAGTCACATGGTTAAGCTTAGTGGAAGCTTATAGAACCATTGACTTAGTCCACTAGTTTTGTTTTACATTAGATATTTATTAACCCAACCATTACCTTAAGCCATGATTAAGTCTCTACAAGAGTTAGTATGAGATATTATCTCACCCATGGTTGCTATTCTCACCACTTGATTCATTCTTCACTTGCTTCTCTCCATGGTTGCTTTCTTCATCTACTTCCTCAAGCTCTCTAGCTTTTTCGGAGGTGAAGAAAATAAGTGATAAAATAATTTCTAAAGTGAGAAAAAATCCTACTTCATCAACCTCTTCTAGACTAGCCATTTAGATTGGGTTGTTTCTTCACTAGTTCATCACTTAGTGAAGAGGTAGCTTCGATTAGTGTCTCCTCAACGTAGATCATCTTCGGCCTCGAAAGACTTCAAGCATGCTTGTTCATTTCACCTTGTAGAGCCTTACTAGAGTCCGGGAGATCACTACTTGGAGCGAAAGGACTACTACACGGAGCTTATGAAGTGAAGGACCAGTCTACAAAGGTTGTATTCCTTGTTCACTTAGATGTAAAGATGTTTACATTCTTGTTTCGTCTAATTCTTTAGTTAAGATTCTAGGTTAGGGTTCTTTAGTGCGCCAAATTTTTTAATACGGCATGGTCGATGCCTCCCGAAACCCAGCGGCGACCCTAGGGAACCCAACAAAACCTGCAAGAAAACTGTGGTACAACGGGGGTGACTTGCCAACTCATAAGTAGAAGACATCGCCGGGTAGAAATCGAATGTGTGACGATCTCCTAGGTCATATGGTAGTATAATAATGATATAATAATATCGAGTGATAACAAGGGTGATAGTGTTAACATAAGTATGATACTAATATAATCGTGTCCATGTCATAATGTGGTACCATGTTATCTGTATCATATATATGTGTATAGGTGTATCATCCAATGTGTGTGTAGGGTTCCTAGGCATCCTAATGAGGTCTCACAAGGCATCAACCATGCCAATTTCAAAAATTCTAGGTGCCGAGAAACCCGACTACGGATCGTTTGCTAGAAAACTAGGCGAAAAACAATCTAGTTAACAACTTAACTAATGGGTTATCGGAAATACAACCTTTGTAGATCCGGTGCTCCACCTCCATAGCTCCGCAACGAAGTCCTTTGCTGTCCAAAAAGAATCCGGGCTCTAGCGTCGGCTTCATCGGAGAATAGGCGAGCTAGGTCATCGATGTCCATGCCGAAGATGATCTACGTCGAGACATCGCTAAATCAAGCTCCACCTTCACCAAGCCATGAAAACTTGTGAAGGAAACACACTCTACTACTTGGCAAGAGGTAGAGGATGAGAAAATAGGAAGTGGGTAGACTTTAGAATTGGATTTCTCACTCATTTGCATCAATCACCATTGATGGAGGAAGGTATCTTCATGAAGAAGAAGAAGAGGAAGAAGATGATAAATATTATGATAAGTTAAGTTGAATGGAATAGAAAATTCAATCTTATCATAACACTTACCATAGTTAAGTGTAGAGAGTTAACCAAAGTTAGTGAGTGGTTAGGGTTTGGCATAAAACAAAAATGGTGGACTTTTCAAAAGTTCAAGAAACTTCAACAAAAGAAATAAATAAAGCCACCATTTTCCTTTTGCCAAAAATAAATAAAACAATAAATAAATCATTTAAAACCCTTAACCATTAACTAACTATGGTTTAAACATACATTTAACCAAGTATTGCATGTATCATCAAACATGATACAAGCAAGTGCACAAAATCATATCGCATATGCAATGCGCACACCCGAGCGAGAAAATCCATTTAAAGTGAACCGATACTAGTTAATGAAAAGTAATATATCAAATATATAATTATACATTAAATCATTAAATCAACACTTGATTTAACGATCCGGTCATATCGCATATAACCGACTAGTATCCTATGTATCGGCTTATCGAATCAACCTTTGGTTCGATAACTAGGTTATATCACATATAACCAATCGATACATCCATCGCGAGAATAGAATACGGTATCAGATACACGCATTATTCTCGGTCCCGCACATATCTCATATGCGCTCCTATTTCGTTTCGCTTGAGCTAGGAAACCTCTGTGTAGGACTCTAAAGACTCGTCAATACGCCGGCAGCAGATGATGATCATATCAAACACCCACAAGCCGCAAGCGGTCTGCTAAACGTAACGGCCATCCGGGTATTGAGCGATCAGAAGATCGACGAGCAAGCCCGCTCACACTCCTGTGAATCCATCCAGTAACACTACCGTACAGTCCGGTCTGATCGTCTGATATGTCGCATATCTCGCCTAGGGGTGGTAAACGTCAGACCCCAATAGCTTAATAAGTCGTGTCGATAGGAGGTCTATAACAATTCGAGAAACTACTGGTAACACTTACCAGTAAATCTCAGCAACCCTGGCCAGGGATTTCCTGTTATAGCCAATCGAACACAGCGCAACATCAACTCCCTATACCGGGAGAGACGAATCCCCTCCTATCGCTCATTGCCTGCATGTGACTCGGGACTGTACCCCAAAACCACCGTTTTGCACGCCCTCTTGGACATGGTAAGATGGAAATCAAAGCACAGTGGGAACCACACAAGACTCTATGACGATCTCGGGTCAACAGACTACTCTGTACCAGTGTCACCAGAGAACTGCCATCTGACGTGAGGTATAATACCATCTGGGAGTTCTCGGCGAGTCCGTCCAGTGTACCCAGTCTCTACTGAGCACCCGTATATCATCTCGGATGTCAAACACCAATGGATATGGGATCATCCATCGCCCATCTGTATGGGTCGAGAAGGTATACGCTAGTCTACTCTGGTATATCGATGCCCCGTCTCGATATACCCACGACTAGGGACTTTGAAGGATGTACTTATGGACTACCATGTCCCCACTAGTATGATCCGCATCATAGTCCAGGTAGTTAAGTACACATCCTAAAGGCTTTACCAACATGTAACAGAGAGACAATCAGTGTACACGTTAAGGTAAAGTTCAACCAGATAGCATACTATCATGTCGAGCAAGAAAGTCCTCACTATATATGTGCCAGCATCCACTACAATATACATCCTATGTATAGTAATGGCCTCTAGGGCATACATATAACTAACAATCTCCCACTTGCACTAGGGCCATCTGTAGCAGTGGTTTGAAGTATCTCATACTCAACCATCCCATAAAAGTCTCTCTCTGGGAACAGGCCTTTGTGAGTGGACCCGCTGTGTTGTCCTCTGAGTCTACTCTCCTGACCTCGATCCCCTGGAGATCAACCATCTCCATGATCAGGTGATACTGCCTTAGAATATGTCTGGATCACTGATGGGACCTGCGTTCCTTGGCATAAGCCACAACTCCATTGTCACACAATGGGAGGAACATAGTTCATCTCATGAACCAATATACACCCAAACAGCCTCTTTGGTAGCATCTTTAGTAGCGATGTATCCTGCCTTTATCGTCTAGTATGCCACGGTATCTAGCTTGGAACTCTTCCAACATACCGTCCCTTTACTGAGGGTAAAGACAATGCCTGCGACTGACATTCAGTCGTCTTTATCACCCTGGAACCCTTCTAGTGATTCTCCCCAGGATCGATTGATACCTTCTCACTACAACTAGTGAGATTCCTAACATCCAATTAGATCTATCTCATAGATCCAAAATCCAGGATTTAGTAGGTATCACTTTGATCCTATATGGAGAATTATGGTGATAAGCGGAGATTGATCGAGCGTAGCATAGGAAACTCCTTCCCTATCAAGAGTATGTCATCCACGTACTCTACGAGGATCGTCACCATACTCCCTACTACCTTTTTGTATATACAAGGTTCATCTACCATTTTGATGATGTCAACTTCTTTGACTAATCCATCAAAACAGATGTTCCAACTCCGCGATGCCTGCTTTATCCTATAAAGCATCTTGCACACGTTTCCGCTGCTCCCACTGTCTACGAAGCCCTCTGGCTGTGTACTTATAGACGCTCTCTTCTAAATCATCATTTAGAAAAGCAGTCAAGACACCCAACCACCAGATATCGTAGTCATGGTATGTAGCCGTGGTAAGTAGGATCTGGATGGACTTAAGCATAGCTACTTGAAAAGGTTTCATCATTATCCACGCTTGGTCGATGACGAAAACCTTTAAAAAGTCCAGCTTTGAAAGTCTCAACTTTTCCATGTACACCAAGTAATCTTCTCAAGATATACTTGCTCCTGATGGGGATTTAACCCTTCAGATATAGCAACCAAAGTCCATACTTTGTTGGTGTATAAGGATTCCATCTCAGATCACTAAGCATCCAGCCATTCTTACAGAGTCGTCACTCTCGATGGCCTGCTCGAAACTAGTTGGGTCATCATCTCATGATGCAATCCTCGCTCCCACTGTCATAGAGCAACCAAATTATCTCTCAGGTGGGTGAGGAACCCTACTAAATCGGCGGAGAGGCTGAGGTTCGTTGGAATCTACTGAATCCTTTGGCTCTATCAAATCATCTGTTGTAGTTTGTATAGATGGAACACTTCCAGTTCTACATAACAGACCTTGCCTCGAGCTTGTCCGGATTTTGCTTTTAGACATAGGCCGGACAACCCCAAATCTTAACTAGCTTAAGACATGGGCTCTACCCTTTCCATATCTCATATGGAGTGGTAGGCAACTGATTTGATTTGAACCCTTTTCAATAGGTATGCAGCTTCTCAAGTGCATAACTCCCAAAAGGAAATAGGTAACTCAGTAATACTCATCATAGAGCACACCATATCAAATAGGGTGTATCTGCTCCGCCCCGATATACCACCGTGCAATGGTGTATACGGAGGAGTAATGCTGAGAGAGAATCTCATTCTCCTTTAGAATAATCCAGGAATTCCGTGCTCAAGTATTCTCCTCCTTGATCTCATCATAGGACATAATACTTATACCCATATTTTGGTTCTCTACTTCTAACTTATATTCTGTGAATATCTCAAAAGGTTCGGACTTGTGTTTCAACAGGAACATAGGTCTGAATCTCGAAAGATCATCAGATAACGTAATGAAGTATAAAGAACCAATCCTGGTATGTGTAGACAGGGGACCTATATACATCAACATGTATCATCCCAAGAGTTCACTAACTCTTTCTCTGTTTCCAGTAAACGGAGCTATGGTCATCTTATCTTTGTGACATGACTGGCGAGTTTCACAAGATGTAAATTCAAACTGATTTAAATATACATCTAAATGTAACTTCAGCTAGTCGGGTCACATTGATCTGACCTAGTCTACAATACCTCAAGAAGGATTCGTTCATTTCTGAACTCTTCTTCTTGTGTGTGTTCCATATACTAAGAACTGTAGTTTGATTTAGAACATTAATGCTTTTAGATAACGTGCCTGAACAATACAAAATTTTATCATTTCTTTACTAATAAAGAGACTGATATGATTTTGTATATCAGGTTCGGTATCTAATAACATTCGTTCAGAATCAATGTATTTGTAATACAGGGTGACAGTGACCAACAGACTTGGCTGCAACTTTTGCCCCGTTTTCTGTCTCATGAAACTTATCACCCATTCTCAGTCCTCTACCTTTCTGTAGCCCTATGTAACAAATTACATATATGGGATCCTGATCTGGTATCATATACCCAGGATGTAGAGGATACAGAGAAACAGTTCTTTGTAACGAACACACCCGAAGATGATGCATCAGCATGCACTCTCTTCGTTTGGGCGGCACGGGAATTCTGGTAATCCCCAATTTCCTGCTCTGTCTTATAACAATTATAAGTTGGAGCGGGACCAACGTTCCCCAGCTCAGTATAACAAGCGGGTTCAGTCAATAATCCGTATTATTATCTTGATTAAGGCGTGACATGGTCGCTACCTGGAGAGAGAGAGAAGAAAACACTCAGCGTGCGCTCTTGCAAGAATAGATTGGTTATTATTTTATCTAATCAGGATGGCTCCCACTGCTTTTTATCAAATCTTCCTTCAAACCCTAAAAGGAAAGACTAGCCGGGATTAATTACACACTACAAGTTCGCCAATCTTTCAGCCAGGCCAGTGTCGGTACTTTGAGGGAGGTCCCCCGTGCTTTCGCACGAACCTAATTAATGTAAACCTCGTTTTCCCAGAGGCGTAACCTCGTTAACACCTTTCTAGACACCTACTTGATCGGCTAATTGTAATGTATAAAACTCTCCCAGGAGTAACAATTACTCGCAGCGGGTATCGGGATCCAACTATCTCATAGAAGGTATGCAATCTCATTGCAAATTTCAACACTTGAAATTCCCCATAATATTTTGCCCCTAACGTGCTATGACCTTGACGAAAGCCAACAAACCATAGCCCGCTAGTCAAGTTCAACCCGTACATTTCTTGATCGAATTAAACCCACCCGCACGACCCTTGACGAAAGCCAACAAAGCCGCACGACTACCTTAATCCAATCGCATCGTATGCTGGCAGATAAGCAGCATATAGCTACCGCACACTGCACCTTGACGAAAGCCAACAAATGCAGCACGAATACTATATACTACTTATCTGAAATGACGGAGGGCTACGACAGGTTTTTCTGAAAACCTATTGCGTAATGAACTTGATATCGTTGTAGGATCGAATGAATTTTGAAATGGAGTGTTTTTTAGGCTTTTCTAGTTTTGCTAAAGGAGTCACTCCCGGTGAAGGGATCGTCGGTCCTTTCCTCGTCGAATGAGGTGCGGGATATATCATATATATCACTGTGCAAAGCAAAAACACTTAAAAGCAATCAAAAGACAAACCGAGTGTGTAGCATCTGCCAGTCATTGCTAAAGGAGTCACTCCCGGTGAAGGGATCTCGGTCCTTTCCTCATCGAATAAGGTGCAGGATATATCACATATACCGCTGTGCAAAGCAAGAACTGTAGCTACCTGTTTTATTTTGAAATTCGATTCTACAACATCTTAGGTTTCTTTTCTTTCATTAATCTCATTAATGAAGTCCCATCATTTAAATTACCTAAACATCACAGATAAATACGACGTACACTTATGCCATCCGCATTCGCCTCGATGTCCCCTCGTGCACCGTTAGGTTAGGTAACTAACGGCAGAGCGGGGCAGGGCTAGCGCGGGTGTAAAACATAAGTAACGTCTATATAATATATCATATATACTATATACTGTATCTATCATAGAACATCACATGATCACATCACAGATATCGCAGCACAAGAATCATATGAAATATTGGATATACTAGGACGTCCGTGTTTTCAATACGAGCCAGTATAAAACACGGATTCCACGGTCGCGATGAATAGCCAAACCCACACCCCTAGACCCCTACGAGAGCGGCAAGCAACCCTACCAATTCTGGAGTTAGGAGGCCCGGACTCGACTCCTCGAGTTGGTCTCCCACTGGACTCCAGAACCCGGTTACTTATGCTCCCCTCCTTGGGTCTATCCTAGTGCGGAAAAGTAAATAATATACAAACGGTGACAACTTCCGCAACCTGGAAGCGCCCCAATAAAAGAATATTACATACAAGTTTTTACATGAATGAAAATGAAAAACACTCATCTCACATAAAAAAAACCCGGCTATTCAAACACGACGATCCAATATAACATATCCAGCAACACATAACATCACATGTCATCAACGTAAGTAAATATGCGCATCCCAATTGTCGTTGACATATAGCAACGAAACCGGCGATATCACATATTACACTTACGGTCACAGAAAAGAAAGTGTAAAACTACAACAGTTGGAATCCGCAACCACCTCAGACATCACATGCCTGACCAAATGAATTACTTAGACATCGCATGCCTAACAATTATAAACCCCGCATTTTAGTCTCAAAATCGAAAACACTTTTCAATACCAAGTCGGGTAATTCAACAAGATTCCCGACATTTTGATCGAATGCTCGTCGCAAACTTTAGTAGGCGGCCGCACCCCCGATACCGTCGACGAAGTGCACCAAGGCGGAACACCGCTACCGGGAGCACCCGAACAGATGCTTTCGGCGACGGGGTTCTCCTACAGTCACTTGGTCGGGGCTATGGGGTGAGGCTGTCTATTAAGTTTACCCGGCGAGTATCCGCGTACGCTACGTGATTGCGACGGACTTTTGATCACATCAAAATTCCGTGGCAACCGATCAAGTGAGACTAAACTGCTATGTTTATAACATTCATTCAGTTATCACATAACTTCTTGTGAATTCCAATTATTGTATCCCATTCCAGATAAATAGAAAATGTCAAACTTTCCGATCGAACAATCGAACACCCAAGTTTTCCCGATACAGATCAACACATGAAACAAGTCTAAAAACATTCAGTTCGTGCCTCAGTACCAACGGTCCAGCCGTAGAAGGGTCAAGCCAACGCCTCACATGTGGCACGCCGTACTGCCCCAAACCCGAAGGTTCAAAGGGCAGTTCAAGACGGTCACATAATCGAGTTAAGGTTTGTTGTCTTCTAGAGGGTCCATCACGTTACTTGCACTACTTAGAACGTCTTTAAACTACGGAAAAATCCAATACTTGGAAATTTCCCGACAGGGGAAAAATTGGGTATTTATATCCGGTCGAACTTTTTAACATATTCTATAATTTATCCGGAAAGCCACATAGACAAAAGATACCCCGATCGAAACACCGAATCCCCAAAACAACTGCAGAAAATTCAACTCTTGAAAAATTATTAAAAATTCCCAGAAAAATCAGCACTGGAAAATAAGAATTACTGTGCAAAATAATTTAAATACTGGTGCCGTACGGCCGCGGATCCGCCGCATGAGCCTTGCTCATGCCGCGGAAACGCTGTGGTAAAGTGGAATTAGGTCCACGAAATTTACAGTAACTCTTATATTTTCCTGATGTGTTTTCTGCATATTTTTAATGTGGAAAAATCCCAGAATTTGGAAAACGTCCAGAGAGCTATTTTGGGTTTGGGTTTTAGGTCGTTCGGACTTCAAAATCCGTCTAGACTTCGCCTAAGGCTCTAGCTAGGCTCTGATACCACTGTAGGGTTCCTAGGCATCCTAATGAGGTCTCACAAGGCATCAACCATGCCAATTTCAAAAATTCTAGGTGCCGAGAAACCCGACTACGGATCGTTTGCTAGAAAACTAGGCGAAAAACAATCTAGTTAACAACTTAACTAATGGGTTATCGGAAATACAACCTTTGTAGATCCGGTGCTCCACCTCCATAGCTCCGCAACGAAGTCCTTTGCTGTCCAAAAAGAATCCGGGCTCTAGCGTCGGCTTCATCGGAGAATAGGCGAGCTAGGTCGTCGATGTCCATGCCGAAGATGATCTACGTCGAGACATCGCTAAATCAAGCTCCACCTTCACCAAGCCATGAAAACTTGTGAAGGAAACACACTCTACTACTTGGCAAGAGGTAGAGGATGAGAAAATAGGAAGTGGGTAGACTTTAGAATTGGATTTCTCACTCATTTGCATCAATCACTATTGATGGAGGAAGGTATCTTCATGAAGAAGAAGAAGAGGAAGAAGATGATAAATATTATGATAAGTTAAGTTGAATGGAAAAGAAAATTCAATCTTATCATAACACTTACCATAGTTAAGTGTAGAGAGTTAACCAAAGTTAGTGAGTGGTTAGGGTTTGGCATAAAACAAAAATGGTGGACTTTTCAAAAGTTCAAGAAACTTCAACAAAAGAAATAAATAAAGCCACCATTTTCCTTTTGCCAAAAATAAATAAAACAATAAATAAATCATTTAAAACCCTTAACCATTAACTAACTATGGTTTAAACATACATTTAACCAAGTATTGCATGTATCATCAAACATGATACAAGCAAGTGCACAAAATCATATCGCATATGCAATGCGCACACCCGAGCGAGAAAATCCATTTAAAGTGAACCGATACTAGTTAATGAAAAGTAATATATCAAATATATAATTATACATTAAATCATTAAATCAACACTTGATTTAACGATCCGGTCATATCGCATATAACCGACTAGTATCCTATGTATCGGCTTATCGAATCAACCTTTGGTTCGATAACTAGGTTATATCACATATAACCATTCGATACATCCATCGCGAGAATAGAATACGGTATCAGATACACGCATTATTCTCGGTCTCGCACATATCTCATATGCGCTCCTATTTCGTTTCGCTTGAGCCAGGAAACCTCTGTGTAGGACTCTAAAGACTCGTCAATACGCCGGCAGCAGATGATGATCATATCAAACACCCACAAGC
The DNA here is from genome assembly GCA_030015575.1 of Agapanthus africanus. NCBI lineage: Eukaryota > Viridiplantae > Streptophyta > Magnoliopsida > Asparagales > Amaryllidaceae > Agapanthus > Agapanthus africanus. The sequence goes on from JASDDO010000029.1 coordinate 287,492,997, forward strand.
CGCAAGCGGTCTGCTAAACGTAACGGCCACCCGGGTATTGAGCGATCAGAAGATCGACGAGCAAGCCCGCTCACACTCCTGTGAATCCATCCAGTAACACTACCGTACAGTCCGGTCTGATCGTCTGATATGTCGCATATCTCGCCTAGGGGTGGTAAACGTCAGACCCCAATAGCTTGATAAGTCGTGTCGATATGAGGTCTATAACAATTCGAGAAACTACTGGTAACACTTACCAGTAAATCTCAGCAACCCTGGCCAGGGATTTCCTGTTATAGCCAATCGAACACAGCGCAACATCAACTCCCTATACCGGGAGAGACGAATCCCCTCCTATCGCTCATTGCCTCCATGTGACTCAGGACTGTACCCAAAAACCACCGTTTTGCACGCCCTCTTGGACGTGGTAAGATGGAAATCAAAGCACAGTGGGAACCACACAAGACTCTATGACGATCTCGGGTCAACAGACTACTCTGTACCAGTGTCACCAGAGAACTGCCATCTGACGTGAGGTATAATACCATCTGGGAGTTCTCGGCGAGTCCATCCAGTGTACCCAATCTCTACTGAGCACCCGTATATCATCTCCGATGTCAAACACCAATGGATATGGGATCATCCATCGCCCATCTGTATGGGTCGAGAAGGTATACGCTAGTCTACTCTGGTATATCGATGCCCCGTCTCGATATACCCACGACTAGGGACTTTGAAGGATGTACTTATGGACTACCATGTCCCCACTAGTATGATCCGCATCATAGTCCAGGTAGTTAAGTACACATCCTAAGGGCTTTACCAACATGTAACAGAGAGACAATCAGTGTACACGTTAAGGTAAAGTTCAATCAGATAGCATACTATCATGTCGAGCAAGAAAGTCCTCACTATATATGTCCCAGCATCCACTACAATATACATCCTATGTATAGTAATGGCCTCTAGGGCATACATATAACTAACAGTGTGTCCATCAACGACGCGCCAAATCAACATAAAAACCTGAGTGCCCAGTATCGACACTCGAAAAAATCATAAAAACCATGTCCAGCGACGACACATAAATCCTCATATCTCGGGAACCATCTCATCAGATCGGCCCTCAAATCCATCTGATCACACGACTCCGGTCAGTATCCTCTGGATATCTACCGAGCCAAACTATCACCAGTCGATAGTGCTCCCCTGCCGGGCTCAACGTCTCTTTATATGATCTTCTTGCCCTGGGGTACCGCACCGGGTCCACCATGTACCTACAGACGGTGCCTCCTCTCCCCTCGAATCGGGTATACACATTGCTCAGAATCGAGAAAACTCATGGTGGACGACACACATCATATCAAGGTGTCACGACCCGAAATAGCACATGACTGGTACTTGAATCATGTGAAGTCTATAGGACCACACCTAATTCAAGTAAGTCAAAAGCCCATAAATCTAAACCATTTAAAGGAAGAAACCGAAGGAAAACTTGTTTAAAAGTTCGCATATAAATCACTTTGAAAGTCGTAGTAAATGTTTTTAAAACATCAAGTCTTTTCCGAAAATTTCGGCAGAGTCTCTTTTGTAAATACTTGCCCCAAACGGGTACAACACATGAAATATATAGAATGAATAAAGGCATCCCCAAGCAGGAGCTAGCTCTTCATCAATTGACGGTCACAACCACGCAAGAAATATAATATACAACGCCGAAGGGCCAGGATCAAAACTCAGAAGAAAACCAAAGTCCACCAGAAAACCATAATAATAAAAGCGCGACTCTAAGGTCGAAAAAATAACAACTGGTTTTCTAAGTCTGAAATATATACAGGTCTGGTTGATGGAGTTACTAGATACAAATGAGATACAAATGAAATATAAATAAAGCACAATGGTGGTCACGATGCGAGTGAAGCCACCTACCAAAGTAATCACCCGGAAGAAACAGTGTGCCACTAAAGCCGCCAAGGAAACCTGTACGGTAAACCTGCAAGGAACTGTGGCACAACGGGGTGAGTTGCCAACTCGTGAGTAGAAAACATCACCGAGCAGAAATCATATGTATGACTCAATCCTAGGTCATACGATAATATCCAAATAAAATATAGCCTCAATATAATATCATGAACCATCTACACATAAGTGTAATACCACGTGCTCGTGTCCGTACCTCAGATAGCAACATATCATATATATGATGTATGAATGCATCGAAATGAAAACAGAATACATCATGAATGAGAAAACTGTTTTCTTAATATAGTGAGATTTCTGTATAAATAAATCGAGGTATCATCAATGAAATCAGCATAAAATCCGTATCAAGTATCGACACAAAACATATATCCAAATATCCAATATCTCGGGCTCCGGCTATCCGAACTGGCCCATATCATAAAATCTCAATATCTCAAAGTCTCAATATCTCGGGCTCCGGCTATCCAAACTGGCCCCTGGGCTCCGGCTATCCGGACTGGCCCCTAATATCAAATCTCACGACAATGTCGGTATCCTCCGGATATCCGCCACGTCATAAATAACCGGTCGGTAGTTCTCCCTGGCCAGGCTCAACGCCATCATCTGCGACCATCTTGCCCCGGGGTACCGCACTGGGTCCACCATGCACCCACAGACGGTTCCTCCCCCTCCTCGAATTGGGTGTATGATATTGCTCAAGAGCCGAGAAAACTCATGGTGGACATAGCTCACATCATATCACGAGAAAACCACACTTTTATGTTTGAAAATGATAAATGAGTTTACAAAGTCTTGTGGTTTTCTCCAAATCCAGAAATCTCATGGAAAATCCGAAATCCAAAAATGAAGAGTCAATAATAATGAATACCGGGCTCCGGCAATCCGGACTAGCCCATATCATATAGCAAATGAATATATTGTAAGTCCACGGTAGCGCCCCGGCCGTCTAACAGACGCCAAATGCGGAACAAAAACTTTTACAACTGGCGCTATCGCGTACTATAACCTGGATCTGCCATTAAATCTAAACTAACAAACTACAAAGTGGGTAGAAATGTTATACCGAACGATCCGAGTCCTTCGGTCTTCAACCATCATCCCACGCTTTGTTGCGGCTGCTCCGATCTCCTGAATCTCCAGTCTTCTCGTCCAGATGGCACCACGTCGACGGATCTTTAAACGGGCTCCCGCCTCTGAACCGAGGCAACTCGGTCACCAAGTTTGCTAAAAGAGATGACCAAGATTGATGTAGAGAATGAGTAGAACACTTTGTCTCGTTACGTCCAAAGCTATGGACGAACGGTTAATGAAGTTGCCTTTTGGATCGAATGGAAATGAGAAATGGATCACATCTAATTTCTATCAACCAAAACCATAGTCTTTTTCAAAAATGAAGCAATCCATCCTTTTACAAGAAGGGCCGGCCACATATAGAAGGAGGGGTGAGTGTAGGAGGAAGGAGTGGTGACCACAAGGATAAAGATCATGAAGAAATATCCAAAGCTTTGCATTAATGGAAACAAATGAGTCACTTAACATTTAATGCAAAAAGAATGACTCATTAAAACACCTCACCAAATCATTAAATGCAATGAGTGACTCACTAATCCTAGTCACCATCCAAGAAGCTTCCACACTCATGACTCACCTCATAACTCACCCTCAAGAAGAAAAGATAAATCCGCATTTAACCGAATGTTAAATACGGGTGATAGAAAACTGGAAACTGGCAACTTCCAAAAGTGATCCTGAAACGAATTTCAGGATAACCCCGTATCAGTATAAACATACCCGCATTTGTATTACGACCGAATACAAATGCAACTGAGACAAAGATATTATATCTACACAGTATAATACTCGGATCCGGCTTAAACCAATGCCCACCAGTATTATCTGCCTGAAATATGACACGTGCGTAAACGCACGTGCATTTTCCGAACACTGCCATAAAACCATACGGCCTCTACAACGTTTCGCCCGAACTTGGGAAACAGTCTGTGGGGGACTCTAATGACTCATCAACACACTGGCACTGGGTATAACCACTAACACGTCAGAGGTACAAGCTGTACGTAACGGTTGCCTATGTATTGATTGGAAGGGAAGCTGACGAGCGAACTCATCCATAAACCCTACTGAGCCTGACAGTGGCAATATCTGTACAGTCCGGTCCGTTCGTCTAAAGAGTATCGCATATCGAGTCTAGGGGGTGGATAAAGTCAGACCCCTAATAACGCGATAAATCGTGTTGGCATGAAGTCCATCACCATCTGAGAAACTACTGATCCAAATCAGTAATTCTCCGCTACCTCAGCCGAGGATTTCTACTGATGGCCACCCGTGCACTGTGCGACATCAACCCCCAATACCGGGAGAGACGAATCCCCGACGATCTGCTCACTGCCTCCATGTGGCTCGGGACTGTACCCAAAAAATACCTGTTTGCACGTCTCCTTTGAGCGTGGTAGGGTAGAAATCAAAGCACAGTGGGAACTCACACGAGACAAATGACGATCTTAGGTCGACAAACTAACCTGTACACATGTCACCAGGGAACTGCTATATGACGATATGTATAATACCAACTAGCATGTTCCCGGCGAGTCCTGTCCGGTGTACTCATAACCCAATGAGCACCTGTATACATCTTAGGTGATCCAACTGACACCAGTGGCTTGTGAGACCGGCCACGGCCCCTCGTCGGGGTCTCGACTGTATACACTAGTCTACTCTGGAGTATCGATGTCATGTCTCGAAAACTCCCACGACTAGGGACACTTTAAGGATGTGCTTATAGACCCCAGCTCCAACGTATATGATCGCCATCATTCTGCTGGTAGTCAAGCAAGAATCCTATGGGCTCTATCATCATGCAATAGTGAACTAAAGCATGTATACAATGATAAAGACAAACCAGATAGCATACTATCATCTCGAGCAAGACTGTCATATCGGTATAGGTCCTGCCTCAATCATTGCAATCACGTACCTGCGATCCAATAATTGACTTTGAAGGCACTATATCCAACAATCTCCCACTTTCACTTAAGGCTAATTATTGCGATGTCGCATACTCACAGCCCGTGTGATACCGAACACCCAACTCCTCTACTAATCAGTTTCACAAAGCTAGTTTGTAAAACTCTTGTGTTCGAGAAATAGCCTCAGTGAGTGGATCCGCCCTGATGTTTCTTTCTATGTCTCTCTTAATATCAAGTTCGCGGAGAAAGCCATCTTCTGAATCGAGTAATACCTGTCTTAGAATATGTCTGGATATCTGATGGGACCTAGTTCTTAAATGAACTCCATATCCAAACTCCTTTAGACTGTATCGATAACTGAACCTAATCAGTATCGCGCACCATGCCTCCCACAGTATCCTCTTGGACCACCTGTCCAAAATACTGTCCCTCGTCAGAGAGAAAACTATAACTCTGACAATCACTCTGTCATTCATGTCACCTTTGAAGCCTGGAATGATAATCGTCTCCCGAAGGAGGCTGCCGTTAACAAATTCGTAGAACATGCACTGCTTCCTTATGTTTCTTCAGGATTGGATTAATATAAACTTATTGCATCTAGTGCAAAAACAACATCTGGTGTGGTACTTGACATCTCACGATTGACTCAATTGCCTAAGCAAGTGATCTGCCAATCATGCACATCCCTCTCCCCTTTAGTCTGTAAGACACCTTTAGAGAGGGTGACTCCATCACCTGCAGATACACCACCATGCCAGGAGTCATCTATTCTAAAATACTATTAGAATACTATCAAAGTACCCATATTGGGAAACTACGCAAATCTAGATCTAAAACCATAGATCTAGTAACCAGAATGTCAGACATTATATCCATGTCCTTTGTGAAGAATCAACTGTGTGACAACCACAGTACAACCGATCGTAATATAGGAATTTTACTTCCTACTCTATGTATGTCATCCAAATACCAGGACATCACACCTTACTACCTTCTTAACAGATCCATCCCCTATTCTGATGAAGTCAAACCCATGACTTTCACATCAAAAATAGATGATCTTATCTCCGGTATATCTGCTCAAGCCTATAAATAGACATAAGCCACTTGCCCACTATGCTTCCGCTGCTCCCACTGACTACGACAACCCTCTGGTAGAATAATATATATGTTCACTTCTAAATCAAGTTTAGAACGACGCTATACTTATCCTCTTACCGGGTCTGATAGTCTGGAACATCAGTAGTGTCAAATCTGGGTAAACAAGAACCTCCCTGTCACCGTCCTTGAGGGTACCGGAGTACCTCTCAGGTGTCTGAGGTTATCCACCATGTCTGCGGAGTGGCTAATGGAATGTCAAACCTGATTGAATATATAGGTCCTATTAAATTTTCCGTAACCGTTTGCGGTTCTGGAATCACTTCCAGTTCTACCATACTCCCACTACTGTTTTCTGAAAAAATCCATTTTTACAAAAACTGTGGCGAGTCAAGAACAATATCACTATTGATCTTCCAAATGGTAGAAAATCAACCCTCGTCAAAGCCAGGGTCAACCCACAAACTGCCATTACAGAAACGTGCATTAAGTTATCCAGTGTCTGGTTTTAAGCATAAGCTAGACAACTCCCCGTACCTTAATATCGTTAAGATATGAACCATTCTATATCCAATATAGAAACATTGGCACTTATTTAATTGGAACCAGATTCAAATCATGCAGCTGTCTCCAGTGTATATCAACTTAATGGAGAGAGGTTAATCAGCATTACTCAACTTAGGAATACATCCAATTATGAGTAACCTGAAAGAGAAACAAGTTTCTCAAAACCATTAACTGAATACCAATCACAAGAATCTACATCTTCAATCTCTTTGAAGAATCCCGATACTTGCGACGTTTGGTTCTCTACTTTATTCTTATACCCACAACTTCTCAAAACTTAGACATTGTATTTCTACGAAACACTTGTCTAAAAACTAGAGAAGTCATAAGTAAACAGAACATAGTACGAGGACCTACCCCTTTGTCCTAATGGACACTGGACAACATACAATACTCTGTATAAGTCCGCTGAGTTGAATAACTCAAAACCTGTGCGTCGTAGGTTGAAAACTGTACTTATGGTTTAAGAACTACTCCGTTGATTAATGCTCCTTACCCAATCGTCAACTGATATAGGTAAATGTCACGGACATAATTTCAAAAAGTTATATCTCACTTTATAAAAATAAACGTACAGATATATCATTTTGAAATTGGTGCACAACAACGGATATTCAAAACCAAATACATGCCTTCCGGCAAAAACTCAGGCGACTTCCTCAAATATCACCAATTACAACGAATTCCGATATAATGAGGATGATCACCTTTATTCCCAATAATCTACTCCCACTCATCATCTGTAAAACCATACAGATATGAGAATGAAACCTGGTAAATACATACCCTGGAGTAAGTATCTAATCGGGAAATCAGTTTTTCTTTTAACAATGCACTGAAACATGAAAATGTTTCGTAAGGGCATCTTGGTATTCCTAGTAATGCCTCTTCCATAATCCAATTCATGACTTTTACCGTATATTTTTTTGCCGCCTCTCCAAATCCTTTTATTTGTCTTTATTCATTACCTTCTGTACACCCCTTAGGCTAAGTGGTTTTCTTCCTTCCCTACCGTTCAGCACCAACCTATGGTTTGGAAGAAGACTATCCAGTAAGCATAATAGGTGTACCCTCCTAATCCTAGGAGTACTCGCAACTTGAGAGAAGGTGATGATAAAAGACAACTGAATAATACCTTATTCTATTTCTCCCGAACTGGAAAAAAGCAAAGGTGAAATAGGAGTGGCGATGAAGTACGTGTTTTGGTCGTGAATGATAACAGTCGCAATTTTACTTTGCCCTCTTTCTAATCCCTTTATTTTGTCTTTAGTTATTACCTTCTGTACACCCTACTTAGGCTAATTGGTTTTCTTCATTCCCTACCTTTCGGCACCAGCCTATGGTTTGGAATAAGACTATCCAATAAGCGTAATAGGTGTACTCTCCTAAACTAAGGAGCCCTCGCATCCTGAGAGAAGGTGATGATAAAAGACAATTGAATAAACTAATTCTATTTCTCCTGAACCTGGATCCATCCTCGAAGAAGTCCCTTCGAGTTCGTATATAACCATACGATGGATCTATCCAATGGAAGTGGATGTCCGTAGTAATACGGGGTGTTCTGAGAAATGCAAAGGGTAAAAGAAGGAGCGGCAATGACTTATGCAACTGAGACAATCCAAAAGCCAGTATTTTAAAAATGTTCGGTTAATTTGGTCACTGAGTCATAGTCAAGGGTCGGTCAAAGGTCGCTGCCAAAGAGAGAGAGAGAAAAGAAACACTCTGCGTGCACTCTATCCTAGATCAGAATGGTTATCACTTTATCTAATCAGGAAACCTCCCACTTTAATCTCAAATTCTCCTCCAAACCTGAAAGAAGAATTAGTCGGGATCACCCGAAGAGTAAACCAACTCATCAGTGAGAATCGGGATCCAACTATCATCGCATGATAACTTGATGGAAGCCACTCAAGTTATCACACTCCAGAAGGTATGCGCATACTTGGCAAGTTTCTTTATGTTTGAAACTCCCGATATTATTTTTGCCCCATGCTCTTATGACCTTGGCGTTGGTCAAAATATCATAAGTCACATGCCAAGTTCTACCCGTCACTATCCAGGTCAATTTGAACCCACCCGCACATGCCCTTAGCGTTGGCCAAAATGGCAGAACGACTGTCCCAAACCAACTCATCTATCTATACAACAAATGAATACCCAGCAGCTACCAAACACTATGCCTTAGCGTTGGTCAAAATACATAGCTTGAATACTACTGAATACCCAAAAGAAATGACGGAGGGCTACGATAAGTTTTTGGCGAAAAACCTTTAACGTAATGAACTTGATCTCGTTGAAGGAACCTGATAGCTTTTTATAAAAATATAGTGGCAAAAACCTTTTGCTAAAGAGGTCACTCCCGGTGAAAGGATCTCGGCTCTTTCCTCGTGGAATGAGGTGCAGGATATTCTAACTGAATACCGTGATGCAAAGTAACTTGTAATCGACTATAGTGATGTTACTACCCTGACGTAAACTTCTGCCCAAGGGTCACTCCCGGTGAAGGGATCTCGGCCCTTGCCTCGTGGAATGAGGTGCAAGATATTCCAACTGAATACCGGTATGCAAAACAAAAGGAAACATCTTTGTAATAACTCCTTTTAAAATTTGTTCCAACAACATCAAATATAGGTTTGTTTTATCCTTGCATTGATAAGAATCAATGCGGTCCCATCAATCAATCACACCAGAAAAGAACGAAAAATAAAATGTACGTATATGCCATCCGCATTCGCCACAGGGTCCCGTCATCACCCGTTAGGTTACTTAACTAACGAAAGAGCGGGGACTGGACTAGCGCGGGTGTAAAACATATACAACATCTAATAGTATATATACCAATATACAATAATCGCTCCAGGCGTGATAATATGCAACATTACAGAAAAAGTAATAAGCATCATAGAACAATACAGACAATCTGGGATCCCCGGGTTTCACAGAGCCGCTATTGAAACCCGACATTCCCCTGGTCATGTGGATAGCCTGTGCAATGAAACCTAGACCCCTACGGGTGCGGCAAGTTACCCGCCAAAACCTGAAGCGAGGCAGCCCCTACAGCAAAATGAATGGACCACCCGGCACTTCACGGAATCCGGTAAGTTGAGCACCCCTTCTTGGGTCAACCTGTACCCTCTACGAGTGCGGCGAATAGTCTGCCAATTCTAGAGTAAGGCCCCTCTACCTCTCAAAGCCATGAGATACGGACCCGTTGCCCTCCAGAACCCAGCTATCCGTGCACTCCTTCGCGGGATAAACCTAGTACAGAAATAAAAATATGTACAACGGGTACATCGACCTCAGCCTGGTCGTGCACCAAAAGAATATTATACAAACAGGCAGTGACGGCAGTCCACATGTTGGACGCTCGTCCCGCAATATCAAATGTACAAATAAATCCAAACTGCACTACCATTGTACACTGCTATCCACCACGACATATCCGCAACATCACAGCACAGCACAGAACATCAACGTGAATGTCACGTTCGCAAACCCGTCTAAAAGAACTATAGCAATTAGACGCGGTTTACCGCTCAAATGACATTCCCGGTCGGAGATATAAAGTAAGTACTATAAACTAACACGTTTAAATTTCGATCGACAAAATTTCCCAAAGTGGGCCCCACGAACATCTGCTGTATAGTAATAAAATATGGGCCCAAAAGAAACATTCCAGAAAACCACAATTTCCACTTATGAAGCCACTGTACAAATTTGAAACACTGAACCCATAAACTGGCCGCGGATGCGCGGGCAAACCCTAGGTTTGACCGCGGATCCACGGCGGTCTCGTAGGGTCACGTGACCAAATTTCTACAGTTAGCTTAAAAAACCCTGCTCAATTTTCTGGGATGATCAAAATAATTTTTAGACACTGTTTAAAATCGACAGAAAGTTTACACATGGAAATTGCGATTTTCGAAAAACCGTTCGATCGATGTTTTAAACGTGTTAGCACAAGTTAGTAAAGCTTAATGGTAAGGCTCTGATACCACTGTAAATCCACGGTTGCGCCCCGGCCGTCTAACAGACGCCAAATGCGGAATAAAAACTTTTATAACTGGCGCTATCGCGTACTATAACCCGGATCTGCCATTAAAGCTAAACTAACAAACTACAAAGTGGGTAGAAATTTTATACCGAACGATCCGAGTCCTTCGGTCTTCAACCATCATCCCACGCTTTGTTGCGGCTGCTCCGATCTCCTAAATCTCCACTCTTCTCGTCCAGGTGGCACCACGTCGACAGATCTTTAAACGGGCTCCCGCCTCTGAACCGAAGCAACTCGGTCACCAAGTTTGCTAAAAGAGATGACCAAGATTGATGTAGAGAATGAGTAGAACACTTTGTCTCGTTACGTCCAAAGCTATGGACGAACGGTTAATGAAGTTGCCTTTTGGATCGAATAGAAATGAGAAATGGATCACATCTAATTTCTATCAACCAAAACCATAGTCTTTTTCAAAAATGAAGCAATCCATCCTTTTACAAGAAGGGCCGGCCACATATAGAAGGAGGGGTGAGTGTAGGAGGAAGGAGTGGTGACCACAAGGATAAAGATCATGAAGAAATATCCAAAGCTTTGCATTAATGGAAACAAATGAGTCACTTAACATTTAATGCAAAAAGAATGACTCATTAAAACACCTCACCAAATCATTAAATGCAATGAGTGACTCACTAATCCTAGTCACCATCCAAGAAGCTTCCACACTCATGACTCACCTCATAACTCACCCTCAAGAAGAAAAGATAAATCCGCATTTAACCAAATGTTAAATACGGGTGATAGAAAACTGGAAACTGGCAACTTCCAAAAGTGATCCTGAAACGAATTTCAGGATAACCCCGTATCAGTATAAACATACCCGCATTTGTATTACGATCGAATATAAATGCAACTGAGACAAAGATATTATATCTACACAGTATAATACTCGGATCCGGCTTAAACCAATGCCCACCAGTATTATCTGCCTGAAATATGACACGTGCGTAAACGCACGTGCATTTTCCGAACGCTGCCATAAAACCATACGGCCTCTACAACGTTTCGCCCGAACTTGGGAAACGGTCTGTGGGGGACTCTAATGACTCATCAACACACTGGCACTGGGTATAACCACTAGCACGTCAGAGGTACAAGCTGTACGTAACGGTTGCCTATGTATTGATTGGAAGGTAAGCTGACGAGCGAACTCATCCATAAACCCTACTGAGCCTGACAGTGACAATATCTGTACAGTCCGGTCCGTTCGTCTAAACAGTATCGCATATCGAGTCTAGGGGGTGGATAAAGTCAGACCCCTAATAACGCGATAAATCGTGTCGGCATGAAGTCCATCACCATCTGAGAAACTACTGATCCAAATCAGTAATTTTCCACTACCTCGGCCGAGGATTTCTAGTGATGGCCACCCGTGCACTGTGCGACATCAACCCCCAATACCAGGAGAGACAAATCCCCGACGATCTGCTCACTGCCTCCATGTGGCTCGGGACTGTACCCAAAAAATACCTGTTTGCACGTCCCCTTTGAGCGTGGTAGAGTAGAAATCAAAGCACAGTGGGAACTCACACGAGACAAATGACGATCTCAAGTCGACAAACTAACCTGTACACTGTTAGTTGTATGTATGCCCTAGAGGCCAGTATTGTACAGATGATGTATATTATATTGGATGCTTGGACATATATAGAGATGACTTTCTTGCTCGATATGATAGTATGCTATCTGGTTACTCTTTATCTTAACATGTACACTTGTCTCTTTAAACTGTCTTATAGTTACATGTTGATAAAGCCCTTAGGATGTGTACTTGACTACCTGGACTATGATGCAGATCATACTAGTGGGGACATGGTAGTCCATAAGTACATCCTTCAAGGTCCTAGTCGTGGGTGTATCGAGACAGGGCATCGATATACCAGTGTAGACTAGCGTATACGCTTCTCGACCCATGAGATGGGCGATGGATGATCCCATATCCATTGGTGTTTGACATCAGAGATGGTATACGGGTGCTCAGTGGAGACTGGGTACACTGGACGGACACGCCGAGAACTCCCAGATGGTATTATACCTCACGTCAGATGGCAGTTCTCAGGTGACACTTGTACAGGTTAGTCTGTAGACCCGAGATCGTCATAGAGTCTTGTGTGATTCCCACTGTGCTTTGATCTCCACCTTACCACGTCCATGAGGGCGTGCAAAACGGTGGTCTTTGGGTACAGTCCCGAGTCACATGGAGGCAATGAGCGATAGGAGGGGTTTCGTCTCTCCCGGTATTGGGGGTTGATGTTGCGTAGTGCTCGATTGGCCGTAACAGGGAAGTCCCTGGCCAGGGCTGATCAGAGATTTGCTGGTAAGTGTTACCAGTAGTTTCTCGACCCGTTATGAGCCTCACATCGGCACAACTTATCGGTTATTGGGGTCTGACGCTTACCACCCCTAGATTTGATATGCGACATATCAGACGAACAGACCGGACTGTACGGTAAGTGTTACTGGTTGGATTCACAGGAGTGTGAGCGGGCTAGCTCGTCGATCTTCTGATCGCTCAATACCCGGGTGGCCGTTACGTTTAGCAGACCGCTTGCGGCTTGTGGGTGATTGATATGATCATCATCTGCTGCCGGCGTATTGACGAGTCTTTAGAGTCCTACACAGAGGTTTCCTGGCTCAAGCGAAACGAAATAGGAGCGTATATGAGATATGTGCGGGAGCAAGAATAATGCGTGTATGTGATGCCGTATTTCATTCTCGCGATGAATGTATCGATTGGTTATATGCGATATAACCTAGATATCGAATCAAGGATTGATTCGATAAGCCGATACATAGGATACTAGTCGGTTATATGCGATATGACCGGATCGTTAAATCAAGTGTTGATTTAATGATTTAATGTATAATTATATATATTTGATATATTACTTTGCATTAACTAGTATTGGTTCATTTTAAAAGGATTTTCTCACTTGATGCACATTGTATATGTGATATATTTTTTTGTGCACTTGTTTGTATCATGTTTGATGATACTTGCTCACTTGGGTTTGTGTAAAGATTAAACCATGGTTACATGTATAATGGTTAGGGTTTTGATTATTTACTTAGTTATTTATTTATTTATTCATTTTGGATATTATTAAGAATGGTGGCTTATTTTGTTTCTATGTTGAAGCTTCTTGAAGCTTTGACAAAGTCCACCATCCTTATCTCATCCTTAACCCTAACCATTCTAACTAACCTTAGTTTAATCTCTACACTTGACCATGGTTAGTATATGATAAGTATTCATATTAGTTTCATTTTTAAAATAAGAAACTTATCATATTCTTTCTTCTTCTTCATCTTCTCCTTCAAGAAAAACCTTGCCTTCATCAATGGCAACTTGAGCAAAAGCGTGAGAAATCCAATTCTAAAGTGAATCCACCTCCTATTTCTTCACCCTCTACCTCTTGCCAAGTAGTATAGGGTGTTTTCTTCATAAGTTTCACAACTTGGTGAAGTTGGAGCTTGAACTTGTGATGCCTCGACGTAGATCATCTTCGGCACGAAGCCGACGACCTAGTCCGCCCAATTCTCCGATGAAGCCGACGTTTGAGTTCGGGATTCGAGATGGACAGCGAGAGGACGCCTACGTGGAGCTAAGGAAGTGGAGAACCGGATCTACAAAGGTTGTAGCCTCTCTCCTTTAGTTAAGATGTTAACTAGTTTCGTTTTTCGCCTAAATTTCTAGTCGACGATCCGTATTAGGATTTCTCGGCACCCATAAAATTTGAAATTGGCATGGTTGATGCCTTGTGAGACCTCATTAGCGTGCCTAGGAACCCTACATACACATGTCACCAGGGAACTGCTATCTGACGATATATATAATACCAACTAGCATGTTCCCGGTGAGTCCTGTCCGGTGTACTCATAACCCAATGAGCACCTGTTTACATCTTAGGTGATCCAACTGACACCAGTGGCTTATGAGACCGGCCACCGCCCCTCGTCGGGGTCTCGACTGTATACACTAGTCTACTCTGTAGTATCGATGCCCTGTCTCGAAAACTCCCACGACTAGGGACACTTTAAGGATGTGCTTATAGACCCCAGCTCTCACGTATATGATCGCCATCATACTGGTAGTCAAGCAAGAATCCTATGGGCTCTATCATCATGCAATAGTGAACTAAAGCATGTATACGATGATAAAGACAAACCAGATAGCATACTATCATCTCGAGCAAGACTGTCATATCGGTATAGGTCCTGCCTCAATCATTGCAGTCACGTACCTGCGATCCAATAATTGACTTTGAGGGCACTATATCCAACATATATGTAATATGCATGAAATATCACAACAATAAATGCAATATCTAAATTAGCATATAAAGGCATGCGCACTAGTATTATGTCGAAACTATCAGCTAGCAATTTTGTCACGACCCGAAAGTACGGAACATGACCGGCACTTAAACTACGAACGTCTCGAGGCGTACGTAATCTAAGTAAACCGAAAACCCAGAAATCCAAACCAAGAAAATAGTAGAGTGCAGGAAAAACCAACTTAAAGCAAGTAGTTTCAATAGCATAAGCCGAATTATGCGGTTTTTTTAAAAACATCAAAATTTTACTGAAAATTTCGGCAGAGTCTCCTTTGTAAATACTGGCCCCCAAACGGGATACAACATGAATAGTATACGAAATCAAGAATAAGGCATCCCCAAGCGGGAGCTAGCTCTTCGTCAAACGACGGTCACAACCACATAAGCAATATAATATACAACGCCAACAGCGAGGATCAAAACTCAAAAGGAAACTCAAAACCACCAGAAATCCACAGAAATAAAACGCGCGACTCTAAGGTCGAAAGAATAACATCACGGGTCTCTATCTCAAAAATAAATACATGTTTGGTTGATAGAACTTCTAGATACAACTGAATAATAATATACAAGATATAAGGATGGGTAAGATACAAATAACCCACCTACTAGCAAGCCACCCGGAATGGAAATAGTGCCAGCAAAGCCGTAATGAAACATATACGGCAAACCTGCAAGAAACTGGGGCACAACGGGGGTGAGTTGCCAACTCGTGAATAGAAAAACATCTACGCACAGAAATCGCATAAATAACGCAATCCTAGGTCAATGATCATAATATATGAATAACACGTAGCCTATAACAAGGCTAGGGTAAATATCTAACCCGAGTGTAATCTCATGTGCCCGTGTCAGTGTCTCAGGTAGCAATATATCATATGGATGATGTATGAATGCATAAAACAGAATGCATGTACTTAATAAAACTGGTTTCATAAATCAGTGATATTTCTGTATTTTAAAAGAAATGAGGTACCATATATGAAATCAGCATAAAACAGTGCCCAGCATCGACACAAAACAAGTGTCCAAATACCTCGATATCTCTGTGTCACAATTTATGTACCTCAAGTCTCAATCTCAATGTCTCAATCACAATATCTAGGGCGCCGTCAGTCCAGACCGGCCCCTACCATCCATCTCAAGACCACGACAGTATCCTCCGGATATCCGACGCGTCGGGTAATATCACCGGTAGGTAGTGCTCCCCTGCCAGGCTCACATCGTCATCATCACACGCTTCTTGCCCCGGGGTACCTTACCGGGTCCACCATGTACCCGAAACGGTTCATCCGTCTCCTCGAATCGGGTCTCGAAATCCATCAGCAAACTCATGGTGGACGACTCATACAACATGGGAAAACCGCACTTTTTATTTTAAAAAGAGAGAAATCAGTTCATATAAGTTTTTGCGGTTTTCCTCCAAATCCAGAAAATCTCATGGAAATCCGAATCCAAAACCTCAATAACACGTAAAATAGTGAATATATGCATGAGAATCCAGGAATGCGGCATAACAATGAATAACAGTATGCATGAAGTAGCTGGTAATAACTACAATGTCTAAACTAACATATAAGGCAAGTACACTAATATCATGTCTAACTATCAGCTAACAGGCTACGTCAAGCAATAATATTTTCTAAGGTGTACGTGACATGGCAATTACCGATGAAGATGTGTGTGAGCCGGCAATTAAGTGTACGTGGTACATACGCATCATCGGTAATGGTGCTGGTGTCCTAACAGCATGATATCAATAATGGAGTATGAAACATAAAATAAGCATGCGATGCGAAGCGGACCACAAAAATGAGCGGTAGCTGAGAACTAGACGCAACTATAACTAATCTGCATTAATCTAATATCAGTCCTACAAATGGTGCCTTTTGAAATAACACGAATCATGGGGTTTTGAAAATAGGGGCTACGGTGTTTTTGTGAAAAGATACGTCTTTTGAAATATCCGTAGGATCCCTTGGGCTGTCTTTAAAAATGCCCACGACTCGTTAGTTTTTGAAATAGGTAAGAAGTCTAATCTAATCTAACAACTACACTAAACTATACGGCTGAACTAACAAGCTGAACTACAGGTAAGGAAACCGCCTAACATCTGAGTCGATACATATACATACCTATATATATATATCAGTCGGTGATCCCGCCTCAATAATATCATATCCGATACCATATCTATAATCAGGCATCCCAAGTCAAGAGTACGGATCAATCATCAATATAGCTCGTACGTAAATCCGTCGTACGGCATCCCAATCTGGGTACGGGTCAAAGTCACATCAATCACACTATTCATTTGGTATCTTCTTTATCAAATATCATGATCCGGAATAATATTCTACGTCTAGTACAATATTGATGCCGTCTATGTATGCATGCGGGTGTAAGAATTACTACGTCAGAAGACCCGCTAAAACATCATGTCGTATCTCAATACGAACCAAATCACGTCACCGATCTCCTGGCCTCAAGCCCAATCTCATCGACTCATCTCAAATTCCAAATACTATCCTCAAATCCAGTGTATGAACACATAGTCCCATACCCATGTGAACACATAAATATATATTCCCATACACGCACATATGAAATAAGGAATGTATGCAAGTATGTATGTGTGTATGTGTAGTGCAACACTACCCTAGGGTTCGCAACACTAAAGTAATCCAACACACCAATATCCATCCTAAGCATTGTTATTAATCCCAAATAACATATAATAATTGTTGGTGTGTATACGCATCCGTATACACCACCACGGACTGCGGGGGTGCTATACGCCACCACCCGACTTCTCCCCGTAGATATAAATCTACTCACCTGGTCCTCGCTAGCCGGTGCCGACGTCGCCACGCGCTTGCTTGTCGTCTCGAAGTCCACATGGGGGTACCTACATATCATAACGCACCATATCGCATTAAAACTAAATTCGAAATCGAAACGGCATACGAAAATCAAATCGGCACGCGTATCACGCATAGGTCCAAACCTATCGCCTACGCATGCAAGAATAGTCAAACCAACCCTCGATGTCGATGTACAAACGTCAAACCATCGAGAAAAATCCAATCACACTCATTTGCACATTCACGAACACTAATTTTAATATAAACTAGGTTAAAACTCATAAAAACCCCAATTTCACTTAAAAAGTCATTTTTCCGCAAATCTAGCAAGCACAATTCGCCGTTTTTGTACAAAACATGATGTTTAAATGAATGTAGCGGCCAATATACTTATTAAATATCTTAAATAAGTCATAGAAACAATTTCCGGAATTTAATCTCATTAAATTCCAAAAACCCTAATATTCTAGTTTACAAAATACCCTTTTTAACAATTTCATAGCAAAAATGCACAAACTACAATTTAGGTTGGATTTCCATGAACTAAAGTGTTAAACTACACTTAATAAAGTTAATAATATGATAAAAACCCTAACCATATTTTTAATCTCATATTTCGAATTAAATCAAAAAAACTAGTTTGCAACAAAAAGCTTAATTTGGACATTTTTCAAGTAACAACTTGTAATTAACAACTAGATTAGTTTTCTACAAAACTAAATATGTTAATCCACCTCACTAAACCATACACAATCAAACACAACTCATTTCCACAACAAACCCTAACTTAGTAATCAAAACCCTTTCTTTAAATTTCAAAACTTGAAATTTAAAACCCTAATTTAACACCTAATAGCTAGATTCAAGTAATTTAACAACAAATTAAGCATAAGATTATGATTATACCTCACAAGCTTGAGATCAAACTTGCAAAAATCTTAGCCTCCAACAATGATTTCATGCTCCAAGATCCATGCTTGAATAGCTAAAGAATAATGGGTAAAGCTTGGATTTAGAATTAGCTTTGAATTTTTGAGAAAAATGGTGGATTTTTGATAGAAATTTTGGGGATTTTGATGGAAAAATGAGATGAAGTATTTGGGGCTGTTGTGGTTCAGGTTTCGGCCAGAAATCTTGGGGGATTGGGTGAGGGAGGAGAGAGAGTGAGGTGGGGAAAGTTAGTTCAAGTCAAAGTCAACTCAAATTATACCATTTTCTACTCTTTTCTTTTCTTTTCTTTCATTTCTTTTCTTTAAAATCCAAGTGGGGACAAAAGAGGAGGCTGCTGAATTCTTCAAGGGGATAAGTGAATGGGGGTGTGTGGGTGTGGGTACGGGTGTGGGGTGATGAAAAATGATAAATACAATACCCCAAACATCCATTTACGCTAAAAAAAAGCATTTTTTCTTCAATAATTTCTAAACCGTTTTGGCAAATGATTTCGTTCCAAAAACCAAATGATAATTTTATTTAATGTTTTATGATGCACAAAATTTGTTTCAACTCATTCCAATTTGTAATTTTCCCAAATTAAATGTATTAGTGACGGCTTAAAATAATAATAAAATAATATTTTTTTCAGAAAATTTGAAATTTCACCAGCAGCTCAATAAACACCAAATAATAGCAATTACATAGCTAGAATATGTATATTTAATTTTTATAATAAGATATTTGTATTTTGACTTTTTACAGAAAACCCCCTTATTTTACCGATTTTTCGAAATTTCACCGAAACGATTTTCAAAACGTTACAAATTTATACTAATGAAGTAGTATTTTCTAAAGTGTACGTGACATAACAATTTCCGATGATGATGTGTGTAAGCCGGCAAGCAGGTGTACGTGTAGCATACGCATCATCGGTAATGGTACTGGTGTCCTGACAGCATGGGTTTATAATCACTAAAGTACACATTAAATATGCAATGTTGTGATAACAACATGAATGAACGGAGTATGAATAGTAAATGTGACAATAAGGAATATGCAATTCTATATGCGAGTCATACAGTTTTGACATTTGAAATAACGCGAATCATGTGTTTATAAAATAGGGCTACGATGTTTTTAAGAAAAAGTATGTCCTTTGAAATATCCGTAGTATTCCTTGGCCTGTCTTTAAAATACTCACGATTCGTTAGTTTTAGAAATAAGTATGACTCGAGCCTAGTCTAACATCTACCAAGTAAACTACAGGACTAAACTAACAGACAAACCGAAAGGGTAAGGAAAACCACCTAAGTCTGAGTCGATATATATATATATATATATATATATATATATATATATATATATATATATATATATATATACACATCTAGTAGTCGGTGATCCCGCCTCAATAGTATCACGTACGATACAATATATATAATATGACATTCTCGAGTCAAGAGTGAGGATCTATCATCATAATTATATCACGTACGGTAAATCCATTGTACGGTATCCCAAATCTGGGTACGGGTCGAATATCACATTTATCTCATTATTCATCTGGTATCCTTATCATCATATCCTGAATTAAGCGTACCGATCTAAAGTCTAGTACATTCCGATACCATCAACATATATATGTGCGTGTGTATGAAAACACATCGCTTAAATACCCGCTATAACATCATGTCGTATCTCATAATACGAACCAAGTCACATCACCGATCTCGTGGCATCATGCCCAATCACATCGACTCATCTCCAAGTACCATATGCTATCCTCAACATCATGTATATGTGTATATATATATATATATACATACATACTCACATACATATATATATATATATCCCCATATACGCACAAGTAAAACAGATGTATGCGTATGTGTGCGTGAGTGTAAACTTTATTCTAGGGTTCGCGACTACAACTAGCTAACGACACTATCAACCAATTATACTAAACTTTAATCCATGATCTCCTAAGATCTTACTTGCTAACTATCCATGTTTCACATAACACATTTTCATATATAAATATAATATATCATAGGCTACACTACGAACTGCGGGGGTACTATATGCCATCCACCCGATTTCCCCCGTAGATATATATCTACTCACCTGATCCTTTCTTGCCGAAGTCGATGTCGCCATGCTCTTGCTTATTGTCCCGAAGTTCACGCGAAGGTACCTACAATAATACACAATCACAATCTCTATTAAAATCGAATCTGGAAAACCAATACGGCACACGGATCGCCTATAGGTTAGAACCTATAGCCCACGCATGCAAAACCAACCAATCATCCCTTGTTGTTGATGTACAAACATCCAACAACCAAATACAAATCTAAATATCAAAACCTAGCTTTCAAAATACGGAAAACATAACTAAAAATCACACCAATGTGCTCCCAGATTTTGACTCAGGCCAATTGGAGCAAAACTAGCAAGTATAAGGTGTAGTATATAGAGTATATAAGCTACTGGACCAACCTAGACCCAATCCCTCTCAAAGTGGCCGGCCATAAGCCTCTAAAATCCGGCCACCTCGGCCATCTGTGCTCCGTTGGGGTTCGTCTGGTTAGGGTGGTCTCCTATTGGTCTAACTAGGTCCCTGGTATTGTTTGTTTTTCTCAAAAACTTCCCGGATCATCCCAGATTCCCTGTAGTCCCTAATTTGCACACAAAACCGTCACGGAATGATTCCTAAATCCGTATTCTCTATTCTAGGCCAGTACAAACCACTCAAGTCTTGTTAACAGCCACTATAGATCACCAATTCCATACTATTACCCAAACCCTTCTCAAGGAATTTCCAAGTTCACAAATCTACCATTAAACACATTCTAAACTAAACTAAAAAAGATAGGAACTCAAAACTAAACTAAATGAAAAGAGATATAGCTCACTTGGGCAACTCAAGAAAACCCTAAAAGTCCAAAGTCATCAAAATCCAACTTTGCTTGGTCCAAAATGCTTGTGGTGAGCTTGTGCATGTTTTTAATGAAAGGAAGATGATGTTTAGATGTGTATTTTGGGTTGTGTGAGGAGGTGGAGATGGTGAAGGAAAGAGGGCAGCCATGTAAGAGGAAGAGGAAAAGAATGAAAGAAATGGAAATGAGAAGATGAGGCCATGGTCAAAGGAAACCCCCACCCTCTCTCTCTCTCTTCTCTCTCTCATGCCCATACTTCTTTGTTTATGCATTTTCTTTTCTTTTCTCCTTTTTTTTCTTTTCTTCACTTTCTTCTCATCTCAAAAACACAAAGCCATGCATAAAAAAAATAAGGAAAAGCCATGGTATAAAATGTAACAATGTGAAGTATGACATGGTGCATGTCATGTGCACAAAATCAAGCTTAATGCACGATTA
Organism: Agapanthus africanus; assembly: GCA_030015575.1. Classification (NCBI taxonomy): domain Eukaryota; kingdom Viridiplantae; phylum Streptophyta; class Magnoliopsida; order Asparagales; family Amaryllidaceae; genus Agapanthus; species Agapanthus africanus. Next base: position 287,515,173 of record JASDDO010000029.1, read on the forward strand.
GTGATATTTAATCGCGATTAGCATTTAAAATGGAATGTAATTATTCATAAAGAATTTATAATTTTCTTAAATCATATAAAACACCCTCATTTCAGTAATTCCTACAATTTTCTAAATATTTCCCAATTTATCGGTATTTAATTATACCGTATCATAAAAATATTCACAAGGAAAACCGCAATTTTCTTTTAAAATGATCATAAGTTTTCAAAATTCACAAGCGGTTTCCCAAATCCAGAAATCTCATGAAAACCGAAATCTCATAAACATAAGCCAATAATGAAACAATGAGTACCGGCATAGAACCAATCTACAGTTTATAACCAGAATGTATATATAAACGTGACATCTAACTAAGTAAGAAATGCAATATCTAAACTAGTATGTAAGGTAATGAGTACTAAGCAATACTAATAAGCTACAAGTTATTAGGTTATATGATGAAGTAGCGATTTCTAGTGTGTTCGTGGCATGACAATTATCGATGATGGGTGTGTGAGCCGGAGAGTATGCGTACGTGCAACATGCGCATCATCGGTAATGTGCATGTATCCTAGCAGACGATGTCATATAAGATGAGGAAAAAGAACATGTATGTAAAAACGCAACAAGAGAATAACACGAGCATAGCAGAAAAAGTAAAAAGTAAAAAGTAAACGCAAAAGTATAAAATACATAGCTACATATTATCCATACAGTTATAGTTTTAAAATAGTACGAATCGTTGATTTTAGAAAAATAGGGGCTATAGTGTTTCGAGAAAAAGATACCATTTGAAAATCCGTAGCGTCGCTTGGGGTTGTCCTTTAAAAATGCATAACAATTCGTTAGTTTTGAAAGTAGGTATGGCTCTAATTATATTCTAATATCTACTTAACTTCTTAGAAGACTAAAATTTCCCGAGTCGAAAGTGATTAGAAGACTATAACATTCCCGAGTCGATACATCCATTAGTCGGCGATCCAGCCTCATAGTATCACGTACGGTATAGTCCATCGTACGGCATCCTCGAGTCAAAAGTATGGATCAATCATCATATATGTCATATCTCGTACGGTATAATCCATTGTACGGCATACTCGAATCAATAGTGCAGGTCAATCATCATATATATCATATCACGTACGGTGTAATTCTTCGTACGATATCATAATTAAAGGTACGGATCTAAGGTCACATACATTCTATTATCCCATCTAGTCGCATGTCGTCGCATGTTATAATTATATATATCGCCCAATGTCTATATATCATATCATATCATGACGTTTCAATCTCATATCGCATAGCATAGCCTCGTAACATCATGTCTGATCATATCGACTCAAACCATTTTAACATGTCACCTCCTCATTTCGTAGTGTTATATCGAAGTTATCTTCAACTTACACACACACACACACACACACACATACACACACATATATACACACATACATACACATATACATATACATATACATATACATATACATACACATATATACATATACATATACATATACATATATACATATATGTGTGTATAGCAACGTATATACTAAAGGCTCAATGCAAAAAGAATAAGAACTAAGGGTATTCTTTCTTACGTGTATGCCTACTCTAGCCTATAATCTCCTAGAACCCTATTCACTAAGTATGCCCATCTAATATCTACCTATATAGCTATATACCTAATATCCTAATATTACGGTTGCGGGGGTGCTATACGCCATCACCCTACTTCCCCTGTAGATATACATCTACTCACCTACTATCCTCACTCTAGCCGAAGTCGATGCATGCCTTGCTCTCCTTCGTCGTCTCAGAAGTCCACGCAAAGGTACCTACAAATCAATACACATCGTAACGAGATCAAAACCAAATCCGAAAACTGATACGGCACGTGAAGTGTTAGTTATATGTACGCCCTAGAGGCCATTATTGTACATATGATGTATATTATAGTGGATTCTTGGACATATAGAGAGAGGACTTTCTTGCTCGACATGATAGTATGCTATCTGGTTGCTCTTTGTCTTATCATGTAGACTTGTATTATGATACTGTCTTGCTCTCACATGTTGGTAAAGCCCTTAGGATGTGTACTTGACTACCTGGACTATGATGGAGATCATACTAGTGGGGCCAGGGTAGTCCATAAGTACATCCTTTAATTGTTCCTAGTCAAGGGTGTATCGAGACAGGGCATCGATATTCCAGAGTAGACTAGCGTATACGTTTCTTGACCCATATGATGGGCGACGGATGATCCCACATCCATTGGTGTTTGACATCAAAGATGGTATACGGGTGCTCAGTGGAGACTGGGTACACTGAACGGACTCGCCGGGAACTCCTAGTTGGTATTATACCTATCGTCAGATAGCAGTTCTCTGGTGACACTGGTACAGGTTAGTCTGTACACCCGAGATCGTTATAGAGTCTTGTATGATTCCCACTGTGCTTTGATTTCCGCCTTACCACGTTCAAGAGAACGTGAAAACGGTGGTTTTGGGGTACAGTCCCGAGTTACATGGAGGCAATGAACGATAAGAGGGGATTCTTCTCTCCCGGAATTGGGGGTCGATGTTGCGTTGTGCTCGATTAGCCATAACAGGAAATCCCTGGCCAGGGGTGATACGGAGATCTACTAGTAAGTGTTATCAGTAGTTTCTCGACCCGTTATGAGCCTCAGATCGGCACGACTTATCGGTTACTGGGTTCTGACGTTTACCATCCCTAAACTAGATATGCGACATATCAGACAAAGAGACCGGACTGTACGGTAGTATTACTGACAAGTTTTGCAGGAGTTTAGACAAGCTTGCTTGTTGATCTTCTGATCGCTCAATACCCGGGTTGCCATTACGTCCAGCTAGTACCGCTGACGGCTTGTGGGTGACTGATATGATCATCACCTACTGTCGGCGTATTGACGAGTCTTTAGAGTCCTACACAGAGGTTTCCTGGCTCAGGCAAAACGAAGTAGGAGCACATATGTGATATGTGCGGGACCGAGATTAATACAAGTATGTGATACCGTATTCTATTCTCACGATATTGGTATCGGTCGGTTATATGTGATATAGTCGGGTTATCGAATCAAGTGTTGATCCGATAAGTTGATATATATGATATTAGTCGGTTATATGTGATATAGCCGGATTATTAAATCAAGTGTTGATTTGATAATTTAATGTATAATTGTATATTTGATATACTAATTTACATTAACTAATATTAGCTCACTTATGCATTTCTTTTTCTTACTATTACATACTTAATATATATGTGATATGTATTATTATTGTGTCATGCTAGTTGATACATGCTACATGGGTGTATGAGACTCACACCATGCTCATGATAATGTAGGGTTTATTTATTTAAAGTAAATCACAAATTGGTTGGAAATTAGTCATGGTTGATGCTTAGTGGAAGCTTGTAGAACCCATTGATTTGGTCCACTAATTTTGTCTTACATTAGATATTTATTAACCCAACCATTGTCATTAGCCATGGTTAAGTCTCTACAAGAGTTATATGGGATATTTTTTCACCCATGGTTGCTATTCTCACTCATTCTATTTTTCCTCTTCATCTTCTTCTTCATCAAGAGAGCTCTCTAGATTTTGGAGAGGTGAAGAAAATTAGTGAGAAAATTAATTCTAAAGTGAGCAAAAATCCTACTTCTTCGTCCACTACTAGATTAGCCATTTAGTTTAGGGTGTTGGCTTCACTAATCCCTAATTAGTGAAGAGGTAGCTTGGGTTGGTGTCTCCTCGACGTAGATCATATTCGGCCTCGAAGACTTCGTGCAAGTTTGTTCCTTTCATCTTGTGGAGCCATTCTAGAGTCCGGAAGATCACTACTTGGAGCGAAGGGACTACTACACGGAGCTATTGAAGTGAAGGAACGGTCTACAAAGGTTGTATTCTATGTTCACTTAGATGTAAAGTTGTTTACATGTTGTATTGGCTAATTCTCTAGTTAAAGATTATAGGGTTAAGGTTGTTTAGCATGGCAAATTTTTGAAAATGGCATGGACAATGCCTCCCGAAACCTTGCTGTAGTGATAGGTAACCCTACACGAAGTGCACATAGGTTAGAACCTATGGTCCACATATGCAAGAATAACCAACAAATCCCGATGTTGATGTACAAACGTCAAACGACCGAGTCAAAACTTAAATACAAAAACTCAAGTTAACAAAAGTCGCAAAATGAAATCAGCAACTTAGATAAACACTCCTAGATTTTACTTTAAGTGAAATTAGAATATTTTTCATATAGGGTAGGCCAAGATATCAGATAATAAATCTATGGACCAAACCTGGAACCCACAACCCTAGGTCAGGCCGCAATTTGCGGCCAGGAAGGTTATTTTGGCGGCCAGAGAAAGGAGATGGGGGCTTTGGTTTCTAGGGTATGCTCCTAATAGCCTACACATCTCTCTGTGTTTGCAAAATATTTTTCAAAGTTCTCGAGTCATATCAAATTCTAGTTGATCATCACATTTCATCAAAAACCCGATATCGGAAAATTCCAAGTTCGTGTTTTGGGACTTCTAATCTCATGTTTGCCCAGAATTCCATCACTAAAAGGTTTGTGGTCACTAACTAAGCCTCAATTATATCTTCATAGCTCAAAACACCCACTAATTATCATCCTAGAATTTTCCACGATCATACAACGTAACTTGTTTAACTCTAACTACTATAGGAGATTAGAAACTTAAACACTTAACTAAAAGGTGATGGTTTTACCTTATGGAGCAACTCTAGAAAATTCTAAGATGTCCAAAGTGCTCAAATTTATAACTTGATCCTACCATGGTGTTTGTAGTGAGCCAAGGAATAATTTTTGTGAAGGTTGTAATTAGTTTTGGGATGGTTTTGAGGGTGAACTTATGGTGGTAGTGAGGGTGGAGGAGGATGAAGGAGAAGGAGATGAAGAAAAATGGGAGGTGAAGAAATGAAGGAGAGATGAAGAAAGGCGGAGAGTGTAGAACCTTCACACACTCTCTCTCTCTCTTTCTCTCTCTCTCACCCATGATACTTTTCACCTCAAGTCTCTCTCTTATCTTTATTTTTTTCTTTTCTTTTCTTTTCTCATTTTCCCTTTTCTCTTTAAAAAAAAAATAAAACAAAAGAACATAAAACCATGCAAATGAAACATAATGCAATGTGTCATGGCACATTAAACATGGTTAACAAAAATCAAAATGGTTCAGTGGCACACTTAATGAAATACTAATTAAGTTTAACATAAACTTGTATGTAAATAATGGTATATTGGTTTATAAAATGCCCAAATCCAATAAATGCCGTCATAATTAATAATTCATTTTAATATTCCAATTATTTTCCAAACTATATGCATATAATCATACCATTCCATTAAAAACAAATTTCCATACTTTTATAATATTCATAAAATTTATTATTTTATTATTTAAATTCCAAAAATAATATTTTATATTTTTGAAATGTTACAGACCATTTGCGTTTGGTTTGGCCAGAGACGAAAGTTAAGAGGCAAGAACGGAAGGACAAGGGTCAATAAGCCGGATTTCACAAATACCGTGCCTAAGCATCCTAATCCATATTGTTATCAATTACCCTAGCTTCAATAGTCAAGTGAGGCACAAAGGAATAAGTACGGATTTTCCTAATTTAAACTAACTTATCTCTATCCCTAACAAATGTTTCATTTGCATATCTACAAAATATATAGGTAAGAATCAAACTATTCGGACCTTTTGGATTAACTCATGAGAATAAGAACCTAAAACGCACCATCTCCCTGCGGACGATCCGTACTCATCACGGCTAGCTATACGCGATGCCGTCTTGATTGCGGTTACTTTAAAACTTAAGATACGACATAGCAAAACTCTCTCAATCACTTGAAAATCATATTTCTATCTTAGAAAACGAGAGAAGATATTTGGTTTCATATTGTGAATCTTTTGAGAATTTAAACAAAATTTTGATTACCAAATTTAGTAAACTCCACTCATGATTTTCAAGTTGCTTTAATTAATAGATTAGTTGTTGAGAAGAATGAGTTGCTTTCAAAACTTGATTTATATTGTGTTTCCATTGATACTTTGAAACTTGAAAATGCAAATTTGATTTTATCTTGTAAGAAATTCTTCTTCTGTCAGCAGCAAACAACGGTTCTTGAGAAAAGAAAAGGATCAGTCTATTGCTACTTTGAAAAATGAGATTGATCTTTTAAAATCATTCATTTCATCTCAAGAATCTCTTGTTTTTGAAAATACTTCTCTCAAGAACGAAAATGAGATTTTGGTTTCTTCTTGCGATGTTTTGAAACAAGAAAATATTGATGTGATTTCAAGTTTGAAAAATGAAATTGATTTGTTGATATCCTCTATCGTGTCTTGGGACTCTTTGATTTACGAAAACTCTTCTCTCAAAGTTCAAAATAATATTTTGAATGCATCCCTTGCTAAGTTTTCAAACATTGATTTTTTAGTTACTAAGTAAAAGAAAGCTTTAAAATGAAGAGGTGTTGGTTTTAAATCTTCTATGTTTAAAAACCCCACTTTATCTAGACGTGTCAAACATGCTTCTAATTTAGCTAAATCTCATGCTCATTCACATACATACTTATATAGATTTAGTTCGAGAAAAACTTTCAAGAAGCATGCGCATCATTCACTTACCATATCTCATGCTATTGACACTTCTAGGATTTCCATTCATGCACATACACACACTTGTCACTTTTGTGGTGCACATGGACACTTGGAATTTGCATGTACCTTAAAGAAAAATATTTCATTACATGCCAACTTGGTTTGGGTTCCTAAAGCTAACCTAATTGGATCCAAGAAAGCTTGGATACCGAAATCCCCATCCGTACCTTATTTTGTAGATATGGACGAATTGACGACTTAGGGATTCGGGAGTATGATGAGCAAAGAGCAATATAATGAAAAACTTGCTATAGCTCATCAATTTATTGAGTATCGTATTTCTTTTCTATACTAGTTTTAGAATATCGCCTATTTATTTAAGCTTAATGATTGATATTCTATTTGAGTATATTTATCTTGATATACCTCTTGTGATGCACATATGTTATCCTTGTTTATATTTTTTTGTGCTTGTTTATGTATGAGACGCTATTCATAGGATATTTCAATTCGTATTTACAATTGGTATCATTTGTTTGCTTATATGTGATTTCTTGTGTTCATGTGCTTTAAACTTGCTATCTTTTAAACTTGAGTATAATATGGTTTGAAAACTTGTTTAGATTTGCATATCCTTGTGTTTTCTTGCCATAAACCACTCTCACTTGCTTATAATATGATTTTAATCTTATAAATGAGAGTTTGTATCCATATAGCTTTAATGTGTTTAAATCAATTTCATATGGATATAATTTGGCACTTGTTTTAATTTGAACCAATTTTCAATTGGTTTCTTTGCTTTGTGCCTTGTTAATGTGTGTTTATGCTTAAACTTGCTTATCTATTATTACACACACACTTCTTGTATGAGTAGAATTATTCATTGGTATTGAATTCTTTGCTCATCTTGTCAAATGGCTTCTGCAACCCTTTTAAAAAACCCACTTATGGATTTCGTTAATTACAACGAATCCTACGGGTATAGCGAAGAGAATTAGGGACCCTTTCACCAGGTAGTCGATACTTAAGATGAGACAGTTACTCATGCTTGCACTCACATACGGTTCTCAATTATTTCCAATTGGTATCATATTGTTTTCAATTAGTATCTTTTTCTATGTGAGTTGTTTGCGCATCTGTACCTTTCATTGGTATCATCATGATTATATGTGCATATTTTGATCCGTTCATGAGTTAGTATCATTAAATTTCTACCACTTGTATTCCATTATACTTTATATTTGAGCTTTAATGGTTTGATAATCAAGTGATTGTGAGATAGGACTCATGGGTCAATCTTTGGGCTTGCTTCTCGCACTTTAGAGATTCAAGCGTTTGAGAGAGGTAAATCTTGTTACATGTGATGTAGGAACCAAGTTCATCTTATGAACTTATTCATCCAGACAGCCTCTTTGGCAGCATCGTTGGTAGCGATGTAATCAGCCTCTATCAACGAGTCAGCTACGATATATAGCTTGGAACTCTTCCAACATATCGTCCCTCCATTGATGGTGAAGACAAAACCCGAGACTGGCTTTCAGTCGTCCTTATCACTCTGGAAGCTCAAATCGTTAAAGGACTCCACCTGGAGTTCACTGTTACCATACACCAAGAACATCTCTTTAGTGCTTCTCAAGTACTTAAGAATGTTCTTCACAGCTTTCCAGTGGTTTTCCCCAAGATCTTTTCGATACTTAATCACAACACCTAGTGAGTAAGCTACATCCGGTCTGGTACACAACATCACATACATGATTGACCCGACTGCCGAAGCATAGGGTATCCTTTGTATGCGAGCCCTCTCCAAATCAGTCTTCAGAGACATCTCTTTGGAGAGAGTGATTCCTGAACAAGCGGGTACATTACCACGCTTAGAATCTTCCATACTAAACCCCTTTAGTATGGTGTCTATGTACCTGGATCGGGACAATCCCAAATCTGTTTAGATCTATATCCCCAGGATGCAGGAGGTATCAGTTAGATCTTTTATAGAGAACTTGTGTGATAAGATGTGCTTGACCGAATGTAGCATAGGAACATCGTTTCCTATCAAGAGTATGTCATCCACGTACAATACGAGGAAGACAACCATACTCTCTACAACCTTCTTATATATACCTGGTTCATCTATCTTTTTGATGAAGTCAAACTCTTTGACAGTTTCATCAAAATAGATATTCCATCTCCGCGATGCCTGCTTTAATCCGTAGATGGATTCAAGCAGCTTGCACACACTTCCGCTTCTCCCACTGTCTACGAAGCCCTCTGGCAGTGTCATATACACGCTCTCTTCGAAATCACCATTTAGAAAAGCGGTTTTGACGTGCAGTCTGCCAGATTTCGTAGTTATGGTATGCAGCAATGGCAAGTAGGATCGTGATGGACTTAAGCATAGCGACAGGAGAAAAGGTTTCATCATAGTCGACACCAGGTCATAGACAAAAACATTTTGCTATAAGTCTAGCTTTGAAAGTCTCAACTTTTCCATCTACACTAAATTATCTAGTTAACGATCTAGGTTAGTGTTAGTTAGCACCCCGAAAAAATTTTAAATGGCATGCTTGATGCTTGTAAAACCCAGTGGGGTGCTAGCGTACACTTTCTTGGTATCAAAGCGGGGGCTGGACTAGCGCGGGTGCAAAACATAAGCAACGTTTATTATATATCATATATATAATATAACAATCGTCGGAAACTTTAGTAGATAGCCGCACCCCTGATGCCGTCGACGAAGTGCACTAAGGCGGAACACTGTAGACGTCAGCGATCCAGACATATTCTTAGACAGTATCACCTGATCAGGGAGATGATTGATCTCCGGGAGATCGAGGTCAGGAAGTTGACACAGAGGATAACACAGCGGATTCACTCACTGATGCCCTCCCCCAGATGCTATTCGAGAGACTTTTGGGACGTTGGGTATGAGATACTACAACTGGCCTTAGTGCAAGTGGGAGATTGTTAGGAATATGTATGCCCTAGAGACCATTATTGTTGATATAGTGGATACTTGGACATATATATAGAGGACTTTCTTGCTCGACATGATAGTATGCTATCTGGTTACATTTATCTTAACATGTAGACTGGTATCTTTATACAGTCTGTCTCTTACACGTTGATAAAGCCCTTAGGATATGTACTTGACTACTAGGATTATGATGAGATCATACTAGTGGGGCCAGGGTGGTCCAAAAGTACATCCTTTAGATGTTCCTAATCGAGGGGATATCGAGACTAGGGCATCGATATTCCAGAGTAAACTAGTGTGTACGTTTCTTGTCCCTTATAGGGCGATGGCTGATCCCACAACCATTGGTGTGTGACATCAAAGATTGTATACAGGTGCTCATTAAAGAATGAGTACACCGAACGGACTCGCCGAGGACTCCTAGTTGGTATTATACCTATCGTCAGATAGCAGTCCTCTGGTGACACTGGTACAGGTTAGTCTGTAGGCCCGAGATCGTCATAGTGTCTTGTGTGGCTCCCACTGTGCTTTGATTTCCTCCCTACCACGCTCAAGAGGAGTTGTGCAAACAGGTGGATTTTGGGTACAGTCCTGAGTCACATAGAGGCAATGAGCGATAGGAGGGGTTTCCTCTCTCTCGGTATTGGGGGTTGATATTGTGCTATGCTCGATTGGCTATAACTGGAATTCCCTGGCCAGGGCTGTTGCTGAGATTTACTGATAAGAGTTATCAGTAGTTTCTAGAACCGTTATAGGTCAGACATCGGCAGGCTTTATCACGTTACTGGGGTCTGACGTTTACCACCCCTAGACATGATATGCGACATATCAGACAAAGAGACCGGACTGTATGGTAATGTTACTGATAGGCTTCATGGAGAGTATGGACAAGCTTTCTTGTTGATCTTCATATCGCTCAATACCCGGGTAGCCGTTACGTCCATCTAGTACCGCTGACGGCTTGTGGGTGACTGATATGATCATCACCTACTGTTGGCATATTGACGAGTCTTTAGAGTCCCACACAGAAGTTCCCTGGTTCAAGCGAAACGAAGTAGAACACATATGTGATATGTGTGTGGGCCTGATTAAATACGTGTATGTGATACCGTATTGTAATCTGGCAGTTATCTGTTATCGAGTTAGGTTATATGTGATATAACCAGATTATCTAATCAAGTGTTGATTTGATAATGTGATACACAGATAAATGATATTAGTCAGTCATATATGATATAACCGGATTATTAAATCAAGTGTTGATTTAATAATGTGATATAATTATATCTTAACTAATATCATTAGCTCATTAATTATTCTTCATAATATATATATTAATATATATGATATATATATATATATATATGTTTTATGAAGCATGACATGTTTTTCTATTTTATGGAAAATAGAAAAAGAGGTGGAAAATGAGGAGGAATGGTGAGGCATGGGCTTTATTGTTTGTTTATTCATCTTGACTCACTATTCAAGCATGGTTGCAATTTTATATTGCTATTTTTCTATGCTTGAATGAGTGAGGGTCAAGGGGTTGCCATTCACTTGATTCATTCTCAACACTTAGTATTTTTTCAAGTGTTGCTCTCATGCTCTCATCTTCTTCTTCCTCCTCTTCATGCATCAAGGTTCCAACCCCTCACATGAGATGTGAACCATGGAACCTTGAACACAAACTAGTGAGCTTCTAAACCCCTACTTCACCACCATACACTTGACTGGCGATCAAGTGTAGCGTGTTTTCTACACTAAAAGTGTTTAGTGTAGAGGTAGCTTGAGTTGGAGGGACTTCGCGTGGATCATCTTTGGCACGAAGGTCATCGGAAGAAGCTCGTCCAAACCCTCAAGTGGAGCCTAGTGGAGTCGCGGGACTACTACACGGAGCATGTGAAGTGAAGGACTCGATCTACGAGGGTATATCCATCTTCACTTCTTATAGTTTACTTTGATATCAAACTAAAACCTTAAAATCTAGTTAACGGTCTAGGTTAGTGTTAGTTAGCACCCCGAAAAATTTAAAAATGGCATGCTTGATGCTTGTAAAACCCAGTGGGGTGCTAGCGTACACTTTCATTCTATCATGCCACAAGAAGACTTCGTTCATTTCTGAATTGTTCCTCAGTATGGTGGAAGATATACCCTCGCGAATGTAGGAGAACCCCGGTGCCAAAAGCATCCACTCAGGTGCTTGCGGCCACGGTGTTCCGCCTTAGTGCACTTCGTCGACGGCATCGGGGGTGCGGCCATCTACTAAAGTTTCTGATGAATATTCGATAATGTAGTCGGGAATCTTGTTGAATCCCCGACTCAGTAATTGAAAAGTGATTTCAATTTACAAGATTTATCTGGTTAGGCATGAAATTCGGAATATGAGATATTCTTGGATTATGATTTCTAAAGATATGCGGATTCTAATTATTGCAGTTTTACATTTCTTTTCTGCGACCGTAAGTATAATACGTGGGGTATCCCAAATCTCGTTGCTATATATCAACGGAATTCGGGATACGCGTATTTACTTACGTTGATGATATGTGATATTATATGTCGCTGATATGTTTTATTGGATTGTCGTGATTGAATAGCCGGGGGTTTTATGTGAGATGAGAGTTTTTCATTTTCATTCATGTAAAATCTGTATGTAATATTCTTTTATTGGGGCACTTCCGGGTTGAGGATGATGTCACCATTGTTGTATATTATTTACTTTTCCGCGTTAGGATAGACCCAAGGTGGGGAGCACAAGTAACTCGGTTCTAGAGTCCAGTGGGAGACCATCTCAAGGAGTTGAGACCGGGTCTCCTAACTCTAGAATTGGTAGGGTTACTTTCCACTCTCATAGGGGTCCAGGGATGTGGGTTTGGCTATTCTTCACGACCGTGGAATCCGTGATTTACATTACTGGCTAAATTTAAAATACGGAAATCCTAATATATCCAATATTTCATATGTTGCTTCTGTTGCTTGGTTCTGTGATTTGATCATATAACTGCGTGAGACGAATGTTATATTATATATATGATATATAATAAACGTTGCTTATGTTTTGCACCCGCGCTAGTCCAGCCCCCGCTCAGCCGGTAGTTAAGTAACCTAATGGTGCATGATGAGGCCCAGTGGAGAATGCGGATGGCATAAACGTACGTTCTATTTTCGTTTCACTTTTCTGTAATGTTTAGGAAACATTAAATGATGGGAATTCATTAATGAGATTAATGAAAGAAAAGAAACCTAAAGATGTTGTAGAATCAGATTTTTTAAACAAGGTAACTCTAGTTCTTGCTTTGCATAGTGGTATTCCTTGATGAATATCAAGCACCACATTCGATGAGGAAAGAACCGAGATCTCTTCACCGGGAGTGACCTCTTTAGCGAAACTAGCAAATACTACAACTCAATCGGTTTTGTTTTTGATTGCTTCTCTAGTTTTTGCTCTGCATAGTGGTATTCCTTGATAAATATCCAGCACCTCATTCGATGAGGAAAGAGCCGAGATCCCTTCACCGGGAGTGACCTCTTTAGTGAAACTAGCAAAATCCTCAAAAACACTCCTTTTCAAAATCACTAGATTCTACAACGATATCAATTTCATTACGCTCATGGTTTTCTTAAAAACCTGTGTAGCCCTCCGTCATTTCAGATAAACACTATTTAGTATTCGTGCTACGTTTATTGACCATAGCCAAGGCGTAGTGTGCCGTAGCTAATTAGTGTTTTTCTGCTGCATGTGATGCGATTGGATTAGGGTAGTCGTGCGGTTTTGTTGACCTTAGCCAAGGGTCGCACGGGTGGGTTTAATTCAATCAAGAAATGACGGGTTGAAATTGGCTAGCACTTATGATTTGTTGACCATAGCCAATGTCATAAGTTGCTAGGGGTAAAAACCATTATCGGTAATTTCAAGTGTTGAAATTTGTATTGAGATTGCATACCTTCTGTATGATAGTTGGATCCCGATACCCACTGCGAGTAAGAGTTACTCCTGGAAGATTTTTGCATTTTACAATTAGCTAATCCAGTAGGTGTCTAAAAAGGTGTCAACGGGGTTATGCCTCTATGTAACGTTTTAAAAATAATTAAATAATTAATTAAATAAATAAAATCGTTTAAGTGAATTTTATGATTTTCGGTAAAGTAAAACGTATTTTTCGTAAAACAAAACCGTAATTATTTTTCACTATAAATTTAAAAATACATATTTAAATTATGTTATTACTAGTAAATGGTGTTTATTTAGTCACTTATAAATTTTTAGTTTAATTAAATATTTTTCCTAAATTAATTATTTTAAATATTAACATAAGCTTTATTTATGCACTAAATTAGTGTAAATTTCAAATTTGAAGGGGTTTAATTTGTAAAAATGAACCATTGCATATTAGAATTTAGTGTTTATCATGCAAAATTTAGTTGCAAATTTTAACCATGTTTCTAGATTTTTTCTTGAGTTGTTTAGAAAAGAAATAAAAGAAAATGAATAAATTCATGAAAAGACATTAAAAGAGATATCAATTGATGAAGCTTCTACACAACTCTCCTCACTCTTTTCTCTTTCTCCCTCTCTCCCTTGCTATGGCCAGCCATCACCATGGCAGCACCCCACCCCCCCATTTCCCACTTCATTTTGTTTCAAAAATCCATCAAAAATACATCAAAAATTCAATAAAAAATCCACAAAATTCTAATTATTTCCTACCCTTTATTCTTTGCTCATTTTTACATGTATTTTGGAGATGGAAAGAATGCATTTTGGAGGCTTATTTTCATGTTTGGATTTCTTGTGTAAAGGTATAAATCTTGTTCTTTTGAATTATTGTTATTTAATGTTTCATTCTAGTATAAATTGATTTAATGAATTAATTCTATTCCCAAGTTTTAAAAATTCAAGTTAGGGTTGTAAAATCAAGTTATGATTTTTATTAATTAATTAGGGTTATTATAACTAGTTTAACATTTTTAGAAGTGGAAATTCTTGTATGGATGATAGATTGTAAATTGCTTATCCAAAATTGTTAAATTAAACCATTTTTGCAAACTAGATTTCTATATATTGTATATTTTGGTGAAATAAAATTCCAATTAATATTTGTAACACTAGATTGTGGTCTTAAGAGGATATTAACTTGTTGGGGGAATGAAAAACTCAATTTAGTTACTAGTTTTATTGATAATTGATAAATTGTGATAAAAAATTGCTATTTTTGCTAACTAGTTTTTGGAAATTGTTAAATAAATGAGGGTTAAAATCTAAATTATTGTTTCATTATATTATTATCATCTTGAATTGTAGTTTAGTAAGTTAATTCATATAAAATCATGTTTAGTTGTGATATTATAAAATTTTGCTTGCAAAGTGTCGAAATGGATAAAATTGCAAACTAGAAACCTATTTTTATACAAATTAGTGTGAGAAAAATATGGTAATGGTTTCTATAATCTAGTTAGATTATTTAATGAGTATCATGACCATTAGTTTCATTTAAAAAGTAAGTTTTGAAGTAAAACGGTAAATTGGCATTTTCGGGTTTTACGAAATTGGACGATTTGATCGATTTTTAGGGTTCCGATGATTTAAACCAAGTTTTATATTATAAATAATGAGTTTTAAAACTATGAGTTGTTCGTTGATGTTTATCTCGATCAATTGGCGTTTGTACGCCGATATCGAGCTATATTTGGTTCTTTTGCATGAGCGGGACATAGGTTTTAACCCATGCGCGTTTCGTGCGTCGTTTTGGTTTTGTCTGTGATTCAGTTTACGATATTATATGTGTTTGCATATAGGTACCCCTCATGTGGACTGCGGACGATGAAGAAGAGGATGGCGACACCGTCTTCAGCAGACAAGGACCAGGTGAGTAGATGTATATCTACGGGAGGAGTCGGGTGGATGGCGTTTAGCACCCCCGCACGTAGAATAGGAACGGTACTTATTGACATTAGGAAGCCAGATGTGACCCTAGATTCTTAATAAGTAGGACCCTAGTAATGACCCTAGGCTGGACTAGACTGATTTAGGAAGACCATACCAGAGGATGAATACCTTGGAAGAGATTCGTAGGTTTCAGGTAGATACACACACACGCATACTGAAACTCGACGTGGTGTATACGTGTATGTGTATATATATATAGGACTAGGTGTAGGTATATATATATATATACAACACGTATATGGGATACAATGATGTGATATGATATACGGGAATGAGACAGTATAGCTGGGCTTGATGCCGTGATTCTTGACTACGGTCGTATTATGATGTTAGCGGATCATTAGAAAATGAGATAATGAATAGGTATACATAGATAATAAAGGGTGGTGATGATATAGAGGTACATGGGACTCTAAAATAGCACCCGGACCGTAACATGTGACTGATATTCTGATATGATATATGTGTGACTTGATTACGACATCATATAGATGTAACTTGATTTCGATATCTTATAGGCGTGACTTAATCACGACTTGACATATGTGACTTGATCAAGATATGTTATATATGACATGATATTTCTGAGGATAAATTAACGATGTATATTTATGCTGACAATGATATATGATTGATGTATGCGATTACAGTATAGCACCTTGATCATGACATGTGTTGATGATGATATTATACGAATGATGAGACACGTAGGTGATACTTGACCCGTACCCCGATATTGGGATGCCGTACGATGGATTTTACCGTACGAGGCATAGATGTGATGATTGATCCGCACTCTTGTTTCGAGGAAATCGTACTACGTACGTGACGCTATTGAGACTTGATCGCCGACTATTAGGGATATGAACTCAGACTTTAGGTGTACTCTTTTTTTTCTTGTCGACTAGTTTCTTAGGTTTAGTTCCTTAGGAGGTTAAATGGACACTAGTTTAGGCTCGAGTTTTATAGTTGTAGTTAGTCTTGTATATTACAATAAGTGGTTATTACAGATCCATTTTTACATTCAGATTGTAATCATCATGTTGCATGTTCATACATATGTTTCTATAATCAGAATCAAACTCTTCCTGTTAGGACACTAGCACCATTACCGATGATGCGCATATTCCACACACACTTATTTGTCGACTCACACACATCATCATCGGTAATTGATATGTCACGTACACTTTAGATCATATTATCGTTTATTGATACAATCAGCAAACAGCTAGATCGATATAATATTGTGATTACTCTCTGATGTTAGTCTAGACATGGCATTTATTACTTAGACATTCATGCATTCATATTTTCATGTTATCATGCAGTATTATGGGGCATATGCCGACACTTATCATATACTTACTCGTGATTTTTGGGATTTTGGATTTATATGAGATTTCTGGATTTCTGGGGAAAACCGCAAGAATATATAAAAACTTCTCTCTCTCTCCTCCTCTCTTTTTAAAACATAAGATGCGGTTTTCTCGTGATGTATGTGTCGTCCACCATGAGATTTCATGTTTTCTGTTGGATTTCGAGACCCGATTCGAGGAGTGGATGAACCGTCTCGGGTACATGGTGGGCCCGGTATGGTACCCCGGGGCAAGAAGATCGAGTTGTAGACGATGAGCCTGGCAGGAGAAGGCTACCTACGGGTGATGTCTGGCGCGGCGGATATCCGGAGGATACCGACCGTTGTCGTGAGATTTGATGATATGGGCCGATCCGAACTGACGGAGCCCGAGATATTGAGACTATGAGACATTGAGATTATGAGGTATTGAAACTTGAGATTTACATGTTTTGTGTCGATACTTGACACGGATTTCCATGGATTTCATTGTTGCTATTTCAAATTTCTATACACATTTTACTATGGTAAAAGCTAAAGATTTCTTATACAGATATATCTATATTTCAGGATTTGTTATGTTACATTCATGGTGCATGCATACTCATTCTTATGATATAGTATTATATGAGGCACTGACACGAGCACGGAGTATTTGCATTTACACGTAGTATTACCCTGCCATTACTAGATGATTGGGACTTATTAGTGTATCATTATGACCTAGGATAGCGTCGTGCATTCGATTTCTTTTCGTAGATGTCTTCTACTCATGAGTTGGCAACTCACCCCCGTTGTGCCAAATTTTATTACAGGTTGATGTACAGGGTTCCTTGGCAGATTGCTGGCACATGATTTCTTTCCGGGTGATTTGCACGGTAGGTTGGTTCATTTGTATCTGGACCGCCGTTGTATTTTTATTATTTTATTTGTATCTAGAAAGCTCCATCAACCAAACTTGTATTACTTGATAGTTTACTGGATCAGTTGTTTATTTCGACCTTAGGGCCGCGCTTGTATTATTATGTTATTTGGTGGTTTTGTTTTCTTTTGAGTTTTGAGCCTCGCCCTTTGGCGTTGTATACTATTGTGCGTTGATGTGATTGTTTCCGCCTTTTGGCATAGAGCTAGCTCCCGTTTGGGGATGCTTTTTATTGTTTGTATATATATTATTCTTGTTTGTACCCGTTTGGGGCCAGTTTTTACAAAGGAGACTCTGCCGAAATTTTTGAGAAAATTGGATGTTGCTTTTAAACTTGTTTTCTACATGTTTTCCTTTACTTCTTCTTTTTATGGTTTAGATTTCTGGGCTTCGGCTTACTTAGGTTATGTTGCGCCTCTAGACGCTTCGTAATCTAAGTGCCGGTCATGTTCCGTACTTTCTGGTCATGACAAAGTTGGTATCAGAGCGCTAGGTTTAACCTTGTATAAGTCTAGGTGACCCTTGGTTGATGGAGTAGGCGACTTAGCTTGAGTGATGTACCGTGGGTATGGTCCGCGGCATACTTACGATACGCTACTCTGCTTAAGGAGCCTTAGAATGTACATTTGTTTGCACCGTATTTCATTCGTTCCTTTGATCTATCTTCGTCGATGTCGGAGGGTGGTTTCTGTTACCAAGGGCGCACGGGCAGAGGGAGCTGCGGCTCGAATGCGATAACCATTAGGGTATTGGTTATTCTTGAGGATTGAAGCATTGCTTAGCGTGCGGACGAAGGGTATTCACATGCCGTCCAGACGAAGTTAAAGGGTTCGAACGATTATCAGAAAACCATTTTCCCAAGTTTAAGGTATTCGGAAGAACATGCAGGTATTTTGATGGACCCTCTAGAAGAATGAAACCCTAACTCGACATAATGACCACAAGAACGCCCTTGAACCTTAGGGTTTACGGCAGTTCCGCGGTTCCATTAGTGAGGCTTGGGTTTGCCCTTCTACGGCTGGACCATCGATGCTGGGGTATGTACCGGATATTTTTAAGTTGTACTTGAGTGTTGAGCTCTCGGGGAATTATGGGATTTTGATGGATCGATCGAAAAGTTTAATGTAGTCCGGATATCAGGTGAAGGGATCGACTACGTGGGAGACTCTAGATATGAGGATTGCCGTTGGTAGCGCGGTCAGCACAACTACGAAGAGACGAGTTCGAAGCAATCGACATCAGAGGAAAGAGGCGCACATTGACCATAGTGTTTACGATTGTGATTTGGTGATTTGAATTTCATATTTCTGTTGTTGGATTTTGATATTTTGAGGATTTTGTTCTACGATTGGTATTTCTTATGTGTACCTTCATTACATTCTATTTGTGTTTCATATATCAGTTGTATTGATGTTGTTTAGTACATACCCAGTGCACTTGAATTGGTTTTAATACATTTTGAGATTTTGATTTGATTTCGTGCATATGGGTTACACATGATTTTGACATATGCTTCGACCTAGTTTCCATGCATTTTCGTACTGTGATTTCGATTTTGATATTCGGTGTATGTTTTCGTGCACCATGTGCACCTGATTAGGATTCTTGCGCATACTTGGCGCACTTGATGCGATTTTGTGCACACCAGATGCACTAAATTGGGGTTTTGTGCAGATTAGATGCACCTGATATTGAGTCGTGCACGCCCGTTGCACTTGACAGATGTTTTTGGTGCACACCAGTTGCACTTAGTTTTGTTTTTGTGTGTATTCGTGGTATCTGTATTTGGTTTCGATTTCAGTGCGCACCGGACGCACATGATATTTTTATGATGTGATTGGGATTGATTTCAGTTTGAGCAGTATGTTTTCATAATCATTATTATTTGATTTAGTAACCAGGCGGGACGTGTATGTTAAATAAAAGATATATATATATATAGCTATTTTTTTTTTAAATAAACGTCCGCTACTTATGCCGTGACACGTGCATCACACGGCGATTTTCAAAAGAGGTTTTTGCATATTTCTTTATCCAGATATTTGGACGGTTTTACTATGATGCGCACTATATATAAGTTATAGATTGATGTATAGTATGATGGTTTTCATATTGGGTTTTGATATTTTATTCTCTCCATAACTCCGATGATTGCATTATGCTTGACGGAGTTGATTTTAGTTATGTATTGATGATTTCGGAGCCCCGACGATTTGAGTGTTTTGCTAAATGTTTTAGTATTTGGAGGGGGAATTTTGATTTAAATTCGGGGACCGAATTTCTTAAAGGGGGGAAGATTGTAACGTTTTAAAAATAATTAAATAATTAATTAAATAAATAAAATCGTTTAAGTGAATTTTATGATTTTCGGTAAAGTAAAACGTATTTTTCGTAAAACAAAACCGTAATTATTTTTCACTATAAATTTAAAAATACCTATTTTAATTATGTTATTACTAGTAAATGGTGTTTATTTAGTCAGTTATAAATTTTTAGTTTAATTAAATATTTTTCCTAAATTAATTATTTTAAATATTAACATAAGCTTTATTTATGCACTAAATTAGTGTAAATTTCAAATTTGAAGGGGTTTAATTTGTAAAAATAAACCATTGCATATTAGAATTTAGTGTTTATCATGCAAAATTTAGTTGCAAATTTTAACCATGTTTCTAGATTTTTCTTGAGTTGTTTAGAAAAGAAATAAAAGAAAATGAATAAATTCATGAAAAGACATTAAAAGAGATATCAATTGATGAAGCTTCTACACAACTCTCCTCACTCTTTTCTCTTTCTCCCTCTCTCCCTTGCTATGGCCGGCCATCACCATGGCAGCCCCCCCCCCTCCCCATTTCCCACTTCATTTTGTTTCAAAAATACATCAAAAATTCAATAAAAAATCCACAAAATCCTAATTATTTCCTACCCTTTATTCTTTGCTCATTTTTACATGTATTTTGGAGGTGGAAAGCATGCATTTTGGAGGCTTATTTTCATGTTTGGATTTCTTGTGTGAAGGTATAAATCTTATTCTTTTGAATTATTGTTATTTAATGTTTCATTCTAGTATAAATTGATTTAATGAATTAATTCTATTTCCAAGTTTTAAAAATTCAAGTTAGGGTTGTAAAATCAAGTTATGATTTTTATTAATTAATTAGGGTTATTATAACTAGTTTAACATTTTTAGAAGTGGAAATTCTTGTATGGATGATAGATTGTAAATTGCTTATCCAAAATTGTTAAATTAAACCATTTTTGCAAACTAGATTTCTATATATTGTATATTTTTGTGAAATAAAATTCCAATTAATATTTGTAACACTAGATTGTGGTCTTAAGAGGATATTAACTTGTTGTGGAAATGAAAAACTCAATTTAGTTACTAGTTTTATTGATAATTGATAAATTGTGATAAAAAAATTGCTATTTTTGCTAACTAGTTTTTGGAAATTCTTAAATAAATGAGGGTTAAAATCTAAATTATAGTTTCATTATATTATTATCATCTTGAATTGTAGTTTAGTAAGTTAATTCATGTAAAATCATGTTTAGTTGTGATATTATAAAATTTTGCTTGCAAAATGTCGAAATGGATAAAATTGCAAACTAGAAATCTATTTTTATACAAATTACTGTGAGAAAAATATGGTAATGGTTTCTATAATCTAGTTAGGTTATTTAATGAGTATCATGACCATTAGTTTTATTTAAACAGTAAGTTTTGGAGTAAAACGGTAAATTGGCATTTTCGGGTGTTACGAAATTGGACGATTTGATCGATTTTTAGGGTTCCGATGATTTAAACCAAGTTTTATATTATAAGTAATGAGTTTTAAAACTATGAGTTGTTCGTTGATATTTATCTCGATCAATTGGCGTTTGTACGCCGATATCGAGCTATATTTGGTTCTTTTGCATGAGCGGGACATAGGTTTTAACCCATGCGCGTTTCGTGCGTCGTTTTGGTTTTGTCTGTGATTCAGTTTACGATATTATATGCGTTTGCATATAGGTACCCCTCACGTGGACTGCGGACGATGAAGAAGAGGATGGAGACACCGTCTTCGGCAGACAAGGACCAGGTGAATAGATGTATATCTACGGGGGGAAGTCGGGTGGATGGCGTTTAGCACCCCGGCACGTAGAATAGGAACGGTACTTATTGACATTAGGAAGCCAGATGTGACCCTAGATTCTTAATAAGTAGGACCCTAGTAATGACCCTAGGCTGGACTAGACTGATTTAAGAAGACCATACCAGAGGATGAATACCTTGGAAGAGATTCGTAGGTTTCAGGTAGATACACACACACGCATACTGAAACTCGACGTGGTGTATACGTGTATGTGTATATATATATATAGGACTAGGTGTAGGTATATATATATATATATATATATATATATATATATGTATATATATATATATATATATACAACACGTATATGCGATACAATGATGTGATATGATATAGGGAATGAGACAGTATAGCTGGGCTTGATAAAGTGATTCTTGACTACGGTCGTATTATGATGTTAGCGGATCATTAGAAAATAAGATAATGCATAGGTATACATAGATAATAAAGGGTGGTGATGATATAGAGGTACATGGGACACTAAAATAGCACCCGGACCGTAACATGTGATTGATATTCTGATATGATATATGTGTGACTTGATTACGACATCATATAGATGTAACTTGATTTCGATATCTTATAGGCGTGACTTAATCACGACTTGACATATGTGACTTGATCAAGATATGTTATATGTGACATGATATTTCTGAGGATAAATTAACGATGTATATTTATGCTGACAATGATATATGATTGATGTATACGAATGATGAGACACGTAGGTGATACTTGACCCGTACCCCGATATTGGGATGTCGTACGATGGATTTTACCATACGAGGCATAGATATGATGATTGATCCGCACTCTTGTTTCGAGAAAATCGTACTACGTACGTGACGCTATTGAGGCTGGATCGCCGACTATTAGAGATATGGACTCAGACTTTAGGTGTACTCTTTTTTTTTCTTGTCGATTAGTTTCTTAGGTTTAGTTCCTTAGGAGGTTAGATGGACACTAGTTTTGGCTCGAGTTTTATAGTTGGAGTTAGTCTTGTATATTACAATAAGTGGTTATTACAGATCCATTTTTACATTCAGATTGTAATCCTCATGTTGCATATTCATACATATGTTTCTATAATCAGAATCAAACTCTTCCTGTTAGGACACTAGCACCATAACCGATGATGCGCATATTCCACACACACTTATTTGCCGGCTCACACACATCATTATCGGTAATTGCTATGTCACATACACTTTAGATCATATTATCGTTTATTGATACAATCAGCAAACAGCTAGATCGATATAATATTGTGATTACTCTCTGATATTAGTCTAGACATGGCATTTATTACTTAGACATTCATGCATTCATATTTTCATGTTATCATGCAGTATTATGGGGCATATGCCGACACTTATCATATACTTACTCATGATTTTTGGGATTTTGGATTTATATGAGATTTCTGGATTTCTGGGGAAAACCGCAAGAATATATAAAAACTTCTCTCTCTCTCTTCCTCTCTTTTTAAAACATAAGATGCGGTTTTCTCGTGATGTATGTGTCGTCCACCATGAGATTTCATGTTTTCTGTTGGATTTCGAGACCCGATTCGAGGAGTGGATGAACCGTCTCGGGTACATGGTGGGCCCGGTATGGTACCCCGGGACAAGAAGATCGAGTTGTAGACGATGAGCCTGGCAGGGGAAGGCTACCTACCGGTGATGTCTGGCGCGGCGGATATCCGGAGGATACCGACCGTTGTCGTGAGATTTGATGATATGGGCCGATCCGAACTGACGGAGCCCGAGATATTGAGACTATGAGACATTGAGATTATGAGGTATTGAGACTTGAGATTTACATGTTTTGGTTCGATACGTGACACGGATTTCCATGGATTTCATTGTTGCTATTTCAGATTTCTATACACATTTTACTATGGTAAAAGCTAAAGATTTCTTATACAGATATATCTATATTTCAGGATTTGTTATGTTACATTCATGGTGCATGCATACTCATTCTTATGATATAGTATTATATGAGGCACTGACACGAGCACGGAGTATTTGCATTTACACGTAGTATTACCCTGCCATTACTAGATGATTGGGACTTAGTAGTGTATCATTATGACCTAGGATAGCGTCGTGCATTCGATTTCTTTTCGTAGATGTCTTCTACTCACGAGTTGGCAACTCACCCCCGTTGTGCCAAATTTTATTACAGGTTGATGTACAGGGTTCCTTGGCAGATTGCTGGCACATGATTTCTTTCCGGGTGATTTGCACGGTAGGTTGGTTCATTTGTATCTGGACCGCCGTTGTATTTTTTGTTAGTTATATGTATACCCTAAAGGCCATTACTATACATAGGATGTATATTGTAGTGGATGCTTGGACATATATAGGGAGGACTTTCTCGCTCGACATGATAGTATGCTATCTGGTTACTCTTTACCTTAACGTGTATACTGATTGTCTCTCTGTTACATGTTGGTAAAGCCCCTAGGATGTGTACTTGACTACCTGGACTATGATGCGGATCATACTAGTGGGGACATGGTAGTCCATTAGTATATCCTTCAAGGTCCCTAGTCGAGGGTATATCGAGACGGGGCATCGATATACCAGAGTAGACTAGCGTATACCTTCTCGACCCATACAGATGGGCGATGGATGATCCCATATCCATTGGTGTTTGACATCAGAGATGATATACGGGTGCTCAGTGGAGACTGGGTACACTGGACGGACTCGCCGAGAACTCCCAGATGGTATTATACCTTACGTCAGATGGCAGTTCTCTGGTGACACTGGTACAGAGTAGTCTGTTGACCCGAGATCGTCATAGAGTCTTGTGTGGTTCCCACTATGCTTTGATTTCCACCTTACCACGTCCAAGAGGGCGTGCAAAACGGTGGTTTTTGGGTACAGTCCCGAATCACATGGAGGCAATGAGCGATAGGAGGGGATTCGTCTCTCCCGGTATAGGGGGTTGATGTTGCGCAGTGTTCAATTGGCTATAACCGAAAATCCCTGGCCAGGGTTGCTGAGATTTGCTGGTAAGTGTTACCAGTAGTTTCTCGAACTGTTATAGACCTCATATCGACACGACTTATCGAGCTACTGGGGTCTGACGTTTACCACCCCTAGGCAAGATATGCGACATATCAGACGACGAGACCGGACTGTACGGTAAGTGTTACTGGTTGGATTCATAGGAGTGTGAGCGGGCTTGCTCGTCGATCTTCTGATCGCTCAATACCCGGGTGGCCGTTACGTTTAGCAGACCGCTTGCGGCTTGTGGGTGTTTGATATGATCATCATCTGCTGCCGGCGTATTGACGAGTCTTTAGAGTCCTACACAGAGGTTTCCTGGCTCAAGCGAAACGAAATAGGAGCGCATATGAGATATGTGCGGGACCGAGAATAATGCGTGTATGTGATACCGTATTTCATTCTCGCGATGAATGTATCGATATGGTTGTATGCGATATAACCTAGTTATCGAATCAAGGATTGATTCGATAAATCGATACATTGTATATTAGTCGGTCACATGCGATATGACCGGATCGTTAAATCAAGTGTTGATTTAATGATTTAATGCATAATTATATATTTGATATATTATTTTGCATTAACTAGTATTGGTTCACTTTAAATGATTTTTCTCACTTGTTTGTGCACATTGTATATGTGATATATTTTTTGTGCACAAGTTTGTATCATGTTTGATGATGCATGCTAACTTGGGTTTATGTAAAGATTAAACCATGGTTGTGTAATGGTTAGGGTTTTCATTTTCTTCTTCATTTATTTTATTTATTCTTTTTGGAAAATAAATGGCAAAAGGTAAAATTGTGGCTTGATTTGTTTTCATGTTGAAGCTTCATGAAGCTTTGACTAAGTGACCATTTTGTCTTCATGCTTAACCCTAACCATTCCATCAAACCATGATTTATTCTCTACACTTGACCATAGTTGCCATATGATAAGTATTGTTTTTATTTTCTTTTTGAATATAACTTATCATATTCTTTTCATCATCTTCTTCTTCTTCAAAGATGAAGAAAGCTTGCTCCATCAATGGCAACTAGAGCAAATGAGTGAGAAATCCAATTCTAAAGTGAACCCACCTCCTATTTCTTCATCCTCTACCTCTTGCCAAGTAGTATAGGGTGTTTTCTTCACAAGTTTCATGACTTGGTGAAGTGGGAGCCTGATCTTGTGATGCCTCGACATAGATCATCTTCGGCATCGTAGTCGATGACCTAGCCCGCCCATTTCTCTGATGAAGCCGACGCTAGAGCCCGGGATTCGATTTGGACAGCGAGGAGACTTCATTGCGGAGCTATGGAGGTGGAGAACCGGATCTACAAAGGTTGTATTTCCGTTCTTTTAGTTAAATTGTTAACTAGTTGCATGTGTTCGCCTAAAATTCTAGTTAACGATCCGTAGTCTAGGGTTTCTCGGCACCGTAAAATTTGAAATTGGCATGGTTGATGCCTTGTGAGACCTCTTGGGAGTGCCTAAGAACCCTACAGTGGTATCAGAGCCTAGCTAGAGCCTTAGGCGATGCGTAGACGGAGTTAGAAGTCCGATCGAACCGAAACCCTAACTCAAGAATGCTCTCTGTACATTTTCTGAAATCTGGTCTTTTTCGAAATTAAAAATATGCAGAAAAATCAGCAGGGAATTTGATGAATTACTGTGGAGCACGTGCTCATGATTCTTCTAAATTGCGGCGGAACCGCGGCACAAGCTGGCTTGTGCGGAGGTTCCGCGGCCAAGTTGTCACATCAGCCTATTTCATTTGCACAGTAATTCCTAATTTCTAGTGCTCTATTTTCTGGAATATTTTAATATTTACTCTACAGTTGAGTTTTCTGGGGTTGTTTAGGGAATTCGTAGATTCGATCGGATTGTCTAATTTTGTCTCTGTGTTTTTCCGGGTAAATTTTAGAATATGTTAAAAAGTTCGACCGGATATAAATACCCACTTTTTCCCCTGCTGGGAAATTTCCAAGTGTTGGATTTTTCTGTAGTTTAATTACGTTCTAAGTAACTCGATGGACCCTCTAGAAGACAACAAACCTTAACTCGATTATGTGACCGTCTTGAACTGCCCTTTGAACCTTAGGGTTTGGGGCAGTACGGCGTGCCACATGTGAGGCGTTGGCTTGACCCTTCTACGGCTGGACCGTTGGTACTGAGGCATGAACTGGATGTTTTTAAACTTGTTTCATGTGTTGATCTGTTTCGGGAAAACTTGGGTGTTTGACTGTTCGATCGAAAAGTTTAACATTTTCTATTTATCCGGAATGTGATACAATATTTGGAATCCACAAGTAGTTATGAGATAACTGAATGAATGTTATAAACATAGCAGTTTAGTCTCACTTGATCGGTTGCCACGGAATTTTGATGTAATCAAAAGTCCGTCGCAATCACGTAGCGTACACGGATACTCGCCGGATAAACTTAATAGACAGCTACATCCCTTAGCCCCGACCAAGTGACTGTAGGAGAACCCCGTCGCCGAAAGCATCCATCTGGGTGCTCGCGGCAGCGGTGTTCCGCCTTGGTGCACTTCATCGACGGCATCGGGGGTGCGGCCGTCTACTGAAGTTTGCGACGAGCATTCGATCAGGATGTCGGGAATCTTGTTGAATTGCCCGACTTGATATTGAAAAGTGTTTTCGATAATGAGACTGAAATGCGGGGTTTATAATTGTTAGGCATGCGATGTCTAAGAAATTCATTTGATTAGGCATGCGATGTCTATGCAGGTTGCGGATTCCAACTGTTGTAGTTTTACACTTTCTTTTCTGTGACCGTAAGTGTAATATGTGATATCGCCGGTTTCGTTGCTATATGTCAACGACAATTGGGATGCGCATATTTACTTACGTTGATGACTTGTGATGTTATGTGTTGCTGGATATGTTATATTGGATCGTCGTGTTTGAATAGCCGGGGGGTTTTTATGTGAGATGAGTGTTTTCATTTTCATTCATGTAAAAACTTGTATGTAATATTCTTTTATTGGGGCACTTCCAGGTTGCGGAAGATGTCACCGTTTGTATATTATTTACTTTTCCGCACTAGGATAGACCCAAGGAGGAGAGTACAAGTAACCGGGTTCTGGAGTCCAGTGGGAGACCAACTCGAGGAGTCGAGTCCGGGTCTCCTAACTCTAGAATTGGTAGGGTTGCTTGCCGCCCTCGTAGGGGTCTAGGGGTGTGGGTTTGGCTATTCATCACGACCGTGGAATCCGTGTTTTATACTGGCTCGTATTGAAAACACGGACGTCCTAGTATATCCAATATTTCATATGTTTCTTCTGCTGCGATATCTGTGATGTGATCATGTGATGTTCTGTGATGGATACTGTATATAGTATTATATGATATATTATATAGACGTTACTTATGTTTTACACCCGCGCTAGCCCTGCCCCGCTCTGCCGTTAGTTACCTAACCTAACGGTGCACGAGGGGACATCGAGGCGAATGCGGATGGCATAAGTGTACGTCGTATTTATCTGTGATGTTTAGGTACTTAAATGATGGGACTTCATTAATGAGATTAATGAAATAAAAGAAACCTAAGATGTTGTAGAATCGAATTTCAAAAATAAAACAGGTAGCTACAGTTCTTGCTTTGCACAGCGGTATATATGATATATCCTGCACCTTATTCGATAAGGAAAGGACCGAAATCCCTTCACCGGGAGTGACTCCTTTAGCAATAACTGGCAGATGCTACACACTCGGTTTGTCTTTTGATTGCTTTTAAGAGTTTTTGCTTTGCACAGTGATATATATGATATATCCTGCACCTCATTCGACGAGGAAAGGACCGACGATCCCTTCACCGGGAGTGACTCCTTTAGCAAAACTAGAAAAGCCTCAAAAACACTCCATTTTAAAATCATTTGATTCTACAACGATATCAAGTTCATTACGCAATAGGTTTTCAGAAAAACCTATCGTAGCCCTCCGTCATTTCAGATAAGTACTAGTTAGTATTCGTGCTGCGGTAGTTTGGCCTCCGTCAAGGCGTAGTGTACAGTAGCTAACTAGTGCTTATCTGCTAGCATATGATGCGATTGGATTAGGGTATTCGTACGGTGTTGTTTGGCCTCCGTCAAGGGTCGTGCGGGTGGGTTTAATTCAATCAGGAAATGACGGGTTGAACTTGACTAGCGGACTATGGGTAGTTTGGCCTCCGTCAAGGTCATAGGACGCTAGGGGCAAAATTATCGGGAATTTCAAGTGTTGAAATTTGCAATGAGATTGCATACCTTCTATGAGATAGTTGGATCCCGATACCCGCTGCGAGTAAGAGTTACTCCTGAGAGAGTTTTACACATTATAATTAGCCGATCAAGTAGGTATCTAGAAAGGTGTTAACGAGGTTACGCCTCTGGGAAAACAAGGTTTACATTAATTAGGTTCGTGCGAAAGCACGGGGGACCTCCCTCAAAGTACCGACACTGGCCTGGCTGAAAGATTGGCGAACTTGTAGTGTGTAATTAATCCCGGCTGGTCTTTCTTTTTAGGGTTTGAAGGAAGATTTGATAAAAAGCAGTGGGAGCCATCCTGATTAGATAAAATGATAACCAATCTATTCTTGCAAGAGCGCACGCTGAGTGTTTTCTTCTCTCTCTCTCCAGGTAGCGACCATATCACGCCTTAATCAAGATAATAATACGGAATATTGACCGAACCCGCTTGTTATACTGAGCTGGGGAACGTTGGTCCCGCTCCAACTTATAATTGTTGTAAGACAGAGCAGGAAATTGGGGATTACCAGAATTCCCGTGCCGCCCAAACGAAGAGAGTGCATGCTGATGCATCATCTTCGGGTGTGTTCATTATACAGAACTGTTTCTCAGTATCCTCCGCATCCTTGGTATATGATACCGGATCAGGATCCCAGATATGTAATCTGTTACATAGGGCTACAAAAGGGTAGAAAAACTGAGAACGGGTGATAAGTTTCATGAGACAGAAAACGAGGCAAGAGTTGCAGCCAAGTCTGTTGGTCACTGTCACCCTGTATTGCCAATACATTGATTCTGAACAAATGCTATTAGATACCGAACCTGATATACAAAATCATATCAGTCTCTTTATTAGTAAAGAAATGATAAAATTTTGTATTGATGGATAATGTTTTGTACATTTCCTATATCAAAAGTTGATCGGTTCAGGCACGTTATCTAAAAGCATTGACGTTCTAAATCAAACTACAGTTCTTAGTATACGGATCACACACAAGAGGAAGAGTTCAGAAATGAACGAATTCTTCTTGAGGTATTGTAGACTAGGTCATATCAATACGACCCAACTAGCTGAAGTTACATTTAGATGCACATTTAAATCAGTTTGAATTTACATCTTGTGAAACTTGCCAGTCATGTCACAAAGATATAATGACACCAGCTCTGTTTATTGGAAACAGAGAAAGAGTTAGTGAACTCTTGGGAAGATACATGTTGATGTATGTAGGTCCCCTGTCTATATATGCCAAGAATGGTTCTTTGTACTTCATTACATTCTCTGATAATCTCTTAAGATTCAGACATATGTTCCTGTTGAAACACAAGTCCGACCCTTTTGAGGTATTCACAGAATATAAGTTAGAAGTAGAGAACCAAAATACGGGTACAAGTATTATGTCTTTTGATGAGATCAGGGAGGAGAATACTTGAGCACGGAATTCCTGAACTATTCTAAAGGAGAATGAGATTCTCTCTCAGCATTACTCCTCCGTATACACCATAGCACGATGGTATATCGGGGCGGAGCAAACACACCCTATATGATATGGTGTGCTCTATGATGAGTACTGCTGAGTTTCCTATTTCCTTTTGGGAGTTATACACTTGAGAAGCTGCATACCTATTGAATAGGGTTCAAATCAAATCAGTTGCCTACCACTTCATATGTGATATGGAAAGGGAAGAGCCCATATCTTAAGTTAGTTAAGATTTGGGGTTGTCCGGCCTATGTCTAAAAGCAAAATCCGAACAAGCTCGAGGCAAGATCTGTTATGTAGAACTGGAAAGGTTCCAGCTATACAAACTACAGCAGATGATTTGGTAGAACCAAAGGATTCAGTAGAGACCAACGAACCTTAGCCTCTCCGCCGATCTAGTAGGGTTCCTCACCCACCTGAGAGATACTTATGTTTCTCTATGACAGTGAGAGCGAGGATTGCATCATGAGATGATGACCCAACTAGCTTCGAGCTGGCCATCAGGAGTAAGACTCTGTAAGAATAGCTGGATGCTTAGTGATCTGAGATGGAATCCATGTACACCAACAAAGTATGGACTTTGGTTGCTATATCTGAAGGGTTAAATCCCCATCAGGAGCAAGTAGATCTTGAGAAGATTACTTGGTGTACGTGGAAAAGTTGAGACTTTCAAAGCTAGACTTGTTAAAGGTTTGCATCATTGACCAGGTATGGATCATGACAAAACCTTTTCTAAGGAGCTATGCTTAAGTCCATCCAGATCCTACTTGCCACGGCTACATACCATGACTACGATATCTGGCGGTTGGGTGTCATGACTGCTTTTCTAAATGATGTTTTGGAAGAGAGCGTCTATAAGTACACAGCCAGAGGGCTTCGTAGACAGTGGAGCAGCGGAAACGTGTGCAAGATGTTTTATGTGATAAAGCAGGCATCGCGGAGTTGGAACATCTGTTTTGATGAGTTAGTCAAATAGTTTGACATCATCAAAATGGTAGATGAACCTTGTATATACGAGAAGGTAGTAGGGAGTATGGTAGTGATCCTCGTAGAGTACGTGGATGACATACTCTTGATAGGGAAGGAGTTTCTTATGCTACACTCGGTCAATCTCCGATTATCACAAAGATTCTCCATATAGGATCAAAACGATACCTTCTAAATCCTAAGTATTCATCTATGAGATAGATGTAATTGGATGCTAGGAATCTCACTAGTAGTAGTGAGATGGTATCAATCGAACCTGAGGAGAATCACTGGAAGGGTTCCAGGGTGATAATGACGACTGAATGTCAGTCACAGGCATTGTCTTTACCCTCAGTGGAGGGACGGTATGTTGGAAGAGTTCCAAGATAGATACCGTGGCATACTAGATGATTAAAGGCTGAATATGTTGCTACTTAAGATACTACCAAAGAGGCTGTCTGGGTGTATATTAGTTCATGAGATGAACTTAGTTCCTCCCATTGTGTGACAATGGAGTTGTGGCTTATGCCATGGAACGTCCGTCCCATCAGTGATCCAGACATATTCTAAAGCAGTATTACCTGATCATGGAGATGGTTGATCTCCAGGGGATCGAGGTTAGGAGAGTAGACTCAGAGGACAACACGGCGGATCCACTCACGAAGGCCTATTCCCAGAGAGAGACTTTTATGGGATGGTTGAGTATGAGATACTACAACCACTGCTACAGATGGCCCTAGTGCAAGTGGGAGATTGTTAGTTATATGTATGCCCTAGAAGCCATTACTATACATAGGATGTATATTGTAGTGGATGCTTGGACATATATAGGGAGGACTTTCTCGCTCGACATGATAGTATGCTATCTGGTTACTCTTTACCTTAACGTGTATACTGATTGTCTCTCTGTTACATGTTGGTAAAGCCCCTAGGATGTGTACTTGACTACCTGGACTATGATGCGGATCATACTAGTGGGGACATGGTAGTCCATAAGTACATCCTTCAAGGTCCCTAGTCGAGGGTATATCGAGACGGGGCATCGATATACCAGAGTAGACTAGCGTATACCTTCTCGACCCATACAGATGGACGATGGATGATCCCATATCCATTGGTGTTTGACATCAGAGATGATATACGGGTGCTCAGTGGAGACTGGGTACACTGGACGGACTCGCCGAGAACTCCCAGATGGTATTATACCTTACGTCAGATGGCAGTTCTCTGGTGACACTGGTACAGAGTAGTCTGTTGACCCGAGATCGTCATAGAGTCTTGTGTGGTTCCCACTGTGCTTTGATTTCCACCTTACCACGTCCAAGAGGGCGTGCAAAACGGTGGTTTTTGGGTACAGTCCCGAATCACATGGAGGCAATGAGCGATAGGAGGGGATTCGTCTCTCCCGGTATAGGGGTTGATGTTGCGCAGTGTTCGATTGGCTATAACCGGAAATCCCTGGCCAGGGTTGCTGAGATTTGCTGGTAAGTGTTACCAGTAGTTTCTCGAACTGTTATAGACCTCATATCGACACGACTTATCGAGCTACTGGGGTCTGACGTTTACCACCCCTAGGCAAGATATGCGACATATCAGACGACGAGACCGGACTGTACGGTAAGTGTTACTGGTTGGATTCACAGGAGTGTGAGCGGGCTTGCTCGTCGATCTTCTGATCGCTCAATACCCGGGTGGCCGTTACGTTTAGCAGACCGCTTGCGGCTTGTGGGTGTTTGATATGATCATCATCTGCTGCCGGCGTATTGACGAGTCTTTAGAGTCCTACACAGAGGTTTCCTGGCTCAAGCGAAACGAAATAGGAGCGCATATGAGATATGTGCGGGACCGAGAATAATGCGTGTATGTGATACCGTATTTCATTCTCGCGATGAATGTATCGATATGGTTGTATGCGATATAACCTAGTTATCGAATCAAGGATTGATTCGATAAATCGATACATTGTATATTAGTCGGTCACATGCGATATGACCGGATCGTTAAATCAAGTGTTGATTTAATGATTTAATGCATAATTATATATTTGATATATTACTTTGCATTAACTAGTATTGGTTCACTTTAAATGATTTTTCTCACTTGATTTTGCACATTGTATATGTGATATATTTTTTGTGCACAAGTTTGTATCATGTTTGATGATGCATGCTAACTTGGGTTTGTGTAAAGATTAAACCATGGTTGTGTAATGGTTAGGGTTTTCATTTTCTTATTCATTTATTTTATTTATTCTTTTTGGAAAATAAATGGCAAAAGGTAAAATTGTGGCTTGATTTGTTTTCATGTTGAAGCTTCATGAAGCTTTGACTAAGTGACCATTTTGTCTTCATGCTTAACCCTAACCATTCCATCTAACCATGATTTATTCTCTACACTTGACCATGGTTGCCATATGATAAGTATTGTTTTTATTTTCTTTTTGAATATAACTTATCATATTCTTTTCATCATCTTCTTCTTCTTCAAAGATGAAGAAAGCTTGCTCCATCAATGGCAACTAGAGCAAATGAGTGAGAAATCCAATTCTAAAGTGAACCCACCTCCTATTTCTTCATCCTCTACCTCTTGCCAAGTAGTATAGGGTGTTTTCTTCACAAGTTTCATGACTTGGTGAAGTGGGAGCTTGATCTTGTGATGCCTCGACGTAGATCATCTTCGGCATCGTAGTCGATGACCTAGCCCGTCCATTTCTCCGATGAAGCCGACGCTAGAGCCCGGGATTCGATTTGGACAGCGAGGAGACTTCATTGCGGAGCTATGGAGGTGGAGAACCGGATCTACAAAGGTTGTATTTCCGTTCTTTTAGTTAAATTGTTAACTAGTTGCATGTATTCGCCTAAAATTCTAGTTAACGATCCGTAGTCTAGGGTTTCTCGGCACCGTAAAATTTGAAATTGGCTTGGTTGATGCCTTGTGAGACCTCTTGGGAGTGCCTAGGAACCCTACATTTTTATTATTTCATTTGTATCTAGAAAGCTCCATCAACCAAACTTGTATTACTTGATAGTTTACTGGATCAGTTGTTTATTTCGACCTTAGGGCCGCTCTTGTATTATTATGTTATTTGGTGGTTTTGTTTTCTTTTGAGTTTTGAGCCTCGCCCTTTGGCGTTGTATACTATTGTGCGTTGATGTGGTTGTTTCCGCCTTTTGGCGTAGAGCTAGCTCCCGTTTGGGGATGCTTTTTATTGTTTGTATATATATTATTCTTGTTTGTACCCGTTTGGGGCCAGTTTTTACAAAGGAGACTCTGCCGAAATTTTTGAGAAAATTGGATGTTGCTTTTAAACTTGTTTTCTACATGTTTTCCTTTACTTCTTCTTCTTTTTATGGTTTAGATTTCTGGGCTTCGGCTTACTTAGGTTACGTTGTGCCTCTAGACGCTTCGTAATCTAAGTGCCGGTCACGTTCCGTACTTTCGGGTCGTGACACTCTAAGGAAACGAGGTTTATTTTAATTAGGTCGGTGCGAAAGCGTGGAGAACCTCCCTCGGAGTACCGATACCTGCCTGGCCGAACGATTGGCAAACCTGTAGGGTTTAATTAATCCCGGCTAATCTTACCTTTTAGGGTTTGAAAGAAGATTTGATAAAAACAGTGGGAGCCATCCTGATTAGATAAAAACCAATCTAATCTTGCAAAGAGCGCACGCAAAGTGATTATCCTTCTCTCTCTCCTGGTAGCGACCAATGAAATGCCTTAATCAAGATAATAATATGGATGTATTGACCGAACCTACTTATTATACTGGGCTAGGTTCCGCTCTATCTTTTGATTGTCATAAGTCTGAGTAAGGAATAGGGGAATATCCGGATTCCTACGCCACCCATACGAAGAAAAAGCATGTTGATGTATAGTCTTTGGGTGTGTTCGTAACCAAGAACTGTTTCTCAGTTTTCTCTACGTCCTAGGTATTGGATACCGGATCAGGATCCCATATATGTAATTTGTTACATGGGCTACAGATAGGTAGAGAACTAGAAAAGGGTGATATATCTCTACTAGTAGAGAATGGTGCAATTGCTGCAGCCAAGCTAGTTGGCAAATATCACCTTGTATTAAATAGTAATACATTGATTTTGAGCGAGTGATGTTCCATACCAAAATATTGTGAATATTTTCCTAAATCAAATGTTGATTGGGTAAGGTACGTTGTATAACAGTATACACGTTCTGAATCAAACCACAATTCTAAACGTACAGAACACACACAAGAGGAACAGTTCAGAAATGAACGAAGTCTTCTTATGGCATTGTAGACTAGGTCATATCAATGAGACAAGACTAGCTTAAGTTCCATAAGGATGCATATTTGAATCCGTTCGAATTTACATCTTAAAAAACTTGACAACCATGTCTCAAAGGCTTGGTGACCAAATCTCTGTTTACTGGAAACGGAGAAAGAGCTACTGAACTCTTGGACAGATACATAGTGATGTATGCGGTCCTATGTCTACACATGCCAGGGATGGTTCTGCGTGCTTTATTACATTCACCGATGTTCTCTCAAGATACGAACATGTGTTCTTGTTGAAACACAAAACTGGATCTTTTGAGAATTTCAAGGAATCTAAGTACGAAGTTGAGAACCAGATGGGTAAAGGTATTCAAATCCTTCGATATGATCAGGGAGGAGAATACTTGAGCAACGGAATTCTGAGACTATTTAAAACAGAATGAGATTCTCTCTCAGCTTACTCTTCCGTATACACCACAGCACAATAGTATATCGGGATGGAGGAAACGCACCCTATTAGATATGGTGCGCTCTATAATGAGTACTGCTGAGTTACCTATTTCCTTTTGGGGACATGCACTTGAGATAGCTGCATACCTATTGAATAGAGTTCCGACCAAATCTGTTGCCTACCACTCTATATAAGATATGGAATGGGAAAGGACCATCTCTTAAACAAGTTAAGATATGGGGTTGTCCGGCCTATGTTGAAAAACATAATCCGGACAAGCTTGAGGCAAGGTCAGTTCTGTGCAAGTTTGTATGATATCCCAAACATTCGCGAGGATATATCTTCTACCACACTGAGGAACAAAAGGTGTTTTGTTTCTCGACATGCCACCTTTTTAGAAAAGGAATTTCTTGTGAAAGAAATTAGTGGCAATAAGGTAGAACTGGAAGAAGTTCCAGCAACGCAAACTATAATTGACGATTTGGTAGAACCAGAGGATTCAATAGTCCCCGACGAACCTCAGCCACTCCGCAGATCTAGTAGGGTTCCTCATCCACCAGAGAGATACTGCGGCTTTCTCATAGACAGTGGGAGCGAGAATTGCATCATGCAGATGATGACCCAACTAGTTTCGAGCAGGCCATCACGAGTGGGGAATCTGTGAAATGGCTGGATGCTATGCAATCTGAGATGGAATCCATGTACACCAACAAAGTGTTAACTTTGAAAGTTGCTCATGAAGGGGGTAAAACCCATCGGGAGCAAGAGGATCTTTGAGAAAGATAATTTGGTGTAGATGGAAAAGTTGAGACTTTCAAAACTAAACTTGTAGCAAAAGGTTTTCGTCAACGACCAGGTGTCGACTATGATGAAACATTTTCTCCTGTCGCTATGCTTAAGTCCATCAGGATCCTACTTGCTGTTGCTGCATACCATAACTACAAAATCTGGCAGACTGCACGTCAAAACCGCTTTTCTAAATGGTGATTTAGAAGAGAGCGTGTATATGACACTGCCAGAGGGCTTCGTAGACAGTGGGAGCAGCGGAAGCGTGTGCAAGCTGCTTGAATCCATCTACGGATCAAAGCAGGCATCGCGGAGATGGAACATCTGTTTTGAAGAAACTGTCAAAGAGTTTGACTTCATCAAAAAGGTAGATGAACCATGTATATATAAGAAGGTTGTAGAGAGTATGATTGTCTTCCTCGTATTGTACGTGGATGACATACTCTTGATAGAAAACGACGTTCCTGTGGTACACTCGGTCAAGCACCTCTTATCACACAAGTTCTCCATGAAAGATCTAACTGATGCCTCCTACATCCTGGGGATATAGATCTATAGAGATAGATCTAAACGGATTTGGGATTGTCCCGATCCAGGTACATAGACACCATACTAAAGGGGTTTAATATGGAAGATTCTAAGCGTGGTAATGTGCCCGCTTGTTCAGGAATCGCTCTCTCCAAAGAGATGTCTCTCAAGACTGATTTGGAGAGGGCTCGCATACAAGGGATACCCTATGCTTCGGCAGTCGGGGCAATCATGTATACGATGTTGTGTACCAGACCGGATGTAGCTTACTCACTAGGTGTAGTGATTAAGTATCGAAAAGATCTTGGGGAGAAGCACTGGACAGCTGTGAAGAACGTTCTTAAGTACTTGAGAAGGACTAAAGAGATGTTCTTGTTGTATGGTAACGGTGAACTCCAGGTGGAGTCCTTTACCGATTCGAGCTTCCAGAGTGATAAGGATGACTGAAAGTCAGTATCGGGTTTTGTCTTCACCCTTAGTGCAGAGACGGTATGTTGGAAGGGTTCCAAGCTATATACCGTAGCAGACTCGTTGATAGAGGCTGATTACATCGCTACCAACGATGCTGCCAAAGAGGCTGTCTGGATGAATAGAGTTTATGAAATGAACTAGGTTCCTACCATTGAGCATCCAATACATATGATGACAATGGAGCTGTGGCTTTGGCCTAGGAACCCCGGTCCTGTCAGCGATCCAGACATATTCTTAGACAGTGTCACCTGATCAGGAAGATAGTTGATCTCCGGGAGATCGAGATTAGGAGAGTTGACACAGAGGATAACACAGCGGATCCGCTCACCGAGGCCCTCCCCCAGATGCTATTCGAGAGACTTTTGGGTCGTTGGGTATGAGATACTACAACAACTGGCCATAGTGCAAGTGGGAGATTGTTAGGAATATGTATGCCCTAGAGGCCATTATTGTTGATATGGTGGATGCTTGGACATATATATAGAGGACTTTCTTGCTCGACATGATAGTATGCTATCTGGTTACCTTTATCTTAACATGTAGACTGGTATTTTTATATCGTCTGTCTCTTACATGTTGATAAAGTCTTTAGGATATGTACTTGACTACCAGGATTATGATGAGATCATACTAGTGGGGCCAGGGTGGTCCAAAAGTACATCCTTTAACTGTTCCTAGTCGAGAGGATATCGAGACAGGGTATCGATATTCCAGAGTAGACTAGTGTGTACGTTTCTTGTCCCTTGGAGGGCGATGGTTGATCCCACAACCATTAATGTGTGACATCAAAGATTGTACACAGGTTATCATTAGAGAATGGATATACCGAACGGACTCGCCGAGGACTCCTAGTTGGTATTATACCTATCGTCAGATAGCAGTCCTCTGGTGACACTGGTATAGGTTATTCTGTAGACCCGAGATCGTCATAGAGTCTTGTGTGGCTCTCACAGTGCTTTGATTTCCTCCCTACAACGCTCAAGAGGAGTTATGCAAACAGGTGGATTTTGGGTACAGTCCCGAGTCACATGGAGGCAATGAGCGATAGGAGGGGTTCCGTCTCTCCCGGTATTGGGGGGTGATGTTGCGCTATGCTCGATTGGCTATAACTGGAAGTCCCTGGCCAGAGCTGCTGCTGAGATTTACTGATAAGAGTTATCAGTAGTTTCTCGAACCGTTATAGGCCAGACATCGGCATGACCTATCACGTTACTGGGGTTTGACGTTTACCACCCCTAGACATGATATGCAACATATCAGCGAAGAGACCGGACTGTACGGTAGTGTTACTGATAGGCTTCATGGAGAGTACGGACAAGCTTGCTTGTTGATCTTCATATCGCTCAATACTCAGGTAGCCGTTACGTCCAACTAGTACCGCTGACGGCTTATGGGTGAATAATGTGATCATCACCTACTGCTGGCGTATTGACGAGTGTTTAGAGTCTCACACAGAAATTCCCTGGTTCAAGCGAAATGAAGTAGGACATATATGTGATATGTATGTGGGCCTGATTAAATACGCTTATGTGTTACCGTATTGTAATCTGGTAATTATCTGTTATCAGTTAGGTTATATGTGATATAACCAGATTATCGAATCAAGTGTTGATTTGATAATGTGATATACAAATAAATGATATTGGTCGGTCATATGTGATATAACCGGATTATTAAATCAAGTGTTGATTTAATAATGTGATATATAGTATATTTGATATAATTATATCTTAACTAATATCATTAGCTCACTAAATATTTTCTTATATATATATATATATATATATATATATATATATATATATAATGAAGCATGTCTTGAATTTCTATTTTTGAGAAAATAGAAATGAGGTGGAAAATGAGAGTATGATTTCAAGTATGGCATTTTATTTTCTTTATTCATCTTGACTCGCTATTCAAGCATAGTTGCAATTTTATATTGCTATTTTCCATGCTTGAATGAGCGGGGGTCAAGGGGTTGCCATTCATTCACTTGATTCATTCCAACACTTAGCCATTTTTGCAA
This sequence comes from Agapanthus africanus, assembly GCA_030015575.1. Lineage (NCBI taxonomy): Eukaryota > Viridiplantae > Streptophyta > Magnoliopsida > Asparagales > Amaryllidaceae > Agapanthus > Agapanthus africanus. The sequence continues at coordinate 287,555,374 of JASDDO010000029.1, forward strand.
GGGTTGCTCTCTTGCTCTCATGCTATCTTCTTCTTCTTCCTCTTCACCATTGTTCAAGCTTCAACCCTCACATGTGATGTGAATCATGAAACTTGAACACATACTAGTGTGCAAACCAAATCCTCTACTTCACCATCCTACACTTGACTAGCGACCAAGTAGCGTGTATCCTACACTAAAGGAGTTTGGTGTAGAGATAGCTTGAGTTGGAGGGACTTCGCGTGGATCATCTTTGGTACGAAGGTCTTCGGAGGAAGCTCGTCCAAACCCTCAAGTGGAGCCTAGTGGAGTCGTGGGACTACTACACAGAGCATATGAAGTGAAGGACTCAATCTACGAGAGTATAGCCATTTTCACTTCTTATAGTTTAGTAGATATCAAACATAAAACCCTAATCATCTAGTTAACGATCTAGGTTAGTGTAAATTAGCACCTCAAAAATTTTTAAATTGGCATGCTTGATGCTTGTAAACCCCAGTGGGGGTGATAGCGTACACTTTCAAATCTCACGCTTATAAGGTCAGATTTTTTGTACTTACTTCCTAATTCTTGTGTTGTGCACATTTTAAAGATTCCATACTTTTAAAGAAACACGCACACATCTTGTACATGCATAATACGATTATGTCTTTTATTGATATCTTATGGTTCTTATTACGACACGTATTCTAACTCATAAGTTTCAAAACTTGTTTTACTTATTAGGAGTTAGCGCATGTTTTTAAGCTTTTCATTAAATATTTTTTTCAAAACATGCTTTTGAGTATGAGTTGAGCTCTGCATTCAAAATTGTTCATTTTCAATTGGTATCAATTCATACTTTCCTCCACATGCCATTAGAACTTGTTTATATTTTATTCATGTGGATATTTGTGCATGTATACTTGCTTTTCTTTGCAAATCTTTTATATACATGCTTTTGGATATGAGTTGAGCTTCATTTTCAAAATTTGCATTTACTTGTGCCCGTATCCATTTCCTAGTGTTTTTCTATGCATACATTTAGGGAGAGTGATTCAAACGTTTGATTCGCTCTAGATGTATGCATATGTTTCAGGGGAGTAGTTCAAACGTTCTAAATTCTCTAAATACCCTTTTTGATTATGTCAAAAAGGAAAGAATAATAAGAGTTTTTAGTATATCGATATCGGATATTTGGTTTTATTTGATATAGATATACTATTTCTAATTCTTGTTTTGCCATCATCAAAAAGGAAGAGATTGATAGCTTATGAATTTCGATGATCCATTTATTTAGTTTTGATGATAGCTTAAACATGAATAGTTCGTTTAATGTCACTTGCTTTTCTTACATATCATATCGACACTGTATACACTTGATGCATAGCTTGCTTATCTTATATCTTGTGTATACCAAGTAATATACCAACTTGTGTTATATTCTTGATATCGATATATTGCTCTCATTCATTGTTTTGGTAATTCACAATATGAATTTGTATATACATGTAATCTAATATCTTACTCTTCATATAACATGTATATATGTTTGGTATATCAATATCTCATGTTTTGCTTTTGTTTTTTTATCTTAACATTGATATACTATTCATAGTTATGATATAGAAATAATGAATGGTCATATACTTATGTTTATTAACTTGATTATATTTCATAACATTGTATATGATGTACTTAGTCGTTTTGAGATTGCTTTTCAGGATATTCAGGATATCTCACGACACAAGTGTATAATGAAGGATGGAGGTTATTAAGCTAAAATTGAATATCTAATGGAGGTTGGAGGATACGGACGAGAGCTTCCCAATTTTCTATATAAAAATCCGTGAAGCTAAGTAGCAAAGGTACAAGACTTGAAGAGTTAAAGCTACAAATAGCAAAAGAAGCTAGAAGCCAAGTCCGATTTTGAAACGTCGAAGTCGAAGTCTAAGATAATCCAAGATTTGAAGATCAAGTGTTGAGTTCGAGACGATAGTGAGTGGAGTGGCGAAGATCGAGAAAGATTTGAAGTGTCAAAATCAATTGAAGATCAATCGACCAAGAAGTTCAAGCTTCGCCAAAGTTTCGAGAGCTCAAGAGTTCAAGGATTCAAAAATCAAAGATTTGCGACAAACCGACATAGGAATCCTTGTAAATACTCTGTGGATTATGAATATATCAATTAGAGCTCTTGAACACTCATACATTTTAGCACAAAGGTTTTACAAACATCGGGTTTTTTGTTTTCGAAGTTTTCATTTTTCAGAAAACCCAAACTGATGTTTTTGTGCTTAGCGAGACATCTGTCTCGTTGAAGTTCAGACGTCTTCCAATTTGAACTTCAAACGTCTGGTTTTGGCTCTGTGCTTTCCATTAAGGAACACAAATGTCTGCAGTTCATCGGAACAGACGTATGATGTTATGTTTTTACCAAAACTTTTTTCTGCTTCAGACGTCTTCCCATTGTTCTTTAGACGTTTGTGCAAAAGTCTCGGGTTGAAAATAGTTTTAACTTCAAACATCTGAAGGTCATTATGGCAGATGTCTGAAGAAGAAAAGTTTTCAAAAATATAACTGTTTGGTTACTTTTTCTAAAAGGCCAGATGTTCTTTAGACGTCTGCCATGAGCGTTTTCTGCCGTTTTTAACCCATAACGTCTAGTTTTCTTTGGAGGCTATAAAAAAGTTTTGTGTTGGTTTTTTAAGCCCCAATCATTTAGAGATTTCAGTAGTCTATATTCTAAAGTGATCTTCAAAAGAAAAATATCATCTAGTTTGATCAAATATCCATTTGCTTATCTAAAATCACTCACACACACAAAATCCCTCAAGAGCTTATTTGATATTATATTCTTCATGAGTATTAGTGCTTCAATTGTAAAACTTCTTCAAGAGTAATCTTAGGCTTGTATTTTGCCTTCTTTCTTCACTGAGAGGATTCTTGAGTGCAAGAGTGCCTTATAAGAGAGAAGATTTTGTTGAGAGAAATGCTTAAATGTGAGCACGTGTGATTGTATTGGGAGAGAGACAGGAAGAGCTTGCGAGAAGTGTTGTTCGTAGTGGCGAACAATATGTAGTCTTTTGAGGAGACGTGTTGGTTAGGCCTCCAACGAAAGCGAGATTGTGGGTTGCTTGCGGGCAACGTGTTTGTCTCCGAGAAAGACGTGTTTTAGTGGAATGAGCTCATACGCTTAAAAAAAGTAGACTAGGAGATCTCCCGAACCACTCTAAATCGACTCGTATTTACGTTTGCAATTTTTCTCTTGCTTTATATTGCTTATTACCTTAGAAATTGAGAAATTGCTCAATTGCATGCTTGTTCCCTACTTGCTATAATTGCTTTTGCTTGCTATATGCTTTTTGTTCACAATTGTAGTATTGCTTGATATCATATATCTTCGCAATTGTGTTTTATATTAGCAAGTGTAGTATAGAATTTTTAATTCGGATATATCGGTAGTGTATTCCTATTCAGAACCCCAACCCCACCCCACTAGGGGTGTAAACGAACCGAACTCGAGCCAGCCAAGCTCGGCTTGAGTTCGGCTCGTGGTTCTTTTTGTCGGCCAAAGTCCGGCTCGTTTAGTTAATCGAGCTAGAGATGCTCGGCTCGAATCCGGCTCGATTAAACATGCCCAGCTCGTGTTCGGTTCATTTGTAGCCCATTAACTAAACGAGCCGAGTTCACGAGCCAAGCTCAACTGAGCTCGTTTAGAGCTCGTTTGTGAGCTCGGCTCGTTTTCAGCTCATTTACTCATATTAGTAGTATCTTCCAAGAAAAAAACATAATTAACAATAATGCTTAAAACTCAGGGTTTTGAGATATGGAAAAATTAAAAAACATTAACATCTAGGGCATTGAATGGGTCTAAGTGCTGGGTTTTATATTTATCTCAGTACACTTTATATACTGTCATTTAATTGAATTAAGTGTTCTGAGAGTTGTATAGAATCTGCTATATATTACATATTACTGTTTTTTTTTCAAACCGTGTAACCCAGCCGAACCCGAGTCAATACCGAACGAGCCTGGCTGAGCTCAAGTCCGGCTCGTTTAATAAACGAGCCAGACTTTCTGGCTCATGTCCGGCTCATTAATAAATGAACCGAATTTGAACGAGCTGATACCGAGCCGAAGCTTAATCGAACCCGAGCTGGCTCGTTCAATTACCACCCCTACACCCCACCCCCCACCCCTCTCCCCCCTTCCCACTAGGAATACCTTCAATTTATCTATGTAATAAAATTGTATAACCTAAATGTAAAAGCATTTAATGACGCATATATCTCATGCAACGAAAAGAATTGCAATAAAAATGTACATATAACGCATCAATGTTATAAGACATAAATGCAAATAAGAGATTACCAGATAAAAGAAAAATAAATGATGAGAAGAAAAATATTATCATTTATGTGCTAAATAGTGGCTATTGCTGGATCAACACCAAGATGCTGAAAACAACATAGATTATATCAACCTTTATGCTGGTGTCCGCTGAGAAAAGCAAGTCTGATTCTGATGTTTTGAGGATATTTAACTCGGTGGTCCGTCCCTAAATCTCATGAACACCTTTCTCATAGCAGATCAATATCACATAGCAGTTTTCTGTTGCCGTTGACACTATCAGTCAAATGTCTTCATCTGCTGTTGCATGCTTTAATAACATAGATGACTTCACATGTCGCTCAGCTCAACAATTTAATTAAACAGGTGCATATATCTGCTTCATGAAACAAGATTTTCAGCCAACATTTCTAAATTTAGATGAGGAATAACAAAGGAGCAGCACCACACAAAGATAACAAACAATCACTCCTCTTGCAAAAGGCAAATGACATTCTAGTTATCAATCAATAAGGAAAATATCACCAGGTAAAAATTAAGCATCCAAGAAGTCTGATGAAACAATAACGAACCAAGAACCAAACATGGCATGAACAGTCTTATTCTGCATCCTGAGATAGTTTCAGGTGATATTATTTTAGGTCTGAGGCAATGAAAGATGCATCTGAGAAGCTTTATCTCTAGCCTCGAGTTTGTTATAAAATCATTGTTGAATATATTAGAGGATACATATCATATCTAGCGAGGAGAAAAAATACAAGAAACTTCATGGGTTCAAACTCCACGGTTAGAGGAAAGTTGAGTAACAATAAACCTTCTAGGTAATGACAATATAAAGTGTTTTCAATTGATACCAAAACAGTGGTTTTGGTGAAGATACACAGGCCTGGATCACGCAAGCTTTCACCTCTCTTGCAGCTGTCAAAAGTTTTTACCTTCAGGCACAAAGATGGAACTCAAGTGTCCAAAGCTGATTAAGTCTCATTCTTCAATTGATCCAAACCGCCCCTTCAAAGAAGAGGATATACTGCACCCCGTATCTGATTTCTAACTAACACATAATCCATGTCGCCGTATCAATCCTATTTATAAAAGCCAGTAGTATGATATGACACAACAAACCCAAAATCTTCTTCAAAGAAGGATTTAACATTTGTTATTTTGTTATAGAAGTAGTATTCTCTCTTTTAAAACTGAGCATGCCCTGGATATAGGAAAGTAACCTTTCAATTTAAAAGCAGGGATAATTCCACATGATGCGGCATTCCTTTCAACATTCATCAATCAGGTCTACAAAGGAGCGGAACTTGCAGAGCATCATTATCATTAAATACAAATAAGAAACCAATATTTCAAAAAACAGATTTAACATCACAATCATCACAGAAAACTCCTTGGCCAATTTCGGTGATATATTTGCTAATAATTACTTGAGTAACATTCATGTTAAACTCCAAACTCCCATTTCAAAGCCATCGGGTATGAAACCTTCAGCCTTCATATTTGAGTAAGATAAGTATATTTTGGAAATTAATCATAATACCCACAAATATTCATGTTAAACTCCAAACTCCCATTTCAAAGCCATTGAGTATTGAAACCTTCGGCTTTCATATTTGAGTAAAAGAAGCATATTATGAAAATTAATCATAATACCCTCAAACTTTCAAGACCAGTACGCAAAGCTATCTCAAGAAGGCTACAATTTGCCATAACGATTTGAAAGCAATCTTCTAACATAGAAGGCAGTATGGGGAAGGCATACTATAAAAGACTATAAAAGCCAATAGATTGCTAGAGTTCATATCTTTTGTTTTTGTTAATTTTTATATCTAATTTTAATTTTTGAATAATAAAATAATGTGGCTAACTACATAACTGATATCGTACCTGTGGAATGAAGAGTTTTTCCTCAAACTACATTGGGGGATGAGCCTAGAATGGATATGACATATCAGTGCCTTTACCAATTCTCCATCAACTTCCTATGATCACTGGATAAAAATTGAGAGGAATAAGGAAGATCATGGCTCGGATCTTACTACACAATGGAGGAACCCTGTCTGTTTTTTACACCTATCTACAACAGAATTTCTCTGCTGATTTTTATGTGTTCAGTGTTCGCTTTATATCCTTACAAAGATTAAGATAATTATAAATATATTTGAATATAATCATACTGGTTAGATGAGCACACTTTAGTAGCATATTTGAAGGAATTGGCATGTGTTCTCTCCAACATTACAGTCCAACAATTTATATCATTAAAAACCAACCAAGCAGCACTAATCTGACTTCCGATAGCTAAAGTAAACGGACAAGGCTCTTGCAAAAATTAGCTCTGTGAATATGTGATTGCCTTCTGAAGGAAAAAAAAATGTTTCTTTCTCCTAGGTTTCACTTTGATAACTTACAGTTAAAACAAAATGCTTTCCGGTCGCTAAATATTAGGTTGCATAAGCATCTATTAACGATGATATTTTATAGCTAGAACTTGGCGATCAACACCGGACTCTTTCTGCATCTGGTGTTATTAATTATTATCAAGTAAGCCTTTTCCCATAAAAAAAAGGGATTGGCTATGAACCAAAGCTCCACATAGATTTTCCATTTTAATGAATTAACAACTTACGGATTTACAGCGCCAAGCAGTGTATAGATTAAATAAATTTAATTAAAACTATATGAGATAATGCACCTGTGGATTGACAACCTTTAGCACCAAGCGGTGTGCAGCTTAGAACCATAAACTACCACCTCATAATATAAATTATTTTTGGCATGATTTCTAAGTTCTCTGAAGCCCATTTTTAAATTGCATGGAATATAATCATGAAATATGGTGGGACTATAACTTCACATTAGCTTTATGACTGAAGGTCATTCACTTATTAATGCAAGTAGCTGATGTAGGCTGCAGAAAATGAGTAATTTTCAGTATACTACGAGTCTTGTCTTTAGGATAAGAAGGAATCTGGGAGATCCCAATCCATCTAATAGGTTGCTACTAGTCAATTATGGATGTCCAAAATCATCAATTAACATAATCATGATAAAGGTTTCTTGTTTAGGCTGCGAAGACTTGAATTTGACTACACTATGGTTTTAACTGAGGCAGGAACTAAATTCAGTTATGAAATTTCTTGAGTCTAGTCAAGCCTTTTGATGAAGGAGCAGATTCGGATTCGGCAACAGTTTAGGAAAGATTTGGTGAAGATTTGGCAGTTCTTGTGATTTCTCTTGAGAGTTGAGATGATCATGCTGAGAGTCGGGTCTTGGTAGACCTATTCTCATCACCTTTATAATGCAATAACCTATTTAAGGGTTGAAGATGTTGGAAATGTCAATGTGAAATAGTCGAAAGTGTTTTTGTGGTGATTAGGGTCATATAGACATCTCACCCCAGCCCCCAGCCCTCTTCCTTTTCCTGCTTCACTTTCTCCTCCACATTATTTTGTATCCCGAGAAGGAAAAACCTCTCAATTCTTTCCTATGTCACCAAAATAATCCCTACTTCTTGCTGCATAATCTTTAAATTGGAGCAAATTTATTAGTCCAAATAGATGTCGGGAGTTTAATTAATAGTGGATGTTTTTTCTAAATATTGAGGACGCTTCGAATAGATATAGTTGCACATCAGATAATTGAGGATCCGTATTTAAGGTCTTAATCACCACTAACGAAATCTCGCCATTACTATTTGGGTGTTAACCATGTCACTAGTAATAAAGTTCAATTATAGAATCCGAAATGTTTGGTCTTGTTTAATGAAGTGATGGCCTAGATTAATAATATATCAGTGTGCCTAATATTTTGGTTACATTTTTTCTCCATCAGTACTAGACAGCAAGCTCCCCTACTTATATTCTATATTTAGTCTCAAATCAGCCGTCCTTTAATTTACCAAATAATGAGGATTATGTTTGCATTAAAATGCTCCGACTTAAGCATGTTGATATGGTTCGAATTAGAAACTTAAATTGGTTAAAGCAAGGGGTGGATCTACATAGGGCCCAGCGGAAGCAACTACCCCACTGAATTTTTGCCAAAAAAACAAAAGATTTATATCGGTAGCAAAAAAGTATTATATTTTGAAATATATATAATACATACATATGCTATAAAACATTAAGATTGTAGTCTAGCTTAGATGGCAAGTAACACAATTGCCTAGTTGAAGGTCTTAAGTTCAATTCCTAGTGTTTGCATTATTTATACTTGATTTTTTTAGGCTAAGAAATAAATGCAATGCACAAATTGAGAGAGAATTTTTTTTTTTCTTTTTTTGGATTTTCTTTAAAAATTGAGAAGATGGCATATGGGTCTAGTTATAATAGTAAAGATACTTCATATTAATGGTATAGGTTTCAATATGTCTTTATAATATGAAAATTTCCAAATGCTTAAATTATTTTAAAGATTATATTTTACTTTTTACATTGTGCAATGTTTTGTATATATTATTTACTCCAAAATTTCTGCATTCGCCCTTGCTTGAAGCAAATGCTATCATCACCTTCATAGAAAAGCCATTTGACAGGGCACAGAGAGCAACGACTCCATTGCAACTTATACATCTTGACATAAGTGGAGCAGTCAATGAGAAGGCACATAGCGGTGCGCCCTATTTCATCATCTTCACGAGCAATTGCCCCCGATTGTGTATGTGTATCTGATTTTGCACCGATCTTTAGTCTTCGATTGTTTCAAACGCTATATCAGCGAGATCGAAAATCAGTTAGGCATAGACCTTAAGGCTTGCGTATGGATCGTGGTTGAGAATATTTATAGGATCAGTTTAGAGAACTGTGTGAAGAGAAGGGATAATCAGACAGCTAAAAATACAGTTCCACAACAAAATAGTGTTGCGTAACGACGAAATAAGACGACGTAGATATGGTTAGGAGCATAATAGCTCAGGCCAATTTTCCCATATTGTTTTGAGAAGATGCACTATTGGCTACAGCCTATATTCTAAACCAAAGTTGTAAAATCCATATTCAGTATCCATTTGGTTTGGCGGCGGATAATGTTGGCTATAGTGCCCTCAAGGCAATTATCATAGTCGCGGACTTGTGATTATGATGATTGAGTGAGTACCTATACTGATAAAATAGTCTTACTCAAGATAATAGTATGCTATCTGGTTTGTCTTTATCATCATGTACATGTTGATAGAGCCCATAAGATTCTTGCTTGACTGCCAGCATTATAATGGCGATTATATATGTGGGAGCTGAGGTCTATAAGCATATCCTTAAATGTCCCTAGTCGTAGGAGTATCGAGACCGGGCATCGATACTCCAGTGTAGACTAGTGTATACTGATCGAGACCCCGACGAAGGACGGTGGCCAGGTCTCACAAGCCATTGGTGTTATTTTGTTCACCTAAGATAGTATACAGGTGTTCATTGGGTTATGAGTACACTGGACGGACTCGCCGGAAACCTGCTAGTTGATATTATACTTATTGTCAGATAGCAGTTCTCATGTGACATGTGTACAGGTTAGCCTGTCGACCTGAGATTGTCATTTGTCTCGTGTGAGTTCCTACTGTGCTTTGATTACTACCCTACCACGGCTCAAAGGAGTCGTGCAAACAGGTTTTAATTGGGTACAGTCCCGAGCCACATGGAGGCACTGATCGGATCGTCAGGGATTCGTCTCTCCCGGTATTGGGGGTTGATGTCGCGTTGTGTACGGATGGCCATCACCATAAATCCGTGGCCACGGTGGACGAGAATTATCGATCCAGGATCGATAGTTTCTCAGGTGGTGATGGGATTTCATACCGGCACTAAATGTCGCGTTGTTAAGGGGTCTGACTTTATCCAACCCCTTAGACTCGATATGCGATACTCTTAAACGAACAGGTCGGACTGTACGGATATTGTCACTGTCAGGCTCAGTAGGGGTTATGCATGAGTTTGCTCGTCGGCTTCCCTTTCGCCCAATACCTGTATAGCCGTTACGTACAGCTAGTGCCGCTGACGTGCTTGTGGTTAAATCCACTGCCAGCGTATTAACGAGCCTTTAGAGTCCCACACAGGATTTTTCACGGTTCAGACGATATGGTGTACATGAGGTATGTTGATACATACAGCTGTCCGATTAAATATGTGCACATGCTGCGCAGACTTTAATCGGACGGTTGATAATACTAGCGGCTTAGGATTAAGCCGGATTATTAAATCGGGTTTTGATTTAATAATTTATATATGTATATGTATACGTATTCTAGTATTATTGTTCACTATTCATTTTTTCTCTCTTGGTTATTCGTATTTTTGTACGAATACGCGTATATGTATTTCGATACATGTACCGGGAAGTATTCCGCTACGGAATAGCTTCTAGAAGGTGCCACCTCATTTGTATGAATTTCTATTTATGGAAATTCATTTGTTTAACAAATGAGGTAGAGGGTGTGAGGTGGCACAAGCATGGGTTTGTGCATGTTCATGGCATGGAACAAAGTATGGTTGATATTATTTTATTATAAAAAGGAAAATAAGTTTTTTTTATGTGGGAGAGAGAGGGGGCCGGCCAATAATTTGGATTGGATGGGATTCATTTCATTTTTGGATGATTACATGATTAGATATGCTAGCCCACTCTCTCACTCTCTCAAGTTCAACAAAAATACTTAGTCAATTCTTTGTTCATGCCAAAAGCCTCATCACCTCTTTCATCTTCTTCTTGAGTTGCTCCATGGAGCACATGGATGAGAGAAAATTGTAGTGACACTTTCATGCACCCCCACTCTCCATCGCTAGCAACTTTGGAGTGTAGGTTACCTCGTTTGTCGAGATTGGAGCTTGCGCCGTTTCTCTCGGGTGGATCATTCGGAGATGGAGGAAGACCGGCAACCAAACATCATCATGGAATCACTGGGAGCTTGGAATGAAGACCGAAGGACTCGGATCATCTCGGTATAATCTTTCTAACTCTTAGTTAGCTCGCTAGAATAGGGTTTAAGGTCGATCCGGAAATCGGGTAACGGTAGTGCCGGTTTAATAAATTTTTGTTCCGCATTTTGGTCGCGTTTCGATGGCCGGGGCGCTGCCGCAACCCAACATGGTATCAGAGCCACCCTTTAAACCCCTTACTAGCTTGTTTAAACGTGCTTGAAAGATCGATCGACGGAAATTTCCAAAATCACGGTTTCATTTTTCTGTTCTCTGCCGATTTTCAAAAGTGTTCAAAAAATATTTTCCAGTGGGTTAAAAATCCGTGCAGGCGATTTTAGGGGTACAGAAAAAATTTGGGCTTCTGATTCCTCTAAAGCGCCGCGGAACCGCCGCACTTACCCCCTATTGGCGGCGGATCCGCGGCCATTTAGTGGAGACGGGCTTCAAAATATTTCCTGTAGCCCCCTGACTTGGAATTGTGATTTTTGTAATATCATGTTTTGGCCCAGGTTTCTGTGAAGTGTTGGTTTTGCTATTGGGGACAATTTGGAACTTAGTCGATCGATATTTTAAGTGTGCGTTTAACAGTACATACTTTTCTATCTGCGACCGTGAATGTCATTTGATCGGTAAACCCGTCTAACTGCTATATGTTCTTTTAGACCGGTTTGCGAACGTGACATTCACGTCGATATTCTGTGTTGTGATGTTGGTTGGATTGTCATGGTGGATAGTCAGTGGTGCAATATTAGTACATTTTAATTTCATTTGTACATTTGATATTGCGGGGCGAGCGTCCGACATGTGGACTGTCGTCACTGCCAGTTTGTATATTATTCTTTTGGGGCACGACCGGGCTGAGGTCGATGTCATCCTTGTATATTATTTTATTTTCTGTATTAGGATTACCCCGAGGTGGAGTGCACGAATACCCGGGTTCTAGAGGACAACGGGCCCGCATTACATGGCGTTGAGACGGAGGGGACCTTACTCTAGAATTGACGGGCTATTCGCCGCACTCGTAGGGGGTATAGGTTTACCCAGGAAAGGTGCTCAAGTTACCGGATTCCGAGAAGTGTCGGATGGCCCATTCACGTTGTTAAAGGGAGCTGCCTCACTTCTGGTTTTGGCGGGTAACTTGCCGCACTCGTAGGGGTCTAGGTTTCATTGCACATGCTATCCACATGACAGGGAACGTCGGGTTTCACTTGCGGCTCAAGTGAAACCAGGGGCTCCAGATTTTCCACCATTCTGTGTTACTTCTGTGATGTTTCTGTGATGTTGCTTTATATCATGCCTGGGACGATTGTTATATATATTAGTAGATGTATATGTTTTGCACCCGTGCTAGTCCAGCCCCCGCTCTTTCGTTAGTTAAGTAACCTAACAGGTGATGACGGGGCCCAGTGGCGAATGCGGATGGCATATACATACATTTTATTTTCGTTCTTTTCTGGTGTGATTAATTGATGGGACTGCATTGATTCTTATCAATACAAGGATAAAACAAACCTATATATGATGTTGGAACCAAGTTTTTTAAAAACTGACATTACAGACGTTCGCTTTTGCTTTGCACAGTGGTATTCGGTTATGAATATCCAGCACCTCATTCGACGAGGCAAGGGCCGAGATCCTTTCATCGGGAGTGACCCCTTGAGTAAGTTTGCGTCAACGTAATAACTTCACTATAGTCGTTTCCTTTTGCTTTGCATCATGGTATTCAGTTTGGGATATCCTGCACCCTATTCGACGGGGAAAGAGCCGAGATCCTTTCACCGGGAGTGACCTCTTTAGCAAAAGTTTTCGCCACTATATATTTATAAAATCACTTGGATTCTTTCAACGAGATCAAGTTCATTACGTTAAAGGTTTTTCGCCAAAAACCAGCCGTAGCCCTCCGTCATTTCTTATAAGTACTATTTGGTATTCGTGCTATGTTTGTTGGCAAGCGTCAAGGCATAGTGTACGGTACCTGAATAATACTTATTTGTAGCATGGATATGTGATTGATCGGGACAGTCGTACAGCTTTGTTGGCAAGCGTCAAGGGCTTGTGCGGGTGGGTTCGAGTTAATCCAGGACAATGACGGGTTGAACTTGACTAGTGGCCTATAACTTGTTGGCAAGCGTCAAGGTTATAAGTCGTTAGGGGTAAAAATCATATCGGGAGTTTCAAACATACAGGAAACTTGTCGGGCTTGCGCATACCTTCTGGAGTGTGGTGACTTGAGTGGCTTCCATCAAGTTATCATGCGATGATAGTTGGATCCCGATTCCCACTGATGAGTAGGATTACTCCTCGGGTGATTCCGACTAATTCTCCTTTTGGCTTTGGAGGAGAATTTGAGGAAACGGTGGGAGCCATCCAGATTAGATAAAGTGATTGACCATTCTGATTTAGGTTAGAGTGCACGCTGAGTGTTTCTTCTCTCTCTCTGGCTGCGACTATGACCCGACCTTTGACTAAAACTCATAAAACCAAGTTAACTGAACCTTCTTAAAACACTTTGACTTTTGAAATGTCACGGTGTCGTATACATCATTGCCACTTCTATATCACCTTTACATTTCTCCAGAACACCTCGTATCACTACGAACATCCACTTCCCTTGGATAAATCCATCGTATAGTTACATACGAACTCGAAGGAACTTTTTCGAGGATGGATTCTGGTTCTGGAGAGATTAAATAGGATTATTCGGTTGTCTTTTCTCTTTACCTTCTCTCAGGATGTGAGGGCTCCTAGGATTAGGAAATGGTACACCTATTGAGCTTATTGGATAGTCTTCCTCCAGACCATAGGCAGGTGCCGAACGGTAAGATAGGAAGAAAACCAATAAGCTTAACTGTGGTGTACAGAAGGTAATAAGTAAAGACATATAAAGCGATTAGAATAATGGCAAAGGAAATTGTGATCACCATCATTCACGACAAAAACAGTATACCCATGCCACTCCTACATCCACTTTGTTTTTCTCTAGAACACTTCGTATCACTACGGATATCCATTTCCATTGGATAAGTCCATCGTATAGTTACATACGAACTCGAAGGAACTTTTTCGATGATGGATTCTGGTTCTGGAGAGATTGAATAAGATTATTCGGTTGTCTTTTCTCTTTACCTTCTCTCAGGTTGCGAGGGCTCCTAGGATTAAGAGTGTACACCTATTACGCTTATTGGATAGTTTTCTTCCAAACCTTAGGCTGGTGCCGAAAGGTAGGGAATGAAGAAGACCAATTAGCGTAAAAGAGGTATACATAAGGTAATAAGTAGACATAATAAAGGGATTGCAGAGAGGGCAGGCAAGTATATGGTTACTGTCGTGAATCAGGATAGTGGAAGAGATGTTACTAGGAATACCAGTTAACCCCTTTTGAAACATTTTCATGTTTCAGTTTCACTGTGCGATGTTAATTGAAAACTGTTTTCCCAATTGGAATCTAACTCCAGGGTATGCATTTACCAGATCAGTTTCTCACATCTGCATGTTATTACGGATGGTGAGTGGGAGTAAGATATTGGGAATTGGGTGATTAAATCCTCATTATATCGGAATTCGTTGTAATTGGTGATATTTGAGGAAATCGTCTGGATTTTGCCGGATGGCAAATATTTGGCTTTGAATATCCGTTGTTATGCACCAATTTCAAACTGATATATCTGTACATTTATTTTATAAAGTGAGATATAACTTTTTGATATTGTGTCTATGACATTTACTTATATCAGTTGGTGATTAGGTAAGGTGCATTCAACAGCAATGTAATTCTTCTTAACCATAGTACAGTTTTTCAACCTACGACGCACAGGGTTTGAGTTATTGAACTCAGTGGACTTGTACAAAGTATTATATGTTGTCCAGTATCGATTACGACAATGGGGTTGGTACTCGTACTATATTCTGTTTACTTGTGACTTCTCCAGTTCTGGACAAGTATTTCGTTGAAATGCAAAGTCCAGATATTGAGAAGTTATAGGTATAAGAATGAAGTAGAGAACCATTTGTTGGAAGTATCAGGATTCTTCGATGAAGTCGAAGATGTAGATACTTGTGTTTGGTATTCCGCTGATAGTAATGGTTTTGAAAACATGCTTCTCTTTCGGGTTACTCATATATGGATGCACTCCTAGATGAGTAATGTTAATTGTCCTCTTTTCATTTGATTGATATGCACTGGAGACAACTGTATGATTTTGAATCTGGTTCTAATCAAATTAGTGCTTTTGTTTCTATATCAGATATATATAGAATCAATTTGTATCTTGACGATGTTAAGGTATAGGGAGTTGTCCGGCTGATGCTTAAAACCAGAATCCGGATAAACTCAAGGCACGTTTTAGTAATGGCTGTTCGTGGGCTTTCCCGGGCTTTGACGAGGGATAACTTTCTACCATCAGGAAGATCAATATTTATATTGTTCTTGACTCGCCGCAGTTTTAGTAAAATGGATTTTTTCAGAAAAACATAAGTGGGAGTATGGTAGAACTGGAAGTGATTCCAGAACCACAAACGGTCACTGAAGATTTGATAGAACCTAAGGATTCAATTAGTTTCAACATTCCATTAGCCACTCCGCAGTTTTTGGTGGGTAACCTCAGACACCCGAGAGGTACTTCGGTCTTCTCAGTGACGGTGACAGGGAGGTTCTTGTTTACCCAGACTTTCCATTGCTGCTGTTCTAGACTATAAGACCTGGCAGGAGGATGAGTATAGCGTCGTTCTAAACTAGTTTTGGAAGTGTACGTGTATATGACTCTGCCAGAGAGTTGTTGTAGTCAGTGGGAGCAGCGGAAGCATAGGGGACAAGTAGCTTATGTCATTTATAGACTAAAGCAGGTATAGCGGAAATAGATCATCTATTTTTGATGTGACAGTCATAGGCTTTGACTTCATCAGAATAGGAGATGGATCTGCTAAGAAGGTAGTAGAAAGTGATGTCCATATATTGGGATGACATGCACTTGATAGGAAGGGACATTCATATACTACGATCGGTTATATTATGGTTGTCACAAAGTTGTTTCTCCACATAGGATATGGATATAATATCAGGTTTTCTGGTTACTAGATCTATGATTTTAGATCTGGATTTGGGAAGTATCCCAATTTGGGTACTTTGACATTATTCTAAAGATATTTTAGAATGGACGACTCCTGGCATGGTAGTGAACCTGCAGATGATGGAGTCAACCTCTCTAAAGGTGTCTTACAGACTAAAGGGGAGAGGGATCTGCATGATTAACATATCATTTACTAAGGCAATTGAGTTAATCATGAAATGTCAAGTACCACACCAGATATTGCTTTTGCACTAGATGCAATAAGCAGGTATATTAATCCAATTCTGGAGAAACATAGGGAAGCAGTTTAGGAACATAAGTGAATGTTCTTGGGATATGGTAACACCAGTCTCCTTAAGGAGACGGTTATCATTTCAGGCTTCCAAGGTGACCTAGATGACAGAATGACTGTCAGACTTATAGTTTTCCCTCTTCTGAGGGACGATATGTTGGACATGTGGTCCAAGCGAATACTAAGAAAAGGCATGGCGCAGAATACTGATTGAATTCAGTGGACGATACAGTCTAAGAAGTTTGCTGTGTTTGGAGTTAATTTATGAACTGGGTCCTATCAGATATCCAGACAAATTCTAAGATAGGTATTGCTCATTTCGGGAGATAGTTTTCTCCGCGAATTTGAGATATAGAGAGATACAGAAAGAAACATTATAGTGGATCCACTCACTGATACTATTTCTCGAACGCAATTATTTTTGCAAACGGGTTTTGCGAAACTGATTAGTAGAGAAGTTGGGTGTTCGGTATCACACAGGCTGTGAGTATGCGACATCGCAATAATTGGCCTTAAGTGCAAGTGGGAGATTGTTGGCTATAGTGCCCTCAAAGCAATTATCATAGTCGCAGACTTGTGATTATGATGATTGAGTGAGGACCTATATCGATAAAACAGTCTTACTCAAGATGATAGTATGCTATCTGGTTTGTCTTTATCATCATGTACGTGTTGATAGAGTCCATAGGATTCTTGCTTGACTGCCAGCATTATGATGGCGATCATATATGTGGGAGCTGGGGTCTATAAGCACATCCTTAAATGTCCCCAGTTGTAGGAGTATCGAGACCGGGCATCGATACTCCAGTGTAGACTGTATACTGATCGAGACCCCGACGAAGGGCGGTGGCCAGGTCTCATAAGCCATTAGTGTTAGTTTGTTCACCTAACATAGTATATGGGTGCTCATTGGGTTATGAGTACACCGGACGGACTCGCCGGAAACCTGCTAGTTGGTATTATACTTATTGTCAGATAGCAGTTCCCAGATGACATGTGTACAGGTTAGTCTGTCGACCTGAGATTTTCATTTGTCTCGTGTGAGTTCCTACTGTGCTTTGATTACTACCCTACCACGGCTCAAAGGAGTCGTGCAAACAGGTTTTAATTGGGTACAGTCCCGAGCCACATGGAGGCACTGATCGGATCGTCAGGGATTCGTCTCTCCCGGTATTGGGGGTTGATGTCGCGTTGTGTACGGATGGCCATCACCATAAATCCGTGGCCACGGTGGACGAGAATTATCGATCCAGGATCGATAGTTTCTCAGGTGGTGATGGGATTTCATACCGGCACTAAATGTCGCGTTGTTAAGGAGTCTGACTTTATCCAACCCCTTAGACTCGATATGCGATACTCTTAAACGAACAGGTCGGACTGTACGGATATTGTCACTGTCAGGCTCGGTAGGGGTTATGCATGAGTTTGCTCGTCGGCCTCCCTTTCGCTCAATACATGGGTAGCCGTTACGTACAGCTAGTGCCGCTGACGTGCTTGTGGTTAAACCAACTGCCAGCGTATTGACGAGTCTTTAGAGTCCCACACAGAGGGTTTTCACGGTTCAGACGATATGGTGTACATGAGGTATGTTGATACATACAGCTGTCCGATTAAATATGTGCATATGCTGTGCAGACTTTAATCGGACGGTTGATAATACTAGCGGCTTAGAATTAAGCCAGATTATTAAATCGGGTTTTGATTTAATAATTTATATATGTATTTGTATATACGTATTCTAGTATTATTGTTCACTATTCATTTTTTCCCTCTTGGTTATTCGTATTTTTGTACGAATACGCGTATATGTATTTCGATACATGTACCGGGAAGTATTCCGTATTTTCTACGGAATAGCTTCTAAAAGGTGCCACCTCATTTGTATGAATTTCTATTTATGGAAATTCATTTGTTTAACAAATGAGGTGGAGGGTGTGAGGTGGCACAAGCATGGGTTTGTGCATGTTCATGGCATGGAACAAAGTATGGTTGATATTATTTTATTGTAAAAAGGAAAATAAGTTTTTTTTTATGGGGGAGAGAGAGGGGGCCGGCCAATAATTTGGATTGGATGGGATTCATTCCATATTTGGATGATTACATGATTAGATATGCTAGCCCACACACTCTCTCTCTCAAGTTCAACAAAAATACTTAGCTAATTCTTTGTTCATGCCAAAAGTCTCATCATCTCTTTCATCTTCTTCTTGAGTTGCTCCATGGAGCACATGGATGAAAGAAAATTATAGTGACACTTTCATGCACCCCTACTCTCCATCGCTAGCGACTTTGGAGCGTAGGTTACCTCGTTTGTCGAGATTGGAGCTTGCGCCATTTCCCTCGGGTGGATCATCGGAGATGGAGGAAGACCGGCAACCAAACATCATCATGGAATCACTGAGAGTTTGGAATGAAGACCGAAGGACTCGGATCATCTCGGTATAACCTTTCTAACTCTTAGTTAGCTCGCTAGAATAGGGTTTAAGGTCGATCAGGAAATCGGGTAACGGTAGCGCCGGTTTAATAAATTTTTGTTCCGCATTTTGGCCGCGTTTCGATGGCTGGGGCGCTGTCGCAACCCAACAGATAAAAGATAATTGGATTATTCTGTGGTTTTTCGGTTTATTCGGCCATCATTACTTTTAATATAAATATTAAGTATAGTATACAATATAATATATGAGAATAATGGAGAAAAGAAGCCCCGGGAAGGAATTTCATTAGCTGGCGTCAAAAAGCTATATCCGGCAACATTTTATTCAACGACCGGCACACATTATCATCTTTCTCATGTAAGATGTGAATACACCAAGTTTCACGTGACTCCCCCACTTTTTCACCGCTGAATTAGCAAATATAAAATGTTCTATTGTCGGTAACCGTTAATTTTGCACCCACAAAATCAACGGTGAAAACATAGTGGAATCGCATGAAATTTGGTGTATTCACATCTTAGATGATAAAGATGATGATGGATGCCGATCATCAAAAAAATCTTAGAGGATGTATTCTTTTAACGTTATAGAAGGAAATCCCCTCCCATGGCATCTTTCCGCCAATATTCTCATAATACACACACTAACAAGACACCAAATATGTCTGTGGCCAAACGGTAAGACATCCGAATTAATCCGAAAAATTATGGGAATAAACTTTGATCGAGATTCCCGCCAATCGTCAGAATTTCGTTTAGATTGAAGGTTCAAAATGAAATTTGGGAAATTCTGAAATTAGGGCGTCAACGACGAAAGAGGACTAAAGAGTGAGCGAGGATGATGGCGCGAGGGCGATTGAGGAAATCGCAGGGTCAGGCTCCAGTGAGTAAGAATCGCAGGGAAAGAGAAATCGCTATTTGAGAAGTGGGAGTTTAGGTATTGTGTTTTTAATTAAAATGATGGGTTTGGGCTTGACCAGTTTTTCTTTGTATTATTCGAACCTAATACGGCCAATTAACCATTATCCGACCGAATATCCGGTTCATTCGGCGGATATATATTTTGACCGGATATTAGACCGGATAATGTGTCACCCGTTCGTTTTGGGACCACATCCGGATATCCGGATGGATATTCCGATTTTTAAAACCTTGTTCTAAACCGAGTACCCTCAGAGTCGGTTCAGTCGACACCCTACGAGTTATGGATGGACAATAAGCTAGTGTTGGATCACTTAAGGCATAGGGTTGTGCTGCCTACATACACACTACTCATCGATTTGGAAAATTAGGCCTTAGAGGAGAAGTGTATATTCATACGCTATACCAAACACTATAAGGGATATGTGTTTCTAGGTGAGCAAGATGAAGGAATTGTGATTGAGATTGAGCTGTGCGATGTTTTTGTTCCTCAGAGAGGACTTTTCGTAAAGAGACGAAGTAGATCGGGTTCTGGGATTGTACGAAGTTAAAGAGACCATTGATTAGCTAGCATTGGAAAAGGAATTGGTTTCTCTACCGGCTAGGACAATGGGAGTGAAATAAGCCATTGATGGAAAAGTTGATAAGAGCTTTGGGATCTTATAGTTGTATGTCAACGACATCTTGCTAGCAAGGAACAGTATCAAGACCATAAATGTTACTCGAAGATGGCTATCCTCCACCTTTGAGATGAAGGATATAAGCGATGCTTGTTTCGTGGCAGGATTCAGATTCTGAGAAAAATCTTAGGTTTGTCCCAGGAAACTTACATTAGGATGATCTTAGAACAGTTCGACATTAACAATTGCAAGTCTATTAGAACTCAAATCACGAATAATCATGCGCTAAGCCTAGAGCCGTGTCCCAAAACAAAAGTAAATAAGAAACAGATGCAGAATGTTCCTTACAGGAGCACGGTCGGTAGTCTCATGTACGCTATGGCGTGCATGCAACCAGATATATCCTTTGTTGTCGCGCTGATGAGTACATATCAATCCAACCCCAGTGTTTCTCATTATAAAGGGTAAAGTGGATATGACGATATCTGAGTGGAACAGCCTATAATACCTCATGCTTTAGCGGAACGGCCACTCATTTAAAAGTCTATTCAGATGTCGACTGGGCCGATGATCTGAGTGAGCGAGCATCCACGTCAGGATATATCTACTTACTCAATGGCAAAGCCATCTTTTGGTGTAGTAAGAAGCAAGAATGTGTATCCTTTTCTACAATGGAGGCTCTGCATACATGGTAGCTTATATTGCAGCATAAAAGGCAGTTTGGTACATAGGTTGAGTCTGATTATTGTGCAACATGCAGAGGATAAGGTGATCATTGTAAAAGCATGTCAGCAATTACGAGCTCGAAGAATCGAAAGTACCACGAAAAATCTAACACGTATAGATCCGGTACCACTTTATAAAGAAGCAAGAGAAAGAAGTCATGCTCCAGTACATCCCTACGAGTCATATGATCGCAGATGACAAAAGGTATTTCCGAGAAGTGTTTCGTGCAACACACTAGAGCTTTCGGGCTACATCCTTTATGACATTCATGTATATAGAGCCTCTTTTTCACTTATTTTGTTATTGTAAAATTATTATTATAGATGACAACTATTATGGACATATTTTCGATTGGTAGTTTTATCACCACCATTAATAATTAGGTTTTGCATGTCCATATTTTGTCTAACCATTTTAGCATGAAGTGTATGTGTGTACGGGGTGTACGAATTGTACGAGGTACATGACGTATACAAGGTATATATTCATTAAAGATACATCGACCGGTAAGAACTCTCTCTCACATGAGAGATCCTCTTTAAAGTTGTGGTTGTATGCGAAGGTGGGACCAAGTGTCATGTGTCACTTGCTTGGAGCAATGACACCACATTGTCGCACTACTGGGTGCAAGGACAGTGGAAGCGCTGAATTAAGTCGCCTCATCGGGTTAGGATGAGATTGCAGTGTATTCGTACGCAGAGCGGCCGAAGTGGAAAACCTATGAACCACTTTACCTATTTATTAATGGTTGGACTGTGGATTTGCTCTTCATACGGGGTGCGAGCTTAGCGGGAGATTCCAGGCATATTGCAGGGACGATATGGACTAGCAAGTTAATCACAAGGTGATTGGACTTGGTTCTGTATGGCATGGTATGAGAATTCGGCCGAAAATGGTGAGTTTCAATTGTTTCGTACTGGTACCCACAAAAAAATCGGTTTCGGACAATACACGGTAAAAGGCTATTTTTCATACCTATTTTCCCTGATGATGTGTATTCTTGTCGTTGGGTGCGGCCATTGTTGAAGAGAAATGATGGTTTCAGGGAGAATTCACGATAAGAAGAGGTAGACAATGTGTCATAATGAAGAAAAAAGAAAGGGTCAAAAGGGAAGTTTTTTACTTGAATGGATTTAATGGAGTAGACTTTTAAGAGAAAAGACATCTCCCTCGTAGCACATAGCTCAATGTTTTAAGGGGCGGTATTGTATATAAAAAGGCATACTTGGCTATTGGCTCTATAAGCAGCTACGCTCATTGGAAAGAGAAGTTTGTATTAAACTGTCCTTTAAAGTATCATGCTTTTTATGGCTCATTCAAGGTTATAGTATGCATTGTTCTAAATATCGGTTGTATCGGGCGAGATCTCGGTATCGGCTCGGCCACGATATGATACAACTATTTTTCTCTAATCTTGTTTTAGGCCAATATCAGCCGAGATATCGGAATATCGGGTGATACATCAGGTATCTCGTACCGCTATTATATCGGCCGAGATGATATATAAAGTGAAACCCGACCCGAACTCGCCCGACCCATTAACGGTTTTAATTATTAAAATGTCTGCCCCCAATTGTTAAGCGGTAAAAAAACCTAAAATTTTTTGTTGATTTCTCACCTCGTTTCTGAGTCTCGAAGAACCCTTCTCTTGAGTTTGTGCCTCCTCTCGAGTCTCGACGAGCCCGCCTTCACCTCCTCTCTCTCGACGCCTCGCTCGCTTTCCCCTCCTCTCTCTCAAGTCTCGACGCCTCTCGACGACGGCTCGCCTCCTCTCGACACATCCCCTTCTTCCATCGCCGACGCCTGTGCCATCGCCTGCCATTCTCTCAAGTCTTGACGTTTGCACTGCCATTTTCTTCTTCTTCAATTCTTGTTCAGATAAGCAATAAGCTTATTTTTTTGTTTCTTTTTTTATACAGATCCGACATGGATCTATCTTTCATTGCTCCAGAAAAAATCACAGCCTACAAACAGTATCATATCCACTTCTTACATATTTCATACAACCTATTAATACTAACAGCACTACCACACACAATATTTAATATACCCGATATTGTCATCTGATATGTTCCGTCCGATATGTCCGATATCGATATCCGATATGACCACCCGATTTGAATCTGGATCGCCGCGACATCACCCGATTTCCGCTATCCAATATTGAAAACAAATATCCGATATGCACCCGATATCCGATATTTAAAACCTTGGTGGTATGATTATGCTTTATAATAGATCAATTCATAAGAAAGGATCAATTTACAATTGAAAAAAGAATAAGGAAAATCTAGCAATATACAAACCTTCATATCTTTATGCCTTTGCTTTAGTATCTACAAAAACCAGGCAGCTTTTTGGCTATGCATAATAAATATTGCTCACATTAACTTCTGTACGCAGCATCTTGGTATACTATGCTTTGTAACCTTAACTTATACAGACATACACACAAATATACATACATATATATATAACGAAACCAAAACTGAAACTACGAAACTAACTGAAACCTACCCAAACCAACTAAATTTGAAAACACTGAAACCGATACCGAAGCCGAATTCTCGAACGTTGTTGTGCAGTATAATTATTTATGACGTATGTCACTGGGCAGGGAACTTACTCCGTAACGCGTTGCCATATGTGTGCTAAGACCGTGTATATAAAGGGTTGAAGGGGTTGTATCCATATCACTCAGTGTGAGGCCGTATTGCTAACCACCAAAAGAACAGCAGTTAAATGTACCCTTAGTGACACGGGGCTGTCTAAATAGGCTTGTTACGACTTAGGAGCGTATGCTACTTGGTCGTTGTTCCCTGCAATGACATATAACCGCACATATGGGGCAATGTTAGGAAAGCGGTGAAAAGTAAACCTAACTATTCAGAGGTAGAGGAAGATCGATTGACAAGTCTCCTGATTGTATCGCATGGCCAACTTTTATTAACGCCAAGAGCGAGGTTTAAAAGTGCGAGGAAAGACCTAGTGCTCAAGCACGCTTTAGAGAGATCGAAGATGCTTGGGCAGATATGAGTAATCGGATCTGGGGTACAAGATATCGCGAGCTTAACATTTTATATATGTTCTTATTTTAGGGAGTCCTTGTGTCGGTCCTACCGGGTCTGCAAGGCTACCCGCTTGCAAGTTCTTAACGTCTACGACGTACTAACATGAATGGAGAGAAATAAGCGAAAGAAGGGGATTCTCATGAAGACATTAACTCAGGGAGTCAACGACTCAGGAAGCTATGGACGGGACCCACTGCTTATGCAAGTGGGAGTATGTTGGCAAATTGGGTTGCCCAGCCTATATCCGCCAAAGTGATTGGGCGGAAGGATTGGGTCAAACCCGAACCCAAACCTGACCGGATTATAAAAGCTCATATATATATATATATATATATATATATATATATAGGGTTTGCAACACATGAAAGCTAGGGTTTTAGCCTCCATCAAAATTCCAGTCATAGCGAGGTGAATAGTGTGGGATTAATTGTCGTCTCGGTTCAGTCATCCTCCGATCGTTGATTAAGAGGTGCCGAGCATAGATCGTGATGGGAGGAGCAATTAATCGATCCTTTAAATAATTTTATTTCCGTTGCGTTGTATGTTTTGATCTCATCTAGGAAATACTAGATGATGAATCTCTTATTTATGTATTTATTCATGCTTGGGTCGTCCAAACCTTACACCTATTACGTAACTGGATTTTATGCCAGTTGTCCATAACTTACAAGATTTTATCCCAGTTTTGGCCACATAAAAATACTTTTAAGAATCTTTTAAGGCCATGGACCTTGTTACATTGACATCTTATTGATTAAAAGGTTAATGATGATGATGGGACACACCATGAAGATATGCTGACCAGCCTGACATTGTAAATTTTGAAACTCATGTTGGGACAAGAATCCATCGAATCTATATATATGGTGGGCATATCCATTAAATGTACAGTCATATATGACTATTGCTAACAAAGAAATTAAATTTTGCAGTATGGGTAGAATCATAATCACCAGTAGGATTGTAACACCCAAGACCTTAAGTACAGTATAATAATAGTATCAATTTATTTTTTTCCTAAAATAAAATTATTATTTTTATTATTGGAGTTTAATATTTTTAGTTAAGATAAAACATATAATTATGGTTTTCTAAATTTGTTGATTAAATGATAATTAGTATTTAGAAATTGTTTTCTAATCAAATAGTATCATATTTTAATATGCTTATAATATTTTATTGTCTATTTTAGTTTTGTAACTAAATAGATAATAATAGTATGATTATTTTAACAAAATATATTTAGTATTTAAATTTGTTTGATAACTTATTAACCTCTTATTTTAATTTGCATCTAATATATTTTCAAATATTAGTTTATGTAACCAAATATATTATGGTTGTCTAAACAGTTATGATATTTAACATTTAGAAAGTTGTTTTGCTAAATCCAGTATTATTTTATCTCTTTTAAACTAACCCTAACATATTTATACAACCATATTATATTTTAAACTAATTTATATATTTTATCTCCCCAAACAAACTTATACCTATTTTAATCATATACATATTTAAACTAATAAATATATATATATACCAAACAATCTTTACAAACTCGCATATAATTTAATCTCTTTAACAGTATTTGGATCTTTCCTCAAATATATTTTTCCTCAATATTTTATTCTCCCGCCTTATAACAAATTTACATATATTCATTATTATCTCTCTTTTCTCATGTAAATCAACCTTCTCTCTCTTTCCCATCACAATATTTTCTTCTTCAAAATTACCCGTGCTATCAAAGTTTGGAGATTTGCTTTTTGTCGTATTTTTCGTCTCCGGAGCAAGTACTTTTGCTCTCTATTTTAGTCGATACAATATCGAAAATTCTCTAAATAAATTATTAACTTACAATGTTTAAATAAAATTGTAATATTATGCCGCTTCATTAATATATCACATAATACATGTACACATGATGAAAACTCCAGAATCTAGAGCACCCATTAATCCATTCATCACGTAAACAACTGTAAAAGTGTAAGCGTAATAAAATAATTATTAACATGTAATGTGGTTTAACATATAAAAAGTTTTATAAGTAATTATATGTTTCTGTTGCAACCACATTGGTATACACTGGTATGAAAAATGTCAACACTTATACCATAATCTAAAACATAAAAATATACAATTATTACTGTTAATCAATAAATGCGCTTGGCTTAATATTTAATATATATAAATTGAACTTTCTACACTACCACTCCTTATAATATCACTGCATTCTATGTGCTCTAGTCATATAAATTATATTGACACTATAATTTGTATTAATATTTTCTGTTATCATATGATTATAAAACTTATTACTAGCACTTACATGATGACTAGTCAATCTGTCACTTAGTCAATATGTCGCTTATTTTATCTTACTTAGTATTATCTATACCGCTTTATGCATCTGTAATTTGTCATTCCTATTTAACTATGATTAACCCTTCAAATCATGTTCTAGATTATATCTGATGCAATAAATAAACCCGGATGTTAAATACACATGCTTGCATATTTATGTAGAGTCTTGTTTATATTTTTTATTTTATCATATCATATCGTTTATATTTAACATTTTACTTGAGACTATTATTATCGACATGCTTGAGCAACTCTAACATGTTATTCTTGTTTATGAATACTATCATATTATAACTACCGTACTTGACATACCATGACCACTCATTGTTCCAGTCTACCCATATTAAAATGAGATCTCTAATTAGAATGCTGAATTATATACCATGACACAATCTATACCGTTACAAGTTCCATTTCCGTATAATTAACATGATATTACACATGCCCGTCCATTCAGCATTCCTAATTAGTGATTCAGTTTACTACCATATTAGTTATAAATATGCGGGGTGTTGGGATAGTTTTGAGTGTGCATTCGTTCAACAGGATCTCAGGAGTCCCATGCCGGCAGCTCATACCGGGCTATGTCAGTCACTTGTTCATACAGCTCGTACCGGAATATACTGATCATTGGAACTCGTACCGGGCTATATCGGTCACATGTTCATTAGCTGGTACCGGACTTTAAACGGTCACATATTATTGCCGGTATCGGTCTTTATACGGTCACTTGTTCATTCCATATTTGGGCATGTGTTTCCTAGCCCTTGAGACCTTACCCTTGGATTAGAAATACTCCTGCAGAGATTGACGTACACACTCAAACTTACAACAGGATAGATTAGCATTTTAGTGACCAACTAGGATGACTTGACCGACTTGACCTGTTTATATGATTGATTCATAATATTACCATATCCATATTTACTTATGCACGTGGGCTTCACTACACTCGCATATTCATGCTAACACGCATACACACACTATTACGATTGAGTACTTATTGGGATGTTCTGACATCCCTGAGACTTGTCTTCTCAGGTTTAAAAACTGATTCACAGGCAGAGCATGATCAGAGTGACTTTCAGGAGTTTGCCGAAAATCAATAGTATTTGTAGATTTATTTCTATTTTATTTCAGTTGATGTTATAATGTGCGCTCTCGCGGGACGTTAGGAATAATATATCTTTCTTTTTGGATCTTATATTTCATTTATTCGAAACCCTTTGTTATTTGGATTTTTTATTGATTCTATTTTTATCTCGTGGATTCATAGGTATTAATTGTTATTTATGCAGCATAATGTTAGTATTATATCTTGGATATTATCGTACAGGTTTAGCTAGAGCCTTAGGTGTGACTATGACAAGGTGATTTCCCCTTGTCTAAAAGCTCTGCCGGCCCATATCTCCGTATTCCGGAAATTGAAGCGTTACAAGGATCATTACAACTTGTGAAATGATGAAAATGCGATACAAGATGGAAGGCAATCTTATATTCTGATCAAATAGCTTGGCATAAGAATCAGATATAGCATTTCATTCACATCCATCTTTAGTAGCCACTAGACAAACCCCACAATATGTGATTCAGGTTGAATACACGGTTAGCCCCTGTCAAGAACAAAACCAGTGTTTACAATTGAAATTCCATTTGGCAGATTTCTACACAGAATGTCATAACCGGTCAGTAGTGGACTTGGAATGCAGCACCTGACATCACAGGAGCTAAGTATAGGAAAAATTAGCTAATATAAACAATTCTACAGAATTTTTGGCATTGGCATGGCTTGGAGATGCTCACCGCTCATCCCAAGGATTTTGGTTGATTCTTTCTTATAAATAGAACATTAGTTAACTGAATGCAACCTCTGAATGGATAAATGCAAACACCCCCATACCTTGGGGCAATGCATTGCCCTATAAGTTATCTTTGCTTTGGTGTATTTTTTTCTCAGCTCCTTTATCCTTATATCTCTTCAGTTTTAGTCTTGACGATATATCTTTCCTATGTTGTGTTCATCCTCTAATGAAAAATCTGCACGTTGCTCTTAAAAAATTTTATTATGTATTTTTTCATCTGAGCACCTTAATGCAGCGTAGCCATGTTTACTTGAATCCTTGGAGCATAATGTTCCCCAAACTCAAGTGACCATGGTTCCCTCCCGTTGACTGAGCAATAGAACTTAAACACAAGGCGCGGCACAAATTAGTATAAACAAGAGCTTCGGTAATGGATATCTTTGTGAGGCTTCTCAACTTTTCTCCAAGACACTAAGCAAAAGGCTTCTCAACTTTTCTCCAAGACACTAAGCAAAAATTTCTAAGCGTAAAGGGGACATAATGCAAGTGAATTAACATATACACATTTCTAAAACGTGTAGTATACTTCAGCAGTTTGTCCCTATATAAAAAGAGATACTAAAACAAAATATGGGACTGCCATGCCCTTTTAAAACTACTTTGCTAGAAGGTTATATGTATGACTGAGGTGTAAAATGCAAGAGATGAAGATGAATACTGCAAGGGAGAATTCCTAAGGCTTTTGCTAAGACATGTCAAAATCTATGAGAAAACTAGCAATTACATATAACTATGGAAAAACGGGAGTGAATGACATCAGATGATTCTATGAAGTGCACATTCTTCATTAACATCTGGTGCACAGAGAAAAATCCCTATCGACCATTCAGTTCAATATCACTATCACCAATCAATCACACAAAACGACAAAAATCGAAAGGTATAATAAGATCAGTCAGAACATCACCAAGCTAGTAGAGGCCCCGACGACAAACGGCTCCATCAGTAATCTCGTCAAGAAGTAAAATGCCACCCCTAAAGTAATCGATATCGGCAATGCCGGCAACGCCCGTCTCCAAACGGTGAGCAATATCAGCGTGCACCCGAGGCCCGACACGATCACAAGGTAGCAAGCATACACCGTCATCAGATCGTACATCGCCGCCCTTCCCACAAGCACGCTGTAGAACACAAAATCCCCCAGCCCCAGCCTTATCCCCCTACTCATCTCAATCCCATCATCATCATCATCATCATCATAGGGGTTAGGGTTAGGGTTAGGGTCATGATTAGGGTTAGTGCTAGGGTTTGAGGAATCCGTCGAGTTTCCTCCCGCCACCAAAGGCACCATGTCCTCCTCAATCTCCACCACCACCGCATTCGAGCCATCGCCTTCCGACCGAGAATTCACCATGGGCTGAAGTTCAATGTCCGTAGTGGCAGTAACAACGACGGTGGCAGGAAGCGGAAGGAGAGGCGGCGGGAAGGCTCGCACGGTGGGCCGTGCCTCGTAGACCAGGGCGGGCAGGTCGTCGTCGCGGGTGCGGGCCATCTCCACCAGCATCCTGAGGGGGCCGCCGGGGCACAGCACGGCGACCAGGTCGTAGAGCGAGAGGGCCAATAAGGTGATCCAGGTGGTCCATTCGGGAAGCTTGGTGAACCAGGCGGCGACGATGACGGCGAGGGCGACCATGTAAGCCTGCTTGACGAGGATGGGGACGGAGTCAGAGAAGAGGGAGAGGACGCCGATGAGGGAGAAGTTGAGGAGGAGGAGGGAGAAGGAGAGGGCGTCGAGGGAGGCAGCGGGGGTGAGGGAGAGGAGGATGGATCCACCCATGGAGGAGAGGACGAAGAAGGCGGAGAGGCGGGTGTAGTTCTTGAGGAGGCGGACGAAGTTGTAGTAGTAGAGGAGGAGGAGGAGGAAGGTGACGCCGGCCACGAGGACGACGAAGACCAGGGCGTTCAGGAGGGCCCCGGAGAGCTTGGTGGCAGCGGGGTCGGTGGGGGACTCCTGGTACACGAGGGTGGCGGCGGTGATTGGGGGAGCTGACGCGGAGATGGGATTGGAGGTAGAGGGGGAATTGGAGGAGATGAGGACGACGACAAGGAGCATGGCGATGGAGACTGGGGATATTACCGATATGAGATCGACGCCGAGGGTGTCTAATATACTGGATTGGGGATCCATCTTTCTTCTTCCTTCTTCTTCTTCTAAGGGTTTTTCAATGATTCAGATGGGGAGAGGAGGAGGAAGCATTTTGGGGGTAGGGAGAGGAGTAGGAAGAGTCCGGTGAGAATTGGGATCACACAGTCTCACACAAACACCAAATTTCACATTGCTCGGCGAACCAAATTTGGGAATTGTCAAGTTGTTAGACTAATTATGGATTAAGCTGAGTTTGAAAACTATTTAGAAATTTAGCAATTTTTTATCACATCAAGCACACTTAAGCATCATGTAGACGAGCGGTTGGAAAACTGAATGGGTCTGAATCCGCACATTGCAAGTGTTGATTCATTTAAACGTGCTAGAATTGAACCCGCACTTGCAAAGTGCCGATTCGACTCTCTCTTCCCCCACTCGATGTCTCTCTCTCCCCACGCTCCTTTGTGCGCCAAAGATCCCATAAATTCCCAATCGTTGTTGTCATCGTCATCACGATCAAAAGAATCCTTTTCTTTTGGCAGATCGCTAGAAACAACAAGAGTGATGATGGTGATTGGATCGAATCCTTCTTCTAGGTCTTCTCCAAAAATGAAGAGAGGGATCGCGCCCTTGAGCCTGTCCCATTTCTTGCTGTTGTTGTTGAATGATGATGGAGATTGGATCGAATTGGTTTGTGGAGATTGGACGAAATCGAGTGGAGAGAGAGAGAGAGAGAGAGAGAGCATGGGGGAGAGAGAGAGAGAGAGATTGAGTGGAGAGAGAGGAGTGTGGGGAGACCTAGAAGAAGGATTTGATCCAATCGCCATCGTCATTCTCGTTGTTTCTAGCGAACCATCAAAAAAAAGATTCATTTCCCTTCATCTCATTCTCATACCCTCTCTCTCTCTCTCTCTCTCTCTTTCTCTCTCACACACACACACAACTCTCTCTCTCTCTTTCTCTCTCTTTCCCTGAAGCCAAGTCTCCATTTCTTACCCCCATTCACCCAAACACCTTGCTCTCTTCCATCAAAGCCATGTTTTCTCTCAAGTATCCTCACTTGAAACCATCACTAAGCCTCTATCCAAGCTTAGGATCTTCTTTTCCATTCCCAAAAGAGGTAAGAATCCATCTTTATGTTCGATTTCTTTAAACTTGCCAAGAAAAATATAGTTGCTAGCTAAAAATCACATTTTTATGGTTTTTGACCTTTTAAAAACTTGGGTTTTTAAACTGCTCTACTAGTTGTGGTGAAGCAAGTGTGGTTTTCTTGGTGTTTACAACTTTTTTGGCTTAGTTGAGGGTATTTTGATGCAAGAATTTTGATTTATAAGGTTTTTAAGTACTTTTCAATTTCATCAATTTGGAACCAGCAGATTCCTTCTACAGACGTCTGTCCTATAGAGCAGTAGGTGTCTGCCTTTAAATTGTGAAGTCTTTGGGTGGATTTTTAAATGGTCTTCAGATGTCTGCACTCAAGAGCAGCAGACGTTCGCATAATTATTTTTGGTGGTCAGACGTTTCGGCTAAAGTCTCGGGTTGCATTTAAATTGTTCGTCAGATGTCTGGCTTCCAAAGCTTTAGACGTCTACCCCTTGTTCAGACGTCTGCCTCCAAGTCCCTGGTTATATTTTGGTTGTTAGCCAGACGTCTGTCCATTACTTCTTCAGACGTCTACTGTTCATTTTATTGAGCTGTTTTGGTCTTTTGGTTTGATATTTTGTTTTCTTCCTTTCTCGACTATGATGGGATGCTAGGCTCACCTAGAAGTATTTTAAAACGTGGAAGAAGTGGTGATTTAAAAAATCTAGAGAGCAATAGCAACCCCAATCTAAGAATCAAACCAAAATACGAAACTTGATACTGTTGGAGATAGTGCCCTCAGAGTCAATTATTAGGTCACAGGTACGTGATTGCAATGATTGATGGAGGACCTATCCCGGTAGGACAGTCTTACTCGAGATGATAGTATGCTATCTGGTTTACCTTTATCATCGTGTACTGTTTTAGGTGACCTGACACGTCGCTATTACACGTTGATAGAGCCCCTAAGATTCTTGCTTGACCACCAGCAGTATGAGGGCGATCATATAAGTGGGAGCTGGGGGTCTATAAGCATATCCTTAAATGGTCCTTAGTCGTGTGAGTTTCGAGACAGGGCATCGATACTCCAGAGTAGACTAGTGTATACAGTCGAGACCCCGACGAGGGGCGGTGGCCGGTCTCATAAGCCACTGGTGTCAGTTGGATCACCTAAGATGTATACAGGTGCTCATTGGGTTATGAGTACACCGGACAGGACTCGTCGGGAACATGCTAGTTGGTCATATACCAGATGTCAGATGGCAGTTCCGTGGTGACATGTGTACAGGTTAGTTCATCGACCTGGGGATCGTCATTTGTCTCGTGTGAGTTCCCACTGTACTTTGATTACTACCCTACCACGGCTCAAAGGAGTCGTGCAAACAGGTTTTAGTTGGGTACAGTCCCGAGCCACATGGAGGCAGTGAGCGTATCTTCAGGGGTTCGTCTCTCCCGGTATTGGGGGTGAGGTCGTGCTGTGTCTAGGAGAGCCATTACACGAAGCCCTCGGCCGAGGCAAGGAGATTTGCTGGTAGGTATTCCAGTAGTATCTCAGGGTGTTCTGGGCTACACTCCGACACGACTTGTACCGCTTTTGGGGGTCTGACTTTTACCAACCCCCTAGGCCCGCCATGCGATACTCATAGACGAACGGACCGGACTGTACGGATATTGTCACTGACAGGCTCAGTAGGGAGTCAGGCTGAGTTCGCTCACAGACGTCCCTTTTGGTCAATACCTGGTAGCCCGTTATGTATTGGCTTATACCTCTAACGTGCTAGTGGTTAAATCCACAACCAAGGTGTTGATGAGTCTTTAGAGTCCCCCACATTCAGTTACTCAGCTTTCGGGCGAAAGGTTGTAGAGGCCGTATGGAGATATGGCAAGGTCCGATCAGATACGTGCGGTATTGCACGGATCAGGATCGGACAGTTTGTACTAGTGGCCGTATGGATATATGGCAGGGTTCGATCAGATACGTGCGGTATTGCACGGATCAGGATCGAACGGATAATACTAGCCGGCTTTGGTATAAGCCGGATCCTAGTATAGTACAGTATAGATTTTGTCTCATTGCATTTGTATTTCGGTCGGAATACAAATGCGGGTGTGTATGCACAGTATCGGGGTTTTCCTGTAATTTATTACGGGACCAGTTTTCTGGAGTTGCCAGTTTGCTTTCTGTTTCGGCCGATTTCCTTTGTATCGTTCATTGGCCGAAGACTGGTGGAGGAGGGCTTATTTGCATTGTTGCAAATAAGTATTTGTGGAGGGGTTCTTTGTATATTCTTATATCATGATGGTTTTCATGATGAGCACCATACCTTGACCTTTTTGACTTGATCACTTCATGATGGCTTGACTTTGTAAGCATCATGGTTGTTGATGATTAGTGTGTGGAGTATGGGTTTGATTTGGTGATCATTTCTTTTCATGATAAGTTTTCCTTTCTCTCTCTTGCATGATATGAGAATGGCTCCCATTATCTTTTGCTACACACTCTCATTCTCCCCTCTCAATTTACCATGGCCGGCCACTCCTCTTTAGGGGCTGTCCAAACATTTTTGGAGAGGGGTTTTGGTTCATTTCATGTTGGAAAATATCCACAAGTTCCATCTCTAAACTCCATAGTTCATCCCTCCACCAAAAGGCAATTCCTACAACCCCAAAAATGAGACTAGTACACTATATTCTACAGCGAACCTTGGGCACGTCGAGTAGCCGGCTTCGTGCCCGAGTTGCCTCGGCATTAAGGTGGGAGCCCGTAATAGAAGTAGGGGATGTGGTGCACTTCCGGCGACGAGGAGGAGACGGGACATTCCGCAGGAGATCGGGACGATGACGAGAAGGCCGGAGGACTTGGATCGTCGGTATATCTCTATTCCCTTTCTTGTAGTTAGCTAGGACTAATTAATGGTTCGATCCGGGTATTAGTGCGCGGCGGTTTGCCAGTTCAAGAAAATTTAAGTTTATCACCGCTTCCGCATTTGGCCGTCGGATTGACGGCCGGGGCGCCGCCGTGCACTTACAGTGGTATCAGAGCCTCGCCATTAACTTAGTCTAGCTTTGTGTAATGTGTTTTTCAGTTCCGATCGATCGAATGTTCCAAAACCCGTATTGCTTCACATCAGTTTTCTGTTGAATTTTTCCAGTCCCCAAAAATTTTTCAGGTTGTAAAATATTGATGTACTAGAAATTGTAAGACTACTGTACAAATTCGAGGCACTGATCTTCTAACCAGAGCGCGGAACCGCGGCCAAAACCCACTTGTGGCCGCGGTTCCGCCGCAGTATGGAGGAATCAGTGGGTTGGGTTTTTACAGTGGACTTCTAGGGAGATTTTAGGGGTTTTGGAATATTAAAATTGGGCCCAGAATTTCCTGATCTGCTACAGTATTGCTTGGGGGCCTACTTGTTAATTTTTGATCAATCGGATATTTTAAACACATTATTTCACAGTATTTACATTATATCTGCGACCGTGAATGTCACTTGATCGGTAAATCTGGTCTAACTGCTATAGCCCGGTTAGACGGATTTGCGAACGTGACTTTCACGTTGATGTTCTGTTTTTGCTGTGATGTTGCGGATCGGTCATGGGGGATAGCCTGGATGCAATGCTAGTACAGTTCTGTTGTATTATGTACATTTGATATTGCGGGGCGAGCGTCCGACATGTAGACTGCCGTCACTGCCTGTTTGTATTATTCTTTTGGGGCACGACCTGGTTGCGGTCGATGTACCCGTTGTATGTATATTTTACTTTCTGTACTAGGATTGCCCCGCGGAGGGGTGCACGGATAGCCGGGTTCTAGAGGGCAACAAGCCCGCATCTCATGGCATTGAGACGGAGGGGGCTTCACTCTAGGATTGGCGGGCTATTCGCCGCACTCGTAGGGGGTACAGGTTGACCCAGGAGGGGTGCCCAAGTTACCGGATTCCGTGAAGTGCTGGGTGGTCCATTCACGGAGCTGAAGGGGGCTGCCTCGCTTCAGGTTTTGGCGGGTGACTTGCCGCGCCCGTAGGGGTCTAGGATTTCATTGCGCAGGCTATCCACACGACCAGGGGAACGTCGGGTTTCAGCGGCTCTGTGAAACCCGGGGATCCCAGATATCTGTATTGTTCTGTGATGCTGTACATTTCTGTGATGTTGCATTTTATTCACGCCTTGAGCGAATATAATATATTGGTATATATATTAGTAGATGTTGTATATGTTTTGCATCCACGCTAGTCCAGTCCTCGCTCTGTCGTTAGTTAGCTAACCTAACGGGTAATGACGGGACCCAGTGGCGAATGCGGATGGCATATACGTACATCAGTATATTTTCGTTCTTTGTGGTGTGATCAATTGATGGGACTGCGTTGATTCGGATCAATGCAAGTTAAAAACAAACCTAATCTGATGTTGTTGGAACACTTTTCAAAAAGCTGTTATTGCAAGGACGTTCACTTTTGTTTTGCATCGTGGTATTCAGTTGGAATATCCTGCTCCTCAGTCGACGAGGCAAGGGCCGAGATCCCTTCACCGGGAGTGACCCCTTGGACAGAAGTTTGCGTCAGGGCATTAACTTCACTATAGCCGATTACTTTTGCTTTGCACCGTGGTATTCAGTTGGAATATCCTGCACCTCATTCTACGGGGAAAGAGCCGAGATCCCTTCACCGGGAGTGACCTCTTTAGCAACGGTTCTCGTCACTATATTTTTAAAAGCTATCCGTTCCTTCAACGATATCAAGTTCATTACGTTAAAGGTTTTCGCCAGAAACCATTC
The DNA here is from genome assembly GCA_030015575.1 of Agapanthus africanus. Lineage (NCBI taxonomy): Eukaryota > Viridiplantae > Streptophyta > Magnoliopsida > Asparagales > Amaryllidaceae > Agapanthus > Agapanthus africanus. Next base: position 287,591,892 of record JASDDO010000029.1, read on the forward strand.
GTAGCCCTCCGTCATTTCAGTTAAATATTCGGTAGTATTCAAGCTATGTATTTTGACCTCACGCCAAGGCATAGTGATTGGTAGCTGCCGGGTATTTATCTGTTGCATAGATAGATGCGTTGGTTTGGGACAGTCGTACTACTATTTTGGCCTACGTCAAGGGTATGTACGGGTGGGTTCAAATTAACCTGGATAATGATGGGTAGAACTTGACATGTGACTTATGATATTTTGACCTCACGCCAAGGTCATAAGAGCATGGGGCAGAAATCTCATCGGGAGTTTCAAAAGAACTGAAACTTGCCAGATATGCGCATACCATCTGGAGTATGATGATGTGAGCGGATTCCGTCACGTTATCATGCGATGATAGTTGGATCCCGATTCCCACTGATGAGTTAGTTTACTCCTCGGGTGATCCCGACTAATTCTTCTTTCAGGTTTGGAGGAGAATTTGAGGTACAGTGGGAGGTTTCCAGATTAGATAAATTGGTAACCATTCTGATCTAGGTTAGAGTGCACGCTGAGTGTTTCTTTTCTCTCTCTCTTTGGCAGCGACCATTGACCTGACCCTAAGATTTTGACTCAGAGACCAAGTTGACCGAACCTTCTTAAACACTGGCTTTTGGATTGTCAGAGTTGCAAACCTCATTGCCACTCCTATTTTTACCCTTTTCTCCAGAACACCCCGTATTACTACGAACGTCCACTTCCATTGGACAAAACCATCGTATGGTTAGATACGAACTCGAAGGAATTTATTCGAGGATGGTTTCCGGTTCTGGAGAAAACGGATAAGACTATTCAGTTGTCTTTTCCTTTTACCTTCTCTCAGGTTGCGAGTACTCCTTGGTTTAGGAGATAGTACACCTATTACGCAAATTGGATAGTCTTCTTCCAAACCTTAGGCTGGTGCCGACCGGTAGGGAATGAAGAAAACCAATTAGCCTAACGATGGTGTACAGAAGGTATTAAGTTAAGACAAATCAAGGGATTAGTAAGAGGGCAAAGTAAATTGCAACAGATATTCACGACCAAACCAAGTATTCCTTCGCCAATCCTAAATCACCTTTGTATTTCTCCAGGACACTCCGTATCACTACGAAGATCCACAGTTTATTGGATACTCCATCGTATGGTTATATACGAACTCGAAAGGAACTTGTTCCAGTTCGGGGATGGATTCTGGTTCAGGAGAAATAGGAATAAGATTTATTCAGGTGTCTTTTATCTTCACCTTCTCTCGCATTGCGAGTGTTCCTAGGATTGGGACAGTACACCCATTATGCTTATTGGATAGTCTTCTTCCAAACCATAGGCTGGTGCCGAACGGTAGGGAAGGAAGAAAACCATTTGGCCTAAAAGGGTGTGCAGAAGGTAAAGACTGAAGACATATGAAGGGATTTGGAGAGGTGGCAAAGAATTATACGGTTACAGTCGTAAATCTGGAAGAGGCATTACTAGGAATACCAGGATACCCCATCGAAACATTTCAATGTTTCAGTCTCACTGTGTACTGTTAAAAGAAAACTGATTTCCCGATTAGATACTTACTCCAGGGTATGTATTTACCAGGTACGATTCTCACATCTGTATGGTTTTACAGATGATGAGTGGGAGTAAGTTATTGGGAATTGGATGATCATCCTCATTATATCGGGATTCGTTGTAATCGGTGATATTTGAGGAAGTCACCTGGGTTGTTTGCCGGACGGCAAATATCTGGTTTTGAATATCCGCTGTTATGCACCAATTTCAAATTGATATATCTGTACGTCTATTTTCATAGAGTGAGATATACCTTTATGAAGTTATGTCTGCGACATTTACCTATATCAGTGGATGGTTAGGTAAGGAGCATTAAACAGCGGTGTAATTCTTCTTAACCATAAGTACAGTTTTCAACCTACGACACACAGTGAATGAGTTTTCAGACTCAAGGGACTTATACAGAGTATTGTATGTTGTCCAGGGTCCATCAGGACAGAGGGGTTGGTCCTCGTACTATATTCGGTTTACCTATGACTTCTCTAGTTTTTAGACAGGTGTTTCGTAGGAAACACAGGGTCTGAATGTTGAGAAGTTATAGGTATTTGAATAGAGTAGAGAACCAGGTGTAGCAAGTATCGGGATTCTTCAAAGTGATCGAAGATGTAGATACTTGTGTATGGTATTCAGTTGATAGTAATGATAAAGAGAAATTGCTTCTCTTTCAGGTTACTCATAATTGGAAGCATTCCTAAGTTGAGTAACGCTGATCAGGCCTCCTTCCATTTAGTTGACATGCACTGGAGACAGTTGCATGATTTGAATCTGGTTCAATTAAATCAGTGCCTCTGGTCCTATATGGGATATAGAACAGTTCATATCTTAACGATGTTAAGGTACGGGGTGTTGTCCGGCTTATGCTTAAAACCAGACACTGGACAACTCAAGGCACGTTTCTGTAATGGCTGTTTGTGGGTTGACCCAGGCTATGACGCGGGTTGACTTTCTACCATCTGGATGAACAATAGCAATATTGTTCTAGACTCGCCACAGTTTTAATAAAAATGGATTTTTTCAGAAAACAGTAGTGGGAGTATGGTAGAACTGGAGGTGATTCCAGAACCACGAACGATTACTGAAGATTTGACAAGGAACCTAAAGATTCAATCTGGATTGACATTCCATTGGCCACTCCGCAGATAAGGTGGGTAACTTCAGGCACCCGAGAGGTACTCCGGTAGCCTCAAGGACGGTGACAGGGAAGTTCTTGTTTACCCACACTTGCCATTGCTGTTGTTCCAGGTTGCGAGACCCGGCGGGAGGATGAGTATAGTGTCGTTCTAAACTAGTTTTAGAAGTGTACGTGTATATGACTCTGCCAGAGGGTTGTCGTAGTCAGTGGGAGCAACGGAAGCATTGGTGGACAGGTAGCTTATGTCTATTTACACACTGAAGCACCAGTAGCGGAGATAGATCATCTATTTCTGACATGAAAGTCATGGGTTTGACTTCATCAGAATAGGGGATGGATCTGTTGAGAAGGTAGTAGGGCGTGATGTCCTGGTATTTGGATGACATGCACAGAGTAGGAAAAGAAACTCCTATACTACGATCGGTTATACTTTGGTCGTCACACAGTGGTTTCTCCACATGGGACTTGGACATTATATCAGACATACTGGTTACTAGATCTATGGTTTTAGATCTGGATTTGGGTGGTTTCCCAATCGGGGTACTTAGACAGCATTCTAAGAGTATTTAGAATGGACGACTCCTGGCACGTTTGTGTACCAGAAGATAATGGAGTCACCCTCTCTAAAGGTGTCTTATAGACTAAAGTAGAGAGGGATGTGCATGATTGGCAGATCACTTGCTTAGGCAATTGAGTCAATCATGAGATGTCAAGTACCACACCAGATGTTGTTCTTGCACTAGATGCAATAAGTTGATATTAATCCAATCCTGGGGAAGCAATCGGAAGCAGTTATAGAACATAAGTGGATGTTCTAGGGATATGATAACGACAGCCTCATTCGGGAAACAGTTATCATTCCAGGCTTCCAAGGTGACATGGACGACAAGGAGGTTGTCAGAGCTATAGTTTTCCTTCTGATGAGGGGCAGTATTTTGGACAGGTGGTCCAAGGCAATACTGAGGGTGGCATGGCGCAGGATACTGATTAAGTTCAGTTGACGATACAGTCTAAGAAGTTTGGATTTGGAGTTCATTTATGAGCTATGTCCCATCAGACATCCAGACACATTCTAAGACAGGTATTGCTCTTTTCGGGAGATGGCTTTCTCCACGAACTTAAGATATAGAGAGACATAGAAAGAAACAACAAAGCGGATCCACTCACTGAGGCTGTTCCTCGAACGCAATAGTTTCGCAAACGAGCTTTGTGAGACTGACTAGTAGAGGAGTTGGGTGTTCGGTATCACACGGGCTGTGAGTATGCGACATCGCAATAATTAGCCTTGAGTGCAAGTAGGAGATTGTTGGAGATAGTGCCCTCAGAGTCAATTATTAGGTCACAGGTACGTGATTGCAATGATTGATGGAGGACCTATCCCGGTAGGACAGTCTTACTCGAGATGATAGTATGCTATCTGGTTTACCTTTATCATCGTGTACTGTTTTAGGTGACCTGACACGTCGCTATTACACGTTGATAGAGCCCCTAGGATTCTTGCTTGACCACCAGCAGTATGAGGGCGATCATATAAGTGGGAGCTGGGGGTCTATAAGCATATCCTTAAATGGTCCCTAGTCGTGTGAGTTTCGAGACAGGGCATCGATACTCCAGAGTAGACTAGTGTATACAGTCGAGACCCCGACGAGGGGCGGTGGCCGGTCTCACAAGCCACTGGTGTCAGTTGGATCACCTAAGATGTATACAGGTGCTCATTGGGTTATGAGTACACCGGACAGGACTCGCCGGGAACATGCTAGTTGGTCATATACCAGATGTCAGATGGCAGTTCCGTGGTGACATGTGTACAGGTTAGTTCATCGACCTGGGGATCGTCATTTGTCTCGTGTGAGTTCCCACTGTACTTTGATTACTACCCTACCACGGCTCAAAGGAGTCATGCAAACAGGTTTTAGTTGGGTACAGTCCCGAGCCACATGGAGGCAGTGAGCGTATCTTCAGGGGTTCGTCTCTCCCGGTATTGGGGGTGAGGTCGTGCTGTGTCTAGGAGAGCCATTACACGAAGCCCTCGGCCGAGGCAAGGAGATTTGCTGGTAGGTATTCCAGTAGTATCTCAGGGTGTTCTGGGCTACACTCCGACACGACTTGTACCGCTTTTGGGGGTCTGACTTTTACCAACCCCCTATGCCCGCCATGCGATACTCATAGACGAACGGACCGGACTGTACGGATATTGTCACTGACAGGCTCAGTAGGGAGTCAGGCTGAGTTCGCTCACAGACGTCCCTTTTGGTCAATACCTGGTAGCCCGTTATGTATTGGCTTATACCTCTAACGTGCTAGTGGTTAAATCCACAACCAAGGTGTTGATGAGTCTTTAGAGTCCCCCACATTCAGTTACTCAGCTTTCGGGCGAAAGGTTGTAGAGGCCGTATGGAGATATGACAAGGTCCGATCAGATACGTGCGGTATTGCACGGATCAGGATCGGACAGTTTGTACTAGTGGCCGTATGGATATATGGCAGGGTTCGATCAGATACGTGCGGTATTGCACGGATCAGGATCGAACGGATAATACTAGCCGGCTTTGGTATAAGCCGGATCCTAGTATAGTACAGTATAGATTTTGTCTCATTGCATTTGTATTTCGGTCGGAATACAAATGCGGATGTGTATGCACAGTATCGGGGTTTTCCTGTAATTTATTACGGGACCAGTTTTCTGGAGTTGCCAGTTTGCTTTCTGTTTCGGCCGATTTCCTTTGTATCGATCATTGGCCGAAGACTGGTGGAGGAGGGCTTATTTGCATTGTTGCAAATAAGTATTTGTGGAGGGGTTCTTTGTATATTCTTATATCATAATGGTTTTCATGATGAGCACCATACCTTGACCTTTTTGACTTGATCACTTCATGATGGCTTGACTTTGTAAGCATCATGGTTGTTGATGATTAGTGTGTGGAGTATGGGTTTGATTTGGTGATCATTTCTTTTCATGATGAGTTTTCCTTTCTCTCTCTTGCATGATATGAGAATGGCTCCCATTATCTTTTGCTACACACTCTCATTCTCCCCTCTCAATTTACCATGGCCGGCCACTCCTCTTTAGGGGCTGTCCAAACATTTTTGGAGAGGGGTTTTGGTTCATTTCATGTTGGAAAATATCCACAAGTTCCATCTCTAAACTCCATAGTTCATCCCTCCACCAAAAGGCAATTCCTACAACCCCAAAAATGAGACTAGTACACTATATTCTACAGCGAACCTTGGGCACGTCGAGTAGCCGGCTTCGTGCCCGAGTTGCCTCGGCATTGAGGTGGGAGCCCGTAATAGAAGTTGGCGATGTGGTGCACTTCCGGCGACGAGGAGGAGACGGGACATTCCGCAGGAGATCGGGACGATGACGAAAAGACCGGAGGACTTGGATCGTCGGTATATCTCTATTCCCTTTCTTGTAGTTAGCTAGGACTAATTAATGGTTCGATCCGGGTATTAGTGCGCGGCGGTTTGCCAGTTCAAGAAAATTTAAGTTTATCACCGCTTCCGCATTTGGCCGTCGGATTGACGGCCGGGGCGCCGCCGTGCACTTACAGATACAAAACAAATAAGCTAAAATAAAGAAGTTGGCGAACTACAACTTTTGTAGCGCGTTAGCCACCTTTCCTTGGACTCCGGCTAGTCTCCACGAAACCCGGAACAAGCTTGCTTGATGATCTCCTTGCCGAAGATGATCCACCTTGAGATAACTCCAACACAAGTTTTAGTTTCAAATTGATCTCATCAAAATGAAGCAATCCACTAATTAAACTTGCTAAGGATGATTAGTAGGAGATGTAGAATAATCAGCTCACTAATTTCTTATCTTTTCTTTTCTTTCTTTACTTGAGAAAAAACTCAAGAATGAGAGAGAGCCATGGAGATGAGAGTAAGATAATAAGGCTCAAGATGAGAACAAATCCAAAAAATGAAATATGAGTCATAAAAAATGAGTCATCAAAGAAAAACCCAACACTGCACAAGCATCCAATTTCTCTTTTTGAAATTAATAAAAGAATAATAATGTTCTCATATAAACCATATGAGACTTATACACACATCTCATATGTATTAACATACATGTCACAATATTTATATCAAATATAAATATTAATAAAGTGAGCATGATATTATTTAATATATAAATATATCAATATATAAATATACATTTAATTATTAAATCAACACCTGATTTAATAATCCGGTTATATCATATATATACTGACTAATATCATTAAACACTCGATTAATATACGTGCATCACATACACGTGTTTAATCGAACTCTTGCACGTATCATTATACGTGCCCTATATCATTTCGCATATGCTGGGAAATCTCTGTGTAGGACTCTAAAGACTCGACAATACGCTGGCAGCAGGTTAGGATCATATCCATAGCCCACAAGCACATCGGCGGTACTAGCTGCACGGAATGGCTACCGAGATATTGATCGAAAAAAGGTCAACGAGCAAGCTCATCTGAACCTTGCAAAGTCTATCAGTGACATCACCGTACAGTCCGGTCTTTTCGTCTAAGAGTATCATATATCTAGTCTAGGGTTTGGAATCTGTCAGACCCTAATTATTCGATAAGTCGTGCGATAGAGAACTCATAACCATCCGGAGATACAACTAATAACACTTATCAGTTTATCTTCAGTGTGGTGGCTACCGACTTGTGGTTGTAATCATGTCCTACACATCGCGACATCAACTCTTAATACCGGGAGAGACGAATCCCCTCGACCGTTCACTTCCTCCACGTGCTTCGGGACTATACCCAACAAAAACCTGTTTGCACGACTCCTTTGAACCGTGGTAGGGTAGAAGTCTAAGTATAGTGGGAACACACATGAGACACTATGGCGATCTCAGGTCTTAAGGAATACCCTATACTCATGTCACCAGAGAACTGCTATCTGACATTGGTATATTACCAACTAGGAGTTCTCGGTGAGTCCATCCAGTGTATCTCATCCAATGAGCACATGTATACAATCATCGATGTCAAATACCAATAGCCGCATGATCAGCTATCGTCCTCCAACCAGGCCAGGAAACATGCACATTAGTCTAAACTGAAGTACTGATACCCAGTCTCGATACTCCTATGACCAGGGACATTTAATGATGTGGTTATTGACTACCCAAGCCCAACTAGTATGTTCTCCATCATCATCCTAGTAGTCAAGAAAAATCCTAAGGGCTTTATCTCATATCTAAACGATACGTAATAATAAATAAACGCATCACATGAAAGATAAAGACAACCCAAATAGCATACTATCATCTCGAGTAAGATTGTCCTTTCGTATAGGTTCTCCTTCAATTACAATAATTGTCTTGAGGGCGCCTATATGTAACAGACTAATCTCTACATGTTTAGGGACAAATGCGGAGACTTCTGGGGAGCAGAGGAACGGCAAGACGGTCGTGGAATTTGACTAGCTCGAGACGCATTCAGTGAGTAGATTTAACATCTACATGGGAAATTGGATGGATGACATTTAATGCCCGATACCTAAAACCCTTAGAAACCATTTTGATTCATTATCGCTCATATTTCGTATGCTTAGGTTACTATTTCTATGTATTCTTTACTTGTTAAACTCCTGCAAAACACTTGCTAAGACACTTGCACCATTACCAATAATTTTTATGTTGCACTTGCACAAACTCACATGCTACACGTACACATAATTATTAATTGCCATATCACGTGCACATATAGAACTTGTCATGTTGCTTTGCATCACATTACATTCCTGTTAGTACTTTAGGTTACTGCTTATTGCATATCATCATGCTTTATACCACTATTCTGTACATTCTTATATTTTCCTTTCCGTTGTTGCACAGTTCATTTTGTAACATTGTTTCCATAGGTTTTCCGATTTATATATGTTTATAGTTACGCGTTATCACGCCCCGCTTCCTAGTATACGGGCAGAGAACACGATGAAGCCGCTACGTATTTACTCTGAAGTAAACATGCTAAGCGTATCTAAGCAATATAAGTAAAATGCACAAGAGACAAAGACAATAGATATAATTGAACAACAACTTTATTTATTAACATTCTTTTTACAATACATCTGAAAAGTAAATACATGGAATGAAAAGCAATGCCTAAACTGTGGCATAACAGAAATGGAAAGTACTGAAATGAAATGTACACGTAACTAGAGCTCCAGATCGAAAACTAGCTGGTCTAAGTTCTCGCTGGTGGGCTCGATCTCCTGAAGGTCTGAATCACCTGACAGCATTCCAAAGAAGAAAGAGAGGGAATATCGTCAGCGAACAAATCGCTCAGTAAGTCCTAAAGATAAGGGAGAAGTAGAATAGACACAGAGAGAGAGTCTAACTTTTAAAGTGGTATTATACTGTTATAATGTTGTATTTAGTGTTAACGCTGTTATTTGTAGCTTGGTACAGAAAAAGCCAGTGTATACGAGAGGAGTCTCACTAGACCAGAGACTATGATATATAGAGTACAAGGCTCCGTGATAATGCCCGGAACAACAACGATTGAATTCAGGTTAGGTGTCTTATGGTTGCAGTCTCGTGCCACTTCTAACACCTTCTGTACCAATTTACCTCTTAAACCCCGCGATATCTTGATTGTATTGTTTGTATTGTATTGTCTTGTAATTTGAATTGTATAGATGGATGACTTGCCGAAACCATGATATCAGTAAATGGATGTAACTGGAGGATCATGTAGATGAATGTATATACATGGTTTGGTTCAGTCAAGTTGTATAAATTGATAGATTGAACAGATTGAATATATGGATTCATGTTGAATTGTAGTTTATACTTGAATCATATTCAAGTCAGATTGATTATATTGAAACTCAGTCTGAGTCAGACAATTAGAAATGAAATTGAATCCTGAATTAGGTTTTGGTGTTATCGGTAACCGCTGCACATGGACGGCAAGATTTGTGTCTTTTTCAAAAACGATTACCGAGTTGATAACACCGTTTGTTAAGTTGTCTACCTTAAATAGGCAAACACTCATATTTCCGGCTCCCTGAGGCTCAAGAGACTGGTCCCGTTTAAACCTATGTTTACTAGGGTCCTTATTGTAATTTAGTATAACTTGAGGGAGTTTTATGTAAAAATAATTTTGTATAATTTTCAAAATACACCTCAAGTATTTTATTATCATTTTTAAAGTTTGCATTGATGTATATTTTATCAATGTGACATTTCTAATTGTAACATTTTGAAAATCGTTTCGGTGAAATTTCGAAAAACGGTAAAATAAGGGGGTTTTCTGTAAAATGTCAAAATGCAAATATCTTATTATAAAAGTTAAATATATATATTCTAGCTATGTAATTTCTAGTATTTGGTGTTTATTGAGCCACTGGTGAAATTTTAAATTTTCTGAAAAAAAATTATTTTATTATTATTTTAAGCCGTCACTAATACATTTAATCAGGGAAAATTACAAATTGGAATGAGTTGAAAAAAAATTTGTGCATCATGACACATTAAATAAAATTTTATCCTGTGGTTTTTGAAATGAAATCGTTTGCCAAAACGGTTTAGAAATTATTGAAGAAAAAAAAAGCTTTTTTGGTGAAATTAGTGTAAATAGATATTGGGGTATAACATTTCTCATTTTTCCTTCACCCCACACTTACACACCACCACTTGCCCTCATTGGCCAAGCCCATGGCAGCCCACACCCACACATCTCACACTTCTAGTTTGGTTTGAAAGAATAATATATGAAAAGAAAAGAAAATGAAAGAATAGATATATAAGTATGGGTTTTGTTGACTTTGACAATTCTTGACCTCACCCACACCCACCACACTCTCTCTCTTTCCTCTTTTTCTGTCCAAAATCAGCAGCCAAGCTGCCCCAAATTGTTCACACTTCATGTTTAAAGGAAATGAATTTATAAGGAAAAACAATAAACATAAAGGCATGGGGTGTTGTATTATGTGGTATGGGTATTATTCCTTGACTTGGACTTTCTTTTCAACTCACATACACACTCACCACTCACCTTCTTCCCATTTGGCCGAGTCCCCTCCTCTTGCAGCCCCAAATTTCCCCACCTCCTTTTCACTCCAAAATCCTTCAATTTTTGCCTCAAAAATCAACACAAAGTCACATTAATTCATCATTAATCCCTTACCCATTATTCTTGGAGCAATCCTACTCGAATCCTTGGAGCAAAGAGAGAATTTTGGAGGCTAGGTTGTGTGTTTGATCATGGATCGTGAGGTATAAATCTTGACCTTTTGTTAATTTGTTGTTTAGATTGCTTACCCTAGCATATTAAAGTGTTAATTTGATTCTAATTGATAACTTGAAAATTAATGATTTGGGGTTTGTGATCAAGTGAGGTTTTTTAGCTATTATTCATGGTTCTAATGGGGGGGATTAACATGTTAATGTGATGCTAAAACTAACCTAGTTGCTAGTTTACTAATTGATGCTTGTAATTGTTAAAATTGGAATTTTATGCAAACTAGGTTTTGGAAATTAATTGCAAATGTTAGACTAAAAATCTAATTAGGTTTTTCATGACTTCATTAACATTATTAAGTGTAGTTTAATGCTTTAGATCATGCAAATCTAAGCTAGATTGTAGTTTGTGCATTTTTGCAATGAAATTGTTAAAATTTAGGTATTTTGTAAACTAGAATTTTAGGGTTTTTGGAATTTAATAAGATTAAATTATGGGAATTGTTTTTATGACTTATTTAAGATATTTAGTGAATATTGTGGCCGCTAGATTCGTTTATACAACGAGTTTTGTACTAAAACGGTGATTTGTGCTTGCTAGATTTTCGGAAAAATGACTTTTTAAGTGAAATTGGGGTTTTTGTGAATTTTAAGCTATTTTATATTATAATTAGTGCTTGTAATTGTACAAATGAGTGTGTTGGGAGTTTTCTCGATGGTTTGGCGTTTGTACGCCGACGTCGAGGGTTTTTGGGTCGATTTGTGAAGGCAACCATAGGTTTTGATCTATGTGGGATTCGTGCGTCGTTTTGGTGATGAGTCAGATTTTAATGCGATATGGTGCGTTTTGATATGTAGGTACCCCATGTGGACTTCAAGACGACAAGCAAGCGCGTGGCGACGTCGGCACCGGCTAGCGAGGACCAGGTGAGTAGATTTATATCTACGGGGAGAAGTCGGGTGGATGGCGTATAGCACCCCCGCAGTCCGTAGTGTAGCTCATATATATATGTTTATATAGGTGTTTTATGATACGAGAATGTTCATTCATGTTATGTTTATGTGTTCATGGAGTACCTTTGGGTTAGTTGCGAAACCCTAGAGTAGTTGTTATACCCACATACGCACACACAGACTTGCATACTTTACTTTCTTGTGCGCAGATTGGGATGTGTATATATGTATATATGCGTGGGTATGGGACTATGCATATGTACATTCATATACGCATGCATGGATAATGATGATAGTACTTGGGATTTATGATGAGTCGATGAGATTTGATTTGAGGCCGTGAGATCGGTGATATAGCAGGGTTCGTATTTGAGATACGACATGACGTTGTAGCGGGTCCTTGACGTAGTGTTTCACACACGTGCATGCATACTTACGCGGTATCAGTATTGTACTAGACGTAGATCAGTACCCCGATCATGATATTTGATAAAGAGGATACCAGGTGAATAGTATGATGAATGTGATATTAACCCGTACCCAGATTTGGGGATGCCGTACGACGGATTTACGTACGAGCTATATTTTGATGATTGACCCGCACTCTTGACTTGGGATGCCTGCTTATAGATATGGTATCGGATATGATATTATTGAGGCGGGATCACCGACTAATATATATACAGGTATGCATATGGATCGACTCAGATGTTAGGCGGTTTCCTTATCTGTAGTCCAGCTTGTTAGCTTAGCCCTTTAGTTTAGTTTAGTTGTTAGATTAGATTCGATTCTTACATATTTCAAAAACTAACGAATCGTGGGTATTTTAAAAGACGGCCCAAGGGATCCTACGGATATTTCAAAAGACGTATCTTTTCATAAAAACACCGTAGCCCCTATTTTCAAAACCCCATAATTCGTGTTATTTCAAAAGGCACCATTTGCAGGACTTATATTAGATTAATGCAGATTAGTTATACTTGCGTCTAGTATTCAGCTCCCGCTCATTATTGTTGTTCGCTCCGCATCATATGCTTATATTATGCTTCATATTCTACTGTTGATATCTTGTGGTTAGGACACCAGCACCATTACCGATGATGCGTATGTACCACATACACTTACTTGCCGACTCTCACACATCTTCATCGGTAATTGCCATGTCACGTACACCTTAGAAAATATTATTGCTTGACATAGCCTGTTAGCTAATAGTTTAGACATGATATTAGTGTACTTGTCTTATATGTTAGTTTAGACATTGTAGTTATTACCTGCTACTTCATGCATACTGTTATTTATTGTTATGCCGCATTCATGGATTCTCATGCATATATTCACTTTTTACGTGCTATTGAGGTTTTGGATTCGGATTTCCATGAGATTTTCTGGATTTGGGGAAAACCGCAAAACATATACAAACTTCTTCTTTCTTTTTTTAAATGAAAAGCGCGGTTTTTCCTATGATGTATGAGTCGTCCACCATGAGTTTGCTGATGGATTTCGAGACCCGATTCGAGGAGTTGGATGAACCGTTTCGGGTACATGGTGGACCCGGTAAGGTACCCCGGGGCAAGAAGCTCGTGGTGATGACGATGAGCCTGGCAGGGGGAGACTACCTACCGGTGATTTTACCCGACGCGTCGGATATCCGGAGGATACCGTCGTGGTCTTGAGATGGATGGTAGGGGCCGGTCTGGACTGACGGCGCCCTAGATATTGAGATTGAGACATTGAGATTTCGAGATATTGAGGTACTGAGATTTGATGATACAGGCCAGTCCGGATAGCCGGAGCCTGAGGTTTTGAGACATTGAGATTTATGTTTTGTGTCGATGCTAGACACTGTTGATGCTGATTTCATTTATGATACCTCATTTTAAAAATACAAAGGAAATCTCACTAATTTATGAAAACAGTGTCTTCATTTACATGTATTCTGTTTTCATGCATTCATACCTCATTCATATGATATATGGCTACCTGAGGCACTGACACGGGCACATGAGATCACACTCGGGTTAGATATTACCCTAGCCATTGTTATAGGCTGCATGTTATTCATATATTTGAGGATATATCATGATCATTGACCTAGGTTGCGTTATTTATGCGATTTCTGTGCGTAGATGTTTTTCTATTCACGAGTTGGCAACTCACCCCCGTTGTGCCACAGTTCTTGCAGGTTTCGCAGTACAGGTTTCATTACGGCTTGCGGGCATAGTTTCCTTCGGGTGATTTGCTAGTAGGTGGGTTTACTTGTATCGTACCCCCATTATATAACTTGTATATTATTACTCTGTTGTATCTAGAAGTTCCATCAACCAAACATGTATTTATTTTGAGATAGAGACCAGTGATGTTTTCCTTCGACCTTAGAGTCGCGCGTTATATTTCTGTGGTTTTCTTGTGGTTTTGAGTTTCCTTTTGAATTTTGATCCTCGCCGTTGGCGTTGTATATTATATTGCTTGTGTGGTTATGACCGTCGATTGACGGAGAGCTAGCTCCCGCTTGGGGATGCCTTTTATTGATTTCGTATACTATTCATGTTGTATCCTGTTTGGGAGCCAGTATTTACAAAGGAGACTCTGCCGAAATTTTCGGGAAATATTGATGTTTTTTTAAAAACCGCATAATTCGGCTTATGCTATTAAAACTACTTGTTTAAATTGGTTTTCCTTCACTCTACTACTTTTCTTGGTTTGGATTTCTGGGTTTTCGGCTAACTTAGATTACGTACGCCTCGAGACGTTTCGTAGTTTAAGTGCCGGTCATGTTCCGTACTTTCAGGACGTGACACTAATGAATAAAACATATTTTTCATAATATATGGTATTTAATTGTAAAGTATTGAACTTATATGGAATTGCATGGTATTTTCATGTAAAGTGATTCTTTTTTATTTAGAAATGGAATATTTATACTATATCAAAAATAGATATTTTGATGATACATATATATATTTATAAAATAATTTAATTTATTATTTTTCTAGAAATCTCATTTTCTTAAGATATTTATATTTTTAAATCTTTCGAGGCCGTATGCTCCTTGCGGAGGTCTGCATCTCGCACTACTAAGCCCGAGAATGTGCGATAATCCACACCATCCTGAACGGGTTCCCCAAAATGGGTTGTAGCAGCACATTGCAAAAATTTGTTAAAAATACATATCTTGTAGAAAAAGGTTTTGTAGTTTATGATATTTATTTGTAAAAATCGTATTTCCGTATTCTCGTTTCCCAAGAGATATCGTGCTATGATAGAGATGTGTGTTGTGAGGAGGTAGGTCATTACCTCATGAACTATCTAAAGGTATAGCAAGGGGTAATGATGTTTTATGTCGAAACTAAACCATATGGTATTTTTCTGTAAAAGTGCTATAAAAATTGAAATATGAATTCTTTTGTATGAAACTTGTCAAGATGTTTTATTGATGTTTAATAATCATGATGTGAGAGTTTGGTATTATTGTGTTTAAGAAAAATATGATTTTTAAGGACAAACCGAATCGGAAGTCGGATTAACTCCACTTCCGCCGGGTTTTAGAATTGTATATTTTTAGAATAGTAAAGAGAAGGGGAAGAAGGGACTTACGGGATTAGAGCCAAGAGAAGAGGAAGAGGAAGGTTGGGGAAACACCGGTGCGTTGTTTCGTCGTCGGAAACTCTTCGGATCGTCGTCGGAAGTTCGTCGGAGCGTCGCCCTTTGCTAACTCCACTTGCACACAAAAAGTCTATGGAATTTTCTTGAGAGTTTGGGCAGTGATTTGGAAGTGAGGAGGAGTGATTTTAGGTGTGGTATTTATAGGAAAAATTAGGGTTTAGGGTAAATGAAAGGGTGTGAAAAAATTCTATTTAATTTTACATTTAAAAAATTAAAATGGGTGTTTTAAATTCTCTGTTTAATTTCAGAGATTTTAAATGGTGCAGGGGAAGTGGGGTAGACCAAAGGTCTTAAGGAGTTCAAGAAACATTGGGATCGGCCTAGTCAACCCGGCAGCGCCGGCCGAGTCAGGATTCCTGTCGGCCCGAGTCATGCGAGTCGGGGCTGGGCTCGTCGCCATGTGTCCTCTGTCGCTTGGTCTATCTCGTGGACTCGTTTGTTTATTTCGTGACTCTTGGTTTTTACGAGTTATGCACGTGTAGACCCTTGGGCTTCTAAAAAGATTAAAAGAAAACTAATTAAAAAAATAATATGGCTGGTGGAATTTGAACTCTGGTGCTTTGGTTCAGCAGTGCAAGGTCTTACCAATGAGCTACAAGCTCTTTCTTGCTGTTCAAAAGCAAATCAAACTTATAACTTGTGCTCAGGCTCAAGTACCCCTTTCTGTATTTTTGAAAAAAAATTGTACAGAAAGTTTAGGGTTGTTACATTCTACCCTCCTTAAAAAAATTTCGTCCTTGAAATTTGTAAAAGGAAAGTGTAACGGATTCAAGAAAAGTTTGGTGATAGAACTATTGGTAATGTATGAAAAATATGTGAAAGAACGAAAGAATGCGAAGGTTTTGGTAAGATTGTAAAAGAGGTGAGGGAATTTTGGGTTAGGACAGATTCAAAATATATGAAATTGGAAGATTCAAGGAATATGAATTGTAAATAATGTTTTCAGTTGCTGGTTCTTGTGTTATATTGCTTAGGTTGTCCACACAGTGCTGAACTGCATGGTAGGGTTCCATACAGCTCTAACCTGCATTGGGCCGCCAACAAAACCTGTCACGCCCCGCTTCCCAGTATATGGGCAGAGGACGTGACGAGGCCGCTACGTATTTACTTTAAAGTAAACACGCTAAGCGTATCTAAGCAATATAAGTAAAATGCATAAGAGACAAAGACAATAGATATAATTGAACAACAACTTTATTTATTAACATTCTTTTTACAATACATCTGAAAAGTAAATACATGGAATGAAAAGCAATGCCTAAACAGTGGCATAACAGAAATGGAAAGTATTGAAATGAAATGTACAAGTAACTAAAGCTCTGGGTCGAAAACTAGCTGGTCTAAGTCTTCGCTGGTGGGCTCGATCTCCTGAAGGTCCGAATCACCTGAAAACATTCCAAAGAAGAAAGAGAGGGAATGTCGTCAGCGAATAAATCGCTCGGTAAGTCCCAAAGATAAGGGAGAAGTAGAATAGACACACACACATACACACACACACACACACAGAGAGAGAGAGTGTGTAACTTTTAAAGTGGTATTATATTGTTATAATGTTGTATTTAGTGTTAACGCTGTTGTTTGTAGCTTGGTATAGAAGATGCCAGTGTATACAAGAGGAGTCTCACTAGACCAGAGACTACGGTATATAGAGTACAAGGCTCCGTGATAATACCCGGAACAACGGCGATTGAATTCAGGTTAGATGTCTTATGGTTGCAGTCTCGTGCCACTTCTAACACCTTCCGTACCAATTTACCCCTTAAACCTCGCAATATCTTGATTGTATTGTTTGTATTGTATTGTCTTGTAATTTGAATTGTATAGATGGATGATTTGCCGAAACTATGATATCAGTAAATGGATGTAACTGGAGGATCATATAAATGGATGTATATCCATGGTTCGGTTCGGTCAAGTTGTATAGATTGATAGATTGAACAGATTGAATATATGGATTCATGTTAAATTGTAGTTTGTACTTGAATCATATTCAAGACAGATTGATTATATTGAGACTCAGTCTGAGTCAGACAATTAGAAAAGAAATTGAATCCTGAATTAGGTTTTGGTGTTATCGGTAACCGCTGCACATGGACGGCAGGATTTGTGTCTTTTTCAAAGACGATTACCGTGTTGATAACACCGTTTGTTAAGTTGTCTACCTTAAATAGGCAATCATCCATATCTCCGGCTCCCTGAGGCTCAAGAGACTGGTCCCGCTTAAACCTATGTTTACTAGGGCCCTTATCGTAATTTAGTATAACTTGAGGGTGTTTTATGTAAAAATAATTTTGTATAATTTTCTAAATACATCTCAAGTATTTTATTATCGTCTTTAAAGTTTGCATTGATGTATATTTTATCAATGTGACATTTCTAGTGAATAAAACCTATTTTTCATAATATATGGTATTTAATTGTAAAGTATTGAACTTGTGTGGAATTGCATGGTATTTTCATGTAAAATGATTCTTTTTGATTTAGAAAAGTTGGAATATTTATACTATATAAAAAATAGATATTTTGGTGATACATATATATATATTTATAAAATAATTTAATTCATTATTTTTCTAGAAATCTCATTTTCTTAAGATATTTGTATTTTTAAATCTTTCGAGACCGTATACTCCTTGCGGAGGTCTGCATCTCACATTACTAAGCCCGAGAATGTGCGATAATCCGCACCATCTCGAACGGGTTCCCCAAAATAGGTTGTAGCGGTATATTGCAAAAATTTGTTAAAAATACATATCTTGTAGAAAAAGGTTTTGTAGTTTATGGTATTTATTTGTAAAAATCGTATTTTCGTATTCTAGTTTCCCAAGAGATATCGTGCTATGATAGAGATGTGTGTTGTGAGGAGGTAGGTCATTATCTCGTGAACTATCTAAAGGTATAGCAAGGGGTAATGATGTTTTATGTCGAAACTAAACTATATGGTATTTTTCTGTAAAAGTGCTATACAAATTGAAATATGAATTCTTTTGATATGAAACTTGTCAAGATATTTTGTTGATGTTTAATAATCATGATGTGAGAGTTTGGTATTATTGTGTTAAAGAAAAATATGATTTTTAAGAAAAAACCGAATTGGAAGTCGGATTAACTCCACTTCCGTCGGGTTTTAGAATTCTAAGTTTTTAGAAAAGTAAAAAGAAGGGGGAGAAGGTACATACGGGATTAGAGCCAAGGGAAGAGAAAGAGGAAGGTTCGAAAAACACCGGTGCGTCGTTTCGTCTCCGGAAACTCCTCGGATCATCGTCGGAAGTTCGTCGGAGTTTCGCCCCTTGCTAACTCCACTTGCACACAAAAAGTCTATGGAATTTTCTTGAGAGTTTGGGTAGTGATTTGGAAGTGAGGAGGGGTGATTTTAGGTTTGGTATTTATAGGAAAAATTAGGGTTTAAGGTAAATGAAAGGGTGTGATAAAAATTGTTTTTAATTTTGCATTTAAAAAATTAAAAGTGGTGTTTTAAATTCTCTGTTTAATTTTAGAGATATTAAATGGTGCAGGGGGAGTGGGGTAGACCAAAGGTCTCACGGAGTTCAAGAAAACATTGGGATCGGCCGAGTCAACCCGGCGGCACCGGCCGAGTCAGGCTTCCCGCCGGCCCGAGTCAAGCGAGTCGGGACTGGGCTCGTCGCCACGTGTCCTCTGTCGCTTGGTCTATCTCATGGACTTGTTTGTTTATTCTGTGACTCTTGGTTTTTATGAGTTATGCATGTATAGACCCTTGGGCTTCTAAAAAGATTAAAAGAAAACTAATTAAAAAAATAATGTGGCTGATAGGATTTGAACTCTGGTGCTTTGGTTCAGCAGTGCAAGGTTTTACCAATGTGCTACAAGCTCTTTCTTGCTGTTCAAAAGCAAATCAAATTTATAACTTGTGCTCAGGCTCAAGTACCCCTTTCTGTATTTTTGAAAAAAAATTATACAGAAAGTTTTAGGGTTGTTACACGCGTTATCCGGATATCGAGGTAGGGGGAAAGACTGATACAGATACGCGATGGACTTGTTTTAGGTGTTATCTGATATTGAGGCAAGGGGATAGACCGATACGGATACACAGTGAATTTTTTCGAGGGTATCCGGATATCGAGATAGAGGGAGAGACCGGTATGGATACCTGGTTACCGATCGGGGTTATGATATGAGATTGAAAAGAGGACTAATCCGAGAGATAGCGCCCAAGCATTTAAGATTTTAGTGTCGATGATTGACAGAGGATTTGATGATGGTTTTATTGATGATGTTTTCGTTATGATGCGCTGATGTTTACTTATGCTGTGTGTGTATGTATGTATGTATATGTTATCACATATCATGTTAGTATCATACTTTATGAACTTCGTTATGCATTCAATTTCTACCTTATAATATCTTTCTACTCACGAGTTGGCAACTCATCCTTATTGTGCCATAATATCTGTTGGAGTTCGGTCCCCGCGCCACGGAAGCCGCGGCCAAGGCAAAAGAGATAACAAAATTTTTACACGAGCATCAAACACGCATAACCCAAGATACAATCTATACACCTAAACTAGCAAACTAAAATATGCAAAGGGTATGAAATTATAACTATTGGACATAGTGCCCTCAAAGTCAATTATTGGATCGCGGGCACGTGATTGCAATGATTGAGGGAGGACCTATGCTGGTAGGACAGTCTTACTCAAGATGATAGTATGCTATCTGATTTATCTTTATCATCGTGTACATGCTTCAAGTGATATCACATATCACTATTATATATTGATAGAGCCCTTAGGATTCTTGCTTGACTACCAGCAGTATGATAGCGATCATATACGTGAGAGTTGGGTAGTCTATAAGCACATCCTTAAAGTGGTCCTTAGTCGTTGGAGTTTCGAGACTGGGTATCGATACTCCATTAGTAGACTAGTGTATACAGTAGAGATCCCGATGAGAGGCGGTGGCTGGTCTCACAAGCCATTGGTGTCAGTTGGTTCACCTAAGATATATACAGGTGCTCATTAGGTTATGCGTAGACCAGACAGGACTCGCCGGGAACATGCTAGTTGGTGATATACCTAGCGTCAGATAGCAGTTCCCTGGTGACATGTGTACAGGTTAGTTCATCGACCTGAGATCGTCATTTGTCTCATGTGAGTTCCCACTGTGCTTTGATTACTACCCTACTACGGCTCAAAGGAGTCGTGCAAACAGGTTTTAGTTGGGTACAGTCCCGAGCCACATGGAGGCAGTGAGCGGATCAGTAGGGGTTTCATCTCTCCTGGTATTGGGGTTGAGATCGCGCTGTGTCTAGGAGAGCCATTACACGAAGTCCTTGGCCAAGGCAGGAGATTTACTGGTAGGTATTCCAGTAGTATCTCAGGGTGTTCTGGGCTACACTCCGACACGACTTGTACAGCTTTTGGGGGTCTGACGTTTACCAGCCCCCTAGGCCCGACATGCGATACTCATAGACGAACGGACAGGACTGTACGGATATTGTCACTGACAGACTCAGTAGGGTGTAAGGATGAGTTCACTCATCAGCCTCCCTTTTGGTCAATACCTCGGCAGCCGTTACGCACAGCTAGTGCCACTAATGTGCTAGTGGTTAAATCCACAGCCAGTGTATTGACGAGTTTTTAGAGTCCCCCACAGACAGTTTCTCAAGTTTCGGGCGAAACGTTGTAGAGGCCGTATGGTATTATGGCAGGGTTCGATCATATACGTGCAGTCGTGCACGGATCATACTAGTGGTCTTTGGTTTAAGACGGATCCTAGTATTAGATTTGTTGGATTACTTTAGTCTCATTGCATTTGCATTCAGTCAGAATACGGATGCAGGTATGTGTTGGATATATGTATGCCCTAGAGGCCATTATGTGATAGTGGATGTATCTATACATGTATATATATATATTCAGTATGCATTCTTGCTCGACATGATAGTATGCTATCTGGTTCTTCTTTATTTGACATGTTGATTTGATCATGCTTGTTATTCACTCATACATGCTGATAAAGCCCTGAGGATATTGGCTTGACTACTCTGATTATGATGGAGATCATACTAGTGGGACATCTGTAGTCTATAAGCATATCCTGGAAAGTCCCTAGTCGTAGGTATATCGAGACGGGGCATTGATATACCAGAGTAGACTAGCGTATATGATACTAGACCCATGTGATGGGCGATGGATGATCCCATATCCATTGGTGTTTGACATCAAGATCATATACGGGTGCTCAGTGGTGACTGGGTACACTGGACGGACTCGCCGAGAACTCCTATACGGAATTATATCTATCGTCGGATAGCAGTTCTCAGGTAACACTGGTACAGGTTAGTCTGTAGACCCGAGATCGTCATGGAGTCTTGTATGCTCTCCCACTGTACTTTGATTGCCACCCTACCACGGCTCTACTGAGTCGTGCAAACAGGTGGCCGTTAGGTACAATCCCGAGACACACGAAGGCAATGAGCGATAGGAGGGGTTTCGTCTCTCTCGGTATTGGGGGTTGATGCTGTGCTGTGCCCGACTGGTTATATCAGTAAGTCCCTGGCCAGGGCTGCTGAGATTTGCTGATAAGTGTTATCGGTAGTTTCTCGATCTGTTATAGACCATTCACCGGCACGACTTATTGAGTTATTAGGGTCGACGTGACCATCCCTAGGCTCGATATGCAGCATATCTGATGAAGAGACCGGACTGTACGGTAGTGTTGCCGGATGGCTCGACGGGAGTTGTAGCAGGTTCGCTTGTTTTCTTCTGATCGCTCAATACCGGGTGGCCGTTACGTTTAGCTGACCGCTTGCGGTTTGAGGGTACCTGATATGATCATCACCCTCTGCCGGCGTATTGACGAGTCTTAGAGTCCCACAAAGGAGTTACCCAGTCCAGGCGAAACGTTGTGGTGCGCGTATGCGATATGCGCATGCACCCGATTAAAATGTGCGTATATGATACCGAACATTGATCGGGTGGCCTGCTTTTGGTGGGGTCATATGAGATATGACCGGATTGATAAGTTAAGTGTTGATTTATCATCTAACCATTAGTTTTCTCACTTGAAACCTTTCTAGGGTTTGATGGATGTATGCATGCATGCATGTGTTTCTTTCTTTCATTCTAGTTTCATGCACATGTGGATGTGCATACATGCATACATACATACACCCATCCATCATGGTTGTTAGCATATGGAAATGGTGGCAATATAAGACTCACACCATGGATTAAATTATGGATTATTATTTAATTTTGGTTTTAAAACAAAATGAAAAGGAAAGGATAATCATTCTAGCTTCTACATTCTTCTTCTAACCTAACCAAGCTCAACTACCACTAACCTAGGGTTATCCTTCCCTTTATCATTTAAAACCCAAGTTAAAATTAACTCTCCATCATTTAATCATGGTTGAATGCAAGAAGGAAATAAATATATATAGTGATATATATTTCTTTTTCCTTTTGAACTAGGGGTTATTTTTCTTCACCTCTTGTTAAAAATAGCCACCATCTTCATCCTCCTTCACCTTTTCCTCTCTAGTTTTTTCTAGTGAGTTAAACACAATTAAAGAAAGGTTTTTGAAGTGAGATCCTTAGCCACAACATCATTCTACTCAAGTCTAGCCAACTTGATTAGAGTGTTCTCTTTGCTTCTACAAAGTTGCAAGCTTGGACGGGAAACTTCGGGTGGATCGTCGTGGACGAAAGAGGACTACAAGTGGACCTTCTTCCAACACCCTAGAGATCAAGGAGTCAAGCCAAAGGGGAGATACAAAGGTTGTAGCCTTCAAACCCTAATTTTTATTAGCTTAAAGTTTTGTAACCCTAATTTTCTAGGATCGATTCCTTTGCGTGTTTGTTTAGCACCTTAAAAATACATACTTTGACACATGTGATGCTTCAAAACTCTTCATAGGGTGCTAGGCAAACCTTACATTGGTATCAGAGCCGACCTAGAATATTAGACGTCGCTTTTACGAAGTAAAAATCCCGATCGGACAAAAATACGGTTTTCTTGGACCCTCTCTGGACAAATTCTAAAATCTGACCTTTTTCAGAATTAAAAATACTTAAAAAATACAGCAAGGAAATATAAGAATTATGGTGAAATACGAAGACATGAACAGTTAATTTGGCCGCTGAACCGCGGCAAATCCTTGCTTAGGCCGCGGTTCCGCGGCCGT
Organism: Agapanthus africanus; assembly: GCA_030015575.1. NCBI lineage: Eukaryota > Viridiplantae > Streptophyta > Magnoliopsida > Asparagales > Amaryllidaceae > Agapanthus > Agapanthus africanus. Next base: position 287,615,571 of record JASDDO010000029.1, read on the forward strand.
ACTGTAGTATTATTGCATGGGAATTTCACTGTAATTCATATTTCTGCTTGTATAGTGTTTTAGGTATGTTTAATCTGAATGTTGTACTGTATTATCTGGAGATGGTTTTGGACGCGTTATTTTGATCGGTATTTTCATTTCGTAGCCTTTCCGGGTAAATAAGAAAGTATTGAAGTGTTTGAACGAGTATCATTTGCTCACTATTCACTGGGTTTAAATGCTTTGGAGATACGTGCAAGTCTTTTTGTAGTGGTCCCTCTAGAAGACAACAAACCTTAACTCGATTATATGACCGTCTTGAACTGCCCTTTGAACCTTAGGGTTTGGGGCAGTACGGCGTGCCACATGTGAGGCGTTGGCTGGACCCTTCTACGGCTGGACCGCTACTACTATGTCACACTCCAGGTGTTTGAACTCTGCTCAAGTGTTGGGCTTTAGTGAATCCTGGGTATTTGATCGTTCGTTCGAAAACTTCGATACTGTCTGTTTATCCGGAATGTGATGCAATGTGTGGAATTCATATTACTAGACATGAAATACGGAATATGTGATATTTTGCATTTGTGATGTCTAAAGAGAATGTGGATTCCAGATATTGCAGTTTTACACTTTCTTTTCTGTGACCGTAAGTGTAGTATGTACGATATCGCCGGTTTCGTTGCTATACATCAACGACAATTGGGATATGCATACTTACTTACGTTGATGATATGGGATATTATATGTTGCTGAGATATGATGTGCAGGATTGTCGCGATTGAATAGCCGGGGGGTTTTATGTGAGATGAGAGTTTTATATTTTCATTCATGTAAATTCAAATGTAATGTAATATTCTTTTATTTGGGGCACTTCCGGGTTGAGGTTGTGTTACCAGTGTTGTATATTATTTACTTTTCCGCATTAGGATGGACCCAAGGAGGGGAGCACAGGTGACCGGGTTCAGGGGTTCAGTGGGAGGCCATCTCGAGGAGTCGAGACCGGGTCTCCTAAACTGCAGAATTGGCAGGGTCACTTGCCGCTCTCGTAGAGGTCCAGGGTGTGGGCTTGGCTATTCATCGCGACTGTGGAATCCGTATTTTCTATTCTGGCTAAATACTAAATACGGACGTCCTAGTATATCCCACGTTATATCTATATTTCTGCTGCCTGTGTTCTGTGATATTTGAGACGAATGACATATTATATATATGATATATAGTAGACGTTGCTTATGTTTTTCACCCGCGCTAGTCCCGTCCCGGTTTGCCGTTAGTTAAGTAACCTAACGGTGCATAACGGAACATTGCGGCGAATGCGGATGGCATAAGCGTACGTGTTATTTTCGTTTCTTTTCTGTGATTGGCTTAAGGACTTAAATGATGGGATTACATTAATGTGATTAATGTAAAGAAAATAAACCTAAAAGATGTTGTAGAATCGGATTTGAAAACCACTTGGCTATTTATGAAAAAGCTATATTTCAAAACTGCGGAGCTTAAGCCACTCCTTTTGAAAAACCATTTGATTCTACAACGATATCAAGTTCAAAGCGTTAAAGATTTTCTTAAAAATCATCCGCAACCCTCCGTCATTTTAGGAAGTAGAGTACTTAGTATTCGTGCTACGTTTGTTGACCTTAGCCAAGGCGTAGTGTACGGTAGCTAAGTGATGTCTTCCTACAAATGCATATGATGCAGATTAATTAGGACGGGCATATGACTTTGTTGACCTTAGCCAAGGGTCATGTGAACGGGTCTAATTAATCAAGAAATGACGGGTTGAGCTTGACTAGTACTCGTGATTTGTTGACCTTAGCCAAGATCACGAGTATTAGGGGTAAAAACCACATCGGGAATTTCAATAGTTGAAATTTGCAATGAGATTGCATACCTTCCATGTGATGGTTGGATCCTGGTCCCACTGTGGGCAATAGTTGCTCCTAGGAGAGTTTTACAGTTTATAATTAGCTAACTCATTAGGTGTCTAGAAAGGTGTTAACGGGGCTCCACCTCTGGGAAAACGAGGTTTACTCTAATTAGGTCCGTGCGAAAGCACGGGGAACCTCCATCAAGTACCGACACTGGCCTGGCTGAACGGTTAGCGAAGTTGTAGACTGTAATTAATCCTGGATAGTTTTTCTTTTTAAGGTTTGAAAGAAAAACTCGATAAAAAGCAGTGGGAAACATCGATTAGACAAGATAATAACCAATCTAATCTATGCAAGAGCTTTCGCTGAGTGTATTCTTTTCTCTCTCTTAATGGCAGATACCCATGACTGGACTCAAGCTTTTACTAGATAAAAACAAACTGAATGGGACCAACTATAAAGACTGGCTGAGGAATCTGAAAATCGCCTTGACTTATGATAAAGTATCATATGTCCTCATGGCTTCAGCCCCGCCCGTCCCTGGTCCAAAATCCTCAGTTGCGGACATTGAAGTCCGCAAGACATGGGACGCTGACTGTGCTACGGCCACATGCCTCGCGCTTGCATCGATGGATAACACACATCAAAAGCAACACGAGGACATGGACATTCACGGTATATTGCTCCATATAAAGGAGTTGTATGGGGAGCAATCCCGCGTATTACGATACGAAGCATCAAAGAAATTGTTTCAGATGCGAATGGCCCCTGGCACACCAGTAGGAGACCATGTTCTGAAGATGATAGCTCTTATAGAAGAGCTTGAGGACCTTGGATGGACGATGGACAATGAACAATATATAGATATTATTCTGCAGTCCCTCCCCTCCACCTTTGCTCAGTTCATAGTGAACTTCAACATGCATGGCATGGAGAAGGACCTCCCTGAACTCCTTAATATGTTAAGGAGTGCAGAGAGCACTATGAAGTTAGCAAAAACTCCCGTTATGACTATTGGACAGTCTTCCTCTTCTCGCCCGAAAGTCAAGGCCAAGGGAAAGAAAAAGAAGAAACCCACTAATCCTAAGGGCGGAGTTAAAAAGGTGAAGGGAAAGGGAAAGTCCAAGGCTGGAGACTCGGGGAAGGGCGAATGTTTTCACTGCCACAAGACAGGACATTGGAAGCGCAATTGCACGGAGTACTTAAGTCTCAAGAAGAAGCATGGTGATGCTTTTGCTTCAGGTGCGTTTGTGACTGAAAACTGTTTTTCTATAAACTCTGCTTCCTGGGTATTGGATACCGGTTCAGGTTCTCACATTTGCAATTCTATGTAGGGGCTGAGAAATAGCAAGGTTTTGAGCACAGGTGACCATACTCTCCGCGTTGGAAATGGTTCCAATGTACATACAGTCGCAGTGGGAGAGTATCACTTGGGGTTGCCATCTGGATGTATTTTGGTTTTAAATCCATGTTATTTTGTACCTAGTATGCTATGTAATATAATATCCGTTTCTTTGTTGGACAATGAAGGGTATAATTTTGTATTGCAGAACAATGTTATGAACATTAACCTGAATCAAATGTTGGTTGGGTATGGTACGCTTAACAACGGAATATATGTCCTAAATCAACACACAGTTTTCAGTATACAACACACTAATAAAAGAAAACTTTCAGAGTTAAATGAAGCTTTTCTTTGGCACTGTAGACTTGGTCATATTAACGAAACAAGACTAAACAAGTTACACAAAGATGGATATTTAAATTCTTTTGAATATAAATCTTATGCGACTTGCCAGTCCTGTATCAAGGGTAAAATGACCAAAACTCCGTTTACCGGACACGGAGAAAGAGCTACTCAGCTCCTGGGCCTCATACATAGTGATGTATGTGGGCCTATGTCTACACAGGCTAGAGGCGGTTTTTCATATTTCATTACATTCACTGATGATTTCTCAAGATTCGGTCATGTATTTTTATTAAAACACAAGTCCGAAGCTTTCGAGAAATTCATTGAATATAAACAAGAAGTAGAAAAACAAACCGGCTTGAGTATCAAAATGCTTCGATCAGATCGAGGTGGTGAGTATCTCAGTGCAGAATTTGCAAACTTCCTAAAAGAGAATGGGATTCTCTCTCAACTCACTCCTCCTTACACACCACAGCACAACGGTGTGTCAGAAAGACGGAATAGGACCCTATTAGATATGGTCCGGTCCATGATGAGTGACGCTGAGTTACCGGTCTCGTTTTGGGGGCATGCATTGGAGACTGCAGCGTTTCTACTAAACAAGGTTCCAACCAAAACCGTGTCTACCACTCCATATGAGATATGGCATGGGAAGAGACCATCTCTTAAGAGAATTAAGATTTGGGGTTGCCCGGCCTATGTTAAAAAGCAGAATCCGGACAAACTCGAGACACGGTCAGTCATGTGTAACTTTGTAGGATATCCAAAGAATTCTTATGGATATCTATTCTACCACAAAGAGGAACAAAAAGTGTTTGTTTCTCAACATGCCACATTCTTGGAAAAAGAGTTTTTCACAGATAAAGATGATGGCAAGGTGGTGGATCTAGAAGAGGTTCTAGAGACACAAACTACAAATGACGATTTGGTTGAACCGGCTGTTACAGCAGAAACTGAAGAACCTCGGCCACTCCGTAGGTCTGGTAGGACTTCTCGCCCACCGGAGAGGTACTACGGTTTCCTCATTGATGGTAACGGAGAAGATTGCATCATGGATGATGATGATCCTACCAGTTTTCAGCAAGCTATCACGAGTAAAGACTCTGTGAATTTGCTGGATGCCATGAGATCTGAAATGGAGTCTATGTACACCAACAAAGTGTGGACTTTGGACGTTGTACCCCCTGGGGTAAAACCTGTAGGGTGCAAATGGATCTTTAAAAGAAAGATTGGTGTAGATGGGCAGGTGGAGACCTATAAGGCAAGACTTGTGGCGAAGGGTTTTCGTCAAAGACCAGGTTTGGACTATGACGAAACTTTTTCTCCCGTAGCCATGCTTAAATCCATTCGGATCCTACTTGCTATTGCTGCTCACTACGACTATGAAATCTGGCAGATGGACGTTAAAACCGCATTTCTAAATGGAAATTTGGAAGAATGCGTTTATATGGATCAGCCAGAGGGCTTCATTGACAGTGGGAGCAGCGGGAAAGCATGCAAATTGCTTAAATCCATATATGGGTTAAAGCAGGCATCACGGAGTTGGAACATCTGTTTCGATGATGTCATCAAAGAGTTTGATTTCATCAAAAATCCAGATGAACCTTGTGTTTATAAGAAGGCTGTAGGGAGAGCTGTCACATTCCTCGTATTGTATGTGGACGACATTCTTCTGATAGGAAATGATATTCCTATGCTACAGTCGGTCAAATCTTTCTTATCACTGAGGTTCTCCATGAAGGACCTGGGTGATGCCACGTACATTCTGGGCATAAGGATTTATAGGGATAGATCCAAAAGGTTATTGGGATTGTCCCAAACCAGGTACATTGACACCATCCTAAAAAGGTTTAGTATGGAAGACTCCAAGCGGGGTGCCTTACCCGCTTGCCATGGGGTCACTCTCTCCAAGGATTCTTGCCCAAAGACCGATGAAGAGAGAGCTCGCATGAGTATTATACCCTATGCTTCGGCAGTAGGATCTATAATGTATGCGATGTTATGTACACGCCCAGATGTAGCTTATGCACTTAGTGTTGTAAGCAGGTATCAATCCAACCCAGGGGAGAATCACTGGACAGCTGTGAAGAACATTCTTAAGTACTTGCGAAGGACTAAAGAATTGTTCTTGGTGTATGGTAATGGAGATCTCCAAATGGAGGCCTTTACCGATTCGAGCTTCCAGAGCGATAAGGACGACAGCAAATCTATCTCTGGGTTTGTATTTACCCTCAATGGAGGGGCGGTGAGTTGGAAGAGTTCCAAACAAGATACCGTTGCAGACTTTACGATGGAAACTGAGTACATTGCTGCAAATGATGCCGCCAAGGAAGCCGTCTGGATGAAGAAGTTCGTCTCGGAGCTAGGAGTAGTTCCAACCATTATTGATCCAATACCTTTGTATTGTGACAATAATGGGGCTGTGGCGTTAGCCAAGGAGCCCAGATCCCATCAACGGTCCAGACACATCCTGAGGCATTTTCATTTGATCCGGGAGATTGTAGATCACCGCGAGATCGAGATTAGGAGGGTAGACACAAAGAATAACGCCGCGGATCCATTCACCAAGGCCCTCCCTCAGCCACAGCATGAGCGACTTTTTGAGAAGTTGGGTATGAGATACGCCAATAACTGGCCTTAGTGCAAGTGGGAGATTGTTGGATATATGTATGCTCTAGAGGCCATTATGTGATAGTGGATGTATCTATACATGTATATATATATATTCAGTATGCATTCTTGTTCGACATGATAGTATGCTATCTGGTTCTTCTTTATCTGACATGTTGATTTGATCATGCTTGTTATTCACTCATACATGCTGATAAAGCCCTGAGGATATTGGCTTGACTACTCTGATTATGATGGAGATCATACTAGTGGGACATCTGTAGTCTATAAGCATATCCTGGAAAGTCCCTAGTCGTAGGTATATCGAGACGGGGCATTGATATACCAGAGTAGACTAGCGTATATGATACTAGACCCATGTGATGGGCGATGGATGATCCCATATCCATTGGTGTTTGACATCAAGATCATATACGGGTGCTCAGTGGTGACTGGGTACACTGGACGGACTCGCCGAGAACTCCTATATGGAATTATATCTATCGTCGGATAGCAGTTCTCAGGTAACACTGGTACAGGTTAGTCTGTAGACCCGAGATCGTCATGGAGTCTTGTGTGCTCTCCCACTGTACTTTGATTGCCACCCTACCATGGCTCTACTGAGTCGTGCAAACAGGTGGCCGTTGGGTACAGTCCCGAGACACACGAAGGCAATGAGCGATATGAGGGGTTTCGTCTCTCCCGGTATTGGGGGTTGATGCTGTGCTGTGCCCGACTGGTTATATCAGTAAGTCCCTGGCCAGGGCTGCTGAGATTTGCTGATACGTGTTATCGGTAGTTTCTCGATCTGTTATAGACCATTCACCGGCACGACTTATTGAGTTATTAGGGTCGACGTGACCATCCCTAGGCTTGATATGCAGCATATCTGACGAAGAGACCGGACTGTACGGTAGTGTTGCCGGATGGCTCGACGGGAGTTGTAGCAGGTTCGCTTGTTTTCTTCTGATCGCTCAATACCCGGGTGGCCGTTACGTTTAGCTGACCGCTTGCGGTTTGAGGGTACCTGATATGATCATCACCCTCTGCCGGCGTATTGACGAGTCTTAGAGTCCCACAAAGGAGTTACCCAGTCCAGGCGAAACGTAGTGGTGCGCGTATGCGATATGCGTATGCACCCGATTAAAATGTGCGTATATGATACCGAACATTGATCGGGTGGCCTGCTTTTGGTGGGGTCATATGAGATATGACCGGATTGATAAGTTAAGTGTTGATTTATCATCTAACCATTAGTTTTCTCACTTGAAACCTTTCTAGGGTTTGATGGATGTATGCATGCATGCATGCATGTGTTTCTTTCTTTTATTCTAGTTTCATGCACATGTGGATGTGCATACATGCATACATACATACACCCATCCATCATGGTTGTTAGCATATGGAAATGGTGGCAATATAAGACTCACACCATGGATTAAATTATGGATTATTATTTAATTTTGGTTTTAAAACAAAATGAAAAGGAAAGGATAATCATTCTAGCTTCTACATTCTTCTTCTAACCTAACCAAGCTCAACTACCACTAACCTAGGGTTATCCTTCCCTTTATCATTTAAAACCCAAGTTAAAATTAACTCTCCATCATTTAATCATGGTTGAATGCAAGAAGGAAATAAATATATATAGTGATATATATTTCTTTTTCCTTTTGAACTAGGGGTTATTTTTCTTCACCTCTTGTTAAAAATAGCCACCATCTTCATCCTCCTTCACCTTTTCCTCTCTAGTTTTTTCTAGTGAGTTAAACACAATTAAAGAAAGGTTTTTGAAGTGAGATCCTTAGCCACAACATCATTCTACTCAAGTCTAGCCAACTTGATTAGAGTGTTCTCTTTGCTTCTACAAAGTTGCAAGCTTGGACGGGAAACTTCGGGTGGATCGTCGTGGACGAAAGAGGACTACAAGTGGACCTTCTTCCAACACCCTAGAGATCAAGGAGTCAAGCCAAAGGGGAGCTACAAAGGTTGTAGCCTTCAAACCCTAATTTTTATTAGCTTAAAGTTTTGTAACCCTAATTTTCTAGGATCGATTCCTTTGCGTGTTTGTTTAGCACCTTAAAAATACATACTTTGACACATGTGATGCTTCAAAACTCTTCATAGGGTGCTAGGCAAACCTTACAGTATGTATATACAGGTGAGGGGTATTCTTGTGATCTATCACGAGTTTACTTTAGATGTTGCCGTATCTTTTTGTTGGACTAAACATTTGGATTAATGTTTGGATAGTGGAAATTGTGAGTGGAAGTCATCATGAAGAGGCACAATCAATTAGGTGACTCATGGTCTCTTTTTTGGTGCAAATGTCACATAATTGATTGATTATTGTGTTGAAATGAGAGGTGGAGAGAGAATGGACAGCCATAACTCTTGGGATTGCTCTTGAGATTATGAACTAGTGCTCTCATTTTTCATTACAACACAATAGAAAGAAAAAACATCTTCTTCTCCTTCTTCCTCTAGCTCACCATTTCCACCATGGCTTCATCTTCAACCTCCATCCATACACTCTCATGAGTTGAGAATCAATGGATGCTTGAGACAAAATTATCACACACTTTCTCTACATCACCTTGGACATGTCGGCTAGCAAACTTCATGTCCGAATTGCTTCGGATTGAAGCGGGAGCCTGTAAAAAGACTTCTAGATGTGGTGCCCTTCCGACGAGGAGACCGGAGATCAGAGATGCCGCGAGGAGCTAGGGATGGTGGCTAAAGACCGAAGGACACGGATCGATCAGTATGGCCTTTCTATCATCTTTATAGTTAGCTAGTTAGTGTTAATGGTTCGATCCGGATGAAAGACTATGATAGCGCCGGTTTTGTAAAAAGTTTTTGTTCCGCGTTTGGCCTCGGATTCACGGTCGGGACGCTACCGTAGACTTACATGATATCAAAGCCACGCCATTAACACATACTAGTTTGTTCTAACATATTTAAAATATCGATCGGACGAAATTTCCAAAACTGCAATTCCAAGTTCAAAGTTTCTGTCGAAATTTTTTTGTCGTCGAAAAATTATTTTGAGTGTTTTAGAAAATCAGGCAGGCTTTTCTAAGAGCACTGTAAAAATTTTGTAGCATGATCCCTCTGTAGCGCCGCGGAAATGCGGCCGTACCCACGTTTTGGCCGCGGTTCCGCCGCAGTGTTGGTGTTTCAGTGCACTAAATTTTTTCTTTGGGTCTTTAACATGGAATTGGGGTTTCTGGAATTTTTTGTTTTGGCCCAGATTATTTTGAGTACTGGGATTTGTACTTGGGGCCCACTTCGGTAAATTTTGTCGATCGAAAATTTTAAATAAATTAGTTCATAGTGCTTACTTTATATCTGCGACCGTGAATGTCACTCGAGCGGTAAATCTTGTCTAATTGCTATAGCTCTTTTAGACGGGTTTGCGAACGTGACATTCACGTTGATGTTCTGTGTTGTGCTGTGATGTTACGGATTTGTCATGGTGGATAGCTTGGTGTAATGTTAGTGCAGTTTAGTTTTATTTATACATTTGATATTGTGGGGCAAGCGTCCGACATGTGGACTGCCGTCACTGCCTGTATGTATATTATTCTTTTGGGGCACGACCGGGTTGAGGTCGATGTCACCGTTGTACATATTTTCTTTTCTGTACTGGGATTACCCCATGGTGGGGTGCACGGATAGCCGGGTTCTAGAGGGCAACGGGCCCGCATCTCATGGCTTTGAGATGGAGGGGGCTTCACTCTAGAATTGGCGGGCTATTCGCCGCACTCGTTGGGGGTATAGGTTGACCCAAAGAGGGGTGCTCAAGTTTCCGGATTCCATGAAGTGATGGGTAGTCCATTCACTTTGCTGAAGAGGGCTGCCTCGCTTCTGGTTTTGGCGGGTAACTTGCCGCGCCCGTAGGGGTCTAGGTTTTCATTGCACAGGCTATCCATACGACCAGGGGAACGTCGGGTATCACTTGCGGCTCAATGAAACCCGGGGCTCCCAGATTATCTGTATTGTTCTGTGATACTTATTACTTTTCTGTGATGTTGCATTTATCACACCTGGAGCGATTATTATATATTGATATATAGATGTTGTATATGTTTTACATCTGCGCTAGTCCAGTCCCCGCTCTGTCGTTAGTTAAGTAACCTAACGGGTGATGACGGGACTCAGTGGCGAATGCGGATGGCATATACGTACATCATATTTTCGTTCTTTGTGGTGTGATTAATTGATGGGACTGCGTTGATTCAGATCAATGCAAGGAAAACAAACCTGTTTGATGTTGTTGGAACAATTTTCAAAAAGCAGTTATTACAAGGACGTTTTTCTTTTGTTTTGCACAGTGGTATTCAGTTGGAATATCTAGCACCTCAGTCGACGAGGCAAGGGCTGAGATCCCTTCACCGGGAGTGACCCCTTGGGCAGAAATTTGCGTCAGGGTAATAACTTCATTATAGTCGACTACTTTTTGCTTTGCATCGAGGTATTCAGTTGGATTATCCTGCACCTCATTCTACGAGGACAGAGCCGAGATCCCTTCACCGGGAGTGACCTCTTTAACAAAGGTTTTCGTTACTATATATTTGTAAAAAACTATCCGGTTCCTTCAACGATATCAAGTTCATTACGTTAAAGGTTTTTCGCCAAAAACCATTTATAGCCCTCCGTCATTTCAGACGGGTAGCACTTAGTATTCATGCTATGTATGTTGGCCTTCATCAAGGCATAGTGTATGGTAGCTATTTGTTACTTTTCTGTTGCATAGATAGATGCATTAGTTTGGGACAGTTGATCAGTCGAAAATACTGCATCTTTTAACCGGCAATTTCCCTATCATTTGCACTCATCTAGAAGTGTTCGGCATTCATATAGCACATATTAGCAAATCAGTTGTTAAATATCAGATTACATGTGTTAGACTTTAAAACCGACATTTCTAGGGAAATTGACTGCATTTTATGGCATCGCATCATCCCTATATTGCGCAACACTTGTCTCGAGAATTTGCAGGAACAAAAGCCAAAAGAAGCTGATAAAATACACCAACTCCAAGTTTTGAGATCTGGTAGCAATCCAAAGGGGAAAATACAATTCAACATATCCAATAAAGGCCCATAATTCAGCCCAAAACCACAGAAGAAGACCCGAGCTCTGAAGCCTCCAAAGCGCCACGGTTCCGCGGCGGGAGCCGTCTTGCGCCGCTGTTCCGCGGTGCTTCTGCCACGTCAGTGCTTCATTTTCAGTGCAAAATTCCTCTCTCAGGGCCCACATTCATTTAAGATGCCTCAAATTCCAGAATTCTCTCAAAGCTACTGCCAGATCAGCAAAGATCATTAAGCAACCTAATCTTGATTAAGCTAATCAAGCTCCTAACTAACTTCATCTAGAAGCTTCTCCTCAACAAACTTTTGGAGGAAAATTCAAATCTCCTCAACAAACTTTTGGAGGGAAACTTAAAATTCAAACCCTAGATCCAGGGCTTTGATGTCTATAAATAGGAACCTAGATCTAAGGGTTGTTGAATCTTATGAGATCAATTCTTCATCTCTCCCTTTTCTTCCACAAGTTGAGTGACACGACTTGTACGAAACCCTAACCCTAATTCCAATAATTCAAGATCCCGAGTACCAAATCAAGTGAGAAGCCTTCAACCTTTTAGGAGCCGAGCCGATCTTCAATCGGGCAAGTGATCCAAGCCGATCCGCGACTCACGGAGACGAGCGAAGCCAAATCGACGATCGAGTTCTTCCTCTTGTAGTTCTTGAGCGAATGTAACGAAATTGTTGATATAAATAAAAGGTGAAATTCTTTAATCTTGCTTTCTTTAAATTCTTGCATCATGATTCGATCTCAATTTGTAATTGTAGTTCTTGTTGTGATGTTCGAGTAAAACTCCGCTCGTAAAGGAGTCGAGACGATCAATAGAATAATGATGTAACAAATCTTAATACGATTCTTGAGTCCTACGAGTCTTGTAAACCCTAGCAAGTTCAAGAATCGATGACCTAGTTTCGTTGTGATGCTTTCTTGATTGTGATTGCTCGAAATTAGGGATCTGTGATCGTTTCTTGAATTTACTAGAGGCTATAATGTGAATGATATCGACGAAAGAACAAGGGATAAGATGAAACCCTAGTTTCATAAGAAATCCCTAATTCTCGATCGATCATCATCGATCTAGTATCAATTCATCGAAGGATAAGAATACGTCATTGTAAGATTACATCACATCTATAGATCCGATCGATTCCTACGAGCCTCATTTAGATTCTTGATATTTGGTTTGGAAAAATCAACAAACTCTCAATTCTTGATTCTATCTTTTAATGCTTTCTTGGATCTAGATTTTTCTCTTTCTTGAATTGCAATTACAAATCATGAATTGTTTGTTTTCTTTTCATTAAAGTTTCAATTCATCTAATTCAAAGCACGAACGATTACACTTTCCCTGTGGACGATCCACACTTACTAACGCGCTACATTCGACACCGTTATTGATTGCGGTCAAAATATTTTTGGTTGTGATTTCTATATAATTTTCCAACTACACAATCCGAAATCGTTTCAATCAAATGGCCCCGTTGCCGGGGATCATTTGATAAACACAACAAAAATCAACAATCAAATGGCGCCGTTGCCGGGGATCATTTGATAAACACAACAAAAATCAACAATCAATTGGCGCCGTTGCCGGGGATAGTGCGCTGATTGTTCGTATTTTGAAATTTGAGTTGAAAAGTTTATTCCATTACAATTTTTTAGATCAAAATTCGTGCAAACACTAATACGAGTTGTTGTGATCTGTGCGAGGAATTCTGGAATCATTGGAGCTGGATAAAAATTTTCTGAAAATACCAGAGAGCTGAGGGAGTCTACAGAAACTCTCTGATAAAATTTTGTGCAGTGTTCCCTTCAAACAGCCGCGTTTCCGCGGTCTTGACCTATCATATGCGGCGGAACCGCGGTCTCCTCAAGGAGTTGCTGCACTAAACTTCTTTAGGTAACTCCTTACTTTCTCCTCTCTCCTCTTTTTAGCTCCAACTAACAACTTTCTGCAGGCTTCTTTGCAAAAATCGCAGCGCGCAAAAAGCAAATTAAAATTGTGCGTGTTTTTGTTTCTTGGTTGTTTGCATAATTAATACGGACATTAAGGGGCAAAGACCAAATCCAGATTAGGTGGGGAGTTCATTACCCTTCCTAAGCCCCAAAAATCACAAACTTGCATCCGCATTTACCCTCATTAATTAAAAAATATCTAGAGATGACTCTAAGGACCGTCGCGCTCACTTAGGACAGAAGAAGGCCGTGGGTAATTCATTGCTTATCCGCGTTTTCTTGTGGTGTCTAAGGCAAGTGTGTCGAAGGCTAGTGGTTATTAATTAGGCCCACTATTTACGTAGTGGAGTACCTTCCCACTTACCTGGCACTTACCTGGCTACAGGGGGACAAAGAGGCAGTGGAGGATTCTATCCTGCGATTTGTCTTTTGGCAGTTAGGAGCGGTCTAGAGCCGGACCTAGGTGACCCCTAGAATTAGGGTTTTGTGTGTTGCATTTGTTGTGTTGCATCATTTTTTCAAAAATCCGTCCAATTTTTCAAAACAAACACCGCATTCATTCATCATTCCCCTAATTATAAATTCACGCTGCCACTTGTACTAACCCTTTTTAGTACAAGATAGGCTGGACAACGGGATTCTAGTGCCTGTTTGTCCGCGTCCCCCGATCGACCCAAAAGTCGGTATTTCTACATTTACCTTTTCTTTACCCACCACCACACCCACATCGATGGATCCGTCTCCATCAAACTTCTTTTCCACTACCCTGCCGCCGTCCGTTGGTGCGCAGAATCCACCTCGCATCTCTCTCCAAGAGAGGTGCTATCCTACACGAGGTCCCCTTTCCACCTGTCTTTCCATTCCACCAGCCAACGGGGAAAATTTTCAAATAAAACCCCAATACATCAACCTTCTACCAAAGTTTCACGGTCTCGAGTCTGAAGACGCATATGCATTTATCACCAAATTTGAAAATCTATGCGCAATGATGGGTACTTCACAGCTTTCTGTGGATGCTTTACGTCTTCGTCTTCTCCCATTCACTTTGTGCGATATAGCCGAGAAGTGGCTGTATAACACTACCGCACATTCCATTTCAAATTGGGAAAGCATTCCTTAAGAAATTCTACCCACATCATAAAACAGCTCGAGTCCGTAGCGAAATATATCAATTCACCCAGCTTCCAAATGAACCATTTTCAAAATGTCTTGAACGCTTCAAGGATCTGTTAGTCCAATGTCCCCATCACGGCATCCCGAGATGGGAACTGTGCCGAATCATTTATGAGGGCATTAATCCTAACACAAGACAGACCCTTGAATCCATGTGTCAAGGCAACGTTATGACCAAAGATGATGGGGAAGCCTGGAAATTCCTCGAAGATTTCGCTGAAAAATCTTTACAGTGGGAGGGTGTGAGTCAATCGTCTAGGGATGGCAATGATATTTCCATAGGAGTTAGAGCTGACATTGCAGTTATACACAAGAAACTCGAGACTATGGAAAACAAATTTTTAGCCGCCACCCTAAATCAAATGTCACTCTCCAAAACTGTATGTGGATGTTGTTCTGATCCGTCTCACTTGACGGAAGAATGTCCGTTTCAAGGTCATGAGCATACCAATGCCGCATTTCAAAGACCTAGAAACGATCCATTTTCCTCCACATATGATCAGGGTTGGAGGAATCACCCTAATTTTGCTTGGAACCAATCACAATCTCAAAACACGGTTCCAACCCAACACAATTTCCAAAGGGTCCTTCCTCCACAACAGCAGCCACCACTTCAATTGAGTCAGCACCCCTTTCAATCACAAAACTTCCAAAATCCGGCCAACACTTTTGCACCGTCTAGTCCTTTGCAATTGACCGGTACAGATAATACCTCTGCACTAGCACAAACCTTGGATACTTTCATGAAACAATCCATCTAAGGGACGGCAAGTTTGTAATCTTCCATCGAGAATATGATGAAGATCATTGTCTCTCAAAATGAGAATATCAAATCGATGGAAGAACAAATTGCACAACTAAAAGCCGAAATGAGTGCAAGAGAGAAAGGGAAACTTCCAGCTCAACCTTTACCCAATCCTGGCTATTCACATCTTGTGGATGCAATCACGTTGAGATCTAGAAGAGTGCTTGACAATCATGTTGGGGAAGAGTTTGATGATACCGATAAATCAATCAATAAAACCCCGGCTGAGACCTTTCCTTCCACTTCTACTTCTAATTCTAACCCCAGTTCTTCTACCCCACCACCTTCTTGCGAGCCTATTCTTCGTTTCCCAAAAGGCTCGCCACCTCAGCCCATCTCTTCTAGTTCTCCACAGACGATCTCTACTCCTCTTTCGGGATCATGTCTACCCTCACTTCCTTCTCCTATGATGGACCCAGCGCTTATTGCTAAAGCACCTTATCCTAATCGGTTAAGGGCAAACACACCGAGTCCACATATGGAGAAGCTTATGAACATTTTTAAGCAAGTTAACATCAACATCCCTCTCCTAGATGCCATCCAATAAGTTCCGTCCTATGCGAAAACTCTTAAGAACTTGTGCACTAGGAAGAGGAAGACTCAAGTGCCGAAAAAGATATTCATGGCAAAGACGGTAGACACGGCTTTCCCCCAACAATTACCGAGGAAACGTAAGGATCCTGGATATCCTACGATTTCCATTTCTATCGGGGAAAAACACATCAACCGTGCTCTACTAGACCTTGGCGCTAGTGTTAACTTGCTTCCATACTCAGTCTATAAGCAGTTAAGGATCGGAGAGTTGAAGCCAACCCATTGCACTCTCCAGATGGCTGACCGATCAATCACCAAACCTAGGGGTGAACTGGAGGATGTGTTAATAAAAATCGGGGAATTTATATTCCCTGTGGACTTTATTGTAATTGATACACAGCCTGTAGCGAACCCACGGAATTAAATTCCAGTGATTTTAGGTTGCCCCTTTTTTGCCACTTCCAACGCTATCATCAACTGTCGTAATGGCTTTATGATCCTATCTTTCGGGAATAGGTCAATAGAGCTGAACATTTACAAGTTGGGAAGCGTACCCTCCGAACCTACTGCTCAGGTCTGTTCTGTCGACTTAATGGATGTCGACAGCAGCGAATTTGATGATCCTCCTGATACCGATCTTGACTCTTTTCATATGTTATTGTTTGACCCAACTATGTATCATACACATACGGACTCTTCCACCGAGATGTCCGGGTCAACAATCAACACTGATTATGAACTGTTTTTAGAGTCTGAAGATCACCCCGCACTTTGTGATGACATTATTCTTCGGGGTATTGATGAAACTTTTGAGGAGATCTTCGCTGATGAACTCGCATTTCTGAATAACACGGGTGTTGAGATGAATCAGGTTCCAATCAATGAAATCGAACCTCCACCCCTTCTTCTGAACTGTAAAAAGAATGCGAGTAATCCATCACATTCACTGCATCGTCTCTCCAAAATGAAACGCGCACACATTCTCTTCCACCACTTAACCTTTTCCCACTTCTTCTTCCACCAACCAGAGCACTGCATTGATAAAATTTTCGAATGGTTGGTGTTAACATTTGGTCTTTGCAAAGCTTGGCATCGACCACTGATTTTTGACCCCCTCATGTGATTTTAAAGATTAACATTGCTTAAGTTTGGGGGGGTATAATTTGGCTCTTGAAAAGAAATTTTTACAAAATGATGAGCCAAAAATAAGTTTGGGGGAGGGTCTTCACTTAAATATTTTGCCCCCAATAATAAATTCCTCCCAAGCTTACAGGTTTTTTTTCCAGATTTAGCAGAAGGCAACAGTGAGGACACTGTTGAAAACAAGTTTGGGGGAGGTTTGTGCTTATTTTCGCATCATTTGCATCATACTTTGCATAAGCACAAAACAATTTTAAAAACCTATAAAAATTTAAAAAATTTCAAAAAAATAAAAATATTTTTGTACATAAATAAGATAATAAACGTTTAGATAGTGAAAAATTACATCCATGAGATTAGAAAAATTTAAGAAAACTAAGAAAATTAGAAGTTTTCTTATACGAACTAGTAATAAGTAGTTATGAGCCGTTGTCCCAAGGGTTAGTAAGATGAAAGAAGTCACTAATCTGAGGATAAAAATAAGTCTGAAAAATAGTTTCTATTCTGGAAGCCAAACATTTTGAACGTTGATATCCTGCTATTCGCACTTACACCGTCTTGAAGCCCGGGATAATAGAGGATACATTGAAATGCTCTTGTCTTAAAGCCGATGTATGAAGAAAAAAAAGTGAATAGAAAATATAAAATGGTGAAAAAATGGACACTGGTTTTGTTATCACCAAGGGCAATAAAAAAATATATAGCGAGGGTGCCTTTTCACCTAGTGCCCTAAGGCCAACTGGTCTGGGAGTCACTGCTATGCCTGAGGTGGTGCAAGACGAGGAAAATACACCAAATAAGCAAGCACATGAGTAATCGGTCGGTTAGTACATCAAGAAGTATTAACGGTCGCATGAAAGTGTGTGAGCAATCCTAAATATTCATTAATTAAAAAGTACTGAGGCTGATGGGCAAGAGTATGATAGCTTGAATTGAATTCTCCGGGTGTAGGGATGTCCTTTACACACACGCAGGGTGATATGATCGATGTTTGGAAGAAAGATAGGAATGAAGAATAAGACGATGTTTTATTGAGGGAGGACGTGATTTCTGACATCTTTTCATGACCATTAAGATAGGGCTCATGACAACCGAAAAGCTAGTTTAGTTGGAAACCCTAATTTTCAAGGCTTTTCTTTTACAATTCTTTTCTTTAAATGTAATATTCATGATCTTCCTTTTATTATTGGATTTTGTGGGTGCAATCCGCTGAAAACCCTCAGGAGACAACACTCCACCTACTAGGGACACCTAGAGGTTTAAAGGCTTGTTGCACGTGCTCAGTGCAATCGTGTTGCCTACGAAAGTGTGCTAGTTAGTTTTTCTTTTTCTTTATTTTCTCTTTCTTTTTTTAAATAAAAAGTTCGCTCGAGACGATCGAAAATAAGTTTGGGGGAATTTGATCAGTCGAAAATACTGCATCTTTTAACCGGCAATTTCCCTATCATTTGCACTCATCTAGAAGTGTTCGGCATTCATATAGCACATATTAGCAAATCAGTTGTTAAATATCAGATTACATGTGTTAGACTTTAAAACCGACATTTCTAGGGAAATTGACTGCATTTCATGGCATCGCATCATCCCTATATTGCGCAACACTTGTCTCGAGAATTTGCAGGAACAAAAGCCAAAAGAAGCTGATAAAATACACCAACTCCAAGTTTTGAGATCTGGTAGAAATCCAAAGGGGAAAATACAATTCAACATATCCAATAAAGGCCCATAATTCAGCCCAAAACCAAAGAAGAAGACCCGAGCTCTGAAGCCTCCAAAGCGCCGCGGTTCCGCGGCGGGAGCCGGCTTGCGCCGCGGTTCCGCGGCGCTTCTGCCACGTCAGCGCTTCATTTTCAGTGCAAAATTCCTCTCTCAGGGCCCACATTCATTTAAGATGCCTTAAAATTCCAGAATTCTCTCAAAGCTACTGCCAGATCAGCAAAGAACATTAAGCAACCTAATCTTGATTAAGCTAATCAAGCTCCTAACTAACTTCATCTAGAAGCTTCTCCTCAACAAACTTTTGAAGGGAAATTCAAATCTCCTCAACAAACTTTTGGAGGGAAACTTAAAATTCAAATCCTAGATCTAGGGTTTTGATGTCTATAAATAGGAACCTAGATCTAAGGGTTGTTGAATCTTATGAGATCAATTCTTCATCTCTCCCTTTTCTTCCACAAGTTGAGTGACACGACTTGTGCGAAACCCTAACCCTAATTCCAATCCAAATTCAAGATCCCGAGTACCAAATCAAGTGAGAAGCCTTCAACCTTTTAGGAGCCGAGCCGATCTTCAATCGGGCAAGTGATCCAAGCCGATCCGCGACTCACGGAGACGAGCGAAGCCAAATCGACGATCGAGTTCTTCCTCTTGTAGTTCTTGAGCGAATGTAACGAAATTGTTGATATAAATAAAAGGTGAAATTCTTTATTCTTGCTTTCTTTAAATTCTTGCATCATGATTCGATCTCAATTTGTAATTGTAGTTCTTGTTGTGATGTTCGAGTAAAACTCCGCTCGTAAAGGAGTCGAGACGATCAATAGAATGATGATGTAACAAATCTTAATACGATTCTTGAGTCCTACGAGTCTTGTAAACCCTAGCAAGTTCAAGAATCGATGACCTAGTTTCGTTGTGATGCTTTCTTGATTGTGATTGCTCGAAATTAGGGATCTGTGATCGTTTCTTGAATTTACTAGAGGCTAGAATGTGAATGATATCGACGAAAGAACAAGGGATAAGATGAAACCCTAGTTTCATAAGAAATCCCTAATTCTCGATCGATCATCATCGATCTAGTATCAATTCATCGAAGGATAAGAATACGTCATTGTAAGATTACATCACATCTATAGATCCGATCGATTCCTACGAGCCTCATTTAGATTCTTGATATTTGGTTTGGAAAAATCAACAAACTCTCAATTCTTGATTCTATCTTTTAATGCTTTCTTAGATCTAGATTTTTCTCTTTCTTGAATTGTAATTACAAATCATGAATTGTTTGTTTTCTTTTCATTAAAGTTTCAATTCATCTAATTCAAAGCACGAACGATTACACTTTCCCTGTGGACGATCCGCACTTACTAACGCGCTACATTCGACACCGTTATTGATTGCGGTCAAAAAAAATTTGGTTGTGATTTCTATATAATTTTCCAACTACACAATCCGAAATCGTTTCAATCAAATGGCGCCGTTGCCGGGGATCATTTGATAAACACAACAAAAATCAACAATCAAATAGCGCCGTTGCCGGGGATCATTTGATAAACACAACAAAAATAACAATCAACAGTCGTACTACTATTTTGGCCTTCGTCAAGGGTATGTACGGGTGGGTTCAAATTAACCTGGATAATGACGGGTAGAACTTGACATGTGACTTATGATATGTTGGCCTTCGTCAAGGTCATAAGAGCATGGGGTAAAAATCATATCGGGAGTTTCTAAAGAAACTGAAACTTGCCAGGCATGCGCATTCCTTCTGGAGTGTGATAACGTGAGTGGATTCCATCACGTTATCATGCGATGATAGTTGGATCCCGATTCCTACTTATGAGTTGGTTTACTCTTCAGGTAATCCCGACTAATTCTTCTTTCAGGTTTGGAGGAGAATTTGAGGATACAGTAGGAGGTTTCCTGATTAGATAAATTGATAATCATTCTGATCTAGGTTAGAGTGCACGCAGAGTGTTTCTTTTCTCTCTCTCTCTCTTTGGCAGCGACCATGGCCCGACCCTAGACTATGACTCAGTGACCAAGTTAACCGAACCTTCTTAAAATACTGGTTTTTGGATTGTCTGAGTTGCATACATCGTTACCACTCCTTCTTTTACCCTTTTGCATTTCTTCAGAACACCCCGTATTACTACAGATATCCATTTCCATTGGATAAATCTATCGTATGGTTATATACGAACTCGAAGGAACTTATTCTAGATTCGAGGATGGATTCTGGTTCTGGAGAAATTGAATATGACTATTCAGTTGTCTTTTCCTTTTACCTTCTCTTAGATTGTGAGGGCTCCTAGGATTAGGAGAAGGGTACACCTATTACGCTTATTGGATAGTCTTCTTCCAAACCATAGGCAGGTGTCGAAAGGTAGGGAATGAAGAAAACCAATTAGCCTAAGTGTGGTGTACAGTAGGTATTAAGTAAAGATAAATAAAGGGATCAGAAAGAGGGCAAAGTAAATTGCAACTGCTATCATTCACGACCAAACCATGCATTTCATCGCCACTCCTACTTCACCTTTGTATTTCTCCAGAACACCCCGTGTCACTACAAAGATCCACAGTTATTGGATAATCCATCGTATGGTTATATACGAACTGTAAGTCCGTGTTGCCCATCCCGGTGCTTACGGGAGGCGGAAAACATAATAAAAACGGATTTTTAATGACTTAGGCAACATGGACTTTGCTTGTGAGGATCTTTGCTAAACGAAAACTAGCTAAAGTAAACTAACAACTAACTAAGTTGTAGAAAGGTTATACCTTTGGTCTTTAGTCCTTCTCTCCTTGCTCGTCGGAATGGTAGAAAGGCCTCACCTTGCTTGTCTTCTTCCGTCAAAGAAAGATCCACTTGAAAGCCACCACCTTTAGCTTCAACTCCAAGCTAGGAGTAACTAGAGTGCAAGAAATGCTAAGACTTGAACCCTAGAAGAGAGTAGAGAGGATCAAGTGAAGGTTTTTCTCAAGCTTTTTGTTTCTCAACACATGAGAGGGAGAGAGCTTGAGGGAGAGGATGAACAAGAGAGAGAAATGATATGAGAGAATGAGAAAATAATAGAGCTCTTCTCACTAATATGTGTGAATTAATTTAATTGAATAATTAGCTAGATAATTATCATGGTAAATCATGACATGACCATTATCATTTCAAATTGCAAAGATCAAAAAGTATCTTCCAAAAGAAATTATGATGGTCAAAGTGTCAACCTAGGTCAACAAGTCAAAGAAGTCAAATGGTCAACAACCACAACCATGGATAATTATTAAACTAATTACTAATTAACAATAACACACACATAAATATTAGGGCTAATAAAATGACAATAACCATTAACCCTAATCAAGGTCCTCTCCCTCAATCTCAAGCAACTGTGCATACGCACCCGCATTCGTGATCCGAGGAACACGAACACAATGAGAAAAACCAATCTCAAATCATATACTAGGATCCGGCTTAAACCAAAGCCCGCTAGTATAAACTGTCCGGACAGCAAACGTGCACAAGTGCGCGAATGTGAACGAACCCTGTCGCAAAACCATGCGACCTCTACTCATTTTGCCTAAAGGCGAATAGCTCTCTGTGTGGGACTCTAAAGACTCGACACTACGCTGGCAGTGGGTTTAACCACAGACCGCAAGCGGCACTAGCTGTACGTAACGGTCCCCAGGTAGATGTCGATAAGAAGACTGACGAGGTGAACCCCATCTGCACTCCTACTGAGCCTGTATGTGACAGTCTCCGTACAGTCCGGTCTGTTCGTCTGATACATCGCATGGCGGGCCTAGGGGGCGGTGAACGTCAGTCCCCTAATAGCGGTACAAGTCGTGTCGGAGTGTAGCCCAGAACACCCTGAGATAACATTGGAAACCTACCAGTATATCTCGCTTGCCCTGGCCAGGGACTACTCGTGTAATGGCTCTCCTAGACACAGCGCGATGTCAACCCCCAATACCGGGAGAGACGAATCCTGTCTAACCGTCACTGCCTCCAAGTGCTTCGGGACTGCACCCAAAAACTACCTGTTTGCACAGCTCCTTTGAGCCGTGGTAGGGTAGTAATCAAAGTGCAGTGGGAACACACTCGAGGCGAAGTGACAGTGTCAAGTCAGCGGACTAAGCTGTACTCATGTCACCTGGGAACTGATAACTGACGATAGGTATATTACCAACCAACAGTTCCCGACGAGTCCTGTCCAGTGTACTCGTAACCTAACGAGCACCCGCATACTATCCCAAGTACGACGTACTAACGGCTGTGGGACAGACCGTCTCCTACACTGGGATGAGAAGCGCATACGCTAGTCTACTCCGGAGTATCGATGCCCTGTCTCGATAGTCCAACGACCAGGGACCTGTATAAGGATGTGCTTATAGATTACCCAGCTCCCACGAGTGCGAGCGCCATCACAACGCTGGTAATCAAGCAAAGATCCTAAGGGCTCTACTAATATGTATACCAGCAATATGTTAAAAGAAACACATGCACATATTAAAGCAGAGACAAACCAAGTAGCATACTACCATTTCGAGCAAGATTGTATATACAACTGTGAATATCCCAAGCTTCCATTAAGTAATATACAAACTAGTATGATACAGTAATGGCCTCTAGGGCATATACACTAACAATCTCCCACTTGCACTAAGGCCATGTACTGGCGTATCGAAGACCTATCATCTCGATCAGCCGCTCGAACTGAGTCTGGGGTAGGGCCTTCGTGAATGGATCTGCTGTATTATCCTCTGATGCAACTCTCCGGACCTCGATCTCCTGGCGATCTACGATCTCCCTGATCAGGTGATACCGCCTTAAGATGTGTCTGGATTTCTGATGGGACCTGGGTTCCTTCGCTAAAGCTATAGCCCCGTTGTTGTCGCAATACAGAGGTATTGGGTCAACAATGGACGGAACCACCTGAAGTTCTTTCAAGAACTTCCTCATCCAGACAGCTTCTTTTGCGGCATCAGATGCAGCGATGTATTCCGCTTCCATAGTCGAGTCAGCAACGGTTTCCTGTTTGGAGCTCTTCCAACACACCGCCCCTCCATTGAGGGTAAATACAAAACCCGACATGGACTTGGAATCATCCTTGTCACTCTGGAAGCTGGAGTCAGCAAAGGCCTCAATCTGCAGGTCTTTTCCGCCATACACCAAGAACATCTCCTTAGTCCTTCTCAGGTACTTGAGAATGTTCTTTACTGCTATCCAATGTTTCTCCCCAGGGTTTGACTGATACCTGCTTACCACACTCAGTGCATAAGCCACATCCGGTCTGGTACACAACATCGCATACATTATAGAGCCTACCGCAGAAGCGTAGGGTATAATAGACATGCGATCCCTCTCCAAATCAGTCTTGGGAGACATCTCTTTGGAGAGGGTGATCCCGTGACAAGCCGGTAGATTACCGCGCTTGGAATCTTCCATACTGAATCTCTTCAGTATGGTGTCGATGTACCTGGACTGCGAGAGTCCTAATATCCTCTTGGATCTGTCACGGTAGATCCGGATACCCAGAATGTAGGAGGCATCACCCAGGTCTTTCATGGAGAACCTGTGTGACAAGAACCCCTTGACAGATTGTAGCATAGGAATGTCATTTCCTATTAAGAGAATGTCATCCACGTATAAAATGAGGAATACTACAGTTCTCGCTACAAATCTACAATAGATGCATGGTTCATCTGGATTTTTGATAAAGCCAAATTCTTTGACCGTCTCATCAAAACAGATGTTCCAACTCCGCGATGCCTGCTTGAGTCCATAAATGGACTTGAGCAACTTGCACACCTTTCCGCTGCTCCCACCCTGAATGAAACCCTCTGGCTGGTCCATATAGACACACTCCTCTAAATGACCATTTAGAAAAGCTGTCTTTACGTCCATCTGCCAAATCTCATAATCGTGGAAAGCAGCGATGGCAAGAAGGATCCGAATGGATTTCAGCATAGCTACTGGAGAAAAGGTTTCGTCATAGTCCAAACCAGGTCGCTGACGAAAACCCTTTGCTACCAGTCTAGCTTTATAGGTCTCAACCTGTCCATCTACACCAATCTTCCTTTTGAAGATCCACTTGCATCCTACGGGTTTTACCCCGTCTGGAGCAATGTCCAACGTCCATACTTTGTTGGTGTACATGGACTCCATCTCGGTCCGCATTGCATCCAGCCATTTTACCGAGTCGACGTTCTGAATGGCTTGCTGGAAGCTAGTAGGCTCATCACAATCCAGGATGCAGTCTTCTCTATCCCCGTCAATGAGAAAACCGTAGTATCTCTCGGGCGGATGAGACTGCCTACTACTCCTGCGGAGTGGCATAGGAATGTCCTGTTCTTTTGAACCTTCTGGTTCCACTAAACTTTCAGTAGTAGTTTGTGGTTCTGGAATTTCTTCCAGTTCTATTGCGCTCCCACTTATTTCTTTTTCTATGAACTGATGTTCTAGAAAGTGGGCATGGCGAGAAACAAGGACTTTTTGTTCCTCTTCGCAATAGAAGTAATATCCCTTGGAGTTCTTTGGATATCCCACAAACTTGCACTGTACTGAGCGTGTCTCGAGCTTGTCCGCATGCTGCTTTTTTACAAAAGCTGGACATCCCCATGTCTTAATGTGATTAAGATAGGGTTTCTTCCCACTCCATAACTCATATGGTGTGGTAGGCACAGTCTTAGTGGGAACACGGTTCAAAAGATATGCAGCTGTTTCTAGCGCATACCCCCAGAATGATCGCGGTAACTCAGCGTTACTCATCATGGACCGTACCATATCCAATAGGGTTCGGTTCCGTCTCTCCGATACACCGTTATGTTGCGGAGTGTATGGAGGAGTAAGCTGAGAGAGAATTCCATTCTCTTTTAAATAGTTCAGGAATTCGGCACTTAAGTATTCTCCTCCTCGATCCGATCTTAGGATCTTGATACTTTTGCCTGTTTGTTTTTCTACTTCATTCTTATATTCCTGGAATTTTTCAAAAGCCTCGGATTTATGTTTCATTAAGAAGACATAACCGTACCTTGAAAAATCATCCGTAAAGGTAATGAAGTAAGAATAACCGCTTCGCGCATGTGTAGACATTGGACCGCACACGTCGCTGTGTACGAGTCCCAAGAGCTCGCTCGCTCTTTCTCCGTGTCCAGAAAACGGAGCCTTTGTCATCTTTCCTTTGAGACAGGATTGACAAGTTGCATACGATTGATATTCGAACGAATCTAAATATCCTTCAGTATGTAACTTAGTCAATCTTCTCTCGTTGATGTGACCCAGTCTACAATGCCATAAGAAAGTTTTATTAATTTCTGGAGACTTTCTTTTGTGTGTATTCTGGATATTGAAAATCTGTGGTTGGTTTAAAACGTATATACCGTTGTTCAATGTACCTGACCCAATCAACACTTGATTAAGGTGAATGTTCACTACATTACTTACAAATGCAAATTCATAACCTTCTTTAGATAATAAAGATACAGAAATGATATTACAGGTTGCATTTGGTACATAATAACAACTACGCAAAACCAAAAAGTGTCCATCTGATAATCCCAGGTGATAGTCCCCCACGGCCTCAGCATCCATGCTAGCACCGTTCGCAACTCTGAGGGTCATGTCACCTGCCTTCAAAACTCTACGCTTTCTCAACGCCTGCAAAGAATTACAGATATGAGACCCTGATCCGGTATCCAATACCCAGGAAGTAGAGTTTATTGATAGACAATTTTCAATAACATACACACCTGAAGCTGA
This sequence comes from Agapanthus africanus, assembly GCA_030015575.1. Taxonomy (NCBI): domain Eukaryota; kingdom Viridiplantae; phylum Streptophyta; class Magnoliopsida; order Asparagales; family Amaryllidaceae; genus Agapanthus; species Agapanthus africanus. Next base: position 287,641,895 of record JASDDO010000029.1, read on the forward strand.
AGCTGCAACTCGCTTCAAATCCTGTGTTCTGGCTTTCCAAGCCTTGCAATCTTGTTTCCAGTGACCACTTTTGTGACAATAGAAGCATTCTTCCTTCCCCACCAGCTTCCCCGCTACCTTTGTTGCTTTACCCTTTCCCTTCGTATCCACTTTACCGACACCGCCTCTTGGTTTGGCGGGGGCTTTCTTCTTCTTGCCCTTGGCTTTCGTCCTGGACCTAGAAGAGGAAGATCCTCCTACAAACAAAGTGGATGTCTCCCTACCCTTCTGTAGGGTGCCCTCAGCAGTCCTCAACATGTTCAGAAGCTCGGCAAGTTCAACCTCCTTTCCTTGCATGTTGAAGTTAAGAATGAACTGGGCGTAAGTGGAAGGAAGGGACTGGAGAATCAAATCGGTATAGAGTTCATTCTCCAACGTGGTCCCAAGGTCCGCGAGCTCCTCTATGTAGCCGATCATCTTAAGCACGTGGTCCGCTACCGATGATCCGACGGCCAACCTTGCCGAAAAGAGCTTCTTCGACACTTCGTATCTTGCGATACGAGACTGCTCTCCATACAGTTCTTTTGTATGGAGAAATATGGACTCTAGGTCCATATTCTCGTGCCTCCTCTGATGGTCGTTGTCCATCGAGGCTAGTACGAGGCATCTGGCCCTCGCGCAATCTATCTCCCATGTCTTACGGATTTCAACATCCGCGACGCTGGAGGTGGGACCTGGGACAGGGGGAGCTTTGGTGGTAAGTATATACCCCAGCTTGTCATAAGTGATAGCCATCTTGACATTCCTGAGCCAATCTTTGTAGTTTGGCCCTGTCAATATGTTTTTATCTAATAGTAACTTAAGTCCGGTCATCTTGAATGGTCGCTGCAATTAGGAGAGAGAAAAGAAACACTTTAGCATGATGCTCTTGCAAGTTTAGAGTGGTTTTTAGTTTGTCTAAACTGGATGGCTCCCACTGTCTCTCGAATCCCTTCTCAAACCGTAAAGAAAAGGATTAGCCGGGATCATTCTCACCGTACAATACTTGCTTAACCGTTCAGCCAGGCCAGTGTCGGTACTTCGAGGGAGGTTTTCCAACGCTTTCGCGAAGTTCCTTAATTAAGTAACCTCTTTTCCCTGTGGGCGTAGCCCCGCTAACACCTTTCTAGGCACCTACTAGGTTTATAGCATTGATCGTTAAGTGAGAGTTTTCCCGAGGAGTAGCATATACTCACAGTAGGATCGGGATCCAAATATCATCGCGTGATAAAGCCGAAGGAATCCTACCAGAATCATCACACTCCAAATGGTATGCAACACTAGCAAGTTTCAGTACTTATGAAACTCCCGATGTGGATTTTTGCCCCATGCTCTTATGACCTTGACTTTGGCCAAAATATCATAAGTCACATGTCAAGTTCTACCCGTCATTCTCCTGGTTAATTTGGACCCACCCGTACCTACCCTTGACTTTGGCCAAAATGGCAGCACGACTGTCCCAAATCAACGCATCTATCTATGCTGCACATGAATACCCAAACGCTACCAATCACTATGCCTTGACTTTGGCCAAAATACATAGCTTGAATACTTTTGACCATTCATGTGGAATGACGGAGGGCTACGAATGGTTTTGGCGAAACCGTGAACGTAGTGAACTTGATATAATCGATGGAACGAGATAGCTTTTAAAAGGAGTGGTTCAAGCTCCGCGTTTAAAAGTTTAGTTTTGAAAAGAACCGAGTGGTTTTCAAAGTGTTCCAATCGACTTTTACTTGGTTTATTTCTTGCATTAGTTCTTTTAATGCGTCCCATCATTTAATCCTACCATTGCAGAAAACAACCAAAATATGACGTACGCTTATGCCATTCGCATTCGCCACGGGGCCCCGTCATCACCCGTTAGGTTACTTAACTAACGACAGAGCGGGGGCTGGGCTAGCGCGGCTGTAAAACATAAGCAACGCCTAAATAGTTATTATATATAAATATATAGCAATGATAGACATTACAGATCACAGATGAATACATTGGATATACTAGGAATCCGCAATGCGTTCGAGCCTGCAACGCAAAGCGGATTACACGGTCGCGGTGAACAGCCAATACCCCACCCAAGACCCCTACGGGTGCGGCAAACTACCCGCCAAGCACCCGAAGCGAAGCAACCTCCCTCACCACCGTGAGTAGGCCACTCGGCACTTCGAGATACCCGGTAGTTTGTGCACCCCCTCCATGGGTCTATCCTAGGAGCAAAAACAGTAAAAAGAATTATACAATGACGGCTACAACCCCGACCCGGTTGTGCGGCCATACAAAGAATATTATTACATCAATTTACATGTTACAAATGAATGAAAGAAAAACAACGCTCATCTCACATCCACCCCGGCCATTCACCCGCGACAATCCAATCCATTCATATCCACAAACCAATAACAATCACAGATCATGTATAACCCCGACTAATCGTCTTATAGCGATTAGCCGACGTTCAATACATGCAAGCATTACAGATATAACCGATGTAGTTAAAGTGTAGTGAAGTTCCGAAAAATACGGATTTATAGGCCCCCAAAAGTAAATTTTAGTTCTGGAAAATCTGGGCACATATAATATATCCTAAAAATCCCAAAACCAACAACAACACACACTGCACGAAAAACGATGCGCCGATAACGACAAACCGCGGCGCTTCCGCCGCACATGCCTACCTCGTGCGGCGGAAGGGCGGCGGTTTGATGGAATTAGGGTATCGTTTTTCTTGGGTGTATTCAGAAAACCCTGAGACGATTTTACAAGTATAAATATTTTCATTTTGAGCAGAAAAAATTTTAACAGAAACTAGGGTTTTGCAAGTTTGGTTTTTCGATTTTCCGGTTTCGAAACTTCGTTACACTTAACTACTTAGCTAGTTTAGGTTTAGTTAGGCTCTGATACCACTGTAAGTCCGTGTTGCCCATCCCGGTGCTTACGGGAGGCGGAAAACATAATAAAAACGGATTTTTAATGACTTAGGCAACATGGACTTTGCTTGTGAGGATCTTTGCTAAACGAAAACTAGCTAAAGTAAACTAACAACTAACTAAGTTGTAGAAAGGTTATACCTTTGGTCTTTAGTCCTTCTCTCCTTGCTCGTCGGAATGGTAGAAAGGCCTCACCTTGCTTGTCTTCTTCCGTCAAAGAAAGATCCACTTGAAAGCCACCACCTTTAGCTTCAACTCCAAGCTAGGAGTAACTAGAGTGCAAGAAATGCTAAGACTTGAACCCTAGAAGAGAGTAGAGAGGATCAAGTGAAGGTTTTTCTCAAGCTTTTTGTTTCTCAACACATGAGAGGGAGAGAGCTTGAGGGAGAGGATGAACAAGAGAGAGAAATGATATGAGAGAATGAGAAAATAATAGAGCTCTTCTCACTAATATGTGTGAATTAATTTAATTGAATAATTAGCTAGATAATTATCATGGTAAATCATGACATGACCATTATCATTTCAAATTCCAAAGATCAAAAAGCATCTTCCAAAAGAAATTATGATGGTCAAAGTGTCAACCTAGGTCAACAAGTCAAAGAAGTCAAATGGTCAACAACCACAACCATGGATAATTATTAAACTAATTACTAATTAACAATAACACACACATAAATATTAGGGCTAATAAAATGACAATAACCATTAACCCTAATCAAGGTCCTCTCCCTCAATCTCAAGCAACTGTGCATACGCACCCGCATTCGTGATCCGAGGAACACGAACACAATGAGAAAAACCAATCTCAAATCATATACTAGGATCCGGCTTAAACCAAAGCCCGCTAGTATAAACTGTCCGGACAGCAAACGTGCACAAGTGCGCGAATGTGAACGAACCCTGTCGCAAAACCATGCGACCTCTACTCATTTTGCCTAAAGGCGAATAGCTCTCTGTGTGGGACTCTAAAGACTCGACACTACGCTGGCAGTGGGTTTAACCACAGACCGCAAGCGGCACTAGCTGTACGTAACGGTCCCCAGGTAGATGTCGATAAGAAGACTGACGAGGTGAACCCCATCTGCACTCCTACTGAGCCTGTATGTGACAGTCTCCGTACAGTCCGGTCTGTTCGTCTGATACATCGCATGGCGGGCCTAGGGGGGCGGTGAACGTCAGTCCCCTAATAGCGGTACAAGTCGTGTCGGAGTGTAGCCCAGAACACCCTGAGATAACATTGGAAACCTACCAGTATATCTCGCTTGCCCTGGCCAGGGACTACTCGTGTAATGGCTCTCCTAGACACAGCGCGATGTCAACCCCCAATACCGGGAGAGACGAATCCTGTCTAACCGTCACTGCCTCCAAGTGCTTCGGGACTGCACCCAAAAACTACCTGTTTGCACAGCTCCTTTGAGCCGTGGTAGGGTAGTAATCAAAGTGCAGTGGGAACACACTCGAGGCGAAGTGACAGTGTCAAGTCAGCGGACTAAGCTGTACTCATGTCACCTGGGAACTGATAACTGACGATAGGTATATTACCAACCAACAGTTCCCGACGAGTCCTGTCCAGTGTACTCGTAACCTAACGAGCACCCGCATACTATCCCAAGTACGATGTACTAACGGCTGTGGGACAGACCGTCTCCCACACTGGGATGAGAAGCGCATACGCTAGTCTACTCCGGAGTATCGATGCCCTGTCTCGATAGTCCAACGACCAGGGACCTGTATAAGGATGTGCTTATAGATTACCCAGCTCCCACAAGTGCGAGCGCCATCACAACGCTGGTAATCAAGCAAAGATCCTAAGGGCTCTACTAATATGTATACCAGCAATATGTTAAAAGAAACACATGCACATATTAAAGCAGAGACAAACCAAGTAGCATACTACCATTTCGAGCAAGATTGTATATACAACTGTGAATATCCCAAGCTTCCATTAAGTAATATACAAACTAGTATGATACAGTAATGGCCTCTAGGGCATATACACTAACACGAACTCGAAGGAACTCGTTCCAGTTCGAGAATGGATTCTGTTTCAGGAGAAATATGAATAAGGTTTATTCAGTTGTCTTTTATCATTACCTTCTCTCAGATTGCGAGTACTCCTAGGATTAGGAGAGTACACCTATTATGCTTATTGGATAGTCTTCTTTCAAACCATAGGCTGGAACTGAACGGTAGGGAAGGAAGAAAACCATTTAGCCTAACGATGGTGTACAGAAGGTAATAACTAAAGACAAATAAAGGGATTTGGAGAGATGGCAAAGAAATATAAGGTTACAGTCGTAAATTTGATAATGGATGAGGCATTACTAGGAATACCCAGATACCCCTTCGAAACATATTCATTTTTCAGTTTCACCGTGCATTGTTAATAGAAAACTGATTTCCCAATTAGCCCTTACTTCAGGGTATGTATTTACCAGGTTTGATTCTCACATCTGTATGGTTTTACAGTTGATGAGTGGGAGTAAGGTATTGGGAATTAGGTGATCATCCTCATTATATCAGGATTCGTTGTAATTGGTGATATTTGAGGAAATCACCTGGGTTTTTGCCGGACGACAAATATTTGGTTTTGAATATCCGTTGTTATGCACCAATTTCAAACTGACATATCTTTACGTTTATTTTATAAAGTGAGATATAACTTTTTGAAATTATTTCCATGACATTTACCTATATCAGTTGATGGTTAGGTAAGGAGTATTCAACAGCGGTGTAATTCTTCTTAACCATAAGTACAGTTTTCAACTTACGATGCACAGGGTATGAGTTATTAGACTCAGGGGACTTATACAGAGTATTATATGTTGTCCAGTGCCCATTAGGACAGAGGGGTTAGTACTCGTACTATATTCTGTTTACTTATGACTTCTCTAGTTCTTAGACACGTGTTTCGTAGAAATACAAGGTCCAAGTTTTGAGAAGTTATAGGTATATGAATAAAGTAAAGAACCAGGTATTGCAAGTATCAGGATTTTTCAAGGTGATCGAAGATGTAGATACTTGTGTATGGTATTCAGTTGATAGTAATGGTTTTGAGAACTTGCTTCTCTTTTAGGTTACTCATATCTAGATGTATTCCTAAGTTTAATAATGTTGATCGGCCTCTCTCCATTTAGTTGACACGCACTGGAGACAGATGCATGATTTGAATCTGGTTCCAATTAAATCAGTGCCTCTGTTTCTATATTAGATATAGAATGGCTCATATCTTAACGATGTTAAGGTATATGGAGTTATCCGGCTTATGCTTAAATGTAACACTTTGAAATTTCGTTAGAATGTTTTTCGTGTTAATTAGCAATGGTGCGTGTTATTATATATGTGTACATAGGATTATTAATTATTTTTAGTCGTGTTACCCTAATTGGGAAATTTCTTGTGTTAGTGCACACATGCACACTTAGCACAATTTTCCTTGACCTAGGTTAAAAGTGTTAGCATGTTAACCATTTCTTTTCATGCATGGTTCATTTTAATCCCCCACCCTTTTCTAATCAAGTCAAACCCTTTTAATAATTTAATTTTTTGAATGGGAAATTAGAGCATGGTGTTAGGTGAGAAGATTGACTTTTGACCCATTCTCTCTCTTTTCTCTCTTCCTCTCTTGCTGAAAAATTCTACAGAAAAGCAGCAACTCCAGCAACAACAACATAATATATTCATCATCTTTTCATTTCTCTTTTGAATCTATACAAAATCCTACACAAAACCACACATTTTCTTCACTAAAGCCATGGGAAAAGGGACCTTTTGAGGTGTATGGAGGCAAATCTGCACACTTGAGGCTAGGGCTGAGACTTGTGGTGTTTCTTAAGGTCTTTTGAAGGTATTAACTCATGTTAGCACTCCTTTTCCATAAACTTGTAGTATTCATGTTTTGATGTGCTTTTAGTGATATTGAAGGGTTTTTTGTGATGATATGTTAAAATTACATTTTTATGGCTTAATTAGCTTGGTAATGAGTTGTTAGTGTAGTTTTAGACTTGGGTTTGCTTCAGATTTCAGAAAAATACCCTAAAGTTTCATTTTAGTGCAAAAGTGTGGTTTTTAACTAGAAATAGGGCTCTGTAGGATCTGCTGCTACCCGAGTTATTTCAGAATGAAATTGTATTTATTGTAGCATATATAGGGGATATAGAGTGCACACACAAAACCTGAGAGCCCATATCCCTACCCAGGCCGCCGAAAAATACATTCTGGCCGCAAATTGCGGCCAGATGGGGGTGTTTTGGGTTGGGGTTTAGGGTGTTGGGTGTCTGCTGCTATGTGTAGTATTATGATATATATAGTTTTGTAATATCTTTTCTGTATAAAAATCTGGGATCAAATACCCTATTTCCCGTATTTAAACTTTCGCGACACGCGTGTTACATGTGTGGGTTTAGGGTGTTCTGCGTATCGCGATGCGTCGGGTTAGCTTCAGGCGCGTAATCACACGTTTTAGCGTATCGCGCACATGCGCGCTTGGGTTGCGACACGGGTTTCTAGTTGACTTTAAATGTCGTGTTTGTATGGTTTTGAGCTTATGTGTGATATATTGTGAAATTCTAGGTTCGCTGGCGAGTGCGAGGGACGTCGCGAAGAAAGGGAAACAAGTTGTCGGCTATACCTAGCGAGAGACTACGGTGAGTAGATTTCACATCTACGGGGATATCGCCCGCATGGCGTTATGCGTCAGGGCTGATAGGACCTTATAGCTATATGTTTTGCATTCACCTACATGACTACTGTTTATTGTATACCGCATTCCCTGCTATGCGTATATAAACTAGAATTGATAGAACACCGCACTATTAGTAACGGTTCAAGTTGCACGAGCACGATTTATATGCTACACTCACACCGTTAGTGATTGCCATGACACTCACATTATAGGATTGCTATAAATCATATGTCAGATTGTTTCCTCATTATTGATGTTTGCCATGATTTGCCGCATATCAGCAGATGCTATATTCATACTTGGACACATCTACATCATATATTCATACATGTGCCATGTATATATTGATATTCTTATACCTGCATAGATTTACGCATTGAGATATGTTGTTTCCATGTTATTTCTGGATTTGGGAACCGTGGATATTTCAAAAGAGAATAGGTAGTTATTAAAAAACCCGGTTTCCCTTGATATGATATTTCAGTGCGTTCACCATGTGTTTTCTCGGTGCTAGAGCGCGATATATAAGAGAGAGAGGGCTGACCCGGACTGACGGATGCCCGATATATGAGAGAGAGAGGGCTGACCCGGACTGACGGATGCCCGATATATGAGAGAGAGGGCTGACCCGGACTGACGGATGCCCGATATATGAGAGAGAGGGGGCTGACCCGGACTGACGGATGCCCGATATAGGAAGATTTGTGTGTCGATGCTAGACACGAGTATTTATGATATTTGGGTGCCGATGTTGGGCACTCGTGATTCTCAGTGATGTACAGGATTTGAGGGCCGATGGGAGTGCCAGCGTCTGGGTTGTTGGGATTTGGGGTGCATTGGTGAGTACCGATTATCTTTCCACGTTGACATTCTGTGTAGATGTTATTTCATCCCATGCCCCGTAATTATTATTTTGCATCTCATCCTGTAGTTACTTTACTTGACAGAGCACTTGCATGATTATGCACACACTGCTTCTTGCATATAGACTTATCTGCTGGCATTTGATAGAGTAGCGAAGTACGTGCATGCTCGCGATTATCTTTATATGTTATCTCTATTCACAAGTTGGCAACTCACCCCCGTTGTGCCACAGTATTTGCAGGTTGCCCCTCGGAGTAGTCACGACAGGCTGCTTTCTTATATCTTTTGGCTACAGATACCACTACAGTCGGTGCGAGAGCTGTTTTGCTGATAGGTGGGTTGTGGTATCTGGTTACTTCTTTTGTACACACTGTTGTATCTAGTATTCTCCATCTACCATATATGTATTTGACTAAGAGACAGTGTGAGGACGATGATGTATATTATTTGTATTCTGGTGTCGAGCTCGTTGTGAGCCAACTTTACTTATGCAGTTATTTATATCTGTGATGTTCCCACTTGTGGCTCTTGATCTTCGCTACGGCATCGTATATCGCTATCTTGGTGATTGGTTACTTACGATTTCTTATCACTTTTTAAATGTTTCCATTTAAACTTAAAACACTCTATACTTTTACTGGTTTGATTTCTAGGTTTTCCGTTCACTTAGTCACGTTATGCCTGTAGACGTTACGTGGTTAAGTGCCGGTCATGGGCCAAACTTTGGGTCGTGACAAAGTTGGTATCAGAGCGTAGGTTTTACCTTTCGGAGTGTTCCTAAGATGACCCTGGTATGATGGAGTAGGTAGCTGAAGCAGAGTGGCGTAGCGTGCGTATGTTCCGCGGCATGCTCACGACACGGTACTCCGCCAAGGCGACCTTAGGACTTGTTGATTTAAATTCCTTCTTGAGTATATACATTCTTGCGATTCGATTTCCATATCCTTATCGAATCCTATTTTTCCTTTCAGCCATTATGCCGCCAAAGAGTACGAGGGCGCAGAGAGCGGCCGCGAGGGCCGAGATTCGAGTTGACTCGTCCGAGACGAGGACTGATCCGTGTAGTACACCGGTTGTGCCCGAGCAGGCTGTTCCTGTCATGACAGATCAGATTGCCATGTTAGGGGCTGGTGTGCAGGAGATGCGCTAGACGGTGGGATCCAATATGCAGGAGATGCGCCAGATGATGAGATCTCTAGTTGAGACACTTCGAGCGTAGCGACCAGAAGTAGTTCCACCCATTGCAGAGACCACGGTGATACCCACAGCACAGGCAGTTGTCCCTACCGCTACAGAGGTCATCTCAGTATCGCTGTCAGAGTTTATGAGGCTGAAGCCTCCAGTCTTCACATGCACCGATGCGGCCGAGGACCCACAGTCTTTCATTGATAGGATGGCGCGGATATGTCGTTCACTTAGATGCGCAGATGCGAGATGGGTTGAGTTCGCGAGCTTTCGCCTGGAAGGTCTCGCGCAGAGATGGTGTGAATCAGTTGAGAAGGGTAGAGCAGCAGGTCTTCCTCCTATGACCTGGACAGAGTTCGTGGCGCTATTCCTTGCCCGTTTTCTTCCCCTGAGTGTCAGAGATGCTAGAGCATGCAGGTTAGAGTCCTTACGTCAGACTCCGGAGATGTCAGTGGCAGAGTATGATGTCCTATTCACCGAGCTATCAGTGTATGCTCCGTACCTAGTGGCTACTGAGGAGTTGCGAGTCAAGAGATTTGTCCGAGGCTTGCTTACACCACTGTTTCTTGCGATCAGCGCACAGCATTACGAGACATATACAGCAGCTGTAGACGCAACCCTATTATTCGAGGAGCGCCTTGCTGAGACTTCGGTAGTTCCAGAGCCGAAGAGCGTTCGTGCGGATACATCAGCGCAGAGACAGCCTTTTCGGCGCCGTGATAGACGTCTTGCAGGTAGCAGAGATTTAGGGCGGGGCCAGTTGTTCAGTTCCTATCCCCAGGAGGGTCAACGGTCATCGTCGGGATGTTTTCGCTGTGGGAGTTCTTATCATCGTGTACGAGATTGTCCTAAGATACCCCGGAGGGAGGCAGCAGCACCGCACGTCATACTGCCACCTTCACCACCCCAGACGGCGTTGCCTATTGTACCTACTGTTACTCCGCGCCAGACTCATGCACAGAGAGGTCATGGTCGCGGAGGATTTGTTCACAGAGGACGAGGTGATCAAGGCAGAGGACGAGGTGATCGAGGCAGAGGACAGCCAGCTGCCGGTAGGGGACGATCAGTCGCAGGTGGAGGACAGGCGCGAGTTTTTTCTTTGACGCATCAGGACGCGCAGGCGTCCAATGCGGTGGTCTCAGGTATCCTTCCAGTATGTTCTGTTGATGCACACGTGTTATTCGATCCCGGATCCACGCACTCGTACATATCCACACACTTTGTGCTGAGTTTGGGTAGAGAGTCCTGTTTGCTTGATCAGCCACTTGTTGTGACCACTCCTATGGGAGAGTCGTTTGTTGCTAGGCACGTGTTCCGATCTTGTACCGTCTGTATTGGCGAGAGAGAGTTTCCTGTCGACTTGATCCTTCTTGAGATGTTGGACTTCGACGTTCTTTTGGGCATGGATTGGTTAGCCACGTGCTATGCTTCGGTTGACTACCGCGAGAAGACAGTTAGATTTTGTTTTCCCGGCGAGTCGGTTTTTGTTGTGTTGGGGGACCGTGGTGCCACCTCTCACAGTGTGATTTCTTCTTTTCGCGCTGGGCAGCTTTTGAGGAAGGGATGTCAGGGATTTCTCGCCTATGTTTGCGATACTAGAGCTACAGAGGTTCCGATGGATCAGGTTCCGATTGTTAGCGAGTTCCCTGATGTGTTCCCTGACGAGCTTCCTGGGCTACCGCCCGAGCATGATATTTCTTTCTGTATTGATTTGGTTCCTGGCACGGGGCCTATTTCTGTACCGCCTTATCGGATGGCCCCGGCGGAACTTAGAGAATTGAAGGGTCAGTTGCAATATTTGCTGGATAAGGGACTTATTCGACCCAGTGTTTCTCCTTGGGATGCTCCAGTCCTGTTTGTCAAGAAGAAGGACGGCAGTATGCGTTTGTGTATCGATTACCGCCAGCTGAACAGGGTGACAGTGCGGAACAGGTATGCTTTGCCACGCATCGACGATTTGTTCGACCAGCTTCAAGGGGCAGGATACTTTTCGAGGATCGATTTGCGATCAGGCTATCATCAGCTGCGGGTTCGACAGGAGGACATTCCTAGGACAGCTTTCCACACGCGCTACGGCCACTATGAGTTTTTGGTGATGTTGTTCGGACCCACCAACGCGCCAGCAGCATTTATGGACTTGATGAACCGTATTTTCAGGCCGTATCTTGATCTGTTCATCATAGTATTCATTGACGATATCTTGGTGTATTCTCGGAGTAGAGAGGAGCACGAGTAGCACCTGCGGATTACACTGCAGACCTTGAGGAAGCATCAGGTTTTCACCAAATTCTCAAAGTGTGCTTTCTGGCTGGACAGCGTAGACTTCTTAGGGCACGTGATTACACGAGATGGCATATGTGTAGACCCGAGGAAGATTGAGGCCGTTCGGAGTTGGCCTAGACCCACGTCAGTGACGGAGGTTCGCAGCTTTCTAGGGCTGGCAGGGTACTACAGGCGATTCGTGCAGGACTTCTCTCGCATTGCTACACCTTTGACCGGGTTGACCCGGAAGGGAGTTCGTTTCGATTGGACGGAGAAATGTGAGCACAGTTTTTAGCAGCTACGGGCTCTACTGACTACGACACCAGTGCTATCTTTGCCTTCAGGATCAGGCGAATTTGTGGTCTATTGTGATGCTTCACGAGTGGGGCTAGGGTGCGTATTGATGCAGCATGATAGGGTGATCGCGTATGCTTCGCGGCAATTAAAGAAACATGAACAGAACTACCCCACTCACGATTTGGAGATGGCTGCAGTGGTCTTTGCACTTAAGATCTGGCGACATTACCTATATGGCAAGTCGTGCCAGATATTCACTGATCACAAGAGCTTAAGGTATATATTTCAGCAGCGTGACCTGAACCTTAGACAGCGCCGATGGATGGAGTCAGTGAAGGACTACGATTGTGAGATCTTATATCACCCGGGCAGGGCTAATGTAGTGGTGGATGCTTTGAGCAGGAGGCCGGGGGGTAGTCTATCTTGTTTGAGCACAGTACAGAGGCAGTCGTCGGAGGATTGGCAGATTTTATGCGACAGCCGGGTACAGTTCGAGTTTACGCCGATCGGAGGACAGATTGCGCATGTTCGTGCACGCCCACAGTTGCTTGACCGTATACATGAGGCACAGCACAGTGATGACCGATGCTCAGAGATCAGGGCACAGGTTGGACATGGCAGATTTTTCGAGTTCGTGATCGATGATCAGGGGATACTGCGATTTGGGGCTAGACTGTGCGTACCAGATGCTGAGTGATTGCGGCGCGAGATTCTTGAGGAGGCACATCGATCGGTATACAGTGTTCATCCCGGTTCCACCAAGATGTACCATGACATGAGAGGTGTTTACTGGTGGGACAGAATGAAGAGTGACATCGCAGATTTTGTGTCGAGATGCCTGACTTGTCAGCAAGTCAAGGTTGAGCACCAAAGGCCCGCGGGAGAGCTACAGCCGTTACCCATTCCGGAGTGGAAATGGGAGCAGATTTCTATGGACTTCATTGTGGGTCTACCCAGGACTAGTCGAGGGTATGACTCTATCTGGGTGATCGTGGATCGTTTGACGAAAGCGGCTCACTTCCTACCGGTGAAGATGACTTTCGGATTTGCTTAGTATGCCCAGATATACATCGACGAGATTGTACGACTGCACGGAGTTCCGACATGTATCGTGTCCGACAGAGGCACCCAGTTTACCAGCCGGCTATGGCAGAGACTTCAGGAGGCTTTAGGCATTCGCTTGAGTTTCAGCACAACATTTCATCCACAGACCGACGGGCAGTCAGAGCGGACTATTCAGACTCTCGAGGACATGCTCAGAGCGTGCGTCTTAGACTTTGGAGGTAGCTGGGATCATCATTTACCCTTAGTAGAGTTCTCCTACAACAACAGCTACCAGGAGACCATTCAGATGGCACCATTTGAGGCTCTTTATGGGAGGAGATGCAGATCGCCTGCCTGTTAGACAGAGCTCAGTGAGAGCAGTATCTTAGGGCCACAGATTGTTGAGGAGACGACCGCGAAGATCCAGTTGATTCGCGATAGGATGAGAGCAGCCCAGAGCAGGCAGAGATCTTATGCGGACCGTCATCGACGCAGACTTGAGTTTTCTGTTGGTGACCATGTTTTCTTGAGGGTCTCCCCAATGAAAGGTGTGATGAGATTGGGAAGAAGGGGAAGCTTAGTCCCAGATATGTGGGCCCCTTCGAGATCCTCGAGCGTGTTGGTGCAGTTGTGTATCGGTTAGCCCTTCCGCCCAGTTTTCCAGACGTGCACCCTGTATTTCACGTTTCGATGCTCCGCAAATATCTTCATGATCCTTCGCATGCGATTCAGCACCTGACGATCTAGCTTGAGCGTGACCTTTCCTATGCAGAGCAGCCGCTGATCATTTTGGATCGACAAGTGAAGAAATTGAGATCGAAGGATATACCGTCAGTCAAGGTACTTTGGCGTGGCCTGAGCAGCGAGGAGGTCACTTGGGAGACCGAGAGCGAGATGAGGAAGAGGTATCCCCACCTTTTTGAAGGTACGTGTAGTTAAATTTTGAAATTCGGGGACCGAATTTCTTTAAGGGGGGTAGATTGTAACACTTTAAAATTTCGTTAGAATGTTTTTCGTGTTAATTAGCAATGGTGCGTGTTATTATATATGTGTACATAGGATTATTAATTATTTTTAGTCGTGTTACCCTAATTGGGAAATTTCTTGTGTTAGTGCACACATGTACACTTAGCACAATTTTCCTTGACCTAGGTTAAAAGTGTTAGCATGTTAACCATTTCTTTTCATGCATGGTTCATTTTAATCTCCCACCCTTTTCTAATCAAGTCAAACCCTTTTAATAATTCAATTTTTTGAATGGGAAATTAGAGCATGGTGTTAGGTGAGAAGATTGACTTTTGACCCATTCTCTCTCTTTTCTCTCTTCCTCTCTTGCTGAAAAATTCTGCAGAAAAGCAGCAACTCCAGCAGCAACAACACAATATATTCATCATCTTTTCATTTCTCTTTTGAATCCATACAAATCCTACACAAAACCACACATTTTCTTTACTAAAGCCATGGGAAAAGGGACCTTTTGAGGTGTTTGGAGGCAAATCTGCACACTTGAGGCTAGGGCTGAGACTTGTGGTGTTTCTTAAGGTCTTTTGAAGGTATTAACTCATGTTAGCACTCCTTTTCCATAAACTTGTAGTATTCATGTTTTGATGTGCTTTTAGTGATATTGAAGGGTTTTTTGTGATGATATGTTAAAATTAGCATTTTTATGGCTTAATTAGCTTGGTAATGAGTTGTTAGTGTAGTTTTAGACTTGGGTTTGCTTCAGATTTCAGAAAAATACCCTAAAGTTTCATTTTAGTGCAAAAGTGTGGTTTTAAACTAGAAATAGGGCTCTGTAGGATCTGCTGCTACCCGAGTTATTTCAGAACAAAATTGTATTTACTGTAGCATATATAGGGGGTATATAGTGCACACACAAAACCTGGGAGCCCATCTCCCTACCCAAGCCGCCGAAAAATACATTCTGGCCGCAAATTGCGCCCAGATGGGGGTGTTTTGGGTTGGGGTTTAGGGTGTTGGGTGTCTGCTGCTATGTGTAGTATTATGGTATATATAGTTTTGTAATATCTTTTCTGTATAAAAATCTGGGATCAAATACCCTATTTCCCGTATTTTAAACTTTCGCGACAGGCGTGTTACATGTGTGGGTTTGGGGTGTTCTGCGTATCGCGACGCGTCGGGTTAGCTTCAGGCGTGTAATCACACGTTTTAGCGTATCGCGCACACGCGCGCTTGGGTTGCGACACGGGTTTCTAGTTGACTTTAAATATCTTGGTTGTATGGTTTTGAGCTTATGTGTGATATATTGTGAAATTCTAGGTTCGCTGGCGAGTGCGACGGACGCCGCGAAGAAGGGGAAACAAGTCGTCGGCTATACCTAGAGAGAGACTACGGTGAGTAGATTTAACATCTATGGGGATATCGCCCGCATGGCGTTTTGCGTCAGGGCTGATAGGACCTTATAGCGATATGTTTTGCATTCACCTACATGACTACTGTTTATTGCATACCGCATTCCCTGCTATGCGTATATAAACTAGAATTGATAGAACACCGCACTATTACTAACGGTTCAAGTTGCACGAGCACGATTTATATGCTACACTCACACCGTTAGTGATTGCCATGACACTCACATTATATGATTGCTATAAATCATATGTCAGATTGTTTCCGCATTATTGATGTTTGCCATGATTTGCCGCATATCAACAGATGTTATATTCATACTTGGACACATCTAAATCACATATTCATACATGTGCTATGTATATATTGATATCCTCATACCTGCATAGATTTATGCATTGAGATATGTTGTTTCCATGTTATTTCTGAATTTGGAAACCGTGGATATTTCAAAAGAGAATAGGTAATTATTTAAAAACCCTGTTTCCCTTGATATGATATTTCAGTGCATCCACCGTGTGTTTTCTCGGTGTTAGAGCGCGATATATGAGAGAGAGGGCTGACCCGGACTGACGGATGCCCGATATATGAGAGAAAGAGGGCTGACCCGGACTGATGGATGCCCGATATATGAGAGAGAGAGGGCTAACCCGGACTGACGGATGCCCGATATATGAGAGAGGGGGGCTGACCCGGACTGATAGATGCCCGATATAGGAAGATTTGCGTGTCGATGCTAGACACGAGTATTTATGATATTTGGGTGCCGATGTTGGGCACTCGTGATTCTCAGTGATGTACAGGATTTGAGGGCTGATGGGAGTGCCGGCGTCTGGGTTGTTGGGATTTGGGGTGCATTGGTGAGTACCGATTATCTTTCCACGTTGACATTTCGTGTGGATGTTATTTCATCCCATGCCCCGCAATTATTATTTTGCATCTCATCCTGTAGTTACTTTACTTGACAGAGCACTTGCATGATTATGCACACACCGCTTCTTGCATATAGACTTATCTGCTGGCATTTGATAGAGTAGCACAGTACGTGCATGCTCGCGATTACCTTTATATGTTATCTCTATTCACGAGTTGGCAACTCACCCCCGTAGTGCCACAGTATTTGCAGGTTGCCCCTCGGAGTAATCGCGGCAGGCTGCTTTCTTACATCTTTTGGCTACAGATACCACTACAGTCGGTGCGAGAGCTGTTTTGCTGATAGGTGGGTTGTGGTATCTGGTTACTTCTTTTGTACACACTGTTGTATCTAGTATTCTCCATCTACCGTATATGTATTTGACTTAGAGACAGTGTGAGGACAATGATGTATATTATTTGTATTCTGGTGTCGAGCTCGTTGTGAGCCGACTTTACTTATGCAGTTATTTATATCTGTGATGTTCCCACTTATGGCTCTTGATCTTCGCTACGGCGTCGTATATCGCTATCTTGGTGATTGTTTACTTACGATTTCTTATCACTTTTTAAATGCTTCCATTTAAAACTTAAAATACTCTATACTTTTACTGGTTTGATTTCTGGGTTTTCGGTTCACTTAGTCGCGTTACGCCTGTAGACGTTACGTGGTTATGTGCCGGTCATGGGCCAAACTTTGGGTCGTGACATTAAAACCAGACTCTGGATAACTCCAGGCATGTTTCTGTAATGTCTGTTTATGGGTTAACCCGGGTTATGACGAGGGTTAACTTTCTACCATCTGGAAGATCAATAGTGATATTGTTCTTGACTAGCCACAGTTTTAGTAAAATAGACTTTTCAGAAAACAGTAGTGGGAGTATGGTAGAACTGGAAGCGATTCCAGAACCGCAAACGATTACTGAAAATTTGATAAGAACCTAAAGATTCAATCAGGTTTGACATTCCATTAGCCACTCCGCAGATATGGTAGGTAACCTCAGGCACCCGAGAGGTACTCCGGTAGCCCCAAGGATGGTGACAGGGAGGTTCTTGTTTACCCAGACTTGCCATTACTACTGTTCCAGACTATGAGACCCGGCAGGAGGATGAGTATAGCGTCATTCTGAACTAGCTTTAGAAGTGCATGTGTATATGATTCTGCCAGAGGGTTGTTGTAGTCAGTGGGAGTTGCGGAAGCATAGTGGAAAAGTAGCTTATGTCTATTTATAGATTAAAGCAGATATAGCGGAGATAGATCATCTATTTCTGATGTGACAGTCATAGGTTTGATTTCATCAGAATAGGGGATGGATCTGTTAAGAAGGTAGTAGGATGTGATATCCTGGTATTTGGATAACATACATAAAGTAGGAAGTGAAATTCCTATATTACAATCGGTTATACTATGGTTGTCACACAGTAGTTTCTCCACATAGGATATGGATATTATATCAGACATTCTGGTTACTAGATCTATGGTTTTAGATCTAGATTTGGGAAGTGTCCCAATCTGGGTACTTAGACAGCATTCTAAAAGTGTTTTAGAATTGACGACTCCTGACACGGTAGAGTACCTGCAGGTGATGGAGTCACCCTCTCTAAAGGTGTCTTACAGACTAAAGGGGAGAGAGATGTGCATGATTGACATATTACTCGCTTAGGCAATTGAGTCAATCATGAAATGTCAAGTACCACACCAGATGTTTTTTTTGCACTAGATGCAATTAGTTGATATATTGATCCAATCCTGGAGGAACGTTCGGAAGCAGTTTTAGAACATAAGTTGATGTTCTAGGGATATGATAACAACAGCCTCCTTTGGGAGACAGTTATCATTCCAGGCTTCCAAGGTGACCTGGATGATAGAGTGGCTGACAGAGTTATAGTTTTCCCTTTGACGAGGGGCAGTAGTTTGGACAGGAGGTCCAGGCGGATACTGAGGGAGGCATGGCGCAGGATACTGATTAAGTTCAGTTGACGATACAGTCTAAGAAGTTTGGATTTGGAGTTCATTTATGAACTAGGTCCCATCAAATATCCAGACATATTCTAAGACAGGTATTGCTCATTTCGGGAGATGGCTTTCTCTGTGAACTTGAGATAAAGAGAGATATAGAAAGAAACATCAGGGCGGATCCACTCACTGAGGCCAATTCTCGAACGCAATAGTTTTACAAACGAGCTTTATGAAACTGATTAGTAGAGGAGTTGGGTGTTCGGTATCACACGGGCAGTGAGTATGCGACATCGCAATAATTAGCCTTGAGTGCAAGTGGGAGATTGTTGGATATAGTGCCCTCAAAGTCAATTATTGGATTTCAGGCACGTGATTGCAATGATTGAGGGAGGACCTATGCCGGTAGGACAGTCTTACTCAAGATGATAGTATGCTATCTGGTTGATCTTTATCATCGTGTACATGCTTCAGGTGATATCACATATCACTATTATACATTGATAGAGCCCTTAGAAGTCTTGCTTGACTACCAGCAGTATGATGGCGATCATATACGTGAGAGTTGGGTAGTCTATAAGCACATCCTTAAAGTGGTCCCTAGTCGTTGGAGTTTCGAGACTGGGCATCGATACTCCATTAGTAGACTAGTGTATACAGTCGAGACCCTGATGAGAGGCGGTGGCCGGTCTCACAAGCCATTGGTGTCAGTTGGTTCACCTAAGATGTATACAGGTGCTCATTGGGTTATGAGTATGTAGGACTACGGTAGCGCCCCGGCCATCTATCCGACGCCAAAATGCGGAAACGAAAAATTTATCTTGACTTTAAACCGGCACTACCGCATCCTAAAACCCGGGTCGTAACCATTAACCCAATGATAGCTAACTAGAGATGGGATAGAATGCTATACCGAGCGATCCGTGTCCTTCGGTCTTCGGCCTCCATCTCGATCTCCTCGCGGAATCTCCGGTCTTCATCTCCTCGTCGGAACGGGCACCACATCGCCGGGTTCTTTTACGGCTCCCACCTCTGGACCGAGGCAACTCGGGCACGAAGTTGGCGAGCCGACGTGTCCAAGAATGCTGTAGGCTAAGTGTAGAATCACTTGTCTCAAGCAGGTATGAAGTTGCCATAATGATGGAGGTGAAGAATGAACAATGGAAATGAACTTTTGATACAAGCATATATGAGAATGAATGATTTTTCTCACACCAAAAATGAATTCCCCCACCCTCAAATGTGTGGCCAGCCCTTATCAAGAAGTGAGGAGAAAAACCATGAAGGGAGGTGAGTGTAGTAAAAGCAAGAGGCGATCATAACAAAAGGTTTTGATGATAAAGAGATATAATTGTCACACCACCATCAAATACAAATCCAATCTCATAAATGCAAAGGAAGTGATGCAAAAAGAATCTCATGATGCTATAACCATCATGAAGCCACCATTTCACAAATAACCCCTCCACAATTGCTAATTTGCAAATATGCAAATTAGCCCCTCCATCAATTATCAGCCAACGAAAGGAAGAAATGAAAACTGGCTGAAACGGAATGCAAACCGACAACTTCAAAAAACTGATCCCGTAATAAATTACAGGAAAACCCCACGACCGTATATACATACCCGCATTTGTATTCCGACCGAATACAAATGCAAAGAGACAAAATCTATACTGTACAATACTAGGATCCGGCTTAAACCAAAGCCCGCTAGTATTATCCGTCCGATCATGATCCGTGCAATACCGCACATATAAGATCGAACCCTGCCATATCTCCATACGGCCTCTACAGCGTTTCGCCCGAAACTTGAGTAACTGTCTGTGAGGGACTCTAAAGACTCGTCAATACTTTTGGCTGTGGATTTAACCACTAGCACGTCAGAGGTATTAGCCATACGTAACGGGCTACCAGTTATTGACCAAAAGGGACGTCTGCGAGCGAACTCATGCTGACACCCTACTGAGCCTGTCAGTGACAATATCCGTACAGTCCGGTCGTCTATGAGTATCGTATGGCGGGCCTAGGGGGTTAGTAAAAGTCAGACCACCAAAAGCGGTACAAGTCGTGTCGGAGTGTAGCCCAGAACACCCTGAGATACTACTGGAATACCTACCAGTAAATCTCCTGCCTCGGCCGAGGGCTTTGTGTAATGGCTCTCCTAGACACAGCACGACCTCACCCCCAATACCGGGAGAGACGAACCCCTGCAGATCCGCTCACTGCCTCCATATGGCTCGGGACTGTACCCAACTAAAACCTGTTTGCACGACTCCTTTGAGCCGTGGTAGGGTAGTAATCAAAGTACAGTGGGAACTCACACGAGACAAATGACGATCTCAGGTCGATAAACTAACCTGTACACATGTCACCAGGGAACTGCTATCTGACGTCAGGTATAAGACCAACTAGCATGTTCCCGGCGAGTACTGTCCGGTATACTCATAACTCAATGAGCACCTGTATACATCTTAGGTGAACCAACTGACACCAGTGGCTTGTGAGATCGGCCACCGCCCCTCGTCAGGGTCTCGACTGTATACACTAGTCTACTCTGGAGTATCGATGCCCTGTCTCGAAAACTCCCACGACTAGGGACCTTTTAAGGATGTGCTTATAGACCCTAGCTCCCACGTATATGATCGCCATCATACTGCTGGCCGTCAAGAAAGAATCCTAAGGGCTCTATCAACGCGCAAAAGTGACCTGTAAGGTCACCTAAAACAGTACACGATGATAAAGATAAACCAGATAGCATACTATCATCTTGAGTAAGACTGTTCTACCGGTATAGGTCCTCCCTCAATCATTGCAATCACGTGCCTGTGATCCAATTAATTGACTCTGAGGGCACTATCTCCAACAGAGTACATCGGACTGGACTTGCCGGGAACATGCTAGTTGGTGATATACCTACCGTTAGATAGCAGTTCCCTGGTGACATTTGTACAGGTTAGTTCATCGACCTGAGATCGTCATTTGTCTCATGTGAGTTCCCACTATGCTTTGATTACTATCCTACCACGGCTCAAAGGAGTCGTGCAAACAGGTTTTAGTTGGGTACAGTCCCGAGCCATATGGAGGCAGTGAGCGGATCGGCAGGGGTTTCGTCTCTCCCGGTATTGGGGGTGAGATCGCGCTGTGTCTAGGAGAGCCATTACACGAAGTCCTTGGTCAAGGCAGGAGATTTACTGGTAGGTATTCCAGTAGTATCTCAGGGTGTTCTGGGCTACACTCCGACACGACTTGTACCACTTTTGGGGGTCTGACGTTTACCAGCCCCCTAGGCCCGACATGCGATACTCATAGACGAACGGACCGGACTGTACGGATATTGTCACTGACCGGCTCAGTAGGGTGTCAGGATGAGTTCACTCATCAGCCTCCCTTTTGGTCAATAACTCGGCAGCCGTTACGCACAGCTAGTGCCACTGACGTGCTAGTGGTTAAATCCACAGCCAGTGTTTTGACGAGTCTTTAGAGTCCCCCACAGACAGTTTCTCAAGTTTCGGGCGAAACGTTGTAGAGGCCGTATGGTATTATGGCAGGGTTCGATCATATACGTGCAGTCGTGCACGGATCATGATCGGACGGATCATACTAGTGGGCTTTGGTTTAAGCCGGATCCTAGTATTAGATTTGTTGGATTACTTTAGTCTCATTGCATTTGCATTCAGTCGGAATGCCGATGCAGGTATGTATATACAGGTGAGGGGTTTCCTTGTGATCCGTCACGAGTTTACTTTAGATGTTGCGTATCTTTTTGTTGGACTAAACATTTGGATTAATGTTTTGATGGTGGAAATTGTGAGTGGAAGCCATCATGAAGAGGCACAATCAATTTGGTGACTCATGGTCTCTTTTTTGGTGCAAATGTCACATAATTGATTGATTATTGTGTTGAAATGAGAGGTGGAGAGAGAATGGACAGCCATAACTCTTGGGGTTGCTCTTGAGATTATGAACTAGTGCTCTCATTTTTCATTACAGCACAATATAAAGAAAAAGCCTCTTCTTCTCCTTCTTCCTCTAGCTCACCATTTCCACCATGGCTTCATCTTCAACCTCCATCCATACACTCTCATGAGTTGAGAATCAATGGATGCTTGAGACAAAGTTATCACACATTTTCTCTACATCACCTTGGACATGTCGGCTAGCAAACTTCATGTCTGAGTTGCTTCGGATTGAAGCGGGAGCTCGTAAAAAGACTTCTAGATGTGGTGCCCTTCAGACAAGGAGACCGGAGATCGGAGATGCCGCGAGGAGGTAGGGATGGTGGCTAAAGACCGAAGGACACGGATCGATCAGTATAGCCTTTCTATCATCTTTCTAGTTAGCTAGTTAGTGTTAATGGTTCGATCCAGGTGAAAGACTACGATAGCGCCGGTTTCGTAAAAAGTTTTTGTTCCATGTTTGGCCTCGGATTCATGGCAGGGGCGCTACCGTAGACTTACAATAACTTTCGAGCCGTGTCCATCCAATTTTGGAAGACCCCTCCAAGCTCGTAGTCGCCGGGATCATGCTTGAAAGTCGACCACTCTCGCCGAATCAGATCCACCCGAGTGAAACCGAAAAAAGCTATGACCGATGATCCAAACTTGCTAAGAATGACTTGTGGGTAATGTCGGAATTTTTCAGTAAACTTTTCTCTCAAAAATCCATGCTCAAGAGAGCAAGAAGAAGAAGGAGAAGAGAACAATGGCTAAGTCTTTTTCCATGAAGCATGCTTAAGTGTGAAATCAACAAATCCTAGTGTAGAATGAGAATGGCTTAGCTTTTTCAACCATGCATGAATAGTGCATCCAATAAATGATCACAATCCAAGCCATTCCTCTCGACAAGCATGAGAATACTTCATGCCACCTCATTTTCCATTTGTTTTTCTAAAAATAAAAACAAATATGAGATGTCCTTCTTCTAGAAGCATTCCCGTTTAAATACGGAATACTTCACCCGGTATATGTATCAACACATATACGCGTATTTGTATAAAAATACAGATAGCACCAATGAGAGAAAATGGATAGTGAACAATAATACTAAAATATATATATCAAAAAATATATATAAATTATTAAATAAAAACCTGATTTAATAATCCGGCTTAATCCTAAGCCGTCTAGTATTATCAACCGTCCGATTAAAGTCCGTGTATCCAGTACACATTTAATCGAACCCCTGCACGTACCAACGTACGGCTCCTACATCTATCGGCCGAACAGGGAAAAACCTCTGTGTGGGAGTCTAAAAACTCGGCAATACGCTGGCAGAGGGTTTAACCATAAGCACGTCAGCGGCACTAGCTGTACGTAATGGCTACCTAAGTACTTGCAAAAAGGGGGTCGACAATCAAGTACGTCCTCACCCTATTGAGCCTGAATGTGACAATGTAACATTTCAGAATATATAAAATATTATTTTTGGAATTTAATATTAAAATAATATTTTTCCCGAAAACTGCCCGATTTGCGAAATTGGGGTTTTCGAAAAAAAGTATAAATATATACCAATAATTGTGAAATAAATGGAAATTAAAATGATTTAATCATTTAAAAATATAATTAAAGGATTTGGTATTTTTAAAATTTATTATAAGCAGTTTTGATAAAAACCCGATTAGTGCACTGCTAATCGTGATTAGGCCAAATCCGTGTTTTTATAGTTTTCATGGTTAGTGCACCATGACATGTTTCATTTGATTACATGTTCATTTTTGTTGTTTTATGTTATGGTTTTATTGTGGTGAGAAAAGAAATGAAAGGAATATGATGACTTGAGGAGAGAGAGGGGACATCATGATGAGAGGTAAACATGCATGAGGGGAGAGAGGGGGGGGGGGGGGTAAGGCTCCACCTCCACCTCATCTTTCATTCTTCATTTCAATTTATTTCTTCAACTCCCTCATCCTTCTTCCTCCACCTCACTACCCATGGGAATCATTTACAAAACCTAATCAAAACCCATGGCTCCCTTCACAAAAATTGATCCCCACCTCACCCTCATCATTTTGGACCAAGAAAATTTAGATTTTGATGACTTGGAGAAGCTAGGGTTTTTCTTGAGTTGCCTAAATGAGATATAATCATTTCCATTTAGTTAGTTTTAGTTTTCTTATGTTTTAGATAGTTTAGAAGTTGAATTGGGTTGGTGGCTGTGAAGATAGAAATCTCTAGAGAAGGATTTAGGTGATTGTGGGAAATTAGTGAACTCTAGTGGCTGTTGAAAGAATTGGAATTTAGTATAGAAACCAAAATATGGATTTAGGATTTTAGTCGTATCGGTTTTGTGAGGAATTGTGAGCCTACAGTGAATCTGGAGCAACCCGAGGAAATTCTGAGTTTAGCAAACAACTCTAGAGACCAAATTTGACCAATAGGAGACCACCCCGACCATACGAACCCCAACTGAGGCAGCATGGCCGAGGAGGCCGGAATTCTATGGGTTTTGGCCGGCCAGTTTGGGGAGTTTGGGGTCCAGGTTGTTTCAGTAGCTCATTAACTCTATGTACAACACCCTAGACTTGTTTGTGCACCTTGTTTTGGCCCGAGTCAAAATCCGGAAGCACTTTGGTGTGATTTTGGCTATGTTTTTCGTATTTTGAAATGTTTAGTTTTGGTATTTGGATTTGAATTTAGTTGTTGGATGTTTGTACATCAACAACAAGGGTTGTTTGGTTGATTTTGTACGCGTAAGCTATAGGTTCTAACCTATGAGCAATGCGCGTGCCGTATTGGATTTCAGAATTTGATTTTAATAGCGTTGTGATATGTGTTGTTATTGTAGGCACCTTCGCATGGATTCCGAGGTGACGGAGCATGGCGTCATCAACTTCAGAAAGCGAAGACCACGGTGAGTAGATCTATATCTACGGGGGAAGTCGGGTGGATGGCGTATAGCACCCCCGCACACTTTGATGGAAACCGATTTATATATAGATTATGATTAATGAAACCTTTAATAGAAAACTATAAATAGAGTAAAATGGTAGTTAGAGAACTATATTAGAAACTAAAGATAGTTAGAAATGATATGATACGATTAGTATGTGATGACGGGACTTGAGGATGAGATTTGATGATATTGTCGTTTAGGGTACTATAGGTCTAGATAGTCGACGTAGATGTGTCATCCGAACCATACCTATTTCCAAACTGAAGAATCGTATGCATCTTTTAAACAGATACCTTGAGGGACGTTATGGATTTTCAAATGATATCTTTTCTTTAAAAACAACGTAGCCCCTACTTTCAAAACTACGATTCGCATATTTCAAAAACTGTTTATATGGTTCGGGTGTGTATGTTAGATTAGATACTTACGCTTATAGTAAAGGTAGAATGTATATGTAAAATTGACCTTATGTGAGATATAATTATGATAAAAAGAGAATACGATTTGACATGTGATATGATAATATGTTGGTATACGGATGCGAGTTGATTGAGGTGATTGATACCTTGCCGGTCTCCTGATACGGGATTGTTATGGATGTGACTTGGGACATAGGTATATAGATATATATAGAATGTCGTGAATCATGTATGATATGTCGTACGAGACGTTAGGTCCGTACCCCTCATTGTCGCATAGGTTGATAGGATCCCTGATAGCTTAATGCCGCCGTACGATGATTTTCCGTACGTGATGAGTTTGACTTGAGGTTTGATCCATACCCTTGACTAGAGGATGCCGTAAGACGGATTATACCATACGTGGTGTTGTGAGGCTGGATGCCGATTGATAGATTCACCGACTCGGATATATGATAGGGACGTATACCTTTTAGCATTTTAGCTGACGATTTATCTTATGCTGCATTTATGTTATTCTCATTGCATTGCTTATACCTGTGCTAGTACACTTACACCATTATCGATGATGCGTATGTTACACTTACACAGATTTGCCGGCTCACACACTTCATCATCGATAATTGCCATGTCACGACACAGTAGAATTGCTGCATCATGATATGACTCCTTGTATAAATTACTTGCTATAGTTGCATATGCACCTTTATGCGATGTTGCATTGGACCTTGGAGAATTTGGGAACCGCAGGATATTTTAAAACTGGATTCATTTAAAAGAGCGGTTTTCCCTCGATATGTGCATATTACTATTCCATGTTGCATGATATACGGTTATGCTTACATTTCTGTTATATGTCGCATATATCAGGCTTTACGATTATACGCATTGAGATATGCTATTTTCATGAGATTTCTGGATTTGAGAACCGTGGTCATTTTAAAAAGAAAGTATGCATTGTTTAAAAACCTGGTTTCTCTTGATATGATATTTCAGTGCATCCATCATGCGTTTTCTCGGTTCTGTGACGTGTGACAGTGATACCCGATTCGAGGAGTTGGATGGGGCCGATTGCGGGTACATGGTGGACCCGGTATGGTACCCCGGGGTGAGAACGGATCTGCTGTGCAGTAAACGGTGAGCCTGGCAGAGGGACTACTACCTACGGTGATTGGTTGGACCTGGCGGATATCTGGAGGATACCGACTGGAGTCGAGAGATGATATGGGCCGATCCGGACTGACGGAGCCCGAGAGATATGAGGATTTACGTGTCGATACTGGACATGGGTTTCATGATATTTCGAGTGTCGATGCTGGATACTCAGGTTCCATGATTTTGATGTGTCGCGAGGGACACACGTTGATTTATATCCTCATATTTTCATGCATATGCTTTTATGTTATATACATATGTTGATGATATAGTCGGACGAGATCCACATGCATATAGACATTGATCATATGGTTGGATGATATCCGCATACATATAGATGTTGATTTCATTGTTGGCACATATACAGATCCGGTCACCCTAGATATCATAGTATTATTTTTATGATATAGTTGACCTAGGAGTCGTTTATTCGATTTCTATCTGTAGATGTTTTTCTACTCACGAGTTGGCAACTCACCCCCGTTGTGCCACAGTTCTTGCAGGTTGACCGCATAGATCCGTAGCGGTACCACTGGCACATAGCTTGATTTGGTTGTTTTGCATTGGTAGGTGGGGCATTTGTATCGTACACACTCTTGTATTTATATTTCATATTGTATCTAGTCAACTCCATCAATCAAAATTAGTATTTGTGTAAGTAATGAGACTTAGTGAGATTTGTGGTTGCGACACCTAGAGCGAGGGTATTTCCGCTACTTGTGGTTTTGATGTCTTGCTTATTTATTTATCTTTGGTGGTAAACTTCGCCGTTGGGCGTCGTATACTTATATATTCTGTCTTGCGTGGTTGTGATCCACCGTTTGGCGAAGAGCTAGCTCCCGCTTGGGGATGCCATTATTCTTGTTATGTATTTATGGTTTTGGATCAAAATATACAAAGGAGGTGCTGCCCAAATTTTTAAAAGACGAAACACGTTTTCAAACTAGTAAATTTCACTTGCATTTTTATGTTCCTTTTTTATGCATTAAGAAAACTTGATTTCATTATACCTTTATTTCAAAACTTCACCTCCTTTATTTTCTTAAAAAGGTTTAGATTTCTGGGTTTCAGCTTACTTGAATTACATTACGCCTTTAGACGTTGCGTGATTTAAGTGCTAGTCACGAGCTAATATTTCGGGTCGTGACAAAGTTGGTATCAGAGCGCTAGGTTTAACCTTGGTTCGAGTCTATATTTGACTATGCGGAGTCTAGGACGGGTATGTATTTCAGAACCTAGGCTTGACCTTACGGAAATTAGACTTGAACGGGGGGTATTAGACCCGAACTTTCATTTCATAGACTGACCCTGATTGATGGAGTAGGTAGCTTGGATGGAGTGACGTACCGTACGTATGTTCCGCGGCATATTTACGATACGATATTCCACTTAAGAAACCTTAGGATGTACATATTTTAAAACTTATGATTCTCTTCATACCCATGATTATACATCCATTTGAGATCATCGATTCTGTTTGTTTCCATGATCATACTCTTATTGATGCTGTTCCTTCCTATGATCATGTATCCATTCTGGATCTGTCGTTTCCTTTCATACCCTTGATCTGTTTTCTTCGATACACGATTGAGGTTCCTGTCACCATGGTTTGAGCGCAGATTGAGCTGCTGCTGGTGTTGCGGTCAGGGCGAGCTCGTCATGGACGAGGACTGATGTTCATATCATAATTTTGCATTATTATATTCCCCATTCTTATTCATTTTACAAATAAACAGGTGATTTTGATCCATGTTTGCTACATAGTTGCAGGTTACAGGTTCTCGGAACAAAACAGTGAAATTGATGAAAAGACGATACAAAAGTGAGACTACGACCAACAAATGGAAGGATCTTGATCATGCCTACAGTTTGAGGGACAAATGAAGATTAATGAACAAGTTCATAAGCACAAAGGCAGCGCAAGGTTCAAGACTTTGACACGAAACAAAGGGTAAAAAGTCTACGATATTATGCACTGTGGAAATCTGGAAGAAAACTAGAAAACAATCTGAAAAACCAAGAGAAGAAACAAGAAGCCAAATGCAACCAGAAGAAACCCAGAAAAATGCAGCCAACAAGCCCTCAACATGGCCGCGGAACCGCGGCTAAACATGCCTTCTGGCCGCGGATCCGCGGCCATATGGAGCACGTGTCGGTGCAATTTTATGACGGTGTGGCGGTGCGTTGACTAGGTTTCTTATGGATAATTTTGTAAATGCAGATATGTATCGCATGTAACCCTAGGGTTTCTATGCTCTATAAATAGAAATCCTAAACCTCTTTTTGAGGTATGCCTTTTCTTGTGCCTCATTGTATTTATCAAAATTCAGAATTCAATTCCTGTAAATGTTTGAAAAGAGCATCAAATAAAAATTAGAGTAAGTTTTCTTTTTATTGCCCTAGTTAATTTTCTTTCTGCCCTAGTATAACTTTTATTATCTGCCCTAGTTAATTAGTTTAGAATATGTTTATCAATTACCTAATGAGTGAGTAGTTCCTCACTTGTTAGGGTTAGGAATATGGAAGGTTTGATAGATGAAAATCTCTCACCCCCTTTTTTTTGCCCATCACATATTTTTATAGGACTCTATGCATACATACACACACCGCTCCCTATGGCACCCTATCCCACGAGGTAGCGGTGATACCGTAGTTTAAAAGACCGGTTGTGCATGTTTTCCATGGAGGTTAGGGTAAGAATTAAGAAAGGAAGGACAAGAACCTAGAGGTAGAAACATCGTTTCTTCCCGATGGTACTAATCCACTTTATTAATTATTACCATAACACCTCATAGATCTTAATTAGGGCATAGAAAGCGGTGAGGAATATTGACTTTCCAAACTTAACCTAAACCTAACCCTAGCAAGGTTTTAATCCTAGTCTAGATCAACCTTAGTTTTTAGTGATAATCAATCCAACACCGTTTGAAATTAACTCGTTAGAACAAATTGAGAATACACAAAATCTCTGTGGACCGACCCGTACTCACCGGCTAGCTACCAAGTGACGCCGTTCTTGATTGCGGTTAACAATTCTTTGATCAGAAAATCTCACATTCAATCAAATGGCGTCGTTGCCGGGGATGACGTAGTTATTTTCTTTTTGTAATTTCGGGTTAATATAAAAATTGAAAAATCATAAAAACTGAAGAAAAAAAATAATTTATCATCTTGTTATTTTTGAAGGGTATTTTGTTTGAATTGTGCAGGATCGACGAACGGATTCAGATCTGGAAAAATCCAGAGAGCAAAACAGCAAACAGCAGATCTGAACAAGCAGAGGATAATCAGAACAGAAAATAGAAAAGATTTGGGGATCTAAACCAATGATTTGACCGCGGAACCGCGGTCAAAGGAAACATTTATCCGCGGAACCGCGGCGCCTTGCTGACGTCAGCAATCAAAAATCCTTCTGTAAGTTTTCTCTTCTTCTCTGTAACCCCATTATCTCCTCTGTAGAATTTTCCTGCAGGGTTCTTTGCGCAAAAATTTCTCCCCTTCTCCAATAACTTGATCTTGTGCAGGATTCTTTGCGCCGCAAAATTAAAATTTTTTTGCAGGTGTTTGATTGTGTTTACTGCTTTGCATATCTAAATTGATTTTAAGGGGCTTTTACACCAATCCAGATAGGGTGGGGATTTCATTACCCTTCCCAGGACCCCACAAATCACATAAAGCATATTGATTGATCTAAAAAACTATCTATTAACCGCAATCAAGAACGGCGTCGCTTGGTAGCTAGCCGGTGAATACGGGTCGGTCCACAGGGATGTTGTGAATTTCCTAATCGCTCAAACGAGTTAATTCCGATGGGTGTTCGGATTGATTATTAAATCTAAAAACTGAATCTATCTAAAAACTAAATTAATCTAGATCTAAATCTTGCTAGGGTTAGGTTTAGGAATGGTTTGGAAATGTAAATAAATCTCAACGCTTTCTATACCCAAATGAAGATCTATGAAGAGTTTTGGTAATTATTAATAAAGGGGATAAGATCCATTCGGGAAGATGTTCCTTCCTCTAGGTTCTTGTCCTTCCTTTATCAATCCTTACCCTAACCTCCATGGAAAACCATCACTACCGGGCCTTTATACTACGGTATCACCGCTACCTCGATGGATAGGGTGCCGTAGGGCGCAGTATGTGCATGTATGCATGGAGTCCTATTAAAATATATAACGGGCAAGAAAGGGATGAGAGATCTCATCTCTCAAAAGCCTTCCCCAAAGCTAACCCTAACAAGCGAGGAAACTACTCGCTCATTAGGGAATTTAAAAACATTTTTCTAGGGCAAAGAATGAAAAATTACCTAGGGCAAGAATTGAAATTACCTACTTACTTTACAGATGGCTCTCTCCAAACATCAACACAGGGTTGTCAGATCTGAATTCATGATATGAAAAGAGGCACCGATGCTCTCCATAAAGAATTCTGAATTTTATTATTAAAAGGAGGCATAGGGAGGCATAGCTAATATAAGATCTAGGGTTCCTATTTATAGAGGATAGAAACCCTAGGGTTACAATTGACTCGCATATCTGCATTTACCAAAATAACCCTTAGGTAGACTAGTCAAAGCCGCTTTTCATTTTGGTAAAAAATATATCTTCTACAGGCTCTGGACGGCCGCGGAACCGCGGCCCGAGTCCTGGTTTGGCTGCGGTTCCGCGGCCAAAAGGATGAATTGGGCTTTGAAGTTTCTTGGGCTGGCTTCTGGTGTCTTGTACTTTCTGTTTATTCAGGTCCTTTATCAAATTGGCTTCTATTTCTTCTCCAGATCTCCAGTGAATACTTATAGTGAACTTTAACTGTTTCTTCGTGTCGCTGCCTTTATACTTGGTGAACTGTTGTTCATTGTTTCTCACAATGTAGGTGCGATCGAGATTTCACCATTTATCATTCTTAATCTCACTTTTTGCATTGTCTTTTCATAGTTTTCACTGTTTTAGATTCAAGAACCTGTAACCTGTAACATGTAGCAGACATGCGTCAAAAGCACCTGTTTATTTATAAAACGAATAAGAATGGGGAATATAATAATGCAATATTATGGTATGAACAAATACCCCCAAACTTATCTTTTGCTCGTCCTCGAGCAAACTTATTTTTTATTCTCGACAAAAACATAACCGCACTTTCGCAGGGAAACGCGATTGCACTAAGCTCGTGCAACAAGCCGTTAAACCTCTAGGTGTCCCTAGTAGGAGGAGTGTTGTCTCCTGAGGGTTTTCAGCGGATACTACCCACAAAATCCTATCAATTCGGCTTTTCAACTTTTGTTCTCCAATTAGGTTTTCTAACAAGGAATTCTATTATCTTCGACTCATAAATCATCCACCCATATTCTTCACACTTCCTCATCATCTAACTTAAGATTATACATGCTTATAGACTTACTTAGCTTTCAGCATCTCATAAGTTTTCCTTCTAGGGTTCCATCTCCACTTAGGAATTTCTATCAACTCTACTAAAAATACAAGTTCTATTCTTCATCTCTTTCTCCCATCTAAACTCCAATCACATATCCCTACGTATGTGTATAAATCACCCCTACAATTGGAAATTCAAATCAAGCAATCATACTCTTGTCCGTTGTCCAAAGCACTTCTTAATTGGTGAATTTTTATGAATTTTGCTTACACATCCTTCATGCGACCGTTAATACTTCTTGAGGTACTAACGACCGATTACAAAATGTGTTTGCATTTTAAAGCGTACTTCCTAGTCTTTTAACACCTAAGGCTTTTTAGCAGTGACTCCCAAACCAGTTGGTCTAAGGCACTAGGTGATGAAGCACCCTCACTAAATATTTTTCTATTTTTTAGCTTAAGTAATCACAAAAACCAGTGTTCATTTTTTTTTCTTTATTCACACTTATATTATTTTTTTATTTTCATCGTACTTAGGACTTTAGACAAGAGCATTTCAAGGTCTCTTCTACTATTCCAAGTTTCAAGGTGCGTGATTGTGCAAATTGTAGGGTAAACATTTTCAGAATCTAGACTTAAACTAGGAATTATTTTTCAAACTTATACTCTAATAAAATATCAATACTTTTCCTTTGTTTCGACTTAGCCCAAAAATTTAACTCAAAATTTGCCTATTTCTAAATAAACTACAAAGACATACACTTTCTACCGTTAAACTCTAAGGAAGATTATTTTTAGGGTTTTTAATTTACCAAGTCTAAGATCTAGTTGTTCCTAACCAGTTAACCTATTTGTCAAACTTAAGTCAAATAAAGCCAAAATTGAATACATTAATTTTTATAATTTTTTGAAATTTTTAAATTTTTATGGATTTTAAAATAAGTATGCAAATGCAAAAATATACACATGAATGCGAAGGAAGAAGACTTACCGAGTACACCCCCAAACTTAAACTTGACAGTGTCCTCACTGTCATGCAACACCAAGAGGGTAAAAAATGTCGGCACTCCCCTGTTTATTTATTTATAATTTATTTATTTATTTTATTTTTTTATAGAAAAAGAAACAAGAAATATATATACATATATACAATAAGGTCCTCCCCAAACTAAACAAGGCCTTACACAAGCCAAAAGTTAGCACCAACCATTCAAAAATCTTATCGTGGTAATGGTAGAGTTGGTGAAAGGAGGGAGTGGAAAGAAGAGAAATGAGAAGCACACGAGACCGTATGGGAAGAAGAGTGGAATATGGTCTCGGTGGAGGAGAAGAATGACGGAAAAGAGAAGGAAGTGGAGTACGATCTTGAGGGTGTAAATCGAGTGAATAAATTAGCGCAATTTATGATGACCGATGTGTTAAAAGAGATTGTGCTAATCTATCAACCCGTCGAGAGATGGGGTCAAATCTCTCAAGATTCGCAAGAAAACATGGGTACGCCGAACTTGGTATTGGAGATGAAAGCGTAACGGTCTCTTGCACGGTCGGAACGATAGGAAGGACGAAAGGAAGTGAATTAGGGATAGTCTCATTCTCACTGTAGTAAACTGTCTCGAACTGGAAAGATTCCATCAATGGTTCGAAACGACTGTCAGCAACCGAGTCTGATGGTTCAACTAACTCATCTGAAAATTCAAAGGACTCAAACTCGGACGATGAGTCTGCAACATCGTCCGAAAAAGTGAAGCACTCGTAAGTGTTATCGGCTGTGAGAACTGTGTCAGATTCAAAGGAAAATTTTTCAAGCTCACAGTCTTCAAGCATGATCTTTTGCATGGTCGGAACGATGGGAAGGAGGGAGGGTGATATAACAGTTAAAAATTCAAGAGGATGAATTGGAAAATCCGACACATCAAAGAAAAATGGTCAACCTCAATATTATCCTCAATACTATCCTCATAATTCTCCTCAATATTTTCCTCAAAATTTTGCTTATCCATACCAATATCACCAAAATCAAGACGCATATGAAGTTCGGGAGAAACATTTAATGACTCGGGATGATGAATTGGACATAAAATTTCAATCAAATCGACGGGTTCATCATTCGAAATATTCCCGGCGTCTATATCCTCAATCAAGTGAAAATCAATTTTTTTTGACACCTCATCAAAAGCATGGATATTTATCGATTTAGGTTCTAGAGTGAAGGTGTAAAGTTCAAACGGATTAGGTGTGGTTTCACTCGAAAAGGGTTCTTCATAATCTGGCAAATCAAGTACTACAAAGTCACACAACTAGTTTTTATTTTCAACTGGTGAAATATTTGGGGCAATCGATGGAAAACCGGAGTTGTGGGTTTCAATTGGAGAAGGGTAGGTTTGATTTGGAATTTTGTAGAACTCACTTGCTCCTCTCAAATTCTCACTCTGTCCAACCGCCTCCACATACATTGAAAAATTTGAAGCTAGTTGGAAACTAGCTACCTGTTCACTAGGTTGTATAAGGGCGGATATGGACTCATCCACATTCCTCATCATTTTGTTTGTTACTAAAATATAAGCCTCCAACGACTGTTCTAAACTAGACATGGGTTGTGAAGGGGTTTCGGTAAAATATTCAAAACTGTTTGGATACGTGAAACTCCCAAATGGCTGTGTAGAGACAATATCTAGTGAAGATGGGAAAGTCGGGTAGGATTGGTAGGAAGTGGGTGGTTGGATAGGAGTAGGATCAACATGTGTATAAAAAGGTGAATGTACGTGTTGATCCCTAGAACTGGATGCGTGGAGAGGGGTGAAAGTGTTGCGCCACGGCAGCGCCCCGGCCGTCTATCCGAGGCCAAAATGCGGAATCAAAATTTTTCTTAACTTTAAACTGGCGCTACCGCGGACAATATACCCGGATCGAAACCATTAACCTATACTAGCTAACTAGAGATGGGGTGAGAGATGTACCGAGTGATTCGAGTCCTCCGGTCTTCTCGTCGTCGTCCCGATCTCCCGCGGAAACTCCGGTCGTCGCCTTCTTGCCGGAAGGGAACCACATCGTCTGCATCTTTTACGGGCTCCCACCTCAATACCGAGGCAACTCGGGCACGAAGCTGGCTAGTCGACGTGCCCAAGCTTTGCTGTAGAATGTAGTGTAGATGATGCTTGTCTCATTTGGGGTTTGTAGTTGCCTTTGATGGAGGAATAAGGTTAAGGAAAAATGGTGCTTTCATTTTTCCAAAAACTAGAAGAATGAGATGATGAAATGTGTGCTACAACAAAATGGAAATTTTCTCTCATCCTTTAAACAAATGTGGCCGGCCAAGCTATATGAGAATGGTGGTGGAGTGTGAACAAAATGCAAGAGGGAGGTGAGTGTAGGATAAAGCAAGAGGTGACCTTAAACAAAACATCAACCATGCTTATTACTTCTATTCACATCAAATCTCATTAATGCAAAATCATGGATGAATAAAAAACAAAGGATGCAAATCCTATCATAATGAATACATTTGCAAGAAACCCCCTCCACAAAAGTTATTTGCACAACTGCAAATAACCCCCTCCATCGGAAAAGTCCGGCCGGGAAAGAACAAAGGAAAACCGGCCGGAACGGAATGCAAACGGGCAACTCCAGAAAACTGGTCCCGTAATAAATTACAGGAAAACCCCGATACTGTGCATACACACCCGCATCTGTATTCCGACCGGATACAAATGCAATGAGACAAAATCTACACTGTACTAAACTAGGATCCGGCTTAAACCAAAGCCGACTAGTAAAATCCGTCCGATCCTGATCCGTGCAATACCGCACGTATCAGATCGAACCCTGCCATATAACCATATGACCATTAGTACAAACCGTCCGATCCTGATCCGTGCAATACCGCACGTATCTGATCGGACCCTGCCATATCTCCATACGGCCTCTACAGCGTTTCGCCCGAAAGCTGAGTAACTGAAAGTGTGGTGGACTCTAAAGACTCGTCAATACTATGGCTGTGGATTTAACCACTAGCACGTCAGAGGTATAAGCCAATACGTAACGGGCCACCAGCTATTGACCAAAAGGGACGTCGATGAGCGAACTCATCCTGACACCCTACTGAGCCTGTCAGTGACAATATCCGTACAGTCCGGTCCGTTCGTCTATGAGCATCGCATGGCGGGCCTAGGGGGTTGGTAAAAGTCAGACCCCCAAAGACGGTACAAGTCGTGTCGGAGTGAAGCCCAGAACACCCTGAGATACTACTGGAATACCTACCAGTAAATCTCCTGCCTCGGCCGAGGGCTTTTTGTAATGGCTCTCCTAGACACAGCGCGACCTCACCCCCAATACCGGGAGAGACGAACCCCTGCAGATCTGCTCACTGCCTCCATGTGGCTCGGGACTGTACCCAACTAAAACCTGTTTGCACGACTCCTTTGAGCCGTGGTAGGGTAGTAATCAAAGCACAGTGGGAACTCACACGAGACAAATGACGATCTCAGGTCGATGAACTAACCTGTACACATGTCACCTGGGAACTGCTATCTGACATCTGGTATAATCCCAACTAGCAGGTTCCCGGCGAGTCCTGTCCGGTGTACTCATAACCCAATGAGCACCTGTATACATCTTAGGTGAACCAACTGACACCAGTGGCTTATGAGACCGGCCACCGCCCCTCGTCGGGGTCTCGACTGTATACACTAGTCTACTCTGGAGAATCGATGCCCTGTCTTGAAACTCCCATGACTAGGGACCTTTTAAGGATGTGCTTATAGACCACCAGCTCTCACGTATATGATCGCCATCATACTGCCGGCAGTCAAGCAAGAATCCTAGGGGCTCTATCAGCGTGTAATAGCGACCTGTAAGGTCACCTAAAGCATTACACGATGATAAAGGTAAACCAGATAGCATACTATCATCTCGAGTAAGACTGTTCTACCGGGATAGGTCCTCCCTCAATCATTGCAATCACCTGCCTGTGATCCAATAATTGACTCTGAGGGCACTATCTCCAACAATCTCCCACTTGCACTCAAGGCTAATTATTGCGATGTCGCATACTCACAGCCCGTGTGATACCGAACACCCAACTCCTCTACTAGTCAGTCGCACAAAGCCCATTTGTGAAACTATTGCGTTCGAGGAATAGCCTTAGTGAGTGGATCCGCCGGGATGTTTCTTTCTATGTCTCTCTCTATCTCAAGTTCGCGGAGAAAGCCATCTCCCGAAATGAGCAATACCTGTCTTAGAATGTCTGGATGTCTGATGGGACCTAGCTCATAAATGAACTCCAAATCCAAACTTCTTAGACTGTATCGACAACTGAACTTAATCAGTATCCTGCGCCATGCCACCTTCAGTATTCCCTTGGACCACCTGTCCAAAATACTGCCCCTCGTCAGAAGGATAACTATAACTCTGACGATCACCCTGTCGTCCATGTCACCTTGGGAGCCTGGAATGATAACCGTCTCCTAAAGGAGGCTGTCGTTATCACATCCCTAGAACACGCACTTATGTCCTAAAACTGCTTCCGATTGTTTCTCCAGGAT
This sequence comes from Agapanthus africanus, assembly GCA_030015575.1. NCBI lineage: Eukaryota > Viridiplantae > Streptophyta > Magnoliopsida > Asparagales > Amaryllidaceae > Agapanthus > Agapanthus africanus. The sequence continues at coordinate 287,679,798 of JASDDO010000029.1, forward strand.
TGGATTAATATCAACTTATTGCATCTACTGCAAGAACAACATCTGGTATGGTACTTGACATCTCATGATTGACTCAATTGCCTAAGCAAGTGATCTGTCAATCATGCGTATCCCTCTCCCCTTTAGTCTGTAAGACACCTTTAGAGAGGGTGACTCCATTACCTGCAGGTGTACTACCGTGCCAGGAGTCGTCCATTCTAAATACTCATAGAATGCTGTCAAGGTACCCAGATTAGGAAACCACCCAAATCTAGATCTAAAACTATAGATCTAGTAACCAGAATGTCTGATATAATATCCAAGTCCTGTGTGGAGAAAACACTGTGTGACAACCAAAGTATAACTGATCGTAGTATAGGAATATCACTTCCTACTCTGTGTATGTCATCAAATACCAGGACATCACACCCTACTACCTTCTTAACAGGTCCATCCCCTATTCTGATGACGTCAAACCTATGACTGTCACATCAGAAATAGATGATCTATCTCCGCTATATCTGCTTTAGTCTATAAATAGACATAAGCCAACTGTCCACCAATGCTTCCGCTGCTCCCACTGACTACGACAACCCTCTGGCAGAGTCATATAGACGTACACTTCTAAAGCTAGTTTAGAACGACGCTATACTCATCTTCCTGCCGGGTCTCACAGTCTGGAACAACAGCAATGGTAAGTCTGGGTAAACAAGAACCTCCCTGCCACCGTCCTTGAGCATACCGAAGTACCTCTCGAGTGCCTGAGGTTACCCACCATATCTGCGGAGTGGCCAATGGAATGTCAAACCAGATTGAATCTTTAGGTTCTTATCAAATCTTCAGTAATCGTTTGCGGTTCTGGAATCACTTCCAGTTCTACCATACTTCCACTACTGTTTTCTGAAAAAATCCATTTTTATTAAAACTGTGGTGAGTCAAGAACAATATCACCATTGATCTTCCAGATGGTAGAAAGTCAACCCTCGTCATAGCCTGGGTCAACCCACAAACAGCCATTACAGAAACGTGCCTTGAGTTATCCAGAGTCTGGTTTTAAGCATAAGCCGGACAACTCCCCGTACCTTAACATAGTTAAGATATGAACTGTTCTATACCCAATATAGAACCAGAGGCACTGATTTAATTGAACCAGATTCAAATCATGCAGCTGTCTCCAGTGCATGTCAACTAAATAGAAGGAGGCCGATCAGCGTTACCCAATTTAGGAATGCTTCCAATCATGAGTAACCTGAAAGAGAAGCAAGTTCTCATTACTATCAACTGAATACCATACACAAGTATCTACATCTTCGATCACCTTGAAGAATCCCGATACTTGCAATACCTGGTTCTCTACTCTATTCTTATACCAATAACTCCTCAAAACTCAGACCATGTGTTTCTACGAAACACATGTCTAAAAATTAGAGTAGTTAAAAGTAAACAGAATATAGTATGAGGACCAACCCCACTGTCCTAATGGACACTGGACAATATACAATACTCTGTATAAGTCCCTGAGTCTAACAACTCATTCACTGTGTGTCGTAGGTTGAAAACTGTACTATGGTTAAGAAGAATTACACCGCTGTTCAATGCTCCTTACCTAACCATCCACTGATATAGGTAAATGTCATAGACATAATTTCAAAAGGTATATCTCACTCTATAAAAATAGACGTACAGATATATCAATTTGAAATTGGTGCATAACAACGGATATTCAAAACCAAATATTTGCCGACCGGCAAACAGCCCAGGTGATCTCCTCAAATATCACCGATTACAACGAATCCCGATATAATGAGGATGATCACCCTATTCCCAATAAGTTACTCCCACTCATCATCTGTAAAACCATACAGATGTGAGAATCAAACCTGGTAAATACATACCCTGGAGCAAGTGTCTAATCAGGAAATCAGTTTTCTTTTAACAGTACACAGTTGAACTGAAACATTGAAATGTTTCGATAGGGTATCCTGGTATTCCTAGTAATACCTCTACCATTATCCAGATTCACAACTGTAACCGTATATCTCTTTGCCATCTGTCCAAATCCCTTTATATGTCTTTAGTCATTACCGTCTGCACACCCCTTTAGGCCAAATGGTTTTCTTCCTTCCCTACCGTTCGGCACCAGCCTATGGTTTGGAAGAAGACTATCCAATAAGCATAATGGGTGTACTGTCCTAATCCTAGGAGCACTCGCAATGCGAGAGAAGGTGAAGATAAAAGACAACCGAATAAACCTTATTCCTATTTCTCCTGGACCAGAATCCATCCCCGAACTGGAACAAGTTCCTTTCGAGTTCGTATATAACCATACGATGGAGTATCCAAATAAACTGTGGATCTTCGTAGTGATACGGAGTGTCCTGGAGAAATACAAAGGTGATTTAGGTTTGGCGAAGATATACTCGGTTTGGTCGTGAATAGCAGTCGCAATTTACTTTGCCCTCTTACTAATCCCTTGCTTTGTCTTAACTTAATACCTTCTGTACACCATCGTTATGCTAATTGGTTTTCTTCATTCCCCACCGTTCGGCACCAGCCTAAGGTTTGGAAGAAGACTATCCAATTTGCATAATAGGTGTACTATCTCCTAAACCCAGGAGTACTCGCAATGAGAGAAGGTGAAAAGAAAAGACAACTGAATAATCCTATTCGTTTTCTCCAGAACCAGAAACCATCCTCGAAGTCCTTCGAGTTCGTATATAACCATACGATGGTTTTGTCCAATGGAAGTGGACGTTCGTAGTAATACGGGGTGTCCTGGAGAAAAGGGTAAAAGTAGGAGTGGCAATGAGGTTTGCAGCTCTGACAATCCAAAAGCCAGTGTTAAGAAGGTTCGGTCAACTTGGTCACTGAGTCATAGTCTAGGGTCGGGTCAATGGTTGCTGCCAAAGAGAGAGAGAAAAGAAACACTCAGTGTGCACTCTAACCTAGATCAGAATGGTTACCAATTTATCTAATCAGGAAACCTCCCACTGTACCTCAAATTCTCCTCCAAACCTGAAAGAAGAATTAGTCGGGGTCACCCGAGGAGTAAACTAACTCATCAGTGGGAATCGGGATCCAACTATCATCGCATGATAACTTGACGGAATCCACTCAAGTCACCACACTCCAGAAGGTATGCGCATGCCTGGCAAGTTTCAGTTCTTTTGAAACTCCCGATGTGATTTTTACCCCTAGGACCCAAGTGACCTTGACGAATAATCAACAAATCAAAAGGTCCTAGTCAAGTTCAGCCCGTCATTATCTTGATTGCGTTAAACCCACCCGCACGACCCTTGACGAATAATCAACAAAGTCATACGACTGTCCTAACCAATCCACATATCCATGCGACAGAATAGCACAACAAAGCTACCGCCCACTACGCCTCGGCGAATAGCAACGACAAACGCAGCGCGAATACTAAGCAATACTGATCTGAAATAACGGAGGGCTACGACTGGTTTTTGGCGAAAAACCTTTAACGTAATGAACTTGATATCGTTGAAGGAACTGGATAACTTTTTATAAAAATATAGTGACGAAAACCTTTACTAAAGAGGTCACTCCCGGTGAAGGGATCTCGGCTCTTTCCCCATAGAATGAGGTGCAGGATATTCCAACTGAATACCACGATGCAAAGCAAAAGTAATCGGCTATAGTGAAGTTAATGCCCTGACGCAAACTTCTGTCCAAGGGGTCACTCCCGGTGAAGGGATCTCGGCCCTTGCCTCGTCGACTGAGGAGCAGGATATTCCAAATGAATACCACGATGCAAAACAAAAGTGAACGTCCTTGCAATAACAGCTTTTTGAAAAGTGTTCCAACAACATCAGATTAGGTTTGTTTATCTTGCATTGATCCGAATCAATGCAGTCCCATCAATTGATCACACCACAAAGAACGAAAATATACTGAATTGGTCAAAAGCCCCTTAAAGTCCGATTAAAGACATGCAAAACAGTAAATCACTTGCAATCAAAGATTTTTATTTTATGCGCAGCGCAAAGAATCCTGCACAAGATATGTTATTGGAAGGGGGAAGATTTTTTAAGCGCAAAGAATCCTGCAGGAGATTTTTCAGAAGATATATTAGAGATTTGCAGAGGAGGAGATCAGAAGACTTACAGTTTTTTTTAACCGCGTTTCAGCCTTTTTTTTGGGAAACCGATCCGTCACCTATACCGCGGAACCGCCGCGAATAGCCCCCTCCGACCGCGGATCCGCCACCGGTTGGTCGCTTCGGCACCGTTTTTTTTCTTTTTCTCACCAGATCTCCGCGGTTCTTCTTGTTGACTCGGTCCTCCAAATTTCTTCTGTTATCTGTTGTGATATTCTTCTGTTTGTTCGGATTTGATATTTGCTGTTTTGATCTCTGGAGATTTCCAGATCCGAACTTGATTGTAGATCCTACAAAATTCAAACAAAGATACCCTTCATAAAATAACAAAATGATAAATTTTTATATTTTTTTGATTTTTTCAGTTTTTATGATTTTTTAATTTTAGATTAACCCGAAATTGCAAAACGAAAATAGCACGCCATCCCCGGCAACGGCGCCATTTGATTGATCTCAAAAACTATCTATTAACCGCAATCAAGAACGGCATCGCTTGGTAGTTAGCCGGTGAATATGGGTCGGTCCACAGGGATGTTGTGAATTTCCTAATCGCTTAAACGAGTTAATTCCGATGGGTGTTCGGATTGATTATTAAATCTAAAAACTGAATCTATCTAAAAACTAAATTAATCTAGATCTAAATCTTGCTAGGGTTAGGTTTAGGAATGGTTTGGAAATATAAATAAATCTCAACGCTTTCTATACCCAAATGAAGATCTATGAGGAGTTATGGTAATTATTAATAAAGGGGATTAGATCCATTCGGGAAGGTGTTCCTTCCTCTAGGTTCTTGTCCTTCCTTTATCAATCCTTACCCTAACCTCCATGGAAAACCATCACAACCGGGCCTTTATACTATGGTATCACCGTTACCTCGATGGATAGGGTGCCATAGGGCGCGGTATGTGCATGTATGCATGGAGTCCTATTAAAATATATAACGGGCAAGAAAGGGATGAGAGATCTCATCTCTCAAAAGCCTTCCCCAAAGCTAACCCTAACAAGCGAGGAGACTACTCGCTCATTAGGGAATTTAAAAACATTTATCTAGGGCAAAGAATGAAAAATTACCTAGGGCAAGAATTGAAATTACCTACTTACTTTACGGATGACTCTCTCCAAACATCAACACAGGGTTGTCAGATCTGAATTCATGATATGAAAAGAGGCACCGATGCTCTCCATAAAGAATTCTGAATTTTATTATTAAAAGGAGGCATAGGGAGGCATAGCTAATACAAGATCTAGGGTTCCTATTTATAGAGGATAGAAACCCTAGGGTTACAATTGACTTGCATATCTGCATTTACCAAAATAACCCTTAGGTAGACTAGTCAAAGCCGCTTTTCATTTTGGTAAAAAATATATCTTCTATAGGCTCTTGACGGCCACGGAACCGCGGCCCTAGGCCTGGTTTGGCCGCGGTTCCGCGACCAAAAGGATGAATTGGGCTTTGTAGTTTCTTGGGCTGGCTTCTGGTGTCTTGTACTTTCAGTTTATTCAGGTCCTTTATCAAATTGGCTTCTATTTATTCTCCAGATCTCCAGTGAATACTTGTAGCGAACTTTAACCGTTTCTTCGTGTCGCTGCCTTTATACTCGGTGAACTGTTGTTCATTGTTTCTCACAATGTAGGTGCGATCGAGATTTCACCATTTATCATTCGTAGTCTCACTTTTTGCATTGTCTTTTCATAGTTTTCACTGTTTTAGATCCAAGAACCTGTAACCTGTAATATGTAGCAGATATGCGTCAAAAGCACCTATTTATTTATAAAACGAATAAGAATGGGGAATATAATAATGCAATATTATGGTATGAACACATATTGCATGGACCATCAAGTTAATTAAAAAAGATTAGACTCAGCCCTAAGGACTTCGCGCTCAATAGGACAAAGGAATAGTTGTAGGCATCGATCGTTGATCTAAACCTGACTTTGTGGTGCCTAGGCTAGACAGGTAGGGAAAGGTAACTTTAAAAGGCCCGTCTCACGGTGATTCGTGAGCGGATCCCTCTTTTCTCTACTTGTGCTTACATGGCCACAATTGGCGGTGAAGAGGCGGTTTGAGGTCCTCACATCTTGCCCTTTGGAACAGTTAGGAGCTGTCTAGCTGACCTAGGTGGCCCTAGATCTAGGCTTGAATATGCATTTGTGATTGATTGAACGTGTGTCTAAGCCTTTTATTGAAAATCTTTTTGCAAAAAGCTCCTTATAAAAAACACAAAAAGGAATTTTTTTTATAAAAACTTGCCACTTGTCGGTAAGAAATCCATTCCACCCCACTTGCACTCACATTCTTTTTCTTTTCCTTTCTTATATCATGGATACTCTACCTCCCAAAACTCTTGCCGAACTTTGGTACCCTCATCCAAACATTGCTTCATACGAAAATTGTTTTGGTCGAATTACGGACGACCTCTCCATGCCCAAAATTTCTTTGAAAGATTGAATAGAAGCGTCTAGGAGAAACAGTTCGACTCCACAATCCACTTTGTATCAACCATTTCAATCTTCACCACCTTTTTACGTTGATACTCCTTCTTCAAGTCCTGTTATAACTCCGAAACCCATGTCTATTGCTGAACATATTGAACAGTCTCGTAACCGATCTTTCACTCCTTTCAACACTTCCAGTTCTTGGGATCAACAAGTCCATTCACCTTTTTATCCAAATGTTGATCCTACTCCTGTCCAACCATTCAATTCCTACCAGTTCTACCCAACTTTCGCATCTTCCCTAGACATTGCTTCTACACAACCATTTGGAAGTTTCACGTATCCAAACAACTTTGAATCTTTTACTGAAACCCCTTCACAACCCATGTCTAGTCTGGAACAGTCGTTGGAAGCTTATATTGTTGTGACCAACCAACAGATGAGGAATTTGGATGCGTCCATTGCCGCCCTTATGCAACCTAGTGACCCGGTAGCTAGTTTCCAACTAGCTCCAAAAATTCCAATGTATGATGAGGCGTTTGGACAGATTGAGAATTTGAGTGGAGAGAGTGAGCTGTGCACCCTTCCAAATCAAACCTACCCATCACCAATTGAATCCCACAACTCCGGTTTTGAATGTCTATCAAGTGTCCCAAATGATTCACCAGTTGAAAATAAAACGTTTAATGAGTTGTGTGACTTTGTAGTGCTTGATTTGCCAGATTATGAAGGGTCCCTTTCAAGTGAAACCATCACCAATCCTTATAATCTCTACACCTCCAATCTAGAACCTGAATTGATAAATATCCATACTTTTGATGAGGTGTCCAAAAAAATTGATTTTCACTTGATTGAGCATATTGACGTAGGGAATATTTTGGATGATGAACCCACAGATTTGACCGAATTTTTCTCTCCAATTCATCATCTCGAGTCATTAAATATTTCTCCCGAACTTCATATGCGTCTTGATTTTGATGATAATTGCATGGATGGGATAACTTTTGAGGAGAATTATGAGGATAGTATTGAGGAGAGTATTGAGGATAGTATTGAGGATGAACCAGTTTTGTTTGATGAGTCGGATTTTTCAATTCATCCTCCTGAACCTTTAACTGTTGTACTTCCTAAATCACCCCCCTTCATCCTTTCCATCGTTCCGACCATGCAAGAAATCACGCAGGAGGACTGTGAGCTTGAAAAATTTATGTTCGATCACAGCAGTTTTGACTCCACTAGTGCGTTCCTCCTTGAATCTGACACAGTTTGCACAACCGATAACGATTATGAGTGTTTCACTTTTTCGGACGATTTTGAAGACTCGCCGCCCGAGTTTGAGTCCTTTGAATTTTTGGATGAGTTAGTTGAACCATCCGACTTGGTTGCTTACAGTGATTTCGAACCATTAATGGAATCTTTCGAGTTTGAGACATTCTCACCAATTTTACCACCTCAAAAACTCGAACTCAAGCTATTGCCGTCTCATCTTAAATACGCTTACTTAGGTGAGAATGAGACCCTTCCTAAATCACTCTCCTTCGTCCTTTCAATTGTTTCGACCGCGCAAGAATCTGTCACGCTTCCATTTTCAATGGATGGTTTACCAAGTTCAACGTACCCATGTTTTCTCACGAATCTTGAGGGATTTGACCCCATTTCTCGACGGGTTGATAGATTAGCACAATCACTTTTAACATATCGGTCATCACAATTTGTGCTAATTTATTCACTCAATTTACATCCTCAAGTTCGTACTGTAGGGTTCCTAGACAGTCATATAAGGGTCTATAAGGCATCAACCATGCCCGATTTAAAATTTAGACGTGCCGAAACAACCCAAAGCCGGGATCTTTGCTAGATTATTAGGGTTTAACATGCAAGTAAATATCTTTACAACTAAGAGTGAGGGATTACAACCTTTGTAGTCCGCTCCTTCACTTCATAAGCTCCGAGTAGAAGTCCCTTCGCCGCGATCCGTGATCTCCCGGACTCAAGAGAGGCTCCACAACTCGAACGATCCATACTAGCTTGTAGTCTTCCTTTTCTCCGATGATCTACCTCGAAGTTTCTATAACTCAAGCTCTCTCTCTCTAATGAGGTGAACACCCTAATCTAATTAGCTAGATTAGATGAGGATGATGGAGTAGTATTTGTGCTCTCTTTTTATATCAAATTCTCACTTTTAATCATCACAAAATGAAAACCAAGAAAGCTTTTTCAAAGCTCAAGGTTGAAGAAGAAGAAGAAATAATGGATCAATCCTTTTGTGATGAATAATGAAATGATATATAATTAATAATGTAACCATGGTCAACTATGACAAGACTAACTCATGTAGAGAATTAACTAGGGTTAAGGGTGTGGTTTGGGTTTACAAATATCTCACAAAATATCTTTGCAAGAAACAAAAGAAAACCTTCTAGAAGGTTCATGAATAAACTAACCCAAATCAAACCCTAACCATATTTAATCTCCACTAAACATGTTGCATTAGTAATCATATCATGTTACAATAATATATATCACATATATATTATATTTGTAACAAAAGAAAATAATACAATTAATATATATCGCATATTTATCAATGCATTATCCGGTGAGAAAATGAAATAATAAAGCGAGCCAATATTAGATAATGTAATGCAATATATTATATATATTATTATACATTAAATTATCGAATCAACACTTGATCCGACAATCCGGCTATGTCGAATATAACCGACTAATATATCATGTACCGATTCATTGAATCAACACTTGATCCGATGACCCGGCTCATATCTAAATATCGCGAGAATATAATACGGTATCTCATATCGCATTATCCTAGGTCATGCACATATCACATATGTGCCCCTACTCCGTTTTTCCTGAGTCAAGAAACCTTTGTGTAGGACTCGAAAGAATCGTCAATACGCCGGTAGCAGGTGTTGATCATATCAAACACCCACAAGCTGCAAGCGATCAGCTAAACGTAACAGCCACCCAGGTATTGAGCGAACAGAAGATCAACAAGCAAGCCTGTACATTCTCCTGTGAATCCAATCAGTAACACTCCCATACAGTCCGGTCTCTTCGTCTGATATGTTGCATATCTAGTCTAGGGGTGGTATACGTCAGACCCCAGTAACTGATAAGTCGTGTCGATGTGAGGCTCATAACGGGTCGAGAAACTACTGATAACACTTACCGGTAAATCTCTATATCATCCCTGGCTAGGGACTTCCAGTTATCGCCAATCGAACACAGCACAACATCAACTCCCTATACCGGGAGAGACGAATCCCCTCCTATCGCTCATTGCCTTCATGTGATTCGGGACTGTACCCAAAAGCCACCGTTTTGCACGCCCTCTTGGACGTGGTAAGGTGGAAATCAAAGCACAATGGGAATCACACAAGACTCTATGACGATCTCGGGTCTACAGACTACCCTGTACCAGTGTCACCGGAGAACTGCCATTTGACGTGTGGTATATCACCATCTGGGAGTTCTCGGCGAGTCCGTCCAGTGTACCCAGTCTCCACTGAGCACCCGTACACCATCCTTGATGTCAAAACACCGATGGATATAGGATCATCCATCGCCCATCATATGGGTCAAGATGCGTATACGCTAGTCTACTCTGGTGTATCGATGCCCTGTCTCAACACACCCTCGACTAGGAATAGTTATAGGATGTACTCATCGACTACCGTGGCCCCACTAGTATGATCTCATCATAGTCTCAGTAGTCGAGCACATATCCTAAGGGCTTTATCAACATGTGAGAGTAAGACAGTAAACTAATATAAGTCAACATGTTAAGATAAAGTGAAACCAAATAGCATACTATCATGACGAGCAAGAAAGTCCTCTCTATATATATCCAAGCATCCATTATAATATACATCATATGTACAACAATGGCCTCTAGGGCATATACATAACTAACAATCTCCCACTTGCACTAAGGCCAGCTGCTATAGTATCTCATACCTAGCATCCCGAATAATCTCTTAAACTGTATCTGGGGAATTGCCTTCGTGAGTAGATCCGCAGTGTTGTCCTTCGTATCTACTCTCCTGACCTCGATCTCCCGGCGATCAACTATCTCCCTGATCAGGTGATACCGCCTCAGAATATGTCTGGACTTTTGATGGGACCTGGGTTCCTTGGCCAAAGTCACAGCTTCATTGTTATCACAATACAGAGGTATTGGATGCTCAATGGATGGAACCGCACCAAGTTCACTAATGAACTTCTTTATCTAAACAGCCTCTTTGGCAGCATCGTTGGCAACGATGTATTCAGCCTCCATCGTCAAGTCTGCAACGGTATCCTGTTTGGAACTCTTCCAACACACCGCCTCTCCATTGAGAGTAAAGACAAATCCCGAATGTGACTTAGAGTCATCCTTATCACTTTGGAAGCTCGAATCGGTAAAGGACTCCACCTGGAGTTCTCCGTTACCATACACCAAGAACATCTCTTTAGTCCTTCTCAAGTACTTGAGAATGTTCTTCACAGCTATCCAGTGACTCTCTCCAGGATCCGCTTGATACCTACTCACTACACTTAGTGAGTATGCTACATCGGGTCTGGTACAGAGCATCGCATACATGATAGAGCCTACTGCCGAAGCATAGGGTATCCCTTGCATGCGAGCTCTTTCCAAATCAGTCTTGGGAGTCATCTCTTTGGAAAGAGTGAGTCCAGAGATCGTGGATAGGTTCCCACGCTTGGATTCTTCCATACTAAACCTCTTTAGTATGGTGTCAATGTACCTGGATTGGGACAATCCCAATATCCGTTTAGATCTATCTCTATAGATCATAATTCCCAGTATGCAGGAGGCATCACCTAGATCTTTTATTGAGAATCTTTGTGATAAGAAGAGTTTGACTGATTGCAGCATAAGAACATCATTTCCTATCAAGAGTATGTCATCGATGTACAATACGAGGAATACAACCTTACGCTCTGCAACCTTCTTATAAATACAAGGTTCATCTATATTTTTGATGAAGTCAAACTCTTTGACCACAACATCAAAGCAGATGTTCCAACTCCGTGATGCTTGCTTTAACCCATAAATGGATTTAAGCAATTTGCATACCTTTCCGCTGCTCCCACTATCTACGAAGCCCTCTGGGTGAGTCATGTATACGCACTCTTCTAAATCACCGTTTAGAAAGGCGGTCTTAACATCCATTTGCCAGATTTCGTAGTCATGGTATGCAGCAATGGCAAGTAAGATCCGGATGGACTTAAGCATAGTCACTGGAGGAAAGGTTTCGTCATAATCCAAACCTAGTCGTTGACGAAAACCCTTTGCAACAAGTCAAGCTTTGAAAGTCTCAACTTTTCCATCTAAACCAATTTTCTTTTTAAAGATCTACTTGCTCCCAATGGGTTTTACCCCTTCAGGAGCAACTTCCAAAGTTCATACTTTGTTGGTGTACATGGATTCCATCTCAGATCGCATAGCATCCAGCCATTTCACAGAGTCACCACTCGTGATGGCCTGCTCGAAACTAGTCGGGTCACCATCTTCCATGATGCAATCCTCGCTCCCACCATCGATGAGAAAACCGTAGTATCTTTCAGGTGGATGAGAAACCCTACTAGATCGGCGGAGAGGCTGGGGTTCGTCGGGTACTACTGAATCCTCTGGTTCTACCAAGTCTTCTGTTACAGTTTGTGTGTCACGACCTAAGTTTGGCCCGTAACCGGCACTTAAACTACGTAACGTCAACAGGCGTACGCAACTCAAGTAAGCCGAAAACCCAGAAATCTAAACCACCCAAAACTGGATTAACGGAGAAAACATAGTTTAAAACATTTAGAAAATCACAAGTAAAATCTCCAACTCTAGTTTTCTTCCTTGAAAAATTCGGCAGTACCTCCTTTGTAAAAATCAGCCCTGAAAATGGGTACAACACAGATAATATATAAAGCATCCCAATTGGGAGCAAAATCACGCCCAACGGCGGAGACAATCACCACAACAAGTATACGACGCCGAAGCGAAGAAATATCAAAGGAAACTGCATAAAGAGGTAAAACTTCCCAACATAACCGGCTCCCACGAGCACGGCACCCAAAGTCACCAAATATACAACACGGAGTCCTCACAAGTCGTCTCTAAAACATATACAAACAGTGGTAGATGGAGAATACTAGATCCAACAAAAAGATATACAATGTACAAGCAGATAACCGCAAACCCACCTAAAAGCCAAGGCCTCACTGCCTAACGTAGCGGTATCCGCAAAAGTAGAGATGATAGGACGCCCTACCGCGACTACTCTGAAGGAAAGTCCAGCAAAACCCTGTGGCACAACGGGGGTGAGTTGCCAACTCGTGAATAGTAAATAACATCATACTGAAATCGCAAGTATGCACTAACAGCAATGATCAATAGCATGTAAGCTGGTAGCATGAGTATGACAATATAAATATGCGACTATCATGATCAAGGTACACCATCAGGTACTATATCTACATGAATAAGTGCATATTAAATGAGTATTGCTTGCGGGAAAATAAATAATCTCATGCACAAATCATAAGCATGGAAAAACACGGTGTAACTCAACAACACCAAATCCCAAAATACTCAGATCGGCCCTCAGATCGGCCCTCAAATCCTGTACGTCTCATGGAACCTGAGTGTCAAACATCGATACTCTAAAACATCATGAAAACCAGTGTCTAACATCGACACGTAAATACTCGTATCCATACGTTTCTCGAAACCCAAGTATCCCACTTCGACACTTATGTTCCACGTATCGGTCTTTCTGATATCTATACGTTCCTCGAAACCCAAGTATCCCATCTCGACACTTGTGTTCCACGTATCGGTCTGTCAAAATCCATATATCTCTCGGAATATAAGTGCCTAATATCGACACTTGAAATTCCTATAACGCATGAAAACATATCTCAAATGCGTAAATCCATGTAAAATAGCATATGCAACATAAAACATCAATATGAGCATATCACGGGAAAAGTCCGCTATTTAAATGCATCAAGTCATTAAATATATCTCGCGGTTCCCAAAAATCCAAATCCAGAATACATATATGTACAGCGTCCCATACCACCGATATATATGCTATAAAAACTGATCATGTAACAATAGCAAGGTATATGTGCGAACATGTAGGTATAGTATGGCATATATATAAGCATGTAGATATACAGGTGTGCTATATGTCATATGCGCTATCGCACCAATATAACTGTTTCAATGTCGCTAACCAATAGCAAAGTATATAAATGAGCATTTGTGTTGTGCGTATCATGGAAATTACCGACAGTGTGTGTGTAGCATATCATTGGTGCTCGTGCAACATGGACTGTCAATAATAATGCAGTGTACAAAAGATACAGTATCAGGCACAACAAGTAACTATATGCAATGCGAATCATGCAATATCTCTATATAAGCACATAAACATATGGCTAATATCATATCATATCTAGCCCCGACGCTTAGCGTCATACGGGCGATTTCCCCGTAGATGTTAAATCTACTCACCAATGGTCTCCAGCTATGAAAATCCGACCACCTGCTTCCCCTTGTTCGCAGCGTCCGAAGTCCCCGCTTGCGACGCTATAATTTCACAAACACAAGAAATAATGCGAACATCTCAGAATCGATCAATATAACGCAAAACTACATATTCAAAACGTACCAACAAACTAAACTAACTCGCGAGTGCACGTCTAGTGGCTAACGCGCGTTGCGATACCTCAAAACCTAACTGAGTACAGCAGCAGCACAAACTCACGACTCGTGTCGCAACATATATCACGCGGACTCAAAACACTAGATTATAGGTAATCGATCCTAGATTTTGTATACTGCAATTACTAAAAAAGTAAACAGTACCAAACACATCTAACCAACAGCAGACAACTACCCACAGAAGACCAACCCCAACCCTCTCCTACTAAACCGGCGTCGCCGGATCGCGCCTTAGGGGTCGCAGGCCCCGACCAGTGAGGTGGCCCCCGTGTCTCAGGTGGTGTCTCAGGTTCACGAGTACATCTCTATAATTTTGTTCAGTCACTTACTAAAATCTCCAGGCCACAGCAGATATAGAAGTTCTAAAAAGACATTAAAAACCCAATATCGCACTAATCGATATAAAAAGCGTTCTACGCTACAACCAACGAGTAAAACAACATAAAAACTCTAATTTAACAGTATAGGGATTATACCTAACAACTTTGCTCACAAGCTCCTAGCTTTCCCTAGCTCCAAGTGACCCAGGAGCCAAAAATCAAGACTTGTGCATACTTTGTGATATAATTGGAATTTTTGGAGATTTTGAGTTAGGATTGAAGAAAAGAGAGAGAGAAAAGCTTAAGGGCAGAAGAGAGAGAGAGAGGGATTCGGCCATATGAGGAGGTGGGGGGTTTTGGTGAGGAATTATCTAGCAAATTCCCATTCAATGCAAAGTTAATGCATTCACACACTCATTAATACACATGCATGCATCCACATTCATTTTCTTTTCTTTTCTTTTCCTTTAATCCAATTCCACAACAAATATCTAGATATGTGAGAAGGTTTGGATTAACTCAACTTAAATCAAAGAAAAGATCACGTAACAGAAATTTCCCAAAATGTGAATACCACATTAAAATAACATTAAAATTGGAAAAAATTCTATCTGAACCAAAACGTCCCATATACCCCCAAAGCTTGCGCACTAGCTTTATTTTAGCTAAACTAGGTGCTGGCAAGTCTATATGGTCGTTTGAACACGGTCGGGTCAAAACGGAAATTACCGACAATTTACCCCTAAAACGGACAAATTCGCATAACGATTTCTAAAACGTTACAATCTCCCCCCTTATAGAAATTCGGTCCCCGAATTAAAATTTCATACTAAACGTACCTTCAAAAAGATGAGGGAATTTCTTACGCATCTCGCTCTCGGCCTCCCAAGTAATCTCCTCACTAGTAGGGCAACACCATAGAACCTTCACAGACGGCAAGACCCTTGATCGAAATTTCTTCACCTGCCGATCCAAAATAACTACCGGCTGCTCGGTGAACGAAAGATCACGCTCAAGCTGAACGGTCTCGTGCTGAATCATGTGAGAAGGATCATGAAGGTATCTACGAAGCATCGACACATGAAAAACAGGGTGAACATCCGGAAAACTAGGCGGGAGCGCTAAACGATAAGCAATGGAACCCACTCGCTCAAGGATCTCGAAAGGACCTACAAATCTGGGACTGAGCTTCCCTCTCTTCCCAAATCACATAATGCCCTTCATCGGAGAAATCCTCAGGAATACATGATCCCCCACTGCGAACTCAAGTCTGCGACGACGACGGTCGGCATAAGACTTTTGCCTGCACTGGGCTGCTCTCATCCTGTCCTGAATCGGCTGGATCTTCTCTGTGGTCTCCTGAACTAGCTGGGGTCCCAAAACCAGACTCTCACTAAGCTCGGTCCAACAGACTGGCGATCGACACTTCCTACCATATAAAGCCTCAAAAGGTGCCATCTGAATAGTCTCCTGAAAGCTGTTGTTGTAGGAGAACTCAATCAACGGCAAGTGACGATCCCAACTGCCACCAAAATCAAGCACACATGCATAGAGTATATCCTCCAGAGTCTGAATAGTCCGCTCCGACTGACCATCGTTCTGCGGATGAAAAGTGGTGCTAAAATACCCAAAGCTTCCTGAAGCTTCTGCGATAGACGGCTAGTAAACTGGGTGCCTCTGTCGGATACTATGCATGTCGGAACACCGTGCAAACGCACAATCTCATCTATATACAGTTGCGCATACTGAGCATACCCGAAAGTGGTCTTCACTGGAAGAAAGTGAGCCGCTTTCGTCAACCGGTCTACAATAACCCAAATGGAGTCATACCCTCGACTGGTCCTGGGTATACCCACAATGAAGTCCATGGAAATCTGCTCCCATTTCCACTACGGAATGAGTAAAGGCTGCAACTCTCCAGCCGGTCGCTGATGCTCAGCCTTGACTTGCTGACAAGTCAGGCACCTCAAAACGAAGTCCGAAATATTGCGTTTCATCCCTTCCCACCAGTAAAAGTCTCTCAAATCACGGTACATCTTGGTGGAATCTGGATGAACGCTAAAGGCCGACTGATGTGCCTGTTCTAGGATCTCGCGTCTCAACCCATCAGCATCTGGTACACAAAAGTGAGTCCCGCATCGTAGCACACTCTGGTCATCAATCATGAACTCCGAAACTGTACCCTGTCGAACAAGCTCAAGAATCTCGGATAAACGGGTATCACTGGGTTGCGCCTCACAGATACGATCAAATAACTGTGGACGGGCGCGGACATGAGCAAACTGTCCCCCAGTGGAGGTGAACTCGAACCGCACTCTACCATCACACAAGAGCTGCTAATCTGCAGACGACTGACGCTCAACTGCGCTCAACTGGGACAAGCTACCCCTGGGCCTACGACTCAAAGCATCAGCTACCACATTCGTCTTGCCCGGGTGATAAAGGATCTCACAATCATAATCCTTCACTAGCTCCATCCATCGGCGTTGTCTCGGGTTCAGATCCCGCTGCTGGAAGATATACTTCAAGCTCTTGTGATCCGTGAAGATCTGACACGACTCTCCGTACAAGTAGTGTCTCCAAATCTTCAACGCAAAGACTACCGCGGCCATCTCAAGATCGTGAGTGGGGTAATTCTGCTCGTGCTTCTTCAGTTGCCTAGAAGCATACGCAATCACCCTGTCATGCTGCATCAAAACACACCCGACCCCACTCGAGAAGCATCACAATACACAACATAGCCGCCCGATCCAGAAGGTAAAGAAAGAACTGGTGCTGTCATCAACCGAGTCTTCAACTGCTAAAAACTCTGCTCGCACGCATCAGTCCAGAGAAAAGGAACTCCCTTCCGGGTCAGTCCCGTCAGCGGTGCAACGATACTCGAGAAATCCTGCACAAAACGGCGATAATAACCAGCTAAGCCCAAAAAGCTGCGGACCTCAGTCGCCGATACAGGTCTGGGCCAAAGCTGTACAGCCTCGATCTTCCTCGGGTCCAAAAGAATACCATCACCAGTCACTACATGACCCAGGAAGTCAACTCTATCAAGCCAAAACACGTACTTTGAGAATTTAGCATACAGCTGGTGCTCTCTCAAAATCTGCAAAGTAATCCTCAAGTGCTGCTCATGCTCCTCAGGACTCCTAGAGTAGACCAGTATGTCATCAATAAACACTATAATGAACTGGTCGAGGAACGTCCTGAAAATCTGGTTCATCAGATCCATGAACGCTGCTGGCGCATTGGTGAGTCCGAACGACATCACCAAAAACTCATAGTGCCCATAGCGCGTACGAAAAGCAGTCTTCGGAATGTTATCATTCCGAACCCGCAACTGATGATAACCCGAACGCAAATCAATCTTAGAAAAATGTCTCACACCCTGGAGCTGATCAAATAAATCGTCAATGCGAGGTAAAGGATACCTGTTACGTACCGTAACTCGGTTCAACTGACAATAATCCACACACAGCCTCAAACTGCCGTCCTTCTTCTTGACGAACAGAACAGGAGCTCCCCACGGCGAAACACTCGGACGCATAAGTCCCAAATCAAGCAACTCTTGCAATTGATCTTTAAGCTCTCTAAGCTCTGCCGGAGCCATCCGATAAGGCGGTATAGAAATAGGCTCCGTGCCAGGAATCAGATCAATGCAAAACTCAATATCGCGCTCTGGCGGCAACCCAGGTAACTCATCGGGAAAAACATCGGGAAACTCTCGCACGGTAGAAACCCGGTCCAACAACTCCACTGCGGCTCTAGTATCATGAATGAAAGCCATGAATCCCCGACACCCCCTCCTCAAAAGCCGACTAGCGCACAGGACAGAAATCAAACTGTGAGGGGCTGCACCACGGTCCCCCTGCACAACAAACACTGACTCGTCGGGAAAACAAAATCTAACTGTCTTCTCGCGGCAGTCCACGGACGCATAGCAAGTAGCTAGCCAGTCCATGCCCAACAGAACGTCGAAGTCCAACATCTCAAGAAGGATCAAGTCGACGGGCAAAACTCTGTCCCTTAAACGGACAGCACACGACCGGAACACGTGTCATGCAACGAATGACTCTCCCACAGGAGTAGCCACAACCAGCGGCTGATCTAGCCAACAAGACTCTCGGCCTAACATCGGCATGAAGTGCGTAGAAACATACGAATGCGTAGATCCCGGATCGAAAAGAATATGTGCATCATAAGAACATACAGAAAGGGTACCTGAAACCACAGCATTGGACGCCTGAGCGTCCTGGTGAGTCAAGGCAAACACCCGAGCCTGCCCTCGACCGACAACTGGTTGACCTCCGCTTCTACCACCCCGCCCTCTCGGTACAAAACCACCGCGACCTCGACCTCTCTGCACAAGAGTCTGACGCGGAGCAACAACAGGCATAAGGGGAAACGCCCTCTGAGGTGGAGAAGGTGGTAAGGTAACCTGCGGTACAGCTGCCTCGCTCACACGTGGCTCAGCACAATCTCGAACCCGATGACCCATACACCCGCACCGGTAACATCCAGATACAAACTGCCGACCCTCCTAAGGGTAAGAGCTAAAAAGCCGACCTCGTCCCGAACCTCCACTATATGAACGGGAACTGTCACGACGTCTAAACGCCCGCCTCACTGCCGGACCACCAGTACGAACCCTCTTCGGTTCTGGAGCGACTGACGACTCAGAAAGACGCTCCTCTACCAATAGGGCTGCATCTACCGCTGCCGCATATGTGTCGCAATGCTGAATGCTGATGGCTAGGAACAACTGGATAAGCAGGCCTCGAACAAACTTCTTCACCCTCATCTCCTCAGTCGCCACCAGGTACGGAGCATACACTGACAACTCGGTAAAAAATACATCATACTCCACACCGTCATCCCTGGCGTCTGGCGTAATGACTCAAATCTACGAGTTCGCACATCCCTGACGCTCGGTGGAAGAAAACGGGTGAGAAACACCGTCACAAACTCGGCCCAGGTCATAGGAGCAAGACCCGCGGCTCTGCCCCTCTCCAACGACTCACACCACTCTGGGCCAGACCCTCCAGACGAAAACTGGTAAACTCCACCCACTTCTTATCGGAGCATCGGAGTGAACAACAAATCCTGTCCATCCGGTCGATGAACGACTGCGGATCCTCAGTAACATCTGTGCCAGTAAACACCGAAGGCCTCAGCCTCATAAAATCTGTCAGCGACACAGCAATAACCTCCGGAGCTGTAACTGCGACTACCGGAACTGTAGGTACCATCATGGTCCCCGCAACGGGTGGAACAACTGCCTGCCCCTGCCCTCGGATGGTCTCTACCAAAGTCCCCACTATCTGGCGCAGATCCTGCATACCAGCTCCAATCATAGCAATGTGCTCCGGTACAACATGTGTACCGCCCTGGTCAGTCCTCGCCTCAGACGAGTCAACTTTGACCTCGGCCCTCGTGGCCGCTCTCTGTGCCCTCGTAGTCTTCGGCGGTATATGGGCTAGAAATTGAAACAAGGTTCGATAAGGAAACAGGAATCGAATCGCAAAGATGTATATCATCATGGAGGAATATCAATCAATAAGTCCTAAGGTCACTTAGGCTGAGTACCGTGTCGTAAGTATGCCGCGGAACATACACACGCTATGTCACTCTGCTTAAGCTACCTACTCCATCATACCAGGGTCATCCTAGACTCCGAAAGGTAAAACCTAACGCTCTGATACCAACTTTGTCACGACCCAAGTTTGGCCCGTAACCGGCACTTAAACTACGTAACGTCAACAGGCGTACGCAACTCAAGTAAGCCGAAAACCCAGAAATCTAAACCACCAAAAACTGGATCAACGGAGAAAACATAGTTTAAAACATTTTGAAAATCACTAGTAAAATCTCTAACTCTATTTTTCTTTCTTGAAAATTTCGGCAGCACCTCCTTTGTAAAAACCAGCCCCGAAAACGGGTACAACACAGATAATATATAAAGCATCCCGATTAGGAGCAAAATCACGCCCAATGGCGGAGACAATCACCACAACAAGTATACGGTGCCGAAGCGAAGAAATATCAAGGAAACTACAACAAGAAGTAACTTTCCAACATAACCGGATCCCACGAGCACGGCACCCAAAGTCACCAAAATATACAACACAATCCTCACAAGTCGTCTCTAAGTCATATACAAACAGTGGTAGATGGAGAATACTAGATCCAACAAAAAGATATACAATGTACAAGCAGATAACCACAAACCCACCTAAAATTAAAGGCCTCACTGCCTAATGTAGCGGTATCCGCAAAAATAGAGATGATAGGACGCCCTGCCGCGACTACTCTGAGGGAAAGTCCAGCAAAACCCTGTGGCACAACGGGGGTGAGTTGCCAACTCGTGAATAGTAAATAACATCATACTGAAATCGCAAGTATGCACTAACAGCAATGATCAATAGCATGTAAGCTGGTAGCATGAGTATGACAATATAAATATGCGACTATCATGATCAAGGTACACCATCAGGTACTATATCTACATGAATAAGTGCATATTAAATGAGTATTGTGTGCGGGAAAATAAATAATCTCATGCACAAATCATAAGCATGGAAAAATACGGTGTAACTCAACAACACCAAATCCCAAAATACTCAGATCGGCCCTCAGATCGGCCCTCAAATCCTGTACGTCTCATGGAACCTGAGTGTCAAACATCGACACTCTAAACCATCATGAAAACCAGTGTCTAACATCGACACGTAAATACTCGTATCCATACGTTTCTCGAAACCTAAGTATCCAACTTTGACACTTATGTTCCACGTATCGGTCTTTCTGATATCCATACGTTCCTCGAAACCTAAGTATCCCATCTCGACACTTGTGTTCCACGTATCGGTCTGTCAAAATCCATATATCTCTCGGAATATAAGTGCCTAATATCGATACTTGAAATTCCCATAACGCATGAAAACATATCTCAAATGCGTAAATCCATGTAAAATAGCAAATGCAACATAAAACATCAATATAAGCATATCATGGAAAAAGTCCGCTATTTAAATGCATCAAGTCATTAAATATATCTCGTGGTTCCCAAAAATCCAAATCCAGAATACATATATATACAGCGTCCCATACCGCCGATATATATGCTATAAAAACTGATCATGTAACAATAGCAAGGTATATGTGCGAACATGTAGGTATAGTATGGCATATATATAAGTATGTAGATATACATGTATGCTATATGTCATATGCGCTATCGCACCAATATAACTGTTTCAATGTCGCTAACCAATAGCAAAGTATATAAATGAGCATTTGTGTTGTGCGTATCATGGCAATTACCGACAGTGTGTGTAGCATATCATTGGTGCTCGTGCAACATGGACTGTCTATTGCGACCCAAATGTTTCGACTCGTGACCGGCACTTAACCACTGTAACGTTTCAAAATAATAAAATATTATTTTGGGGAATTTTTATAATTTAATATTATTTTAATGAATATTTTAATATTCCGGTATAATTAAATACAATAAATGGGGAAAAATTATGGAAAATTCTAAAATAGGGTATTTTATGGAATTATGCTATTTTAAAGTTTTTAAGATTAGTTATATGCCAATTTAGTGCTAATCGCGATTAAAAATCGCTAATCGGATTTTTAGCATTTTTGTGCAAAAATGTGCACATATCATTTTCCACACTTGTTACATGTTTTGAGTGCATGGTTGCTTAGGGTTCACCATGGTGGGAGAAGAAAAGGAAAAAGAAAAGAAAAGAAAAGGTAAGTATGATGATGAGAGAAAGAGGGTGGGTATAGGGTCAACCCCTCTTTTTGAACCATCCCTTTTCATTTCCCCATCTCATTTTCTCTCTCCCCTTCCCCAAGAACTGCTGCTGGTCCTGCTCCTCCCTCATCTCCCTCCCCTTCACTCCATAGATCCCTCTCAATTCCCTCACCAAAACCCCATTCTCATTTCACAAAAGATGTTCTCGAGCTCACTAGCTACACATTGAACCTAGCAAGAATGGATTTGGAGGACTTTGAGCAACTCAAGAATTTTCTTGAGTTGCCAAAGGAGGTAATTTCTGCACCTATTAGAGTAGTATTTCATTTCTTGTGCATCAATACTAGTTTCATATCGATATGGTGTCGTTTGTGGACTTTGGAGAATTCTAGTTAGGTTTTAGGGTTAGACCTGAAATCAAAAGTGAAATTGAGGCTTGTGGTGACCCTGGAACCCTTGGTGTGATGATAGATTGAACCAAACCTGAAACTAAAACACAGATACAGATTTATGAGACGATGTCAGGGAAAAACTGTGAATCTGTGATCGTATTTAGGAATCTGCTATCATCCCGAGACCCCTAAAATAAAATTGAGTTGACAGTGAGATGTGCAGGCACCCTGGAACCACCACACCAAACCCTAGCCCCCAACTCTAAATTTTGGCTGCAGATTTATTCCTTCTAGCCGCAATTTGCGGCCAGAGCAGGAAGGATTTGGTTCGTTTTTGGTGCATGGCCCTATTTCCAGTAGTCTTGACCCATGGCATGTGCAATTTTGTCTGGTTCCAATCAGGATAAAATCTAGGTTGATTTTCCTATGTTGGTGCATGGTTTACGACTTGTTTTAGCATGGATTTTGGTATTTGGTGATTCATTCCTGTCGGGTGGCGTTTGGACATCAATGACAAGTGGATATTGATCGTGTCTACATGCGAGACGATAGGTTTTTACCTATGCGAGTAGCGTGTGCTATTTTGGCTTTCCGATGTGAATTTCATGTGCTTTAGCGTTTGTGATATACGTGTAGGTACCCGACGTGATGTTGAGGCGAAGAAGATGAAGATGGCGACATCGGCATCGGCACACGAGAAGCAAGGTGAGTAGATTTATATCTACGGGGAGAAGTCGGGTGGATGGCGTATAGCACCCCCGCAGTCCGTGGTGATGTATACGAATACGTATACACACGTATATTTATTATGTGTCATTTAAGATTATTGATGGTAATAATGGAATTATTGATGATAAGGATGTATTGGTTTAGTATAGTGCGAAACCCTAGTGTAGAGGTTGTACCCACACATATACGTACACATACTTGCATACATTCTTTCATTTATCTGTGCGCATACGGAGGTGTGTATATCTACACATGGGTATGGGACTGTGTTCATATACGGGATTTGAGGATGATACGTGAGATTGAGATGAGTCGATGAGGTTTGATTGAGGCCGTGAGATTCGGCGATATGACAGAGTTCGTATTTGAGATGCAACATGATGGTTTTAGCGGGCCTTTGGGCATGTGTTTTACCCCGCATTCATATTTGTATAGATGGTATCGATGGTACTAGACTTAGAGTTGTACCCTAGATTATGTGATACGATGGTAGTGATACCTGATATGTGATGAGATAATGTGATATTGACCTGTACCCAACTATTGGGATGCCGTACGACGATTTACCGTACGAGCTTTATATTGATGTTAGATCCGCACTCATGAGTCGAGGATGTTATATGATATACCGTATCGTACGTGATACTATTGAGGCGAGATCACCGACTATTGTATATATATTTGTATATCGACTTAGATTTAGGTGGTTTTCATACCCCTCCCGATTGACTTGATTATTGGGTCCGTAGTTCGGATAGTAGGCATTAGACTAGACCCGAGTCATACCAATTTCAAAACTAACGAATCGGGGATATTTTAAAGATAGGCAAAAGGGATTCTACGGATATTTTCAAACGACACATCTTTTCTTAAAACACCGTAGTCCTTATTTTACCAAAAACCCTGATTCGTCTTATTTCAAAAGACAAGGCTGCATGATATATTTATTGAGATAGAGTCTGTACTGTTGCGTTGATTATTCGATTCCGCATACTCATGCTATTTGCATTGCATTGCTTGTGTTTATTGATATATTACAGTTATGCTGCTAGGACACCAGCACCATTATCGATGATGCGTATGTTCCACGTACACTTGTTTGCCGGCTCACACACTTCATCATCGATAATTGCCATGTCACTACACTGTAGTACTGTTGCATTCAGGATATGATTCTTGCATGACAGACTGATATGCTTACATTTCTTTTACATGTCACATACATTATGCTTTCTGATTATACGCATTGAGAGTTACTGTTTCCATGATATTTCTGGATTTTGGGAACCGTGGGTATTTCAAAAGGAGAATATTTCATTGCTTTAAAAACCCGGTTACCCTTGATATGATATTTCAGTGCGTCCACCATGTGTTTTTCTTGGTACTGAGAGCGACATGTGAAACCCGATTCGAGGAGTGGACGAGCCGATTGTGGGTACATGGTGGACCCGGTATGGTTCCCCTCGGCAAGATGATCGAAGGATTTTGCCGATTGAGCCTGGAGGTGGGCGAGTACCTACCGGTGATTGGTTGGACCTGGTGGTTATCCGGAGGATACCGACCAGAGTCGATAGATGGATATGGGCGTACTGCTGGGGCCGAGGGCCGATTCCGCAGACGGAGCTCGATATACGAGGATTTACGTGCCGATGCTGGGCACAGTTTTCATGATGTTTTCGAGTGTCGATGCTGGACACTCCGGTTCCATGATTTTGACGTGTCGCGAGGGACACAGGTGGTTTATATCTTCATATTTCCATGCATGATGGTTATTGTCATTGGGTGACGAGTGGACGGGATCCACGTACATGCAGATACATTGATCATACCTCATATTTATGAT
Organism: Agapanthus africanus; assembly: GCA_030015575.1. Taxonomy (NCBI): domain Eukaryota; kingdom Viridiplantae; phylum Streptophyta; class Magnoliopsida; order Asparagales; family Amaryllidaceae; genus Agapanthus; species Agapanthus africanus. The sequence goes on from JASDDO010000029.1 coordinate 287,705,129, forward strand.
ATGCTATTACCTGAGGCACTAGCACGAGCACTTGGCACTACACTCATGTATAGAGATTACATTGCCAGTTTAGCATGCTGCAGACTTATTTATATTGAGGTTTATATATATCCGATAATATTGACCTAGGATGGGTCATACATTCGATCTCTACTTGTAGATATTTTCTATTCACGAGTTGGCAACTCACCCCGTTGTGCCACAGTTCTTGCAGGTTTTTGCCGTACAGATTCCATAGCGGCATTTCTGGCACACTGCTTCCATATGGGTGACTTGCTTGGGTTGGTGGGTTCTTTTGTATCAGAACCGCCATTGTACCTGTACTATTCATTTGTATCTAGAAATTCCATCAACCAAAACTTGTATTGTTAGTTATATATATGCCCTAGAGGCCATTATTATACATAGGATGTATATTGTAGTGGATGCTTGGACATATATAGGGAGGACTTTCTTGCTCGACATGATAGTATGCTATCTGGTTGCTCTTTACCTTAACGCGTACACTGATTGTCTCTCTGTTACATATTGGTAAAGCCCTTAGGATGTGTACTTGACTACCTGGACTATGATGCAGATCATACTAGTGGGGACATGGTAGTCCATAAGTACATCTTTCAAGGTCCCTAGTCGTGGGTGTATCGAGACGGGGCATCGATATACCAGAGTAGACTAGCGTATACCTTCTCGACCCATACAGATGGGCGATGGATGATCCCATATCCATTGGTGTTTGACATCAGAGATGATATACGGGTGCTCAGTGGAGAGTGGGTACACTGGACGGACTCGCCGAGAACTCCCAGATGGTATTATACCTTACGTCAGATGGCAGTTCTCTGGTGACACTGGTACAGGTTAGTCTGTAGACCCGAGATCGTCATAGAGTCTTGTGTGATTCCCGCTGAGCTTTGATTTCCACCTTACCACGTCCAAGAGGGCATGCAAAACGGTGGTTTTTGGGTACAGTCCCGAATCACATGGAGGCAATGAGCGATAGGAGGGGATTCGTCTCTCCCGGTATAGGGAGTTGATGTTGCGCTGTGTTCGATTGGCTATAACCGGAAATCCCTGGCCAGGGTTGCTGAGATTTACTGGTAAGTGTTACCAGTAGTTTCTCGAACTGTTATAGACCTCATATCGACACGACTTATCGAGCTATTGGGGTCTGACGTTTACCACCCCTAGACGAGATATGCGACATATCAGACAACGAGACCGGACTGTACGGTAAGTGTTACTGGTTGGATTCACAGGAGTGTGAGCGGGCTTGCTCGTTGATCTTCTGATCGCTCAATACCCGGGTGGCCGTTACGTTTAGCAGACCGCTTGCGGCTTGTGGGTGTTTGATATGATCATCACCTGCTGCCGGCGTATTGACGAGTCTTTAGAGTCCTACACAGAGGTTTCCTGGCTCAAGCGAAACGAAATAGGAGCGCATATGAGATATGTGCGGGACCGAGAATAATACCAGTATGTGATACTGTATTCTATTCTCGCGATTTGTATCATCGGACAGGTTATATATGATATAGCCGGGTTACCGAATCAAGTGTTGATTCGATACAATGATACACTTGATATTAGTCGGTTATATACAGTATGACCGGATCATTAAATCAAGTGTTGATTTAATGATTTAATGTATAATTATATATTTGATATATTACTTTACATTAACTAGTATTGGTTCACTTAAGATTATTTTCTCACTTGAATGTGCACATTGTATATATGATATAGTTTTGTGCACTAGTTTGTATCATGTTTGATGATATATGCAAACTTGGGTGTGTGTATGCATTAAACTATGATTAGGTTAATGGTTAGGGTTTGATTTACTTATTTATTTTCTTTATTCATTTTTGGGTAAGAAATAAAATGGTGGCTTCTTTTGTTTCTTACTTGAAGCTTCATGAAGCTTTATGAAGCTTTGACCATTTTGTTTCTTTCCTTAACCTAACCATTCACCTAAACCCTAGTTTAGTCTCTACACTAGTTACTCTCACCCATGGTTGCATTATGATAACCATTCACTTGAATTATTATTTTTGTGAATTCAATTCTTTTTCTTTCTTCTTCTTCTTCATCTTCTTCAAGTGAAGAAAAGAAAAACTTTCTTGAAATTTCCAAGTGATGAATCCAAGTGAGAAATCCAAATCTAAAGTGAACCCACTTCCTATTTCTTCATCCTCTACCACTTGCCATGTAGTATAGGGTGTTTTCTTCACAAGTTTCATGACTTAGTGAAGGTGGAGCTTGAGTTAGAGTTGCCTCGACTTAGATCATCTTCGGCATCGAACTCAACGACCTAGACCGCTCATTTCTCCGACGAAACCATCACTAGAGTCCGGGATCCCGGTGATCGCAGCGAAAGGACGTCATCACGGAGCTAAAGAAGTGGAGGACCGGATCTACAAAGGTTGTATTTCCTTTCACTTTATAGTAAAGTTGTTTACTTGTATGTCTTTCGCCTAATTTCTAGTTAACGATCTAGCATTAGGGTTTCTCGGCACAAAAAAAATTTGATTTTGGCATGGTTGATGCCTTGTGGAACCTATTGGGTATGCCGTGGAACCGTACAGTGGTATCAGAGCCTAGCTAGAGCTTTAGGCGAAGTGTAGACGAAGTTAGAGATCCGAACGTACCCCGAAACCCCGATCAAAACCCTTCTCTGTACATTTTTTCAAAATGTGGATTTTTCTGAATTAAAAATGCTCATAAAATTAAGCAGGAAAATCTAAGAATTACTGTGAAGTACGGACCTCTAACTCGAAAATTTGACCGCGTAACCGCGGCCAAAACAAGGGTTTGGCGGCGGTTCCGCGGCCAAAATTGTGAATTAGTCCCTCAAACTTCACTTATTTATTCTTAGGTCCATTATTGTCATTTTTTTCTGAGAATATTTTAATTTCACTCAAGTGTTGAGTTTTCTAGGGTTTTATTGGGGACTCGTTAATTCGATCGGATAATTTAACTTCGTTTATGTTTTTCCGGATATTTTAGAAACTGTTAAAAAGTTCGACCGGATATAAATACCGATTTTTCCCCTGCCGGAAAATTTCCATGTGTTGGATTTTTTCCCGTAGTTTAAGAACGTCTAAGTAGTGCAAGTAACGCGATGGACCCTCTAGAAGACAACAAAGCTTAACTCGATTATGTGACCGTCTTGAACTGCCCTTTGAACCTTAGGGTTTGGGGCAGTACGGCGTGCCACATGTGAGGCGTTGGCTTGACCCTTCTACGGCTGGACCGTTGGTACTGTGGCATAAAATGGATGTTTTTAAACTTATTTCATGTGTTGAGCTTTTCGGGAAAACTTGGGTGTTTGATTGTTCGATTGGAAAGTTTAACATTGTCTATTTATCTGGAATGTGATACAATATTTGGAATCCACAAATAATTATGAGATAACTAATTTGAATGATATAAATCTAGCAGTTTAGTCTCACTTGATCGGTTGCCACGGAATTTTGATGTGATCAAAAGTCCGTCGCAATCACGTAGCGTACGCGGATACTCGCTGGGTAAACTTAATAGATAGCCACGCCCCATAGCCCCGACCAAGTGACTGTAGGAGAACCTCGTCGCCGAAAGCATCCGTTCGGGTGCTCGCGGCAGCGGTGTTCCGCCTTGGTGCACTTCGTCGATGGCATCGGGGGTGCGGCCGTCTAATAAAGTTTGCGACGAGCATTCGATCAAAATGTCGGGAATCTTGTTGAATTGCCCGACTTGATATTAAAAAGAGTTTTCGATAATGAGACTAAAATGCGGGGTTTAAAATTGTTAGGCATGCGATGTCTAAGGAATTCATTTGGTTAGGAATGCGATGTCTAAAGAGGTTGCGGATTCCAACTGTTGTAGTTTTACACTTTCTTTTCTGCGACCGTAAGTGTAATATGTGATATCGCCGGTTTCGTTGCTATATGTTAACGACAATTGGGATGGATATATTTACTTACATTGATGACATGTGATGTTATGTGTCGCTGGATATGTTATATTGGATCGTCGTGTTTGAATAGCCGGGTTTTTTTTATGTGAGATGAGTGTTTTTCATTTTCATTCATGTAAAAACTTGTATGTAATATTCTTTTATTGGGGCACTTCCAGGTTGCGGATGATGTCACCATTTGTATATTATTTACTTTTCCGCATTAGGATAGACCCAAGGAGGGGAGCACAAGTAACCGGGTTCTAGGGTCCAGTAGGAGACCATCTCGAGGAGTCGAGTCCGGGTCTCCTAACCCTAGAATTAGTAGGGTTGCTTGCCGCTCTCGTAGGGTCTAGGGGTGTGGGATTGGCTATTCATCATGACCGTGGAATCCGTGTTTTATACTGGCTCGTATTAAAAACACGGACGTCCTAGTATATCCAATATTTCATATGATATTTTCTGCTGCGTTATCTGTGATGTGATCATATGATATGTTCAGATAGATATTGTATATAGTATATATGATATATTATATAGACGTTACTTATGTTTTACACCCGCGCTAGCCCTGCCCCGCTCTGCCGTTAGTCACCTAACCTAATGGTGCACGAGGGGACATCGAGGCGAACACGGATGGCATAAGTGTGCGTCGTATTTATCTTTGATATTTAGGTGACTTAAATGATGGGACTTCATTAATATGATTAATGAAAGAAAAAGAAACCTAAAGATGTTGTGGAATCGAATTTCAAAAATAAAACATGTAGCTACAGTTCTTGCTTTGCACAGCGGTGTATATGATATATCCTGCACCTTATTCGATGAGGAAAGGGCCGACGATCCCTTCACCGGGAGTGACCCCTTTAGCAATAACTGGCAGATACTACAACTCTCGGTTTGTATTTTGATTGCTTCTATAGTTTCTGCTTTGCACAGCGATATATATGATATATCCCGCACCTCATTCGACGAGGAAAGGGCCGATGATCCCTTCACCGGGAGTGACCCCTTTAGCAAAACTAGAAAAGCCTAAAAAACACTCCATTTTAAAATCATTTGATTCTACAACGATATCAAGTTCATTACGCAATAGGTTTTCAGAAAAACCTGTCGTAGCCCTCCGTCATTTCAGATAAGTAGTAGTTAGTATTTGTGCTGCGTTTGTTGGCCTTTGTCAAGGCGTAGTGTGCGGTAGCTGACTGGTGCTTATCTGCTTATGCATATGATGCAGATTGGGTTAGGCTAGTCGTGCGACCTTGTTGGCCTTTGTCAAGGGTCGTGCGGGTGGGTTTAATTCAATCAGGAAATGACGGGTTGAACTTGACTAGCATCCTATGGTTTGTTGGCCTTTGTCAAGGTCATAGGAGGTTAGGGGCAAAATATTATCGGGAATTTCAAGTGTTGAAATTTGCAATGAGATTGCATACCTTCTATGAGATAGTTGGATCCCGATACCCACTGCGAGTAATTGTTACTCCTGGGAGAGTTTTACACATTATAATTAGCTGATCTAGTAGGTGTCTAGAAAGGTGTCAACGGGGTTACGCCTCTGGGAAAACAAGGTTTACATTAATTAGGTCCGTGCGAAAGCATGGGGAACCTCCCTCAAAGTACTGACACTGGCTTGGCTGAAAGATTGGCGAACTTGTAGCGTGTAATTAATCCCAGCTAGTCTTTCCTTTTAGGGTTTGAAGGAAGATTTGAAAAAAATAGTGGGAGCCATCCTGATTAGATAAAATAATAACCAATCTGATCTTGTAAGAGCACACGCAGAGTGTTTTCTTTTCTCTCTCTCCAGGTAGCGACCATATCACGCCTTAATCAAGATAATAATACGGATGTATTGACCAAACCCGCTTGTTATACTGTGCCGGGGAACGTTGGTCCCGCTCCAACTTATAATTGTTATAAGACCGAGCAGGAAATAGGGGACTACCAGATTTCCCGTGCCGCCCAAACGAAGAAAGTGCATGCTGATGCATCTTCTTCGGGTGTGTTCGTTACAAGAGAACTGTTTCTCAGTATCCTTTACATCCTGGGTATGAGATACCGGATCAGGATCCCGCAAATGTAAAATGTTACATGGGCTACAGAAAGGTAGAGAACTGAGAACGGGTGATAAGTTTCATGAGACAGAAAACGGTGCAAGCGTTGCAGCCAAGTCTGTTGGTCACTGTCACCCTGTATTCCAAATACATTGATTCTGAACGAATGTTATTAGATACCGAACCTGATATACAAAATCATATCAGTCTCTTTATTAGTAAAGAAATGATAAAATTTTGTATTAATGGATAATGTTTTGAACATTTCCTATATCAAAAGTTGATCGGTTCAGGCACGTTATCTAAAAGTATTGATGTTCTAAATCAAACTACAGTTCTTAGTATACGGAACACACACAAGAGGAAGAGTTCAGAAATGAACGAATCCTTCTTAAGGTATTGTAAACTAGGCCATATCAATGCGACCCGACTGGCTAAAGTTACATTTAGATGCATATTTAAATCAGTTTGAATTTACATCTTATGAAACTTGCCAGTCATGTCACAAAGATTAGATGACCATAGCTCTGTTTATTGGAAACAGTGAAAGAGTTGGTAAACTCTTGGGACTGATACATGATGATGTATGTAAGGTCCCCTGTCTGCACATGCCAGGACCGGTTCTTTGTACTTCATTACATTCTCTGATAATCTCTCAATATTCAGCCATATGTTCCTGTTGAAACATGAGCCCGAAGCTTTTGAGATATTAACAGAATATAAGTTAGAAGTAGAGAACCAAAATACGGGAATAAGTATTATGTCCTTTGATGTGATCAAGGAGGAGAATACTTGAGCACGGAATTTCTGGACTGTCCTAAAAGAGAATGAGATTCTCTCTCAGCATTACTCCTCCGTATACACCATAGCACGATGGTATATCGGGGCGGAGCAATAGCACCCTATATGATATGGTGTGCTCTATGATGAGTACTACTGAGTTTCTTATTTCCTTTTGGGAGTTATGCACTCGAGAAGCTGCATACCTATTGAATAGGGTTCAAAGCAAATCAATTGTCTACCACTTCATATATGATATGGTAAGGGAAGAGCCCATCTCTTAAGTCAGTTAAGATTTGGGGTTGTCCGGCCTATGTCTAAAAGCAAAATCCGGACAAACTCGAGGCAAGGTCTGTTATGTAGAACTGGAAAGGTTCCAGCTATACAAAATGCAGCTGATGATTTGGTAGAACCAATGGATTCAATTGTTTCCAACGAACCTCAGCCTCTCCGACGAACTAGTAGGGTTCCTCACCCACCTGAGAGATACTTCTGTTTCTCTATGACAGTGGGAGCGAGGATCGCATCATGAGATGATGACCCAACTAGTTTCGAGCTGGCCATCAGGAGTGGGACTCTGTAAGAATGGCTGGATGCTTAGCGATCTGAGATGGAATCCTTATACACCAACAAAGTATGGACTTTGGTTGCTTTATCTGAAGGGTTAAATCCCCATCAGGAGCAAGTATATCTTGAGAAGATTACTTGGTGTACATGGAAAAGTTGAGACTTTCAAAACTAGACTTGTTAAAAGTTTGCATCATAGACCAGGTATGGATTATGATGAAACCTTTTCTAAGTGGCTATGCTTAAGTCTATCCAGATCCTACTTGCCACGGCTACATACCATGACTACGATATCTGGCGGTTGGGTGCCATGACTGCTTTTCTAAGTAATGTTTTAGAAGAGTGCGTCTATAAGTACACAGCCAGAGGGCCTCGTAGACAGTGGGAGCAGCGGAAACGCGAGCAAGATGTTTTATGTGATAAAGCAGGCATCGCGGAGTTGGAACGTCTGTTTTGATGTGTTAGTCAAAGAGTTTGACATCATCAAAATGGTAGATGAACCTTGTATAAAAAAAATGATAGTATGGAGTATGGTGGTGATCCTCGTAGAGTACGTGGATGACATACTCTTGATAAGAAAGGAGTTTCCTATGCTACGCTCGGTCAATCTCCGCTTATCACAATGATTCTCCATATAGGATCAAAGTGATACCTCCTAAATCCTGAGTTTTGGATCTATGAGATAGATCTAATTGAATATTAGGATACTCACTAGTTGTAGTGAGATGGTATCAGTTGATCCTGGGGAGAATCACTGGAAAGGTTCCAGAGTGATAAGGACGACTGAAAGTCAGTCACAGGCATTGTCTTTACTCTCAGTAAAGGGACGGTATGTTGAAAGAGTTCTAAGCTAGATACCGTGACAAACTAGACGATAAAGGCTGGATACATCGCTACTTCAGATGCTACCAAAGAGGCAGACTGGATGTATATTTGTTCATGAGATGAACTTACTTCCTCCCATTGTGTGACAATGGTGTTGTGGCTTATGCCAAGGAACGTCTGTCCCATCAGTGATCCAGACATATTCTAAGGCAGTATCACCTGATCATGGAGATGGTTGATCTCCAAGGAGATCGAGGTTAAGAGAGTAGACTCAGAGGACAACACAACGGATCCACTCAGAAAGGCCTTTTCCCAGAGAGAGACTTTTATGGGATGGTTGAGTATGAGATACTGCAACCACTGCTACAGATGGCCCTAGTGCAAGTGGGAGATTGTTAGTTATATGTATGCCCTAGGGCCCATTACTATACATAGGGTGTCTATTGTAGTGGATGCTTGGACATATATAGGGAGGACTTTCTTGCTCGACATGATAGTATGCTATCTGGTTGCTCTTTAGCTTAACGTGTACACTGATTGTCTCTCTGTTACATGTTGGTAAAGCTCTTAGGATGTGTACTTGACTACCTGGACTATGATGCAGATCATACTAGTAGGGACATGGTAGTCCATAAGTACATCCTTCAAGGTCCCTAGTTGTGGGTGTATCGAGATGGGGCATCGATATACCAGAGTAGACTAGCGTATACCTTCTCGACCCATACAGATGGGCGATGGATGATCCCATATCCATTGGTGTTTGACATCAGAGATGATATATGGGTGCTCAGTGGAGAGTGGGTACACTGGACGGACTCGCCGAGAACTCCCAGATGGTATTATACCTTACGTCAGATGGCAGTTCTCTGGTGACACTGGTACAGGTTAGTCTGTAGACCCGAGATCGTCATAGAGTCTTGTGTGATTCCCGCTGTACTTTGATTTCCACCTTACCACGTCCAAGAGGGCATGCAAAACGGTGGTTTTTGGGTACAGTCCCGAATCACATGGAGGCAATGAGCGATAGGAGGGGATTCGTCTCTCCCGGTATAGGGAGTTGATGTTGCGCTGTGTTCGATTGGCTATAACCGGAAATCCCTGACCAGGGTTGCTGAGATTTACTTGTAAGTGTTACCAGTAGTTTCTCGAACTATTATAGACCTCATATCGACATGACTTATCGAGCTATTGGGGTCTGACGTTTACCACCCCTAGGCGAGATATGCGACATATCAGACGACGAGACCGGACTGTACGGTAAGTGTTACTGGTTGGATTCATAGGAGTGTGAGCGGGCTTGCTCGTTGATCTTCTGATTGCTCAATACCCGGGTGGCCGTTACATTTAGCAGACCGCTTGCGGCTTATGGGTGTTTGATATGATCATCACCTGCTGCCGGCGTATTGACGAGTCTTTAGAGTCCTACACAGAGGTTTCCTGGCTCAAGCGAAACGAAATAGGAGCGCATATGAGATATGTGCGGGACCGAGAATAATACCAGTATGTGATACTGTATTCTATTCTCGCGATTTGTATCATCGGACAGGTTATATGTGATATAGCCAGGTTACCGAATCAAGTGTTGATTCGATACAATGATACACTTGATATTAGTCGGTTATATACAGTATGACCGGATCATTAAATCAAGTGTTGATTTAATGATTTAATGTATAATTATATATTTGATATATTACTTTACATTAACTAGTATTGGTTCACTTAAGATTATTTTCTCACGTGAATGTGCACATTGTATATATGATATAGTTTTGTGCACTAGTTTGTATCATGTTTGATGATACATGCAAACTTGGGTGTGTGTATGCATTAAACTATGATTAGGTTAATGGTTAGGGTTTGATTTACTTATTTATTTTCTTTATTCATTTTTGGGCAAGAAATAAAATGGTGGCTTGTTTTGTTTTTTACTTGAAGCTTCATGAAGCTTTGTGAAGCTTTGACCATTTTGTTTCTTTCCTTAACCTAACCATTCACCTAAACCCTAGTTTAGTCTCTACACTAGTTACTCTCACCCATGGTTGCATTATGATAACCATTCACTTGAATTATTATTTTTGTGAATTCAATTCTTTTTCTTTCTTCTTCTTCATCTTCTTCAAGTGAAGAAAAGAAAAGCTTTCTTGAAATTTCCAAGTGATGAATCCAAGTGAGAAATCCAAATCTAAAGTGAACCCACTTCCTATTTCTTCATCCTCTACCACTTGCCATGTAGTATAGGGTGTTTTCTTCATAAGTTTCATGACTTAGTGAAGGTGGAGCTTGAGTTAGAGTTGCCTCGACGTAGATCATCTTCGGCATCGAAGTCAACAACCTAGCCCGCTCATTTCTCCGACGAAACCATCGCTAGAGTCCGGGATCCCGGTGATCGCAGCGAAGGGACGTCATCACGGAGCTAAAGAAGTGGAGGACCGGATCTACAAAGGTTGTATTTCCTTTCACTTTATAGTAAAGTTGTTTACTTGTATGTCTTTCGCCTAATTTCTAGTTAACGATCTAGCATTAGGGTTTCTCGGCACAAGAAAAATTTGATTTTGGCATGGTTGATGCCTTGTGGAACTTATTGGGTGTGCCTAGGAACCCTACATGTATATTGTTTCAGACTTAGACACAGTGATGTATTATTTCGACCTTAGAGTCACGCTTGTAGTATTATGGTTTTCTGGCTGTTTTGAGTTCCTTTTTGGGTTTTGATCCTCGCCCTTTGGCGTTGTATATTATTATTGTTTGCGTGGTTGTGACCGTCGATTGACGAAGAGCTAGCTCCCGCTAGGGGATGCCTTTTATCATTTCATATATATTATTCTTGTTGTACCCCGTTCGGGGCCAGTTTTTACAAAGGAAACTCTGCCGAAATTTTCAGAAAAGACTACATATTTTTAAAAAAATGCATTTTCGGCTTAGTTATTTGAAAACTTGATTTCAAACATGATTTCTTTACTTATAAAAACCAGTTCCTTTATTTACTCTTTAAATGGTTTTAGATTTCTGGGCTTTTGGCTTACTTGGATCAGATGGAGTCCTATAGACTTCATATGGTTTAAGGGCCAGTCACGTGCTCTTTCGGGTCGTGACAACCACGCAACGTCTACAGGCATAACGCGACTAAGTAAGCCGAACCCAGAAATCAAAACCATTTAAAAGTAGCGAGTGTTGAAAACATTTAATTAAAACATTTAGAAAACCTTAAATAGTTCAATAAGTTCTTTTAAAGTTACGTCATCATTTAAATAATTTTGGCAGCATTTCCTTTGTAAAAGTAACCCCGAAATCGGGTATAAAACAGGATATAAATGAAAATGAGATATAATGAAACAAAACATCCCCAAACGGGAGCAATCACGCCCAACGGCGGAAACAATCACCACAAGAGTAATATACGACGCCGTAGCGAAGAATGAGCAATAAGTAAACATCACAGAATAATAAACTGCAAATATAAAGTCGGCTCCCACGAGCTCGACACAAGAATACAAAAATATACATCATCGTCCTCACACTATCTCTAAGTCCAGTACATATATGGTAGATGGAGAATACTAGATACAAGAGGGTGTACAATAAAAGTAAGCAGATACCACAACCCATCTAATAGCAAAACAGCTCTCGCACCAACTGTAGTGGTATCTGTAGCCAAAAGATGCAAAAGGCAGCCTGCCGCGACTACGCTGAGGGGCAACCTGCAAATACTGTGGCACAACGGGGGTGAGTTGTCAACTCGTGAATAGAGATAACATATAAAGGTAATCGCGAGCATGCACGTACTGCGCTACTCTATCATATGCCAGCAGGTAAAATCTATATGCGACAAGCAGTAGGTGCAATAATCATGCAAGTGCTATGTCAGGTAAAATAACTACAGGATGAGATGCATGATAATCAATGCTGAGCATGGGATAAACAACATCTACACGGAATATCAACGTGGAAAAATAATCGGTGCCCAACACTGCACCCAAATCCCAAATAAACTCAGGCGCCGGCACTCTCTTTGGCCCTCAAATCCCGTAAATCTCTGAGAATCATGAGTGCCCAACATCGGTACTCAAAATATTATAAAATACTCATGTCCAGCATCGACACGCAAATCCTCATATATCGGGCTCCGTAAGTCCGGATCAGCCCACGGGCTCCGTCTGCGATATCGGCCCTCGGCCCCGGCAGTACGGATCATCCCGCAATCCATCTCTCGACTCTGGTCAGTATCCTCCGGATAACCGCCACGTCCAACAAATCACCGGTAGGTACTCGCCCACCTCCAGGCTCAATCGGCAAAGTCCATCGATCATCTTACCGAGGGGAACCATACCGGGTCCACCACGAACCGGCAAACGGATCATCAAACTCCTCGAATCGGGTTTCAAGCACACATCTCAGCACCGAGAAAACGCGTGGTGGACGCACCAAAATATCATATCACGAGGAACCGGGTTTTCAAATAGTGCATCTTTTCTTAAATAATCCCACGGTCCTCAAAACCCGAAATCACATGCAAATCCAACACCAATGAGTAAATCAAATGCGAAGTGCTATGTACATCAAGCCATAATATAGGTACAAGGGAGAAACCGCTTTTTAAAATAGTTTCAGTTTTTAAAGACATCATGCGGCTCCCAATTTCTATGAAAATCATATCGAATCATATGTGAAATGAACTACAGTATAATGATCATGGCAATTCTACAGTGAGTGTGTCATGGCAATTACTAACGGGGTGTGTGTAACATGCAGATTAGTGCTCGTGCAACATGAACCGTTAGTAATAGTGCGGTGTTCTATCAATTCTAAGTTTACCTACATATAACAGGGAATGCAGTATGCAACAACAGTATCCATGAACAGTCAATGTAGGCAAATGCAATATGTAGCTATAAGGTCCTATCAGCCCTGACGCATAACGCCATGCGGGCGATATCCCCGTAGATGTTAAATCTACTTACCATAGTCTCGCGCTAAGTGTAGCCGATGACTTGTTTCCCCTTCTTCGCAGCGTCCGTCGCACTCGCCTGCGAACCTAGAATTACACAATATATCACATATAAGCTCAAAACCATACAAACACGACATTTAAAGTCACACTAGAAACCCGCGTCGCAAACCAAGCGCGCGTGTGCACGATACGCTAAAACGTGTGATTAAGCGTCTGAAACTACCTCGACGCATCGCAATACGCAGAACACCCTAAACCCACACACGTAACACGCGTGTCGCGAAGATTTAAAATACGGGAAATAGGGTAATAGGTCCCAGATTTTGATACAGAAAGAGTTTTATAAAACTATATATATCATAATACCCCACACAGCAGCAGACACCCATCACCCAAACCCCAACCCGCAATTCCCTCATCTGGCCGCAATTTGCGGCCAGAAATCTTTTTCCGGCGGCCTGGGTAGGGGGGTGAGCTCCCGGGTTTGGTGTGTGCACTCCATACATACTGTGTATGCCCCAGTAATTACAATTTTAATTTAAGGCAACACGGGTAGCAGCAGATTCAACAGAACCCAAATTCAAGTTAAAAATCACACTTTTGCACTAAAATGATACTTTAGGGTATTTTTCTGAAATCTGAAACAAACCCAAGTCTAAAATCACACTTACAACTCATCACCAAGCTAATCAAGCCATGAAGATATCAATTTTAACATAACTTCACTAAATCCCCTTATATAGCACAAAACATGCATAAAAATGTGATATTTCGCTAAAATACAACAAGTTATGAAATGGGATGTTAAACATGAGTGTAATACCTTCAAAAGACCTTATAAAACACCAAAAGTTCTAGATCTAGCCTCAAGTATGCAGACTTGCCACCAAACACCTCAAATGAGCCATTAAACCAAGGTTTTGTGAAGGAAAAAGGTTAGATTTGTGTAGGGTTTTGTGTAAAGATCAAAGAGGAGTGAAAAGAGAAGAGAAAAGATGAAGAAGTGATATGTTTGTTGCTGCAATTCTGCAGTTTACAGAAAAATGAGAGAAGAGAGAGAAGAGAGAAGAAGATAGCCAATAAAAGTCAAATTTTCCTTACCTAACACCATGCTCCATTTCTATTTGAATTTTTGAATTTCTTTTGAAGGGTTTTGACTTGGAAAAAGGGTGGAAATAAAAAATGAACCATGCATGAATGAAATGGTTAACATGTTACACTTTAACCAAGTCACAAAATATGATAAGTGTGCATGTGTGCACTTAACACAAAAATTCTTACTTAGGGTAACACGACTAAAAATAATTAATAACCCTATAAATATATATAAATATATCTATATTAACACTTCACAACACAATTTTCACTAGCCAAGAAGGAAAATAAGATATCCATTTTTATGAAAAACACGCACACTTGCTAATTAACACGAAAACACCCTAAACGAATTTCAAGGCGTTACAATCTACCCCCTTAAAGAAATTCGGTCCCCGAATTTAAAAATCTAACTACACATACCTTCAAAAAGATGGGGATACCTCTTCCTCATCTCGCTCTCGGTCTCCCAAGTGACCTCCTCGCTGCTCGGACCACGCCAAAGTACCTTGACGGACGGTATCTCTTTCGACCTCAATTTCTTCACTTGTCGATCCAAGATGACCACCGGCTGCTCTGCATAGGAAAGGTCGCGCTCAAGCTAGATCGTCGGGTGCTGAATCGCATGTGAAGGATCATGAAGATATTTGCGGAGCATCGAAACATGAAATACGGGGTGCACATCTGGGAAACTGGGCGGAAGGGTTAATCGATACGCAACCGCACCAACACGCTCGAGGATCTCGAAGGGGCCCACATATCGGGGACTAAGCTTCCCCTTATTCCCAAATCTCATCACACCTTTCATTGGTGAGACCCTCAAGAAAACATGATCACCAACAGAAAACTCAAGTCTGCGCCGACGACGGTCCGCATAAGATCTCTGCCTACTCTGGGCTGCTCTCATCCTATCACGAATCAACTGGATCTTCGCGGTCGTCTCCTCAACAATCTGTGACCCTAAGATACTGCTCTCACTGAGCTCCGTCCAACAGGTGGGCGATCTGCACCTCCTCCCATAAAGAGCCTCAAACGGTGCCATCTGAATGGTCTGCTGGTAGCTGTTGTTATAGGAGAACTCTACTAAGGGTAAATGATGGTCCCAGCTACCCCAAAAGTCTAAGACGCATGCTCTAAGAATGTCCTCGAGAGTCTGAATAGTCCACTCTGACTGTCCGTCGGTCTGCGGATGAAATGCTGTGCTGAAACTCAAGCGGGTGCCCAAAGCCTCCTGAAGCCTCTGCCATAGTCGGCTGGTAAGCTGGGTGCCTCTGTCGGACACAATACATGTCGGAACTCCGTGCAGTCGTACGATCTCGCCGATGTATATCTGGGCATACTGAAAAAATCCGAAAGTCTTCTTCACCGATAGGAAGTGAGCCGCTTTCGTTAAACGATCCACGATAACCTAGATGGAATCATACCCTCGACTAGTCCTGGGTAGACCCATAATAAAGTGTATAGAAATCTGTTCCCATTTCCACTCCGGAATGGGCAACGGCTGTAACTCTCCCGTGGGCCTCTGGTGCTCGGCCTTGACTTGCTGACAAGTCAGGCATCTCGACACAAAATCTGTGAAGTCCCTCTTCATTCCGTCCCACCAGTAAACATCTCTCATACCATAGTACATCTTGGTGGAACCCGGATGAACACTGTACACCGATCGATGTGCCTCCTCGAGAATCTCATGCCGCAGTCCCTCAGCATCTGGTACGCACAATCTGGTCCCAAATCGTAGTATCCCCTGATCATCGATCACGAACTCGGAAAATCTGCCCTGACCTATCTGTGGCATGATCTCTGAACATCGATCATCACTATGCTGTGCCTCATGTATACGGTCAAGCAACTGTGGGCGTGCACGAACATGCGCAATCAGTCTTCCGATCGGCGTAAACTCGAACTATACCCGGCTGTCACATAAGATCTGCCAATCTGCCGACGACTGCCTCTGTACTACGCTCAGACAAGATAGACTACCCCCGGGCCTCCTGCTCAAAGCGTCCGCCACTACATTAGCCCTGCCCGGATGGTACAAGATCTCGCAATCGTAATCCTTCACTAACTCCATCCATCGGCGCTGTCTAAGGTTCAGGTCTCGCTGCTGAAATATATACTTTAAGCTCTTGTGATCAGTGAATATCTGGCACGACTCGCCATATAGGTAATGTCGCCAGATCTTAAGTGCAAAGACCACTGCAGCCATCTCCAAATCGTGAGTGGGGTAGTTCTGTTCATGTTTCTTCAATTGCCGTGAAGCATACGCGATCACCCTGTCATGCTGCATCAATATGCACCCTAGCCCCACTAGAGAAGCATAACAATATACCACAAATCCGCCTGACCCTGAAGGCAATGATAATACTGGCGCCGTAGTCAGTAGAGCCCGTAGCTGCTGAAAACTGTGCTCACACTCCTCCGTCCAAACAAAAGGAACTCCCTTCCGGGTCAACCCGGTCAAAGGTGAAGCAATACGAGAGAAATCCTGCACAAATCGCCTGTAATAGCCGGCCAGCCCTAGAAAGCTGCGAATCTCCGTAACTGATGTGGGTCTGGGCCAACTCTGAACAGCCTCGATCTTCCTCGGGTCTACACATATACCGTCTCGTGAAATCACGTGACCCAAGAAGTCTACGATGTCCAGCCAGAATGCACACTTGGAGAATTTCGCGTAAAGCTGGTGCTCCCTCAAGGTCTGTAGTGTAATCCGCAGGTGCTGCTCATGCTCCTCTCTACTCCGAGAATACACCAGAATATCGTCAATGAATACAATGATGAACATATCAAGATACGGCTAGAAAATATGGTTCATCAAGTCCATAAATGCTGCTGGTGCATTGGTGAGTCCGAACGACATCACCAGAAACTCGTAATAGCCGTAGCGCGTGCGGAAAGCTGTCCTAGGAATGTCCTCCTGTCGAACCCGCAGCTGATGATAGCCTGATCGCAAATCCCGGCTTGCGACGCTATAATTTCACAAACATAAGAAATAATGCGAACATCTCAGAATCGATCAATATAATGCAAAACTACGTATTCACAACGTACCAACACACTAAACTAACTCGCGAGTGCACGTCCAGTGGCTAACGCGCGTTGCGATACCTCAAAACCTAACTGAGTACAGCAGCAGCACAAACTCACGACTCGTGTCGCAACACGTATCACGCGGACTCAAATCACTATATTATAGGTAATCGATCCCAGATTTTGTATACTGCAATTACTAAAAAAGTAAACAGTACCAAATACACCTAGCCAACAGCAGACAACTACCCACAGAAGACCAACCCCAACCCTCTCCTACTAAACCGGCGTCGCCGGATCGCGTCTTAGGGGTCGCCGGCCCCGGACGGTGAGGCGGCCTCCGTGTCTCAGGTGGTGTCTCAGGTTCACGAGTACATCTCTATAATTTTGTTTGGTCACTTACTAAAATCTCCAGGTCACAGCAGGTATAGAAGTTTTAAAAAGTCATTAAAAACCCGATATCGCACTAATCGATATAAAAAGTGTTCTACGCTACAACCAACGAGTAAAACAACATAAAAACTCTAATTTAACAGTATAGGGATTATACCTAACAATTTTGCTCACAAGCTCCTAGCTTTCCCTAGCTCCAAGTGATCCAAGAGCCAAAAATCAAGACTTATGCATACTTTGTGATATAATTGGAATTTTTAGAGATTTTGAGTTAGGATTGAAGAAAAGAGAGAGAGAAAAGCTTAAGGGCAGAAGAGAGAGAGAGGGATTCGGCCATATGAGGAGGTGGGGGGTTTTTGGTGAGGAATTATCTAGCAAATTCCCATTCATTGCAAAGTTAATGCATTCACACACTCATTAATACACATGCGTGCATCCACACTCATTTTCTTTTCATTTCTTTTCCTTTAATCCAATTCCACAACAAATATCTAGATATGTGAGAAGGTTTGGATTAACTCAACTTAAATCAAAGAAAAGATCACGTAACAAAAATTTCCCAAAATGTGAATACCGCATTAAAATAACAGTAAAATTGGGAAAAATTCTATCTGAACCAAAACGTCCCATATACCCCCAAAGCTTGCGCACTAGATTTATTTTAGCTAAACTAGGTGCTGGCAAGTCTATATGGTCGTTTGAACACGGTCGGGTCAAAACGAAGATTACCGACAATTTACCCCTAAAACGGATAAATTCGCATAACGATTTCTAAAACATTACACTCACAGTAGGATCGGGATCCAAATATCATCGTGTGATAAAGCTGAAGGAATCTTACGAAAATTATCACACTTCAAATGGTATGCAACTCTTAGCAAATTTCAGTTTCTTTAGAAATTCCCAATATCTTTTTCTGCCCCATGCTCTTATGACCTTGGCATTGGTCAAAATGTCATAAGTCACATGTCAAGTTCTACCCATCATTATCTTGTTAATTTGAAACCATCCATACATACCCCTGACGTTGGCCAAATGATAATACGACTGTCCCAAACTAACTCATCTATCTATGCAACAAATGAATACCCAGCAGCTACCAAACACTATGCCTTGGCGTTGGTCAAAATACATAGCTTGAATACAATTGAATACCCAAATGAAACAACGGAGGGCTACGAATGGTTTTGGCGAAACCGTGAACGTGGTGAACTTGATATGATCGAAGGAACCTGATAGCTTTTAAAAGGAGTGGTTTAAGCTCCGCAATTAAAAAATATCTTCTGTTTTAAAATAACCGAGTGGTTTCTTTTAAACTGTTCCAACGATTCAACTTTGGTTTATTTTCTTTGCATTAATATAATGCGTCCCATCAATTAATCTATCATTGCAGAAAACAACGAAAATACAATGTCCTCTTATGCCATCCGCATTCGCCACTGGGCCCCGTCATTCACCCGTTAGGTTACTTAACTAACGACAGAGCGGGGGCTAGGCTAGCTCGGGTCCAAACCATAAATGACGCCTACTAGATATCATATATAGATATTGTACATTCGTCAGACGCAATAATAAGCATTCCAGATCACAGATGAACATATTGGATTTTCTACGAATCCGCATTCCTTTTGAGCCTACAAAGAAAGACGGATTACACGGTCGCGATGAATAGCCAAAACCCCACCCTAGACCCCTACGGGTACTGCAAACTACCTGCCTAGTACCCGAAGTGAAGCGATCTCTCTCAACGACGTAAGTAGGCCACTAAACACTTCAAAGTAGCCGGTAGTTTGTGCACCCCACCTTGGGTCTATCTTAGGAGCAGAAAACAGTGAATGAAATAATACAACGGTGGCTACAACCTCAACCCGGATGTGTCCCGCAAAAGAATATTACAACAAATTACAATTTACATTTGAATGAAAGAAACACTCATCTCACATCCCCGGCTATCCATTCACGATAATCCAACAAGTCCACATTCACAAACCAGTAAAAACCATTACAGAAATATACAACCTCCTGCTAACCGACATACTAGCAGTTAGGAGAGGTTTACGAACACATTAAACACAACAAAGATATAATCAAATTAGCCAAACATCTTAGAATTTCGATCAAGCAACACAAATGAATCTACTCCAAACAATTCTCTGTGCAAATGAAACCTGAGCAGAAACAAAACATCCCAGAAAACACAACATCAACACAGAAAATTAACTGAGCAAATTTAGGTTGACTCGGAGTCAACTCGGCCATGGATCCGCGGCGGATCGCTTGGATCGGCGGCGGTTTCGCGGTGGTATGGCCGATTCACAGTCCCAAATTTCTTCATAATTCTTAAAAAACCCTGCTTGTATTTTTAAGGGCCTCTAAAAAATTTTTAGACCCCGTTTTAAAAACGGCAGAAACTATGTGAAAATGATGTTTTTTCGGGTTCGTTTTGCGATCGAATTTCTAACAACTTTGCTAACATGTTAGTTATGGTTTAGCTAGGCTCTGATACCACTGTAAGTCGACGTTAGACACCCCACATGATGCGGGGAGGCGGAATAGGTAAAACAATCATTTTGTTTGAGTTAATATCAACTAACTTTACGGATCTTTGCTAAACCCTAACTAACAACTATCTAGAAGTGATTAACTACTATGATAGATGATTATACCTAAAGATTCAAGTCCTTCTTGTTCTTGTAGTTCACCTCCTCATCGGCCTCCTCGATGTGATAGAAGATCCACCCGAGAGTTCCTTCTACAAGCTTTAACCTCTCACTTGAGGTAACTAGGTGGCTATGATTGCTAATCAAGGTAACCTAGGGGATATAGAGATGGATTAGGGATCTATTAGTCTTACTAACCCTTGGATCTCAACACATGAGAGGATTAGGGTTAGGTCTTTGAAGAGAGAGAGCTTGAGGAAAGAGAGTGAGTGAGAATGAAAATGAATTATTTCTCATTTCTATATTTGATGAAGCATAAAGAATATCAAAATAAATCATTATTTGATATTTACAACCATGCTTCATTTAATACAAACAATGAATCATCTCATGAGTCATTAAGCAATAAATGCTTCATTAACTCATTTGGATGAATCATCTCATGAGTCACTAATCCATTTATTGCAAATAACACCTAAGCTCTCCACCTCATCTTTCTTCTAGAAGCTTCTCGACTAATTACGAGAATGCCCCTCCCATCCGTGAAAACACGGAAATACTGAGACTGTATAAATCCAATAATCCAATACTAGAATCTGGCTTAAACTAAAGTCGGCTAGTAAAAACTGTCCAAACATCGTACGTGCATAAATACACGTATGTGTCCGAACCCTGTCGTAAAACCATATGACCTCTATATCGTTTTGCCTGAAGCAGGGAAACTCTCTGTGTGGGACTCTAAAGACTCGACACTACGCTGGCAGTGGATTTAACCACAGGCCGCAAGCGGTACTAGCTGTACGTAACGGTTCCCAGGTAGATGTCGATAAGAAGGCCGATGAGGAAACCCATCCGAACTCCTACTGAGCCTGATGTGACAATTTCCGTACATTCCGGTCTGTTCGTCTAGGACTATCGCATATCGGGCCTAGGGGCGGCAAGCGTCAGTCCCCTAAAAGCGATATAAGTCATGTCGGAGTGAAGCCCATTACACCTTGAGAAGCTACTGGAAATCCTACCGGTAAATCTCGTTTGCCCTGGCCAGGGACTTTGCATAATGGCTTTCCAAACACAGTGCGCTATCAACTCCCAATACCAGGAGAGACGAATCCTATCTAACCGCCACTGCCTCCAAGTGCTTCGGGACTGCACCCAACTGCTACCTGTTTGCACGACTCCTTTGAGCCGTGGTAGGGTAGCAATCTAAGAACAGTGGGAACACACTCGAGACGAAGCAGCAGTGTCAAGTCTACGGACTATGCTGTACTCATGTCACCTGGGAACTGTTAACTGACGACGAGTATAATACCAACCAACAGTTCCCTGCGAGTCCTGTCTGGTGTACCTGTAACCCAACGAGCACCTGTATACTATCTCCAGCACAACGTACTAATGGCTGTGGGACAGACCATTTCCCCTGCTGGGATGAGAAGCATGCACACTAGTCTACTCTGGAGTATCGATACCCTGTCTCGATAATCCTACGACTAGGGACCTAAAAAAGGATGTGCTTGTAGACTACCCAGCCCCCACTAGTGTGACTGCCATCACAACGCTGGTAGTCAAGCAAGATCCTATGGGCTCTATCAATATATATTCGCGATATGTTAAAAGAAACATATACACATATTAAGATAGATATAAACCAAGTAGCATACTATTATGTTGAGCAAGACTGTTAATATAACTGTGAATATCCCAAGCTTCCATTAAGTAATATACAAGCTAATATGATACAATAATGGCTCCTAGGGCATATACACTAACAAATACTATCACCGGTAGGTAGTAGTCCCTCTACCAGGCTCATTGTCATCCACACGAAATCTCTCTCACCCCAGGGTACCATA
Source organism: Agapanthus africanus (assembly GCA_030015575.1). Classification (NCBI taxonomy): domain Eukaryota; kingdom Viridiplantae; phylum Streptophyta; class Magnoliopsida; order Asparagales; family Amaryllidaceae; genus Agapanthus; species Agapanthus africanus. Next base: position 287,727,259 of record JASDDO010000029.1, read on the forward strand.
CCGGGTCCACCATGTACCCGCAAACGGAATCATCCGCCTCCTCGAATCGGGTTTCACATATCACATGTCTCAGAATCGAGAAAACGCATGGTGGACGCACTGAAATATCATATCAAGAGAAACCGGGTTTTTAAAATAGTATATGCTTTCTTTTGAAATAGCCACGGTTCTCAAATCCAGAAATCTCATGAAAACAGCATATCTCAATGCGTAAAATCATAAAGCATGCTGTATGCGACATATGATAGAAATGTAAGCATATCCGTATATCATACAACATGGAACAGTAATATGCACATATCGAGGGAAAACCGCTCTTTTAAATGAATCTAGTTTTTAAAATATATCATGCGGTTCCCAAATCTCCAAAATCGAATGCAATATCGTATAAAGGTGCATATATGTATATACGCAAGTATGGACGTACAAATATGTATGTCCACAAGTATGGGTGTACAATATGTATGCACGCAAGTATGGTGTACAATATGTATGCACGCAAGTATGGTGTACAATATGTATGTATGCAAGTATGGTGTACAATATGTATGTACGCAAGTATGGTGTACAATATATATGTATGCCAATATGGATATACAAGCGGTATATACGCAAGCATGAGTGTACAATATGTAGGTGTGCCAATATGGATGTACAAGTGGTATATACGCACGTATGTTATGCGAAGAGTCATATCATGATGCAGCAATCCTACTGTGTAGTGACATGGAAATTATCGATGATGAAGTGTGTGAGCCTACACTCTGTGTACGTGTAACATACGCATCATCGATAATGGTGCATGTGTACTATCACAGGTATAAGTAATGCAATGCGAATAACATGAATGCAGCATAAGGTAAATCATATACAAATGCTGACGGGTATACGTATCTAACATGACCGAGTCGGTGAATCAATTAATCGGCATCCAGCCTCACAACATCGCGTACGGTACAATCCATCGTACGGCATCCTCTAGTCAAGGGTATAGATCAAACCTCAGTCAAACTCATCACGTACGGAAAATTATCGTTCAACAGCATTAAGCTATCAGGGATCCTATCAACCTATAAGACGAGGAGGGTACGGACCTAACGTCACGTACGGCTAACACTCATGATTCTCAACACATATAAATACCTCTATATACCCATGTCCCAGGTCACATCCGCAACAATCTCATATCAGGGGACCGACAGGGTATCAATCAGCTCAATCGACTCACATCAGTATACCAACATATCACCAAAACATCATATCACGTCATATATTCTTTTCATCGCATTTACATCCCTCATCAAGTCAATTTTACAAATACATTCTACCTTTACTATAGCATAAGTATCTAATCTAACATACACACCCGAACCACACAATCAGTTTTTAAAAGAAGCGAATCATAGTTTTGAAAGTAGGGGCTACGGTGCTTTTAAGGAAAAGATATCATTTGAAAATCCGTAACATCCCTCACGGTACATACTTAAAATATGCATACGATTCTTTAGTTTGGAAATAGGTATGGTTCGTATGACACATCTACGTTGGCTATCTAGTCCTATAGTACCCTAAACGGCAATATCGTCAAACGTCATCCTCAAACCCCATCATCATGTATTAGTCGTATCAAACACTTCTAACTATCCTTTAGTTTTTAATATGGTTTCTATAGCTATCTTTTAATTCTAACCCTAGTTGCTACTCTAGGTTTTCTTAACCATATGCTACAAATCGGTTTCCACCAAACCTTTGCGGGGGTGCTATACGCCATCCACACGACTTCCTCCGTATATATAGATCTACTCATCGTGGTCTTCGCTTGCCGAGGTTGATGATGCCACGCTCCGTCACCTCAGAATCCACGTGAAGGTACCTACAATAATAAACAATCACAATTGCGATTAACATCAAGTCCGGAAACCAAAACGGCACACAGATCGCCTATAGGTTAGAACCTATAGCCACGTATGCAAAACCAACAAATTACCCCCTAGTCATTGATGTATAAACATTCAACAGCCAAAAACAAATCCAAATATCAAAACTAAACATTTCAAAATACGGAAAACATAGCCAAAATCACACTAATGTGCTCCCAGATTTTGACTCGGGCTAAAAGGAGTTGCACAAACAAGTCTAGGGTGCTGTACATGAAGTATATGAGCTACTGGACCAACCTAAACCCCAAATACCCACATGGGGCCGGCCACAACCCAACAAAATCCGCTGAGCTCGGTTTCCCCTGCTTAGATGGGGTCCGTCTCGTCAAGGTGGTCTCCTAGTACCCTAATTTGGTCGCTGGAGTTGTTTGCTAAGCTCAGAAAGTCCCCGGGTTGCTCCAGATTCCCCTGCACACCCTATATCCTCACAAAACCGACATGGACAAAATCCTAAATCCGTATTTTGGTTTCTATACTAAATTCCAGGTCTTAAATAGCCACTCAACAGCCACTCAATCATCACCAATCCACAATTTCACTCAAACCCTCACTAGGATTTCTAAGTATCACCAATCCATCACTAAACGAACTCTAAACTTAAACAAAAAGCTAGGAAAACTTGAAACTAAACTAATGGAAGAAATTATACCTCATGGATGTCACTTAAGCAAACCCTAGAAGTCCCAAAGTTGTCAAAATCCCACTTTGCTTGGTCCAATGTGTAGAGGAAGAGATGTGGATTAATATTTGTGAATGGAGTATAGGGTTTTGGGGATTATTTGGAGATGGATCTAGGGTTAGAAGTGGAGGGAGATGAGGGTGAGGAAGATTAAAAAGGAGAAGAAAATGATGGGGTAAGAAAAACATGGCAGCAGCCCCCCCTCTCTCACTTATTCTCACACACTCTCTCTCTCCAATCATTCACCTTTTTAACCCTTTTTCATTCCTTTTTCTTTTTTCTTTTAAATTTCAAAACCAAATCACATAATACCCATAAAACAACACAAATGCTACAACATGTAACCAAATATAACATGACATGGTGCACTAGCCATGGAAAACTGTAGAAAAACGGATTTGGCCTAATCGCGATTAGTAGTGCACTAATCGGGTTTTTATCGAAACTGCATATAATAAATTTTAAAAATGCCAAATCCTTTATATATATTATTAAATGAATAAATCGTTTTAATTTCCATTTATTTCACAATTATTGGTATATATTTATACCTCTTTTCGAAAACCCCAATTTCGCAAATCGGGAAATTTTCGGGAAATATATTATTTTAATATTAAATTCCAAAAATAATATTTTATATTTTCTGAAATGTTACATATAACCACTCTAAACTCTTTACAGTAAAATAGTATAGGGTTAATGGTACGATCCGTCGATTAGGGTTCCGTCAGCGCCGGGTTTTAAAAGTTTTTGTTCCGCATTTGGCCACGGATTGATGGTCGGGGCACTGGCGTTGCCTTATGGCTACCTCTTCGCTAATTAGTGATTAATGAAGCTAACACCCTAAACTAAATGGCTAATCTAGTAGAGGATGATGAAGTAGGAATTTTGCTCACTTTAGAATTCTTTTTCTCACTTTTTTTCCTCACTTCCTCAAAAGCTATAGAGCTAAGCTCTTGATGAAGAAGAAGATGAAGAGATAATGGATGAGAGAGTGAATGGTAACCATGGGTGAGAAATATCTCATATAACCCTTGTAGAGACATAACCATGGTTTTAGATAATGATTAGGTTAAAAAATATCTAATACAAAACAAATATAGTGGACTAAGTCTATGGTTTCCACAAGCTTCCAAAACTTGCAACCATACTTAATTCCCACCAATTTATATTTTCATTAAATAAAATAAAACCCTAATATATTATCTAAAACATGGTGTGAGTCTCATACACCCATATTGCATGTATAATCAAGCATGACAAAAAGAAAACACAAATAATATATATCACATATATATTAAGTGTGCACATGTGAGAAAAGAAATGTATAAGTGAGCAAATAATAGTTAATGTAAACTAGCATATCATATATACAATTATACATTAAATTATTAAATCAACACTTGATTTAATATCCGGCTATATCACATATAACCGACTAATATTGTACGTATCAACTTATCGAATCAACACTTGAATCGATAATCCGGCTATATCACATATAACCGACCGATATCACATATCGTGAGAATAGAATATGGTATCACATACTCGTATTAATCTTGGTCCCGCACATATCACATATGTGCTCCTACTTCGTTTCGCCTGAGCCAGGAAACCTCTGTGTAGGACTCTAAAGACTCGTCAATACACCGGCAGTAGGTGATGATCATATCAAGCACCCACAAGCCGTCAGCGGCATAAGCTGGACGTAATGGCTACCCGGGTATTGAGAGCTCAGAAGATCAACAAGCAAGCCTGCTCATACTCCTGTAAATCCTGTCAGTAACACTACCGTACAGTCCGATCTTTTCGTCTGATATGTCGCATATCCAGTCTAGGGGTGGTAAACGTCAGACCCCAGTAACCGAAAAATCATGCCGATGTGAGGCTCATAACGGGTCGAGAAACTACTGATAACACTTACCAGTAGATCTCCGTATCAGCCCTGGCCAGGAACTTCCTGTTATAGCCAATCGAGCACAGCGCAACATCAACCCCCAATACCGGAAGAGATGAAACCCCTCCTATCGCTCATTGCCTCCATGTGATTCGGGACTGTACCCAAAAGCCACCGTTTTGCACATTCTCTTGAACGTGGTAAGATGGAAATCAAAGCACAGTGGGAATCACACAAGAATCTATGACGATCTCGGGTCTACAGACTAACATGTACCAGTGTCACTAGAGAACTGCTATCTGACGATAGGAATAATACCAACTAGGAGTTCTCGGCGAGTTCGTTCAGTGTACCCAGTCTCTACTGAGCACCCGTATACCATCTTTGATGTCAAACACCAATGGATGTGGGATCATCCATCGCCCATCATATGGGTCAAGAAGCGTATACGCCAGTCTATTCTGGAATATCGATGCCCTGTCTCGATACACCCTCGATTAGGAACAATTAAAGGATGTACATGTGGAAAACCTTGGCCCCACTAGTATGATATCCATCATAGTCCCAGTAATCAAGTACTCGTCCTAAGGGCTTTATCAACATGTGAGAGTAAGACAGTATCACAATACAAGTCTACATATTAAGACAAAGAGCAGCCAGATAGCATACTATCATGTCGAGCAAGAAAGTCCTCTCTATATATGTCCAAGCATCCACTATAATATATATCATATGTACAATAATGGACTCTAGGGCATACACATAACTAACAGTAGAAAGTTAACCCACGTCAAAGCCCGGGATAACCCACAAACTGTCATTACTGAAACGTGCCTTGAGTTTGTCTAGATTCTGGTTTTGAGCATCAGACTAACAACTCCATATACCTTAACATCGTTAAGATATGAATCCATTCTATATATCCAATATAGTAACAAAGGCGCTAATTTAATTGGAACCAGATTAAAAAATCATGCAACTGTTTCCGGTGCATATCAAGTAAATGGAAGAAGGCCAATCGACATTATGTTAGTGTAATATGCCCTAGAGACCATTATTGTATAGTACTAGTTTGTATATTACATTTTGGAAGCTTGAGATATATACACGGATTTATGACAGTCTTACTCGATATGGTAGTATGCTACTTGTTTTGTATCTATCTTAATATGAGTATATGTTTCTTTTAACATATCGCTAATACATATTGATAGAGCCCTTAGGATCTTTGCTTGACTACCAGCGTTGTGATGGCAGTCACACTAGTGGGGGCTGGGTAGTCTACAAGCACATCGTTACACAGGTCCCTAGTCGCAGGATTATCGAGACAGGGCATCAATACTCCAGAGTAAACTAGTGTATACGCTTCTCTTCCCAGCAGGGGAGATGGAATGTCCCACAGCCATCAGTATGTCGTACTGGAGATAGTATGCAGGTGCTCATTGGGTTATAAGTTACAATGGACGGACTCGTGGGGAACTGTTGGTTGGTAATATACCTATCGTCAGGTAGCAGTTCCCAGGTGACATGAGTACAGCTTAGTCTATCGACTTGACAATGCTATTTCGCCTCAAGTGTGTTCCTACTGTTCTTAGATTAGTACCCTACCACGGCTTTGCTGAGTCGTGCAAACAGGTAGTAGTTGGGTGCAGTCCCGAAGCGCTTGGAGGCGGTGGCGGTTAGATAGGATTCGTTTCTCCCGGTATTGGGGGTTGATGTCGCGCTGTGTTCGGAAAGCCATTACACAAAGTCCCTGGCCAGGGCAAGCGAGATTTGCTGGTGGGGATTCCAGTAGTTTCTCAGGGTGTTTTTGGCCGCACTCCGACACGACTTATTGCACTATTAGGGGCCTGACGCTTGCCGCCCCCTAGGACCGATATGCGACACTCTTAGATGAACAGACTGGACTGTATGGAGATAGCCACAGACAGGCTCAGTAGGGTACGGATGAGTTCCCTCGTCGACCTTCTTATCGACAGATACCTGGGTAGCCGTTACGTACAGCTAGTGCTACTGACGCGCTTGTGGTTAAACCCACTGCCAGAGTATTGTCGAGTCTTTAGAGTCCTACACTGAGGGTTTCCCAAATTCGGGCGAAACGTGTATAGGTCGTATGGTTTTACGACAGGGTTCGATCATATACGTGTACTTGTGCGCATATAATGTTTGGGCAGACAATACTAGTGGGCTTTAGTTTAAGCCAAATCCTAATATATGGTTATTGGATTAATTATGTCGCGTTGCATTCGTGTTTCTCGGAATACGGATGCGGGTATGTATATACGGTTGCGAGGGGCATTCTTTTAATTGTTCAAGTTTGCTTTAAGATGATTAAACCTCATTATTTGTTTTAGCATTTTAGGTTAAATGCTTAATGCGGTGGATAATTGAGAGGAGGGAAACTTCATGGTATTTTAGTGAAATTGGGCATGGATATTATGTTGACTATTTTGGATTCTTGTGAGAGGAGAAGACTTAGATATTTTTGTGATATTTGTGAGATATTTGTGAGAGATATTTTTATATTTCATTAGAGTTAAAATAGATGCCATGCATGATATTATTATCATTATCAAAAATATATTCTTTCTCCTATCAAAGCTCACTCTCTTCATCTTCCTCAAGCAAACCCTAATTGTCTCATGAGTTGAGAATTCTAGGGTTTGAGACATAACTAAATCCTTTAACACTCTCTACACATCCTAGGCTACTTAGTTTAGCACACCAAGTGACCTAGTTGCCTCAAGTTAGAGGCCAAAGCTCAAGGTTGGAACTCTCGGGTGGGTCTTCTACGACTTTAAGAAGCCGATGAGGAGGCGTGATCCATTCTCCCGACGAGGAGCTCATGACGAGAAGAAGGATAGCGAGATGAAGAAGAAGGATAGTAACTTTAGGTATAACTTTCTCACTTAGTAGTTAAACCTCTTTGCATATCGGTTAGTTAGGGTTTAGTATCGATCCTGGAGTTTAGTCGATATTACGAAGCTAATAAAAATCGTTTTTTGCAAACTCCGCCTCCCCGCGAACACGTGGGGGGCGTGGCATCGACTTACAGTGGTATCAGAGCTGACTAAACCATAGCTAACAGATTAAACGACAACTAAAACTACAAAACCGAAATAACCCCAAAACATCGAAACATAAATCCTAGTTTCTGTTGAATTTTCCGGGGCTCTAAAAATTTTTTTAGCAACTGCAGAGTACTCCTTCAACTGTAACATGAACACACACCAAAAACGAGACAACTCCCACTGAAAATGGCCGGCCACATTGGTGAATTTTCCGAGCTCACCAGTTAGATTTGAGGGGATTGCTTCGTGTTTTGGTCTGTGGCTTTATGACTTGGATCTAGTGCTTCAGGAGCTGTTTAGTTTGCCAACTTTGAATATACTATCAATTTTTCACTGTGGCAATACGGGGTGTTTTGAAGTCGCAGTTTAACGTCGTTTAATATTTCATGTTGTGATAAATGTTTTCGTAAACTTCCGCTAATTGCTATATGTCGGTTAGTTGGGGGTTGCACATTTCTGTGATGTTTGTTTGTGTATATGGACTTATTGGATTGTCGTGAATGAATAGCCGGGGATGTGAGGTGTTATATTCTTTCATTCAAATGTAAATTGTAAATTGTTGTAATATTTTTTCGCGGGGCACATCCGGGTTGAGATTGTAGCCACCGTTGTATTATTTCATTTACTGTTTATTTCTCCTCGGATAGACCCAAGGTGGGGTGCACAAACTACCGGTACGTTGAAGTGCCGAGTGGCCTACTCATGTTGTTGAGGGAGATTGCTTCGCTTCGGGTATATGGCGGGTAGTTTGTCGCACCCATAGGGGTCTGGGGTAGGGTTTGGCTATTCATCGCGACCGTGGAATCCGTCTTTTGTTACAGGTTTAAACGAAACGCGGAATTCCTAATATATCCAATATGTTCATCTGTGATCTGGAATGCATATTATTGCGTCTGACAAATGGATATTATTATTATACATATATATTATATATTAGACGTTGCTTATGTTTTGCATCCGCGCTAGTCCAGCCCCCAGCTCTAGCGTTAGTTATCTAACCTAACGGTGTAAGACGGGGCCCCGTGGCGAATGCGGATGACATAAGCGTACGTTGTATTTTCTTCTTTTTCTGCAGTGGTAGGTTAAATGATGGGACTGCATTACATTAATGCAAAGCAAACAAACCAAAGCTGAATCGTTGGAACAATTTTAAAAACCACTCGGTTTTTTCAAAACAGTAAAACTTTTAAAATGCGGAGCTTAAACCACTCCTTTTAAAAGCTATCAGGTTCCTTCGATTATATCAAGTTCACTACGTTCACGGTTTCGCCAAAACCATTCGTAGCCCTCCGTCATTTTAGTTGGATGTTCAGTAGTATTCAAGGTATGTATTTTTACCTTCGCCAAGGCATAGTGATTGGTAGCTGCTGAATATTCATCTGCAGCATAAATAGATGCGTTGGTTTGGGACAGTCGTACTGCCATTTTGGCCTTCGTCAAGGATATGTACGGATGGGTTCAAATTAACCTGGACAATAACGGATAGAACTTGACATGTGACTTATGATATGTTGGCCTTCGTCAAGGTCATAAGAGCATGGGGCAAAAATCCACATCGGGAGTTTCTAAAGAAACTGAAACTTGCTGGTGTTGCATATCATTTGAAGTGTGATAATTATGGTAGGATTCCTTCGACTTTATCACATGATGATATTTGGATCCCGATCTTACTGTGAGTATATGCTACTCCTTGGGAGATTTTTTCACTTAACGATCAATACTGTAAACCAAGTAGGTGTTGAGAAAAGTGTTAGCGGGGCTACGCCTCTAGGGAAAAGAGGTTATTTAATTAAGGAACTTCGTGAAAGCGTCGTAAAACCTCCATCGAAATACCAACACTGGCCTGGCTGAACGGTTAAACAAGTATTGTACGGTGAAATTAATCCTGACTAATTCTTCTTTTCTGGTTTGAGGAAGGATTCGAGAAACAGTAGGAGCCATCCTGTTTAGATAAACTAAAAACTAATCTAAACTTACTAAAGTGTTTCTTCTCTCTCTCCTAATTGCAGCAACCAAAGATGACAAGCCTTAAGTTACTATTGGATAAAAATATATTGACAGGGCCAAACTACAAAGATTGGTTCAGGAATGTTAAGATGGCAATAACTTATGACAAGTTGGGGTATGTCCTTACTACTAAAGCCCCCGCTGTCCCAGGTCCAGAATCCAGTGTCACGGATAAGGAAATTCGTAAGACCTGGGAGATTGACTGCGCGAAGATCAAATGCCTCGTGCTGGCCTCTATGGAAAACGAGCACCAGAGACGGCACGAGAATATGGATCTTGAATCCATATTCCTCCATAACAAAGAATTATATGGAGAGCAATCTCATATCGCAAGATACGAGACCTCGAAAAAGCTATTTCAGGCGAGTTTGGCCGTCGGATCATCTGAAGGGGAACACGTCCTTAAGATGATTAGCTACATTGAGGAGCTCGCGAACCTCGGGACCACGTTAGAGAATGAGCTATATACAGACTTGATTCTGCAGTCCCTCCCTTCCACCTACGTCCATTTTACATTGAATTTTAATATTCAATGTAAAGAAGTTGAACTTCCAGAACTCCTCAACATGTTGAGGAGTGCAGGGGGCACCCTGCAGAAAGCCAGGGAAACACCCGCTCTATTTGTTGGTGGAGCTTCCTCTTCTAGATCCAAGGCGAAAGCCAAAGGAAAGAAGAAGAAGGCCCCCACCAAACCGAGAGGCGGTGTTAGTAAGGTGGAAGCGAAGGGCAAGACAAGAGTAGAGGAGCCGACAGTAGGAAAGGAAGAATGATTCTATTGTCATAAGAAGGGCCACTGGAAGAAAGATTGCAGGGCTTGGAAGGCCAAGAACCAGGACCCGAAGCAAGTTGTGGCTTCGGATTCAGGTGTGTTTGTAATTGAAAACTTTCTGTCAATCAACTCTATATCCTGGGTGTTGGATACCGGATCAGGATCTTATATCTGTAATTCTATGCAGGCACTGAGAAGCCATAGAGTTCTGAAGACCGGTTATATGACCCTCAGGGTTGCTAACAAAGCGAGCGTGGATGCTGTGTCCGTAGGGGAATATCACCTTGGATTGACGAGTGGACATATTTTGGTTTTGTGCAACTGTTTTTGTGTACCTAGTTTGACTTGTAATATCATTTCTGTATCTTTGTTATCTAAAGAAGGTTATGATTTTACATTTGTAAGCGATATCGTAAACATCCACCTTGATCATGGTCTGATTGGGTCAGGTTCTCTAAACAACGGTATTTACGTATTAAACAAACTATAAATTTCAATGTCCAGAACACACATAAAAGAAAGATTCTGGAAATAAATCATGCTTTCTTATGGCATTGTAGACTAGGTCGCATCAATGAAACAAGGTTGACCAAGTTACATAAAATAGGATATTTGGATCCGTTTGAATATTAATCTTATGCAACTTGTCAATCATGTCTCAAAGGAAAGATGACAAAGACTCCGTTCACTGGACGCGGAGTAAGAGCGAGCGAGCTGTTGGGACTCATACACAGCAACGTGTGGTCCAATGTCTACACATGAAAGAAGTAGTTATTCCTATTTCATTACTTTTACGGATGATTTCTCTAGGTATGGACATATTTTCTTGATGAAACATAAATCCGAGGCTTTTGAGAAATTCTGGGAATATAAGAATGAAGTGGAAAAACAAAACGGCAAAAGTATCAAGACATTAAGATCTAATCGAAGTGGTGAATACTTGAGTGCCGAGTTCCTGGATTACCTAAAAGTGAATGGAATTCTCTCTCAGCTTACTCCTCCATACACACCACAACACAACGGTGTATCGGAGAGATGGAACTGAACCTTATTGGATATGGTACATTCCATGATGAGTAACGCCGAGTTACCGCGATCATTCTGGGGCTATGCACTAGAATCAGCTGCATATCTTTTGAACAAGGTTCCTGCCAAGACTGTGCCTACCACACCATATCATATGTAGAGTGGGAAGAAACCCTATCTTCAGTATCTGAAGATATGGGGATGTCCAGCATTTGTTAAAAAGCAACATGCGGACAAGCTCGAGGCATGCTCAGTACTATGTAAGTTTATGGGATACCCAAAGAACTTTAGGGGGTATCTTTTCTATTAAGCATAAGAACAAAAGGTTTTTGTTTCTCGTCATGCCCACTTTTTGGAACATCAATTTTTAGAAAAAGAAACTAGTGGGAGCGCAATAGAACTGGAAGATATTCCAGAACCACAAACTATTACTGAAAGCTTGGTGGAACCAAAAGGTTCAAAAGAACAGGACATTCCCGTGCCACTCTGCAGGAGTAGTAGGCTATCTCATCCACCTGAGAGATACTACGGTTTTCTCGTAGATGGGGATAGAGAGGATTGCATCATTGATAAGCCAACTAACTTCCAGCAAGCCATTCAGAGCACTGACTCGGTAAAATGGCTGGATGCAATGCGGACCGACATGGAGTCCATGTACACCAACAAAGTATGGACTTTGGACATTGCTCCAGAAGGGGTAAAACCCGTAGGCTGCAAATGGATCTTCAGAAAAAAATTGGTGTAGATGGACAGGTTGAAACCTATAAGGCTAGACTTGTTGCAAAAGGATTTCGTCAAAGACCTGGTTTGGACTATGATGAAACATTTTCTCCAGTGGCTATGCTCAAATCTATTCGGATCCTTCTTGCCATTGTTGCCTTCCACGATTATGAGATTTGGGAGATGGACGTAAAAACCGCTTTTCTAAATGGAAATTCGGAAGAGTGCGTCTATATGGACCAGCCAGAGGGTTTCATTCAGAATGGGAGCAGCGGGAAAGTGTGCAAGTTGCTTAAGTCCATCTATGGACTAAAGCAGGCATCGCGGAGTTGGAACATCTGTTTTGATGTGACGGTCAAAGAATTTGACTTTATCAAAAATCCAGATGAGCCATGCATTTATAGTAAGATTGTAGTACAAACTATTGTATTCCTCGTCTTGTACATGGATGACATTCTCTTGATAGGAAATGACATTCCTATGCTACAATCTGTCAAAGGGTTCTTGTCATAAAGGTTCTCCATGAAAGACCTGGGTGATGCCTCTTACATTCTGGAGATCCAGATCTATTGTGATAGATCTAAGAGGATGTTGGGACTTTCACAGTCCAGGTATATCGACACCATACTGAAAAGATTCAACATGGAAGATTCAAAGCATGGTAATTTACCGGCTTTTCACGGAATCACCCTCTCCAAAGAGATGTCTCCCAAGACTGATTTGGAAAGGGATTGCATGTCTATTATACCCTACGCTTCTGTGGTAGGCTCTATAATGTATGCAATGTTGTGTACCAGACCAGATATATCTTATGCACTAAGCGTAGTAAGCCGGTATCAGTCAAACCCTGGAGAGAAGCACTGGATAGCAGTAAAGAACATTTTCAAGTACCTGAGAAGGACTAAGGAAATGTTCTTGGTTTACGGCGGAAAGGACCTCCAGATCGAGGCCTTTTCTGACTACAGCTTCCAGAGTGACAAGGATGACTCCAAATCCATGTCAGGTTATGTCTTTACCCTCAATGGAGGGGCGGTCTGTTGGAAGAGTTCCAAGCAGGACACCGTTGCTGACTGGTCGATGGAAGTGGGGTATATCGCAGCTTCAGATGCAGCAAAAGATGCAGTCTGGTCAAGGAAGTTCTTAACAGAACTTCAGGTGGTTCCATCCATTATTGATCCAATACCTCTGTATTGTGACAACAACGGGGCTATAGCTTTAGCAAAGGAACCCAGGTCCCATCAGAAGTCCAGACACATCTTGAGGCGGTATCACCTAATCAAGGAGATCATGGATCACCGGGAAATCGAGTTTCAGAGAGTTGCTACAGAGGACAACACTGCAAATCCATTCACAAAGGCCATCCCTCAGACGCAGTTCGAGAGGCTATTCGAGATGATAGGTCTGCGATATGCCAGCACATGGCCTTAGTGCAAGTGGGAGATTGTTAGTGTAATATGCCCTAGAGGCCATTATTGTATAGTACTAGTTTGTATATTACATTTTTGAAGCTTGGGATATATACACGGATTTATGACAGTCTTTCTCGATATAGTAGTATACTACTTGGTTTGTATCTATCTTAATATGAGTATATATTTTTTTAATGTATCGCTAATATATATTGATAGAGCCCTTCGGATCTTTGCTTGACTACCAGTGTTGTGATGGCGGTCACACTAGTGGGGGCTGGGTAGTCTACAAGAACATCCTTACACAGGTCCCTAGTTGCAGGATTATCGAGACAGGGCATCGATACTCCAGAGTAGACTAGTGTATACGCTTCTTTTCCCAGCAGGGGAGATAGAATGTCCTACAGCCATCAGTACGTCGTATTGGAGATAGTATGCAGGTGCTCAATGGGTTATGAGTTACACTGGACGGACTCATAGGGAACTGCTGGTTGGTAATATACCTATCGTCAGGTAGCAGTTCCCACGTGACATGAGTACAGCTTAGTCTGTCGACTTGACACTGCTACTTCGCCTCAAGTGTGTTCCCACTGTTCTTAGATTACTACCCTACTACGGCTCTGCTGAGTTGTGCAAACAGGTAGTAGTTGGGTGCAGTCCCGAAGCGCTTGGAGGCAGTGGCGGTTAGATAGGATTCGTCTCTCCCGATATTGGGGGTTGATGTCGCGCTGTGTTCGGAAAGCCATTACACAAAGTCCCTCGCCAGGGCAAGCGAGATTTGCTGGTGGGGATTCCAGTAGTTTCTTAGGGTGTTTTTGGCCGTATTCTGACACGACTTATTGCACTATTAGGGGTCTGACTCTTGCCGCCCCCTAGGACCGATATGCGACACTCTTAGACGAACTGACCGGACTGTACAGAGATTGCCACAGACAGGCTCAGTAGGGTGCGGATGAGTTCCTTCGTCGACCTTCTTGTCGACAGATACCAGGGTAGCCGTTACGTACAACTAGTGCTACTGATGCGCTTGTGGTTAAACCCACTACCAGAGTATTGTCGAGTCTTTAGAGTCCTACACAGAGGGTTTCCCAAATTAGGGCGAAACGTGTATAGGTCGTATGGTTTTACGACAGGGTTCGATCATATACGTGTACTTGTGCGCATATAATGTTTGGGCAGACAATACTAGTGGACTTTAGTTTAAGCCAAATCCTAGTATATGGTTATTGGATTAATTATGCCGCGTTGCATTCGTGTTTCTCGGAACACGGATGCGGGTATGTATATACGGTTGCGAGGGGCATTCTTGTAATTGTTCAAGTTTGCTTTAAGATGATTAAACCTCATTATTTGTTTTAGCATTTTAGGTTAAATGCTTAATGAGGTGGATAATTGAGAGGAGGGAAACTTCATGGTATTTTAGTGAAATTGGGCATGGATATTATGTTGACTATTTTGGATTCTTGTGAGAGGAGAAGACTTAGATATTTTTGTGATATTTGTGAGATATTTGTGAGAGATATTTTTATCTTTCATTAGAGTTAAAATAGATGCCATGCATGATATTATTATCATTATCAAAAATATATTCTCTCTCCTCTTAAAGCTCACTCTCTTCATCTTCCTCAAGCAAACCCTAATTGTCTCATGTGTTGAGAATTCTAGGGTTTGAGACATAACTAAATTCTTTAACACTCTCTACACATCCTAGGCTACTTAGTTTAGCACACCAAGTGACCTAGTTGCCTCAAGTTAGAGGCCAAAGCTCAAGGTTGGAACTCTCGGGTGGATCTTCTATGACTTTGAGAAGACGACGAGGAGGCGTGATCCATTCTCCCGACGAGGAGCTCACGACGAGAAGAAGGACAGAGAGATGAAGAAGAAGGATAGTAACTTGAGGTATAACTTTCTCACTTAGTAGTTAAACCTCTTTGCATATCGGTTAGTTAGGGTTTAGTATCGATCCTGGAGTTTAGTCGATGTTACGAAGCTAATAAAAATCGTTTTTTGCAAACTCCGCCTCCCCGCGAACACGTAGGGTGCGTGGCATCGACTTACACGTTACTCATCAAGGAATGTATCCATGTATGAGTAATCTGAAAGAGAAGCAGGTTCTCAAAACCATTACTATCAACGGAATACCTAGCATAAATATCTACATCTTCGATCACCATGATGAATCCTGATACTTACAACATATGGTTATCTACTTTATTCTTATACCTATATCTTCTCAAAATCTGGACCTTGTATTTCAACGAAATACTTGTCTAAAACTAGAGAAGTCAAAAATAAGAATAATATAGTACGAGTACCAACCCCTTTGTCCTAATGGACACTGGACAATATACAATACTTTGTATAAGTCCCCTGAGTTTAATAACTCAAACCCTGTGCGTCGTAAGTAAAAAACCGTGCTATGATTAAGAAGAATTACACCGCTGTTAAATGCACCTTACCTAATCACCAACTGATATAGGTAAATGTGATAGACATAATTTCAAAAAGTTATATCTCACTTTATAAAATAAACGTACAGATATATCAGTTTGAAATTGGTGCATAACAACAGATATTCAAAACCAAATATTTGTCGTGTGGCAAAACCCAGGTGATTTCCTCAAATATCACCAATTACAAAGAATTCCGATATAATGAGGATATAATCACCTAATTCCTATTATTCTACTTCCACTCATCATCTGTGGCGCTATACAGATGTGAGAATCAAATCTGGTAAATACATAATCTGGAGTCTAAATCAAAATGGAAAAAACAATCCCAATATCTTACTCCTACTCATCATCTGTAACGCTATACAGATGTGAGAATCAAAACTGGTAAATACATACCCTAGAGTAAGGATCTAATTGGGAGAACAGTTTTTAATTAACACCGCACAGTAAAACTGAAACATGAAAATGTTTTGAAGGGGTATCCGGGTATTCCTACTAATGCTTCTTCCATTATCCAGATTCATGACAGTAATCGTATACTATCTTGCCCTGACTACAATCCCTTTATATGTCTTTACTTATTACCTTCTGTACACCACGCTTAGGCTAATTGATTTTCTTCCTTCCCTACCCTTCGGCACCAGCCTAAGGTTTGAAAGAAAACTATTCAATATGTGTAATAGGTGTACTCTCCTAATCCTAGGAGCTCTCGCAACCTGAGAGAAGGTAAAGGGAAAAGAAAATTGAATAATCCTATTCTATTTCTCCTGAACCGAAATCCATCCTCGAACTGGAACAAGTTCCTTTGAGTTCGTATGTAACTATACGATGGCATATCCAAGCAATATGGATCTTCGTAGTGATACGAAGTGTTCTAGAGAAATAAAAGGTGAAGTAGGAGTGGCAGGGGTATACGTGGTTTTGTCGTGAATGATAGCAGTTGCAATTTCCTTTGCTCTTACTCTAATCCCTTTATATCTCTTTACTTATTAGCTTCTGTACACCATACTTAGGCTAATTGGTTTTCTTCCTTCCCTATCTTTCGGCACCAGCCTATGGTTTGGAAGAAGACTATCCAATAAGCGCAATAAGTATACCCTCTCCTAATCCTAAGAGCCCTCACAACCTGAGAGAAGATAAAGATAAAAGACAACCGAATAATCCTATTCTATTTCTTCAGAACCAGAATACATCCTCGAACTGGAACAAATTCCTTCGAGTTCGTATGTAACTATACGATGGATATATCCAAGAAATGTGGATCTTCGTAGTGATACGGAGATTTCTGGGGAAAAGCAAAGGTGATATAGGAGCGGCAATGATATATGCGACTATGACAATCCAAACGCCAAAGTGTTTTAAGAAGCTTCGGTTTAACTTAGTTCTTGAGTTTTATTTTAAGGTCGGGCCATGGTCGCTGCCAAAGAGAGAGAGAGAAAAGAAAACACTCAGCGTGCACTCTAACCTAGATCAGAATGGTTAATCACTTTATCTAATCAGGATGTCTCCCACTGTTTCCTCGAATTTTCCTCCAAACCCAAAAGGAGAATTAGTCGGGATCATTTAAAATCGCCCGAGGAGTAAACTTACGCATGATAACTTAATGGAATTCACTCAAGTCACCACACTCCAGAATGTATGCGCATGCCTGGAAAGTTTCCTGTATATTTGAAATTCCCGATGTGATATTTACCCCAAGTGGTTTATGACCTTGACAAAGACCAACAAATCATAAACTACTAGTCAAGTTCAACACGTCATTATCATGGATTACTCTAGACCCACACATACAAACCCTTGACAAAGGCCAACAAGGCTATACGACTATCCTAGATAATCGCAACTAAATGCAACAGACAAGCAATATCTAGCGACCGCACACTACGCCTTGACAAAGGCCAACAAACGCAGCATGAATACTAGGTACTACTCATCCAAAATGATGGAGGGCTACGACTGGTTTTTGGAGAAAAATCTTTAACGTAATGAACTTGATATCGTTGAAGGAATCCAAGTGGTTTTTACAAAAATATAGCGGCGCAAACTTTTGCTAAAGAGGTCACTTCCTGTGAAGGGGTCTCAGCTCTTTCCACATTGAATGAGGTGCAGGATATTCCTAACCGAATACCACTGTGCAAAGCAAAAGAATCGACTGTAGTAAAGTTATTATGATGACGCAAACTTTCGCTCAAGTGGTCACTCCCGATGAAGGGATCTTGGCTCTTGCCTCGTCGAATGAGGTGCTAGATATTAATAACCGAATACCACTGTACAAAGAAAAAGGAAACGTCTGTAACGTCAGTTTTCAAAAACTTGGTTCCAACAACATCATATAGGTTTGTTTTCCTTGCATTAATCAGAATTAATGCAGTCCCATCAATTAAACATAACATACCAGATAAAGGAATGAAAATATAATGTACATATATACCATCCACACTCGCCACTGGGTCCCGTCATCACCTGTTAGGTTACTTAACTAACGGCAGAGCGGAGGCTGGACTAACGCGGGTGCAAAATATATACAACATCTACTAGTATATATATAAATATATATAACATTCGTCCCAAGCATGATATAAGACCACATCACAGAATCTCAGCCAAGTAACACAAAATGGTGGATAATCCTGGAGCTTCGGGTTTCACTTGAGCCGAAAATGAGACCCGACATTCCCTGTCATGTGGATAGCCTGTGCAACGAAAACCTAGACCCCTACGAGTGCGGCAAGTTACCCGCCAATCCCAAAAGTGAGGCAACCCCAATCAACAACGTGAATGGGCCACCCAGCATTTCACGGAATCCGGTAACATGTGCACCCCTCCGTGGGTCAACCTATACCCCCTACGAGTGCGGCGAATAGCCCGCCAATTCTAGAGTAAGACCCCCTCCGTCTCAATGCTATGAGATTCGGGCCTGTTGCCCTCTAGAACCCGGCTATTCGAGCACTCCACCACGGGGTAATCCTAGTATAGAAAAGAAATATATGTACAAGGGTGACATCGACCTCAATCCAGTTATGCCCCAAACAAATAATATACAAACTGGCAGAGACGGAAGTCCACATGTCGGACGCTCGCCTCGCAAAATCAAATGTACAAATGAATCTGAAATGTACAACTATCATTGCACTACTGGCTATCCACCACGACAATCCAACCACAACCTCAGCACAACACAGAACATCAACATGAATGTCATGTTCGCAAACCCGTCTAAAAGAACATATAGCAATTAGACGAGTTGTACTACTCTAATGACATTCACGGTCGCAGATAGTAATGTATATTTTGAAAAATTTTAAACAGTGTTAAAAATAACGATTTTGAAATACTCCGTATTGTCCCTAAAATACAGATAACATAATATCCAATATAGGCAAAAACAAAAAATACCAAAAACCAAATATTCCAGAGATCAGAGCACCCAAAAAATTTCAAGACCCAATTCTAAAATCTGACCGTCCAGGCCGGGAATATTCTTGATCTCGCCGGCCACTTTTTGCAATTTGGGGCTCGAATTTTGAGGGTGTTCTCGATACATCATAAATAGCCTTCTGCAATTGTTTTTAAAAAAAATTAAAAACTAAAAGAAATTGACAGAGACTGGAATAATACGGGTATTGTTTCGGAGTTGTTTCGGTTTCGATACTCTAAACGTTGTTTAAACTGCTAGATAAGGGTTTGTGGGTTGGCTTTGATACCATGTTGGGTTACGCCAGCGCCCTGGCCATCAAATCATGGCCGATTGCGGAACACAAATTTTCTAAATTGGCACTAACAAAACCCGATGCAACGGATCTACCATTAACCCTAATCTAGAAAACTATATAGGAGTTAAGAATGGTTATACCGAATGATCCATGTCCTTCGATCTTTAACCATCATCCCAAGCTCCTAGAGGCCTCCATGAACAAGCTTGATCTCCGGTCTCCCTCCATCGAAGATGATCCACCTGAGCATTTGTATTTCGAGCTCCAACCTCATAGCCGAGGTAACTAGGGTACCTAGTTCGCTAAACTAGATAGCCTAGAGGATGTAGAATCTAATGATAAATTAATTTGTCTCCAAACATCCTAGGTTTCTCAACACATGATACTTGAAGGGTGGAGGTAAAAGAAGAAGCTTGAGGATGAGAGTGTGAGGCAACTCTAGAAAAATAGCTAAGTCTTGTGAGCAATAATGAAGCCTCTCCAAAATATCTTAAGTCTCCAAAATATCTCAAGACCCCAAAATATCTTACAACAAAACAAATATTAAGCATGCTTGAATAGTAACCATGAGTCACTACAAATAAATGCATACAACACCTCATCCTCTCCATCGCATTAACCATTTAATCCTAAATGGTTAAAACTAAATGAGGTGGCATCTTCTAGAAGCACCTTGTAATAAATTACAAGAATACCCATCATCCGTATATACATACCCGTATTCGTATTCCGACAAAATACGAATACAATGAGACAAAAATAATCCAACAATATAATAGTAGAATCCGGCTTAAACCAAAACCTATTAGTATAATCCCCGAATCATGATACATGCACAAGTGCGCGAATATGATCGAACCCTGCCGTAAAACCATATGGCCTCCACATCGTTTCGCCCGAAGCAGGGAAACCCTCTGTGTGGGACTCTAAAGACTCGTCAATAAGCTGGCAGTGTGTTCAACCACAAGCACGTCAGTGGCACTAGCTGTACATAACGGCTACCCAGGTATTGAGCGAAAGGAAAGCCAACGAGCAAACTCATCCTAGACCCTACTGAGCCTGTCCGTGACGATATCCGTACAGTCCGGTCTATTCGTCTAAGAGTATCGCATATCGAGTCTAGAGGGATGGATAAAGTCAGACCCCTAATAACGTGACATTTCGTGTCGGTATGAAGCCCATCACCAACTGAGAAACTACTGATCCAAGTCAGTAATTCTCGACTACCTTGGCCAAGAATTTCTGGTGATGGCCACCCATATACTCACAAAATCAACCCCAATACCAGGAGAGACGAATCCCCCTCGATTCGCTCACTGCCTCCATGTGGCTCGGAACTGTACCCAACTAAAGCCTGTTTGCATGACTCCTTTGAGCCGTGGTAGGGTAGTAATCAAAGTACAGTGGGAACTCACATGAGACAAATGACGACCTCAGGTCGACAGACTAACCTGTACACATGTCCCCTGGAAACTGCTATCTGACAATAGGTATACTACCAACTAGCAGGTTCCCGGCAAGTCCGTCCAGTGTACACATAACCCAATGAGCACCTGTATACTATCTTAGGTGAACAAACTAACACCAATGGCTTGTGAGACTTGGCCACCGCCCATCGTTGGGGTCTCGATCGGTATACACTAGTCTACTCTGGAGTATCAATGCCTAGTCTCGAAACTCCCACGACTAGTAACATTTAAGGATGTGCTTATAGACCACCCAGCTCTCACGTATATGATCGCCATCTTAATGCTGGTAGTCAAGCAAGAATCATATGGGCTCTATCAACATATAATAGTGATCTGTAATATCATATAAAGCATGTACATAATGATAAAGACAAACCAGATAGCATACTATCATCTTATGTAAGACTGTTCTATCCGTATAGGTCCTCCCTCAATCATCACAATCGCGTGCCTGCGATTCAATAATTGCCTTGAGAGAACTATAGCCAACACATATTTGGTACGAAATAACAGTCGTTCAGAATCAATGTATTTGGTAATACTAGGTGATATTCACCAATTGCTTTGGCTGCAATAATTGCACCATTCCCTACTACTAGAGACTTATCACCCTTTCTCAATTCTCTACCTTTCCTTAACCCATGTAACAAATTACATACGTGGGATTCTGATCCGGTATCTAATACCCAGGACGTAGAGCATACTGAGAAACAGTTCTCAGTAACGAACACACCCGAAGATGATGCATCATCATGCTCTTTCTTTGTTTGGGTTGCGTGGGAATCCTGATATTCCCCTATTCCATGCTCAGACTTATGACAATCATAAGAAAAAGCGGATCTAACATTCCCCAGCTCAGTATAATAAGCGGGTTCGGTCAATGCATCCATATTATTATCTTGATTAAGGCGTTTCATGGTCGCCGCCAGGAGAGAAAGAGAAGGATAACACATTAGCGTGTGCTCTTTACAATATTATATTGGTTATTATCTTATCTAATCAAGATGGATCCCACTGTTTTTATCAAATCTTCTTTCAAACCCTAAAAGGTAAGATTAGCCAGGATTAATTACACCCTACAAGTTCGCCAATCGGTCAGCCAGGCAATTATTGGTACTCCGAGGGATTCTCCCCATACTTTCGCATGGAACTAATTAAATAACCTCGTTTCCGCAGGGACATAACCCCGTTAACACCTTTCTTAGACACCTACTGGATCAGCTAATTGTAAAGTGGAAAACTCTCTCGAGAGTAACACTTACTCGCAGTGCGTATCGGGATCCAACTATCTCATAGAAGGTATGCAATCTCATTGCAAATTTCAACATTTGAAATACTCAATATCTATTTTTACCCCTAATGACCTATGACCTTAACGAAGGCCAATAAACCATAGGCCGCTAGTCAAGTTCAACCCGTTCATTTTGTGATTGAATTAAACCCACCCGCACGACCCTTGACGCAGGCCAACAAGGTTGTACGACTACCCTAATCCAATCGCATCATATGTGGCAGATAAGCACTAATCAGCTACCGTACACTATGTCTTGACGAAGGCCAACAAAAGCAGCATGAATACTAAAGTAGTCCTTATCTGAAATGACGGAGGGCTACGACTGGTTTTTAAGAAAACCTTTAGCGTAATGAACTTGATATCGTTGTAGAATCTAGTGATTTAAAAAGGAGTGTTTTTTGTAGCATTTGGTAGTTTTGCTAAAGAGGTCACTCCCGGTGAAGTGATCTCGGCTTTTTCCTCATCGAATAAGGTGCTGGATATTCATCAAGGAATACCACTATGCAAAGCAAGAACTAGAGAAGCTATCAAAACAAAACCGAGTGGGTTGTAGCATTTGCTAGTTTTGCTAAAGAGGTCACTCCCGGTGAAGGAATCTCGGCTCTTTCCTCGTCGAATGAGGTGTTGAATATTCATCAAGGAATACCACTATGCAAAGCAAGAACTAGAGAAGATATCAAAACAAAACCAAGTGGGTTGTAGCATTTGCTAGTTTTGCTAAAAAGTTCACTCCCGGTGAAGGGATATCGGCTCTTTCCTCATCGAATGAAGTGTTGGATATTCATCAAGGAATACCACTATGCAAAGCAAGAACTAGAGCTACCTTTTTGAAAATTTTGATTATACAAAATCTTTAGGTTTCTTTTCTTTTCATTAATCCCATTAATGAAGTTCCATCATTTATGTTTCCCTAAACATCACAGAAAAGAAACGAAAATAGAACGTACGCTTATGCCATCCGCATTCGCCACGGGGCCCCGTCATGCACCGTTAGGTTACTTAACTAACGGCAGAGTAGGGGCTGGACTAGTGCGGGTGCAAAACATAAGCAACGTTTATTATATATATCATATATATATAGCATTCATCTCACGCAGTTATATGATCACATCACAGAACTCAAGCAGCAGAAGTCAACATATGAAATATTGGATATACTAAGATGTCCGTGTTTTAAATTTAGCCACTAATGAAATACACGGATTCCACGGTCGTGATGAATAGCCAAACCCACATCCCTAGACCCCTACGAGGGCGGCAAGTGTTAGTTATATGTATGCCCTAGAGGCCATTACTGTACATAGGATGTATATTGTAGTGGATGCTGGGACATATATAGGGAGGACTTTCTTGCTCGACATGATAGTATGCTATCTGGTTGATCTTTACCTTAACGTGTATACTGTTTGTCTCTCTGTTACATGTTGGTAAAGCCCTTAGGATGTGTACTTGACTACCTGGACTATGATGCGGATCATACGAGTGGGGACATGGTAGTCTATAAGTACATCCTTCAAAGTCCCTAGTCGTGGGTGTATCGAGACGGGGCATCGATATACCAGAGTAGACTAGCGTATACCTTCTCGACCCATACAGATGGGCGATGGATGATCCCATATCCATTGGTGTTTGACATCGGAGATGATATACGGGTGCTCAGTGGAGACTGGGTACACTGGACGGACTCGCCGAGAACTCCCAGATGGTATTATACCTCACGTCAGATGGCAGTTCTCTGGTGACACTGGTACAGAGTAGTCTGTTGACCCGAGATCGTCATAGAGTCTTGTGTGGTTCCCACTGTGCTTTGATTTCCATCTTACCACGTCCAAGAGGGCATGCAAAACGGTGGTTTTTGGGTACAGTCCCGAGTCACATGGAGGCAATGAGCGATAGGAGGGGATTCGTCTCTCCCGGCTATAACAGGAAATCCCTGGCCAGGGTTGCTGAGATTTACTGGTAAGTGTTACCAGTAGTTTCTCGAATTGTTATAGACCTCATATCGACACGACTTATCGAGCTATTGGGGTCTGACGTTGACCACCCCTAGGCGAGATATGCGACATATCAGACGATCAGACCGTACTGTACGGTAGTGTTACTGGTTGGATTCACTGGAGTGTGAGCGGGCTTGCTCGTCGATCTTCAGATCGCTCAATACCCGGGTGGCCATTACGTTTAGCAGACCGCTTGCGGCTTGTGGGTGCTTGATATGATCATCACCTGCTGCCGGCGTATTGACGAGTCTTTAGAGTCCTACACAGAGGTTTCCTGGTTCAAGCGAAACGAAATAGGAGCGCATATGAGATATGTGCGGGACCGAGAATAATGCGTGTATGTGATACCGTATTCTATTCTCGCGATGAATGTGTCGAATGGTTGTATGCGATATAACCTAGTTATCGAATCGAGGATTGATTCGATAAGCCGATACATTGGATACTAGTCGGTTATATGCGATATGACCGGATCGTTAAATCAAGTGTTGATTTAATGATTTAATGTATAATTATATATTTGATATATTACTTTACATTAACTAGTATTGGTTCACTTTAAATGGATTTTCTCACTCGGTTTGTGCACATTGTATATGTGATATACTTTTGTACACATGATTGTATCATGTTTGATGATACATGTTTCCTTGGTTAAGTGTAAAGAATTAAACCATGGTTAAACATATAATTAGGGTTTTATTTTTCCATTACTTATTTATTCATTTATTTATTTGTTTATACATTTTGGAAAATAAATGGAAAAGAGAAAAGAATGGTGGCTTTATTTGTTGTTTAGTTGAAGCTTCATGAAGCTTTGACTTTGTCCACCATTCTTATCTCATCCTTAACCCTAACCATTCCTTTAACCATGATTGATTCTCTACACATTACCATAGTTAACATTATGATAAGGTTTGATTATTCTTTTCTTTTTAATTAACTTATCATATCATTTCTTCTTCTTCTTCCTTGAACTCAAGAAGAAAACCTTGAGGTCATCAATGGTGATTGATGATAAAGAGTGAGAAATCCAATTCTAAATTGAACCCACTTCCTATTTCTTCATCCTCTATCTCTTGCCAAGTAGTAGAGTGTGTTTTCTTCACAAATTTCTTGACTTGGTGAAGTTGGAGCTTGATCTTGCGATGCCTCGACGTAGATCATCTTCGGCACGGACATCGACGACCTAGCTCGCCATTTCTCCGACGAAGCCGACGCTAGAGCCCGGGAATTCATTTGGACAGCGAGGGGACTTCGTTGCGGAGCTATGGAGGTGGAGCACCGGATCTACAAAGGTTGTATTTCCGTTACACTATAGTTAAGTGTTAACTAGTTACTATGTTTCGCCTAGTTTTCTAGCCAATGATCCGTTCTAGGGTTTCTCGGCACCGTTTAAATTTGAAATTGGCATGTTCGATGCCTTGGGAGACCTCTTGGGAGTGCCTAGGAACCCTACAATGGTATCAGAGCCTAGCTAGAGCCTTAGGCGAAGTCTAGACGGAATTTGAAGTCCGAACGACTCGAAAACCCAAACCTTAACATGCTCTCTGTCCTTTTTCTAAAAACTGGGATTTTTCCAAATTAAAAATATGCAGAAAACCCAGCAGGGAAATCTAAGAATTACGGCGCAAAATTGGGGCCATGAACAGTGCAAGCTGCGGCGGAACCGCGGCATAAGCCTGCCTTAGGCGGCGGTTCCGCGGCACATTGATGACATCGGCCCTAACTGTTTGCACAGTAATTCATTGTTTCAGGTGCTGAATTCTCTGGGTATTTTTAAAATTTATTCAAGAGTTGAATTTTCTGGAGTTGTTTTGGGGATTCGGTGTTTTGATCGGAGTATCAAATTTTGTCTGAGTGGCTTTCCGGATAATTTTTTGAATATGTTAAAAAGTTCGACCGGATATAAATACCCAATTTTTCCCCTGTCGGGAAATTTCCAAGTGTTGGATTTTTCCGTAGTTTAACGACGTTCTAAGTAGTGCAAGTAACTCGATGGACCCTCTAGAAGACAACAAACCTTAACTCGATTATGTGACCGTCTTGAACTGCCCTTTGAACCTTCGGGTTTGGGGCAGTACGGCGTGCCACATGTGAGGCGTTGGCTTGACCCTTCTACGGCTGGACCGTTGGTACTGAGGCACGAACTGAATGTTGTTAGACTTGTTTCATGTGATGAGCTGTTTCGGGAAAACTTGGGTGTTCGATTGTTCGATCGGAAAGTTTAACATTTTCTAATTATCTGGAATGGGATACAATAATTGGAATTCACAAGTAGTTATGAGATAACTGAATGAATGTTATAAACATAGCACTTTAGTCTCACTTGATTGGTTGCCACGGAATTTTGATGTGATCAAAAGTCCGTTGCAATTACGTAGCGTACGCGGATACTCGCCGGGTAAACTTAATAGACAGCCTCGCTCCATAGCCCCGACCAAGTGATTGTAGGAGAACCCCGTCGCCGAAAGCATCCGTCCGGGTGCTCGCGGTAACGGTGTTCCGCCTTGGTGCACTTCGTCGACGGTATCGGGGGTGCGGCCGCCTACTAAAGTTTGCGACGAGTATTCGATCAGACTGTCGGGAATCTTGTTGAATTGCCCGACTCGATATTGAAAAGTGTTTTCGATTTTGAGACTAAAATGCGGGGTTTATAATTGTTAGGCATACGATGTCTAAAGAATTCATTTGGTCAAGCATGCGATGTCTGAGGAGGTTGCGGATTCCAACTGTTGTAGTTTTACACTTTCTTTTCTGTGACCGTAAGTGTAATATGTGATATCGCCGGTTTCGTTGCTATATGTCAACGACAATTGGGATGCGCATATTTACTTACGTTGATGACATGTGATGTTATGTGTTGCTGGATATGTTATATTGGATCGTCGTGTTTGAATAGCCGGGGTTTTTTATGTGAGATGAGTGTTTTTCATTTTCATTCATGTAAAAAACTTGTATGTAATATCCTTTTATTGGGGCGCTTCCAGGTTGCGGAAGTTGTCACCGTTTGTATATTATTTACTTTTCCGCACTAGGATAGACCCAAGGAGGAGGGCACAAGTAACCGGGTTCTGGAGTCCAGTAGGAGACCAACTCGAGGAGTCGAGTCCGGGTCTCCTAACTCTAGAATTGGTAGGGTTGCTTGCTGCTCTCGTAGGGGTCTTGGGGTGTGGGTTTGGCTATTCATCACGACCGTGGAATCCGTGTTTTATACTGGCTCGTATTGAAAACACGGACGTCCTAGTATATCCAATATTTCATATGATTCTTCTGCTGCGATATCTGTGATGTGATCATGTGATGTTCTGTGATAGATACAGTATATAGTATATATGATATATTATATAGATGTTACTTATGTTTTACACCCGCGCTAGCCCTGCCCCGCTCTGCCGTTAGTTACCTAACCTAACGGTGCACGAGGGGACATCGAGGCGAATGCGGATGGCATAAGTGTACGTCGTATTTATCTGTGATGATTAGGCACTTAAAAGATGGGACTTCATTAATGTGATTAATGAAATAAAAGAAACCTAAGATGTTGTAGAATCGAATTTCAAAATAAAACAGGTAGCTACAGTTCTTGCTTTGCATAGCGGTATATGTGATATATCCTGCACCTTATTCGATGAGGAAAGGACCGAGATCCCTTCACCGGGAGTGACTCCTTTAGCAATAACTGGCAGATGCTACACACTCGGTTTGTCTTTTGATTGCTTTTAAGAGTTTTTACTTTGCACAGTGATATATATGATATATCCCGCACCTCATTCGACGAGGAAAGGACCGACGATCCCTTCACCGGGAGTGACTCCTTTAGCAAAACTAGAAAAGCCTCAAAAACACTCCATTTCAAAATTCATTTGATTCTACAACGATATCAAGTTCATTACGCAATAGGTTTTCAGAAAAACCTGTCGTAGCCCTCTGTCATTTCAGATAAGTAGTAGTTAGTATTCGTGCTACGTTTGTTGGCCTGCGTCAAGGCGTAGTGTGCGGTAGCTAACTGGTGCTTATCTGCATAAGCATATGATGTGATTGGATTAGGGTAGTCGTGCGACTTTGTTGGCCTGCGTCAAGGGTCGTGCGGGTGGGTTTAATTCAATCAGGAAATGACGGGTTGAACTTGACTAGCGGACTATGGTTTGTTGGCCTGCGTCAAGGTCATAGGACGCTAGGGGCAAAATATTATCGGGAATTTCAAGTGTTGAAATTTGCAATGAGATTGCATACCTTCTATGAGATAGTTGGATCCCGATACCCGCTGCGAGTAAGTGTTACTCCTGGGAGAGTTTTATACATTACAATTAGCCGATCAAGTAGGTGTCTAGAAAGGTGTCAACGGGGTTACGCCTCTGGGAAAACGAGGTTTACATTAATTAGGTTCGTGCGAAAGCACGGGGGACCTCCCTCAAAGTACCGACACTGGCCTGGCTGAAAGATTGGAGAACTTGTAGTGTGTAATTAATCCCGGCTAGTCTTTCCTTTTAGGGTTTGAAGGAAGATTTGATAAAAAGCAGTGGGAGCCATCCTGATTAGATAAAATAATAACCAATCTATTCTTGCAAGAGCGCACGCTGAGTGTTTTCTTCTCTCTCTCCTGGTAGCGACCATATCACGCCTTAATCAAGATAATAATACGGAATATTGACCGAACCCGCTTGTTATACTGAGCTGGGGAGCGTTGGTCCCACTCCAACTTATAATTGTTATAAGACCGAGCAGGAAATTGGGGATTACCAGAATTCCCGTGCCGCCCAAACGAAGAGAGTGCATGCTGATGCATCATCTTCGGGTGTGTTCATTATATAAAACTGTTTCTCTGTGTCCTTTACGTCCTGGGTATGTGATACCAGATCAGGATCCCAGATATGTAATCTGTTACATAGGGCTACAGAAAGGTAGAGAACTGAGAACGGGTGATAAGTTTCATGAGGCAGAAAACGGGGCAAGTGTTGCAGCCAAGTCTGTTGGTCACTGTCACCCTGTATTACCAATACATTGATTCTGAACGAATGTTGTTAGATACCGAACCTGATATACAAAATCATATCAGTCTCTTTATTAGTAAAGAAAGGATATAATTTTGTATTGTTGGATAATGTTTTGAACATTTCCTATATTAAAAGTTGATCGGTTCAGGCACGTTATCTAAAAGCGTTGATGTTCTAAATCAAACTACAGTTCTTAGTATATGGAACACACATAAGAGGAAGAGTTCAGAAATGAACGGATCCTTCTTGAGGTATTGTAGACTAGGTCAGATCAATGCGACCCGACTAGCTGAAGTTACATGTAGATGCATATTTAAATCAGTTTGAATCTACATCTTGTGAAACTCGCCAGTCATGTCACAAAGATAAGATGACCATAGCTCCGTTTACTGGAAACAGAGAAAGAGTTAGTGAACTCTTGGGATGATACATGTTGATGTATGTAGGTCCCCTGTCTACACATGCCAGGACTGATTCTTTATACTTCATTACATTCTCTGATAATCTCTCAAGATTCAGATATATGTTCCTGTTGAAACGCAAGTCAGAACCTTTTGAGATATTCACAGAATATACGTTAGAAGTAGAGAACCAATACGGGTATAAGTATTATGTCCTTTGATGAGATCAAGGAGGAGAATACTTAAGCACGAAATTCCTGGACTATTCTAAAGGAGAATGGGATTCTCTCTCAGCATTACTCCTCCGTATACACCATAGCACGATGGTATATCGGGGCGGAGCAATAACACCCTATATGATAAGGTGTGCTCTATGATGAGTACTACTGAGTTACCTATTTCCTTTTGGGAGTTATGCACTTGAGAAGCTGCATACCTATTGAATAGGGTTCCAATCAAATCAGTTGCCTACCGCTTCATATGTGATATGGAAAGGGAAGAGCCCATATCTTAAGTTGGTTAAGATTTGGGGTTGTCTGGCCTATGTCTAAAAGCAAAATCCGGACAAGCTCAAGGCAAGGTCTGTTATGTAGAACTGGAAAAGTTCCAGCTATACGAACTACAGCAGATGATTTGATAGAACCAAGGGATTCAGTAGATACCAACGAACCTCAGCCTCTCCGCCGATCTAGTAGGGTTCCTCACCCACCTGAGAGATACTTCGGTTTCTCTATGACAGTGGGAGCGAGGATTGCATCATGAGATGATGACCCAACTAGTTTCGAGCAGGCCATCGAGAGTAAGACTCTGTAAGAATGGCTGGATGTTTAGTGATCTGAGATGGAATCCTTATACACCAACAAAGTATGGACTTTGGTTGCTATATCTGAAGGGTTAAATCCCCATCAGGAGCAAGTATATCTTGAGAAGATTACTTGGTGTACATGGAAAGGTTGAGACTTTCAAAGCTAGACTTGTTAAAAGTGTGCATCATTGACCAGGTGTGGATAATGATGAAACCTTTTTCAAGTAGCTATGCTTAAGTCCATCCAGATCCTACTTGTCACGGCTACATACCATGACTACGATATCTGGTGGTTGGGTGTCATGACTGCTTTTCTAAATGATGTTTTAGAAGAGTGCGTCTATAAGTACACAGCCAGAGGGCTTCGTAAACAGTGGGAGCAGCGGAAACGTGTGCAAGATGCTTTATATAGGATAAAGCAGGCATCGCGGAGTTGGAACATCTGTTTTGATGGATTAGTCAAAGAAGTTGACATCATCAAAATGGTAGATGAACCTTGTTTAAACAAAAAGGGTAGTAGGGAGTATGGTGACGATCCTCGTAGAGTACGTGGATGACATACTCTTGATAGGGAAGGAGTTTCCTATGCTACGCTCGAGCAATCTCCGCTTATCACTATGATTCTCCATATAGGATCAAAATGATACCTCCTAAATCCTGAGTTTTGGATCTATGAGATAGATTTAAATGGATGTTAGGATTCTCACTAGTTGTAGTGAGGTGGTATCAATCGATCCTGGGGAGAATCACTGGAAGGGTTCCAGGGTGATAAAGACGACTGAATGTCAATCGCAGGCATTGTCTTTACCCTCAGTAAAGGGACGGTATGTTGGAAGAGTTCCAAGCTAGATACCGTGACATACTAGACGATAAAGGCAGGATACATCGCTACTTAAGATGCTACCAAAGAGGATGTTTGGGTGTATATTAGTTCATGAGATGAACTACGTTCCTACCATTGTGAGACAATGGAGTTGTGGCTTATGCCGAGGAACGCCGGTCCCATCAGTGATCCAGACTTATTCTAAGGCAGTATCGCCTGATCATGGAGATAGTTGATCTCCAGGGTGATCGAGGTTAGGAGAGTAGATTCAGAGGACAACACAGCGGATCCACTCACAAAGGCCTGTTCCCAGAGAGAGATTTTTATGGGATGGTTGAGTATGAGATACTACAACCACTGCTACAGATGGCCCTAGTGCAAGTGGGAGATTGTTAGTTATATGTATGCCCTAGAGGCCATTACTGTACATAGGATGTATATTGAAGTGGATGCTGGGACATATATAGGGAGGACTTTCTTGCTCGACCTGATAGTATGCTATCTGGTTGATCTTTACCTTAACGTGTATACTGTTTGTCTCTCTGTTACATGTTGGTAAAGCCCTTAGGATGTGTACTTGACTACCTGGACTATGATGCGGATCATACTAGTGGGGACATGGTAGTCTATAAGTACATCCTTCAAAGTCCCTAGTCGTGGGTGTATCGAGACGGGGCATCGATATACCAGAGTAGACTAGCGTATACCTTCTCGACCCATACAGATGGGCGATGGATGATCCCATATCCATTGGTGTTTGACATCGGAGATGATATACGGGTGCTCAGTGGAGACTGGGTACACTGGACGGACTCGCCGAGAACTCCCAGATGGTATTATACCTCACGTCAGATGGCAGTTCTCTGGTGACACTGGTACAGAGTAGTCTGTTGACCCGAGATCGTCATAGAGTCTTGTGTGGTTCCCACTGTGCTTTGATTTCCATCTTACCACGTCCAAGAGGGCGTGCAAAACGGTGGTTTTTGGGTACAGTCCCGAGTCACATGGAGGCAATGAGCGATAGGAGGGGATTCGTCTCTCCCGGTATAGGGAGTTGATGTTGCGCTGTGTTCGATTGGCTATAACAGGAAATCCCTGGCCAGGGTTGCTGAGATTTACTGGTAAGTGTTACCAGTAGTTTCTCGAATTGTTATAGACCTCATATCGACACGACTTATCGAGCTATTGGGGTCTGACGTTGACCACCCCTAGGCGAGATATGCAACATATCAGACGATCAGACCGTACTGTACGGTAGTGTTACTGGTTGGATTCACTGGAGTATGAGCGGGCTTGCTCGTCGATCTTCAGATCGCTCAATACCCGGGTGGCCGTTACGTTTAGCAGACCGCTTGCGGCTTGTGGGTGCTTGATATGATCATCACCTGCTGCCGGCGTATTGACGAGTCTTTAGAGTCCTACACAGAGGTTTCCTGGTTCAAGCGAAACGAAATAGGAGTGCATATGAGATATGTGCGGGACCGAGAATAATGCGTGTATGTGATACCGTATTCTATTCTCGCGATGAATGTGTCGAATGGTTGTATGCAATATAACCTAGTTATCGAATCGAGGATTGATTCGATAAGCCGATACATTGGATACTAGTCGGTTATATGCGATATGACCGGATCGTTAAATCAAGTGTTGATTTAATGATTTAATGTATAATTATATATTTGATATATTACTTTACATTAACTAGTATTTGTTCACTTTAAATGGATTTTCTCACTCGGTTTGTGCACATTGTATATGTGATATACTTTTGTACACATGATTGTATCATGTTTGATGATACATGTTTCTTTGGTTAAGTGTAAAGAATTAAACCATGGTTAAACATATAATTAGGGTTTTATTTTTCCATTACTTATTTATTCATTTATTTATTTGTTTATACATTTTGGAAAATAAATGGAAAAGAGAAAAGAATGGTGGCTTTATTTGTTGTTTAGTTGAAGCTTCATGAAGCTTTGACTTTGTCCACCATTCTTATCTCATCCTTAACCCTAACCATTCCTTTAACCATGATTGATTCTCTACACATTACCATAGTTAACATTATGATAAGGTTTGATTATTCTTTTCTTTTTAATTAACTTATCATATCATTTCTTCTTCTTCTTCCCTGAACTCAAGAAGAAAACCTTGAGGTCATCAATGGTGATTGATGATAAAGAGTGAGAAATCCAATTCTAAATTGAACCCACTTCCTATTTCTTCATCCTCTACCTCTTGCCAAGTAGTAGAGTGTGTTTTCTTCACAAGTTTCTTGACTTGGTGAAGTTGGAGCTTGATCTTGCGATGCCTCGACGTAGATCATCTTCAGCACGGACATCGACGACCTAGCTCGCCATTTCTCCGACGAAGCCGACGCTAGAGCCCGGGAATTCATTTGGACAGCGAGGGGACTTCGTTGCGGAGCTATGGAGGTGGAGCACCGGATCTACAAAGGTTGTATTTCCGTTACACTATAGTTAAGTGTTAACTAGTTACTATGTTTCGCCTAGTTTTCTAGCCAACGATCCGTTCTAGGGTTTCTCGGCACCGTTTAAATTTGAAATTGGCATGTTCGATGCCTTGGGAGACCTCTTGGGAGTGCCTAGGAACCCTACAGCAAGCAACCCTGCTAATTCTAGAGTTAGGAGACCCGGTTTCGACTCCTCGAGATGATGGTCTCCCACTGGACTCTAGAACCCGGTTACTTGTGCTCCCCACCTTGGGTCTATCCTAATGCGAAAAAGTAAATAATATACATCAATGGTGACATCATCCTCAATCCGGAAGTGTCCCAATAAAAGAATATTACATACATTTTTACATGAATGAAAATAGAAAAACTCTCATCTCACGTAAAAACTTCCGGCTATCCAATCATGACGATCCAATATAACATATCACAGCAACACATAACTTCACATGTCATCAATGTAAGTAAATATGCGTATCCCGAATTCCGTTGACATATAGCAACGAGATCGGGGATACACCACATATTACACTTACGGTCGCAGAAAAGAAATGAAAAACTACAATAATTAGATCCGCAAATTCCTTAGACATCATAAACCTGGAATATCTCATATTCCGAATTTCATGCCTAACCCTATAAACCTTGCATTTTAGTCTCAAACTGAAAACTCTTTTCAATAAACAGTCGGAAAATTCAACAAGATTTCCGACTATGTGTTTGCGTACTATACGCGATTGCTGCGGAGTTTTAATTCGAATCGAAACTCCGTGGCAATCGATCAACTGAGACTAAAACACTATATTTATAAAATACTAACTAGTTTTCACAAAACTAATTATTATGGATTCTAATTATTGTATCATATATCATCATAATCTAGAAGATATTAAACATTTCGATCGATCCATTAAATACCCACAAATCACAGAGACCTCAACAACTTGAGTCTCACTAAAAATACCCAGAAAGTGCCAAATATCACAGTGGAGCAGCACAAGAAGCACGATCCCTCAAGTCCACGAACATGCGTCGGAACCACGGCTAAACTAGGGGTTAGGCCGCGGTTCTAGGGGTTAGGCTGCGGTTCCGCGGCGCTTTGAGGGAATTGGGGACTCGTACTGTAAGTGCACGGCGGCGCCCCGACCGTCGATCCGACGCCGGAAATGAAAAACTTTGCGTAACCTGCAAACCGGCACCACCGCGCACTTTTAACCCGGATCGGGCCATTAACCTAGCTACTAGCAAAATACAAGATGGATAGAGAAGTATACCAAGCGATCCATGTCCTTCGGTCTTCGTCTCCACTCCGATCTCCCGCGGAATCTCCGTCCGTCACCTCCTCATCGGAAAGGGCACAACGTAGCCGATTTCTTTTACGGGCTCCCACCTCTGGACCGAGGCAACTCGGGCGCGAAGTTGGCTAGCTGACGCGTCCAAGATTTGCTGTAGATGTAGTATATGTAAGTCCACGCGAGCACCCCGGCCGTCTAACAGACGCCAAATGCGGAACAAAAACTTTTTACGAACTGGCGCTATCGTGTACCGTAACCCGGATCTGCCATTAAAGCTAAACTAACAAATTACAAATGGGTAGAAACGTTATACCGAATGATCCGAGTCCTTCGGTCTTCAACCATCATCCCACGTTTTGTTGCGGCTGCTCCGATCTCCTGAATCTCCAGTCTCGTCGTCCAGGTGGCACCACGTCGACGGATCTTTAAACGGGCTCCCGCCTCTGAACCGAGGCAACTCGATCGTCAAGTTTGCTAAAAGAGACGACCAAGATGAAGTAGAGAATGAGTAGAACACTTTTTCTAGTTACGCCCAAAGTCACGGACGAACGGTTATGGAAGTTGCCTTTTGGATCGGGTGAAATGAGAAAGAGGCTATCTAATTTTCATGAACCCGAATCTATCATAATCTTTTTCTAGTGAACAACAACCATCATCTCTCCTCAAGGGTGTGGCCGGCCACTATAAAAGGAGGTGGGGGTGAGTGTAGGAGAGGGGAAGGTGACCATAAGCACAAACTTATCATAACACCTAGTATGAACACAATAATGTAAATCATGACTCATTAACCTTAGTCATCAAAACATTAATGGAACAATTAATGCTAACAATGAATTATCAAGCCTTGTCACCACCTTCTAGAAGCTTCTAGAAACTTCTACACTCATCCAATGAAAAGATAAATCTGTATTTAACCGACTGTCAAATACGGCTGATAGAAAACTGGAAACTGGCAACTTCCAAAAGTGATCCTGAAACGAATTTAAGGATAACCCCGTATCAGTATAAACATATCCGCATTTATATTACGACCGAATATAAATGCAACTGAGACAAAAATATTATATCTACACAGTATAATACTGGGTTCCGGCTTAAACTAAAGCCTACCAGTATTATCTACCCGAAAAACGACACGTGCGAAAACGCACGTGTTTTTTCCGAACCTTGCCATAAACCCATACGGCCTCTACAACGTTTCGCCCGAACTTGGAAAAGTGTCTGTAGGGGACTCTAATGACTCATCAACAGACTGGCACTGGGCATAACCCCTAGCACGTCAGAGGTACTAGCTGTACGTAACGGTTTGCCTATGTATTGATTAGAAGGGAAGCTGATGAGCGAACTCATCTATAAACCCTACTGAGCCTGACAGTGACAATGTATATACAGTCCGGTCCGTTCGTCTAAAGAGTATCGCATATCGAGTCTAGGGGGTGGATAAAGTCAGACCCCTAATAACGCGATAAATCGTGCCGGTATGAAGCTCATCACCACCTGAGAAACTACTGATCCAAATCAGTAATTCTCCACTACCTCGGCCGAGGATTCCTAGTGATGGCCACCCATCCACTGCGCGACATCAACCCCCAATACCGGGAGAGACGAATCCCCGACGATCCGCTCACTTGCCTCCAATGTGGCTCGGGACTGTACCCAACTAAAACCTGTTTGCACAACTCCTTTGAGCGTGGTATGGTAGTAATCTAAGCACAGTGGAAACTCACACGAGACAAATGACGATCTCAGGTCGATGAACTAATCTGTACACATGTCACCAGGGAATTGCTATCTGACGATATGTATAATACCAACTAGCAGATTCCTGGCGAGTCCTGTCTGGTGTACTCATAACCCAATGAGCACCTGTATACATCTTAGGTGAACCAACTAACACCAATGGCTTGTGAGACCGGCCATCGCCCTTCGTCGGGGTCTCGACTGTATACACTAGTCTACACTGGAGTATCGATGCCCTGTTTCGAAACTCCCATGACTAGGGACACTTTAAGGATGTGCTTACAGACCCCAGCTCCCACGTATATGATCGCCATCATACTGCTGGTAGTCAAGCAAGAATCCTATGGGCTCTATCATCATGCAATAGTGAACTAAAGCATGTATACGATGATAAAGACAAACCAGATAGCATACTAACATCTCGAGCAAGACTGTTATATCGGTATAGGTCCTGCCTCAATCATTGCAATCACGTACCTGCGATCCAATAATTGACTTTGAGGGCACTATCTCCAACAATCTCCCACTTGCACTCAAGGCTAATTATTGCGATGTCGCATACTCACAACCCGTGTGATACCGAACATCCAACTCCTCTACTAATCAATTTCACAAAACTAGTTTGTAAAACTCTTATGTTCGAGAAATAGCCTCAGTGAGTGGATCCGCCCTGAAGTTTCTTTCTATGTCTTTCTTAATCTCAAGTTCGCAGAGAAAGCCATCTCCCGAATCGAGTCACACCTGTTTTAGAATATGTCTGAATATCTGATGGGACTTAGTTCATAAATGAACTCCAAATCCAAACTTCTTAGACTGTATCGATAACTGAACCTAATCAGTATCTAGCACCATGCCTCCCACAGTATCCTCTTGGACCACCTGTCCATAATAATGTCCCTCATCATAGGGAAAAACTATAACTCTGACAATCACTCTGTCATCCATGTCACCTTTGAAGCCTGGAATGATAACCGTCTCCCGAAGGAGGCTGCTGTCATCAAATCCGCAGAACATGCACTTATGTTCTTAAACTGCTTCCTTATGTTTCTTCAGGATTGGATTAATATAAACTTATTGCATCTAGTGCAAAAAACAACATCTGGTGTGGTACTTGACATCTCATGATTGACTCAATTGCCTAACCAAGTGATCTGCCAATCATGCACATCTCTCTCTCTTTTAGTCTCTAAGACACCTTTAGAGAGGGTGACTCCATCGCCTGCAGGTACACCACCATACCAGGAGTCATCTATTCTAAAATACTATTAGAATACTGTCAAAATACCCACATTGGGAAACTACCCAAATCTAGATATAAAACCATAGATCTAGTAACCAGAATGTCTGTTATTATATCCATATCCTGTCTGGAGAAACAACTGTGTGACGACCACAGTACAACCGATCGTAGTATAGGAATTTTACTTCCTACTCAGTGTATGTCATCCAAATACCAGGACATCACACTCTACTATCTTCTTAACAGATCCATCCCCTATTCTGATGAAGTCAAAGTTGTGACTGTCTCATCAAAATTAGATGATCTAATCTCCGCTATATTTGCTCAAACCTATAAATAGACATAAGCTACTTGCCCACTATGCTTTCGCTGGTCCCACTGACTACGACAACCCTCTGACAGAATAATATATACGTGCACTTCTAAAACTAGTTTAGAACGACGCTATATATATCCTCCTGCCGGGTCTCATAGTCTGGAACAACCGTAGTGTCAAGTTTGGGTAAACAAGAACCTCTCTGTCACCGTCCTTGAGGCTACCGGAGTAACTCTCGGGTGTCTGAGGTTACCCACCATATCTGCGGAGTGGCTAATGGAATGTCTAACCTGATTGAATATATAGGTCCTATTAAATTTTCCGTAATCGTTTGCGGTTCTGGAATCACTTCCAGTTCTACCATACTTCCACTACTGTTTTCTGAAAAAATCCATTTTAATAAAACTGTGGCGAGTCAAGAACAATATCACTATTGATCTTCCAGATGGTAGAAAAGTCAATTCTCGTCGAAGCCAGGGTCAACCCACAAACTGCCATTACAGAAACGTGCCTTGAGTTATCCAGTGTCTGGTTTTAAGCATAAGCTGGAAAATTCCCCGTATCTTAACATCGTTAAGATATGAACCATTCTATATCCAATATAGAAACGGAGGCACTAATTAAATTGGAACCAGATTCAAATCATGCAGCTGTCTTCCAGTGCATAACAACTTAATGGAAAGTGGCTACTCAGCATTACTCAACTTAGGAATCCATCCAATTATGAGTAACCTGAAAGAAAAACAAGTTTCTCAAAACCATTACTATTATCTGAATACCAATCATAAGAATCTACATCTTCAATCTCTTTGAAGAATCCCGATACTTGTGATACTTGGTTCTCTACTTTATTCTTATACCCACAACTTCTCAAAACATAGACATTGTATTTCTACGAAACACTTGTCTAAAAACTAGAGAAGTCATAAGTAAACAGAACATAGTACAAGGACCTACCCCTTTGTCCTGACGGACACTGGGCAACATACAATACTCTGTATAAGTCCGCTGAGTTGAATAACTCAAAACCTGTGCAACGTAAGTTGAAAACTGTACCCAGGCGATTTCCTCAAATATCACCAATTACAACGAATTCCGATATAATGAGGATAATCACCTAATTCCCTATAACTTACTCCAACTCATTATCTGTAAAAACTATACAGATATGAGAATGTAACCTGGTAAATACATACCCTGGAGTAAGTATCTAATCGGGAAATCAGTTTTCCTTTAACAATGTACAGTGAAACTGAAACATTAAAATGTCTCGTAGGGGTATCCTGGTATTCCTAGTAACGCCTCTTCCATAATCCAATTCATGACTTTAACCGTATATTTCTTTGCCATCTCTCCAAATCCCTTTATTTGTCTTTATTCATTACCTTCTGTACACCATCATTAGGCTAAATGGTTTTCTTCCTTCCCTACCATTCGGCACCAGCCTATGGTTTGGAAGAAGACTATCCAGTAAGCATAATAGGTGTACTCTCCTAATCCTAGGAGTACTCGCAACTTGAGAGAAGGTGATGATAAAAGACTACTGAATAATACCTTATTCTATTTCTCCCGAACTGGGGAAAAATCAAAGGTGAAATAGGAGTGGCGATGAAGTACGCGGTTTGGTCGTGAATGATAACAGTCGCAATTTGCTTTGCCCTCTTTCTAATCCCTTTATTTTGTCTTTAGTTATTACCTTCTGCGCACCCTACTTAGGCTAATTGGTTTTCTTCATTCCCTACCATTCGGCACCTGCCTATGATTTGGAATAAGACTATCCAATAAGCGTAATAGGTGTACTCTCCTAAACTAAGGAGCTCTCGCAACCTGAGAGAAGGCGATGATAAAAGACTACCGAATAAAACCTTATTCTATTTCTCCTGAACCTGGATCCATCCTCGAAGAAGTCCCTTCGAGTTCGTATATAACCATACGATGAATCTATCCAATGGAAGTGGATATCCGTAGTAATACAGGGTGTTCTGAGAAATGCAAAGGGTAAAAGAAGGAGCGGCAATGACTTACGCAACTAAGACAATCCAAAAGCCAGTATTTTAAGAAAGTTCGGTCAACTTGGTCACTGAGTCATAGTCTAGGTTCGGTCAATGGTCGCTGCCAAAGAGAGAGAGAAAAGAAACACTCTACGTGCACTCTAACCTAGATCAGAATGGTTATCACTTTATCTAATCAGGAAACCTCACTGTTATCTTAAATTCTCCTCCAAACCTGAAAGAAGAATTAGTCGGGATCACCCGAAGAGTAAACCAACTCATCAGTGAGAATCGGAATCCAACTATCATTGCATGATAACTTGATGGAAGCCACTCAAGTTATCACACTCCAGAAGGTATGCGCATGTCTGGCAAGTTTCCTGTATGTTTGAAACTCCCGATGTGATTTTTGCCCCATGCTCTTATGACCTTGGCGAAGGTCAAAATGTCATAAGTCACATGCCAAGTTCTACCCGTCATTGTCCAGGTCAATTTGAACCCACCCGTACATACCCTTGACGAAGGCCAAAATAGTAGTACGACTGTCCCAAACCAACACATCTATCAATGCTACAAATGAATACCCAGCAGCTACCAAACACTATGCCTTGGCGAAGGTCAAAATACATAGCTTGAATACTACTGACCATCCATAAGAAATGACGGAGGGCTACGGCTGGTTTTTGGCGAAAAACCTTTGACGTAATGAATTTGATCTCGTAGAAGGAACCTGATAGCTTTTTATAAAATATAGTGATGAAAATCTTTGCTAAAGAGGTCACTCCCGGTGAAGGGATCTCGGCTCTTTCCTCGTGGAATGAGGTGCAGGATATTCCAACTGAATACCGCGATGCAAAGAAACTTGTAATCGACTATAGCGAAGTTATTACCTTGACGTAAACTTATGCCCAAGGGGTCACTCCCGGTGAAGGGATCTCGGCCCTTGCCTCGTCGAATGAGGTGCAGGATATTCTAACTGAATATCGCTATGCAAAACAAAAGGAAACATCTTTGTAATAACACTTTTTAAAATTTGTTCCAACAACATCAAATATAGGTTTGTTTTATCTTTGCATTGATCAGAATCAATACAGTCCCATCAATCAATCACACCAGAAAAGAACGAAAATAAAATGTACGTATATGCCATCCGCATTCGCCACTGGGTCCCGTCATCACCCGTTAGGTTACTTAACCAACGACAGAGCGGGGGCTGGACTAGCGCGGGTGTAAAACATATACAACATCTAATAGTATATATACCAATATACAATAATCGCTCCAGGCGTGATAATATGCAACATTACAGAAAAGTAATAAGCATCACAGAACAATACAGATAATCTGGGATCCCCGGATTTCACAGAGCCGCTGCTGAAACCCGACGTTCCCCTGGTCGTGTGGATAGCCTATGCAATGAAACCTAGACCCCTACGGGTGCGGCAAGTTACCCGCCAAAACCTGAAGCGAGGTAGTCCCCCACAGCATAGTGAATGGAACACCCGGCACTTCACGGAATCCGGTAAATTGAGCACCCCTTCTTGGGTCAACCAGTACCCCCTACGAGTGCGGCGAATAGTCTGCCAATTCTAGAGTGAGATCCCTTTGCCTCTCAAAGCCATGAGATACGGACCCATTGCCCTCCAGAACCCGGCTATCCGTGCACTCCTTCGCGGGATAAACCTAGTACAGAAATAAAAATATGTACAACGGGTACATCG
The DNA here is from genome assembly GCA_030015575.1 of Agapanthus africanus. Taxonomy (NCBI): domain Eukaryota; kingdom Viridiplantae; phylum Streptophyta; class Magnoliopsida; order Asparagales; family Amaryllidaceae; genus Agapanthus; species Agapanthus africanus. Next base: position 287,769,511 of record JASDDO010000029.1, read on the forward strand.
ACCTCGACCCGGTCATGCCCCAAAAGAATATTATACAAACAGGCAGTGACGGCAGTCCACATGTTGGACGCTCGCCCCGCAATATCAAATGTACAAATAAATCCAAACTGCACTATCATTGCCCCCTGCTATCCACCACGACATATCCGCAACATCACAGCACAACACAGAACATCAACGCGAATGTCAGGTTCGCAAACCCGTCTAAAAGAACTATAGCAATCAGACGCGGTTTACCGATCAAATGACATTCCCGGTCGGAGATATAAAGTAAGTACTGCATACTAACAAATTTAAAATTTCGATCGACCAAATTTCCCGAAGTGGGCCCCACGTACATCTGGTGTACAGTAACAAAATTTGGGCCAAAAAAACATATACCAAAAACCACAATTTCCCATGTTAAACTCACTGGAAAAATTTGGGGCACTGTTCCCACAAAAGCGCGGCGGATCAGCGGCCAAACCCTGGTTTGGGCCGCGGATCCGCGGCCGTTCTGTGGGATCACGTGACCAAATTTCACCAGTTTGCTTAGAATATCCTGCTTAGTTTTCTGTGATATGTCAAATAATTTTTAGACACTTTAAAAAAAATCGACAGAAACCCAGGTGCTTGAAAAATATGATTTCGGAAATTCCGTTCGATCGATTTTTTTAACGTGTTAGCACAAGTTAGTATAGCTTAATGGTGAGGCTCTGATACCACTGTAAGTCCACGCGAGCACCCTGGCCGTCTAACAGACGCCAAATGCGGAACAAAAACTTTTTACAAACTGGCGCTATCGTGTACCGTAATCCGGATCTGCCATTAAAGCTAAACTAACAAATTACAAATGGGTAGAAACGTTATACCGAATGATCCGAGTCCTTCGGTCTTCAACCATCATCCCACGTTTTGTTGCGGCTACTCCGATCTCCTGAATCTCCAGTCTCGTCGTCCAGATGGCACCACGTCGACGGATCTTTAAACGGGCTCCCGCCTCTGAACCGAGGCAACTCGATCATCAAGTTTGCTAAAAGAGACAACCAAGATGAAGTAGAGAATGAGTAGAACACTTTGTCTAGTTACGCCCAAAGTCACGGACGAACGGTTATGGAAGTTGCCTTTTGGATCGGGTGAAATGAGAAAGAGGCCATCTAATTTTCATGAACCCGAATCTATCATAATCTTTTTCTAGTGAACAACAACCATCATCTCTCCTCAAGGGTGTGGCCGGCCACTATAATAAGAGGTGGGAGTGATTGTAGGGGAGGGGAAGGTGACCATATACACAAACTTATCATAACACCTAGTATGAACACAATAATGTAAAGCATGACTCATTAACCTTAGTCATCAAAACATTAATGGAACAATTAATGCTAACAATGAATCATCAAGTCTTGTCACCACCTTCTAGAAGCTTCTAGAAACTTCTACACTCATCCAAAGAAAAGATAAATCCGTATTTAACCGACTGTCAAATACGGCTGATAGAAAACTGGAAACTGGCAACTTCCAAAAGTGATCCTGAAACGAATTTCAGGATAACCCCGTATCAGTATAAACATACCCGCATTTATATTACGACCGAATATAAATGCAACTGAGACAAAGATATTATATCTACACAGTATAATACTGGGTTCCGGCTTAAACTAAAGCCTACCAGTATTATCTACCCGAAAAACGACACGAGCGAAAACGCACGTGTTTTTTCCGAACCTTACCATAAACCCATACGGCCTCTACAACGTTTCGCCCGAACTTGGGAAAGTGTCCGTGGGGGACTCTAATGACTCATCAACACACTGGCACTGGGTATAACCCCAAGCACGTCAGAGGTACTAGCTGTACGTAACGGTTTGCCTATGTATTGATTGGAAGGGAAGCTGACGAGCGAACTCATCTATAAACCCTACTGAGCCTGACAGTGACAATGTATATACAGTCCGGTCCGTTCGTCTAAAGAGGATCGCATATCGAGTCTAGGGGGGTGGATAAAGTCAGACCCCTAATAACGCGATAAATCGTGTCGGTATGAAGCCCATCACCACCTGAGAAACTACTGATCCAAATCAGTAATTCTCCACTACCTCGGCCGAGGATTCCTAGTGATGGCCACCCGTCCACTGCGCGACATCAACCCCCAAAACCGGGAGAGACGAATCCCCGACGATCCGCTCACTTGCCTCCAATGTGGCTCGGGACTGTACCCAACTAAAACCTGTTTGCACAACTCCTTTGAGCGTGGTATGGTAGTAATCTAAGCACAGTGGGAACTCACACGAGACAAATGACGGTCTCAGGTCGATGAACTAACCTGTACACATGTCACCAGGGAATTGCTATCTGACGATATGTATAATATCAACTAGCAGATTCCCGGCGAGTCCTGTCCGGTGTACTCATAACCCAATGAGCACCTGTATACATCTTAGGTGAACCAACTAACACCAATGGCTTGTGAGACCGGCCATCGCCCTTCGTCGGGGTCTCGACTGTATACACTAGTCTACACTGGAGTATCGATGCCCTGTCTCGAAACTCCCACGACTAGGGACACTTTAAGGATGTGCTTACAGACCCCAGCTCCCACGTATATGATCGCCATCATACTGCTGGAAGTCAAGCAAGAATCCTATGGGCTCTATCATCATGCAATAGTGAACTAAAGCATGTATACGATGATAAAGACAAACCAGATAGCATACTAACATCTCGAGCAAGATTGTTATATCGGTATAGGTCCTGCCTCAATCATTGCAATCACGTACCTGCGATCCAATAATTGACTTTGAGGGCACTATCTCCAACAGTATAGTAGGTTGTCTCTTTTGGGGTTAATGAAGTTGCCTTTTGTGTTGGAGAAGAGAATGAGCTTTGAAGAGATGAGAAAATGCAATTTTTGGCAAGGCAAAAATGAGAACATCCCAAAAGGAAATATCCTCTCCCTTCAACTTCTTGTGGCCGGCCCTCCTTTTGAAAATGAGTGGAGGAAAATCATCAATTGGAGAAAATGAATGATAATGAGAAAAAGAAATATCACACCCATTTCTAATCTCATCACATCCAAATCCAATCTCAAAAAGCAAAGGAAAAGACCAATAAAGAATCTCATGATGAAGGAAGCCACAATCACAATAAACCCCTCCACAATAAGTTATTTGCAAACTTACAAATAACCCCCTCCACCAGAAAGTCCGGCCGCGAAGGAACAAAGGAAAACCGGCCGGAACGGAATGCAAACTGGCAACTTCAAAAAACTGATCCCGTAATAAATTACAGGAAAACCCCGCGACTGCATATACATGGCCGCATTTATATTCCCACTGAATACAAACACAAAGAGACAAAATCTACACTATCTAATACTAGGATCCGGCTTAAGCCAAAGCCGGCTAGTAAAATCCGTCCAATCACGATCCGTGCAATACCGTACGTATCTGATCGAACCCTGCCATATCTCCATACGGCCTCTACAGCGTTTCGCACGAAACCTGAGTAACTGATTGTGGTGGACTCTAAAGACTCGTTAATACTGTGGCTGTGGATTTAACCACTAGCACGTCAGAGGTATTAGCCATACGTGACGGGCCACCAGCTATTGACTAAAAGGGACGTCGATGAGCGAATTCATCCTGACACCCTACTGAGCCTGTCAGTGACAATATCCGTACAGTCCGGTCCGTTCGTCTATGAGCATCGCATGGCGAGCCTAGGGGTTGGTAAAAGTCAGACCCCCAATAGCGGTACAAGTCGTGTCGGAGTGTAGCCCAGAACACCCTGAGATACTACTGGAATACCTACCAATAAATCTCCTGCCTTGGCCAAGGACTTTTCATGTACTGGCTCTCCTAGACACAGCGCGACCTCACCCCCAATACCGGGAGAGACGAACCCCTGCAGATCCGCTCACTGCCTCCATGTGGCTCGGGACTGTACCCAACTAAAACCTGTTTGCACGACTCCTTTGAGCCGTGGTAGGGTAGTAATCAAAGCACAGTGGGAACTCACATGAGACAAATGACGATCTCAGGTCGATGAATTAACCTGTACACATGTCACCTGGGAACTGCTATCTGACGTCTGGTATAATCCCAACTAGCAGGTTCCCGGCGAGTCCTGTCCGGTGTACTCATAACCCAATGAGCACCTGTATACATCTTAGGTGAACCAACTGACACCAGTGGCTTGTGAGACCGGCCACCGCCCCTCGTCGGGGTCTCGACTGTATACACTAGTCTACTCGGGAGAATCGATGCCCTATCTCGAAACTCCCACAACTAGGGACCTTTTAAGGATGTGCTTATAGACTCCAGCTCTCACGTATATGATCGCCCTCATACTGCTGGTAGTCAAGCAAGAATCCTAGGGGCTCTATCAACGTGTAATAGCGACTCGTAAGGTCACCTAAAGCAGTACACGATGATAAAGATAAACCAGATAGCATACTATCATCTCGAGTAAGACTGTCCTACCGGCATAGGTCCTCCTCAATCATTGCAATCACGTGCCTGTGATCCAATAATTGACTCTGAGGGCACTATATCCAACAATCTCCCACTTGCACTCAAGGCTAATTATTGCGATGTCGCATACTCACAGCCCGTGTGATACCGAACACTCAACTCCTCTACTAGTCAGTCTCACAAAGCTCGTTTGCGATTGCGTTCGAAGAATAGCCTCAGTGAGTGGATCCGCTGTGATGTTTCTTTCTATGTCTCTCTATATCCCATGTTCGCAGAGAAAGCCATCTCCCGAAATGAGCAATACCTGTCTTAGAATGTCTGGATGTCTGATGGGACCTAGCTCATAAATGAACTCCAAATCCAAACTTCTTAGACTGTATTGTCAACTGAACATAATCAGTATCCTGCGCCATCCTTCCCTCAGTATCCGGCTGGACCACCTGTCCAAAATACTGCCCCTCGTCAGAAGGAAAACTATAACTCTGATAACCTCTCTGTCATCCAGGTCACCTTGGAAGCCTTGAATGATAACTGTCTCCCGAAGGAGAATACTGTTATCATATCCCTAGAACATCAACTTATGTTCTAAAACTGCTTCCGACTGTTTCTCCAGGATTGGATTAATATTAACTTATTCCATCTACTGCAAGAACAACATCTGGTGTGGTACTTGACATCTCATGATCAACTCAATTGCCAAAGCAAGTGATCTGCCAATCATGCACATCCCTCTCTACTTTAGTCAATAAGACACCTTTAGAGAGGGTGACTCCATCACCTGCAGGTACACTACCGTATTAGGAGTCGTCCATTCTAAATACTCATAGAATGCTGTCTAAGTACCCAGATTGGGAAACCACCCAAATCTAGACCTAAAACCATAGATCCGGTAACCAGAATGTATGATATAATATCCAAGTCCTATGTGGAGAAACCACTGTGTGACAACTAAAGAATAACCGATCGTAGTATAGGAATATCACTTCCTACTCTGTGTATGTCATCCAAATACCAGGACATCACACCCTACTACCTTCTTAACAGATCCATCCCCTATTCTGATGAAGTCAAACCTATGACTGTCACATCAGAAATAGATGATCTATCTCCGCTATATCTGCTTTAGTCTACAAATAGACATAAGCCACCTGTCCACCAATGCTTCCGCTGCTCCCACTGACCACGACAACCCTCTGGAAAAGTCATATAGACGTACACTTCTAGTGCTAGTTTAGAACGACGCTATACTCATCCTCCTGCCGGGTCTCACAGTCTGGAACAACAGCAATGGCAAGTCTGGGTAAACAAGAACCTCCCTGCCACCGTCCCTGAGCATACCAAAGTACCTCTCGGGTGCCTGAGGTTACCCACCATATCTGCGGAATGGCCAATGGAATGTCAAACCAGATTGAATCTTTAAGTTCTTATCAAATCTTCAGTAATCGTTTGCGGTTCTGGAATCGCTTCCAGTTCTACCATACTCCCACTACTGTTTTCTGAAAAAATCCATTTTTATTAAAACTGTGGCGAGTCAAGAACAATATCACTATTGATCTTCCAGATGGTAGAAAGTCAACCCTCGTCATAGCCCGGGTCAACCCACAAACAGCCATTACAGAAACGTGCCTTGAGTTATCCGGAGTCTGGTTTTAAGCATAAGCTGGACAACTCCCCGTACCTTAACAATGTCAAGATATGAACTGTTCTATATCCAATAGAGGAACAGAGGCACTGATTTAATTGAACTAGATTCAAATCATGCAGCTGTCTCCAGTGCATGTCAACTAAATGGAAAGAGGCCGATCAGCGTTACTCAACTTAGGAATGCTTCCAATTATGAGTAACGTGAAAGAGAAGCAAGTTCTCATTATTATCAACTGAATACCATACACAAGTATCTACATCTTCGATCGCCTTGAAAAATCCCGATACTTGCAATACCTGGTTCTCTACTTTAACTTATACGTATAACTTCTCAAAACTCTGACCCTGTGTTTCTACGAAACACATGTCTAAGAACTAGAGAAGTCACAAGTAAACAGAATATAGTATGAGGACCAACCCCTCTGTCCTAATGGACACTGGACAATATACAATACTCTGTATAAGTCCCCTGAGTCTAATAACTTATTCACTGTGTGTCGTAGGTTGAAAACTGTACTTATGGTTAAGAAGAATTACACCGCTATTCAATGCTCCTTACCCAACCATCCACTGATATAGGTAAATGTCATAGACATAATTTCAAAAAGGTATATCTCACTCTATAAAAATAGACGTACAGATATATCAATTTGAAATTGGTGCATAACCGCGGATATTCAAAACCAAATATTTGTCGTCTGGCAAACAACCCAGGTGACTTCCTCAAATATCACCGATTACAACGAATCCCAATATAATGAGGATGATCACCCAATTCCCAATAACTTACTCCCACTCATCATCTGTAAAACCATACAGATATGAGAATCCAACCTGGTAAATACATACCCTGGAGCAAGTGTCTAATTAGGAAATCAGTTTTCTTTTAACAGTACACAGTGAAACTGAAACATTGAAATGTTTCGATGGGGTATCCCCGTATTCCTAGTAATGCCTCTTCCATTATCCAGATTCACAACTGTAACCGTATATTTCTTTGCCACCTCTCCAAATCCCTTTATATGTCTTTAGTCATTACCTTCTGTACACCCCTTTAGGCCAAATGGTTTTCTTCCTTCCCTACCGTTCGGCACCAGCCTATGTTTTGGAAGAAGACTATCCAATAAGCATAACGGGTGTACTTTCCTAGTCCTAGGAACACTCGCAATGCGAGAGAAGGTGAAGATAAAAGACAACCGAATGAACCTTATTCCTATTTCTCCTAACCAGGATCCATCCCCGAACTGGAACAAGTTCCTTTCGAGTTTGTATATAACCATACGATGGATTATCCAATAAACTTGAGATCTTCGTAGTGATACGGAGTGTCCTGGAGAAATACAAAGGTGATTTAGGATTGGCGAAGAAATACTTGGTTTGGTCGTGAATAGTGAAGGGTTCCTAGGCACCCTAGTGAGGTCTCACAAGACATCATCCATGCCAATTTCTAATTTAACGGTGCCGAGAAACCCTAGAACGGATCGTTGGCTAGAAGTTTAGGCGACATAAGAAAATAGTTAACAACATTAACTAAAAGAAACGGAAATACAACCTTTGTAGATCCGGTCCACCACTTCCTAAGCTCCGCGATGATCTCCTTCCGCTGTCCAAATCGAACCCATGACTCTAGCATCGGCTTCATCGGAGAAAAGAGCGGACTTGGTTGTCGGTTCGATACCGAAGATGATCTACGTCGAGGCATCACAAACTCGAGCTCCGCCTTCGCCAAGTCAAGAAACTTGTGAAGACAACACACTCTACTACATGGCAAGTAGTAGAGGATGAAGAAATAGAAAGTGGGTAGACTTTAGATTTGGATTTCTCACTTGTTTTGGCTAGTTGCCATTGAAGCTATCAACATCTTTCTTCTTGAAGAAGAAGAAGAAGAAGAAGAAGATAATATATGATAAGTTGTTTTTAAAAAAGAAAATAAATGAATACTTATCATTTCTTCAACCATGGTTTAGTGTAGAGATTTAACTAAGGTTAGATGAGTGGTTAGGGTTAGGCATGAGACAAGAATGGTGACTAAGTCAATGCTTCATGAATCTTCAACTAAAAACAAAATTAGCAGCCATTCTTTTCTCTTTATCTTTTTCTTTTGCCCAAAATAAACAGAAAGAATATAGAAATGAATAAGTAAATAAAAAAGAAACCCTAACCATTCATATAACCATGGTCAATTCTTTACACAAACCCAAGCTAGAATGTATCATCAAACATGATACAATCATGTGCACAAAATATATCACATATACAATGTGCACAAACCAAGTGAGTAAATCCATTTAAAGTGAACCAATACTAGTTAATGCAAAGTAATATATCAAATGTATAATTATACATTAAATCATTAAATCAACACTTGATTCAATGATCCGGTCATATCGCATATAACCGGCTAGTATCTAATGTATCGGCTTATCGAATCAATCCTTGATTCGATAACTAGGTTATATCGCATACAACCATTCGACACATTCATCGCGAGAATGAAATACGGTATCACATACACGCATTATTCTCGGTCCCGCACATATCTCATATGCGCTCCTATTTCGTTTCGCTTGAGCCAGGAAACCTCTGTGTAGGACTATAAAGACTCGTCAATACGCCGGCAGCGGATGATGATCATATCAAACATCCACAAGCCGCAAGCGGTCTGCTAAACGTAACGGCCATCCGGGTATTGAGCGATCAGAAGATCGACGAGCAAGCCCACTCACACTCCTGTGAATCCAACCAGTAACACTTACCGTATAGTGTGGTCTGTTCGTCTGATATGTCGCATATCTCGCCTAGGGGTGGTAAACGTCAGACCCCAGTAGCTCGATAAGTCATGCCGACTTGAGGTCCATAACATTCGTGAAACTACTGATAACTCTTACCAGTATATCACTGCAACCCTGGCCAGGGATTTCCTGTTATGGCCAGTCGAGCATAGCACAACATCAACCCCCAATACCGGGAGAGACGAATCCCCTCCTATCGCTCATTGCCTCCATGTGAATCGGGACTGTACCCAAAAACCACCTGTTTGCACGACTCAGTAGAGCCGTGGTAGGGTGGAAATCAAAGCACAGTGGGAGACACACAAGACTCTATGACGATCTCGGGTCAACAGACTAAGCTGTACCAGTGTCACCAGAGAACTGCCATCTGACGTGAGGTATAATACCATCTGGGAGTTCTCGGCGAGTCCGTTCAGTGTACCCAGTCTCCACTGAGCACCCGTATACCATCTCTGATGTCAAACACCAATGGATATGGGATCATCCATCGCCCATCACATGGGTCGAGAAGATATACGCTAGTCTACTCTGGAATATCGATGCCCCGTCTCGATATTCCCACGACTAGGAACAATGAAGGATGTACTCATTGACTACCCAGGCCCCACTAGTATGATCTTCATCATAGTCCTGGAAGTCGAGTACACATCCTAAGGGCTTTATCAACATGTAATCAGAGAGACATAAAGTATACATGTTAAGATAAAGAGCAACCAGATAGCGTACTATCATGTCGAGCAAGGAAGTCCTACCTATATATGTCCCAGCATCCACTATATTATACATCCAATGTACAGTAATGGCCTCTACGGCATACATATAACTAACAATCTCCCACTTGCACTAGGGCCATCTGTAGCAGTAGTTGTAGTATCTAATACTCAACCATTCCCTTAAAAGTCTCTCTTTGGGAAAAGGCCTTCGTGAGTGGATCCTCCGTGTTGTCCTCTGAGTCTACTCTCCTAACCTTGATCACCCTGGAGATCAACTATCTCCATGATCAGGTGATGCTGCCTCAGAATATGTCTGGGTCACTGATGGGACCAGGGTTCCAGGGGCGAAGCCACACTTCCATTGTCATACAATGGCAGGAACCTAGTTCATCTTATGAACCAATATACACCCAAACTTCCTCTTTGGTAGTATCTTTAATAGCGATGTTACCAGCCTTTATCGTCTAGTTTGTCACGGTATCTAGCTTGGAAATCTTCCAACATACCGTCCCTTTACCGAGGGTAAAGACAATGCCTGCGACTGACATTCAGTCGTCCTTATCACTCTGGAACCCTTCCAGTGATTCTCCCCAGGATCGATTGATACCATCTCACTACAACTAGTGAGTATCCTAACATCCAATTAAATCTATCTCATAGATCCAAAACTGAGGATTTAGTAGGTATCACTTTGATCCTATATGGAAAATCATTGTGATAAGCGGAGATTGATCGAGCGTAGCATAGGAAACTCCTTCCCTAACAAGAGTATGTCATCCACGTATTCTACGAGGATCATCACCATACTCCCTACTACCTTCTTGTTTATACAAGGTTCATCTACCATTTTGATGATGTCAACTTCTTTGACTAATCCATCAAAACAGATATTCCAACTCCGCGATGCCTGCTTTATCTTATAAAGCATCTTGCACACGTTTCCGCTGCTCCCACTGTCTACGAGGCCCTCTGGCTGTGTTCTTATAGACGTTCTCTTCTAAATCAATATTTAGAAAAGTAGTCATGGCACCCAACCACCAGATATCGTATTCATGGTATGTAGCCGTGGCAAGTAGGATCTGGATGGACTCAAGCATAGTCCCTAGAAAAGGTTTCATCATTATCCACACCTGGTTGATGACTAAAACCTTTAACAAGTCTAGCTTTAAAAGTCTCAACTTTTCCATGTACACCAAGTAATCTTCTCAAGATATACTTGCTCCTGATGGGGATTTAACCCTTCAGATATAGCAACCAAAGTCCATACTTTGTTGGTGTATAAGGATTCCATCTCAGGTCACTAAGCATCCAGCCATTTTTATAGAGTTCTACCCCCGATGGCCAGCTCGAAACTAGTTGGGTCATCATCTTATGATGCAATCCTCACTCCCACTGTCATCGAGAAATCGAAGTATCTCTCAGGTGGGTGAGGAACCCTAATAGATCGGCGGAGAGGCTGAGATTCGTTGGAATCTACTGAATCCTTTGGTTCTACCAAATTATCTGCTGTTGTTTGTATAGCTGGAACCTTTCCAGTTCTACATTACAGACCTAGCCTCGAGCTTGTCCGGATTTTGCTTTTAGACATAGGCCGGACAATCCCAAATCTTAACTAGCTTAAGACATGGGCTCTTCCCTTTCCATATCACATATGAAGCGGTAGGCAACTGATTTGATTCGAACCTAATTCAATAGATACGCAGCTTCTCAAGCGCATAACCCCAAAAGGAAATAGGTAACTCAGTAGTACTCATCATAGAGCACACCTTATCATATAGGGTGTGATTGCTCCGCCCCGATATACCATCGTGCTATGGTTTATACGGAGGAGTAATGCTGAGAGAGAATCTCATTTTCTTTTAGAATAGTCCAGGAATGCCATGCACAAGTATTCTCCTCCCTGATCTTATCATAGGACATAATACTTATACCCGTATTTTGGTTCTCCACTTCTAACTTATATTCTGTGAATACCTCAAAAGCTTTAGACTTATGTTTCAACAGGAACATATGACTGAATCTTGAGAGATTATCAGAGAATACAATGAAGTATAAAGAACCAGTCCTGGCATGTGTAGACAGGAGACTTTACATACATCATCATGTATCAGTCCCAAGAGTTCATTAACTCTTTCTCTGCTTCCAGTAAACAGAGCTGGTGTCATTATATCTTTGTGACATGACTGGCAAGTTTCACAAGATGTAAATTCAAACTGATTTAAATATGCATCTAAATGTAACTTCAGCTAGTCGGGTCGCATTGATATGACCTAGTCTACAATATCTCAAGAAGGATCCGTTCATTTCTGAACTCTTCCTCTTGTGTATGTTCTGTATACTAAAGGACTGTAGTTTGATTTAGAACGTCAATGCTTTTAGATAACGTGCCTGAACCGATCAACTTTTGATATAGGAAATGTTCAAAACATTATCCATCAATACAAAATTATATCCTTTCTTTACTAATAAAGAGACTGATATGATTTTGTATATCAGGTTCGGTATCTAATAGCATTTGTTCAGAATCAATGTATTCGTAATACAGGGTGACAGTGACCAACAGACTTGGCTGCAACACTTGCCCCGTTTTCTGCCTCATGAAACTTATCACCCGTTCTCAGTTTTTCTACCTTTTTGTATCCCTATGTAACAGATTACATATCTGGGATCCTGATCCGGTATCAGATACCCAGGATGCAGAGGATACTGAGAAATAGTTCTGTATAATGAACACACCCGAAGGAGATGCATCATATGCACTTTCTTCGTTTAGGTGGCATAGGAATTCTGGTATTCCCCTATTTGCTGCTCTGTCTTATAACAATTATAAGTTGGAGCGGGACCAACGTTCCCCAGCTCAGTATAACAAGCGGGTTCGGTCAATACATCCATTTTATTATCTTGATTAAGGCGTGATATGGTCGCTACTAGGAGAGAGAGAGAAGAAAACACTCAGCGTGCGCTCTTGCAAGATCAGATTGGTTATATATTTTATCTAATCAGGATGGCTCCCACTGTTTTTATCAAATCTTCCTTCAAACCTTAAAAGAAAAGACTAGCCGGGATTAATTACACTCTACAAGTTCGCCAATCTTTCAGCCAGGCTAGTGTCGGTACTTTGAGGGAGGTTCCCCGTGCTTTCGCACGGACCTAATTACTGTAAACCTCGTTTTCCCAGAGGCGTAACCCCGTTGACACCTTTCTAGACACCTACTTGATCGGCTAATTGCAAAGTGCAAAACTCTCCCAGGAGTAACAATTACTCGCAGTTGGTATCGGGATCCAACTATCATATAGAAGGTATGCAATCTCATTGCAAATTTCAACACTTGAAACTCCCGATAAAGGTTTTTACCCCTAGCACCTATGACCTTAACTATGGTCAACAAATCATAAGTACTAGTCAAGTTCTACCCGTCATTTCGTGATTAATTAGACCCACCCACATGACCCTTAACTAAGGTCAACAAAGTCACGCGACTGTCCTAACTAATCGCATCATATGCGGTGTAGGAAGACATCACTTAGCTACCGTACACTGTGCCTTGACTATGGTCAACAAACACAGCACGAATACTAAGTACTCTACTTCCTAAAATGACGGAGGGTTGCGGCTGGTTTTTATGAAAACCTTTAACGCTTTGAACTTGATCTCGTTGCGGAATCAAATGGTTTTTAAATGGAATGTTTTTTGAAGCTTTTCTAGTTTTGCTAAAGGGGTTACTCCCGGTGAAGGGATCGTCGGCCCTTTCCTCGTCGAATGAGGTGCGGGATATATCACATATATCACTGTGCAAAGCGGAAACTATAGAAGCTATCAAAAGACAAACCGAGTGATGTAGCGTCTGCCAGTTATTGCTAAAGGAGTCACTCCCGGTGAAGGGATCTCGGTCCTTTCCCTATCGAATAAGGTGCAGGATGTTCTACAAGGAACACCGCGATGCAAAGCAAGAACTGTAGCTACCTGTTTTTATTTTGAAATTCGATTCCACAACATCAATTAGGTTTATTTTCTTTCATTAATCACATTAATGAATATCCCATCATTTAAGTCCACCTAATCATCACAGATAAATATAACGTACGCTTATGCCATCCGCATTCGCCTCGATGTCCCGTCTGCACCGTTAGGTTAGGTAACTAACGGTAGAGCGAGGCAGGGCTAGCGCGGGTGTAAAACATAAGCAACGTCTATATAATATATCATATATACTATATACAATATCTGTCACAGAACATCACATGATCACATCACAGATAAATCACAGCAGAAGAAATATATGAAATATTGGATATACTAGGACGTCCGTGTTTTCAATACGAGCCAGTATAAAACACGGATTCCACGGTCGTGATGAATAGCCAATCCCACACCCCAAGACCCCTACGAGAGCGGCAAGCAACCCTACCAATTCTAGAGTTAGGAGACCCGGACTCGACTCCTCGAGTTGGTCTCCAACTGGACTCCAGAACCCGGTTACTTGTGCTCCCCTCCTTGGGTCTATCCTAGTGCAGAAAAGTAAATAATATACATCAACGGTGACATCTTCCGCAACCTGGAAGTGCCCCAATAAAAGAATATTACATACAAGTTTTTACATGAATGAAAATGAAAAACACTCATCTCACATAAAAAACCCCCGGCTATTCAAACACGACTATCCAATATAACATATCCAGCAACACATAACATCATATGTCATCAACGTAAGTAAATATGCGCATCCCAATTGTCGTTGATATATAGCAACGAAACCGGCGACATCACATATTACACTTACGGTCACAGAAAAGAAAGTGTAAAACTACAACAGTTGGAATCCGCAACCACCTCAGACATCACATGCCTGACCAAATGAATTCTTTAGACATCGCATGCCTAACAATTATAAACCCCGCATTTTAGTCTCATTATCGAAAACTCTTTTCAATATCAAGTCGGGCAATTCAACAGGATTCCCGACATTCAGATCGAATGCTCATCGCAAACTTCAGTAGACGGCCGCACCCCCGATGCCGTCGACGAAGTGCACCAAGGCGGAACACCGCTACCGCGAGCACCCGAACGGATGCTTTCGGCGACGGGGTTCTCCTACAATCACTTGGTCGGGGCTATGGGGCGAGGCTGTCTATTAAGTTTATCCGGCGAGTATTCGCGTACACTACGTGATTGCGACGGACTTTTGATCACATCAAAATTCCGTGGCAACCGATCAAGTGAGACTAAAGTGCTATGTTTATAACACTCATCCAGTCATCTCATAACAATTTGCGAATTCCAAGTATTGTATCACATTCCGGATAAATAGAAAATGTTAAACTTTCCGATCGAACATTCGAACACCCAAGTTTTCCCGAAACAGCTCAACACATGAAATAAGTCTAACAACATTCAGTTCGTGCCTCAGTACCAACGGTCCAGCCGTAGAAGGGTCAAGCCAACGCCTCACATGTGGCACGCCGTACTGCCCCAAACCCGAAGGTTCAAAGGGCAGTTCAAGACGGTCACATAATCGAGTTAAGGTTTTTTGTCTTCTAGAGGGTCCATCGCGTTACTTGCACTACTTAGAACGTCGTTAAACTACAGAAAAATCCAACAATTGGAAATTTCCCGGCAGGGGAAAAAGTGGGTATTTATATCCGGTCGAACTTTTTAACATATTCTAAAATACCCGGAAAAAACACACTGACAAAATTAGATAATCCGATCGATACACCGAGTCCCCAATACAACCCAGAAAATTCAACTCTTGAAAAAATATTAAAAATTCCCAGGAAAACCAGCACTGCATACTAGGAATTACTGTGCACAATTCATTAAACAAGGATACATTATAGCCGCGGAACCGCCGCATAAGCCATGCTTATGCGGCGGAACCGCGGCTCTTTGATGGATTCATGAGCTCGAATTTCACAGTAAGTCTTAGATCTTCCTGCTGATTTTTCTGCATATTTTTAATTCTCAAAATTCCACGATTTCAGAAAAAGTACAGAGAGCAATATTAGGGTTTGGGTTTTGATTCGATCGGAGTTCTAATTCCGTCTAGACTTCGCCTAAGGCTCTAGCTAGGCTCTGATACCAATGAAGGGTTCCTAGGCACCCTAGTGAGGTCTCACAAGACATCATCCATGCCAATTTCTAATTTAACGGTGCCGAGAAACCCTAGAACGGATCGTTGGCTAGAAGTTTAGGCGACATAAGAAAATAGTTAACAACATTAACTAAAAGAAACGGAAATACAACCTTTGTAGATCCGGTCCACCACTTCCTAAGCTCTGCGATGATCTCCCTCCGCTGTCCAAATCGAACCCATGACTCTAGCATCGGCTTCATCGGAGAAAAGAGCGGACTTGGTCGTCGGTTCGATGCCGAAGATGATCTACGTCGAGGCATCACAAACTCGAGCTCCGCCTTCGCCAAGTCAAGAAACTTGTGAAGACAACACACTCTACTACATGGCAAGTAGTAGAGGATAAAGAAATAGGAAGTGGGTAGACTTTAGATTTGGATTTCTCACTTGTTTTGGCTAGTTGCCATTGAAGCTATCAACATCTTTCTTCTTGAAGAAGAAGAAGAAGAAGAAGAAGATAATATATGATAAGTTGTTTTTAAAAAAGAAAATAAATGAATACTTATCATTTCTTCAACCATGGTTTAGTGTAGAGATTTAACTAAGGTTAGATGAGTGGTTAGGGTTAGGCATGAGACAAGAATGGTGACTAAGTCAATGCTTCATGAATCTTCAACTAAAAACAAAATTAGCAACCATTCTTTTCTCTTTATCTTTTTCTTTTGCCCAAAATAAACAAAAAGAATATAGAAATGAATAAGTAAATAAAAAAGAAACCCTAACCATTCATATAACCATGGTCAATTCTTTACACAAACCCAAGCTAGAATGTATCATCAAACATGATACAATCATGTGCACAGAATATATCACATATACAATGTGCACAAACCAAGTGAGTAAATCCATTTAAAGTGAACCAATACTAGTTAATGCAAAGTAATATATCAAATGTATAATTATACATTAAATCATTAAATCAACACTTGATTCAATGATCCGGTCATATCGCATATAACCGGCTAGTATCTAATGTATCGGCTTATCGAATCAATCCTTGATTCGATAACTAGGTTATATCGCATACAACCATTCGACACATTCATCGCGAGAATGAAATACGGTATCACATACACGCATTATTCTCGGTCCCGCACATATCTCATATGCGCTCCTATTTCGTTTCGCTTGAGCCAGGAAACCTCTGTGTAGGACTCTAAAGACTCGTCAATACGCCGGCAACGGATGATGATCATATCAAACATCCACAAGCCGCAAGCGGTCTGCTAAACGTAACGGCCACCCAGGTATTGAGCGATCAGAAGATCGACGAGCAAGCCCGCTCACACTCCTGTGAATCCAACCAGTAACACTTACCGTATAGTCCGGTCTGTTCGTCTGATATGTCGCATATCTCGCCTAGGGGTGGTAAACGTCAGACCCCAGTAGCTCGATAAGTCATGCCGACTTGAGGTCCATAACATTCGTGAAACTACTGATAACTCTTACCAGTATATCACTGCAACCCTGGCCAGGGATTTCCTGTTATGGCCAGTCGAGCATAGCACAACATCAACCCCCAATACCGGGAGAGACGAATCCCCTCCTATCGCTCATTGCCTCCATGTGAATCGGGACTGTACCCAAAAACCACCTGTTTGCACGACTCAGTAGAGCCGTGGTAGGGTGGAAATCAAAGCACAGTGGGAGACACACAAGACTCTATGACGATCTCGGGTCAACAGACTAAGCTGTACCAGTGTCACCAGAGAACTGCCATCTGACGTGAGGTATAATACCATCTGGGAGTTCTCGGCGAGTCCGTTCAGTGTACCCAGTCTCCACTGAGCACCCGTATACCATCTCTGATGTCAAACACCAATGGATATGGGATCATCCATCGCCCATCACATGGGTCGAGAAGATATACGCTAGTCTACTCTGGAATATCGATGCCCCGTCTCGATATTCCCACGACTAGGAATAATGAAGGATGTACTCATTGACTATCCCGGCCCCACTAGTATGATCTTCATCATAGTCCTGGAAGTCGAGTACACATCCTAAGGGCTTTATCAACATGTAATCAGAGGGACATAAAGTATACATGTTAAGATAAAGAGCAACCAGATAGCGTACTATCATGTCGAGCAAGGAAGTCCTACCTATATATGTCCCAGCATCCACTACAATATACATCCAATGTACAGTAATGGCCTCTAGGGCATACATATAACTAACAAATAGCAGTCGCAATTTACTTTGCCCTCTTACTAATCCCTTTCTTTGTCTTAACTTAATACCTTCTGTACACCATCGTTATGCTAATTGGTTTTCTTCATTCCCCACCGTTCGGCACCGGCCTAAGGTTTGGAAGAAGACTATCCAATTTGCGTAATAGGTGTACTATCTCCTAAACCAAGGAGTACTCGCAACCTGAGAGAAGGTAAAAGGAAAAGACAACTGAATAGTCCTATCCGTTTTCTTCAGAACCAGAAACCATCCTCGAATAAATTCCTTTGAGTTCGTATATTACCATACGATGGTTTTTTCCAATGGAAGTGGACGTTCGTAGTAATACGGGGTGTCCTGGAGAAAAGGGTAAAAGTAGGAGTTGCAATGAGGTTTGCAACTCTGACAATCCAAAAGCCAGTGTTAAGAAGGTTCGGTCAACTTGGTCACTGAGTCATAGT
This sequence comes from Agapanthus africanus, assembly GCA_030015575.1. NCBI lineage: Eukaryota > Viridiplantae > Streptophyta > Magnoliopsida > Asparagales > Amaryllidaceae > Agapanthus > Agapanthus africanus. Next base: position 287,787,875 of record JASDDO010000029.1, read on the forward strand.
CTAGGGTCTGGTCAATGGTCGCTGCCAAAGAGAGAGAGAAAAGAAACACTCGGCGTGCACTCTAACCTAGATCAGAATGGTTATCACTTTATCTAATCTGGAAACCTCCCACTGTAACGTCAAATTCTTCCCCAAACCTGAAAGAAGAATTAGTCGGGATCACCCGAGGAGTAAACCAACTCATCAGTGGGAATCGGGATCCAACTATCATCGCATGATAATGTGACGGAATCCGCTCACGTTATCACACTCCAGAAGGTATGCGCATATCTGGCAAGTTTCAGTTTCTTTAGAAACTCCCGATGTGATTTTTGCCCTATGCTCTTATGACCTTGACTTTGGCCAACAAATCATAAGTCATATGACAAGTTCTACCCGTCATTCTCCAGGTTGATTTGAACCCACCCGCACAAGCCCTTGACTTTGGCCAACAAGGCTATACGACTGTCCCAAACCAACGCATCTATCTATGCTGCATTATGAATAACCAACAGCTACCAAACACTGTGCCTTGACTTTGGCCAACAAACACAGCTTGAATACTATTGACTATCCATATGAAATGACGGAGGGCTACGAATGGTTTCTAGCGAAAACCTTTAACGTAATGAACTTGATATCGTTGAAGGAACCATATAGCTTTTAAAAATATAGTGACGAAAACCTTTGCTAAAGGGTCACTCCCGGTGAAGGGATCTCGGCTCTTTCCCCGTAGAATGGGTGCAGGATATTCCAACTGAATACCACGATGCAAAGCAAAAGTAATCGGCTATAGTGAAGTTACTGCCCAGACGCAAACTTTTGTCCAAGGGGCCACACCCGGTGAAGGGATCCCGGTCCTTGCCTCGTCGACTGAGGAGCAGGATATTCCAACCGAATACCACTGTACAAAACAAAAGTGAACGTCCTTGCAATAACAGCTTTTTGAAAAATGTTCCAACAACATCAGAATAGGTTTGTTTATCTTGCATTGATCTGAATCAACGCAGTCCCATCAATTGATCACACCAATAAAGAACGAAAATAATGACGTACGTATATGCCATCCGCATTCGCCACTGGGTCCCGTCATCACCCGTTAGGTTAGCTAACTAACGACAGAGCGGGGACTGGACTAGCGCGGATGCAAAACATATACAACATCTACTAGTATATATATCAATATATAATATTTCGCTCAAGGCATGATAAAAAAGCAGCATCACAGAAATGTACAGGATCACAGAACAATACAGATATCTGGGATCCCCGGGTTTCATAGAGCCGCTACTGAAACCCGACGTTCCCCCGGTCGTGTGGATAGCCTGTGCAATGAAATCCTAGACCCCTACGGACGCGGCAAGTCACCCGCCAAAACCTGAAGCGAGGCAGCCCCCTTCAGCAACGTGAATGGACCACCCAGCACTTCACGGAATCCAGTAACTTAGGCACCCCTCCTGGGTCAACCTATACCCCCTACGAGTGCGGCGAATAGCCCGCCAATTCTAGAGTGAAGCCCCCTCCGTCTCAACGCCATGAGATGCGGGCCCGTTGCCCTCTAGAACCCGGCTATCCGTTGCACCCCTCCGCGGGGCAATCCTAGTACAGAAAGTAAAATATACATACAGTGGGTACATCGACCTCGACCCGGTCGTGCCCCAAAAGAATAATATACAAACAGGCAGTGACGGCAGTCCACATGTCGGACGCTCGCCCCGCAAAATCAAATGTACATATAAAACAAAACTGTACTAACATTGCATCCAGGCTATACTCCACGACCGATCCGCAACATCACAGCACAACACAGAACATCAACGTGAATGTCACGTTCGCAAATCCGTCTAAAAGGGCTATAGCAGTTAGACAGGATTTACCGATCGAATGACATTCACGGATCGCAGATATAATGTAAATACTGTGAATTAACATGTTTAAAATATCCGATCGAACAAATTTATCGAAGTGGGCCCCAAGCAGTACTGTAGCACTCACAGAAAATCTAGGCCTAAAAAGAATATTCCAAAAACCCTATTTTCTACACAGGAGCTCACTGTAAAAATTTGGTGCGCTGAACAGTTAAAAAAGCGGCGGAACCGCAGCCCAAGCATGGGTTTGGCCGCGGTTCCGCGGTGGTATGGTGAGATCTCGCGACCAAATTTTCACAGAGTGCTTAGGTTTCCATGCACAGTATTTTGCAACAGCCTGAAAAATTTTTAGACTCCAAAAAAATTTCGACAGAAACTGTGCAACTTGAAATCGGGTTTTCGGGATTTTTTTGTTCGATCGAGTTCTAAACATACTAGAGTAAGCTAAGCATGGTTAATGGCGTGGCTCTGATACCAATGTAAGTGCACGGCGGCGCCCCGGCCGTCGATCCGACGCCGGAAATGCAGAAACGAAAAACTTTGCGAAACTTGCAAACCGGCACCACCGCGCACTTTTAACCCAGATCGGGCCATTAACTTAGCTACTAGCAAAATACAAGATGGGTAGAGAAGTATACCAAGCGATCCGTGTCCTTCGGTCTTCGTCTCCACTCCGATCTCCCGCGGAATCTCCGTCCGTCACCTCCTCGTCGGAAAGGGCACCACGTAGCCGATTTCTTTTATGGGCTCCCACCTCTGGACCGAGGCAACTCGAGCGCGAAGTTGGCTAGCCGACGCGTCCAAGATTTGCTGTAGATGTAGTGTAGAAGGTTGTCTCTTTTGGGGTAAATGAAGTTGCATTTTGTGTTGGAGAAGAGAATGAGCTTTGAAGAGATGAGAAAATGCAATTTTTGGCAAGGCAAAAATGAGAACGTCCCAAAAGGAAATATCCTCTCCCCTCAACTTCTTGTGGCCGGCCCTCCTTTTGAAAATGAGTGGAGGAAAATCATCAATTGTTGAAAAAGAATGATAATGAGAAAAAGAAATGTCACGCCCATTTCTAATCTCATCACATCCAAATCCAATCTCAAAAAGCAAAGGAAAAGACCAATAAAGAATCTCATGATGAAGGAAGCCACAATCACAATAAACCCCTCCACAATAAGTTATTTTCAAACTTGCAAATAACCCCCTCCACCAGAAAGTCCGGCCGCGAAGGAACAAAGGAAAACCGGCCGGAACGGAATGCAAACTGGCAACTTCAGAAAACTGATCCCGTAATAAATTACAGGAAAATTCCGCGACTGCATATACATGCCCGCATTTGTATTCCCACTGAATACAAACACAAAGAGACAAAATCTACACTATCTAATACTAGGATCCGGCTTAAGCCAAAGCCGGCTAGTAAAATCCGTCCAATCACGATCCGTGCAATACTGCACGTATCTGATCGAACCCTGCCATATCTCCATACGGCCTCTACAGCGTTTCGCCCGAAACCTGAGTAACTGAGTGTGGTGGACTCTAAAGACTCGTCAATACTGTGGCTGTGGATTTAACCACTAGCACGTCAAAGGTATTAGCCATACGTGACGGGCCACCAGCTATTGACCAAAAGGGACGTCGATGAGCGAACTCATCCTGACACCCTACTGAGCCGTCAGTGACAATATCCGTACAGTCCGGTCCGTTCGTCTATGAGCATCGCATGGCGGGCCTAGGGGGTTGGTAAAAGTCAGACCCCCAATAGCGGTACAAGTCGTGTCGGAGTGTAGCCCAGAACACCCTGAGATACTACTGGAATACCTACCAGTAAATCTCCTGCCTTGGCCAAGGACTTTTCATGTACTGGCTCTCCTAGACACAGCGCGACCTCACCCCTAATACCGGGAGAGACGAACCCCTGCAGATCCGCTCACTGCCTCCATGTGGCTCGGGACTGTACCCAACTAAAACCTGTTTGCACGACTCCTTTGAGCCGTGGTAGGGTAGTAATCAAAGCACAGTGGGAACTCACATGAGACAAATGACGATCTCAGGTCGATGAACTAACCTGTACACATGTCACCTGGGAACTGCTATCTGACGTCTGGTATAATCCTAACTAGCAGGTTCCCGGCGAGTCCTGTTCGGTGTACTCATAACCCAATGAGCACCTGTATACATCTTAGGTGAACCAACTGACACCAGTGGCTTATGAGACCGGCCACCGCCCCTCATCGGGGTCTCGACTGTATACACTAGTCTACTCTGGAGAATCGATGCCCTGTCTCGAAACTCCCACGACTAGGGACCTTTTAAGGATGTGCTTATAGACTCCAGCTCTCACGTATATGATCGCCCTCATACTGCTGGTAGTCAAACAAGAATCCTAGGGGCTCTATCAACGTGTAATAGCGACTCGTAAGGTCACCTAAAGCAGTACACGATGATAAAGATAAACCAGATAGCATACTATCATCTCGAGTAAGACTGTCCTACTGGCATAGGTCCTCCTCAATCATTGCAATCACGTTCCTGTGATCCAATAATTGACTCTGAGAGCACTATATCCAACACGTACTTCTTGGGGCTCCACAAAATACCCCGCACGATGTTCTGCATATTTTTAATCTGCAAAATATCAACTTTTGAAAAAATGGACAGAAATTATGAGTGCAGGTTTCGAAGTTCGATCGAACATTTTAACATCGTAAAGACTTGCCCTAATGTTCTAGCTTGGATCTGATACCATGAAAGTGTTTCCTAGCACCACTATAAGGTTTTAACCGGCATCAAGCATGCAATTTTAAAATTTTCATGGTGCTAAGCTACACTATCCAAAAATCTAACTAGATTATTAAGGTTAATGTTGATGATATCACAAACTATATTAAGTGAAAGAAATTACAACTTTTGAAGATCGTGTCCATCACTTCTATAGCTCCGGATAATAGTCCCTACGACTCCTCTAGGCTCAACTTGAAGAAAGAACGAGCTTCCTTCGCGATCTTCGTGTCGAAGATGATCTATCTGAAGCTCCTCTAATTCAAGCTACCTCTTCACTAATCTAGTATTAGTGAAGGAAACACCCTAGTTTAAATTGCTAATCTAAATTAGGATGAGAACGTAAGGGTTCTTAGCTCACTTAGGATTTATCCAAAACCCTATGGTTCACATCACATGTGAGGGTTAGGGCGAGGAGGAGGAGGAGGAGGAGGAAGAAGAAGAAGGAAAATGGAGAGTGAAAGAGCTAAGGCTTAAAAAACCAAGTGAAGAATGGCTACCCTCATATCTTCACTCATTAAAGCATACAATTTATTCTAACAATAAATTGCTCTCATGCTTCAATAGTGAATACAAATGAATAAACAAATAGAAAAGCCATGCCTCAGCTATTCCGCAAATATCTCCCCATTTTCCACCTCTTTATCTATTTTCTAAAAATAGAAAATCCAAGCCATATATATATATATATATATAAAGAAAATAATTAGTGAGCAATAATATTAGTTAACATATAATTATATCAAATATAAATACATATCATATTATTAAATCAACGCTTGATTCAATAATCCAGTTATATCACATATAACCGACTAATATCATTTATCTATATATCACATTATCAAATCAACACTTGATTCAATAATCCGGTTATATCACATATAACCTAACCGATATCAAATTACCGCCAGATTAAAATACGGTATAACAAACTCGTATTTAATCAGGCCCCCCGCACATATCAACATATGTGCCCTACTTCGTTTCTCTTGAACTAGGAAACATCTGTGTGGGACTCTAAAGACTCATCAATACGCAAGCAGTAGGTAATGATCACATCAGTTGTTGGAGATAGTGCCCTCAGAGTCAATTATTGGATCACAGGCACGTAATTGCAATGATTGAGGGAGGACCTATACCGGTAGAACAGTCTTACTCAAGATGATAGTATGCTATCTGGTTTATCTTTATCATCGTGTACTACTTTAGGTGACCTTACAGGTCGCTATTAAATGTTGATAGAGCCCCTAGGATTCTTGCTTGACTGCCAGCAGTATGAGGGCGATCATATACGTGGGAGCTGGGGTCTATAAGCACATCCTTAAAAGGCCCCTAGTCGTAGGAGTTTTCGAGACAGGGCATCGATACTCCAGAGTAGACTAGTGTATACAGTCGAGACCCCGACGAGGGGCGGTGGCCGGTCTCACAAGCCATTGGTGTCAGTTGGTTCACCTAAGATGTATACAGGTGCTCATTGGGTTATGAGTACACCGGACAGGACTCGCCGGAAACATGCTAGTTGGTCTTATACCTGACGTCAGATAGCAGTTCCCTGGTGACATGTGTACATGTTAGTTCACCGACCTGAGATCGTCATTTGTCTCGTGTGAGTTCCCACTGTACTTTGATTACTACCCTACCACGCTCAAAGGAGACGTGCAAACAGGTTTTAGTTGGGTACAGTCCCGAACCACATGGAGGCAGCGAGCGGATCTGCAGGGGTTCATCTCTCCCGGTATTGGGGGTGAGGTCGCGCTGTGTCTAGGAGAGCCATTACACGAAATCCTTAGCCAAGGCAGGAGATTTACTGGTAGGTATTCCAGTAGTATCTCAGGGTGTTCTGGGCTACACTTCGACACGACTTGTACCGCTTTTGGGGGTCTGACTTTTACCAACCCCCTAGGCCCTCCATGCGATGCTCATAGACGAACGGACCGGACTGTACGAATATTGTCACTGACAGGCTCAGTAGGGTGTCAGGATGAGTTCGCTCATCGACGTCCCTTTTGGTCAATACCTGGTAGCCCGTTACGTATGGCTAATACCTCTGACGTGCTAGTGGTTAAATCCACAGCCAAAGTATTGACGAGTCTTTAGAGTCCCCCACAGACAGTTTCTCAAGTTTCGGGCGAAACGTTGTAGAGGCCGTATAGATATATGGCAGGGTTCGATCATATACGTGTGGTATTACACGGATCATGATCGGACGGATAATACTAGCAGGTTTTGGTTTAAGCCAGATCCTAGTATTGTACAGTGTAGATTTTGTCTCATTGCATTTGTATTCGGTCGGAATACAAATGCGGGTATGTATATACAGTCGCAGGGTTTTCCTGTAATTTATTACGGGATCGGTTTTTTGAAGTTGCCAGTTTGCTTTCCGTTTCGGCCATTTTCCTTTGTTTCTTTCTTTGGCTGAGAATTGGTGGAGGGGGGGTTATTTGCAATTGTGTAATTAACAATGGAGAAGATTTTTTATGGCACATGATAGTTTCATGATGATTCTACCATCATTTGACTTCCTTGTTCATTATTACTTGACTTTTGCTTGATGAGATGGTTGATGAGGATTGGACTTGTTTGTGATCATTATTCATCACTCATCATTCTTTCTTGCATGACACTCATATTCCCTCCTCCATGATTGAGCAAGGGGCCGGCCACATTTTGGTGGAGAGAAGGGGTTCATTTGGTGGTGGGAAATTGGTTGAGCCATTTTTCTTTGCTTGCTACAAAAATTCATCACCTCTCTCCAAAGTTCATTTTTTTTCCTTCCACATCAAAAATGGCAACTTCACAACCCCATGAGACAAACCATCCTACACTTCACCTACAGTATTCTTGGATACGTCGACTCGCCAACTTCGTGCCCGAGTTGCCTCGGTCCAGAGGTGGGAGCCCGTAAAAGAACCCGGCGATGTGGTGCCCTTTCCGACGAGGAGGTGAAGACCGGAGATTCCGCGAGGAGATCGGGATAGAGGCCGAAGACCGAATGACACGGATCGCTCGGTATAACATTCTACCCTTTCTCTAGTATGCTAGGAGTAGGTTAATGGCCCGATCCGGGTTTTTAGTATGCGGTAGCGCTGGTTTTAAAAGTTAAAGAAAAGTATCGTTTCCACATTTTGGCCTCGGAATGACGGCCGGGGCGCTGCCGTGCACTTACACTGGTATCAGAGCCAGGCCATTAATCTAGTCTAACTTGCTCTAACGTGTTTACAAGTTCGATCGAACGGATTTTCCAAAAACCGCGTTTCCATGCATCAGTTTCTGTCGAATTTTTGCAGTGGTCAAAAAATTATTTAGTGCATTGCAAAAATACATGCAGGGTTTTATAAGAATTCTGTGAATATTTGGTCGGCTGATATTACTGTAGCGCGGCGGAGCAGCGGCCAAAACCACGTTTTGGCCGCGGATCCGCCACCGTTTTGTGGCCAAACTGCACCAAATTTCTACAGTGGTTTTCTGACATGGAAATAGGGTTTCTGGTATATTCTTTTTGGGCCCAGATTTATTTTGAGTGCTACAGTAGTGCTTGGGGCCCACTTCGAGAAATTTAGTCGATCGAAAATTTTAAACATGTTAGTTCACAGTATTTACATTATATCTGTGACCGTGAATGTCATTTGATCGGTAAATCCTGTCTAACTGCTATAGCCCTTTTAGACGGATTTGCGAACGTGACATTCACATTGATGTTCTGTGTTGTACTGTGATGTTGCGGATTTGTCGTGGTGGATAGCCTGGATGCAATGTTAGTACAGTTTGGTAGTATATGTACATTTGATATTGCGGGGCGAGCGTCCGACATGTGGACTGCCGTCACTGCCTGTTTGTATATTATTCTTTTGGGGCACGACCGGGCTGAGATCGATGTACCCGTTGTATGTATATTTTACTTTCTGTACTAGGATTACCCCGCGGTGGGGTGCACGGATAGCTGGGTTCTAGAGGGCAACGGGCCCGTATCTCATGGCGTTGAGATGGAGGGGGCTTCACTCTAGAAATGGCGGGCTATTCGCCGCATTCGTAGGGGGTACAGGTTGACCCAAGGAGGGGTGCTCAAGTTTCCGGATTTCGTGAAGTGCTGGGTGGTCCATTCACGTTGTTGAAGGGGGCTGCCTCGCTTCAAGTTTTGGCGGGTAACTTGTCGCGCCCGTAGGGGTCTAGGATTTCATTGCACAGGCTATCCACACGACCAGGGGAACGTTGGGTTTCGATCCCAGATATCTGTATTGTTCTGTGATGCTTATTACATTTCTGTGATGTTATATTTTATCACGCCTTGAACGAATAATATATATTGATATATATATACTAGTAGATGTTGTATATGTTTTGCACCCGCGCTAGTCCAGTCCCTGCTCTGTCGTTAGTTAAGTAACCTAACGGGTGATGACGGGACCCATGGCGAATGCGGGTAGCATATACGTACATCATTATTTTCGTTCTTTATTGGTGTGATCAATTGATGGGACTGCATTGATTCGGATCAATGCAAGCTAAACAAACCTATTCTGATGTTGTTGGAAAAATTTTCAAAAAGCTATTATTGCAAGGATGTTCTCTTTTGTTTTGCACGGTGGTATTCAGTTGGAATATCCTGCACCTCAGTCGACGAGGCAAGGGCCGAGATCCCTTCACCGGGAGTGACCCCTTGGACAGAAGTTTGTGTCAGGGAAATAACTTCACTATAGTCGTTTACTTTTGCTTTGCATCGTGGTATTCAGTTGGAATATCCTGCACCTCATTCTATAGGGAAAGAGCCGAGATCCGTTCACCGGGAGTGACCTCTTTAGCAAAGGTTTTCGCCACTATATTTTTATAAAAGCTATCCGGTTCCTTCAACGATATCAAGTTCATTACATTAAAGGTTTTCGCCAAAAACCATTCGTAGCCCTCCGTCGTTTCATATGGATAGTCAATAGTATTCAAGCTGTGTTTGTTGGCCAAAGTGAAGGCACAGTGATTGGTAGCTATTGGATATTCATATGCAGCATAGATAGATGCGTTGGTTTGGGACAGTCGTACTGCCTTGTTGGCCAAAGTCAAGGGTAGGTACGGGTGGGTTCAAATTAACCTGGAGAATGACGGGTAGAACTTGACATGTGACTTATGATTTGTTGGCCAAAGTGTCACGCCCCGCCTCCCAGAGTACGCAAGATTGGGCACGTGACATAGCCAACCATGCTACCTGTGGGTAGGAAGTATCCATCCACAGTCACATTACGGTTGTAGAGATATCAAGAACAGGATAAAAACTATCTAACACATGTCCAAATCCAGAATAACAAGAGTCAATAATAAATAAATGCGGAAGCAAATGATCCAATACAATAATAGAAAAGTATGTCCCATAATGCGGGCTCACATCTGGAAATAAGAATGCAGGAAAATAAACTAATCACTACAGAACTCACAAATCAGCCTGCTGGCTGAAGTACTCCTGCTCGGTCAGCGACAGTGGTAAAGAATCTGGGCCATGCAAAACCCAGACGTCAGCGCGTCATGTCGACCAATAATATAATATGAACATGGTAATAAGCAATGCAGAAATAAACATGAAATAAGCAACAGTATGAAACAAGCAGTGCAGGGTAGTGTGCAGTGGGTAACTAAACTGTTCTATCGGGTTTCCTATTCTAAAGTCTTTGAAATCAATTCGAGTAATCCTCCATGTAACTCAAAGGATATGTCCCGTTACCCCCCGGGACCACGGATCAGGAAGATGGGAACCAATAATGGTTCTGTCCCGTTGCCCCACGGGACCACGGATCAGGAATGTAAGAGTCACGAATGGCTCTGTCCCGTTACCCCCCGGGACCACGGATCAAGTAATACCCTTTTAAGTTACACTTTAGATTACCCGTTTGATTTCCCCATACCCCCAGGTTATAAGTGTCATGTCGGGTATTCAGTAGTTAAGGACTAATGCCAACACAGGATCAGGTAACAGGTCAGGTTTGTCTGGATAGACAACAGGAATGGTCCATGAGGACCCCAAGTCAGGTTTGTTGGCATTAGGCATGAGATCAGGTAACAGGTCAGGTCATGGTACATCAGGTTAAGTCGATAGTAAAGGGTACCATGTCCGGTGCATCGGTATATATATATATCATGTGTAGCAAGGTCAGGTCAATATGTAACACAATCGAAGGTATGCTCACAACAGGCATAAAATCGAACAAGGAAAAGCAGCAGGAAATAAACAATGAATTTAACAACAATAAGCAATTTATTTAATCACATTAGTGCATAGGTATAGTACAGACGTTTCATCATATTAGCAAGTTTCGAGCACCCCTTGCGGTGCAATAAATCACAAGGTGGTGCAATATCAATATCAGAATGTAATAGTGCTACAGGTGTACGGCTATCGTCCTTTAGACGGTAAAATGTGATTAACGGGTAACTTCGTTATTAGGGTTAAAGTGGCAAATGTGACTTTAGGTTAACTGTATCATGATATAAGTCATATTGCGTCCAAATGATAAAATAGCTATACCTAGTTAAGTTTGCAAGTTTAATAAGTCAAAACACATTTAATTATATAGTATAGCATGTAGCAAGTAATACTTGCCTCGACGGTTCGCGAACAGGGAAAAACGGACGTAGCGTCGGCGGAAAAAAACACGCGACGGACGCATGGTTCACGGATCGGATCCAAACAACGAACGGTGGGACCACGCGGACCGGGGTACCTCGCTGTAACGTCGGGATCGTCGACGGCACGACAGGATTCCAGCACTTGTCACTCCCATCTCTCAAGCACATCAACCCAAATACAAGATTTTCCACTACCAAAATCTGCTTGGGAACCACAATAAATGCTAAAGCATATGATATCTCCATGACCAACCGGAGTTTCCAGTTTCACATCAATGTTGGCAACCTCGGTATCGCAAGCATGGATAAGATCCCTATACTTTGTAGTGAGCAGTGCGACTACTTCCCTCGCCTTCGCAACATTATCCACCACAAGCACATCATCATAAACCTGTACAAGCTTCGATCTTTCGGCTTCGTTTTCGGCTTCCATGCGGTCACGTATCTTTACAAACCTCAACCTTTCGGTTTCCCTACGCCATAAGTCGACGTCTGGTGGTCTAACATCGTTGTAAAAGCTTCGAAAACACAATGTGACGGACGCGGGTCGGGTCGGACCCGATAAGGAGAAGCGGTCTGGACCCGATAACATGGAAACCCCCATCGCCATGGCTCCGGCGAACCTCTGAAGTCTCGCGCCGCCGAGCTCGATGCTGCAAAGCGCTGTCTTGGAGTTTGTGAGGTCAGAGGCGACGACGAAGTGGGGCCGCCGGCGGTGGAGCGACGTCGACAGAAGAGGTGCAGGTGAGGGTTGTTAGGGTTCGAAGGAGAATGGTGCTGGGTTTCTTGGGTGGTTCAAGGGTTGGTCGGGGAAGGAGAAAGAGGAGAGGAGGAAAAGAGGAGGTGGAGACGATGAGGCAGAGGAGGAGGCTGGGCTAGGGTTGCGACGAGGCTCTCGTGGGGGTTCTCGCGTGGGTTTAGGGAAAATGAAGGGGACGAGGAGAAGATTATATATATATAAGAAAGAGAGAGAGAGAGGGTTAGAGAGAGAGAGAGAGAGGGAAAGTGGGGCCCACGGGGGTTTAAACCTCTCGTGATTGGCTGAAAGTTTGATAAGGGAAAATTTAAAGAGATTTGAATGGTTTTAAAATAACAGAATGAGGTTATGAATATATATATTATAGTTTTAGATTATATTATTAATTTGGGATTTTGGCGCTAAATGAAACATTTCCAAATCGCGCCCGGGTTATGCCCAAAAATTTGAAATTTAAATAATAGGATTTTAAGCGGGTTCCAAATTTTAAAATGAAATGTTTTATGATTAAAAAGTATGCCCCCAAGTCGGACACTTGCACGCGCGCGTAGCCGTCCAAACTCGTCCGTTTCACCGAACGGGATGAAAACTCGACGCACGGACGCTACCACGCGGCTAGGGGTGACGAGTAGGCCAATATGGATATTTTTAATTTTACTTTAGGTGTTAAAATTTGTTATATGCAAAACTGACTTGGCCGGTTAAAATTTTGCAATAAGAACCAAACAAGCAAGATAAATGAAATGAGCAATGTCGAACACTCGACCAGTAACAGAAATAGTAGTATTGGGCTCGGGTGTTACATCATACCCAACTACAAAAAGAATTTCGTCCTCGAAATTCCAAGAATACTACGGGAACAGGTGAGGGAACTTCTGTCGGATCTCGTCTTCTCGCTCCCAAGTGGATTCTCCATGTGATCGATTACCCCAAGAAACTAGCACAAGGGGGATAACCTTGTTCTTAAGAACCTTTTCCCTTCGATCCTTGATTTCAACCGGTCGCTCCTCAAAAGTTAGGTCCTCCCGTACAGTTAACTCCGAATGATCCAAGACGTGGGTTTCATCTCGAACATACCTCCGTAGTTGAGATACATGAAACACATCGTGCACACCTGCTAAGGACTGTGGTAACGCCAAACGGTACGCTACCTCCCCAACACGCTCCAATATCTCGAAGGGTCCAACGAATCGAGGACTAAGCTTTCCCCGACTCCCAAAACGAATCACTCCTCTAGTCGGTGATATCTTCAAGAATACCAAATCACCCACGGCAAACTCTAGAGATCTTCTTGACGTGTCGGCCCAACTTTTCTGTCTGTCTTGAGCTGCCTTCATATGCTTCTTGATTGTATTAACCTTCTCAACGGTCTGTACTAGCAAATCTGGTCCTAGCAATCTTCCTTCACCAACGTCATCCCAACAAACAGGTGAACGGCACTTACGACCATATAAAGCTTCAAACGGAGCCATCTGAATAGTCGCTTGGAAACTATTGTTGTAGGAAAACTCCACCAAGTGTAGGTGATCCTCCCAAGAACCCTTGAAGTCCAACATGCATGCTCCCAACATATCTTCAAGAGTTTGGATCGTTCTCTCCGACTGACCATCAGTTTGAGGATGATAAACTGTGCTAAACTTCAATCGAGTCCCCAAACTTTCCTGTAAACTCCTCCAGAAGTGTGATAAGGACCGAGCGTCCCGATCGGACACGATGCTCACCGGTACTCCATGCAATCTTACAATCTCCTGCATGTACCGCTCTGCCAAAGTCTCTGTTGATTGACCAACCCGAAAAGGAATAAAGTGAGCTGCCTTGGTCAACCGATCGACAATCACCCATACTGCATTGTTGCCTTTTGGACTCCGCGGTAAAGCCGTCACGAAATCCATGGTTATATGTTCCCACTTCCACTGAGGAATCGGAAGTGGTTGCAACAAACCAGCAACCCTTTGGTGTTCAGCCTTGACTTGCTGACATACCAAGCACTTAGCCACGAAGCGAGCGATCTCCCGTTTCATACCTTTCCACCAGAAATGCTGTCGAATATCTCGGTATATCTTTGTACCTCCTAGATGTACAGAGTAAGCTGAACTGTGTGCCTCCTTCATAAGCTTTTCACGCACATCCCCCTTTGGCACACACACACGGCTACCATACCTCAACGAACCATCTTCGTGGACCAGTAAATCTGTTCGTAGTCCGGCTTCAACCTGCTCTCGAAATCTTTGCAGTCTAGGATCCTGCGATTGTGCCGCTTTAATCTTCTCAACTAAGGACGACTGTACTTGCAACTGCATCAACTGTCCCGTAGAATGTGGTAGCACAACCTCCAAGTCAAATCTTCGAAAATCCGCAATGATCTCCTCTGCGTAGTCAACACCTGAATCGCTGGTAACCGACTAAGCGCATCCGGCACGACGTTAACCTTTCCCGGATGGTACTTAAGATTAAGGTCGTAGTCGGCCATCAGCTCCAACCATCTGCGTTGCCTCATGTTCAACTCCTTCTGAGTGAACACATACTTCAAACTCTTGTGATCTGTAAAAACTTCGACTCTCTCACCCAAAAGGTAGTGTCTCCAAATCTTCAAGGCGAAGATCACAGCCGCAAGCTCCAAGTCATGGGTCGGATAATTCTTCTCATGGGTCTTCAGTTGTCTTGATGCATAAGCTACGACCTTCCCATTCTGCATCAAAACACATCCCAATCCTTTTCCAGATGCGTCGCTGTGAATCACCCGTCCTCCGGAATTGTCTGGTACGGTCAGGATAGGGGCGGTTATCAACTTCTGCTTCAACGTCTCGAAAGCCAATGCACATTTCCGTCCAAACAAAAGGTACTTCCTTGCGCGTAAGCTTGGTCAACGGCTCTGCCAAACGAGCGAAGTTCTCCACAATCTCCTGTAGTATCCGGCTAAACCAAGGAAACTTCTCATCTCAGCCACATTTCTTGGAATAGGCCAATCTCGAACTGCTGCAATCTTTTCGGGATCGACGGCGATTCCATCGCCCGACACAACATGCCCCAGAAACTTCACTTCTTCCAGCCAAAATCCGCACTTACTCATCTTCGCATACCATTTCTCCTGCCTCAGTGTCTGCAGTGCGATCTTCAAATGCTCAACATGCTCCTCCGAACTCTTCGAGTAAACCAGAATATCGTCAGATACGTCCATAAAGTCGCGAACAACTGCCGGCTTTTCAGTACTATCAACTTCCATAGCTGCAAGAACACTGTGTGTCGGCCTAGCCCTAAACTCGACTGGCCCGACAGAACTGCTTCCTTACCGCAACTGCTGTCTGCATCGTTGGCCGCGAAAGGTCCGACGAAACTACTGAGTCTCGTCCATTCTGCTGCATGCACGTCCACGGGTGCTCCATTCTGCCTTAGTCCGATGAACTTCTCTTCCATTTCCTCTTGTGCAGTCCGCGGGAGGAATTTCTCCAGGAAACTCTTAGATAAATCCGCCCAACTGATCGGCTTGGGCAAGCGGGTCTCCTCCACAAGCCACCCCTCTCGGGCGTAATCCACTAGCTGAGTGCGCACCACATCAACTCTTTTGTCCCCTGGGATCTGTGCCGTAATCAGCAAATTCTCCGTGTCCACTAGCCACTGCTCGGCTGGCAACGGCTCCTCCAGACCAGTGAAAGTAGCAGACCCAAACGTCAGAAATCTGCCACGGTCCCTACTCGGTCAACTGGTTTAGCTCCATCGTTGTTTACAGACTGCCGAACAATATGCAAACCTTCCTGAAACGAATCTGCTTGCTGCTGGATCAGCTCAGTATGCCTCTTCTGATTTTCCAGCATTCCTCTTTTCACTCCAAGCATGGCGGCTTCGTCCACACGCCTCTGGTACGTCTTCAAATTCTTACCTACCATAATCCTGAACTCAAAACACCCAACATTAGTATGATGATAGATTCTGAATATGGATCAAGGCTAGAACTCCAAGATACTTAGATAGAGTACCGCATTGTAACTATGCCGCGGTATCATAGCCACAATTACTTAACTCCACCCAAGTCGTCCAAGTCCTAGGGATAGCAAGAAATCAGGTTTTCGAGTCGACATGCAAAGTAAGTTTTCACGTCGTAAAAGATATAATCAGGAAGAATGTGATTCAAGAATGGTAAAACGGTCAAGGTGGCAGGATATGTTTCCTAAACACGGGTATTCTGATTCGTGTATTGGGTACAATACCTAACTACAAAAGAATCAACCTAATTAACCTATGTCTCTGATACCAAAAGAACCATGTCACGTCCCGCCTCCCAGAGTACGCAAGATTGGGCACGTGACATAGCCAACCATGCTACCTGTGGGTAGGAAGTATCCATCCACAGTCACATTACGGTTGTAGAGATATCAAGAACAAGATAAAAACTATCTAACACATGTCCAAATCCAGAATAACAAGAGTCAATAATAAATAAATGCGGAAGCAAATGATCCAATACAATAATAGAAAAGTATGTCCCATAATGCGGGCTCACATCTGGAAATAAGAATGCAGGAAAATAAACTAATCACTACAGAACTCACAAATCAGCCTGCTGGCTGAAGTACTCCTGCTCGGTCAGCGACAGTGGTAAAGAATCTGGGCCATGCAAAACCCAGACGTCAGCGCGTCATGTCGACCAATAATATAATATGAACATGGTAATAAGCAATGCAGAAATAAACATGAAATAAGCAACAGTATGAAACAAGCAGTGCAGGGTAGTGTGCAGTGGGTAACTAAACTGTTCTATCGGGTTTCCTATTCTAAAGTCTTTGAAATCAATTCGAGTAATCCTCCATGTAACTCAAAGGATATGTCCCGTTACCCCCCGGGACCACGGATCAGGAAGATGGGAACCAATAATGGTTCTGTCCCGTTGCCCCCCCGGTACCACGGATCAGGAATGTAAGAGTCACGAATGGCTCTGTCCCGTTACCCCCCGGGACCACGGATCAAGTAATACCCTTTTAAGTTACACTTTAGATTACCCGTTTGATTTCCCCATACCCCCAGGTTATAAGTGTCATGTCGGGTATTCAGTAGTCAAGGACTAATGTCAACACAGGATCAGGTAACAGGTCAGGTTTGTCTGGATAGACAACAGGAATGGTCCATGAGGACCCCAAGTCAGGTTTGTTGGCATTAGGCATGAGATCAGGTAACAGGTCAGGTCATGGTACATCAGGTTAAGTCGATAGTAAAGGGTACCATGTCCGGTGCATCGGTATATATATATATATCATGTGTAGCAAGGTCAGGTCAATATGTAACACAATCGAAGGTATGCTCACAACAGGCATAAAATCGAACAAGGAAAAGCAGCAGGAAATAAACAATGAATTTAACAACAATAAGCAATTTATTTAATCACATTAGTGCATAGGTATAGTACAGACGTTTCATCATATTAGCAAGTTTCGAGCACCCCTTACGGTGCAATAAATCACAAGGTGGTGCAATATCAATATCAGAATGTAATAGTGCTACAGGTGTACGGCTATCGTCCTTTAGACGGTAAAATGTGATTAACGGGTAACTTCGTTATTAGGGTTAAAGTGGCAAATGTGACTTTAGGTTAACTGTATCATGATATAAGTCATATTGCATCCAAATGATAAAATAGCTATACCTAGTTAAGTTTGCAAGTTTAATAAGTCAAAACACATTTAATTATATAGTATAGCATGTAGCAAGTAATACTTGCCTCGACGGTTCGCGAACCGGGAAATACGGATGTAGCGTCGGCGGAAAAAAACACGCGACGGACGCATGGTTCATGGATCGGATCCAAACAACGAACGGTGGGACCACGCGGACCGGGGTACCTCGCTGTAATGTCGGGATCGTCGACGGCACGACCGGATTCCAGCACTTGTCACTCCCATCTCTCAAGCACATCAACCCAAATACAAGATTTTCCACTACCAAAATCTGCTTGGGAACCACAATAAATGCTAAAGCATATGATATCTCCATGACCAACCGGAGTTTCCAGTTTCACATCAATGTTGGCAACCTCGGTATCGCAAGCACGGATAAGATCCCTATACTTTGTAGTGAGCAGTGCGACTACTTCCCTCGCCTTCGCAACATTATCCACCACAAGCACATCATCATAAACCTGTACAAGCTTCGATCTTTCGGCTTCGTCTTCGGCTTCCATGCGGTCACGTATCTTTACAAACCTCAACCTTTCGGTTTCCCTACGCCATAAGTCGACGTCTGGTGGTCTAACATCGTTGTAAAAGCTTCGAAAACGCAATGTGACGGACGCGGGTCGGGTCGGACCCGATAAGGAGAAGCGGACTGGACCCGATAACATGGAAACCCCCATCGCCATGGCTCCGGCGAACCTCTGAAGTCTCGCGCCGCCGAGCTCGATGCTGCAAAGCGCCGTCTTGGAGTTTGTGAGGTCAGAGGCGACGACAAAGTGGGGTCGCCGGCAGTGGAGCGACGTCGACAGAAGAGGTGCAGGTGAGGGTTGTTAGGGTTCGAAGGAGAATGGTGCTGGGTTTCTTGGGTGGTTCAAGGGTTGGTCGGGGAAGGAGAAAGAGGAGAGGAGGAAAAGAGGAGGTGGAGACGATGAGGCAGAGGAGGAGGCTGGGCTAGGGTTGCGACGAGGCTCTCGTGGGGGTTCTCGCGTGGGTTTAGGGAAAATGAAGGGGACGAGGAGAAGATTATATATATATAGGAGAGAGAGAGAGAGAGAGAGATAGGGAAAGTGGGGCCCACGGGGGTTTAAACCTCTCGTGATTGGCTGAAAGTTTGATAAGGGAAAATTTAAAGAGATTTGAATGGTTTTAAAATAACAGAATGAGGTTATGAATATATATATTATAGTTTTAGATTATATTATTAATTTGGGATTTTGGCGCTAAATGAAACATTTCCAAATCGCGCCCGGATTGCGCCCAAAAATTTGAAATTTAAATAATAGGATTTTAAGCGGGTTCCAAATTTTAAAATGAAATGTTTTATGATAAAAAAGCATGCCCCCAAGTCGGACACTTGCACGCGCGCGTAGCCGTCCAAACTCGCCCGTTTCACCGAACGGGATGAAAACTCGACGCACGGACGCTACCACGCGGCTAGGGGTGACGAGTAGGCCAATATGGATATTTTTAATTTTACTTTAGGTGTTAAAATTTGTTATATGCAAAACTGACTTGGCCGGTTAAAATTTTGCAATAAGAACAAAACAAGCAAGATAAATGAAATGAGCAATGTCGAACACTCGACCAGTAACAGAAATAGTAGTATTGGGCTCGGGTGTTGCACAAAGTCAAGGTCATAAGAGCATGGGGTAAAAATCACATCGGGAGTTTCTAAAGAAACTGAAACTTGCCAGATATGCGCATACCTTCTGGAGTGATAACGTGAGTGGATTCCATCACGTTATCATGCGATGATAGTTAGATCCCGATTCCCACTGATGAGTTGGTTTACTCCTCGGGTGATCCCGACTAATTCTTCTTTCAGGTTTGGAGGAGAATTTGACGGTACAGTGGAAGTTTTCCAGATTAGATAAAGTGATAACCATTCTGATCTAGGTTAGAGTGCACGCTGAGTGTTTCTTTTCTCTCTCTCTTCGGCAGCGACCATGGCCCGACCCTTGACTATGACTCAGTGACCAAGATTAACCGAACCTTCTTAAACACTGGCTTTTGGATTGTCAGAGTTGCATACATCATTGCCACTCCTACTCTTACCCTTTTCTCCAGAACACCCCGTATTACTACGAACGTCAACTTCCATTAGAGAAAACCATCGTATGGTTATATACGAACTCAAAGGAACTTATTCGAGAATGGTTTCTGGTTCTGGAGAAAACGAATAGGACTATTCAGTTGTCTTTTCCTTTTACCCTCTCTCAGGTTGCGAGTGCTCCTTGGATTAGGGGATAGTACACCCGTTACGTCTATTGGATAGTCTTCTTCCAAACCTTAGGCTGGTGCCGAACGGTATGGAATGAAGAAAGCCGATTAGCCTAAGTGTGGTGTACAGAAGGTATTAAGTTAAGACAAATAAAGGGATTAGAAAGAGGGCAAAGTAAATTGCGACTGATATTCACGACCAAACCAAAATATTTCTTTACCACTCCTACTTCACCTTTGTATTTCTCCCGAACACTCCGTATCACTACGAAGATCCACAGTTATTTGGATACTCCATCGTATGGTTATATACGAACTCGAAGGAACTTGTTCCAGTTCGGAGATGGATTCTGGTTCAGGAGAAATAGGAATAAGGTTTATTCAGGTGTCTTTTATCTTTACCTTCTCTCGGGTTGCGAGTGCTCTTAGAATTAGGACAGTACACCCATTATGCTTTTTTGATAGTCTTCTTCCAAACCATAGGTTGGTGCCGAACGGTAGGGAAGTAAGAAAACCATTTAGCCTAAGAGGGTGTACAGAAGGTAATGACTAAACACATATGAAGGGATTTGGAGAGATGGCAATGAAATATACGGTTACAGTTGTGAATCTGATAATGGAAGAGGCATTACTAGGAATACCCGGATACCCCTACGAAATATTTCAATGTTTCAGTTTCACTGTGTACTGTTAAAAGAAAACTGATTTCCTAATTAGCCCTTGCTCCAGGGTATGTATTTACCAGGTATGATTCTCTCATCTGTATGGTTTTGCAGATGATGAGTGGGAGTAAGTTATTGGGAATTAGGTGATCATCCTCATTATATCGGAATTCGTTGTAATTGGTGATATTTGAGGAAATCACCTGGGTTGTTTGCCGGACGGCAAATATTTGGTTTTGAATATCCGTTGCAATGCACCAATTTCAAATTGATATATCTGTACGTCTATTTTTATAGAGTGAGATATAACTTTTTGAAATTGTGTCCATGACATTTACCTATATCGGTGGATGGTTAGGTAAGGAGCATTAAACAGTGGTGTAATTCTTCTTAACCATAAGTACAGTTTTCAACCTACGACACACAGCGAATGAGTTATAAGACTCAGGGGACTTATACAGAGTGTTGTATTTTGTCCAGTGTCCATTAGGACAGAGGGGTTGGTCCTCGTACTATATTCGGTTTACTTATGACTTCTCTAGTTTTTAGACAAGTGTTTTGTAGAAACACAAGGTCCAAGTTTTGAGAAGTTATAGGTATATGAATAAAGTTGAGAACCAGGTATTGCAAGTATCAGGATTCTTCAAGGTGATCGAAGATATAGATACTTGTGTATGGTATTCAGTTGATAGTAATGATTTTGAGAAACTTGTTTCTCTTTCAGGTCACTCATAATTGGAAGCATTCCTAAGTTGAGTAACGCTGATAGGCCTCCTTCCATTTAGTTGACATGCACTGGAGACAGCTGCATGATTTGAATCTGGTTCAATTAAATCAGTGCCTCTGTTTCTGTATTGGATATAGAACAGTTCATATCTTAACGATGTTAAGGTACGGGGAGTTGTCCGGCTTATGCTTAAAACCAGACTGTGGATAACTCAAGGTAAGTTTCTGTAATGGCTGTTTGTGGGTTGACCCAGGCTATGACGAGGGTTGATTTTCTACCATCTGGAAGATCAATAGTTCTTGACTCGCCACAGTTTTAACAAAAATGTATTTTTTCAGAAAACAGTAGTGGGAGTATGGTAGAACTGGAAGTGATTCCAGAACCGCAAACGATTACTAAAAATTTGATAAGAACCTAAAGATTCAATCTGATATGACATTCCTTTAGCCACTCCGCAGATATGGTGGGTAACCTCAGGCACTCGAGAGGTACTTCGGTATGCTCAAAGACGGTGACAGGGAGGTTCTTGTTTACCCAGACTTGCCGTTGTTGTTGTTCCAGACTGTGAGACCCGGCAGGAGGATGAGTATAGCGTCGTTCTAAACTAGCTTTAGAAGTGTACGTCTGTATGACTCTGCCAGAGGGTTATCGTGGTCAGTGGGAGCAGCGGAAGCATAGTGGACAAGTGGCTTATGTCTATTTATAGACTAAAGCAGAAATAGCGGAGAAAGATCATCTATTTCTTATGTGACAGTCATAGCTTTGACTTCATAAGAATAGGGGATGGATCTGTTAAGAAGATAGTAGGGTGTGATGCCCTAGTATTCGGATGACATACACAGAGTAGGAAGTAAAATTCCTATACTACGATCGGTTATACTTTGGTTGTCACACAGTGGTTTCTCCACATAAGATATAGATATAATATCAGACATTCTGGTTACTAGATCTATGGTTTTAGACCTAAATTTGGATAGTTTCCCAATCTGGGTACTTAGACAGCATTCTAAAGGTGTTTTAGAATGGACGACTCCTGGCACGGTAGTATACTTGCAGGTGATAGAGTCACCCTCTCTAAAGGTGTCTTACAGACTAAAGGGGAGAGGGGTGTGCATAATTGGCAGATCACTTGCTTAGACAATTGAGTCAATCATGAGATGTCAAGTACCACACCAGATGTTGTTTTTGCAGTAGATGCAATAAGTTGATATTGATCCTATCCTGGAGAAACATTCGGAAGCAGTTTTAGAACATAAGTGGATGTTCTAGGGATATGATAACATCAAACTCATTCAGGAGACGGTTATCATTCCAGGCTTCCAAGGTGACCTGGACGGCAGAGTGACTGTCAGAGTTATAGTTTTCCCTCTGACGAGGGGCAGTATTTTGGACAGATGGTCCAGGCGGATACTGAGGGAAGCATGGTGCAGGATACTGATTAAGTTCAGTCGACGATACAGTCTGAGAAGTTTGGATTTGGAGTTCATTTATGAACTAGGTCCCATCAGATATCCAGACACATTCTAAGACAGGTATTGCTCATTTCGGGAGATGGCTTTCTCCACGAACTTGAGATATAGAGAGACGTAGAAAGAAACATCAAAGCGGATCCACTCATTAAGGCTATTCCTCGAACGCAATAGTTACGCAAACGAGCTTTGTGAGACTGACTAGTAGTGGAGTTGGGTGTTCGGTATCACACGGGCTGTGAGTATGCGACATCGCAATAATTAGCCTTGAGTGCAAGTGAGAGATTGTTGGAGATAGTGCCCTTAGAGTCAATTATTGGATCACTGGAACGTAATTGCAATGATTGAGGGAGGACCTATACCGGTAGGACAGTCTTACTCAAGATGATAGTATGCTATCTGGTTTATCTTTATCATCCTGTACTGCTTTAGGTGACCTTACAGGTCGCTATTACACGTTGATAGAGCCCCTAGGATTCTTGCTTGACTGCCAGCAGTATGATGGCCATCATATACGTGGGAGCTAGGGTCTATAAGCACATCCTTAAAAGGTCCCTAGTCGTGGGAGTTTTCGAGACAGGGCATCGATACTCCAGAGTAGGCTAGTGTATACAGTCGAGACCCCGACGAGAGGCGGTAGCCTGTCTCACAAGCCATTGGTGTCAGTTGGTTCACCTAAGATGTATACAGGTGCTCATTGGGTTATGAGTACACCGGACAGGACTCGCCGGAAACATGCTAGTTGGTCTTATACCTGAGTCAGATAGCAGTTCCCTGGTGACATGTGTACATGTTAGTTTATCGACCTGAGATCGTCATTTGTCTCGTGTGAGTTCCCACTGTACTTTGATTACTACCCTACCACGCTCAAAGGAGACGTGCAAACAGGTTTTAGTTGGGTACAGTCCCGAGCCACATGGAGGCAGTGAGCGGATCTGCAGGAGTTCGTCTCTCCCGGTATTGGGGGTGAGGTCGCGCTGTGTCTAGGAGAGCCATTACACGAAGTCCTTGGCCAAGGCAGGAGATTTACTGGTAGGTATTCCAGTCGTATCTCAGGGTGTTCTGGGCTACACTTCGACACGACTTGTACCGCTTTTGTGGGTCTGATTTTTACCAACCCCCTAGGCCCGCCATGCGATGCTCATAGACGAACGGACCGGACTGTATGGATATTGTCACTGACAGGCTCAGTAGGGTGTCAGGATGAGTTCGCTCATCGACGTCCCTTTTGGTCAATACCTGGTAGCCCATTACGTATGGCTAATACCTCTGACGTGCTAGTGGTTAAATCCACAGCCAAAGTATTGACGAGTCTTTAGAGTCCCCCACAGACAGTTTCTCAAGTTTCGGGCGAAACGTTGTAGAGGCCGTATAGATATATGGCAGGGTTCGATCATATACGTGCGGTATTGCATGGATCATGATCGGACGGATAATACTGGCGGGCTTTGGTTTAAGCTGGATCCTAGTATTGTACAGTGTAAATTTTGTCTCATTGCATTTGTATTCGGTCGGAATACAAATGCGGGTATGTATATACAGTCGCGGGGTTTTTCTGTAATTTATTATGGGATCGGTTTTTTGAAGTTGCCAGTTTGCTTTCCATTTCGGCCATTTTCCTTTGTTTCTTTCTTTGGCTGAAAATTGGTGGAGGGGGGGTTATTTGCAATTGTGCAATTAACAATGAAGAAGATTTTTTATGGCACATGATGTAGGGTTCCTAGGCACAGTAATGAGGTCTCACAAGGCATCAACCATGCCAATTTCAAATTTTACAAGTGCCGAGAA
This sequence comes from Agapanthus africanus, assembly GCA_030015575.1. Taxonomy (NCBI): domain Eukaryota; kingdom Viridiplantae; phylum Streptophyta; class Magnoliopsida; order Asparagales; family Amaryllidaceae; genus Agapanthus; species Agapanthus africanus. The sequence continues at coordinate 287,812,383 of JASDDO010000029.1, forward strand.
ACCCTAATACGGATCGTTAACTAGATTTTTAGGCGAAACAAGCAACTAGTTAACAACTTAACTAAGTGAACGGAAATACAACCTTTGTAGATCCGGTCCTCCACCTCCATAGCTCCGTGATGAAGTCCCCTCGCTGTACAAATCGGATCCTAGACTCTAGCATCGGCTTCATCGGAGAAATGGGCAGGCTAGGTCATCGACTACGATGCCGAAGATGATCTACGTCGAGGCATCACAAGATCAAGCTCCCACTTCACCAAGTCATGAAACTTGTGAAGAAAATACCCTATACTACATGGCAAGAGGTAGAGGATGAAGAAATAGGAAGTAGGTTCACTTTAGAATTGGATTTCTCACTCTTTTCATCAAATCACCATTGATGAAAGCTAGGTTTTCTTCTTGAAGAAGAACAAGAAGAAGAAGATGATGTTATCATGAGTTGTTTTCAAAATAGAAAATAAAAGAATACTTATCATAAACCAACCATGGTCAAGTGTAGAGAATTGACTAAGGTTAGATGAATGGTTAGGGTTAAACATGAAGACAAAATGGTCACTTGGTCAAAGCTTCATGAAGCTTCAACAAGCTTCATGAAAGAAAGAAAGAAAGAAACCATTTTGTTTTCTTTTGCCATTTCTTTTTAATCTAAATTAAAAAGATAAATGAATGATAAAATAAAAACCCTAACCATTTACTTAACCAAGGTTTAATTCTTTACACAAAAACCCTAGCAATAATGTATCATCAAACATGATACAATCAAGTGCACAAAAGTATATCACATATACAACTTGTGTACTAGAAGTGAGAAAATCCATTTAAAGTGAACCAATACTAGTTAATGCAAAGTAATATATCAAATATATAATTATGCATTAAATCATTAAATCAACACTTGATTTAACGATCCGGTCATATCGCATATAACCGACTAATATCCAATGTATCGGCTTATCGAATCAATCCTTGATTCGATAACTAGGTTATATCGCATACAACCATTCGACACATTCATCGCGAGAATAGAATACGGTATCACATACACGCATTATTCTCGGTCCCGCACATATCTCATATGCGCTCATATTTCATTTTGCTTGAGCCAGGAAACCTCTGTGTAGGACTCTAAAGACTCGTCAATACGCCGGCAGCAGGTGATGATCATGTCAAACACCCACAAGCAGCAAGCGGTCTGCTAAACGTAACGGCCACCCGGGTATTGAGCGATGAGAAGATCGACGAGCAAGCCCGCTCACACTCCTGTGAATCCAACCAGTAACACTTACCATACAGTCCGGTCTCGTCGTCTGATATGTCACATATCTCGCCTAGGGGTGGTAAACGTCAGACCCCAATAGCTCGATAAGTCGTGTCGATATGAGGTCTATAACTGTTCGAGAAACTACTGATAACACTTACCAGTAAATCTCAGCAACCCTGGCCAGGGATTTCCGGTTATAGCCAATCGAACACAGCGCAACATCAACCCCCTATACCGGGAGAGACGAATCCCCTCCTATCGCTCATTGCCTCCATGTGACTCGGGACTGTACCCAAAAACCACCGTTTTGCACGCCCTCTTGGACGTGGTAAGGTGGAAATCAAAGCACAGTGGGAACCACACAAGACTCTATGACGATCTCGGGTCAACAGACTACTCTGTACCAGTGTCACCAGAGAACTGCCATCTGACGTAAGGTATAATACCATCTGGGAGTTCTCGGCGAGTCCGTCCAGTGTACCCAGTCTCCACTGAGCACCCGTATATCATCTCTGATGTCAAACACCAATGGATATAGGATCATCCATCGCCCATCTGTATGGGTCGAGAAGGTATACGCTAGTCTACTCTGGTATATCGATGCCCCGTCTCGATATACCCACGACTAGGGACCTTGAAGGATGTACTTATGGACTACCATGTCCCCACTTATATGATCCGCATCATAGTCCAGGTAGTCAAGTACACATCCTAAGGGCTTTACCAACATGTAACAGAGAGACAATCAGTGTACACGTTAATGTAAAGAGCAACCAGATAGCATACTATCATGTCGAGCAAGAAAGTCCTCCCTATATATGTCCAAGCATCCAGTACAATATACATCCTATTTATAATAATGGCCTCTAGGGCATACATATAACTAACACATGATAGTTTCATGATGATTCTACCATCATTTGACTTCCTTGTTCATTATTACTTGACTTTTGCTTGATGAGATGGTTGATGAGGATTGGACTTGGTTGTGATCATTATTCATCACTCATCATTCTTTCTTGCATGACACTCATATTCCCTCCTCCATGATTGAGCAAGGGGCCGGCCACATTTTGGTGGAGAAAGGGGGTTCATTTGGTGGTGGGAAATTGGTTAAGACATTTTTCTTTGCTTGCTACAAAAATTCATCACCTCTCTCCAAAGTTCATTTTTTTTTCCTTCCACATCAAAAATGGCAACTTCACAACCCCATGAGACAAACCATCCTACACTTCGCCTACAGTATTCTTGGACACGTCGACTCGCCAATTTCGTACCCGAGTTGCCTCGGTTCAGAGGTGGGAGCCCGTAAAAGAACCCGGCGATGTGGTTCCCTTTCCGACGAGGAGGTGAAGACCGAAGATTCCGCGAGGAGATCGGGATGGAGGCCGAAGACCGAAGGACACGGATCGCTCGGTATAGCATTCTACCCTTTCTCTAGTATGCTAGGAGTAGGTTAATGGCCCGATCCGGGTTTTTAGTACGCGGTAGCGCCGGTTTTAAAAGTAAAAGAAAAGTATCGTTTCCGCATTTTGGCCTCGGAATGATGGTCGGGGCGCTGCCGTGCACTTACATCAGTTACCTACAAGCCGTCAACGGTACTAGCTGGTGTTCCCCTCCGAACGGCGGCCGGGACGTCGGGACGTCCGAATGCCTGGGGTTCGGGGCAGATGCTAATTGGTGCTATCCGTCTACCCCTCCGAAGATGCCAAGTTGATTTATGGCACCGTGTATCGAAGGTTTAGACGGATGCGTCCGATGTAGCAGACTTCGTCAGATTCCCCCTCATTTGAGGGGTTTTTTGATTGTGGGGACGCTCTTCCCTGCAGGCGCAAGCCCCTGCAGTTAATTACGCTACCGCGTTGCGGTAACAACTTTCTCCTTCTCCAGATGGTCACTTCGTGTCGTGGGTGTTTGTTTTGTTGCCCGTGGATTGTTTACGGAGACTGAGTTATGTCGTCGCCCGTAGGGCGTGGACTAGTCCAAATCCGCATTATCTTAGATTTGGGTTTGGGGGTTTGGTTTGAGGATACGTCAGCCATACTTGAGGCTAAGATCAACTCAAACGTTTGTTAAGGATACGTTAGTCTAACTTTGTGACTAAGATCAACTTAACGGGATCGTTTAGATCCGACAGAAGAGTGTTTGGACTCTAATGTTCCAGTTTAGGGACGTAGTGGTCCATCGTATGTATGGCCATCGGGACTCATCACCTCTCTGACGACGTTGAAAGATTACAACGACGGATGTCAGAGGAGTTCAGAGATGTACCCTCGAGCCGGAGTTAACTTAGGGGATTCGTAGTCCAATCTGTTTGAAGGTTTAAGGACGCGTTAGCCATTTTTGGAGGCTAAGATCAACTTAAACGGGACCGTTTAGATCCGACAAAAGAGCATATGGAGGGCCCTATTGTTCTAGTTTAGGGACGTTGCGGTCCATGGGTAGTTTAAGGACGTTGCGGTCCGTGGGTAGTTTAAGGACATTGCGGTCCGTGGGTAGTTTAAGGACATTGCGGTCCGGTATTTGCTCTGGATGCTTCACACGGGTTCACTGCCGTGCTTGGCGAGGACCAGGCTCCGCTCTGGGTGCTTCACACGGGTTCACTGCCGTGCTCTGCGAGGACCAGGATCCGCTCTGGACGTTTCCCACGGGGTCAAAGAGTGACATTATCCGTGTTCCACGTAACCAGGAATTTTGCATTAGGCATGGGTTTAAGGACCCCACAGTCCATATCATGAGTGGCCGTCGGGACCCGTCACCTCTTTGAAGACATTGAGGGATTACAATGCCAAGTTTCAAAGGAGTGAAGAGATGTACCCTAGAACCGGAATGGATTTAATAATCCCTGACCCAATTTGGGGTCGAGACTGATTAATTATGTTATGAGCCCATTAGCCCAGTTAATCACAAATTGAGGACTTATGGCCAGCTTGGGCTAAGTCCAGTCGGGTCTGAAACATTGACTTTTTGCTGATCCATTGAAGGAGAGGCTTTGCCTCTATCCATTTAGCCAATTGGGCCAAAGCCTAGTGTTAAACACTATAGAGCAATCAGTGTTGAACACTGGGAATGCGGTTAACAAGTTAGTGTTTAACACTAAGAAATAATTGGTGTTAAACACCAGCAATAAGGCTTCTCAAATTAGTGTTAAACACTAAAACAGATCAGTGTTGAACACTGCAAACGAAGATCTCAGATTGGTATTTAAACACTAAGGTAATCAGTGTTGAACACTGCAGATAAAGCTTTTTAATTAGTGTTGAACACTAAGGCCCAACAATATTTCAACACTGAGTGCGAGAGTTTCAATTTAGTGTTAAACACTAAGACAAGAGGGGTCACGTGGCAGCACGTGAGAGCGCCCTTCCTCCATTTGTTCTGCTGAAATTACTGCATCTTTTGATAGCATCACGTGTCAGCACGTGATGGGCATTCAAATGCCTATGCGTTAAGGCTTCTGCTGAAAGTCACGTGGGTCACGTGGGGTGCTGCCTCAAAGGGGTTTTCTGTAGGGCTTTTGAGGGGGGGGGGGGTCACGTGGTGACACGTGACCCTGCCTTAATGTGTTTTTTTTTTTTTCAGAGGATTTGTTACTCCTTTTTTTTCAGGAATTAAATTCCGGAGACTTTTTAATTTCAGAGGAATTAAATCCTTCTTTCTTTTGAAGACTTGTATTCTGGAATAGAGTTTAACTCTGAATTTTCTGCGGGAGTTAAATTCCCCGTTTATGTGAAGGGCTGAATAGGGTTGAACCCTAATAAAATTTCTGAGGAAATGATGATCGTTATTTCAACAGAACTAAGTTCTTTAATTAGGGTTAAACCCTGTTTCTCTTTTTTTTTGTTTTGAAGGAATTAAATTCCCATGATATAGGGTCTAGCCCCACTTTTATTTTGGAGGAATTAAATTCCTATAGTTCTGTGAGAATTAAATTCTCAAGTTTGCACTCCTTCTCTACGTTTTGGATCTGCATGGCAGGATCTCAACCCATTGAGAATTAAATTCTCAACCTTAAGGGGAGATGTGCGCTTTGCAGATCCTCTATCAAAGAGAGAAGAAATAAGTTCTTCTGCTTTTATATTATCAAAGTTAAACTCTGTTGAGAATTAAATTCTGCTTCTTTCAAAATGCCTTCCCTTTCTTACCTAGGGTTTTTTGCAGAAGATCCGAGTCTTTTCGAAGTATCAAAGCTCTTCTCCTTTTCTCTTTTCTTCTCTGCGCATGTATGTCTCCTTTTTTTTGTCTCTTGGCTCCTATTTATAGGAGAGGCAGCCGCATCAATCAGTTTTTTTTGACGAATCTTCATTGGGAGATTTGATTTGCATCCATAATTCATTTTGGGCCTTTGGATTATTAGGTGAATTTTATTCACCATTGGATCTTGAATTCAGAGATTCTCCTTTGATATTTTGGTTAGATTTAAGGGGGAAATCTTTCCCAAAGCCGAGATTTTCCATAGATAGATGATCTTTAATCATCTCTGAATCTTTAATTTGATTAGTCCCAAATAATTACTTTCCTTTGGCAAGATTCGAATTTCCTTCAGAATTTAAAATCTGTCGTCAACATGGGCTTTGGAAGCCAGTCACGTGTGACCACGTGATTCATGGTCACGTGTGAGCACGTGACCCCCTTTGGAACGAGCTTTCTGCGCTGTGTCTTCTGATTGCTGCTTAAACATCACGTGCTACCACGTGACCCCTGGTCACGTGTGAGCACGTGACCCTTTGTTTGAGCTCTCTTTCCTTGGTTGTTCGGGAGAACGGGTCTGTTGTCTTGATCGTTACGTGTCAACACATGACTCTGGTCACGTGAGAGCACGTGGCCTTTTCTGAAGCTCTTTTTCTTGACTTGATCAGGGAACCAATGTGCGCCTTTGCTGCTTGAATTTAAATGTCACGTGCCGACACGTGACCTTGATCACGTGGGAGCACGTGACCCTTCCTGAACCCCCCTTTTCTTCGACTTAGCCAGGAGACTGAACTTGCTTGAATGATGCGTTCAGGTGTCACGTGCGAACACGTGACCGCTAGTCACGTGTAAGCACGTGACCCTCTTCTGAAGCTTTTCACAGAAGCTTCCTGATTTTAAATCAGGAAACAAATGCCCCCACAGCGTTGTTCTCACGTGTCTGCACGTGAGTGCAACGCTGTCACCTCTTGTGACCGTTGGATTCCTCTAGGGATCTGGGGAGACGAAGCGTTTTCATTGTCTTCTATAAATACCGCTGTCTCTTCATAGGAGCCTTCACTTTGTTCATCTTCTTCTTCTGAGAACTTTTTCGTTGAGAATTTAATTCTCGCTTTCAGAGCTTAGTTCTCTGTCTCAGACATTTCCCAGAGTTTAACTCTGTTGACGGATCCCTTTTCCTCAGGTAATAATGTTGAACGGCCAAAGCGCCTTCGTCTTTAAAAGAACTCTTTGGATTTTAAATCCGTATTAAGGGTTTCATAAAGAACCATTTTTCTTCAAGTTTTTTCTTAAGAACAGGGAACCTTCGAACCGTAGATCTCTTAGAGTTTAGGCGATCTTCGGGGAGATGATGACAGCGTTTCAACTCCCTGGACTTTAAGTCCATCAAAATTATTCCTGGGAATTTAATTCCCTTTTTTCTGATAAGGAATTTAATTCTTATGAAGAACTCAGTTTCTTCACCCAGGGGCTCCTTGGGGTCTCTTGGCCCGAGGCTGTTCTTCTGTAATTAATGCGAGGGGGATCTTGTAATAATTCTCGTGACTTTTATTTCAGTTATTATGGATGCCCATCTGTATCGTCTTGACGAGATCATCTCGTACGGGGATATTCGTGCGCTGGGCCGCAGTCAGAACCAGGAGTTCACTAATGCTCAGTGTGCCGAGATCATGGGCCGCTTCGACGAGTACAATCATCGGCTACTTCCCCGTCGCTCTTCTCTTCTGAGGCTGATCGTGCTGGCGATCCGGGAGGCACTTCCTCTCTTTTGTGCCGGCATACCGCTCGGGGACTTGGACATTGCTGAGGATAAGGTGCATTCGGTGTACCTTATGGGCTTGATTTCCAAGAGAAGGCGGGATGATCTCATTGATCTCCTTCATCAAATTTTTCAGCAATCAGCTATACTGGGCGCCTACCGGAGGGAAGAGGACATCCGCGGAGACCCCGATGCCTGTGACCGTGAGAGAAAGCATACTCGGGAGGTTCGAAATGCTTGGAAGATCTTGAATAAAGTCAATTCCGAGTTTCTCAACCCGTGCCCCGTGTCTGAAGCCTTACCATTGTAAAAGTTTTTCTTTTATTTTGTATCGCCTTCTTGCAGTCTGGATGATAAGCTTTGTTATGTCTCTGTGTGTTCGCATACTTTTTCTCTGAAATCTTATTATTCTGTTACTATTGTCGTTTGTACTTTAATATGCAGGGTATCACTCCATATTCTTTCCTTTAAATGCACATTAGGTTTGGGTCTCACGTGTTCTACACGTGAGATCTTCTGATGGGACTGTTCACAAAACTTTCCATGCCGCATTTTTAGCGCGCATTATCAGATGCATAAAAGGAGCCTTGGAAATAGTTATTTCTCCTTGATTTTCGATGCCTTTCCCTTTTTGGGCCTTGGAAACATCTTTCGCATGCAAGATTTTCCGCGCATAGCACTTAATGCACTTCTTTATATTCTTGAGGTCATAGCCCATTTTCTCTTCACAGAGAAACTCATTCCCATATCGACGTGATTTAATTTGAGGAGTATCTGAACGCTATGGCCTGTAACCGCCCACACGCTCGTCGACAGCCATGGGAAGTGCCTGTCGAGGAGATGATCCCTCGCTTTGCCGCTCGGTTGGTGGATCCCCTCCTTACCGACAACGAATGCGACTCAGCCATACATGAACTCTCGATCCGCAGGGGGTCTCCTCTCCCGATGGGTTCTCTCTGGCTCCGGATGATCCTCACGCCGTGCTTGCCGACATCCCCCCTCACCAGCAGAGATGACCCTGGCGATGCTTGACGCGGCGGAAGAGAAGCTCGAGGGTTTTCATGAAGCGTGCCTGATCACTCAGGCTTTGAAGGATTGCTCAATCCATCTGCTGGGTCAGATCAAGGCCCGGCGAGCTATTATGTCCGCTTTCGCGGACGAACACGGCGCCAATCGATGGGGAGCGACTCCTCGTGAGAACCGTCGCTTCGATGTGCTGGAGGAAGCGGAGAGAGAGATGGAGAATTTTGTCCTTTGCTTCTCTAACCCTTGTGCCATTGATCCTGTGTTTGGCGATCTTTTCCGTTAGAGTAGGACATTCCCCCCCCTTTTTTTTTATAACTTGGTCTCCCCTTTTTGCATGCTTTATTTTGAACTTCTATGTAGGCTTGGTACTCGTGTGTATGTTTCCGCTTGCATGAATAAACTTTGTGTTCCTTTTTGTGAAAACTTTCTTCAATTACCAATACTGTTGTCATATTGTGTGCGAATCAACGCCTTGAATTTTATCTCTCAGGTGATATGAACTTGTTTCAGACCGATTAGTGCTGGCAACGGAAAGCTCATTCGTATGATGAGCCAATCTCACAGCCAGGGCCAATATGAGTTGTGGCGGGTGCTTCAGGAGTCCATCAAAGAGGTGGTGGCTTTTGATAAAGCCGCCACGTTTACTCGCGAGAGAGTTGAGGCTCACAAGGCCACTGAAAAGGAGCTTGAAGCCCGGCTCGCTTCATATCAGGCCCAGCAAGCTCAGGCGGAGTCGCGTCTTATGGAGATCTTGCGTCACGAAGCCATAGCTCAACAACAGAATGACGAGCTGGTGAAATTATTGCACCACCCGCCGGCTTAAAGGCTTGTATCTTTTCTCCTTCTTGTACATACTCGTGGATGAGAGTATTTTTTTTGTTTTGAAATGTACTTTGTATCCATTTTGGTTTATGAATAAAAGATACAATTTTCCTCTTGATGATGTGTCCCTTTTTTCATTGAATGCATTCTGCGGATAATCTATCTTAGTCTTCTTGCAAGACGGCCGTGGCCTAGGATTCAGGGTTAGGATCTGTTTCCTACGGCTTTTGCTTTTTACGAGCCATGAGGGTTTCGTAAAGAGTTTTTCTCCCTACCGGTCGAGAGGATCCCATAGGTGTGAGTTCTTCTTAAAGATCGTGAGGATCCTTAAGCGGGTTTTCCCTTGAGGGTCGTAAGGATCTCACAAGAGAGTTTTTCTTCCTTACAGGTCGTGAGGGCCTGCAAGTGTCGGGTGTGATCACCTTTTTTCCGTATTTCACGGGGTTAGGGATCTCTCCAGGTATCGTAGTTTAAAGACGTCACGGTCAAGGTTAAGGACCTCATAGTCCGTGGGTTTAAGGACTCCACAGTCCGATGTTAGTTTTAAGACATCACGGTCAAGGTTAAGGACCTCATAGTCCGTGGATTTAGGGACTCCACAGTCCGATGTTAGTTTTAAGACATCACGGTCAAGGTTAAGGACCTCATAGTCCGTGAATTTAGGGACTCCACAGTCCGATGTTAGTTTTAAGACATTACGGTCAAGGTTAAGGACCTCATAGTCCGTGGATTTAGGGACTCCACAGTCCGATGTTTGGTTACAGGGACCCGTCACCTCTTTGAAGACGTTGAAGAATTACAACGCCGGGTATCAAAGGAGTGAAGAGATGTACCCTTAAACCAAGGCAAAATCCGTAGGGAATCGTGGTGGTTGATCGTTAGTTTTAAGACATCACGGTCGAGGTTAAGGACGTCATAGTCCGTGGATTTTAAGGACTCCACAGTCCGGTGTTTGCTCTGGATGCTTCACACGGGTTCACTGCCGTGCTTGGCGAGGACCAGGCTCCGCTCTGGACGTTTTCCACGGGGTCAAAGAATGACGTTATCCGCGTTCCACGTGACCAGGAAGTTTGCACTAGATGCTTCACACGGGTTCACTGCCGCGTTAGGCGAGGACTAGGCTCCGCTCTGGATGCTTCGCATGGGTTCACTGCCATGCTCTGCGAGGACCAGGATCCGCTCTGGACGTTTTCCACGGGGTCAAAGAGTGACGTTATCCGCTTTCCACGTAACCAGGAAGTTTGCACTAGATGCTTCACACGGGTTCACTGCCGCGTTAGGCGAGGACTAGGCTCCGCTCTGGATGCTTCGCATGGGTTCACTGCCATGCTCTGCGAGGACCAGGATCCGCTCTGGACGTTTTCCACGGGGTCAAAGAGTGACATTATCCGCGTTCCACGTGACCAGGAAGTTTGCACTAGATGCTTCACACGGGTTCACTGCCGCGTTAGGCGAGGACTAGGCTCCGCTCTGGATGCTTCGCATGGGTTCACTGCCATGCTCTGCGAGGACCAGGATCCGCTCTGGACGTTTTCCACGGGGTCAAAGAGTGACATTATCCGCGTTCCACGTAACCAGGAATTTTGCACTAGATGCTTCACACGGGTTCACTGCCGCGTTAGGCGAGGACTAGGCTCCGCTCTGGATGCTTCGCATGGGTTCACTGCCATGCTCTGCGAGGACCAGGATCCGCTCTGGACGTTTTCCACGGGGTCAAAGAGTGACATTATCCGCGTTCCACGTGACCAGGAAGTTTGCACTAGATGCTTCACACGGGTTCACTGCCGCGTTAGGCGAGGACTAGGCTCCGCTCTGGATGCTTCGCATGGGTTCACTGCCATGCTCTGCGAGGACCAGGATCCGCTCTGGACGTTTTCCACGGGGTCAAAGAGTGACATTATCCGCGTTCCACGTAACCAGGAATTTTGCACTAGATGCTTCACACGGGTTCACTGCCGCGTTAGGCGAGGACTAGGCTCCGCTCTGGATGCTTCGCATGGGTTCACTGCCATGCTCTGCGAGGACCAGGATCCGCTCTGGACGTTTTCCACGGGGTCAAAGAGTGACGTTATCCGCTTTCCACGTAACCAGGAAGTTTGCACTAGATGCTTCACACGGGTTCACTGCCGCGTTAGGCGAGGACTAGGCTCCGCTCTGGATGCTTCGCACGGGTTCACTGCCATGCTCTGCGAGGACCAGGATCCGCTCTGGACGTTCTCCACGGGGTCAAAGAGTGACGTTATCCGCTTTTCACGTAACCAGGAAGTTTGCACTAGATGCTTCACACGGGTTCACTGCCGCGTTAGGCGAGGACTAGGCTCCGCTCTGGATGCTTCGCATGGGTTCACTGCCATGCTCTGCGAGGACCAGGATCCGCTCTGGACGTTTTCCACGGGGTCAAAGAGTGACGTTATCCGCTTTCCACGTAACCAGGAAGTTTGCACTAGATGCTTCACACGGGTTCACTGCCGCGTTAGGCGAGGACTAGGCTCCGCTCTGGATGCTTCGCATGGGTTCACTGCCATGCTCTGCGAGGACCAGGATCCGCTCTGGACGTTTTCCACGGGGTCAAAGAGTGACGTTATCCGCTTTCCACGTAACCAGGAAGTTTGCACTAGATGCTTCACACGGGTTCACTGCCGCGTTAGGCGAGGACTAGGCTCCGCTCTGGATGCTTTGCACGGGTTCACTGCCATGCTCTGCGAGGACCAGGATCCGCTCTGGACGTTTTCCACGGGGTCAAAGAGTGACATTATCCGCGTTCCACGTAACCAGGAATTTTATCGATTGTATCCGCATTTCACGGAATGAAGGTTTGACTGTTGGCGATATGTGTACCACCGAGCCATGGAACTGGGAGTTGCCGCTGTTCCGCTTAGCTTGAAGTTGTGTCTGCTGCGTCGAGATGATCTCCAGGTTATTTGTGAACCGTCGAGATTTGGCTTCCTCTCATGATGAAACCTGGGGGAGGAGTATGACTCCTTCTTTGTTTGCGCCCCTAGATTGTATACAGGGATAAATGTAACATTACCTGTAGGGCGAAGATTTCATTCTTTTGTCATTTTTTTTATTCTTTCCGCGATGCTCTATCATTTCAGCTTTTTATATCGCGAAGGTCGCGATTGCCCAATCATTTCGGCTATTTTTCGCGGTGCCCAATCATTTCGGCTATTTGTTTTATTTTTACTCGCTGCTTTTTATTGCGAGTTGCCCCATCATTTCGGCTATTTTTCATGCATACATTTTTACTTGCTGATTTTTATTGCAAGTTGCCCCATCATTTCGGCTATTTTGTAGGCATGTGTGGCTTGCTAGCTTTTTCGCCGCAAGCTCGAATTTTGGACACCGATTTCGGCATCAGCATCGCTGCAACTGGGATGTTGCCAGGAGCGAATCATCATTTGCCTCTGAAAGAACTTGGGATTTGATACCGGTTTAGGCATCAGCATCGCTGCAACTGGAATATTGCCAGAAGCGAATCATCATTTGCCTCTGTCGATGTTGAACAAAGGTGGTTTAGCAAACAGGGTTAAGGTCCTGTCGATTAAGGCTTTCGACTTCATGAGCCGTAAGGGTCTCACAAAGGTATTTCTCCCTACAAGTCGTGAGGATCTTGCAGGTGTATTTTCTCCTTAGGGATCGTGAGGATTCCTAAGTGTATGTTCCTCTGTAAGTCGTAAGGATCCTACAAGAGGGTTTTCTCCTTATGGGTCGAGAGGACCTACAAGGGTTGGACTTTGCTGGGGAAATGTTTATTCGCGCCCGTGGATTGTATACAAGGGTCAGTATTGAGCCTCTTGTAGGGCAATATCGGAGGTTGTGGGGGATTTGCTTAAGAACAGGTTCAGGTTTCTGTAACTTAAGACTTTCAAATCTCATGAGCCGTGAGGGTCCCATAAGAGAATTCTCCTTACGAGTCGTGAGGATCTCGTAAGTGTATTTTCTCCTCAGGAATCGTGAGGATCCCTAGGTGTGCTGCTCCTTTGTGAGTCGTAAGGATCTCACGCAGGTGGTTTCTCCTTACAGGGTCGAGAGGACTCTGTAAGTGTCCTTTAACGAGGTTGCGCCCTTTCGGGTTTTCACAAACACTCGCCGGTAGTCCTGCTGTTTTTACTCACGGAGCCCTTTTCGGGTTTTCATCCGTGCCCATTTTGCTTATGGACATACCGTTTTTTTTTTTTTTTTTTTTTTTTTTTTTTTTTTTTTTTTTTTTTTTTATCCATCTCGTCAACCTAAGGACGTTGCGGTGGTAGTTTAGGGACGTTTCGGTCCGTCGATAGTTTAAGGACGTTTCGGTCCGTTGTTAGTTTAAGGACGTTTCGGTCCGGCATTAGTTTAGGGACGTTTCGGTCCGCTGTTAGTTTAGGGACGTTTCGGTCCGACGATAGTTTAAGGACGTTTCGGTCCGGCGATAGTTTAAGGACGTTTCGGTCCGTCGATATAGGAAGGCCGGCTGCTGCTTGTAAAGTCTGAGCTTAGGAAGATAGCGAGCGGACATAGTCGTCGTCATCCATCATTGACCTAGGCTGCAGCTTATTAAGCATGGTATTTCTTCAAGAAGCGGCCGTTTACTGGCCTGAAAGGCCTTTCACCGTGCATGTCCATGAGTAGGTAGGCTCCACCCTGGTAGACCTTGTCTATGATGTACGGGCCTTCATAGTTTGGCTCAAATTTTCCCCGCTTGGCACGATTGGGGATCATCGGTCTTTTGACCACTAGCACGAGTTCGCCTTGGCGGAATGTCCTCGGCCTGGTCAATCTTTCGTACGAGCGCGTCATCTTTGCTTTGTAGGCTTCTAGATGTTGTTGCGCTATGAGCCGGGTTTCATCGAGGGCGTCAAGCTCCTCAAGCCGAAGGTGAGCATTTTCTTCGTTCGTCAGCTCGTGGTGGACTGCTACTCGTAGAGAGGGTAACTCTATCTCGAGGGGGAGAACTGCTTCCGTCCCAAATACCAACGCGTACGGCGTTGTGTTCGTGGCCGTCTTGAATGTAGTTCGATAAGCCCAGAGGGCTTCTTGCAGCCTTTCGTGCCAGTCTCTCTTATTCCTGGAGACGGTCTTTTTCATGATCTTCGTCAAGGTCTTATTGAAAGCCTCGGCCAGACCGTTAGCTCGTGGGTTGTAAACTGAAGAATATCTCCAGTCTATATTGTGCTGCTGTGCGAAGCGGCTAATCTTATGGCTTCGGTAGGCCGGCCCATTATCGGAGATAATCCGTCGCGGGGTTCCGAACCGATAGATGACGTGTGTTCTGAAGAAATGGAGAATGTTCTCCGTCTTCACTTCCCTCAGTGGTACCGCTTCTGCCCATTTGGAGAAGTAATCAGTTGTCGCCAGGATAAAACGATGTCCCCGGGCTGATGCCGGCTCTATGGGGCCGACTATGTCAGTCCCCCACATTTCGAATGGCCAGCTGGCCACCGTTGGGTGTAGTGGATTCGGATGTTGGTGGATGAAGTCTCCATGGATCTGGCATGAGTGGCATTGCTTTGCATACTCGAGGCAGTCCTGGATCATCGTGGGCCAGTAGTAACCCATCCGTTTAATTTTTAACTTCATCTTTGGGCCTGCTTGGTGAGAACCGCAAAGTCCGTCGTGAACTTCTCGAACGACTCGTTCCGCTTCGTCAGGTCCCAAGCATCTCAGCCATAGAAAATCAAACGATCTCTTGTACAGGGTATCGTTGACGAAAGCGAAGGATAGAGCTCGTTTCATAAGCTGATGCCTTGAGGACGCCTCTTCGGGCATTCGGTGGGACTTAAAGTAGTCTATGAAGACTTCCCTCCAGTCCTCAGCCTTCTCACGGTCTTTTATTTGTAGGGTCGCTTGCTGAATCGCTCCCTTTTCTTTATATAATTCCGGAGGTATTTCTGCCGGGGCGAGCACTCGACGGCTTTGTACCACGATTCTGACGTCATCGAGGTTCTCGTCAGCCAGTTCTTTAGCGAGTTTGGCCAACGCGTCTGCTTTGCTGTTTTCCGCGCGCGGTATGTTCTCTAGAATATAGGAGGGGATTTGGGCCAACAGTTGTCGCACCTTTACGCCGTATTTCACCAATTCTGGTTTGCATGTTTGGTAATCACCATTTATTTGGCTAACGACCAGCTGAGAATCCCCGTATATGTGGAGGTCTTCAATTCCCATGTTGATGGCGATTTCGAGGCCTGCTATCAGAGCTTCGTATTCGGCTTCATTGTTTGTCCTTGACTCTGTTAAGGAGAAGGCGAAGCGCATTATCCCTCCTTGTGGAGTTATAAAGATAAGGCCTATCCCCGATTTGACGATCGGGTTACCCTGTTTCTGTTTCTTTGTGGAGGACGCTCCATCGAAATAGAGTTCCCATCGTGTGCTTCCACCGCCAATTGCATCAAATGCATGCTCGTCCGGCAAATCACAGTTTAGAGGAGAGTTGGCCGGTATCGGGTGCTCAGCGAGGAAGTCGGCAATGGCCTGGCCCTTTACTGCCTTGAGGGGTTGATATGTTATCGAAAACTCCATCAAGAGTAGGGCCCATTTAGCGAGTCGTCCCGTCAATATAGCCTTTGACATCAGGTATTTAAGGGGATCCACCTTTGAAATGAGACGGACTTCATGCGCCAACGCATAGTGCCTGAGCTTCGTTACTGCAAAGATTAATGCCAAGCAATGCTTTTCAATGGGCGAGTAATTGCTTTCTGCCCCCAGCAGCACTCGACTTAAGTAGTAAAGTGCTCTTTCTTTCCCCTGGTCATTCTCTTGTGCCCATAATGCGCCCAAGGAACCTTCGAGGGCGGTTGTATAAAGAATGAGGGGTTTTCCCTTGACCGGCGCAGCTAATACCGGCGGGTTCTGCAGGTACTGCTTGATCTCGTCTAGTGCGCCTTGGCATTTTTGATCCCAGACGAATGGGGTTCCCTTCTTCATCAGGTGACTGTAGGGGCAGCATTTGCCTGAAAGATTTGCGATAAATCGCCGGATGTATGCGAGCTTCCCTTGGAGAGACCGCAACTGTTTGAGGGTTCTTGGCGGGGGCATTTCCATAATCGCTTTAATCTTTGACGGATCTATTTCAATACCTCGGTGTCGAACGATGAATCCCAGGAATTTACCCGAGGAGACTCCAAACGCGCATTTGAGGGGATTCATTTTCAAATTGTATTGCCGAAGGCGTTGAAATACGGTTTCGAGATGCTTTAAATGCTCTTCGTATGACATGCTCTTCACTACGAGGTCATCGATATAGCATTCGACGATGTCGTGTATGAGATCGTCGAAGATTTTTGTCATGGCCCTTTGGTAGGTGGCGCCAGCGTTCTTTAGGCCAAAGGGCATAACCCTGTAGCAGAATACACCCAAAGGGGTCCGGAAAGCGGTGTGCTTCTGGTCTTCGGGATGCATTTTTATCTGATTGTATCCTGAAGAACCATCCATAAAGGAGAAGATCTCGTGAGTAGACGTGTTATCTATCATTAGCTCGGTTACCGGCACCGGGAAATCGTCCTTTGGGCATGCTTTATTGAGATCCCTGAAATCCACGCATATGCGCACCGTTCCATTCTTCTTCATTACCGGGACGATATTGGCGATCCAATCGGGGTATTGGACTTCGTGGATAAATCCGGAATCGATCAACTTCTTGACTTCGGCGTTGATGCTCATCTCCAGCTCAAGTCGCATCCTCCTTGGCGCCTGCTTGACTGGCTTGATATCCGGGGATATTGCTAATCTATGCACTGCAATCTCCGGATCCAATCCTGGCATCTCGGAGTAGTTCCACGCGAAGCAGTCTTTATGCCGTAGGAGCACGTTCTTTAACGCGGCCACCTTTTCCTCGGATAACAGCTCGCTGACAAATGTCGGCCGCGGGTCGTCTGCCGATCCCAGCTCGATCTTCTTGAGGTTATCTGCGGTAGTATGTATACCGTCTTCCAGTTCTTTCGGAGCGGGCGGAAATTCCGAGATCAACTCGTCATCGCTGTTCTCGAAGCACCGGGGAAGGTCATCTTCGTTCTCGGGCTCTTCTTTTAATATCGTAATCATATAACAGGTGCGAACTCGCTCCCAAGACTGAGGCGGATTCGGTTCTGCTCTTGTGGCTTTAGGCTCGTGCCTTTGCGGCGGCGTTACTTTCCAACCGTCGGATAAAGCGAATCTGCCCCGTCGGTACTGGTCCTCGACCCAGTTCTTGAAGGTGAAGCAATCTTCGGTCGGATGTCCTATGGCTCGGTGATAAGAGCAATAACCCGGATGAGAGACCTTGCTGGCCTGCTCAGGATGCCTAGACTCTGGAAGCGTGATCATCTGATGTTTTAGGGCGAGCTTGAGTAACCGTTCCGTCTTGTCTCGAGGGAAGGAGTATGCTCGACTCATCTTTTCCATGAGGGACGAGTCCGAGCCGCGCAATTCCCGTAACCCTCTAATCCTGCGTCGTTGTTGTCGGCTTCTTTTTTCGCTTCTTAATTTATTCCCGTCCCTGCGTCGAGCCTTTCGTATGACGGGTTGACGATGGTGAACACCTTTATCTTTTGCAGCCTGTGCAGTTTGTTGGAATAGACGTTGCGTCCTGGCTTTCTCATAGATGGCCACTTCGTGGTTGTGATCTTCCCGAATTTTCTGATCCGCTTTCGTGGTAGGCTTGCCCATTCGTCTTTTAAACAACGGGTTTGGCTCTTCGATCGCGGGGTTTAGTTTTGATGAGGGATTGGTCTCTCCTGACGTGGCGCCTTCTTCTTCATCAAAGGTATATATGGCGTAGCTGCCGTGGGCTCGCTCCTGTTTTCCCGTTCTCGCGTACCCAAGCCCAAGTGTTTCTATTTTTCCGTTGGGCAATTTGCGTTGGGTCCCAGGGACATCCCAAATCCTGTTGTAGAACCGAGCCTGCCGCACAGTCTGTTTTAAGGGTACTCCTTGGCGCTTCAATAACTTCTTCAATCCATTTGTATAGTATCTAGGCAGACGAATGGGTTGGAGCCTGTCAAGTGTAACATCCACGCCGTGCCAGATCTCTTTCTCCACCTTCGACTCTGAGGATTGATAGAATAGGATCACCTTTTCACCCCTTCGCTTGGGAGGGACGTAAAATGTTTGCAGGTCCTGCACGCTATGGGTTTGAAGCGCGTCGAGATCCTTATAGTGTTCTTGCGGTACCATGGTGATTTGCAGGCTATGGTCATCGCAAAGGGGTGCCTGTATTGACAGCCGATTGGAGAACACGACGTTAACCTCGTCCTCCGAATCACTCCCGAAGACCGGTACGGGGGTGGGTGCCCCCAGGTTGTTGCGTTGGGATGGCCCCGTATACACTATTTCCTCCTCTTCTTCGGTATCGCTCCCAAAAACGGGAATGGTGGCGGCGGTTTTGTTCTTCGGGTCGCGACACCTTTCTGTATCCTCGAAATCTGGCAAAAAGTATTTCGCATCTTCGTATTTGCGGACTTCGTTCACAGAAAACGGGTTTAACTCGCCTGTTACAGTGTACTCGAAACCATCCTTGAAGTATTTCATACACTGATGTTGTGTAGAAGGGATGATGTTGTACTCGTGTAGCCAGGGACGGCCGAGCAAGGCGTTGTAGCAGGTCTTGGCGTCAATGACATGGAATTTGATGTCTGTGACGAGAAGTCCGAAGCGTAACGTCAGTATTACAGATCCGAGAGTCCGTGACGATTGAGAGTCGAAACCGGAGATAGTAATTTTGTCACGAGCGAGGTGTTGCACACTCATGCAGATTTCCTTCAACACCCGAACATTAAGGAGGTTGACGGAGGATCCATTATCCACTAAGATCTTGCCTATCTTGATGTCATGGCAGTATCCAGAGACATATAGGGGACGGTTGTGGTCGCACGTCCCGAGGAGAAGGTCTTCATCACCGAAAGTGACATCGGCTGTATGCACTTCCTCCAGTTCATCCTTCATCCTTTCAGTGGCGAGAACGGCCTGGAATTGTTCAGGTTCTTGCAACGCTTTAATGAGTGAGTCTCGCGCTTCTTTTGATAATAGAAGGGCATCAAGAATGCTAAGCTGAGAGGGTAGTTTCCTTAAGTGCGCGAGGATGTTATAGTCCACCTTACCCTTTTTGGGAGGGTCTTTGTTAGTTAGCTCTTTTATGACCCGGTCATCTAAAGTGATATCTTCAATGACCTTTTCCTTTCCCTTATCTTTTCGGCCGACGGGACCGAGATTCTTCTCCGGGAGCGTGCGGTTGCGCAGCTGGATGTTCTCGCAGGCCTCTGATTCCTCCTTTTTTCCTAGAACGGATTCTGTAAAGAGAGGGGCCAGAGCCATTTCTTCATCAGAGTCGCTCCCGAAGGTGAGAATTTGTGACCCTCTGGCGTCAACCATGTAACAGTTGCCAGTAGTCTTGTTATGTCCTCCGACAGTACCTCTTCGCTCCTGACGGCTCTTGCGTTTCATGCGCTTAAACTGTTGCTGACGGATAACATATCCTCGCCACCATATTTTGAAGGCATCGCACTCCCCCGTGGGGTGTGAGATCTTCCGGTGATATGCGCAATAGTCAGGGTGCCTCTCCGCCCCGTCGTGCGTATTTGCTTCCGAAGGTGGTAGCATCATTCCCATTGACATGGCTTTGGCGAACCTTTTCCTTGTCTTGAATATTTTCTTGTCCACTTCGGATGCCTTTTGTTCTGGCAGGGGTAACTCCACTCTTCCGTCCAGTCGTCCGTATTTGGCTCTTTCCGGCGTGGTCATTTCACGCTCCTGGTCCGCTTTACATTTTAGACGAATCTTGTCTAGAAAAGCGTCGATCATTTCGTCCGTTGGCCATGGACACTCTGGTACAGGCTCTGCCTCCATCTTCTTAGTGCCGGGAGTTTTCCCATCATCGGTAAACGAGTGGGAGATTACGTTACAACTCGCCACATATCCTTCGGATTCATTCGACGAGCTCTCCCCCTCATCTTCCTCTTGAAAGATATGGTTGAGGAACTCTTGCAGTGTGACAGGAGTTCGCGCCTTTTGATTGTATTCTTCCAGCGCGTCTATTTGCTTCTGTAAGTTCGTGTGCTCGTTTCCAAGCTTCACGGACTTCTTGGATTTCTTCTTCTTTTTCTTCGAAGATTTTGACGGTTGGACGTGAGTATTTCGGCTCTTATCGTTAGTCTTTATAATTGGGCGGGGCTTCAACATCCCTTCGATAATTTGAGGTTCAAGAGGGTCCTTCCATTCGATCGCAGGGCATGCATGGAGGTCTCTCAGCATTCTTTTGGTCTTCGTTGATAGCACGACCCCCCATGGAGCTTCTTCGATAAAGGAGCAGGTTGCCCCCGGTGTATCGGCCTTCTTAGGAGTATGTGGTTGTGGTGGGTTCACCTTCCACTTTTCGGACAGTACAAATTTCCCCTGGAGGTATTGATCTTCGATCCATCCTTTGAAGACAAAGCAATCTTCAATCGGATGGCCTACCGTTTGATGGTAAGGGCAGTAGTTGGAGTCATTCACCTCGGTGGGGTGTGGTGGTCGCCTTGGATTTGGTAGGTTTATAAGTCTGTTGCGTATTGCCAACTCGAATAACCGCTTCGTCTTGTCTTGTGGGAACGAGTAGGGACGCTTCATTTTCTCATTATAGTACCGGCGTCTTTCCTCCAGTTGATCCGTCGATTTCGGGGCGTTAGGTTGCTGTTGGGCATTCGCGACAAAGGTTGCTCTTCCTTTACCCTTGTCATTCCGAGGTTCCGACTTCGGTGTAGGTGGTCTATGACCCATCTGGTCCATCTGAGCTAACTTGTCGATCAGAGCCTGGAATGTGGTTGGCTTAAAGAACATCATAAACTGGGAGATAGTTGCGTGAGGGTCTAGAGTTCCCACGAACATGCCCACCGCAGGTGCTTCCTCGATGCGCTGCTCACATCTCGACCACAAGTTCCGCCAGCGTATAGCGTACTGGACCCAGGTTTCACCCGGTTTTACCCTGGCGTTAATAAGTGCGGTTATTGGAGTGCGTTCGCTGGCACTTGCAAATCGCTGAGTGAACAACAACTCCATTTCAGCGAACGTTTTGATGGAATCGTTCGGGAGTTCTGAATACCATTCGAACGCTGTTTCTGACAAGCTGCCCACGAATTGGCGAAGCAACAATTTATCGTCACCGCCGGTGTTACCGCATAGGGCCCGAAACTGGGCGACATGTTGATGGGGATTGCCGGTCCCCTTATACACATGGAATTTTGGTATCGTATAGCCTTGTGGGTATTTGATTTGATCGTACCAGCTCGGATACGGCCGTCCGGTTTTCACGGTCTGACCAGCTGCCTCAGTTGCGCGATGAACTCGGATTTGCTGGGCTATGTAGTCAGCCAAGTCAGCCTTAGAGATCGTCTCTTCCTTGGCCGTCGAGAGGGCTGGAGGTGGGTTTGACGTCTCTCCTCGGTCGTCCTCCAGAATAATCGGAGGATCTTCAGCTGGTAAGTCTTGCTGGATCATCATTCCTATCATATCTTGAAAGAGAAGGCCCATCCGTTGTATGTTGGCCGCTTGTTCAGCCGCCTCTTTGTCCCTTTTCTCCAGTGTTCGGCGAAGGAATTCAGCGTCGGTTTCTTCCTCCCGGCGTGCGTCTGAGGACGCTTCTGGGCTTTCCTTTGGCCCGGTGAGCGCGGCCATAGCATTCATCATTTCTTGGAGCTTTTGTTGCTGCTCCTGGGATTTTGTTACGGATCGGGTTAGTGGTCGATGGCCTGTAGAAGCGCGGCTCTCCTCCTTTCCAGAGGCCATGTATACAGTGCGGACCATCATGCCCCCAGACTTAGGGCGTCTAGGCCTAGTGTTTTTAGCCGTCGTTGCATGCTGTGGGGTCCTCTCTGGCCTCCTCCTTTTATGAGTCAGTTGATCAACAGCCTTTTGGGGTTTAGCCTGGTGACCAGCTTCAGGTTGGATTTTCAGTTTCTTGTGCTGGCGGGAGAAGTTTGGATCGATGATCGAATCTCGGGCTTGTCGCCAAACCTTATAAATTTTGGAAGACAGCCGTTGAGGAGATCGAGGCTGTTCGGGTTTTGTTTCCACCACCTTTTTTAGTAAGGGAGGAGATTTCTTCAGTACTGCCGTAGGGGAATTCCTTCGCACCTTATTTAGCATTTCAAAACTGTTCCCAGTCGGAACAGCGGCATTAACTTCGGCCACCGGGGCTGGTGGGGTCAATCCGGAGGGAGAGTTGCCTCCAGCCTTCCTCACTCGGCGCCAATGGCGACGTCGAGAGTGTCGAGCGGACGGTGCAGGGTCAACGGTAAGAATGGTTTCTTCATGCCCCCTGTGTGGATGGGGGGTTGTTGTTGGCGTTAACCTATCGAAGACCGATGTCCTCTGGGAAGCGGGAGCAGAGGCCGGAGCCGTCAATCTTGTAAAGACCGACTTTTTGGCTGGAGAGGTTGCCTTGGCGATTTCGGGTATGGGAGCGTTCATTTTCTTAGAAGCAGTCTTCTTTGAGATTGTAGGCCCCGTAATGAGCTCGCATGATTTCTGGCCCAGTCTAGAGAAGACCGAGGCGTTGACGTTGGGCGACTCGTTGAGAGGAGCCGCGGTAGGGGTAAGACGATCAAAGACCGACTTCTTGAGAGTTTCCTTCGCCAGCACTGGAACGGTAAAGTTTGTCGGCGGGATCATGGTCCCAAAAAACAATCCTGTGGTGGCGCGGGTGACCTGTTCCATCGGCATTGTGAACAGCGAAGCAGCTTGGGGTCCATAGGCTATACCTTCTGGCGAGGCAGAGCGTCGGCTGCAGTTGCCGTCTGAGCAGTTGGAGGATTTCGCAGGGATGAAAGCCATTGATCCTTTGCTTTCTGCAATAAGCAAGATGCCAATTCTCAGTACCTTGAGACCCAAGGGCAACTATTAGCGAACCGCGATTGGTTCGCGAATCACGACACACGAAGTGTGGAGTGGAAAGAGGAAAAGGTCCCACCGGGCGTGCCAGAATCTGTTCCCCTCCGAACGGCGGCCGGGACGTCGGGACGTCCGAATGCCTGGGGTTCGGGGCAGATGCTAATTGGTGCTATCCGTCTACCCCTCCGAAGATGCCAAGTTGATTTATGGCACCGTGTATCGAAGGTTTAGACGGATGCGTCCGATGTAGCAGACTTCGTCAGATTCCCCCTCATTTGAGGGGTTTTTTGATTGTGGGGACGCTCTTCCCTGCAGGCGCAAGCCCCTGCAGTTAATTACGCTACCGCGTTGCGGTAACAACTTTCTCCTTCTCCAGATGGTCACTTCGTGTCGTGGGTGTTTGTTTTGTTGCCCGTGGATTGTTTACGGAGACTGAGTTATGTCGTCGCCCGTAGGGCGTGGACTAGTCCAAATCCGCATTATCTTAGATTTGGGTTTGGGGGTTTGGTTTGAGGATACGTCAGCCATACTTGAGGCTAAGATCAACTCAAACGTTTGTTAAGGATACGTTAGTCTAACTTTGTGACTAAGATCAACTTAACGGGATCGTTTAGATCCGACAGAAGAGTGTTTGGACTCTAATGTTCCAGTTTAGGGACGTAGTGGTCCATCGTATGTATGGCCATCGGGACTCATCACCTCTCTGACGACGTTGAAAGATTACAACGACGGATGTCAGAGGAGTTCAGAGATGTACCCTCGAGCCGGAGTTAACTTAGGGGATTCGTAGTCCAATCTGTTTGAAGGTTTAAGGACGCGTTAGCCATTTTTGGAGGCTAAGATCAACTTAAACGGGACCGTTTAGATCCGACAAAAGAGCATATGGAGGGCCCTATTGTTCTAGTTTAGGGACGTTGCGGTCCATGGGTAGTTTAAGGACGTTGCGGTCCGTGGGTAGTTTAAGGACATTGCGGTCCGTGGGTAGTTTAAGGACATTGCGGTCCGGTATTTGCTCTGGATGCTTCACACGGGTTCACTGCCGTGCTTGGCGAGGACCAGGCTCCGCTCTGGGTGCTTCACACGGGTTCACTGCCGTGCTCTGCGAGGACCAGGATCCGCTCTGGACGTTTCCCACGGGGTCAAAGAGTGACATTATCCGTGTTCCACGTAACCAGGAATTTTGCATTAGGCATGGGTTTAAGGACCCCACAGTCCATATCATGAGTGGCCGTCGGGACCCGTCACCTCTTTGAAGACATTGAGGGATTACAATGCCAAGTTTCAAAGGAGTGAAGAGATGTACCCTAGAACCGGAATGGATTTAATAATCCCTGACCCAATTTGGGGTCGAGACTGATTAATTATGTTATGAGCCCATTAGCCCAGTTAATCACAAATTGAGGACTTATGGCCAGCTTGGGCTAAGTCCAGTCGGGTCTGAAACATTGACTTTTTGCTGATCCATTGAAGGAGAGGCTTTGCCTCTATCCATTTAGCCAATTGGGCCAAAGCCTAGTGTTAAACACTATAGAGCAATCAGTGTTGAACACTGGGAATGCGGTTAACAAGTTAGTGTTTAACACTAAGAAATAATTGGTGTTAAACACCAGCAATAAGGCTTCTCAAATTAGTGTTAAACACTAAAACAGATCAGTGTTGAACACTGCAAACGAAGATCTCAGATTGGTATTTAAACACTAAGGTAATCAGTGTTGAACACTGCAGATAAAGCTTTTTAATTAGTGTTGAACACTAAGGCCCAACAATATTTCAACACTGAGTGCGAGAGTTTCAATTTAGTGTTAAACACTAAGACAAGAGGGGTCACGTGGCAGCACGTGAGAGCGCCCTTCCTCCATTTGTTCTGCTGAAATTACTGCATCTTTTGATAGCATCACGTGTCAGCACGTGATGGGCATTCAAATGCCTATGCGTTAAGGCTTCTGCTGAAAGTCACGTGGGTCACGTGGGGTGCTGCCTCAAAGGGGTTTTCTGTAGGGCTTTTGAGGGGGGGGGTCACGTGGTGACACGTGACCCTGCCTTAATGTGTTTTTTTTTTTTTCAGAGGATTTGTTACTCCTTTTTTTTCAGGAATTAAATTCCGGAGACTTTTTAATTTCAGAGGAATTAAATCCTTCTTTCTTTTGAAGACTTGTATTCTGGAATAGAGTTTAACTCTGAATTTTCTGCGGGAGTTAAATTCCCCGTTTATGTGAAGGGCTGAATAGGGTTGAACCCTAATAAAATTTCTGAGGAAATGATGATCGTTATTTCAACAGAACTAAGTTCTTTAATTAGGGTTAAACCCTGTTTCTCTTTTTTTTTGTTTTGAAGGAATTAAATTCCCATGATATAGGGTCTAGCCCCACTTTTATTTTGGAGGAATTAAATTCCTATAGTTCTGTGAGAATTAAATTCTCAAGTTTGCACTCCTTCTCTACGTTTTGGATCTGCATGGCAGGATCTCAACCCATTGAGAATTAAATTCTCAACCTTAAGGGGAGATGTGCGCTTTGCAGATCCTCTATCAAAGAGAGAAGAAATAAGTTCTTCTGCTTTTATATTATCAAAGTTAAACTCTGTTGAGAATTAAATTCTGCTTCTTTCAAAATGCCTTCCCTTTCTTACCTAGGGTTTTTTGCAGAAGATCCGAGTCTTTTCGAAGTATCAAAGCTCTTCTCCTTTTCTCTTTTCTTCTCTGCGCATGTATGTCTCCTTTTTTTTGTCTCTTGGCTCCTATTTATAGGAGAGGCAGCCGCATCAATCAGTTTTTTTTGACGAATCTTCATTGGGAGATTTGATTTGCATCCATAATTCATTTTGGGCCTTTGGATTATTAGGTGAATTTTATTCACCATTGGATCTTGAATTCAGAGATTCTCCTTTGATATTTTGGTTAGATTTAAGGGGGAAATCTTTCCCAAAGCCGAGATTTTCCATAGATAGATGATCTTTAATCATCTCTGAATCTTTAATTTGATTAGTCCCAAATAATTACTTTCCTTTGGCAAGATTCGAATTTCCTTCAGAATTTAAAATCTGTCGTCAACATGGGCTTTGGAAGCCAGTCACGTGTGACCACGTGATTCATGGTCACGTGTGAGCACGTGACCCCCTTTGGAACGAGCTTTCTGCGCTGTGTCTTCTGATTGCTGCTTAAACATCACGTGCTACCACGTGACCCCTGGTCACGTGTGAGCACGTGACCCTTTGTTTGAGCTCTCTTTCCTTGGTTGTTCGGGAGAACGGGTCTGTTGTCTTGATCGTTACGTGTCAACACATGACTCTGGTCACGTGAGAGCACGTGGCCTTTTCTGAAGCTCTTTTTCTTGACTTGATCAGGGAACCAATGTGCGCCTTTGCTGCTTGAATTTAAATGTCACGTGCCGACACGTGACCTTGATCACGTGGGAGCACGTGACCCTTCCTGAACCCCCCTTTTCTTCGACTTAGCCAGGAGACTGAACTTGCTTGAATGATGCGTTCAGGTGTCACGTGCGAACACGTGACCGCTAGTCACGTGTAAGCACGTGACCCTCTTCTGAAGCTTTTCACAGAAGCTTCCTGATTTTAAATCAGGAAACAGCTGGACGTAACGGCTACCCAGGTATTGAGCGAATAGAAGATCAACAAGCAAGCTTGTCCAAACTCCCGTGTGTTAGTGTATATGCCCTAGAGGCCATTACTGTATCATACTAGTTTGTATATTACGTAATGGAAGCTTGGGATATTCACAGTTGTATAGACAATCTTGCTCAAAATGGTAGTATGCTACTTGGTTTGTTTCTACTTTAATATGTGCATGTGTTTCTTTTAGCATATCGCTTATATATATTAGTGGAGCCCTTAGGATCTTTGCTTGATTACTAGCATTGTGATGGCAGTCACACTTGTAAGGACTGGGTAATCTACAAGCACATCCTTATACAGGTCCCTAGTCGTAGGATTATCGAGACAGGGGCATCGATACTCCAGAGTAGACTAGCATATGCGTTTCTCATCCCAGCAGGGGAGATGGTCTGTTCCACAGCCATCAGTACGTCGTACTGGAGATAGTATGTGGGTGAGTACACTGGACAGGACTCGTCGGGAACTGTTGGTTGGTACTATACCTATCGTCAGATAACAGTTTCCAGGTGACAGGAGTACAGCTTAGTCCGTCGACTTGACACTGCTACTTTTCCTCAAGTGTGTGTTCCTCTCCGAAAGACGGCGCGACAGACGTCTTGCCTGAAATTCGGGGCAGATGCTAATTGGTGCTATCCGTCCACCTCTCCGAAGATGCCAGGTTGATTTATGACACCATGTATCGAAGGTTTAAACGGATGCGTCCGATGTAGCAGACTTCGTCAGATTCCCCCTCGCTTGAGGGGTTTTTGATTGTGGGGACGCTCTTCCCTGCAGGCGCAAGCCCCTGCAGTTAATTACGCTACCGCATTGCGGTAACAACTTTCTCCTTCTCCAGATGATCGCTTCGTGTCGTGTGTGTTTGTTTTGTGTTTGGTTGCCCGTGGATTGTATACGGAGACTGAGTTATGTCGTCGCCCGTAGGGCGTGGACTACTCCAAATCCGTATCTTTCTTAGATTTGGGTTTGGGGGCTGTGTTTAAGGATACGTTAGCCTCATTTGAGACTAAGGTCAACTTAAACGTTTGTTAAGGATACGTTAGTCTAGTTTTAGACTAAGATCAACTTAACGGGATCGTTTAGATCCAACAAGAGAGCAATTAAGGGGGGCCTGTTGTTTAGTTTAATGACATTGCGGTCAATAGGCAGTTTAAGGACATTGCGGTCCAATGTTAGTTTTAAAACGTTGCGGTCAAGGTTAAGGACATCATAGTCCGTGGACTTAAGGACTCCACAGTCCGGCATTAGTTTTAAGACATCACGGTCAAGGTTAAGGACCTCATAGTCCGTTGTTAGTTTTAAGACATCCCGGTCAAGGTTAAGGACATCATAGTCCGAGAATTTAAGGACATCATAGTCCGAGGATTTAAGGACTCCACAGTCCGGCGTTAGTTTTAAGACATTACGGTCAAGGTTAAGGACCTCATAGTCCATGAGTTTAAGGACCCCACAGTCCGTCAAATGTGTGTGGTTATCGGGACCCGTCACCTCTTTGAAGACGTTGAGGAATTACAACGCCAAGTATCAAGGGAGTGAAGAGATGTACCCTTGAACCAAGATAGATTAAGTGATCTGTAGTCCATTTTGGAACCCAGACCAATTAATTATATTATGAGCCCATTGGCCCAGTTAAGTTTGAATTGAGGACTTATGGCCAGCTTGGGCTAAGTCCAATCATACTTAGAATATTGGCCCTCTGTTGGTTCATTGAAGGAGAGGCTTTGCCTCTAGAAACTTAGCTAATTGGGCTAAAACTAGTGTTAAACACTAAAGACCAACAGTGTTGAACACTGGGAATAAGGTTAGCAAGTTAGTGTTAAACACCAAAAGATAATCAGTGTTAAACACTGGAAACAGAGATTTCAAATTAGTGTTAAACACTAAAGAAAATCAGTGTTAAACACTGGAAACAGAGATTTCAAATTAGTGTTAAACACTAAAGCAAATCGGTGTTGAACACTGGAAATAGAGTTTTCAAATTAGTGTTAAACACTAAGAAAATCAGTGTTAAACACTGGGAGCGAAGTCTTCAAATTAGTGTTAAACACTAAGGAGAGAGGGGTCACGTGTGGACACGTGAGAGCGCCCTGATTCCCCTTATTTTATTCTGCCAAAAATATTAAATACTTTCTATAATTGCTCATGGAGCATCACGTGCTGTCACGTGATGGGAATGTGGGTTTTTAACTGTTAATGCTTTTGCCAAGGGGTCACGTGGTAGCACGTGAGGGCGCCCACAGCTTTTGTTTCTTTTGCTTTTTCTTTGTGCGCTACGTGAGGCATTGCCTCAAAGTTCTTTTCTGTGGATCTTTGCAGGGGTCACGTGATAACACATGAGGTGTTGCCTCAAAGTTCTTTTCTATGGATCTTTGCAGGGGTCACGTGGTAGCACGTGACTCTGGTTCTTTGCATGTTCTAAAGATCTGTTCATCTTTTAAGAATTAAATTCTTCATAGGGTCAAACCCTAGCAATAAACTTTAGAGGAATTAAATTCCTTCTTTCTTTTGAAGAATTATATTCTTATATAAGGTTAAACCCTAATTTCTTTTCTGTAG
Source organism: Agapanthus africanus (assembly GCA_030015575.1). NCBI lineage: Eukaryota > Viridiplantae > Streptophyta > Magnoliopsida > Asparagales > Amaryllidaceae > Agapanthus > Agapanthus africanus. The sequence continues at coordinate 287,841,440 of JASDDO010000029.1, forward strand.
GAATTAAATTCCCCATATATGTAAAGAATTAAATTCTGGCATAGGATGAAACCCTAATTTCTTTTTTTAAGGGAATTAAATTCCTATAAATTTGAGAGAATTAAGTTCTCAATTAAGGTTAAACTCTAGTTCTGTCCATTCTGAAGGAATTAAATTCCTAGGGCTAAACCCCAATTTTATCTTAAAGGAATTAAATTCCTATCATTCTGTCAGAATTAAATTCTTAAAGCTCAATTCCTCCTCTATGTTTTAGATCCGCATGGCAGGATCTCAACCCAATGAGAATTAAATTCTCAATTCATGGGGAGATGTGCACTTTGCAGATCCTCAACCAGAAAAAGAACTAAGTTCTTTTCTTTATATAAGAGTTAAACTCTTTTGAGAATTAAATTCTCTTTTGAAGCCTCTCTTCTTTTTTCTTACCTAGGGTTTTTCTTTTGCAGAGAATCAAATTCTTCCTTCTGAATTTTCAAGATTCCAAGGCTCTATATTTCTCTCTCTATATATGTGTGTATATATAACTCTCTCCTTTAGCTTCTATTTATAGGAGAAGGAAAAGAATCAATATGTTTTAGTGAATCTTTCATTGAAAGATTTGATTTGCTTATTGAGAGGCTTGATTTATTTTCCTCATTAATCTGGGCCTTTAGATTATTAGGTGAATTTTATTCACCATTGGATTTTAAATCCAAAAATATCTCTTTGTTATTTCGGTGAGATTTTATGGGGAAATCTTTCCATGTCCAAGATTTTTCCATAAATTGGTAATGTTTAATCACCTTCAGATTCTTGATCCAACGGTTTCAGATAATTCTTCTCCTTTTTGGAAAGATTTGAATGATCTCTCCTCAGAATTTAATTCTGTTAACGAATAAGGCTTTTAAAGCCGGTCGCGTGTGGCCATGTGACCGTTGGTCACGTATGAGCACGTGACCCCTGGAATAGGCTTCTCTTCTTCTGCGCTCTGTTCTCTGCCACTGCTTAACCATCACGTGCCAACACGTGACCACTGGTCACGTGTGAGCACGTGATGCCTCTTCTGAAGCTTTTTCCTGATTTTTTAATCAGGGAACAGTGTGTTCCCACTGTACATTGATTACTACCCTACCACGGCTCAAAAGAGTCGTGCAAACAGGTAGTAGTTGGGTGCAGTCCCGAAGCACTTGGAGGCAGTAGCGGTTAGATAGGATTCGTCTCTCCCGGTATTGGGGGTTGATATCGCGCTGTGTCTAGGAGTGCCATTACACAAAGTCCCTGGCCAGGGCAAACGAGAATTACTGGTAGTGTTTCCAGTAGTTTCTCAGGGTGTTCTGGGCTACACTCCAGCACGACTTGTACCGCTATTAGGGGTCTGACGTTTACCGCACCCTAGGCCCGACATGCGATACTCATAGACGAACAGACCAGACCGTACGAAGATTGTCACATTCAGGCTTAGTAGGAGTTCGGATGGGTTTACCTCATCGGCCTTCTTATCGACATCTACCTGGGGACCGTTACGTACAGCTAGTGACGCTTGCGGTCTGTGGTTAAACCCACTGCCAGCGTAGTGTCGAGTCTTTAGAGTCCCACATAGAGAGTTTCCCTGCACTGGGCGAAAGGTGTAGAGGCCGTATGGTTTTACGGCAGGGCTACGATCACTTACGTGCACTTGTGCGCGTATGCTGTTCGGGCAGACAATGCTAGTGGGCTTTGGTTTAAGCCTGATCCTAGTATTGTATGGATGGATTAGTTTTGTCTTCTGTGCATTCGCATTCTACGGAATGCGGATGCGGGTGTGTATGCACGGTTGTGAAGAGCAAAGAAGAAGGAGGTGCCTCATTTGGGTTTTTGACTGTTGGTTCGGTCAAAACCATTCTGAGGTGAGAAAAATATTTACTAATATTTTTAATGATAATTGTGTTATGGCTAATTGTTTTGACCATTTGACCATGCTTGACCATTTGACCTAGTTGACCATTGTTGACTTGGACTTTTCTTGAGAGCACTAGATCCTTCTTTTGCTTTTGGCTTTGGATTTGATTTGAGATGATAATGGTCAAATCAATGTAACCATCACACTTTATCATGATAAGAGATTAGTAATTATTTTGTATATGGATCATTATTTTCTTCTCGTTCTCTCTCTTCAAGTGAGAGCTCCCATGGTTCCTCCTTCTTCTTCCTCTCTTGATTTTTCTATAGCTCTCATGTGTTGAGAAAAATAGAAATAAAATAGATAAACAAATCTACCATCATCTTCTACACCACCTAGGACTTCAAGAATAGCAAACTTGTTGCCCTAGTTACCTCGGCTTGAGGTGGAGCTCGGACTACAGACTCTTAGGGGGATCGTCTTCGACTCTAGGAGGCCGCGGAGGTGACCAAGATCCGGATTGATCCTCGGAGCTTGCATGGACGAGGAGGATAGCGGAAAGAAGACCCGAAGGACTTGTTGCATGAGGTATAATCTCCTAAGCATACTAGATAGAACCTCTTGTTGTCTGTTAGCAATGTTTGGCAAAGATCCTCAAGTTTTAGTCCATGTTACCTTGTGTTAAAAAATTTGATTTTTATCTATTCCACCTCCCCGTAAGCACCGGGGTGGGTAACGTGGACTTACAGTGGTATCAGAGCCTCGCTAAACCATTACTAACTTGTTAGCAAAGTGTTATAAATTCGATCGCCGAAAAAAATCGCAAAACACGTCAAAAATTGCACTTTTCTGTTGTTTTTAAAAACTGGTCCAAAAATTTTTCCATCGACCTTAAAAATACGTGCAGGATTTTCTAAGGACACACAAGAAAATTGAGCCCATGAACTGGTCAAACCGCCGCAGAAGCGCGGCCAAACCAAGGGTTTGGCCGGGAATCCGCGGCCGAGTTGACGCCGAGTCAACTCAATTTTCCTGCATCATGTCCAGATTTCTATTTTATGATTTTTATGTTAGTTTGTTTCTGCCCAGATTTTGCTGAGTACTGTGTTGTACTTGGGGTAGTTTCAAATCAAGTTATCGATCGAAATTCTAAGTACCTTTGCTAATCGGATCTTCTGTGATGTGATATATGTATTGAACGTCTACTAATCGCTATACGTCGATTAATGGGGGTTATACATATCTGTGATCTGTGATGTTGGTTTGTGTATATGAACTTGTTGGATTATCGTGATGAATAGCTGGGGATGTGAGATGAGAGTTTTCATTTTTCATTCAATGTAAAATTTGTAATTTGATGTAATATTATTTTATGGCCGCACATCCGGGTTGAGGTTGTAGCCGCCATTGTATATTATTTCTTTTACTGTTTTTTGCTCCTAGGATAGACCCAAGGTGGGGTGCACAAACTACCGGGTACTTTGAAGTGCCGAGTGGCCTACTCATGTTGTTGAGGAAGGTTGCTTCACTTCGGGTACTTGGCGGGTAGTTTGCCGCACCCGTAGGGGTCTAGGGTGGGGTTTGGCTATTCATCGCGACCGTGTAATCCGTCTTTCGTTGCAAGCTCGAATGAAACGCGGATTCCTAGCATATCCAATGTGTTCATCTGTGATCTGGAATGGAATCATTGCATCTGACGAATGTAAATATCTATATATGATATCTAGTAGGCGTTGCTTATGTTTTGCATCCGCGCTAATCCAACCCCCGCTCTGTCGTTAGTTTAGTAACCTAACGGGTGATGACGGGGCCCAGTGGTGAATGCGGATAGCATAAGCGTACGTCATATTTTCGTTGTTTTCTGCAATGGTAGGATCAATTGATGGGACGCATTATATTAATGCAAAGAAAATAAACCAAAGCTGAATCGTTGGAACAATTTCAAAACCACTCGGTTTTTTCAAAAAACAGAAAACTTTTAAAAACACGGAGCTTAAACCACTCCTTTTAAAAGCTATCAAGGTTCCTTCAATTATATCAAGTTCATTACGTTCACGGTTTCGCCAAAACCATACGTAGCCCTCCGTCATTTCATATGAATATTCAATAGTATTCAAGCTATGTTTGTTGGCCTTAGTCAAGGCATAGTGATTGGTAGCTGCTGGGTATTCATATGTTGCATAGATAGATGCGTTGGTTTGGGACAGTCGTATTACTTTGTTGGCCATAGTCAAAGGTATATACGGATGGGTTCAAATCAACCTGGACAATGACGGATAGAACTTGACATGTGACTTATGATTTGTTGGCCTTAGTCAAGGTCATAAGAGCATGGGGCAAAAATCCACATCGGGAGTTTCTAAAGAAACTGAAACTTGCTAGTGTTGCATACCATTTGGAGTTTGATAATGTTGGTAGGATTCATTCAGCATTATCTCACAATGATATTTGGATCCCGATCCTACTGTGAGTATCCGCTACTCCTCGGGAGACATTTCACTTAACGATCAATGCTATAAACCAAATAGATGTCTAGAAAGGTGTTAGCGGGGCTACGCTCACAGGAAAAAGAGGTTATTTAATTAAGGAACTTCGTGAAAGCGTCGTAAAACCTCTCTCGAAGTACCGACACCAGCCTGGCTGAACGGTTAAGCAAGTATTGTACGGTGAGATCAAACCCGACTAATTCTTCTTTTATGGTTTGAGGAAGGATTCGAGAAACAGTGGGAGCCATCCTGTTTAGATAAACTAAAAACCAATCTAAACTTGCAAGAGCATCATGCTAACTGTTTTCTTCTCTCTCTCTTAATTGCAGCGACCCAGTGACCAGACATAGGTTACATCTAGATAATAAAATGACTGAATCTGACTATTATGACTGGCAAAGGTTTGTCCAAATGTCCATTACCCATAACAAGCTGGGGCACCTCTTAACTAATCAAACCCCTGCCGTCTCAGGACCAGTTTCCCCTGTCACGGATATTGATATCCGTAAGACATCGGAAAAAGACTGTGCGAATGCCAAGTGCCTCGTGTTGGCCTCAATTGATGGTGCATACCAGAGGCAGCACGAGAAGATGGACTTAGTTTCTATCGTCCTCCATAACAAAGATTTATATGGAGAGCAATCTCGTATCGCAAGATATGAGACATCGAACGAATTGCTTCAAGCGAGGTTGGCTGTCAGGTCATCTGTAGGAGACAACGTCCTTACAGAGACTAGCTATTTTGATGAGCTCACGGACCTGGAGACCACGTTGAAGAACGGGTCAAATACTGACTTGATTCTACGGTCTCTACCCTCTACTTGTATCCTGAAAGAAACCAGGGAAGTAGAAGGAAAGGGAAGGGAAAAAGTTTCGGGACTGGATATAGTAAAGGAGGGACATTCCTATTGTTATGGGAAAGGACATTGGCAGAAGGATTGCAGGGCTAGCAAAGCCAGTAATCAGGATTCGAAGCATGTTGTGGCTTCGGCTTCGGGTGTGTTTGTAATTGAAAACTGTATGTCAATTAACCCTACTTCCTGGGTATTGGATACCGGATCAGGATCTCACATCTGTAATTCATTACAGGCTCTGAGAAACCGTAGAGTTATCAGGAAAGGTGATATGACTCTCAGGGTTGCCAACGGAATGAGCGTGGACGCTGAATCCGTAGGGGAATATCGCCTTGGATTGACAAGTGGGCAGATATTGATTCTGCGTAACTGTTTGTATGTACCTAGTATGGCTTGTAATATCATATCTGTATCCATACTTTCTAAGGAAGGATATGATTTTACTTTTGTAAGCGATGTGGTCCACATCCACCTAAATCAAGTTCTGATTGGGTCAGGTACATTAGAAAACGGAATATACGTATTGGATCAAGCTCAGGTTTTTCAGTGTCCAGAACACACTTAAAAGAAAGTCTCCGGAAACCAATTAGGCTTTCTTATGGCATTGTAGACTGGGTCACATTAATGAGACACGGTTGACAAAGTTACATAAAGAGGGATACTTGAATCTGTTCGAGTATCAGTCTTATGCTACTTGTGAATCTTGCCTCATGGGAAAGATGACAAAGGCTCCGTTCACTGGACACGGAGTAAGAACGAGCGAGCTCTTGGAACTCGCACACAGTGATGTGTGTGGTCCAATGTCCACACATGCGCGAAGCGGTTATTCATACTTCATTACTTTTACAGATGATTTCTCTAGGTATGGACATGTCTTCCTGATGAAGCATAAATCCGAGGCCTTTGAGAAATTTCGGGAATACAAGAATGAAGTTGAAAAACAAACAGGCAAAAGTATCAAGACACTGAGATCTGATCGAGGTGGTGAATACTTGAGTGCCGAGTTTCTGGGCTATTTAGAAAAGAATGGAATTCTCTCTCAGCTTACTCTTCCATACACACCACAACACAACGGTGTATCGGAAAGGCGGAATCGAACTCTATTGGATATGGTTCGTTCCATGATAAGTAAGGCTTAGTTACCGCGATCTTTCTGGGCTTATGCACTAGAAACAACTGCATATCTTTTGAACCAAGTTCCTACTAAATCAGTGCCTACGACACCATATCAGATGTGGAGTGGGAAGAAACCCTGTCTTAAACACTTTAAGACATGGGGATGTCCAGCTTTTGTCAAAAAGCAGCATGCAGACAAGCTCGAGGCACACTCGGTACAGTGTAAGTTTGTGGGATACCCAAAGAACTCCAAGGGATATATTTTCTATTACGCAGAGGAGCAAAAGGTCTTTGTTTCTCGTCATGCCCACTTCTTGGAATTTGAGTTTTTAGAAAATCAGATAAGTGGGAGCGCAATAGAACTGGAAGAAATTCCAGAATCACAAACTATTACTGAAAGCTTGGTAGAACCAGAAGTTTCAAGAGAACCGGACATCCCAGCGCCACTCCGCAGGAGTAGTAGGCAGTCTCATCCGCCCGAGAGATACTACGGTTTTCTCATAGACGGGAATCGAGAGGATTGCGTCATTGAAAATGATGAGCCTACTAGCTTCCAGCAAGCCATTCAGAGCGGTGACTCAGTAAAATGGCTGGATGCAATATGGACCGAGATGGAGTCCATGTACACCAACAAAGTTTGGACTTTGGACATTGCTCCAGAAGGGGTAAAACCCGTAGGCTGCAAATGGATCTTCAGAAAGAAGATTGGTGTAGATGGGTAGGTTGAAACCTATAAAGCTAGACTTGTTGCAAAGGGTTTTCGTCGAAGACCTGGTTTGGACTATGACGAAACCTTTTCTCCAGTGGCTATGCTCAAATCCATTCAGATCCTTCTTGCCATTGCTGCCTTCCACGATTATGAGATCTGGCTGATGGACGTAAAGACGGCTTTTTTAAATGGAAATTTGGAAGTGTGCGTCTACATGGATCAGCTGGAGGGTTTCATTCAGAGTAGGAGCAGCAGTAAAGTGTGCAAGTTGCTTAAGTCCATTTATGGACTGAAGCAGGCATCGCGGAGTTGGAACATCTGCTTTGATGATACTGTCAAAGAATTTGACTTTATCAAAAATCCGGATGAACCATGCATTTACAGTAAGATTGTAGGGAGAACTGTGGTATTTCTCGTCTTGTACGTGGATGACATTCTCCTAATAGAAAATGACATTCCTATGCTACAGTCAGTCAAAGGATTCTTGTCACAGAGGTTCTCCATGAAGGACCTGGACGATGCCAACTACATTCTGGGGATCCAGATCTATCATGATAGATCTAAAAGGATGTTGGGACTTTCGCAGTCCAGATACATCGACACCATACTGAACGATTCAGTATGGAAGATTCAAAGCGCGGTAATCTACCGGCTTATCACGAAATCACCCTCTCCAAAGAGATGTCTCCCAAGACTGATTTGGAAAGGGCTCGCATGTCACCTATACCCTACGTATCTGCGGTAGTCTCTATAATGTATGCGATGTTGTGTATCAGACCAGATGTAGCATACATATTAAGCGTTGTAAGCTGGTATCAGTCGGACCCAGGGGAGAAACACTGGATAGCAGTAAAGAACATTCTCAAGTACCTGAGAATGACTAAGGAGATGTTCTTGGTATATGGCGGAAAAGACCTCCAGATCGAGGCCTTTGCTGACTCCAGCTTCCAGAGTGACAAGGATGACTCCAAGTCCATGTCAGGTTATGTCTTTACCCTCAATGGAGGGGCGGTTTGCTGGAAGAGCTCCAAGCAGGAAACCGTTACTGACTCAACTAAGGAAGCGGAGTACATAGCTGCTTGCGATGCCGCAAAGGAAGCTGTCTGGATGAAGAAGTTCCTCACGGAACTTCAGGTGTTTCCTACCATTGTTGATCCAATACCGCTGTATTGTGACAACAACGGCGCTATAGTTTTAGCGAAGGAACCCAGGTCCCATCAGAAGTCCAGACACATTTTGAGGCGGTACCACCTGATCATGGAGATTGTAGATCGCCGGGAGATCGAGGTGAAGAGAGTAGATTCGGAGAATAACACTGCAGATCCATTCACGAAGGCCATACCCCAGACTCAGTTCGAGCGGCTGATCAAGATGATAGGTCTTCGATACGCCAGTACATGGCCCTAATGCAAGTGGGAGATTGTTAGTGTATATGCCCTAAAGGCCATTACTGTATCATACTAGTTTGTATATTACTTAATGGAAGCTTGGGATATTCATAGTTGTATAGACAATCTTGCTCAAAATGGTAGTATGCTACTTGGTTTGTTTCTACTTTAATATGTGCATGTGTTTCTTTTAGCATATCGCTTATACATATTAGTGGAGCCCTTAGGATCTTTGTTTGATTATCGGCGTTGTAATGGCAGTCACACTTGTGGGGGCTGGGTAATCTACAAGCACATCCTTATACAGGTCCCTAGTCATAGGATTATCGAGCCAGGGGCATCGATACACCGGAGTAGACTAGCGTATGCACTTCTCATCCCAGCAGGGGAGATGGTCTGTCCCACAGCCATCAGTACGTCGTACTGGAGATAGTATGCGAGCGCTCGTTAGGTTACGAGTACACTGGACAGGACTTGTCAGGAACTGTTGGTTGGTACTATACCTATCGTCAGATAACAGTTCCCAGGTGACTAGAGTACAGTTTAGTCCGTCGACTTGACACTGCTACTTCGCCTTGAGTGTGTTCCCACTGTACTTTGATTACTACTCTACCACGGCTCAATGGAGTCATGCAAACTGGTAGTAGTTGGGTGCAGTCCCGAAGTACTTGGAGGCAGTAGCGGTTAGATAGGATTCGTCTCTCCCGGTATTAGGGGTTGATATCGCGATTTGTCTAGGAGAGCCATTACATAAAGTCCCTGGCCAGGGCAAGCGAGAATTACTGGTAGAGTTTCCAGTAGTTTTCAATACGAACCATTACACAAAGTCCCGGTATTGGGGGTTGATATAATAGGACGTCCGTGTTTTCAAGCCAGTATAAAACACGGATTCCACGGTCGCGATGAATAGCCAAACCCACACCCTTAGACCCCTACGAGAGCGGCAAGCAACCCTACCAATTCTAGAGTTAGGAGACCCGGACTCGACTCCTCGAGTTGGTCTCCCACTGGACTCCAGAACCCGGTTACTTGTGCTCCCCTCCTTGGGTTTATCCTAGTGCGGAAAAGTAAATAATATACAAAAGGTGACAACTTCCGCAACCTGGAAGTGCCCCAATAAAAGAATATTACATACAAGTTTTTACATGAAGGAAAATGAAAAACACTCATCTCAAATAAAAAACCACGGCTATTCAAACACGACGATCCAATATAACATATCCAGCAACACATAACATCACATGTCATCAACGTAAGTAAATATGCGCATCCCAATTGTCGTTGACATATAGCAACGAAACCGGCGATATCACATATTACACTTACGGTCACAGAAAAGAAAGTGTAAAACTACAACAGTTGGAATCCGCAACCTTCTTAGACATCGCATGTCTAACCATCTGAATATCTTAGACATCGCATGCCTAACAATTATAAACCCCGCATTTTAGTCTCATTTATCGAAAACTCTTTTCAATATCAAGTGGGGCAATTCAACAAGATTCCCGACATCCTAATCAAATGCTCGTCGCAAACTTTAGTAGACGGCCGCACCCCCGACGCCGTCGACGAAGTGCACCAAGGAGGAACACCGCTGCCGCGAGCACCCGAACGGATGCTTTCGGCGACGGGGTTCTCCTACAGTCACTTGGTCGGGGCTATGGGGTGTAGCTGTCTATTAAGTTTATCCGGCGAGTATCCGCGTACGCTACGTGATTGCGACGGACTTTTGATCGCATCAAAATTCCGTGGCAACCGATCAAGTAAGACTAAACTACTATGTTTATAACATTCATTCAGTTATCTCATAACTACTTGTGAATTCCAAGTATTGTATCCCATTCCAGATAAATAGAAAATGATAAACTTTCCGATTGAACATCCAAACACCCAAGTTTTCCCGATAACAGCACAACTCTTGTAATAAGTTTAAAAACATTCACTTCGTGCCTCAGTACCAACGGTCCATGTTAGTTATATGTATGCCCTAGAGGCCATTACTGTACATTGGATGTATATTGTAGTGGATGCTGGGACATATATAGGGAGGACTTTCTTGCTTGACATGATAGTATGCTATCTGGTTGCTCTTTACCTTAACGTATACACCGATTGTCTCTCTGTTACATGTTGGTAAAGCCCTTAGGATGTGTACTTGACTACCTGGACTATGATGCGGATCATACTAGTGAGGACATGGTAGTCTATAAGTACATCCTTCAAAGTCCCTAGTCGTGGGTGTATCGAGACGGGGCATCGATATACCAGAGTAGACTAGCGTATACCTTCTCGACCCATACAGATGGGCGATGGATGATCCCATATCCATTGGTGTTTGACATCAGAGATGATATACGGGTGCTCAGTGGAGACTGGGTACACTGGACAGACTCGCCGAGAACTCCCAGATGGTATTATACCTTACGTCAGATGGCAGTTCTCTGGTGACACTGGTACAGAGTAGTCTGTTGACCCGAGATCGTCATAGAGTCTTGTGTGGTTCCCACTGTGCTTTGATTTCTATCTTACCACGTCCAAGAGGGCGTGCAAAACGGTGGTTTTTGGGTACAGTCCCGAATCACATGGAGGCAATGAGCGATAGGAGGGGATTCGTCTCTCCCGGTATAGGGAGTTAATGTTGCGCTGTGTTCGATTGGCTATAACCGGAAATCCCTGGCCAGGGTTGCTGAGATTTACTGGTAAGTGTTACCAGTAGTTTCTCGAATTGTTATAGACCTCATATCGACACGACTTATCAAGCTATTGGGGTCTGACGTTTACCACCCCTAGGCGAGATATGCGACATATCAGACGATCAGACCGGACTGTACGGTAAGTGTTACTGGTTGGATTCACAGGAGTGTGAGCGGGCTTGCTCGTCGATCTTCTGATCGCTCAATACCCGGGTGGCCGTTACGTTTAGCAGACCGCTTGCGGCTTGTGGGTGTTTGATATGATCATCACCTGCTGCCGGCGTATTGACGAGTCTTTAGAGTCCTACACAGAGGTTTCCTGGCTCAAGCAAAACGAAATAGGAGCGCATATGAGATATGTGCGGGACCGAGAATAATGCGTGTATGTGATACCGTATTCTATTCTCGCGATGAATGTATCGATTGGTTGTATGCGATATAACCTAGTTATCGAATCAAGGATTGATTCGATAAGCCGATACATTTGATACTAGTCGGTTATATGTGATATGACCGGATCGTTAAATCAAGTGTTGATTTAATGATTTAATGTATAATTATATATTTGATATATCACTTTGCATTAACTAGTATTGGTTCACTTTAAATGGATTTTCTCACTTGATGTGCACATTGTATATGTGATATACTTTTGTACACTAGTTTGTATCATGTTTGATGATACTTGCTCACTTGGGTTTGTGTAAAGATTAAACCATAGTTATATGAATGGTTAGGGTTTTGATTATTTTCTTAGTTATTTATTTATATATTCATTTTGGAAATTTTTAAGGATGGTGGCTTATTTTGTTTTTATGTTGAAGCTTCTTGAAGCTTTGAACAAGTCAACCATTCTTATCTCATCCTTAACCCTAACCATTCATTTAACCTTAGTTATTACTCTACACATTACCATGGTTAATATTATGATAAGAATCATTTTATTATTTTTTTCATAATACTCATGATATTATCTTCATCTTCTTCTTCTTCTTTATCACATGAAGAAAGCTTGCTACTACAATGGCAACTTGAGAAAACAAGTGAGAAATCCAATTCTAAAGTGAACCCACTTCCTATTTCTTCATCCTCTACCTCTTGCCAAGAAGTATAGGGTGTTTCCTTCACAAGTCTTCATGGCTTGGTGAAGTTGGAGCTTGATCTTGTGATGCCTCGATGTAGATCATCTTCGGCACGAAGACGACGACCTTGCCCGCCCATTTCTCCGATGAAGCCGACGCTAGTGCCCGGGATTTGATATGGACAGCGAGGAGACTTCATTGCGGAGCTATGGAGGTGGAGAACCGGATCTACAAAGGTTGTATTTCCGTATTCTTGTAGTTAAGATGTTAACTAGCTCGTTTTGTCGCCTAATAATCTAGCCAACGATCTTGTTAGGGTTTCTCGGCACCCGTAAATTTTCAAATTGGCATGGTTGATGCCTTGTGAGACCTCCTTGGGGTGCCTAGGAACCCTACAGTGGTATCAGAGCCTAGCTAGAGCCTTAGGCGAAGTCTAGACGGAGTTTGAAATCCGAACGAATCGAAACCCTAATCCATAAAGTGCTCTCTGGACTTTTTCTAAAAACTGGGTTTTTTCCAGATTAAAAATGCTTAAAAAATTCAGCGGGGAATTCTAAGAATTACGGTGCAAAAATTTTCTCATGATCCCTCTAATGAGCGGCGGAACCGCGGCATAAGCCTAGCTTATGCGGCGGTTCCGCGGCAAGTTGATGAGATCATCGTTTACTGTTTGCACAGTAACTCCTATTTTATTATGCTGGATTTTCTGGGAATTTTTAATATTAATTCAAGAGTTGAATTTTCTGGGGTTGTTTTGGGGATTCGGTGATTCGATCGGATTATCAGACTTTGTCTTTGTGGCTTTTCGGATAATTTTTGAATATGTTAAAAAGTTCGACCGGATATAAATACCCAATTTTTCCCCTGTCGGGAAATTTCCAAGTGTTGGATTTTTCCGTAGTTTAACGACGTTCTAAGTAGTGCAAGTGACGCGATGGTCCCTCTAGAAGACAACAAACCTTAACTCGATTATGTGACCGTCTTGAACTGCCCTTTGAACCTTCGGGATTGGGGCAGTACGGCGTGCCACATGTGAGGCATTGGCTTGACCCTTCTATGGCTGGACCGTTGGTACTGAGGCACGAACTGAATGTTTTTAGACTTGTTTCATGTGTTGATCTGTATCGGAAAACTTGGGTGTTTGAATGTTCGATCGGAAAGTTTAACATTTTCTAATCATCTGGAATGTGATACAATAATTGGAATTCACAAGTAGTTATGAGATAACTGAATGAATGTTATAAATCTAGCGGTTTAGTCTCACTTGATCGGTTGCCACGGAGTTTTGATGTGATCAAAAGTCCGTCGCAATCACGTAGCGTACGCGGATACTCGCCGGGTAAACTTAATAGACAGCCTCACTCCATAGCCCCGACCAAGTGACTGTAGGAGAACCCCGTCGCCGAAAGCATCCGTTCGGGTGCTCGCGGCAGCGGTGTTCCGCCTTGGTGCACTTCGTCGACGGTATCGGGGGTGCGGCCGTCTACTGAAGTTTGCGACGAGCATTCGATCAGGATGTCGGGAATCTTGTTGAATTGCCCGACTTGGTATTGAAAAGTGTTTTCGATTTGGAGACTAAAATGCGGGGTTTATAATTGTTAGGCATGCGATGTCTAAGTAATTCATTTGATTAGGCATGCGATGTCTAAAGAGATTAAGGATTCCAACTGTTGTAGTTTTACACTTTCTTTTCTGTGACCGTAAGTGTAATATGTGATATCGCCGGTTTCGTTGCTATATGTCAACGACAATTGGGATGTGCATATTTACTTACGTTGATGACATGTGATGTTATGTGTTGCTGGATATGTTATATTGGATCGTCGTGTTTGAATAGCCGGGGGTTTTTATGTGAGATGAGTGTTTTTCATTTTCATTCATGTAAAAACTTGTATGTAATATTCTTTTATTTGGGGCACTTCCAGGTTGCGGAAGATGTCACCGTTTGTATATTATTTACTTTTCCGCACTAGGATAGACCCAAGGAGGGGAGCATAAGTAACCGGGTTCTGGAGTCCAGTGGGAGACCAACTCGAGGAGTCGAGTCCGGGTCTCCTAACTCTAGAATTGGTAGGGTTGCTTGCCGCTCTCGTAGGGGTCTAGGGGTGTGGGTTTGGCTATTCATCGCGACCGTGGAATCCGTGTTTTATACTGGCTCGTAATGAAAACACGGACGTCCTAGTATATCCAATATTTCATATGTTTCTTCTGCTGGGATATCTGTGATGTGATCATGTGATGTTCTGTGATAGATACAGTATATAGTATATATGATATATTATATAGATGTTACTTATGTTTTACACCCGCGCTAGCCCTGCCCCACTCTGCCGTTAGTCACGTAACCTAACGGTGCACGAGGGGACATCGAGGCGAATGCGGATGGCATAAGTGTACGTCGTATTTATCTGTGATGTTTAGGTACTTAAATGATGGGACTTCATTAATGAGATTAATGAAATAAAAAGAAACCTAAGATGTTGTAGAATCGAATTTCTAAATAAAACAGGTAGCTACAGTTCTTGCTTTGCACAACGGTATATACGATATATCCTGCACCTTATTCGATAGGGAAAGGACCGAGATCCCTTCACCGGGAGTGACTCCTTTAGCAATAACTGGCAGATGCTACACACTCGGTTTGTCTTTTGATTGCTTTTAAGTGTTTTTGCTTTGCACAGTGATATATATGATATATCCCGCACCTCATTCGACGAGGAAAGGACCGACGATCCCTTCACCGGGAGTGACTCCTTTAGCAAAACTAGAAAAGCCTCAAAAGCACTCCATTTTAAAATCATTTGATTCTACAACGATATCAAGTTCATTACGCAATAGGTTTTCAGAAAAACCTGTCGTAGCCCTCCGTCATTTCAGATAAGTATTAGTTAGTATTCGTGCTACGTTTGTTGACTATGTTAAGGCGTAGTGTGCGGTAGCTAATTAGTGCTTATCTGCATAAGCATATGATGTGATTGGATTAGGGTAGTCGTGCGACTTTGTTGACTATGTTAAGGGTCGTGCGGGTGGGTTTAATTCAATCAGGAAATGACGGGTTGAACTTGACTAGCACTTATGATTTGTTGACTATGTTAAGGTCATATAGCTGCTAGGGGAAAAATATTATCGGGAATTTCAAGTGTTGAAATTTGCAATGAGATTGCATACCTTCTAAGAGATAGTTGGATCCCGATACCCGCTGCGAGTAACTGTTACTCCTGGGAGAGTTTTATACATTACAATTAGCCGATCAAGTAGGTGTCTAGAAAGGTGTCAACGAGGTTACGCCTCTGGGAAAACGAGGTTTACATTAATTAGGTCCGTGCGAAAGCACGGGGCACCTCCCTCAAAGTACCGACACTGGCCTGGCTGAAAGATTGGCGAACTTGTAGTGTGTAATTAATCCCGGCTAGTCTTTCCTTTTAGGATTTGAAGGAAGATTTGATAAAAAGCAGTGGGAGCCATCCTGATTAGATAAAATAAATAACCAATCTGATCTTGCAAGAGCGCACGCTGAGTGTTTTCTTCTCTCTCTCTCCTGGTAGCGACCATATCATGCCTTAATCAAGATAATAATACGGATAATTGACCGAACCCGCTTGTTATACTGAGCTGGGGAACGTTGGTCCCGCTCCAACTTATAATTGTTATAAGACAGAGCAGGAAATTGGGGATTACCAGAATTCCCATGCCGCCCAAACGAAGAGAGTGCATGCGGATGCATCATCTTCGGGTGTGTTCATTATAAAGAACTGTTTCTCAGTATCCTCTACGTCCTGGGTATGTGATACCAGATCAGGATCCCAGATATGTAATCTGTTACATAGGGTTACAGAAAGGTAGAGAACTGAGAACGGGTGATAAGTTTCATGAGGCAGAAAACGGGGCAAGCGTTGCAGCCAAGTCTGTTGGTCACTGTCACCCTGTATTACCAATACATTGATTCTGAACGAATGTTATTAGATACCGAACCTGATATACAAAATCATATCACTCTCTTTATTAGTAAAGAAATGATAAAAATTTTGTATTGTTGGATAATGTTTTGAACATTTCCTATATCAAAAGTTGATCGGTTCAGGCACGTTATCTAAAAGCATTGATGTTCTAAATCAAACTACAGTTGCTAGTATGCAGAACACAAATAAGAGAAAGAGTTCAGAATTGAACGATTCCTTCTTGAGGTATTGTAGACTAGGTCAGATCAATGTGACCCGACTAGCCTGAGTTACATAAAGATGCATATTTAAATTAGTTTGAATTTACATCTTATGAAACTCGCCAGTCATGTCACAAAGATAAGATGACCATAGCCCTGTTTATTGGAAACAGAGAAAGAGTTAGTGAACTTTTGGGATGATACATGTTGATGTATGTAGGTCCCCTGTCTACACATGCCAAGACCGGTTCTTTGTACTTCATTACATTCTCTGATAATCTCTCAAGATTCAGACATATGTTCCTGTTGAAACACAAGTCCGAACCTTTTGAGATATTCACAGAATATAAGTTAGAAGTAGAGAACCAAAATACGGATATAAGTATTATGTCCTTTGATGTGATCGAGGAGGAGAATACTTGTGCATGGAAATCCTGGATTATTCTAAAGGAGAATATGATTCTCTCTCAGAATTACTCCTCCGTATACACCATAGCACGATGGTATATCGGGGCGGAGCAATCACACCCTATGTGATATGGTGTGCTCTATGATGAGTACTACTGAGATACCTATTTCCTTTTGGGGGTTATGCACTTGAGAAGCTGCATACCTGTTGAATTAGGTTCGAGTCAAATCAGTTGCCTACTACTCCATATGAGATATGGAAAGGGAAGAGCCCATGTCTTAAGCTAGTTAAGATTTGGGGTTGTCCGGCCTATGTCTAAATGCAAAATCCGGACAAGCTCGAGGCAAGGTCTGTTATGTAAAACTGGAAAGGTTCCAGCTATACAAACTACAGTAGATGATTTGGTAGAACCAAAGGATTCAATAGTTTCCAACGAACCTCAGCCTCTCCGCCGATCTAGTAGGGTTTCTCACCCACCTGAGAGATACTTTGGTTTCTCTATGACAGTGGGAGCGAGGATTGCATCATGAGATGATGACCCAACTAGCTTCGAGCTGGCCATCAGGAGTAAGACTCTGTAAGAATGGCTGGATGCTTAGTGATCTGAGATGGAATCCTTATACACCAGCAAAGTATGGACTTTGGTTGCTATATCTGAAGGGTTAAATCCCCATCAGCAGCAAGTATATCTTGAGAATATTACTTGGTGTAGATGGAAAAGTTGAGACTTTCAAAGCTAGACTTGTTAAAGGTTTTCGTCATCAACCAGGCGTGGATAATGATGAAACCTTTTCAGGTACCTATGCTTAAGTCCATCCAGATCCTACTTGTCACGGCTACATACCATGACTACGATATCTGGCTGTTGGGTGTCATGACTGCTTTTCTAAATGATGTTTCAGAAGAGTGCGTCTATAAGTACACAGCCAGAGGGCCTTGTAGACAGTGGGAGCAGCGGAAATGTGTGCAAGATGCTTTATAGGATAAAGCAGGTATCGCGGAGTTGGAACATCTGTTTTGATGAAGTAGTCAAAGAGTTTGACATCATCAAAATGGTAGATGAACCTTGTATATACAAAAAGATAGTAGGGAGTATGGTGATGATCCTCGTAGAGTACGTGGATGACATACTCTTGATAGGGAAGGAGTTTCCTATGCTACGCTCGATCAATCTCCGCTTATCACAATGATTCTCCACATAGGATCAAAGTGATACCTACTAAATCCTGGACTTTGGATCTATGAGATAGATCTAAATGGATGTTAGGATACTCACTAGCTGTAGTGAGATGGTATCAGTTGATCCTGGGGAGAATCACTGGAAGGGTTCCAGGGTGATAAAGACGACTGAATGTCAGTCGCAGGCATTGTCTTTACCCTCAGTAAAGGGACGGTATGTTGGAAGAGTTCCAAGCTAGATACCGTGACATACTAAACGATAAAGGCGGGATACATCGCTACTTAAGATGCTACCAAAGAGGATGTTTGGGTGTATATTAGTTCATGAGATGAACTACGTTCCTACCATTGTGAGACAATGGAGTTGTGGCTCATGCCGAGGAACGCCGGTCCCATCAGTGATCCAGACTTATTCTAAGGCAGTATCGCCTGATCATGGAGATGGTTGATCTCCAGGGTGATCAAGGTTAGGAGAGCAGAATCAGAGGATAACATGGCGGATCCACTCACGAAGGCCTATTCCCAGATAGAGACCTTTATGGGATGGTTGAGTATGAGATACTACAACCACTGCTATCAGATGGCCCTAGTGCAAGTGGGAGATTGTTAGTTATATGTATGCCCTAGAGGCCATTACTGTACATTGGATGTATATTGTAGTGGATGCTGGGACATATATAGGGAGGACTTTCTTGCTTGACATGATAGTATGCTATCTGGTTGCTCTTTACCTTAACGTATACACTGATTGTCTCTCTGTTACATGTTGGTAAAGCCCTTAGGATGTGTACTTGACTACCTGGACTATGATGCGGATCATACTAGTGGGGACATGGTAGTCTATAAGTACATCCTTCAAAGTCCCTAGTCGTGGGTGTATCGAGACGGGGCATCGATATACCAGAGTAGACTAGCGTATACCTTCTCGACCCATACAGATGGGCGATGGATGATCCCATATCCATTGGTGTTTGACATCAGAGATGATATACGGGTGCTCAGTGGAGACTGGATACACTGGACAGACTCGCCGAGAACTCCCAGATGGTATTATACCTTACGTCAGATGGCAGTTCTCTGGTGACACTGGTACAGAGTAGTCTGTTGACCCGAGATCGTCATAGAGTCTTGTGTGGTTCGCACTGTGCTTTGATTTCTATCTTACCACGTCCAAGAGGGCGTGCAAAACGGTGGTTTTTGGGTACAGTCCCGAATCACATGGAGGCAATGAGCGATAGGAGGGGATTCGTCTCTCCCGGTATAGGGAGTTAATGTTGCGCTGTGTTCGATTGGCTATAACCGGAAATCCCTGGCCAGGGTTGCTGAGATTTACTGGTAAGTGTTACCAGTAGTTTCTCGAATTGTTATAGACCTCATATCGACACGACTTATCAAGCTATTGGGGTCTGACGTTTACCACCCCTAGGCGAGATATGCGACATATCAGACGATCAGACCGGACTGTACGGTAAGTGTTACTGGTTGGATTCACAGGAGTGTGAGCGGGCTTGCTCGTCGATCATCTGATCGCTCAATACCCGGGTGGCCGTTACGTTTAGCAGACCGCTTGCGGCTTGTGGGTGTTTGATATGATCATCACCTGCTGCCGGCGTATTGACGAGTCTTTAGAGTCCTACACAGAGGTTTCCTGGCTCAAGCAAAACGAAATAGGAGCGCATATGAGATATGTGCGGGACCGAGAATAATGCGTGTATGTGATACCGTATTCTATTCTCGCGATGAATGTATCGATTGGTTGTATGCGATATAACCTAGTTATCGAATCAAGGATTGATTCGATAAGCCGATACATTTGATACTAGTCGGTTATATGTGATATGACCGGATCGTTAAATCAAGTGTTGATTTAATGATTTAATGTATAATTATATATTTGATATATCACTTTGCATTAACTAGTATTGGTTCACTTTAAATGGATTTTCTCACTTGATGTGCACATTGTATATGTGATATACTTTTGTACACTAGTTTGTATCATGTTTGATGATACTTGCTCACTTGGGTTTGTGTAAAGATTAAACCATAGTTATATGAATGGTTAGGGTTTTGATTATTTTCTTAGTTATTTATTTATATATTCATTTTGGAAATTTTTAAGGATGGTGGCTTATTTTGTTTTTATGTTGAAGCTTCTTGAAGCTTTGAACAAGTCAACCATTCTTATCTCATCCTTAACCCTAACCATTCATTTAACCTTAGTTATTACTCTACACATTACCATGGTTAATATTATGATAAGAATCATTTTATTATTTTTTTCATAATACTCATGAGATTATCTTCATCTTCTTCTTCTTCTCTATCACATGAAGAAAGCTTGCTACTACAATGGCAACTTGAGAAAACAAGTGAGAAATCCAATTCTAAAGTGAACCCACTTCCTATTTCTTCATCCTCTACCTCTTGCCAAGAAGTATAGGGTGTTTCCTTCACAAGTCTTCATGGCTTGGTGAAGTTGGAGCTTGATCTTGTGATGCCTCGACGTAGATCATCTTCGGTACGAAGCCGACGACCTTGCCCGCCCATTTCTCCGATGAAGCCGACGCTAGTGCCCGGGATTTGATATGGACAGCGAGGAGACTTCATTGCGAAGCTATGGAGGTGGAGAACCAGATCTACAAAGGTTGTATTTCCGTATTCTTGTAGTTAAGATGTTAACTAGCTCGTTTTGTCGCCTAATAATCTAGCCAACGATCTTGTTAGGGTTTCTCGGCACCCGTAAATTTTCAAATTGGCATGGTTGATGCCTTGTGAGACCTCCTTGGGATGCCTAGGAACGCTACAGTCCAGCCGTAGAAGGGTCAAGCCAACGCCTCACATGTGGCACGCCGTACTGCCCCAAACCCTAAGGTTCAAAGGGCAGTTCAAGACGGTCACATAATCTAGTTAAGGTTTGTTGTCTTCTAGAGGGACCATCGTGTTACTTGCACTACTTAAAACGTCTTTAAACCACGGAAAAATCCAACACTTGGAAATTTCCCGACAGGGGAAAAATTGGGTATTTATATCCGGTCGAACTTTTTAACATATTCAACAAATTATCCGGAAAACACATTGACAAAATTAGACAGTCCGATCGAATCTTTGAACCCCCAATACAACCCAGAAAACTCAACTCTTGAGTTCATATTAAAAATTCCCAGGAAAACCAGCACTAAATACTAGGAATTACTGTGCAAATATAATTGTCTGAAGAGACAAATTGGCCGCGGAACCGCCGCAATAGGCATGCTATTGCCGCGGTTCCGCCGCTCTTTAAGCGATTTAGGAGCTCGAACTTCACAGTAATTCTTAGAAATATCTGCTGATTTTTCTGCATATTTTTAATTCTCAAAAATCCACGATTTCAGAAAATGTACAGAGAGCAAGTTTGAATTCGGGTTTCGGTTCGATCGGACTTCTAACTCCGTCAACGCATCGTCTAAGGCTCTAGCTAGGCTCTGATACCACTGTAGGGTTCCTAGGCACTCTAAGGAGATCTCACAAGGCATCAACCATGCCAATTTCAATTTTTACAAGTGCCGAGAAACCCTAATACGGATCGTTAACTAAAATATTAGGCGAAACATGCAACTAGTTAACAACTTAACTAAAGGGTAAACGGAAATACAACCTTTGTAGATCCGGTTCTCCACTTCCTTAGCTCCACGTAGACGTGCCTCCGCTGTACAAATCGGATCTTGGACTCTAGTGTCGGCTTAATCGGAGAAATGGACGGGCTAGGTCATCGACTACGATGCCGAAGATGATCTACGTCGAGGCATCACAAGATCAAGCTCCCACTTCACCAAGTCATAAAACTTGTGAAGAAAACACCCTATACTACTTGGCAAGAGGTAGAGGATGAAGAAATAGGAAGTGGGTTCACTTTAGAATTGGATTTCTCACTCTTTTTCTCAAGTTGCCATTGATGGAGGCAAGCTTTTCTTCTTGAAGAAGAAGAAGAAGAAGATGATAAATATGATAAGAAAAATTATCAAAATAGAAAAGAAAATCAATACTTATCATAATATAAACCATGGTTAAGTGTAGAGAGAGGACTATCGTTAAGTGGAATGGTTAGGGTTAAGCATGAGACAAAATGGTCACTTAGTCAAAGTTTCATGAAGCTTCATGAACAAACAAAGAAAGCCACCATTTTTCTCTTTATCATTTCCATAATAAACAAATAAATAAATAGATATGAAAATCAAAACCCTAACCATTTAAATAACCATGGTTTAATCTTTACACAAACTCAAGTAAACATGTATCATCAAACATGATACATCCAAGTGCACAAAAGTATATCACATATACAACTTATGAACTTCAAGTGAGAAAATCCATTTAAAGTGAACCAATATTAGTTAATGCAAAGTAATATATCAAATATATATAATTATACATTAAATCATTAAATCAACACTTGATTTAACGATCCGGTCATATCGCATATAACCGACTAATATCCAATGTATCGGCTTATCGAATCAATCCTTGATTCGATAACCAGGTTATATCACATACAACCATTCGACACATTCATCGCGAGAATGGAATACGGTATCGCATACATGCATTATTCTCGGTCCCGCACATATCTCATATGCGCTCCTATTTCGTTTCGCTTGAGCCAGGAAACCTCTGTGTAGGACTCTAAAGACTCGTCAATACGCCGGCAGCAGGTGATGATCATATCAAACACCCACAAGCCGCAAGCGGTCTGCTAAACGTAACGGCCACCCGGGTATTGAGCGATCAGAAGATCGACGAGCAAGCCCGCTCACACTCCTGTGAATCCAACCAGTAACACTTACCGTACAGTCCGGTCTCGTCGTCTGATATGTCGCATATCTCGCCTAGGGGTGGTAAACGTCAGACCCCAATAGCTCGATAAGTCGTGTCGATATGAGGTCTATAACAGTTCGAGAAACTACAGGTAACACTTACCAGTAAATCTCAGCAACCCTGGCCAGGGATTTCCGGTTATAGCCAATCGAACACAGCGCAACATCAACTCCCCATACCGGGAGAGACGAATCCCCTCCTATCGCTCATTGCCTCCATGTGATTCGGGACTGTACCCAAAAACCACCGTTTTGCATGCCCTCTTGGACGTGGTAAGGTGGAAATCAAAGCACAGTGGGAATCACACAAGACTCTATGACGATCTCGGGTCTACAGACTAACATGTACCAGTGTCACCAGAGAACTGCCATCTGACGTAAGGTATAATACCATATGGGAGTTCTCGGTGAGTCCGTCCAGTGTACCCAGTCTCCACTGAGCACCCGTATATCATCTCTGATGTCAAACACCAATGGATATGGGATCATCCATCGCCCATCTGTATGGGTCGAGAAGGTATACACTAGTCTACTCTGGTATATCGATGCCCCGTCTCGATACACCCACGACTAGGGACCTTGAAGGATGTACTTATGGACTACCATGTCCCCACTAGTATGATCCGCATCATAGTCCAGGTAGTCAAGCACACATCCTAAGGGCTTTACCAACATGTAACAGAGAGACAAACAGTATACACGTTAAGGTAAAGAGTAACCAGATAGCATACTATCATGTCGGGCGAGAAAGTCCTCCCTATATATGTCCAAGCATCCACTACAATATACATCCTATGTACAGTAATGGCCTCTAAGACATACATATAACTAACAATCTCCCACTTGTACTAGGGCCATCTGATAGCAGTGGTTGTAGTATCTCATACTCAACCATCCCATAAAAGTATCTCTTTGGGAAAAGGCCTTTGTGAGTGAATCCGCCGTGTTGTCCTCTGAGACTTCTCTCCATAACCTCGATCACCTTGGAGATCAACCATCTCCATGATCAGGTGATACTGCCTTAGAATATGTCTGGATCACTGATGAGACGGATGTTCCTTGGCATAAGCCACAACTCCATTGTCTCACAACGGGAGGAACTAGGTTCATCTCATGAACTAATATACACCCAGATAGCCTCTTTGGTAGCATCTTAAGTAGCGATGTATCCAGCCTTTATCGTCTAGTATGCCACGGTATCTATCTTGGAACTCTTCCAACATACCGTCCCTCCACTGAGGGTAAAGACAATGCCTGTGACTGACATTCAGTCGTCTTTATTACCCTGGAACACTTCCAGTGATTCTCGTCAGGATCGATTGATACCATCTCACTACATCTAGTGAGTATCCTAATATCCAATTATATCTATCTCATAGATGAAAACACAGGATTTAGGAGGTATCACTTTGATCCTATATGGAGAATCCTTGTGATAATCGGAGATTGACCGAGCATAGCATAGGAAACTCCTTCCCTATCAAGAGTATGTCATCCACGTACTCTACGAGGATCACTTTTATACTCCCTACTACCTTCTTGTATATACAAGGTTCATCTACCATTTTGATGATGTCAAACTATTTGACTAACTCATCAAAATAGATGTTCCAACTCCGCGATGCCTGCTTTATCACATAAAACATCTTGCACACGTTTCCGCTGCTCCCACTGTTTACGAAGCCCTCTGACTGTGTACTTATAGACTCTCTCTTCTAAAACATCATTTAGAAAAGCAGTCATGGCACCCAACCGCCAGATATCGTAGTTATGGTATGTAGCCATGGCAAGTAGGATCCGGATGGACTTAAGCATAGCCACTGGAAAAGGTTTCATCATTGTTCACGCCTGGTCGATGACGAAAACCTTTAACAAGTCTAGCTTTGAAAGTCTTAACCTTTCCATCTACACCAAGTAATCTTCTCAAGATATACTTGCTCCTGATGGGGATTTAACCCTTCAGATATTGCAACCAAAGTCCATACTTTGTTGGTGTATAAGGATTCCATCTCAGATCGCTAAACATCCAGCCATTCTTATAGAGTCTCACTCCTGATGGCCAGCTCGAAACTAGTTGGGTCATCATCTCATGATGCAATCCTCGCTCCCACTGTCATAGAGGAACCGAAGTATCTCTCAGGTGGATGAGGAACCGTACTAGATCGGCGGAGAGGCTGAGGTTCGTTGGAAACTACTGAATCCTTTGGTTCTATCAAATCATCAGCTGTAATTTGTATAGCTGGAACCTTTCCAGTTGTACATAACAGACCTTGCCTCGAGCTTGTCCGGATTATGCTTTTAGACATAGCCCGGACAACCCCAAATCTTAACCAACTTAAGATATGGGCTCTTCCCTTTCCATATCACATATGAAGCGGTAGGCTACTAATTTGATTGGAACCCTATTCAATAGGTATGCAACTTCATAAGTGCATAACTCCCAAAGGAAATAGGTAACTCAGTAGTACTCATCATAGAGCACACCTTATCATATAGGGTGTAATTGCTCCGCCCCGATATACCATCGTGCTATGGTGTATTCGGAGGAGTAATGCTAAGAGAGAATCTTATTCTCCTTTAGAATTATCCAGGATTTCCGTGCTTAAGTATTCTCCTCCTCGATCTCATCAAAGGACATAATACTTATACCCGTGTTTTGGTTTTCTACTTTTAAATCATATTCTGTGAATATCTCAAAAGGTTCGGACTTGTGTTTCAACAGGAACATATGTCTGAATCTTGAGAGATTATCAGAGAATATAACGAAGTACAAAGAACCAGTCCTGGCATATGTAGACAGGGGACCTACATACATCAACATGTATCATCCCAAGAGTTCACTATCTCTTTCTCTGTTTCCAATAAACAGAGCTATGGTCATCTTATCTTTGTGACATGACTGGCGAGTTTCACAAGATGTAAATTCAAACCAATTTAAATATGCATCTTTATGTAACTCTAGCTAGTCGGGTCACATTGATCTGACCTAGTCTACAATACCTCAAGAAGGATCCGTTCATTTCTGAACTCTTCCTCTTGTGTGTGTTCTGTATACTAAGAACTGTAGTTTGATTTAGAACATCAATGCTTTTAGATAACGTGCCTGAACCGATCAACTTTTGATATAGGAAATGTTCAAAACATTATCCAACAATACAAAATTTTATCATTTCTTTACTAATAAAGAGACTGATATCATTTTGTATATCAGGTTCGGTATCTAATAACATTCGTTCAGAATCAATGTATTGGGAATACAGGGTGACAGTGACCAACAGACTTGGCTGCAACACTTACCCCGTTTTCTGTCTCATGAAACTTATCACCCGTTCTCAGTTCTCTACCTTTCTGTAGCCCTATGTAACAGATTACATATCTGGGATCCTGATCTGGTATCATATACCCAGGATTCGGAGGATACTGAGAAACAGTTCTTTGTAATGAACACACCCGAAGATAATGCATCAGCATGCACTCTCTTCGTTTGGGCGGCACGGGAATTCTGGTAATCCCCAATTTCCTGCTCTGTCTTATAACAATTATAAGTTGGAGCGGGACTAACGTTCCCTAGCTCAGTATAACAAGCGGGTTCGGTCAATAATCCGTATTATTATCTTGATTAAGGCGTGATATGGTCGCTACCTGGAGAGAGAGAGAAGAAAACACTCAGCGTGCGCTCTTGCAAGATCAGATTGGTTATTATTTTATCTAATCAGGATGGCTCCCACTGCTTTTTATCAAATCTTCCTTCAAACCCAAAAAGGAAAGACTAGCCGGGATTAATTACACACTACAAGTTCGCCAATCTTTCAGCCAGGCCAGTGTCGGTACTTTGAGAGAGGTTCCCCGTGCTTTCGCACGGACCTAATTAATGTAAACCTCGTTTTCCCAGAGGCGTAACCCCGTTGACACCTTTCTAGACACCTACTTGATCGGCTAATTGTAATGTGTAAAACTCTCCCAGGAGTAACAATTACTCGCAGTGGGTATCGGGATCCAACTATCTCATAGAAGGTATGCAATCTCATTGCAAATTTCAACACTTGAAATTCCCGATAATATTTTTCCCCGAACGATCTATGACCTTGACAAGATCAACAAACTATAGACCGCAAGTCAAGTTCAACCCGTCATTTCTTGATTGAATCAAACCCACCCGCACGACCCTTGACAAGGTCAACAAGGCCGCACGACTACCCTAACCCACTCTGCATCATATGCATAAGCAGATAAATACTGGTTAGCTACCGCACACTGCGCCTTGACAAGGTCAACAAACGCAGCACGAATACTAAACAGGACTTATCTGAAATGACGGAGGGCTACGACAGGTTTTTCTGAAAACCTATTGCGTAATGAACTTGATATCATTGTAGAATCAAATGATTTTAAAATGGAGTGCTTTTGAGGCTTTTCTAGTTTTGCTAAAGGAGTCACTCCCGGTGAAGGGATCGTCGGTCCTTTTCTCGTCGAATGAGGTGCGGGATATATCATATATATCACTGTGCAAAGCAAAAACTCTTAAAAGCAATCAAAAGACAAACCGAGTGTGTAGCATCTGCCAGTTATTGCTAAAAGAGTCACTCCCGGTGAAGGGATCTCGGTCCTTTCCTCATCGAATAAGGTGCAGGATATATCACATATACCTCTGTGCAAAGCAAGAACTGTAGCTACCCTTTTTTATTTTGAAATTCGATTCTACAACATCTTTAGGTTTCTTTTACTTTCATTAATCACATTAATGAAGTCCCATCATTTAAGTACCTAAACATCACAGATAAATACGACGTACACTTATGCCATCCGCATTCGCCTCGATGTCCCCTCGTGCACCGTTAGGTTAGATAACTAACGGCAGAGCAGGGCAGGGCAAGCGCGGGTGTAAAACATAAGTAACGTCTATATAATATATCATATATACTATATACAGTATCCATCACAGAACAAATCGCATGATCACATCACAGATATCGCAGCAGAAAATATCATATGAAATATTGGATATAATAGGACGTCCGTGTTTTCAATACGAGCCAGTACAAAACACGGATTCCACGGTCGCGATGAATAGCCAAACCCACACCCTTAGACCCCTACGAGAGCGGCAAGCAACCCTACCAATTCTAGAGTTAGGAGACCCGGACTCGACTCCTCGAGTTGGTCTCCCACTGGACTCCAGAACCCGGTTACTTGTGCTCCCCTCCTTGGGTCTATCCTAGTGCGGAAAAGTAAATAATATACAAAATGTGACAACTTCCGCAACCTGGAAGTGCCCCAATAAAAGAATATTACATACATGTTTTTACATGAAGGAAAATGAAAAACACTCATCTCACATAAAAAACCCCGGCTATTCAAACACGACGATCCAATATAACATATCCAGCAACACATAACATCACATGTCATCAACGTAAGTAAATATGCGCATCCCAATTGTCGTTGACATATAGCAACGAAACCGGCGATATCACATATTACACTTACGGTCACAGAAAAGAAAGTGTAAAACTACAACAGTTGGAATCCGCAACGTTCTTAGACATCGCATGCCTAACCATCTGAATATCTTAGACATCACATGCCTAACAATTATAAACCCCGCATTTTAGTCTCATTTATCGTAAACTCTTTTCAATATCAAGTCGGGCAATTCAACAAGATTCCAGACATCCTGATCGAATGCTCGTCGCAAACTTTAGTAGACGGCCGCACCCCCGACGCCGTCGACGAAGTGCACCAAGGCGGAACACCGCTGCCGCGAGCACCCGAACGGATGCTTTCGGCGACGGGGTTCTCCTACAGTCACTTGGTCGGGGCTATGGGGTGTAGCTGTCTATTAAGTTTATCCGGCGAGTATCCGCGTACGCTACGTGATTGCGACGGACTTTTGATCGCATCAAAATTCCATGGCAACCGATAAAGTGAGACTAAACTACTATGTTTATAACATTCATTCAGTTATCTCATAACTACTTGTGAATTCCAAGTATTGTATCCCATTCCAGATAAATAGAAAATGATAAACTTTCCGATCGAACATCCAAACACCCAAGTTTTCCCGATAACAGCACAACTCTTGTAATAAGTTTAAAAACATTCACTTCGTGCCTCAGTACCAACGGTCCAGCCGTAGAAGGGTCAAGCCAACGCCTCACATGTGGCACGCCGTACTGCCCCAAACCCAAAGGTTCAAAGGGCAGTTCAAGACGGTCACATAATCGAGTTAAGGTTTGTTGTCTTCTAGAGGGACCATCGTGTTACTTGCACTACTTAGAACGTCTTTAAACCACGGAAAAATCCAACACTTGGAAATTTCCCGACAGGGGAAAAATTGGGTATTTATATCCGGTCGAACTTTTTAACATATTCAACAAATTATCAGGAAAACACATTGACAAAATTAGACAGTCCGATCGAATCTTCGAACCCCCAATACAACCCAGAAAACTCAACTCTTGAGTTCATATTAAAAATTTCCAGGAAAACCAGCACTAAATACTAGGAATTACTGTGTAAATATAATTGTCTGAAGAGACAAATTAGCCGCGGAACCGCCGCAATAGGCATGCTATTGCCGCGGTTCCGCCGCTCTTTAAGCGATTCAGGAGCTCGAACTTCACAGTAATTCTTAGAAATATCTGCTGATTTTTCTGCATATTTTTAATTCTCAAAAATCCACGATTTCAGAAAATGTACAGAGAGCAAGTTTGAATTCGGGTTTCGGTTCGATCGGACTTCTAACTCCGTCAACGCATCGCCTAAGGCTCTAGCTAGGCTCTGATACCACTGTAGGGTTCCTAGGCACTCTAAGGAGGTCTCACAAGGCATCAACCATGCCAATTTCAATTTTTACAAGTGCCGAGAAACCCTAATACGGATCGTTAACTATAATATTAGGCGAAACATGCAACTAGTTAACAACTTAACTAAAGGGTAAACGGAAATACAACCTTTGTAGATCCGGTTCTCCACTTCCTTAGCTCCACGTAGACGTGCCTCCGCTGTACAAATCGGATCTTGGACTCTAGTGTCGGCTTAATCGGAGAAATGGACGGGCTAGGTCATCGACTACGATGCCGAAGATGATCTACGTCGAGGCATAACAAGATCAAGCTCCCACTTCACCAAGTCATGAAACTTGTGAAGAAAACACCCTATACTACTTGGCAAGAGGTAGAGGATGAAGAAATAGGAAGTGGGTTCAGTTTAGAATTGGATTTCTCACTCTTTTTCTCAAGTTGCCATTGATGGAGGCAAGCTTTTCTTCTTGAAGAAGAAGAAGAAGATGATGATAATTATGATAAGAAAAATTATCAAAATAGAAAAGAAAATCAATACTTATCATAATATCAACCATGGTTAAGTGTAGAGAGAGGACTATGGTTAAGTGGAATGGTTAGGGTTAAGCATGAGACAAAATGGTCACTTAGTCAAAGTTTCATGAAGCTTCATGAACAAACAAAGAAAGCCACCATTTTTCTCTTTATCATTTCCATAATAAACAAATAAATAAATAGATATGAAAATCAAAACCCTAACCATTTAAATAACTATGGTTTAATCTTTACACAAACTCAAGTAAACATGTATCATCAAACATGATACATCCAAGTGCACAAAAGTATATCACATATACAACTTATGAACTTCAAGTGAGAAAATCCATTTAAAGTGAACCAATATTAGTTAATGCAAAGTAATATATCAAATATATATAATTATACATTAAATCATTAAATCAACACTTGATTTAACGATCCGGTCATATCGAATATAACCGACTAATATCCAATGTATCGGCTTATCGAATCAATCCTTGATTCGATAACCAGGTTATATCACATACAACCATTCGACACATTCATCGCGAGAATGGAATACGGTATCGCATACACGCATTATTCTCGGTCCCGCACATATCTCATATGCGCTCCTATTTCGTTTCGCTTGAGCCAGGAAACCTCTGTGTAGGACTCTAAAGACTCGTCAATACGCCGGCAGCAGGTGATGATCATATCAAACACCCACAAGCCGCAAGCGGTCTGCTAAACGTAACGGCCACCCGGGTATTGAGCGATCAGAAGATCGACGAGCAAGCCCGCTCACACTCCTGTGAATCCAACCAGTAACACTTACCGTACAGTCCGGTCTCGTCGTCTGATATGTCGCATATCTCGCCTAGGGGTGGTAAACGTCAGACCCCAATAGCTCGATAAGTCGTGTCGATATGAGGTCTATAACAGTTCGAGAAACTACAGGTAACACTTACCAGTAAATCTCAGCAACCCTGGCCAGGGATTTCCGGTTATAGCCAATCGAACACAGCGCAACATCAACTCCCCATACCGGGAGAGACGAATCCCCTCCTATCGCTCATTGCCTCCATGTGATTCGGGACTGTACCCAAAAACCACCATTTTGCACGCCCTCTTAGACGTGGTAAGGTGGAAATCAAAGCACAGTGGGAATCACACAAGACTCTATGACGATCTCGGGTCTACAGACTAACCTGTACCAGTGTCACCAGAGAACTGCCATCTGACGTAAAGTATAATACCATCTGGGAGTTCTCGGCGAGTCCGTCCAGTGTACCCAGTCTCCACTGAGCACCCGTATATCATCTCTGATATCAAACACCAATGGATATGGGATCATCCATCGCCCATCTGTATGGGTCGAGAAGGTATACGCTAGTCTACTCTGGTATATCGATGCCCCGTCTCGATACACCCATGACTAGGGACCTTGAAGGATGTACTTATGGACTACCATGTCCCCACTAGTATGATCTGCATCATAGTCCAGATAGTCAAGCACACATCCTAAGGGCTTTACCAACATGTAACAGAGAGACAAACAGTATACACATTAAGGTAAAGAGTAACCAGATAGCATACTATCATGTCGAGCGAGAAAGTCCTCCTTATATATGTCCAAGCATCCACTACAATATACATCCTATGTACAGTAATGGCCTCTAGGGCATACATATAACTAACATGTATGCATGGTTGTGAGGAGCGAAGAAGAAGGAGGTGCCTCATTAGGGTTTTTGACCGTTGGTTCGGTCAAAACCATTATGAGGTGAGGAAAATATTTACTAATATTTTTAATGATAATTGTGAGTAGCTCGACTATAAGAAAGTACGCCACCTTTTCATGGCTAATTGCTTTGACCATTTGACCATGCTTGACCATTTGACCTAGTTGACCATTGTTGACTTGGACTTTTCTTGAGAGCACTAGATCCTTCTTTTGCTTTTGGCTTTGGATTTGATTTGAGATGATAATGGTCAAATCAATGTAACCATCACACTTTATCATGATAAGAGATTAGTAATTATTTTGCATATGGATCATTATTTTCTTCTCATTCTCTCTCTTCAAGTGAGTGCTCTCATGGTTTCTCCTTCTTCTTCCTCTCTTGATTTTTATATAGCTCTCATGTGTTGAGAAAAATAGAAACAAAATAGACAAACAAATCCACCATCATCTTCTACACCATCTAGAACTTCAAGAATAGCAAACTTGTTGCCCTAGTTACCTCGGCTTTAGGTGGAGCTCAGACTACAGACTCTCGGGTGGATCGTCTTCGACTCTAGGAGGCCGCGGAGGTGACCAAGATCCGGATCGATCCTCGGAGTTTGCATGGACGAGGAGGATAGCGGAAAGAAGACCCGAAGGACTTGTTGCATGAGGTATAATCTCCTAAGCATAGTAGATAGAACCTCTTGTTGTTTGTTAGCAATGGTTTGGCAAAGATCCTTAAGTTTTAGTCCATGTTACCTTGTGTTAAAAATTTTGATTTTTACCTATTCCGCCTCCCCGTAAGCACCGGGGTGGGTAACGTGGACTTACACCGTGAAGCCTATAAGTAACACTTACCATACAGTTCGGTCTCTTCGTCTGATAGGTCGCATATCGAGTTTAGGGGTGGAATCGTCAGACCCCGGTAACTTGATAAGTCATGCCGATATATGGCTCATAACGATTCGAGAAACTACTGATAACACTTACCAGTAAATCTCATCAGCCCTGGCCAGAGACTTACTGTTATAGCCAATCAAGAATAGTGCAACATCAACTCCCTATACCGGGAAAGACGAAACCCCTCCTATCGTTCACTGCCTCCATATGACTCGGGATTGTACCTAAAATCCACCTGTTTGCACGACTCCTTTGAGCCGTAGTAGGGAGAAAATCAAAGCACAGTGGGAGCCACACAAGACAATATGACTATCTCGGGTCTACAGACTAACCTGCACTAGTGACACCAGAGAACTGCTATCTGACGATAGGTATAGTACCATCTAGGAATTCTCGACGAGTCCTGTTCGGTGTACCCATTCTCTAATGAGCACCTGTGTACAATATTTGATATCAAACACCAATGGTTATGGGATCAACCATCGCCCCCTACAGGGTTAAGAAACGAACACACTAGTCTACTCTAGAATATTGATGCCCTGTCTCGATACTCCATCGACTAAGAACAATTAAAGGATGTGCTTGTGGACTACACAAGCCCCACTAGTATGATCTGCATCATGGTCCTGATAGTCAAGCCAACATCCTAAGGGCTTTATCAACATGTATCAGAGAGACAGTATAAAAATACAAGTGTACATGTTAAGATAAAGAGCAACCAGATAGCATACTAGCATGTCGAACAAGAAAGTCCTCTATATATATGTCCAAGCATCCACTATATCATACAATAATGGCCTCTAGGGCATACATATTCCTAACAGAGTATATCGCTGTTAGCGATGCCGCAAAAGAGGCAGTCTGGATTAGGAAGTTCGTTTCTGAACTTCATGTGGTTCCATTCATTGCTAATCCAATACCTTTGTATTGTGATAACAACGGAGCCATAGCTTTGGCAAAGGAACCACGGTCCCATCAGAAATCCAGACATATCTTGAGGCGGTATCATATGATCAGGGAGATCGTGGATCGCCAGGAGATCGTAGTGCGGAGAGTGGACATAAAAAACAACACGGCAAATCCATTCACCAAGGCCATCCCTCAAGTCTAGTTCGAAAGACTGTTCGAGATGTTAGGCATGCGGTACACCAGCAACTGGCTCTAGTGCAGACAGTGGGTACTTATTGCGCTAATTATAAGCCTTAGTGCAAGTGGGAGATTGTTGGATATGTATGCCCTAGAGGTCTTTATTGTATAGGATGCTAGGGATATGTATGTATAGGACAATCTTGCTCGATATGATAATACGCTATTTGGTTTGTCTTTATCTTAACATGTGATGTATTTTACTCTGTATTTCATATCTAGTATACATGTTGATAAAGCCCGTAGGATTTTTTCCTGAGTATATTTTACTCTGTATTTCATATCTAGTATACATGTTGATAAAGCCCGTAGGATTTTTTCCTGAGTACCAGCGTTGTGATGGCAATCATACTTGTGGGAGCTGGGTAGTCGATAAGCACATCCTTAAAAGTGTTTCTAGTCGTAAGAGTATCGAGACTGGGCATCGATACTCCAGAGTAGACTAGTGTATACATATCTATACCCTGACGAAGGGCGATGGATTGGTCCTGCAGCCATTGGTGAGGTGCACCTAAAATTATATACAGGTGCTCACTGGGTGTGAGTACACCGGACAGGACTCGCCAAGGACTGACTAGATGGTATTATACCTAGCGTCAGATAGCAGTTCTCTGGTGACATGAGTGCAGATAGTCTGTCGACCTGAGGTCGTCGTTTGTCTCATGTGAGTTCCCACTGTGCTTTGATTACTACCCTACTACAGCTCTACTGAGTCGTGCAAACAAGTTTTAGTTGGGTACAGTCCTGAGCCACATGGAGGTAGTGAGCGACTGTTGGGGATTCGTCTCTCCAGGTTTAGGGAGTCGATATCGTGCTGTGATCGGTTAGTCAACACCATAAGTCCCTAGCCAGAGCGGATTGAGAATTACTGGTAGTTGGACCAGTAGATTCCCGGATGGTCTTGAGCCACACTGACACGACTTGTCTGGTTATTAGGGGTCTGACGTTTTCCACCCTCTTTGACCTTGCATGCGATACTCTCAGACGAACAGACCGGACTGCACGGAGATTGTCACGGACAGGCTCAGTAGGAGTTTGGATGGGTTCGCTCGTCGGCCTTCCTTTTCGACAAATACCTGGGTAACTGTTACGTACAGCTAGTGCCACTGACGTACTTCTGGTTGAACCCACTGCCGGTGTACTGTCGAGTCTTAGAGTCCCACACAGAGGGTTTCCCTGGTTCAGGCGAAACGATGTAGAGGTCGTATAGTCTTACGGCAGGGTTTCGATCATATACATGTACTGGCTACACGGATGATGTTCGGATGGATAATACTGGTGGGATTTGGTTTAAACCGGATTCTAGTATTATATTTTTGGATTATTATTATCTCATTGTATTCGTATTTTTCGGAATATGAATACGGGTATGTATATACGGTGAGGGCATTCTTGTAATTTCACAAGACATGCTTCTAGAAGAAGAAACATCATTATTAGATTTATCTATTTGTGGAAATAGATTAATGAGGTGGAAAATGGAGATATTTGTGGTATGGGTGAAGTATGGCTAGTTGATTTGTTTATTGCCTTTGACTTTACTATTCAAGCATGGGTCATTATTTTCTATTGAAAATATTGCATGCTTGATTATTGTGGATGACTAAGCCATTCCTCGCTTGCCACAACACAAGACTTGAGCTCATTTTGTGTTTTTTCATTCTCTCTCCATTTTTCCTCTCCTCCTTCTTCCTCAAGCCCTAACCCTCACATGTGTTGTGAATCCTAAGGCTCTTGAGATAAAATACTTCATTCATCTTTCTCTACATCTTCTAAGTTATCTAGTCTAGCAAACTAGACATCTTGGTTATCTCACACTTGAGGTTGAAGCTTGAACCATAAGCTCTTGGGTGGATCATATTTAACATAGAGGAGACGGACGATCGAGTTCCATCGAAACTTTCTAGAAGCCAAGAAGTGGAGAAGAAGATTCAAGCTTGAACCAAGAAGCTAGGAAGGACCAAGAAGACCCGAAGGACTTGACATGAAGGTATAACTATCACCGAGTAATTAGAAACCTTTTCATAGCAAGTGATAGCTAGTTATGGTTTAATAAAGATCCTTAATTGTTATAGTCGATGTTGCAAAGAAAACTCTTTTGTGATAAAGAAAAAATCATTTTTTATGTATTCCGCCTCCCCGCGGACTCGCGGAGTGCGCGACGTCGACTTACAGTGGCGGTGACGGTGTTGAAGAGGAGAAGAAAGAAGGCGGCGGCGGCGGCGGGAGAGGAGGAGGAGGAAGAATCATTTTCAAAAGTGAAGTAGGGGGCTGCACGAGTAACTTATAAGAATAGGGGCTATAGGTAAATACTACCTATAGAGAGACAGAGAAAATATTGAAGTATGGAGGGGCTGACGGAAAAAAAAACCTAAAATTAAACTAAAAACAACACTATATTAACTTATGTTGGTTTTTCGTTAAGCCGCCTTTAAATATAGCCATTAAAGGAATGAAAATACCAAAATAACCCTTAAAGCGATATATCCCACTTCAACGTCTCTTCGTTCTCTTTCTCTCTCATCCGCATGCTTTCCTCTTCCTCTTGCTATTGTTGTCGCCTCTTCAAATCTCGCTCTTCCTGCCATTGTTTTGCTCAATCTTCCATGCTCTCTCTCTCTCTCCATTGTTTCCCTCAACACTCCATGGCCCCATCCGACCTCTCTCTCTCTCTTAATCTCTCTGTCTCCTCTATGTCTTGTCCTCACTGTTTCATTTTTTAAGGGCGAGAAGAGAAAGATACAGTGAGGAGACACTGCGGGATTTAGGATTGAGAAACGATAATAAAGTAGTTAACAAGGGTAAGTAAGGAATTATGAACCTTAACTTAACCCAAATCAACTTAATTATCCAACTTAAACCAATATAAGTTAACATAGTGTCGTTTTTAGTTTATGTGGTATTTAAAAATACCAAATTTTGGGTGTGTTTTATCAAAATAACCACATATATATATATATATATATATATATATATATATAGAGAGAGAGAGAGAGAGAGAGAGAGAGAGAGAATAATGGAGGAATGAGGCCATAGGAGAAAATTTCCTCCTATGGTGTCGAAAAAACACACCCTCCATCGTGTTTTCCGACGATCGGGATGCATCATCTTCATCGTTCTTATCTAAGATGTGGGTACACCAAATTTCATGTGATTTTACAACCTTTTCACCTACAACGGTGAAAAAGTTATAGAATCACATGAAATTTTGTGTACCCACATCTTAGATGATAACGATGAAGATGATGCATCCCGATCGTCGGAAAACATGATGGAGGGTGTGTTTTTTCGACGCCATAGGAGGAAATTCTCTCACATGGCATCTTTCCTCCATTATATATATATATATATATATATATATTAGAAAGACAAAAAGTTAACAATCTATCAATTTATTTGGATTCGCATTTCATGCCGTTATTTTGCATATACTATTAGATCCAACAAAAAGTATGAGAGTAGAACAAGAGAGCCCATACATATGTGTGTTTTTTGATATGTGATGTGAGGTTAAGATCCAATAGTAACATGGAAAAGCAGTTCCAAAAAGAAAAAATAGTAACATGGAAAATAGTGTGTAATATGTTGATCAATATAAATAGTGTCAATCATCAAAATAAATTGAATCGAGAGATTTTGCTATAATTCCATGCTATTATTAGGTCCTAACCTAATATCAAAGATCAAAATAACACAAACTTATGGGCTTCCGGCTTTACCCTCTTATTCATCTCTGCATCCAACAGTATGGAATAACAAGGGCAAAATAATAGTATCCGAAAATCGCAAAATTTAATAGTTTATTAATAATAAAATATTTTCTATAACCAAATTAACTGTCAAAATAGGATATTTAACTTATGTACTGGTCCATGAAGACCAAGATATATAGACAAAACCGTGAACAGTTGACTTATCTCATTAATAAAATCACAAATTACTTTCTTCCTCTTATTTGTCCTAATATTCTTTTCCTTTAAATGGGTAGGTCCTAATTCTATTTTTCTGCATCTCACAACTGCTTCGGAATTGTATCCCTCCTTTCATGAAAACGTCTTGTAAATAATATGATAATTTATCCAAAAATATTGGGAGAGAAAAAAATACAACCTTTACATGAAGAAATAAAATTTATGCACTGAGCTTGCATTAATTTTTCTTTAAGACCAAAGGGGGAGCTAGTCAATGGAAACAAAAAGTTAGAACTGGAAGATTACAATATATTAATTAGTGTTAATCAATTAGAACTAAAACTTAAAGTTCTAAATTTGATGTTAGTCATGAATAGAATTGGAATTGGAACTAAAAGAAAAACACGTTCCCACTACAACTTTTTTGAATACAAAATAAGTGTTCCACCATTAAAAATTATCCCATCTATTTGGATGAGACAAAAATTAAAAATGAACTACCAAACACTAGTCTCCCCTCTCACCCTCCCCCCTCCATCTTCTATTTGCAAGCTTTCAAATCTTTTTGTCCCTCTCTTTTATCGCCAAATCCAATTGATTCAACACAATTTTTCTCGATCTCCTTTAAATCCAATTAATTTAAAGACTCCAAAATTAATCAGAAAATACAAAAATTATTTAAATCTGTATGTAAACCCTAATTTGTTCAAACTAAAAAAAAGGTTTAATAATGTTTTATCGGGATACATAAATCTCATTTTTTATAATTAAAGCGGTAAAATAGTTTTTGATCTTACAAACCATTTAAAAACAATTAAATATTTTCAATTGAGGTTAAATATATAATTTCGACCGCAACAATAAAAATAAAATTATCTAATATAGTTTTAATATTCAATTCTAATTTAGTTCTAACAGTTCTAGAATCCTATTAAAAAGTCCTAGTTATATAAAAGTTATACGAAAATGTTTTAGGTTCAAAAATTCTGATTTTATAGAAAAGTCTCAATTGACTAACAGGCCCTAAGGCTTTTGCTGTGTGACATGAACTTGTTAGTTACTGTTACAAATTCAACAAAAAGTACTAGAAAGCTAATTCCACCCATCTTTAAATAAAGGGTAAATTACACTAAAATATCATGATGTTTCGCTAAACGGATTAAAAGTTTTTTATTACAATAAAATACCTTAATCCTACTTTTGAGGGTAATTTTGTTTAAAAATCCCTTAAAAACATAGTTTAAGGTATTTTATTATAATAACAAAATTTTAAGGTAGTTTAGAGGAAAAATGATGATAATGAAGGGTATCAAGTATAATTGACCATAACATAAACGAGAAAAATATAACAAATTGAATAAAAAGGGTTGTAAGAAATTTAGCCATTTTTTGTCACACTCAATGGTTTTGCAATCTTTATGTACCATACTTGGAAAATATGAATACAAGGGTTGATATCTGCACAATATCCGTACCTGTATCTGGATTTGTTCAATCCTTGTTTCACTCCAAAGGAGTAATCACATTCAACGCAAGAAACATTGCACTTTACACTCGACAGAACACAAATTCTTGCTTTGGGTTTAAGGGGAAGAAAAAACTGATGGGCAACTTAAGAAGAACAAAACAGTAAAGATCACTCCGTTGCAGCAAATGTTGTATGCAACGAAATAATGTTATTTCTTATTATAGCCGAGATTGCATGCAAACGAAAATGGAGCACATGCACAACATTTTCCTTAGTATTGGGAGCGCAGCGGTTTGCAAACAAGAGCACCAAATACAACATGAGTTGAAAAAAAAAATCTAATCGAGTAAAAACACCTTATAGGGTCATAAACCCAAATACACAAGGCTTCAATTTCCTTTTGAGTCATCGATACTTGTTACCCTAATCTATACATTTTCTCTCAATGTAGGTAAACTAACCATGGGCAGGCAATCAAGCTATGATTGCATAGCGATAAACACTAGCCTAACGGTTTCAGTTTCCCTCGCTTCACAAACACAATTGAGCTGCTGCTGACGACTGATGCTCCTATAATTAATTATTCAATTGCTGACTTTAGGAATGGTGCGCGATGAAACTCCATGTAGAAGTCTGACAAAACCCAAGAAACTAAGCTTTCCATCAGAATGTCTGATCCAGTCTTGCAGTACGACATGAAGAGGGACCGATGGGCCAAGTCCAAGTTCCTGGAATCAGAATAGACATTTTTGTAACTGTTTTGTCGAAAAGATTGGTCAGTTTTCTCCTAAAATACAATGACCTTTCTGAGTTATCATGTATTTACCGTATACTTCATAAACTGCAAGTTGATACCATAAAAATTGTGACTTCCAAATAAATAACGAGCTTTCAGGTCTTTTAATATTAAATACTGTGTTGTTTTAGTAAGAGCTCTTTAACCTTCATACACGTCTTCGTTATTTCAATGAGAACATATGCATGATATTGAACTGAAGGCTAATTTACAGGAAGCATCCCTCAATTTTAGCCATATAGCGGAAATGCCCCTCTTTTCAAAACGTGCACTTTACACCGTCCGAGTATAATGGTTTTATTATTTCCATCAAATCAAATTTTTATTCCAATATGAAAATTTAACTTTAACAAAAAAAATTTGACGACAAGATGATGGTGCAAAGTGCAGGTTTGGAAAAGAGCAGAGTATTTCTTGCCATACGGCCAAAAGTGAAGTATTTCCTGCAATTTAGCCTAAATCGAAAAGTCTTGTAAAGTTGTAGTTTTAATTTGATAGTATTCAAGTTTATGGTATCAATTTGTTATTTGTACAGGGTATTCATATGAAAGAGGACATGGTATGTTAGTCAAACTTGGCAAAAGTCTGTTCCCTTTATGTCTAAGATTTATCATCATACCGATGCAAGCTCTTCAATCGTGATAGGTCTGTTTCCATCTTTCTCAAAGAGTTCATAACCTCGACGAGCATGCTGCTCCCAAGTGTCCAGCCCTTCGAGCTGATACACGCTTATAGAAGCAGCAGCAAATTCTTCAAAATCCAACTTTCTGTACTGGATAGAACTCACCTACACATCCATGAAACAAATTAAGTGATACATTATTTGTTGAATTTTCAACGTGATGAATCTTGGAATAAACACATTTTTTAAAATTTTTAAAAAAGGGTTTTGAAAACTTACCATGTTAGCAAAATCATCAACTTTGGAGTCTTTCATTGCTTCAGTAGAGTTCTTCGTCAAGGCCTATGCATTCCCATTCATATTAAAAAATTAATGTGGATATCAACAAAAATAACAGTGAGCAAAAAAGAAGAAAATTGAAATACTAACCGTCTTGAAGTTTTGTAAGGAGATATAGCCACTCTTGTTTGGCCCCAATAATGTAAACTGTTCTCGAAGATATGAGAGCTGAGCTACTGTTAAAGTCTTGGCAAGAGCCTGCAGCATGATAAAATAGTTGCAAAAAAAGGTAAGTTAAATTAATGCACAGTTGTTTTCTTTCTACTTTTAGCAGTATTTTTTTTTTCCTTTTAGAAATGACATCATAGAACAATACAGAGTTCTGGTTGAAATCACACATTGAAGAATAATACAATCCTTGATGTGTCCTAAGATTGACAAACTGATCCAACTATAATTAATTTCTGAACTTTTAGAGTGTCACGAACTGATAATGATGGAGTTGTTATGGTAGGATGTATTATATAAATTGCCCTATACCAGAATAATATCAAAAAAGGATTTTTAATGGAAAATTCACTTGCTCTATCATTGAAGTGGTTTCATTTGGACAAGAGCGATCATATATCAAATATTTCTACATTGACTACATAGATTATCAATCATTATTTAAGAGATTTATTTGTGCAATTGTAATCAAATGTGTAGGTTTCTTGGGAAGAAGGTTTGTTGAAGACCTAGCTCCTACACATTAGAAGGAGCACATTAGTGGATTTTTAAATCTTGAAGGGTTCTTTAGGTAATGAATGAAAATGCGAGACATCGAACCACTATAAATCGATTTCCACTACTACAATGAGGGGTTGCCCCTACGGATATAGGAATTCGTAAGGGCAACTTTTTATTTCCTCTACGGATTAATCCATAGGACCATCGGTTTGCCCCTACGGTGCCAACCATAGGGACATAAATAAATTAAAAAATATTAAAATGTAATCTTTTATTTGGCCCTATGGTGTCGCAAAAGAAAGCCCTACGGACTAATCCGTAGGAGCAACAAAGGGTTATTTATAAAAAAAAATAAAGCTCAGTTACTTCCCACCGATCAAAATTTCCCACCGATGTCGTCGTCGCCGCCGCCGCCGCCACACCCATCGTCGTCGACTTCCTCGTCGCTACCACACCCGTCGTCGTTGACTTCCTCGTCGCCACCACACTCTCGTCGTTGCCACCACGATCTCTCCGCGAGCTCCTCTTCGAGCTCCATCCCCGGCCTCCTCCACCTCGTCGAGCTCTTTGCCGCCAGCCGGAGACTACTGAGGTGGGTTAGTTTCTATTTTAATTTATAATTATGCTGTTTTTTGTGTTATTGTTGATTTTAGGGTTAGGGTTAATTAGGTAGGGTTAGGGTTCGGTTGATGTTAGGGTTAGTTTGGTATAATAGGGTTGTTGGTGATGATTAAGGTTAAGGTTAATTAGATTAATTAGGGTTAATTTTGGTTTGGGCTAGGGTTAAGTTGGGTTAGGGTTTGGATGATGATTAGGTTTAGGTTAATTTGGGTTAAGATTTGGGCTAGGGTTAATTAAGTAAAATAGAGTGTTTGTGTTGGGGTGTTGATTAGGGTTAATTTGGTTTAATTAGCTTAATTTTGGCTTAATTAGGGATAATTTGAGTTATGGTGATGATTAGAGTTAATTTGGGTTAATTAAGGTTAGGGTTTAGGATGCACTAGTTCCTTCAGTAGAATTCTCGATGATAACGTAAACGTACAACTTTACCGTAAACGTAAGAAAACTTTATACTAAACTAAAAACTTCGAACCCTTAAAAACGAAACGTAAACGTAAAACCTATTCAAGTTAAATTTTGAAGTTAAAATCAATATATGATACTCGATGATAATATGAAACTTTCATATCCTCATCGATACTCATATGTGAAAATCAAAGCGCGACTTAGTACCCGTCTATCGGTTAACATACGTTCGATGTTCATCGTGACATAGAACATACGAAGGTTGTTAAATATCGGACGGTATAGTTCGGTACTAACAACCGTCGTGTAGTCTATGTGACGAAAAGATTCAATCGTATGATAACCGATAGATTTATCCAGTGTGGACAAGTTAGGAATGTATAAAGCAAATACCTGCATTCACTTGTGTTTTCACTCGTTTCGAGTTATTTCGTCGGTACTTTTCCGCTGGTTCTCTGTATACAAAGATAAAATAGATGTTCATTTCAACGTTGTTTCACAGCATTGAAATGATTATCTATTCTATTACAGTGTACTCGGAGAACAGAGGGGAGGTGCTGCCGAAATTTACCCGAAACAGATGAAAGTACAAGCGAATGGGTGTCTGCTCTATATATTCTTAATGGGATAGAAGCCTTACCCCCGACAGTCGAAACACACATACAACACGAATACATAACAAACGCACACACAAAGCACATACACACTAACTCTGCACTTAAGCGAAATCATAAATTGAAACACGTATTCACAGAATACAACTCATACTTGGGTATCTTCAAATCTAACATTTTTTATCGATAATTTATTTTTTCAACGACAAACTTGCCTCTACGGATTTCCTTCTTTGTCAGTAACCATCACGTTCTTAAATTTCTCAATATAGTCACCATAACCTACAATTTATATGTTTTACAGTCTAACATGTCCCATGAGTACATCAAAGTTAAGAACTGGATGTACATAGATTGACAACAACGCATGCAATCTAAGTTTATCACAGGAGTTGCTGCTTTCATTGAATTTGCACGCGCACATAATAAGATTGTGTTAGAGAAGATTCTCTGCCCATGCGATAGATGTAAAAATAAATTCTGGCAGAAGGTAAAAATCGTAGAGCTTCACATCGTTAAACATGGTTTTACTTGATTTTATACAACCTGGCTATATCACGGGGAAAGACAAGAAGACGGTAATGCGGCAGAAGGAGAAGACAGCAATGCGGCAGAAAAAGAAGATAACTTCTTTACAGGAGAAGAAATTGAGGATATGGTAGAAGCGGCCCTAGGTGATAGTATTCCTACCGAAGATGACATTCCTTCCGGTCAAGGACCGCGTGCGGGTAAGTATGAAAAGTTCATGAATGATGCTAGAAGACCAATTTATGAGAATGCAAAGTATTCCACCCTATCATGCTTCGTCCAACTTTTCCAGATTAAGTGCCTAAATGGATGGA
This sequence comes from Agapanthus africanus, assembly GCA_030015575.1. Taxonomy (NCBI): domain Eukaryota; kingdom Viridiplantae; phylum Streptophyta; class Magnoliopsida; order Asparagales; family Amaryllidaceae; genus Agapanthus; species Agapanthus africanus. Next base: position 287,885,586 of record JASDDO010000029.1, read on the forward strand.
GCAACAAGTCATTCACGATACTTCTGAAGTTCCTGAAAGATTCTATTCCCCCGGAAAATAACGTGCCCGTTAGCCTGTACGAAGCCCAGAAGATGATGTCTGATTTGGGTCTGAAATGTGAGAAGATTCATGCATGTCCTAAAAATTGTGTATTGTACCGAAAAAAGAATTCAGATTTGAAAAAGTGTCCAACATGCGGAGAGGCCAGGTATAAGCCGAAAGAATTTGATAAGACCGATATACCGGTCAAGATAACACGATACTTTCCCATAACACAGAGGCTGCAGAGGCTATTCAGATGCAAGAAAACAGCCGAGGCAATGATTTGGTATCACCGTGCTGCTCCAAGTGAAGATGGAAAAATGAGTTGTCCAAGTGATTCACCGGCATGGAAGGATTTTGATAGGAGGCACGAAATATTCAGTAGTGATCCTCGCAATGTCAGGCTCGGACTCGCTAGTGATGGTTTCTGCCCATTCAACTATATGGCTGGAAGCCACAGCACATGGCCCGTTATAATGATAGTCTATAATCCGTCGTCTTGATTGGCTATGGATCAATCCTACTTTATGATGAATCTTCTTATTGACGGACCAAACTCATCGGAAAACAATATCGACGTCTATCTCCGACCTCTGATCGATAAGTTAAAATCTTTATTCATTGATGGTGTAAAAACTTACGATGCAAACGACACTGATACAAATCTTCACAATGCGTGCGGCTTTAATGTGGACAATTAATGAGTTTCCTGCGTATGAAATGCTATCAGGTTGGTCTGTACATGGCCATAAAGCATGCCCTTATTGCCATCAATATACAACATCGAAATAGTTGAATTTTAGTAGGAAGGTTTGTTATTACGGCCATCGCGCATTTCCTGCCACTAGAACATCCCTACAGGTTAGACGCTGCTCACTTTAATGGTCATCAGAAGATTCTTGGGCCTCCAGCCTCATTGTCCGGAGAGGACGTGACTGCTCAGTGAGATGGTTACAATAATATGACTTTCGGGATAAATCCGGCAAAACAGGTCAAACCACCCTACTGAAACAAGTTAAGCATTTTCTACGAGCTTCCGTACTGGTCAACAAATTTAGTGCGGCATTGTCTGGACATCGTGCATATAGAGAAGGGAGTATCCGAACATGTACTCAACTTGCTTCTTTGTAAAGACAGAAAATCGAAAGACAACCTCCGTGCTCGGATGGATCTTCAGGATTGGGAAATTAAAAGTGAATTGCATCCTAAACCGATAGCGGGTAACCAGACAAGCTTGTACTTCTCAATACCGCGTATCATATGTCACAACCGGAGAAGAAAAGCTTCCTGCAGGTGTTGCATGATTTGAAAGTTCCCACAGATTTTCAGGATCATTTAGCAAGAAGATAAAAATTGTAAAAGGCAAAATCGATGGGCTGAAAAGTCATGATCACCATGTTATTAGGGAGCACCTTCTCTCATTAGCCCTCAGGACTTCCCTTCCCGAATTGGTTGGTCTAGTAATCAATGACCTTTGTTGCTTTTTTAGAGAATTGTGCGCTAAAACCCTGCATGTAGTGACGCTGGAGAATCTAGAAAATTCTATTTCTTTGATACTTTGCAAGCTTGAGCGTATTTTTCGATATCATAATACACCTGACGGTTCATCTTACAACCGAGGCTAAGTTAGCCGGACCGGTACAATATCGATCGATGTATCCCGTCGAAAGGTACGTGAAATTTTTCGTTTCACGCAATTTGTAAAATTATTGTTGTCCTATATGCCCGTATTTATTGATTTAACATATTTTCTTTAGATAGCTCTACACTCTAAAAAGGTATATACGCAATAGAAATTAACCAGAGGGTTCTATCATGCAAGGTTATCTTCTAGATGAAGTAACCATATTTTGTTCCCGCTATCTGGACGAGAACACTGAGACGAAGCTTAACCGGTCTCGGAGAATTCAGGACGGGCCATATGGTAAAGCTGATTATAAGAGAATATACACTATGTTTATCAACAAGATATATCGGTTTATCCTCCTCAATAGCGTATGTCTCGAAGAAATTAGAGAGTAAGTTTTTTTAGATTAATTGTTATATTTGTGTTTGTGTGTATGAAATGATATAATATTAATGTCATAATTTATTGTTAAGAACAGAATTCATATTAATGAGGTACGTGAGAGACATCCTGATTGGAATAATGAACGATATGAAAATATCATCAGGATAATTTTTGCGATTGGGTTGCAGATCATGTAAGTTGTTCGAATAACATGTTATTGCTACCAGTTTTAATCTAAACTTATATAGTTATGTATTTGCAGTAAAATTTGTTTTGTCAGATCCACGATCCGAACTTGTTTGTATCATTAGAGAGAGATTCAGGATGTTTAGCTCAGTTTCCTAGTATGGAGATTGCATATTATAAAGAATTCGGTGTACTTGGATACAAATTTGAAGTTAAGGACATAAAAACATCTCGAACCACTCAGAATAATGGGATTGCGACGGTAGGATCGGATGGTGTGATTTATTATAGATACTTGAATTGCATACTTGGCATCCAATATCCCGGATGATCAGAACAATTTTATATATTTCAGTGTACTTGGTACGATACACGAACCGATACGGATAAGTGGAGAAATAATCTCGGGACTTGGAAAGATGAATATGGATTGACTAGTGTGAACACACTTTGATTTTACGGTCATGACGATCCATTTATCTTTCCGCACCAAGCGTTCCAAGTATACTACTCACAGTGCTTGAAGCATCCAGAATGGAATGTCGTATGCTGTTGAAAACACAGGGATGTTTACGATGTCCCAGAATTCGAGGATCGTTGGAGGGCAGCGATGAGGATGAAGAAAAGAGAAGACTTTGAGTGCTCCAACCGTCTGTTTCAAAAGACGGGTTGTCTTCAGCTGATCGTAAAATTACGTGGGTTAGATATGATATCGATAATGAAATCCAAATAGATATGTCTAATGCGTCTACGAAACTAATGTTATATTAGTTCACATTTCTACAATCTATACATATATTGCATGCATATGTAATAATTGTGTTCTTATCTAGGTTTGATGACGACGACAGGAGCAGCGAGGGACAGCAGGATCACCAGCCGCGGTAGCGGCAGAGCGGTTCTGCCGCCCAGAGAGCTGCATAGGGAGCTTCAAAGCGCTGGTCTTGCACCCCGATTGGTATCCCTTTCGGATGACTCCTTCCGTGTGGACTTTGCCACCTCCAGGTATATTGAAAGCATATTCATTTTGAATGTGATATTATAGATATACACGCATATTTATTTCAAAATTACTTATATGGTCAATGTTTAATTGTCTGGCTGTTGGTGGTGCGTCCACATCAAAGGCAGAGGTGGTGGTGCGTTTATATATCCTATAGTGCATGCATAAATATACACATTCTTTTTGCTCTTACTTAGATAATCATTTTTTGATTGTCTAGCTGTAGGTGGTGCCTCCACATCTCGGGCAGAAGCCGCCACCGCACATGCTGGTATGTTTATATATCCTATAGTGCATGCATATTGATTTAGAATGTTATATTATTGATATACACATTCTTTTTGCAATTACTTATATAATCTATTTTTAATTGTCTAATTATATGTGGTGCATCCACATCTGACGCAGAGGCCACTCCCGCCATTTCCGTACCCTCCGCCCAGTCTGCAGGTTAGTATGAATAAATATAAAATATTTATTCATTTTACATATCCTCTAAAAATAAACATGAACTTCATATAATTTTATCATCAATGTTTATTTTCTAGTTAGAGGGGATGCGTCCACGTCCGGGTCACCGGTTGTTCCTCACCGGAGGAACTATCGTCCCGCTCGTGCTGTTGCCCGGGCCCAGGCTCGTGCTGCTGTCGCCAGAGGTATATATCGTACTTCAATTTTCGTTAATTGTTGATTTCTTAATACCACTTTGTCTTAATATTGCTTGTCTTGATATTTCTTGTAGGTGCAGGGCAGCCCCATCCCGAGAGGACTCGAGGGTCGAATCAGTCCCACAGATAGAGCTAAAGGAAGCACAATTCCCTCTCTTCTTTACCCCCGATTATCGCTATACTGGCAATTATGCCGAGAGATTCGGCCGGTATATGGGGGATGAGAGCCGCATCTAAAAGATATATCCACTTCACGTTGAGTGGGGCGATTAGCACCGGCGCTCATTTGCCCTCTTCTGGGATCTGGCTCGGGTATTAACACATATTTTCATTTGACTTATCCAATATATTTATTATTATTTAACACTTGCAATTTAAATACATTATATTTTTGTATTTGCAGTTGGATTACGACTTTCAGCATGTACCCGACCCTGATCACCCAGAGAGAGTGCTCGATCTTCACGCTCTGTACCAAGGCCTAATGAAGAACATGCAATTAAAGGTCCGATACAATAGAAACGAGCTGAAAATCGACTGCTATTTCCTATGAATGGCGACCCCTGAGGCAGAAAGAGCGGGCTCTCCTACATACTTCAGCCTTTGCGAGAGCCAACGTAGATACATGGCCTCTCTTATGCCAATATTACGACTCTCAGCGCAAACAGATTTGTAATTTAAATGTAATTCATTGTTTAGTATTGCTTAATTAGAAAACTAAATCTGAATGTGTTGTGCAGAAACATACCGATCAAAATAAGGAGAATAGGAAGTCGGTGGCTCGAGGAACATAACTCATGCCATGGAGGCATCGGTAAACTACAATAGATCTATTTTGATATAATGTAATATCAAGAGTAATTTTATAATATGTGTAATTTTTTGGCGAATTGCAGAGAGCTCAAACCCTGGCGCATGGAGGTACATCGAGCGTGCTGACCGCGTATCTTGCCGTCCACGACACCTCGACAGATCCCGCTGTTAGTGGATGTTGCACACCCTCACAACACTTGTGAGGAGGCGGAAGCGATAAACAATAATTTTCTTCCATGCAACACCCACATAACCCAAGATTAGTGCTTAAACCTTAACTAGCAAGCCTTATCTAGAGTTCTAAACTACTATGATAGGGGTTAAACCTTGAGAATCGGTCCTTCGGATCTTCGTTTGGATGCGACTCCTAGGCTCCTTGATGGTTGCAAAGAGCTCTATCTCCGGCCACCTCAAGATCCAAGACGATCCACCCGAGAGCTATCGAACAAGCTACAAACTCTTCACAAGAGTTTAACTAAGAGATCAAGATTACTAGAAGTGGTCACTTAGATGATATAGAGATCAAGTAATGGATTATATTTGTCCCTTAACCTATGATTCACAACTCATGTGAAGGTTTAGGTCAAGAGGCAGAAGGAGAGAATTATGAGAGAGAATGTGTGTGATGAATGAATGAAAATCAAGCATAACAAAAGATATGGCTCAAAACAATAATTGAAGCATGCATTATTTTTGAAAATAATGCACCATGCCTCAATAGTAAACCCAAATGAATATAAAATGATTTGAGCCATGCCTTCAACCATGCTAAAACTTTCTCCAAATTCCACCTCATCATTTCTATTTTCTGAAAATGAAAATCCATTTATGAGGTGTCTCCTTCTAGAATGTATTCTTGTACAATTACAAGAATATCCCTCACCGTATACCGTATAAGTATATCAGTATTCGAATTCCGAAAAATACGAATACAAATAATCCAATAATATAATAACGGTATCCGGCTTAAACCAAAGCCTACAAGTATTATCTTTCCGATCATTATTCCTGTAACACTTACACGAACATGATCGAAACCCTGCCGTAACAACTTACGGACTCTACATCTTTTGCCTGAACCAGAGAACTCTCTGTGTGGGACTCTAAAAACCCGTCAGTACGCTGGCAGTAAGTTTAACCACAAACACGTCAGTAGCACTAGCTGTACGTAACGGCTACCCAGGTACATGACAAAAAGGTGGCCGACGAGCGAACTCATCATAACCCTAACGAGCCTGTGAGCAATACTTACCGTACAGTCCGGTCTCTTCGTCTGATACGTCGCATACGAAGTCTAGGGGTGGTAAATATCAGACCCCGGTAACTTTATAAGTCATGCTGATTTACGGCCCATAACAGTTTGAGAAACTACTGATAACACTTATCAGTAAATCTCAGGAACTCTGGCCAGGAATTTGCTGTTATGGCCGATCAAGCATAGCGCGACATCAACTCCCTATACCGGGAGAGACAACCCCTCCTATCGCTCACTGCCTCCATGTGATTCGGGACTGTACCCAAAATCCACCTGTTTGCACGACTCAGTAGAACCGTGGTAGGGAGAAAATCAAAGCACAGTGGGAATCACACAAGACACTATGACGATCTCGGGTCTACAGACTAACATGTACAAGTGTCACCAGAGAACTGCTATCTGACAATAGGTATATATACCATCTAGGAGTTCTCGGCGAGTCATGTTCGGTGTACCCATTCTCCAGTGAGCACCTGTATACAATCTTTGATGTCAAACACCAATGGTTGTGACATCAATCATCGCCCCCAGGGACAAAAAACGTACACACTGGTCTACTCTGGTAATATCGATGCCCTGTCTCGATATACCCTCGACTAGGAACAATTAAAGGATATGCTTATAGACTGCCCAGGCCCCACTAATATGATCTACATCATAATCCCGATAGTCAAGTATAATCCTAAGGGCCTCATCAACATGTATATAAAGATATGAAATACAACACATCACACGTTAAGATGAAGATAAACCAGATAGCATAATATCATTTTGAACAAAGATTGTTTCTGTACATATACATGCCTAGCATCCTATACAATACAGGCCTCTAGGGCATACATATCTAACACCCGCCACGGACGAGCTTCGATTCCCCGACACTGCTACCTAGGAATATTGCGTAAGTGTTAATATTTATTCTAATTCGAATGCAATTTTTGTTTTGATAAGTTCAAATTTAAATGATATACTTATATTTTAATGGTTAATGTGAGTGTAGGAGTGGGTGATGGAACAGGCGGAGGCATCGGGGATCGATTTTAGTGGGCAGAATAATCCGATGCTACTGACTCCAGTCCTAAACACCGCACACGGAGGGCACCACGGAAGTTGGGAGAGAGGCCGGGGACTGGGTCCTAGCAGGGCCCATATGAGGTTGGTCTCCACTCCGGCGGTTACTTCCCCTAACCCCATGAACTACGTCTGGAGCATGATGTTGCCGTCTTGAAGACCACCGTCGAGGAGTTGAAGGAGATGTTGGTACGTATACTACTTAATAGTAAAATATTATATCACATTATATAGATAGTTACATATGCAATATTAGTAGCCTGAGCTTTGATTAATCATACTTACATAAAACTATCTAATTAAAATAAACTACGGTTTTCCAAACTAGATACCCAAACGAGGCCTAAGTCCTTAAATATTCTTAGATTGGGGTTTTGCAATAACCTGATAATGATATGAATTTGACTAAAATTTAATACACCGTTCTTACTCGTTTATTATACACAAAATTTAACAGATGCGACAGGCTACTTCGGTTGTGGCTCCACATGCATCTTCTTCGGCTATGGCTCCGCAAGCCACTACCTCGACTGCGGTTGCGCAGACGACTCCTGCAGCTCCACAGCCCGCTCAGACTCCCGCACAGTTCGCTCCTTCATTAGTCGAATTTTTGACGACTCAGGGCTGCACTGGGGAGCAGATGCGCCAGATTACGGCATTTAGCAGAGGTGGAGGAGCTGGATCAAGCTAGGGTAGCTTTTTTATATTTTTGAGGATGTATGTACTTATCTGATACATATTGTATATATTTTGGACGATATTGGTGGTTGTTTGCTTGTTCACGATGATTTAGATTGATATCGTATTCTGTTTATTTATTTCTTTTATATATTATGCGTGAGATGTTGATCATGAATATTTCTGTATTTGGTTATATGATGTATATATTATTGTGCACAGGACGGGGGGAAAACAGGAAGCCCATTTATAAAAACAACAAGATATTTTGTCTCTACGGATTAATCCGTAGGGCCATCTGTTGCACCTAAGGATTAATCCGTAGGTACAAGATTTGCCCCTACACAGTTCGCCATAGGGACAAAATATCAGGATACCTGATATTGTCCCTATGGACTCAGTAACATGAGTAAAACTTGCCCCTACGAATACATCCGAAGGGGTATCTATCAGGCCCAACGGATAAATCCGTAGGGGCAAGTATTTTATTTTATAAATCAATAAATTAAATAAAGATTGTCCCTACGGAGTAATCCGTAGGGATATATATCCCTTCGGAGTAAGACGTAGGGGCAATTATTACTCCGTATGGGCATATTCGGGGCAAAGACTTGCACCTGCTGCCTTTGCACCTACGGGAGAATTTTATGCCCCTACGGATATATCCGTAGGGGCAACCTATTATTGTAGTAGTGTTCCTTGCTTTTGATTCTCTATTCCTTACTAATTTGCTGCTGTTATCATTCTACTTAATTGCTAATCATTTTTACCTAGAAATTATGCTTGAAATTTATTATCTTTTAATTGTTTTTGTTAAGATACTCGCATTATATACGGGCTTCTAGCGTATTCTAGAAGACCCGTCCTTATATGTAATTAGGTACTAAGAAGGGGTGTAATAGCAAAATAGCATTGCCTATATAATGAGGATTAGAGATAATCTAATCTATCTATTTTACATTGCCCTAAATCTCTCTCTATCCTTCTATCTTTTATCATGGTATCAGAGCGAATCTGAATCACCCATTTTCCAAGATCTAATCTACACCCTCCATCTTATCATCATCAACAAAACCAAAATACAAACCCTAACCCTACCGCTATAGCCGCCGCCAACCTCGTCGACCCTTGCCGAACCTCCAATAACCTTCGACGAGCCAGATCGACAGCACAGCACAGAGGCCAAGTCAAAGCTTCGCCGGGCGTCGTCAAGCTCAAAATTGCAAGAAATTGAGTTCGAAATGGTTTTCAGGGCTTCGATTTAGTGATTTCCCCTCTGGAATGAGGTCGATTTGATGATCAAAGGTGGTTGTTAGCGGTTCTTGATTATTCGAGCTCCACTTGGTCAATCTGATCTCATTTTTGGTAGTTTTTGGTCGACTTGAGCTCGATTTGAGCCAGTTTTTGGGTATTTCTTGCTGATTTTGCTAGTTTTGGAGCTCGATTTTGAAGTTTTCTTGTTGATTTTGGAGTAATTTCTCGCTTGATTTGGCTGTTTGGAAGCATTTTCTCGTTGATTGGTGGCTGTTTGATCAGTTCTTGATCGATTTCCTTGCTGTTTGGAGCTAATTTGAGGCGATTTCTCATATTTTTTTGACGTCGGTTATTTCTATTTTCATGAGTTGCTTGATTGCTTGGTTTGTTGGAGTTTTGGAGCCGTCGGCGTCCATGTTTGGATCCGATTGAGTGGATTTGAGGATGTTGGATCGTGGATCGGATCTTTGGGAGATCGATCACGATATTTTTGGGTGGGATCGTTTGTCGATTCCTTTCTTTGTTTGATTGGAATAGTTCTTTGCTTGCTCTTGTTTGAGAAGTGGTTCTTAGATTCTTGGAGATAGAGAGCAAGTCCGAGGGCAAGCAAATCTCTTCCACCGATGTCTTGACCATCAAGATGGCGGACTTTAAGCTTGATAATCAGAATTTCCACAGCTGAAAGCTCATGGTGGAGCGATATATCAAGGGAGGGAGAAAGGGTGACCACTTGACTAAGCTTCCCCATAATCCGATTACCGCCGGTTGGGAGACGGATGATGCACATACCCGTCACCTCATACTTAGCTCGATGGAACGACGGATCATGGACGAACTCCTCCACTTAGGATCCGTGGAAGCGATTTGGGATCAGCTCCATGAGCTTTATTCATCTCAGCAGAGTCTTTCGAAGGCCTGCGTTTTGGTGCATCAATCATACAAGATTCATCAAGGGGCTCACTCACTGCATCGATACTACTCAGAGTTTTGGAGACTTGCCCAGTTGGTCTCGGAGTTGTTCCCGATCACTAGTGACGTTGCGGAAATGAAGAAACGACATGAGGCCATCCTAGTGATCATCTTCCTTGGTGGGTTGCAGCCCGAGTATCAGTCTCCACATCCGGCCTTACTTGGGAAGGCAAATATTACTCTTGCGGCCACTTACAACACGCTCCACCAGATATTTCAGTCGGAGATTACCAACGAGCAGCCTGCATCTGGTGAGCATATTGCTCTTGTCAGGCCGGAGAGTTCTCCCACTTTTTATTCTGGGAGCTGGTCGTGGAGGAGGTAGAGCCGGAGACAGGAGAGCCTCGTTTTTGTGACTACGGCCATCAGGAAGGACATTCATGATATCTGCTCGAAGTTGAATGGGAGACCTCAGCCTCCTCGCCCTCCCCCTACCCTTGCACATGTTGGGATCTCATCTTCTGCATCCTCCACTACTTTGACAGACTCGTCATCATCCGAGAGTTTTATCAAGTCTGTGGAGGAGATTGCTCGATTGAGGATTCTTGTGACCTCGTCTGTTTCTAGTAGCTATGCCGAATTAGCTACACCTCGGGTTTCAGCTGTGACCACTTTAGGCCTTTCGAAAGGTAACCATACAACTTTTATTACTTCGGCTTCTATATGTCGTCCATGGGTGATCGATACAGGAATGACTGCTCATATGACAGGAGGAAGACATATTGTCCTCATATAGACTAAAGCCTAGATGTACCCAAGTGACTTTAACGAACAGCACCACCTCTGCTATAGAGGGTGGGGTTTGTTCTTGCCATATCACAGTTGCCTCTACTGTCTTATACTTTCCTCGTTTTCCTTTCAACTTCCTATTAGTCAGCTGACCCAAGATTTGAATTGTGACACCACCTTTTTCTCTGGGGGTTGTGTTTTTCAGAAACTTGGGACGAGGCGGATGATTGGCACAAGGACCGAGGTTAACGGGTTGTACCACCTCTATGAACATCCACGCCGTATAGCATGCCACACAGCATTCACATCTGCTTTTGATGCTCATTGTCAGTTTGGTCATCTTTCTCTGCAGACCTTGAAGAGAATAGTTCCCTCTTGGTACTTTGTCTCGTTTAGAGTGTCTTATGAGTTAGGTAAGTTTCATCGCTCTAGCTACCCATCTCGTATCAATAAGAGAGCCAAAAACCTTTTGGTTTAGTGCATTCTGATATTTGGGAGTCATGCCTTGTTGCCCAAGGAGACTTTCGCTACTTTGTGACTTTTATTGATGATTTTTCTTAAGTTTCATAGTAGTTTTTGATAATATCTAGAACTGAAGTGTTCTCATTTCCAGATTTTTTGTTCTGAATTTCAGACTCAATTTAGGGTTAATGTTACTACCTTGAGGAGTGATAATACCAAGGAGTATTTTAGTACACCCTTCAGGGAATATATGGAGAAACTTGGTATTATTCATGAATTTTATTGTCCTTATACCCTGAGCAAAATGGGGTAGCAGAAAGGAAAAATAAGTATCTTTTAGAGATCACTCGTACCCTTTTGTTTCATATGTGAGTGCTTAAATCTTTTTGGGGATGTCGTTCTTACTGCCAATTACTTGATTAATCATATGTCTTCCTCTATTCTAGATAGGCAGATTTCTCATTCTATGTTGTTCCCTTCGGCAGTATCATTCACCGCTCCTCTAAGGGTCTTTAGGTGTGTCTGTTTTGTCTATGATCTACAACATTGGGAGATCTAAATTAGATCCCAAAGCTATTGTCTTTCTTGGGTACTTTCGAACTCAAAAGGGATATTGATGTTATAGTCATGTGTTACGATGCCGATTTATATCGGCTAACGTAACTTTTTATGAGTCCACTCCATACTTTTCTATCTCACTTCTGTAGGTAGTGACTTTCCTATGGATATCTCGTATCTTTTGCTATAAGAGAGCACCCTTTTGATTTGGTGGATTCTTCATCCCTGTGTTGGAGGTTATCCGTACTGTTTCCGTTGACCCACCTCCCACCCCTGATTCACCGTTGTTGGTCCCCACACCACCAGTTACGAGGGTGTATGCTCATCAGGCACGTACAACTCCTGAACTTCAGCCTCCTACTGCTGATCTTCCAAAGTCTCAAGCTCCGTCGGAGGCTGCCATTGATCTTTCTATTGCCTTGCGGAAAGGCGCCCGAAGTTACACTTCTCACCCTATAGCTCATCATGTGGCAAGTTCCCATTTATCTTCTACATACCGGGCGTTCCTCTCCTCCCTCGACTCTTATACTTTACCCGAGCTACTCTTCAATGCTTTATCGCATAAAGAGCGGACAGATACTATGATTGATGAGATGCTAGCCCTCAAGCAGAATCAAAATTAGGACTTAATACCTCTTCCAGCTGGGAAGAAGGCGGTTTAGGTGTCGCCGGGTATACACTGTGAAACTTCATCCTGATGAGACCCTTTCTCGCTTGAAAGCGCGTTTGGTTGCTAAAGGGTACTCACAAACCTATGGTATTGATTATGAGTAAACTTTTTCTCGTGACCAAGATGACTTCTGTTCTCCTACTTATGTCTCTTGCGGCTACCTATCATTGGCCTTTACACCATGTTGATGTGAAAAATGCGTTCATGATTCTTTGGCAGAAGAGGTTTATATGGAGCAATCATCTGATTTTGTTGCTCAGGGTGAGTCTGGCTTAGTTTGTCGATTGAAAAAGCCAGTGTATTGCTTGAAACGGTCTCTATAAGCATTGTTTAGGAAATTCCATAAGTATGGTTTAGGAAATTTACCGAGATGGTTATTTCGTTCGGTTTTAGAAGGTGTGCTCATGACCATTCAGTGTTCTATCGTAATAACACCAATGGCCTTCGCATTCTTTTGATGGTAGATGTTGATGACATAGTGATTACCAGCGATGTGGCCGGTATTACACAGCTTAAACACCACTTTTAAAAGAAGTTTCAGACCAAGGACCTTGGAAGCCTTAAATATTTTTTAGGTATCGAGGCCGCTCGATCGAAGGATAGCATTTATATCTCACAGCGAAAATATATGCTCGATATGTTGACTGAAGCTGGGATGTTAAGGTGCAGACTTATAAAGGCTCCAATGGATCCTAATACTGAGATGCTTCAAGGACAAGGTGATCTGTTTGAGGATCCCAGAAGATATCGATGATTGGTCGGTAAGCTTAATTATCTCACCGTCACTCGACCTGATATTGCATATCCTGTTAGCGTCGTAAGCCAGTTCATGGCCAATCCTCGAGTTTCCCATTGGGATGCGGTGATTCGAATACTTCGATACTTGAAGAATACTCCATGGAAGGGTCTACTGTATTCAGATTATGGGCATTCTCGGGTAGCAAGGTTCACGGATGCAGATTGGGCTGGGTCTCCATCTGATCGCAGATTCAATACAGGATATTATGTGTTTGTAGGAGGCAACTTGGTCTCCTGGAAAAGTAAGAAACAAAGCGTAATGTCTCGTTCCAGTGTCGAGTCAGAGTATCGAGCCATGGTTGCGAACACTACTTGTGAGCTTGTTTGGATTAGCTTTCTGCTTGGAGAGCTTGGCTTTGGGCCCACTTCTTCTATGCGACTATATTGTGATAATAAAGCCGCAATTTATATTGTCTCGAATCCTGTATTCCACGAACGAACGAAGCACATCGAGATTGACTGCTATTTTGTACGGGAGAAGGTCGAAAATGGGACAATTGATACTTATTATGTTCAATCTACTCATCAGTTAGCAAATTTGTTCATGAAACCTTTAAGAAGGAATAGAGTACATTTTATTTGTAACAAGCTGGGCATGTATGATATACATGCTCTAGCCTGAAGGGAGGTGTTAGAATACTCGCATTGTATACAGACGTCTAGCGTATTCTAGAAGATCTTTCCTTATATGTAATTAGGTACTAAGAAGGGGTATAATAGCAAAATGACATTGCTTATATAAAGAGGAGGATTAGAGATAATCTAATCTATCCATTTTACATTGCCCTAATTCTCTCTTCCATTTTTTCTCAGTTTTTATACAACAGACCCCTGTTTTATTCACCAACGTCCTCTAGTGGTACTTTTATATTCCTCTTTACAATCCTTCTACGAATTAATATTAATCCAAACAATTTTTAAAAAAAATTGGGAGAAAAAGGGTAGGCTAATTGGACCCCCTTCCCAACCCAAAAAAATAAAAAATAAAAATAATGTTAGACATTAGAAAAATTATAATGAGTACAAAGCACACATTTCAAGGTTCAAACAATAACCCTCCAAAATTCCAGTTGCATGCGCTAAACCATTTTTCCACCTCGAATGCTAACACATCAAATATTCATTAGCAATCAGTGATTGCCTTCCAACACACTAAATATCCATTAGCAATGAGTGATCGCCTTCCAACACACTAAATATCCATTAGCAATGAGTGATCGCCTTCGTGCTAGGTTTAAATCTCACTATCAACAATAAAATAAAAAAGTATTCCCATCATGTAATACTACACATTGTCTTTAATGCAAATGCTGGTGGAAAATGGCATCAAACAATTATTGGGCCATACTCATGAACTTAAGCCTCTGGATTATCAACGACCTTAAATCCTGACCCATCTAATTTAAAATCTAACCAACCGTAAATATATTTTTCACCAACAAGCATTTCTGCGGGATCAACCAGAATATGGAGTTTGAGAAAGGAACAATGGTTTAGGAAGAGAGAGGAGTGCTGGTCTAGAATAGGTCATCTTACGTGAGTACGAGGAGGTATTATATCGAGTGGTGAAAAGATAGGTTAGATGGGAGCTGAATACAGCTTGGAGAATCGTTGTGTTGAAGGAAGAGAAAGAAGAGGACAAGGACACAGTTGGAAACATAAAAAGAAATGGCATAAAAATCCAAAAAGGTCACGTGACAAAAAATATGAATCGCAAACTAGGTGGCTTTGGAAAACTTGGCTGTAGTATATTGTACTTCTCAAATGTCTAGACTCTAGAGGTAGTACCCTGCCAAATGCAACGGTTGGATACCTTACAATAATTTTCTATTATAGCGGTAATTTGATAGTTTTGACTTCCCCTTTTATAAAATGAGAATTTTCTAGCAATCCCATTTGCTTATACCTCTTAAATTTTGTTGCAGATTACTCAAAATATGAACGTTCCTTTTACTTACAAAAATGTCATATTCAGTTAAATTGAGACTCAATTAAGTCATACACGACGATAATGCTTTAAAACTTGGAGCAATGAAACTACTATTTCATAGAGAATATGTTCTGTAATCATAGCATTTTTATGAGCTATGGTACATTAGGTAGTTAATAAAAAAACTGCAATGAAAATAAAAAACTGCAATGAAAATTTGGGCCCCTGTTTTGGATCAAAACTCCAAACTTACAAAGAACAAGCACTTACATTATGTTGGAACACTGACCACAATTACTAATCATAATGCATTACCTCAGTAATGTCCAAATTGAGAGTACAGGAAATTGTTGAAAATACAAAATTTTGGGATCTTATGCACAGTTATTTTCGCAACAAGAATATATCGAACTATCACATTTACATAAAAGATAGAGATGCAAATCTATTTAAGCTTTAGAAAAGTAAGGTTTGATTACTTTTACTCGAAAAACAACTTGTATAATTTAAATTCCCATTGTAATAATAATAGAAATAACTCAATCTCCGCAGTTTATATAATAGTTGGGAATTCTTTGTTTTCCAAAACAGCAAGTTTAACTAGTCTAAGAAGATTTACAACGAAATCGGACCCAAAACACAATTGCATGCCCAAAAAGAACAGTTAAAGCCAACTATTCTACTACAAGGGAAAAGGAGGAAATTACTACAATGCAAATGATGACGATGAAGCATACAAAAACGTACCCTTAGTGCTGATTTTCTTAAGGACGATGAGCATACATAAGCTTTTACAAGCTTATAAATCATGATATCCAGAGGAATGTCCACGTCCTGAAATTCTCGTATCCACGGATGACCTGTTTAATATATCAAGGCTTTAGTTATCTATTTGAACAAGCTTTAGTCTATATTAAGACATTTAAAACCTTACTTAAAGCCTGTGAAGCGGTCATCCTCTTACGGTAATCCTTGTTTAGCAATCTTTTAACAAAGTCTTTAGCCTCATCAGACAAAGAAGGCCAAGGAGCTTCTTCAAAGCTCGGCTCTGCCTTCAGAACTGCTCGAAATATACCCGATTCTGTCCGAGCCCAGAAAGGACGGCTTCCACAAAGAAGAATATATGCAATCACACCGATACTCCACATGTCTGCCTCAGTACCATAAGATCTGTGGAGAACTTCAGGAGCAACATAATATGCACTTCCCACAATATCATTCAACCTTTCATCTGCACTTACCGATGAGATAGTGTATTACAATTGGAATAAAAATAATTGAGATGAAACGGAGTGACAAAACAAAATTTAATCTAAAAACACTAACCTGGTTTCACAAAGTCTGACAAGCCAAAATCTATAGCCTTCAAGGGAGAATTTTCATCTTTCGAAGTAAAAAGAAAATTCTGGAACAATAAAAGTGGGTGAGATCAAATTTAAAAAATCATGCAAAGAGGGGGATTTGAGAAGGGTAAGTTGGAAGCAGAGAGTGGGAGTGAGCTCACTACCTCTGGCTTAAGATCTCGGTGAACAACACCTTGAAGATGACAAAACGAGACTACACTTAAAATCTGGACCATGACAGCCTTCGCATCCTCTTCAGAGTATTTCCCACCCCTACATATGAAGAAAAAAAATGTAAATAAGAAATAGATTTTCTCATCAATAGCTTAATCTAGAAGCAAGCATCTAATATTGCATATTTGCCAATAAGTAGGTTGTATATGTTTCCAATGATTAAGAGAGCAGTGGCTACACTGAAACTTGCCATAGAGAGCACAACCTATGATGCACAGATGCATAATCAGAAGGTACTAATATCATATTTTTATTCCTTCTCAAATGCTTGCATTAAGAATACTTGTAGGATATTGTCCCTAAAATTTATACTCTATCCTATAGATTGTATCAAACTAAGATTCCCAGCATTGCTAAGAAAAACTTATAGCCAATGCGCCTTCACTATTAATATGCTAATAGATGCAGTTATAGTAATTTACCCACTTTCTTGGTACAGAATATGAAAGAATGATCATTAGGCTAACTTTTCATGTGCATACTAAATTCTTCTTAACTGGGAATAAATCTGACAATAATAGGAAAAAATCTACCATGTATTCTTAGACTCGGATATTCTTAGTTACGATTGTCTGAAACGGGAATTTTTAATTTATGTGTACATATGTAAACAATAAAATAGCATTTCCCATTAAAACATCCTATATTTTAATCAAAATACCAATTAGCAGATCCAACTTGTATTGTGCCAATATCCATAAACTGGATCCGTGCTAATTAGATCACAACTAAGAGTCGAATTATAATGTTGCAATAAATGCAAAAAACAAAAAAGAACGAAAAATATCAGAAAGGATGATGATTGTATATAAAAGTACCTTGAAAGTATCCTGTCCAGTAACTCACCACCTTTGCACAGCCTGAAATGTAAAAGAAGAAATTATTATGAATCCCATTGTCATTAATAACTAGACATTATTGATTTTTAACTTAGTGTATGAATAAATCGCTGTGCAGCATTCTGCTTCCAAGCAGTTTCTACTACACAAACTCATCTGAGGACAAAATTCACGCAATACTTAGAAACTTCTTCGATATACCTAAAAGGTCTTGACAGAACTTCTGAACATCATGAAAGAATTAAATCAACAATGCCAAAAGATTTTTTGACGAGTTCAGCATATTACAAACTAGCTGTATTAAGTTACCCCATAAAATAAAATTGATGTATGTGGGCTCCAAACTTTATAGGTCAAACGAAAAGGTAACTACAGTTAGGGGGGACAAAAAAAGATTTGCAGATATTGATTAAATTTACAACGGCGACACTTTTGGTCAAAGTAAATAAGGTACATGATGGCGCTTGGACGGTTTTTTTATGTTTGGAAGGGGCATTACAAAACTTAGAGCCAAGTTTGACAGATGGAATAAATTCTTGAGCCCGAAGTTTTTAAGCTCACGTGAGCATGGAGCAAACCTAAAATTATATCCTAGCTTAACAGTCTACATCATGAAGAAAAGAAAGAAATTTTGATAATAACATTGTCTTTATGTTTAATGTAAGATATAAATGGATATTCAGAATGAAGCATATTTATGACAATTATCATCAATAAAATTAATTTCACATGCCTGGATGCTTAGTTGTTTGTAGGCAAGAGTGCATTCTATTAATTTAATTTCCCAGAGTTCAAGATTTGTGAAGGTGCGTTACTACAACTTTGACTATGTAGCATACTATGCATTATGTTTTCATAAGCATGGGCACTTCTATTTGCTCATTGTCGCCGTGTCCAACATGTATTGGACACTTGGACACCCCGTCCAATAACGTGTCCGACACATTTGGCAGTGCCCTTCTAAATTATACCTACTCAACACTTAAACATAACATAAGATGTTGAGAAATAAGAATGAGTGTGCACAACTTTGATACCTTTGAGGATACAAATTTATTAAATATATTGAATCTCTCATTCGGACTAGATCTAGAAATAAAGGTTCAAATTGATGCAAATGATGAAGTCAGGCATATGAAAGTCGGCTCCGATTAAAAATGTTTAATATTCTGTTTGTTTTAACTTTAATGATTGTATTCTTGTGCATTAATTAGTTCCATGCATGCATGGATACAAATTCGTTTGTGCTTAAAAATACTTATAGCTCTCGACGAAAGATAAAACCATAAATTTTATTTACAACATATTTTAATGTTATACTAGTATATGTTTCTTCTCATAGTTATTTATACATTGTTTAATATATATATAATTAAATATATAAAATAATATAGTCATGTCCCCATGTCCATTTTACAAATTTGATGTGTCTCGTATGAGTGTGTCTGTGTCCGTGCTTCATGGCTCCTATATGTACTTTGTTGTAGTCGTCAACTTCATGTAGTGGTTGAAAATGAAATATTTATATTACTTACACATTCGATTTTTATTGCGTCTCAAGGTTTTATTTTTATTCAGATAGCAAAAATTCAATAAATGAAAAAAATTGAATAGCATAATTGCCTATATCTTTAGAGAACATAACAGGAAAAAACCTCTAGTATTCTGACACACTATATATACACACACTATATATACTGCCTATATATAGTCGCCTAACCTTTTCTTGGTAAGTACGACATATCAAAACCAGTAATTAAAAAACGACAAAAAAGCGGTGCGGCGGGGCCTAGCCGCAAAGGCGCCACCCATGTTGCATTGACATAAATTTAGCCACATTTTGAATTAATTTTGTAATTTTCTTAAGCTTATTTATTGAACATTAATTCTAATTTGATTGTTGACTACTTTCGTTTTTTAATCACTTGTAGATGCGACATAAATAAGTATTTTCAAAGGTTTTAACAATTAAATACAAGCTGACAATGAAGCAAATTCTGCCATTTTTCAAAAATCGAAAAAAATAATTAAATAGTAAATTAATTGTCTAGCACAAGTCTCCCCCATTTCAAGTCTAAAAAAAGAAAAGAAAAAAAGAGAGAGTAAAAAATTATTGTCGTTAAAGGCTAGAAGCTCAAAGGAACAGTCGAAACTTCAAAGCAGTAGCGGCGTGGTTGAAGCCCGTAGTCAAAGATGAGTTTGAAGTTGAAAATCGAAGACGCAAACTAGATCAAAATTTGAATTTGAGATTGAAGTGAAGGTCTTGAATCGAGATCGACGTGGAGAACTTCGAAGTTGACGGCAGTCGTTAGTCCTCATGACCTTCGAAATCAGCTCTGGCTCTTGAAGTCGGCGGTGGAAGGCTTTCTCGCCATTTAATAGTGCTAAAACAACTCCAATTTATTATATATAACACTCCATTTAATAAAAAGAGTATACCTACAACTACAAGAACACACGGATAAACATAATTCCTGACTAAGCGGACTAATGCGGTGTGGTGTGGCTCTTTTATGCGTCTAGACGGCTGCCTACGCGCCTAGACGGCTGCCTACGCGCCTAGACAGACGCCTTTTAAAACACTGATCAAAACTGAGATAGTTTGCTTGGTATGATTTGAATAGTTCTTTAAAGATGAGTAACATTTAACTATGGTTGACTACAACTATACCAATGGCTGACTGCTAGATTGGCAAAATTAAAATCCCACATTTTGATTATTTTGTAGCTTTCTTGACTTCAAGATACACACCAAAGCCAGCAATTCGGTAGCAAAAACATCTGAATGGTATTGATGATTTTTAGCTTACTTCTAATGCAGAAATCTTTTATGTTCTCCTTTTGTAAAATGAAGGAGAAGTATTTCATTTTGTATGATATGTAGGCCAAAGTGTATAACATTCCTGTCCAACTGTGAAACCTGCAGGCCACGGTGCCCAACTTTCTGATCAAATGGTGCACAACAGCTTCAGCATACATATGCAGTATTGAAGGCATCCTAATAGTTAAGATAAAAGGGAATGAAGTTGACATCCAGGAGCTTCTACTTCCATATTAGCAGTTTATTTACCTCAGATAGCTCACTATAAAGATATGCAAGTTTTAAATTTAATCAAATAGATATGCCTATAACACCTGAATGGAAGAAAAGGGTTTGTGTAGCCGGCATAAAAGTTTTGATTGCAAGGCTTGTTGTTGTTCTACCATTGCTTTAAAAAATAATTACCTGAACGAAGGTTCTCCGGCTGGCAGTTATATAAGTTGGAAATATATTTTATATTGTTTTCCATATACAAGGCATGTGCAAAGATGGAAGACAGAGGAAGTCATGCCCGCAAAAGAGCCCATAGTAATTATTTCATAACTTTATTGTAATGTATTCTAGTTTTCATTTTTTCCGATAATTGGCATATCATGCACATTATATTGTTGCATTAATATCTGTTATTCCTACACACCAATTCGTATAAGGATTTAAGGCAGGTGCAACTCCTATTTTCCAAGTATCAAATAATGCATGGTACTATACTGGTAAAGAGAATAAACAAAAAAAAGATTAGATATTCTCCTATCTATTTCCTATAAATGACATGATGAAATACAAGAGACCTTTTTTAGTCAAGACTTTATCTGCATAGAAACATCGAGTTTCATGCATAAAACTGTGTGATGTCAATAATAATCTGTTATGGACAGATTGCATGGTGGAAGTTCAAATTACATCAAATCTACAGATTAAAAGGAAAATCAATTTCTTTAACTTCTGTTAATATATGGTAGAAAGATAACAATGGTGAAAACATGCCTAACGGAAGAATAGCACATTACAATGATTAAGGATAGTCATTTGAAGTATATCACTACTGACTTTGAATGCAATATCTATGTATTGATTACAGCTGTCTTTAACAGCCTCCAAATTTAAAATGCTTTTCGTCATAAATTGCGGTGATGAAATCCGATAATTTTTTTTTAATATGCAGCAATCCAACAATAATTGATAAATGAAACAAAGCAAATAAAAGAAAAAAAGGAACATTACGCACAAATTATTTCCATGAATTAGACTTGCTATGCACCATATATCATGAGATACTTGTATTAACATAAGAACTTAAAGTGCTGCAAATTCTTATATTTCACCAGATCAGATATGTTCAGAATTAACATATCCATATTTTATGCATTGGTATTTTAGTGTGAAAACAGTAAAACATGCTTAAGACTAAATTTGGGAAAACATGAATATGAAATTCGTACTTACTCCATCACTATATACACGTTATCCTCGTCCTCATAAGAATCATAAAATTGCACAAGATTCTTATGACCTGTGAGAGCACTTAATATTCTCACTTCTCTTCTCACATCTTCAATAGCAATAGCTGTTGTCATCTGCGAAATAAGTAATTATGGGATCAGATGTGGATGTTATAATATTCCATAACAATCACAGATATCAGCACATTACACTTAGTTGCAATCTAACACGCTAAATGATAGATCTCTGGAATATTAATAATTCATTTTATTTGTAAAATTGGCTATACTAAAATACTACTGAAAGTTCACATTTAAACCATTCTGAATCAAGATTTTCAAAATACAACATGCCACCAGTTCATCCCTGAGATGACCCTTTCATTTGAAGATTATGGAAGAATAGCATAAATAACAACAAGCCTTTATCGTAATTTTTTGGGTCGGTTAAAAAGTAACAGTAATAACCAATCTATAATTATGGGTAATTATGCTACTATAGTAGGTAGTTCGTGCAAACAAGTATCATGATATAGGTCGCTTTCCATGAGGTAATCTCCATTAGCTATAAAAAGAACCATACTTACTAGCATGAACCACACCCTCAATTTATCCATAGAAAAGGAAGTTTGGAGGCAGGACTCCAACTATATTTTCTGAAGAATTCCTCTTTCGAGAGAATTATTTACAGTGTAGAGGATAACAAACAGTATAAGCATAGCTATTGCGCAGTTATGTATACCTATATTCACTGAACAATTCCTCCTTCAATTAATTAGGAGATCTTGGCTTTTTTCTCCAACATTATCAACACACAATCACTATTGGATTCAAACAATCTAAGCCAAATATTGAGTTGAGAACCTTTAGACAAGATTTGCAGAGCGTGTTAGCAACATTTAAAATCAGGCAAGAATTCTCATATGCACGCATATATGCATCCACAAAATAATACATATGAAACAACATAAATTCCGGCCATGGTTTGATCTTGGCCTATCCCGATCCAAGATCGTCGATTCCGATCCAAGACTATCCGTGTTCCGATCCAATACCGTCCGATACCGAGTTATATTAGGTTTACCATTTCATTTCTAGTATTAAGTTTATAAAGGGGTTAGTGTGGGTTTATTAATAGGTTATTAGGTTGTGGTATGGGTTTGCTAATAGGTTGTTGGGGTACGGTTTATTTGACATCATTAACTACTAAAAAGTATATCAAAAATATTACAAGTATTTTTACTTGGTATTAAAACAACCATTTTAGACATCATTAATTGCTAAAGAGCTTCTTATCCGAGAAGTCCGGTAAGGCCGAGATGGCTGATTACGATCCCAAAAGTGGTTGTCCGATATTGATACTAATTCCTGGATTTTAAGCTTAATTTAGAGTCTGGATGTATATGCTTTTCTGATAATGTGATTCACATAAGAGATAGTGGCAAAAATGCAGGGTGGATGTTAAAACACATTAAATCAGTAATTGATGTATTTCAGAGAGCAAACACAATATGCATGACTATAAATATAGTAAATGTAACCAACAAAAACATAAGTTTAAGAGATACCAACTGAAGTTCACAAATGCTGAAAATTATACTATACAGCTTCAACAGGCAATGCACCTTTTATTCTTACTATATCAGATGTGTCGTAAAGAAAATTGATACTAATTTTTTCTTGGTACATATAGTTGGCGAGAATTCTAATATTTCAGACATGATTATTATCCCATTAATCATCGAAGCACTAAAATTCTGAAGAGGCAATGTTGAGATAACAATATATGTGAGGTGTGTAGCCATTGATAAACAATAAATACATTTATTGATGCCAGCTTCATTATAGTTCCACCTATACTGAACTTAATGGTTGCCATCATACAATGGATGGCTCCACCTATAAAGCAACTGATAAATGAGAACCAGAGAAATTGCACAGCAACAAGATATACAAGAATAATCGAAAACTTGTCCAATATTACTTATTACAATAGACAAAAAGAACTATATATATATATATAATCAGCAAACTTGACTGAAACAATCCATGGAACTTAATAAGGCAAAAAAAGAACACA
Source organism: Agapanthus africanus (assembly GCA_030015575.1). Lineage (NCBI taxonomy): Eukaryota > Viridiplantae > Streptophyta > Magnoliopsida > Asparagales > Amaryllidaceae > Agapanthus > Agapanthus africanus. The sequence continues at coordinate 287,909,439 of JASDDO010000029.1, forward strand.
TATAGCGGTTAACAAACTTGACCAACACAACTCTTGAACCTTCATTTATAAGCACAGTTTATACCAAGATTGTACAATGCATATCATGGATTATGGATCTCAATCAATGGTGGCAAGAATTAAGAAAAGCATCAAACTTTGCAGCAATCATCTACATATCTAATTCAAGAGAGTTGAAAAATAATTTGAAGAAAAAATCAAACCTTGGCTTTGGGGATAACTTTAACAGCCACCTCCTCCCCTTTCATCTCTCCTTTCTTAGCCTTAGCAGAGCAAGTATACCCAAAATGCCCTCGCCCAACCTCTTCACCAAGCTCATATTTCGAAAAGAACTGCTTCGAAAACCCGAAGCTTTTATCCAGCCCGAGCTCGACTTCGCTCCCTTCGGGGATCGAGGCCTCGTTCGGCTTCACCGAGCCGTGGCGGCGGGCGAGGAGCGCCTTAATGTGCTTCGCCGGCGAGGGCGGAGGGAACGGGCGCTTGAAGATCCTTAGCGGCGTCGAGCTCACGCTCGAATTCGCCGGAGAATTCTTGTAGGAGCTCCTCAAAGGGCTCGGGCTGTAATAAAAATTGAATTTTGAGGGCTTAGGGGTCTTGGGCTTGGGCAATTCAGTCTCATTGTTGGGAATTTGAGGGATATGCTCCTGCTCTCGCTCTTGCTCTTGCTCTTCAGGATTCGCTTCATGGGTTGCGATTGATTTCCCATGGCAAAGCCCCATGGAAAATTCAAAGGGGAAAGATCCAAATTCAAGAGAATTTCAGAAGAAAAAAGATTAAAAAATCAAGGGCTAGAGACCCAACAGAACAAATCCCATAGCTTTATCAGTCACCTGAGCATCTCACACTTTTGCAACAAAGAAGCGAGAAAAAAACAAGTGTGTGTTTTTCAAATTGCTAAATTTAGGGGGTACTTGATTGGGAAAGGAGAGAAAAATGAGAAAATCATCAAAAAAGATTGGATTTTTATGGTAGAACTTGGGGAGAAATTGTGAATACAAAAAGGAAAACCCAATGAATTGGGAGAGAACCCAGATGAGGGGAAGATGTTGGGATTGAAAAAGGAAAGGGGGATGCTCAAAACGAGGGCACGGGAGAAGGAATAAACGAAGAGAGAGAGAGAGAGAGAGTTCCTACAAATTAAAGAAGAGTACTTTATTTTGCTTTTGAGCACTTCTTTGGAGATGGCTTCCAATCGAATTTGGAGAGCTGGCCAATCCCTCTCCCTCTCTCTCTCTCTCTCTCTTAAAAAACATAGGGTAAATTATCACAAAAAAAAACCAAGCCATTTTTTGTGGGGACAAAAACCCCTAGCCTAAAAACGGTAGTCAAAAACCTTCCTGAAAATTTTTCGATTGTCAAAAAACCTCATGCCTGCGGTATCTGTATAGTTGCCCGCGATATTTATATAGTTGCTTGCAATATCTATGCAGTTGCAGTTATCTGTGATATCTATAATCTATTTAGATATAGCAAGCAACTATACAGATACCGTATGAAAAGTTTTCAGGGGTTTTTGACAACTGTTTTGTGACCAGGGGTTTTTTGTCAGCGGGAAAAACTGTTTGGGGTTTTAACAATTTACCCAAAATATAGTGTGATTTTGTTTTAACGTATCAAGTTTTTAAATGGCCAAAGAGCTTTTGATCGAGCGTAACACTATTCTGGTCTGTGTAAGGTCTTGGATTCGAAACCTCTCGCTTGCAATGGTGAGAGAGATTTTCAACCTAAGTTTTTATGGGCCGAGAGGCCCAAACCACCCCAAAACGAAGTGAGGCAACAAAAAAAGTTTCTAAAAATGTAAGTCCATACTTCTTCTGCTATTTGATGGAAAAATCCTTTTTTCCCATTAGTTGAACAATAATATGTGTGTGTCTCAAGTGTTTTATACTGTCTCCTTGTCTGATGATTAATGCAAAAGGAGAAGAGTCTCAAACAGATTTTTTACTATTATAACTGAAGAATTTTTAAAATATCTCAAATATTTTATGATGTATCTAATGATTTATACATGTACCATACATGCAAAATGCCATCTCCAAAACTTTATCTTAAATATTTTAATGTAAAAGAGCAGGGGTCTCAAGTTGGTTTTTCTATGTGATTCCTGGCAGGATGTGTGCAAGAAAGGGCTCATGCATTTAAGGAAAATGTTTTAAATGTTTAAGTATCTTGAATATTCTAACTTAAAAACTTTTAAATTTCTCAATCCTTTTTCCACGTCTTACAATCAAAATTGCTTTGCTTTAAGTAAGATGTGGAATGAATATAAGTTTTATTAGGTCTGCAATTGGTAAATATTGGTGGATGCAAATATGAATATAGATTGCCAAGGATAATGAAAATTATCATATGTATTTGATAAAACCAAATAAGGATACGGAGACCTATCAAATTAGTTGTATTATTTATATCCATATTTACCACCACCCGTTATCTCCAATGTCAATACACCAAGGGATGGACATCTGCCCATCTCGAGAGAGTTTACAGACTGGATAGTGATCTTACAAGATAGGTTTAAGTGGGGATCTTCAAATAAAAAAATGGAAAATTTCACCAAAACCACCTTATACTATGGCCTAAGTGCCCAAACCAGCTTGGCTCCGGTTTCGTTCATAGAAACCCCCGACGTTTTCCTCTGTTACATGCGACCCCCATTCGACCCCCTCTGCGGTTAAAATTGAATATTTTAACTAAAAAAATTTTTCTCCCAGAAATGCCCTTTCATCCCCTTTTAACAGTTCACTATATACCATGGTATTTTAGTCATTTTAGAAAAGAAATTAATGGCGTGGGAATCGCGGGGGTGCGTGTAAGGAAAAAGTCGGAGTGTTTCTATACACAAACTCGACACTATGGTTGTTTTGGACACATAGGCCATTGTACAAGTTGATTCCGGTGAAATTTCCCAGTAAAAAAACAAACAGAAAAAACTGTTGTTTGTGTAGGGAGAGGGAGAGGGAGAGAGGAGAGAGCCAGTAGCCACAATTGAAAAAGAACTTAGAGAATTGCCATGCTAAACAAGGGCATAACTACTATTTGTAGAGAACTATAAACACTGGAGAGTTCAAAGAACTCTACATCGCTCTCTGGTCAAACTTTATATCTTAAGTCATAACTTATCCTATGAGTAGCGGAGTAGATTATGATGCAGGAGGCCCTATCAGAATAGAGTATGAATCCCTTGTCCTCAGATAACTCTTGCCATCATCAAGGACGGCATGATACTCTATCCTCACCAAAGATGATGGAGCCAGCGAAGATTAGACCCTTTGCTGGAGCAGAGTGTGAATTTGCTTCATTTTCGATCGATATATGCGCTCAAAAATTCTTTTCAAAATCGGATTTTTGATCTACAACACAAATCCTTGCATTCACGGTTCAGCTGACGTAAGAATGAGAGTGCAAAGGCATGCACATTCTTGTGTGGCTCGTACATTGCGAACCCCTGCAATTCAACCCCTGTAACGAGGTCAAGGGGAATTTAGAACAAGCCTAGTCTATCGCCCTGTTAGCATCCAGTTACTTTCAAATGCCGCATCAATCGTGTAACTTTTCTACATTGTATCTAAAATGATCAAGTTGGCCTTTAAGTGGATGTTTGTTCTTCGATTTGTTGTAAACTCGGTTCTTGGCCGACGTATATGTGTTGTGTGTGCCTCATTATTGCGGCTATGTGTAATCAGTATGCAACTTGATGCGATATAGTCACTGCCCAAGCAGCCGATATCAATAAAATGGTTGTAAAACGCGGGCTTCCTAGTCGTCGGTCGTGATTAATAACATAAACTTGTCATGTTTTAATGATTATTTTGCTATTCAGGATTATTTGCATAATAGTTGTTATCCTTGTTTGATAAAACATTGCCGGCTTTGTTGAGCGAAATTCATTCTCCCTTTTCTTGAGCACTCATTTTTAGGAGACATGTATTGCTTTTGATATCATATTATTGGACGTTAACAGAAGAGATGTCAAAATAAAATTTAACGTCACCAGAAAAATCTATTTTTATTCCATTTGGTAATGTCACGTTGAGTATCATACCGAGAACTTTTGAACAAGAGTTCTACAATTGATCTTTACATTATGATATAATAAAATGTTCATATGACATCTTCATTTAGGTGCTATATGGGTTTTTAAAAATATTTTTCGAATCATTATTGACAAGAGCTTCAAAATTGATAAATTTGTATTGATGAAGGACTTTAAAAAGAATAGTCTTGTATATGCAAAATCCATTTCGATATTTTGGTGCAGGTGAATCATCAAAGGTTATTCGTTTATCCAAATATCAATTTCAAATTCTAACCACTGTACATGGAAAAAAGGAAAGAAAACAACTATTAATGATCGTCGACCAATACAATTTAGCACTTGCTAAAAATTAAATTTTTACTTCAAAGGGAAAAAAAGACGCTAAATTGCGGGAAATGCTCCTAAATTTTATTTCAATAGTAAGAAATACCCTTCCCTTTAGAGAAATTTTATGAAACCTACACTTTCTAAAGCTATACTTTGCCTCTCTCAAATTTAATATAGTCCCAAAATACCCATCGTTTTAATATCCAATTAAATTATTGAAATGAAATAAAAAAAGAGACAAAAATAGATATTGTTTAATTAAAATATTTAAATAAGAAAAGAAAGAGAGAAAAGAGATTTTTCTAAATTAAATATTTAGATGATCTTTAAATATTGTTTTGGGACAGGATTAAGCTCTGCTCTTATAGTAAAAAAAAAAATTTAGATGAACATTATAGGAATAAATTAAAGTTGAGAGGACAAAATGCAAATTTAGGGTTATTTAGGTCAAAAGTTAGGGAAATTTCCAACAATTAAGCGGACAAAAAATAGTAACACATTCTTTTATTTCTCTAACATGTATATATATATAGCAATCTTTGAATTAGGCTAAATGGCAGGAAATACTCCTAATATTTATCCCAATAGCAGAAAATATGCTTAACTTTTTAAAACCAGCATTTTACCCCTTCAATTTTAATTGATTCCCAAAATGCTCTTCATTTAAATATTTAAATATTTAAATAAAGGTTTTTTTTTACTAAAAAGCCCCTCATACTTCGTTAATTACTAAAAAAAACTCCATACTTCGTATTTACTTAAAAGACATCCCATACATTTAAATTGCACTAAAAAGCCTCTTAACGTACAGGCCAAAATGATAACGTTTATGGCATCTTCTATTACTCCGTTAGGAGACTAACAGTGAGTATCGGGTTAAGATTTTAAAGCCTTCACAACCCCTCTCATTTTCCTTAAATTCCTAAATTTTCCGTTAAATTGGTTTTACGACTATAATTTCAAACAAAGATCTCTCAAATTGATCATGGAAATCGGTTTATTTTTCTCAACCTTCTCCAGTAATGAGCTTGTTGAGTGTCGTTGTCTCTTCAATTGCAAGTTTCAAGTTCGTGGACAATCTCATTTGAGAGGAGAGTGATTAGTTGCGATAAATTTCAATCTTCAACCAAGTGAGGATCGATGTAACTTCTTTTTATGACAAAAAGACATATCTAAATATCTAAAAATTAAGAAAACAACTCAAACATAAATTTCAGCTCCATCTTTCTAACAGAATGCTGACTTTTGATGGAAAATTAATGAGGGGGGTCACGTGCCTTTTTCGGGTCGCGACCGCGACCCGAAAAGGCACGTGACCGGGAGGCTTTTTAGTGCAATTTAAATGTATGTGGTGCTTTTAAGTAAATACGAAGTATGGATGAGTTTTTTAGTAATGAGCGAAATATGAGAGAGTTTTCACTTAAATAAAATATTTATATCAAAGGTTTTTTTGATATAATCTTAAAATTCCATGCGAATTTGATAAACCCCTATTATTTTTCAATATTACCAATGCTTTCCAAAAAAAATTAAGTTTTTTAAATACCCTCCAACATCAAGAAATGAAGGTTAACTTTGAAAAAAATTGATTTAAGAAAATGTAAATATCCTCACGGTCCATTCTTATTCCTTATATGCTTTCAGATTCTCAAAACAAAAATTGCTTGATCGAGTTGGGTTTTCTTATAAAATTTAATTGGTTCAGCTGTTCTATTTTATATGTGTTGATTGATTTGAATTTTTTATGTAAGGATCTGCAAAAAGCTATGTTTCTTTTGGGTTAGAATTTTCTAAAATTTGGGTTCTCTTATGTTAGGATTTCATAATTTGGGAGTAAATAAAGAAGAAGAACCAAAGAGCTTATAAGAGAGGAAAGACGAAAAGAAGAGAATTAGAATGAATATGACCAAGGGATGAGAAGAAAAAAGGTGAAGATGGGGTTTTGTTGGGTTGTGATGAAGAAGATGATGATGAGGGTAAAGATGGTATTTGATAAATAAATTAAATTGAAAAAAAATAACCTTAATAACCGCTTAATAAGTTTGGGGTATTTTAAAAAAAAGCTAATTAGCAGAAAATACCCTTAACATTTACCCCAATAGCAGGAAATACCCCCAACTTTGTAAATCCAGCACCCCCGACTTTAATTGATTTCTAAAATTCCCATTATATAAATATTTAATTAAAAAATATTTCTTCTTCTCTCTTTCTTATAGACCCTCATTATTTTTCGATATTACCCACATCTTTCAAAATTCTTTAAGTTTTTTAAATACCCCCAAACTTATTAAGCGGCCGCTAAGTTTACTTTTTCAATTTAATTTATTTTTACCAACTTTACTTTTATCATTATCATTTTCTTCTTCTTCATCACAACCTGACAAAATTTCACATTCATCTTCTTTCTTCTTATCACTTAGTCGCATTCATTCTAATTCTCTTCTCTTCTTCTTTGTTCTCATAAGCTCTTTATTTCTTTTGGTCTTTTCTCATCCTCTATTTACTTCCAAATTAAGAAATCATAATATAAAATAACCCAAAATTTAGAAAATTCTAGCTTAAAATAAACCCAGAATTATGCAAATCTTAATATAAAAAACCAAATCAATCGATACCGACAAAATAGAACACCTAAATCAAAGAAATTTTATAAGAAAATCTAACTCGATCAAGCAATTTTTGTTTTGGAAATTTGAAAGCATCTAAGGAATAAAAACGGATTGTGAGGATATTTACAAATTTCTTTTAATCGATTTCTGTCAAAATTAATCATCATTTAATGATGTTGTGCTTAAAAAAATTAAAGAATTTGGGAGCTGTAGGTAATATCAAAGAATAATGGGGGTGTATCAATTTGTATAGAATTTTAAAGGGTATTTCAAAAAGTTGATATAAATATTTTAATTAAATATTTAACTGAAGGGTATTTTGGGAATCAATTAAAGTTGAGCAAGGCATAGTACTGGTTTTAGAAAGTCAGGAGTATTTCCTGCCATTTAGCCTTAAAAAACTTAAAGAATTTTGTAATATATGGATAATATCGAAAAATAACGGGGGTATATAAAAAAAAGGAGAAAAGAAATATTGTTTTTTATGGAAACGCCCCTAAAGCTGGTTACTTACAAAAAAGCCTCACACTTTTAGCAAATTACAAAAAAAGACATTCTTTTAAGTTCCACAAAAGCCCCAGGCATCCAAAAAGTGGATATTCTCCGAATATTCTGCTAATTCTGTTAACTTTTAGCTATTTTTGTTTATTTTTATTCAAAATTAGTTTAATTTATAATTAAAGTATTTAACATCAATAAAAAATAAAATATTAGTGATGAGAGTTGCCGGCGACGAGACGAGTGGGGCCGGTGAGCTCATGGGAGTCGAGGAATGGGTCTAGGGCGGCGGAGGAGAGGGCGCGAATGAAGGCGTCGAAGAGATAGTCATGGAAAAAGCGAGGGCAGAATTTAAGGGAGAGGAGGAAGCGAAGTGTGAAGGAGGGGTGCAGCGTCAGAGGATGATATGATGGTCCATGGAGGAGTGACGGGTGTGGAGGGGGAAGGCCGAGGCGGCGGTAAAGGAAAGGAAGGGGAGGGGATGTCGGAGGAGGGGGAGAGGGAGGAAAAGAAAGAGGAGGCGAAGGATAGGGTTAGGGGGCAGCAACGAGGTCGAGGGGGAAGGCGGCGGCGGCGGCGATGGAGCAATGATGGTGCGAGTGAGGTAGGATCGTTGACGTGGAGGCTAGGGTTAGGATTAGGTTAAACTTAAGGGTTAGAAGGAGCACGAGGTGAGCCCAGGTAAGGAGAGAAGGGGTCGAGCGGAGGTCGGGATAGAAGAAGATGATGATACTGTTGGTGATGGTGATCCGGGGAAGGAATGGGGATGAAGAAGATGATGAGAGCGATAGGGTGATTGTGGTGATCGAAGGAAGGGGGCAAGGGATGAAGAAGAAGATGGTGGTGGTGATGATGAAGATGATGATCAGGAAATGGAGGAAGAGGCGGGGATGATGAAGATGATGATCAGGAAATGGAGGGGATGATGAAAATGATGATCAAGAATGGGAGGAAGGGGTAAGGAGGATCGAGAAGGGGAGGAAGGGGTAAGGAGGTCGGGGCGGCGGTGAAGTCGATGAGAGTTAGGAGAAGGCCATCAGAGTTAGGTTTTGGTAGGGATTAAAAATTTTTAATTGAGTTTATAATTTAGTTAGTGAAATTTTTAGTGATTAACGTTTTTTAAAGATTTAAAAATATAAAAAAACTAATGGATGAAAACCGTCAAAGGGGCTTTTTGGTGGAATTTAAAACTTTTGGGGGCCTTTTTTGTACTTAACTAAAAGTGGGGGTTTCTTTGTAAATAGCCAACTTGGGAGGGGGGGGGGGAGGGGGTTTTCAGTGCGTTTCCGTAAGAAACCCAAAGAAGTATTTTATCCAATATTTAAATAAAGAGCATTTTAGGAATCAGTGAAAGTTGACGGGGATAAAGTGCCGATTTTATAAAGTTAACGATACTTTCTGCCATTGGGTAAATATTAGGGGTATTTATCCCCATTTAGGCTTTAAATTATGATTGTATCACTGCTCAAATCCAAATGTATTCCAAAGATGCTGCAGGTACTAAAGTCACTATCAACTCAGAGGTCCCTTCAAGATTTATGGGCCTTGCTTCCAAAATTATTCCAAGATCAAAGGACCAGCACTATTATTTTATAATTTTGATGTTCCTCTCTACTATTTTTGCAATTTACACACTGTTAAATATTGCCTTGCCTTCAAGATACGATTCTGACAAAGTTTCAGGATCAAAGTGGTATATGATCAGACGAGCTTCCAAGTTCATGTTTCCATTGAATCTGCTGCTTTATACTTCCTCTGCTACATATGTTCCACTAATGCATGACATGCAATATTTGCATTTCTTTAGGACAGTAAGCTGAATCAACCAAAAATTACTCTCAGTTGTCTCTATTTTTCACTAAAGTAACTTTAAATTATTTTAACAATAGTTAAATACCATCAGCTACCATCGGAATCTTCATTAGATACCCTCCGTTTGCATTCCCTGTTAATTAATTCCTTCATGACATGGCTTTTATAAGAACAAAAGATTCTCGCCTGATTGATGATTTGTCAATTCTTTCTTTCCCTCTATCCTTCACTTGTCATCTCCTTCCCTCGCCAATCCTTTCTTGCTCCTCCTCCGCTCTTCTCTTCCACACTTCCTCTACCTCTCTTGCATATTCTCCTTCACGGCTCTGCCTTCTATTTCTATATATACTTCACCTTGTTCGTCTCTTCTCAACCGCTGCCATCTCCTTCTCTTCTCTTCTCCCATCTCCATTGTCTTGTCTTTTCCTCTAAACTTCTCGATTATATTCACCAAATATGACTTCTGTCGTCTAACTTTCTTCAGCTCTTCAACATCATTAAAAGGATATTTGACGTGAGAAGGACAAAAGGGTAAAATACCAAGCGCCGTTAACACTGTCAGGATACTTTAGTATAACACTGTTGGTTCATGTCATAGAATGTGACAAAGTTTTCCGTTGGCTGTCACAAGCCTACCACAACCCTCACCCTTTCTCATCCGGACTTGGGACCGGCAACGGTGGGTTTAGTATAACACTGTTGGTATAACATAAATTTGGAAATGTGCCATACCAGGGAATTTCCTCTTATGGCGTCGAAAAAAATACACCCCTCGTGATTTTTTTGACGATCGAAATCCATCATCTTCATCTTTATCATCTAAGATGTGGATACATCAAATTTCATGTGATGCTATCAATTTTTCACTATTGATTTAGTATGTGCAAAATTAACAGATGACTGACGATAGAACTTTTTACATTGCTAATTCAATAGCGAAAAATTTGTAGAATCATGTGAAATTTTCTGTATCCACATCTTATATGGTAAAGATGAAGATGATGAATTCAGACTGTCGAAAAAGATTATAGAGAACATAAATTTTTGATGCCACCTAATGAAAAAGCCTCCTAGCATCTCTTTTCTTTGTTATTCTATATATTTGAACATGACATAATGTATTGCACATTACTTTATTCCTTGATTAGGTTGTTAGGCGTGGGCCACCTACCATTCCTCAAAAACTATTTTTAATTAAGGAATTATCTTTATATAATATATACATGATGAGCTCAATTGATTGAGATGGTAACAAGGAACATGTTATGTAGATAAGTTGATCATGACACTCCATTTTGGATGGTTCTGAGGTAAAACCGCAAAAAGGAAAAGAAAAGTTGATAGATTGCGTGGGAATGCAAATTAGTGAAAAGATGGGGTTTAAAGTTTGTGTCTTATTTTGTTCAGGAACTTGATTTGATGAACAAACACCGACACTGTCCGTCCTGATATTCATAACCTAAATCATATGTCCTTATGATTTTAACATTTTTTTATTGTAGATTTGGTCATCGAAAATGCAATATTATCGGTAAACCGTTAAATTTGTGACCTTCCGATACAAGTGTAGAAAGTAACGATCTTTATAAAAGTTGATAGATTGTTGATTTTTTGATCAGCTGTGGAGAATTTTGCTGCTCTGCTTTTTACCCCACATTGGTCAAATATTTGTTCATCACGGTACGAAAATTTCAAAGCTCATCGTAGGATGAGACAAATGTCAATTAATTAATTGAATCCTCGCTTGAACAGGCTTTATCCTCAACTATACTTGTTCTTGGCATTTGTTAATTAGTTGATTGTTGGTACATGCTACATTTTTCTAGCCAAAAGCTGACAAGTTTTGTATCAAAGTCCAAACATTTAGAATAAATTTTTTTTAAAAAATAATTTAATTAATTACACTAATTGGTAGTAAATTAAGTTAATCAGAAATTGCCTCATAAGCTTCCTCATTGGCTTGTAGAACAATCAACCGAAAACTAGACATTTTGAGTGCGTGCATGCGTGTGAAATTGTAATTTTCTAATTTTATCACTTTACCGACGGGCTTCTTTGTGAGTGTCAGTGGATTAAATATCGTTCATTTCAGCCGATATATCAATTTAAGACCATTTGCTATACAATAAAATCAATATAATATCACCCGATATATCGGTTAATATGACGATATCGTCTGTATAGGCAATATGAACTAAGCATTAGCTAGTCCAATATGATTTCGAAATCCGATATTTAAAACCTTGGTGTCTGTATATGCTAGCATTACCAAAGTGATGAAGGGGTCTGTTTGGAAAAATTAGACACTGGTGTTAAATTTTGTAAGTTATATGTCTGCCCTAGAGGCCATTACTGTATATACGATGTATATTGTAGTGGATGCTTGGACATATATAGGGAGGACTTTCTTGCTCGACATGATAGTACGCTATCTGCTTGTACTTTATCTTAACATGTACTCTGATTGTCTCTTTTGTTACATGTTGATAAAGCCCTTAGGATTTGTACTCGACTACTGGGACTATGATGAGATCATACTAGTGGGGCCACTGTAGTCTATGAGTACATCCTATAACTGTTCCTAGTCGAGGGTGTGTCGAGACAGGGCATCGATACACCAGAGTAGACTAGCGTATACGCATCTTGACCCATATGATGGGCGATGGATGATCCCATATCTATCGGTGTGTGACATCAAGGATGGTGTACGGGTGCTCAGTGGAGACTAGGTACACTGGACGGACTCGCCGAGAACTCCTAGTTGGTATATATACCTATTGTCAGATAGCAGTTCTCTGGTGACACTTGTACAGGTTAGTCTGTAGACCCGAGATCGTCATAGAGTCTTGTGTGATTCCCACTGTACTTTGATTTCCTCCCTACCACGGCTTTACTGAGTTGTGCAAACAGGTGGATTTTGGGTACAGTCCCGAATCATATGGAGACAGTGAGCGATAGGAGGGGTTTCGTCTCTCCCGGTATAGGGAGTTGATGTCGCGCTATGTTTGATCGGCTATAACACCTAAATCCCTGGCCAGGGTTCTCGAGGTTTACTGATAAGTGTTATCAGTAGTTCCTCGACCTGTTATGAGCCATAAATCAACATGACTTATAAAGTTACCGGGGTCTGACATTTACCACCCTTGGACTTCATATGCGACGTATCAGACGAAGAGACCGGACTGTACGGTAAGTGTTGCTTACAGGCTCGTAAGGGTTGTGATGAGTTCGCTCGTCGGCCACCTTTTTGTTATGTACCTGGGTAGCCGTTACGTACAGCTAGTGCCGCTGACGTGCTTGTGGTTAAACCCATTGCCAGCGTACTGACGAGTATTTAGAGTCCCACATAGAGGGTTCCCTCGTTCAGGCGAAAGATGTAGATACCGTAAGTTGTTACGGCAACCGTAAGGTGTTGCGGCAGGTTTTTCGATTATGTTCGTGTAATTGTTACAGGAATAATAATCGGAAGAATAATACTGGCCGGATACCGGTATTATATTATTGGATTAATGGTATTCGTATTTTTCGGAATTCGGATGCGGGTATACAGTATACGGTATACGGTATACGGAGGAGGGGTATTTTTGTAATTGTTACAAAAATACCTTCTAGAAGGTGCCACCTCATAATGACATAATTATGACATCATGTATTTTGTGAAAATAAATTAGTGAGGTGTAAATTAAAAGGTATAAGCATGATAATGTGGTTGTTGAAGTGGATGTACTATTAAAGCATAATACTTCTTTCATAATACATGCTTTAGTTAGTGCTATTTTCTTTTTCATCATGCTTAAACTTTTTAATCATGAAATGCACTTATTCTTCTTCTTATAAATACCTTCACATGAGATGTGAAATCAAGGCATTCAAATCCTACACAAAATTATGATAAGTGTATCATAACAAGTGTATAAGAAGAAAGAAAGAAAATGATGGTGATCATTCTTCCTAGCTTAAACCCTCACATGAGATGTGAATCCAAAGCTTAGGATTTCAAGTTAATCCAATACAATTATCTCTACATCATCCTAGTGACCTCTTCTAGCAAATTTGGTCTCTCGGTTAAACTCTTGAGAAGAGTTTCTAGCTTGCACGAAAACTCTCGGGTGGATCATCTAGGTCTTCGGTGGCCGGAGATCGGAAACGTCGGCAACATCTTAACGAGCCAAGGAGTTCACCAAAAGAGGAGAAAGAAGCAAAGGAGTTGCATCCAAGAGAAGACCCGAAGGACCGTATCATCAAGGTATAATCCCTAACATAGTAGATAAGATCTCTAGTTAGGGTTTACTAGTTGTGGTTTAGACAAGATCTTTGGTTAAGTGCGTGTTGTATGCAAGGAAAATTTTCGTTCATCGCTTCCGCCGCGCCACAAGAGTTGTGGGAGCATGCAGCACTCACCAACATGGTATCAGAGCCTAACTAAACCACAATTAGATGTTAGCCAAAAGTTAGAAGCTCGATCGACAGTTTTTTCTCCCGAAAACTCGTATTCTGCCCTTGCTGCTGTCAGTTTTTGAAAGTGTTCCAAAATTAATTTGACATGCCTTAAAAATACAAGCAGGGTTTTATAAGAACACTGTAGAAATCCGGAGCCCTAACTCGACTAAAGCGCCGTGGATCCGCGGCCAAACCCATAGTTTTGCCGCGGATCCGCCGCCGAGTTGAGGCCGCGTCAACTCAGTTTTCTACAGTGATCTTATATTGAAGAATTAGGGTTTTGGGAATATGTAGAATTTTACAAAGGTGTTTGTACAGGGACATGTCAAGTGTTGGCATGGTTTAAAATCATCGATCGATATTCTAAAAAGTGTTTGGCTAATCGGGTTTTCATTTTTATGATATGTGTTTGAAACGTCCGCTAATTGCTATATGACGATTAGTGGGGGTTGCACATATGGATATCATGAGATGGTATGTGTATATGAATGTGTTGGATCGTTGTGATGAATGGCCGGGGGGTGTGAGAAGAGTGTTTTTCCTTTTCTATCATTCCATGTAATTTGTAAAAAGCAATGTTATATTGTATAATTTCTTTTTACTGTTTTTTGCTCCTAGGATAGACCCAAGGTGGGATGCACAAACTACCAGGTTCTCCAAATGCCGAGTGGCCTACTCAATTGTTGAGGGAGGTTGCTACACTTCGGGAATTTGGCGGGTAGTTCGCCGCACCCGTAGGGGTCTAGGGGGTTTTTGGCTATTCGTCACGACCGTGGAACCCGTCTTTCATTAAGGGCTTAAATGAAATACGGAATTCCTAGCATATCCAATGCATTCATCTGTGATCTGAAATGGTTATATTTATATATGAGATATATATAATAAACGTTGCTTATGTTTTGCACCCGCACTAGTCCAGCCCCCGCTCTGCCGTTAGTTAAGTAACCTAACGGTGCATGACGGGGCCCAGTGGCAAATGCGGATGGCATAAGCGTACGTTCTATTTGCGTTTCTTTTCTGTGATGTTTAGGAAACGTAAATGATGGGACCACATTAATGTGATTAATGTTAAAAGAAAGAAACCTAAACATGTTGTAGAATCAAACTTTTTGAAAAAGGGTAACTCTAGCTTTTGTTTTGCATAGTGGTATTCTTAAATATCCTGCACCTCATTCGATGAGGAAAGGGCCGAGATCCCTTCACCGGGAGTGACCCCTTTAACGAAACTGGAAAATGTTACAAAGAACTCGATTTGATTTTATAGTTGATCTAATTTTGCTTTGCTCCGTGGTATTTACATATCCAGCACCTTATTCGATAAGGAAAGAGCCGAGATCCCTTCACCGGGAGTGACCTCTTTAGCAAAATTAGAAAGATACTACAAAACCATTCGATTTTTAAAACTGGAGCTTAAACCACTCCTTCCCACTCGATTCTACAACGATATCAAGTTCAAAACGTTAAAGGTTTTCATAAAAACCATACGTTGCCCTCCGCCATTTTAGGAAGCAGAGTACTTAGTATTCGTGCCACGTTTGTTGACCATAGTTAAGGCGTGGTGTACGGTAGCTAAGTGGTGAATTCCTACAAAGCATTTGATGCGATCGATTAGGGCATTCTCATGACTTTGTTGACCATAGTTAAGGGTCATGTGGGTGGGCCTAAATCAATCACGAAATGACGGGTTGAACTTGACTAGTGGTTATGATTTGTTGACCATAGTTAAGGTCATAATTCACTAGGGGTAAAAATCATATCGGGAATTTCAAGAGTTGAAATTTGCAATGAGATTGCATACCTTCTATATGACAGTTGGATCCCGATCCCGCTGCGAGTAAGAGTTACTCCTGGGAAAGTTTTACACAAGACAATTTGATGAAATTATATGGTGTAATTATTCCCGGCTAATCTTACCTTTTAGGGTTTGAAGGAAGATTTGATAAAAACAGTGGGAGACATCTGGATTAGATAATAACCAATCTAATCTTGCAAGAGCATACGCTAAAGTGTTTTCTTCTCTCTCTGTCTCAAGATAGTGACCATATCATGCCTTAATCAAGATAATAAATACGGATATCTTGACTGAACCCGCTCGTTATACTGAGCTGGGGAACGTTGGTCCCACTCCAACCTATAATTGTTATAAGACAGAGCAGGAAATTGGAGATTACCAGAATTCCATGCTACCCAAACGAAGATAGTACATGTTGATGCATGATTTTCGGGTGTATCTATTACAAAGAACTGTTTCTCAGTATCTTTTACGTCCTGGGTATAATGATACCGGATCAGGATCCCACAAATGTAATCTGTTACATGGGCTACAGAAAGGTAAATGACTGAGAACGGGTGATAAGTTTCAAGAGTTGGAAATGGTGCAATTGTTGCAAACCAAGAAGTTGGCAGTTATCACCCTGTATTAACAAACATATTGATTCTGAACGAATGTTATTAGATACCGAACCCGATATACAAACATCATATCAGTCTCTTTATTAGTAAAGAAGGATATAATTTTGTATTGATGGATAATGTTTTGAACATTTCCTATATCAAGTGTTGATCGGTTCAGGCACGTTATCTAAAAGCATAGACGTTCTAAATCAAACTACAGTTCTCAGTATACATAACACACACAAGAGGATAAGCTCAGAAATGAACGAATCCTTCTTGAGGCATTGTAGACTAGGTCATATCAATGTGACCCGACTAGCCGAAGTTATATGTAGATTCATATTTAAATTAGTTTAAATTTACATCTTGTGAAACTTGCCGGTCATGTCACATAGATAAGATGACCATAGCTCTGTTTATTGGAAACAGAGAAAGAGTTAGTGAACTCTTGGGATTGATACATGATAATGTATGAAAGGCCCCCTGTCTACATATGCCATGACCAGTTCTTTGTACTTCATTACTTTCTCTGATGATCTCTCAAGATTCAGACAAATGTTCCTGTTGAAACACAAGTCCGAAACTTTTGAGATATTCAAAGAATATAAGTTAGAAGTAGAGAACCAAAAATGGGTATAAGTATTATGTCCTTTGATGAGATCAAGGAGGAGAATACTTAAGCATGGAAATCCTGGACTATTCTAAAGGAGAATGAGATTCTCTCTCAGCATTACTCCTCCGTATACACCATAGCACGATGGTATATCGGGGTGGAGCAATTGCACCCTATATGATATGGTGTGCTCCATGATGAGTACTACTAAGTTTCCTATTTTCCTTTTGGGAGTTATGCTCTTGTGAAGTTGCATACCTATTGAATAGGGTTCCAATCAAATCAGGTGCCTACTACTCCATATGTGATATGGTATGGGAAGAGCCCATCTCTTAAAGATGATAAGATTTGGGATTGTCAGGCCTATGTCTAAAAACCAAAATCCGGACAAGCTCGAGGCAAAGTCAAAACTGTGGAAGTTTGTTGGATAGCCCAAGCATTAGCAAGGGAATATCTTCTACCTACCGAGGAACAAAAGTTGTTTTGTTTCTCAGCATGCCACCTTTGTGAAAGGGAATTTCTTGTGAAGAAATTAGTGGTCATAAGGTAGAACTGGAAGGCGTTCCAGCTATACAAACTACAACAGGTGACCTAACCGAGAAACAAAAGTTGTTTTGTTTCTCAGCATGCCACCTTTGTGAAAGGGAATTTCTTATGAAGAAATCAGAGGTCATGAGGTAGAACTGGAAGGAGTTCCAGCTACAGCAAATGATTTGGTAGAACCAAAGGATTCAATAGACTCTAACGAACCTCAGCCTCTCCGCCGATCTAGTAGGTTTTCTCACCCACCTAAGAGATACTTCGGTTTCTCTATGACAGTGGGAGCGAGTATTTTATCTTTACCCCAGCGTGTCCCGAGACCGGAAGGTGTTCCGGCGGGTTGTAGTCCTCGCAAGGGGGCATGCGTAGAAAGTAGCTGCTGAGGGACCTTTTGGTGCCACGGCGACCCTATGGGATGGGGTTGTTGCCTGACCAAAGTGGTATGACCTAACTAGTTTCGAGCAGGCCATCAGGAGTGGGACTCTGTGAGAATGGCTGGATGCTTAGCGATCTGAGATGGAATCCTTATACACCAACAAAGTATGGACTTTGGTTGCTTTACCTGAAGGGTTAAATCCCCATCAGGAGCAAGTATATCTTGAGAAGATTACTTGGTGTACATGGAAAAGTTGAGACTTTCAAAGCTATGCTTAAGTCCATCCAGATCCTACTTGCCACTGCTACATACCTTAACTACGATATCTGGTGGTTGGGTGTCATGACTGCTTTTCTAAATGAAGTTTTAGAAAAGAGCGTCTATAAGTACACAGGCAGAGGGATTCGTAGACAGTGGGAGCAGCGGAAAAGTGTGCAAGATGTTTTATGCGATAAAACAGGCATCGCGGAGTTGGAACATCTATTTTGATGTGGTAGTCAAAGAGTTTGACTTCATCAAAATATTAGATGAACCTTGTATATACATAAAATGAAGGTAGGGAGTATGGTGGTGATCCTCGTAGAGTACGTGGATGACATACTCTTGATAGGGAAGGAGTTTCCTATGCTACGCTCAGTCAATCTCCTTTTATTATAAAGATTCTCCATATAGGATCAAAGGTGATACCTCCTAAATCCTGGGTTTTTGAATCTATGAGATAGATCTAAATGGATATTAGGATACTCACTAGTTGTAGTGAGATAGTATCAATTGATCCTGGGGAGAATCACAGCGGAGTTGGAACATTTGTTTTGATGTGGTAGTCAAAGAGTTTGACTTCATCAAAATGATAGAACCTCGTGGTATGGAGTATGGTGGTGATCCTCGTAGAGTACGTGGATGACATACTCTTGATAGGGAAGAAGTTTTCTATGATACACTTGGTCAATCTCCGCTTATCACATAAGATTCTCCATATAAGATCAAGGTGATACCTCCTAAATCCTGGGTTTTGGATCTATGAGATAGATCTAAATGGATGTTAGGATACTCACTAGTTGTAGTGAGATAGTATCAATCGATCCTGGGGAGAATCACTGGAAAGGTTCCAGGGTGATAAAGACGACTGAATGTCAGTCGCAGTCATTGTCTTTACCCTTAGTAGAGGGACGGTATGTTGGAAGAGTTCCAAGCTAGATACCGTGACATACTAGAAAGGCAAGATACGTCATTACTAAGGATGCTACGAAAGATAAAGTCTGTATATATATGAGTTCATAAGATGAACTTCGTTCCTACCATTGTGTGACAGTGGAGTTGTGGCTTTAGCCAAGGAACTACCGTCCCATCAGAAATCCATATATAATTCTTAGGCAGCACCACCTGATCATGGAGATAGTTGATCTACAGGGAGATCGAGGTTAGGAGAGTAGATACAGAGGACAACAGAGCGGATCCACTCACTAAGGCTTTTTCCCAGTAGAGACTTTTATGGGATGGTTGAGTATGAGATACTTCAACCACAGCTGATTGTTTGGTATATGATACCACAACAGATGGCCCTAGTGCAAGTGGGAGATTGTTAGTTATATGTATGCCCTAGAGGCCATTACTGTACATACGATGTATATTGTAGTGGATGCTTGGACATATATAAGGAGGACTTTCTTGCTCGACATGATAGTACGCTATCTGGTTGTACTTTATCTTAACATGTACTCTGATTGTCTCTTTTGTTACATGTTGATAAAGCCCTTAGGATTTGTACTCGACTACTGGGACTATGATGAGATCATACTAGTGGGGCCACCGTAGTCTATGAGTACATCCTATAACTGTTCCTAGTCGAGGGTGTGTCGAGACAGGGCATCGATACACCAGAGTAGACTAGCGTATACGCATCTTGACCCATATGATGGGCGATGGATGATCCCATATCTATCGGTGTGTGACATCAAGGATGGTGTACGGGTGCTCAGTGGAGACTGGGTACACTGGACGGACTCGCCGAGAACTCCTAGTTGGTATATATACCTATTGTCAGATAGCAGTTCTCTGGTGACACTTGTACAGGTTAGTCTGTAGACCCGAGATCGTCATAGAGTCTTGTGTGATTCCCACTGTACTTTGATTTCCTCCCTACCACGGCTTTACTGAGTTGTGCAAACAGGTGGATTTTGGGTACAGTCCCGAATCATATGGAGACAGTGAGCGATAGGAGGGGTTTCGTCTCTCCCGGTATAGGGAGTTGATGTCGCGCTATGTTTGATCGGCTATAACACCTAAATCCCTGGCCAGGGTTCTCGAGGTTTACTGATAAGTGTTATCAGTAGTTCCTCGACCTGTTATGAGCCATAAATCAACATGACTTATAAAGTTACCGGGGTCTGACATTTACCACCCTTGGACTTCATATGCGACGTATCAGACGAAGAGACCGGACTGTACGGTAAGTGTTGCTTACAGGCTCGTAAGGGTTGTGATGAGTTCGCTCGTCGGCCACCTTTTTGTTATGTACCTGGGTAGCCGTTACGTACAGCTAGTGCCGCTGACGTGCTTGTGGTTAAACCCATTGCCAGCGTACTGACGAGTCTTTAGAGTCCCACATAGAGGGTTCCCTCGTTCAGGCGAAAGATGTAGATACCGTAAGTTGTTACGGCAACCGTAAGGTGTTGCGGCAGGTTTTTCGATTATGTTCGTGTAATTGTTACAGGAATAATAATCGGAAGAATAATACTGGCCGGATACCGGTATTATATTATTGGATTAATGGTATTCGTATTTTTCGGAATTCGGATGCGGGTATACAGTATACGGTATACGGTATACGGAGGAGGGGTATTTTTGTAATTGTTACAAAAATACCTTCTAGAAGGTGCCACCTCATAATGACATAATTATGACATCATGTATTTTGTGAAAATAAATTAGTGAGGTGTAAATTAAAAGGTATAAGCATGATAATGTGGTTGTTGAAGTGGATGTACTATTAAAGCATAATACTTCTTTCATAATACATGCTTTAGTTAGTGCTATTTTCTTTTTCATCATGCTTAAACTTTTTAATCATGAAATGCACTTATTCTTCTTCTTATAAATACCTTCACATGAGATGTGAAATCAAGGCATTCAAATCCTACACAAAATTATGATAAGTGTATCATAACAAGTGTATAAGAAGAAAGAAAGAAAATGATGGTGATCATTCTTCCTAGCTTAAACCCTCACATGAGATGTGAATCCAAAGCTTAGGATTTCAAGTTAATCCAATACAATTATCTCTACATCATCCTAGTGACCTCTTCTAGCAAATTTGGTCTCTCGGTTAAACTCTTGAGAAGAGTTTCTAGCTTGCACGAAAACTCTCGGGTGGATCATCTAGGTCTTCGGTGGCCGGAGATCGGAAACGTCGGCAACATCTTAACGAGCCAAGGAGTTCACCAAAAGAGGAGAAAGGAGCAAAGGAGTTGCATCCAAGAGAAGACCCGAAGGACCGTATCATCAAGGTATAATCCCTAACATAGTAGATAAGATCTCTAGTTAGGGTTTACTAGTTGTGGTTTAGACAAGATCTTTGGTTAAGTGCGTGTTGTATGCAAGGAAAATTTTCGTTCATCGCTTCCGCCGCGCCACAAGAGTTGTGGGAGCATGCAGCACTCACCAACATGGTATCAGAGCCTAACTAAACCACAATTAGATGTTAGCCAAAAGTTAGAAGCTCGATCGACAGTTTTTTCTCCCGAAAACTCGTATTCTGCCCTTGCTGCTGTCAGTTTTTGAAAGTGTTCCAAAATTAATTTGACATGCCTTAAAAATACAAGCAGGGTTTTATAAGAACACTGTAGAAATCCGGAGCCCTAACTCGACTAAAGCGCCGTGGATCCGCGGCCAAACCCATAGTTTTGCCGCGGATCCGCCGCCGAGTTGAGGCCGCGTCAACTCAGTTTTCTACAGTGATCTTATATTGAAGAATTAGGGTTTTGGGAATATGTAGAATTTTACAAAGGTGTTTGTACAGGGACATGTCAAGTGTTGGCATGGTTTAAAATCATCGATCGATATTCTAAAAAGTGTTTGGCTAATCGGGTTTTCATTTTTATGATATGTGTTTGAAACGTCCGCTAATTGCTATATGACGATTAGTGGGGGTTGCACATATGGATATCATGAGATGGTATGTGTATATGAATGTGTTGGATCGTTGTGATGAATGGCCGGGGGGTGTGAGAAGAGTGTTTTTCCTTTTCTATCATTCCATGTAATTTGTAAAAAGCAATGTTATATTGTATAATTTCTTTTTACTGTTTTTTGCTCCTAGGATAGACCCAAGGTGGGATGCACAAACTACCAGGTTCTCCAAATGCCGAGTGGCCTATTCAATTGTTGAGGGAGGTTGCTACACTTCGGGAATTTGGCGGGTAGTTCGCCGCACCCGTAGGGGTCTAGGGGGTTTTTGGCTATTCGTCACGACCGTGGAACCCGTCTTTCATTAAGGGCTTAAATGAAATACGGAATTCCTAGCATATCCAATGCATTCATCTGTGATCTGAAATGGTTATATTTATATATGAGATATATATAATAAACGTTGCTTATGTTTTGCACCCGCACTAGTCCAGCCCCCGCTCTGCCGTTAGTTAAGTAACCTAACGGTGCATGACGGGGCCCAGTGGCAAATGCGGATGGCATAAGCGTACGTTCTATTTGCGTTTCTTTTCTGTGATGTTTAGGAAACGTAAATGATGGGACCACATTAATGTGATTAATGTTAAAAGAAAGAAACCTAAACATGTTGTAGAATCAAACTTTTTGAAAAAGGGTAACTCTAGCTTTTGTTTTGCATAGTGGTATTCTTAAATATCCTGCACCTCATTCGATGAGGAAAGGGCCGAGATCCCTTCACCGGGAGTGACCCCTTTAACGAAACTGGAAAATGTTACAAAGAACTCGATTTGATTTTATAGTTGATCTAATTTTGCTTTGCTCCGTGGTATTTACATATCCAGCACCTTATTCGATAAGGAAAGAGCCGAGATCCCTTCACCGGGAGTGACCTCTTTAGCAAAATTAGAAAGATACTACAAAACCATTCGATTTTTAAAACTGGAGCTTAAACCACTCCTTCCCACTCGATTCTACAACGATATCAAGTTCAAAACGTTAAAGGTTTTCATAAAAACCATACGTTGCCCTCCGCCATTTTAGGAAGCAGAGTACTTAGTATTCGTGCCACGTTTGTTGACCATAGTTAAGGCGTGGTGTACGGTAGCTAAGTGGTGAATTCCTACAAAGCATTTGATGCGATCGATTAGGGCATTCTCATGACTTTGTTGACCATAGTTAAGGGTCATGTGGGTGGGCCTAAATCAATCACGAAATGACGGGTTGAACTTGACTAGTGGTTATGATTTGTTGACCATAGTTAAGGTCATAATTCACTAGGGGTAAAAATCATATCGGGAATTTCAAGAGTTGAAATTTGCAATGAGATTGCATACCTTCTATATGACAGTTGGATCCCGATCCCGCTGCGAGTAAGAGTTACTCCTGGGAAAGTTTTACACAAGACAATTTGATGAAATTATATGGTGTAATTATTCCCGGCTAATCTTACCTTTTAGGGTTTGAAGGAAGATTTGATAAAAACAGTGGGAGACATCTGGATTAGATAATAACCAATCTAATCTTGCAAGAGCATACGCTAAAGTGTTTTCTTCTCTCTCTGTCTCAAGATAGTGACCATATCATGCCTTAATCAAGATAATAAATACGGATATCTTGACTGAACCCGCTCGTTATACTGAGCTGGGGAACGTTGGTCCCACTCCAACCTATAATTGTTATAAGACAGAGCAGGAAATTGGAGATTACCAGAATTCCATGCTACCCAAACGAAGATAGTACATGTTGATGCATGATTTTCGGGTGTATCTATTACAAAGAACTGTTTCTCAGTATCTTTTACGTCCTGGGTATAATGATACCGGATCAGGATCCCACAAATGTAATCTGTTACATGGGCTACAGAAAGGTAAATGACTGAGAACGGGTGATAAGTTTCAAGAGTTGGAAATGGTGCAATTGTTGCAAACCAAGAAGTTGGCAGTTATCACCCTGTATTAACAAACATATTGATTCTGAACGAATGTTATTAGATACCGAACCCGATATACAAACATCATATCAGTCTCTTTATTAGTAAAGAAGGATATAATTTTGTATTGATGGATAATGTTTTGAACATTTCCTATATCAAGTGTTGATCGGTTCAGGCACGTTATCTAAAAGCATAGACGTTCTAAATCAAACTACAGTTCTCAGTATACATAACACACACAAGAGGATAAGCTCAGAAATGAACGAATCCTTCTTGAGGCATTGTAGACTAGGTCATATCAATGTGACCCGACTAGCCGAAGTTATATGTAGATTCATATTTAAATTAGTTTAAATTTACATCTTGTGAAACTTGCCGGTCATGTCATATAGATAAGATGACCATAGCTCTGTTTATTGGAAACAGAGAAAGAGTTAGTGAACTCTTGGGATTGATACATGATAATGTATGAAAGGCCCCCTGTCTACATATGCCATGACCAGTTCTTTGTACTTCATTACTTTCTCTGATGATCTCTCAAGATTCAGACAAATGTTCCTGTTGAAACACAAGTCCGAAACTTTTGAGATATTCAAAGAATATAAGTTAGAAGTAGAGAACCAAAAATGGGTATAAGTATTATGTCCTTTGATGAGATCAAGGAGGAGAATACTTAAGCATGGAAATCCTGGACTATTCTAAAGGAGAATGAGATTCTCTCTCAGCATTACTCCTCCGTATACACCATAGCACGATGGTATATCGGGGCGGAGCAATTGCACCCTATATGATATGGTGTGCTCCATGATGAGTACTACTAAGTTTCCTATTTTCCTTTTGGGAGTTATGCTCTTGTGAAGTTGCATACCTATTGAATAGGGTTCCAATCAAATCAGGTGCCTACTACTCCATATGTGATATGGTATGGGAAGAGCCCATCTCTTAAAGATGATAAGATTTGGGATTGTCAGGCCTATGTCTAAAAACCAAAATCCGGACAAGCTCGAGGCAAAGTCAAAACTGTGGAAGTTTGTTGGATAGCCCAAGCATTAGCAAGGGAATATCTTCTACCTACCGAGGAACAAAAGTTGTTTTGTTTCTCAGCATGCCACCTTTGTGAAAGGGAATTTCTTGTGAAGAAATTAGTGGTCATAAGGTAGAACTGGAAGGCGTTCCAGCTATACAAACTACAACAGGTGACCTAACCGAGAAACAAAAGTTGTTTTGTTTCTCAGCATGCCACCTTTGTGAAAGGGAATTTCTTATGAAGAAATCAGAGGTCATGAGGTAGAACTGGAAGGAGTTCCAGCTACAGCAAATGATTTGGTAGAACCAAAGGATTCAATAGACTCTAACGAACCTCAGCCTCTCCGCCGATCTAGTAGGTTTTCTCACCCACCTAAGAGATACTTCGGTTTCTCTATGACAGTGGGAGCGAGTATTTTATCTTTACCCCAGCGTGTCCCGAGACCGGAAGGTGTTCCGGCGGGTTGTAGTCCTCGCAAGGGGGCATGCGTAGAAAGTAGCTGCTGAGGGACCTTTTGGTGCCACGGCGACCCTATGGGATGGGGTTGTTGCCTGACCAAAGTGGTATGACCTAACTAGTTTCGAGCAGGCCATCAGGAGTGGGACTCTGTGAGAATGGCTGGATGCTTAGCGATCTGAGATGGAATCCTTATACACCAACAAAGTATGGACTTTGGTTGCTTTACCTGAAGGGTTAAATCCCCATCAGGAGCAAGTATATCTTGAGAAGATTACTTGGTGTACATGGAAAAGTTGAGACTTTCAAAGCTATGCTTAAGTCCATCCAGATCCTACTTGCCACTGCTACATACCTTGACTACGATATCTGGTGGTTGGGTGTCATGACTGCTTTTCTAAATGAAGTTTTAGAAAAGAGCGTCTATAAGTACACAGGCAGAGGGATTCGTAGACAGTGGGAGCAGCGGAAAAGTGTGCAAGATGTTTTATGCGATAAAACAGGCATCGCGGAGTTGGAACATCTATTTTGATGTGGTAGTCAAAGAGTTTGACTTCATCAAAATATTAGATGAACCTTGTATATACATAAAATGAAGGTAGGGAGTATGGTGGTGATCCTCGTAGAGTACGTGGATGACATACTCTTGATAGGGAAGGAGTTTCCTATGCTACGCTCAGTCAATCTCCTTTTATTATAAAGATTCTCCATATAGGATCAAAGGTGATACCTCCTAAATCCTGGGTTTTTGAATCTATGAGATAGATCTAAATGGATATTAGGATACTCACTAGTTGTAGTGAGATAGTATCAATTGATCCTGGGGAGAATCACAGCGGAGTTGGAACATTTGTTTTGATGTGGTAGTCAAAGAGTTTGACTTCATCAAAATGATAGAACCTCGTGGTATGGAGTATGGTGGTGATCCTCGTAGAGTACGTGGATGACATACTCTTGATAGGGAAGAAGTTTTCTATGATACACTTGGTCAATCTCCGCTTATCACATAAGATTCTCCATATAAGATCAAGGTGATACCTCCTAAATCCTGGGTTTTGGATCTATGAGATAGATCTAAATGGATGTTAGGATACTCACTAGTTGTAGTGAGATAGTATCAATCGATCCTGGGGAGAATCACTGGAAAGGTTCCAGGGTGATAAAGACGACTGAATGTCAGTCGCAGTCATTGTCTTTACCCTTAGTAGAGGGACGGTATGTTGGAAGAGTTCCAAGCTAGATACCGTGACATACTAGAAAGGCAAGATACGTCATTACTAAGGATGCTACCAAAGATAAAGTCTGTATATATATGAGTTCATAAGATGAACTTCGTTCCTACCATTGTGTGACAGTGGAGTTGTGGCTTTAGCCAAGGAACTACCGTCCCATCAGAAATCCATATATAATTCTTAGGCAGCACCACCTGATCATGGAGATAGTTGATCTACAGGGAGATCGAGGTTAGGAGAGTAGATACAGAGGACAACAGAGCGGATCCACTCACTAAGGCTTTTTCCCAGTAGAGACTTTTATGGGATGGTTGAGTATGAGATACTTCAACCACAGCTGATTGTTTGGTATATGATACCACAACAGATGGCCCTAGTGCAAGTGGGAGATTGTTAGTTATATGTATGCCCTAGAGGCCATTACTGTACATACGATGTATATTGTAGTGGATGCTTGGACATATATAAGGAGGACTTTCTTGCTCGACATGATAGTACGCTATCTGGTTGTACTTTATCTTAACATGTACTCTGATTGTCTCTTTTGTTACATGTTGATAAAGCCCTTAGGATTTGTACTCGACTACTGGGACTATGATGAGATCATACTAGTGGGGCCACCGTAGTCTATGAGTACATCCTATAACTGTTCCTAGTCGAGGGTGTGTCGAGACAGGGCATCGATACACCAGAGTAGACTAGCGTATACGCATCTTGACCCATATGATGGGCGATGGATGATCCCATATCTATCGGTGTGTGACATCAAGGATGGTGTACGGGTGCTCAGTGGAGACTGGGTACACTGGACGGACTCGCCGAGAACTCCTAGTTGGTATATATACCTATTGTCAGATAGCAGTTCTCTGGTGACACTTGTACAGGTTAGTCTGTAGACCCGAGATCGTCATAGAGTCTTGTGTGATTCTCACTGTACTTTGATTTCCTCCCTACCACGGCTTTACTGAGTTGTGCAAACAGGTGGATTTTGGGTACAGTCCCGAATCATATGGAGACAGTGAGCGATAGGAGGGGTTTCGTCTCTCCCGGTATAGGGAGTTGATGTCGCGCTATGTTTGATCGGCTATAACACCTAAATCCCTGGCCAGGGTTCTCGAGGTTTACTGATAAGTGTTATCAGTAGTTCCTCGACCTGTTATGAGCCATAAATCAACATGACTTATAAAGTTACCGGGGTCTGACATTTACCACCCTTGGACTTCATATGCGACGTATCAGACGAAGAGACCGGACTGTACGGTAAGTGTTGCTTACAGGCTCGTAAGGGTTGTGATGAGTTCGCTCGTCGGCCACCTTTTTGTTATGTACCTGGGTAGCCGTTACGTACAGCTAGTGCCGCTGACGTGCTTGTGGTTAAACCCATTGCCAGCGTACTGACGAGTCTTTAGAGTCCCACATAGAGGGTTCCCTCGTTCAGGCGAAAGATGTAGATACCGTAAGTTGTTACGGCAACCGTAAGGTGTTGCGGCAGGTTTTTCGATTATGTTCGTGTAATTGTTACAGGAATAATAATCGGAAGAATAATACTGGCCGGATACCGGTATTATATTATTGGATTAATGGTATTCGTATTTTCGGAATTCGGATGCGGGTATACAGTATACGGTATACGGTATACGGAGGAGGGGTATTTTTGTAATTGTTACAAAAATACCTTCTAGAAGGTGCCACCTCATAATGACATAATTATGACATCATGTATTTTGTGAAAATAAATTAATGAGGTGTAAATTAAAAGGTATAAGCATGATAATGTGGTTGTTGAAGTGGATGTACTATTAAAGCATAATACTTCTTTCATAATACATGCTTTAGTTAGTGCTATTTTCTTTTTCATCATGCTTAAACTTTTTAATCATGAAATGCACTTATTCTTCTTCTTATAAATACCTTCACATGAGATGTGAAATCAAGGCATTCAAATCCTACACAAAATTATGATAAGTGTATCATAACAAGTGTATAAGAAGAAAGAAAGAAAATGATGGTGATCATTCTTCCTAGCTTAAACCCTCACATGAGATGTGAATCCAAAGCTTAGGATTTCAAGTTAATCCAATACAATTATCTCTACATCATCCTAGTGACCTCTTCTAGCAAATTTGGTCTCTCGGTTAAACTCTTGAGAAGAGTTTCTAGCTTGCACGAAAACTCTCGGGTGGATCATCTAGGTCTTCGGTGGCCGGAGATCGGAAACGTCGGCAACATCTTAACGAGCCAAGGAGTTCACCAAAAGAGGAGAAAGGAGCAAAGGAGTTGCATCCAAGAGAAGACCCGTAGGACCGTATCATCAAGGTATAATCCCTAACATAGTAGATAAGATCTCTAGTTAGGGTTTACTAGTTGTGGTTTAGACAAGATCTTTGGTTAAGTGCGTGTTGTATGCAAAGAAAATTTTCGTTCATCGCTTCCGCCGCGCCACAAGAGTTGTGGGAGCATGCAGCACTCACCAACAAATTTTACTTTCACCAACGTGCTATGTCATGATGCAACTGTTGTATATATATGCCCTAGAGGCTTTTATTGTATAGAACGCTAGGGGTATGTATGTACAGGATAATCTTGCTCGATATGATAGTATGCTATTTGGTTTGACTTTATCTTAACATGTGTATATATTTTACTTATTATTGCATATCGTTTATACATGTTGATAAAACCCGTAGGATCTTTACTTGACTACCAACGTTGTGATGGCAATCATACTTGTAGGAGCTGGATGGTCGATAAACACATTCTTAAATGTCCCTAGTCGTGAGAGTATGAGACTGGGTATCGATATTCTAGAATAGACTAGTGTATACGTTTCTAGACCCTGACAAAGGGCGATGGTTGATCCCACAGCCATTAATGTGTTTCACCTATGATTGTATATAGATGCTTGTTCATATCAGTATTTTGTACTTTTATACCACACATTCTTGATCGCATTGTATATATGTATGTGCTTTTGATCCGTGTTTGCTATATAATTACATGATACATGTTCTCAGTCCAGAACAATGCAAATCATGCACAGTTATGACAAATTCAGGACACCTGCAGACAAACGGATAAAAATACGGGTTCCGATCATCCACATCCGTCAGGTGCCACTTACCAGAATAAAGGACAAAATCAAGCAATGGTCATTCTTGTCTCGGACAAACACAACGCACGAGTGTAGCCGCACAAGGATCAAGAAGGTAGCGCGGAGCTCGAGGGAGATCAAGGCACATAGGTCAAATGATTTTTCATTTTGGACAGTTGAAAATTCAGGAGTACTTTGGAATGATTTTGCAAATATAAGTGTACCAAACAGAAGAATAAAGAAACACGAGTAAGCACAAAAAATACGAAGCTCTAATTCCAATAATCGACCGCAGATTAGCGAAATTCTTGGTGTTTTGGCGGTGGATCTACAGCCATTACGTGGCCAAATGTAACGAATTTTTATGGGTGTTTTGGTCATTATAGAAGGGTTCAGAAAAAGACCCTAGGGTTTTGTTCATCACTGAAAAATGCATTTTAATACCGTTCATTCGTTATTTATTTTTTGTATATATTGGTACTATTAACCGGTGTTTTCTCAGTAATACAGATTACAAGTATCCGTGACAAAATACTAGAAATACACTTAAAATCACGGATATATCATTTATGAGCCGACACTGCAAACCGATATCCCAAGAGTTATTTTGAAAACAAATAAAGTGTACACTTTTTGGTCCAACATATAGCATGTGTGTACACAACTCTTGGAGCATGGACCATGGATGGGGCAGCCATGAATCAAGGAGTAAGTGGGTATGGTGTGATGTGCATTCAATGCATAAAGTAGTGATGTGACCAGAAGATTCAAGTTTCCCTCTAAGCACCAGGTGCAAACCAAATTCAAATAAACAAATCAAACTGGACCAAAGTGATGTGGGGGGAACAAACAATTCAACACACCAAGCCCGGGCCTCAGATCTCGGATTTGACCCGAGATCACCACTCTTGCGGCCGGCCCCACTACCTCCAAATGCCCCCAGTTTTCTACAGTGCATCCCCTGCTGCCTCCTCATCATAATGTTATTGTTTGTGTAATCTCTTTTTTTGCCTATAAAAGCAGAATGAGGCAGCAAGGAAAGGGGTCATTCTTTAGTCCAAGTTTTATTAAACACTTCATACTCTTTTGTTTTCATTTTATTGTTGTACATAGCTAATCCTCCTTGAGCTTTCTAGCTTAATTTGATCTTACAACCTCTTCATTGAGTTTGCAAGTTTAAACTTTGGTCATTGATCTCAAGGGGCTGTATCATTACTTAAGGAATCAATAAAGCTCTCTCTTTTTCCCTCATTTTCACATGAGTTCTTTACTTCTTCTTGATCTTGCAACCTCTTAATTGAGCTTGCAAGTATAAGATTGGGTTATTGAACCCATGGTGTGTCATGTGATCTTTGGTTCTCATTCTTGCTCTTTTATATTTCTTGCATTTTTCTTACTTGCTTTAAATTCATGTAATTTATTACCATACTTTACTTACTTGCTCTTTAAATTCCTTGCACTTACTTATAATGATCTTTTCTTTTCTTTTGCTCTTTTTGGTTTGTTGTTGTGAATGGTGGTGTGAATATTGTTATTAGAAAAAGAGAAAGATATTGTAAGTTAATGTTTCTTTACTCATTTTCTTTTCCCGTATTTTCCAATTGAACTACGTCCAAACCTTACGCAAGCGCTCCGTTAGGCATCCTACCCTACCAAGGTATCGGTGATTCCTAACCATGACCGGTTGCGTTCGGTTTGGCCGGAGGCAAAAGCAAGAGACAAGAACGGACGGACAAGGGTCAATAAGCCGGATTTCTAATACCGTGCTTAAGTACCCTAATCCACGTTGTTGCCGATTGCTCTAGCTTCAATCGTTAAATTCGGCTCAAAGGTTTTAGCGCGGATTTTTTTAAACACTATCCTATCTAATCCTAACAAATGGTTACTTTGCATATATATACATAGGATAGATACAAACAAATCCGCCCACGCGCATTAACTCGTAAGAACAAAAACGTAAAACGCTCCGTCTCCCTATGGATCGACCTGTGCTCATCGCGGCTAGCTGCAAACGACACCGTCCTGATCGTGGTTAACTTTAGAACTTTTAAAACTCGACACACCAAAAGCATGCGATCAAATGGCGCCGTTGCTGGGAAGACGGTAACATTTTAGTTTTTGTTATTTCAGGTTAATCTCTGTACATTTCACTTATACAACTAACCCTATTTTCAAAACAACATAAAAATTTCAGAAAAAAAAACCAAAACACAAACAAAAAATAACTAAACTAACTTTTTTGTTCTCTGGAATTCTTACCTGTTTGCACTCTGTAACTCAACAGAAAAATCAAACAATATCAGTGAGACTCTAGTGGAACACAGTGAACACAGAAGAAGTTTGGAGCCCATCTGCCACAACTTGGCCGGCGACTTTCCCTTCAAATCCGAGCTCGCCGGCCTATTCTTCTCCTTCTGACTCCAATTTTTCCTCTGTGCTCCAGTGTTCTGTTTTGTCCCATTTTTATTGTTTGTTTTTTTATAATTTTTAGTGTGCATGTATTTGGGCATTCGTATCACTTTTCCGCACTAATATCCGTTTTTTCCGATATTTGTAGATTTTGTGGATTTGCGAATTACGATTGTGTGGAGCAAAGTATACATTCCAAGCTAAGGTGATTACGAAGTACGGTGCCAAAAATCCGGGTAGTTTGACCCGCGCAAACGAACTTTTCAAGATTACCGGATTTGATTCAACGGGGGTTTCCTAACCCAAAAACTTATCGGTACGTAGTTTACTAATACCTTCTTCTCAAATCCGACGCATTCAATATACTATTCTTTACAGGATTCTTTGCAAGTTCGCTAGCAAACACTAAAATTGACTACCCGTATTTATTGCAGTGCCGAGCTTAAACATAAAAAAAGATTGTTTGAAATTTTGAACAAATTTTTTCATTGAATTGCGTATTGCATCCATTAATACGGACTTAAAGGCAAGCGACCCCACAACATACGGTAAAGGATTTGATCCCCTTTTCCGTGGTTCACAAATCACGAAACTAAGTGATTAAAACGTTTTTCGATGTGTAGTATAAGTATCTGATCAAACGGTTTTGATTGATCTTTATCTTTGTGTCGGTATTCAGAAATTTATAAAGAACTTCACAACCAAAAAAATATTTTGACCGCAATCAAACTACGGTGTCAGCTGTAGTTTGTGAGTGAGTGCGGATCGTCCACAGGGATTGTGCGATTCGTTTCGATATTTAAGTTGTTTGAATTCAAAAGTTAAGCGAAGATAAAAGAAAACATGATTCGAGAATTTTCAATTTCAAGTGTCACTATTCTATTCAAGAATCAAGAAAATGATAAACAATCAAGAATCAGGGTTTCGATGATATTTCCAACCAAATGTCAAGAATCTAAAAGAGGCTCGTAGGAATCGATAGGATCTATAGACGTGATGTAATCTAAAGATTTCGTGTTCTTGTCCTTCGAAGAATTGATACTATATCGATGATGATCGACGAGAGTTAGGGCTTTCTCGTGAAACTAAGGTTTCATCTTTTAACCCTTGTTCTTTCGTCGATATCATTCACTTTCTAGCCTCTACCAAATTCAAGAAATGATCGTAACTCCCCAATTGCGAGCGATATCAATCAAGAAAGCATCGCAACGAATTAGGTCGTCGATTCTTGAACTTGCTAGGGTTTACAAAACTCGTGGGATTCAAGAATCGATTTAAGATATGTTACATCTTTATTCTATTGATCGTCTCGACTCCTTGACGAGCGGAGTTTTACTCAAACATCATCACACAGAAAGCATTCAAGAATTGAAAAGATATCATGATGCAAGAATTTAAAGAAAACAAGATAAAAGAATTTCACCTTTTATTTACATCAACAAATTTGATTACAGTGGCTCAAGAACTACAAGAGGATGAACTAAATTGTTGAATTGGCGTCGCTCGGCTCCGTGAGTCGCGGATCGGCTTTGATCACTTGCTCTGTTGAAGATCGGCTCGGCTCGTAAAAGGTTGCAAGGCTTCTTGCTTGATGGGTACTCGGGATCTTGGCTTTTGATTGGAATTAGGGTTAGGGTTTCACACAAATCCTCTCACTAGACTTGTGTGAAGAAAAGATGAGAGATATAGAATGGCTACTACTAATGGGGGGAATTTTCCATGATCTAGATGATTTACAAGTGAGCCTAGGGTCTTATTTATAGATCTCCCAAACCCTAGGTCTAGGTTTGAATTTACAATTCCCTCCAAAAGTTTGTTGAGGCTTCTAGAAGGAGTTTTTTAGGCTTTAGCTTAGGGTTTAAGCTAGGGTTTAAGAAGAAGTTTATAGAATGATAGGCTAGTTTAGTGTTGATCCCAAAGCTTGCTGATCTGGCAGAAGTCTCTGGAATGTTCTGGAAATTAACTTGTCTTGCTGAAGTGTGGGAGCTGAGATTGACATTGTGCACCAAAATTGAGGTGATGAAGGGGAAAGACCACCGCGGAACCGCGGCGCAAGCAGGCTCCGGCCGCGGTTCCGCGGCCATGTAGGAGGCTTGGAGCTTGAACTCTCTGGTGCTGTCTTGGACTGCCATTTGGAGCTTAATCTGATGTGTTGATTTGTATTTTCCCTTTTGGATTGATACCAGAACTGAAATCATTGAGTTGGCGTAAAGTTTGAGCGGTGTACATTTGAGTGAGCTTCTGATTTTCCTGCACAGACTTCGAAACACGGGTTGCGATATATAGAAATAATGCCATGCTATGAAATGCAGTCAATTTCCCTAGAAATGCCGGTTTTAAGGTCTAATACATGTAATCTGATATTTTGCGACAGATTTGCTAATATGTGAAATATGAATACCGTACACTTCTAAATGAATGCAAATGATGAGGAAATTGCCGGCTGAAATATGCAATATTTTCGACTAATCAAATTCCCCCAAACTTAATTTCGATCGTCTCGAGCGAACTATTTAAAAAAGAGAAGGAGAAAATAAAGAAAGAGAAAGACTAACTAGCACACTTTCGTAGGCAACACGATTGCACTGAGCACGTGCAACAAGCCTTTAAACCTCTAGGTGTCCCTAGTTGGAGGAGTGTTGTTTCCTGAGGGTTTTCAGCGGATTGCACCCACAAAATCCAATAATAAAAGAAAGATCATGAATATTACATTTAAAGACAAGAATTGTAGAAGAAAAGCCTTTAAAATTAGGGTTTCCAACTAAGCTAGCTTTTCGGTTGTCATGAGCCCCATCTTAATAGTCATGAAAAGATGTTAGAAATCACTTCCTCCCTCAATAAAACATCGTCTTATTCTTCATTCCTATCTTTCTTCCAAACATCGATCATATCACCCTGCGTGTGTGTGAAGGACATCCCTACACCCGGAGAATTCAATTCAAGCTATCATACTCTTGCCCATCAGCCTCAGTACTTTTTAATTAATGAATATTTAGATGAGATTTGCTCACACACTTTCATGCGACCGTTAATACTTCTTGAGGTACTAACCGACCGATTACTCATGTGCTTGCTTATTTGGTGTATTTTCTTCGTCTTGCACCACCTCAGGCATAACAGTGACTCCCAGACCAGTTGGCCTTAGGGCACTATGTGAAAAAGCACCCTCGCTATACATTTTTATTGCCCTTAGTGATAACAAAACCAGTGTTCATTTTTCTCACCACTTTATATATTTTTCTATTCACTTTTTTTTTCTTTTTATTTCCTTCATACATCAACTTTAAGACAAGAGCATTTCAAGGCATCCTCTACTATCCCAGGCTTTAAGACGTGTGTAAGTGCGAATAGCAGGGTATCAACATTCAAAATGTTTGGCTTTCCAGAATAGAAACTATTTTTCAGACTTATTTTTATCCTCAGATTAATGACGTCCTTCATCTTACCAACCTTTAGGACAACGGCTCATAACTACTTGTTACTAGTTCGTATAAGAAAACTTCTAATTTTCTTAGTTTTCTTAAATTTTTCTAATCTCATGGATGTAATTGTTCACTATCTAAACTTTCATTATTTTATTTATATACAAAAAAGGTGTAAATATTAAAATTATTTTTATATTTGAAAATTTTTAAATTTTTATGGGTTTTGAAATTTTTTAAATTTTTTATAGATTTTTTTTAAAAGAATGTTTTGTGCTTATGCAGATGATATGCAAATGATGCAAAAATAAGCACAAACCTCCCCCAAACTTGTTTTCAACAGTGTCCTCACTGTTGCCGATCGCTATACCTACAAAAATCTGTAAGACTGGGAGGAATTATTAGTGAGGGCAAAATATATAAGTGAAGAACTTCCCCCAAACTTATTCTTTTCACTCACCTTCATCCAAAAAGATAATGCAATGATATACAGGATATGAAGGTGAGACGGAGGAATTTTAATCCAAATAAACTGGCTCTTGTAAGAACAAGAGCTCCTCCGTGGGGTCAGTGGAAAAATACGACTTTAGTCTATGTCCATTTACTTTGAAAAATGTTCCGTTTTTAACATTTTCTATCTCTACCGCCCCGTGCGGGTATACAGACCGTACAACAAAAGGTCCCTTCCATCGAGATCGAAGCTTACCCGTGTGAAGGTGTAATCGTGAATCATAAAGAAGGACTTGTTGACCAGGTGAAAATGTTTTCCTCAAAATGTTTTGATCGTGAAAAACCTTAGTCCTATTCTTTGTGATTACCGCATTATCATAAGCTTCATCGCGGAGTTCGCTTAGCTCATTTAGTTGCAGCTTCCGAAAGTTGCAGGCTTCTTTTAGATCAAAGTTTATTTCCTTTATAGCCCACAATGCTTTATGCTCTATCTCGACGGGTAAGTGACATGCTTTTCCAAACACTATCCTATATGGAGACATCCCTAGGTCGGTTTTAAATGCAGTTCTGAATGCCCAAAAGAGCATCCGTCAGTTTGGTCGACCGGTTTTTTCTATTTTTAGCAACGGTATTCTCCAGGATAAGTTTGATCTGTCTATTCGAAATTTCAGCCTGCCCGCTCGTTTGGGGATGATAGGGTGTAGAAAGTCGGTGGTTGATTCCGTATTTTCGCATCAGAGTCTCGAAAGATCTGTTGCAGAAATGTGTCCCATTATCGCTAATGATAGCGCGTGGGTGTCCAAATCGCGAAAAGATATTCTCTTTTAAGAACTTAATGACAACTTTCTTGTCATTAGTGCGACATGGAATGGCTTCTACCCATTTTGACACATAATCAACCGCCAGCAGTATATACAAATTCCCAAAGGAGTTGGGAAAGGGACCCATAAAATCAATGCCCCAAACATCGAAGATTTCAACAACCAAGATGGGTTGTTGAGGCATTTCATTTCTCCGGGATATTCTACCCGTATACTGACATTGTGTACAGGTTTTGCAATGCTCAAATGCGTCTTTGAATAAGGTCGGCCAATAAAATCCACATTGCAAAACCTTTTCCGCTGTCTTTTTAGGACCAAAGTGACCCCCACAGGCCTGATCATGACAGAAAGAAAGAACACTCTTGAACTCTTCATTCGGGACACACCGGCGAATGATCTGATC
The DNA here is from genome assembly GCA_030015575.1 of Agapanthus africanus. Classification (NCBI taxonomy): domain Eukaryota; kingdom Viridiplantae; phylum Streptophyta; class Magnoliopsida; order Asparagales; family Amaryllidaceae; genus Agapanthus; species Agapanthus africanus. The sequence goes on from JASDDO010000029.1 coordinate 287,946,495, forward strand.
AGGACAATATTTAAACAAATAGGGTTCATCTCAGTAAAAGTGTTTTACTTGGGATAAAAAATGGTATTTGTCCTGTTTTGACCAATCGCTGGGTATCAGTCCTGTGGCATGATAGTTCACAATATCCCTGAACCAAGGTTCAGTGGATACGTTCAAGAGTTGTTCATTAGGGAATGAATTATTGATCGGCAGGGTCACAGGGGAAGAAATGATGCGTGAAAGATGGTCGGCTACGACGTTTTCATATCCTTTCTTATCTTTGATAACAAGATCAAATTCTTGTAAAAGAAGGATCCAACCTATTAGTCGACCTTTTGCATCTTTCTTCGCCAAAAGATGTTTTAAAGCGGAATGGTCAGTGTACACAACTATGGATGAGCCAATCAAGTAAGGCCTGAATTTTTCCAATGCAAATACCACTGCTAAAAGCTCTTTTTCAGTGGTTGTATAATTGATTTGCGCATCATTCAGGGTCTTACTCGCGTAGTAGATCACGTGTGGCATCTTGTCAATGTGCTGTCCTAAGACTGCACCTACTGCAAAATCGGATGCGTCACACATTAGCTCAAATGGGTAGTCCTAATCTGGAGACGACAAAACGGGGGCTGTGGTGAGTGAGTGTTTAAGTGAGTCGAAAGCTGTCTCGCAATCCGAGTCAAAGTGGAAAATCGTATCCTTGGCCAGGAGTAGTGTTAAAGGTCTAGCAATTTTGCTAAAGTCCTTTATGAATCTCCTATAAAAGCCCGCATGGCCAAGAAAGGATCGAATGTCTTTGACACTTTTGGGATGAGGTAGGTTTTGAATGACATCTATCTTAGCTCTGTCAACCTCAATGCCTTTCTGTGAAATGATATGTCCAAGAACAATTCCTTCTTGGACCATGAAGTGGCATTTTTCCCAGTTCAATATTAAGTTCTTCTCTTTGCAACGAGTAAGAACAGCGTCAAGATTCAATAGGCAATCTGAAAAAGAGTCTCCGAAAATCGAGAAGTCGTCCATAAAAATCTCCAAGAAATTCTCTACCATATCAGAGAATATCCCCATCATACACCGCTGAAAGGTAGCGGGAGCATTGCATAGTCCAAAGGGCATGCGTCTATAAGCAAATGTGCCAAAAGGACAAGTAAAAGTGGTTTTATCTTGATCCTTTTTGGCTATGGGGACCTGATTGTAGCCTGAGTATCCGTCCATAAAACAATAAAACTCACGTCCGGCTAAGCGTTCTAGCATCTGGTCAATGAAGGGTAGAGGAAAATGGTCTTTCCTCGTGGCGGCGTTGAGTTTTCTATAATCAATACATACACGCCACCCATTTTGGGTGCGTGTCTGAATCAACTCATTCGCCTCATTGGTTATAACAGTGATTCCAGATTTCTTAGGGACGACATGTATAGGACTCACCCACTGGCTATCGGAGATTGGGTATATAATACCATTATCTAAGCATTTGACGATCTCTTTCATTATCGCCTCCTTCATGATGGGATTCAACCGTCTCTGTGGTTCTCGGGTTGGTCTGGCATCATCCATCACATTTATATGATGTTCAACAATCAAGGGACTAATCCCTTTGATGTCCGCCATGGTCCAACCAAACGCCTCTTTGTTAGATCTCAATACCGATAAAAGTGCATTCTCTTGCTCTGATGTAAGAGAAGCGGAAATGATAACCGGTAAAGACTCATTCTCACCAAGATATGCATATTTATGGTGAGAAGGTAAAATTTTGAGATCTAAAGCTGGCGGAGAAATGATAGAAGGAGGGATCATCGAGTGATTCTCGGAGTCACGTAGAAGCTCGTAGCCTGTGTAAGATACAGACTTGGGTGGAGTAAAGTCAGGAGTGCAGGACTCAAGTGTAGGAAAAGTGTCCTCACTAAGATCAGGTGTAAGATCAAGCAGAGATGTGGTAATGTCGTCGAGATCTAGAAAGCAAAGATCATCAGCTCCACAACTATCGGGAGCGATCTCGTGGACAGAGCACACATCTAGAATATGAGCAGAGGGTAGTGATGGCTGACTTCCAACTCTATAGATGTTCAGTTCAATAGTCATATTTCCAAAGGATAAGTTCATTGAACCGTTTCTACAGTTGACAACAGCATTGGAAGTGGCAAGGAAAGGACGGCCCAGAATCACCGGAATTTGGCTTCGGGGGTTCGCTACTGGTTGTGTGTCGAGAACAATGAAGTCCACGGGGAATACAAATTCCCCGACCTTAATCAACACATCTTCGAGCTCACCCTTAGGTTTGGTGATCGAACGGTCTGCCATTTGGAGAGTGCAGTGTGTTAGTGTATATGCCCTAGAGGCCATTACTGTATCATACTAGTTTGTATATTACTTAATGGATGCTTGGGATATTCACCTTGTATATACAATCTTGCTCAAAATAGTAGTATGCTACTTGGTTTGTTTCTACTTCAATGTGTACATGTGTTTATTTTGTATATCGCCTATACACATTAGTAGAGCCCTTAGGATCTTTGCTTGATTACCAGCGATGTGATGGCCGTCACACTAGTGGGGCTGGGTAATCTATAAGCACATCCTTATGCAGGTCCCTGGTCGCAGGACTACGAGACAGGGCATCGATACTCCGGAGTAGACCAGCGCATGCGCTTCTCATCCCAGTGTGGGAGACGGTCTGTCCCACAGCCGTCAGTACGTCGTACTTGAGATAGTATGCGGGTGCTCGTTAGGTTACGGGTACACTGGACAGGACTCGTCGGGAACTGACTAGTTGGTATTATACCTATCGTCAGTTATCAGTTCCCAGGTGACATGAGTACAGCTTAGTCCGCTGACTTGACACTGTCATTCCGCCTCGAGTGTGTTCCCACTGTACTTTGATCACTACCCTACCACGGCTCAAAGGAGTCGTGCAAACAGGTAGTGGTTGGGTGCAGTCCCGAAGCACTTGGAGGCAGGGACGGTTAGACAGGATTCGTCTCTCCCGGTATTGGGGGTTGACATCGCGCTGTGTCTAGGAGAGCCATTACACGAGTAGTCCCTGGCCAGGGCAAACGAGATATACTGGTAGGTTTCCAGTGTTATCTCAGGGTGTTTTGGGCTTCGCTCCGGCACGACTTGTACCGCTATTGGGGGACTGACGTTTACCACCCCCTAGGCCCGCCATGCGATGTATCAGACGAACAGACCGGACTGTACGGAGAATGTCACACTCAGGCTCAGTAGGAGTTCAGATGGGTTTCGCCTCGTCGGTCTTCTTGTCGGCACTACCTGGGGACCGTTACGCACAGCTAGTGCCGCTTGCAGTCGGTGGTTAAACCCACTGCCAGCGTAGTGTCGAGTCTTTAGAGTCCCACACAGAAAGCTTTTCGCCTTTAGGCAAAAGAGTAGAGGTCGCATGGTATTGCGACAGGTCGCATGGTTTTGCGACAGGGTTCGGTCACATCCGTGCACTTGTGCGCGTACAGTGTCCGGACAGTTTACACTAGCGGGCTTTGGTTTAAGCCAGATCCTAGTGTACCTTATGGGATTGGATTTATCCAGTTTGCATTCGTGTTCCTCGGAACGCGGATGCGGGTGTGTATGCACAGTTGACAGGGAGGCAGAGGCAGCGGATTCTCATTAGGGTTGTTGACAGTTGACCGTTGACTATTTGACTTTTTGCTCAACCCTAATGAGAATATGATATGTGATTAACTATTATATTAATTAAGTATTATGGTGACATGGTTGTTGACTTTTGTTGACTTTGTTGACTTGTTGACTTTTTGTTGACTTGTTGACTTTGTTGACCGGTTGACTAGGCTTGACTAGTTGACCATCATGATAACCATAGCCATCATTTCATGGCAAAGACTTTTGTTTACTTGCTCATTTGTGTAAAATGAGTGCATGAAATGATATGGTTATGGTTGCTTCAACCATCACATAAGACTTTTTTTGATATGATGAGTTATGATCACTTTGGATTATGAGAGGGTGAAAGACAAAAGAGAGCCTCATTCTTTCTTGCTCATTCTCTCTCTTGTTCTTGAGCTCTCCTTTTGCTCTCACCCTCAACCTCTTGCTCCCTCTCTTGATCCTATGGTTCTATTGTCTCATGAGTTGAGAATCAAGAACCATAGATAAAATCCCATTCTAATTCTTCTCTACTCATTCTAGTTCACTAGGTTTAGCAAACCAAGTGAACTAGTTTCTTCAAAGAACGAAGAAGGAGCTAAAGGTTGGAGCTTTCAGGTGGATCTATCTTCGGCGTACGGAGACGACGAGAAGAAGCCATCGGACCACCATCGGAGCTTGAAGACGAAGGAGTTCAAGACAAGCAAGGTATAACCCCCTAACCGAGTAGCTAGAAACTCATAGTTAGGTTGTTAGATAGAAGTTTAACCAAGATCCGGGTTATAGGTCCATGTTACCACCTCCGTAAAAATTGTTTTTTACCATATTCCGCATTCCTGAAAGTACCGGGAGAGGTAGCATGGACTTACAGTGGTATCAGAGCCTAGTTAAACTCTATCTAACATCTTAGCAAGTAACTAGAAGATCGATCAACGAAAAAGTCCCGAAACGAACCCCGGAATTTTAAACTTTCTGTCGATTTTAAAAGTGCTGGAAAACCTTTTTAAAATACACCAAAAATCGACTCAGGCTTTTTTAAAGAAACTGCAAAAATTTGGGCCCCTGACTCGATCAAAGCGCCGCGGTTCCGCGGCGGGAGCACGCTCCCGCCGCGGAAACGCGGCCGAGTTGACTCGGTCAAGGGTTTTCTTTTCTGCAGTTTGCTCATTGGGGTATTTTGGGAATTTTGGTACATGTATTTTCAACCCAGATTTTCCAGAACGAAAATTTTATTTTGGGGTCCCGAAAATCCGTATTTTTGATCGAACTTCTAAAAGACTTGAGCTAACGGGTTTTCTGTAATGTGATATTTGTATTGAACGTCTACTAATCACTATATGTCGATTAGTGGGGGTTATACAAATCTGTGATCTGTAATGTGCTGGAATGTGTATATGAATATCTTGGATTGTCGCGGGTGAATAGCCGGGGGTTGTGAGACGAGAGTTTTCTTTTCTTTCAATTCATGTAAATTTGTAAATTGATGTAATAATTATTTGTATGGCCGCACAACCGGGTCGGGGTTGTAGCCGTCATTGTATAATTTCTTTTTACTGTTTTTGCTCCTAGGATAGACCCATGGAGGGGGTGCACAAACTACCGGGTATGCCGAAGTGTCGAGTGGCCTACTCATGGAGATGAGGGAGGTTACTACACTTCGGGTACTTAGCGGGTAGTTTGCCACACCCGTAGGGGTCTTGGGTGGGGTTTTGGCTATTCACCGCGACCGTGTAATTTGTCTTTCGTTACAGGCTCGTACGAATTACAGATTCCTAGTATATCCAATGTATTCATCTGTGATCTGAAATGTTTATCATTGCAGTATATCTATATATGATATTATTTAGGCGTTGCTTATGTTTTACAGACGCGCTAGCCCAGCCCCCGCTCTGTCGTTAGTTAAGTAACCTAACGGGTAATGACGGGGCCCCGTGGCGAATGCGAATGGCATAAGCGTACGTCATATTTTGGTTGTTTTCTGCAATGGTAGGATTAAATGATGGGACGCATTAAAAGAACTAATGCAAGAATATCACGCATTAAAAGAACTAATGCAAGATAATTAACCAAGTTAAAGTCGTTGGAACACTTTCGAAAAACCACTCGGTTCTTTTCAAAACCAACTTTTAAATGCGGAGCTTGAGCCACTCCTTTTAAAAGCTATCTCATTCCATCGACCAAATCAAGTTCACTACGTTCACGGTTTTGCCAAAACCATTCGTAGGCCTCCGTCGTTTCGTATGAATATTCAATAGTATTCAAGCTGTGTTTGTTGACCTTCGTCAAGGCATAGTGATTGGTAGCTATTGGGTATTCATATGTAGCATAGATAGATGCGTTGGTTTGGGACATTCGCATTACCTTGTTGACCTTCGTCAAGGGTATATACGGGTGGATTCAAATTAACCTGGATAATGACGGGCAGAACTTGACATGTGACTTATGATTTGTTGACCTTCGTCAAGGTCATAAGAGTATGGGGCAAAAATCCACATCGGGAGTTTCATAAGTACTGAAACTTGCTAGATTTGCATACCATTTGGAGTGTGATGATTCTGGTAGGATTCCTTCAGTTTCGTCACGCAATGATATTTGGATCCCGATCCTACTGTGAGTATATGCTACTCCTCGGGAAATTTCTCACTAAACGATCGATGCTATAAACCTAGTAGGTGCCTAGAAAGGTGTTAGCGGGGCTACGCCCCCAGGGAAAAGAGGTTCTCTAATTAAGGAACTTCGCGAAAGCGTTGGAAAACCTCCCTCGAAGTACCGACACCGGCCTGGCTGAACGGTTAAGCAAGTATTGTGCGGTGGGATTGATCCCGGCTAATTCTTCCTTTATGGTTTGAGGAGGGATTTGAGAAACAGTGGGAGCCATCCTGTTTAGACAAACTAAAAACCACTCTAAACTTGCAAGAGCATCATGCTGAGTGTTTCTTCTTCTCTCTCCTAATTGCAGCGACCAAATCGACATGACTGGACTTAAGTTACTCCTAGATAAAAACAAACTGACAGGGCCAAACTACAAAGATTGGCTCAGGAATGTCAAGATAGCAATCACTTACGACAAGCTGGGGTATCTTCTTACCACCAAAGCTCCCCCTGTCCCTGGTCCAACTTCCAGCGTCGCGGATAAGGAAATCCGTAAGACTTGGGAGATTGATAGCGCGAAGGCCAAATGCCTCCTGCTTGCCTCGATGGACAACGAACATCAGAGGAGGCATGAGAATATGGACATGGAATCCATATTGCTTCATACAAAAGAACTGTATGGAGAGCAATCTCGTATCGCAAGATACGAAGCGTCGAAAAAGTTATTTTCGACAAGAATGGCCGTCGGATCATCAGTAGCCGAGCACGTGCTAAAGATGATCGGCTACATTGAGGAGCTCGCTGACCTAGGGATCACATTGGAGAGTGAGCTATATACGGATATAGTTCTCCAGTCCCTTCCTTCCACTTACGCCCAGTTTATACTGAACTTCAACTTACAAGAAAAAGAGGTTGAACTTTCAGAGCTCCTCAACATGCTGAGGAGCGCAGAGGGCACCCTACAGAAAGGTAGGAAAACATCCACTTTGTTTGTAGGAGGATCATCTTCTTCTAGGTCCAAGGCGAAAGCCAAGGGAAAGAAGAAGAAGGCCCCCGCCAAACCAAGGGGCGGTGTTAGTAAAGTGGATACGAAGGGAAAAGGTAAAGCAACAAAGATAGCGGGGAAGCTTGTGGATAAGGAAGAATGCTTCTATTGTCATAAGAAAGAACACTGGAAGAATGATTGCAGGGCCTGGAAGGCCAGAACACAGGAATTGAAGCAGGTTGCAGCTTCAGCTTCAGGTGTGTATGTTATTGAAAACTGTCTTTCAATAAACTCTACTTCCTGGGTATTGGATACCGGATCAGGATCTCATATCTGTAATTCTTTGCAGGCGTTGAGAAACCGTAGGGTTTTGAAGGCAGGTGACATGACCCTCAGAGTTGCGAACGGAGCTAGCATGGATGCTAAAGCCGTGGGGGACTATCACCTGGGAATGTCAGATGGACATGTTTTGGTTTTGCGTAATTGCTTTTTTGTACCCAACGCAACTTGTAATATCATTTCTGTATCTTTAGTTTCTAAAGAAGGTTATGAATTTGCGTTTGTAAGTAATGTTGTAAACATTCACCTTAATCAAGTTTTGATTGGGTCAGGTACATTGAGTAATGGTATATACGTGTTAAACCAACCACAGATTTTCAACGTCCAGAGTACACACAAAAGAAAGTCTCCAGAAATAAATCAGACTTTCTTATGGCATTGTAGATTGGGTCACATCAATGAGAGAAGGTTGACTAAGTTACATACAGAAGGATATTTGAATGCGTTCGAATATCAATCGTATGCCACTTGTCAATCTTGTCTCAAAGGAAAGATGACAAAGACTCCGTTTACTGGACAAGGAGTAAGAGCGAGCGAGCTCTTGGGACTCGTACACAGTGACGTGTGCGGTCCAATGTCTACACATGCCCGAAGTGGACATTCTTACTTCATTACTTTTACGGATGACTTCTCAAGGTATGGCTATGTCTTCTTAATGAAACATAAGTCCGAGGCCTTTGGAAAATTCCAGGAGTATAAGAATGAAGTAGAGAAACAGACCGGCAAAAGTATTAAGATTCTAAGATCGGATCGAGGTGGAGAATACTTAAGTGCCGAATTCCTGAATTACTTAAAAGAGAATGGTATTCTCTCTCAGCTTACTCCTCCAAACACTCCGCAACATAATGGTGTATCGGAGAGACGGAACCGAACCCTATTGGATATGGTTCGGTCCATGATGAGTAACGCTGAGTTACCGCGATCATTCTGGGGATATGCACTAGAAGCAGCTGCGTATCTCTTGAACAAGGCTCCCACCAAGACTGTGCCTACCACCCCATATGAGATGTGGACTGGGAAGAAACCCTGTCTTAAGTATCTTAAGGTATGGGGATGTCCAGCTTTTGTAAAAAAGCAGCATGCGGACAAGCTTGAGGCACGTTCAGTACAGTGTAAGTTTGTGGGATACCCAAGGAACTCCAGGGGGTATCTTTTCTATTCAGCTGAGGAACAAAAGGTTTTTGTTTCTCAGCATGCCCGCTTCTTGGAAACTGAGTTTTTGGAAACCCAGATAAGTGGGAACACAATAGAACTGGAAGAAGTTCCAGAACCACAGACTGTTACTGAAAGCTTAGTGGAACCAAAGGGTTCAACAGAACAGGACATTCCTACGCCGCTCCGCAGGAGTAGTAGGCAGTCTCATCCGCCCGAGAGATACTACGGTTTTCTCATAGACGGGGATAGAGAGGATTGCATCATAGATTATGATGAGCCTACTAGCTTCCAGCAGGCCGTTCAGAGCGTTGACTCAGTGAAATGGCTGGATGCAATGCGGGCCGAAATGGAGTCCATGTACACCAACAAGGTATGGACGTTGGACATTGCTCCAGACGGGGTAAAACCCGTAGGATGCAAGTGGATCTTCAAAAGGAAGATTGGTGTAGATGGACAGGTTGAGACCTATAAAGCTAGGCTGGTAGCAAAGGGTTTTCGTCAAAGACCTGGCTTGGACTATGACGAAACCTTTTCTCCAGTAGCCATGCTGAAATCCATTCGGATCCTTCTTGCCATTGCTGCCTTCCACGATTATGAGATCTGGCAAATGGACGTAAAGACCGCTTTTCTAAATGGAAATTTAGAGGAGTGTGTCTATATGGACCAGCCAGAGGGTTTCATTCAGAGTGGGAGCAGCGGAAAGGTATGCAAGTTGCTTAAGTCCATCTATGGACTAAAGCAGGCATCGCGGAGTTGGAACATCTGCTTTGATGAGACGGTCAAAGAATTTGGCTTTATCAAAAATCCAGATGAACCATGCATCTATAGTAGATTTGTAGCGAGAACTGTAGTATTCCTCGTTTTATACGTGGATGACATTCTCTTAATAGGAAATGACATTCCTATGCTACAATCTGTCAAGGGGTTCTTGTCACACAGGTTCTCCATGAAAGACCTGGGTGATGCCTCGTACATTCTGGGTATCCGGATCTACCGTGACAGATCCAAGAGGATATTAGGACTTTCACAGTCCAGGTACATCGACACCATACTGAAGAGATTCAGTATGGAAGATTCCAAGCGCGGTAACCTACCGGCTTGTCACGGGATCACCCTCTCTAAAGAGATGTCTCCCAAGACTGATTTGGAGAGGGATCGCATGTCTATTATACCCTACGCTTCTGCGGTAGGCTCTATAATGTATGCGATGTTGTGTACCAGACCGGATGTAGCTTATGCACTGAGTGTGGTAAGCCGGTATCAGTCAAACCCTGGGGAGAAACACTGGATAGCGGTAAAGAACATTCTCAAGTACCTGAGAAGGACTAAGGAGATGTTCTTGGTGTATGGCGGAAAAGACCTCCAGATCGAGGCCTTTGCTGACTCCAGCTTCCAGAGTGACAAGGATGATTCCAAGTCCATGTCGGGTTTTGTCTTTACCCTCAATGGAGGGGCGGTGTGTTGGAAGAGTTCCAAACAAGAAACCGTTGCAGACTCGACGATGGAAGCGGAATACATCGCTGCATCTGATGCCGCAAAAGAAGCTGTCTGGATGAGGAAGTTCTTGAAAGAACTTCAGGTGGTTTCGTCCATTGTTGATCCAATACCTCTGTATTACGACAACAACGGGGCTATAGCTTTAGCGAAGGAACCCAGGTCCCATCAGAGATCCAGGCACATCTTGAGGCGGTATCACCTGATCAGGGAGATCGTAGATCGCCAGGAGATCGAGGTTCGGAGAGTCGCTTCAGAAGATAACACTGCAGATCCATTCACCAAGGCCCTGCCCCAGACTCAGTTCGAGCGGCTGATCGAGATGATAGGTCTTCGATACGCCAGTACATGGCCTTAGTGCAAGTGGGAGATTGTTAGTGTATATGCCCTAGAGGCCATTACTGTATCATACTAGTTTGTATATTACTTAATGGATGCTTGGGATATTCACCTTGTATATACAATCTTGCTCAAAATAGTAGTATGCTACTTGGTTTGTTTCTACTTCAATGTGTACATGTGTTTATTTTGTATATCGCCTATACACATTAGTAGAGCCCTTAGGATCTTTGCTTGATTACCAGCGATGTGATGGCCGTCACACTAGTGGGGCTGGGTAATCTATAAGCACATCCTTATGCAGGTCCCTGGTCGCAGGACTATCGAGACAGGGCATCGATACTCCGGAGTAGACCAGCACATGCGCTTCTCATCCCAGTGTGGGAGACGGTCTGTCCCACAGCCGTCAGTACGTCGTACTTGAGATAGTATGCGGGTGCTCGTTAGGTTACGGGTACACTGGACAGGACTCGTCGGGAACTGACTAGTTGGTATTATACCTATCGTCAGTTATCAGTTCCCAGGTGACATGAGTACAGCTTAGTCCGCTGACTTGACACTGTCATTCCGCCTCGAGTGTGTTCCCACTGTACTTTGATCACTACCCTACCACGGCTCAAAGGAGTCGTGCAAACAGGTAGTGGTTGGGTGCAGTCCCGAAGCACTTGGAGGCAGCGACGGTTAGACAGGATTCGTCTCTCCCGGTATTGGGGGTTGACATCGCGCTGTGTCTAGGAGAGCCATTACACGAGTAGTCCCTGGCCAGGGCAAACGAGATATACTGGTAGGTTTCCAGTGTTATCTCAGGGTGTTTTGGGCTTCGCTCCGGCACGACTTGTACCGCTATTGGGGGACTGACGTTTACCACCCCCTAGGCCCGCCATGCGATGTATCAGACGAACAGACCGGACTGTACGGAGAATGTCACACTCAGGCTCAGTAGGAGTTCAGATGGGTTTCGCCTCGTCGGTCTTCTTGTCGGCACTACCTGGGGACCGTTACGCACAGCTAGTGCCGCTTGCGGTCTGTGGTTAAACCCACTGCCAGCGTAGTGTCGAGTCTTTAGAGTCCCACACAGAAAGCTTTTCGCCTTTAGGCAAAAGAGTAGAGGTCGCATGGTATTGCGACAGGTCGCATGGTTTTGCGACAGGGTTCGGTCACATCCGTGCACTTGTGCGCGTACAGTGTCCGGACAGTTTACACTAGCGGGCTTTGGTTTAAGCCAGATCCTAGTGTACCTTATGGGATTGGATTTATCCAGTTTGCATTCGTGTTCCTCGGAACGCGGATGCGGGTGTGTATGCACAGTTGACAGGGAGGCAGAGGCAGCGGATTCTCATTAGGGTTGTTGACAGTTGACCGTTGACTATTTGACTTTTTGCTCAACCCTAATGAGAATATGATATGTGATTAACTATTATATTAATTAAGTATTATGGTGACATGGTTGTTGACTTTTGTTGACTTTGTTGACTTGTTGACTTTTTGTTGACTTGTTGACTTTGTTGACCGGTTGACTAGGCTTGACTAGTTGACCATCATGATAACCATAGCCATCATTTCATGGCAAAGACTTTTGTTTACTTGCTCATTTGTGTAAAATGAGTGCATGAAATGATATGGTTATGGTTGCTTCAACCATCACATAAGACTTTTTTTGATATGATGAGTTATGATCACTTTGGATTATGAGAGGGTGAAAGACAAAAGAGAGCCTCATTCTTTCTTGCTCATTCTCTCTCTTGTTCTTGAGCTCTCCTTTTGCTCTCACCCTCAACCTCTTGCTCCCTCTCTTGATCCTATGGTTCTATTGTCTCATGAGTTGAGAATCAAGAACCATAGATAAAATCCCATTCTAATTCTTCTCTACTCATTCTAGTTCACTAGGTTTAGCAAACCAAGTGAACTAGTTTCTTCAAAGAACGAAGAAGGAGCTAAAGGTTGGAGCTTTCAGGTGGATCTATCTTCGGCGTACGGAGACGACGAGAAGAAGCCATCGGACCACCATCGGAGCTTGAAGACGAAGGAGTTCAAGACAAGCAAGGTATAACCCCCTAACCGAGTAGCTAGAAACTCATAGTTAGGTTGTTAGATAGAAGTTTAACCAAGATCCGGGTTATAGGTCCATGTTACCACCTTCGTAAAAATTGTTTTTTACCATATTCCGCATTCCCGAAAGTACCGGGAGAGGTAGCATGGACTTACACAGTGAGCAGGTTTTAACTCTCCAATCCCTAGTTGCTCATATATAGAATAAGGGAGTAGGTTAACACTTGCGCCAAGGTCTAAAAGAGCACGATTTATGTTTTTACCCCCAATAGAAATCGAAATAGTAGGACATCCTGGGTCCTTTCGTTTCTTTGGTAGCTGTGGGATAAAAGCAGTGCTGATATTATTAGCCATAAAGACCTTCTTCGGCACTTGGGTCTTCCTCTTCCTAGTGCACAAGTCCTTAAGAATTTTTGCATAAGCGGGGACTTGCTGAATCGCATCTAGGAGAGGGATATTGATGTTAACCTGTTTGAACATTTCTATTATTTTCTCCATATGAGGACTCGTTCTGTTAGCCCTTAGCCGATTCGGGTAAGGTGCTTTTGCAATAAGCATCGGGTCCATCATAGGAGAAGGAAAGGGGGGTAGACGAGATCCCAAAAGAGGAGCGGGGACCGTCTTTGGAGAACTAGAAGAGGGTTTCTGAGGTGTCGAGCCTAGAGGGAAATGGAGAATAGGCTCGCGAGAAGATGGTGTGGTAGAAGAACAAGGATCAGAAGGAGAAGTGTGTGTGTGAGGGAAGGTCTCAGCCGGGGTGTTGATATGATTTTCAGTATTATCAACTTCTTCCCCAACATGGTTGTTCAGCACTCTTCCTGATCTCAACGTTGTGACGGCATTTACATTGTAATGCCCAGGGTTCGGTAGGGGTTGAGAAGGAAGTTTCCCTTTTTCTCTCGCACTCATTTCGGCTTTAAGTCGTGCGATTTCAGCTTCCATCGATCTGATACTCTCAGCTTGGGACGCTGAGTTTTTCTTTATCACGCTGACGAAAGATCTAACCTCAGCCGAAATCTCTATGAAATTTGACAAAAGTGATTTCATGGTTTGAGTGAATTGAGAGAACTCGTCAGAACAGGTCATGGGATTGGACTGTGTAGGAGTGTTGACCTGATTTTGGAAGTTTTGTGACTGGTAGGGGTGCTGGGTGAGTTGAAGGGGTTGCTGTGGTGGAGGAAGAGCCCTTTGAAATTGATTCGTGTTTGGAACCGTGTTTTGAGATTGGTTTTGGTTCCAAGCGAAATTCGGGTGATTCCTCCAACCTTGATTGTACGTGGAAGAATATGGATCGTTTCGAGGTCTTTGAAATACGGCATTAGAATGCTCGTGACCTTAAAACTGTGAGTTTAATAGACATTCTTCCGTCAAATGGGACGGATCAGAACAGCACCCACAAACAGTTTTGGGGAGCGATATTTGGTTTAGGGAGGCTGCTGCAAATTTGTGTTCCATAGCCTCGAGCTTCTTTTGCATTGCTGCCATTTCAGCTCGAACACCTATGGACACATCTACTTGGTGTACGCCACCCCTATTCAATGGTTGGGTTCCATTCTCCCACTGTAATGATTTTTCAGCGAACTCTTCTAGAAACTTCCAAGCTTCCCCATCATCCTTAGTCATAAAAGTACCTTGACACATGTTTTCAAGGTTCTGTTTAGTGTTTAGGTTAATGCCCTCGTATAGGATTCGGCAAAGATCCCATCTCGGGATGCCGTGATGAGGACATTGAACCAAAAGATCCTTGAAACGTTCAAAGCATTTCGAGAATGGTTCATTCGGAAGTTGGGTAAATTGGTTGAGTTCGCTACGGATTCGAGCTGTCTTTTGCATTGGGTAAAATTTCTTAAGGAATGCCGCGACGAATTCTTCCCAATTCATAATGGAATGTGCGGTAGTGTTGTATAGCCACTTCTCGGCTATATTGCACAAAGTAAATGGAAGAAGTCGTAGACGCATAGAATCCACTGAAAGTTGTGACGTACCCATCATTGCGCATACGTTTTCAAATTTTGTAATGAAAACGTAAGAGTCCTCAGACTCGAGACCGTGGAATTTGGGTAAAAGATTGATGTACTGGAGCTTAATTTCAAAGTTATCCCCGTTGGCTGGTGGTGTAGATAAGCATGTGGAAACAGGACCTCGAATGGGCTAGCATCTCTACCGAAGAGAGATGCGGGGTGGATTCTGCGCACCAACGGACGGTGGCAGATTAGTGGAAAAGAAATTTGATGGATTCGGATTCATCGATGAGGGTGTGGTGGTGGGTAAAGAAAAGGTAAATGGAGAAATATCGACTTCGGAGTCGATAGGAGGTACGCGGACCAAACGGGCACTAGAATCCCGTGTCCAGCCTATCTTGTACTAAAAAGGGTTAGTACAAGTGGCAGCGTGACTTATAATTAAGGGTAAATGATGAATGCAGTATTTGCTTTTGAAAAAGGGACGGATTTTGAAAAAAATGATGCAACACACAAAATCCTAATTCTAGGGGTCGCCTAGGTCAGATCTCTAGACCGCTCCTAACTGCCAGAAGACAAGACGCAGGATAGAATCCTCCATTGCCTCTTTGTCCCTCCTGCGGCCAGGTAAGTGCCAGGTATGTAGGAGGTTCTCCACTACGTAAGTAGTGGGCCTAATTAAGTAACCACTAGCCTTCGACACACTTTCCTAGGCACCACAAGAGAAACGCGGATAAGCAATGAATTACCCACGGCCTTCTTCTGTCCTAAGTGAGCGCGACGGTCCTTAGAGTCATCTCTAGATATTTTTTAGTTAATGGGGGACAATGCGTATGCAGGTTTGTGATTTTTGGGGCCTAGGAAGGGTAATGAACTCCCCACCTAATCTAGATTTGGTCTTTACCCCTTAATTTCCGTATTAGTAATGCAAACAACCAAGAAACGAAAATACGCACAAATTTAATTTTCTTTTTAGCGGCGCTGCGATTTTTGCAAAGAAGCCTGCACAAAATATTAGTTGGAGCTAAAAAGAGGAGAGAGGAGAAGGTAAGAAGTCACCTGCAGAAAAATTGTACAGAGATCCCTCAACCTTGCCGCGGTTCCGCCGCAAAATGCTTCCTAAAGCTACGCTTCCGCGGCTTCTTGATGAGATCACTGCACCACTTTTCAACAGCTGCTTGCTGTTGATTCCTCCAGCTCTCTGGTATATCCCAAAAATTATTTCACATTCACAGCAAGCTCCAGATCTCCTTGCAATAAACCACAACAAATCGTTTAGGGTTTGTGCGAATTTCGATCTTAAGAAATGTAATGGAAAAAATCTTTCAATTCAAACTACAATATAAACGAATTAGCGCGCGATCCCCGGCAACGGCGCCATTTTGATTGAAACGTTTTTCGATGTGTAGTATAAGTATCTGATCAAACGGTTTTGATTGATCTTTATCTTTGTGTGGGTATTCAGAAATTTATAAAGAACTTCACAACCAAAAAAATATTTTGACCGCAATCAAACTACGGTGTCAGCTGTAGTTTGTGAGTGAGTGCGGATCGTCCACAGGGATTGTGCGATTCGTTTCGATATTTAAGTTGTTTGAATTGAAAAGTTAAGCGAAGATAAAAGAAAACATGATTCAAGAATTTTCAATTTCAAGTGTCACTATTCTATTCAAGAATCAAGAAAATGATAAACAATCAAGAATCAGGGTTTCAATGATATTTTCAACCAAATGTCAAGAATCTAAAAGAGGCTCGTAGGAATCGATAGGATCTATAGACGTGATGTAATCTAAAGATTTCGTGTTCTTGTCCTTCGAAGAATTGATACTATATCGATGATGATCGACGAGAGTTAGGGCTTTCTCGTGAAACTAAGGTTTCATCTTTTAACCCTTGTTCTTTCGTCGATATCATTCACTTTCTAGCCTCTACCAAATTCAAGAAACGATCGTAACTCCCCAATTGCGAGCGATATCAATCAAGAAAGCATCGCAACGAATTGGGTCGTCGATTCTTGAACTTGCTAGGGTTTACAAAACTCGTGGGATTCAAGAATCGATTTAAGATATGTTACATCTTCATTCTATTGATCGTCTCGACTCCTTGATGAGCGGAGTTTTACTCAAACATCATCACACAGAAAGTATTCAAGAATTGAAAAGATATCATGATGCAAGAATTTAAAGAAAACAAGATAAAAGAATTTCACCTTTTATTTATATCAACAAATTTGATTACAGTCGCTCAAGAACTACAAGAGGATGAACTAAATTGTTGAATTGGCGTCGCTCGGCTCCGTGAGTCGCGGATCGGCTTTGATCACTTGCTCCGTTGAAGATCGGCTCGGCTCGTAAAAGGTTGCAAGGCTTCTTGCTTGATGGGTACTCGGGATCTTGGCTTTTGATTGGAATTAGGGTTAGGGTTTCACACAAATCCTCTCACTAGACTTGTGTGAAGAAAAGATGAGAGATATAGAATGGCTACTACTAATGGGGGGAATTTTCCATGATCTAGATGATTTACAAGTGAGCCTAGGGTCTTATTTATAGATCTCCCAAACCCTAGGTCTAGGTTTGAATTTACAATTCCCTCCAAAAGTTTGTTGAGGCTTCTAGAAGGAGTTTGTTAGGCTTTAGCTTAGGGTTTAAGCTAGGGTTTAAGAAGAAGTTTCTAGAATGATAGGCTAGTTTAGTGTTGATCCCAAAGCTTGCTGATCTGGCAGAAGTCTCTGGAGTGTTCTGGAAATTAACATGTCTTGCTGATGTGTGGGAGCTGAGATTGACATTGTGCACCAAAATTGAGGTGATGAAGGGGCAAGACCACCGCGGAACCGCGGCGCAAGCAGGCTCCGGCCGCGGTTCCGCGGCCATGTAGGAGGCTTGGAGCTTGAACTCTCTGGTGCTGTCTTGGACTACCATTTGGAGCTTAATCTGATGTGTTGATTTGTATTTTCCCTTTTGGATTGATACCAGAACTGAAATCATTGAGTTGGCGTAAAGTTTGAGTGGTGTACATTTGAGTGAGCTTCTGATTTTCCTGCACAGACTTCAAAACACGGGTTGCGATATATAGAAATAATGCCATGCTATGAAATGCAGTCAATTTCCCTAGAAATGCCGGTTTTAAGGTCTAATACATGTAATCTGATATTTTGCGACAGATTTGCTAATATGTGAAATATGAATACCGTACACTTCTAAATGAATGCAAATGATGAGGAAATTGCCGGTTGAAATATGCAATATTTTCGACTAATCACTAAGCATAACGATTACCCGCACAAATTTTAAAAGAAATTAGATTTTAAGCCTTAAGGACTTCGCGTTCACTAGGAGAAATTAACTGTGTTTAGAACACCGCTTAACGGTATATCGTTTACGGGGTGTCTAGGAAAGTGTTCACGGCGAAACCGCCAAAAGAGAAAGGATTATTTAATTAAAGACTTTCGCGAAAGCGTCGGAAAACCTCCCCTTATCTCTGTACTTACCTGGGCTCGTGATCAGTATATCTTGAGCTCGCATCTCGACACAGTTTTACTTCAACAATCAAGTTCTGGAGAAGGTCTAGTTGACTTAGGTGAACCCTTGACCGATTAGGTGTGTGGTATTTTTGTGTCGTGATTATTTTTGTCCAGATTCTTTTTTGTATATTTCATTTTTTTGTTAATAACTAACTTAAAAATAAAAAAATAAAAAACCCGACATTCTTTTCCCTTCCTTTTCTCTTATTCTTCTTCCTCTCTTCATATCATGGGTACCCCACCTCGAAAAACTCTTACCGAACTTTGGTACCCACAACCAGACATTACTTCCTACGGTTATTGCTTTGACCGAATTTCGAACGATCCTTCCATGCCAAAAATTTCTTTGAAAGATCGGATAGACGTGTCTAGGACTATCAATCAGACTCCGCAATTCACCTTGTATCAACCATTTCAACCTTCACCACCTTCTTACGTTAATACTCCTTTTTCGAGTTCTGTTGTAACTCCAAGACCTATGTCTATTGCAGAACGAATCAAACAATCCCGTAGCCGATCTTTCACTCCTTTCACCACTTCAAATTCTTGGGATCAAAATTTCCATTCACCTTCTTATCCAAATGTTGATCCTACTCCTGTACAACCATTCAATTCCTACCAGTCCTACCCGACTTTTGTACCTTCCTCAGACATAGCTTCTGAACAGCCATTTGGGAGTTTTCAGTACCCAAACAACTTTAGATCTTTTACTGAAACCCCTTCACCACCCATGTCTAGTCTAGAACAGTCATTGGAAGACTTTCGGGTAGCGTCATGTCAACAGATGATGGATTTGAATGCGTCCATGGCCGCCATCATACAACCTAGTGACCCGGTAGCTAATTTCCAACAAGCTCCAAATTTTCCAATGTATGATGAGGCGGTGGGACATGCTGAGAATTTGAGTGAAGAGAGTGAGCTGTACACCCTTCTAAATCAAACCTACCCATTGCAAATTAAATTCCACAACTCCGGTTTTGAATGCCTATCTAGTATTCCAAACGATTCACTGATTGAAGATAGAAGAATTAATGAGTTGTGCGACTTTGTAGTGTTTGATTTACCTGATTGTGAAGGGACCTTTTCGAGTGAAACCACACCCAACCCTTTTGACCTCTACACCTCCACTCTAGAACCTGAATTGATTGATATCCATGCTTTTGTTGAGGTGTCTGAGAAAATTGATTTTCACTTGATTGGGGATATTGACGCTGGGGATATTTTGGATGATGAACTCGCAGATATGGCTGAGTTTTTCTCTCCAATTTATCATCCCGAGTCATTAACTGTTTTTCCCAAACTCCATATGCGTCTTGATTTTGATGAAATATGCATGGACAAGGTTAATTTTGAGGATATTTTTGAGAATGAAACAGTTCTAGATGATGAGTTGGATTTTCCAATTCATCCTATCTCTTTCATTGACTGTGTACACTCTACGGAATCTTTAACCGATAACATTCCTCAATCATTTCCCTCCATCCTTTCCATCGTTCTGACCTTGCAAGACACCGTATCACTTCCATTTCCTATGTCTGGTTTACCAAGTTCGGCGTACCCATATTTTCTCATGAATCTTGAGGGATTTGACCCTATTTCTCGATGGGTTAATAGATTAGCACAAACGCTTCTTACACATCGGTCATCACAAATTGTGATAATTTATTCACTCCATTTTCACCCTCAAGTTCGTACTCCATTTCTTTTTCCCTTCCGCAATTCGACTCCTTATATACCGAGACCGTATACCGCTTCTATCCCCATACGGTCTCGCGTATTCTCTATTTCTTTCCTCTCCGCATTCTTTCACCAACCTGCACATTATATAGATAGAATTTTTGAATGGTTGGTGCTAACTTTTGGCCTGTGTAAGGTCTTATATAGATTGAAACTGTTCTCTTTCCCCCTAATCCTGAACTTCACCGCTTAAACAGTGGAAACACTGTTTCACTTAAGATTGGGGGGGACTCTTTTTGTGTATATATTTTTGGTTTTCTTTTTTGTTTTGTATTGTTCCCCGCCGAAAGACCGGGAAAACTGACGTCTTGCCTGAATTTAGGGACAGATGCTAATTGGTGCTATTCGTCCACCTCTCCGAAGTTGCCAAGTTGATTTATGACACCATATATCGAAGGTTTAAATGGATGCGGCCGATGTAGCAGACTTCGTCAGATTCCCCCTCATCGAGGGGTTTTTGATTGTGGGGACGCTCTTCCCTGCAGGCGCAAGCCCCTGCAGTTAATTACGCTACCGTATCGCGGTAACCACTTTCTCCTTCTCCAGATGGTCATTTCGTGTCGTGTATATTTGTTTTATTTTTGGTTGCCCGTGGATTGTATATGGAGACTAATTTATGTTGTCGCCCGTAGGGCGTGGATTAGTCCAAATCCGTATTTTCTTAGATTTGGATTTTGTGGTTGGGTTTAAGGATACGTTAGTCTCATTTGAGACTAAGATCAAACTTAAACGTTTGTTAATGATACGTTAGTCTAATTTTAGACTAAGATCAACTTAACAGTTTGTTAAGGACACGCTAGTCTAATTTTAAATTAAGGTCAACTTAACTATTTGTTAAGGATACATCAGTCTAATTTTAGACTAAGATATACTTAACGGGATCATTTAGATCCAACAAAAGAGCATTTGGGCTCTATTATTCTAGTTTAGGGACTTTGCGGTCAATTAACAATTTAAGGACATGGTGGTCCAAGGTTAAGGACATCATAGTCCGTGGGTTTAAAGGGACCCCACAGTCCGAGGTTAGGACCCCACAGTCCGAGGTTTAGGACGTCATAGTTCGTGGGTTTAAAGGGACCCAACAGTCCGAGGTTAAGGACATCATAGTCCGTGGGCTTAAGGCCCCCACAGTCCGTGGAATGATTGGTTATCGACCCGTCACCTCTCTGAAGACGTTGAAGGATTACAACGACAAATATCAAAGGAGTTCAGAGATGTACCCTTGAACCAAAGTTGATTGGGAGATATGTAATCCAATTTGGAACTAAGATCAATTAATTAGGTTATGAGCACATTGGCTCAGTTAAATCTGAATTGAGGACTTATGGCCAATTTGGGCTAAGTCCAATTAAGTTTGAAATGTTGGCCCTTTGTTGGCCTGTTGAGCATTTGTCTGGGTTCAGCCCCTCATTATTTAGCAATGCTAAACAAGATTTTGAGGGCTCTGAGAATATTTTGTCTTCGGCTGAGCACTTAAACATTATAGTTCTGGATTTTAAGGCTCATTTGAAGGGGAGATTTGCCTCTGGAAAACTTAGTCAATTTGGGCTAAGCTGATTTGAAAATAGTGTTAAACACTAGAGGACATCTGGCGGTCATGTGTCCTCACGCGATGTATTTAAAACAGTGTTAAACACTGGAGACAAAATGCTCAGAATAGTGTTAAACACTAGAAAGGAAGGGGTCACGTGGCACGTGAGGCGCCTGAAGATGGGGCCAAACCTCCTTTATTTTATTATCAGAATTTTCAAATAAGCGTTAAACACTTTTAGTCTTCAGGCCATCATGTGTTGGCATATGATGGGTAGCCATATATTGATTATTAAAGTGTTTATTAAGGGGTCACGTCGGGATACGTGAGGGCGCCCAAAATCAGTACTGCCTTTGGATTTGTTCTCTTCATTTATGAGGGTCACGTATGAGCACGTGAGGCATTGCCTCCAAGCTCTTTTTTTCCCTCATTTTGGGGAGTCTGTTTAAGGGTCACGTGGGAACACGTGACCTAGTTTTGTTCTTTTTTTTTTCTGCTCATTGAGAATGGGGGTCACGTGTTACCACGTGACCAAGTTCTTTACGTGCATGGAGAGCTTTAAGTCTCTTGTTTTAAGAATTAAATTCTTTGTAGGGTTAAACCCTAATTCTGTTTTAGAAGAATTAAATTCCTATGTATATGGAAGAATTAAATTCTTATGTAGGGTTAAACCCTAGTTCTGTTTTGGAGGAATTAAATTCCTATGAATTTGGGAGAATTAAATTCTCATATAGGGTTAAACCCTAGTTCTGTTTTGGAGGAATTAAATTCCTATGAATTTGGGGGAATTAAATTCCTTGAACTCAATTCTCCCTCTAAGTTTTGGATCTGCATGGCTGAATCTCCCCGATGAGAATTAAATTCTCAACTTGTGGGGAGATCTGCTTCTACAGATCTTTAACCAATGGAAGAACTAAGTTCTTATTCAGAAGAGTTAAACTCTTAAATTGAGAATTAAATTCTCTTTGTTTCATGGAACTTAGATCGCTTTCCCCCTTTTCACCTAGGGTTTCTTTTCTCTAAAAAGATCTTTTTTTTCCTCTCTTGAGAATTAAATTCTCCTCTCTTTTTTCTCTCTGTTGTTGTTATCTCCCCAAAAAAGTAGATCCCTTCTCTTCTTTTCTTGGCTCCTATTTATAGGAGAAAGAAAAGAATCAATTTGTTTTGTCAATCTTTCATTGAAGATTTTAATTGATTTTGTAACCAATATGATCTTTTAGATCACTCAGTGAATTTTATTCACCATTGGATTTTAATCCAAAAGATCTTTTATCTATTATTCCTGGATAATTTCAGAGAAATCTTTCCTTGTATAAAATCTTTCCATAAATTGGTGATTTTTAATCACCATTAGATTTTTAATCCAACGGTGCTCCATTTTACAGAGCACCATCTTTTTTGTTTGGAAAGATTTAGAGAATATTTTTCAGTTAGGGTTTTTGATTCCCTCTTAATTAGAATTTAATTCTATCAATTCATAGATCTTTAGGAACCCATCACGTGTTGGCACGTGACCCCCTGATTAAGCATTTGACCAGAATTTAATTTTTTTGTTTTAAAGAACTCAGGAATTATCACGTATCAGCACGTGACCCATGGTTACGTATTGGCACGTGATGCCCCATTGGGGTTTTTCCTTGTTATTTTATTATACCTTTAATTCTTTTCAGTAGGTTTAAAGGCCCATCCCTTGTTGGAACGTGACCCCACCGATTAATTATTTCCAATTATTTATTTTATTCAGTGCCTACAGCCTTTGCCTGTAAATGGTCACGTGTCTGCACGTGATGTCCGGTCACGTGTGAGTACGTGATGCTTCATAAATTTTGATCCCGGATGAATTATGAGGCACACAATATATCAAATTGAAGGATTTTTCGAGACACTTTCGATACCATCAGAATTTAGCTGTTTCTCATTCGGGAGTTTGTCAAAATGTAGCCTGGAAAATACTGGTTCGTATTTTCTTCCTTAGATTACACGTGCATAGCATATTTGCTCATAACTTTTGATCCCAGTTGAATTATTAAGCCCATAATATATCAAATCGAAGGATTTTTTAAGACACTTTCGATACCATTAGAATTTAGCTGTTTCTCATCCAGGAGTTTGTCAAAATGCAGCCCGGAAAATACTGGTTCGTATTTTCTTAAGTGTATCGCTGCCATTTGATACCTTGGGCTCTTTTGCGCAGAAAGTTTTGGCGGGAACATGTATATAATTTGTTTTTGGGAGCGCCGATAATTTTGACCCTCTTGATGTAGCCTGACAGTGAAGGCACTGTCAAGTTTAAGTTTGGGGGTGTTCTTGGTAAGGTTTCTTCTTTTGCATTCATTTGTATATTTTGCATTTGCACACTCATTTAAAAACCCATAAAAATCGAAATTTTTTACAAAAATATAAAAACTTAGTCTTCATGTTAGCTAATAGGGTAACTTAGATTTTTATTCCGAAAGCTTAGTTAATGCGTTAGAAATAACTAAATTCTAGGCTTAGGAATTGAAAACCCTAAAAATAACCCTCATTCTGTTTAATCTTGGTAATTATACGTCCTTACAGTTTTTTTTTTATAGAAGTAGGTAATTTTGAGCCCTGTTCTTGAGTTAAGTCAAGATGAAGGGAAAGTATTGAAAGTTTACTGAAGAATAAGTCTGAAAAATAGTGTCTATCATTGAGTCCAAATTTAGAAAGTATATATCCTACAAACTGTACTTACACGCACCTTGAAACTTGGGATAGTAGAGGATACCTAGAAATACTCTTGCCTGAAAACCTAGTATGAAAGAAAAAACAGTATTTAAAGCTAAACACCAAAAGAGCATAAAAAAAATATATCCGGTCATGAAAAAGAAAAAAATAAAGAAAAGAAAAATAAATAAATAAAGTCAAGACCTGGAAACTGCTATTTACGCTTTAAGCTCACACATTCAGTTAATCGGCCGTTAGTGCCTCAAGAAGCATTAATAGTCGCATAAAAGGTATGTGAGCAACACCGTCCATCATTTAACGAAAAGAAGTAGTATTAGGTATTAGAGTAAGGGTACTATAGCTTGAATTGAATTCTTAAGTGTAGGGGTGAATAATTTACACACACGTAGAGGTATACAATCGATATTTGGATGAAAGATAGAAATAAAGAATAAGGCTTATGTTTTCTGTAAAGTTGATAAAAATCCCTGATTTGAGACCGCACTTTAGAAGGAAAACTCAGAAGATACCAATATCTTTCTAAACTTTTTTGGAACGTATAGGATCTAAGGTTAAATAGATAGGAGGTGTGAAATATAAGAGTTGGATATTTCTAACTTAGGATGATAGAGTTTCTAATCTAGATACTAAACTGTAAGAGTAGAATCGACGTTAACTTGTGAAACTAGGTTGGCAGGATTTTGTGGGTGTAATCCGTTGAAAACCCTCAGGAGACAACACTCCTCTTACTAGGAACACCTAGAGATTTAACGGCTTGTTGCACAAGCTCAGTGCAACCGCGTTCCCTGCGAAAGTGAGGCTAGGATTTTTGTTTTGCGCGGAACGAGCAAAAGATATGTTTGGGGGTATTTGTTCATCACTGAAAAATGCATTTTAATACCGTTCATTCTTTATCTATTTTTTGTATATATCGGTACTATTAACCGGTGTTTGCTCAGTAATACAGATTACAGGTATCCGTGACAAAATACTAGAAATACACTTAAAATCACAGATATATCATTTGTGAGCCGATACTGCAACCGGAACTGCAAACCGATATCTCAACAGTTATTTTGCAAACAAATAAAGTGCACACTTTTTGGTCCAACACATAGCATGTGTGTACACAACTCTTGGAGCATGGACCATGGATGGGGCAGCCATGAATCAAGGAGCAAGTGGTCATGGTGTGATGTGCATTCAATGCGTAAAGTAGTGATGTGACCAAAAGATTCAAGTTTCCCTCCAAGCACTAGGTGCAAACAAAATTCAAACCGGACCAAAGTGATGTGGGGGAACAAACAAGTCAACACACCAAGCCCCAGCCTCAGATCTCGGATTTGACTCGAGATCACCACTCTTGTGGCCTGCCTCACTGCCTCAAAATGCCCCCAGTTTTCTACAGTGCATCCTCTGCTGCCACCTCATCATAATGTTATTGTTTGTTTAATCTCTTTTTTTGCCTATAAAAGCAGAATGAGGCAGCAAGGAGAGGGGTCATTCTTTAGTCTAAGTTTTGTTAAACACTTCATACTCTTTTGTTTTCATTTTATTTTTATACATAGCTAATCCTCCTTGAGCTCTCCACCTTAACTTGATCTTGCAACCTCTTCATTGAGCTTACAAGTTTAACCTTTGGTCATTGATCTCAAGGGGTTGTATCATTACTTAAGGAATCGATAAAGTTCTCTTTTGTTCCTTCATTTTCACATGAGTTCTTTGCCTCTTCTTGATCATACAACCTCTTAATTGAGCTTGCAAGTTTAAGATTAGGTTATTGAACCTATGGTGTGTCATGTGATCTTTGGTTCTCATTCTTGCTCTTTTATATTTCTTGCATTTTTCTTACTTGCTTTACATTCATGCAATTTATTACCATACTTTACTTACTTGCTCTTTAAATTCCTTGCACTTACTTATAACGCTTTTTTCTTTTCTTTGTTCTTTTCTTTTGCTTTTTTGGTTTGTTGTTGTGAATGGTGGTGTGAATATTGTTGTTAGGAAAAGAGAAAGATATTGTAAGTTAAGGTTTCTTTGCTCATTTCCTTTTCCCGTATTTTCCAATTGAACTCCGCCCAAACCTTATGCAAGCGTTCCGTTAGGCAACCTACCTTACCAAGGTATCGGTGATTTCTAACCGTGACCGGTTGCGTTCGATTTGGCCGGAGGCGAAAGCAAGAGACAAGAACGGATGGACAAGGGTCAATAAGCCGGATTTCTAATACCGTGCTTAAGTACCCTAATCTACGTTGTTGCTGATTGCTCTAGCTTCAATCGTTAAGTTCGGCTCAAAGGTTTTAGCGCGGATTTCCTTAACTTACACTATCCTATCTAATCCTAACAAACGGTTACTTTGCATATATACACATAGGATAGATACAAACAAATTTGCCCACGCGCATTAACTCGTAAGAACAAGAACGTAAAACTCTCCGTCTCCCTGTGGATCGACCCGTGCTCATCGCGGCTAGTTGCAAAGCGACACCGTCCTTATCGCGGTTAACTTTAGAACTTTTAAGACTCGACACGCCAAAAGAGAGAAGTTTATATATATTCTTGCGGTTTTCCCCCAAATCCAAAAATCTCATGGAAGTCCGAAATCCAAGAATCAAGAGTACGTAAACAGTGAATATCGGCATGAAACCCCAAAATACTGCAGGACCAATGAATATATGAATGCCACTGATATCATGAAATGAGTGCAATAGTTAAACTACCATATAAAAATAATAACATATTGTAACTATCAGCTAGCAAGCTATGTTAATGAAATGATATTCTCTAAAGTGTACGTGACATGGCAATTACCGATGATGATATGTGTGAGCCGGCTAGCAAGTGTATATGGAACATATGCATCATCGGTAATGGTGCTGGTGTCCTGACAGCAGGGTTTCATAATAAATACAGACAACACATTTTAAAGTATGCCATGCGATGAAACATCATGAATATACTGGAAGTGATGTAGTAACAGCAACACTGAAGAATATACCTATCCAATATACGAGTCATACAGTTTTGGTATTTAAAATACTCACGATTCTCCACTTTTGAAAACGAGTATGACTCGAGCCCAGTCAAAAGGGTAAGGAAATCCACCTATGTCTGAGTCGACCTATATATATATATTCAGTAGTCGGTGATTTCGCTTCAATAGTATCACGTACGATACAATATATATATAAATATATATATATATATATATATATATATATATAATATCCTCGAGTCAAGAGTGCGGATCTATCCTCATAACTATATCTCGTACGTTAAATCTATCGTACAACATCCCAAATCTGGGTACGGGTCAAATATCATATTTATCTTATTACTCATATGGTATCCTTATCATCATATGTCATGAACTGGGGTACAGATCTAAGTCTAGTACAAAATGATACCATCAACAAATATATGTGCGTGTGTCTGAAACACATCGCCTAAAGATCCGCTATAATCTCATGTCGTATCTCATAGTACGAACCAAATCACATCACTGATCTCACAGTATCATGCCCAATCACATCGACTCATCTCCAAGTACCTTATACTATTCTCAACATCCGTGTATACATGTATGTGTGTGTGTGTGTGTGTATAAAAGCACCAACACATCCACCTATACACACACACACACACACACACACACACACACACATATGACGTATATACCCAAAACCATATCCCGTGCGTGTAGGTGTATATGTAACAACCTCACTCTAAGGTTCGCGACTAAGAAACCCACCAAACCACTTTCCTCAAATCTCGCTAACATTAACCCATGATCTCCTAATGCCTTCCTTACTAAGTGTTCATATCTCTTAATAACACATAAATGTACATCTGTATCACATCACATCATTTCTTACAACTTTGCGGGGGTGCTATACGTCATCCACCCGACTTCCCCCATAGATATAAATCTACTCATCTTGCTCTTCGCTTTCCGTTTCCGACGTCGCCACGCGCTTGCTTATCGTCTCGAATTCTTCATGGGGGTACCTACACATCATAATGTATCGTTTCACATTAAAAACCAAATCAAAGCCAAAATGACATGCTAAAAGCCTATAGGTTCGAACCTACGGACTACGCCTTCAAAACCACTAAACAACTCTCGATAAAGTCGTACAAACGTCAAACCATCGAGTTAAAACCAAATTCCTAAAATCTGGAATTCAAAATACGCAAAACAAAACCCCGAATCAAAACAACAACACAAGGAAATGGTCCCAGATTTTACCTTAGGCTAAATTAGTCAATTTTGCATATGTAAAGGGTCTAGTTTACTAAAGATGGATCTACAGAACAAGCACGAACCAAAATGGACCAGGTCTGGCAGCAATTTACGGCCAGAGGGGATTTATTTGCGGCCTGGGTGAGGGTATAGGGGCAGGGGTCTTGGGTGATGATTACTAGGTGCCTGCACACTCCTCTGTGTTTGTTAAATAATTTTATAAGTCTTCGGGTGTTAGCAGATTCAGTTTTCCTATCACAATTCTCACAATTTCAATGTTGGCAGAAATTCAAAGTTCGCATTCCGGGGTTAAGTCTCAGGTTTGGGTCTGGATTTTAGCACTAGCGGGTTTGTGTGGCCTCTAATAAGCTCAATTACACATTACAACTCAAGAATTCCACAAAACCCTAACTAGGAATTTTCAAAGTTCACTAAACCGCATCAAAACACTTCTAATCTTGTATGGGTGCTAAGCTAGTGGAAATATAATGCTAATGGTGCAGAAATTACTCATTTGGCAACTCAAGAAAATCCTTGAGTTGCCCTAAGTGCTCAAAATCCTTGCTTTCTAGGTCAAAAGTGTTTGCCATGAGCTCGTGAACATTTTTAATGAAATGGAGATGGGGTTGTCACGTCCTGAAAGTATGGAACATGACCGGCACTTAAACTACGAACGTCTCGAGGCGTACGTAATCTAAGTAAACCGAAAACCCAGAAATCCAAACCAAGAAAAGTAGTAGAGTGAAGGAAAACCAATTTAAAACAAGTAGTTTTAATAGCATAAGCCGAATTATGCGGTTTTAAAAAAAACATCAAAAATTTCCTGAAAATTTCGGCAGAGTCTCTTTTGTAAATACTGGCCCCCAAATGGGATACAACATGAATAGTATACGAAATAAAAAAAAAGGCATCCCCAAGCGGGAGCTAGCTCTTCGTCAATCGACGGTCACAACCACACAAGCAATATAATATACAACGCCAACGGCGAGGATCAAAAACTCAAAAGGAAATTCAAAACCACAAGAAATCCGCAGAAATATAACGCGCGACTCTAAGGTCGAAAGAATAACATTACTGGTCTTTTTCTCAAAAATAAATACATGTTTGGTTGATGGAACTTCTAGATACAACAGAATAATAATATATAAGATATATAATGGGGGTACGATACAAGTAAACCCACCTACTAGCAAATCACCCGAAGGAAACTATGCCCGCAAGCCGTAATGAAACCTGTACGGCAAACCTGCAAGAAACTGGGGTACAACGGGGGTGAGTTGCCAACTCATGAATAGAAAAACATCTACGTACAGAAATCGCATAAATAACGCAACCTAGGTCAATGATCATAATATATCCTCAAATATATGAATAACATGCAGCCTATAACAATGGCTAGGGTAATATCTAACCCGAGTGTGATCTCATGTGCCCGTGTCAGTGCCTCAGGTAGCAATATATCATATGAATGAGGTATGAATGCATGAAAATAGAATACATGTAAATGAAGAAACTGTTTTTATAAATTAGTGAGATTTCCTTTGTATTTTTAAAATAAGGTATCAAAAATGAAATCAGCATCAACAGTGTCTAGCATCGACACAAAACAGAAATCTCAATGTCTCAAAGCCTCAGGCTCTGGCTATCCGGACTGGCTTGTATCATCAAATCTCAGTACCTCAATATCTCGAAATCTCAATGTCTCAATCTCAATATCTAGGGCGCCGTCAGTCCAGATCGGCCCCTACCATCCATCTCAAGACCACGACGGTATCCTCCGGATATCCAACGCGTCGGGTAAAATCACCGGTAGGTAGTCTCCCCCTGCCAGGCTCATCGTCATCACCACGAGCTTCTTGCCCCGGGGTACCTTACCGGGTCCACCATGTACCCGAAACGGTTCATCCAACTTCTCAAATCAGGTCTCGAAATCCATCAGCAAACTCATGGTGGACGACTCATACATCATGGGAAAAACCGCGCTTTTCATTTAAAAAGAGAAAGAAGAAGTTTGTATATGTTTTGCGGTTTTCCCCAAATCCAGAAAATCTCATGGAATCCGAATCCAAAACCTCAATAGCACGTAAAAAGTGAATATATGCATGAGAATCCATGAATGCGACATAACAATGAATAACAATATGCATGAAGTAGCAGGTAATAACTACAATGTCTAAACTAACATATAAGGCAAGTGCACTAATATCATGTCTAAACTATTAGCTAACAGGCTCTGTCAAGGAATAATATTTTCTAAGGTGTACGTGACATGGCAATTACCGATGAAGATGTGTGTGAGCCGGCAAGTAAGTGTACGTGGTATATACACATCATCGGTAATGGTGCTGGTTTCCTAACCACAAGATATCAACAGTAGAATATGAAGCATAATATAAGCATATGATGCAGAGTGAACAACAATAATGAGTGGGATCTAAATACTAGACGCAACGATAACTAATCTGCATTAACCTAATATAAGTCCTACAATGGTGCCTTTTGAAATAACACGAATCGTGGGGTTTTGAAAATAGGGGCTACGGTGTTTTTTAAGAAAAGATACGTTTTTTGAAATATCCGTAGAATCCCTTGACTTGTCTTTTAAAATACGCACGATTCGTAAGCTTTGAAATAGGTAGGAACCGAATCTAATTTAACAACTAACTAAACTAAAGGGCTAAGCTACAAGCTAGGCTACAGGTAAGGAAACCGCCTAACATCTGAGTCGATACATGTACATACCTGTATATATATTAGTCGGTGATCCCGCCTCAATAATATCATATCCGATACCATATCTATAATCAGACATCCCAAGTCAAGAGTGCGGATCAATCATCAAGATATAGGTCGTACGTAAATCCGTCGTACGGCATCCCCAAATCTGGGTACGGGTCAATATCATATTCCTCACACTATTCCTCTGGTATCCTCTTTATCCAAGATCATAGTCTAGGGTACTGACCTATGTCTAGTAAAATACTAATATCCTCAATATACTCATGATATGACTACTGATCGACAATCTCATACAAACCGATATCGTTAGCACATATCATCATCAAGGGGTATACATCGCCCGATACGGCCTAATATCAATATCCTAGCATATCATGCCTCATATCACGATCGCATGTTGACCATTTTATTTATAACACTATTCACCCGTATCGCCGCCCCAAGATCCGCTATAACACCAGGACGTACCTCAAGTATGAATCCTGCCATATCACCGATATCACAACCTCAACACAAATCTCATCGACTCATCTCAATCCCAAGTATCATCCTCAAATCCGTATGTGAACACATAGTCCCATACCCATGTGAACACATAACTATATATATTCCCGTAAACACAAATGGAAGAAGAATGTATGCAAGTATGGGTGGGTGTGTGCATGTATGGTGCGACCACTACTCTAGGGTTTCGCGATACTAAACCATCCATATTTATCATCAATAAACTCAAACAAAATATAATCAATAAATGTGTGTATACGTATTCGTATACATCACCACGAACTGCGGGGGTGCTATACGCCATCCACCCGACTTCTCCCCGAAGATATAAATCTACTCACCTGGTCCTCGCTCGCCGGTGCCGACGTCGCCACGTGCTTGATTGTCATCTTGAAGTCCACATGGGTACCTACATATCATAACGCACCGTATCGCATTATAATCCGATTCATGACCAAAACGACACACGAAACCCACATAGGTCAAAACCTATGGTTGCTTTCACAAATCAACCCAAAAATCCTCGACGTCGGCATACAAACGCCAAACCATCGAGAAAAACCCAAACACTCTCATTTGCGCATTCACAAACACTAATTATAATATAAAATAGCTTAAAATTCATAAAAACCCCAAATTCACCTTAAAAGCCATTTTTCCGAAAATCTAGCAAGTAAAAATTACCCGTTTTAGTACAAAACTCGATGTTTAAACAATTCTAATGGCCATAATACTTATTAAACATCTTAAGTAAGTCATAAAAACAATTTCCATAATTTAATTTCATTAAATTCCATTAACCCCAAAATTCTAGTATACAATATACCCAAATTTTAACAATTTTATAGCAAAATGCACAAACAACAATTTAGCTTGGATTTTCATGAACTAAAGTACTAAACTACACTTAATAATGTTAATGAAGTCATGAAAAAAACTAATTACAATTTTAAACCAAATTATTTAACCATTTCCAAAAACCTAGATAGCAATTTAACGTAATTATCACAATTTTTAAACTAACAAATAACAACTAGCTACTAACTTGTTTTAACATGTCATAAGAGCTTAAATACATTACACAACCATACACCAATTTCATAAAACCCTAACTTTCTTTCAAGTTCTTCTCTTGAATTTTCATCACACAAACCACAACAACCAATTTAACACTTTAAAAGCCTATTTTAGCATAATCAAACTACAAATTAAACATTAAATTAGAATTATACCTCTCAAGTTTGAAACCCTAGGTTTCTCTAACCTCCAAAGACACCTCCTTTCATCATGCTTTAAACCAATATGAGTGTTAGAAGAGGTAAAATAGGGATTAGCTTTGAATTTGTGAAGGATTTATCGATTTTTAATGGATTTTGAGATGGATTTTGAAGCAAATGAGATGGGGAAAATGGGGGAGAATTGGGGCTGCAGTAGGAGGTATTTTCGGCCAAAGGGGAGCATGGGGAAAAGTGAGGGAGTGTTGTGTGGAAATACCCAAGTCAAAGCCCTCACAATTTACCATAATATCCCCACCCATTTAACTTATATTAAAACCCTTTTCATTCACATGAACCATGACAACAAGAGGGGGAAATTTTTTTTTTTGGGGCTACTGAAATAGTGGTGGGGCCGGCCAAATAAGTGGGGTGAGGTTGTGATAGAGTGTACAAAAAAATCCTATGCAAAAAGACCCCCCACAATACCATATTTGCATGTTTTAGCTAAAAATAATATATTTTTGTTTCCCCTAATAAAAACCAATTAAATCTTGAAATAAAATACTAAAAAATTATATTACAACTAGATTTTAATTAACATGATTTTAAAGATAAAATTTAGCACATTTAAATTTGTATTTATCGCTAATTTAATGTATTTTCTTACCGGCTTAAAATAATATTAAAATAATTAATTTCGGAAAATTTTTCAGAAAATTTGAAATTTCACCAGTGGCTCAATAAACACCAAATACTAGCAATTACATAGCTAGAATATGTATATTTAATTTTATAAGAAAGATATTTGTATTTTGACTTTTTAACAGAAACCCCCCTTATTTTACCGATTTTTCGAAATTTCACCGAAACGATTTTCAAAACGTTACAGGGGTTTTGGGTTGTTTTTTAATGGTGCTTTGTGGCTTGAAGAGGAGGAAGGAGGAGGTGCTGCCATGAGAGAATGAGGGAAAAAAATGATGAAGGAATGAAGAAGGAATGGGAGCCATGGTCCAAGGTTTGACCCCTCACTCTCTCTCTCTCATGCCCATCCCTCACTATTCTATTCTTTATTCCTCTTTCATTTTCTCTTCTTTTCTTTCTTATCTTTTCTTATCTCTTCTCACTTTAATCAAAACAAAACCCAAAGTGAAAAATGAAGAGAAGCCATGAGAGAAAATGTAACAATGTAAAAATGACATGTGCATGCCATGTGCACAAAACACACTTAATGCGCGATTAGCGATATTTAATCGCGATTAACACTAAATAGTGTATAATTAATCATAAAAAACTTATAATTTGCATAGATCACATAAAGCATCCTCATTTCAGCAATTTCCATAATTTTCCCCAAATTTATCGGTATTTAATTATACCGTATTATTAAAATATTCGTAATAATTATTATTTAATTATAAAAATTCCCAAAAATAATATTTTATTTTCCTGAAATGTTACAATCTTCCCCCTTAAAGAAATTCGGTCCCCGAATTTAAATTTAAACCTTCAAATACTAAAATATTTCAGTAAAAAATCCAAGTCGCCGGGGCTCCGAAATAATCAATACATAAAACGCATCATAGCGCAATGCATGCGCATGAACAATGAGCAGATAACTCTAAATTAAAACTCCGTCAAGTATCCCACAATCATCGGAGTCATGGCGAAGACATCAATGTCAAATCCCAAAATGAAACCATTCATGATATACATCAAAACTATACATGTAAACATCAAACTATACATGTAAACATCAGAAGGAAATGCATGGCAAACCTTTCATGTTGCTATGCGATGTGCGTAACATGGCACAGCGGCGGATGTCTATTGTAAGAAAATAACTATATATATACTTATCCTTTGTTTAATATGTACGTCTTGCCGTTTTGAAATGAGTTAGAAGGGTTTCCTTTATAAAATATTTCGTGTCATCTCAGACACGTAGGTAAATACTGAGATTATAGCTTCCTTTTTGGAAATCCCTTCGATAGCTATTAATGCATGCAAAACATATTCAGGTACTGTCCTCTGACTAGTCCTGCTCAGTACGAAAACAAATAGTAAATATCATAAAAACGTACTGCTCCATCGGAAATCAATCCCAAAATGTGCATAAGAATACCCTGTGCGTCTGGTGAGTACGGAAATCGAAATCCATGAATATACCATACATGTGCACAGAAACAAAATCTAAGTACAACGGGTGTGCACGAAACACCTGTCAAAGGCAACGGTGTGCCTGACAGCAATATCAGGTGCATCTGATATGCACAAAGAATCCCGATTTAGTGCATCTGGTGTGCACCAAAATCGTATCTTGTAACATGCGCCCAACATGTGCGAAAATCCAAATCAGGTGCATCCATCATGCATGAATAAAATCTAAATCATGTGCATCCAACATGCACGAAATCATGAAATCCAATATCAAGCGCCGAACATGTGCAAAATCTAATCCAAGCGCGTCAAACATGCGCAAGAATCCAATCAGATGCATAAGGTGCACAAAACAAATATCGAGTATCACAATCGAAATCGATGGTATACAACATATTTCAATCAAAATCCAAATCAGGTATATCGTGGTATATAATCTCACAATCATGTGCATCAGCGTGCACAAAAGCAAATCAAAATATTGAAAGTGCATGAAAATTAACATCAAGTGCAGACGCGCACAAAACACAAATCGGGTAACATAAATGCTCAAGACATATATCGGGTGCAACCAAGGTACGGAGTATATGTCCGGTGTAACCAATGCACAAAATACCTAGCTGGTGCAACAAATGCTTGAAATACGAATCCGGTGCATCAGTGCACGAAATATTAAATACAGTGCATCCAGTGCACAAAATACCAAATCCAGTGTATCCAGTGCACGAAATACTAAATACAGTGCAGCCAATGCACAAAATACAAATCGGGTGCAACAAGTGTACGGAGATGCATCAATAACTCTAATGCGTATAAAAAGCAACACCGAGTGTGCCAAGGTGTATAAAATCATAAACGCGTGCAACTGCGTGCATAAAACACGTATCAATGCACTGCAAGCACATGTAAGCTATACCGAGTCAAAAACTAAATCGAGTGCATACCATATGCACAAAAATCAAATCAACCGTAGGAAATCCACGAAATCATAAACATGTGCAACCAAGGCACAAACCGATATCAAGTGCAATAAATACGCACAAATCAAAAATCAACACAACGGTGTACAAAAACATATCTCAAGTGCAATAACTATGCACAAAAACGTAAATACCCAGTAGGTGCAGCCATGGTGCATGAAAACAATACCATAAAGCCCAATCATCAAAACTCAAATCCAAGCGATAAAAGCGTAATACTCGGATCACCACGCAAATCGCAACGAAAGACACTAAGGTACGCCTCCTACAATGTCGAAAAGTGTCGGTACGTTCAAAACTAGTAGAGCAAGAACATCCGCTGCCTCCTGCTCAAGGTCTGGCGTCTTCTGTCTCTGGGTCCTCATTTCTCTGTGGATTACCGATCTCGCAATCCATCGGCTCGTCGGCCCGGTCCGGTGTAATAACGGAAACGATCTGATCTAGTACTCCTTTGGTCCTCTCACGGCCAATTAGCACGACCACTTATCAAGCAGCACGTCTCTGGCGTCGGTCTCTGGTCCTCTGAATATTCGTTACACATCTGATCCTCGGTGCAAATCTCATTGCAGCAGTGTCCTGGAAAGAACCTGCTCAGGGTCTCTTCCGATCTCGCCTATGCCGATCTGTATGGAGGCTATCATCTTTTACTATATCTTTTTCTTATTCCGGAACGGCTGCATACCCATCACGACTCCTCCTGGAAGATATATCCATTTACAATGCCTCTGCATGCGTATCACATCTGTGATGTTAGCGGAGTGGAACGTCTTCTCGTCACGATCTCGTACGAACCTCTTACTTCACTTTTCTCCAATGTCGACTAATTCGGACTCGTCTCTTCATGGCTGCATGGACTGTGCTCCAACGGCTATACTCGTATGTGGAGTCTCCCAAGTAATGTATCCCATCACATGATATCCGAATGAAGTCGAACTTTTCGATCGATTCGTCGAGGTTTCATAATCCCCCAAGTGCTCAACATCTTGGGTACAGTTTAATAGTATCGAATATATGCCACAGCACCTATGGACCAACCGTAGAAGGGCAAACCCAAGTCTCACTAATGGCACCGCTGAACTGCCGCAAACCCTAAGGTTCATCGGCGTTCCATGGTCATTATGTCGAGTTAGGGTTTTATTCTTCTAGAGGGTCCGTAGAATTGCTTGCATGTTTTCCGCATACTTTAAACTTGGAAAATGGTTTCTTGACATTCGATTGTCTATATCGACTCTCAATGTATTAGCGTGAAGTCGACTCTAGCTGGAATCAATCAATCTGATGACCTCGCATCGGGGTAAGCGAATGAACCACATATCCTTGTCATTCATTCTCGGGTGACTAGCGATCTTCTGTTATATTTCTAAGTATAACTTGTACTGTAATAGCTCTAACATCCGGGGCGATATCTCATCGTTCGCAGCAACTACTGGCTTATTCTTGCCTCAATCATCATGAATAGGCGATACATCAACAGTCATCACATTCTGGCTGGCCTCTATCAGTGGCTCAATCCTCTGGTGCTGATCTGCACGTCCGAGTAATCTCGTAAAAGCGACCTATCAAACGCTTATGGCGCGAAAACATAATAAAACGAAGCCTCTATGCAATTGTATGTCCCTGGAATCATGCCCTGGTCAGTCCTCGTCCGTGACGAGTTCGTGCTGACCGCAACTATAGCTGTAGTTCTCCACGCCCGTACAACTGTGATAACAAAACCATAAACTGGTACCGATGAGGATAGATCATAGGAATGAATATAAACTGTGCAAAGAAATGTACATCTTAAGGCTTCTTAAGCGGAGTATCGTATCGTAAGTATGCCGTGGAACATACACACGGTACGTCACTCTACTTGAGTCACCTACTCCATCAACCAAGGGTCATCCTACACTCCAAAGGTAAAACCTAACGCTTTGATACCAATTTTGTCACGACCCGAAAAGTACGGAACATGACCGACACTTAAATTACGAAATATCTCGAGGCGTACGTAATCTAAGTAAGCCAAAACCCAGAAATCCAAACCAAGTAAAGCAGTAGAGTGAAGGAAAAACCAATTTTAAAGCAAGAAGTTTAACAACATTAGCCGAAGTATGCATTTTTAAAAAAAAATCTTAAGTCTTTTCTGAAAATTTCGGCAGAGTTTTCTTTGTAAAAACCGACCCTAAATGGGTACAAACTTGATAAAGCTTATAAAATGAATAAAGGCATCCCTAAGTGCGGGAGCTAGCTCTTCGTCAATTGACAGTCATAACCACGCAAGCAATATAATATACAACACCGAAGAGCGAGAATCAAAACTCAAAAGAAAGCCCATATCCACCAGAAAACCATAATAATACAAGCGCGACTCTAAGGTTGAAAGAAGATACAACTGGTCTCTAGTCAGAAATGAATATACATGTCTGGTTGATGGGGTTTACTAGATACAACAATGTAAATAAGGTACAAGGGTGGTCACGATACGAGTGAACCCACCTACCAAAGCAAATCACCCGAAATGAAAGCAGTGTGCCAGCAACCGTCAAGAAACCTGTATAGCAAAACCTGCAAGAACTGTGGTACAACGGGGGTGAGTTGCCAACTCATGAGTAGAAAATATCACAGAGCAGAAATCGAATGTATGATGCTATCCTAGGTTATATCAAATAATATCCTCAAATAAATATCCTGATCCATCTACACATAAGTGCAATACTATGTGCTCGTGTCAGTGCCTCAGATAGGAACATATCAGATATATGATGTATGAATGCATTACTAATGGAAACAGAATACATCATGAAATCAACAGAGAAATCAGTGTCAAGTATCGACACAAAACAGAAATCTTAGTATCTCAATGTCTCGGTATCTCAAAATCTCAGTGTCTCAAATTCCAATATCTCAATATCTCAATATCTAGGGCTCTGTCAGTCCGGATCGGCCCATATCATCAAATCACATGACCACGGACGGTATCCTCCGGATATCCGCCGTGCCAAACAATCTCCGGTAGGCGGTCTGCCCCTGCCAGGCTCATCATCCTCTATGAAATCACTCTCGCCCTGGGGTACCATACCGGGTCCACCATGTATCCGAGACGGTTCATACTACTCCTCGAAACGGATCTCAAAATCCAACAGCTATCATGAAAACTCATGGTGGATGACTTATACATCACAAGAAAATCGCAACTTGCATTTTAAATAGAGAGAGAGAGAGGTTTATATATATTCTTGCGGTTTTCCCCAAATCCAAAAATCTCATGGAAGTCTGAAATCCAAGAATCAAGAGTAAGTAAACAGTGATATCAGCATGAAACCCCAAAATACTGCAGGACCAATGAATATATGAATGCCACTGATATCATGAAATGAGTGCAATAGTTAAACTAGCATATGAAAATGATAACATATTGCAACTATCAGCTAGCAAGCTATGTCAATGAAATAATATTCTCTAAAGTGTACGTGACATGGCAATTACCGATGATGTTGTGTGTGAGCCGGCGAGCAAGTGTATGTGGAACATACGCATCATCGGTAATGGTGCTGTTATCCTGACAGCAGGGTTTCATAATAAATACAGACAACACATTTTTAAGCATGCCATGCGATGAAACATCATGAATATACTGAAAGTGATGTAGTAACAGCAACACTGAAGAATATACCTATCCAATATACGAGTCATACAGTTTTGGTATTTAAAATACTCACAACTCTCCACTTCTGAAAATGAGTATGACTCGAGCCTAGTCAAAAGGGTAAGGAAATCCACCTAGGTCTGAGTCGACCTATGTATATATATCTATATATATCTAGTAGTCGGTGATCTCACCTCAATAGTATCACGTACAATATATATATATATATATATATATATATATATATATATATATATATATATATATATATATATATATATAACATCCTCGAGTCAAGAGTGCGGATCTATCCTCATAACTATATTTCGTACGGTAAATCTATCGTACGGCATCCTAAATTTGGGTATGAGTCAAATATCATATTTATCTCATTACTCATCTGGTATCCTTATCATCATATGTCATGAACTGGGGTACAGATCTAAGTTTAGTACAAACTGATACCATCAACAAATATATGTGCGTGTTTCTGAAACACATCGCCTAAAGATCCGCTATAATCTCCTGTCGTATCTCATAATACGAATCGAATCACATCACTAATCTCACGGTATCATGCCCAATCACATTGACTTATCTCTAAGTACCATATACTATCCTCAACATCCGTGTATACGTGTATGTATGTATGTGTGTGTGTGTATATGTGTGTGTGTGTGTGTGTGTGTGTGTGTATAAGCACCAACATATCCACCTATACATACATACATACATATATATATATATATATATATACACATATGACGTATACACCCAAAAGCATATCCCGTGCGTGTATGTGTATATGTAACAACCACACTCTAGGGTTCGCGACTAAGAAACCCACTAAATCACTTTCTTTAAATTTCGCTAACATTAACCCATGATCTCCTAATGCCTTTCTTAATAAGTGTTCATGTCAATGTATATGCCCTAGAGGCCATTACTGTATCATACTAGTTTGTATACTACTTAATGGAAGTTTGGGATATTTACCATTGTATAGACAATCTTGCTCAAAATAGTAGTATGCTACTTGGTTTGTTTCTACTTCAATGTGTGTATATGTGTTTCTTTTTACATATCGCCTATATACATTAGTAGAGCCCTTAGGATCTTTGCTTGATTACCAGCGTTGTGATGACAGTCACACTCGTAGGGGCTG
This sequence comes from Agapanthus africanus, assembly GCA_030015575.1. Lineage (NCBI taxonomy): Eukaryota > Viridiplantae > Streptophyta > Magnoliopsida > Asparagales > Amaryllidaceae > Agapanthus > Agapanthus africanus. Next base: position 287,987,109 of record JASDDO010000029.1, read on the forward strand.
GGTAATCTACAAGCACATCCTTATGCATGTCCCTAGTCGTAGGTCTATAGAGACAGGGCATCGATACTCCGGAGTAGACTAGCGTATGCGCTTCTCATCCCAGCTGGGGAGACGGTCTGTCCCACAGCCGTCAGTACGTCGTACTTAAGATAGTATGCGGGTGCTCATTAGGTTACGAGTACACTGGACAGGACTCGTCGGGAGCTGATTAGTTGGTACTATACCTATCGTCAGTTGTCAGTTCCCAGGTGACATGAGTACAGCTTAGTCCGCTAACTTGACACTGTTACTTCGCCTCGGGTGTGTTCCCACTGTACTTTGATTACTACCCTACCACGGCTCAAAGGAGTCATGAAAACAGGTAGTAGTTGGGTGCAGTCCCGTAGCACTTGGAGGCAGTGACAGTTAGACATGATTCATCTCTCCCGGTATTGGGAGTTGATATCGTGCTGTGTCAAGGAGAGCCATTACACACAGTCGTCCCTGGCCAGGGCAAGCGAGATATACTGGTAGATTTCCAGTGTTATCTCAGGGTGTTCTGGGCTACACTCCGACACGACTTGTACCGCTATTAGGGGACTGAAGTTTACCGCCCTCTAGGCCCGCCATGCGATATTCTCAGACGAACAGACCGGACTGTATGGAGATTGTCATATTCAGACTCAGTAGGAGTTCAGATGGGTTTCACTTCGTCCGTCTTCTTATCGGCATCTACTTGGGGGCCGTTACGCACAGCTAGTGCCGCTTGCGGTCTGTGGTTAAACCCACTGCTAGCGTAGTGTCGAGTCTTTAGAGTCCCACACAGAGAGCTATTCGCCTTTAAGCAAAAGAGTAGAGGTCGCATGATTTTGCGACAGGGTTCGGACACATCCATACACTTGTGCACGTTTATTGTCTGGGCAGTTTTTACTAGCGGGCTTTGGTTTAAGCCAGATCCTAGTATACGTTTTGGGATTGGTTTTATCTCGTTTGTATTCATGTTCCCCGGAACGCGGATGCGGGTGTGTATGCACAGTTGACAGAGACAGAGGATAGGATCTCTTTGTATTCGTGTTCCTCGAAACATGGATGCGGGTGTGTATGCACAGTTGACAGAGGCAGAGGCAGAGGATTCTCATTAGGGTTATTGACCGTTGACTTTTGCTAAACCCTAATGAGAATAAGAAATATGATTAATGATAATATTAATTAAGTATTATTGTACCATGGTTGGGTTGAAAGGTTGACCTTGTTGACTTGTTGACTTTGTTGACCGGTTGACTAGGTTGGACTTGTTGACCATCATCATTATAATGGCTATCATTTCATGGCAAAGACTTTTGCTTGCTTGTTATTATTAACAAAATGAGTGCATGAAATGATGTTGCCATTTTGATATGATATGAACCATCACATAATACTCAATTACTATTATTATTATCATTATTTTGTGTTATGAGAGGATGAGAGAAAAAGTCTAGCTCATTCTATCATTCTCATTCTCTCTCATCCTCAAGCTCTCCCTCTTCCTCTTGCTCTCTCTCTAGTTCATGGTTCTATTGTCTCATGTGTTGAGAAACAAGAACCATAGAGATAAAATCCAAAACACTTCTCTACTCATCCTAGTACACAAGGTCGAGCAAGCCAAGTGTTCTAGTTTCCTCTAGTTTGAGGTTGAAGCCAAAGGTAGAAGCTTTCGGGTGGATCCATCTTCGGCGTAAGGAGATGACGAGGTGAGGCCGGTCCGACTACCGCAAGGAGTTGAAGAGAAGGAGTTCAAGTTTAGGTATAACCCCTAACCGAGTAGGTAAAACTCCTAGTTGGGTTGTTAGATAGTTGTTTAACAAAGATCCGTATTTTGAGTCTATGTTACCCCCAAAGAAAAAATCGTTTTTCACCATTTCCGCAACCCCAAAGAACCGAGGATGGGTAACGTGGACTTACAGTGGTATCAGAGCCTAGTTAAACACTATCTAACATGTTAGCAAAGTAACTAGAAGTTTGATCGGAGAAAAAGTCGCGAAACATGCCCGAAATATCAAGTTTCTGCCGATTCTGTTTTCTGTTCAAAAATTAATAAATCTTACACTAAAAATTGGCTCAGGCTTTTTAAAACCCATACTAGAAAAATGGTCCAGTGACTCAGTCAAAGCGCCGCGGAACCGCGGCAGGAGCATGCTCCCACCGCGAATCCGCGGCCGAGTTGACTCGGTCGTGGGCGATTTTTCTTGCAGTGTGTTCATTGGGGTGTTTTGGGATTTTTACAATATGTTTTTTCAGCCCAGATTTTCCAGAAAGAAAAATTTGTTTTTGGGATTTAAAAATCCTTATTTTGATCGAACTTCTAAAGACTTAAGCTAACGGGTTTATATCTGTGATGTGATATATGTATTGAACGTCTGCTAATCGCTATACATCGATTAGTGGGGGTTATACATATTTGTGATCTGTAATATTGATGGTATGTGTATATGAATTCATTAGATTGTCGCGGATGAATAGCCGGGGGGTTGTGAGATGAGAGTTTTCTTTTTCTTTCAATTCATGTAAATTTGTCATTGATGTAATATTATTTATATGGCCGCACAACCGTGATGAGGTTGTAGCCGTCATTATATAATTTCTTTTACTGTTTTTGCTCCTAGGATAGACCCAAGGTGGGGTGCACAAACTACCGGGTATCTCGAAGTGCCAAGTGTCATACTCACGTCGTTGAGGGAGATTGCTTCGCTTCGGATATTTGGCGGGTAGTTTGCCGCACCCGTAGGGGTCTAGGGTGGGGTATTGGCTATTCATCGCGACCGTGTAATCCGCTTTTCGTTACAGGCTCATACGGATTGCGGATTCCTAGTATATCCAATGTGTTCATCTGTGATATGGAATGGCTATCATTGCATCTGACGAATGTATATATCTATATATGATATTTATTTAGGCGTTGCTTATGTTTTGCATCCGCGCTAGTCCAGCCCCAGCTCCGTCGTTAGTTAAGTAACCTAACGGGTAATGACGGGGCCCCGTGGTGAATGCGGATGGCATAAGCGTACGTCATATTTTCGTTGTTTTCTGCAATGGTAGGATTAAATGATGGGACGCATTAAAATTAATGTAAGAAAATAAACCAAAGTTAAAGTCGTTGGAACAATTTCAAAAACCACTCGGTTTCTTTTCAAAAACAACTTTTAAACGCGGAGCTTAAGCCACTCCTTTTAAAAGTTATCAAGGTTCCTTCGATTATATCAAGTTCACTACGTTCACGATTTCTCCAAAACCATTCGTAGCCCTCCGTCGTTTCATATCAATATCGAACAGTATTCAAGCTGTGTTTGTTGGCCTTAGTCAAGGCACAGTGTTTGGTAGCTGGTGGGTATTCATATGTTGCATAGATAGATGCGTTGGTTTGGGACAGTCGTATTACTTTGTTGGCCATAGTTAAGGGTATATACGGGTGGGTTCAAATCAACCTGGACAACGACGGGTAGAACTTGACATGTGACTTATGATTTATTGGCTTTAGTTAAGGTCATAAGAGCATGGGGCAAAAATCCACATCGGGAGTTTCAAAAGAAACTGAAAATTGCTAGTGCTGCATACCACTTGGAGTGTGATGATTCTGGTAGGATTCCTTCAGTTTTGTCATGCGATGATATTTGGATCTCGATCCTACTGTGAGTATATGCTACTCCTCGGGAAATTTCTCACTTAACGATCAATGCTATAAACCAAGTAGGTGTCGAGAAAGGTGTTAGCGGGGCTACGCCCCCAGGGAAAAGAGGTTCTTAAATTAAGGAACTTCGATAAAGCGTTGGAAAACCTCCCTCGAAGTACCGACACTAGCCTGGCTGAACGGTTAAGCAAGTATTGTACGGTGAGATTGATCCCGACTAATTCTTCCTTTTTGGTTTGAGGAGGGATTCGAGAAACAGTGGGAGCCATCCTGTTTAGATAAATTAAAAACCAATCTAAACATGCAAGAGCATCATGCTAAGTGTTTTCTTCTCTCTCTCTCTTAATTGCAGCGACCAAGTGAGCACACATAGGTTACATCTAGATAATAAAATGACTGAATCTGACTGTTATGATTGGCAAAGGTCTGTCCAGATGTCCATTGCCCATGACAGGTTGGGACACCTCTTAACTAATCAAACCCCTGCCGTCTCAGGACCAGTTTCCCCTGTTACGGACATTGACATCCGTATGACATCGGAAAAAGACTGTTCGAAAGCCAAGTGCCTCGTGTTAGCCTCAGTTGATGGTGCAAACCAGAGGCAGCACGAGAAGATGGACTTAGTTTCTATCTTCCTCCATAACAAAGATTTATATGGAGAGCAATCTCGTATCGCAAGATATGAGACCTCGAACGAATTGCTTCAAGCGAGATTGGCTGTCGGGTCATCTGTAGGGGGCAATGTCCTTACAGAGACCAGCTATTTTGAGCTCACGGACCTGAAGACAACGTTGGAGAACGGGTGAAATACTGACTTGGTTCTACAGTCCCTGCCCTCTGCTTATACCCTGAAGGAAACCAGGGAAGAAGAAGGAAAGGGAAGGGCAAAAGTTTCGGGACTGGATGTAGTAAAAGAGGGACGTTCCTATTGTTATGGGAATGGACATTGGCAGAAGGATTGCAGGGCTAGCAAAGCCAGTAGCCAGAATTCGAAGTATGTTTTGGCTTCGGCTTCGGGTGTGTTTGTAATAGAGAACTGTATGTCAGTTAACCCTACTTCCTGGGTATTGGATACCGGATCATGATCTCACATCTGTAATTCATTACAGGCTCTGAGAAACCGTAGGGTTATCAGGAAAGGTGATATGACTCTCAGGGTTGCTAACGGAATGAGCATGGATGCTGAATCCGTAGGGGAATATCATCTTGGACTGACAATTGGGCAGATATTGATTCCGCGTGACTGTTTATATGTACCAGGTGCGACTTGTAATATCATATCTGTATCCTTACTTTCTAAGGAAGGATACGATTTTAGTTTTGTAAGCGATGTGGTCCACATCCACCTAAATCAAGTTCTGATTAGGTTAAGTACATTAAATAACGGGATATACGTATTGAATCAAGCTTAGATTTTCAGTGTCCAGAACACACTTAAAAGAAAGTCTCCGAAAACAAATCAGGCTTTCTTATGGCATTGTAGACTGGGTCATATCAATGAGAGAAGGTTGACAAAGTTACATACAGAAGGATATTTGGATCCGTTCGAATATCAGTCATATGCAACTTGTCAATCTTGTCTCATGGGAAAGATGACAAAGACTCCGTTCACTGGACACAGAGAAAGAGCAAGCAAGCTCTTGGGACTCATAAACAGTGACGTGTGTGGTCCGATGTTTACACATGCGCGAAGTGGTTATTCATACTTCATTACTTTCACAGATGATTTCTCTAGGTTTGGACATGTCTTCTTGATGAAGTATAAATCTGAGGCCTTTGAGAAATTTCGGGAATACAAGAATGAAGTTGAAAAACAAACAGGCAAAAGTATCAAGACACTGAGATCTGATCGAGGTGGAGAATACTTGAGTGCCGAGTTTCTGGACTACTTAAAAGAGAATGGAATTCTCTCGCAGCTTACTCCTCCATACACACCACACCACAACGGTGTATCGGAAAGACGGAATCGAACTCTATTGGATATGGTTCGTTCCATGATGAGTAAGGCTGAGTTACCGCGATCTTTCTGGAGTTATGCACTAGAAACATCTGCATATCTCTTGAACCAAGTTCCTACTAAGACAGTGCCTACCACACCATATCAGATGTGGAGTGGGAAGAAACCCTGTCTTAAACACTTTAAGACATGGGGATGTCCAGCTTTTGTCAAAAAGCAGCATGCGGACAAGCTCGAGGCACGCTCAGTACAGTGTAAGTTTGTGGGATACCCAAAGAACTCCAAGGGGTATCTTTTCTATTACACAGAGGAGCAAAAAGTCTTTGTTTCTCGTCATGCTCGCTTCTTGGAAACTGAGTTTTTAGAAAATCAGATAAGTGGGAGCGCAATAGAATTGGAAGAAATTCTAGAACCACAAACTATTACTGAAACCTTAGTAGAACCAGAAGGTTCAGGGGAACCGGACATTCCTGCGCCGCCCCGCAGGAGTAGTAGGCAGTCTCATCCGCCCGAGAGATATTATTGTTTTCTCATAGACGGGGATAGAGAGGATTGCGTCATTGATTATGATGAGCCTACTAGCTTCCAGCAAGCCATTCAGAGCGGTGACTCAGTAAAATGGCTGGATGCAATGCGGACCGAGATGGAGTCCATGTACACCAACAAAGTTTGGACTTTGGACTTTGCTCCAGAAGGGGTAAAACCCGTAGGCTGCAAATGGATCTTCAGAAAGAAGATTGGTGTAGATGGGCAGGTTGAAACCTATAAAGCTAGACTTGTTGCAAAGGGTTTCCGTCAAAGACCTGGTTTGGACTATGACGAGACCTTTTCTCCAGTGGCTATGCTCAAATCCATTCGGATCCTTCTTGCCATTGCTGCCTTCCACGATTATGTAATCTAGCAGATGGACGTAAAGACGGCTTTCCTAAATGGAATTTAGAAGAGTGCATCTATATGGATCAGCCAGAGGGATTCATTCAGAGTGGGAGCAGCGGTAAAGTGTGCAAGTTGCTCAAGTCCATCTATGGACTGAAGCAGGCATCGCGGAGTTGGAACATCTGTTTTGATGATACTGTCAAAGAATTCGACTTTGTCAAAAACCCAGATGAACCATGCATTTACAGTAAGATTGTATGGAGAAATGTGGTATTCCTCGTCTTGTACGTCGATGACATTCTCTTAATAGGAAATGATATTCCTATACTACAGTCAGTCAAAGGATTCTTGTCACAGAGGTTCTCCATGAAGGAACTGGGCGATGCCAACTACATTATGGGGATCCAGATCTATCGTGATAGATCTAAAAGGATGTTGGAACTTTCACAGTCTAGGTACATTGACACCATACTGAAACGATTCAGTATGGAAGATTCCAAGCGCGGTAATCTACCGGCTTGTCACGGAATCACCCTCTCCAAAGAGATGTCTCCCAAGACTGATTTGGAAAGGGCTCGCATGTCATCAATACCCTACGCATCTGCGATAAGCTATATTATGTATGCGATGTTGTGTACCAGACCAGATGTAGCATACACATTGAGCGTTGTAAGCCGGTCGGTCGGACCCAGGGGAGAAGCACTGGATAGCGGTAAAGAACATTCTCAAGTACCTGAGAAGGACTAAGGAGATGTTCTTGGTGTATGGCGGAAAAGACCTCCAGATCGAGGCCTTTGCTGACTCCAGCTTCCAGAGTGACAAGGATGACTCCAAGTCCATGTCGGGTTATGTCTTTACCCTCAATGAAGGGACGGTTTGCTGGAAGAGCTCCAAGCAGGAAACCGTTGCTGACTCAACTATGGAAGCGGAGTACATAGATGCTTGCGATGCCGTAAAGGAAGCTGTCTGGATGAAGAAGTTCCTCATGGAGCTTCAGGTGGTTCCTACCAGTGTTGATCCAATACCACCGTATTGTGACAACAACGGCGCTATAGCTTTAGCGAAGGAACCCAGGTCCCATTAGAAGTCCAGACACATTTTGAGGCGGTATCACCTGATCAGGGAGATTGTAGATCACCAGGAGATCGAGGTGAAGAGAGTAAATACGGAAAATAACACTGCCGATCCACTCACGAAGGCCTTGCCCCAGACTCAGTTCAAGCGGCTGATCGAGATGATAGGTCTTCGATACGCCAGTACATGGCCTTAATGCAAGTGGGAGATTGTTAGTGTATATGCATTAGAGGTCATTACCGTATCATACTAGTTTGTATACTACATAATGGAAGCTTGGGTTATTCACCATTGTATAGACAATCTTGCTTAAAATAGTAGTATGCTACTTGGTTTTTTCTACTTCAATGTGTGTACATGTGTTTCTTTTTACATATCGCCTATGCACATTAGTAGAGCCCTTAGGATCTTTGCTTGATTACCAGCGTTGTGATGGCAGTCACACTCGTAGGGGCTGGGTAATCCACAAGCACATCCTTATGCAGGTCCCTAGTCGTAGGTCTAAAGAGACAGGGCATCGATACTCCGGAGTAGACTAGCGTATGCGCTTCTCATCCCAGTTGGGGAGACGGTCTGTCCCACAGCCGTCCGTACGTCGTACTTGAGATAGTATGCGGGTGCTCGTTAGGTTACGAGTACACTGGACAGGACTAGTCGGGATCTGATTGGTTGGTACTATACCTATCGTCAGTTGTCAGTTCCCAGGTGACATGAGTACAGCTTAGTCCGTTGACTTGACACTGTTACTTCGCCTTGGGTATGTTCCCACTGTACTTTGATTACTACCCTACCATGGCTCAAAGGAGTCGTGCAAACAGGTAGTAGTTGGGTGCAGTCCCGAAGCACTTGGAGGCAGTGACGGTTAGACAGGATTCATCTCTCCTGGTATTGGGAGTTGATATCGTGCCGTGTCAAGGAGAGCCATTACACACAGTCGTCCCTGGCCAGGGTAAGCGAGATATACTGGTAGATTTCCAGTGTTATTTCAGGGTGTTCTGGGCTACACTCCGACACGACTTGTATCGCTGTTAGGGGACTGACGTTTACCGCCCCTAGGCCCGCCATGCGATATTCTCAGACGAACAGACCGGACTGTACGGAGATTGTCACATTCAGGCTCAGTAGGAGTTCAGATGGGTTTCACCTCGTCCGTCTTCTTATCGGCATCTACCTGGGGGCCGTTACGCACAGCTAGTGCCGCTTGTGGTCTGTGGTTAAACCCACTGCCAGCATAGTGTCGATCTTTAGAGTCCCACACATAGAGCTATTCACCTTTAGGCAAAAGAGTAGAGGTCGCATGGTTTTGCGACAGGGTTCGGACACATCCATGCACTTGTGGACATTTAGTGTCCGGGCAGTTATTACTAGCGGGCTTTGGTTTAAGCCAGATCCTAGTATACGTTTTGGGATTGGTTTTATCTCGTTTGTATTCGTGTTCCCCGGAACGCGGATGCGGATGTGTATGCACATTTGACAAAGATAGAGGCATAGGATCTCTTTGTATTCGTGTTCCTCGAAACACGGATGCGGGTGTGTATGCACAGTTGACAGAGACAGAGGATTCTCATTAGGGCTATTGACCGTTGACTTTTTCTAAACCCTAATGAGAATAAGAAATATGATTAATGATAATATTAATTAAGTATTATTGTACCATGGTTGGGTTGAAAGGTTGATTTTGTTGATTTTGTTGACCGGTTGACTAGGTTGGACTTGTTGACCATCATCATTACAATGGCTATCATTTCATGGCAAAGACTTTTGCTTGCTTGTTATTCTTAACAAAATGAGTGCATGAAATGATTTTGCCATTTTGATATGATATGAACTATCACATAATACTCAATTACTATTATTATCATCATTATTTTGTATTATGAGAGGATGAGAGAAAAAGTCTAGCTCATTCTATCATTCTCATTCTCTCTCATCCTCAAGCTCTCCCTCTTCCTCTTGCTCTCTCTCTAGTTCATGGTCCTATTGTCTCATGTGTTGAGAAACAAGAATTATAGATATAAAACTCAAAACACTTCTCTACTCATCCTAGTACATAAGGTCCAGCAAGCCAAGTGTTCTAGTTTCTTCTAGTTTGAGGTTGAAGCCAAAGGTAGAAGCTTTCGGGTGGATCCATCTTCGGCGCAAGCAGACGACGAGGTGAGGCCGGTCCGACTACCGCAAGGAGTTGAAGAGAAGGAGTTCAAGTTGAGGTATAACCCCCTAACCGAGTAGGTAAAACTCCTAGTTGGGTTGTTAGATAGTTGTTTAACAAAGATCCGTATTTTGAGTCCATGTTACCCCCAAAGAAAAAATCGTTTTTCACCATTTTCGCAACCCCAAAGAACCGGGGACGGGTAACGTGGACTTACAGTTCATATCTCTCAATAACACATAAATGTACATCTATATCATATCACATCATTTCTTACAACTTTGCGGGGGTGCTATACGCCGTCCACCGAATTTCCCCCGTAGATATAAATCTACCCACCTTGCACTTCGCTTTCCGTTGCCGATATCGTCACGCGCTTGCTTGTCGTCTTGAAGTCCTCGTGGGGGTACCTACATATTATAACGTATCGTATCGCATTAAAAACCAAATCAAAGCCAAAATGACACGCTAAAAGCCTATAGGTTCGAACCTACGGACTACGCCTTCAAAACCACCAAACAACTCTCGATATCGTCGTACAAACGTCAAACCATCGAGTTAAAACCAAATTCCTAAAATCTGTAATTCGAAATATGCAAAACAAAACCCCGAATCAAAACAACAACACAAGGAAATGGTCCCAGATTTTACCCTAGGCCAAATTTGTCAATTTTGCATATGTAAAGGGTCAAGTTTACTGGAGATGGATCTACAGAACAAGCACGAACCAAAATGGACCAGGCCTGGCCATAATTTGCAGCCAGAAGGGATTTATTTTCGGCCTGGGTGAGGGTATAGGGGCTGGGGTCTTGGTGATGCTTACTAGATGCCTGTACACTCCTTTGTGTTTGCTAAATAATTTTATAAGTCTCCGGGTGTCAGCAGATTCAGTTTTCCTATCACAATTCTCACAATTTCAATGTCGGCAGAAATTCAAAGTTCGCGTTCTGGGGTTAAGTCTCAGGTTTGGGTCTGAATTCTAGCACCAGGGAGTTTTTGTGGCCTCTACTAAGCTCAATTACACATTATAACTCAAGAATTCCACAAAACCCTAACTAGGAATTTTCAAAGTTCACTAAACCGCATCAATACACTTCTAATCTTGTATGGGTGCTAAGGTAGTAGAAATATAATGCTAATGGTGCAGAAATTACCTCATTTGGCAACTCAAGAAAATCCTTGAGTTGCTCCAAGTGCTCAAAATCCTTGCTTTCTAGGTCCAAAGTGTTTGCCATGAGCTTGTGAACATTTTTAATGAAATTGAGATGGGGTTTTGCGTTGTTTTTTGATGGTGCTTTGTGGCTTGAAGAGGGAGAGGGAGGAGGTGCTGCCATGAGAGAATGAGGGAAGAAAATGGTGAAGGAATGAAGAAGGAATGGGAGCCTTGGTCCAAGGTTTAACCCCTCACCCTCTCTCTCTCATGCCCATCCCTCACTATTCTATTCTTTATTCCTCTTTCTTTTTCTTTTCTTTTCTTTCTTATCTTTTCTTATCTCTTCTCACTTTAATCAAAACAAAACCCCAAGTGAAAAATGAAGAGAAGCCATGAGAGAAAATGTAACAATGTAAAAATGACATGTGCATGCCATGTGCACAAAACATGCTTAATGCGCGATTAGCAATATTTAATCGCGATTAGCACTAAATAGTGTATAATTAATCATAAAAACTTATAATTTGCATAGATCACATAAAACACCCTCATTTCAGTAATTTCCATAATTTTCCAAATTTTCCCCAAATTTATCGGTATTTAATTATACCACATTATTAAAATATTCGTAATAATTATTATTTAATTATAAAAATTCCTTAAAATAATATTTTATTTTCCTGAAATGTTACAATTATGTAGGTGTACATATATAACAATGTCCCATACCACTGATATATATATATATACATATACATATATATATATATATATATATATATACATACGTGTATATACATATGTATATCAGCGTCCCATACCACTAATATATATACGCTGGATTAAAACATCCAGAAAACATTATATAAAAACCATATCACAATGCGAAATCCATAAAATGTAATATATGTAACATGAAACAGTAATATGAGCATATAAAGGAAAAATCGCTATTTAACTGCAACAAATTATTAAGTATATCATGCGGTTCCTAATTTCTCTGAAACCAAACGCAACATCATATAAAGGTGAACATGTAACTATAACGAGGTGTATGAGCATGTACCTATCAATAATGATGTAATACCATACGGGTGTATGTGTAAGTATGTATGCAAGATGTACATGTAGCCATGTCTTGTTCACTGCCGGAAACCGAGAAGACGAACGTCTTGCCTGAAATTCGTGGCAGATGCTAATTGGTGCTATCTGTCCACCTCTCCGAAGATGCCAAGTTGATTTATGGCACCACGTATCGAAGGTTTAAACGGATGCGGCTGATATGGCAGACTTTGTCAGATTCCCCCTCGTTCGAAGGGTTTTTGATTGTGGGGACGCTCTTCCCTGCAGGCGCAAGCCCCTGCAGTTAATTACGCTACCGCGTCGCAGCAATAACTTTCTCCTTCTCCAGATGGTCATTTCATGTCGTGGGTGTTTGTTTCATGTTTGGTTGCCCGTGGATTGTTTACGGAGACTAATTTATGTTGTCGCCTGTAGGGCGTGGACTAGTCCAAATCCGTATCTTTCTTAGATTTGGGTTTGGGGGTTTGGGTTTAAGGATACATTGTTCTTATTTGAGACTAAGATAAACTTAAACGTTTGTTAAGGATACGTTAGTCTAATTTTAGACTAAGATCAACTTAACAGGATCATTTAGATCCAACAAAAGAGCATTTGGGCTTTATTGTTTAGTTTAGGGACATTGCGGTCAATTACCAGTTTAAGGATATGGTGGTCTAAGGTTAAGGACATCATAGTCCATGGGTTTAAAGGGACCCCACAGTCCGAGATTAAGGACATCATAGTCCGTGAGTTTAAAGACCTCACAGTCAAGGTTAAGGACATCATAGTCCGTGAGTTTAAAGACCTCACAGTCAATGTTAAGGACATCATAGTCCATGAGTTTAAGGACCCCACAGTCCGTAGAGTGTTTGGTTGTCGGGACCCGTCACCTCTCTAAAGACGTTGAAGGATTACAACGACAAATATCAGAGGAGTGAAGAGATGTACCCTTGAACCAAGATGGATTAAATGATCTGTAGTCCAATTTGGAACTAAGATCAATTAATTATATTATGAGCACATTGGCTCAATTGAGTCTGAGTTGAGGACTTATGACCAACTTGGGCTAAGTCCAATTAAGTTTGAAGTATCGGCTCTCTGTTGGACCATTAGACATTTATTAGGGTTTAAGCCCATATTATTCAGCAATGTTAAACATTTTCATTTTTGATTTCCTCAATTTTGAGATTCAATTGGAGGAGGGACTTTTGCCTCTGGAAAATTAGCCAATTTGGCTAAAAGTAGTGTTAAACACTAAAGAATAACAGTGTTAAACATTGGAGACAGAACTCTCAAATTAGTGTTAAACACTAAAAGACCAGCAGTGTTAAACACTAGAAATATGGAATCCCGAATTAGTGTTAAACACTAGAAAATAACAGTGTTAAACATTGGAAATAAGATTTTCAAATTAGTGTTAAACACTAAAAGATAATCAGTGTTAAACACTGGGAATAAAGCTCTCGAATTAGTGTTAACACTAAAGGAAAATGGGTCACGTGTGGACACGTGAGGGCGCCCAAAGGTGGGACCAGATTTCTTTTCTTCATTCTGCAATTAAGTGTTAAAAACTTTTTATGTTTTTATTTTGAGTATCATGTGTTAGCACGTGATGGAGGTCTGTGCGACAATTGTTAAAGCATTTGCTGAGGGGTCACGTGAAAACACGTGAGAGCGCCCAAAGCTTAGATTTCCTTTGATTTTTTTTTCTGTGTTTTTGGAGGTCACGTGGGAGCACGTGAGGCGTTGCCTCAGAACTTTTTCCTTTTCGTTTTTAGGGATCTTTACAGGGGTCACGTGGGGACACGTGACCTTAATTCTTTTCATGCACAAAGATCTCTTAAGTCTCTTTATTTTTAAGAATTGAATTCTTTTATAGGGTTAAACCCTAATTATGATTTTGGAGGAATTAAATTCCTATTGTGAAAGAATTAAATTCTTATGTAGGGTTAAACCCTAATTTTCTTTTATAGGAATTAAATTACCATTAATCTGAGAGAATTAAATTCTCAATTAGGGTTAAACCCTAGTTTTGTCTATCTTGAAGGAATTAAATTCCTATAGTTTTAAGAGAATTAAATTCTCAGATAGGGTTTAAACCATAATTTCATCATGAAGGAATTAAATTCCTGTGAGTTTGGGAGAATTAAATTCTCATATAGGGTTAAACCTTAATTTTGTTTTGGGAGAATTAAATTCTCTAAACTAAATTACCCCTCTAAGTTTTGGATCTGCATGGCAGGATTTCTACCCGATGAGAATTAAATTCTCAACTTATGGGGAGATGTGCTTCTGCAGATCTTCAACCAGAGGAAGAACTAAGTTCTTTTATGCAGAAGAGTTAAACTCTTAGATTTTGAGAATTAAATTCTCTATTTGAAGTTTTGATCCCCCTTTCTTTTCTCACCTAGGGTTTTCTTTGTTGAGAATTAAATTCTCCTTTTTCTTCTCTCTGAAATTTCAAGATTCTAAAACTCTATATCTCTCCTTTCTCTTGGCTCCTATTTATAGGAGAAGGAAAAGAATTAATTTGTTTAGTAGATCTTTTATTGAAAGATTTTTTTTGTTTTTCATGATTAATATGATCCTTTAGATCATTCAGTGAATTTTATTTACCGTTGGATTTTAAATCCAAAGATATTCAGTTTGTTATTTTCGATGAGATTTAGGGGGAATCTTTCCTTGTTTAAAATCTTTCCATAAATTGGTGATTTTTAATCACCCTTGGATCTTTAATCCAACAGTCCTCATAATCCTTTTCCATTTGGAAAGCTTTAGAAGCTTTTAGAATTTAATTCTATTAAACTGTAAGGCTTTCGAAGCCAGTCACGTGCTGACATGTGACCCACGGTCACGTGTGAGCACGTGACCCCCAATTGAGTCCTTTTCTCAGCGTTTTAGTTACGCTTCAGTTTTAACCATCACGTGTCAACATGTGAACTTTGGTCACGTGTGAGCACGTGATACCTCATTGAGGTATTTCCTTCAGCCATTTGTTTTTATTTTTATTTGATGAGATTTTAACCATCACGTGACCATTGGTCACGTGTGAACACGTGATACCTAATTGAGGTAATTTCTGATTTTTTAGAATTAAGTTCTATTAAGCCGTAAGGCTTTCAAAGCCTGTCACGTGCTGGCACGTGACCCTTGGTCACGTGTGAGCACGTGACCCCCAATTGAGTCATCTTTTAGCCGTTTGTTTTCATTTCTGTTTGATGAGATTTTAACCATCACGTGTCATCACGTGACCATTGGTCACGTGTGAACACGTGATATCTCATTGAGATAATTTCTGATTTTTAATCAGGAAACAAATGCCCCCACAGCGCTGCTCTCACGTGTCTGCACGTGAGTGCAACTCTGTCACTTTTATGACCGTTGCATCTGTCTAGGGAATAGGGTAGATGAAGCGTTTCCCATCACATCTTATAAATGCAGGGGTCTCTTCTGAAGCGCCTCCACTCTTGCTTACCTTCTTCCTTGTAACTTTTCTTTTGAGAATTTAATTCTCATTCTCAGAGCTTAGTTCTCTGTTCCAAAATCTTCAGAGTTTAACTCTGTTTAAGAAAGACCCATCTCTTCAGGTAATGGTTTTGGACGATCGAAAAACTTTCATACATATAAAACTCTTTGGATTTTAAATCTACACCAAGGGTTTTCCCTTTTAACAAGAATCTATTTCTTTTAAGTTCTTTAAGAAGAAAACCACTCATTCTTTAATCAACAGGCCCTTTAGGGTTTCTCTAATCTTCAGAGGTTAATGGTGGTGTTTGCCTTTTTTTCATGGAATTTAATTCCATCTCAAAAAAAGTCTCTGGGAATTTAATTCCCCTTTTCCAATAGGAATTGAATTCCTATGAAGACTTAGTTCTTCCCAGAGAGCTTCTTAGGGTTTTTTTTACCCTGAGTTGTCTCTTTGCAACCAAGAAGAAGAGGCCTGCAGTGGTGTTTTTCCTTAGGGAATATACATAG
This sequence comes from Agapanthus africanus, assembly GCA_030015575.1. Taxonomy (NCBI): domain Eukaryota; kingdom Viridiplantae; phylum Streptophyta; class Magnoliopsida; order Asparagales; family Amaryllidaceae; genus Agapanthus; species Agapanthus africanus. Next base: position 288,003,001 of record JASDDO010000029.1, read on the forward strand.
TTGCTTGAAGTCCTTTGTTCATCTAGACAAGTATTCTTCTTGATTGGCTTATTCATTAAATTCTCATGATCTTTATTTCAGATATTATGGATGCCCATTTGTATGATATTGATGAAATCATTTCTTACGGAGACATTCGTGCACTGGGCCACAGCCAGAACCAGGAGTTCACCAACGCTCAGTGTGCTGAGATCATGAGCCGCTTCGACGAGTACAACGGTCGACTACTCCCTCGTCGCTCTTCTCTTTTGAAACTCATCGTGAGGGCGATCTGGGAGGCGCTCCCTCTATTTTGTACCGGCGTACCGCTTAGGGCATTGGATGCCACCGAGGATAAATTGTATTCGGTGTATCTGATGAGCCTAATCTCGAAGAGAAGGCGAGACAATCTTATTGATCTCTTGCATCAGGCTTTTCAACAGTCGGCCATACTTGCTGCCTATCGGAGTGTGGAGAACATCCGTAAGGATCTCGACGCTTGTGATCGCGAAAGAAAGCATACTAGGATGGTTCGAATTGCCTGGAAGATTCTGGACAGAGTCACTTTTGAGTTCCTCAATCCATGCCCTGGATCTGAGGTCTTGCCATTGTAATGGTTTTCTCTTATTTTTTTGTATGAATTTTCAAAATATGAATGCTAAGTCTTTCCTTCCCCTTTATGTTTGCATGCATCCTTTATGAAATTTTGTCATATTGTTGTTGCTACTCACGTGCTTGGCATATGAGGCATTGTTGGGGATTTTAATCTCACATCGGTATTCATTCACGTGCGATATTGTTTTACTTTTCAATGCATGTCAAGGTTGATGCTCACGTGCTTTGCACATGAGGCCCCATTGATGGGGTTGTTTAATTTACCATGCAACCTTTTCTGCGTAAAATCTTGAATGCAGAGAGGGAGCTTTGGAAATAGTTCCATTTCTTTGATTTCCAATGCCTTTCCCCCTCTCTTTTTGCCTTGGAAATAGTTCCATCCAGCAATATTTTCCGCACGCAGCATTTAATGCTTCCCTTTATAACTTGAAGCCCTAGTTTTCCTTTCCTCTTCACAGAGAATTCCAATTACAACTTAAATTGACTTATCTTGAGAAAACAACTAAGTGCTATGGCTTGCAACCGTCCCCATGCTCATCGACAACCATGGGAGGTACCTGTTGAGGAGATGATTCCTCGTTTTGCTGCGCGACTGGTGGATCCTTTGCTCACCGATACCGAGTGCGACGCGGTGATGTATGGACTTCTGATCTGTAAGAGGTCCCCTCTTCTAATGGGATCCATTTAGCTCCGTATGATTCTTCTTGCCATGCTCACTGACATCCCTCCTCACCCAGCGGAGATGACCCTGACGATACTTGACGCGGCTGAAGACACGCTCGAGTGTTTTCATGAAGCGTGCCTGATTTCTCAGGCTCTGAAAGATTGCTCGGTTCATCTGTTGGGCCAGATAAGAGCCCGGCGGGCTATTATGTCTGCTTTTGTGGACGAACATGGCGCTAATCGGTGGGGAGCCACTCCTCGTGAAAATCGTCGTTTTGATGTGTTGGAGAAGGCGGCGAGGGAGTTAGAAAATTTTGTATACTGTTTTGTTCACCCTTGTGTCACTGATCCCTTATTTGGCGATCTTTTCCCAATGGCGTAGTGTGTTTAAATCGATGTACTTTTTGTATCGTTGGTTGTTATATGTTTTCTGCTAAATTCTCATGTTTGTAGAATATTCGTACGTACGTCTTGCTTGCGTAAATGAGCTTCATATTTTTCCATAGGAATTTTCTTTAATTGCGAGCACTATCGTTATGTTGCATGCGCGTATTTTTTGGGTATCATTTCCTTTAAAACTCATACAGCTGCAACTGCATGCTTGATGGGATATGCATCGGAGGCTTTCCTTGTTGATTCCCTTGTCAGGTGATTTGTGCTTATTCTAGAGTAAGTATAGTCGTCGAATGGAGGTTTGCTTGCAAACCCTTGAATCTACACGCTTCTCTCTGAGGTTGTGGCCGCGAAGTTGAGCTTACGGGGGCTGATAAAGCGGTGTGCTGTGAACATGCTATCGTGTGAGAAAAGGCTCGGCCGCAAGTTTTCAGAGATGGAGCTGGTTTCGAAAGCGCTGATAGAGCTTCAGGCCAACCTTACAGTCAAGGCCAATAAAGCGTATGAACTTTGGCAAGTGCTTCAAGAGGACATTAAGGAAGTGGCGGCCATCGACAAAGCCGTCGTGTTCACTCGTGAAAGGGTTAAGGCTCATAAGGCCACTGAGAAAGAGCTTGAAGGCCGGCTCACCTCATATCAGGCCTAGCAAGCTCAGGCGGAGGCCCGTCTTTTGACGATATTGAATCACGAAGGCGTGGCCCAGCGAAAGAGGATGATCTGACCAATCTGCTAAATCGCCCGCCGACTTGAAGACTTGCGCATATTTTCCTTTATTCTTCTTTTGTACATATTCCTGAATAAGAGTATATTTTTGTTCTTTCACGAATTGTACTTTGTATCCATTTTGGTTCATGAATAAAAGACATATTTTTCTTCTCAATGGTGTGTCCCTTTTAGTAAGTGTATTCTGCGGATAGTCTATCTTGATCTCTTTGCAGGACAACGATGGCTTAGGATTCAAGGTTAAAATCTGCCTCCTAAGACTTTTCAACTTTATGAGCCGTGAGGGTCTCATAAAGAATTTTCTTCCTACCGGTCGAGAGGATCCCGTAGGTGTAATTTCTCCTTAAGAATCGTGAGGATTCCTAAGTGTGTTTTCTCTTGAGAGTTGTAAGGATCTCACAAGAGAATTTTCTCCCTTACAAGTCGACGTGACTCATAAGTGATTGTTTCCCTTCTTGTCGATGTTCGATTCGGAGAGTGTGGCCTGTAGATAGTCTATCTGGACCTCCTTGTAGGGCACGGATGGCTTAGGAAACAGGGTTAGGATTTACCACCTAAGACTTTTCAAATTTATGAGCCGTGAGGGTCTCATAAAGACTTTTCTCCCTACGAGTCGAGAGGATCTCGTAGGTGTATTTTTCTCCTTTAGGAACCGTGAGGATTCCTAAGTGTGTTTTCTCTTGAGGGTCGTAAGGATCTCACTAGAGAATTTTCCCTCTTACAAGTCGAGAGGACTCGTAAGTGGTTGTTTCCCTCTTTGTCGAGATTCTACTTTGGAGAGTGTGGTGCTTGAATAGTATGCAAGAGTCCGTTTTGGACCGACTTGCAGGGCCCCAGTGCTTAGAAAACAGGTTTTTTTTAATCCCCACCGCCTAAGGCTTTGGCTTACGAGTCGAGATGAATCGAGAAGTTCTCGCAAGAATGTCCTAACATCACAGTTAACCTTTACTCTTTACGACAGAGGTCCGTTAGGGTCTGTGGTACTAGGGTTTTGCCCGTCATACCATCGCGTTGGCTGATATATCCCTCCATAGGCAATTTTGCTGTTCGAGTAGCCTTGCGACTGTCGTGTCTCTGATCCCTTCGGGGGTTGGACAAGACTTCAAGCAATCTTCTTAGGCAGTTTGACTGTCAGAAGAGCAAGCGTTAGGAATTTTGCCATGCCGCTTTTTATTTGATGTTAGGCTCATTTTGGAGAGCCCTGATGAGTCATAACCACTCCGCACTGGTGTGGGATGATCTCCGATAGTCTTTCAGGTTTTATATGAGTTGCCGTCAAGACCCTGAAGCTAGGAATTTGGCCTTCGCTTCATTTGTTGGCATTGCATCTGCTGTATCGAGACGAATGTTGCGGTTGTCTATAGGTTGCGTGTAAACTGTCGAGGCTTGGAACTAGGGATTTTGCCATGGCTCCATTGTTTGATTGTTGTGTCTGGATCCTGATAGAGGAAGAACGCTGCGGTGGCATCCCGTCTACTGTATCGAGACGAACGTCGAGGTGGCGATCACTCCATGCTGGTGCGGGATGATCTCCGATTATCATTCAGGCTTTATATGAGTTGCCATCAAGACCCTGAAGCTAGGAATTTGGCCTTTGCTTCGTTTGTTTTTTCGTGTCCGAATCCTGTTGGAGGAAGGATGCTGTAGTGACATTTCGTCTGCTGTATCAAGACGAACGTTAGGGTGGTGACTACTCCCTGCTGGTGCAGGATGATCTCCGATTGTCTTTCACGCTTTATATGAGTTGCCGTCAAGACCCTGAAGCTAGGAATTTGGCCTTTGCTTCGTTTTTTTTGTCGTGTCCGAATCCTTTTGGAGGAAGGATGCTGTAGTGACATTTCGTCTGCTGTGTCGAAACGAACGTCGGGGTGGTGACCACTCCATGCTAGTGCGGGATGATCTCCGATTGTCTTTCAGGCTTTATATGAGTAGCCGTCAAGTTCCTGAAGCTAGGAATTTGGCATTCGCTTCGTTTGCTGGCATTGCGTCTGCTGTGTCGAGACGAATGTCGTGGTTGTCTCTAGGTTGTTGGTGAACCGTCGAGGTTTGGAACTAGGGATTTTGCCATGGCTCCGTTATTTGATTGTCGCGTCTGAATCCTGCTGGAGGAAGAACGCTGTGGTTGACATTTCGTCTGGTGTAACGAGACGAATGCTGAGATGGAGCTGGGATTTTGCCGTCACCCCGCTTTGTTTCGTTGTGTTGCTTCTGTGCCTTGCTGGCATAAGGAGGAACGTTGTTGTTGGCTTTTCGGGATGCAGATGTGACCGTCGAGACTTGGCTTTCTTTCTGATGGAGCCTGGTGGGAGTATATGGTTCTCTCTTTGTTTGTGCCCCTGGATTGTATACAGGGATCGATGTGATCTCACCTGTAGGGCATAAATTTCATTTTTATATTTTTATTTTATCTTTTTCCGTGATGCTTTATCATTTCAGCTTTTATATCACGAAGGTCATGATTGCCCCATCATTTTGGCTATTTTTCGCGGTGCCCAATCATTTCTGCTATTTATTTTATTTTATTTTTATCCACTGCTTTTTATTGCGAGTTGCCCAATCATTTCGGCTATTTGCACCCATACATTTTTGTTACTTGCTGCTTTTTATTGCAAATTGCCCCATCATTTCGGCTATTTCATATGCATATGTGGCTTGCTGGCTTTTCGTTGCAAGCTTGGAATTAGACACCAATTTCAGCATCGGCAACTCTACAATAGGGATATTGCCAGGAGTGAATCATCATTTGCCTCTGTCGATGTCAGACAAAGGTGGTTTAGTAAACAGGGTTAAGATCCTGTCGACTAAGGCTTTTGACTTCATGAGTCGTAAGGGTCTCACAAAGGTATTTCTCCCTGCGAGTCGTGAGGATCTCATAGGTGCGTTTTCTCCTTAGGAATCGTGAGAACTCGTAAGTGTAAATCGATGTGCAACACCCCACGACTTGCGGGGAGGCGAAAATATGAAAAATGATCTTGTTCTTTGCTTAAACATCGACTAACCGCATGAATCGAAGCTAAACGATAACTAACAAATATCATAGAAGTTCTAAACTACTATATGAAGTGATTATACCTAAAGAATCGTGTCCTTCGGGTCTTCATCCCTGTCCTCCACTCCTCGTAGGCTCCTTGGAATATCGGCAACTTCACGGCCTCCTCGAGTCAAAGATGATCCACCCGAAAGCTCCTACGCCAAGCTTAATCTCAAACTTGAGATAACTAGGATGCTTAAAGTGCTAATCTAAGCTACCTAGAGGATATAGAGTGAGGTTATGGATGTTTTAGTCTATCTAATCCTTGATCTCAACACATGAGAGGTTAGGGTTATGGTTTCAAGAGAGAGTGAGCTTGAGGAGAGAGAAGGAGAAGATGAGAATGAAATGAATAATGAACTCATATGAATTTATCAACCATAACAATTAATCAAATAAATAATATAAATGATTTATCATCATGGTTAGATTCATTCATCTAGTGTGATTCATCATATGACTCATTAACTCATTAATGAATCATTTAATGCAAAGGATGAATCACACAAATGAGTCATTAAGCAATTAATGCTCATGCCACCTTAACCCCTTAATCACCAATCTTCTAGAAGCTTCCCGACAAATTACGAGAACGCCCCTCCAATCCGTGAAATCACGGAAAAACTTTAGACTGTATAAATCCAATAACCCGATACTAGAATCTGGTTTAAACCAAAGCCGACTAGTAAAAACTGTCCGAACGTCGTACGTGCTTAAACGTACGTACGCGTTCGAACCTTTGTCGTAAAACCGTACAACCTCTATATCGTTTCGCCTGGAGCAGGGAAACTCTCTGTGTGGGACTCTAAAGACTCGACACTACGCTGGCAGTGGGTTTAACCACAGACCGCAAGCGGCACTAGCTGTACGTAACGGTCCCCAGGTAGATGTCGATAAGAAGGCCGATGAGGAAACTCATCCGAACTCCCACTGAGCCCGATGTGACAATCTCCGTACGGTCTGTTCGTCTAAGACTATCGCATATCAAGACTAGGGGGCGGCAAGCATCAGTCCCCTAATAGCTGTATAAGTCGTGTCGGAGCGAAGCCCATTACACCCTGAGAATCTACTGAAACCCACCAGTATATCTCGCTTGCCCTGGCCAGGGACTTTGGTAATGGCTCTCTGACACAGTGCGATATTATCTCCCAATACCTGGAGAGACAAATCCTGTCCACCAACTATTGCCTCCAAGTGCTCGGGACTGCACCCAACTGCTACCTGTTTGCACGACTCCTTTGAGCCGTGGTAGGGTAGCAATCTAAGAACAGTGGGACACACTCGAGGCGAAGTAGCAGTGTCAAGTCTGCGGACTATCCTGTACTCATGTCATCTGGGAACTGTTAACTGATGATGGGTATAATACCAACCAACAGTTCCCCTGCGAGTCCTGTCCGATGTACCCGTAACCTAACGAGCACCTGTATACTATCTCCAGTACGACGTACTGATGGCTATGGGACAAACCATCTCCCTGACTGGGATGAGAAGCATACACACTTAGTCTACTCCGGAATATCGATGCCCTGTCTCGATAATCCTACGACTAGGGACCTGTATAGGATGTTGCTTATAGACTACCCAGCCCCCACTAGTGTGACTGCCATCGCAATGCTGGTAATCAAGCAAAGATCCTATGGGCTCTACTAATATGTATAAGTGATACGTTACAAGAAACATATGCACATATTAAAGTAGTCACAAACCAAGTAGCATACTACCATTTTCAGCAAGACTGTATATATACATGTGAATATCCCAAGCTTCCATTAAGTAATATACAATCTAGTATGATACAATAATGGCCCCTAGGGCATATACACCAACAATCTCCCACTTGCACTAGGGCCATGAGCTGGTATATCGTAGACCTATCATCTCGAATAGCCTCTCGAACTGCGTCTGAGGAATGGCCTTAGTGAATGGATCAGCAATGTTATCCTTCGTCTTTACTTTCTTCACCTCGATCTCCCGGCGATCAATGATCTCCCTGATCAGGTGATACCGCCTTAAGATGTGTCTGGACTTCTGATGGGACCTGGGTTCCTTCGCTAAAGCTATAGCGCCATTGTTGTCACAATACAGAGGTATTGGATCAACACTGGTTGGAACCACCTGAAGTTCTGTGAGGAACTTCTTCATCCAGACAACTTCTTTTGCGGCATCACAAGCAGCTATGTACTCCGCTTCCATTGTTGAGTCAGCAACGGTCTCCTGTTTGGAACTCTTCCAACAGACCGCCCCTCCATTGAGGGTAAAGACATAACCCAACATGGATTTGGAGTCATCTTTGTCACTCTGGAAGCCGGAGTCGGCAAAGGCCTCAATCTGGAGGTCTTTTCCGCCATACACCAAGAACATATCTTTAGTCCTTCTCAGGTACTTAAGAATGTTCTTTACTGCTATCCAATGATTCTTCCCTGGGTTTGCTTGATACCGGCTTACTACGCTTAATGCGTATGCTACATCTGGTCTGGTACATAACATCGCATACATTATAGAGCCTACCGCTGAAGCATAGGGTATAATCGACATGCGATCCCTTTCCAAATCAGTCTTGGGAGACATATCTTTGGAGAGGGTGATTCCATGACAAGCCGGTAGGTTACCGCGCTTAGAATCTTCCATACTGAATCTTTTCAATATGGTGTCTATGTACCTGGACTGTGAAAGTCCTAACATCCTCTTTGATCTATCACGATAGATCTGGATCCCCAGAATGTAGGTGGCATCACCCAGGTCTCATCTGGATTTTTGATAAAGTCAAATTCTTTGACAGCATCATCAAAACAGATGTTCCAACTTCGCTATGCCTGCTTTAGTCCATAAATGGACTTAAGCAGCTTGCATACTTTACCGTTGCTCCCACTCTGAATGAATCCCTCTGGCTGATCCATATAGACGCTCTCTTCTAAATGTCCATTTAGAAAGGCCGTCTTTACGTCCATCTGCCAGATCTCATAATCATGGAAGGCAGTAATAGCAAGAAGGACCCGAATGGATTTCAGCATAGCCACTGGAGAAAAGGTTTCGTCATAGTCCAAACCAGGTCTTTGATGGAAACCCTTTGCAACAAGTCTAGCTTTGTTAAGGAAATGTTTATTCACGCCCATGGATTATATACAAGGGCCAGCATTGAGCCGCTTGTAGGGCAGTATTGGAGGTTGTGGGGGCTGCTTAAGAACAGGTTTAGGTCTCTGTATCTTAAGACTTTTGAATCTTATGAGCCGTGAGGGTCTTATAATAGGATTCTCCTTATGAGTCGTGAGGATCTCGTAAGTGTAATTTCTCCTTAGGAATCGTGAGGATTCCTAAGTGTGTTTCTCCCTTGTGAGTCGTAAGGATCTCACGCAGGCGGTTTCTCCCAACACAGTCGAGAGGACCTTGCAAATGTCTTTTAACGAGGTTGTGCCTTTTCGGGTTTTCACAAACACTCACCGGTAGCCCTGCTTTTTTTTTTTTTTACCCACGGAGCCCTTTCGGGTTTTCATTCGTTCCTATTTTGCTTATAGACATACCGTTTTTTTAACGAGGTTGCGCCCTTTCGGGTTTTCACAAAACTCGCCGGTAGCCCTACTGTTTTTTACTCACGGAGCCGTTTCGGGTTTTCATCCGTGCCTATTTCGCTTATGGACGTACCGTTTTTTTTACGTCAGTCTGGGGACGCCGTGGTTTTATAATAATTTAACGACGTTTCGGTCATAGGTTCATATGTCGGACATGTTTGAAGATCTTTAAGCACTCTTTTAGTTTTTGCCGAAAGAACAATTTCTCATAGAGCTTCCCCTATAAAAGAGCATGATGCCCCCGGAGTGTCCATCCTTTTCTGAGCATGTGGTTGTGGTGGGTTCATTTTTCAGTTGTCAAACAATGCGAGTTTGCCCTGTTCTATAGGGTTACTAGGCACTCTAATAAGGTTCTACAAGGTATCAACCATGCTTGATTAAAATTTTAGCCGTGCCGAACAACCCTAACCAAGATCTTTAAACTAGAGATTAGGCAAAACAAAACATGTTAAACACTTTAACATCTAAGAGTTTGGGATTACAATCTTTGTAGTCCGGTCCTTCACTTTATAAGCTCCATGTTGAGGTCACCTCGCTGCGATCATCATGTACCCGGATTCTAGAGAGGCTCCACGAAGAGAATGATACAAACTTGCTTCCGATCTTCGATAACTAAGATGATCTACCTTGAAGTTTCTCAAACACAAGCTCTCACTCTCAAATGAAGTGAACACTGATCAGTCGAAAATACTGCATTTTTAACACGGCAATTTTCCTATCTATTTCATTCATCTAGAGGTGTTCGGCATTCATATTGCACATATTAGCAAAACAGTCGTAAGATAACAGATTGCATGTGTTATACTCTAAAACCGACACTTTAAGGGAAATTGACTGTGTTTCATGGCATTGCATCATTCTTGTGTAGCGCAACATGTGTTTCGAAGTCTGTGCAGGAAATTCCAGAAGAAACGCCAAGATTGTAAAAAAATGCTGATAAAATACGCCAACTCAAAGGCTAGAGATCTGGTAGTAATGAAGAAGGAACATTGAGAATCAACATATCAGATAACTATCCCAAAGGCAGCCCAAAGCATCTGAAGAAATTTGGCACATTGAGCCCCTCACGTGACCGCGGATCCACGGCATAAGGAGGCACGTGCCGCGGATTCGCGGTGGAAAGATGACGTCAACCCTCCATTTCTGCTGCAGTATTCCTATCTCAGTTCCAGCACCTCATCAAGATATGTCAAATTCCAGATTACTCTCGAAGCTTCTGCCAGATCAGCAAAGATTATTAAGCAAGCTAATCTTGATTAAGCTAATCAACCTCCTAACAACCTAGTTCTAGAAGCTCCCTTTAACTAACTACTTCTAGAAGCCTCTCTAGCTAACAAACTTTTGGAGGGAAATTCAAATTTTTAATCCTAGATCTAGGGTTTTGGATGGTCTATAAAAAGGAGCTTAGATCTAAGGTTAAAGGGTTGTTCATTAATCTCTCATCTCCCCCATTTTCTAATACAAGTTGAGTGACACAACTTGTGCTCCAAACCCTAACCTTAATACCAATCCAAGATCAATATCATTGAGTTCAAGCAAAGCAAGAATCCTTCAAAGCCTTTAGAAGCGAAGCCGGACTTCATCGGAGCATGCGATCTAAACCGATCCGCGACTCAAGGAGCCGATGCAACGCTAGATTCGATGATCTTGTTCCTTCTCAAATTCTTGTAGTCTTGAGCAATGTGTAACAAATCGTTGAATAAATAAAGGTGAAGATTCCTTTAACTTGCTTATCTTTCAATTCAAGCATTATGATTCAACTTCAATTCTTGAATGTATTCTTTGCGATAATGTTTGAGTAAACTCCGCTCCTAAAGGAGTCGAGACGATCGATATAATGATGATGATTTAGATCCTTTCACAATTCTTAATTCCTATAACGTTTGTAAATTCTTGTCAATCAAATGATCGATAACCTAGTTTTGAGACGATGCTTTCTTGATTGTGTTCACTCGGAACTAGAGATCAACAATTGATCATTAGATTTACTTGAAGCTAGTTTGTGAATGAGATTCATCGAAAGGATAAAGGATAAGACGATTAAGCCCTAGCTTCTTCGCAAGATCCTTAGTCTCGATGAATTGTCATCGATCTAGTATCAATTCGTTTATGGATAAGGATATGAAATCATTAGATCTCATCACATCTATAGATCCGATCTACTCCTACGAGCCGCACTTCGAATCTTGATTGTTGGTTTGGAAATCATCACATATCAATTCTTGATTTTAATGTTTTCTTAGATCTAGATTTTTCTAATTCTTGAATTTCAATTACAAATCATGAATTGTTTCTTTTCTTTTCTTTAAATTTTCAACTCATTTAAATCGAAACACGAACGATTACACTTTCCCTGTGGACGATCGACACTTACTAACGCGCTACATTCGACACCGTTATTGATTACGGTCAAATAAATTTTTGGTTGTGATTTCTTTACAATTTTCATACTACAAAATCCGAAATTGTATTAATCAAAATGGCGCCGTTGCCGGGGATCATTTGATTTACACACACATCCGAGAATCAATTCAATCAAATGGCGCCGTTGCCAGGGATAGTGCGCTAATTGTTCGTATTTTGAAATTTGAGTTGAAAAGTTTATTCCATCGATATTTTTAGATCAAAATTCGCGCAAACACTAATACGTGTTGTTCTGATTTGTGCGAGGAAATCTGGAATCATTGGAGCTGTGGAATTTTTTTTCAGAATATACCAGAGGACTCAGGGGCTGAATAGTAGCATCCTCAAGAAATTTCGTGCAGTGATCTTTTTACAGTACCGCGATTCCGCGGCATTAGTGCGCAATTGCGGCAGATCCGCCACACGTTGGCTTTCTCTCTGTACAAAATTTTTGCAGGTATTCTTATTACATTCTTATCTCCTTCCCTGTCTGCTCCAAATAACAATTTGCTGCAGGTTTCTTTGCAAATAATCGCAGCGCCGTAAAAGCAAAATAAATTGTGCGTGTTTTTGATTTCTTGGTTGTTTGCATATTAATACGGAATTTAAGGGGCAAAGACCAAATCCAGATTAGGTGGGGAATTTATTACCCTTCCTAAGCCCCAAAAATCACATACTTGCATCCGCATTTACCCTCATTAACTAAAAAAGATCTAGAGATGACTCTAAGGACCGTCGCGCTCACTTAGAACAGAAGAAGGCCGTGGGTAATTCATTGCTTATCCGCGTTTCTTTGTGGTGTCTAAGGCAAGTGTGTCGAAGGCCAGTGGTTATTAATTAGGCCCACTACTTATGTAGTTGTAACATTTCCAAAATAATAAAATATTATTTTCGGGAATTTTTATAATTTAATATTATTTTAATAAATATTTTAATATTCGGGTGTAATTAAATACAAACAAATGGGGAAAAATTTTGGAAAATTTTAGAAAATTCTAAAATAGGGTATTTTATGGAATTATGCCATTTTAAAGTTTTTAAGACTAGTTATATACTAATTTAGTGTTAATCGCGATTAAAAATCGCTAATTGGATTTTTAGCATTTTTGTGCAAAAATGTGCACATATCATTTTTCCACACTTGTTACACTTGTGTTACATTTCTTTTGCCATGGTTTTCTTTTGGGTCTACTATTCAAGTGAGAAGAGTTTGGTGGAGAAAAGAAAAGAAAGAAAAAGTAAGTATGATGAGAGAGAGAGAAAGGGGCAAGTCAACCTTCACCTTTTTGAACCATGCCTCCATCATTTTCCTTCTCATTTTCTCTCCCCTCTTCTTCTAGAGCTGCTGCTGCTCCTGCTCCCTCTCATTTCCCTCCCCTTCACTTCATAGATCCACAATGAAATCCAAGCCAAAACCTTATTCCCACTTCACAAAAAGTGTTCCCGAGCTCACTAGCTTCACATTGAACCTAGAAAGATTGGATTTGGAGGACTTTGAGCAACTCAAGAATTTTCTTGAGTTGCCAAAGGAGGTAATTTCTGCACCTTTTAGAGTAGTATCTCATTTCTATTGCATCTATACTAGTTTGGTATCGATATTGTGTCATTTTGGGGATTTTAGAGAATTCAAGTGGGGGTTTAGGGTAAAACCGAAACTAAGATGATATTGAGGCTTGTTGTGACCTTAGAAACCCTGGTGTAATGCAAAATTTGACCCCAACCTGGAATTGAAACCAAAATACGGAATTACGGAACCGATATCGGAAAAACTGGAAATCTGTCACTGTTTTGTGGAATCTGCTATCACCCCGAGATCCCAAAAATGAAACTGAGTTGACAGTGAGATGTGCAGGCACTATAGAACCACCAGACCAAACCCTAGCTCCCAACTCCAAACTGAGGCCGCCAAATTTCCCATTCTGGCCGCAAATTGCGGCCAGAGCAGGAGGGATCTGCCTCGAAATTCGTGCATGGCCCCATTTCCTCTATTCTTGACCCTGGGTATGTCTAGTTGTGACTGAATCCATCTAGGGTGAAATCTGGGATGATTTTCCTATGTTGGTGCATGATTTGAGACTTGTTTTAGCATGGATTTTGGTATTTGGTGTTTCGTTGCTGTTGGGTGGCGTTTGGACGTCAGCGACAGGTGGATATTGAACGTGTTTACATGTGAGTCGATAGGTTTTTACCTATGCGGGTAGCGTATGCTATTTTGGTTTTCCGATGTGGTTTTCATGTGCTTTAGTGTGTTTGATATCCCTGTAGGTACCCCGAGTGATGTTGAGGCAAAGGAGATGAAGATAGCGACATCGGCTTTGGCACACGAGAAGCAAGGTGAGTAGATTTATATCTACGGGGAGAAGTCGGGTGGATGGCGTATAGCACCCCCGCAGTCCGTGGTGATGTATACGAATACGTATACACACGTATATTTATTATGTGTTGTTTAGGGTTATTGATGGTAATAATGGTATTTTGATGATAAGAATATATTGGTTTAGTATAGTGCGAACCCTAGAGTAGTGGTTGCACTCACACATACATTTACACACATACTTGCATTCATTCTTTCATTTATTAGAGTGCATACGATGGTGCGTATATCTACACATGGGTATGGGACTATGTGTTTATATACGGGATTTGAGGATGATACGTGGTTTGAGATGATACTTGATGTGAGGCCGTGAGATCGGCGATGTGACATAGCTTGTCTTTGAGGTGCGATATGATAGTTTTAGCGGGCCTTTGGACACGTGCTTTACCCGCATTCATATTTTTATAGATGGTATCGATTTGTACTAGACTTAGAGTAGTACCCCAGATTATGCGATCTGATGATAGTGATACCGGATATGTGATGAGATAGTGTGATATTGACCCCTACCCAGCTATTGGGATGCCGTACGACGATCTACCGTACGAGCCGATATTGATGATAGATCCGCACTCATGACTCGAGGATATCTTACGATATGTTATTGAGGCGGGATCACCGACTATCATATCTATATATATACTGACTCAGATTAGGTGGTTTCATACCCCTCCTGTCTAGATTACTCAGTAGACATTAGACTAGACCGAGTCATACCTATTTCAAACTAACGAATCGGGGATATTTTAAAGATAGGCAGAAGGGTCATACGGATATTTTCAAAGGATGTATCTTTTCTTAAAACACCGTAGCCCTTGTTTTACCAAAAGCCCTGATTCGTCTTATTTCAAATGGCACCCCTGCATGACATGTACAGATTGGTGTAGATCCTTTACTTTTGCGTTGATTATTCGATTCCGCATATTCATGCTATTTGCATTGCATCGCTTGTACTGTGGTTATATTTCAGTCATGCTGCTAGGACACCAGCATCATTATCGATGATGCATATGTTCCACGTACACTTGTTGCCGGCTCACACACTCATCATCGATAATTGCCATGTCACTACACTGTAGTACTATTGCATTCAGTAAATGATCCTTGCATGACATGATGATATGCATACCTTCCTTTACATGTCGCATACTTCATGCTTTTGATTATACGCATTGAGATATGTTGTTTCTATGATATTTCTGAATTTGGGAACCGAGGGTGTTTCAAAAGAGAATATATCATTACTTTAAAAACCCGGTTACCCTTGATATGATATTTCAGTGCGTCCACCATGTGTTTTCTCGGTGCTGAGAGCGACATGTGAAACCCGAATCGAGGAGTGGACGAGCCGATTGCGGGTACATGGTGGACCCGGTATGGTTCCCCTCGGCAAGATGATCGATGAGCTTTGCCGATTGAGCCTGGAGGCGGGCGAGTACCTACCGGTGATTGGTTGGACCTGGCGGTTATCCGGAGGATACTGACCAGAGTCGATAGACAGATTTGGGCGTACTGCCGGGGCCGAGGGCCGATACCGCAGACAGAGCCCGCGGGCCGATCCGGACTGACGGAGCCCGATATATGAGGATTTACGTGCCGATGCTGGGCACAGTTTTCATGATGTTTTCGAGTGCCGATGCTGGGCATTCCGGTTCCATGATTTTGACGTGTCGCGAGGGACATGGGTTGATTATATCCTCACATTTCCATGCACAGGTTTTATGATATTTACTTGCATGATGGTTATTGTCATTGGGTGACGAGTGGACAGGATCCACGTGTGTGCAGATTTGATTACATTGATCATACCTCATATTCATGACATGCTATTACCTGAGGCACTAGCACGAGCACTTGGCACTACACTCATGTATAGAGGTTACATTGCCAGTTTAGCATGCTTCAGCTTTTTTCATATTGAGGTTTATTTATATCTGATCGTATTGACCTAGGATGGGTCATGCATTCGATCTCTGCTTGTAGATATTTTCTATTCACGAGTTGGCAACTCACCCCCGTTGTGCCCCAGTTCTTGCAGGTTTGCCGTACAGATTCCATAGCGGCATTTCTGGCACACTGCTTCCTTATGGGTGACTTCCTTGGATAGGTGGGTTCCTTTGTATCAGAACCGCCATTGTTTATGTATTATTTATTGTATCTAGAATTTCCATCAACCAAAACTTGTATATTGTTTCAGACTTAGTCAGCAGTGTTGTATTATTTCGACCTTAGAGTCGCGCTTGTAGTATTACGATTTTCTGGCTGGTTTTGAGTTTCTTTTCAGTTTAGATCCTCGCCCTTTGGCGTTGTATATTGTTATTACTTGCGTGGTTGTGACCGTCGATTGACGAAGAGCTAGCTCCCGCTTGGGGAGGCCTTTTATCATGTCATATATATTATTCTTGTTGTACCCCGTTCGGGGCCAGTTTTTACAAAGGAAACTCTGCCGAAATTTTCAGGAAAGGTTACACATTTTAAAAATACACATTCGGCTTAGTTATTTAAAAACTTTGATTTTCGAAACATGATTTCTTTACTTTTCAAAACCAGTTTTCCTTATTTACTCTTTAAATGGTTTTAGATTTCTGGGCTTTTGGCTTACTTGGATCAGATGGAGTCCTATAGACTTCATAGGATTCAAGGGCCAGTCACGTGCTCTTTCGGGTCGTGACAAAGTTGGTATCAGAGAGCTAGGTTGACCTTGGTTCGAGTCTAAGTTTGACTATGTGGAGCCTAGGGCGTTGTTTATCTACAGAACTTAGGCTTGACCTTACGGAACTTAGACTTGGTCGAGGGGGTATTAGACCCGAACTTTCGTCGCGTAGGATGACCCTTGGTTGATGGAACCGGTGACTAAAGTAGAGTGACGTACCGTTGGTATGTTCCGCGGCATACTTACGACACGCCACTCCACTTAAGAAACCTTAGGTTGTACATTTCCTTGCACTGTATTATATTCCTTTCTATGATCTATCTTCATCGATACTGGTTATGGTTTTGCTGCCGCGATTGCACGGGCAGAGTGAGCTACGGCTCGAGTTGTCAGCATGAGCTCGTCGTGGACGAGGACTGACGAGGGTGTGATTCCCGAGGCATACGATTGCATATTGAGGCATCGTCTTATTGTGTTTTCGCGACATGAGCGTTGGACAGATCGCTGTTGTGAGATTTCCGGATGTGCTGATCGGCACCAGAGGATTGAGCCACTGATAGAGGCCTGCCAGGTTGTGATGATCGTTGATATTATCGCTTGTCCGGGGTGATTGAGGCGCTATTTAGCGTATAGACGAAAGAGCCAGTTGCTGCTGCTAATGATGAGATATCGCCCAGATGATTGGAGCTACTGCAGCATGAGCATGTTCTTGGAGATATGATAGTGAGTCGCTAGTCACCGAGGATGAATGACTAGGACATGTGGTTCGTTCGCTTACCCCGATGCGAGGTCATATGGTAGATTGATTGCAGCTACAGGCAACTTCACGCAGATTCGTTGAGAGTCGATTGAGACGATCGAATGTCAGGAGCTCATTTTTCCAAGTTTAAAGTATACGGAAAGACATGCAGGTGATTCTATGGACCCTCTAGAAGAATGAAACCCTAACTCGACTTAATGACCGTGTGAAAGCCTTTGAACCTTAGGGTTTGCGGCGGTTCCGCGGCGCGATTAGTGAGGCTTGGGTTTGCCCTTCTACGGCTGGACCACCGACGCTGTGGCATGTACTCGATACTATTAAACTGTACCCGAGATGTTGATCTCTTGGGGGATTGTGAGGTTCTGACGAGCCGATCGGACGATTCGACATCTTTCGAATATCGTGTGATGGGACACTGCTTGGGAGACTCCAGATACGAGCTTAGCCGTTGGAGCGCAGTCTGTGTAGCCACGATGAGATGAGTCCGAATCAGTCGATATTGGAGCAAGGTGGAGTAAAGAGGTTGCACGAGATTTCGACGAGATGACGTTCCACTACGCTGACATCAGTGATGTGACATGCACGCTGAGGACGTGTTCGGCTAGATATCTTCTACTGAGTCAGGAAGATACCGAGTTATGATTTCGAGTCCGCGTGAGGGACTTCGGATGGACCGTAGCCGAAGGCATTGCAGTGCGCAGATAGAGACGCGATGTCGAAATGGACGATGATACAGACAAGCGAGACAAGAGGTTCGTGCGAGACGCTGATGAGCTGTCATTACCTCCCGTCGAGACCAGAGGCCTGATATGCTTACAGAGGCGTTGGGATGCGACCAATTCCCGAGGAAATGATGTGCTGAGGACACAGATGTCTATTGAACGAGAAAAGACTATGCAAGAGTACCAGCCTCCGTACAGATCGGCATAGGCAAGATCGGCAGAGACTTTGAGCAGGATTCCTTCCGGTACACTGCTGCAGTAAGAGTTGCACCCAGGATCGATGTGTGATGTGCATTCAGAGAGCCGAAGGCCAACGCCAGTGACATATTGCTTTACGAGCGGCCGTGAGGATTGACCGAGAGATTACCAAGGAAGTGCCAGAACAGAATCGTTCCTGTCAGCACTCCTGACCGGGCCGGTGAGCCGATGGATTGAGAGATTGGTAATCTACAGGGAAGATAAGGAACCAGAGGCAGAGGACGCCAGCTGCGAGCAAGAGGCAAGTAGAGATCTTGCGCCGCTAGAATTGGATGTACCGGCACCTTCTCGACTTCGAGAGAGGATATACCGATGACGGTATTTATGATTTATGATGTGTGGTTTTGTGATTTGATTATCATGTATCCATCATCTTGGATTTCGGTATTTTGGCGATCCATTTGCATGATTGGTTTTGATGACTGAGTTCCATGATTTCTGTTTTCGTGCACCATGGTTGCACTTATTGGGCAATTATACCTGGCGCATCATTATTATTCTTGAGGTATTGATTGTGATTTCGTGCCTATCTTATGCCGGTGATTTGATTTACACTTCCAGCATAGTTTTCATGCACTTTAGTGTTTTGATTTGATTTGTGCACGCTGATGCACACGGTTGGGGATTTCCATCGCGGTACACCTGATTTCGATTGAGCCGCCTTATATCGTCGACTTTTACCCTGATATTTATGATTGATTCTTGCACTCCGTGCTTTTGGTTTGACTTACGTATGTTCGACGTTTGCTATTGGATTTCATGATTCCGTGCATGTTGAGTGCGCAGGGTTTAGATTTTCATTCGTGCACGATGGATGCACCGATTTTGATTCTCGCGCATGTTGGGCGCATGTTTTGAGATGCGATTTTGGTGCACACCTGATGCACTAAATCGAGATTCTTCGTGCATGTCAGATGCACCGGATTTTTGGCTGTCAGGCACACACGTTGCCGATGACAGATGCTTCGTGCACACCCGTTGCACCTGGATGTGGTTTTGTGCACCTGTTTAGCACATATATGGATTTTGATTTCCGTGCGCACCAGACGCACAGGGTGGTGTTATGTGTATTTTTGGGATTTATTCTCTTTGGAGCAGTACTTTTTGTTTATGATATTGGATATTTATTTTCATACTGAGCAGGACTAGTCAGAGGACAGTACCTGGATATATTTTTTGCATGCATTTGATAGTCGAAGGGATTTCCAAAGAGCGAGCTATAGTCTCAGTATATACCTACGTGTCCGATATGACACGAAACGTTTTAAAAACAAGGAAACCCTTTTGATTGTTTTCAAAAACGGCGGAACGTGCTTATTAAACAAGGATATATATATACATATATAGTTATTTTCTTATGAAAAACGTCCGCCACTGTGCAGTGTTAGGCGCATCGCACAGCGACTTAAAAAGATTTGGCATGCTTTTACATCAGCTATTTACATGTATAGATTGGATGTCTACATGTATAGTTCTGATCCATATCATATTGGTTTGTATTGGATTTGACATTTGTGTAATTACCTTGACTCCGATGATTGCGAGATGCTTGACGGAGTTCCGATTTTGAGTTATCTGCTCATTACTCCCGCGCATGCATTGCGCTGTGACGTTTTATGTATTGATGATTTCGGAGCCCCGACGACTTGAAATTTGTATCGAAATGTTTTAGTATTTGGGGTTTTAATTTTAAATTCGGGGACCGAATTTCTTTAAGGGGGGTAGATTGTAACATTTCCAAAATAATAAAATATTATTTTCGGGAATTTTTATAATTTAATATTATTTTAATAAATATTTTAATATTCGGGTGTAATTAAATACAAACAAATGGGGAAAAATTTTGGAAAATTTTAGAAAATTCTAAAATAGGGTATTTTATGGAATTATGCCATTTTAAAGTTTTAAGACTACTTATATGCTAATTTAGTGTTAATCGCGATTAAAAATCGCTAATTGGATTTTTAGCATTTTTGTGCAAAAATGTGCACATATCATTTTTCCACACTTGTTACACTTGTGTTACATTTCTTTTGCCATGGTTTTCTTTTGGGTCTACTATTCAAGTGAGAAGAGTTTGGTGGAGAAAAGAAAAGAAAGAAAAAGTAAGTATGATGAGAGAGAGAGAAAGGGGCAAGTCAACCTTCACCTTTTTGAACCATGCCTCCATCATTTTCCTTCTCATTTTCTCTCCCCTCTTCTTCTAGAGCTGCTGCTGCTCCTGCTCCCTCTCATTTCCCTCCCCTTCACTTCATAGATCCACAATGAAATCCAAGCCAAAACCTTATTCCCACTTCACAAAAAGTGTTCCCGAGCTCACTAGCTTCACATTGAACCTAGAAAGATTGGATTTGGAGGACTTTGAGCAACTCAAGAATTTTCTTGAGTTGCCAAAGGAGGTAATTTCTGCACCTTTTAGAGTAGTATCTCATTTCTATTGCATCTATACTAGTTTGGTATCGATATTGTGTCATTTTGGGGATTTTAGAGAATTCAAGTGGGGGTTTAGGGTAAAACCGAAACTAAGATGATATTGAGGCTTGTTGTGACCTTAGAAACCTTGGTGTAATGCAAAATTTGACCCCAACCTGGAATTGAAACCAAAATACGGAATTACGGAACCGATATCAGAAAAACTGGAAATCTGTCACTGTTTTGTGGAATCTGCTATCACCCCGAGATCCCAAAAATGAAACTGAGTTGACAGTGAGATGTGCAGGCACTATAGAACCACCAGACCAAACCCTAGCTCCCAACTCCAAACTGAGGCCGCCAAATTTCCCATTCTGGCCGCAAATTGCGGCCAGAGCAGGAGGGATCTGCCTCGAAATTCGTGCATGGCCCCATTTCCTCTATTCTTGACCCTGGGTATGTCTAGTTGTGACTGAATCCATCTAGGGTGAAATCTGGGATGATTTTCCTATGTTGGTGCATGATTTGAGACTTGTTTTAGCATGGATTTTGGTATTTGGTGTTTCGTTGCTGTCGGGTGGCGTTTAGACGTCAGCGACAGGTGGATATTGAACGTGTTTACATGTGAGTCGATAGGTTTTTACCTATGCGGGTAGCGTGTGCTATTTTGGTTTTCCGATGTGGTTTTCATGTGCTTTAGCGTGTTTGATATCCCTGTAGGTACCCCGAGTGATGTTGAGGCAAAGGAGATGAAGATAGCGACATCGGGTTTGGCACACGAGAAGCAAGGTGAGTAGATTTATATCTACGGGGAGAAGTCGGGTGGATGGCGTATAGCACCCCCGCAGTCCGTGGTGATGTATACGAATACGTATACACACGAATATTTATTATGTGTTGTTTAGGGTTATTGATGGTAATAATGGTATTTTGATGATAAGAATATATTGGTTTAGTATAGTGCGAACCCTAGAGTAGTGGTTGCACTCACACATACATTTACACACATACTTGCATTCATTCTTTCATTTATTAGAGTGCATACGATGGTGCGTATATCTACACATGGGTATGGGACTATGTGTTTATATACGGGATTTGAGGATGATACGTGGTTTGAGATGATACTTGATGTGAGGCCGTGAGATCGGCGATGTGACATAGCTTGTCTTTGAGGTGCGATATGATAGTTTTAGCGGGCCTTTGGACACGTGCTTTACCCGCATTCATATTTTTATAGATGGTATCGATTTGTACTAGACTTAGAGTAGTACCCCAGATTATGCGATCTGATGATAGTGATACCGGATATGTGATGAGATAGTGTGATATTGACCCCTACCCAGCTATTGGGATGCCGTACGACGATCTACCGTACGAGCCGATATTGATGATAGATCCGCACTCATGACTCGAGGATATCTTACGATATGTTATTGAGGCGGGATCACCGACTATCATATCTATATATATACTGACTCAGATTAGGTGGTTTCATACCCCTCCTGTCTAGATTACTCAGTAGACATTAGACTAGACCGAGTCATACCTATTTCAAACTAACGAATCGGGGATATTTTAAAGATAGGCAGAAGGGTCATACGGATATTTTCAAAGGATGTATCTTTTCTTAAAACACCGTAGCCCTTGTTTTACCAAAAGCCCTGATTCGTCTTATTTCAAATGACACCCCTGCATGACATGTACAGATTGGTGTAGATCCTTTACTTTTGCGTTGATTATTCGATTCCGCATATTCATGCTATTTGCATTGCATCGCTTGTACTGTGGTTATATTTCAGTCATGCTGCTAGGACACCAGCACCATTATCGATGATGCATATGTTCCACGTACACTTGTTGCCGGCTCACACACTCATCATCGATAATTGCCATGTCACTACACTGTAGTACTATTGCATTCAGTATATGATCCTTGCATGACATGATGATATGCATACCTTCCTTTACATGTCGCATACATCATTCTTTTGATTATACGCATTGAGATATGTTGTTTCTATGATATTTCTGGATTTGGGAACCGAGGGTGTTTCAAAAGAGAATATATCATTACTTTAAAAACCCGGTTACCCTTGATATGATATTTCAGTGCGTCCACCATGTGTTTTCTCGGTGCTGAGAGCGACATGTGAAACCCGAATCGAGGAGTGGACGAGCCGATTGCGGGTACATGGTGGACCCGGTATGGTTCCCCTCGGCAAGATGATCGATGAGCTTTGCCGATTGAGCCTGGAGGCGGGAGAGTACCTACCGGTGATTGGTTGGACCTGGCGGTTATCCGGAGGATACTGACCAGAGTCGATAGACAGATTTGGGCGTACTGCCGGGGCCGAGGGCCGATACCGCAGACAGAGCCCGCGGGCCGATCCGGACTGACGGAGCCCGATATATGAGGATTTACGTGCCGATGCTGGGCACAGTTTTCATGATGTTTTCGAGTGCCGATGCTGGGCATTCCGGTTCCATGATTTTGACGTGTCGCGAGGGACACGGGTGGATTATATCCTCACATTTCCATGCACAGGTTTTATGATATTTACTTGCATGATGGTTATTGTCATTGGGTGACGAGTGGACAGGATCCACGTGTGTGCAGATTTGATTACATTGATCATACCTCATATTCATGACATGCTATTACCTGAGGCACTAGCACGAGCACTTGGCACTACACTCATGTATAGAGTTTACATTGCCAGTTTAGCATGCTTCAGCTTTTTTCATATTGAGGTTTATTTATATCTGATCGTATTGACCTAGGATGGGTCATGCATTCGATCTCTGCTTGTAGATATTTTTTATTCACTAGTTGGCAACTCACCCCCGTTGTGCCCCAGTTCTTGCAGGTTTGCCGTACAGATTCCATAGCGGCATTTCTGGCACACTGCTTCCTTATGGGTGACTTGCTTGGATAGGTGGGTTCCTTTGTATCAGAACCGCCATTGTTTATGTATTATTTATTGTATCTAGAATTTCCATCAACCAAAACTTGTATATTGTTTCAGACTTAGTCAGCAGTGTTGTATTATTTCGACCTTAGAGTCGCGCTTGTAGTATTACGATTTTCTGGCTGGTTTTGAGTTTCTTTTCAGTTTAGATCCTCGCCCTTTGACGTTGTATATTATTATTACTTGCGTGGTTGTGACCGTCGATTGACGAAGAGCTAGCTCCCGCTTGGGGAGGCCTTTTATCATGTCATATATATTATTCTTGTTGTACCCCGTTCGGGGCCAGTTTTTACAAAGGAAACTCTGCCGAAATTTTCAGGAAAGGTTACACATTTTAAAAATACACATTCGGCTTAGTTATTTAAAAACTTTGATTTTCGAAACATGATTTCTTTACTTTTCAAAACCAGTTTTCCTTATTTACTCTTTAAATGGTTTTAGATTTCTGGGCTTTTGGCTTACTTGGATCAGATGGAGTCCTATAGACTTCATAGTATTCAAGGGCCAGTCACGTGCTCTTTCGGGTCGTGACAGTAGTGGAGTACCTTTCCACTTACCTGGCACTTACCTGGCCATAGGGAGACAAAGAAGCAGTGGAGGACTGATCCTGCAACTTGTCTTTTGGCAGTTAGGAGCGGTCTAGAGCCTGACCTAGGTGACCACTAGATTTTAGGGTATTGCTTGTTGCATTTGTGTGCTCGCATCATTTTTTCAAAAATCCGTATCATTTTTCAAAACAAACACCTATCACATTCATTCTTTCCCCTAATTATAAGTCACGCACCCACTTGTACTAACACTTTTTAGTGCATGATAGGCTGGACACGGGATTCTAGTGCCTGTTTAGTCCGCGTCCCCCCGATCGACTCCGAAGTCGGTATTTCTACATTTACCTTTTCTTTACCCACCACCACACCCACATCGATGGATCAGTCTCCATCGAATTTCTTTACCACTACTCTGCCGCCGTCCGTTGGTGCGCAGAATCCACCTCGCATCTCTCTCCAAGAGAGGTGCTATCCTATTCGAGGTCCCCTTTCCACCTGTCTCTCCATACCACCAGCCAACGGGGATAATTTTCAGATTAAACCCCAATACATCAACCTTCTACCAAAATTTCACGGTCTCGAGTCTGAAGACGCATATGTGTTTATCACCAAATTTGAAAATGTATGCGCAATGATGGGTACTTCACAACTTTCTGTGGATGCTATGCGTCTTCGTCTTCTCCCATTTACCTTGTGCGATCTAGCCGAGAAGTGGCTGTATAAC
The DNA here is from genome assembly GCA_030015575.1 of Agapanthus africanus. Classification (NCBI taxonomy): domain Eukaryota; kingdom Viridiplantae; phylum Streptophyta; class Magnoliopsida; order Asparagales; family Amaryllidaceae; genus Agapanthus; species Agapanthus africanus. The sequence continues at coordinate 288,027,800 of JASDDO010000029.1, forward strand.
ACTACCGCACATTCCATTTCAAATTGGGAAGAATTCATCAAAGCATTCCTTAAGAAATTTTACCCACATCATAAGACAGCTCGAGTCCGTAGCGAAATAAATCAATTCACCCAGCTTCCAAATGAACCATTTTCAAAATGTCTTGAACGCTTCAAGGATCTGTTAGTCCAATGTCCACATTACAGAATCCCTAGATGGGAACTGTGCAGAATCATATATGAGGGCATTAGTCCTAACACAAGATAGACTCTTGAATCTATGTGTCAAGGCAACTTTATGACCAAAGATGATGGGGAAGCCTTGAAATTTTTAGAAGATTTCGCTGAAAAATCTTTACAGTGGGAGGGTGTGAGTCAATCGTCTAGGGATGGCAATGATATTTCCATAGGAGTTAGAGCTGAAATTTTAGCTTTACACAAGAAATTCGACGCTATGGAAAACAAATTTTTAGCTGCCCCCCTAAATCAAATGTCACTCTCCAAAACTGTATGTGGATGCTGTTCTGATCCATCACATCTCACGGAAGAATGTCCACTAAATTCTCCGTTTCAAGGTCACGAGCATACCAATGCTGCTTTCCAACAAAGACCTAGAAACGATCCATTTTCTTCCACATATAATCAGGGTTGGAGGAATCACCCTCAGTTTACTTGGAACCAATCACAATCTCAAAATACGGTTCCAACCTAAAACAATTTTCAAAGGGTCTCTCTACCACAACAGCAACCACCACTTCAATTGAGTCAGCACCTCTACCAATCACAAAACTTCCAAAATCCGGCCAACACTTTTGCACCACATGAAAACTCTTTGCAATTGACTGGTACAGATAATACCTCTGCACTAGCACACACCTTGGATACTTTCATGAAACAATCCATCCAAGGGATGGCAAGTTTACAATCTTCCGTTGAGAATGTGATGAAGATCATTGTCTCTCAAAATGAGAGTATCAAATCGATGGAAGCATAAATTGCACAACTAAAAGCCGAAATGAGTGCGAGAGAAAAAGGAAAACTTCCAGCTTAACCTTTACCCAATCCTGGCTATTCACATCATGTGGATGCAATCACGTTGAGATCTGGAAGAGTGCTTGACAATCACGTTGGGGAAGAGTTTGATGATACTGAAAAATCAATCAATAACACCCCGGCTGAGACCTTTCCTTCCACTTCTACATCTAATTCTGACCCCAGTTCTTCTACCCTACCACCTTCTTGCGAGCCTACTCTTCGTTTCCCAAAAGGCTCGCCACCTCAGCCCAGTTCTTCTAGTTCTCCACGGACGATCCCCACTTCTATTCTGGGATCAGGTCCACACACACTTCCTTCTCCTATGATGGACCCAGCACTTATTGCTAAAGCACCTTATCCTAATCGGTTAAGGGTTAACACATCGAGTCCACATATGGAGAAGATTATGGACATTTTTAACCAAGTGAACATCAACATCCTTCTCCTAGATGCATCCAACAAGTTCCGTCCTATGCGAAAACTCTTAAGAACTTGTGCACTAGGAAGAGGAAGACTCAAGTGCCCAAGAAGATATTCATGGTAAAGACCGTAGACACGGCTTTCCCCTAACAATTACCACGGAAACGTAAGGACCCTGGATGTCCTACTATTTCTATTTCTATTGGGGAGAAACAGCAGTGAATTTGATGATCCTCTTGATACCGATCTAGACTCTTTTCATATGTTATTGTTTGACCCAACTATGTATCATACACATACGGACTCTTCCACCGAGATGTTCGGGTCAACAACTAACACCGATTATGAACTGTTTCTAAAGTCTAAAGATCACCCCGCACTTTGTGATGACATTATTCTTCGGGGTATTGATGGAACTTTTGAGGAAATCTTTGCTGATGAACTCGTATTTTTGAATGACACGGGTGTTGAGATGAATCATCTTCCAATCAATGAAATTGAACCTCCACCCCTTCTTCTGAACTGTAAAAAATATGCGAGCAATCCATCACATTCACTGCATCGTCTCTCCAAAACGAGACGCACACACATTCTATTCCACCACTTAACCTTTCCCCACTTCTTCTTCCACCAACCAGAGCACTGCATTGATAAAATATTCGAATGGTTGGTGTTAACTTTCGGTCTTTGCAAAGCTTGGCATCGACCAATGAATTTTGACCCCCTCATGTGATTTTCAAAGATTAACATGGCTTAACTCAAGTTTGGGGGGGGGTATATAATCTGGCTCTTGAAAAGAAAATTTTTACACAAAATTGTGAGCCAAAAATAAGTTTGGGGGAGGTTCTTCACTTAAAAATTTTGCCCCCACTAATAAATTCTGTTGGAGATAGTACCCTCAAAGTCAATTATTGAATCGCAGGTACGTGATTGCAATGATTGAGACAGGACCTATACCGATATGACAGTCTTGCTCGAGATGATAGTATGCTATCTGGTTTGTCTTTATCATCGTATACATGCTTTAGTTCGCTATTGCATGTTGATAGAGCCCATAGGATTCTTGCTTGACTGCCAGCAGTATGATGGCGATCATATACGTGGGAGCTGGAGTCTGTAAGCACATCCTTAATGTGTCCCTAGTCGTAGGAGTTTCGAGACAGGGCATCGATACTCCAGAGTAGACTAGTGTATATAATCGAGACCCCGACGAGGGGCGGTCGCCGGTCTCACAAGCCACTGGTGCCAGTTGGATCACCTAAGATGTATACAGGTGCTCATTAGGTTATGAGTACACCGGACAGGACTCGCAGGGAACATGCTAGTTGGTATTATACATATCGTCAGATAGCAGTTCCCTGGTGACATGTTTACAGGTTAGTTTATCGACCTGAGATCGTTATTTGTCTCGTGTGAGTTCCCACTGTGCTTTCATTCCTACCCTACCACGGCTCAAAGGAGTCGTGCAAACAGGTATTTTTTGGGTACAGTCCCGAGCCACATGGAGGCAGCGAGCAGATCGTCGGGGATTTGTCTCTCCTAGTATTGGGGGTTGATGTCGCGCAGTGCACGGGTAGCCATCACTAGAAATCCTTGGCTAAGGTAGTGGAGAATTACTGATTTGGATCAGTAGTTTCTCAGGCGGTGACGGGCTTCATACCGACACGAATTATCACGTTTTTTTAGGGGTCTGACTTTATCCACCCCCTAGAATCGATATGCGATACTCTTTAGATGAACGGACCGGACTGTATATACAGTGTCACTGTTAGGTTCAGTAGGGTTTATGGATGAGTTCGCTCGTCAGCTTCCCTTCCAATCAATAGATTGGCAACCGTTACGTACAGCTTGTACCTCTGACGTGCTAGAGGTTATATCCAGTGCCAATGTGTTGATGAGTCATTAGAGTCCCCCACAGACACTTTCCTATGTTCGGGCAAAACGTTATAGAGGCCGTATGGTTTTGTGGTAGGGTTCGGAAAATGCACGTGCGTTTTCACACGTGTCATTTTTCGGGAAGATAATACTGGTCGGCTTTGGTTTAAGCCAGATCCGAGTATTATACTGTGTAGATATAATATTTTTGTCTCAGTTGTATTTGTATTCGGTCGTAATACAAATGCGGGTATGTTTATACTGATACGGGGTTATCCTGAAATTCGTTTCAGGATCACTTTTGGAAGTTTCCAGTTTCCAGTTTTCTATCAGCCGTATTTGACAGTCGGTTAAATACAGATTTATCTTTTCTTGAGATAAGTGTGGAAGCTTCTAGAAGAGGTGACTAGGATGGTGACTAGGATGGTGAGGTGGCTTTGTTCATTAATGGTGCATTAATGTGTTGATGACTATGTATTATGATTCATCACTTGCACTAATGCATTCATACTAGGTGTATCTTTGACTCATGCTTTTCTTTATGTTCTAATGGTCATCCCCCTCCTACACTCACCCCCCACCTCCATATAGTGGCCGGCCATGCTTGGTGTGGGATTAAGGTTGTTCATTTTTGGTTTTAAGAGAAAAGACTATGATAATTGAGTGTATGGAAATTTCATAGCCCAATTTCCATTTACCCGATTTCAATTGGCAACTTCATTAACCGTTCGTTCATAGCCTTGGACGTAACGAGACAAAGTGTTCTACTCATTCTCTACAACATCTTGGTCGTCTCTTTTAGCAAACTTGACGATCGAGTTACCTCGGTTCAGAGGCAGGAGCCCGTTTAAAGATCCGTCGACGTGGTGCCACCTAGACGAGAAGACTGGAGATCGAGGAGATTGGAGCAGCCGCAACAAGCGTGGGATGATGGTTGAAGACCAAAGGACTCAGATCATTCGGTATAACGTTTCTACCCACTTTGTAGTTTGTTAGTTTAGCTTTAATGGCAGATCCGGGTTATAGAACGCGATAGCGCCAGTTGTAAAAAGTTTTTGTTCCGCATATGGCGTCTGTTAGACGGCCGGGGCGCTACCATGGACTTACAGTGGTATCAGAGCCTCACCATTAAGCTATACTAACTTGTGCTAACACGTTTAAAAGATCGATTGAAAGGAATTGCCGAAATCACAATTTTCAAGCATACAAGTTTCTGTCGATTTTTAAAAGGGCTTAAAAATAATTTTACATATCACAGTAAAGCGTACAGGGTTTTCTAAGCACTGTGGAAAAATTTGGGCACGTGTTCCCACAAAAGCGCCGTGGTTCCGCGGTGGCCTTGTGGGATCAGTGCTTCAACTTTTTCCAGAGTGTTTTATATTTGAAATTGTGGCTTTTTGTTATATTCTTTTGGGCCCAGATTTTATTACTGTACAGCAGATGTACGTGGGGCCCACTTCGGGAAATTTAGTCGATCGAAATTTTAAAATTGTTAGTTTACAGTATTTACATTATATCTCCGACCGGGAATGTCATTTGATCGGTAAACCGCGTCTGATTGCTATAGTTCTTTTAGACGGGTTTGCGAATGTGACATTCGCGTTGATGTTCTGTGTTGTGCTGTGATGTTGCGGATATGTCGTGGTGGATAGCAGTGTGCAATGGTAGTGCAGTTTGGATTTATTTGTATATTTGATTACGGGGCGAGCGTCCAACATGTGGACTGCCGTCACTGCCTGTTTGTATAATATTCTTTTGGGGCACGACCGGGCTGAGGTCGATGTACCCGTTGTATATATTTATTTCTGTACTAGGATTACCCCACGACGGAGTGCATGGATAGCCGGGTTCTGGAGGTCAACGGGTCCGTATCTCATGACTTTGAGAGGCAGAGGGAGCTCACTCTAGAATTGGCAGACTATTCGCTGCACTCGTAGGGGGTACAGGTTGACCCAAGGAGGGGTGCTCAATTTACCGGATTCCGTGAAGTGCCGGGTGTTCCATTCACTATGTTGTAGGGACTACCTCGCTTCAGGTTTTGGCGGGTAACTTGCCGCAACTGTAGGGGTCTAGGTTTTCATTGCACAGGCTATCCACACGACCAGGGGAACGTCGGGTTTCAGTAGCGGCTCTGTGAAACCCGGGGATCCCAGATTATCTGTATTGTTCTGTGATGCTTATTACTTTTCTGTAATGTTGCATATTATCACGCCTGGAGCGATTATTGTATATTGGTATATATACTATTAGATGTTGTATATGTTTTACACCCGCGCTAGTCCAGTCCCCGCTCTGTCGTTAGTTAAGTAACCTAATGGGTGATGACGGGACCCAGTGACGAATGCAGATGGCATATACGTACAATATATTTTCATTCTTTTCTGGTGTGATTGATTGACGGGATTGCATTGATTCTTATCAATGCAAGGATAAAACAAACCTATATTTGATGTTGTTGGAACAAATTTAAAAAGTGTTATTACAAAGACGTTTCCTTTTGTTTTGCATAGTGATATTCAGTTAGAATATCTCGCACCTCATTCGATGAGGCAAGGGTCGAGATCCCTTCACCGGGAGTGACCCCTTGGGTAGAAGTTTACATCAGGGTAATAACTTCAATATAGTCGATTACAAGTTGCTTTGCATCGCGGTATTCAGTTGGAATATCCTGCACCTCATTCCACGAGGAAAGAGCCGAGATCCCTCCACCGGGAGTGACCTTTTTAGCAAAAAGTTTTCGCCACTATATTTTTATAAAAAGCTATCAGGTTCCTTCAACAAGATCAAGTTCATTACGTTAAAGATTTTTCGCCAAAAACCAGCCGTAGCTTTCCGTCATTTCTTATGGATGGTCAGTAGTATTCAAGCTATGTTTGTTGGCCTTCGTCAAGGTATAGTGCTTGGTAGCTGCTGGGGTATTCATTTGCTGCATAGATAGATGCGTTGGTTTAGGACAGTCGTATTACCTTGTTGGTCTTCGTCAAGGGTATGTACGGGTGGATTCAAATTAACCTGGACAATGACGGGTAGAAGTTGACATGTGACTTATGATTTATTGGCCTTCGTCAAGGTCATAAGAGCATGGAGTAAAAATTACATCGGGAGTTTATAAAGAAACTGAAACTTGCCAGGCATGCGCATACCATCTGGAGTGTGATGACTTGAGTGGCTTCCATCGAGTTCTTATGCGATGATAGTTGGATCCCGATTCCCACTGATGAGTTGGTTTACTCTTCGGTTCATCCCGATTGATTCTTCTTTCAGGTTTGGAGGAGAATTTGACGGTACAGTGGGAGGTTTCCTGATTAGATAAAGTGATAACCACTCTGATCTAGGTTCGAGTGTACGCAGAGTGTTTCTTTTCTCTCTCTTTGGCAGCGACCTTTGAACGACCCTAGACTATGACTCAGTGACCAAGTTGACCGAACCTTCTTAAAATACTGGCTTTTGGATTGTCCAAGTTGCATAAGTCATTGCCGCTTCTTCTTTTACCCTTTGCATTTCTCAGAACACCCCGTATTAACTACGGATATCCACTTCCATTGGATAGATCCATCGTATGATTATATATGAACTCGTAGGGACTACTTCGAGGGTGGATCCAGGTTCAGGAGAAATTGAATTAGTTTATTCAGTTGTATTTTATTATCACCTTCTCTCAGGTTACGAGGGCTCCTTAGTTTAGGAGAGTACACCTATTATGCTTATTGGATAGTCTTATTCCAAACCATAGGCAGGAGCCGAAAGGTAGGGAATGAAGAAAACCAATTAGCCTAAGTAAGGTGTACAGAAGGTAATAACTAAAGACAAAATAAAGGGATTAGAAAGAGGGCAAAGTAAATTGCTACTGTTAGCATTCACGACCAAACCACGTACTTCATTGCCACTCTGTTTCACCTTTAATAGAATAAGGTATTATTCAGTTGTCTTTTATCACCACCTTCTTTCAAGTTGCAAGTACTCCTAGGATTAGGAGGGTACACCTGTTCTGCTTACTGGATAGTTTTCTTCCAAACCATACGCTGGTTCCGAACGGTAGGGAAGGAAGAAAGCCATTTAGCCTAACGAGGGTGTACAGAAGGTAATGAATAAAGACAAATAAAGGGATTTGGAGAGATGGCAATGAAATATACGGTTGTAGTCATGGATTGGATTATGGATGAGGCATTACTAGGAATACCAGGATACCCCTACGAAACATTTTCATGTTTCAGTGCATTATTAAAGGAAAACTGATTTCCCGATTAGATACTTACTCCAGGATATGTATTTACCAAGTAAGATTCTCACATCTGTATAGTTTTACAGATGATAAGTGGGAGTAATTTATTAGGAATTAGGTGATCGTCCTCATTATATCGAAATTCGTTGTAATTGGTGATATTTGAAGAAATCGCCTGGGTACAGTTTTCAACCTACGATACACAGGTTTTGAGTTATTCAACTCAGCGGACTTATACAGAGTATTGTATGTTGTCCAGTGTCCATTAGGACAAAGGGGTTGGTCCTCATACTCTGTTCTGTTTACTTGTAACTTCTCTAATTTTTAGACAAGTGTTTCGTAGAAATACAATGTTTAAGTTTTGAGAAGTTATAAGTATAAGAATAAAGTAGAGAACCAAGTATCGCAAGTATCGGGATTCTTCAAAGAGATTGAAGATGTAGATTCTTGTGATTGGTATTCAGTTGATAGTAATGTTTTTGAGAAACTTGTTTCTCTTTCGGGTTGCTCATAATTGGATGTATTCCTAAGTTGATTAATGCTGGTTAGCCTCTCTCCATTAACAAGACATGCACTAGAAACAGCTGCATGATTTGAATATGGCTCCAATTAAATTAATGCCTCTATTTCTATATTGTATATAGAATGGTTCATATCTTGACGATGTTAAGATACGGGGAGTTGTCCAGCTTATGCTTAAAACCAGACACTGGATAACTCAAGGTACGTTTCTGTAATGGCAGTTTGTGGGTTGACCCTGGTTTTGACGAGGGTTGACATTTCTACCATCTGGAAGATCAATAATGATATTGTTCTTAACTTGCCACATTTTTATTAAAATGGATTTTTTTAGAAAACAGTAGTGGGAGTATGGTAGAACTGGAAGAGATTCCAGAACCGCAAACGATTACAGAAAATTTAATAGGACCTATATATTCAATCAGGTTTGACATTCCAATAGCCACTCCGCAGAAATGGTGGGTAACTTCAGACACCCGAGAGAAGCTCCGGTAGCCTCAAGGACGGTGACAGGGAGGTTCTTGTTTACCCAGACTTACACTACTGTTGTTCCAGACTATGAGACCTGGCAGGAGGATAAGTATAGCGTCGTTCTAAACTAGTTTTAGAAGTGCACGTGTATATTATTCTGCCAGAGGGTTGTCGTAGTCAGTGGGAGCAGCGGAAAAATAGTGGGCAAGTAGCTTATGTCTATTTATAGGCTTGAGCAGATATAGCGGAGATAAGATCATCTAATTTTGATGTAACAATCATGGCTTTGACTTCATCAGAATAGGGATGGATCTGTTAAGAAGGTAGTAGGGTGTGATGTCCCGGTATTTGGATGACATACACACAGTAGGAAGTAAAATTCCTATACTACGATCGGTTGTACTTTGGTCGTCACACAGTTGTTTCTCCAGAAAGGATATGATTTAATATCAGACATTCTGGTTACTAGATCTATGGTTTTAGATCTAGATTTGGGTAGTTTCCCAATATGGGTACTTTGACAATATTCTAAAAGGTATTTAGAATAGATGACTCCTGGCATGGTGGTGTACCTGCAGGTGATGGAGTTACCCTCTCTAAATGTGTCTTACAAACTAAATGGGAGAGAGATGTGTATGATTGGCAGATCACTTGCTTAGGCAATTGAGTCAATCGTGAAATGTCATGTAACACACCAGATGTTGTTTTTTGCACTAGATGCGATAAGTTTATATTAATCCAATCCTGTAGAAACATAAGGAAGCAGTTTTAGAACATAAGTGCATGTTCTACGGATTTGATGACGGCAGCCTCCTTCGGGAGACGGTTATCGTTCCAGGCTCTAAATGTGACATGCATGACAGAGAGATTGTCAGAGTTATAGTTTTTCCTCTGACGAGGGACAGTATTATGGACAGGTGGTCCAAGAGGATACTGTGGGAGGCATGATGCTGGATACTGATTAGGTTCAGTGATCACTACAGGCTAAGAAGTTTGGATTTGGAGTTCATTTATGAACTAGGTCCCATTAGATATCCAGACATATTCTAAGACAGGTATTACTCGATTCGGGAGATGGTTTTCTCCGCGAACTTGAGATTAAGAGAGACATAGAAAGAAACATCAGGGCGGATCCACTCACTAAGGCTATTTCTCGAACTCAAGAGTTTTACAAACTAGCTTTGTAAAACTGATTAGTAGAAGAGTTGGATGTTTGGTATCACACGGGCTGTGAGTATGCGACATCGCAATAATTAGCCTTAAGTGCAAGTGGGAGATTGTTGGAGATAGTGCCCTCAAAGTCAATTATTGGATCGCAGGTACGTGATTGCAATGATTGAGATAAGACCTATACCGATATGACAGTCTTGCCCGAGATGATAATATGCTATCTGGTTTGTCTTTATCATCGTATACATGCTTTAGTTCGCTATTGCATGTTGATAGAACCCATAGGATTCTTGCTTGACTGCCAGCAGTATGATGGCGATCATATACGTGGGAGCTGGAGTCTGTAAGCACATCCTTAAAGTGTCCCTAGTCGTAGGTGTTTCGAGACAGGGCATCGATACTCCAGAGTAGACTAGTGTATATAGTCGAGACCCTGACGAGGGGCGGTGGCCGGTCTCACAAGCCACTAGTGTTAGTTGGATCACCTAAGATGTATACAGGTGCTCATTAGGTTATGAGTACACCGGAAATGACTCGCCGAGAACATGCTAGTTGGTATTATACATATCGTCAGATAGCAGTTCCCTGGTGACATGTGTACATGTTAGTTTGTCGACCTGAGATCGTCATTTGTCTCGTGTGAGTTCCCACGGTGCTTTGATTTCTACCCTACCACGGCTCAAAGGAGTCGTGCAAACAGGTATTTTTTGGGTACAATCCTGAGCCATATAGAGGCAGTGAGCGGATCGTTGGGGATTCGTCTCTCCCGGTATTGGGGGTTGATGTTGCGCAGTGCACGGGTAGCCATCACTAGAAATCCTTGGCCAAGGTAGTGGAGAATTACTGATTTGGATCAGTAGTTTCTCAGGTGTTGATGGGCTTCATACCAACACGAATTATCGCGTTTTTTAGGGGTCTGACTTTATCCACCCCCTAGACTCGATATGCGATACTCTTTAGACGAACGGACCGGACTGTATATACATTGTCAGTGTTAGGCTCAGTAGGGTTTATGGATGAGTTCGCTCGTCAGCTTCCCTTCCAATCAATACATTGGCAACCGTTACGTACAGCTTGTACCTCTGACGTGCTAGAGGTTATACCCAGTGCCAGTGTGTTGATGAGTCATTAGAGTCCCCCACAGACACTTTCCCATGTTCGGGCAAAACGTTGTGGATGCCGTATGGTTTTATGGCAGGGTTCGAAAAATGCACGTGCCTTTTCGCACGTGTCATTTTTCGGGCAAATAATACTGGTCAGCTTTGGTTTAAGCCGGATCCGAGTATTATACTATGTAGATATAATATCTTTGTCTCAATTGCATTTGTATTCGGTCGTAATACAAATGCGGGTATGTGTATACTGATATGGGGTTATCCTGAAATTCGTTTCAGGATCACTTTTGGAAGTTGCCAGTTTCCAGTTTTCTATCAGCCGTATTTGACAGTCGGTTAAATACGGATTTATCTTTTCTTGAGATAAGTGTGGAAGCTTCTAGAAGAGGTGACTAGGATGGTGAGGTGGCTTTGTTCATTAATGGTGCATTAATGTGTTGATGACTATGTATTATGATTCATCACTTGCATTAATGCATTCATACTAGGTGTATCTTTGACTCATGCTTTTCTTTATGTGCTAATTGTCACCCCCTCCTACACTCACCCCTCCACCTCCATATAGTGGCCGGCCATGCTTGGTGAGGGATTAAGGTTGTTCATTTTTGGTTTTGAGAGAAAAGACTATGATAATTGAGTGTATGGAAATTTCATAGCCCAATTTCCATTTACCCGATTCCAATTGGCAACTTCATTAACCGTTCGTTCATAGCCTTGGAAGTAACGGGACAAAATGTTCTACTCATTCTCTACAACATCTTGGTCGTCTCTTTTAGCAAACTTGACGATCGAGTTGCCTCGGTTCAGAGGCGGGAGCCCGTTTAAAGATCCGTCGACGTGGTGCTACCTGGACGAGAAGACTGGAGATCGAGGAGATCGGAGCAGCCGCAACAAGCATGGGATGATGGTTGAAGACCGAAGGACTCGGATTATTCGGTATAACGTTTCTACCCACTTTGTAGTTTGTTAGTTTAGCTTTAATGGCAGATCCGGGTTATAGTACGCGATAGCGCCAGTTGTAAAAAGTTTTTGTTCCACATATGGCGTCTATTAGACGGCTGGGGCGCTACCGTGGACTTACAAATTCCTCCCAAGCTTACAGGTTTTTCGAGATTTAGCAGATGACATCAGTGAGGACACTGTTGAAAACAAGTTTGGGGGAGATTTGTGCTTATTTTCGCATCATTTGCATCATACTTTGCATAAGCACAAAACATTTTCGAAAACCTATAAAAATTTAAAAATTTTCAAAAGATAAAAATATTTTTGGACATAAATAAGATAATAAAATATTAGATAGTGGAAAGGTACATCCATGAGATTAGAAAAATTTAAGAAAACCAAGAAAATTAGAAGTTTTCTTATACGAACTAGTAATAAGTAGTTATGAGCCGTTGTCCCAAGGGTTAGTAAGGTGATGGAAGTCCCTAATCTGAGAATAAAAATAAGTCTGAAAAATAGTTTCTATTCTGGAAGCCAAACATTTTGAACGTTGATACTCTGTTATTCGCACTTACACACGTCTTGAAGCCCGGGATAGTAGATGATACCTTAAAATGCTTTTGTCTAAAAGCCGATGTATGAAGGAAATAAAAAAAATGAAGAAAATATAAAATGGTGAGAAAAATTGACACTGGTTTTGTTATCGCCAAGGGCAATAAAAAAATATATAGCAAGGGTGCCTCTTCACCTAGTGCCCTAAGGCCAACTGGTCTGGGAGTCACTGCTAAGCCTTAGGTGGTGCAAAACGAGGAAAATATACCAAATAAGCAAGCACATGAGTAATCGGTCGGTTAGTACCTCAAGAAGTATTAACGGTCGCATGAGAGTGTGTGAGCAATCTCATCTAAATATTCATTAATTAAAAAGTACTGAGGCTGATGGGCAAGAGTATGATAGCTTGAATTGAATTCTCCGGGTGTAGGGATGTCCTTTACACACACGCAGGGTTATATGATCGATGTTTGGAAGAAATATAGGAATGAAGAATAAGATGATGTTTTATTGAGGGAGGATGTAACAACCCTAATTTTCTTATACACTTTTTCCTATAAAAATTTTTCAAATATTTTTTCAAAAATCCATAAAGGGGTATTTATTGCCTGAGCAAAAGATTTAAATAATTAATTAACAATTTAATTACAAGAAGGAGCTTGTAGCTCATTGGTAATACCTTGCACTGCTGAACCAAGCCACCAGAGTTCAAATCCCATGCCCCACATTATTTTTAATATTTATTTTGTTTTAAATTCTTCTTCAATATTGTGTCTCTTCATCTTCTAAACCCCTATGTACACTTCAAATTCCTAGATCGGTTTCAGAGACCTTTGAAATCCCCATTTACTCCATTTTAATGATTTCTTAATACATTTTTTACATTAAAACCTTTCATATACCCTATTTACTCCAATTTTTAATGATTTTATACATTTTTACATTAAAACCTTTCATATACCCTATTTACTCCAACTTTTAATGATTTTATATATTTTTACATTTTTTATTTAAAAACCCTTCACCTACCCTACCCATAGCCTACCCTATAAATACACCCCCTCCCCTCCACCCTCTCATCCCAAAAATCCTAAGCTCACTCTCTCAAAATTTTCCAAGAGTTGTGTACTTTGAAAACAAGCTCGCGGCGAAGCTCCGACGAAATTCCGGCGGAAATTCCGGCGACGTTTTAGGAACTACCGGCAACGACGCAACGCATCCGCAACCCTTTAGTCCCCCTCACTCCTTAGTATAGATCGAAACCCGTAAGTCCCATTCTATCTCCCTTTTTAATTCTAAAAAATACGAAATTATGTAACCCGACGGAATCGGAACAAATCCGATTTCCGATTCGGTTTTCTATAAAATTTCACTTCTAATCAATTCAATCATGTCTAAACATCTTTATCATGATTATTAAACTTGTAAAAAATCAAATTGAATAAGTTTTCACACATGAAATGATAAACTTTTCAATTTACCGTATTTTTTCACCTTAATACCCTCATGTTTCAATTTCACATTTAACCCTTTAATATTGCTATACCTTAAAATAGATCACGGGGTAATGACCTACCTCCTTACACACACATATGAAACCATAATATGCTATCTTGAAAACTACTAATACGATAAAAGAAGATTTTATATTAAAATACCATTTCCTTAATAAAACCTTTTATAAAAGTTTAGGTTTGATACATTTGTTTAAACAATATCTTCAACAGGAAAAATACGATAAGTTGTGGATATTGATCGTTTATCTAAACCTGAATTTGTGGTGTCTAGGCAAGTGTGTCTAAGGCAAGTGGTTACTTAATTAGGGCCACTACTTGTAGTGGAGAGCCTCCCACTTACCTGGCACTTACCTGGCCGCAATTGGCAGTGAAGAGACGATTTGAGGCTTCTAACGACTTGTCGTTTAGACCTTTTAGAAATAGGCTAGTTGGCTTAGGAAACCCTAAAATCTAAAATACGGAAAATTACACTTTGTAAACAAATACCTTTTACTTTATAAAACCGTTTTCTAAAAGATTAGTATTTTACAACCTTTACAAAGCGCCGCTACAACCCATCTTTGGGGAACCTGTTCGGGATCGTGCGGTTTATCGCGCACTCTCGGGCTAGTAGTGCGAGATTCAGACCTCCGCAAGGAGCATTCGGTCTCGAAAGCTTTAAAATACGACATCTTAAGAAAATGAGATTTTTGGAATATAAATTATTTATTAAGACTATTTTTGTATAAATATATGTATATTTATCATTTAAATATCTATTTTATTATAATATAAATATTCCACCTTTTTCTAAAAATCACAAGAATAAATTTTACACTAAAATACCATGAACTTCAAATAAATCAATATTACAGATAAATACCCTTATTTATAAAACTAGGATATTTTCACTAGAAATGTCACAACATAAAATCCACCCTCATTACAACCCTAACGACGAATAATAAATACTTGAGGCGTATTTTGAAAAGTATATAAAAGTACTTTTACATAAAACCCCTCAAGTTTTATAAGTTACCCTGAGGACCCTAGCAATTGTAAGACCTCGATTCACATTTCTGATTGTATGACTCGGGTTTGAGCCTGATTAATCTGACTTGAATATGATTCAAGTCAATCTATAAACTACAAGATTCCAATTCAATATGAACACATGAATCCATGAATACAATTATCAGGTTATACAACTTGACTGAACCGAACCATGGATATATATTCCTTTTACATGATTCACAGTATTCCATTTACATGACTCTACGGTTATAACCGTTTTCTGATATTATGGTTTCGGTCAGTCAGTCAATCAATCATACAACCAATACAATTTACAAAATAACAATACAAACAAGACATCGCGGGGTTTAAGGGGTAGATTGGTACGGAAGGTGTTAAAGGTGGCACGAGACGGTAAGATTAAGACACCTAACATGAATCCAATTGCCGTTGTTCCGGGTTGTATAACGGAGCCTTGTACTAAACGTGCCTCTAGTCTCTGGCATATAGAGACTCCTCTCGTATACACTGGCATTCTTCTGTACCAAGCTACAAACAACAACGTTAATACAACATTACAACAATACAATACAACATTAAAAGCTACTCTCTCCCTCTCTTACTCTCTGTCTATTCCCCCTTATCTTTGGGACTTACCGAGCGACCTGTTCGCTGACGACATTCTATTTCTTTCTTCTTTGAATGTCGTCAGGTGATTCGGACCCGGCAGAGATCGAGCCATCCGCAGAAGACTTGGAGCAGTTTGCCGAAGACCCTGTACTTTAGTTTCATTGTACACTTTTCCTCTCTGTACTTTTCATTTCCTGATAATCTGTTATGCCACTGTTTAGGTATCTTTTTATTTCAGTTGTATTTCCTTTTCATGCATTGTAGAAAGAATGTTAATAAATAAAAGTTGCTGTTCTTTTTATATCTTGTCACTTGTGTATTTATTTTGTATTGCTTAGATACGCTTAGCGTATGTACTTCTGAGTATATACGTAGCAGACCGGTCCCGTCCCCTTCGCCGTACACTGGGAAGCGGGGCGTGCACAGAGGACATGATTTCTGATATCTTTTCATGACTATTAGGATAGGGCTCATGACAACCGAAAAGCTAGCTTAGTTGGAAACCCTAATTTTCAAGGCTTTTCTTTTACAATTCTTTTCTTTGAATGTAATATTCATGATCTTCCTTTTATTATTGGATTTTTTCGGTGCAATCCACTGAAAACCCTCAGGAGATAACACTCCTCCTACTAGGAACACCTAGAGGTTTAAAGGCTTGTTGCACGTGCTCAGTGCAATCATGTTGCCTACGAAAGTGTGCTAGTTAGTTTTTCTCTTTATTTATTTTCTCCTTCTCTTTTTAATAAAATAATTCGCTCGAGACGACCGAAAATAAGTTTGGGGGAATTTGATCAGTCGAAAATACTGCATTTTTAACACGGCAATTTCCCTATCTATTGCATTCATCTAGAGGTGTTCGGCATTCATATTACACATATTAGCAAAACAGTCGTAAGATAATAGATTGCATGTGTTATACTCTAAAACTGGCACTTTAAGGGAAATTGACCGTGTTTCATGGCATTGCATCATTCTTGTGTAGCACAACATGTGTTTCGAAGTCTATGCAGGAAATTCCAGAAGAAAGGCCAAGATTGTAAAAATAATGCTGATAAAATACGCCAACTCAAAGGCTAGAGATCTGGTAGTAATGAAGAAGGAACTTTGAGAATCAACATATCAAATAACTATCCCAAAGGCAGCCCAAAGCATCTGAAGAAATTTGGCACATTGAGCCCCTCACGTGACCGCGGATCCGCGGCATAAGGAGGCACGTGCCTCGGATCCGCGGTGGAAAGAGGACGTCAGCCCTCCATTTCTGCTGCAGTATTCCTATCTCAGTTCCAGCACCTCATCAAGATATATCAAATTCCAGATTACTCTCCAAGCTTCTGCCAGATCAGCAAAAATTATTAAGCAAGCTAATCTTGATTAAGCTAATCAACCTCCTAACAACCTAGTTCTAGAAGCTCCCTCTAACTAACTACTTCTAGAAGCCTCGCTAGCTAACAAACTTTTGGAGGGAAATTCAAATTTTGAATTCTAGATCTGGGGTTTTGGATGGTCTATAAAAAGGAGCTTAGATCTAAGGTTAAAGGGTTGTTCATTAATCTCTCATCTCCCCCATTTTCTAACACAAGTTGAGTGACACAACTTGTGCTCCAAACCCTAACCCTAATTCCAATCCAAGATCAAGATCATTGAGTTCAAGCAAAGCAAGAAGCCTTCAAAGCCTTTAGAAGCAAAGCCGGACTTCATCGGAGTATGTGATCCAAGCCGATCCGTGACTCAAGGAGCCGATGCAATGCTAGATTCGACAATCTTGTTCCTTCTCAAATTCTTGTAGCCTTGAGCAATGTGTAACAAATCGTTGAATAAATAAAGGTGAAGATTCTTTTAACTTGCTTATCTTTCAATTCAAGCATTATGATTCAACTTCAATTCTTGAATGTATTCTTTGCGATAATGTTTGAGTAAACTCCGCTCGTAAAGGAGTCGAGACGATCGATAGAATGATGATGATTTAGATCCTTTCACAATTCTTAAATCCTATAAAGTTTGTAAATTCTTGTCAATCAAATGATCGATAACCTAGTTTCGAGACGATGCTTTCTTGATTGTGTTCGTTCGGAACTAGAGATCAACAATCGATCATTAGATTTACTTGAAACTAGTTTGTGAATGAGATTCATCGAAAGGATAAAGGATAAGACGAGCAAACCCTAGCTTCTTCGTAAGATCCTTAACCTCGATGAATTATCATCGATCTAGTATCAATTCGTTTATGGATAAGGATATGAAATCATTAGATCTCATCACATCTATAGATCCGATCTACTCCTACGAACCGCACTTCGAATCTTGATTGTTGGTTTGGAAATCATCATATATCAATTCTTGATTTTATTGTTTTCTTAGATGTAGATTTTTCTAATTCTTGAACTTCAATGACAAATCATGAATTGTTTCTTTTCTTTTCTTTAAATTTTTGACTCATCTAAATCGAAACACGAACGATTACACTTTTCCTGTGGACGATCCGCACTTATTAACGCGCTACATTCGACACCGTTATTGATTGCGGTTAAATAAATTTTTGGTTATGATTTCTTTACAATTTTCATACTACACAATCCAAAATCGTATCAATCAAATACCCTAATCTAAATGGCTAGGATAGATTAGGATGATGAAGTAGGAATTTAGCTCTATTTTATTTTCATAATCTCACCCATTTTCATCATAAGAATCAAAGCTAGAAAGCTTTGCAAGAAGGAAGAAGAAGATGAAAAATGAATAATCCTTTTGTGATGAATAATAAAAAATATCATAATGATTAATAATGCAACCATGGTAGACTATGAAGAGGTTAACCCATGTAGAGACTTAACCAATGGTGAAGGGTTTGGGTTCGGTTAGAAAATTTCAAGCATAATATCTTTGCCAGAAACAAACTAAAACCTTCTAGAAGCATCAAGAAAGATCTAACCCAAATTAAACCCTAACCTTATTTAATCTCCACTAAACATATTGCATTAGTAATCATATCATGTTACAATAATATATATCACATACATAATAGATATTTGTAACAAGAGAAAATAATACAATTAACATATATCGCATATATATCAATGTATTACCCGGTGAGAAAATGAATCAATAAAGCGAGCCAATATTAGATAATGTAATTCAATATATCATATATATTATTATACATTAAATTATCAAATAACACTTGATCCGACAATCCGGCTATATCGAATATAACCGACTAATATATTATGTACCGATTCATCGAATCAACACTTGATCCGATGATCCGGTTCATATCAAAATAACACGAGAATATAATACGGTATCTCATATTGCATTATCCTCGGTCCTGCACATATCATATATGTACCCCTACTCCGTTTTGCCTGAGTCAAGAAACCTCTGTGTAGGACTCTAAAGAATCGTCAATAGGCTGGCAGTAGGTGATGATCATATCAAACACCCACAAGCTGTAAGCGGTCAGCTAAACGTAACAGCCACCCAGGTATTGAGCGATCAGAAGATCAACAAGGAAGACTGTACATTCTCCAACGAATCCAATCAATAACACTCCCGTACAGTCCGGTCTCGTCGTCTGATATGTCGCATATCTCGCCTAGGGGTGGTATACGTCAGACCCCAGTAGCTTGATAAGTCGTGTCGATATAAGGTCTATAACAGTTTGAGAAACTACTGATAACACTTACCAGTAAATCTTAACAACCTTGGCCAAGGATTTCCAGTTATAGCCAATCGAACACAGCGCAACATCAACTCCCTATACCGGGAGAGACGAATCCCCTCTTATCGCTCATTGCCTCTATGTGATTCGGGACTGTACCCAAAAGCCACCTTTTTGCACGTCCTCTTAGACGTGGTATGATGGAAATCAAAGTACAGTGGGAATAACACAAGACTCTATGACAATCTCGGGTCTACAGAGTAACCTGTACCAGTGTCACCGGAGAACTGCCATCTGACGTAAGGTATAATACCATCTGGGAGTTCTCGGCGAGTCCGTCCAGTGTACCGAGTTCTACTGAGCACCCGTACACCATCCTTGATGTCAAACACCGGTGGATATGGGATCATCCATCGCCCATCATATGGGTCAAGATGCGTATACGCTAGTCTACTCTGGTGTATCGATGCCCTGTCTCGATACACCCTCGACTAGGAACAGTTATAGGATGTACTCGCCGACTATCGTGGCCCCACTAGTATGATCTCATCATAGTCCCAGTAGTCGAGTACATATCCTAAGGGCTTTATCAACATGTAACATAGAGACAATCAGAGTACATGTTAAGATAAAGTACAACCAGATAGCGTACTATCATGTCGAGCAAGAAAGTTCTCCCTATATATGTCCAAGCATCCATTACAATATACATCATATGTACAGTAATGGCCTCTAGGGCATACATATAACTAACAATCTCCCACTTGCACTAGGGCCATCTGTTGTGGTATCGCATACCCAACATTTAGCTGTGGTTGAAGTATCTCATACTCAACCATCCCATAAAAGTCTCTACTGGGAAAAAGGCCTTTGTGAGTGGATCCGCGCTGTTGTTCTCTGTGTCTACTCTCCTAACCTCGATCTCCCTGGAGATCAACCATCTCCATGATCAGGTGATACTGCCTAAGAATTATATCTGGATTTCTGATGGGACGGGGGTTCTTAGGCCGAATCCATAACTCCATTGTCACACAATGGCAGGAACGAAGTTCATCTTATGAACTTATATATATCCAGACCGCCTCTTTGGTAGTATCTTTGGTAACGATGTATCTTGCCTTTAATCATCTAGTATGTCACGGTATCTAGCTTGGAACTCTTCCAACATACCGTCCCTCCACTGAGGGAAAAGACAATGCCTGCGACTGACATTTAGTCGTACTTATCACCCTGGAACCTCTTCCAGTGATTCTCCCCAGGATCGATTGATACCATCTCACTACAACTAGTGAGAATCCTAACATCCAATTAGATCTATCTCATAGATCCAAAACCCAGGATTCAGGAGGTATCACTTTGATCCTATATGGAGAATCTTTGTGATAAGAGGAGATTGACCGAGCATAGCATAGGAAACTCTTTCCCTATCAAGAGTATGTCATCCACATACTCTACGAGGATCACCACTATACTCCTTACTACCTTTTTGTATATACAAGGTTCATCTACCATTTTGATGAAGTCAAATTCTTTGACTACCACATCAAAACAGATGTTCCAACTCTGCGATGCTTGCTTTATCACATAAAACATCTTGCACATGTTTTCGCTGCTCCCACTGTCTATGAAGCCTTCTGGCTGTGTATTTATAGACGCTCTCTTCCAAATCAACATTTAGAAAAGCAGTCATGACACCCAACCGCCAGATATCGTAGTTATGGTATGTTGCCGTTGTAGGGTGTTTTTCGTCACCCCATTGAGATGGGAATACGCGCGCGCTTGTCAGGCGTATACTGCAGATTCCCCCTGCCTAGGGTAAGCCGGAGGTTTATTGATTGTGGGGATCCGAATCTCCGGCAGCCGCTGACTAAACTGCCGTTAATTACCCCTCGTCTTTGGGGGCGAGGGAACCTCCGATTAACGAGTTAAACTGGTCATGCGAACTCAATGTGTGGTGTGCGTGTGTTTTTTTAAAAGGGGGTTTTGGATATATCGGGAGCCATGCCGAGTTTTTACGGGGTCCCGCTACCCGGATAGCGGGATAGGGGTCAAGGGTGGTAGCAGCCCCCTTGCGGGATGCGGGACAGCACCCCGTTAGAAATTTTTTTCTAACAGGGACAGTGTCGTGGAGCACGTGTGTGTGCAAATATGTATAGATATGTATATGTATATGTATGTACATAAAAAGAGGGGGGAAAGGCATCCAAGAGATGCGTGGGGGAGCACTTTGGACGCTGGGTGCCTAGGTGCTGTGCGCTCAGGCGCTAGAGTGCCACGTGTCGGCACGTGGGCGCTTGGCGCTTGAGCGCCGGGCGCTTTAGCGCAAGTGCGTCACGTGTCGGCACGTGGGCGCTTTGCGCTTCAGCGCCTGACACTCGAGCGCAAGTGCGCCACGTGTCGGCACGGGAGCGACTTGCGCTTGAGCGTTGGGCGCTCGAGCGCAAGTGCGCCACGTATCGGCAAGGGGGCGACTTGTGCCTGAGCGCTTGCGCTTGAGCGCAAGCGCGCCACGTGTCGGTACGGGGGCGACTTGCGCTCGAGCGCTTGCGCAAGCGCGCCACGTGTCGGCACCGGGGAGACTTGCGCTCGAGCGTTTGCGCTTGAGCGCAAGCGCGCCACGTGTCGGTATGTGGGCTCTTTGCGCTTGAGCGTAGGGCGCTGTAGTGCAAACGCGCCACGTGTCGGCACGTGGGCGCTTTGCGCTCAAGCGCTGAGTGCTTGAGCGCACGTGCGCCACGTGTCGGCATGCGGACGCTCTGCACTTGAGCGCCGGCGAGAAAAGGAGGGTTTTAGCCTAAAAAAATTTCTCGGAAGAGAAATCAGAGAAGAGTTAGACTCCTGAGTGTGTTTTTTTTGGGTTTAGTGAAAGGGGTTCTTCTTCCTCCTCCTCTGTTAGCTGGATCTTGAAGATTAAGAGATATGAGAATTTTGAAAATCTCTTCTTTTTGAGATCTAATGGAAGATCTGAGTTCCTCTTTATGGGTTTCGTGGTAAAAAACTAATTTGTTTTATAAAAAGAAGAGTAAAATTCTTGATTTAATTCAAGAGAAAGAAGAAGGTTTTGGAACCTTGAAGAAGGAGAAAAGATTTCAGATCTGAAAAATTTTTGAGAGAGAGAAAAAAGTTGTTGAGATATTTCATTATCTTTGCATTTATAGGCTGTATACTTTACACATAGCCCCTTTAGGCTTCACAAAATGGCATTTTGCCCATTCCATGGCTCATGTGCCATTTCTTTTTGCACATAAGCCATGGGCTTTACAAAAATTTGGCTTTATGCCTATTTTTCTTACATTTATCCATAAAATAAAATAAAAGAAATACAACAAAATTGTTTATTACAAATTTTTTTATCTTGGCGTGGAGGAAGGCCGTCCGCTTCATGTTCGGGCTCGACCCGGGCAAGGGCCCACTGGATCTGGGCTTGGGCCCACTTGGTTTGGGGTTGACTTGGATTTTGACTTGGTCAACCGGGGTGCAAATTTTTACCCCAACAGCCCTGGCAAGTAAGATCTGGATAGACTTAAGCATAGCTTTGAAAGTCTCAACTTTTCCATGTACACTAAGTAATCTTCTCAAGATATACTTGCTCCTGATGAGGATTTAACCCTTCAGATAAAGCAACCAAAATCCATACTTTGTTGGTGTATAAGGATTCCATCTCAGATCGCTAAGCATCCATCCATTCTTACAGAGTCCCACTCTTGATGGCCTACTTGAAACTAGTTAGGTCGTCATTTCATGATGCAATTCTCGCTCCCACTGTCATAGAGAAACCGAAGTATCTCTTAGGTGGGTGAGGAACCCTACTAGATCGGCGGAGAGGCTGGGGTTCGTTAAAATCTATTGAATCCTTTGGTTCTATCAAATCATCTGCTGTAGTTTGTATAGCTGGAACTCCTTCCAGTTCTACTTCATGACCACTAATTTTTCCACAAGAAATTCCCTTTCGCAAAGGTAGCATGCTGAGAAACAAAACATCTTTTGTTCCTCGGTTAGGTAGAAGATATTCCCTTGCGAATGCTTGGGATATCCAACAAACTTCCACAGATCTGACTTTGCTTCGAGCTTGTCCGGATTTTTCTTTTCAGACATAGGCCGGACAACCCCAAATCTTAACATACTTAAGATATGAGCTCTTCCCTTTCCATATCACATATGAAGTGGTAAGCAACTGATTTGATTTGAACCCTATTCAATAGGTATGCAGCTTCTCAAGTGCATAACTCCCAAAAGGAAATAGGAAACTCAGTAGTACCCATCATAGAGCACACTATATCACATAGGGTGCTATTGCTCCGCCTCGATATACCATCGTGCTATGGTGTATACGGAGGAGTGATGCTGAGAGAGAATCTCATTCTCGTTTAGAATAGTCCAGGAATTCCGTGCTCAACTATTCTCCTCCCTGATCCCATCAAAGGACATAATACTTATACCTGTATTTTGGTTCTCTACTTCTAACTTATATTCTGTGAATATCTTAAAAGGTTCAGACTTGTATTTCAACAGGAACATATGTCCGAATCTTGAGAGATAATCAGTGAATGTAATGAAGTAAAAAGAACTGGTCTTGACATATGTAGACAGGGGACCTTACATACATCATCACGTATCAATCCCAATAGTTCACTAACTCTTTCTCTGTTTCCAATAAACAGAGTTGTGGTCATCATATCTTTGTGACATGCCTGGCAAGTTTCACAAGATGTAAATTCAAACAGATCTAAATATGCATCTAAATATAACTTCAGCTAGTCGGGTCGCATTGATATGACCTAGTCTACAATACCTCAAGAAGGATTCGTTCATTTCTGAACTCTTCCTCTTGTGTGTGTTCTGTATACTAAGAACTGTAGTTTGATTTAGAATGTCTATGCTTTTAGATAACGTACCTGAATCGATCAATTCTTGATATAGGAAATGTTCAAAATATTATCCAACAATACAAAATTATATCCTTTCTTTACTAATAAAGAAACTTATATGATGTTGTATATCAGTTTCGGTATCTAACAACATTCGTTCAGAATCAATGTATTCTGGTAATACTGGGTGATAATTACCAACAGACTTGGCTGCAACACTTGCACTATTTCTATCTCATGAAACTTATCACCCGTTCTCAGTTCTCTACCTATCTGTAGCCCATATTACATATTACATATATGGGATCCTGATCCGGTAACACATATCCAGGACGTAGAGGATACTGCGAAACAGTTATTTGTAATGAACACACCCGAAGATGATGCATCAGCATGCACTTTCTTCGTTTGGGCGGCACAGGAAATCTGGTATTCCCCAATTTCCTGCTCTGTCTTATAACAATTATAAGTTGGAGCGGGACCCACGTTCCCCAGCTTAGTATAACAAGCGGGTTCGGTCAATCCATCCGTTTTATTATCTTGATTAAAGCGTGACATGGTCGCTACCTGAAGAGAGAGAGAAGAAAACACTCAGCGTATACTCTTGCAAGATTAGATTGGTTATCTAATATATCTAATCAGGATGTCTCCCACTGTTTTAGTCAAATCTTCCTTCAAACCCTAAAAGGAAAGACTAGCCGGGATTAATTACATGCTACAAGTTCGCCAATTTTTCAGCCAGGCTAGTGCCGGTACTTTGAGGGAGGTTCCCGTGCTTTCGCACGAACCTAATTAAAGTAAACTTCATTTTCCTAGGGGCGTAACCCCGTTGACACCTTTCTAGACACCTACTTGATCGGCTAATTGTAATGTGTAAAACTCTCCCAGGAGGAACTCTTATTCGCAGCGGGTATCGGGATCCAACTATCTCATAGAAAGTATGCAATCTCATTGCAAATTTCAACACTTGAAATTCCCAATAATATTTTACCCCTAGCGTCCTATGACCTTGACGGAGGTCAACAAACCATAGGCTACTAGTCAAGTTCAACCCGTCATTTCCTGATTGAATTAAACCTACCCTCATGACCCTTGGCGGAGGTCAACAAGGCCGCACGACTACCCTAAAACAATCTGCATCATATGCATAAGCAGATGAATACTAGTTAGTTACCGCACACTACGTCTTGACGGAGGTCAACAAATGTAGCACGAATACTAAGAAGGACTTATCTGAAATGACGAAGGGCTACGACAGGTTTTTAAGAAAACCCTTTGCGTGATGAATTTGATATCGTTGTAGAATCGAGTGATTTATAAATGGAGTGTATTTGAGGCCTTTTCTAGTTTTGCTAAAGAGGTCACTCCCAGTGAAGGGATCGTCGGCTCTTTCCTCATCGAATAAGGTGCAGGATATATCATATATACCACTGTGCAAAGCAAGAACTTTAGAAGCAATCAAAAGACAAACCGAGTTTGTAGCATCTGCTAGTTTCAATAAAGAGGTCACTCCCGGTGAAGGGATCTCGGCTCTTTCCTTATCAAATAAGGTGCTGGATGTTCTACAAGGAACACCGCTATGCAAAGCAAGAACTAGAGCTACCAGTTTTTAAACAAGTTTCTACAACATCTTAGCTTTCTTTTATTTCATTAATCTCATTAATGAAGTCCTATTTTATTATGCTTCACAAGCATTAGATATGAAACGAAATCAACAATATATAATATATATCTCATATATATAATATAAACATTCGTCTCAGGCAGTAATATGATATCATCACAGAACATTGCAGCAGAAGTACATATATGAAATATTGGATATACTAGGAGGTCCGTGTTTTTAATACGAGCCTGTATAAAACACGGATTTCACGGTCTTGATGAATAGCCAAACCCACATCCCTAGACCCCTACGAGAGCGGCAAATAACACTGCCAATTCTAGGGTTAGGAGACCCGGTCTCGACTCCTCGAGATGGTCTCCTTCTGGACCCCAGAACCCTGTTACTTGTGCTCCCCACCTTGGGTCTACCTAATGCGAAAAAGTAAATAATATACAATGGTGACATCATCCTCAGCCCGGAAGTGCCCCAATAAAAGAATATTACATACAAATGAATTTTACATGAATGGAAATAAAAAACTCTCATCTCACATAAAACTCCCGGCTATTCAAAACACGACGATCCAATATAACATATCACATCAACACATAATATCTCATATCATCAACGTAAGTAAGTATGCATACACCGATTATCGTTGATGTATAGCAACGAAAACCGGCGATACAACTACATACTGCACTTATGATCGCAGAAAAGAAAATGTAAAACTACAACAGTTGGAATCCGCAATCTCCTTAGACATCGCATGCCTAACTTAATAATTTCTTAAACATCGCATGCTTAACAATTATAAGCCCCACATTTTAGTCTTTTTATCGAAAACTCTTTTCAATATCAAGTCAGGCAATTCAACAAGATTCCCGACATCCTGATCGAATGCTCGTCGCAAACTTTAGTAGACGGCCGCACCCCTGATGCCGTTGACAAAGTACACTAAGGCGGAACACCGCTGCCGCGAGCACCTAAACGGATGCTTTTGGTGACGGGGTTCTCCTACAGTCACTTGGTCGGGGCTATGGGGCGTGGCTATCTGTTAAGTTTACCCGACGAGTATCCTCGTACGCTACGTGATTGCGGCGGACTTTTGATCGAATCAAAATCCCGTGGCAACCGATCATCTGAGACTAAACCGCTAGATTTATAACATTCAAATTAGTTATCTCATAACTACTTGTGGCTTCCAATTATTGTATCACATTCCAGATAAATAGACAATGTTAAACTTTCCGATCGAATAATCAAACACCTAAGTTTTCCCAAATAGTTCTCAACACTTGAAATTAGTTTAAAAACATCCATCACATGCCACAGTATTATTGGTCCAGCCGTAGAAGGGTCAAGCCAACGCCTCACATGTGGCACGCCGTACTGCCCCAAACCCTAAGGTTTAGAGATGGTTCAGACGGTCACATAATCGAGTTAAGGTTTGTTGTCTTTTAGAGGGTCCACCGCGTTACTTGCACGACTTAGAACGTTCTTAAACTATGGAAAAATCCAACACTTGAAAATTTTTCGACAGGGGAAAAAGTGAGTTATTGATATCCGTTCGAACTTTTTAACACGTTTTAAAAATTATCCGGACAAACTAAACGATGTTATACTTTCTGATTGAATCAACGAGCTTTCAATACAATCCAGAAAACTCAACACTTGAGTAGAATTAAAAATACTCAGAAGCATCAGGAAATACATAGGGACTTTACTGTGCAAAAAGCAAAGCATGATTTCACTGTACGGCCGCGGAATCGCGGCGCAAGGTATGTCATTGCCGCGGTTCCGCGGTGCTATAATGAAATTAATGTCTCATTTTTTTATAGTAATTCCTAAAATACCCTGTTGATTTTTTTGAGTAATTTTAATATGAAAAAATCAACATTTTTGAAAAATTTCCAGAAACTAGGGGTTTATGGGTATTCGAAGTTCGATCGGACTTTAAACTTCGCCTAGACTTCGCCTAAAGCTTTAGCTTGGCTCTGATACCACTGTAAGGTTACTAGGCACTCTAATAAGGTTCTACAAGGTATCAACCATGCTCGATTAAAATTTTAGCCGTGCCGAACAACCCTAACTAAGATCTTTAAACTAGAGATTAGGTGAAACAAAGCATGTCAAACACTTTAACATCTAAGAGTTTGGGATTACAACCTTTGTAGTCCGGTCATTCACTTTATAAGCTCCGTGTTGAGGTCCCTTCTCTGCGATCATCATGTATCCGGACTCTAGAGAGGCTCCACGAAGAGAATGATGTAAACTTGCTTCCGATCTTCGATAACTAAGATGATTTACCTTGAAGTTTCTCAAACACAAGCTCTCACTCTCAAATGAAGTGAACACCCTAATCTAAATGGCTAGGATAGATTATGATGATGAAGTAGGAATTTAGCTCTATTTTATTTTCATAATCTCACCCATTTTCATCACAAGAATCAAAAGTAGAAAGTTTTGCAAGAAGGAAGAAGAAGATGAACAATGAATAATCCTTTTGTGATGAATAATGAAAAATATCATAATGATTAATAATACAACCATGATAGACTATGAAGAGGCTAACCCATGTAGAGACTTAACCAAGGATGAAGGGTTTGGGTTGGGTTAGAAAATATCAAGCATAATATCTTTGCTAGAAACAAACTAAAACCTTCTAGAAGTATCAAGAAAGTTCTAACCCAAATTAAACCCTAACCTTGTTTAATCTCCATTAAACATGTTGCATTAGTAATCATATCATGTTACAATATTATATATCACATATATAATATATATTTGTAACAAAAGAAAATAATACAATTAACATATATCGCATATATATCAATGTATTACCCGGTGAGAAAATGAATCAATAAAGCGAGCCGATATTAGATAATGTAATTTAATATATCATATATATTATTATACATTAAATTATCGAATCAACACTTGATCCGATGATCCGGCTCATATCAAAATAACGCGAGAATATAATACGGTATCTCATATCGCATTATCCTCGGTCCTGCACATATCACATATGTGCCCCTACTCCGTTTTGCCTGAGTCAAGAAACCTCTGTGTAGGACTCTAAAAAATCGTTAATACGCTGGCAGTAGGTGATGATCATATCAAACACCTACAAGTTGCAAGCGGTCAGCTAAACGTAACAGCCATCCAGGTATTGAGCGATCAGAAGATCAACAAGCAAGCCTGTACATTCTCCTGCGAATCCAATCAGTAACACTTCCGTACAGTCCGGTCTCGTCGTCTGATATTCGCATATCTCGCCTAGGGGTGGTATACATCAGACCCCAGTAGCTTGATAAGTCGTGTCGATATGAGGTCTATAACAGTTCGAGAAATTACTGATAACACTTACCAGTAAATCTCAGCAACCCTGACCAGGGATTTTCAGCTATAGCCAATCGAACACAGCGCAACATCAACTCCCTATACCGGGAAAGACGAATCCCCTCCCATCGCTCATTGCCTCCATGTGATTCGGGACTGTACCCAAAAGCCACCTTTTTGCACGCCCTCTTGGACATGGTATGATGGAAATCAAAGCACAGTGGGAACCACACAAGACTCTATGACGATCTCGGGTCTACAGACTAACGTGTACCAGTGTCACCGGAGAACTGCTATCTGACGTGAGGTATAATACCATCTGGGAGTTCTCGGCGAGTCCGTCCAGTGTACCCAGTCTCTACTGAGCACCCGTACACCATCCTTGATATCAAACACCGATGGATATGGGATCGTCCATCGCCCATCATACGGGTCAAGATGCGTATACGCTAGTCTACTCTGGTGTATCGATGCCCTGTCTCGATACACCCTCGACTAGGAACAGTTATAGGATGTACTCGCCGACTACCGTGGCCCCACTAGTATGATCTCATCATAGTCCTAGTAGTCGAGCACATATCCTAAGGGCTTTATCTACATGTAACATAGAGACAATTAGAGTACATGTTAAGATAAAGTACAACCAGATAGCGTACTATCATGTCGAGCAAGAAAGTTCTCCCTATATATGTCCAAGCATCCATTACAATATACATCATATGTACAGTAATGGACTCTAGGTCATACATATAACTAACAGTTGGTATCCATCCTCAATCCAGCCTTTGAAGATGTAGCAATCTTCGAGCGGGTGACCCATTACTCTGTGGTAGGGACAATAGTTAGGATTGTTAACGTCACTCGGTTGTGACGGATGTTTAGGATCTGGCAGAGTGATGAGCCCGTCGTGCACGCCAGTTCGAACAGTCTCCTTGTTCTATCCCTGGGAAATGAGTAAGGATGTTTCAATTTCTCATCGAGGGATTACGGCTTGTTGCTTTGACGAAAAAATGGTCTCGGGTTACTCGGCTGATGCTGAGCGTTGGCGAAAAAGGTCGATTTCCCATTCTCCTTATCCTTTTTGTTCGATTCCTTATTTGCAGGTCCGAGATTCTTTTCGGGTAGCGTGCAATTGCGCAGCTGAATGTTCTCGCAACTCCTCGGTTCTTTCGTTTCAGAGATGGATTCCTTGAAGAGAGGGCCGGGGGATATTTCCTTGTCGGAGCCGCCCCCGAAGGCGAGAACTCGCAATCCCCCGGGATTAACCCTATGACAATTGCGGGCAATTCTTTTACGCCCATCTGTCGCATTTTTCCGCTGTCTACGAGCTTCACGCTTCACTCGTTGAACGTGTCGTCGATGGGCAACTTATCCCTGCCACCGGTTTTTAAAGGCTATGCACTCCTCGGTAGGGTGTGCAATCCTTTGATAGTATATGCAGAAGTTTAGATGTATGTCCGCTTCATCAAGATGTATATTGCCAGGGGCATTTCCTTTGAAAGCGGTTAACTTCATTCCTATTGCCAGGGCCCTAGCAAATCGTTTCCTTACTTTAAGCTTGCTTTTGCTGGCGGTAGGGATGCTTCGCTCCAGTTGGGGTGTTTCGACCTTTTTCTCCAGTCGTCGACTTTTGGCTTTTTCAAATATAGCCAGTTCACGCTCTCGATTGGTTTTACTTTTCTGATGGGCTTCGTTCAACAGCAAGTCGACGATCTCGTCAGACGGCTCCAAGGGTTTTGGCTTCGATCCTGCCCCCAGTTTCTCAGTGCAAGGAGCTTCCTCATTGTCTATTGACGAGCGAGAGATCATATGGCAGCTTGCTACATGATCTTTAGATTCACTCGACGAGTCTTCTCCATCATCTTCGTTCTCATGAACGTGGCTGAGAAAATTTTGGAATGTGACTGGAGTCCGCGCCTTCTGTTTATACTCTTCCAGCGCGTCAATATGCTTTTGCAGATCTGTGCGCTTGTCATCAAACTGCGCGAGTTAGATTCACTCGACGAGTCTTCTCCATCATCTTCGTTCTCATGAACGTGGCTGAGAAAATTTTGGAATGTGACTGGAGTCCGCGCCTTCTGTTTATACTCTTCCAGCGCGTCAATATGCTTTTGCAGATCTGTGCGCTTGTCATCAAACTGCGCGAGTCTTTTGGTCTTCTTCTTTTTCTTTGAAGACTTTGACGGCTGTGCCTGGGTGTTTTGCCCACTGCTATCACTTCTCGGTGTTGGGCGTGGTTTCAGCATCCCATCAATGACCTCGGGCTCTAGCGTACTTTTCCACCTGACGGCTGGGCATGTGTGAAGATCATTCAATATTCTTTTCGTCTTGGCTGAAAGAGTGACCTCCCATGGAGCTTTTTCTATAAAAGAGCACAATGCCCCCGGCATGTCCACTTTTTTAGGAGCATGAGGTTGTGGCGGGTTCACCTTCCAGTTTTCGGATAATGCGAACTTGCCTTTTTGGTATTGGTCCTCAATCTAGCCTTTGAAAACGAAGCAATCTTCGATTGGATGGCTTACTGCTTGGTGGTAAGGGCAGTAATTAGGAATTTTGACATCGCCTGGCTGCAACGGACGTTTTGGATCCGGCAAATTGATGAGTCTGTTGCGCATTGCTAGCTCGAACAGCCTCCTCGTTTTTTCTTGGGGAAACGAGTAAGGTCGTCCCTGTCTCTCCTCGAGGGATGGGCGTGGATGCACGTTGTTTTGGCGAACAACCGGCTTTAAGTTGCTTGGCTTTTGTTGAGTATTGGCAATGAAAGTTGCTTTTCCTTTCCTCTTTTCATTCTGAGGATCCATCTTTGAAGGAGATGGTCTATGACCCATCTGGTCCATTTGGGCCAGCTTGTTGATTAAAGCTTGGAACGTGGTCAGTTTGAAGAACATCATGAACTGTGAAATAGTTGCATGAGGGTCTAGGGTGCCCACGAACATGCCTACCGCTGGCGCTTCTTCGGTGCGCTGCTCGCATTTTGACCACAGATTCCACCATCGTATTGCGTATTGTACCCAAGTTTCATCTGGCTTCACCATAGCATTGATCAATGCCGTTATTGGGGTGCGCTCGCTGGCGCTTGCAAATCTTTGTGTAAACAGCCGCTCCATCTCCGCAAATGTTTTGACAGAGTCATTAGGCAGCTCCGAATACCATTCGAAGGCCATTTCCGCTAAGCTGCCGACGAATTAGCGAAGCAACAGTTTGTCGTCGCCTTCAGTATTGCCGCATAAGGCCCTGAATTGGGCGACGTGCTGGTGATGATTGCCTGTCCCTTTGTACATATGGAATTTGGGGATTGTGTATCCTAGCGGGTATTTTATTTGGTCATACCAGCTTAGATACGGTCGCCCAGTTTTAACGACTTGACCGGCCGCTTCATTCCCTGGTGAACTCTTATTTGCCGAGCAATATAGTCATCCAAGGCAGCTTTAGAGATTGTCTCCTCCTTGGCTGTTGACAGAGCCGGCAGAGGATTCGATGTTTCTCCTCTGTCATCTTCAAGGATAATCGGAGGATTTTCAGCTGAAGGGTCCTGCTGGATCATCATACCCACCATGTCTTGATACAGAAGAGCCATTTTCTTTATATTGGCCACTTGTTCCGCAGCCTCCTTGTCCTTCTTTTCGCGCATTCTCCGAAGGAATTCAGCATCGGTCTCATGTTCGTGACATTGTTCCGATGACACCTCCGGGCTTTCTTTTGGCCCGGTAAGTGCGGTCATTGCAGTCAGCATCCGTTGAAGCTTTTGCTGTTGTTGTTCCTGAGCCCTTGTTATTGATCAGGTGAGCGGTCGATGGACCTTTGAAGTGCGGCTTTCCTCTTTTCCGGAAGCCATGTAAACAATATGTACCACCATGCCCCCAGATTTAGGGTGTTTGGGCTCGGTGTTTTTGTGGTCTGCTATATTTACAGGGGCTTTCTCTGGCCTTCTCCTCTTATGATTGGTCGAAGTTGAGGAGGCCGTTGCAGTGGGCACCCAAGTAGTCGTCGTCTTTTGTGGCTTAACAGGACGGTTTTCTTCCTGTCGGACCTTCAACTTCTTCTACCGGCGGGGGTAGTCTTGATCAACCACCGACTCTCGGACACGTCGCCATACTTTGTAAACTTTAGAGGACAGCCGCTGAGGGGTCTGTTCCAGTTTTGCTTCTGCGAAAGTCTCCACTGGTGGAGGAGATCTTTTCAGTATGGCGGTAGGCGAGTTCCTACGCACCTTGTTCAGCAGTTCAAAGCTGTTTTCGGTCGGAACAGCAGCATTGAATTCCACCGTTGGAGCTGGTGGAGTTAGCCCAGAGGGGAGTTTCCCCCAGCCTTCCTCACTCGGCACCAGTGGCGACGTCGAGCATGTCGAGCTGTTAGGGTTGGTTCAGTGTGGGGACAGCTTTTTCTTTCCCCCTTTCCAGGTGAGGGGTTGTTGCTAGTGTCAGCCTCTTGAAGACTGATGTCCGTTGAGAGGGGATAGTCAGTCTTGAGAAGGCCGACTTTCGAACAGGGGAAGTAGCCTTCATAACTTCGTGTGGAGTAGTAGCTGAAACGGCCAGTCTTGTGAAGACCGACCCTTTAGTAGGAGAAGCTGCCTTGACGACTTCAGGAGCAGGGATGGCTATACTTTTTGGAACAACCTTTCCTTAGATTGTAGGCTTCATCATGGGCCCACCGGAACTTTGGCCCAATCTTGCGAAGACTGAAGTGTTGGAGCTGGACGACCCGTTGATGCGGGCCGCAATAATTGTAAGCTAATTAAATACCGACTTTTTGGGAGCTTCTTGGGCTAGTATAGGAGCGCTGAAGCTCATCTGTGGGAGCATGGTCTTGAAAAACAATCCTGTGGTGGCTTGAGTGGACCTGTTCTACGGGCATTGTGAATAGGGAAGCCGCTTGGGGCCCATAAGCTATGCCTCCGGATGAGGCGGAACGTGAATTGCAGTTGCAGTTGGAATACTTTGCACAAGTAGACGCCATTGATCCTTCGCTTTCTGCACCAAGCAAAACGCCAAATCTTAGTACCTCGAAACCCAAGGGCAATCATTAGCAAACCGCGATTGGTTCGCGAACACGACACACGAAGTGTGGAGTGGAAAGAGGAAAAGGTCCTACCGGGCGTGCCAGAATTTGTTCATTGCCGAAAACCGGGAAGACGAACGTCTTTCCTGAAATTCGGGGTAGATGCTAATTGGTGCTATCCGTCCACCTCTCCGAAGATGCCAAGTTGATTTATGGCACCACGTATCGAAGGTTTAAACGAATACGGCCGATGTAGCAGACTTCGTCAGATTCCCCCTCGTTTGAGGGGTTTTTGATTGTGGGGATGCTCTTCCCTGCAGGCGTAAGCCCCTGTAGTTAATTACGCTACCGCGTCGCGGCAACAACTTTCTCTTTCTCCAGATGGTCACTTCGTGTCGTGGGTGTTTGTTTCATGTTTGGTTGCCCATGGATTGTATACGGAGACTAATTTATGTTGTCGCCCATAGGGCGTGGACTAGTCCAAATCCATATCTTTCTTAGATTTGGGTTTGGGGGTTTTTGTTTAAGGATACATTATTCTTATTTGAGACTATGATCAACTTAAACGTTTGTTAAGGATACGTCAGTCTAATTTTAGACTAAGATCAACTTAACAGGATCATTTAGATCCAACAAAAAAGCATTTGGGCTTTATTGTTTAGTTTAGGGACATTGCGGTCAATTACCAGTTTAAGGACATGGTGGTCTAAGGTTAAGGACATCATAGTCTATGGGTTTAAAGGGACCTTACAGTCCGAGATTAAGGACATCATAGTCCGCGAGTTTAAAGACCTCACAGTCAAGGTTAAGGACATCACAGTCCGTGAGTTTAAAGACCACACAGTCAAGGTTAAGGATATCATAGTCCATGAGTTTAAGGATCCCACAGTCCCTAGAGTGTTTGGTTGTCGAGACCCGTCATCTCTCTAAAGACGTTGAAGGATTACAACGACAAATATCAGAGGAGTGAAGAGATGTACTCTTGAACCAAGATGGATTAAATGATCTGTAGTCCGATTTGGAACTAAGATCAATTAATTATATTACGAGCACATTGGCTCAGTTGAGTCTGAGTTGAGGATTTATGGCCAACTTGGGCTAAGTCCAATTAAGTTTGAAGTATCGGCCATCTGTTGGACCATTAGACATTTGTCACGGTTTAAGCCCATATTATTCAGCAATGCTAAACATTTTCATCTTTGATTTCCTCAATTTTGAGATTCATTTGGAGGAGGGACTTTTGCCTCTGGAAAATTAGCCAATTTAGCTAAAAGTAGTGTTAAACACTAAAGAACAACAGTGTTAAACATTGGAGACAGAACTCTCAAATTGGTGTTAAACACCAAAAGACCAGCAGTGTTAAACACTGGAAATATGGAATCCTGAATTAGTGTTAAACACTAGAAAATAACAGTGTTAAACACTGGAAATAAGATTTTCAAATTAGTGTTAAACACTAAAAGATAATCAGTGTTAAACACTGGGAGTAAAGCTGTCTAATTAGTGTTAGACACTAAAGGAAAAAAGGTCACGTGTGGACACGTGAGGGCGCCCAAAGGTGGGACCAGATTCCTTTTCTTCGTTCTGCAAATAAGCGTTAAACACCTTTTATGTTTTTATTTTGAGCATCACGTGTCAGCACGTGATGGAGGTCTGTGCGCAATTGTTAAAGCATTTGCTGAGGGGTCACGTGATAACACATGAGAGCGTCCAAATCTTAGATTTCCTTTTCTATTTCTTTCTGTGTTTTTGGAGTTCACGTGGGAGCACGTGAGGCGTTGCCTCAGAACTTTTTCCTTCTCATTTTTAGGGATCTTTTCAGGGGTCACGTGGGGACACGTGACCTTAATTCTTTTCATGCACAGAGATATCTTTAGTCTCTTTATTTTTAAGAATTGAATTCTTTTATAGGGTTAGACCCTAATTATGATTTTAGAGGAATTGAATTCCTATTGTGAAAGAATTAAATTCTTATGTAGGGTTAAACCCTAATTTTCTTTTAGAGGAATTAAATTCCCATTAATCTGAGAGAATTAAATTCTCAATTAGGGTTAAACCCTAGTTTTGTCCATCTTGAAGGAATTAAATTCCTGTAGTTTTAAGAGAATTAAATTCTCAGATAGGGTTTAAACCCTAATTTCATCATGAAGGAATTAAATTCCTGTGAGTTTGGGAGAATTAAATTCTCATATAGGGTTAAACCTTAATTTTGTTTTGGGAGAATTAAATTATCTAAACTCAATTCCCCTTCTAAGTTCTGGATCTGCATGGCAGGATCTTAACCCGATGAGAATTAAATTCTCAACTTATGGGGAGATGTGCTTCTGCAGATCTTCAACCAGAGGAAGAACTAAGTTCTTTTGTACAAAAGAGTTAAACTCTTAGATTTTGAGAATTAAATTCTCTGTTTGATGTTTTGATCCCCCTTTCTTTTCTCACCTAGTATTTTCTTTGTTGAGAATTAAATTCTCCTTTCTTTTCTCTCTGAAATTTCAAGATTCCAAAACTCTATATCTCTCATTTCTCTTGGCTCCTATTTATAGGAGAAGGAAAAGAATCAATTTGTTTAGTAGATCTTTCATTGAAAGATTTTGTTTGTTTTTCATGATTAATATGATCCTTTAGATCATTCAGTGAATTTTATTCACCGTTGGATTTTAAATCCAAAGATATTCTGTTTGTTATTTTCGATGAGATTTAGGGGGAATCTTTCCTTGTCCAAAATCTTTCCATAAATTAGTGATTTTTAATCACCCTTGGATCTTTAATCCAACGGTCCCCATAATCGTTTTACATTTGAAAAGATTTAGAAGGTTTTAGAATTTAATTCTATTAAACTGTAAGGCTTTCGAAGCCAGTCACGTGCTGACAAGTGACCCTTGGTCACGTGTGAGCACGTGACCCCTAATTGAGTCATTTTCTCAGCGTTTTAATTACGCTTCAGTTTTAACCATCATGTATCAACAGTGACCTTTGGTCACATGTGAGCACGTGATACTTCTGTTCCCGCCAAAAATTTCTGCGCAAAAGAGTCCAAGGTATCAAATGGCAGCGATACGCTTAAGGAAATACGAACCAGTATTTTCCAGGTTGTTTTTTTGATAAACTCCCGAATGAGAAATAGATAAATTCTGATTATATCGAAAGCGTCTCGAAAAACCCTTCGATTTGATATATTATGGGCTTCATAATTCATCCGGGATCAAAAGTTATGAGGTATTACGTGTCCACACGTGATGGGCTTTTAAGAACCCGCTGAAGGAGTTAAAAGATATAATAAAAACTTAGAAAAAACCCCAATGGGGCATCACGTGCACGTGACCATGGGCCACGTGCAGACACGTGATGGGCTCTTAAGGCCTTTAAAATAATGAATAGAATTAAATTCTAAAATCTGTTCCCTGATTAAAAATCAGAAGTTACCTCAATGAGGTATCACGTGCTCACACGTGACCAATGGTCACGTGTTGACACGTGATGGTTAAAACAACAATATAAACAAGCGGCTATTAAAGGAACCAATTTGGGGGTCACGTGCTCACACATGACCAAGGGTCACGTGCCAGCACGTGCCAGGCTTTGAAAGCCTTACAGTTTAATAGAATTAAAATTCTAAATTTCTCTAAAATCTTTCGAAATAGAATTAAAATTCTAAATTTCTGTAAATCTTTCAAAATGGAAAAGGATTATGGGAACCGTTGGATTAAAAATCCAAAGGTGATTAAATATCACCAATTTATGGAAAAATCTTGGACTTGGAAAGATTTCCCCAAATCTCACCGAAATAACAAACAGAATATCTTTTGGATTTAAAATCCAACGGTGAATAAAATTCACTGAATGATTTAAAGGATCATATTAATTATAAAATCAAATCAAATCTTTCAATGAGAGGTTTGCTAAACAAATTGATTCTCTTCCTTCTCTTATAAATAGGAGCCAAGAAAAGAAGAGAAGGGATCTACTTTTTTGGGAGAGAAAAACAGAGAGAGGAGAATTTAATTCTCAAGAGGGAACAAAGAAAGGAGAATTTAATTCTCAACAAAGAAAACCCTAGGTGAGAAAAGAAAGCGAATCGAAACTTTAAAAAGAGAATTTAATTCTCAAAATTTAAGAGTTTAACTCTTCTGCAAAAAAAAGAACTTAGTTCTTCTTCTGGTTAAAGATCTGCACAGAGCACATCTCCCCATAAGTTGAGAATTTAATTCTCATCGGGTCGAGATCCTGCCATGCAGATCCTAAACTTAGAAGGGGAATTGGGTTTTCAGAATTTAATTCTCCTAAAACAAAACTAGGGTTTAACCCTAATCAAGAATTTAATTCTTTTACAGATCTGGGAATTTAATTCCTTTGAAAAGAAATCAGGGTTTTATCCTAAATAAGAATTTAATTCTTAAAGATAAGGAGACTTAAAAGATCTCTGTGCATGAAAAGACTAAGGTCACATGCCCTACGTGACCCCTGAACAGATCCCCCAAAAATGAGAAGAAGAAAGCTTTGAGGCAATGCCTCACGTGTTCCCACGTGACCCTCATTATATATGGAATAAAAGCAAAGGCAGAAACAATTCTGGGCGCTCTCATGTGTTACTACGTGACCCCTAATAAATGTTCTAATAAATCAGGGCATGATTATACATCACGTGCCCACACGTGATGGCTATGAAAATTAAAAGTGTTTAACACTTGTTTGCAGAACAAAATAAAGGGGATCTGGCCCCACTTTTTGATGCTATCACGTGCTCCCATGTGACTCCGAAAACGCAGAAAGAAAGATCAAAGGAAATGAAAGCTTTGGGCGCTCTCACGTGATTCCACGTGACCCCTTAGCAAACGCTTTAATAGTCAGCGCATAAATCACCGTCACGTGTCAACACGTGATGCTCAAAAGATGAAGAAGTGTTTAACACTTAATTGCAGAACGAAGAAAAGGGATCTGGTCCCACCTTTGGGCGCTCTCACGTGTCCACACGTGACCCCTCTTTCTTTAGTGTTTAACACTAATTTGGGGATTATATTTCCAGTGTTTAACACTGATTGTTTCTAGTGTTTAACACTAAATTGAAGTTTATATTTTAAGTGTTTAACACTGTTTGTCTTTTAGTGTTTAACAATAATTTGAGAGTTCTATCTCCAGTGTTTAACACTTTTTCCTTTAGTGTTTAACACTACTTTTAGCCAAATTGGCTAATTTTCCAGAAGTAAAAGTCCCTCCTCCAAATGAATCTCAAAACTGAGAAAATCAAAGATGAAAATGTTTAGCATTGCTAAATAATGTGGGTTTTAACCCAGACAAATGTTTAATGGTCCAACAAGAGCCAATATTTCTAACTTAATTGGACTTAGTCCAAATTGGCCATAAGTCCTCAATTCAAACTCAATTGAGCCAATGTGCTCATAACCTAATTAATTGATCTTAGTTTCCAAGTTGGGCTACAGATTACTTAATCAACTTTGGTCCTAGGGTACATCTCTGAACTCCTCTGACACCTGTCGTTGTAATCCTTCAACGTCGTCAGAGAGGTGACAGGTCCCGACGGCCATACATTAAACATGGACCACCATGTCCCTAAACTGGCAATGGACCACCATGTCCCTTAAACTGGCATTGGACCACCATGTCCCTAAACTGGCATTGGACCTCTACGTCCTTAAACTGGCAATGGACCATCATGTCCCTAAACTGGCGATGGACCACCATGTCCCTAAACTGGAACAATAGAGTCCCCAAATGCTCTTTTGTCGGATCTAAACAATCCCGTTTAAGTTGATCTTAGCCTCAAATATGGCTAACGTATCCTTAAACCTTCAAACAGGCTCTAATCCCAAATTGGACTATATATCCCCCAATCAACCTTGGTTCAAGGGTATATCTCTGAACTCCTCTGACACCTGTCGTTGTAATCCTTCAACGTCGTCAGAGAGGTGACGGGTCCCGACGACCATACATGCAATGAACCACTATGTCCCTAAACTGGATCAATAGAGCCAATTGCTCTTTTGTCGGATCTAAACTATCCCGTTAAGTTGATCTTAGTCCCAAACTGGACTAACGTATCCTTAACAAACGTTTGAGTTGATCTGAGTCTCAAAAATGGCTAACGTATCCTCAAACCAAAACCCTAAACCCAAATCTAAGAAAATACGGATTTGGACTAATCCACGTCCTACGGGCGACGACATAAATTGGTCTCCGTATACAATCCACGGGCAATCACAAACAAAACAAAACCCACGACACGAAGTGAAATTCTGGAGAAGGAGAAAGTTGTTACCGCGAAGCGGTAGCGTAATTAATTGCAGGGGCTTGCGCCTGCAGGGAAGAGCGTCCCCACAATCAAAAACCTCTCAAGCGAGGGGGAATCTGACGAAGTCTGCTACATCGGTCGCATCCGTCTAAACCTCCGATACACAGTACCATAAATCAACTTGGCATTTTTGGAGAGGTGGACGGATAGCACCAATTAGCATCTGCCTCGAAACTCAGGCGAGACAGTCCATGTCTCGGCCACCGTTCGGAGGGGAACAACCTCATTGAGGTATTTCCTTCAGCCGTTTTTTTGTTTCTGTTTGATGAGATTTTAACCATCACATGTCATCACGTGACCATTGGTCACGTGTGAACACGTGATACCTCATTGAGGTAATTTCTGATTTTTTAGACTTAAGTTCTATTAAGCTGTAAGGCTTTCAAAGCCTGTCACGTGACCCTTGGTCACGTATGAGCACGTGACCCCTAATTGAGTCATCTTTTAGCCGTTTGTTTTCATTTCTGTTTGATGGGATTTTAACCATTACGTGTCATTACGTGACCATTGTTCACGTATGAACACGTGATACCTCATTAGGGTAATTTCTGATTTGTAATTAGGAAACATGTCTCATATGTGTATATACCTGTCACTAATGGTACAATACCATATAGGTATATGGGTAACTAGCATGTAGGCATGTCAAGGTATATGCGTATGCATGTAGGTATACGGGTATGCTATATGTCATATGCACAATGGAATATGTATCAATGTTTCAATGTCCCTAACCCTGCAATATCACGTATGTATAAGTATCAACTATATCTCGTATGTATATGGGTTATGCGTGTCATGGCAATTATCGACGGTGTGTGTGGCATATAATCAGTGCTCGTGCAACATGAGCCGTCAATAATAGTGCAGTGTCCAATGGGTACAAGTCCAAGCATAACAAGTAATAATATGCAATGAAGTTTATTCGTGAACTCTATATGTGCAATATAAAGATGCGACTAATATCATATCATATCTAGCCCTGACGCATAATGCCATGCGGGCGATTCCCCTGTAGATGTTAAATCTACTCACTGATGATCCTGGGGCTAAGGAAAGCCAACCACTCGCTTTCCATTCTTCGCAGCATCCGAAGTCCCCGCCTGCGTCCCTAAGATCATAAAACAACAATAACAAGTGTATATTAGCAATCGACTAATAACACGTACAAACTACGTTTGACCGACGCACCAACTCCAAACATACTCTCAAGTGTTTGTCTAGTGGATAACGTGCGTAGCGACACTACGAAACCAACTTAAAAGAAAAAGCAACACAAAGACACGAATCGTGTCGGATAACGTAACGCGTGTAGTCATAACACTAGAAACTAGCCAAGTGATCCCAGATTTTGTATACAATAAAAACCCAAAAATCAAGTAGTACCAAACACAATAAAACCACAGCAGACAGCTCCCTGAAAAACCCAAACCCTAACTCCTCTACAAATCCGAAGTCGCCAGATTTTGGCTTCGCGTCACTGGCCAAAATCGAGCAGGTGGGTCTCGTGCTTCAGGTGAAAGCTTATGGTCTCTGGTACAACATAACTACACTGCTAGATTTTCTAGTACACATACTGGGTCGCAACAGATCACAGATATCACAATATGTCACTAAAAATATGATATGAGCATGAAACTTTACTTTACGTAATCTAAACTGAAACGAACAAGATATACAATACTATAACATCCTATTTAACAGATAAAGATCATTATCTACTCCACGAGCTCGAAGATCCTAGCTTTCTAAGCTCCAAGGCATCTAAGAGGCAAAACTAGGCTTAAGAAGTGATCTGGGTGATGTTTTGAAGAAGATTAGTGTATGTTTTGTGGTGAATCAGTAAGTGTTCAGTTGAGATGAAGAGAGATGAAGATAAATGAGAAAGAGATGAAGTGAGAGAAAATAAGAGAGGGTGAGATGAAAAGAGAGAGAGAGGTGAGATTAAGGGTGAGTGCACCATTGCATTAACTCTCACATTAATGCAAGCATGGCTCTCATGACTCACCGTTGCCACCTCCTCTAAAATCCAAAACAAAGCAAGGA
Source organism: Agapanthus africanus (assembly GCA_030015575.1). Classification (NCBI taxonomy): domain Eukaryota; kingdom Viridiplantae; phylum Streptophyta; class Magnoliopsida; order Asparagales; family Amaryllidaceae; genus Agapanthus; species Agapanthus africanus. Next base: position 288,070,070 of record JASDDO010000029.1, read on the forward strand.
AATATCTCACAACAAATATCTAGGGTTTAGGGTTAAGCAAGGATAGGATTAGGTTAAGGTTGTCATGGTCAAAAAACTAGATTAACGCAAACATACCCTCACATTAACATGCACATGTGCGTGCAAGCCATAACAAATAATAATAAATTATTAATTAAATATTATAAAATATGAGAAATCCGAATTGGTAAACTTTTTTACAGAAAACCCGCATTATCGCTTAATTAACACTAATCGCATTCCTAAGCTGTTACAAGAGGCAAATAAAGAATGTACATTTTTCCTTAGGTTTAGTTTTAATTTAGTATAAACTTCTTTTTCTTCTTCATCTTTCCTCAATTAAAATTGTATGAGAGCTTTTTGAGTGGATGATAAATGAAGTTTGAGAGTTCATGTTCATGTCTTGCCTTAATTGTTAACTAGTTTTTATTTACTTGCTCTTATTTTCTTAATAGTGTAAATTGTTATTTATTAGTTTTCATTTCTTCTTTTTCTTCTATTCTATTTTGTTTATCATTGCAACCATGAAACTCAAGTGTGAATCTTTTTTAGGTGGGATTCCAAGTAATTAGTTGCCGTCTTCTACCCTATTTCTTTCTATATTCTCTACTTATTTTATTTTCTTTTTCTATAATTAGTGAGTAGTTTTCTCACTTGTTACGGCAGGATAAGAAATGTCCGAGAGAAGGAAATCTCCCTCACTCTTTTCTTTACCCAACATCTTGAGTTGAACTCCCGTCAAAGCATCCACAATCCATTCCCTATGGCACCCTATACTCTATGATAGTGGTGACACCCTAGTGAGACTGATCGTGATTGGATTGACCGGAGGTTATGACTATGAGCCAAGAACGGGCGGACAAGGACCAAAGGGAGGAACCAAGTGTTGGCTATAGTGCCCTCAAGTCAATTATTGGATCGCATGCACGTGATTGCAATGATTGAGAGAGGACCTATACCGGTAGAATAGTCTTACTCGAGATGATAGTATGCTATATGGTTTGTCTTTATCATCATGTACATGCTTCAGGTGACATTACAGATCACTATTACATGTTGATAGAGCCTATATGATTCTTCCTTGACTACCAACATTATGATGGCGATCATATACGTGAGAGTTGGGTAGTCTATAAGCACATTCTTAAAGTGTCCTTAGTCGTGGGAGTTTCGAGACTGGGCATCGATACTCCGAAAGTAGACTAGTATATACGGATCGAGACCCCGATGAGGGGCGATGGCCGGTCTCATAAGCCATTGGTGTCAGTTGGTTCACCTAAGATGTATATAGGTGCTCATTGGGTTATGAGTACACCGGACGGACTCGCAGGGGTACTGCTACTTGGTATTATACCTATCGTTAAGTAGCAGTTCCCAGGTGATATGAGTACAGCTTAGTCCATTGACTTGACACTGCTATTTCGCCTCAAGTGTGTTCTCACTGTTCATTGATTGTTACCCTACCATGGCTCAAAGTAGTCGTGCAAACAGGTAGTAGTTGAGTGCAGTCCCGAAGCACTTGGAGGCAGTGGCGGTTAGATAGGATTCGTCTCTCCCGGTATTGGGGGTTGATATCGCGCTATGTTTGGAGAGCCATTACACAAAGTCCTTGGCCAAGGCAAGTGATATTTACTGGTAGGTATTCCGGTAGTTTCTCAAGGTGTTATGGGCTACACTCCGACACGACTTATACCGCTATTGGGGGTCTGATGTTTACCATCCCCCTAGGCCCGATATGCGATACTCTTAGACGAACAAACCGGACTATACGGATATTGTCACTGTCAGGCTCAGTAGGGTTTCTGGATGTGTTTGCTCGTCGGCCTCCCTTTCGCTCAATACCTGGGTAGCCGTTACGTACAGCTAGTGCCACTGACGTGCTTGTGGTTAAACCCACTGCCAGCGTATTGACGAGTTTTTAGAGTCCCACACAGAGGGTTTCCCTAGTTCGGGCGAAACGTTGTAGAGGCCGTATGGTTTTATGGCAGGGTTCGATCATATACGTGCACTCGTGCACGGATCATAATTGGACGGATCATACTAGTGGGCTTTGGTTTAAGCCGGATCCTAGTATTAGATTGGTTGGATTACTTTCGTCTCGTAGTATTCATATTCAGTCGGAATACGGATGCGGATATGTATATACGAATGATGGGTATTCTTGTAATTCGTTACAAGATAACTTTAGATGATGCCATTTTCTTTTTTGTGGATTAAACATTTATGTTTAAATGTTTAATGTGGAAATTGTGACTCATTCTTGCCATGACTCATTTTTTGTCATGGCTAAGATATTTTCTTGTGAGCTTTGAGATATTTTGTTAGTGTGTGAGTGTAGAGATATTTTTTTTGTGTGTGTGACTTTTATTCTCACCATAAAATATCAAAACACTCTTTCACCCATTAGAGGGCAGCCATCTCATTTGTTTTGGTTGTTGGTTTTTGCTCACTTGTTTTCTTTTTCTTGAGCTTTATAATTTCCATCATGGACATCTTCTTCAACCTCCACTCTATCTCTCTCATATGTTGAGAATCCTAAAGTGTATTGAAACAAAGTAATCACACACTATCTCTACATCATCTTGAGCACCCAGGTTAGCAAACTAGTTGTTCGAGTTGCTTCGGTTTGAAGCGGGAGCCCGTATTAAGAATCTTAGAGGTGGATCGTATTCGACGAGGGAGATCGAAGAGCAGACTTGTTCAGGGCAGACGGCGAGGAGCTTGGGATGAGATTGAAGACCGAAGGACACGGATCGATCGGTATAATCTCTGAACACTTTATAGTTAGCTAGTAAACGGTTAATGGTTTGATCCGAGTAATAGGTTGTGGTAGCGCTAAGTTTTACGAATTTTTGTTCTGCATTTGGCCACGGATTGATGGTCGGGGGGCTGCCGTAACCTAACACCAAGCGTTGGAAAGCCTAACTTATACTCGCATGTATCCTTAGTAGTCGTGCTAATCCCCGTTATTGCCGATTACCGTAACATCAATATTAAGAGAGGTAAATGAAAGAAGTGAGCGAACTTCTAACTCAAACTAACCTAATCTTAATCCTAACAAGTTTTCATTAACATACATATCCGACTACATAGTTAGCATCGAACAAATTTAGACAAACTTGACTTAGCTCGTTAAAATATAAAGAAAAAGACTCTTATCTCTCTGTGGATTGACCCGTACTCAACCGGTTAACTACCAAGCGAACTCGTCTTGATTGTGGAATAGCACTTTAAAAACGTAGTGAAAAACCTCTCAATCAAATGGCGCCGTTATCGGGGAGACGGTAGTTTATTTCTTTTTGTAGTTTTAGGTTAATTTGTGAATAAAAAACCCAATAAACATCATCTTGTTATTCTTTGATTTTTTTTGTGCGAGTGTGCAGGACAGGGAGAAGAGCAAGTTCAGTGCCAAAGTCGTGGGAAGTTAGACCCACATCTTGCGGCTGCACCAAGGCAGATCAAGGCGAAACCACGGCTAACCGTACCAAAATCTGGAGCAAATTCAGTGACTAAATCAAGAACCAGATGCTAAAAATCAGAAGAAGCAAACAATTTTAGTGCACAGAAGAAATTTGGAGGTCTATTTCTCCAACTCCACAACAAAACCGCAGCCAAGAAGAAGTGTTTGACCGTGGATCCACGGCCTAAATATTGTTTCAGGGCCCAAATTATTTTGTGAGTACTTCTTTCTTCCAGAAACCCCCTCTTAGCTACACTGAATTGCCTTTTTTGCAGTATTCTTTTCGCAAACTCTCCCCCTTTCCAATAAATTGTTTTTGTCAAGGATTTTTTGCGCCACCACCAAATAAATTTTTTGCAAGTGTTTAGATTTTGTTTGTTATTGTTTTGTATATATAATACGGCCTTTAAAGGGCTATAGCACCAATTTAGATTGGGTGGGAATTTCATCACCCTTCCTAAGACCCAAAAATTCACAAAAAGTATACGCATTACCATTAAGCTTAATTAAAAAATATCTAGACATAGCCAATTAAGAACTTGTCGTGATCAATAGGACATAGAAAGGTTGTGGGCATTCGGTCGATTATCTAAACTTGATTTTATGGCGTTTAGGCTAGACAAGTGAGGAGGTATCTTTAAAAGGCCTGTCTCACGGTGATTCGTGAGCGGAACCCTCCTTACCTCACTTGTGCTTTCCTGACTACAATTGGCAGTGAAGAAGCGATTTGAGAGCTATCTCACAACTTGTCACTTTGGAACAGTTAGGAGCAGTCTAGTTGGATTTTGAGGTCCATAGTTCTAGGTGTGATTGTGTATATTGTGACTGTAATTGTTTGAGCTTTTAATTCCGTATATTTTTCAAAACTCTATTAAAGAAATAAAGAAACCCCAAAAAAATATTTTTTCATAAAGACTTACCATTTGTTACCAAATTTCCATTCCACCCACCTTTCACGTACATTTCTCATAATCGTTTTCTTACCCTCACATTCTACCAACACGCTTTGACAACACTAAACGTGTTTAGTGTATGTTCGCTTAGACTTGGGATACTATTGCCCGATTAGTCCGCGTTTCTCTAGTCCCTACCAACTATGCGATTGACTCTGAAGTCGATTCATCTTCCCATACACACACCTTATGTAACAACCCTAAACTTTCTGTACAGAATTTTTTCAAAAACACAGAAAGGAACACTTAAGCCTGAGCAGAAATTATAAATTTAAATTGCTTTTGAACAGCAAGAAAGCACTTGTAGCTCATTGGTAAAGCCTTGCACTGCTGTGACATGACCCCTGTGTTCGAATCCCCCAGCTACATATATTTTTTGTTAATTTTCTTTTAAACTTTTAGAAGCTCAAAAGTTTACACATGCAAAACACGTAAAATAAAAAGTCACAACAAAATCAAATACGAGCACTGAGATATACCAAACGACATGGATACGTGGCATCGATCCTAACCCCATCCCACCGGATTGGACCGACAAGATCATCCCTAGGGCTGGCGCCACCGGGCCTCCCATACCTAATGCCTCATTTTTCTTTTGCCCTAGTCTCTTGGCCTTCCCCCCTTAACTCCCATTATGTTTGTTTACTCTGCAATTATCCATAGAATTAAAAACCACCATTAAACCAAATTTTAATGCATTTTTTAATTCTCAATTCATCACCCTAAACCTTAATTTTCCCTATAAATACCACACTACATTTTACCCTTCCTCATTCAGAAATCCCATACCAAAACTCTCTAAAAAATTCTAAGTTCAAAAGTCGTACAAGTGGAGTTAGCAAAGGTCGAAGTTCCGGCGACGTTTCGGAAAGAATCCGGCGATGAAACGATTCCCCGATGCCTTCCTAAGTTCACACTATCCTTTATTTCTAATTAGTAAGTCCCCTCTCCCCTTCTCAATCTCTAGTCTAAAATATCCACTTTTCAAAACTCGTTGGAAGCGGAGTTATTCGGACTTCCGATTATCTTTTCTTTTAAAACTCAAATTTTTCTTAAACAACAAATTACCATCTCTTCTTATATTGTTTGACAAATATAAAACATCATTCACAAAAAGTTTCAATTCAAAATAATATGTATTGCAACTTTTATTCCATTTTTATGGTAAAATACCATCATGTTTACATACGGCATTGCTTATTCATTTTACCCATATTACCTTTAGAAAACTCACGAGCTAATGACCTACATCATCACAATACATATTCTTGATATAGCACGATGGCTTGTGGAACATTAATTTGTGGGAAAATACGAGTTTACGTTTAAATGCCATAAACATTCAAAAACCGTTTTCTTTAAAAATGTATTACTTAATTCCTTGCAAATAAGCCTATACAACCCATTTTGGGGAACCCCGATCGGGATGGTGCGGATTATCGCACGTCCTCGGGCCAAGTAGAGCGAGATGCAGACCTCCTCATGGAGCATCCGATCTCGATGGAATTTTTAATGCAATTTTTAAGAAAAATGTGATTTCTATTTAATAAATAAGTTCTATTATATATATATATGTATATTATCAAAATATCTACTTTAAGTTTACTATATATATATTCCATGTTTTCTAAATCAAAGGAATCGCAAAGTTCATGAAACTACCATTACAAATCAATACAATTCTAATATTACACTAAAATACCATATACATTGAAATCTAGGTTATATCCACTAGAATATTTCACTTTATAAAAATTCAATTATAAAAACCTTAAAGACGATAATTAAATACTTGAGGTGTATTTTGAAAATTTATCAAAACTATTTTTCATAAAACCCCTCAGGTTATATCAATTTACAATAAGGACCCTAGTAAACATAGGTTTAAGCGGGATCAGTTCTCTTGAGCCTCACGGAGCCGGAGAATATGGGTGCTTGCCTATCTAAGGTAGACAACCTAAAAACGGTTTTATCAATACGGTAATTGTCTTGGAAAAAGACATAAATCCTCCCGTCCATGTGCAGCAGTTACCGATAACATCAAAACTAATTCAGGACTTCAATTCTCTTTAAAAGTCTGACTCAGTTAGAGTCACGGTCAAATCTGATTATAATCTATCTTGAATTCAATTAAGGTATAACCCTATTTCAACATGAATCCATGAATGCCAGAATACAATCTATATCAACATGACTTAAACCGAACTATGGATATACTCTGATAACATGACTATCCATTTATATCCATTCCGTTTACATGATATCATGGTTTCGGCAAGTCTTCCATTTATAAAAAAAAAACTACAACCATTCATTACAACAATACAATCAATACAAAAGACATTACAGGGTATTTAAGGGGTAGACTTGTACGGAATGTGTTAAAGGTGACATGAGGTGGTCACTAAAAGATGTAACTATACATCCATGCCGTTGTTCCGTGGTTTTGTCGACGGAGCCTTGTACTACGGGTTACCAAAGTCTACGGTGTAAGTTGGACTCCCCTCATATACACTGGCATCTTCTGTACCAAGGTACAAACAACTGCGTTAACATAATAATCAAATATCATAACAGTTATATTCTCCCACCTGTCTATTCTATTTCTTTCTTTCTTTGGGACTTACCGAGCGATTGTTTGCTGAAGACATTCCTTCCCTTCTTTCTTTGGAATGTTGTCAGGAGTGTTGGTGAGTGCTGCATGCTCCCACAACTCTTGTGGCGCGGCGGAAGCGATGAATGAAAATTTTCTTTGCATACAACACGCACATAACCGAAGATCTTGTCTAAACAACAACTAGTATACCCTAACTAGAGATCTTATCTACTATGTTAGGGATTATACCTTGATGATACGGTCCTTCGGGTCTTCTCTTGGATGCAACTCCTTTGCTCCTTTAGATGTTGCCGATGTTTTCGATCTCCGGCCACCGAAGACCTAGATGATCCACCCGAGAGTTTTCGTGCAAGCTAGAAACTCTTCTCAAGAGTTTAACCGAGAGACCAAATTTGCTAGAAGAGGTTACTAGGATGATGTAGAGATAAGTATATTGGATTAACTTGAAATCCTAAGCTTTGGATTCACATCTCATGTGAGGGTTTAAGCTTAGGAAGAATGATCACCATCATTTTCTTTCTCTCTTCTTATACACTTGTTATGATACACTTATCATAATTTTGTGAAGGATTTGAATGCTATGATTTCACATCTCATATGAAGGTATTTATAAGAAGAAGTGGAGGAGAGAATAAGTGCATTTCATAATTAAAAAGTTCAAGCATGATGAAAAAGAAAATAGCACTAACTAAAGCATGTATTATGAAAGAAGTATCATGCTTTAATAGTACATCCACTTCAACAACCACATTATCATGCTTATACCTTTTAATTTACACCTCACTAATTTATTTTCACAAAATAAATGATGTCATAATTATGTCATTATGAGGTGGCACCTTCTAGAAGGTATTCTTGTAACAATTACAAAAATACCCCTCCTCCGTATACCGTATACTGTATACCCGCATCCGAATTCCGAAAAATACGAATACCATTAATCCAATAATATAATACCGGTATCCGGCCAGTATTATTCTTCCGATTATTATTCCTGTAACAATTACACGAACATAATCGAAAACCTGCCGCAACATCTTACGGCTGCCGTAACAACTTACGGTCTCTACATCTTTCGCCTGAACGAGGGAACCCTCTGTGTGGGACTCTAAAGACTCGTCAGTATGCTGGCAATGGGTTTAACCACAAGCACGTCAGCGGCACTAGCTGTACGTAACGGCTACCCAGGTACATGACGAAAAGGTGGCCGACGAGCGAACTCATCACAACCCTTACGAGCCTGTAAGCAACACTTACCGTACAGTCCGGTCTCTTCGTCTGATACGTCGCATATGAAGTCCAAGGGTGGTAAATGTCAGACCCCGGTAACTTTATAAGTCATGTTGATTTATGGCTCATAACAGGTCGAGGAACTACTGATAACACTTATCAGTAAACCTCGAGAACCCTGGCCAGGGATTTAGGTGTTATAGCCGATCAAACATAGCGCGACATCAACTCCCTATACCGGGAGAGACGAAACCCCTCCTATCGCTCACTGTCTCCATATGATTCGGGACTGTACCCAAAATCCACCTGTTTGCACAACTCAGTAGAGCCGTGGTAGGGAGGAAATCAAAGTACAGTGGGAATCACACAAGACTCTATGACGATCTCGGGTCTACAGACTAACCTGTACAAGTGTCACCAGAGAACTGCTATCTGACAATAGGTATATATACCATCTAGGAGTTCTCGGCGAGTCCATCCAGTGTACCCAGTCTCCACTGAGCACCCGTACACCATCCTTGATGTCATACACCGATGGATATGGGATCATCCATCGCCCATCATATGGGTCAAGATGCGTATACGCTAGTCTACTCTGGTGTATCGATGCCCTGTCTCGACACACCCTCGACTAGGAACAGTTATAGGATGTACTTATAGACTACCGTGGCCCCACTAGTATGATCTCATCATAGTCCCAGTAGTCGAGCACAAATCCTAAGGGCTTTATCAACATGTAACAAAAGAGACAATCAAAGTACATGTTAAGATAAAGTACAACCAGATAGCGTACTATCATGTCGAGCAAGAAAGTCCTCCCTATATATGTCCAAGCATCCACTACAATATACATCGTATGTACAGTAATGGCCTCTAGGGCACACATATAACTAACAATCTCCCACTTGCACTAGGGCCATCTGTTGTGGTATCACATACCAAACAATCAGCTGTAGTTTAAGTATCTCATACTCAACCATCCCATAAAAGTCTCTACTGGGAAAAAGCCTTAGTGAGTGGATCCGCTCTGTTGTCCTCTGTATCTACTCTCCTAACCTCGATCTCCCTGGAGATCAACCATCTCTATGATCAGTTGATGCTGCCTGAGAATTATATCTGGATTTCTGATGGGACGGTAGTTCCTTGGCTAAAGCCACAACCCCATTGTCACACAATGGTAGGAACGAAATTCATCTTATGAACTTTTATATATATCCAGACTTTATCTTTGGTAGCGTCCTTAGTAATGACGTATCTTGCCTTTCTAGTATGTCACGGTATCTAGCTTGGAACTCTTCCAACACACCGTCCCTCTATTAAGGGTAAAGACAATGCCCGCGACTGACATTCAGTCGTCTTTATCACCCTGGAACCTTTCCAGTGATTCTCCCCTAGATCGATTGATACCATCTCACTACAACTAGTGAAAATCCTAACATCCAATTAGATCTATCTCATAGATCCAAAACCCAGGATTTAGGAGGTATCACACTGATCTTATATGGATAATCCTTGTGATAAGCGGAGATTGACCGAGTGTATCATAGGAAACTCTTTCCTATCAAGAGTATGTCATCCACGTACTCTACGAGGATCACCACCATACTCCATACCACAAGGATCAACTATTTTGATGAAGTCAAACTCTTTGACTACCACATCAAAACAAATGTTCCAACTCCGCTGTGATTCTCCCCAGGATCGATTGATACTATCTCAATATAACTAGTGAGTATCCTAATATCCATTTAGATCTATCTCATAGATCCAAAACCCCGGATTTAGGAGGTATCACCTTTGATCCTATATGGAGAATCTTTTTAATAAGAGGAGATTGACTGAGCGTAGCATAGGAAACTCCTTCCCTATCAAGAGTATGTCATCCACGTACTCTACGAGGATCACCACCATACTCCCTACCATCCTTTTTGTATATACAAGGTTCATCTATTATTTTGATGAAGTCAAACTTTTTGACTACCACATCAAAACAGATGTTCCAACTCCGCGATGCCTGTTTTATCGCATAAAACATCTTGCACACTTTTCCGCTGCTCTCACTGTCTACGAAGCCCTCTGGCTGTGTACTTATAGACGCTCTTTTCTAAATCTTCATTTAGAAAAGCAGTCATGACACCCAACCACCAGATATCGTAGTCAAGGTATGTAGTAGTAGCAAGTAGGATCTGGATGAACTTAAGCATAGCTTTGAAAATCTCAACTTTTCCATATACACCAAGTAATCTTCTCAAGATACACTTGCTCCTGATGGGGATTTAACCCTTCAAACAAAGCAACCAAAGTCCATACTTTGTTGGTGTATAAGGATTCCATCTCAGATCGCTAAGCATCCAGCCATTCTCACAGAGTCCCACTCCTGATGGCCTGCTCGAAACTAGTTAGGTCATACCACTTTGGTCAGGCAACAACCCCATCCCATAGGGTCGCCGTGGCACCAAAAGGTCCCTCAGCAGCTACTTTCTACGCATGCCCCCTTGCGAGGACTACAACCCGCCGGAACACCTTCCGATCTCGGGACAAGCCGGGGTAATATGAAATCCTCGCTCCCACTGTCATAGAGAAACCGAAGTATCTCTTAGGTAGGTGAGAAACCTTACTAGATCGGTGGAGAGGCTGAGGTTCGTTAGAGTCTATTGAATCCTTTGGTTCTACCAAATCATCTGCTGTAGCTGGAACTCCTTCCAGTTCTACTTCATGACCATTAATTTCTTCACAAGAAATTCCCTTTTCACAAAAGGTGGCATGCTGAGATCCAAAACAACTTTTGTTCCTCGGTTAGGTCATCTGTTGTAGTTTGTATAGCTGGAACGCCTTCCAGTTCTACCTTATGACCACTAATTTCTTCACAAGAAATTCCCTTTCACAAAGGTGGCATGCTGAGAAACAAAACAACTTTTGTTCCTCGGTTAGGTCATCTGTTGTAGTTTGTATAGCTGGAACGCCTTCCAGTTCTACCTTATGACCACTAATTTCTTCACAAGAAATTCCCTTTCACAAAGGTGGCATGCTGAGAAACAAAACAACTTTTGTTCTTTGGTTAGATAGAAGATATTCCCTTGCTAATGCTTGGGATATCCAACAAACTTCCACAGTTTTGACTTTGCCTTGAGCTTGTCCGGATTTTGGTTTTTAGACATAGGCCGGAGAACCCCAAATCTTAACATCTTTAAGATATGGGCTCTTTCCATACCATATCACATATGGAGTAGTAGGCACCTGATTTGATTTGAACCCTATTCAATAGGTATGCAGCTTCACAAGTGCATAACTCCCAAAAGGAAAATAGGAAACTCAGTAGTACTCATCATAGAGCACACCATATCACATAGGGTGCAATTGCTCCGCCCCGATATACCATCGTGCTATGGTGTATACGGAGGAGTAATGCTGAGAGAGAATCTCATTCTCCTTTAGAATAGTCCAAGATTTCCATGCTCAAGTATTCTCCTCCTTGATCTCATCAAAGGACATAATACTTGTACCCGATTTTGGTTCTCTACTTCTAACTTATATTCTGTGAATATCTCAAAAGCTTCGGACTTGTGTTTCAACAGGAACATTTGTCTGAATCTTGAGAGATCATCAAAGAATGTAATGAAGTACAAAGAACCAGTCATGGCATATATAGACAGGGGGCCTTTCATACATCATCATGTATCAATCCCAAGAGTTCACTAACTCTTTCTCTGTTTCCAATAAACTGAGCTATGGTCATCTTATCTATGTGACATGACTGGCAAGTTTCACAAGATGTAAATTTAAACTAATTTAAATATGCATCTAGATGTAACTTCAGCTAGTCGGGTCACATTGATATGACCTAGTCTACAATGCCTCAAGAAGGATTCGTTCATTTCTGAACTTATCCTCTTATGTGTGTTCGGTATACTGAGAACTGTAGTTTGATTTAGAACGTCTATGCTTTTAGATAACGTGCCTGAACTGATCAACACTTGATATAGGAAATGTTCAAAACATTATCCATCAATACGAAATTTTATCATTTCTTTACTAATAAAGAGATTGATATGATTTTGTATATCAGGTTCGGTATCTAATAGCATTTGTTCAGAATCAATGTATTGGTAATACAGGGTGACAGTGACCAACAGACTTGGCTGCAACACTTGCCCCGTTTTCTGTCTCATGAAACTTATCACCCGTTCTCAGTTTTTCTACCTTTTTGTAGCCCTATGTAACAGATTACATATCTGGGATCCTGATCCAGTATCAAATACCCAGGATGCAGAGGATACTGAGAAACAGTTCTTTGTAATGAACACACCCGAAGGAGATGCATCATATGCACTTTCTTCGTTTGGGCGGCATAGAAATTCTGGTATTTCCCTATTTCCTGCTCTGTCCTATAACAATTATAAGTTGGAGTGGGACCAACGTTCCCCAACTCAATATAACAAGCGGGTTCAGTCAATATATCCGTATTTATTATCTTGATTAAGGCATGATATGGTCACTATCTTGAGAGAGAGAGAGAAGAAAACACTTTAGCGTATGCTCTTGCAAGATTAGATTGGTTATTATCTAATCCAGATGTCTCCCACTATTTTTATCAAATCTTCCTTCAAACCCTAAAAGGTAAGATTAGCCGGGAATAATTACATCCTATAATTTCATCAAATTGTCTTGTGTAAAACTTTCCCAGGAGTAACTCTTACTCGCAGCGAGATCGGGATCCAACTATCATATAGAAGGTATGCAATCTCATTGCAAATTTCAACTCTTGAAATTCCCGATATGATTTTTACCCCTAGTGACTTATGACCTTAACTATGGTCAACAAATCATAAGCACTAGTCAAGTTCAACCCGTCATTTCGTGATTAGCCAGACCCACCCATATGACCCTTGACTATGATCAACATAATCACATGAATGTCCTAACTAATCGCATCATATGCTTTGTAGGAATACATCACTTAGCTACCGTACACTACGCCTCGGCTATGGTCGACATACGTAGCACGAATACTAAGTACTCTACTTCCTAAAATGACGGAGGGCAACGGATGGTTTTTATGAAAACCTTTAACATTTTGAACTTGATATCGTTGTAGGATCAAGTGGGAAGGAGTGGTTTAAGCTCCAGTTTTAAAAATCGAATGGTTTTGTAGTATCTTTCTAATTTTGCTAAAGAGGTCACTCCCGGTGAAGGGATCTCGGCTGTTTCCTTATCGAATAAGGTGCTGGATATGTAAATACCACGATGCAAAGCAACAATAGATCAACTATAAAATCAAATCGAGTTCTTTGTAACATTTTCTAGTTTCGCTAAAGGGGTCACTCCCGGTGAAGGGATCTCGGCCCTTTCCTCATCGAATGGGGTGCAGGATATTCAAGAATACCACTATGCAAAACAAAAGCTAGAGTTACCCTTTTTCAAAAAGTTTGATTCTACAACATCTTTAGGTTTCTTTCTATTAACATTAATCACATTAATGTTGTCCCATCATTTACGTTTCCTAAACATCACAGAAAAGAAACGCAAATAGAACGTACGCTTATGCCATCCGCATTTGCCAGTGGGCCCCGTCATGCACCGTTAGGTTACTTAACTAACGGCAGAGCGGGGGCTGGACTAGTGCGGGTACAAAACATAAGCAACGTTTATTATATATCTCATATATAATTATAACCATTTCAGATCACAGATTAATACATTAGATATACTAGGAATTCCGTATTTCATTTAAGCCCTTAATGAAAGACGGGTTCCACGGTCGTGATGAATAGCCAAAAACCCCCTTTAGACCCCTACGGATGCGGCAAACTACCCGCCAAATTCCCGAAGTGTAGCAACCTCCCTCAACAATTGAGTAGGCCACTCGGCACTTGGAGAACCCGGTAGTTTGTGCACCCCACCTTGGGTCTATCCTAGGAGCAAAAACAGTAAAAAGAAAATTATACAATATAACATTGCTTTTTACAAATTACATGGAATGATAGAAAAGGAAAAAACACTCTTCTCACACCCCCCGGCCATTCATCACAACGATCCAACACATTCATATACACATACCATCTCATGATATCCATATGTGCAACCCCCACTTATCGTCATATAGCAATTAGCGGACGTTTCAAACACATATAGCAAAAAGAAAACCCGATTAGCCAAGCACTTTAGAATTTCGATCGATAATTTTTTTTAAACCATGCCAACACTTGACATGTTTCAGTACAAACAACTTTGTACAATTCAAAATATCCCAGAAACCCTATTTCTTTATTCTAAGAATACTGTAGCAAAACTTGAGTCGACTCACCATGAATCGGCGGCGGATCCGCGGCAAAACCATGGGTTTGGCCGCGGATCCGCGGCTCTATAGTAGAATTACGACTCCAAATTTTTACACTATTCTTAGAAAACCCTGCATGTATTTTTAAGGCATGTTAAATTAATTTTGGAACACTTTCAAAAACTGACAGCAGCAAGGGCAGAATACGAGTTTTCGGGAGAAAAAACTGTCGATAGAGCTTCTAACTTTTGGCTAACATCTAATTGTGGTTTAGTTAGGCTCTGATACCATGTTGGTGAGTGCTGCATGCTCCCACAACTCTTGTGGCGCGGCGGAAGCGATGAACGAAAATTTTCTTTGCATACAACACGCACATAACCGAAGATCTTGTCTAAACCACAACTAGTATACCCTAACTAGAGATCTTATCTACTATGTTAGGGATTATACCTTGATGATACGGTCCTTCGGGTCTTCTCTTGGATGCAACTCCTTTGCTCCTTTAGATGTTGCCGATGTTTTCGATCTCCGGCCACCGAAGACCTAGATGATCCACCCGAGAGTTTTCGTGCAACCTAGAAACTCTTCTCAAGAGTTTAACCGAGAGACCAAATTTTCTAGAAGAGGTCACTAGGATGATGTAGAGATAAGTATATTGGATTAACTTGAAATCCTAAGCTTTGGATTCACATCTCATGTGAGGGTTTAAGCTTAGGAAGAATGATCACCATCATTTTCTTTCTCTCTTCTTATACACTTGTTATGATACACTTATCATAATTTTGTGAAGGATTTGAATGCTATGATTTCACATCTCATATGAAGGTATTTATAAGAAGAAGTGGAGGAGAGAATAAGTGCATTTCATAATTAAAAAGTTCAAGCATGATGAAAAAGAAAATAGCACTAACTAAAGCATGTATTATGAAAGAAGTATCATGCTTTAATAGTACATCCACTTCAACAACCACATTATCATGCTTATACCTTTTAATTTACACCTCACTAATTTATTTTCACAAAATAAATGATGTCATAATTATGTCATTATGAGGTGGCACCTTCTAGAAGGTATTCTTGTAACAATTACAAAAATACCCCTCCTCCGTATACCGTATACCGTATACTGTATACCCGCATCCGAATTCCGAAAAATACGAATACCATTAATCCAATAATATAATACCGGTATCCGGCCAGTATTATTCTTCCGATTATTATTCCTGTAACAATTACACAAACATAATCGAAAACCTGCCGCAACATCTTACGGCTGCCGTAACAACTTACGGTCTCTACATCTTTCGCCTGAACGAGGGAACCCTCTGTGTGGGACTCTAAAGACTCGTCAGTACGCTGGCAATGGGTTTAACCACAAGCACGTCAGCGGCACTAGCTGTACGTAACGGCTACCCAGGTACATGACGAAAAGGTGGCCGACGAGCGAACTCATCACAACCCTTACGAGCCTGTAAGCAACACTTACCGTACAGTCCGGTCTCTTCGTCTGATACGTCGCATATGAAGTCCAAGGGTGGTAAATGTCAGACCCCGGTAACTTTATAAGTCATGTTGATTTATGGCTCATAACAGGTCGAGGAACTACTGATAACACTTATCAGTAAACCTCGAGAACCCTGGCCAGGGATTTAGGTATTATAGCCGATCAAACATAGCGCGACATCAACTCCCTATACCGGGAGAGACGAAACCCCTCCTATCGCTCACTGTCTCCATATGATTCGGGACTGTACCCAAAATCCACCTGTTTGCACAACTCAGTAGAGCCGTGGTAGGGAGGAAATCAAAGTACAGTGGGAATCACACAAGACTCTATGACGATCTCGGGTCTACAGACTAACCTGTACAAGTGTCACCAGAGAACTGCTATCTGACAATAGGTATATATACCATCTAGGAGTTCTCGGCGAGTCCGTCCAGTGTACCCAGTCTCCACTGAGCACCCGTACACCATCCTTGATGTCATACACCGATGGATATGGGATCATCCATCGCCCATCATATGGGTCAAGATGCGTATACGCTAGTCTACTCTGGTGTATCGATGCCCTGTCTCGACACACCCTCGACTAGGAATAGTTATAGGATGTACTTATAGACTACCGTGGCCCCACTAGTATGATCTCATCATAGTCCCAGTAGTCGAGCACAAATCCTAAGGGCTTTATCAACATGTAACAAAAGAGACAATCAAAGTACATGTTAAGATAAAGTACAACCAGATAGCGTACTATCATGTCGAGTAAGAAAGTCCTCCCTATATATGTCTAAGCATCCACTACAATATACATCGTATGTACAGTAATAGCCTCTAGGGCACACATATAACTAACAAGGAGGACCCAACTCTGAGGATTTCGAGACCAGCCAGGAGCACGTGGAGCAGACCACTGAGTAGCACGACCATTAAACTTTACTTGTACTTACTTTTCAATTAGTTCATGCCATTGTTTATGTTGGGTTACGGCAGCGCCTCGGCCATCAATCTGTGACCAAATGCGGAACAAAAATTTATAAAACTTGGCGCTACCACAACCAATTACCCGGATCTACCCATAAGCCCTAGATAACAGAACATACAAAGGAGTTAGAATGGTTATACCGAATAGATCCATGTCCTTTGGTCTTCAACCATCATCCCAAGCTCCTAGGGGCTTCCTTGATCAAGCTTGATCTCCGGTCTCCCTAGATCGAAGATGATCCATCTGAGAGCCTATGCAACGAGCTCCAACCTCATATCCGAGGCAACTAGGGAACCTAGATCACTACTCTAGACACCATAGATGAAGTAGAAAGTGATGAAGGATTAATTTGTCTCAAGACACCCAAGGATTCTTAACTCATGAGAGGGTTTGGGTGGAGCTAGAGGAAGAAGAAGATGCCATGAGAATGAGGTGTTGAGAGCAAATCAAGAGAGAGAAAAACAAATGAATAATGGCTTGTATTTTTGTTTGTTGTGTGAGTGTGATAAGAAATAATGGAGCCATCACACAAATGTCCATGTCTCCAAAATATCTTAGTCAACAAAAAATATCTCAAGTCAACATAATCTCACAATAAACAAAAACCCTAAACATGCTAGAATAGTAACCATGAGTCACTAATTAGCTATGCCACAAAAATGCAATAAACACCTCATCCTACACCTTAATAACTTTTTTTTATCTAAAACGGTCTAAACCATGATGAGGTGTAATCTTCTAAAAGTAAAATTGTAATAAATTACAAGAATACCCCTCAACTGTATATACATACCCACATCCGTATTCGGAAGAATACGAATACAAAGAGACGAAAATAATCCAACAAATGTAATAATATGATCTGGCTTAAACCAAAGCCTACTAGTATTATCCGTCCGAACATCATGGGCGCACAAGTACACGTATGCGATCGAACCCAGCCGTAAAACCATAAGGCCTCTATAATGTTTCGCCCAAAGCAGGGAAACCATTTGTGTGGGACTCTAAAGACTCGTCAATACGCTGGCAGTGGGTTTAACCACAAGCACGTCAGCGGTACTAGCTGTACGTAATGGATACTCAGGCATTGAGCGAAAGGGAGGCCGACGACCAAACTCATCATGAAATCCCTACTGAGCCTGACAGTGACAATATCCGTACAGTTCGGTCCGTATGTCTATGAGTATCGCATATCGAGTCTAGGTGGTGGATAAAGTTAGACCCCTAAAACGCGACATTTATTGTCGGTATGAAGCCCATCACCGCCTGAGAAACTACTGATTCGAATAAGTAATTCTCGACCATCTTGGCTAAGGATTTCTAGTGATGGCCACCCGTGCACAATGCGACATCAACCCCCAATACCAGGAGAGACGAATCCCCTGACGATCTGCTCACTGCCTCCATTTGGCTCAGGACTGTACCCAACTAAAACCCGTTTGCATGACACTTTTGAGCCGTGGCAGGGTAGTAATCAAAGCACAGTAGGAACTCACACGAGACAAATGACGATCTCAGGTCGATAGACTAACCTGTACACATGTTACCAGGGAACTGCTATCTGACAATAGGTATAATACCAACTAGCATGTTCCCGGCGAGTCCGTCCGGTGTACTCATAATCCAATGAGTACCTGTATACATCTTAGGTGAACCAACTAACACCAATGGGTTGTGAGATCGGCCACCGCCCCTCGTCGGGGTCTCGATCAGTCTACACTAGTCTATTTTTGGAGTATCGATGCCCAGTCTCGAAACTCCTACGACTAGGGACCTTTTAAGGATGTGCTTATAGACACCCAACTCCCATATATATGATCGTCATCATACTGCTGGTAGTCAAGCAAGAATCCTATGGGCTCTATCAACATGTAATAGTGATCTGTAATTGTTGAGATTGCTTAGCACCATGCTTAGGGTTTACAAGCATCACATATGCCACAACAAAATATTTAGGGGGTGCTAAACAATCATCCTAGGAATCGAACTAGAAAATTAGGGTAACAAAACTTTGCAATCAAACATTACAAAAGAATTGAACAAGAATACAACCTTTGTAGACCTAGTCCTGCACTTCTAAAGCTTCGTGCAGTCATCCCTTCGCTCCAAGCATCGATCTCCCGGACTCAAAATGAACTCCATAAAGCGTAGTGAGGAAGCATGCTAGATGTCTTCGAGGACGAAGATGATCTATGTTGAGAAAACTCAAGCACAAGCTACCTCTTCACGAAGTGATGAACTTTGTGAAGCAAATACCCTAAACTAAATGGCAAGTAGTAGAGGATGATGAAGTATGAATTTTTCTCACTTTGGATTTGATTTTCTCACTTGGATTCAACATCTCTTGAAACCGTAGAAAGCTTGTAGAGATGAAGAAGAAGATAATCAAAAGAATGAATAAGAGAATAGAATGAAAATCAACCATGGGTGAGTATTTGTCATCACAAACCCTTGTAGAGACTTAACTATGGTTTTAAATAATACTTGGGTTAACAAATATCTTATATAAAACAAATTTGGTGGACTTAGTCAATGAACATAATAAGCTTCTCCAAGCTTCTAGCATGACACATTTTCCACTAATTTATGAATTACATTAAATACCTGTTAACCCTAATTATATGAAGCATGGTGTAAGTCTCACATGCCCATGTTTGATGTATAACCAAGCATGATATAATATATATTACATATATATCATTCATGCACAAGTGAGAAAAGAAATGGTCAAGTGAGCTAAATATTAGTTAATAAATATTCAAATATCAAATATTTAATTATACATTAAATCATTAAATCAACACTTGATTTAATGATCTGGCTATATCATATATAACCGACTAATATCAAATGCAACAACTTATCGAATCAATACTTGATTCGATAACCCGGCCATATCATATATAACCGACCGATGTCATATATTGCAAGAATAGAATACGGTTTCTCATATCGTATTAATCTCGGTCACGCACATATCACATATGTGCTCCTACTTCGTTTCGCTTGAGCCAGAAAACCTCTGTGTAAGACTCTAAAGACTCGTCAATACGCCGGCAGTAGGTGGTAATCATATCAGTCACCCATAAGCCGCAAGCGGTCTGCTAAATGTAATGGCCACTCAGGTATTGAGAGATCAGAAGATCAATAAGCAAGCCTGCTTCACTCCTGCAAATCCAATTAGTAACACTACCGTGTAGTCTGGTCTCCTCGTCTGATATGTCGTATATCTCGCCTAGGGATGGTAAACGTCAGACCCCAGTAACTTGATAAGTAATGCCGATGTAAGGTCTATAACGGTTCGAGAAACTACTGATAACACTTACCAGTAGATCTCAGCAACTCTGGCCAGGGATTTCCTGTTATGGCCAATCGAGCATAGCACAATATCAACCCCCAATACTGGGAGAGACGAATCCCCTCCTATCACTCATTGCTTCCATGTGAATCAGGACTGTACCCAAAAATTACCTGTTTGTATGAATCAGTAGATCCATGGTAGGGTGGAAATCAAAGCACAGTGGGAGACACACAAGACTCTATGATGATCTCGGGTCAACAGGCTAACATGTATCAGTGTCACCAGAGAACTGCTACATGACGTAAGGTATAATACCATCTAGGAGTTCCCGGCGAGCCCGTTCAGTGTACCCAGTCTTCTCTAAGCACCCGTATACCATCTCTGATGTCAAACACCAATGGATATGGGATCATCCATCGCCTATCACATAGGTCAAGAATGTATACTCTAGTCTACTCTGGAGTATCGATGCCCTGTCTCAATATTCCATCAACTAGGAACAACTAAAGGATGTACTCATAGACTACCCAGACCCCACTAGTATGATCTATATCATAATCCTGGTAGTCAAGTACAAATCCTAAGGGCTTTATCAACATGTAACATAGAGACATCGAGTGTACATGTTAAGAAAAAGAGCAACCAGATAGCGTACTATCATATCGAGCAAGAAAGTCCTACCTATGTATGTCCAAGCATTCACTATAATATACGTCATATATACAATAATGGCCTCTATGGTATACATATAACTAACAATCTCCCACTTGCACTAGGGCCATATGTTGTAGTATCCAATACCCAACAATCAGCAGTGGTTGTAGTATCTCATACTCAACCATCGCATAATTGTCTCTCTTGGGAAAAAGCCTTTGTGAGTGGATCAGCCATGTTGTCCTCTGAGTCCACTCTCCTAACCTCGATCTCTCTGGAGATCAACCATCTCCATAATCATGTGATACTGCCTTAGAATATTTCTGGGTTTCTGACGGGACGAGGGTTCCTAGGCCAAAACCACAGCTCCATTGTCACACAACGGTAGGAACGTTGTTCATCTCATGAACAAATATACACCCAGACTACCTCTTTGGTAGCATCTTTAGTAACGATGTATCAGCCTTTATTATTTAGTTTGCCCCGGTATATAGCTTGGAACTCTTCCAACATACCGCCCCTCCACTGAGGGTAAAGACAATGCATGCGACTAACATTCTGTCATCCTTACCATCTGTTACGACCCGAAAGTACGGAACATGACCGGCACTTAGACTACGAAACGTCTTGAGGCGTACGTAATCTAAGTTACCCGAAAACCCAGAAAGCAGTAGAGTGAAGGAAAACCAACTAAAGCAAGTGGTTTTAATAGCATAAGCCGAATTATGCGATTTAAAAAAAACATCAAGTATTTTCTGAAAATTTCGGCAGAGATTCCTTTGTAAATATTGGCCCCATACGGGATACAACATGAATGGTATATGAAATCAATAAAAAGGCATCCCCAAGCGGGAGCTAGCTCTTCGTCAATCGATGGTTACAACCATGCAAGCAATATAATATACAACGCCAAGGTCGAGGATCAAAACTCAAAAGGAAACTCAAAACAGCAAGAAATCCATAGAAATACAACACGTGACTCTAAGGTCGAAAGAATAAACATCACTGGTCTCTATCTCTGAAATAAATACATGTTTGGTTGATGTAACTTCTAGATACAACAGAATAATAATATACAAGGTATAATGATGGGTACGATACAAATAAACCCACCTACTAGGAAATATCCGGAATGGAAATAGTGCCAGCAAGCCGTAATGAAACTTGTACGGCAAAACCTGCAAGAAACTAGGGCACAACGGGGGTGAGTTGCCAACTCATAAGTAGAAAGACATCTACGAACCGAAATCACATGAACAACGCAATCCTAGGTGATATGATCATAATATATCCTCGAATATATAACCAGCAGCCTATAACAATGGTTATGGTAAATATCTATCCCAAATGTAATCCCATGTGCCCGTGTCAGTATCTCGGGTAGCAATTATCATATGGATGATGTATGAATGCATGAAACAGAATGCATGTACTAAAAAAAACTGCTTTCATAAATTAGTGAGATTTCTGTATCTTTTTAAAAAAGAGGTATCATAAATGAAATTAGCATAAACAGTGTCTAGTATCGACATAAAACATAAATCCTAATATCTCAATATCTCAGGCTCCGGCTATCCGGACTGGCCTGGATCATCAATCTCTGTACCTCGATGTCTCAAAATCTCAATGTCTCAATCTTATAATCTAGGACGCCGTCAGTCCGGCCCGGCCCCTACCATCAATCTCAAGACCACGACGGTATCCTCCGGATATCCGACGCGTCGGGTAAAATCACCGGTAGGTAGTCTTCCCCTGCCAGGCTCATCGTCATCACCATGAGCATCTTGCTCCGGGGTACCTTACCGGGTCCACCATGTACCCGAAACGGTTCATCCAACTCCTCGAATCGGGCTTTGAAATCCATCGGCAAACTCATGGTGGACGACTCAAACATCATGGGAAAACCGCACTTTTCATTTAAAAAGAGAGAGAAAAGAAGTTTGTAAATGTTTTTGCGGTTTCCCCCCAAATCCAGGAAATCTCATGAAATTCGAATCTAAATCATCAATATCATGTAAACCGTGAATATAGGCATAAAATCCATGAATGCGGCATTGCAGGGTTCCTAGGCACACTTATGTGGTTCTACAAGGCATCAACCATGCCAAAATCAAAATTTTTCATGTGCCGAGAAACCCTATGCAAGATCGTTACTAGAGGTAAGGCGAAAACATGCAAGTTAACAACTTTAACTACAAGTGAAAGGGATTACAACCTTTGTAGATCCGGTCCTCCACTTCTAAAGCTCCGCGATGACGTCCCTCCGCTGCGATCATCGGGATCCCGGACTCTAGCGATGGTTTCTTCGGAGAAATGAGCGGGCTAGGTCGTTGACTTCGATGTCGAAGATGATCTACGTTGAGGCGACTAAAACTCAAGCTCCATCTTCACTTGGTCATGAACCTTGTAAAGATAACACACTCTACTACATGACAAGTGGTAGATGATGAAGAAGTAGGAAGTAGGTTCATTTTAGAACTGTTTTTCTCACACTTTTTCTCATGGCACCATTGGAGCTAGCAAGATTTTGATGAAGCTTGATGAAGAAGAAGAAGAAGAAGAAAAAGAATAAAGAATGATGAATCCAAATGAAAACCTATCCTTTTAATTATGGCACCATGGTTGAGTTAAACCCTCATGCTTAACTCCTGTAGAGAAATAACCAAAGTATTGGGTTAAGGGTTGGGTTAACTAGTATCCTAAGGAAATGACAAAAGAAATTGACTTTCTCAAAGTTTCTTCAAGCTTCATGAAGCTTGATAACTTTGACCAAAGTCTTATCTCTTTTGTTATTTGTTAGGAAATTAGTAAACCCTAATTTAACCTCAATTTGGTTTAAGTCTCATACACACATCTTGTATGTATCATCAAACATGATACAAACATGTACATTTGCATATATCACATATAAACAATGTGCACAATCTAGTGAGAAAATCAATCTTAAGTGAACCAATATTAGTTAATGTAAAGTAATATATCAAATATATAATTATACATTAAATCATTAAATCAATACTTGGTTTAATGATCCGGTCATAGTAAATATAACCGACTAATATCAAGTGTATCAATATATCGAATCAACACTTGATTCGGTAACCCGGCTATATCTCATATAACCGTCCGATGATACAAATTGTGAGAATAGAATTCAGCATCACATACTGATATTATTCTTGGTCCCGCACATATCTCATATGCGCTCCTATTTCATTTCGCTTGAGCCAGGAAACCTCTGTGTATGACTCTAAAGACTCGTCAATACGCTGGCAGTAGGTGATGATCATATCAAACACCCATAAGCCGCAAGCGGTCTGCTAAACGTAACAGCCACCCGGGTATTGAGAGATCAGAAGATCAACGAGCAAGCCCGCTCACACTCCTGCGAATTCAACCAGTAACACTTACCGTACAGTCCGGTCTGTTCGTCTGATATGTCGCATATCTCGTCTAGGGGTGGTAAATGTCAGACCCCAGTAGATTGATAAGTCATGCCGATGTAAGGTCCATAAGAAGTGTGAAACTACTGATAACTCTTACCAGTAAATCACTGCAACCCTGGCCAGGGATTTCCAGTTATGGCTAGTTGAGCATAGCGCAACATCAACCCCCAATACCGGGAGAGACGAATCCATTCCTATCGCTCACTGCCTCCATGTGAATCGGGACTGTACCCAAAAACCACCTGTTTGCACGACTTAGTAGAGCCTTGGTAGGGTGGAAATCAAAGCACAGTGGGATACACACAAGACTCTATGACGATCTCGGGTCAACAGACTAAGCTGTACTAGTGTCACCAGAAAACTGCCATCTGACGTGAGGTATAATACCATCTGGGATTTCTCGGCTAGTCCGTTCAGTGTACCCAGTCTCCACTGAGCACCCGCATACCATCTCTGATGTCAAACACCAATGGATATGGGATCATCCATCGCCCGTCATATGGGTCGAGAAGATATACGCTAGTCTACTCTGGAATATCGATGCCCCGTCTTGATATTCCCACGACTAGGAATATTGAAGGATGTACTCATAGACTATCCAGGCCCCACTAATATGATCTACATCACAGTCCTGGAAGTCGAGCACATATCCTAAGGGCTTTATCAACATGTAATGGAGAGACAACAAGTATACATGTTAAGATAAAGAGTAACCAGATAGCGTACTATCATGTCGAACAAGAAAGTCCTACCTATATATGTCCCAGCATCCACTACAATATACATCCAATGTATAGTAATGGCCTCTGGGGCATACATATAACTAACAATCTCCCACTTGCACTAGAGCCATTTGTAGCAGTGGTTGCAGTATCTAATACTCAACCATCCCATAAAAGTCTCTTTTTGGGAAAATGCCTTTGTGAGTGGATCCGCCGTGTTGTCCTCTGAGTCTACTCTCCTAACCTAGATCACCCTGAAGATCAACTATCTCCATGATCAGGTGATACTGCCTCAGAATATGTCTGGGTCACTGATAGGACCGGGGTTCCTGGGCCAAAACCACACTTCCATTGTCACATAATGGTAGGAACCCAGTTCATCTCATGAACCAATATACACCCAAACTGCCTCTTTAGTAGTATCTTTGATAGCGATGTCACCAGCCTTTATCGTCTAGTTTGCCACGGTATCTAGTTTGGAACTCTTCCAACATACCGTCCCTTCACCGAGGGTAAAGACAATGTCTGCGACTGACATTCAGTCGTGCTTCTCAGTCTAGAACTTTTCCAGTGATTCTCCCCAGGATCGATTGACACCATCTCACCACAACTAGTGAGAATCCTAACTCCATTTAGATCTATCTCATAGATATGAAACCTATGATTTAGGAGGTATCACTTTGATCCTATATGGAGAATCTTTGTGATAAGAGGAGATTGACCGTTCGTAGCATAGGAAACTCTTTTTCCTATCAACAGTATGTTGTCCACGTACAATACGAGGATGACCACCTTACTCTCTACTACCTTTTTGTATATACAAGGTTCATCTACCATTTTGATGAAGTCAAACTCTTTGACTACCACATCAAAACAGACGTTCCAACTCCGCGATGCTTGCTTTATCACATAAAACATCTTGCACACGTTTCCGCTGCTCCTACTGTCTATGAAGCTCTCTGGTTGTGTTCTTATAGACGTTCTCTTCTAAATCATTATTTAGAAAAGCAGTCATGACACCCAACCACCAGATATCGTAGTCATGGTATGTAGCAATGGCAAGTAGGATCCGGATGGACTTAAGCATAGCCACTGGAAAAGGTTTCATCATTATCCACGCCTGGTCAATGACGAAAACCTTTAACAAATATATCTTTGAAAGTCTCAACTTTTCTATCTACACCAAGTAATCTTCTCAAGATATACTTGCTCCTGATGGGGATTCAACCCCTTCAGATATAGCAACCAAAGTCCATACTTTGTTGGTGTACATGGATTCCATCTCAGATCGCTAAGCATCTAGCCATTCTTACAGAGTCCCTACTCTCGACGGCCTGCTCGAAACTAGTTGGGTCATCATCTCATGATGCATTCCTCGCTCCCACTGTCATCGAGAAACTGAAGTATCTCTCAGGCGGATGAGGAACCCTACCAGATCGGCGGAGAGGCTGAGGTTCGTCGGGGACTATTGAATCCTTTGGTTCTGTCAAATCATCAGCTGCAGTTTGTATAGCTGGAACCTTTCCAGTTCTACAGAACTGACCTTGCCACGATCTTGTCCGGATTTCGCTTTTGACATAGGCCGGACAATCCCAAATCTTAACTAACTTAAGAGATAGGCTCTTCCCATACCATATCTTATATGGAGTGGTAGGCACTGATTTGATTCGAACCCAATTCAATAGGTATGCAGCTTCTCAAGTGCATAACTCCTAAAAAGAAACAGGCAACTCAGTAATACTCATCATAGAGTACATCATATCTAATATGGTGCGATTGGTCCGCCCTGATACACCGTTGTGCTGTGGTGTATTCAGAGGAGTAATGCTGAGAGAGAATCCCATTCTTCTTTAGAATAGTCCAAGAATTCCACGCACAAGTATTCTCCTCCCTGATCCCATCATAGGACATAATACTTATACCCGTATTTTGGTTCTCTACTTCTAACTTATATTCTGTGAATATCTCAAAAGTTTCGGATTGTGTTTCAACAGGAACATATGACTCAATCTTGAGAGATCATCAGAGAATGTAATGAAGTGCAAAGAACCGGTCCTGGCATGTGTAGACAAGGGACCTTACATACATCATTATGTATCAGTCCCAAGAGTTCACTAACTCTTTCTCTGTTTCCAATAAATAGAGCTATGGTCATCTTATCTTTGTGACATGACTGGCAAGTTTCACAAGATGTAAATTCAAACTAATTTAAATGTGTATCTAAATGTAACTTCAGCCAGTCGGGTCGCATTGATATGACCTAGTCTACAATGCCTCAAGAAGGAATCGTTCATTTCTAAACTCTTCCTCTTGTGTGTGTTCTGTATACTAGGAACTGTAGTTTGATATAGTACGTCAATGCTTTTAGATAACGTGCCTGAACCGATCAACTTTTGAAATGTTCAAAACAATGTTCAACAATACAAAATTATATCCTTCTTTAATAAATAAAGAGATTGATATGATTTTGTATATCAGGTTCGGTATCTAATAGTATTTGTTCAGAATCAATGTATTGGTAATACAGGGTGACAGTAACCAACAGACTTGGCTGCAACACTTGCACCGTTTTCTGTCTCTTGAAACTTATCACCCGTTCTCAGTTCTCTACCTTTCTGTAGCCCTATGTAACGGATTACATATCTGGGATCCTGATCTGGTATCAAATACCCAGGACGTAGAGGATACTGAGAAACAGTTCTTTATAATGAACACACCTGAAGGAGATGCATCTCATGCACTTTCTTCGTTTGGTCGGCATAGGAATCCTGGTATTCCCCTATTTCCTGCTCTGCCTTATAACAATTATAAGTTGAAGCGGGACCAACGTTCCCCAGCTCAGTATAACAAGCGGGTTCGGTCAATACATCCATATTATTATCTCGATTAAGGCGTGATATGGTCGTCACCTGGAGAGAGAGAGAAGAAAACACTCTGCGTGCACTCTTGCAAGATTAGATTGGTTATTTATCTAATCAGGATGGCTCCCACTGTTTTTATCAAATCTTCCTTCAAACCTTAAAAGGAAAGACTAGCCGGGATTAATTACACTCTACAAGTTCGCCAATCTTTCAGCCAGGCCAGTGTCGGTACTTTGAGGGAGATTCCCCGTACTTTCGCACGGACCTAATTAAAATAAACCGTTTTCCCAGAGGCGTAACCCCGTTGACACCTTTCTAGACACCTACTTGATCCGCTAATTGCAAAGTGCAAAACTCTCCCAGGAGTAACAATTACTCGCAGTGGGTATCGGGATCCAACTATCATTTAGAAGGTATGCAATCTTATTGCAAATTTCAACACTTGAAATTCCCGATAAAGGTTTTTACCCCTAACACTTATGACCTTAACTATGGTCAACAAATCATAAGTACTAGTCAAGTTCTACCCGTCATTTCGTGATTAATTAGACCCACCCACATGACCCTTAACTAAGGTCAACAAAGACACGTGACTGTCCTAACTAATCGCAACATATGCGGTGTAGGAAGACATCACTTAGCTACCGTACACTGTGCCTTGACTATGGTCAACAAACACAGCATAAATACTAAGTACTCTACTTCCTAAAATGACGGAGGGTTGCGGATGGTTTTTAAGAAAACCTTTAACGCTTTGAACTTGATCTCGTTGCGGAATCAAATGGTTTTTAAATGGAGTGTTTTTTAGTCTTTTCTAGTTTTGCTAAAGGGGTCACTCCCGGTGAAGGGATCATCAGCCCTTTCCTCATCGAATAAGGTGCAGGATATATCATATATACCGCTGTGCAAAGCAAAAACTATAGAAGCAATCAAAAGACAAACCGAGGGTTGTAGCATCTGCTAGTTCTTGCTAAAGAGGTCACTCTCGGTGAAGGGATTGTCGGCTCTTTCCTCATCGAATAAGGTGCTGGATGTTCTACAAGGAACACCGCTATGCAAAGTAACAACTAGAGCTACCTAATTTTTGAAATTCGATTCCACAACATCTTTTAGGTTTATTTTCTTTCATTAATCTCATTAATGAATGTCCCATCATTTAAGTCTACCTAAAACATCACATATAAATATAATGTACGCTTATGCCATCCGCATTCGCCTCGATGTCCCGTCTGCACTGTTAGGTTAGGTAACTAACGCCAGAGCGAGGCAGGGCTAGCACGGGTGTAAAACATAATCAACGTCTATATAATATATCATATATACTATATACAATATCTATCTGAACATATCACATGATCACATCACAGATAACGCAGCAGAAAATATCATATGAAATATTGGATATACTAGGACGTCCGTGTTTTATTTTGAGCCTGTATAAAACATGGATTCCACGGTCGTGATGAAATAGCCAATCCCACACCCCTAGACCCCGACGAGAGTGGCAAGCAACCCTACCAATTCTAGAGTTAGGAGACTCAGACTCGACTCCTCGAGATGGTCTCCCACTGTACCCTAGAACCCGGTTACTTGTGCTCCCCTCCTTGGGTCTATCCTAATGCGGAAAAGTAAATAATATACAATGGTGACATCATCCTCAACCCGGAAGTGCCCCAATAAAAGAATATTACATTCAAGTTTTTAAATTAATGAAAAAGAAAAACACTCATCTCATATAAAAACCCCCGGCTATTCAAATACGATGATCCAATATAACATATCCAGCAACACATAACATCATATGTCATCAACGTAAGTAAGTATGCATACACCGATTGTCGTCGACGTATTGCAACGAAAACCGGTGATACAACTACATACTACACTTACGGTCACAGAAAAGAAAGAGTAAAACTACAACAGTTGAAATCCGCAAACTCTTTAGATGTCGCATGCCTAACCAATTATAAACCTTGCATTTTAGTCTCATTATCGAAAACTCTTTTCAATATCAAGTCGGGCAATTCAACAAGATTCCCGACATCCTGATCGAATGCTCGTCGCAAACTTTAGTAGGCGGCCGCACCCCCGATGCCGTCGACGAAGTGTACCAAGGCAGAACACCGCGGCCGCGAGCACCGGAACAGATGCTTTCGGCGACGGGGTTCTCCTACAGTCACTTGGTCGGGGCTATAGGGTGTGGCTGTCTATTAAGTTTACCCGGCGAGTATCCACGTATGCTACGTGATTGAAACGGACTTTTGATCACATCAAAATCCTGTGGTAACCGATCAAGTGAGACTAAACTGCTAGATTTATAACATTCATTCAGTTATCTCATAACTACTTATGAATTCCAAATATTGTATCACATTCCAGATAAATAGAAAATGTTAAACTTTCCGATCGAATAATCAAACACCCAAGTTTTCCCAAATGGTTCTCAACACTTGAGGGGAGTTTAAAAACATCCATTTCATGCCACAGTACCAACGGTCCAGCCGTAGAAGGGTCAAGCCAACGCCTCATATGTGGCACGCCGTACTGCCCCAAACCCTAAGGTTCAAAGGGCAGTTCAAGATGGTCACATAATCGAGTTAAGGTTTGTTGTCTTCTAGAGGGTCCATCGCGTTACTTGCACTACTTAGAACGTTCTTAAACTACGGAAAGATCCAAGACTTGGAAATTTTCCGGGTCGGAAAAAAGTGAGTTATTGATATCCGTTCGAACTTTTTAACAGTTTCTAAAAATATCCAGAACAAACTAAACAAAGTTAAGTTATCCGATCGAAGCAACGAGTCCCCAATACAACCCTAGATAACTCAACACTTGAGTGGAATAAAAAAATTCCCAGAAAAAATTGACAATAAAGGACCTAAGAGTAAATAAATGAAATATGAGGGACTAAGTCCAAATTTTGGCCGCGGAACCGCCGCCAAACCCATGGTTTGGCCGCGGTTCCGCAGTCATTTCAGGGACTTAGTGGACCGTACCTCACAGTAATTCTTAGTTTTTCCTGCTTGTTTTTCTGAGCATTTTTAATTCATAAAAAATCACATTTTCAAAAAATGTACAGAGAAGGGTTTACATCGGGGTTTTCGGATTCGATCGGACTTCTAACTTCGTCTACACTTAGCCTAATGCTCTAGCTAGGCTCTGTACCACTGTAGGGTTCCTAGGCACACTCATGAGGTTCCATAAGGCATCAACCATGCCAAAATCAAAATTTTCCATGTGCCGAGAAACCCAATGCAAGATTGTTACTAGAGGTAAGGTGAAAAACATGCAAGTTAATAACTTTAACTACAAGTAAAATGGATTACAACCTTTGTAGATCCGGTCCTCCACTTCTAAAGCTCCGTGATGACGTCCCTCCGCTGCGATCATCGGGATCCCGGACTCTAGCGATGGTTTCTTCGAAGAAATGAGCGGACTAGGTCGTTGACTTCGATGCCGAAGATGATCTACGTCGAGGCGACTCAAACTCAAGCTCCATCTTCACTTGGTCATGAACCTTGTGAAGATAACACACTCTACCACATGGCAAGTGGTAGATGATGAAGAAATAGGAAGTGGGTTCAGTTTAGAATTGTTTTTCTCATACTTTTTCTCATGGCACCATTGGAGCTAGCAAGCTTTTGATGAAGCTTGATGAAGAAGAAGAAGAAGAAAAATAATAAAGAATGATGAATCCAAATGAAAACCTATCCTTTTTATTATGGCACCATGGTTGAGTTAAGCCCTTATGCTTAACTCATGTAGAGAAATAACCAAAGTTTTGGGTTAAGGGTTGGGTTAACTAGTATCCTAAGGAAATGACAAAAGAAATTGACTTTCTCAAAGTTTCTTCAAGCTTCATGAAGCTTGATAACTTTGACTAAAGTCTTATCTCTTTTGTTATTTTTTAGGAAATTAGTAAACCCTAATTTAACCTCAATTTGGTTTTAGTCTCATACACACATCTTGTATGTATCATCAAACATGATACAAATATGTACACTTGCATATATGACATATAAACAATGTGCACAATCTAGTGAGAAAATCAATCTTAAGTGAACCAATATTAGTTAATGTAAAGTAATATATCAAATATATAATTATACATTAAATCATTAAATCAATACTTGATTTAATGATTCGGTCATAGTAAATATAACCGACTAATATCAAGTGTATCAATATATCGAATCAACACTTGATTCGGTAACCCGGCTATATCTCATATAACCGTCCGATGATACAAATTGCGAGAATAGAATTCAGCATCACATACTGATATTAATCTCGGTCCCGCACATATCTCATATGCGCTCCTATTTGTTAGTTGTATGTATGCCCTAGAGGCCAGTATTGTACAGATGATATATATTATATTGGATGCTTGGACATATATAGAGATGACTTTCTTGCTCGATATGATAGTATGCTATCTGGTTGCTCTTTATCTTAACATGTATACTTGTCTCTTTATACTGTCTTAAAGTTACATGTTGGTAAAGCCCTTAGGATGGGTACTTGACTACCTGGGCTATGATGCGGATCATACTAATTGGGACATGGTAGTCCATAAGTACATCCTTCAAGGTCCCTAGTTGTAGGTGTATCAAGACGGGGCATCGATATACCAGTGTAGACTAGCGTATACGCTTCTCGACCCATGAGATGGGCGATGGATGATCCCATATCCATTGGTGTTTGACATCAGAGATGGTATACGGGTGCTCAGTGGGGACTGGGTACACTGGACGGACTCGCCGAGAACTCCCAGATGGTATTATACCTCACGTCAGATGGCAGTTCTCAGGTGACACCAGTGCAGGTTAGTCTGTAGACCCGAGATCGTCATAGAGTCTTGTGTGATTCCCACTATGCTTTGATTTCCACCTTACCATGTCCATGAGGACGTGCAAAATGGTGGTTTTGGGGTACAGTCCCGAGTCACATGGAGGCAATGAGCGATAGGAGGGGTTTCATCTCTCCCGGTATTGGGGGTTGATGTTGCGCTGTGCTCGATTGGCCGTAACAGGGAAGTCCCTGGCCAGGGCTGATTAGAGATTTACTGGTAAGTGTTACCAGTAGTTTCTCGACCCGTTATGAGCCTCACATCGGCACGACTTATCGGTTATTGGGGTCTGACGTTTACCACCCCTAGACTTGATATGCGACATATCAGACGAGGAGACCGGACTGTACGGGAAGTGTTGCCAGTTAGCTCGACGGGTGTTATAGCAGGTTCGCTTGTTCTCTTCTGATCGCTCAATACCCGGGTGGCCGTTACGTTTAGCTGACCGCTTGCGGCTTGGGGGGTGCTTGATATGATCCTCACCCACTGCTGGCGTATTGATGAGTCTTAGAGTCCCACAAAGGAGTTACCTAGTCCAGGCGAAATGTTGTGGTGCGCGTATGCGATATGCTCATGGACCCGATTAAAATGCGCGTATATGATATTGTATATTGATCGGGCGGCTTGCTTTTGGTGAGGTCGTATGTGATATGGCCGGATTGATAAATCAAGTGTTGATTTATCATTTAACCATTAGTTTCTCACTAGAAATCCTTTCTTGTGTTTGATGGATGTATGCATGCATGTATGCTTTCTTTTTAGATTCATGCACATATGGATGTGCATACATACATACATACATACATCATCCTTCATGGTTGATTATACATTGAAAATGGTGGCTTTATAAGACTCACACCATGGTTTATTTATTTGGATTATTGTTTATATCTGTGTTAAAAACAAAATGAAAAAGAAAAGGTTAATAAATGGTTGTTTTCTACACACTTCCTTAACCTAACCATGCTCACCTACTTCTAACCATGGATTAACCTTCTCTTTGTGTTTTAACTCAAATTAAATAATATCTTAAGCATTTAACCATGGTTTGAGATGAGAAGAAATAAATATATATACATATATTTTCATTTTCTTTTCATGAGTTATTCTTTTCACTCTTGTTCAAAGAAAAGCCATCATCTTCTTCTTCTTTCCTCTTTTGCTCTCTAGACTTTTGTAGTGAGCAAAATACTTAACAAGATTGGATTTTGAAGTGAGAATAAGAACCACAACATCATTCTACACAAGTCTAGCCCACTTGTTTAGAGTGTTAGCTTCATTTCATTCTCTTGGAAAAGTGAAGTTGTTATCTTGGACAAGGAGCTTCAGGTGGATCGTCGTGGACACTAGAAGACCTCAAGCGAACCCTCCTCCAACCCTCAAGTGGCCAAGGAGTCTAGCGTAGGGAGATACAAAGGTTGTACTCTCAAAACCCTAGTCTTTGCTACTTGTAATACTACGAAACCCTAATTTTCTAGGATATATCCTTTGTATGCTTACTTAGCACCATAAAAATTTGATCTTTGTGACATGTGATGCTTCCAAATCTCTCATAGGGTGCTAGGTAAACCCAACATTGGTATCAGAGCTGACCTAGAATATTAGGCGACACTTTAGCGAAGTATAAACTCCGATCGAACCGAAATACGGAATTACGGGACACTCTCTGGACATTTTTTGAAAACTGATATTTTTCAGAATTAAAAATATGCAAAAAATTTAGCAGGTAAATCTAAGAACAACTGTAAAAAACGATGCCATGAACAGTTATTTCCACCGCGGAACCGCGGCAATAGCCTGCTTAGGCCGTGGTTCCGCGGCCGTTCTGATGCTTCATTGTGTCGTTTTTGTACAGTAACTATTTTATCTGCTTGTATACTTTTTTAGGGTATTTTTAATCTGAATTTAGTACTGTATATTCTGGATATGGTTTTGAACTCGACGATTCGATCGGAATTTTGATTTCATGTTTTTTCCGGGTAAATTAGAAAGTATTGAAGTGTTCGAACGAGTATCATTTTCTTGTAGGGTTCCTAGGCACACTATAGAGGTCTCACAAAGCATCGAACATGCCAATTTAAAATTTTATGGGTGCCGAGAAACCCTAATACGGATCGTCGGCTAGATTTCTAGGCGAAACTATAAACTAGTTAACACTTTAACTTGAAGTGAGAAGCTACAACCTTTGTAGATCCGGATTTCCACTTCCTTAGCTCCACATGGGTGTCCTCTCACTGTCCATCATGAATCCCGAACCCAATCGTCGGCTTCATCGGAGAAACGGGCGAGCTAGGTCGTCGGCTTCGTGTCAAAGACGATCTACGTCGAGGTTGCACTAGTTCAAGCTCCGACTTCACAAAGTTGTGAAACTTGTGAAGAAAACACCCAAAACAACTTGGCAAGAGGTAGAGGGTGAAGAAATAGGAGGTGGGTTCACTTTAGAATTGGATTTCTCTCACTAGAACTCAAGTTGCCATTAAAGTAGCAAGCTTTTTCTTTTTAGAAGAAGAAGATGATGAAGCTAGTTATGATAAGTTCTCTTTTAAAATGAAAAGAAAATACAAACTTATCATAACTTTAACTAGGGTTAAGTGTAGAGAATAAACCATGGTCATTTGAGTGGGTTAGGGTTAAGCATGAAGACAAGAATGGTTAGCAAAGTCAAAGCTTCATGAAGCTTCAATATGAAACAAAAATTGCCACCATTTTCATCTTAAAGTTTATCCAAATAAATGAATAAACAAATAAATTAATAAATGCATAATCAAAACCCTAATCTCAAGTTAACTATGGTTTAATTCTATACACTTAACCATATGATCAAGTATCATCAAACATGATACAAATATGTGCACAAAAGTGTCACGACCCGAAAGTACGGAACGTGACTGGCACTTAGATTACGAGACGTCTAAAGGCGTACCGTAACCTAAGTCAGCCAAAGCCTAGAAGAATCTAAACCAAAATCAAGAGAGAGTGAAGGAAAACCTTAAATGAAAACGGTTTTTAAATCAATTAAGTTGCATATAATCAAAAAAAAAAACATAAAAAATTCCCGAAAATTTCGGCAGAGTCTCCTCTGTATTTTCTACCCCCCAAAATGGGTACAATAAGATAATAAACCTGTAATCATAAAATGGCATCCCCAAGCGGGAGCTAGCTCTTCGCCCAAGGCGGATCACAACCACATGCAATATAATAGCAATATAATAGCAATATCAAGAAAAGAGCATAAAGAAACGCAAAATACCAGAAAACACACGTCGGCTCAAGTGAGCTCGACCCAAAAGAAACCACAAATATACATATCTCTCAGTCTCATCACTAGGTCGCATATACAATATAAAGTGGTAGATGGAGAATACTAGATACAATGATAAAGCAAAAAGAAATAAAGTGTGCTCGCAACCCACCTACGGGCGATGTCGCGAGTCTGAGCAAAAGGAACTGAGGATAAGATAGCCCGCTGCTACAAGACTGACGGGTCCGACCTGCAAGACACTGTGGCACAACGGGGGTAAGTTGCCAGCTCGTGAGTAAATATAACATCTAACAAGGCAATCGTAAGAATGCACGCAATGCACCACAACATGCATGTCCATATGTGGTATAATATCTCTAGTATGCATGCACAGGTATGCAATGTCATTATTAAGTCTTTAAGTGTTTTAAATGCTAAGGGTATTGAATTCTTAACTTTAAAAAAATGAATATCTGCATAATAGCTAAGTACCATCAAGAATCATCTGAAAACCCGTGTTAAGTATCGACACCAAAAAGGAATCATATCTGTCTCAATATCGGGCTCCGTCAGTCCGGATCGGCCCATATCATAAATCTCACGACAACGGTCGGTATCCTCCGGATATCCGCCGCGCCAGACATCACCGGTAGGTAGTCTTCCCCTGCCAGGCTCATCGTCTACAACTCGATCTTCTTGCCTCGGGGTACCATACCGGGCCCACCATGTACCCGAGACGGTTCATCCACTCCTCGAACCGGGTCTCGAAATCCAACAGAAAACATGAAAACTCATGGTGGACGACACATACATCACGAGAAAACCGCAACTTTTGTTTTGAAAATGATAAATATAAGGTTTTGTTAAATTCTTGCGGTTTTCCCCAAAAATCCAGAAATCGCAGCAATACTGAAATCCTCAAGAAAATCATAATGTCCAACATGTTATATATGATAAATGTCCATGCTATCAATATATGTGATGTGAATTTTTGCTAGAAATCTATGTAAATATGATGATGATGCGAGGTATATACATGCTATGCAAATTCATATATCAAGTATGAATGCAAGTGGCGATATCATGATAAACAGATTCTATAGTGCGCGTGGCATGGCATTTACCAAAGGCGTGTGTGTCACATGAATAGTGCGCGTGCAACGGAAGCCAATGGTAAGGTGTTCGTGTCCTACGAAATGATATAGCATAAGTATAGATGAATGTCCATGCAGTTTAATATACTGTTCGCTATAAGGGTATGCAGTGTACATGAATGGATAAGCTAGCTAACACAATA
Organism: Agapanthus africanus; assembly: GCA_030015575.1. Classification (NCBI taxonomy): domain Eukaryota; kingdom Viridiplantae; phylum Streptophyta; class Magnoliopsida; order Asparagales; family Amaryllidaceae; genus Agapanthus; species Agapanthus africanus. The sequence continues at coordinate 288,107,458 of JASDDO010000029.1, forward strand.
ATTCTTGCAAAAAGTAGGGTAATCCTAACTAGGGGGCGCATCGCGCCATCCAGACGATTCCCCCATAGATGAATACATCTACTCACCTGAAATCCCCGCTAATCTGATCCGGCCACCGCTTTGCCTTTTCGCGCCGTGTCCGAAGTTTCCCCGACCGATCCTATATTTGCACAATATCAAGCATAAGATTACAAAACCTAACACAATGCAAGTCACAACATACAATTATCCATGCTCTCAAATTAATCGTAGCATGCACTCAGTGCGCGGAAAAACGCACGAAAATCGCAATCCTTTCACTAAAATCGTCATTTCGGGGAAATCGACAAAACTACAACCCGACTAGACGAAACCCCGCGTTCGCGCATTCTAGTAGTCCTATACGAAGCTAATTATATCGCTAACATAACGCATTTCGGTCGTATTCTAATTTCTACAAAAATCTAGTAAGCGAATTTCTAGCCGATTTGATACAAACATCGAAATTTGTCGATTTAGCAAGCATATAATTACTCCATTAACAATTATAATCAATTAGATAACCATCCCTAACATAATCCAACCATTATGCTACAAACCCTAATTTTTAAAAATCAAAACCTTCTCTTGATTTTTCATGAACAAAGATTTACACTAAATTAATACTTACAAATTAGATTTTAGCACAAATAAACTACAAGTTAGCAAACTAGTTTAGAATTTTTACCTCACCAATTGAATCCTAGCATGATCAAGTCACCAAGAAGCCTCCTTTCATCATGTTTTTGAACCAATTTGGGTTGAGAGAGAAAGGATTAGGGTTTTGGTTTGAATGGAGAAAGAAATTTGTGAATTTTTATGAATTTTTTGCAAGAAAATGAAGCAAAATGAAGTGGGAAAATGGGGAAAAACTGCATGTGAGGGTCGGCCAGCAGGTAGAGGAGGAAGTGGGGAAATTTTGGGGAAGTTTCTAGGTCATTACAACATCATATGATATCATTTCATGCTTTCATATCAACCTTTTTACAAAAAAACCCTTTTTTTTCATCATTTTTTTCATAATTTCCCCCCCTTTAAACCAAAAGTTTGCAAGACATGATACAATTTTATTAACACCATATTTTAGCTTATAAAGACTCCTAATTAAGAAATTTACCTAATTAAATTTGTATTTATCCCTAATTAAATGTATTTAAAAAGGCTTAAAATAATAAAAAAATTAATTAATTACGAATTTTTTTTTATTTAACTAGATAATTATAATTGACATTTTAGTGAAAAAATTATAGTAATATCTTATCTAAATTTTGTATAATTAGGTCTACAATGAAAAATATCAATTTTGACTTTTTACGGAAAAAGCCGAAAAATTGGCCGATTACCGAAAAACTGCCTAAACGATTTTTGAAGGGTTACAATCTTCCCCCCTTAAAGAAATTCGGTCCCCGAATTTAGAATTTAACTACGCGTACCTTCAAAAAGATGGGTATATCTCTTCCTCATCTCGACCTCGGTCTCCCAGGTGACCTCCTCGCTGTTTGGCCCACGCCAAAGGACCTTGACGGACGGTATGACCTTCGACCTCAATTTCTTCACCTGCCGATCCAAGATGACAACCGGCTGCTCGGTGAAAGAAAGATCACGCTCTAACTGGATCGTCTGGTGCTGAATCGCCTGGGAAGGATCATGAAGGTACTTGCGGAGCATCGAGACATGGAATACGGGGTGAACATCGGGGAAGCTGGGCGGAAGAGCTAACCGATAAGCGACTGGACCAACACGCTCTAGGATCTCGAAAGGACCAACATATCTAGGACTCAGTTTCCCTTTCCGCCCAAATCTCATCACACCCTTCATCGGAGAGACCTTCAGGAAAACATGATCGCCAACAGCGAACTCGAGTCGGCGACGACGCCTGTCAGCATATGATTTCTGCCTGCTCTGTGCCTCTCTCATCCTGTCCCGAATCAGCTGTATCTTCTCGGTCGTCTCCTGTACGATCTGAGGCCCCAAAATACTGCTCTCCCTAAGCTCTGTCCAACATACAGGCGATCGACATCTCCTCCCATATAAAGCCTCGAAAGGTGCCATCTGAATCGTCTCTTGGAAGCTATTATTGTAGGAGAACTCGATCAAAGGCAAATGACGATCCCAGCTACCACCGAAATCTAAAACACAAGCTCTGAGCATGTCCTCAAGAGTCTGAATCGTACGCTCCGACTGACCGTCAGTCTGAGGATGAAAGGCTGTGCTAAAACTCAATCGGGTGCCCAAAGCTTCCTGGAGTTTCTTCCACAATCGGCTGGTAAACTGGGTGCCACGGTCGGACACGATGCAAGTCGGAACACCATGCAGTCGCACTATCTCATCAATATAAACCTGGGCATACTGAGAAAATCCAAAAGTGATCTTCACTGGCAGGAAGTGAGCCGCTTTCGTCAGTCGATCCACAATCACCCAAATAGAGTCATACCCTCGACTGGTCCTGGGTAGACCCACAACGAAGTCCATGGAGACCTGCTCCCACTTCCACTCAGGGATGGGCAAAGGCTGTAACTCGCCGGCTGGCCTCTGGTGCTCAGCCTTGACTTGCTGACAAGTCAGGCATCTCGACACAAAGTCTGTAATATCCTTCTTCATCCCGTCCCACCAGTAAACCTCTCTCAAATCACGGTACATCTTGGTGGAACCTGGATGCACACTGTATACGGATCTATGTGCCTCCTCGAGAATATCACGCCTCAGTCCCTCTGAATCTGGCACGCAAAGTCGAGTCCCAAATCGAAGTATCCCCTGATCATCAATCACGAACTCAGAAACTCTGCCCTGCCGAATCTGCTCAATAATCTCTAAAGTACGGGCATCGCCGGACTGTGCCTCGTGGATACGGTCAAGTAGCTGTGGGCTTGCTCTGAAATGGGCCAGCTGTCCCCCCGTAGGAGTAAACTCGAACTGCACTCTGCTATCACATAACACCTGCCAATCCGCCGTCGACTGCATCTGCACTGCGCTCAAACAAGATAAGCTACCTCCGGGCCTCCTACTCAAAGCATCTGCCACTACATTCGCCTTGCCCGGATGGTATAGAATCTCGCAGTCATAATCTTTCACCAACTCCATCCAACGGCGCTGTCTCAGGTTCAGGTCTCGCTGCTGGAAAATATACTTCAAACCCTTGTGGTCAGTGAATATCTGGCACGACTCACCGTATAGGTAATGTCTCCAGATCTTAAGTGCAAATACCACTGCAGCCATCTCTAAATCATGGGTGGGGTAGTTCTGCTCGTGTTTCCTTAGCTGCCGAGAAGCATACGCGATAACTCTGTCGTGCTGCATCAATACACATCCCAGCCCCACTCTAGAAGCATCACAATATACCACGAACCCGCCTGATCCTGAAGGCAATGCTAACACTGGTGCAGTAGTCAGACGAGTCTTCAACTGCTGGAAACTATCCTCACATGCCTGGGTCCAATCAAAAGGAACCCCCTTCCGGGTCAACCCGGTCAATGGTGCAGCAATGCGGGAGAAATCCTGGACGAAACGTCGATAATAGCCGGCCAGACCTAGAAAACTGTGAACCTCTGTAACTGACACTGGTCTAGGCCAACGCTGAACTGCCTCGATCTTCTTCGGGTCCACACAAATGCCGTCTCTCGTCACCACATGACCCAAGAAATCGACACTGTCTAACCAGAATGCGCACTTAGAAAATTTGGCGAACAGCTGATGCTCCCTCAAAGTCTGCAAGGTGATACGTAAGTGCTGCTCATGCTCCTCCTGGCTCCGAGAATAAACCAAGATGTCGTCAATGAACACAATGATGAACTGATTGAGATACGGCCGGAATACACGGTTCATCAAATCCATAAAAGCTGCCGAGGCATTGGTGAGCCCGAACGACATCACCAAGAACTCATAATGACCATATCGAGTACGGAAGGCGGTCTTCAGAATATCCTCCTTCCGAACTCGCAACTGGTGATAACCTGACCGTAAATCAACCTTCGAGAAAAACCCTGCACCGTGGAGCTGATCGAATAAGTCATCAATGCGGGGTAGGGGATACCTGTTCCGCACAGTAACCCGGTTCAGCTGACGGTAATCAATGCATAAACGCATACTTCCGTCCTTCTTCTTAACAAACAGGACGGGAGCACCCCAAGGTGACACACTCGGTCGGATAAGCCCTTTGTCCAGCAAGTCCTGTAACTGATCCTTTAGCTCTCTCAGCTCCGCCGGGGCCATCCGATAAGGAGGTACAGAGATAGGCTTCGTGCCGGGGATCAAGTCAATACAGAACTCAATCTCGCGCTCTGGTGGCAAACCAGGCAGCTCATCAGGAAATACATCAGGAAACTCTCTCACAACAGGGACCTGGTCCAACGGAACCTCTGTGGAGCTAGTATCACAATTATAGGCTAAGAATCCCTGACACCCTTTCCTTAAGAGCTGACCAGCGCGAAAAGATGAAATCAAGCTGGGAAGGGTAGCGCTACGATCTCCCTGAATAATAAGAACCGGCTCACCAGGAAAACTGAATCTGACTGCTTTTTCACGGCAGTCCACGGATGCATAACAGGTGGCTAGCCAGTCCATACCAAGAAGAACGTCAAAGTCTAGCATATCGAGGAGAATCAAATCAACTGAAGAATCTCTCTCCCCGATACGAACGGAACACGATCGGTACACAAAACGGGCAACAAAAGACTCGCCTACCGGGGTAATAACGACAAGCGGCTGATCTAACGGAGAAGACTCTCGGCCCAACCTCGGTGCAAAATACGTGGATACATAGGAATGTGTGGAGCCTGGATCAAATAATACCCGTGCATCAAAAGAACATACTGGCAGAGTACCTGTCACGACGGCATTGGATGCCTGTGCATCCTGAGGAGTCAACGCGAACACTCGGGCCTGTCCACCACTAATAGCTGGCTGTGCTCTGCCTCTACCTCGGCCTCTGCCTCTGCCTCTGTCGCCTCGTCCTCTCTGAACCGGACCGCCACGCCCACGGCCTCTAGAAGCATCTGGCTGGCGTGAAGCATCATCAGGAGTAGGAAGTAAAGCTCTCTGAGAAGGTGGTGAGGGTGGTAAGGTCACATGCGGGACTGTCGCCGCGCCCTGGCGTCCCATGGTACAGTCTCTGACACGGTGGTACTGACTCCCACACCGAAAACATCCTGGAGACGACTGCTGGGTCTGTGGATATGAACCAAATCACTGACCTCGTCTCAATCCTCTGCCTCCGCCATCTCCCGGAAATAATCTATCACGATGTCTGCCCATCTGCCACTGAGCTGGCGTATCAGTACGGATCCTCTTCGGCCCAGAAGCGACCGGAGTCTCAGAAATACGCTCCTCCAAAAGTAAGGCTGCATCCATCGCGGCTGCGTATGTATCAAAGTGCTGGGTGCCGATGGCAAGGAATAGCTGTGTATCAAGCCCTCGCACAAACCTCTTTATTCTCTTCTCTTCTGTGTCGACTAGGTACGGAGCATATCGAGACAACTGGGTAAACTGTATATCATACTCCGACACTGTCATCCCAGGAGTCTTGCGCAAAGACTCAAAACTACGGGCTCGAGCATCTCGGACACTCTCCGGAAGAAAACGGGCAAGAAATGCAGTTGTAAACTCATCCCAGGTCATAGAAGGAAGACCTGCAGCTCGGCCTCTCTCTACTGAGTCGTACCATGTCTGGGCAAGACCCTCCATACGAAAACTCGCAAACTCCACCAATCTATCATCAGAACACCTCAACGAACGGCAAATCCGAGCCATCCTATCAAGAAAAGCCTGTGGGTCCTCTGTTGCATCTGTACCGGTAAAGGCTGGAGGTCTCAATCTCATGAACTCCTGTAGTGAAACAGGGATAGTCTCCGTAGTAGCAGCAGGAGTGACCATCTGTGCAGCAGGTACGATCGTGGTCTGTGCGGTGGAAGGAACGTCCTCGGATCTCTGTGCCCGGCTGGACTCAACTAAAGATCCCATCATCTGCCGCAACTCTTGCATGCCGGCCTCTAATCTGGCAATACGGTCAGGATAAGGCGGATCAGTAGGACCCTGAGGGGTAAGCGTATCCTCCCGCTCGATCCTCGCCTCAGACGAGCCCGCTCGAATCTCATCCCTAGCAGCAGCCCGCTGAGCTCTCGTAGTCTTTGGCGGCATCGAAGCTGGAATAAGAAACAGGACCGATAAGGACATTGCAATTGGATCAAGGAATGCAAGGAATCAAGAAAGGAAATACAAGCAATTATGTCCTAAGGTTACTTAGGCGGAGTACCGTATCGTAAGTATGCCGCGGATCATACCCACGGTACGCCACTCTGCTTAAGTCACCTACTCCATCTACCAAGGTCGTCCTACACTCAGAAAGGTAAAACCTACGCTCTGATACCAACTTTGTCACGACCCGAAAGTACGGAACGTGACTGGCACTTAGATTACGAGACGTCTAAAGGCGTACCGTAACCTAAGTCAGCCAAAGCCCAGAAGAATCTAAACCAAAATCAAGAGAGAGTGAAGGAAAACCTTAAATGAAAACGGTTTTTAAATCAATTAAGTTGCATAGGATAAAAAAAAAACATCAAAAATTCCCGAAAATTTCGGCAGAGTCTCCTCTGTATTTTCCACCCCCCAAAATGGGTACAACAAGATAATAAACCTGTAATCATAAAATGGCATCCCCAAGCGGGAGCTAGCTTTTCGCCCAAGGCGGATCACAACCACATGCAATATAATAGCAATATCAAGAAAAGAGCATAAAGAAACGCAAAATACCAGAAAACACACGTCGGCTCAAGTGAGCTCGACCCAAAAGAAACCACAAATATACATATCTCTCAGTCTAATCACTAGATCGCATATACAATATAAAGTGGTAGATGGAGAATACTAGATACAATGATAAAGCAAAAAGAAATAAAGTGTGCTCGCAACCCACCTACGGGCGATGTCGCGAGTCTGAGCAAAAGGAACTAAGGATAAGATAGCCCGCTGCTACAAGACTGACGGGTCCGACCTGCAAGACACTGTGGCACAACGGGGGTGAGTTGCCAGCTCGTGAGTAAATATAACATCTAACAAGGCAATCGTAAGAATGCACGCAATGCACCACAACATGCATGTCCATATGTGGTATAATATCTCTAGTATGCATGCACAGGTATGCAATGTCATTATTAAGTCTTTAAGTGTTTTAAATGCTAAGGGTATTGAATTATTAACTTTAAAAAAATGAATATATGCATAATAGCTAAATACCATCAAGAATCATCTGAAAACCCGTGTCAAGCATCGACACCAAAAAGGAATCATATCTGTCTCAATATCGGGCTCCGTCAGTCCGGATCGGCCCATATCATAAATCTCACGACAACGGTCGGTATCCTCCGGATATCCGCCGCGCCAGACATCACCGGTAGGTAGTCTTCCCCTGCCAGGCTCATCGTCTACAACTCGATCTTCTTGCCCTGGGGTACCATACCGGGCCCACCATGTACCCGAGACGGTTCATCCACTCCTCGAATCGGGTCTCGAAATCCAACAGAAAACATGAAAACTCATGGTGGACGACACATACATCACGAGAAAACCGCAACTTTTGTTTTGAAAATGATAAATATAAGGTTTTGTTAAATTCTTGCGGTTTTCCCCAAAAATCCAGAAATCGCAGCAATACTGAAATCCTCAAGAAAATCATAATGTCCAACATGTTATATATGATAAATGTCCATGCTATCAATATATGTGATGTGAATTTTTGCTAGAAATCTATGTAAATATGATGATGATGCGAGGTATATACATGCTATGCAAATTCATATATCAAGTATGAATGCAAGTGGCGATATCATGATAAACAGATTCTATAGTGCGCGTGGCATGGCATTTACCAAAGGCGTGTGTGTCACATGAATAGTGCGCGTGCAACGGAAGCCAATGGTAAGGTGTTCGTGTCCTACGAAATGATATAGCATAAGTATAGATGAATGTCCATGCAGTTTAATATACTGTTCGCTATAAGGGTATGCAGTGTACATGAATGGATAAGCTAGCTAACACAATAATTCTTGCAAAAAGTACGGTAATCCTAACTAGGGGGCGCAAAAACGCCATCCAGACGATTCCCCCATAGATGAATACATCTACTCACCTAAAATCCCCGCTAATCTGATCCGGCCACAGCTTTGCCTTTTCGCGCCGTGTCCGAAGTTTCCCCGACCGATCCTATATTTGCACAATATCAAGCATAAGATTACCAAACCTAACACAATGCAAGTCACAACATACAATTATCCACGCTCTCAAATTAATCGTAGCATGCACTCAGTGCGCGGAAAAACGCACGAAAATCGCAATCCTTTCACTAAAATCGTCATTTCGGGGAAATCGACAAAACTACAACCCGACTAGACGAAACCCCGCGTTCGCGCATTCTAATAGTCCTATACGAAGCTAATTATATCGCTAACATAACGCATTTCGGTCGCATTCTAATTTCTACAAAAATCTAGTAAGCGAATTTCTAGCCGATTTGATACAAACATCGAAATTTGTCGATTTAGCAAGCATATAATTACACCATTAACCATTCTAATCAATTAGATAACCATCCCTAACATAATCCAACCATTATGCTACAAACCCTAATTTTTAAAAATCAAAACCTTCTCTTGATTTTTCATGAACAAAGATTTACACTAAATTAATACTTACAAATTAGATTTTAGCACAAATAAACTACAAGTTAGCAAACTAGTTTAGAATTTTTACCTCACCAATTGAATACTAGCATGATCAAGTCACCAAGAAGCCTCCTTTCATCATGTTTTTGAACCAATTTGGGTTGAGAGAGAAAGGATTAGGGTTTTGGTTTGAATGGAGAAAGAAATTTGTGAATTTTTATGAATTTTTTGCAAGAAAATGAAGCAAAATGAAGTGGGAAAATAGGGAAAAACTGCAGGTGAGGGTCGGCCAGCAGGTAGAGGAGGAAGTGGGGAAATTTTGGGGAAGTTTCTAGGTCATTACAACATCATATGATATCATTTCATGCTTTCATATCAACCTTTTTACAAAAAAACCCTTTTTTCATCATTTTTTTTCATAATTTTCCCCCCTTTAAACCAAAAGTTTGCAAGACATGATACAATTTTATTAACACCATATTTTAGCTTATAAAGACTCCTAATTAAGAAATTTACCTAATTAAATTTGTATTTATCCCTAATTAAATGTATTTAAAAAGGCTTAAAATAATAAAAAAAATTAATTAATTACGATTTTTTTTTTATTTAACTAGATAATTATAAGTGACATTTTAGTGACAAAATTATAGTAATATCTTATCTAAATTTTGTATAATTAGGTCTACAATGAAAAATATCAATTTTGACTTTTTACGGAAAAAGCCGAAAAATTGGCCGATTACCGAAAAACTGCCTAAACGATTTTTGAAGGGTTATAAAAAGTATATCACATATACAATGTGTAAATCAAGTGAGAAAAATCCGTTTAAAATGAACCAATACTAGTTAATGCAAAGTAATATATCAAATATATAATTATACATTAAATCATTAAATCAACACTTGATTCAATGATCCGGTCATGTCGCACATAACCGACTAGTATTCAATGCATCGATTTATCGAATCAATGATTCGATAACTAGGTCATATCTCATACAACCAATCGAAACATTAATCGCGAGAATCAAAATACGGTATCACATACACGCATTATTCTCGGTCCCGCACATATCTCATATGCACTCCTATTTCGTTTCGCTTGAGCTAGGAAACCTCTGTGTAGGACTCTAAAGACTCGTCAATACGCCGGTAGCAGATGATGATCATATCAAGCACCCACAAGCCGCAAGCGGTCTGCTAAACGTAACGGCCACCCGGGTATTGAGCGATCAGAAGATCGACGAGCTAGCCCGCTCACACTCCTGCGAATCCGACCAGTAACACTTACCATACAGTCCGGTCTCTTCGTCTGATATGTCGCATATCAAGTCTAGGGGTGGTAAACGTCAGACCCCAATAACCCGATAAGTCATGCCGATGTGAGGCTCATAACGGGTCGAGAAACTACTGGTAACACTTACCAGCAAATCTCTGATCAGCCCTGGCCAGGGACTTCCCTGCTACGGCCAATCGAGCACTGCGCAACATCAACCCCCAATACCGGGAGAGACGAAACCCCTCCTATCGCTCATTGCCTCCATGTGACTCGGGACTGTGCCCAAAGACCACCGTTTTGCACGCCCTCATGGACGTGGTAAGGTGGAGATCAAAGCACAGTGGGAATCACACAAGACTCTATGACGATCTCGGGTCTACAGACTAACCTGTACAAGTGTCACCTGAGAAATGCCATCTGACGTAAGGTATAATACCATCTGGGAGTTCTCGGCGAGTCCGTCCAGTGTACTCAGTCTCCACTGAGCACCCGTATACCATCTGTGATGTCAAACACCAATGGATATGGGATCATCCATCGCCCATCTCATGGGTCGAGAAGCGTATACGCTAGTCTACTCTGGTATATCGATGCCCCGTCTCAATACACCCACGACTAGGGACCTTGAAGGATGTACTTATGGACTACCATGTCCCCACTAGTATGATCTGCATCACAGTCCAGGTAGTCAAGTACATATCCTAAGGGCTTTACCAACATGTAACTATAAGACAGTATAAAGAGACAAGTGTACATGTTAAGATAAAGAGTAACCAGATAGCATACTATCATATCGAGCAAGAAAGTCATCTCTATATATGTCCAAGCATCCAATATAATATACATCATCTGTACAATACTGGCCTCTAGGGCATACATACAACTAACAATCTCCCACTTGCACTAGGGCCAGCTGCTGTAGTATCGCATACCGAGCATCCCGAAGAGTCTCTCAAACTGTATCTGGGGAATGGCCTTCGTGAGTGGATCCGCAGTGTTTTTCTTCGTGTCAACTCTCCTGACCTCGATCTCCCGGCGATCAACTATCTCCCGGATCAGGTGATACCGCCTCAGAATATGCCTGGATCGCTGATGGGACCTGGGTTCCTTGGCCAAAGCCACTGCTCCATTGTTATCGCAATACAAAGGTATTGGATGCTCTATGGATGGAACCACACCAAGTTCAGTAATGAACTTCTTGATCCAGACAGCCTCTTTAGCAGCATCGTTGGCAGCGTTGTATTCAGCCTCCATCGTCGAGTCTGCCACGGTTTCCTGCTTGGAACTCTTCCAGCTAACCGCCCCTCCGTAAAGGGTAAAGACAAAGCCCGACTGCGACTTAGAGTCGTCCTTATCACTCTGGAAGCTCGAATCGGTAAAGGACTCCACTTGGAGCTCTCCGTTATCATACACCAAGAACATATCTCTAGTCCTTCGTAAGTACTTGAGAATGCTCTTCACAGCTGTCCAGTGACTCTCTCCAGGATCAGCTTGATACCTGCTCACTACACTTAGTGAGTATGCTACATCGGGTCTGGTACATAGCATCGCATACATGATAGAGCCTACTGCCGAAGCATAGGGTATCCCTTACATGCGAGCTCTCTCCAAATCAGTCTTGGGAGACATCTCTTTGGAGAGAGTGACTCCAGAGATCGTGGGCAAGTTCCCACGCTTGGACTCTTCCATACTAAACCTCTTTAGTATGGTGTCAATGTACCTGGATTGGGACAATCCCAAAATCCGTTTGGATCTATCTCTATAGATCCTTATCCCCAATATGCAGGAGGCATCACCAAGATCTTTCATTTAGAATCTTTGTGATAAGAAGAGCTTGACCGATTGCAGCATAGGAATATCATTTCCTATCAAGAGTATGTCGTCCACGTACAATACGAGGAAGACAACCTTACTCTCTGCCACCTTCTTGTAGATACAAGGTTCATCTGGATTTTTGACGAAATCAAACTCTTTGATAACGACGTCAAAGCAGATGTTCCAACTCCGCGATGCTTGCTTTAATCCATAAATAGATTTAAGCAGCTTGCACACCTTTCCGCTGCTCCCACTGTCTACGAAGCCCTCTGGCTGAGTCATGTACACGCACTCTTCTAAATCACCATTTAGAAAGGCGGTCTTAACATCCATTTGCCAGATTTCGTAGTCGGGAAAGGCAGCAATGGCAAGCATGATCCGGATGGATTTAAGCATAGCCACTGGAGAAAAGGTTTCGTCATAGTCCACACCTGGTCTTTGACGAAAACCCTTTGCTACAAGTCGAGCTTTGAAAGTCTCCACTTTCCCATCTACACCAAGTTTCTTCTTGAAGATCCACTTGCTCCCAATGGGTTTTACCCCTTCAGGAGCAACTTCCAAAGTCCATACTCGTGATGGCCTGCTCGAAGCTAGTTGGGTCATCATCCTCCATGATGCAATCCTCGCTCCCTCCATCCATGAGAAAACCGTAGTATCTCTCAGGTTGGCGAGGAACCCTACTAGATCGGCGGAGTGGCTGGGGTTCTTCGGGAACTCCGGAATCCTCTGGTTCAACCAAATCTTCTGTTGTAGCTTCTGCAGCTGGAACTTCTTCCAGTTCTACCTCATGACCACTAATCCCTTTTTCAAGAAATTCCTTTTCTAAAAAGGTGGCATGCCGAGAAACAAACACTCTTTGTTCCTCAGGGTGGTAGAAGATATACCCTTGAGAATTCTTGGGATATCCTACAAATTTGCATAGAACAGACCGTGCCTCGAGTTTTTCCGGGTTTTGTCGTTTGACATAGGCTGGACAACCCCATATCTTAACATAGTTAAGACATGGTCTCTTCCCTTTCCATATCTCATATGGAGTGGTAGGCACAGATTTGGTGGGGACCATATTCAATAGATGCATGGCTGTCTCAAGCGCATACCCCCAGAAGGAAATAGGTAACTCAGCTGTGCTCATCATAGAGCGCACCATATCTAATAAGGTGCGGTTCCTTCGTTCTGATACATCGTTGTGCTGTGGTGTATATGGAGGAGTCAGCTGAGAGAGAATCCCATTCTCTTTTAGGAAGTCCAGGAATTCATTGCTCAAGTATTCACCTCCTCGATCAGATCGAAGGATTTTAATACTTTTTCCGGTTTGGTTTTCGACTTCTTGTTTATATTCTCTAAATTTCTCAAAAGCTTCAGACTTGTGTCTTATTAAGTACACATGTCCGTATCTTGAGAGATCGTCAGTGAATGTAATGAAGTACGAAGAACCATCCCTGGCATGTGTAGACATGGGACCACATACATCACTATGTATTAGTCCCAAGAGTTCGGTAACTCTTTCTCCGTGTCCCGTAAACGGAGTTTTGGTCATCTTGCCTTTGAGACATGACTGGCAAGTGTCATAAGATGAAAATTCGAATGGTTTCAAATATCCATCCTTATACAACTTAGCCAGTCGTGTCGCATTGATGTGACCCAGTCTACAATGCCACAAGAAGGATTCGTTCAGTTCTGAACTCTTCCTCTTGTGTGTGTTTGTTATGCTCAGAACTGTTGATTGATTCAGAACATAAATGCCATTGCACAACGTGCCTGATCCAACCAACTTTTGGTTACGGAAAATGTTCATAACATTGTCCTGTAATACAAAATTATATCCCTCTTTACTTAATAAAGAAACCGATATAATGTTGCATATCAGGTTCGGCATGTAATAGCATTCGTTCAGAACCAATGTATTACCTGTTGGTAATACAAGGTGATATTCCCCGACAGTCTTAGCTGCAACAATTGCACCATTTCCAACTCTAATGTCTTTATCACCTTCTCCAAGTTCTCTACCTTTCCTAAGCCCATGTAACTGATTACATATATGGGATCCTGACCCGGTATCTAATACCCAGGACGTAGGGCAAATGGAGAAACAGTTCTCTGTAACGAACACACCCGAAGAAAATGCATCATCATGTACTTTCTTCATTCGGGTGGCATGGGAATCCTGGTATTCCCCTATATCCTGTTCAGTCCTATAACTCTTATAGGAAAGAACGGAACCAACGTTCCCCAGCATAGTATAACATGCGGGTTCGGTCAATACATCCATATTATTATCTTTATTAAGGCATGAAATGGTCGCTACCTGGAGAGAGAGAGAAGAAAACACTTTAGCGTATGCTCATGCAAGATCAGATTGGTTATTATCTTATCTAATCAGGATGGCTCCCACTGCTTTTTATCAAATCTTCCTTCAAACCCTAAAAGGAAAGACTAGCCGGGATTAATTACACACTACAAGTTCGCCAATCTTTCAGCCAGGCCAGTGTCGGTACTTTGAGGGAGGTCCCCCGTGCTTTCGCACGAACCTAATTAATGTAAACCTCGTTTTCCCAGAGGCGTAACCTCGTTAACACCTTTCTAGACACCTACTTGATCGGCTAATTGTAATGTGTAAAACTCTCCCAGGAGTAACTTTTACTCGCAGTGGGTATCGGGATCCAACTATCTCATAGAAGGTATGCAATCTCATTGCAAATTTCAACACTTGAAATTCCCGATAATACTTTTGCCCCTAGCGTGCTATGACCTTGACGAAAGCCAACAAACCACAGTCCGCTAGTCAAGTTCAACCCGTACATTTCTTGACTGAATTAAACCCACCCGCACGACCCTTGACGAAAGCCAACAAAGCCGTACGACTACCCTAATCCAGTCGCATCATATGCAGCAGATAAACAGCACATAGCTACCGCACACTACATCTTGACGAAAGCCAACAAATGCAGCACGAATACTATATGTAACTTATCTGAAATGACGGAGGGCTACGCAGGTTTTTCTGAAAACCTATTGCGTAATGAACTTGATATCGTTGTAAAATCAAATGAAGTTTTGAAATGGAGTGATTTTGAGGCTTTTGTAGTTTTGCTAAAGGAGTCACTCCCGGTGAAGGGATCTCGGTCCTTTCCTCGTCGAATGAGGTGCGGGATATATCATATATATCGCTGTGCAAAGCAAAAACTCTTAAAAGCAATCAAAAACAAACCGAGTGTGTAGCATCTGCCAGTTATTGCTAAAGGAGTCACTCCCGGTGAAGGGATCTCGGTCCTTTCCTCATCGAATAAGGTGCGGGATATATCATATATATCGTTGTGCATAGCAAGAACTGTAGCTACCTGTTTTAGTTTGAAATTTGATTCTACAACATCTTAGGTTTCTTTCCTTTCATTAATCACATTAATGAAGTCCCATCATTTAAATACCTAAACATCACAGATAGATATGACGTACACTTATGCCATCCGCATTCGCCTCGATGTCCCCTCGTGCACCGTTAGGTTAGGTAACTAACGACAGAGCAGGGCAGGGCTAGTGCGGGTGCAAAACATAAGTAACGTCTATATAATATATCATATATACTATATACTGTATCTATCACAGAACATCACATGATCACATCACAGATATCGCAGCAGAAGAAACATATGAAATATTGGATATACTAGGACGTCCGTGTTTTCAATACGAGCCAGTATAAAACACGGATTCCACGGTCGTGATGAATAGCCAATCCCACACCCCTAGACCCCTACGAGAGCGGAAAGCAACCCTGCCAATTCTAGGGTTAGGAGACCCGGACTCGACTCCTCGACTTGGTCTCCCTCTGGACCCCAGAACCCGGTTACTTGTGCTCCCCTCCTTGGGTCTATCCTAATGCGGAAAAGTAAATAATATACAAAAGGTGACAACTTCCGCTACCTGGAAGTGCCCCAAATAAAAGAATATTACATACAAGTTTTTACATGAATGAAAATGAAAAACACTCATCCCACATAAAAACCCCCGGCTATTCAAACACGACGATCCAATATAACATATCCAGCAACACATAACATCACATGTCATCAACGTAAGTAAGTACGCATACCCCAATTGTCGTTGACATATAGCAACGAAACCGGTGATATGAACATACTACACTTACGGTCACAGAAAAGAAAGTGTAAAACTACAACAATTGGAATCCGCAACTTCTTTAGACATCGCATGCCTAATCAAATGAAATACTTAGACATCACATGCCTAATAGATATAAATCCCGCATTTTAGTCTCATTATCGAAAACTCTTTTCAATATCATGTGGGAATAAACTGCTAGATTTATAACATTCATTCAGTTATCTCATAACGGTTTGTGAATTCCAATTATTGTATCACATTCCAGATAAACAGAAAATGTTAAACTTTCCGATCGAACATTCGAACACCCAAGTTTTCCCGATACAGTCCAACACATGAAATAAGTCTAGCAACATTCAGTTCGTGCCTCAGTACCAACGGTCCAGCCGTAGAAGGGTCAAGACAACGCCTCACATGTGGCACGCCGTACTGCCCCAAACCCGAAGGTTCAAAGGGCAGTTCAAGACGGTCACATAATCGAGTTAAGGTTTGTTGTCTTCTAGAGGGTCCATCGCGTTACTTGCACTACTTAGAACGTTGTTAAACTACGGAAAAATCCAACACTTGGAAATTTCCCGACAGGGGAAAAATTGGGTATTTATATCCGGTCGAACTTTTTAACATATTCAAAAAATTATCCGGAAATACACAAAGACGAAATTTGATACCCCGATCGAAAACACCGAAGCTCTAAAACACCCCAGAAAATTCAACTCTTGAATAAATTTTAAAAATTCCCAGAAAATCCAACACCAGAAGATATCAGTTACCGTGCAAAAATTATATAATAATTTAATAAATCTACTGCGGATCCGCCGCCTAAGGAGGCTTAGGCCGCGGATCCGCCGCGCTTTAGACTGTTCATAAAGAAATTTTTGCACCGTAATTCATATATTTCCCTGCTGAATTTTTTAGCAATTTTTAATCTGGAAAAATCCCAGAATATAGAAAAAGTCCAGAGAGCATCTTAAAGTTAGGTTTTCGGGTTCGATCGGGTTTCAAACATCGTCTAGACTTCGCCTAAGGCTCTAGCTAGGCTCTGATACCACTTAAAGGTTCCTAGGCACCCTATAGAGGTCTCACAAGGCATCGAACATGCCAATTTCAAAAATTATGGGTGCCGAGAAACCCTAATACGGATCGTCGGCTAGATTTCTAGGCGAAACTATAAACTAGTTAACACTTTAACTTGAAGTGAGAAGCTACAACCTTTGTAGATCCGGATTTCCACTTCCTTAGCTCCACATGGGTGTCCTCTCGCTGTCCATCATGAATCCCGAACCCAATCGTCGGCTTCATCGGAGAAACGGGCGAGCTAGGTCGTCGGCTTCTTGTCAAAGACGATCTACGTCGAGGTTGCACTAGTTCAAGCTCCGACTTCACAAAGTTGTGAAACTTTTGAAGAAAACACCCAAAACAACTTGGCAAGAGGTAGAGGGTGAAGAAATAGGAGGTGGGTTCACTTTAGAATTGGATTTCTCTCACTAGAACTCAAGTTGCCATTAAAGTAGCAAGCTTTTTCTTTTTAGAAGAAGAAGATGATGAAGCTAGTTATGATAAGTTCTCTTTTAAAATGAAAAGAAAATACAAACTTATCATAACTTTAACTAGGGTTAAGTGTAGAGAATAAACCATGGTCATTTGAGTGGGTTAGGGTTAAGTATGAAGACAAGAATGGTTAGCAAAGTCAAAGCTTCATGAAGCTTCAATATGAAACAAAAATTGCCACCATTTTCATCTTAAAGTTTATCCAAATAAATGAATAAACAAATAAATGAATAAATGCATAATCAAAACCCTAATCTCAAGTTAACTATGGTTTAATTCTATACACTTAACCATATGATCAAGTATCATCAAACATGATACAAATATGTGCACAAAAGTATATCACATATACAATGTGTAAATCAAGTGAGAAAAATCCGTTTAAAATGAACCAATACTAGTTAATGCAAAGTAATATATCAAATATATAATTATACATTAAATCATTAAATCAACACTTGATTCAATGATCCGGTCATGTCGCACATAACCGACTAGTATTCAATGCATCGATTTATTGAATCAATGATTCGATAACTAGGTCATATCTTATACAACCAATCGAAACATTAATCGCGAGAATCAAAATACGGTATCACATACACGTATTATTCTCGGTCCCGCACATATCTCATATGCACTCCTATTTCGTTTCGCTTGAGCTAGGAAACCTCTGTGTAGGACTCTAAAGACTCGTCAATACGCCGGTAGCAGATGATGATCATATCAAGCACCCACAAGCCGCAAGCGGTCTGCTAAACGTAACGGCCATCCAGGTATTGAGCGATCAGAAGATCGACGAGCTAGCCCGCTCACACTCCTGCGAATCCGACCAGTAACACTTACCATACAGTCCGGTCTCTTCGTCTGATATGTCGCATATCAAGTCTAGGGGTGGTAAACGTCAGACCCCAATAACCCGATAAGTCGTGCCGATGTGAGGCTCATAACGGGTCGAGAAACTACTGGTAACACTTACCAGCAAATCTCTGATCAGCCCTGGCCAGGGACTTCCCTGCTACGGCCAATCGAGCACTACGCAACATCAACCCCCAATACTGGGAGAGACGAAACCCCTCCTATCGCTCATTGCCTCCATGTGACTCGGGACTGTGCCCAAAGACCACCGTTTTGCACACCCTCATGGACGTGGTAAGGTGGAGATCAAAGCACAGTGGGAATCACACAAGACTCTATAGCGATCTCGGGTCTACAGACTAACCTGTACAAGTGTCACCTGAGAACTGCCATCTGACGTGAGGTATAATACCATGTGGGAGTTCTCGGCGAGTCCGTCCAGTGTACTCAGTCTCCACTGAGCACCCGTATACCATCTCTGATGTCAAACACCAATGGATATGGGATCATCCATCTCCTATCTCATGGGTCGAGAAGCGTATACGCTAGTCTACTCTGGTATATCGATGCCCCGTCTCGATACACCCACGACTAGGGACCTTGAAGGATGTACTTATGGACTACCATGTCCCCACTAGTATGATCTGCATCACAGTCCAGGTAGTCAAGTACATATCCTAAGGGCTTTACCAACATGTAACTATAAGACAGTATAAAGAGACAAGTGTACATGTTAAGATAAAGAGTAACCAGATAGCATACTATCATATCGAGCAAGAAATTCATCTCTATATATGTCCAAGCATCCAATATAATATACATCATCTGTACAATACTGGCCTCTAGGGCATACATACAACTAACATTTCTCACTTTTCACGGGGTTTAAATATTTTGGAGATACGTGCAAGTTTTGTGGTGGACCCTCTAGAAGACAACAAACCTTAACTCGATTATGTGACCATCTTGAACTGCCCTTTGAACCTTAGGGTTTGGGGCAGTACGGCGTGCCACATGTGAGGCGTTGGCTTGACCCTTCTACGGCTGGACCGCTACTATTGTGTCACACTCCGGGTTTTTGAACTCCGCTCAAGTGCTGAGCTTTAGGGAATTTTTGGTATTTGATCATTCGTTCGAAAACTTTAATACTGTCTAATTATCTGGAATGTGATGCAATGTGTGGAATTCATATTACTAGACATGAAATACGAAGTATGTGATATTTCGCATTTACGCTGTCTAAAGCGAATGTGGATTCCAGATACTGCAGTTTTACACTTTCTTTTCTGTGACCATAAGTGTAGTATGTAGTGGTATTGCCGATTGTCGTTGCTATACGTCAATGACAATCGGTGTATGCATACTTACTTACGTTGATGATATGAGATATTATGTGTTGCTGAGATATGATGTGCAGGATTGTCGCGATTGAATAGCCGGGGTTTTTCATGTGAGATGAGAGTTTTATATTTTCATTCATGTATATTCAAATGTAATGTAATATTCTTTTATTTGGGGCACTTCCGGGTTGAGGTCGATGCCACCTGTGTTGTATATTATTTACTTTTCCGCATTAGGATGGACCCAAGGAGGGGAGCACAGGTGACCGGATTCTAGGGTTCAGTGGGAGGCCATCTCGAGGTGTCGAGACCGGGTCTCCTGAACTCCAGAATTGGTAGGGTCGCTTGCCACTCTTGTAGGGGTGGTGTGGGCTTGGCTATTCATCGCGACTGTGGAATCCGTATTTTCTATTGTTGGCTAAATACTAAATACGGACGTCCTAGTATATCCCACATTATATCTATGTTTCTGCTGCGATATCTGTGATGTGATCTTGTGATGTGCTGTGATGGATACAATATATAGTATATATGATATATTATATAGACGTTACTTATGTTCTACACCCGCACTAGCCCTGTCCTGCTCTGTCGTTAGTTATCTAACCTAACGATGATGAGGGGACATCGAGGAGAATGCGGATGGCATAAGTGTACGTCGTATTTATCTGTGATGTTTAGGTGACTTAAATGATGGGACTTCATTAATGTGATTAATGAAAGAAAAGAAACCTAAAAGATGTTGTGGAATCAAATTTTTCTAAAAAGGGTAGCTATAGTCTTGCTTTGCATAGCGGTATATATGATATACCCTGCACCTTATTCGATGGGAAAAGAGCCGAGATCCCTTCACCGGGAGTGACCTCTTTAGCAAAACTGGCAAATTCTACAACACTCGGTTTGACTTTTGATTGCTTTTGGAGTTTTTCTTTGCATAGTGATATATATGATATGTCCTGCATCTTATCCAATGAGGAAAGAGCTGAGATCCCTTCACCGGGAGTGACCTCTTTAGCAAAACTAATGAAAACCTCAAAATCACTCCAAGCGAATTCTACAACGATATCAAGTTCATTACGCAATAGGTTTTCAGAAAAACCTGTCGTAGCCCTCTGTCATTTCAGATAAGAACTGTTTAGTATTCATGCTACGTTTGTTGGCCTTTGTCAAGGCGTAGTGTGCGGTAGCTAAATAGTACTTATCTGCTTATGCATATGATGCAGATTGTTTTAGGGTAGTCGTACGACTTTGTTGGCCTTTGTCAAGGGTCGTGCGGCTGGGTTTGATTCAATCAAGAAATGACGGGTTGAACTTGACTAGCATCCTATGATTTGTTGGCCTTTGTCAAGGTCATAGGGGTTAGGGGCAAAACATTATCGGGAGTTTCAAGTGTTGAAATTTGCAATGAGATTGCATACCTTTTATGAGATAGTTGGATCCCGATACCCACTGCGAGTAATTGTTACTCCTGGAAGAGTTTTACACAGGATAATTAGCCAATTAAGTAGGTGTCTAGAAAGGTGTCAACGAGGTTACGCCTATGGGAAAACGAGGTTTACTTTAATTAGGTCCGTGCGAAAGCACGGGGAACCTCTCTCAAAGTACCGACACTGGCCTGGCTGAAAGATCGGCGAAGTTGTAGGGTGTAATTAATCCCGGCTAGTCTTTCCTTTTAGAGTTTGAAGGAAGATTTGATAAAAACAGTGGGAGCCATCCTGATTAGATAAAATAATAACCAATCTGATCTTGCAAGAGCATACGCTAAAGTGTTTTCTTCTCTCTCTCTCCAGGTAGCGACCATGTTATGCCTTAATCAAGATAATAATATGGATGTATTGACCGAACCGGCATGTTATACTGTGCTGGAGAACGTTGGTTCCATTCTTTCTTATAAGAGTTATAGGACTGAACAGGATATAGGGGAATACCAGGATTCCCATGCCACCCGAATGAAGAAAGTACATGTTGATGCATTTTCTTCAGGTGTGTTCGTTACAGAGAACTGTTTCTCCATTTGCCCTACGTCCTGGGTATTACGGTCAGGATCCCATATATGTAATCAGTTACATGGGCTTAGAAAAGGTAGAGAACTTGGAGAAGGTGATAAAGACATAAGGGTTAGAAATGGTGCAATTGTTGCAGCTAAAATCGTCGGGGAATATCACCTTGTATTGCCAACTGGTAATACATTGGTTTTGAACGAATGCTATTACATGCCAAACCTGATATGCAACTTTATATCGGTTTCTTTACTGAGTAAAGAGGGATATAATTTTGTATTACAGGATAATGTTATGAACATTTTCCGTAACCAAAAGTTGGTTGGATCAGGCACGTTGTGCAATGGCATTTATGTTCTAAATCAATCAACAGTTCTAAGTATAACAAACACACACAAGAGGAAGAGTTCAGAACTGAACGAATCCTTCTTGTGGTATTGTAGACTGGGTCACATCAATGCGACACGACTAGCTAAGTTGCATAAGGATAGATATTTGAATCCGTTTGAATTTTCATCTTATGACACTTGCCAGTCATGTCTTAAAGGCAAGATGACCAAAACTCTGTTTACGGGACACATAGAAAGAGTTACGGAACTCTTGGGACTGGTGCATAGTGATGTATGCGGTCCAATCTCTATACATGCCAGGAATGGTTCTGCGTACTTCATTACATCCACTGACGATCTCTCTAGGTTCAGGTATGTGTTCCTGATGAAACACAAATCAGAAGCTTTTGAGAAATTTAGAGAATATAAACAAGAAGTCGAGAACCAAACCGGGAAAAGTATTAAAATCCTTCGATCTGATCGAGGAGGTGAATACTTGAGCAATGAATTCCTGGACCTCCTAAAAGAGAATGTGATTCTCTCTCAGCTGACTCCTTCATATACACCACAGCACAACGGTGTATCAGAACGGAGGAACTGCATCCTATTAGATATAATGCGCTCTATGATGAGCACAGCTGAGTTACCTATTTCCTTCTGGGGATATGCGCTGGAAACAACAGCATACCTATTGAATCAAGTTCCATCTAAATCTGTACCTACCACACCATATGAGATATGGAGTGGAAAGAGACCATGTCTTAAACGAGTTAAGATATAAGGTTGTCCGGCCTATGTCAAGAGGAAAAATCCGGACAAACTCGAGGCGCGGTCAGTTCTATGCAAGTTTGTGGGATATCCCAAACATTCACATGGATATCTTTTGTACCATGCTGAGGAACAAAAAGTGTTTGTTTCTCGACATGCCACCTTTTTAGAAAAGGAATTTCTTGCAAATGAAATTAGTGGCAACGAGGTAGAACTGGAAGAAATTCCGGCTACACAAACTCAAACTGAAGATTTAGCGGAACTAGAGGATTCGGTAATTCCCAATGAACCCCAGCCACTCCGCCGATCTAGTAGGGTTCCTCACCCACCTGAGATATACTATGGTTTTCTCATGGATGGTGGGAGTGAGGATTGCATCATGGAGGATGATGACCCAACTAGCTTCGAGCAGGCCATCATGAGTGGGGACTCAGTGAAATGGCTGGATGCAATACAGTCTGAGATGGAATCCATGTATACCAACAAAGTATGGACTTTGGAAGATGCTCCTGAAGGGGTAAAACCCATTGGGAGCAAGTGGATCTTCAAGAAAAAACTTGGTGTAGATGGGAAAGTGGAGACTTTCAAAGCTAGACTTGTTGCAAAGGGTTTTCGTCAAAGATCAGGTGTGGACTATGACGAAACCTTTTCTCCAGTGGCTATGCTTAAATCCATCCGGATCATGCTTGCCATCGCTGCATATCATGACTACGAAATCTGACAAATGGATGTTAAGACCGCCTTTCTAAACGGTGATTTAGAAGAGTGTGTGTACATGACTCAGCCAGAGGGCTTCGTAGATAGTGGGAGCAGCGGGAAGGTGTGCAAGCTGCTTAAATCCATTTATGGATTAAAGCAAGCATCACGGAGTTTGAACATCTGCTTTGACGTCATTACCAAATAGTTTGATTTCGTCAAAAACGTAGATGAACCTTGTATCTACAAGAAGGTAGCAGGGAGTAAGGTTGTCTTCCTCGTATTGTACGTGGATGACATACTCCTGATAGGAAATGACATTCCTATGCTGCAATCGGTCAAGCTCTTCTTATCATAAAGATTCTCAATGAAAGATCTAGGTGATGCCTCCTGTATATTGGGAATCAGGATCTATAGAGATAGATCTAAAAGGATATTGGGATTGTCCCAGTCCAGGTATATTGACACCATACTAAAGAGGTTTAGTATGGAAGAATCCAAGCGTGGGAACTTACCCACGATCTCTGGAGTCACTCTCTCCAAAGAGATGTCTCCCAAGACTGATTTGGAGAGAGCTCGCATGCAAGGGATACCCTATGCTTCGGTTGTATGCTCTATCATGTATGCGATGCTATGTATCAGACACGATGTATCATACTCACTAAGTGTAGTGAGTAGGTATCAAGCTGATCCTGGAGAGAGTCACTGGAAAGCTGTGAAGAGCATTCTCAAGTACTTACGAAGGACTAAGGAGATGCTCTTGGTGTATGGTAACGGAGAACTCCAAGTGGAGTCCTTTACCGATTCGAGCTTCCAGAGTGATAAGGACGACTCTAAGTCGCAGTCAGGATTTGTCTTTACCCTTTATGGAAGGGCGGTTAGCTGGAAGTGTTCCAAGCAGGAAACCGTGGCAGACTCGACGATGGAGGCTGAATACATCGCTGCCAACGATGCTGCCAAAGAGGCTGTCTGGATTAAGAAGTTCATTACAGAACTTGGAGTGGTTCCATCCATTGAGCATCCAATACCTTTGTATTGTGATAACAATGGAGCGGTGGCTTTGGCCAAGGAACCCAGGTCCCATCAGCGATCCAGGCATATTCTGAGGCGGTATCACTTGATCCGGGAGATAGTTGATTGCCGGGAGATCAAGGTCAGGAGGGTTGACACGAAGAACAACACAGCGGATCCACTCACGAAGGCCATTCCTCAGATACAGTTTGAGAGACTCTTCGGGATGCTCGGTATGCGATACTACAGCAGCTGGCCCTAGTGCAATTGGGAGATTGTTAGTTGTATGTATGCCCTAGAGGCCAGTATTGTATAGATGATGTATATTATATTGGATGCTTGGACATATAGAGATGACTTTCTTGCTCGATATGATAGTATGCTATCTGGTTGCTCTTTATCTTAACATGTATATTTATCTCTTTATACTGTCTTAAAGTTACATGTTGGTAAAGCCCTTCGGATGTGTACTTGACTACCTGGGCTATGATGCGGATCATACTAGTGGGGACATGGTTGTCCATAAGTACATCCTTCAAGGTCCCTAGTCATGGGTGTATCTAGACGGGGCATCGATATACCAGTGTAGACTAGCGTATACGCTTCTCGACCCATGAGATGGGTGATGGATGATCCCATAGCCATTGGTGTTTGACATCAGAGATGGTATACAGGTGCTCAGTGGAGACTGGGTACACTGGACGGACTCGCCGAGAACTCCCAGATGGTATTATACCTCACGTCAGATGGCAGTTCTCAGATGACACCAGTGCAGGTTAGTCTGTAGACCCGAGATCGTCATAGAGTCTTGTGTGATTCCCACTGTGCTTTGATTTCCACCTTACCATGTCTATGAGGACGTGCAAAACGGTGGTTTTTGGGTACAGTCCCGAGTCAAATGGAGACAATGAGCGATAGGAGGGGTTTCGTCTCTCCTGGTATTGGGGGTTGATGCTGCGCTTTTCTCGATTGGCCGTAACAGGGAAGTCCCTGGCCATGGCTGATTAGAGATTTACTGGTAAGTGTTACCAGTAGTTTCTCGACCCGTTATGAGCCTCACATCGGCACGACTTATCGGTTATTGGGGTCTGACGTTTACCACCCCTAGACTTGATATGCGACATATCAGACGAGGAGACCGGACTGTACGGGAAGTGTTGCCAGTTAGCTCGACGGGAGTTATAGCAGGTTCGCTTGTTCTCTTCTGATCGCTCAATCCCGGGTGGCCGTTACGTTTAGCTGACCGCTTGCGGCTTGGGGGGTGCTTGATATGATCCTCACCCACTGCTGGCGTATTGATGAGTCTTAGAGTCCCACAAAGGAGTTACCTAGTCCAGGCGAAGTGTTGTGGTGCGCGTATGCGATATGCTCATGGACCCGATTAAAATGCGCATATAGGATATTGTATATTGATCGGGCGGCTTGCTTTTGGTGAGGTCGTATGTGATATGGCCGGATTGATAAATCAAGTGTTGATTTATCATTTAACCATTAGTTTCTCACTAGAAATCCTTTCTTGTGTTTGATGGATGTATGCATGCATGTATGCTTTCTTTTTAGATTCATGCACATATGGATGTGCATACATACATACATACATACATCATCCTTCATGGTTGATTATACATTGAAAATGGTGGCTTTATAAGACTCACACCATGGTTTATTTATTTGGATTATTGTTTATATCTGTGTTAAAAAGAAAATGAAAAAGAAAAGGTTAATAAATGGTTGTTTTCTACACACTTCCTTAACCTAACCATGCTCACCAACTTCTAACCATGGATTAACCTTCTCTTTGTGTTTTAACTCAAATTAAATAATATCTTAAACATTTAACCATGGTTTGAGATGAGAAGAAATAAATATATATACATATATTTTCATTTTCTTTTCATGAGTTATTCTTTTCACTCTTGTTCAAAGAAAAGCCATCATCATCTTCTTCTTTCCTTTTTTGCTCTCTAGACTTTTGTAGTGAGCAAAATACTTAACAAGATTGGATTTTGAAGTGAGAATAAGAACCACAACATCATTCTACATAAGTCTGGCCCACTTGTTTAGAGTGTTAGCTTCATTTCATTCTCTTGGAAAAGTGAAGTTGTTATCTTGGACAAGGAGCTTCAGGTGGATCGTCGTGGACACTAGAAGACCTCAAGCGAACCCTCCTCCAACCCTCAAGTGGCCAAGGATTCTAGCATAGGGAGCTACAAAGGTTGTACTCTTAAAACCCTAGTCTTTGCTACTTGTAATACTATGAAATCCTAATTTTCTAGGATAGATCCTTTTTATGCTTACTTAGCACCATAAAAATTTGATCTTTTGTGACATGTGATGCTTCCAAACCTCTCATAGGGTGCTAGGTAAACCCAACACTATTTCGTTTCGCTTGAGCGAGGAAACCTCTGTGTAGGACTCTAAAGACTCGTCAATACGCCGGCAGTAGGTGATGATCATATCAAACACCCACAAGCCGCAAGCGGTCTGCTAAACGTAACGGCCATCCGGGTATTGAGCGATCAGAAGATCAATGAGCAAGCCCGCTTACACTCCTGCGAATCCAACCAGTAACACTTACCATACAGTCCGGTCTGTTCGTCTGATATGTCACATATCTCGCCTAGGGGTGGTAAACGTCAGACCCCAGTAGCTTGATAAGTCATGCCGATGTAAGGTCCATAACAAGCGTGAAACTACTGATAACTCTTACCGGTAAATCACTGCAACCCTGGCCAGGGATTTCCAGTTATGGCTAGTCGAGCATAGCGCAACATCAACCCCCAATATCGGGAGAGACGAATCCCCTCCTATCGCTCACTGCCTCCATGTGAATCGGGACTGTACCCAAAAACCACATGTTTGCACGACTCAGTAGAGCCATGGTAGGGTGGAAATCAAAGAACAGTGGGATACACACAAGACTCTATGACGATCTCGGGTCAACAGACTAAGCTGTACCAGTGTCACCAGAGAACTTCCATCTGACGTGAGGTATAATACCATCTGGGAGTTCTCGGCGAGTCCGTTCAGTGTACCCAGTCTCCACTGAGCACCCGCATACCATCTCTGATGTCAAACACTAATGGATATGGGATCATCCATCGCCCGTCATATGGGTCGAGAAGATATACGCTAGTCTACTCTGGAATATCGATGCCCCGTCTCGATATTCCCACGACTAGGAACATTGAAGGATGTACTCATGGACTACCCAGGCCCCACTAGTATGATCTACATCACAGTCCTGGAAGTCGAGGACATATCCTAAGGGTTTTATCAACATGTAATAGAGAGACAGCAAGTATACATGTTAAGATAAGGAGTAACCAGATAGCGTACGATCATGTCGAGCAAGAAAGTCCTACCTATATATGTCCCAGCATCCACTACAATATACATCCTATGTACAGTAATGGCCTCTAGGGCATACATATAACTAACAGGCATAACAGTGAATAATAACATGCATCAAGCAGCAAGTAATAACTACAATGTCTAAACTAGCATGTAAGGCAAGTACACTAATATCATGTCTAAACTATTAGCTAACAAACTATGTTAATGAAATAGTATTTTCTAAAGTGTTCGTGACATGGCAATTACCGATGAAGATGTGTGTGAGCCAGCAAGCAAGTGTACGTGGAATATACACATCATCGGTAAAGGTGCTGGTGTCCTAACAGCATGATATCAACAAAGCAATATGAAATCACAATATAAGTATGCGATGCGGAGTAAACATCAACAATGAGCGGGAGCTAAATACTGACACAATGATAACAAATTTACATTTAATATAAATCTAGTCTAACAACTACACTAAACTATACGGCCGAGCTAACAAGCTAAACTAAAGGTAAGGAAACCGCCTAACATCTGTGTCGATATATATATATATATATATATATATATATATATATATATATATATATATAGTCGGTGATCCCGCCTCGATAATATCACATCCGATACCATATCTATAATCAAATATTTCTAAGTCAATAGTGCGGATCAAACATCAATATATAGCTCGTATGTAAATCTGTCGTACGGCATCCCAAATCTGGGTACGGGTCAATATCACATTCATCACATTATTCATCTGGTATCCTCTTTATCCAAGATCATAATTCGGGTACTGATCTACGTATAGTACGATACTAATATCATCAATATAATCATGATCTGACCACTGATCGACAGTCTCGTACAAACCGATATCATCAGTACATATCATCATAAAGAAGTATACATTGCCCAATGCGGCCTATCATAAACATCCTAACATATCAAATCTCATAACATGATCACATGTCGATCATTTCATTATTATCACTATACACATGGTATCGTCGTCCAAAGATCCGCTATGACATCATGACGCATCTCAAATACGAATCCTGCTATATCACCGATCTCACGGTCTCAATTCAATCTCATCGACTCATCTCAAATCCCAAATACTATCCTCAAATCCAGTATGTGAACACATAGTCCCATAACCATGTGAACGCATAAATACATATTCCCGTATAAGCACAAATGAAAGAAGAATGTATGCAAGTATGGGTGTGTGTGTGTATGTATGTGTGGTGCAACCACTACTCTAGGTTTTCGCAACACTAAACATATCCAATCACACCTAAAATCTATCTTTATCATCAATAAACTCAATAATATATAATCAATATATATGTGTGTATACGTATTCGTATACATCACCACGAACTGCGGGGGTGCTATACGCCATCCACCCGACTTCTCCCCGTAGATATAAATCTACTCACCTGGTCCTCGCTTGCCGGTACCGACGTCGCCACGCGCTTGCTTGTCATCTCGAAGTCCACATGGGGTACCTACATATCATAACGCACCGTATCGCATTAAAATCCGACTCATGACCAAAATGACACACGAATCCCACATAGGTCAAAACCTATGCTTTCACAAATCAACCCAAAACCCTCGACATCGGCGTACAAACGCCGAGTGATCGCGAAAAACTCAAACGCACCAATCGTGATTTCAAAACTCACTAATTATATAAGAAATAGGTTTTAATTCATCAAAACTATAAAAGTAAACAAATCGTTTTATTTCCCAAAAATCTAGTTAGCGGTCGTTAACCGTTTTAATACAATGTTTAAACAAAACTAATGGCCATACTATTTACTAAGTAACTTAAATAAGCCATACAAACCATTTCCACAATTTAATTTCACCATACTATATACGTTAAAAAAAAACTAGTTTGCAATTTTACCCAAATTTCAACCATTTTTGCAAAAATGCATAAACAACAATTTAGCTTGGATTTGCATAATCTAAAATATTAAAATACAATTTAAAATGTTAATAATACCATGAATACCCTAATTATATTTTTATCCCAATTGATTAATTAAATTCCCAGAACCTAGTTAACAAAATTAACACAATTAGCAAAATTTTAAACTAACAAATAGCAACTAGTAACTAGCTTTTCCTTACATGACTTAAGATCTCAAATTACAACATACAAATCATGATCCAAATACCCAAAACTCTAATTTGATCACAACCCCTTCTCTTGAATTTTCAATCATGCAATTTGAACCCATATAAAACCTAATTAACACTTAATTAAGCTAACATAAGCATTAATCAACAATTTAACAAAAAGGTCAAGATTTTTATACCTCACAACCCATTGATCCAACTTGAAATCTAGCCTCTCAAATTGCCATCTTGTTCCCTAGATCCATACTAGAATGGTCAAGTAAAAATGGGTAGGGATTAGATTTTGATTTTGTGGGATTTTTGAAGCATTTTGGATGATTTTTTGATGGAATTTTGAAGAGAAAAGAGAAGGAGATTTGGGGGGGGGGGGCTGCTGCTGTTGCAGGTTTCGGCCAAGGGGGAGAAGGGGAAAAGGTGAGGGGATGGTGCCAAAAGATCTAAATCAAAGCCCCTCTTAATTACCATAATACCCCCACCCAACTAATATATATAAAAATCTATATTTTAAACCATTTAAATGAGTTAAAGAAGCAAAAGAATGGAGGGGGGAATGTGGGCTGCAGGTGGTAGTGGGGCCGGCCAAGGGGAGGTGAGGGTGTGTGAGAGAGTGTACAAGAAAATTTCATGCAAAAAGAACCCTTCAAGTTACAAAGATGCAAGTTTTAGTTTAATTATTTAAATTTTAGTTTTCCCTTAATTATAACCAATTAGAACTTGAAATAAATTGCTAAAAATTTATATTACTAACTAGATTTTAGTTGTCATGGTTCTATAGGGTGTAATTAGCCTATTCAAATTTATATTTATCGCTAATTTAATATATTTTTAACAGCTTAAAATAATATTAAAATAATTAATTTCGAATTTTTTTTCCAGAAAATTAGAAATTTTACGAGTTGCTCAATAAACACTAAATACTAGCAATTACATAGCTAGAATATGTATATTTAATTTTATAATAAAAATATTTATATTTTGACTTTTTACAGAAAACCCTCTTATTTTACCGATTTTTCCGAAATTTCACCGAAATGATTTTCAAAACGTTACAATCTTCTCCTCTTAAAGAAATTCGGTCCCCGAATTTAAATTAAAACTCCTCCCAAATACTAAAACATCTAAGCAAAACCATCAAGTCGTCGGGGCTCCGAAATTATAAATACATAAAACAAATCGTAGCGCAACACATGCGCAAGAAAAATGAGTATATAACTCAAAATCAATACTCCGTCAAGTATCCCGCAATCATCGGAGTCATGGGGAAGACATCAATACCAAATCCAAAGCAAAACCAATATGATATAATTCGAAACTATACATGTAAATATCAAATCTATATATGCAAATATCTGAAGGTAATGCATGCCAAATCTACTAAAGTCGACATGCAATGCGCATAACACTGCACAGTGGCGGACGTCTATCATAAGAAAATAACCATATACATATATACCTTTGGTTTAATGTGCACGTTCCGCCGTTTTTGAAAATAATTTAGAAGAGTTTCCTTGTTTTAAACGTTTCGTGTCAGATCAGACACGTAGGTAAATACCGAGCCTATAGTTCGTTTTTTGGAAATCCCTTGAAATCTATCAATGCATGCAAAATACATTCAGGTACTGTCCTCTGACTAGTCCTGCTCCGTACAAAAACACATAGCCAATAACATAAAAACGTACCGCCTGTAAGTCCACGTTGCGACCCCCGGTTCTTACGGGGAGGCGGAAACGGTATAAAATCAAAATTTTAACGCAAGAGGCAACATGGACTAAGCTAGGTCGGGATCTTTACCTAAACTAAAACTAGCATACTAAGCTAAAGATATTTAGCTACTCGGATAGAGATGGTTATACCTAGCTTGTCTTGAACTCCTTCGTCTTCAAGCTCCGGTGGTGGTCCGATGGCTCCTTCTCGTCGTCTCCGTACGCCGAAGATAGATCCACTTGAAAGCTCCAACCTTTAGCTCCTTCTTCGGTCTTTGAAGAAACTAGTTCACTTGGTTTGCCAAACCTAGTGAACTAGAATGAGTAGAGAGGAAATAGAATGGGATTTTATCTATGGTTCTTGATTCTCAACTCATGAGACAAGAGAACCATAGATCAAGAGAGGGAGCAAGAGGTTGAGGGTGAGAGCAAGGGGAGAGCTCAAGAACAAGAGAGAGAATGAGCAAGAAAGAATGAGGCTCACTTTTTCCTTTCACCCTCTCATAATCCAAAGTGATCATAACTCATCATATCAAAAAAGTCTTTTGGTGATGGTTAGAAGCAACCATAAGGTTATCATATCATGCACTCATTTTACTCAAAAAAGCAAGCAAGAAAAAAGTCTTTGGCATGAAATGATAACCATGGTCATCATGATGGTCAACTAGTCAAGCCTAGTCAACCGGTCAACAAGTCAACAAAAGTCAACAAGTCACCAAAGTCAACAAGTCAACAAAAGTCAACAAGTCAACAACCATATCACCATAATACTTAATTAATATAATAGTTAATCACAAATCATATTCTCATTAGGGTTGAGCAAAAAGTCAAAAGTCAACGGTCAACTGTCAACAACCCTAATGAGAATCCACTGCCTCTGCCTCCCTGTCAACTGTGCATACACACCCGCATCCGCGTTCCGAGGAACACGAATGCAAACTGGATAAATCCAATCCCATAAGGTACACTAGGATCTGGCTTAAACCAAAGCCCACTAGTGTAAACTGTCCGGACACTGTACGTGCACAAGTGCACGGATGTGACCGAACCCTGTCGCAAAACCATGCGACCTGTCGCAATACCATGCGACCTCTACTCTTTTGCCTAAAGGCGAAAAGCTTTCTGTGTGGGACTCCAAAGACTCGACACTACGCTGGCAGTGGGTTTAACCACAGACCGCAAGCGGCACTAGCTGTGCGTAACGGTCCCCAGGTAATGCCGACAAGAAGACCGACGAGGCGAAACCCATCTGAACTCCTACTGAGCCTGAGCGTGACATTCTCCGTACAGTCCGGTCTGTTCGTCTGATACATCGCATGGCGGGCCTAGGGGGCGGTAAACGTCAGTCCCCCAATAGCGGTACAAGTCGTGCCGGAGTGAAGCCCAATACACCCTGAGATAACACTGGAAACCTACCAGTATATCTCGTTTGCCCTGGCCAGGGACTACTCGTGTAATGGCTCTCCTAGACACAGCGCGATGTCAACCCCCAATACCGGGAGAGACGAATCCTGTCTAACCGTCACTGCCTCCAAGTGCTTCGGGACTGCACCCAACTACCACCTGTTTGCACGACTCCTTTGAGCCGTGGTAGGGTAGTGATCAAAGTACAGTGGGAACACACCCGAGGCGAAGTGACAGTGTCAAGTCAGCGGACTAAGCTGTACTCATGTCACCTGGGAACTGATAACTGACGATAGGTATAATACCAACTAGTCAGTTCCCGACGAGTCCTGTCCAGTGTACCCGTAACCTAACGAGCACCCGCATACTATCTCAAGTACGACGTACTGACGGCTGTGGGACAGACCGTCTCCCACACTGGGATGAGAAGCGCATGCGCTGGTCTACTCCGGAGTATCGATGCCCTGTCTCGATAGTCCTGCGACCAGGGACCTGAATAAGGATGTGCTTATAGATTACCCAGCCCCCACTAGTGTGACTGCCATCACAACGCTGGTAATCAAGCAAAGATCCTAAGGGCTCCACTAATGCGTATAAGTGATATACTGAAATAAACACAAGTACACATTGAAGTAGAAACAAACTAAGTAGCATACTACTATTTTGAGCAAGATTGTATATACAAGGTGAATATCCCAAGCATCCATTAAGTAATATACAAACTAGTATGATACAGTAATGGCCTCTAGGGCATATACACTAACAATCTCCCACTTGCACTAAGGCCATGTACTGGCGTATCGAAGACCTATCATCTCGATCAGCCGCTCGAACTGAGTCTGGGGCAAGGCCTTGGTGAATGGATCTGCAGTGTTGTCTTCTGAAGCGACTCTCCGAACCTCGATCTCCTGGCGATCTACGATCTCCCTGATCAGGTGATACCGCCTTAAGATGTGCCTGGATTTCTGATGGGACCTGGGTTCCTTCGCTAAAGCTATAGCCCCGTTGTTGTCGCAATACAGAGGTATTGGATCAACAATGGACGGAACCACCTGAAGTTCTTTCAAGAACTTCCTCATCCAGACAGCTTCTTTTGCGGCATCAGATGCAGCGATGTATTCCGCTTCCATCGTCGAGTCTGCAACGGTTTCCTGTTTGGAACTCTTCCAACACACCGCCCCTCCATTGAGGGTAAAGACAAAACCCGACATGGACTTGGAATCATCCTTGTCACTCTGGAAGCTGGAGTCAGCAAAGGCCTCGATCTGGAGGTCTTTTCCGCCATACACCAAGAACATCTCCTTAGTCCTTCTCAGGTACTTGAGAATGTTCTTTACCGCTATCCAGTGTTTCTCCCCTGGGTTAGACTGATACCGGCTTACCACACTCAGTGCATAAGCTACATCCGGTCTGGTACACAACATCGCATACATTATAGAGCCTACCGCAGAAGCGTAGGGTATAATAGACATGCGATCCCTCTCCAAATCAGTCTTGGGAGACATCTCTTTAGAGAGGGTGATCCCGTGACAAGCCGGTAGGTTACCGCGCTTGGAATCTTCCATACTGAACCTCTTCAGTATGGTGTCGATGTACCTGGACTGTGAAAGTCCTAATATCCTCTTGGATCTGTCACGGTAGATCCGGATACCCAGAATGTATGAGGCATCACCTAGGTCTTTCATGGAGAACCTGTGTGACAAGAACCCCTTGACAGATTGTAGCATAGGAATGTCATTTCCTATTAAGAGAATGTCATCCACGTATAAAACGAGGAATACTACAGTTCTCGCTACAAATCTACTATAGATGCATGGTTCATCTGGATTTTTGATAAAGCCAAATTCTTTGACCGTCTCATCAAAGCAGATGTTCCAACTCCGCGATGCCTGCTTTAGTCCATAGATGGACTTAAGCAACTTGCACACCTTTCCGCTGCTCCCACTCTGAATGAAACCCTCTGGCTGGTCCATATAGACACACTCCTCTAAATTTCCATTTAGAAAAGCTGTCTTTACGTCCATTTGCCAGATCTCATAATCGTGGAAGGCAGCAATGGCAAGAAGGATCCGAATGGATTTCAGCATGGCTACTGGAGAAAAGGTTTCGTCGTAGTCCAAGCCAGGTCTTTGACGAAAACCCTTTGCTACCAGCCTAGCTTTATAGGTCTCAACCTGTCCATCTACACCAATCTTCCTTTTGAAGATCCACTTGCATCCTACGGGTTTTACCCCGTCTGGAGCAATGTCCAACGTCCATACCTTGTTGGTGTACATGGACTCCATTTCGGTCCGCATTGCATCCAGCCATTTCACTGAGTCAACGCTCTGAACGGCCTGCTGGAAGCTAGTAGGCTCATCATAATCTATGATGCAATCCTCTCTATCCCCGTCTATGAGAAAACCGCAGTATCTCTCGGGCGGATGAGACTGCCTACTACTCCTGCGGAGCGGCGTAGGAATGTCCTGTTCTGTTGAACCCTCTGGTTCCACTAAGCTTTCAGTAACAGTCTGTGGTTCTGGAATTTCTTCCAGTTCTATTGTGTTCCCACTTATCTGGGTTTCCAAAAACTCAGTTTCCAAGAAGCGGGCATGCTGAGAAACAAAAACCTTTTGTTCCTCAGCGGAATAGAAAAGATACCCCCTGGAGTTCCTTGGGTATCCCACAAACTTACACTGTACTGAACGTGCCTCAAGCTTGTCCGCATGCTGCTTTTTTACAAAAGCTGGACATCCCCATACCTTAAGATAATTAAGACAGGGTTTCTTCCCAGTCCACATCTCATATGGGGTGGTGGGCACAGTCTTGGTAGGAGCCTTGTTCAAGAGATACGCAGCTGCTTCTAGTGCATATCCCCAGAATGATCGCGGTAACTCAGCGTTACTCATCATGGACCGAACCATATCCAATAGGGTTCGGTTCCGTCTCTCCGATACACCGTTATGTTGCGGGGTGTAAGGAGGAGTAAGCTGAGAGAGAATTCCGTTCTCTTTTAAATAGTCCAGGAACTCGGCACTTAAGTATTCTCCACCTCGATCCGATCTTAGAATCTTAATACTTTTGCCGGTCTGTTTCTCTACTTCATTCTTATACTCCTGGAATTTTCCAAAGGCCTCGGACTTATGTTTCATTAAGAAGACATAACCGTACCTTGAGAAGTCATCCGTAAAAGTAATGAAGTAAGAATGTCCGCTTCGGGCATGTGTAGACATTGGACCGCACACGTCACTGTGTACGAGTCCTAAGAGCTCGCTCGCTCTTACTCCTTGTCCAGTAAACGGAGTCTTTGTCATCTTTCCTTTGAGACAAGATTGACAAGTGGCATACGATTGATATTCGAACGCATTCAAATATCCTTCTGTATGTAACTTAGTCAACCTTCTCTCATTGATGTGACCCAATCTACAATGCCATAAGAAAGTCTGATTCATTTCCAGAGACTTTCTTTTGTGTGTATTCTGGACGTTGAAAATCTGTGGTTGGTTTAACACGTATATACCATTACTCAATGTACCTGACCCAATCAAAACTTGATTAAGGTGAATGTTTACAACATTACTTACAAACGCAAATTCATAACCTTCTTTAGAAACTAAAGATACAGAAATGATATTACAAGTTGCGTTGGGTACAAAAAAGCAATTACGCAAAACCAAAACATGTCCATCTGACATTCCCAGGTGATAGTCCCCCACGGCTTTAGCATCCATGCTAGCTCCGTTTGCAACTCTGAGGGTCATGTCACCTGCCTTCAAAACCCTACGGTTTCTCAACGCCTGCAAAGAATTACAGATATGAGATCCTGATCCGGTATCCAATACCCAGGAAGTAGAGTTTATTGAAAGACAGTTTTCAATAACATACACACCTGAAGCTGAAGCTGCAACCTGCTTCAATTCCTGTGTTCTGGCCTTCCAGGCCCTGCAATCATTCTTCCAGTGTCCTTTCTTATGACAATAGAAGCATTCTTCCTTATCCACAAGCTTCCCCGCTATCTTTGTTGCTTTACCTTTTCCCTTCGTATCCACTTTACCAACACCGCCCCTTGGTTTGGCGGGGGCCTTCTTCTTCTTTCCCTTGGCTTTCGCCTTGGACCTAGAAGAAGATGATCCTCCTACAAACAAAGTGGATGTTTCCCTACCTTTCTGTAGGGTGCCCTCTGCGCTCCTCAGCATGTTGAGGAGCTCTGATAGTTCAACCTCTTTTTCTTGTAGGTTGAAGTTCAGTATAAACTGGGCGTAAGTGGAAGGAAGGGACTGGAGAACTATATCCGTATATAGCTCACTCTCCAATGTGATCCCTAGGTCAGCGAGCTCCTCAATGAAGCCGATCATCTTTAGCACATGCTCGGCTACTGATGATCCGACGGCCATTCTTGTCGAAAATAACTTTTTCGACGCTTCGTATCTTGCGATACGTGATTGCTCTCCATACAGTTCTTTTGTATGGAGCAATATGGACTCCATGTCCATATTCTCATGCCTCCTCTGATGTTCGTTGTCCATCGAGGCAAGCAGGAGGCACTTGGCCTTCGCGCTATCAATCTCCCAAGTCTTGCGGATTTCCTTATCCGCGACGCTGGAAGTTGGACCAGGGACAGGGGGAGCTTTGGTGGTAAGAAGATACCCCAGCTTGTCATAAGTGATTGCTATCTTGACATTCCTGAGCCAATCTTTGTAGTTTGGCCCTGTCAGTTTGTTTTTATCTAGGAGTAACTTAAGTCCAGTCATGTTGATTGGTCGCTGCAATTAGGAGAGAGAAGAAGAAACACTCAGCATGATGCTCTTGCAAGTTTAGAGTGGTTTTTAGTTTGTCTAAACAGGATGGCTCCCACTGTTTCTCGAATCCCTCCTCAAACCATAAAGGAAGAATTAGTCAGGATCAATCCCACCGTACAATACTTGCTTAACCGTTCAGCCAGGCCGGTGTCGGTACTTCGAGGGAGGTTTTCCAACGCTTTCGCGAAGTTCCTTAATTAGAGAACCTCTTTTCCCTGGGGGCGTAGCCCCGCTAACACCTTTCTAGGCACCTACTAGGTTTATAGCATTGATCGTTAAGTGAGAAATTTCCCGAGGAGTAGCATATACTCACAGTAGGATCGGGATCCAAATATCATCGCGTGACGAAACTGAAGGAATCCTACCAGAATCATCACACTCCAAATGGTATGCAAATCTAGCAAGTTTCAGTACTTATGAAACTCCCGATGTGGATTTTTGCCCCATGCTCTTATGACCTTGACGAAGGTCAACAAATCATAAGTCACATGTCAAGTTCTGCCCGTCATTATCCAGGTTAATTTGAATCCACCCGTATGTACCCTTGACGAAGGTCAACAAGGTAATGCGAATGTCCCAAACCAACGCATCTATCTATGCTACATACGAATACCCAATAGCTACCAATCACTATGCTTTGACGAAGGTCAACAAACACAGCTTGAATACTTATTGAATATTCATACGAAACGACGGAGGGCTACGAATGGTTTTGGCGAAACCGTGAACGTAGTGAACTTGATTTAATCGATGGAACGAGATAGCTTTTAGAAGGAGTGGCTCAAGCTCCGCATTTAAAAGTTATTTTGAAAAGAACCGAGTGGTTTTTCGAAAGTGTTCCAACGACTTTAACTTGGTTTATTATCTTGCATTAGTTCTTTTAATGCGTGATATTCTTGCATTAGTACTTTTAATGCGTCCCATCATTTAACCCTACCATTGCAGAAAACAACCAAAATATGACGTACGCTTATGCCATTCGCATTCGCCACTGGGCCCCGTCATTACCCGTTAGGTTACTTAACTAACGACAGAGCGGGGGCTGGGCTAGCGCGTCTGTAAAACATAAGCAACGCCTAAATAGTAAGCAATGATAGACATTACAGATCACAGATGAATGCATTGGATATACTAGCAATCCGCAATCCTTTCGAGCCTGAAACGAAAAGCGGATAACACGGTCGCGGTGAATAGCCAAATACCCCACCCAAGACCCCTACGGGTGCGGCAAACTACCCGCCAAGTACTCGGTAGTTTGTGCACCCCTCCATGGGTCTATCCTAGGAGCAAAAAAAGTAAAAAGAATTATACAATGACGGCTACAACCCCGACCCGGTTGTGCGGTCAAACAAATAATAATTATTACATCAATTTACATTTACAATGAATGAAAGAAAAACAAAAGCTCATCTCACATCCACCCCGGCTATTCACCCGCGACAGTCCAACACATTCATATACACATTCCAGCACATTACAGATCATGTATAACCCCGACTAATCGACTTATAGCGATTAGCCGACGTTCAATACATGCAAGCATCACAGATATAACCATCATAGTCAAAGTGCAGTGAAGTTCGGAAAAAATACGGAATTATAGGACCCCAAAAGGAAATTTCTTTTCTGGAAAATCTGGGCACATATAATATATTTTAAAAATCCCAAAACCAACACAAAAACACACTGCACGAAAAACGATGCAGAGAAGACACCAAGTCGCGGCGGTTCCGCGGCGTCGAAGAAGGATCACGCGGCGGAAGCGCGGCACTTTAGGCGAATCACTGTATCGTTTTTCTTGGGTGTTCACACAAAACCCTGAGCCGAATTTAGGAGTATAAAGTTTTTCATTTTGAGCAGAAAAAATTTCAACAGAAACTCAGTTTTTGTGATTATCCGGTTTTGTGATTTTTTTTCGGTTCCGAACTTCGTTACACTTCACTACCAAGCTAGTTTAAGTTTAGTTAGGCTCTGATACCACTGTAAGTCCACGTTGCGACCCCCGGTTCTTACGGGGAGGCGGAAACGGTATAAAATCAAAATTTTAACGCAAGAGGCAACATGGACTAAGCTAGGTCGGGATCTTTACCTAAACTAAAACTAGCATACTAAGCTAAAGATATTTAGCTACTCGGATAGAGATGGTTATACCTAGCTTGTCTTGAACTCCTTCGTCTTCAAGCTCCGGTGGTGGTCCGATGGCTCCTTCTCGTCGTCTCCGTACGCCGAAGATAGATCCACTTGAAAGCTCCAACCTTTAGCTCCTTCTTCGGTCTTTGAAGAAACTAGTTCACTTGGTTTGCCAAACCTAGTGAACTAGAATGAGTAGAGAGGAAATAGAATGGGATTTTATCTATGGTTCTTGATTCTCAACTCATGAGACAAGAGAACCATAGATCAAGAGAGGGAGCAAGAGGTTGAGGGTGAGAGCAAGGGGAGAGCTCAAGAACAAGAGAGAGAATGAGCAAGAAAGAATGAGGCTCACTTTTTCCTTTCACCCTCTCATAATCCAAAGTGATCATAACTCATCATATCAAAAAAGTCTTTTGGTGATGGTTAGAAGCAACCATAAGGTTATCATATCATGCACTCATTTTACTCAAAAAAGCAAGCAAGAAAAAAGTCTTTGGCATGAAATGATAACCATGGTCATCATGATGGTCAACTAGTCAAGCCTAGTCAACCGGTCAACAAGTCAACAAAAGTCAACAAGTCACCAAAGTCAACAAGTCAACAAAAGTCAACAAGTCAACAACCATATCACCATAATACTTAATTAATATAATAGTTAATCACAAATCATATTCTCATTAGGGTTGAGCAAAAAGTCAAAAGTCAACGGTCAACTGTCAACAACCCTAATGAGAATCCACTGCCTCTGCCTCCCTGTCAACTGTGCATACACACCCGCATCCGCGTTCCGAGGAACACGAATGCAAACTGGATAAATCCAATCCCATAAGGTACACTAGGATCTGGCTTAAACCAAAGCCCGCTAGTGTAAACTGTCCGGACACTGTACGTGCACAAGTGCACGGATGTGACCGAACCCTGTCGCAAAACCATGCGACCTGTCGCAATACCATGCGACCTCTACTCTTTTGCTTAAAGGCGAAAAGCTTTCTGTGTGGGACTCTAAAGACTCGACACTACGCTGGCAGTGGGTTTAACCACAGACCGCAAGCGGCACTAGCTGTGCGTAACGGTCCCCAGGTAATGCCGACAAGAAGACCGACGAGGCGAAACCCATCTGAACTCCTACTGAGCCTGAGCGTGACATTCTCCGTACAGTCCGGTCTGTTCGTCTGATACATCGCATGGCGGGCCTAGGGGGCGGTAAACGTCAGTCCCCCAATAGCGGTACAAGTCGTGCCGGAGTGAAGCCCAATACACCCTGAGATAACACTGGAAACCTACCAGTATATCTCGTTTGCCCTGGCCAGGGACTACTCGTGTAATGGCTCTCCTAGACACAGCGCGATGTCAACCCCCAATACCGGGAGAGACGAATCCTGTCTAACCGTCACTGCCTCCAAGTGCTTCGGGACTGCACCCAACTACCACCTGTTTGCACAACTCCTTTGAGCCGTGGTAGGGTAGTGATCAAAGTACAGTGGGAACACACCCGAGGCGAAGTGACAGTGTCAAGTCAGCGGACTAAGCTGTACTCATGTCACCTGGGAACTGATAACTGACGACAGGTATAATACCAACTAGTCAGTTCCCGACGAGTCCTGTCCAGTGTACCCGTAACCTAACGAGCACCCGCATACTATCTCAAGTACGACGTACTGACGGCTGTGGGACAGACCGTCTCCCACACTGGGATGAGAAGCGCATGCGCTGGTCTACTCCGGAGTATCGATGCCCTGTCTCGATAGTCCTGCGACCAGGGACCTGAATAAGGATGTGCTTATAGATTACCCAGCCCCCACTAGTGTGACTGCCATCACAACGCTGGTAATCAAGCAAAGATCCTAAGGGCTCCACTAATGCGTATAAGTGATATACTGAAATAAACACAAGTACACATTGAAGTAGAAACAAACCAAGTAGCATACTACTATTTTGAGCAAGATTGTATATACAAGGTGAATATCCCAAGCATCCATTAAGTAATATACAAACTAGTATGATACAGTAATGGCCTCTAGGGCATATACACTAACACCGCCCCATAAGAAATCAATCCCAAAATATGCATATGAATATTACGTGCGTCTGGTGCGCACGGAAATCAAAATCCATGGATGTGCCATACATGTGCACGAAACAACATCAAGGTGCAACGGGTATGCATGAAACATCTGTCATAGGCAACTTGTGTGCCTGACAGTAAAATCAGGTGTATCTGACATGCACGAAAAATCTCGATTTAGTGCATCTGGTGTGCACCAAAATCGCATCTCAAAACATGCGCTCAACATGCGCTCAAATCCAAATCCGTTGCATCCATCATGCACGAAATCATGAAATCCAATATCAAGTGACGAACATGCGCAAAATCCAATCAGGTGCACAAGGTGCACAAAACAATATCGAATATCATAATTGAAATCGAAGTCCAGTGCATCTAAGTGTATCACTGCACTACAAGCATATGTAAACTATACCGAGTGCAAAAACCAAAGCGTGTGTGTATATATGCACAAAATCAACTCACTGTATGAAACCCATAAAATCATAAACATGAGAAAGCAAGGCACGAAAACGATATCAAGTGCAACAACCGTG
This sequence comes from Agapanthus africanus, assembly GCA_030015575.1. Lineage (NCBI taxonomy): Eukaryota > Viridiplantae > Streptophyta > Magnoliopsida > Asparagales > Amaryllidaceae > Agapanthus > Agapanthus africanus. The sequence continues at coordinate 288,150,011 of JASDDO010000029.1, forward strand.
CAAAAATCATAAATACTCAGTATGTGCAACCATGGTGCATGAAAAAAATATCATGAAACTCAATCATCAAAATCAGTCATGCGAATAGATCGTCCAAAATACCGAAATCAAGTATGGCGGAATAGTCCCGCTTAAGCACATCCTCCAAGAATCTTTTGACAACTGTCGTGGTCACTCATAGCATGTCTCATCGATGATCCTGAACTCTGGCCTGCCGGTGTGCGTAACGTGACCACTCTTGGGTCCAAGTCTTCTCATAATTTATTCCAGAAAGGTCCTGCCAAGGTCTCTCCCAAATCTCGTCTCTGCCGAACTGTCCGGAAGTCATCGTCCTTTACTTTATCTGTTTCTTGTTCCGGAACGGCTGCATACTCATCGCGACTCCTTCTGGAAGGTATATCCAAGTACAATGCCTCGGCATGCATATCGCATATCTGATGTCGGCGGAGTGGAACATCGTCTTATCCAGATCTTGTACTAACCTCTTACTCCACTTCTCTCTAATGTCGACTGCTTCGGACTCATCTCGTCGTGGCTGCATGGACTGATCTCCAACAGCTATCCTCTTATTTGGAGTCTCCCAAGAAGTGCATCTCACCACCTAGCATCCGAATGAAGTCGAACCATCCGATCGATTCGTCAAAACCTCATAATCCCCCAAGAGCTCAACATCATGGGTACAGTTTAACAATATCGAGTACGTACCACAGCATCGATGGTCCAACCGTAGAAGGGCAAACCCAAGCCTCACTAATGGCGCCGCGGAACTGCCGCAAACCCTAAGGTTCAAAGGCTTTCACACGGTCATTAAGTCGAGTTAGGGTTTCATTCTTCTAGAGGGTCCATAAAATTGCCTGCATGTCTTTCCGAATACTTTAAACTTGGAATAATAGGTTTCTGACATTCGATCGTCTCTGTCGACTTTCAACGTCTCCGCGTGAAGTCGTCTCTAGCTGGAATCAATCTATCTGATGACCTCGCATCGGGGTAGCAAACGAACCACATGTCCTAGTCATTCATCCTCGGTGACTCGCGACCTTCTATCATCTCTTAGTACAACTCGTACTACAATAGCTCCAACATCTGGGGCGATATCTCGTCGTTCGCAGCAACAACTGGCTCACTCGCCTGCACGCTGAACAGTGCCTCAATCATCATGAATAAGCAATACATCAATGGTCATCAAAATCTGGTTGGCCTCTATCATTGGCTCAATCCTCTGCATGTCCGAGTAATCTCATACAGCGATCCATCAAACGCTTGTGGCGTGAAAACACAATAAAAAGACACATCTTTGCAATCGTGTGTTGCCGGAATTACGCCCTGGTCAGTCCTCGTTCATGACGAGCTCATGCTGACCGCAACTCTAGCCGTAGCTCTCCCTGCCAGTAATCATGGCAGCAAAACCATAACTGGTACCGATGAGGCTAGATCAGGAATGAATATAATACTGAGCAAAGAAATGTACATCCTAAGGCTTCTTAAATGGAGTAGCGTATCGTAAGTATGCCACGGAACATACCCACGTTACGTCATTCTACTTTAGTCACTTATTCCATCAACCAAGGGTCATCCTAAGCTCCGAAGGTAAAACCTAACGCTTTGATACCAACTTTTTCACGACCCGAAAGTACGGAAACATGACCGGTACTTAGACTACGAAACTTCTCGAGGCGTACGTAATCTAAGTTAGACGAAAACCCAGAAAGCAGTAGAGTGAAGGAAAACCAACTAAAGCAAGTAGTTTTAATAGCATAAGCCGAATTATGCGATTTAAAAAAAAACATCAAGTATTTTCTGAAAATTTCGGCAGAGTCTCCTTTGTAAATACTGGCCCCCAAACGGGATACAACATGAATAGTATACGAAATCAATAAAAAGGCATCCCCAAGCGGGAGCTAGCTCTTCGTCAATCGACGGTCACAACCATGCGAGCAATATAATATACAACGCCAATGGTGAGGATCAAAACTCAAAAGGAAACTCAAAATAGCAAGAAATCCATAGAAATACAACGCGTGACTCTAAGGTCGAAAGAATAAACATCACTGGTCTCTATCTCTGAAATAAATACATATTTGGTTGATGGAACTTCTAGATACAACAGAATAATACTAAACAAGGTATAATGATGGGTACGATACAAATAAACCCACATACTAGCAAATCACCCGGAATGGAAATAGTGCCAGCAAGCCGTAATGAAACCTGTACGGCAAAACCTGTAAGAAACTAGGGCACAACGGGGCTGAGTTACCAACTTGTGAGTAGAAAGATATCTACGAACCGAAATCGCATGAACAACAATCCTAGGTCATATGATTATAATATATTCTCGAATATATAACCGGCAGCCTATAACAATGGCTAGGGTAAATATCTATCCCAAGTGTAATCCCATGTGCCCGTGTCAGTACCTCGGGTAGCAATTATCATATGGATGATGTATGAATGCATGAAACAGAATGCATGTACTGAAGAAAACTGCTTTCATAAATTAGTGAGATTTCTGTATCTTTTTAAAAATGAGGTATCATAAATGAAATCAGCATAAACAGTGTCTAGCATCGACACAAAACATAAATCCTAATATCTCAATATCTCAGGCTCCGGCTATCCGGACTGGCCTGGATCATCAATCTCTGTACCTCGATGTCTGAAAATCTCAATGTCTCAATCTCACTTTCTAGGGCGCCATCAGTCCGGACCGGCCCCTACCATCAATCTCAAGACCACGATGGTATCCTCCGGATATCCGGCGCGTCGGGTAAAATCACCGGTAGGCAGTCTTCCCCTGCCAGGCTCATCGTCATCACTACGAGCTTCTTGCCCCGGGGTAGCTTACCGGGTCCACCATGTACCCGAAACGGTTCATCCAACTCTACGAATCGGGCTTCGAAATCTATCAGCAAACTCATGGTGGACGACTCATACATCATGGGAAAACCACACTTTTCATTTAAAAAGAGAGAGAAAATAAGTTTGTAAATGTTATTGCGGTTTTCCCCCAAATCCAGGAAATCTCATGAAATCCAAATCCAAATCTTCAATAGCATGTAAACAGTGAATATAGGAATAAAATCCATGAATGCGGCATAACAGTGAATAATAACATGCATGAAGCAGCAAGTAATAACTACAATGTCTAAACTAGCATGTAAGGCAAATACACTAATATCATGTCTAAACTATTAGCTAACAAACTATGTCAATGAAATAGTATTTTCTAAAGTGTTCGTGACATGGCAATTACCGATGAAGATGTGTGTGAGCCGGCAAGCAAGTGTACGTGGAACATACACATCATCGGTAATGGTGCTGGTGTCCTAACAGCATGATATTAACAAAGCAGTATGAAATCACAATATAAGTATGTGATGAGGGGCGAATAACAATAATGAGCGGGAGCTAAATACTAGACACAATGATAACAAATCTACATTTAATATAAATCTAGTCTAACAACTACACTAAACTATAAGGCCGAGCTAACAAGCTAAACTAAAGGTAAGGAAACCGCCTAACATCTGAGTCGATACTCACGCGCGCGCGCGCACACACACACAGTCAGTGATCCCGTCTCGATAATATCACATCCGATACCATATCTGTAATCAAATATTTCCAAGTCAAGAGTGCGGATCAAGCATCAATATATAGCTCGTACGTAAATCCATCGTACGGCATCCCAAATCTGGGTACGGGTCAATATCACATTCATCACATTATTCATCTGATATCCTCTTTATCCAAGATCACAATCCGGGTACTGATCTACGTGTAGTACGATACTAATATTATCAATATAATCATGATCTGACCACTGATCGACAGTTTCGTACAAACCGATATCATCAGCACATATCATCATAAAGAAGTATACATCGCCCAATGCGGCCTATCATAAACATCCTAACATATCATATCTCATAACACGATCACATGTTGATCATTTCATTATTATCACTATTCACATGGTATCGTCGTCCAAAGATCCACTATGACATCATGACATATCTCAAATACGAGTCCTGCTATATCACCGATCTCACGGTCTCAACTCAATCTCATCGACTCACCTCAAATCCCAAATACTATTCTCAAATCTAGTATGTGAACACATAGTCCCATATCCATGTGAACACATAAATACATATTCCCGTATAAGCACAAATGAAAGAAGAATGTATGCAAGTATGGGTGTGTGTATGTGTGGTGCAACCATTACTTTAGGGTTTCACAACACTAAACCTATCCAATCACACCTAAAATCTATCTTTATAACCAATAAACTCAACAATATATAATCAATATATATGTGTGTATACGTATTCGTATACATCACCATGAACTGCGGGGGTGCTATACGCCATTTACCCGACTTCTCCCCATAGATATAAATCTACTCACCTGGTCCTCGCTCGCCGGTGCCGACGTCGCCACGTGCTTGCTTGTCGTCTCGAAGTCCATATGGAGTACCTACATATCATAACGCACCGTATCGCATTAAAATCCGACTCATGACCAAAACGACACACGAATCCCACATAGGTCAAAACCTATGGTTTGCTTTCATAAATCAACCAAAAACCCTCGACATCGGCGTACAAACGCCGAGTGATCGCCAAAAACTCAAACGCACCAATCGTGGTTTCAAAACTCACTAATTATATAAGAAATAGGTTTTAATTCATCAAAACCATAAAAGTAAACAAATCGTTTTATTTCCCAAAAATCTAGTTAGCGGTCGTTAACCGTTTTAATAAAAATCTTAATGTTTAAACAAAACTAATGGCCATAATATTAACTAAATAACTTAAATAATCCATACAAACCATTTCCACAATTTAATTTCACCAAACTATATACGTTCAAAAAAACCAGTTTGCAATTTTACCCAAATTTCAACCATTTTAGCAAAAATGCATAAACAACAATTTAGCTTGGATTTGCATGATCTAAAATATTAAAATACAATTTAAAATGTTAATAATACCATGAATACTCTAATTAGATTTTTATCCCAATTGATTAATTAAATTCCCAAAACCTAGTTAACAAAATTAACACAATTAGCAAAATTTTAAACTTACAAATAGCAAATAGTAACTAGCTTTTCCTTACATGACTTAAGATCTCAAATTACAACACACAAATCATGATCCAAATACCCAAAACTCTAATTTGATCACAACCCCTTTTCTTGAATTTTCAATCATGCAATTTGAACCTATATAAAACCTAATTAACACTTAATTAAGCTAACATAAGCATTAATCAACAATTTAACAAAAAGGTCAAGATTTTTATACCTCACAACCCATTGATCCAACTTGAAATCTAGCTTCTCAAATTTCCATCTTGTTCCCTAGATCCATACTTGAATGGTCAAGTAAAAATGGGTCGGGATTAGATTTTGATTTTGTGGGATTTTTGAAGCATTTTGGATGATTTTTTGATGGAATTTTGAAGAGAAAAGAGAAGGAGAAATGTTGGGTAGGGGGGGCTACTGCTGTTACAGGTTTTGGTCAAGGGAGAGAGGGGGAAAGGTGAGGGGATGGTGCCAAAAGATCCAAGTCAAAGCCGCTCCCAATTACCATAATACCCCCACCCAACTAATATATATAAAAACCTATATTTTAAACCATTTAAATGAGTTAAAGAAGCAAAAGAATGGAGGGGGGAATGTGGGCTGCAGGTGGTAGTGGGGCCGGCCAAGGGGAGGTGAGGGTGTGTGAGAGAGTGTACAAGAAAATTTCATGAAAAAGAACCCCTCAAGTTACAAAGATGCAAGTTTTAGTTTAATTATTTAAATTTTAGTTTTCCCTTAATTATAACTAATTAGAACTTGAAATAAATTGCTAAAAATTTATATTACTAACTAGATTTTAGTTGTCATGGTTCTATAGGGTGTAATTAGCCTATTCAAATTTGTATTTATCGCTAATTTAATGTATTTTTAACAGCTTAAAATAATATTAAAATAATTAATTTCGGAAAATTTTTCAGAAAATTAGAAATTTTACGAGTGGCTCAATAAACACCAAATACTAGCAATTATATAGCTAGAATATATATATTTAGTTTTATAATAATGATATTTATATTTTGACTTTTTACAGAAAACCCCCTTATTTTAACGATTTTTCCGAAATTTCACCGAAACGATTTTCAAAACGTCACACCACCCTGGAAGCTATTACGTGATTCTTCCCAGGATTGATTGATACCATCTCACTACACCTAGTAAGAATCCTAACATCCACTTAGATCTATCTCATAGATCCAAAACCCAGGATTTAGGAGGTATCATCTCGATCCTATATGGAGAATCCTTGTGATAAGAGGAGATTGACCGAGTGTAGCATAAGAAATACCTTCTTTATCAAGAGTATGTCATCCACGTACTATACGAGGAAGACCACCTTACTCTCTACTACCCTTTTGTATATACAAGGTTCATCTTCCATTTTGATGAAGTCAAACACTTTGACTACCACATCAAAAACAGATGTTCCAACTCCGCGATACCTGCTTTATCGAGTAAAGCAACTTGCACACGTTTCCGCTGCTCCCACTGTCTACGAAGCCCTCTGGCTGTGTACTTATAGACGCTCCCTTCTAAATCAATATTTAGCAAAGCAGTCATGACACCTAACCGCCAGATATCATAGTCATGGTATATAGCATGGCAAGTAGGATCTGGACGGACTTAAGCATGGATATTGGAGAAAAGGTTTCATCATAATCCATAACTGGTCGATGATGAGAACCTTTTACAACAAGTCTAGCTTTGAAAGTCTCAACTTTTCCATCTACACCAAGTAATCTTCTCAAGATCTACTTGCTCCTGATGGGGATTTAACCCTTCAGATATAGCAACAAAAGCTCATACTTTGTTGGTGTACATGGATTCTATCTCAGATCGCTTAGTATCCAGCCATTCTTACAGAGTCCTCACTCTTGATGGCCTGCTCGAAACTAGTTGGGTCATCATCTCATGATGCAATCCTCACTCCCACTATCATCGAGGAAACCGTAGTATCTCTCAGGCGGATGAGGAACCCTACCAGATCGGCGGAGAGGGTAAGGTTCGTCGGGTGCTATTGAATCCACCGGTTCTACCAAATTATCAGCTGTAGTTTGTATAGCTGGAACTGATTCCAATTCTACCTCATGACCACAAATTTCTTCCCATAAAAAATTCTTTTTTCTTCAAAAAAGGTGGCATGCCGAGAAATAAAACACTTTTTGTTCCTCGGTGCGGTAGAAGATATTCCCTTGCGAATGCTTGGGATATCCAACAAACTTCCATAGAACTGACCTTGCCTCGAGCTTGTCTAGATTTTGTTTTTAGACATAGGCCGGACAACCCAAATCTTAACATGCTTAAGATATGGGCTCTTCCCATACCATATCTCATATGGAGTGGTAGGCATTGATTTGATTGGAACCCAATTCAATAGGTATGCAGCTTCCTTAAGTGTATAATCCTAAAAAGGAAATAGGCAACTCAGTAGTACTCATCATAGAGCGCACCATATCTAACAGGGTGCAATTGCTCTGCCCGATACACCGTTGTGGTGTGGTGTATACGGAAGAGTAATGCTGAGAGAGAATCTCATTCTCCTTTAGAATAGTCCAGGATCTTCATGCTCTAGTATTCTCCTCCCCGATCACATCAAAGGACTTAAATACTTATACCCGTTTTGGTTCTTGACTTCGTATTTATATTCATTGAGTTTCTCAAAAAGCTTTAGACTCGCGTTTCAATAGGAACATATGCCCTAATCTTGAGAGATCATCAGTGAATGTAATGAAGTACAAAGAACCAGTCCTGACATGTATAGACAGGGGACCACATATATCATCATGTATCAATTCCAAGGGTTCATTAACTCTTTCTTTGTTTTCAGTAAACAGAGCTATGGTCATTTTATCTTTGTGATATGGCTGTCAAGTTTCATAAGATGTAAATTCAAACCGATTTAAAGACGCATCTTAATGTAACTTAACAAGTCGGGTCGCATTGATATGACCTAGTCTACAATGCCTTAAAAAGGATTCGTTCATTTCTGAACACTTCCTCTTGTGTGTGTTCTGTACGTTAAGAACTGTGGTTTGATTTAGAACGTATATGTCATTAGATAACGTGCTTGATCCGATCAACTTTTGATATAGGAAATGTTCAAAACATTATCCAACAATACAAAATTATATCCTTCTTTACTTAATAAAGAGACTGATATGATGTTGTATAGCAGGTTCGGTATCTAATAATATTTGTTTAGAATCAATGTATTTGGTAATACATGGTGATAACTGCTAACAGATTTGGCAACAACATTTGCACCAATCTCTATACATACAGACATATCATCCTATTCTCAGTTCTCTACCTATCCGTAGCCCATGTAACAAATTACATATGTGGGATGCTGATCCGGTATCCCATACCCAGGACATAGAGGATACTGAGAAACTGTTTTCGGTAATGAACACACCCGAAGAAGATGCATTAACATGTACTTTCTTCGTTTGGGCGGCACGGGAATCCTGGTAATCCTATATTTCCTGCTCGGTCTTATAATAATTATAAGTTGGAGCAAGACCAACGTTCCTCAGCTCAGTATAATAAGCAGGTTTGGTCAATACATCCATATTATTATCTTGATTAAGCCGTGACATGGTCGCAACCTGGAGAGAGAGAGAAGAAAACACTCTGCGTGCGCTCTTATAAGATTAAATTGGTTATATATTTTATATAATCAGGATGGCTCCCACTGTTTTCATCAAATCTTTCTTCAACCCCTAAAAGAAAAGACTAGCTGGGATTAATTACACCCTACAAGTTCGCTAATCTTTCAGCCAGGCCAGTGCCGGTATTTTGAGGGAGGTTCCTCGTGCTTTCGCACAGATCTAATTAAAATAAATCTCGTTTTCCCAGCGGCGTAACCCCGTTGACACCTTTCTAGACACCTACTTGATCGGTTAATTGTAAAGTGCAAAATTCTTCCAGGAGTAACAATTACTCGCAGTGGGTATCAGGATCCAACTATCTCATAGAAGATATGCAATCTCATTGTAAATTTCAACACTTGAAATTCCCGATAATTGTTTTTACCCCTAGTACTTATGACCTTGGCTATGGTCAATATATCATAAGTCCTAGTCAAGTTCTACCCATCATTTCTTGATTAATTAGACCCAGCCACATGACCCTCGGCTGTGATCGACATAATCATGTGACTGTCCTAACTAATCACATCATATGCTTTGTAGGAAGACATCACTTAGCTACCGTACACTACGCCTCGGCTATGGTTGACATACGCAGCATGAATACTAAGTACTCTACTTCCTAAAATGACGGAGGGTTGTGGATGGTTTTTAAGAAAACCTTTAACACTTTGAACTTGAAATCGTTGCAGAATCAAAATGATTTAAAATGGAGTGTTTTTGAGGCATTTACTAGTTTCTCCAAAGAGGTCACTCCCGGTGAAGGGATCTCAGCTCTTTCCTCGTCGAATGAGGTGCATGATATTCACAATAACACCATGCAAAGCAAGAACTAGAAAAGCAATCAAAATACGAAACCGAGGGTTGTAGCATCTGCCAGTTCCTGCTAAAGAGGACACTCCTGGTGAAGGGATCTTGGCTCTTTCCTTATCGAATAAGGTGATGGATATTCTACAAGGAATACCACTATGCAAAGCAAGAACTAGAGCTACCAATTTTAGAAAATTCGATTCTACAACATCTTTAGGTTTATTTTTCTTTCATTAATCTCATTAATAAAGGTCCCATCATATAAGTTACCTGAACATCACAGATAAATACAACGTACGCTTATGCTATCCGCATTCGCCTTGAAATCCCGCCATGCACCGTTAGGTTAGGTAACTAACGGCAGGGCGGGGTAGGGTTAGCGCGGGTGAAAAACATAAGCAACGTCTATAATATATCATATATATTATAATGTAAAGTATCTATCTCAGAATATAAAATGATCACATCACAGAATATCTGTTGGATATAGTGCCCTCAAAGTCAATTATTGGATCGCAGGCACGTGATTGCAATGATTGAGGGAGGACCTATACCGATAGAACAGTCTTACTCGAGATGATAGTATGCTATCTTGTTTGTCTTTATCATCGTGTACATGCTTCAGGTGACATTATAGATCACTATTACACATTGATAGAGCCCATAGGATTCTTACTTGATTACCAGCAGTATGATGGCGATCATATACATGAGAGTTAGGCAGTCTATAAGCACATCCTTAAAGTGTCCCTAGTCGTGGGAGTTTCGAGAATGGGCATCGATACTCCATGAGTAGACTAGTGCATAAGGATCGAGACCCCGACGAGGGGCGGTGGCCGGTCTCACAACCCATTGGTGTCAGTTGGTTCACCTAAGATAGTATACAGGTGCTCATTGGGTTATGAGTACACCGGACGGACTCGCAGGGGCACTGCTGATTGGTACTATACCTATCGTCAGGAGTAGTTCCCAAGAGACATGAATACAGCTAAGTCCGTTGACTTGACACTGCTACATTTCCTCAAGTGTGTTCCCACTGTTCTTTGATTGCTACCTAACCACGGCTTAAAGGAGTCGTGCAAACAGGTAGTAGTTGGGTGCAGTTCCGAAGCACTTGGAGTTAGTGGCGGTTAGATAGGATTTGTCTCTCCCGGTATTGGGGGTTGATATCGCGCTGTGTCTGGAGAGCCATTACACAAAGTCCTTGGCTAAGCCAAGTGAGATTTACTAGTAGGTATTCCAGTAGTTTCTCAAGGTGTTCTGGGCTACACTCCGACACGACTTATACCGCTATTGGGGGTCTGACGTTTACCATCCCCCTAGGCCCGATATGCGATACTCATGGACGAACAGACCGGACTGTATGGAGATTGTCACAGATAGGCTCAGTAGGGTTTCAGGATGAGTTTGCTCGTCAGCTTCCCTTTCGCTCAATACATGGGCGGCCATTACGTACAGCTAGTACCACTGACGTGCTTGTGGTTAAACCCACTGCCAGCATATTGATGAGTCTTTAGAGTCCTCAACACAAAGTTTCCCTAGTTCGGGCGAAACGTTGTAGAGGCCATATGGTTTTATGGCAGGGCTCGATCATATACGTGCACTTGTGCACGGATCATGATTGGACAGATCATACTAGTGGGCTTTAGTTTAAGCCGGATCCTAGTATTAGATTTGTTGGATTACTTTCGTCTCATTGCATTCGTATTCAGTTGGAATGCGGATGCAGGTATGTATATACAGATGAGGGGTATTCTTGTGATCCGTCACGAGTTTACTTTAGTTGATGCCATATCATTTTTATTGGATTAAACATTTAGTTTAAATGTTTAGTGGAGGAAATGTGAGTGCAAGTTTTTTCCATATGCATCATTTCATGTCATATGCACATGGTGACTCATGGTCTTGGTTCATGTGACCATTTATTGTGATATGGATTGGTTTTGGAGCTAATTATGATTGTGGGGGATATTTTTGGAGATAGAGGGCTGCTATGTGAGGGCATGGGATTATTCTTTTGGTATTGATATATATTTTCTCTCAAAAAATCTCACACATTTTCAATAAGTCATTTTATTCACTTGCTTCTCTTTCTTGAGCTCATATCTTCCTCTAATGGCTTCTTCTTCAATCTCCACCCATCCCTCTCGTGAGTTGAGAATCCATAGGTGTATTGAGACAAAGTTATCACATACATTCTCTACTTCACCTTGGACATGTCGGCTAGCAAACTTCATGTCCGAGTTGCTTCGGTTTTGAAGTGGGAGCCCGTAAAATGTTCCTTGATATGGTTCCACTTCGACGAGGAGACCGGAGATCGAGCTTGATCGGAGATGCCGCGCGGAGCTAAGGATGGTGGCTAAAGACCGAAGGACACAGATCGATCGGTATAGCCATTCTAACTTCTTTGTAGTTAGCTAGTATAGGGATAATGGAACGATCCGGGTAAAAGTCTGCGTTAGCGCCAGTTTATAAATGTTTTTGTTCCGCTTTTGGCCTCGGATTGATGGCCGGGGCGCTACCGTAGACTTACATGGTATCAGAGCCACGCCGTTAACCCATACTAGCTTGTTCTAACATGTTTAAAATATCGATCGACCGAATTTTCTAAAATCGCATTTCCATATTTCAAGTTTCTGCCTAATTTTTAAAGTTGTCTAAAAATTATTTTGGGTATGTCAGAAAATCGTGCAGGGTTTTTTAATACCCTGGAAGAAATTTGAGAGCACGTTCCTTCCATCGCACCGTAGAACCGCAGCCAAACCATCATGTTTGCCGCGGTTGCGCAGCGGAATGGTGGACAAAGTGCACCATTTTTCTTCTGGGTGTCTTTTATATAGAATTGTGGTTTCTGGAATATTTTATTTTGGCCCAGATTTATTTTGAGTGCTGGATTTGCACTTGGGGCCCACTTCGGGAAGTTTTATCAATCGAAATTTTAAATACGTTAGTTTACTGTACATACATTTCTATCTGTGACCGTGAATGTCATTAGAGCGGTATAACTCGTCTAATTGCTATATGTCCTTTTAGACGAGTTTGCGAACGTGACATTCACGTTGATATTCTTTGTTTTGCTGTGTTGCGGATTTGTCGTGGTGGATAGCTTGTGTCACGACCCAAAGTTTGGATGTGACCGGCACTTAGATTGTATAATATCTAAAGATATTTACACAGCCCGAGTAAGTCGAAAAACCAAGATCAAATCCTTTTTGCAGAATTTTTATAAAAATTTATTTTTTAAGTAAAAATCACAGTTTTATGTAATTAAAATCTTAACAGTAACTCACTAGTGAATTCATAATAAAAACGATTATAAAAGGTTAAGTTTAGTTGCATCCCTAGTTAGGATCAACAATATCAACATCGGAAATAAATATCTAGTATATAAGAGATCAATAAGAATCTCAGACATATATAAAAGAAATATCCTCTAACATAACAACGATCTCAACTGTCAAATAATATACATATAACCATCTCTCATTTTAAGTCATAATACAAGGTCTGATGGAGATTTTCTAGATCCAAAATGCAATTCCAAAAGAGAAGGTTACTACATATGTAACCCACCTATCAAAAGATGCGATAAAAGCTGAAAAAGTGGATCTACACTGCTGCTAAACGTCACTCTACTCCTGCAAGGAACTGTGGCACAACGGGGGTGAGTTGCCAACCAAGTGAATAAAACAAACATACAATGGCTGATAATGTAAATATGACGAATTATAAGTAACTGTAATAAGGATAATTATGATGCACGCTAACATATGGAAAACATGAATCCGTACTACTAATCACATAACCAAAACTGAAATCTCATCATTTATTTCCAACTAATTTTCATTTTTCCGTGTCCATCATCGACACAAATCTTCCATTCTCTTAGGCATCGTTCCTTGAACGACCCTGTAATCAATATCAACTTCGAACAATTAAATACGAAACATGATGTCATTTATGCAAAGTACTACTGTTAATGATGTTTAAGATATGATAGAATCATATTTAACAGGATAATTATTTAGCGTAAAAGTGACATGTTAATATCGACGAGGTGTAGTGTAACATGTAAAGATGTGCATGTGCGGCATAACTCGTCGATAATTGTGTAGTGTTCTAACAACGATTAACATGGTGATGTAAGGGTATATATGAATGCATGTTATTAACTTTGCATATAAAGTCAATCTTTCAACTTAACAAAAAAATACGGGTGTATCACGCCATCTTTACACAATTCCACGGTAGATATTTGTCAACTCACCGGAATACGTCGTACTACTCAGGAATCGCCAATCCTTTTCCTTTAATTGCAGCCTCCGAAGTTCCCACACTCAAATCTAACATTGAATTAACTTGTATAAGAAAACGGCTACATCCCGATACGGTAAAATCATGAAAACCCAAGTTGTACGTACTACTTACACTACGTACGACTATTGCAAATGACCTAACACTTAACTTTACTGAAATTTAATCTAACGCTGTTTCGCGATAGAAAACAGAACGCGTTACGTTTTACTCGTGTCGTTTTTTTAGAAATTTTGATTCTTTTTCCGATATGAGTTCCCAGATTCATATAGAGTTAAACTAACTTGATTAAACAATACCAAAATAACCAAAACACCTACACAGAGACCTACCCAACAACCCAAATCACCATTTCCCTTTAAAAATCTGGCGACGCCGAATTTAGCCTATTGGTCACCGGCCAAATTCCGAGCCCCTGGGTTCGTGCTCCTATGGTTGGTTTTAAGTCCAACATACAACATTAAGGTACTGTTTGGTTAAGTTAACTTTTATCTAAACTATAGAAGATTACAACAGAGCTTAAATTTTGCCTAAAATACGATATTCTAGACCTTTGATTTCAAACTTAACCCAAATCCAGAATTAATTCTACTGAGTTAGGATTTTTTTTACCAACTGAGGATGATTGAAAAGCTCCCTCCAAGACATCCAAACCCTTAGCTTCTAGCTCTTAGCTTGATGGTGAGAAATCCCTAGACTTAGCTCTTTTCTTCTTCTTTCTTTTGTTCTTCCTTGTTTGCTTTAGTTTTCTTTGTCTTTCTTTTAAATTTTTAGGTTGTAAATTATTTAAATAATCTGAACATAATATAAATATGAGAAAAGGGAAGGGTGATGTGTAGGAGGAGGTGTCAAAGATCAAAGGGTGCCATCCTCATGCAAGGAGGAGGTGTTGTGTGTGTGTGTTGTGCATGCAAGTAGGAGGTGTCCTTACATTATCTCATCAATTTGTTTTAATTTGTAATAAAATTCTGAGCTAAAATATTTTCTACCCCTTTTCACTTACACCCTTACAATTCCAAGTTTCCACAAATTCCTAAACTTTACATAACAACCCCTCACAACTTATGTTATTATATAACACTATTTTAATTTAAACGAAGCTAAATTTAACATTAAAACCCTTATAATTTATTTATGTTACATATTAAAATTTTAATTTAATTTGTTTTACATACTATTTATGAAAATGTCTTATTTGGTTTTTATAACTTTTTAATTTAACATTTTATTATTTAATTATTTAATTTTATTTATTTTCAAATTTTCAAAAATGCTACAATATTCCCCCTTAAGAAAATTCGGTTCCCGAATTTAAAACTTAACTAGACGTACCTTCAAAAAGATATGGATATTTCTTTCGCATCGCATCCTCGGTCTTCCAAGTGATCTCCTCGCGATTCGTTCCTTGCCAAAGAACCTTTACAGATGGAAGTAACCTTGATCTCAGTTTCTTTGCCTGCCTGTCTAGAATAGCTACATGCTGCACTATGTAGGATAAATCCGGCTCAAGCTGTAAGGTCTGATGTTGGATCGCGTGAGAAGGATCGTGAAGATACTTGCGAAGCATCGATACGTGAAACACCGGATGCACATCGGGAAAACTCGGTGGAAGTGCTAAATGATAAGCTACAGCACCCACTCTCTCCAGAATCTCGTAGCGTCCGATATATCTAAGGCTGAGCTTTACCTTTTTCCCGAAACGCATCACACCTTTCATCTGAGACACACAAAGGAACACATGATCTCCCACATCAAACTCGAGTCTACGACGTCGTCGATCTGCATATGATTTCTGTCTGCACCGGGCCGCTCTCATTCTGTCTCGTATCAGCTAAATCTTTTCCGTAGTCTCCTGTACTATCTGCGGTCCCAAAATGCTACTCTCGCTCAGTTCTGTCCAGCAAACGGGCGATCGACATTTCCTCCCATACAAAGCTTCAAAGGGCGCCATCTGGATAGTCTCCTGAAAACTGTTGTTGTATGAAAATTCTATCAAAGGTAGGTGACGATCCTAACTACCACCAAAATCATGGCTGCAGGCGCGAAGCATATTCTCAAAAGCCTGAATGGTCAGCTCTGACTGATCATCCGTTTGTGGGTGAAAAGCTGTACTAAAACTCAATTGCGTCCCAAGAGCTTCTTGAAGTTTCTGCCATAGCTTACTAGTGAACTGGGTACCCCTATCTGAAACTATGCACGTCGGAACTCTATGTAATAATACAATCTCATCGATATAAATCTGAGCATACTGAGTAAACCCATATGTCGTCTCCACCGGAAGAAAATGAGCTGCCTTTTTCAATTTATCTACAATCCCCCAAATGGAATCATACCCTCTGCTAGTCCCACAACGAAATTCATGGAAATCTGTTCCCATTTCCACTCCGGAATGGGCAAGGGCTGCAACTCTCCTGCCGGCCTCTGGTGCTCGGCCTTGACTTGCTGACAAGTCAAGCATCTCGAAACAAACTCCGCAACATCCCTCTTCATTCTTTCCCACCAATAAACATCCCTCAAGTCATGATACATCTTGGTGGAACCAGGATGAATACTATACGCTGATCGATGGGCCTGCTCTAAGATCTCACGTCTCAATCCATCAAAATCTGGCACACAAAGACGAGTCCTAAAACATAATACTCCATGGTCATCCATCACGAACTCCGACTCTCTGCCCTGCCTAACCTGATCTATGATCTCTGTCATATGAGTATCTACGGGTTGTGTATCTCGAATACGATCCCATAACTGAGGTCAGATGGGAACATGTGCTAACTGTCCTCCTGTCGAGGTGAACTCAAACTGTACACGACTATCACATAAAATCTGCCAGCCTGTACAAGACTGTCTCTGCAAGGTGCGCAAATGAGATATGCTACCTCCAGGATTCCGACTTAAGGCATCTGCTACAACATTCGCTTTGCCTTGATGATACAAGATCTCACAATCGTAATCTTTCACGAGTTCCATCCATTTACGCTGCCTTAGATTCAGATCTCTCTGCTGAAAAATATACTTTAAGCTCTTATGATCTATGAAGATTTGGCACGACTCTCCATATAAGTAATGTCTCTAAATTTTTAGTGCGAAAACTACAACAAACATCTCCAAATCATGAGTGGGGTAGTTCTGCTCGTGCCTCTTCAACTGTCAAGAAGCATAAGCTACAACTTTGCCGAACTGCATCAATACACAGCCAAAACCCACTCGAGAGGCATCACAATAAACCACGAAACCACCTGACCCTGAAGGTAAAGATAAGACAGGTGCAGTCGTCAAGCGAGTCTTCAACTGCTGAAAACTCTGTTCACATGCATCTGTCCAAAGGAATGGAACTTCCTTCCTAGTCAATCTGGTCAACGGTGCGACGATCCGAGAAAAATCCTGCACAAAATGTCTGTAATAACCGGCCAGACCCAAGAAACTTCGAACCTCTGTAACTGACATGGGTCTGGGCCAGTGCTGTACCGCTTCAATCTTCTTTGGGTCTACACGTATCCCAGCTCTCGTAACAACGTGACCCAAGAATTCCACACTATCTAGCCAGAAAGCACACTTTGAGAACTTAGCGAACAGCTGATGCTCCTTCAAGGTCTGCAACGTGATACGCAAATGCTGCTCGTGCTCCGGGAATAAACAAGAATATCATCAATGAATACTAATAAACTTATCAAGGAATGGCCTGAAGATATGGTTCATCATATCCATGAAAGCTGCTAGGGCGTTGGTGAGTCCGAACGACATCACCAGAAACTCATAGTGCCCATATCGTGTGCGAAAAGCAGTCTTCAGAATGTCATCCTTCCAAACCTTCAACTGGAGATACCCTGACCGCAAATTAATCTTCGAAAAGTAGCCAGCTCCCTGCAACTGATCAAACAAGTCATCGATACGGGGTAGTGGATAACTATTTCGCATAGTAACTCGATTCAGCAGTCGGTAGTCGATGCACAATCTCATACTACCGTACTTCTTCTTTACAAATAAGACATGGGCTCCCCACGACGATACACTAAGGCGAACAAGTTCTCTATCTAACAACTCTTGCAACTGGTTTTGAGTTCTTTCAACTCCTTCGGGGCCATTCGATAGGGTGGTATAGAAATAGGCCCCGTACCCGGAATCAAGTCAATGCAAAATTCAATATCGCGATCGGGCGGTAATCCTGGTAATTCAGCAGGAAACACATCCGGAAATTCTCGTGCGATCGGAACCTGGTCCAACGGAATCTCAATGGCTCCTAAGTCCTGAACAAATGCTAAGAACCCATGATAACCCTTTTTCAAGGGTCGTCCCGCACAATAAGCAGAAATCATGTTGGCAAGAGTTATATTGCAGTCCCCCCTGCACAACAAAGATCGGTTCACCAGGAAAACAAAATCTAACCGCTTCCCTTGACAATCTACATAGGCATGTCAAGCGGTTAACCAATCCATACCGAGAAGTATATCAAAATCTAACATATCCAGGAGAATCAGATCAACTAAAGAATCCCTATCTCTAATACGTACCGAACACGATCTAAATACGTGTCGAGCTATAAAAGAATCTCCAACCGGAGTAATCACAACTAACGGTAACTCTAACAACGACGACGCTTTCCCCAAAAAAAGTGCAAAGCGTGAAGATACATAAGAATGTGTAGAACCAGAATCAAATAAAATATGTGCATCTAACGAACATACTGCAAGAGTACCTGTCACAACTGCATTTGATGCCTGGGCATCCTGTGGAGTCAGTGTAAAAACCCATGCCTGGCCCTTGCTTGCATCCTGTCATCCTCTACCTCTATCTCCTCGACCTCTATGAGAGCGTCTTGCAGAACCTCGTCCTCGTGGTGCAACTGTCTGGTGTATAGTGCCAACTGGGAGAGGAAGTAAAGCCATCAACGTTGAAGGTGGAGGGCGTAAAGCACTCTGCGGAGTAACAGTCCCGCTATGGCGTATACACCCTCTAGCCATATGCCCTGGAAGTCCGCAACTATAACATGTAAGTGGGGTCCCTTGATCATCGTGGTATGAACTGAACATCTGTCCCTAGGTCCAACCTCGTCCGAAACTGCGGCTTGGAGTGTACCTGCCTCTGCCTCTGCCAAACTGCCTAGCCATCGGCCCAATCGGTCTACTCCTTTTTGTCTTCGGAACAACCACTGCCTCGCTCAAACGCTCCTCCACTCGTATCGCTGCATCCATGGCCTGCGCATACGTATCAAAATGCTGGGAGCCTATAGCCAGAAACAACTGCATGTCCAAACTCCTTATGAACCTCTTCACCCGAAGCTCCTCCGTAGGAACTAAATATGGAGCATAGCACGACAGCTGAGTGAATCGTAAATCATAATCTGCCACTGACATACTCGTAGATTTCCGCAATGCTTTAAAACTACTAGCTCTACCGTCTCTCACACTCTGTGTAAGAAATCTGGCAAGAAAGACTTCAGAGAACTCAGTCCACGACATCGGAGGAAGACCCGTAGCTCGCCCTCTCTCTATCGACTCACACCACTCCTGTGGAAGTCCCTCTAAACGAAAGCTCGTCAGCTCAACCGACCTCACAATGATTTTCCAATCCTCGCCATCCTATCTAGAAAGGACTGAGGATCCTCTGCTACATCGGTCCCTGTAAATACTCGAGGTCTCAACCTCATAAACTCTGTAAGTGATACCTCCATCACCCTCGTATCTACCAATGCGACCGTCTGCGTGGGCTGTACCTCGGACTCTGTCATAGTCGGTGCTGGATCATGTCTCTGTACTCGAGTGGCCTCATCCAGCTGTCCTACCACTCGCTGCATTCCTAACATGCCCTCCTCTATCCTAGTCATGCGATCTGGAGGAGGAGGATCAACATGCTCATGCACCGCCAGAACGTCCGGTGTAACAGTCGCCGTCACAGGTGGACTCGCCCTAGCTGCATCTCTGGCTGCGGCTCGCCTAGCTCGCGTAGCCATAGCAACTGGAACAAGAAACGAGAGTTGATAAGGCTTACGAATAGGAATAATCAACAACAGAGAGTCAAAGGAAGGCTAAATCAAGATATACATCTTAAGGTTAGTTAGGCTAAGTATAGTAACGTAAATATGCTGTAGAACATACGTACGGTACTGCACTCATCCTAATTCACTTACTCCATCAAACCAACGATCATCCTACGTAATAAACTCAAGTCAACTTACCTTAACTCAGTACTCGATTCTGTAAGGTTAATCCTAAGCTCTGATACCAACTTTGTCACGACCCAAAATTTGGATGTGACCGGCATTTATATTGTACAATATCTAAAGATATTTACACAACCCGAGTAAGCCGAAAAACCAAGATCAAATCCTTTTTGCGGAAATTTTATAAAAATTTAATTTTTAAGTAAAAATCACAGTTTTATGTAATTAAAATATTAACAGTAACTCACTAGTGAATTCATAATAAAAACGATTATAAAGGGTTAAGTTTAGTTGCATCTCTAGTTGGGATCAGCAATATCAACAGCGGAAATAAATATCCAGTATATAGAAGATCAATAATAATCCCAGCCATAAATAAAAGAAATATCCTCTAACATAACAACGATCTTAACTGTCAAATAATATATATATATATAACCATCTCTCATTCTTAGTCATAATACAAGGTCTGATAGAGATTTTCTAGATCCAAAATACAATACCAAAAAAGAAGGTTATCCATATGTAACCCACCTATGAAAAGATGCGATAAAAGCTGAACAAGTGGATCTGCATTGCTGCTAAACGTCCACTCTACTCCTGCAAGGAACTGTGGCACAACGGGGGTGAGTTGCCAACTCAGTGAATAAAACTAACATATAACGGCCGATAATGTAAATATGACTATAAGTAATTGTAATAACGATAATTATGATTCATGCTAACATGTGGAAAACAAGAATCCGTACTACTAATCACATAACCAAAACTGAAATCTCATCATTTATTTCCAACTAATTTTCATCTTTCCGTGTCCATCATTGACACAAATCTTCCATTCTCTCAGGCATCGTTCCTCGAACGACCCTGTAATCAATAACACCGGTCGATATCGTATAAATATCCGCCGTGTTTCACAACTATCTCCGGTATCGAGTATCCTCGTTAGGCTCCCCGCCTATCATGCGGCTATCCTGCCCCTCAGTCTCAACCGGGTCCACTATGTATCCAACTATATCCCCACCGACTCAGTCTGGATAAAATTGTAAATCCGTAACCGTATACCCACCGACTCGGTTTGGAATAAAACCCAATTCATAAAATATCTCATGGTGGACATGTCACATCAATCATGAACAATCACTGGATTTATGAAATAGTATAAGAAAGTTCAAAACCATAAATCCTTAATAATAAAATTTTCTCTTATATCAACTTCGGACAGTTAAATACGAAACATGATGTCATTTATGCAAAGTCCTACTGTTAATGATGTTTAAGGTATGATAGAATCATATTTAACAGGATAATTATTTAGTGTAAAAGTGACATTTTTAATATCGACGAGGTGTAGTATAACATGTAAAGATGTGCACGTGCGGCATAACTCGTCGATAATTGTACAGTGTTCTAACAACTTTTAACATGGTGATGTATAGGTATATATGCATATAAAGTCAATCTTTCATCTTAACAAAAAAATACGGGTGTATCACGCCATCTTTACACAATTCCCCGGTAGATGTTTGTCAATTCACCGGAATACGTCGTACTACTCAGGAATCGCCAATCTTTTTCCTTTAATTGCGGCCTCCGAAGTTCCCACACTCAAATCTAACATTGAATTAACTTGTATAAGAAAACGGCTACATCCCGATACGGCAAAATCATGAAAACCCAAGTTGTACGTACTACTTACACTACGTACGACTATTGCAAATGACCTAACACTTAACTTTACTGAAATTTAATCTAACGCTGTTTCGCGATAGAAAACAGAACGCGTTACGTTTTACTCGTGTCGTTTTTTTAGAAATTTTGATTCTTTTTCCGATATGAGTTCCCAGATTTCATATAGAGTTAAACTAACTTGATTAAACAATACCAAAATAACCAAACACCTACACAGAGACTTACCCAACAACCCAAATCACCATTTCCCTTTAAAAATCCGGCGACGCCGAATTTAGCCTATTGGTCGCCGGCCAAATTCCGAGCCCCTGGGTTCGTGCTCCTATGGTTGGTTTTAAGTCCAACATACAACATTAATGTACTGTTTGGTTAAGTTAACTTTTATCTAAACTATAGAAGATTACAACAGAGCTTAAATTTTGCCTAAAATACGATATTCTAGACCTTTGATTTCAAACTTAACCCAAATCCAGAATTAATTCTACTGAGTTAGGATTTTTTTACCAACCGAGGATGATTGAAAAGCTCCCTCCAAGACATCCAAACCCTTAGCGTCTAGCTCTTAGCTTGATGGTGAGAAATCCCTAGACTTAGCTCTTTTCTTCTTCTTTCTTTTGTTCTTCCTTGTTTGCTTTAGTTTTCTTTGTCTTTCTTTTAAATTTTTAGGTTGTAAATTATTTAAATAATCCGAACATAATATAAATATGAGAAAAGGGAAGGGTGATGTGTAGGAGGAGGTGTCAAAGATCAAAGGGTGCCATCCTCATGTAAGGAGGAGGTGTTGTGTGTGTGTGTTGTGCATGCAAGTAGGAGGTATCCTTACATTATCTCATCAATTTGTTTTAATTTGTAATAAAATTCTGAGCTAAACCATTTTCTACCCCTTTTTCAATTACACCCTTACAATTCCAAGTTTCCACAAATTCCTAAGCTTTACATAACAACCCCTCACAACTTATGTTATTATATAACATTATTTTAATTAAAATGAAGCTAAATTTCACATTAAATCCCTTATAATTTACTTATGTTACATATTAAAATTTTAATTTAATTTTTTTTACATACTATTTATGAAAATGTCTTATTGGTTTTTATAACTTTTTAATTTAACATTTTATTATTAATTAGTTAATTTTAT
The DNA here is from genome assembly GCA_030015575.1 of Agapanthus africanus. Lineage (NCBI taxonomy): Eukaryota > Viridiplantae > Streptophyta > Magnoliopsida > Asparagales > Amaryllidaceae > Agapanthus > Agapanthus africanus. The sequence goes on from JASDDO010000029.1 coordinate 288,172,867, forward strand.
TTATTTTCAAATTTTCAAAAATGCTACAGCTTGGGTGCATTGTTAGTACAGTTTAGTTTTATTTGTACATTTGATATCGCGAGGCGAGCGTCCGACATGTGGATTGTCGTCACTGTCTGTTTGTATATTATTCTTTTGGGGCATGACCGGGTTGAGATCGATGTCACCTTGTACGTATTTTCTTTTCTATACTAGGATTACCCCGCGGTGGAGTGCACGGATAGCCGGGTTCTAGAGTGAAACGGGCCCGCATCTCATGGGTTTGAGACGGAGGGGGCTTCACTCTAAAATTAGTGGGCTATTCCCCGCACTCGTAGGGGATACAGATTGACCCAAGGAGGGGTGCTCAAGTTAGCAGATTCCGTGAAGTACTGGGTGGTCCATTCACTTTGCTGAAGGGGGCTTCCTCGATTCAGGTTTTGGCGGGTAACTTGCCTCACTCATAGGGGCCTAGTTTTTCATTGCACAAGTTATCCACATGACCAGGGGAACGTCGGGTTTCACTTGCGGCTCAAAGGAAACCCGGGGCTGCCAGATTATTTGTATTATTCTATGATGCTTATTACTTTTCTGTGATGTTGCATTTATCACGCCTGGAGCGATTATTATATATTGATATATATACTAGTAGATATTGTATATGTTTTACACCCGCGCTAGTCCAGTCTCCGCTCTATCATTAGTTAAGTAACCTATTGGGTGATGACGGGACCCAGTGGCAAATGCAGATGGAATATACGTACATCATATTTTCGTTCTTTATTGGTATGATTAATTGATGGGACTGCATTGATTTTGATCAATGCAAAGAAAACAAACCTATTCGATTTTGTTGGAACAATTTTCAAAAAGCTGTTATTACAAGGACGTTCTCTTTTGTTTTGCATAGTGGTATTCGGTTATGAATATCCAGCACCTTATTCGACGAGGCAAGGGCTGAGATCCCTTTATCGGGAGTGACCTCTTAGGCAGATGTTTGCGTCAGGGTAATAACTTTACTATAGTCGATTACTTTTTGCTTTGCGTCGTGATATTCAGTTAGAATATCCTGCACCTCATTCTACGGGGAAAGAGCCGAGATCTTTTCACCGGAAGTGACCTCTTTAGCAAAGATTTTCGCCACTATATATTTATAAAAAGCTATCTGGTTCCTTCAACGATATCAAGTTCATTACGTTAAAGGTTTTTCGCCAAAATCCATTCGTAGCCCTCCGTCATTTCAGATAGGTAGCACTTAGTATTCATGCTATGTATGTTGTCCTTCGTCAAGGCATAGTGTATGGTAGCTATTTGTTACTTTTCTGTTGGATAGATAGATGCGTTGGTTTGGGACAGTCATACTACTATTTTGGCCCACATCAAGGGTAAGTGCGGATGGGTTCAAATTAACCTGGATAATGATGGATAGAACTTGACATGTGACTTATGATATGTTGGCCTTCGTCAAGATCATAAGAGCATGGGGTAAAAATCATATTGGGAGTTTCTAAAGAAACTGAAATTTGCCAGGCATGCGCATACCTTCTGGAGTGTGATAACGTGAGTGGATTCCTTCACGTTATCATGCGATGATAGTTGGATCTCGATTACCACTGATGAGTTGGTTTACTCCTCGGGCCAACCCGATTAATTCTTCTTTCAGGTTTGGAGGAAAATTTGAGGATACAATGGGAGACATCTGTTCATATCAGATTTTTGCATTTTTATACCGCCCAATTTTTATCATATTGTTTATCGGTAGGTACTCTTGAGCCGTGTTTGCTAGTCAATTGCAGGATACAGGTTCTCGGCTCTAAACGGTGGAATTCATGGAAAAACACGACAAAACCCGGGTTCCTGCCAACCACTGAGAAAACACGGTCTCCGCTCTTCATCCGTATGTTGCCAGATACCAGTTTAGGAAGACAAAATGGCAAATCAATGTCACCTTCATGCACAAAGCACAAAGGCAACACCAAATCCAAGAGATATACGCGGTGCTCAAGAAAATCATGACAAAAGATCCACCTTTTTGATCAACAGAAATTCTGGAAAAATCGTGAAGACAATTTGAGAAAATACATATACCAGAATTAAGTACAGTGAAGACCAGGGAAGCACAAAAAAACAGAGTCTCCAAATCCTCTAAAGGGCCGCGGAACCGCGGCCAAAGGGGGGTCTAGGCCGCGGTTCCGCGGCCGTAATGGCGCCGCAGTTGATGAGTTTTCAGGGGCTTTTTGGTCTTTTCATTTTAGTTCTGAATGTTGCCCTAGGTTTTCATTTTCCAGCCTATAAATACCCCAGAACCTTGTGAAGGAAAGGGTGTTCAATTCTTGTATTTAGAATTTAGGTTTAAGTGTAGTTCTTCTTCCTCCTCTCATCTCTTCTCCATAAAAATCTTGTAGTGAGCTTTTGTGAGTGAAGAATGATGAATAAAGAAGAAGCTTTTACTTATCATGCTTGTCTTGTTCTTTAGGTAACTTGTTAATTGTTGTAATTTTCATTTGTTAACTTAGTTTTTGTTATTTCTTGTTGTTTCTTTCTTTTCTCTTTTCGTTTATCCTTAAAACAACCATGACGCTTACGCTTGATCCTTGCCAAGGTGAGGTCGCAAATAGCTAGTTGTTATCTTCTTATCTCCTTCTTTCTATCTTCCTCTTTTGTGTTGTTTTCTTTTCATTATGGTGTGTGAGTAGTTTCATACTTGTTAGGGTAGGATAAGGTTAGTTTGAGAGAAGGAAATCTCTCTCACTCTTTCCTTGCCCAACATCTTAAATCGACTCCCGCTAATTGAACCACAATCCGCTCCCTACGGCACCCTATCCTACATGATAGCGGTGATTCCGTATTGAGACCGGTTGTGGTTGAATTAACCGGAGGTTATGGCTAAGAGCCAAGAACGGACGGACAAGAACCAAAAGGAAGAACTTAAGCGTTGGAAAGCCTAGCTTATACTCGCAAGTTCCTTCCTAGTCGTGCTAATCCCTGTTGTTGCCGATTACCGTAACACCGACATTAAGAGTGGCAACGAAAGAGGTGAGCGACTCCTAACTCAAACTAACCAAATCCTAACCCTAACAAGCTCTCTTTACATATCACTTTAATACTTAGATAATCACAAACAAATCTGGACTCTCAGACTTAACTCGTCGAAAAACACATAGAAAAAGATTCCCATCTCCCTGCGGACGACCCGTACTCAACCGGCTAGCTACGTGCGAAACCGTTTTGATTGCGGTAATTAACTAAACTTTAACACGCAGAACCTCTACCAATCAAATGGCGCCGTTGCCGGGGAGACGGTAGTTTATTTCTTTGTGTAATTTCGGGTTAATTTGTAAGTATAAATATAACCGGAAAAAAAAATATATACGTTGTAAAAAACCATCTTGTTATTTTTGATTAATTTTTGTGCAAGTGTGAAGGAAAATACAAAGTTCGAGTTCAGTGGCCAAGACGTAGAAAATCCGGAGTTCAAGTTCAGTGCCAAAGACGTGGGAAGATAGACCCACAGTTCGCGGCTACACCGCGACGGATCAAAACGAAGCAAACGGTCTACTGAAAAATCTGGAGCAGTTACAGTGAGCAAATCAAAATTCAGCAGATCCACACAAGCAGAGGACACCCAACAGAGGATACCCAAATTTTTCAGAGCCTCAATTCCTCTACATAGCCGCGGAACCGCGGCCTAAGGTGGTGTATGGCCGCGGAACCGCGGCCATTTAGTGGCTACAGGGCACCAATTCTTCTTGGTGAGTCTCTCTTGCTTCTCCCACTCCTCTGAACTCCAATAAACTGTGTTTTCTGCAGCCTTCTTTGCGCAAATTCTCTTCCCCTTCCAATAAACTGTTCTTGTGCAGGATTCTTTGCGCCGCGCTAAAAAAATAAAAATTGTTTGCTGTTGATTTGTTACCGCTTTGCATTCTTTTAATACGGACTTAAGGGGCTTGAAACCAATTCAGATTGGGTGGGGATTTCATCACCCTTCCCAGGACCCCAAAAATCACAAAAGCATATGCATTGTCCATTGTAAATTAAAAAATACTAGACTTCAGCCATAAGGACTTCGCGCTCATTAGGAGAAGTTAAACCGTGTTTAGAACCTCGCTTAACGGTATATTGTTTACGGGGTGTCTAGGAAAGTGTTAACGGCGCAACCGCCAAAAGAGAAAGGGTTACTTAATTAAGGAACTTCACGAAAGCGTTGGAAAACCTCCCCTTATCTCTGCACTTACCTGGCCTCGTGATTAGTGTATTTTTAAGCCCGTTTCTCGACACAGTTTTTACTTCGACAATCAAGTTCTGGAGCAGGTCTAGTAGACCTAGGCGACCTTAGATCTAGGTGTGATTGTGCATATCTTGTTTGTAATTACTTAAGCCGTATATCCGTACATATCCTTGTAAAGCTCTTTCTAAAAAAAAAAAGAAAAAAAAATCAAAAACTTTTATAAAAATTTGCCCTCTTGTCGCCAAAATCCACTTTTCACCCACCAACCATTACACTCTTCCATTGACGTTTTCTTACCCTCACCTTCTCCGTTTCGACTATACTAAATCCGTTTAGTGTATGTCCGCTTGGACTCGGGACCCTAGCGCCCGCCTAGTCCGTGTGTCGTTAGTCGCTACCGACTACGCGATCGACCCAGAAGTCGAAACTCCGTCCACGCCTCTTTCACCCCTACCTTTGCCGGCCAACTCCGACGTTGACCGGAATTCTGTTCATACTTCTTCACCTTCACCTTCACTTTCACCGACCTCTTCTTCCGCGATGTCGGGATTTAATCCGAACATCTCTTTGACCACCCCTGGATTGGCTCCACCTCCTACGGAGACCAATAACCCACCACACCCACCTGTTGTAGCGCCGCAGCGAATTGCGCTCCAGGATCGTTTCTATCCCACCCGTTCTGCACTCCCCACCTGCCTTTCTCTTCCACCGGCCAATGGGGATAATTTTGAAATTAAGCCCCATTTCATCAATATGCTTCCACGATTTCATGGGATTGAATCTAAAGATGCCTATATCTTCATCAATAAATTTCAAAACATGTGTGCCATGATGAAAACCACCCAACTGTCGGACGATACCATACGTCTACGAGTCATTCCATTCACTTTATGCGATCTTGCGGAAAAATGGCCGTATAGCACCGCTTCCCACTCCATAACCAGTTGGGACGAGTTTGTTAAAGCGTTTCTCAAAAAGTTTTATCCGAATCATAAAACCGCAAGGATTCGCAATGAAATCAATCAATTCTCCCAGCTTCCTTCTGAACCCTTCTGGAAGTGCTTTGACCGGTACAAAGACCTTCTTGTTCAGTGTCCTCACCACGGTATAGAGAAATGGCAACTCTGCCAAACCTTATACGAGGGCCTGAACCCAGCAACGAAGCAGTTGTTGGAAACCATCTGTCAGGGCCACTTCCTATCCAAATCTGACGAGGAAGCGTGGCAATTCTTTGACGACCTTGCGGAGCAAACGCTGCAGTGGGAGAGCACGAGACCGACTTCTTCTTCTTCTTCTACCTCCACTTCTACCGGTCAGTCTAGGGTAGGAATTCACCAACTTGACGTCTCTATTGCAATGAAAGCTGAAATGGCTGCAATAACAAGAAAGCTTGAAGCGATAGAGAGCAAATTTTCTTCTCCTGCTCCTAGCCCTGTTCTTCCACTTCGCACCATTTGCGCTTGTTGTTCCGATCCTTCTCATTTAACCGAAGAGTGTCCTTACAATTCTCCATCCCAAGGACAGGATCAGGTTAATTCTGCATTTCAGCAAAGACCAAGGAATGATCCGTACTCTTCCACGTACAATCCCGGTTGGAGGAACCACCCCAATTTCGCCTGGAATCAGAATCAGCATCAATTCCAGGGCAACAATTTCCAAAGGCCCCCTCCTCCGCAACAACAAGCGCAACAACAAACTCAGCATCAATTTCAGCAGCCCTTCCAACCCCAACCTTTCCAAAATCAGACGAACAACTTTGCACCCAACAATTCTTTTCCACCAAACAACTTTGTTCCGTCAAACAACGATAAAGTTTCCTCGCTCGAACGAAGTCTGGAGGCGTTCGTCAAACAATCGACACAATCCACCGCAAACATCCAGTCTTCCATTCAGTCCTTAGTGCAACACACTGCCACACACGGGCAAAGCATCAAGACCATCGAGGCCCAGATTGCACAGCTGAATGCGGCCTTAAGCGAGCGAGAGAAGGGGAAGCTCCCATCCCAACCACTCCCAAATCCCGGTCACCCACATGATGTACATGTTGCTCTTGAACAACAGAACCATAATGTGAGTGCCGTGACCACATTGAGATCAGGAAGGACGCTGTAAAACAACATTGGCACACGGATCAACGATGACACCCCGGCCGCTTCTTCTTCTTCTTTTCCTTCTTCTTCATCTTCTGAGCCTATTCTCCATTCTTCAAAAGGCTCTCCTTCTTCTTCTTCTTCTTCTTCTTCTGCTTTGAACGGACCCACTTCTCACTCCACGAAAACACCTATTCTGGGATCCGTTCCAACTTCACAATCTCCTCCACCAACATTAGACTCAACCAATTTTAAAAACGTCCCATTTCCAAACCGGTTGAGGTCTAATAAACAAAATCCACACATGGAGAAGATTCTGGAGTTGTTTAAGCAAGTTAACATTAATATTCCTCTTTTGGATGCTGTCCAACAAGTCCCGTCCTACGCGAAAATCTTATAGGACTTGTGCACGAAAAAGAGGAAGTCTCAGGTACCCAAGAAAGTTTTCTTGGCTAGTGCTGTGAGTGATGCCCTTACCCAATCTTTACCACAAAAACGGAAGGACCCTGGCTGTCCTACGATTTCTATTACCATTGGGGATAAGAACATCAACCGCGCACTATTAGATCTTGGTGCCAGTGTTAACTTGCTTCCATACTCTGTATATGAGCAATTAGGCATAGGAGAGCTGAAACCCACACACTGCACTCTCTAAATGGCCGATCGATCGATCACCCATCCTAGGGGTGAGCTAGAGGATGTGTTAATCAAAGTCGGGGACTTCATATTCCCCGTTGACTTCATTGTATTAGACACACAGCCTGTAGCTAACCCCCGGAATCAAATTCCGGTGATACTCGGTCGCCCATTCCTTGCAACCTCAAATGCTGTGATCAATTCGCAATGGTTCGATGAACCTCTCTTTTGGTAATAGGACAATTGAACTCAACATTTTTAGGTTGGGGAATCAGCCCACCGAACCTAATGCTCATATATTAGACGTCTGCTTGATCCAGGAGATCACCCCAGAAGAGTGAATTCGAGGAGTTTCTGTTTGACCACTATAACCTTGACGCCACTAGTGTGTTTCTCTTCGAACCTGCTGCTGTTTCTGCGCCCGACTACGACTACGAGTGTTTCACGTTCTCACACGATCTTAGCCGCTCACAACCCGAGTTTGAATCTTTTGACTTTCCGGATGAGTTACCTGAACCATCCAACTCGGTAGCTTACACTCGTTTTGAACCTTTGCTGGAGTCCTTTGAGTTCGAGACCTTTTCTCCAATCCTGCCTTTAATCATTTCATCTCCAATTCTCGAACTCAAGCCTTTGCCGTCTCACCTTAAGTACGCTTACTTAGGTGAGAACGAGACCCTCCCGGTTATCATTTCGGCTTCTCATGCTCCAGAGCAAGAGAAAGCCATTCTTTCGGTCTTGCACGGCAATAGGCAAGCTTTTGGCTGGTCCATGGCGGACATCAAGGGGATTAGTCCCCTGATCGTTGAGCATCATATTCATCTGATGGATGATGCCAAACCAGCCCGGGATCCACAAAGACATCTCAATCCAGTCATGAAGGAGGCTGTGAAGAAGGAGATCGTCAAATGTCTGGATAGTGGTATCATTTACCCTATCTCCGATAGCCAGTGGGTTAGCCCCATTCACGTTGTCCCCAAGAAATCAGGTATTACGGTCATAACCAACGAGGCGAACGAGTTAATCCCTACTCGCACCCAAACTGGGTGGCGAGTATGCATTGATTACCGAAAACTCAACGCCGCAACGCGGAAAGACCACTTTCCGCTACCTTTCATTGACCAGATGCTTGAACGATTGGCCGGACATGAGTACTACTGCTTTCTTGATGGCTACTCTGGCTATAATCAAATTCCCATCGCCGAAAAAGACCAGGACAAGACCACTTTCACTTGTCCTTTCGGCACGTTTGCATATCGTCGCATGCCCTTTGGGTTATGCAATGCGCCCGCTACCTTCCAGCGGTGTATGATGGGAATATTCTCAGACATGATGGAGAAATTCTTGGAGATTTTTATGGATGACTTCTCCATCTTCGGCGATTCCTTTGACGAGTGTCTGCTGCATCTCGACGATGTCCTTACCCGATGTAAGGACAAGAACCTAACTTTAAACTGGGAGAAGTGCCACTTCATGGTGCGCGAAGGTATTGTCTTAGGACATATCATCTCGCAGAAAGGCATTGAGGTAGACAAAGCAAAGATTGAGGTCATTTTCAATCTTCCTCCTCCCCGATGCGTCCGAGATATCCGAGCCTTCCTTGGCCACGCCGGTTTCTATAGACGGTTTATCAAGGACGTTAGCAAGATTGCTAGGCCCTTGACTCTTCTACTGGCCAAGGACACGCCATTCGACTTCAACTCGAGCTGTGTGACTGCTTTTGAATCATTGAAACGCTCACTCACTTCTGCTCCCGTTCTCTCTTCCCCTGACTGGACGCACCCATTCGAGATTATGTGCGATGCATTCGACTTTGCCATCGGTGCTGTCCTTGGACAACACATCAACAAAATGCCGCACGTAATCTATTACGCTAGCCGAACCCTGAACGACGCCCAACTCAATTATACAACAACTGAGAAGGAATTCTTGGCTGTTGTATTTGCTTTAGAAAAGTTCAGGCCCTACCTCATCGGCTCTCCAGTCATTGTCTACACTGACCATTCTGCTCTGCGCCATCTTTTTGCGAAGAAAGATGCCAAATCTCGGCTTATACGTTGGATCCTCTTGCTTCAAGAGTTTGGCCTTGTCATTAAGGACAAACGAGGATGTGAAAACGTCGTTGCCGACCATCTCTCACGACTTCCTTCTTCGTCGTCGCTTCAAATCCCGATCAATGACGTTTTCCCGGATGAACAGCTCTTGACAGTATCTCGCGAACCCTGGTTCGCAGATATTGTGAACTATTTGGCCACAGGGTTACTACCAACTGAATGGTCAAGTCAGGACAGACTTCGCTTCTTATCCCAAGTAAAACATTTTTACTGGGACGAACCCTATCTGTTCAAGTACTGTCCCGACCAGATTATTCGTCGGTGTGTCCCTGATGAGGAATTCAAGAGTGTGCTGTCGTTTTGCCATGACCAAGCATGTGGCGGGCATTTTGGCCCCAGAAAGACAGCTGAGAAGATCTTGCAATGTGGTTTCTACTGGCTACAACTCTTCAAAGACGCTCATGACTATTGCAAGACTTGCTCCCGGTGCTAACACATGGGCCGGATATCCCGGAGGAACGAGATGCCGCTCCAACCAATCTTGGTTGTGGAGATTTTCGACGTTTGGGGGATAAATTTCATGGGGCCGTTTCCCAGCTCTTTCGGGAACTTGTACATCCTTCTCGCTGTTGATTACGTCTCTAAATAGGTCGAGGCTGTGCCCAGCCGGACTAAAGACAACAAGGTTGTCGTTAGGTTCCTTAAAGAAAACATTTTCTCCCGTTTTGGGCACCCCCGAGCGATCATTAGCGACAATGGAAGTCATTTCTGCAATAAGACTTTCGAGGCCTTAATGCGGAAGTATTCCATTAATCATAAGCTATCCACGCCCTATCACCCCCAAACCTGTGGTCAAGCCGAAGTCTCAAATCGGCAGATCAAGCAGATACTGGAGAAGACGGTTTCCAAGAACCGTAAGGATTGGTCGCTGAAACTAACTGATGCCCTTTGGGCCTTCCGAACCGCTTATAAGACCGACCTTGGCATGTCTCCCTAACGGCTTGTGTACGGAAAAGCTTGCCACCTTCCTGTCGAAATAGAGCATCGCGCATTTTGGGCGATAAAAGAGCTGAATCTGTCTATCGAAGATGCGGGCAGCCATCGGAAGCTGCAGTTGAACGAACTGAGCGAGCTTAGGGATGAGGCTTACGATAACGCGGTTGTCGTTAAGAATCGAACGAAGGTGTTTCACGATAAACACCTTTTGCGCAAAACCTTCGTACCTGGTCAGCAGGTACTGCTTTACGACACCCGACTTCATTTCCATCCAGGAAAGCTCAGATCTCGCTGGAAAGGGCCGTATTTTGTGCGGAATGTGTATCCGCATGGCGCTGTGGATTTGGAGAATCCAAAGGACGGTTCATTTTTCAAAGTGAACGGACACCGACTTAAACCGTACCTTAGCGCCGAACCAACAGAGGAGCTCCTGTTCTTACAGGAGCCAGTTTACCCTGCATGATCTTCCTCTGCCTACCTCCAAACTTCGGTTATCCAGCCATGAACAGCGGACACTGTTCCAAATAAGTTTGGGGGTATGTATATACCCTTTTGTACATTTATGTGGATATTCTTTTCCATTTTTGCTCTTTTTCTTTTCTCTAAAACACCAAAAACAAATAAAAAATGTGTTTATCTAACCGACAATTTTGACCCTTCAAATGATCTCTTCATGCAATGACAGTGAGGACACTGTCCAGTTTAAGTTTGGGGGTACGCTCGGTACGCATCTCTTACCTTCGCATTCATTTGTATATTTTGCATTTGCATACATATTTAAAAAAAATCCAGAAAAATCAGAAAATTTTCTAAAAACATAAAAACTTTTTTGTCATGTTAGCTAGTGAAAGTACTCTGATTCAACATCTCGACGGTTTGTTTGATAAAATAAGAATAACTAAATCTTACTTTTAGATTTTGAAAACCTGAAAGATAACTCTCCTTTGAAGTTAACTATGGCTGATATACGTCTTTACATTACACTACACGTGTCGTGAGTTGTGGAAATTAGAAGACAAGTCTTTTATGTCTAAAAAACTTTTAAATGGATCAATGATTTTCTGAGGATCAAATAGGTTTGTTCTGAAATAAGTAATATCAAGAATAGTTTATGAAGTGAAGTGAATATGTAGGAATGTTATTGATGCCTTAATTGGAACTAAGTCTGAAAAATAACCCATCTGAAACTTGATTGGAATGATTACACACCGAATCCACTAAACACGTCTTTTATCCAAAAAATAATTGAACTGCCGGTTATATCTCCGTTCGTATCGAATCATCAAGATTTTCATGCCAAACTGTCTTTTGTTTTTGGACCTAGGTAACTTGAGTAATTAAGTCCGCTGGGGTGTTTTTACACCTAATGCCCTAAAACCAACTGGTTTGGGTGCATTGGCCCAAAGCTCGCTAAGAAGCCTAGAAAGTCCAGATTAAACAAAGTCAAGCAAGTGTTCTCTCCGAGTTAAAATTCCTAACGGTTCTTTGTATGAGAATAATCTTGATAAAAGACAGGCTTCTATAAAAATTTTAGCGGAGATATGAAGGTTTTATTCTATGATAAAGACTATTGCACGTTTGCAGAGGTGTGTATGAAATGAAAACAAGGAAAAGGTGGAGTGAAAAATAAGACCTAGTTTCCTGTTAAGGAAGATAGAAATTCTGAAGTTGAAACTTTTACTGGAAAACGAAACTTGAAAAATGCTTAACTCTTTATAAAACTTATGTGATCCTTTTAAAATTTTTATCCGGGCTTAATTGTGTGATATGATGACTTTATTCGATCCTTCTGGAACTTATCGACAATATTTGCACTGCACGTAAAGACATATAAAATCAGTAGTTAAATAAGAAGCGAGGTGTGAAAAATAAGGGTTCGATAGTCTAGACTTAGGATAATAGAATTGTTATTTTCTGAAACATGACTTTAGGGTTTGAATCATAGTTATTTTACAAAACTAGCTTGACCGGATTTTGTGGGTAGTATCCGCTGAAAACCCTCAGGAGACAACACTCCTCCTACTAGGGACACCTAGAGGTTTAACGGCTTGTTGCACATGCTCAGTGCAATCGCGTTCCTTGTGAAAGTGAGGTTAGGAAATTTTTTAGGAATAAATTGGCTTTGCTCGGCACGAGCAAATGATAAGTTTGGGGGTATTTGTTCATATCAGATTTTTGTATTTTTATACCGCCCAATTTTTATCATATTATTTATCGGTAGGTACTCTTGAGCCGTGTTTGCTAGTCAATTGCAGGATACGGGTTCTCAGCTCTAAACGGTGGAATTCATGGAAAAACACGACAAAACTCGGGTTCCTGCCAACCACTGAGAAAACACGGTCTCCGCTCTTCATCCGTATGTTGCCAGATACCAGTTTAGGAAGACAAAATAGCAAATCAATGTCACCTTCATGCACAAAGCACAAAGGCAACACCAAATCCAAGAGATATACGTGGTGCTCAAGAAAACCATGACAAAAGATCCACCTTTTTGATCAACAGAAATTCTGGAAAAATCGTGAAGACAATTTGAGAAAATACATATACCAGAATTAAGTACAGTGAAGACCAGGGAAGCACAAAAAAACAGAGTCTCCAAATCCTCTAAAGGGCCGCGGAACCGCGGCCAAAGGGGGGTCTAGGCCGCGGTTCCGCGGCCGTAATGGCGCCGCAGTTGATGAGTTTTCAGGGGCTTTTTGGTCTTTTCATTTTTGTTCTGAATGTTGCCCTAGGTTTTCATTTTTCAGCCTATAAATACCCCAGAACCTTGTGAAGGAAAGGGTGTTCAATTCTTGTATTTAGAATTTAGGTTTAAGTGTAGTTCTTCTTCCTCCTCTCATCTCTTCTCCATAAAAATCTTGTAGTGAGCTTTTGTGAGTGAAGAATGATGAATAAAGAAGAAGCTTTTACTTATCATGCTTGTCTTGTTCTTTAGGTAACTTGTTAATTGTTGTAATTTTCATTTGTTAACTTAGTTGTTGTTATTTCTTGTTGTTTCTTTCTTTTCTCTTTTCGTTTATCCTTAAAACAACCATGACGCTTACGCTTGATCCTTGCCAAGGTGAGGTCGCAAATAGCTAGTTGTTATCTTCTTATCTCCTTCTTTCTATCTTCCTCTTTTGTGTTGTTTTCTTTTCATTATGGTGTGTGAGTAGTTTCATACTTGTTAGGGTAGGATAAGGTTAGTTTGAGAGAAGGAAATCTCTCTCACTCTTTCCTTGCCCAACATCTTAAATCGACTCCCGCTAATTGAATCACAATCCGCTCCTTACGGTACCCTATCCTACATGATAGCGGTGATTCCGTATTGAGACCGGTTGTGGTTGAATTAACCGGAGGTTATGGCTAAGAGCCAAGAACGGACGGACAAGCACCAAAAGGAAGAACTTAAGCGTTGGAAAGCCTAGCTTATACTCGCAAGTTCCTTCCTAGTCGTGCTAATCCCCGTTGTTGCCGATTACCGTAACACCGACATTAAGAGTGGCAACGAAAGAGGTGAGCGACTCCTAACTCAAACTAACCAAATCCTAACCCTAACAAGCTCTCTTTACATATCACTTTAATACTTAGATACTCACAAACAAATCTGGACTCTCGGACTTAACTCGTCGAAAAACACATAGAAAAAGATTCCCATCTCCCTGCGGACGACCCGTACTCAACCGGCTAGCTACGTGCGAAACCGTTTTGATTGCGGTAATTAACTAAACTTTAACACGCAGAACCTCTAACAATCAACATCCTAATTAGATAAAGTGATTAACCATTCTGATCTAGGTTAAAGTGCACGCAGAGTGTTTATTTTCTCTCTCACTTTGGCAGCGACCATGGCCCGACCTTAGACTATGACTCAGTGACCAAGTTAACCAAACTTTCTTAAAACACTGGCTTTTTGGATTGTCTGAGTTGCACACATCATTGCCACTCATTCTTTTACCCTTTGCATTTCTCCAGAACACCCCGTATCACTATGAACATCCACTTCCATTGGATAAATCCATCGTATGGTTATATACAAACTCGAAGGAACTTGTTCCAGATTCGAGGATTGATTCTGGTTCTGGAGAGATTGAATATGACTGTTTAGTTGTCTTTTCCTTCTTCCTTCTCTCAGGTTGTGAGGGCTTCTAGGATTAGAAGAGGGTACACCTATTATGCTTATTGGATAGCCTTCTTCCAGACCATAGACAGGTGCCGAAAGGTAGGGAAAGAAGAAAACCAATTAGCCTAATTGTGGTGTACAGAAGGTAATAAGTAAAGACAAATAAAGGGATTAGAAAGAGGGCAAAGTAAATTGCGACTGCTATCATTCACGACCAAACCACGTATTTCATCGCCACTCCTACTTCACCTTTGTATTTCTCCAGAACACCCCTATCACTACGAAAATGCACAGTTTATTGGATAATCCATCATATGGTTATATACGTACTCGAAGGAACTTGTTCTTGTTCGGGGATAGATTCTGGTTCAGGAGAAGTAAGAATAAGGTTTATTCAGTTGTCTTTTATCTTTACCTTCTCTCAGGTTGTGAGTGCTCCTAGGATTAGGACATTACACCTATTACGCTTATTGGATAGTCTTCTTCCAAACCATAGGCTGGTGTCGAACGGTAGGGAAGGAAGAAAACTATTTAGCTTAAGGATGGTGTACAGAAGGAAATGAGTAAAGACAAATAAAGGGATTTGGAGAGATGACAAACAAATATAAGGTTACAGTCATGAATCTGGATAGTGGAAGAGGCATTACTAGGAATACCCGGATACCCCGTCGAAACATTTTCATGTTTCAGTTTCACTATGCATTGTTAATAGAAAACTAATTTCCCAATTAGATCCTTATTCCAAGGTATGTATTTACCAGGTATGCTTCTCAGATCTATATGGTTTTATAGATGATGAGTGGGAGTAAGTTATTGGGAATTAGGTGATCATCCTCATTATATTAGGATTCGTTGTAATTGGTGATATTTGAGGAAATCGCCTGGGTTTTTGCCGGACGATAAATATTTAATTTTGAATATCTGTTCTAATGCACCAATTTCAAACTGATATATCTGTACGTTTATTTTATAAAGTGATATATAACCTTTTGAAATTATGTTTATGACATTTACCTATATCAGTTGATGGTTAGGTAAGGAGCATTAAACAGCGGTGTAATTCTTCTTAACCATAGTACATTTTTCAACATGCGACGCACATGGTTTGAGTTATTCAACTCAGGGGACTTATACAAATTATTGTATGTTGTCCAGTGTCTATTAGGGCAAAAGGGTTGGTCCTCATACTATATTCTATTTACTTGTGACTTCTCAAGATTTAGACAGGTGTTTCGTAGAAATACAAGGTCCGAGTTTTGAGAAGTTATAGGTACAAGAATAATGTAGAGAACCACGTGATGCAAGTATCAGGATTATTCTAGGTGATCGAATGTAGATGCTTGTGTTTGGTATTCAGTCGATAGTAATATATTTGAGAACCTGCTTCTCTTTCAGGTTACTCATAATTAGGTGCACTCATAAGTTGAGTAATGCTGATCGACCTCTCTCCATTTGGATGGCATGCATTGGAGACAGCTGCATGATTTGAATCTGGTTCCAATTAAATCAGTGCCTATGTTTATATATGGTATATAGAATGGTTCATTTCTTAACGATGTTAAGGTATTTAGAGTTGTCCGGTTTATGCTTAAAACCAGACTCTGGATAACTCAATGCACGTATTTGTAATGGCAGTTTGTGGGTTATCCCATGCTATGATGAGGGATAGCTTTCTACCATCTGGAAGATCAATAGTGATATTGTTCTTGACTCGCCACGGTTTTAGTAAAATGGACTTTTTCAAAAAACAGTAGTGGGAGTATGGTAGAACTTGAAGTGATTCCAGAACCATAGACGATTACTAAAAATTTGATAAGAACCTAAAGATTCAATCAGGTTTGACATTCCATTAGTCACTCCGTAGATATGGTGGGTAACCTCAGGCGCTCGAGAGGTACTTCGGTATTCTCAAAGACGGTGACAGGGAGGTTCTTGTTTACCCAGACTTGACACTACTATTTTTCCAGGCTATGAGACCCGGCAGGAGGATGAGTATAGCATCGTTATAAACTAACTTTAGAAGTGCATGTGTATATGACTCTGCCAGAGGGTTATCGTAGTCAGTGGGAGCAGCGGAAGCATAGTGGACAAGTAGCTTGTGTCTATTTATAGACTAAAGCAGATATAGCGGAGATATATCATATATTTTTGATGTGACGGTCATAGGTTTTGACTTCATCAGAATAAGGGATGGATCTGTTAAGAAGGTAGTAGGGTGTGATGTCTTGATATTTGGATGACATACACGTTATAGGAAGTGAAATTACTATACTACGATCGGTTATACTGTGGTTGTCACACAGTGGTTTCTCCACATAGGATATGGATATTATATCAGACATTCTGGTTACTAGATCTATAGTTTTAGATCTAGATTTGGGTAGTTTCCCAATTCAGGTACTTAGACAGTATTCTAAAGGTATTTTAGAATGGGAGACTCCTGGCACAGTAGTATACCTGCAGGTGATGGAGTCACTCTCTCTAAAGGTGTCTTACAGACTAAAGAGGTGAGGGATGTGCATGATTGGCATATCACTTGCTTAGGCATTTGAGTTGATCATGGGATGTCAAGTACCACACCAGATGTTGTTTTTGCACCGGATGCGATAAATTTATATATATTAATCCAATCCTGGAGAATCATTCAAAAGAAGTTTTAGAACATAAGTAGATGTTCTAGGGATTTGATAACGGCAGCCTCCTTCGGGAGACGGTTATCATTCCAGGCTTCCAAGGTGATCTGGATGGCAGAGTGACTGTCGGAGTTATAGTTTTCCCTCTGATGAGGGGCAGTAGTCTAGACAGGTGGTCCAAGCGGATACTGAGGAAGGCATGTCGCAGGATACTGATTAAATTCAGTTGACGATATAACCTAAGAAGTATACTGGATTTGGAGTTCATTTATGAACTAGGCCCCATCAGATATCCAAATATATTCTAAGGCAAGTATTGCTCATTTCGGGAGATGGCTTTCTCCGCGAACTTGAGATAAAAAGAGACATAGAAAGAAACATCTGAGCGGATCCACTCACTAAGGCTATTTCTCGAAAGCAATAGTTTTACAAACGAGCTTTGTGAAACTGATTAGTAGAGGAGTTAGGTGTTCGGTATCACACGGGCTGTGAGTATGCGACATCGCAATAATTAGCCTTAAGTGCAAGTGGGAGATTGTTGGATATAGTGCCCTCAAAGTCAATTATTGAATCGCAGACACGTGATTGCAATGATTGAGGGAGGATCTATACCGGTAGAACAGTCTTACTCGAGATGATAGTATGCTATCTGGTTTGTATTTATCATCGTGTACATGCTTCAGGTGACATTACAGATCACTATTACACGTTGATAGAGCCCATAGGATTATTGCTTGACTACCAGCAGTATGATGGCGATCATATACGTGAGAGTTGGGCAGTCTATAAGCACATCCTTAAAATGTCCCTAGTCGTGGGAGTTTCAAGACTGGGTATCGATACTCCATGAATAGACTAGTGTATATGGATCGAGACCCCGACGAGAGGTAGTGGCTGGTCTCACAAGCCATTGGTGTCAGTTGGTTCACCTAAGATAGTATATAGGTGCTCATTGGGTTATGATTACACCGGACGGACTCGCAGGAGCACTGCTGATTGGTACTATACCTATCGTGAGGAGCAGTTCTCAGGTGACATGAGTACAGCTTAGTCCGTTGACTTGACACTGCTACATTGCCTCAAGTGTGTTCCCACTGTTCTTTGATTGCTAACCTACCACAGCTCAAAGGAGTCGTGCAAACATGTAGTAGTTGGGTGCAGTCCCGAAGCACTTGGAGGTAATGGCGGTTAGATAGGATTCGTCTCTCCCGGTATTGGGGGTTGATATCGCGCTGTGTCTGGAGAGCCATTACACAAAGTACTTGGCTAAGGCGAGTGAGATTTACTAGTAGGTATTCCAGTAGTTTCTCGAGGTGTTCTGGGCTACACTCCGACACGACTTATACCGCTATTGGGGGTCTGACGTTTACCATCCCCTAGACCCGATATGCGATACTCATAGACGAATCGACCGGACTGTATGGAGATTGTCACAGATAGGCTCAGTAGGGTTTCACGATGAGTTCGCTCGTCAGCTTCCCTTTCGCTCAATACATGGGCAGTCGTTACGTACAGCTAGTACCACTGACATGCTTGTAGTTAAACCCACTGCTGGCATATTGATGAGTCTTTAGAATCCCCTACAGAAATTTCTCCTAGTTCGGGCGAAACCTTGTAGAGGCCGTATAGTTTTATGCCAGGGTTCGATCATATACGTGTACTTGTGTACGGATCATGATTGGATGGATCATACTAGTGGGCTTTGGTTTAAGCTGGATTATAGTATTAGATTTGTTGGATTACTTTCGTCTTATTGCATTCATATTCAGTCGGAATGCGGATGCAGGTATGTATATACAGATGAGGGGTATTCTTGTGATCCGTCACGAGTTTACTTTAGTTGATGCCATATCTTTTTTATTGGATTAAACATTTAGTTTAAATGTTTAGTGGAGGAAAATATGAGTGCAAGTTTTGTCCATATGCATCATTTCAGGTCATATGCACATGGTGACTCATGGTCTTGGTTCATGTGACCATATATTGTGACATATATTCATTTTGGAGCTAATTATGATTGTGGGGGATATTTTTGGAGAGAGAGGGCTGCCATGTGAGGGCATGTGATTATTCTTTTGGTATCGATATATATTTGCTCTCAAAAATATCTCACACATTAACAAGTCATTTTCTTCACTTGCTTCTCTTTCTTGAGCTCACATCTTCCTCTAATGGCTTCTTTTTCAACCTCCACCCATTCCTCTCATGAGTTAAGAATCCATGGGTGTATTGACACAAAGTTATCACACACATTCTCTATTTCACCTTGGACATGTCGGCTAGCAAATTTCATGTCCGAGTTGTTTCGGTTTTGAAGCGAGAGCCCGTAAAAGTTTCCTTGATGTGGTTCCACTTCGACGAGGAGACCGGAGATCGAGCTTAATCGAAGATGCCGTGAGGAGCTAAGAATGGTGGCTAAAGACTGAAGGACATGGATCGATCGGTATAGCCATTCTAACTTCTTTGTAGTTAGCTAGTATAGGGTTAATGGAATGATCCGGGTAAAAGTCTGTTTATAAAAGTTTTTGTTCCGCGTTTGGCATCAGATTGACGGCCGGGGCGTTACCGTAGACTTACAATATCAGCAGAAGAAGACAACATATGAAATATTGGATATATTAGGATATCCGTATTTTGTATTTTGCCAACAATAGAAAATATGGATTACACGTTCGTGATGAATAACCAAACCCACATCCCTAGACCCCTACGAGAGCGGCAAGCAACCCTTCCAATTCTCGGGTTAGGAGACCCGGTCTCGACTCCTCGAGATGGTCTCCCACTGGACCCCAGAACCCGTCTACTTGTGCTCCCCTCCTTGGGTCTATCCTAATGCGGAAAATTAAATAATATACATTAATGATGACATCATCCTCAACCCGGAAGTGCCCCAATAAAAGAATATTACATACAAGTTTTTACATGAATGAAAATGAAAACTCTCATCTCACATAAAAAACCCCGGCTATTCAAACATGACGATCCAATATAACATATCACAACAACTCATAGCATCACATGTCATCAACATAAGTAAATATGCATATCCTAATTGTCGTTGACGAATAGCAACGAAACCGGCGATATACCACATATTACACTTACGATCACAGAAAAGAAAATGAAAACTATAACAGTTGGAATCCACAACCACTTTAGACATCATAAACCCGAAATATCTCATACTGCGGATTTCAAGCTTACCAATATGAATTCCTTAGACATCGCATGCCTAACAATTATAAACCCAGCATTTTAGTCTCGATATTGAAAACCCTTTCCATTAACTAGTCGGGTAATTCAACAAGATTCCTGACATCCCGATCGAATGTGTCACGACCCGAAAGTACGGAACATGACCGGCACTTAAACTACGAACGTCTCGAGGCGTACGTGATCTAAGTAAACCGAAAACCCAGAAATCCAAACCAAGAAAAGTAGTAGAGTGCAGGAAAAACCAACTTAAAGCAAGTAATTTCAATAGCATAAGCCGAATTATGCGGTTTTTTAAAACATCAAAAATTTACTGAAAATTTCGGCAGAGTCTCCTTTGTAAATACTGGCCCCCAAACGGGATACAACATGAATAGTATACAAAATCAAGAAAAAGGCATCCCCAAGCGGGAGCTAGCTCTTCGTCAATCGACGGTCACAACCACACAAGCAATAAAATATACAACGCCAACGGCGAGGATCAAAACTCAAAAGGAAACTCAAAACCACCAAAAATATAACGAGCGACTCTAAGGTCGAAAGAATAAACAACACTGGTCTCTATCTCAATAAATACATGTTTGGTTGATGGAACTTCTAGATACAACAGAATAATAATATACAAGATATAATGATGGGTAAGATACAAATAACTCACCTACTAGCAAGCCACCCGGAAATGGAAATAGTGCCAGCAAAGCCGTAATGAAACCTGTACGGCAAACCTGCAAGAAACTGGGGCACAACGGGGGTGAGTTGCCAACTCGTGAATAGAAAAACATCTACGCACAGAAATCGCATAAATAACGCAATCCTAGGTCAATGATCATAATATGTCCTCAAATATAGGAATAACACGTAGCCTATAACAAGGTTAGGGTAAATATCTAACCCGAGTGTAATCTCATGTGCCCGTGTCAGTGCCTCAGGTAGCAATATATCATATGAATGAGGTATGAATGCATGAAAACAGAATACATGTAAATGAAGAACTGTTTTCATAAATTAGTGAGATTTTCTTTGTATTTTTAAACTGAGGTATCATAAATGAAATCAGTATCAACAGTGTCTAGCATCGACACAAAACATAAATCTCAATGTCTCGAAATATCAATGTCTCAATCTCAATATCTAGGGCGCCGTCAGTCCAGACCGGCCCCTACCATCCATCTCAAGACCACGACGGTATCCTCCGGATATCCGACGTGTCGGGTAATATCACCGGTAGGTAGTGCTCCCCAGCCAGGCTCAACGTCAACACCACATTCTTCTTGCCCCGGGGTACCATACCGGGCCCACCATGTACCCGAAACGGTTCCTCCACTCCTCGAATCGGGTCTCGAAATCCATCAGCAAACTCATGGTGGACGACTCATACATCATGGGAAAACCGCACTTTTTATTTTAAAAGGGAGAAAAGGTTTATTTATGTTTTTGCGGTTTTCCTCCAAATCCAAGAAATCTCATGAAATCCGAATCCAAGTCATCAATAGCATGTAAACAGTGAATATAGGCATGAGAATCCATGAATGCGACACAACAGTGAATAATAACATGCATGAAGTAGTAGGCAATAACTACAATGTCTAACTAGCATATAAGGCAAGTACACTAATATCATGTCAAAACTATTAGCTAACAATCTATGTCAAATGAAATAGTATTTTCTAAAGTGTTCGTGACATGTCAATTACCGATGAAGATGTGTGTGAGCCGGCAAGTAAGTGTACGTGGTACATACGCGTCATCGGTAATGGTGCTGGTGTCCTAACAGCATGATATTAATAATGCAATAAGAAATTATAATATAAGTATGCGATGTGGAGCGAACAGTAAAAATGAGCGGGAGCTGAATACTAGACGCAACTATAACTAATATGCACTAATCTAATATAAGTCCTACAAATGGTGCCTTTTGAAATAACACGAATCATGGGGTTTTGAAAATAGGGGCTACGGTGTTTTTAAGAAAAGATACGTTTTTTGAAATATCCGTAGAATCCCTTGACCTGTCTTTTAAAATACGCATGATTCGTAAGCTTTGAAATAGGTAAGAATCGAATCTAATCTAACAACTAAACTAAGCTAAAGGGCTAAGCTAACAAGCTGGACTACAGGTAAGGAAACCGCCTAACGTCTGAGTCGATACATATACATACCTGTATATATATTAGTCGGTGATCCCGCCTCAATAATATCATATCCGATACCATATCTATAATCAGACATCCCAAGTCAAGAGTGCGGATCAATCATCAAGATATAGCTCGTACGTAAATCCGTCGTACGGCATCCTCCAATTCTGGGTACGGGTCAAAATCATATTCATCATACTATTCACCTGGTATCCTCTTTATCAATATTATGATCTGGTACTAATCTACGTCTAGTACAATACTGATATCGCCTGAGTATGCATGCACGTGTGTAAAAACTACGTCAAGGACCCGCTACAACGTCATGTCGTATCTCAAATACGAACCCCGCTATATCACCGATCTCACGGCCTCAAATCAAATCTCATCGACTCATCATAAATCCCAAGTACTATCCTCAAATCCGTATGTGAACACACAGTCCCATACCTATGTGAACACATAACTATATATTCCCGAATAAGCACAAAAGAAAGAAGAAAGTATGCAAGTATGGGTGGGTGTGTGCAAGTGTGGTGCGACCGCTACTCTAGGGTTTCGCGACACTCAATCATCCAAGAACACCAAATATCCATATTTATCATCAATAACTCAAACAATATATAACCAATATATATATGTGTGTATACGTGTCCGTATATATCACCATGAACTGCGGGGGTGCTATACGCCATTCACCCGACTTCTCCCCGTAGATATAAATCTACTCACCTGGTCCTCGCTCGCCGGTGCCGACGTCGCCACGTGCTTGCTGGTCGTCTCGAAGTCCACATGGGGTACCTACATATCATAACGCACCGTATCGCATTAAAACTAAATTCGAAATCGAAACGGCATACGAAAATCAAATCGGCACGCGTATCACGCATAGGTCCAAACCTATCGCCTACGCATGCAAGAATAGTCAAACTAACCCTCGATGTCAATGTACAAACGTCAAACCATCGAGAAAAATCCAATCACACTTATTTGCACATTCACGCACACTAATTTTAATATAAACTAGGTTAAAACTCACAAAAACCCCCAAATTCACCTTAAAAGCCGTTTTTCCGAAAAACTAGCAAACAAATTTACCCGTTTTTGTGCAAAACTCGATGTTTAAACAATTCTAGCGGCCATAATACTTATTAAATAACTTAAATAAGTCATAAAAACCATTTCCATAATTTAATCACATAAATTTGCATAATTTCCAAAATCCTAGATTGCAAAAATATCAATTTTAACACTTTTTATTGTAAAATTCACAATTTTACAATTAAACTTGGTTTTGCATATATTAAATGGTTAAACCACTCATGGAAACCTTAATGATGTGCTAAAAATCCTAACTAGATTTTAATCCCACGTTTTTATTTAATTTCTAAAACCTAGTTAGCAATTTAGCATAATTATCACCATTTTTAAACTAACAAATTAGCAACTAGTAACCAAATTAGATTTTGCATTCAATTACAT
The DNA here is from genome assembly GCA_030015575.1 of Agapanthus africanus. Classification (NCBI taxonomy): domain Eukaryota; kingdom Viridiplantae; phylum Streptophyta; class Magnoliopsida; order Asparagales; family Amaryllidaceae; genus Agapanthus; species Agapanthus africanus. The sequence continues at coordinate 288,196,415 of JASDDO010000029.1, forward strand.
GTTAATCCCCTCATTACAATCATAAGCTAATGATAAAGAACCTAATTTAATTCAAACCCTAGCTTCAATTCAAAATTCCCAATTGAATTTCCAAACATTCAATTAAACCCACAATTTAACACCTAATTAGCTTCATTAAGGAATTTAAATCAAAAAAATGAATAATGGGTCAAAAGTTATACCTCACAAACCATGATCAAACTTGAATTCTAGACCTCCATTTTGAAATCCTTGCACCAAGATCCATGCTAAAGGAGATGAGGGAAAATGGGTAGGAGTCGGATTTTGATTTCGGTGAGGTTTTAATTGATTTTTTTGACAAATTTTTTTTTTGATGGAAAGAGAGGAGAAGAAGGAAGGGGGGGCTGCTGTTGGGCCTGCACAATTTCATTCAGAAATTGTGGGTGGGTGAGGGAGGAGAGAGAGTGGGGTGGAAAAAGTGAGAAGAAAAGTCAAAGTCCACCTTTTACTTCTATCATTCTCTTTTCTTTTCTTTTCTTTTCTTTTGTAAAACAAGTGGGGACAAGAGAGGGGGGGCTGCTGAATTCAGTCAAGGGGGAGGGAAAATCGGGGTGTGTGAGTGTGTGTATGGATGTGGGGTGATGGAAAATGATAAATACAATACCCCAAACATCCATTTACGCTAAAAAAAAGCCTTTTTTCTTCAATAATTTCTAAACCGTTTTGCCAAACGATTTCATTCAAAAAACCACATGATAAAATTTTATTTAATGTTTTATGATGCACAAAATTTGTTTCAACTCATTCCAATTTGTAATTTTCCCTAATTAAATGTATTAGTGGCGGCTTAAAATAATAATAAAATAAATTTTTTTTTCAGAAAATTTGAAATCTCACCAGCGGCTCAATAAACACCAAATAATAGCAATTACATAGCTAGAATATGTATATTTAATTTTTATAATAAGATATTTGTATTTTGACTTTTTACAGAAAACCCCCTTATTTTACCGATTTTTCGAAATTTCACCGAAACGATTTTCAAAACGTTACAATCTTCCCCCCTTAAAGAAATTCGGTCTCCGAATTTAAATTCAAACTCCCCCCAAATACAAAAACATCTAAGCAAAACCATCAAGTCGTCGGGGCTCCGAAATCCTAAGTACATAAAACGCATCATAGCGCAATACATGCGCATGAGTAATGAGCAGATAACTCAAAATCAAAACTCCGTCAAGCATCCCGCAATCATCGGAGTCACGGTAAAGACACAATGTCAAATCCAATATAAAACCAATATGATATAACTCGAAACTATACATGTAAATATCAAATCTATATATGTAAATATCTGAAGGAAATGAATGCCAAATATATTCAGGTACTGTCCTCTGACTAGTCCTGCTCAGTACAAAAACACATAGCAATATCATAAAAACGTACTGCTCTATACGAAATCAATCCCCAAAATATGCACATGAATGCTACGTGCGTCTGGTGCGCACGGAAATCAAAATCCATGAATGTGCCATACATGCGCACAGAAACAACATCTAAGTGCATCGGGTGTGCACGAAACATCTGTCGTAGGCAACATGTGTGCCTGACAGCAAAATCAGGTGCATCTGACATGCACGAAAAATCTCGATTTAGTGCATCTGGTGTGCACCAAAATCGCATCTCAAGACATGCGCTCAACATGCGCGAAAACCCAAAACCAGGGGCATCCATCATGCACGAAATCATGAAATCCAATATCAGGCGCCGAACATGCGCAAAATCAAATCAGGTGCACGAGGTGCACAAAACAAATATCGAACATCACCATCGAAATCAAAGTCCAATGCATCTAAGTGCACAAAAGGCGTATCACTGCACTGCAAGCATATATAAACTATACAGAGTGCAGGAACCAAATCGTGTGCATGCATACGCACAAAATCAACTCAAGTGTCTAAAACCGTAAAATCACAAACATGTGAAACCAAAGCACGAAAACGATATCAAGTGTAACACTGTGCAAGGTTCGTAAATCCACAATCATTAAAATCAAATCATGCGAATAAATCACCCAAAACATCGAAATCAATAATGGCGGAATAGTACCGCTCAAGTGCATCCTCTAAGAATCTTGGGTCAACTGTCGCGGTCATTAGTGGGACGTCTCGTCGATGATCATGAACTCTGGCCTGCTGGTGTGCATAACAATGACCACTCCTGGGTTAAGGTCTTCACTGTGAATTACCAATCTTTCGGTCCATCGGCTCATCGGCCTGTCAGGTGTGCTAACGGGGACGATTACGTTCTGGCACTTCTCTGGTCATCTCTTGGTCAATCATCGCGACCACTCATAAGACAGCGTATTACTGGCGTCGGCCTCTGGCTCTCTGAATGTACGTGACACATCTGATCCTGGGTGCAAGTATCATTGCAGCAGTGTCCTGGAAGGAATCCTGCTTATGGTCTCTTCCATGTCTCGCCTCTGCCAACTGTCCGGAAGTCATCGTCCTTTCCTATATCTGCATCTTGCTCCAGAACGGCTGCATACCCATCGCGACTCCTTCTGGAAGGTATATCCAGTACTCTGCCTCGGCATGCGTATCGCATCTCTGATGTCGGCGGAGTGGAACGTCGTCTTATCCAGATCTTGTACGGACCTCTTTACTCCACTTTCTCTAATGTCGACTGCTTCGGAATCGTCTCATCATGGCTACATGGACTGAGCTCCAATGGCTATCCTCGTATCGGGAGTCTCCTAAGAAATGCATCTCACCACCTAGCATCCGAATTAAGTCGAGCCATCCGACCGAGTCGTCAAACCTCATAATCCCCCAAGAGCTCAACCTCTTGGGCACAGTTTAATAGTATCGAGTACATACCACAGCATCGGTGGTCCAGCCGTAGAAGGGCAAACCCAAGCCTCACTAATGGCGCCGTAGAACTGCCGCAAACCCGAAGGTTCAAAGGCTTTCACACGGTCATTAAGTCGAGTTAGGGTTTCATTCTTCTAGAGGGACCATAGAATTGCCTGCATGTCTTTCCGACTACTTTAAACTTGGAATAATAGGTTTCTGACATTCGATCGTCTCTGTCGACTCTCAACGTCTCCGCGTGAAGTCTTCTCCAGCTGGAATCAATCTATCTGATGACCTCGCATCGGGGTAGGCGAACGATCCACATGTCCTAGTCATTCATCCTCGATGACTAGTGACCTTCTAGCATCTATTAGTATAACTCGTCCCGCAATAGCTCCAACATATTGGGCGATATCTCGTCACTCGCAGCAACAACTAGCTCACTCGTCTGCACGCTGAACAGTGCCTCAATCATCATGAGTAAGCAACACACCAACGGTCATCAAGATCTGGCTGGCCTCTATCATTGGCTCAATCCTCTAGTGTCGATCAGCACATCCGAGTAACCTCATAAAGGCGATCTGCCAAACGCTCGTGGCGCGGAAACACAGTAAAAAGATACATCTCCGCAATCGTGTGTCGCCGGAATCATGCCCTGGTCAGTCCTCGTTCGTGACGAGCTTGTGCTGACCGCAACTCCAGCCGTAGCTCTCCCTGCCATAACCGTAGCAGCAAAACCAAACTGGTACCGATGAGGCTAGATCAGGAAGGAATATAATACTGAACAAGGAAATGTACATCCTAAGGCTTCATAAGTGGAGTGGCGTGTCGTAAATATGCCGCGGAACATATCAACGGTACGTCACTCTACTTTAGTCACCTATTCCATCAACCAAGGGTCATCCTATGCTCCGAAGGTTAAAACCTAACGCTCTGATACCAACTTTGTCACGACCCGAAAGTACGGAACATGACCGGCACTTAAACTACGAACGTCTCGAGGCGTACGTGATCTAAGTAAACCGAAAACCCAGAAATCCAAACCAACAAAAGTAGTAGAGTGCAGGAAAAACCAACTTAAAGCAAGTAATTTCAATAGCATAAGCCGAATTATGCGGTTTTTTAAAACATCAAAAATTTACTGAAAATTTCGGCAGAGTCTCCTTTGTAAATACTGGCCCCCAAACGGGATACAACATGAATAGTATACGAAATCCAGGAAAAGGCATCCCCAAGCGGGAGCTAGCACTTCGTCAATCGACGGTCACAACCACACAAGCAATAAAATATACAACGCCAACGGCGAGGATCAAAACTCAAAAGGAAACTCAAAACCACCAAAAATATAACGAGCGACTCTAAGGTCGAAAGAATAAACAACACTGGTCTCTATCTCAATAAATACATGTTTGGTTGATGGAACTTCTAGATACAACAGAATAATAATATACAAGATATAATGATGGGTAAGATACAAATAACCCACCTACTAGCAAGCCACCCGGAAATGGAAATAGTGCCAGCAAAGCCGTAATGAAACCTGTACGGCAAACCTGCAAGAAACTGGGGCACAACGGGGGTGAGTTGCCAACTCGTGAATAGAAAAACATCTACGCATAGAAATCGCATAAATAACGCAATCCTAGGTCAATGATCATAATATGTCCTCAAATATAGGAATAACACGTAGCCTATAACAAGGCTAGGGTAAATATCTAACCCGAGTGTAATCTCATGTGCCCGTGTCAGTGCCTCAGGTAGCAATATATCATATGAATGAGGTATGAATGCATGAAAACAGAATACATGTAAATGAAGAACTGTTTTCATAAATTAGTGAGATTTTCTTTGTATTTTTAAACTGAGGTATCATAAATGAAATCAGTATCAACAGTGTCTAGCATCGACACAAAACATAAATCTCAATGTCTCGAAATATCAATGTCTCAATCTCAATATCTAGGGCGCCGTCAGTCCAGACCGGCCCCTACCATCCATCTCAAGACCACGACGGTATCCTCCGGATATCCGACGTGTCGGGTAATATCACCGGTAGGTAGTGCTCCCCAGCCAGGCTCAACGTCAACACCACATTCCTCTTGCCCCGGGGTACCATACCGGGCCCACCATGTACCCGAAACGGTTCCTCCACTCCTCGAATCGGGTCTCGAAATCCATCAGCAAACTCATGGTGGACGACTCATACATCATGGGAAAACCGCACTTTTTATTTTAAAAGGGAGAAAAGGTTTATTTATGTTTTTGCGGTTTTCCTCCAAATCCAAGAAATCTCATGAAATCCGAATCCAAGTCATCAATAGCATGTAAACAGTGAATATAGGCATGAGAATCCATGAATGCGACACAACAGTGAATAATAACATGCATGAAGTAGTAGGCAATAACTACAATGTCTAACTAGCATATAAGGCAAGTACACTAATATCATGTCTAAACTATTAGCTAACAATCTATGTCAAATGAAATAGTATTTTCTAAAGTGTTCGTGACATGTCAATTACCGATGAAGATGTGTGTGAGCCGGCAAGTAAGTGTACGTGGTACATACGCGTCATCGGTAATGGTGCTGGTGTCCTAACAGCATGATATTAATAATGCAATAAGAAATTATAATATAAGTATGCGATGTGGAGCGAACAGTAAAAATGAGCGGGATCTGAATACTAAACGCAACTATAACTAATCTGCACTAATATAATATAAGTCCTACAAATGGTGCCTTTTGAAATAACACGAATCATGGGGTTTTGAAAATAGGGGCTACGGTGTTTTTAAGAAAAGATACTTTTTTTGAAATATCCGTAGAATCCCTTGACCTGTCTTTTAAAATACGCATGATTCGTAAGCTTTGAAATAGGTAAGAATCGAATCTAATCTAACAACTAAACTAAGCTAAAGGGCTAAGCTAACAAGCTGGACTACAGGTAAGGAAACCGCCTAACGTCTGAGTCGATACATATACATACCTGTATATATATTAGTCGGTGATCCCGCCTCAATAATATCATATCCGATACCATATCTATAATCAGACATCCCAAGTCAAGAGTGCGGATCAATCATCAAGATATAGCTCGTACGTAAATCCGTCGTACGGCATCCTCCAATTCTGGGTACGGGTCAAAATCACATTCATCATACTATTCACCTGGTATCCTCTTTATCAATATTATGATCTGGTACTGATCTACGTCTAGTACAATACTGATATCGCCTAAGTATGCATGCACGTGTGTAAAAACTACGTCAAGGACCCGCTACAACGTCATGTCGTATCTCAAATACGAACCCCGCTATATCACCGATCTCACGGCCTCAAATCAAATCTCATCGACTCATCATAAATCCCAAGTACTATCCTCAAATTCGTATGTGAACACACAGTCCCATACCTATGTGAACACATAACTATATATTCCCGAATAAGCACAAAAGAAAGAAGAAAGTATGCAAGTATGGGTGGGTGTGTGCAAGTGTGGTGCGACCGCTACTCTAGGGTTTCGCGACACTCAATCATCCAAGAACACCAAATATCCATATTTATCATCAATAACTCAAACAATATATAACCAATATATATATGTGTGTATACGTGTCCGTATATATCACCATGAACTGCGGGGGTGCTATACGCCATCCACCCGACTTCTCCCCGTAGATATAAATCTACTCACCTGGTCCTCGCTCGCCGGTGCCGACGTCGCCACGTGCTTGCTGGTCGTCTCGAAGTCCACATGGGGTACCTACATATCATAACGCACCGTATCGCATTAAAACTAAATTCAAAATCGAAACGGCATACGAAAATCAAATCGGCACGCGTATCCCGCATAGGTCCAAACCTATCGCCTACGCATGCAAGAATAGTCAAACCAACCCTCGATGTCGATGTACAAACGTCAAACCATCGAGAAAAATCCAATCACACTCATTTGCACATTCACGCACACTAATTTTAATATAAACTAGGTTAAAACTCACAAAAACCCCAAATTCACCTTAAAAGCCGTTTTTCCGAAAAACTAGCAAGCAAAATTACCCGTTTTAGTGCAAAACTCGATGTTTAAACAATTCTAGCGGCCATAATACTTATTAAATAACTTAAATAAGTCATAAAAACCATTTCCATAATTTAATCACATAAATTTGCATAATTTCCAAAATCCTAGATTGCAAAAATATCTATTTTAACACTTTTTATTGTAAAATTCACAATTTTACAATTAAACTTGGTTTTGCATATATTAAATGGTTAAACCACTCATGGAAACCTTAATGATGTGCTAAAAATCCTAACTAGATTTTAATCCCACGTTTTTATTTAATTTCTAAAACCTAGTTAGCAATTTAGCATAATTATCACCATTTTTAATCTAACAAATTAGCAACTAGTAACCAAATTAGATTTTGCATTCAATTACATGTTAATCCCCTCATTACAATCATAAGCTAATGATAAAGAACCTAATTTAATTCAAACCCTAGCTTCATTTCAAAATTCCCAATTGAATTTCCAAACATTCAATTAAACCCACAATTTAACACCTAATTAGCTTCATTAAGTAATTTAAATCAAAAAAATGAATAATGGGTCAAAAGTTATACCTCACAAACCATGATCAAACTTGAATTCTAGACCTTCATTTTGAAATCCTTGCACCAAGATCCATGCTAAAGGAGATGAGGGAAAATGGGTAGGAGTCGGATTTTGATTTCGGTGAGGTTTTAATTGATTTTTTTGACAAATTTTTTTTTTGATGGAAAGAGAGGAGAAGAAGGAAGGGGGGGTTGCTGTTGGGCCTGCACAATTTCGTTCAGAAATTGTGGGTGGGTGAGGGAGGAGAGAGAGTGGGGTGGAAAAAGTGAGAAGAAAAGTCAAAGTCCACCTTTTACTTCTATCATTCTCTTTTCTTTTCTTTTCTTTTCTTTTGCAAAACAAGTGGGGACAAGAGAGGGGGGGCTGCTGAATTCAGTCAAGGGGGAGGGAAAATCGGGGTGTGTGAGTGTGTGTATGGATGTGGGGTGATGGAAAATGATAAATACAATACCCCAAACATCCATTTACGCTAAAAAAAAGCCTTTTTTCTTCAATAATTTCTAAACCGTTTTGGCAAACGATTTCATTCAAAAAACCACATGATAAAATTTTATTTAATGTTTTATGATGCATAAATTTTTTTTCAACTCATTCCAATTTGTAATTTTCCCTAATTAAATGTATTAGTGGCGGCTTAAAATAATAATAAAATAATTTTTTTTTCAGAAAATTTGAAATTTCACCAGCGGCTCAATAAACACTAAATAATAGCAATTACATAGCTAGAATATGTATATTTAATTTTTATAATAAGATATTTGTATTTTGACTTTTTACAGAAAACCCCCTTATTTTACCGATTTTTCGAAATTTCACCGAAACGATTTTTAAAACGTTACAGAATGCTCGTCGGAAACTTTAGTAGACGGCCGCACCCCCGATGCCATCGATGAAGTGCACTAAGGCGTAACACCGCTGCCGTGAGCACCCGAACAGATGCTTTAGGCAACGAGGTTCTCCTACAGTCACTTGGTCGGGGCTATTGAGTGTGGCTATCTAATAATATTACCCGGTGAGTATCCGCGTACGCTACGTGATTGCGACGGACTTTTGATCACATCAAAATCCCGTAGCCACCGATCAACTGAGACTAAATTGCTAGATTTATAAAATTCAATTATTGTGGATTCCAAGTATTGTATCCCATCACAATCAACATGACGATGTTAAACGTTTTGATCAAATCAACAAACACCCTCATCTCCCAAAGAACTCAACACTTGAGCAAAATTGAAATACCTAAAACGTGCCACAATACCTATGGACCAGCCGTAAAAGGGTCAACCAATGCCTCACCTATGGCACCGCGGAACTACGGCAAACCCTATGGTTCGATCGTGGTTCCGTGGGAATAGAATCGAGTTTAGGTTCTTTTTCTTCTAGAGGGTCCATAGACTTACTTGCACGACCATTGAATATACTCAACTTAGAAAACTCCAACTCTTGGAAAACTTCAGACGGGTTCATGAGGCAGTGTTCGAAGCTTGTTCGAAATGTTAAACATCATCAAGGATACCATTACAATGTTAAAAATATACAACTACGAAACACTCCATATTAGTCCTGTATCAAAATTTACATCACATGAACTTTTGGACTAAACAAACAATACCTGAAATCCCAAAATATAGAGTACAATGCACATAATATAAACGAGACGATTTGGAGTCAAAGTGGCCGGTTTTGAGGTATGGTGCTCGGGTCAAATCCGAGCATTTGCTCTCGAATTTTTTCTGTGCACTATATGTATCACATAGATCACTCTGCAGTTGTTTGAAAATTTTGTACAGAACTTTGAGAAAACAACAGAGAGCAAAACTGCAGGATTTCAGAAATCGCATTACGGAATTGTTTCGGTTTCGTATTAATTTAACATCGTCTATGTTTCTAGTTAGGATCTGATACCACTATTGGGATTCCTTAGCACCATGCCTAGGGTTTGCAAGTATCACTCGCCACAACAAAAAATTTAGGGGGTGCTAAACAATCATCATAGGAATCGAACTAGAAAATTAGGGTAACAAAACATTGCAATCAAACATTATAAAAGAAGTGAACAAGAATACATCCTTTGTAGACCCGGTCCTTCACTTCTAAAACTCCGTGTAGTCGTCCCTTCGCTCCAAGCATCGATCTCCCGGACTTAAAATGAACTCCACAAATCTTAGTGAGGAAGCATGCTAGATGTTTTCGAGGCCGAAGATGATCTACGTCGAGGAAACTCAAGCACAAGCCACCTCTTCACAAAGTGATGAACTTTGTGAAGAAAACACCTTAAACAAAATGGTAAGTAGTAGAGAATGATGAAGTAGGAATTTTGCTCACTTTGGATTTGATTTTCTCACTTGGATTCAACATCTCTTGAAACCCTAGAAAGCTTGTAGGGATGAAGGAGAAGATGATCAAGAGAATGGATAAGAGAATAGAATGAGGTTAGAAAAATCAACCATGGGTGAGTATTTGCCATCACAAACCCTTGTAGAGACTTAACCATGGTTTTAAATAGTACTTGGGTTAACAAATATCTTATGTAAAACAAATTTGGTGGACTTAGTCAATGAACATAATATGCTTCTCCAAGCCTCTAGCATGACACATTTTCCACTAATTTATGAATTACATTAAATACATGTTAACCCTAATTATATGAAGCATGGTGAAAGTCTCACACACCCATTTTTGATGTATAACCAAGCATGATATAATATATATCACATATATATCATTCATGCACTAGTGAGAAAAGAAATGGTCAAGTGAGCTAAATATTAGTTAATGTAAATTCATATATCAAATATGTAATTATAAATTAAATCATTAAATGAACACTTGATTTAATGATCCGGCTATATCATATATAACCGACTAATCTCTAATGCAACAGCTTATCGAATAAACACTTGATTCGATAACCCGGCTATATCACATATAACTGACCGATGCCACATATCACGAGAATAGAATACGGTATCTCATATCGTATTAATCTAGGCCCCGCATATATCACATATGTGCTGCTACTCCGTTTCGCTTGAGCCAGGAAACCTCTGTGTAAGACTCTAAAGATTCGTCAATACGCCGGCAGAGGGTGGTGATCATATTAGTTACCTACAACCCGCAAGCGGTATGCTAAACGTAACGGCTACCCGGGTATTGAGCGATCAGAAGATCAATAAGCAAGTCTTCTCACACTCCTGCGAATCCAATCAGTAACACTACCGTACAGTCCGGTCTCTTCGTTTGATATGTCGCATATCTCGTCTCGGGGTGGTAAACGTCAGACCCCAGTAACTTGATAAGTCATGATGATGTAAGGTCCATAATGGTTTAAGAAACTACTGATAACACTTACCAGTAGATCTCAACAACCCTGGCCAGAGATTTCCTGTTATGGCTAATCGAGCATAGCGCAACAACAACCCCCAATACCGGGAGAGACGAATCCCCTCCTATCGCTCATTGCCTCCATGTGGCTCGGGACTGTACTCAAAAACCACCTGTTTGCACGACTCAGTAGAGCCGTGGTAGGGTGGAAATCAAGGCACAGCAGGAGACACATAAGTCTCTATGACGATCTCAGGTCAGCAGACTAACCTGTATCAGTGTCACCAGAGAACTGCTACTTGACGTGAGGTATAATACCATCTAGGAGTTCTCGGCAAGTCCATTCAGTGTACCCAGTCTTCACTGAGCACCCGTATACCATCTCTGATGTCAAGCACGAATGGATATGGGACCATCCATCGCCCACCACATAGGTCGAGAAGGTATACACTAGTCTACTCTGGAGTATCGATGCCCTGTCTCGATATTCTCTTGACTAGGAACAATTAAATGATGTACTCATAGACTACCCAGACCCACTAGTATGATCTCTATCATAATCCTGGTAGTCAAGTATATATCCTAAGTCTTTATCAACATGTAATATAGAGGCATCGAGTGTACATGTTAAGATAAAAAGCAACCAGATAGCGTACTATCATGTCGAGCAAGAAAGTCCTACCTATATATGTCCAAGCATCCATTATAATATACATCATATGTACAATAATAACCTCCAGGGCATACATATAACTAACAGTAATGTCACCTGAAGCATGTATATGATGATAAAGACAAACCAGATAGTATACTATCATCTCGAGTAAGACTGTTCTACCGGTATAGGTCCTCCCTCAATCATTGTAATCACATGCATGCGATCCAATAATTGACTTGAGGGCACTATAGCCAACGATCTCCCACTTGCACTTAAGGCTAATTATTGCGGTGTCGCATACTTACAGCCCGTATGATACCGAACACCCAACTTCTCTACTAATTAGTTTCACAAAGCTCGTTTGTAAAACTATTGCATTCGAGAAATAGTCTCAGTGAGTGGATCCACTCTAATGTTTTTTCTATGTCTCTTTTTATCTCAAGTTCGCGGAGAAAAACTTCACCTGGAATGAGCAATATCTTTCTTAGAATATGTCTAGATATCTGATGGGAACCAGTTCACAAATGAACTCCAAATCCAGCAAACGTCTTAGACCATATCGTCTACTGAATTTAATCAATATCCTGTGCCATGCCTTCCTCAGTATCCGCTTGGACAACCTGTCCAAACTACTGCCCCTCGTTAAGATGGAAAACTATAACTCTGGCAGTCGCTCTGTCATTCAGGTTACCTTGGAAGCCTGGAGTGATAACCGCCTCCCGAAGGAGGCCGCCGTTATCAAATCCTTAGAACATCCACTTATGTTCATAAACTACTTCCAAACGTTTCTCCAGGATTGGATTAATATATAAACTTATTGCAACTAGTGCAAAAACAACATCTGGTGTAGTACTTGGCATCTCATGATTGACTCAATTGCATAAGCAAGTGATATGTCTATCATGCACATCCCTCTCCACTTTAGCCTATAAGACACCTTTAGAGAGGGTGACTCCATCACTTGTAGGTACACCACCATGCCAGGAGTTGTCCATTCTAAAACACCTTTAGAATACTGCCAAAGTACCTAGATTAGGAAACTACCCAAATCTAGATCTAAAACCATAGATCTAGTAACCAGAATGCCTGACATTATATCCATATCCCATATCGGGAAACCACTGTGTGACAACCACATTATAACCGATCGTAGTATATGAGTTTCACTTCCCATAAATTGCATGTCATTCAAATACCAGGACATCACACCCTACTACCTTCTTAACAGATCCATCTCCTATTCCAATGAAGTCAAAACCTATGACCGTCATATCAAAAATAGATGATCTATCTCCGCCATATGTGCTTTAGTCTATAAATAGACATAAACTACTTGTCCACTATGCTTCCGCTGCTCCCACTGACTACAACAACCCTCTGGCAGAGTCATATACACGTGCACCTCTAAAGCTAGTTTAGAACGACGCTATACTCATCCTCCTGCCGGGTTATATAGTCTAGAATGGCAGTAATGACAAGTCTAGGTAAACAAGAATCTCCCTGTCACCATCTTTGAGGATACCGAATTACCTATCGGGTGCTTGAGGTTACCCACCATATCTGCGGAGTGTCTAATGGAATGTCAAACCGGATTGAATCTTTAGGTTCTAATAAATTTTCAGTAATCGTTTGTGGTTCTGGAATTACTTCCAGTTCTACCATACTCCCATTACTGTTTTATGAAAAAGTCCATTTTACTAAAACTGTGGCGAGTCAAGAACAGTATCACTATTGATCTTCCAGATGGTAGAAAGTTACCCCTCATCATAGCCCGGAAGAACCCACAAACTGCCATTACTGAAACGTGCCTTGAGTTTGTCCAGAGTCTAGTTTTAAGCATAAGCCGGACAACTCCATATACCTTGACATCGTTATGATATGAACCATTCTATATACAATATAGAAACAGAGACACTGATTTAATTAGAACCATATTCAAATCATACAGCTGTTTCCAGTGCATGTCAACTAAATGGAAGGAGGAGGATCAGTATTACTCAACTAGGATTGCATCCAGATATGAGTATACTGAAAGAGATGCAAGTTCTTAAAACCATTACTATCAAATGAATACCCAACACAAGTATCTATATCTTTGATCACCTTGAAGAATCCTGATACTTGCAACACATGGTTTTCTACTTTATTCTTGTACCTATAACTTCTCAAAACTTGGACCTTGTATTTCTATGAAATACTTGTATAAACTGGAGAAGTCATAAGTAAACAGAATATAGTACGAGCACCAACCCCTTTTTCCTAATGGACACTGGACAACATACACTACTTTGAATAAGTCCCCCGAGTTTAATAACTCAAACTCTGTGCGTCGTAGGTTGAAAACTGTACTATGGTTATGAAGAATTACACCGCTGTTTAATGCTCCTTACCCAATCATCAACTGATATAGGTAAATGTTATGGACATAATTCTAAAAAGTTATATCTCACTTTATAAAATAAACGTATAGATATATCAGTTTGAAACTGGTGCATAACTACGGATATTCAAAACCAAATATTTGCCATCCGGCAAAAACTCAGGTGATTTTCTCAAATATTACCAATTACAACGAATTCCGATATAATAAGGTTATAATCACCTAATCCCAATAACTTATTCCCACTCATCATCTGTAAAACCATACAAATGTGAGAGTCAAACCTGGTAACTACATACTCTGGAGTAAGGATCTAATTGGGAAATCAGTTTCAATTAACAACGCTGTCACGACCCGAAATATTAGCTCGTGACCAGCGCTTGAATCGCAGAACGTCTAAAGGCGTAACGGAATTCAAGTAAGCTGAAACCCAGAAATCTAAACCTTTTTAAGAAAATAAAGGAGGTGAAGTTTTTGAAATAAAGGTATAATGAAATCAGGTGTGCTTAAATGCATAGAAAAGAAACATGAATGACGCAAGTGAAACTTACTAGTTTGAAAACATGTTTCGTCTTATAAAAATTTCGGCAGCACTTCCTTTGTATATTTTGATCCAAAACCATAAATACATAGTGTGAATAATGGCATCCCCAAGCGAGAGCTAGCTCCTCGCCAAACGGCGGATCACAACCACGCAATACATTGTAAATAAGAATATGACGCCCAACGGCGAAGTTCACCACCAAAGAATAAAAGAAAAGCAAGACATATAAATCACAAGTAGCGGAAAACCCCTCGCTCTAAGTCTTGCAACCAATCCCACTAAGTCTTATTACTTATACAAATACACTATTGATTGATTGATGGACTTAACTAGATACAATATGAAATATAATACAAGAGTGGGTATGATACAATGTCCCATCTACCAATGCAAAACACCCGAATAGAACTGTGTGCCAGCGAAGCTGCTACCGATCTAAGCGGTCAACCTACAAGAACTGTGGCACAACGGGGGTGAGTTGCCAACTCGTGAATAGAAATATATATGCAAGTAGAAATCGAATAAACAACGACTCCTAGGTCAACTATATCATAAGGTAATACTATGATATCTAGGGTGACCGGGTCGTATATGTGCCAACAAGGTAGTCAGTATCTATAAGCATGTGGATAACATCCAACAGTAATAATCAATGCATGCGGATATGTGGGTCTCGTCCACATATAAATCGATATCTATAAGCATGTGTAAAATCTCCGACAGTAGAATCGGTGTATGTATGTATGTATATATGTATGTATGAGGATCTAGTCCACGCGTCAACCACTGACGCAACAATATCATGCATGTAAATATCATAAAAGAGTGTGCATGAAACTATGAGGATATATATATCAACGGTGTCCCTCCCGACGCATCAAAACATGGAACCTGAGTGCCTAACATCGACACTCGAAACATCATGAAAACCGTGCCCAGCATCGACACGTAAATCCTCATATATCTCAGGCGCCGCATCCTCAGATCGGTCCTCAGGCGCCGCACACCGTGGTCGGCCCTCATATCCATCTCGCAATTCCGGTCGGTATCCTCCGGATAACGGCCGAGTCTACATAATATCACCGGTAAGTAGTGCTCCCCCTGCCGGGCTCACCGTCTAATATATACGAGTCTTCTTGTCCCGGGGTACCTCACCGGGTCCACCATGTACCTGCAGACGGTGCCTACCACTTCTCGAATCAGGTTTCACATGCCACTCTCAGAACCGAGAAAACACATGGTGGACGCACTGAAATATCATATCAAGAGAAACCGGGTTTTTAAAACAACACATAATCTCATTTGAAATATCCACGGTTCTCAAATCTAGAAATCTCATGAAAACAATATATTTCAATGCGTAAAATAATAGAGCATGGTGGATGCGACATGTAAAAAGAAATGCGAGCATATCCGTGTATCATGCAACATGGAATAGTGATATGACATATTAAGGGAAAACCACTCTTTTAAAATGATTCCAGTTTTGAAAATGTACATGCGGCTCCCAATTTTACAATAAAACTGGTTATCTATGTAGGTACAATATGTATATGCGCAAGTATAGATGTACCATGTATGTGTGCACAAATATGGATGTACAAGTGCGTATATCAGCAAGTATGAATATATCAACGTATATGTGCACGAATATGGATATACAAATGTGTATATCTGTAAGTATGAATATATCAATGTATATGCGCACAAATATGGATATACAAATTTGTATATCCGCAAGTATGAATATATCAATGTATATGTGCACGAATATGGATATGCAAATGTGAATATCCACAAGTATGAATATATCAATGAATATGTCATGATGCAGCAACCCTACTGTGTAGTGACATGGAAATTATCGATGATGAAGTGTGTGAGCCGGAAAATCTGTGTACGTGTAGCATACGCATCATCGATAATGGTGCAAGTGTACTAGCACAGGTATAAGCAATGCAATGGAAATGATATGAATGCAGCATAAGGTAAATCATCATCTAACAGCTATAAGGTATACGTAACTATCATATGTCCGAGTCGGTGAATCTATCAATTGGCATCTAGCCCAATAACATCGTGTACGGTATAATCCATCGTACGGCAACCTCTAGTCAAGGGTAATGATCAATCATCAAGTCAAATTCATCACGCACGGAATATCATCGTGCGGCGGCATCATACTGAAAGGGATCCTATCATCCTATACGACAAATGAGGGTACGGCCTAATATCACATACGGCCTATCATCCATGATTCACAACATTATATATATGGATATATATCTATGTCCCAGGTCACATCCGTAATAATCTCATATCAGGGGACCGGCAGGGTATTAATCAACTCGATCGACTCGCATCCGTATACCATCATATCTTCATATCAGTCTTATATTCTTTCATCGCATTTAATTCATCTATCAAATCGAATTGCATAAACATTCAATCACTACAAGTATAAGTGTCTAATCTATCATACACATCTATTCCTATAGTACCTAAACGGTAATATCGCTAAACGACATCATATGATAGTCGTAAGGTATCATTCTCACTATCCTCTAGTTTCTAATATAGTTTTGTAGCTATCTCATTATAACCCTAGTTTCCTAATCTAGGTTTCCTAGCCATATTCTATAAATCGGTTTCCCATCAAAAGTTTTGCGGGGGTGCTATACGCCATCCACCCGACTTCCCCGGTAGATATAGATCTACTCACCTTGCTTCATGCGTGCCGATGTCGATGTCTCCATCTTTATCTTCAATGCCTCGACGTCACGTGGGGTACCTACAAGAATATCACAAACGCTAAAGCACATGAAAATCACACCGGCAACCAAAACGGCATATGCTACGCCCATAGGTAAAAACCTATGTTCTCGCATGCAAACACGATCAATAATCCTTTGTTGTTGACGTTCAAACGCCACCCGATAGAAACGAATCACCAAATACCAAAATCCATGTTAAAATAAGTCGTAAACCATGCGCCAATACAAGAAAACTACCCCAGATTCTACCCTAGATGGAATCAGTCAAAATTGCATATGCCAAGGGTCAAGTTTACTGGAGATAGAGCCCTGAAAAAAAAACGGGACCAAACCTACCTCCTCTGGCCTTAAATCGTGGCCAAAAAGGATTTATTGGTGGCCTGAAGAAGGAGGTGGGGGCTAGGGTTTTGTGTGGTGGTTCCTAGTTGCCTGCATATACCCTTGTCAGTCCAAATTTTTTTTCAGGTAGCTCGGGTGTTAGCAGATTTCAATACACACTCACAGAATTACAGTTTTTCCCGATATCGTTTCTATAAATCCGTATTCTGGATTTTAATCTCTGGTTTGGTCCAATATAACTCCACAACTGGGGTTGTAGTCTCTAATTACACCTTAATTCATCTTTGATTTCAAATCAAACCCTAAACCCTAACTAGAAATTTCCAAAGTCCACCAAACCACACCAAATTGACATGAAACAATCATTGATGCGCAAAGAATTGAAATACTATACTACGGGTGCATAAATTACCTCCTTTGGCAACTCAAAAATTTTCTTGAGTTGCCCAAAGTCCTCAAAATCCATTCTTTCTTGGTCCATGGTGTTCCTCTCGAGCTTGTGAAAAAGTTTTGTGAAGTGGGAATGGGGTTTTGGGGTTGGATCCAAGGTGTTTTGGGGGATTGAAGAGGAGGGGAGTGAGAAGAGGAGCAGGAGCAGCAGCAGCTCACTAGGAGGGAGAGAGAAAATGAGAAGAAGAAATGATGGGGATGGTTTCAAACAAAAGGGTTGACCTACACTTTCTCTCTCTTCATCATACCTTACCTTTTTCTTTTGTTTTCTTTTCCTTTATTTCCTTCTCCTCACATTAGTAAGCCCTAAGCAACCATGCACCCAAAACATTTAAGAAAATGTAACAAGTGTGGAAAAATGATATGTGCATGTTTTGCACAAAAATGCTAAAAATCAAATTAGCGATTTTTAATCGCGATTAGCACTAAATTAGCATATAAGTCACCATAAAAACTTAAAAATGGCCTAATTCCATAAAATACCCTATTTTATAATTTTCCGTAATTTTTCCAAAATTTTCCCCATTTATCGGTATTTAATTATACCGAAATATTAAAATATTCATTAAAATAATATTAAATTATAAAAATTCCCAAAAAATAATATTTTATTTTTTTTTGAAATGTTACAATCTTCCCCCCTTAAAGAAATTCAGACCCCGAATTTAAATTTAAACCACCAAATTCTAAAACATTTCAAATGAAAGTCCAAGTCGTCGGGGCTCCGAAATCATCAATACATAAAACGCATCATAGCGCAATACATGTGCATGAGTAATGAGAAGATAACTCAAAATCTAAACTTCTTCAAGCATCCCGCAATCATCAGAGTCAAGGTAAAGACACGAATGCCAAATCCAAAGCAAAACCAATATGATATAAATCATAACTATACATGTAAATGTCAAATCTATACATGTAAATATCTAAAGGAAATGCATGCCAAATCTTTTACAGTTACTATGCAATGCGCATAACACTACACAGTGGCGAACGTCTCTTATAAGAAAATAGCCATATACGTATATATATTCTTTGTTTAATATGTACGTTCCGCCGTTTTGGAAACAATTTAGAAGGGGGTTTCCTTGTTTTGAACGTTTCGTGTCATATCAGTCACGTAGGTAAATACGGAGACTATAGCTCGCTTTTTGGAAATCCCTTCGGTAACTATCAATGCATGCAAAATATATTCAGGTACTGTCCTCTGACTAGTCCTGCTCAGTACGAAAATAAATAGCAAATATATTCAGGTACTGTCCTCTGACTAGTCCTGCTCAGTACGAAAATAAATAGCAAATATATTCAGGTACTGTCCTCTGACTAGTCCTGCTCAGTACGAAAATAAATAGCAAATATCATAAAAATGTCCTGCTTCATAAGTATCAATCCCAAAATGTGCATATGACTACTACGTGCGTCTGTTGCGCACGGAAATCAAAATCCTTAAATGTGCCATACAGGTGCAAAAAACAATATCTAGGTGCAATGGGTGTGCACCCAACATCTGTCAAGGGCAACAGGTGTACCTGACAGCAAAAACAGGTGCAACGGTAGTGCGCAAAATTCGTATCAATGCACTACAAGCACAAATAAGCTATACCATGTGCAAGAATCAAATCATCCGCATGAAATCCATAAAATCATAAACACATGCTACGCAGGTATAAAATCGACATCAAACTCAATAAGCATGCACAAATCGTAAATTAACACAACGGTGTATAACGTAAATATCAGGTGCGATAACTATGCGCAAAACGTAAACACTCAGTAGGTGCAGCCATGGTGCATGAAATCAATATCAGGAAACTCGTCATCAAAACTCAAATCCAAGCGATATAAGCGTGATACTTAGATCACAAACGCAAATCGCAACAAAGGACATCGAGGTACACCTCCTACAATGTCGAGAAATAAATCGGTGCGCCTAGAAATTGGCAGAACAAGAACATCCTCTTGCCTACTGCTCACGGTCTGGCATCCTCGATCTCTGGGTCCTTATCTTCTCTGCGGATTACCAATCTCGCAACCTATCGGCTCATCGGCCCTGTCAGTTGTGCTAACGGGGACGATTCCGTTCTGGCACTTCTCTGGTCATCTCTCGGTCAATCATCACGACCACTTGTAAAGCAGCACGTCACTGGTGTCGGCCTCTGTCTCTCTGAATACACATGACACCTCTGATCCTGGGTGCAAATCTCATTACAGCAGTGTCCCGGAAGGAACCCTGCTCAGGGTCTCTTCCGATCTTGCCTATGCCGAACTGTACGGAGGCTGGTATTCTTACATAATCTCTCCTCGTTTTCTGGACATCTGCGTGTTCCGCATACATTTCCTCGGAAACTGGCCGTATCTCAATGCCTCTGTAAGCATATCAGATCTCTATTTTCGACGGGAAGTAATGACAGCTCATCAGCGTCTCGCACAAACCCCTGGTCCCACTTGTCTTTATCATCTCTCACTATGACATCACGCCATGCTATCTGCGCACTGCAACTGTTGTCGGCCACGGTCAACCCGAGGTCTCTCACACGTACTCGAAGTCACAAACTCGGTATCTTCATCACTCGGTAGAAGATATCTGGCCGAACACGTCCTCGGAAACTCATCCTAACCATCGGAGATATACTCCATACTTGTCCATTCCTAATCAATTCACAACGCATCTGGGTGAGGTCCTCTATCCGAACCTGGTCAACTATCTCGTCGACAATGCCGAACTCTGGCCTCCTGGGTGTGCGCAATATGACCACTCCTGAGTCCAGGTCTTCTCGTATAGTATTCCAGAAAGGTCCTGTCGAGGTCTCTCTCAAATCTCATTTTCGCCGAATTGCCCGGAAGTTATTATCTTTTCTATGTCTATTTCTTATTCCGGAATGGCTGTATACTCCTCGCGACTCCTTCTGGAAGGTATATCCATATACTACGCCTCTGCATGCATATCGCATCTCTGATGTCAGCGGAGTGGAACGTCACCTCGTCGAATTCTTGTGCGAACTCCCCACATCACTCGACTCTAATGTCGACTGATTCGGACTCGTCTTCTCGTGGCTGCATGGACTGCGCTCCAATGGCTATGCTCGTATCTGGAGTCTCCCAAGCAATGTATCCTATCACAAGTTATCTGAATGATGTCGAACCATTCGATCGATATGTCAAAACCTCATAATCCCTCAAGAGATTAACATCTTGGGTACAATTTAATAGTATCGAGTACATGCCACAGCATCAGTGATCCAGCCGTAGAAGGGCAAACCCAAGCCTCACTAGTGGCGCCGTGGAACTGCCGCAAACCCTAAGGTTCAAAGGCTTTCACATGGTTATTATGTCGAGTTAGGGTTTCATTCTTCTAGAGTGTCCATAGAATTGCTTGCACGTCTTTCCGAATATTTTAAACTTGGAATATGGTTTCCTGACATTCGATCGTCTCTATCGACTCTCAACGAATCAGCATGAAGTCGTCTCTAGCTGGAATCAATCTATCTGATGACCTCACATCGGGTAAGCGAACGAACCACATCTTCCATCATATCTCTAAGTATATACTTATGCTGCAGTAGCTCCAACATCTAGGCGATATCTTGTCATTTGCAGCAACAACTGGCTCATTCGTCTGTACGCTGAACAGCGCCTCAATCCTCCCAGAAAGGCGATACATTGGCGGTCATCTATAAATCGGTCTGCTCTAGATCTGAGTAAGACTTTCCACACTGGAAATCTTCAGCTCAACTGGGCCTGCTCCGGCGCATAAATCGGACGAATCACCTTCGTCTCTCAAATCGGGGTAGACTAGCTATCATCTGTCTAATATCTGCTTGGAAGCTCCGGCGATCTCAGCTCGTAAGCTCTGGAAGCGACATCCTATCAATCTCAGCAACAGCTGGGTCATCTGTCTGCACGGTAGGCGACATCATAATCTCTGAGGTATACTGTACATCAACAGTCCTCTCTCAACTGGCAGCTCTAACAATGGCCCGATCATCCGGTGTGAATCCAAGCACCCGCCTCTACAAGAGGTCACAACATAAAATACTAACTCGAGACGTTCTCATGTCACCAGAAAACACAATGGTCAGCCCTCATACCGGACGGGCTCACTCTGACCGCAACACTAGCAGCAGCTCAAACTGCGCATCAAACTAAGGTGACAGGAACCTCAATCGAGTATCGAAGAGAGATATCAATGGCAAGAAAGAAAAAAAATGATCCAGAATGGATACATGATCATAAGAAGGAACAACATCAATGAAAGTATGATCATAGAACTAATAGAATCGAGGATCTAAAAAATATGTACATCCTAAGGTTTCTTAGGTGGAGCATCGTATCGTAAATATGCCGCGGAACAT
This sequence comes from Agapanthus africanus, assembly GCA_030015575.1. Taxonomy (NCBI): domain Eukaryota; kingdom Viridiplantae; phylum Streptophyta; class Magnoliopsida; order Asparagales; family Amaryllidaceae; genus Agapanthus; species Agapanthus africanus. Next base: position 288,218,670 of record JASDDO010000029.1, read on the forward strand.
ACGTACGGTACGTTACTCTACTCAAGCTACCCACTCCATCAATCATGGTGAACCTATGAAACGAAAGTTCGGGTCTAATACCCCCCGTTCAAGTCTAAGTTCCGTAAGGTCGAGCCTAGGTTCCGAAATACATATCCGCCCTAGACTCCGCATAAGCAAACATAGCTCGAACAAAGGTTAAACCTAGCGCTCTGATACCAACTTTGTTATGACCCGAAATATTAGCTCGTGACCAGCACTTGAATCGCGCAACGTCTAAAGGCGTAACGGAATTCAAGTAAGCTGAAAACCAGAAATCTAAACCTTTGTAAGAAAATAAAGGAGGTGAATTTTTTGAAATAAAGGTATAATGAAATCAGGTGTGCTTAAATGCATAGAAAAGAAACATGAATGATGCAAGTGAAACTTACTAGTTTGAAAACATGTTTCGTCTTTTAAAAATTTCGGCAGCACCTCCTTTGTATATTTTGATCCAAAACCACAAATACATAGTAAGAGTAATGGCATCCCCAAGGGAGAGCTAGCTCTTCGCTAAACGGCGGATCACAACCACGCAATACAGTGTAAATAAGAATACGACACCCAATGGCGAAGTTCACTACTAAAGAATAAAAGAAAAGCAAGACATATAAATCACAAGTAGCGGAAAACCCCTCGCTCTAAGTCTCGCAACCAATCACACTAAATCTCATTACTTATACAAATACATTATTGATTGATTGATGGAGTTAACTAGATACAATATGAAATATAATACAAGAGTGGGTACGATACAATGTCCCACCTACCAATGCAAAACACTCGAATGGAACTGTGTGCCAGCGAAGCTGCTACCAATCCAAGCGGTCAACCTGCAAGAACTGTGGCACAACGGGGGTGAGTTACCAACTCGTGAATAGAAATATATCTACAAGTAGAAATCGAATAAACAACGACTCCTAGGTCATCTATATCATAAGGTAATACAATGATATCTAGGGTGACCGGGTCGTATATGTGCCGACAAGGTAGTCGGTATCTATATGCATGTGGATAACATCCAACAGTAATAATCAATGCATGCGGATATATGGGTATCGTCCACCCATAAATCAATATCTATAAGCATGTGCAAAATCTCCGATAGTAGAATCGGTGTATGATTGTATGTATGTATGTCGATTTAGTCCATGCTTCAACCACCGACGCAACAATATCATGCATGTAAATATCATAAAAGAGCGTGCATAAAAGTATGAGGATATATATATATATATATATATATATATATATATATATATATATATATATATATATATATCAACGGTGTCCCTCCCGACACATCAAAACATGGAACCTAAGTGCCTAGCGGCAACACTCGAAAACATCATGAAAACCGTGCCCAACATCGGCACGTAAATCCTCATATATCTCAGGCGCCGCATCCTCAGATCGGCCCTCAGGCGTCGCACACCCTGGTCAGACCTCATATCCATCTCGCTACTCCGGTCGGTATCCTCCGGATAACCGCTGAGTCTACATAGTATCACCGGTAGGTAGTGCTCCCCCTGTCGGGCTCACCGTCTAATATATACGAGTCTTCTTACCCCGGGGTACCTCACCGGGTCCACCATGTACCCGCAGACGGTGCCTACCACTCCTCGAATCGGGTTTCATGCCACTCTCAGAATCGAGAAAACACATGGTGGACGCACTAAAATATCATATCAAGAGAAGCCGGGTTTTTAAAACAACACATAATCTCATTTGAAATATCCACGGTTTTCAAATCCAGAAATCTCATGAAAATAGTATATCTCAATGCGTAAAATAATAGAGCATGATGGATGCGACATGTAAAAAGAAATGCGAGCATATCCGTGTATCATGCAACATGGAATAGTGATATAACATATTAAGGGAAAACCGCTCTTTTAAAATGATTCCAGTTTTTAAAATGTACATGAGGTTCCCAATTTTACAATAAAACCGGTCATCTATGTAGGTACAATATGTATATGTGCAAGTATAGATGTACCATGTATGTGTGCACAAATATGGATGTACAAGTGTGTATATCCGCAAGTATGAATATATCAATATATATGTGCTCGAATATGGATATACAAATGTGTATATCCGCAAGTATGAATATATCAATATATATGTGAACGAATATGGATATACAAATTTGTATATCCACAAGTATGAATATAACAATGTATATGTGCACGAATATGGATATATAAATGTGTATATCCGCAAGTATGAATATATCAATGTATATGTGCACGAATATGGACATTCAAATGTGTATATCCGCAAGTATGAATATATCAATGTATATGTCATGATGCAGCAACCCTACTGTGTAGTGACATGGCAATTATCTATGATGAAGTGTGTGAGCCGGCAAATCTGTGTACGTGTAACATACGAATCATCGATAATGGTGCAAGTGTACCAGCACAGGTATAAGCAATGCAATGGAAATGATATGAATGCAGCATAAGGTAAACCATCATCTAACAGCTACAAGGTATACGTAACTATCATATGTCTGAGTCGGTGCATCTATCAATCGGCATCTAGCCCAATAACATTGCGTATGGTATAATCCATCGTACGGCAACCTCTAGTCAAGGGTAAGGATGAATCATCAAGTCAAACTCATCACGCACGGAATATCATCGTGCAGCGGCATCATACTAAAAGGGATCCTATCATCCTCTACGATAAATGAGGGTACGGCCTAATATCACATACGGCCTATCATCCATGATTCACAACATTATATATATATGGATATATATCTATCTCCCAGGTCACATCCGTTATAATCTCATATCAGGGGACCGACAGGGTATAAATCAACTCGATCGACCAGCATCCGTATACCTTCATATCATCATATCGGTCTTTTATTCTTTCATCGCATTTAATTCACCTATCAAATCGAATTGCATAAACATTCAATCACTACAAGTATAAGTATATAATCTAACATACACATCTAATCCTACAGTACCCTAAACGGTAATATCGCTAAACGACATCCTATGATAGTCGTAAGGTATCATTCTCACTATCCTCTAGTTTCTAATATGGTTTGGTAGCTATCTCATTCCAACACTAGTTTCCTAATCTAGGTTTCCTAACCATATTCTATAAATCGGTTTCCCATCAAAAGTTTTGCGGGGGTGTTATACGCCATCCGCCCGACTTTCCCGGTAGATATATATCTACTCACCTTGCTTCATGCGTGCCGATGTCGATGTCACCATCTTTATCTTCAACGCCTCGACGTCACGTGGTGTACCTACAAGAATATCACAAATGCTAAAGCACATGAAAATCACATCGGAAACCAAAACTGCATACGCTAAGCCTATAGGTAAAAACCTATGTTCTCGCATGCAAACACGATCGATAATCCTTTGCCGTTGACATTCAAACGCCACCGACAGAAACGAATCACCAAATACCAAAATCCATGTTAAACCAAGTCGTAAACCATGCGCCAACACAAGAAAACTACCCCAGATTCTACCATAGATGGAATCAGTCAAAATTGCATATGCCAAGGGTCAAGTTTACTGGAGATAAGGCCCTGAAACAAAAACGAGACCAAACCCACCCGCTCTGGCTGCAAATTGTGGCAAGAAAGGATTTATTGGCGGCCTGAAGAAGGAGGTGGGGGCTAGGGTTTTGTGTGGTGGTTCCTAGTTGCCTGCATATACCCCTGTCAGTCCAAAAACAATTTCTGGTAGCTCGGGTGTTAGCAGATTTCAAAACACACCCACAAAATTACAGTTTTTCCCGATACCGTTTCTATAAATCCGTATTCTGGGTTTTAATCTCAGGTTTGGTCCAATATAACTACACAACAGGGGTTGTAGTCTCTAACTACACCTCAATTCATCTTTGATTTTAAATCAAACCCTAAACCCTAACTTGAAATTTCCAAAGTCCATCAAACCACACCATATTGACATGAAACAAGTATTGATGCGCAAGGAATTGAAATACTATACTAAGGGTGCATAAATTACCTCCTTTGGCAATTCAAGAATTTTCTTGAGTTGCTCAAAGTCCTCAAAATCCATTCTTTCTTGGTCCATGGTGTTCCTCTCGAGCTTGTGAACAAGTTTTGTGCAGTGGGAATGGGGTTTTGGGGTTGGATCCAAGGTGTTTTGGGGGATTGAAGAGGAGGGGAGTGAGAAGAGGAGTAGGAGCAGCAGCAGCTCACTAGGAGGGAGAGAGAAAATGAGAAGAAGAAATGATGGGAATGGTTTCAAACAAAAGGGTTGACCTACACTTTCTCTCTCTTCATCGTACCTTACCTTTTCCTTTTCTTTTCTTTTCCTTTATTTCCTTCTCCTCACAATAGTAAACCCTAAGAACCATGCACCTAAAACATGTAAGAAAATGTAACAAGTGTGGAAAAATGATATGTGCATATTTTGCACAAAAATGCTAAAAATCCAGTTAGCGATTTTTAATCGCGATTAGCACTAAATTAGCATATAACTAATCATAAAAACTTTAAAATGGCCTAATTCCATAAAATACCCTATTTTAGAATTTTCCATAATTTTCCAAAATTTTTCCCATTTATCAGTATTTAATTATACCGAAATATTAAAATATTCATTAAAACAATATTAAATTATAAAAATTCCTAAAAAATAATATTTTATTTTTTTTGAAATGTTACAATCGCATAGTGAAACTGAAATATGAAAATGTTTCGAAGGGGTAATCGGGTATTCCTAGTAATGCCTCTTCCATTAACCATATTCATCACTGTAACCTTATATTTTCTTGACATCTCTCCAAATCCCTTTATTTTTCTTTACTCATTACCTTCTGTACACCACGCTTAGGCTAAATGGTTTTCTTCCTTCCCTATCATTCGGAACCAACCTTTGGTTTGGAAGAAAACTATCCAATAACCATAACAACCTAGAGAAGGTAAAGATAAAAGACAACCGAATAATCCTTATTCTATATCTCTTGAACCAGAATCCATTCTTAAACTGGAACACGTTCTTTCAAGTTTGTATGTAAATATACGATGGATTATCCAATAAATGTGGATCTTCGCAGTGATACGGGGTGTTCTGGAGAAATTCAAAGGTGAAGTAGGAGTGGCTATGATATATGCGGTTTGGTCATGAATGATAGCAGTCGTAATTTACTTTTCCCTCTCTTTAATCTCTTTATTTGTCTTTACTTATTACCTTCTGTACACCACACTTAAGCTAATTGGTTTTCTTCCTTCCCCACCTTTCGGCACCTGCCTATGGTTTGGAAGAAGACTATCCAATAAGCATAATAGGTATACCCTCTCCTCATCCTAGGAGCCTTCACAACCTGAGAGAAGGTAAAAGGAAAAGACAACTGAATAGTCCGATTCAATTTCTCCAGAACCGGAAACCATTCTCGAATCTGAAACAAGTTTCTTTGAGTTCATATGTAAGTATACGATAGTCATATCCAATAAATGTGGATCTTCATAGTGATACGGAATGTTCCGTTGAAAAGCAAAGGGTAAAAGTAAGAGTGGCAATGAAGTATGCAACTCTGACAATCCAAAAGCTAGTGTATTTAAGAAGGTTCGGTTAACTTGGTTTATGAGTTCTAGTCTAGGGTCGGGTCATGGTCACTGCCAAAGAGAGAGAGAGAGAAAAGAAACACTCAGCGTGCACTTTAACCTAGCTCAGAATGGTTAATCACTTTATCTAATCAGGATGTCTCCAACTGTATCCTCAAATTCTCCTCCATACCTGAAAGAAGAATTAGTCAGGATCATCTAAAATCACCCGAGGAGTAAACCAACTCATCAGTGGGAATTAGGATCCAACTATCATCGCATGATAACTTGATGGAATCCACTCAAGTTATCACACTCCAGAAGGTAGGCGCATGCCTGGCAAGTTTCCTGTATGTTTTAAACTCCCGATGTGATTTTTACCCCATGCTCTTATGGCCTTGACGATGGTCAAAAAATCATAAGTCACATGTCAAGTTCTACCCGTCATTGTCCAGGTAAATTTGAACCCACCCGTACTCGCCCTTGACGAAGGTCAACAAGGCTGTACGACTGTCCCAAACCAATACGTCTATCTATGCAACAGAAAGATAACAAACCGCTACCATACATTATGCCTTGATGAAGGTCAACAAACATAGAATGAATACTAAGTGCTACCCGTTTGAAATGACGGAGGGCTACGAATGGTTTTTGGCGAAAAACCTTTAACGTAATGAACTTGATATCGTTGATGGAACCAGATAGCTTTTTACAAATATATAGTGGCGAAAACCTTTGCTAAAGAGGTCACTCCCCATGAAGGGATCTTGGCTCTTTCCTCGTCGAATGAGGTGCAGGATATTCCCAACTGAATACCTCGATGCAAAGCAAAAAAGAAATCGACTATAGTGAAGTTATTACCCTGATGCAAACTTTTGCCTAAGAGGTCACTCCCGGTGAAGGGATTTCGGCTCTTACCTCGTCGAATGAGGTGCTGGATATTCATAACCGAATACCGCTGTGCAAAACAAAAGAAAACGTTCTTGTAATAATAGCTTTTGATAATTGTTCCAACAACATCGAATAGGTTTGTTTTCCTTGCATTGATCAGAATCAACGCAGTCCCATCAATTAATCACACCAGAAAAGAACGAAAATATGATGTACGTATATGCCATCTGCATTCGCCACTGGGCACCGTCATCACCCGTTAGGTTACTTAACTAATGACAGAGCGGGGGATGGACTAGCGTGGGTGCAAAATATATACAAGTTCTACTAGTATATCTATAAATATATAATAATCATTCCATGCATATATATGCAACATCACAGAATAGCGATAAGCATTACAGAACAATGCTGATAATCTGGGATCCTCGGGTTTCCTTTGAGCCGCAAGTGAAACCCGACGCTATCCTAGTCGTGTGGATAACCTGTGCAATGAAAACTAAACCCCTACGAGCACGGCAAGTTAGCCGCTAAAACCAGAAGTAAGGCAACCCCCTTCATCAAAGTGAATGGGCCATCCGGCACTTCACGGAATCCGGTAACTTGAGCACCCCTCCTTAGGTCAAACTGTACCCCCTACGAGTGCGGAGAATAGCCCGACAATTCTAGAGTGAGGGCCCCTCCATCTCAACGCCATGAGATGTGGACCCGTTGCCCTTCAGAACCCGGCTATCCGTGCACTCCACCGTAGGGTAATCCTAGTACAGAAACGAAAAATATGTACAACGGTGACATCGACCTCAACCCGGTCGTGCCCCAAACAAATAATATACAAACTGGAAGTGACGGCAGTCCACATGTCGGACGCTCACCCCGCAATATCAAATGTACATATAAATCCAAACTGTACTGCCATTGCACCCATGTTATCTACCACGACGAACCAACTACAACCTCAGCATAACACAGAACATCAACATGAATGTCACGTTCGCAAACCCATCTAAAAGTCATATAGCACATAGACGAGTTGTACCGCTCTAATGACATTCACGGTCGCAGATAGTAATGTATGTACTGAAAACTATGACATTAGAATTCCGCACGCAATTAGCAAACTAAACCAATTTCCAAAACCATGAAAAAACAATGAGCTAAAGTTCCAAAAACCAACCATTTAAAGCCAATTCGGAAGTCCGAATCAAAACGAAACGCGCCCGAATCTTTGCAGGGAGTTAGAGCACGAAATTAACTTCAAGTTGGAGGGCCTAGAAGGGGTACCCCACCCCAGAGGCCACCACGGGTGGCCAGGGGGTAAGGCAGTTTCGGGTCCCTACCTCCAAGACCAACTTGTGGTGGCGTTGGGGAGTGGGCCCAGCCGTTCGGTCCCTCCCGGGGTTCCCCGGGGTGCCCATGCGCCACCCCGTGGCTTTTCAGTTCATATCGTGAGCCCGAGGGGTGTGCAAACATCTCAAACTTTCAATTTCGGAACTGTTTTTGTCGACAGTTTTTGCACGAAAAAAACGGCGGATTTCTAATGTCGCAAAGAGTTAACTAAGGCTTATGATGTGGCTCTGATACCATGTTGGGGGGCAGCACCCCGTCCATCAATCTGTGACTAAATGCAGAACAAAAATTTATAAAACTTGGCACTACCACAACCAATTACCCGGATCTACCCATAAGCCCTAGATAACAAAATATACAAAGGAGTTAGAATGGTTATACCGAATAGATCCGTGTCCTTCGGTCTTCAACCATCATCCTAAGCTCCTAGGGGCTTCCTTGATCAAGCTTGATCTCCGGTCTCCCTCTATCGAAAATGATCCACCCGAGAGTCTATGCAATGAGCTCCAACCTCATATCCGAGGCAACTAGGGCACCTAGATTGCTACTATAGATACCGTAGATGAAGTAGAGAATGATGAAGGATTAATTTGTCTTAAGGCACCCAAGGATTCTCAACTCATGAGAAGGTTTGGGTGGAGCTAGAGGAAGAAGATGCCATGAGAATGAGGTGTTGATAGCAACTCAAGGGAGGGAAAAACAAATGAATAATGTCTTGTATTTTTGTTTGTTGTGTGAGTGTGATAAGAAATAATGGTGCCATCCTCTGTCCTTATTGAGCGCGACCGTCCTTAGAGTCTTATCTAGATATTTTTTAAATTAATGTATGGTTGATGTGAATGCTCGTTTGTGATTTGTGGGGCTTAGGAATGAAATCCCCACCTAATCTGAATTTGGTCTTTTCCCCTTAATGTCCATATTAAAATATGCAAAATCAAACCGCAAAAGAAAACTTGCAAAAAGATTTTTGAGCAGCGATATTTTGCAAAGAATCCTGCAGAAAATATATTATTGGATTTTTCAGAGGAGAGAGAAAGAGATAGAAAAGATTCCAGAAAAGTTTGAGGGCACAACTCCCCAAGACCGCCGCGGTTCCGCCGCCGTTTTCACACAATAACCGCGGTTCCGCCGTGTTTTAGGGGGTTCTTTGTTTCATTTTTTCACTGTTTCTTCCTTTGCTCCTTTGGGTCTTGATGAATGTTTCTGAATCTTTATATCCTTGCTAAAGTGACTGCCGATTCCCTCGCAAAATCGCACACTAATCGTTAAATATGCAAGATGCGGTTTTGTTTTATTTTTATGATATAGACCGAATAAGAATTCAACACAAATAGTAAGAATAAAAAATTATGCACGTATCCCCGGCAACGACGCCATTTGATTGATATGATCTGTTTTAGAGTAGTGTATAGTAATTAGCCGCAATCAATAACGGTGTCGCGTGTAGCTAGACCGAGATGAGTACGGGTCGTCCTCTGGGAAACGTTGAATCTTTTATTCTTATTTTAGATGTGTTGAAAAAGAGAGGAGGGATAAAGAATATTGAAGAATGGTTGTAGGATCTAGATCTACGTTAAACACTGATGCAAAATATAGATCTAGATTAACTACGGAGGTAAGTTTATATGAAAGGGGGCTTGTAGGGTTCATTAGGATTTAGTAGTTATGGGTGATTAATTAAAGATTACCCTTTTTATTCTTTAATAGATTTAAAACTAGAACGACAGTGATGCATGTAAATTAGGGTTTCTGGAGGAAAAAGGGTTCCCACTCTTAACCCCTATCTCGACGTGGAACCCCGTTCATATCTAGCCTTTACCAAAACAATCATTAATCTAATCTCTAATCACGGTCGAGACTAACAATAAATTGGTAGTGTGCCCGATTAGGATGTTAATGATTCTTTTGATAAAGTTTATAAACTTTATAGGACTTAAAAAGAGTTTAAGAATCTTCATCATCCATTAACCCACCCTAATCCTATGAACCCTAACAAGCGGAGAATTACTCGCGCATGTTGGGAGAAGAAGAGATGGAGAGAAAATTCATATTAAAACTACAAAGAAATAGAATAAGAAAAAGAACTACCTTTATTAATCAAAAAACTCATTTACACTTTGTTTCCTTAGAAAATGATTATAAATACTAGTTTGCTTCTCGATCTCTTCTGAGGAGGTATATGAACCGTTGATGATCAGTCTGGATGCGTGAGCCGTCTTGGACTTCATGATCTCTTCAGCTTGATGATTTTTCCAATAGCCTCTTGGTCCTTATTTATAGTCCCAGAGCCAAAACCGTAGTTTTCTAATATGGTAACTATTTGTTACGATTCTAACCAAAAAATCCAGAATCCCAACTCCCTTAGAGTGCGGCGGAACCACGGCCGTTGGATGGGTTTGATAGCGGATACGTGGTCTTATGGTAGGATCTTGGCCTTAAATTTCTGGGGCTTCATCTATGTAGCTCTTGGTGATCTTTTGAATATTTAGACTTTGAAAATCTTCTCTATGTTTCTGCCAGAATTGGTTTCTTCAATTTACTTGAATATCTTTGACAGATTTGTTCTGACAACTTTGATTTCCTTGATTTCAGCCCTGAAAATTCTGCACAACAACTCAACAAATAATATTAGTAGAGTTTGTTTTATTAAGATATTAACTTAACCATTAAGAATTGGTCAAAGGTATTTAATAAGGTATGCATATTTAAATGGGCCAAATGTTACATGGATATTATATTCTTACTTTTTCTTACCAAATGTTAATTATAATATATACATACATGAAAATAGCATTTTTACAGATAAAACCTCATATGTATCGTATATTATAATAAACACCTTTTATTATATAGAAATAGTAGGAAAAATATCATATTAAATGTGTAGTTTTATCAACTGAACAAATACCCCCAAACTTATCTTTGATCGTCCCGAGCAAACTAGTTTATTCAGGAGAAGGAGAAAAAGAAAGGGGAAAGCTAAGAACACTTTCGTAGGCAACACGATTGCACTGAGCACGTGCAACAAGCCGTTAAACCTTTAGGTGTCCTTAGTAGGAGGAGTGTTGTCTCCTGAGTGTTTTCAGCGGATTACACCTACAAAATCCCATAATAAAAGAGAGATGGTGAAAGTTACATATAAAGATAAGAACTATAAAAGAAAGAACTTGAAAATAAGAGTTTTTAACTACACCAGTTTTTCAGTTGCTATGAGCCCTATCTTAATGGTCGTGAAAAAATGTTAGAAATCACATCATCCCTCAATATAACATCGTCATTATTCTTCATTCCTATCTTTCATCCAAACATTGATCATATACCCCTACGTGTGTGTAAACGACATCCCTACACTCGGAGAATTCAATTCAAGCTATCATACTCTTGTCCATCTAGCTCAGAACTTTTTAATTGATGAATATTTAGATGGAATTTGCTCACACATTTTTCATGCGACCGTTAATATTTCTTGAGGCACTAACTGACCGATTACTCATATGCTTCCTTATTAGGCGTATCAGTATTTTCCTCGTCTTGCAACACCTAAGGTGTCACGACCCAAAATATTAGCTCGTGACCAGCACTTGAATCACGCAACGTCTAAAAGCGTAACGGAATTCAAGTAAGTCGAAACCCAGAAATCTAAACCTTTTAGAAAAATAAAGGAGGTGAGGTTTTGAAATAAAGGTATATGAAATCAAGTTTTCTTAATGCATAGAAAAAGGAACATGAATGATGCAAGTGAAATTTACTAGTTTGAAAACATGTTTCGTCTTTTAAAAATTTTGGCAGCACCTCTTTTGTATATTTTGATCCAAAACCACAAATACATAATAATGAATAATGGCATCCCCAAGCGGGAGCTAGCACTTGGCCAAACGACGGATCACAACCACGCAATATAGCATAAATAAGTATACGATGCCCAACGGCGAAGTTCACCACAAAAGAAAAAGAAATGAGCAAGATATAACCCCCAAAGTGAATATAAAACCCATCGCTCAAAACTCGCAACTACAATTCTCACTAAGACTCATCACTTATACAATTTACAAATTTGATTGATTGATGGAGTTAACTAGATATAATATGAAATGTAGTACAAGAGTGGGAATGATACAAATATCCCACTTACCACTGTAAAAAACCCGAATGCAACTGTGTGCCAGCGAAGTCGCTACTGATCCAAGCGGTCAACCTGCATGAACTGTGGCACAACGGGGGCGAGTTGCCAACTCGTGAATAGAAATGTATCTATAAGTAGAAATCGAATAAACAATGACTCCTAGGTCAACTATATCATAAATGTAATACTATAATATCTAGAGTAACCTGGTCTGTATATGTGCCAACAAGGTAGTCACTACCTATGCATGCGGATAACATCCAACAGTAATAATCAATGCATGCATATGGATCTCGTCCAACCAAAATCAAGATATGTATGCATGTGGACCTCGTCCACCCATATAATCAATGTCTGTATGCACGTAAATATCATAAAAGAGTGTGCATGAAAGTATGAGGATATATATATCAACGGTGTCCCTCTCGACACATCAAAATCATGGAACCTGAGTACCTAGCATCGACACTCGAAAACATCATGAAAACCGTGCCTAGCATTGGCACGTAAATCCTCATATATTGGGCTCTGTCAGTCTGGATCGGCCCATCTCATCTCTCGACTCCGGTCGGTATCGTCCGGATATCCGCCGAGCCCAAATACTATCACCGGTAGGTACTCGCCACCTTGCCATGCTCATAGTCTACTCCACGAAAAACATTTCTCGCCCCGGGGAACCATACCGGGTCCACTATGGACCCGCAATCGGCCTCGTCCACTCCTTGAATCGGGTTTCGCATGCCACTCTCAGAACCGAGAAAATACATGGTGGACGCACTGAAATATCATATCAAGAGAAACCGGGTTTTTGAAACAACATATAATCTCTTTTAAAATGTCCACTGTTCTCAAATCCAGAAATCTCATGAAAACAACATACCTCAATACGTACAATAATAGAGCCTGATGTGTGCGACATATAATAGAAATGCAAGAATATCGTGTATCATGCAACGCGGAATAGTGATATGATATATTAAGGGAAAACCGCTCTTTTAAAATGATTCCAGTTTTTAAAATATAACATGGCGTTCCTAAATTTTACAATAAAGCCAGTTATCTATGTAGGTACAATATGTATATGCACAAGTGTAGATGCATCAATGTACGTGTGCACGAATATGGATATACAAATGTATATATCCGCAAGTATGAATATATCAATGTATATGTCATGATGCAGCAAGCCTATTGTATAGTGACATGGCAATTATCGATAATGAAGTGTGTGAGCCGGCAAATATGTGTACGTGTAATATACGCATCATCGATAATGGTGCAGGTGTACCATCACAGGTATATGCGATGCAATAATAATATCATGAATGCAGCATAAGCTAAATCATCAGCTAACAGCTATAAGGTATACGTAATTATCATATGTTCGAGTCGGTGAATCTATAAATCGACATCTAGCCCAATAACATCGCGTACGGTATAATCCATCATACGACAATCTCTATTCAAGGGTAAGGACCAATCATCAAGTCAAACTCATCACGCATGGAATATCATCGTGGGGCGGCATTATACTAAAAGGGATCCTATCATCCTATACGACAAATGAAGGTACGGCCTAATATCACATACGGTCTATCATCCATGATTCACAACATTCTATATATTTATATATAACCCTATATACCTATGTCCCAGATCGCATCTGCAATAATCTCATATCAGGGGACTGGCAGGGTATAAATCATCTCGATCGACTCGTATCCGTATACCATCATATCATATCATCATCTCATCATATCATCAAATTCGTCTTGTATTCTTTCATCGCATTTATGTCTCATATCATGTCGAGTTTACATAAACATGCTATCTCTACTAAGTATAAGTATCTAATCTAACAAACACACCCGAACCATACAATCAGATTTTTAAAGAAGTGAATCACAGTTTTCAAAACAGGGGTTACGGTGTTTTTAAGGAAAAGATATCATTTGAAAATCCGTAACATCCCTCAAGATATACATTTAAAAGATACATACGATTCTTTGGTTTAGAAAAAGGTATGGTTCGGATGACGCATCTACATCAACTATCTAGTCCTACAGTACCCTAAGCGGTAATATCGCTAAACGTCATCCTACGACAGTAGTAACATATCACTTTTAACTATCCTCTAGTTTCTAATGTGGTTTCGTAGCTATCTCATTCTAGCCCTAGTTTCCTAATCTAGGTTTCCTAACCATATTCTATAAAATCGGTTTTCCATTAAAAGTTTGCGGGAGTGCTATACGCCATCCACCCGACTTCCCTGGTAGATATAGATTTACTCACCATAGTCCTCGCTCGCCGAAGTCGATGACGCTTCGCTCCGTCGCTTCGCTCCGTCGCTTCGGAATCCATGCGATGGTACCTACAATAACAACACACATTGCAACGCTATTAAAATCAAGTTCTGAAATCCAAAATGGCACCCGCATTGCTCATAGGTTAGAACCTATAGCTTACGCGTACAAAATCGACCAAACAACCCTAGTCGTTGATGTACAAACAACCAACAACCAAATACAAATCCAAATATCAAAAATTAGCATTTCAAAATATGGAAAACATATCCAATATCACACAAAAATACTTCCAGATTTTGACTCAGGTGAAATTTGGATGAACAAACAAGTATAGGGTGTTGTATATGGGGTATCTGAGCTACTGGAACGACCTGGAACCCAAATGCCATCAAGTGGCTGGCCACTTGGCCTAAAATTTCGGCCTCCTCGGCTATATGGCCTTTGTTTGGGTCCGTGTGGTCGGGGTGGTTTCCTAGTACCCTAATTTGGTTCCTGGTATTGTTTGGTTTCCTCAAAAGTTCCTCGGGTTGCTCCAGATTTCCTTGCACACCTTATATCCTCACAAAACCGACATGGATTAATTCTAAAGTTTTTATTTTGGTTTTCCATACTCATTCCTAAGTCTTACGCAGCCACTCAACAGCCACTCAATCATCACCAAACAACAATTTCACTTAAACCCTCACTAGGATTTCTAAGTATCAGCAATCCATCACTAAACGAACTCTAAACTTAAACAAAAGCTAGGAATACTTGAAACTAAACTAATAAAAGAAATTATACCTCATGGATGTCACTTAAGCAAACCCTAGAAGTCTCCAAGTTGTCAAGATCCCACTTTTCTTGGTTCATCGCGATGTGGGTGGAGAGGTGATCATTTTTTTGAAAGGGTATAGGGTTTTGATGGAGTTTTGGAGGTGGATTTAGGGGTTGAAGGTGGAGGGAGATGAGGGTGAGGAAGATCAAGAAGGAGATGCAAAAATAAATGGTGGGGAAAAAGTATGAGGCAGCCCCCCTTCTCAATTATTCTCACCCACTCACTTTCCAAGTCATCATTATGTCCCCTTTCTCTCTCCAACTCATCATGACATCTTTTTCTTTTCTCACCACAATAAAACCATAATACAAATGAAGTGAAACAACATGTAACATGTCATGGTGCACCAGCCATGGAAAACTCTAAAAACACGAATTTGGCTTAATCACGATTAGCAGTATACTAATCGGGTTTTTATCAAAACTGCATATAATAAATTTTAAAAATACCAAATCCTTTAAATACATTTTTAAATGAATAATCATTTTAATTTACAATTATTTCACAATTATTGGTATATTTTTATACCCTTTTTCGAAAACCCCAATTTCGCAAAATCGGGCAGTTTTCGGGATATATATTATTTTAATATTAAATTCCCAAAAATAATATTTTATATTTTCTGAAATGTTACAGTCTTCTCCCCTTAAATAAATTCGGTCTCTGAATTTAAATTTAAATCCATAAAATCTAAAACATTCCAATAATCAGTTCAAATCAGCGGGGCCCCGAAATCATGGAACACACAGAAATAATACAACGCGCCAAGTGCGCATGAAAACGAGTACAAAACTCAAAGTCGAATTCCATCAAGCGTCACGTAAATCATCGGATTTGCATGCATATCCTCGGAGTTACGATAGAGATACAGGTCTCGAAATCTGGAATCCAGTACACACTAGTCAAATACTATAATACGTGTATAGTACGCATCCTTGAAAACTCCAAAATCTGAATAAAATACATGCAAATATCTTTTCTAAATTGCTGTGTGATGCGTAACTCATGGCATAACTGGCGGACGATCATTTTAAAATAATAATATATGTCCATATATGTTTTCTTAAATATATGTTCCATCGTTTTCAAAATATCCCAAAAGGTTTTCTTTTATAAACGTTCGTGTCGCTCACGGACACATAGAAAATAGCGAGACTATAGCTCCACTTTTTTCCAAAACCTCTTGGTAAATTTTTAATGTATGCAAAGTACTCAGGTACTGTCCTCGGATCAGTCCTGTTTGGCTACTACACAATATAGTGCCCAACACAAAAACAAAGTTCTCAGAAGCAAAATCAGCCTCAAAAGGCATATCCAATAATCACATGCGTCTGGTGCACATGGAAATCAAATCCAAATACAGGTGCCACAATATGCACAAAAGCCAAAACTACGTGCAACGGTTGTGCACGAAAGTACCTGTCCAGTGCAACGGGTATGCACGACAACAATACCAAGTGCATCTAAAGTGCACTAAAATCTCAAACCCATGCATCCGGTGTGCACAGAATCACATCTCATATCATACGCCCAACATGTGCGAAAATCAAAATCGGTGCATATGTCCATGAAATCGCATCCAATATGAACGGAAGAAATCTAAATAAAGAGCATCCAACATGCACGAGTAAAATTTCACTCAAGTGCATCCGATGCGCACAAAATCAAATCACCGTATGAAATCCTTGAAATCATAGACATGTGCAGGCAAGGCACAAAACCGATATCAAGTGCAATAAATATGTACAAATCAAAAACCAATACAATGGTGTATAAAAACATATCTCAAGTGCAATAACTATGTACAAAATGTAAATACCCAGTAGGTGCAGCCATGGTGCACGAAATCAAAATCAGGAAACTCGTCATTAAAACTTAAATCCAAACGATATAAGCATGATACTCATACCACAACACAAATCGCAATAAAGGACATTGAGGTACACCACCTACAATGTCGAAAAATGAATCGGTGCGCCTAGAAACTGGCAGAACAAGAACATCCGTTTGCCTCCTGCTCACGGTCTGGCATCCTCGGTCTCTGGGTCCTTATCTTCTCTGTGGATTTACCAATCTCGCAATCCATCGGCTCATCGGCCATGTCAGGTGTGCTAACGGGAACGATTTCACTCTAGCACTTCTCTGGTCATCCTTCGGTCAATCATCATGACCACTTGTAAAGCAGCACGTTGCTGGCGTCGGCCTCTGGCTCTCTGAGTAATCGTGACACAACTGATCCTGGGTGTAAATCTCATTGCAGCAGTGTCCTGGAGGGAATCCTGCTCAAGGTCTCTTCCTATCTTGCCTGTGCCGAACTGTACGGAGGCTGGTAATCTTATATAATCTTTTCTCGTTTTCTGGATATCTGCGTTTCAGCACAACGTTTCCTCGGGAATTGGCCATATCCCAATGCCTCTGTATGCATATCTGATATCTAATCTCGATGGGGAGCAACAGCAGCTCGTTAGCATCTCCCATAAACCTCTGGCTCCACTTGCCTTTATCATCGTCCACCTTGACGTCACGTCATGCTATCTATGTACTGCAACGGTTCTCGGCCATGGTCAATCCGAAGTCTCTTACACGGACTCGAAGGCACGAACTCAGAATCTTCAACACTCGGTAGAAGATATCTGGCCGAACACGTCTTAGGGAACTTGTCCCAACCATCAGAGTAATACTCAATACTCGTCCGTCCTCGATCAACTCACAATGCATCAGGGTGAGGTCCTCTATACGAAGCTGGTCAGCTTACTGGTCTCTTATCACATGGTACCTGGACGACGTCAAACTTTTCGATCGAGTCATTAAGGTCCCAAAATTTCCTGAAAGCTCATACCTGAGCACAGTTTAAAAATATCTGGTACATACCATAGTACCTATGGACCAACTGTAAAAGGGCAAACCCAAGCCTCACTGATGGCACCGCTAAACTGCCACAAACCCTAAGGTTCAAAGCGGTTCCATGGTCATCATGTCGAGTTAGGATTTCATTCTTCTAGAGGGTCCACAGAATTACCTGCATGTTCCTCCGAACAATTTAAACTTGGGAAAATGGTGTCCTGGCACTCGTTTGAACCTTTTAGCTTCGCCCATACCACATGTGACTATTCTTCGCCCACATGCTGAATAATGCCTCAATCCTCCAGGAAAGGTGATACATCGGCGGTCGTCTCTGGATCGGTCTACTCTGGGTCTGAGTAAGATTCTTTCCACACTGGAAATCTTCAACTCAACTGGGCTTGCGTCGGTGCATCAATCTGACGAATCACCTTCGTCTATCAAGTCAGGGTAGACTATCTATCATCTATCGCATTTCTGCCTGGAAGCTCCGGTGATCTTAGCTCGTAAGCTCTGGAAGTGACATCCCATCAATCACAGCAACAACTGGGTCACCTGTCCACACGGTGGGCGACATCAAAATCTCTGAGGTATGCTGTACATCAACAGTCCTCTCGCAACTGGCAGCCTCTGTCAAATGGCCCGATCATCCGGTGTGAAACCAAGCAATCGCCTCCATAAGCGGTCACAACATAAATACTAACTCAAGACGTTCCCATGTCACCAGAAAACACAATGGTCGGCCCTCAAACCAGATGAGCTTGCCCTGACCGTAACACTAGCAGCAGCTCAAACTACGCTCAAACTATGGTGACAGGAACCTCAATCGAGTATCGAAGAAAGCAGATCAACGACATGAGAGGAAACGACAAATCCAGAATGGATACATGATCATAAGAAGGAACAACATCAATGGGAGTATGATCATGGAAACAAATAGAATCAAGGATCTCAAATGGATGTATAATCATGGGTATGAAGAGAATCACTGGTCTCGAAAATATGTACATCCTAAGGTTTCTTAAGTGGAGTATCGTATCGTAAATATGCCGCGGAACATACGTGTAAGTCTACGTTAGCGCCCCGGCCTTCTACAGACGCCAAATGCGGAACAAAAACTTTTTAACTGGCGCTATCGTAAACTGTAACCCGGATCTACCATTATTGCTAAACTAACAATCTGTAAAGAGTGTAGAAAGGTTATACCGAACAATCCGAGTCCTTCGTTCTTTAACCAACATCCCACGCTCCGTTGCGGCTGCTCCGATCTCGTCGATCTTCAATCTGCTCGTCCCGGTGGCACCACATCAACGATTCTTTAAACGGGCTCCCGCCTCTTACTCGAGGCAACTCGGTCGTCAAGTTTGCTAAAAGAGACGACCAAGAATGATGTAGAGAATGAGTGGAATACTCTGTCTCACTTCGTCCAAATCCGTGGACGATCGGTTAATGAAGTTGCCGTGGAAATCGGGTGATAGAATGAAATGAACTGTGAAATTCCATACACCCCAAAATCTATCATATCTTTTACAACCGAATGAAAACCTCAAGTGAGAGTGCATCAGAGGATGAGGAAGGGGCCGGCCACTTATAGGTGGAGGGAGGTGAGTGTAGGAGAGGGGAGAGTGACCATAGGATAAAAGATCAAGAGAAAATATCCTTAGGAAAACAAGAAGCATTAAAGCTAAAGCATGACTCACTTAAACACCTCATCAAGTCTTTAATGCAACCATTAATGTCAAGATGAGTCATTAGCCACCTCATCATCCTTGTCATCAAATCTAGAAACTTCTAGAAGATTCAACACTTATCTCAAGAAAAGATAAATCCGTCTTTAACCGAATGTTAAAAGAAGCTGATAGAAAACTGAAAACTGGCAACTTCCAAAAGTGATCCTGAAACGAATTTCAGGACAACCCCGAAACTGTATAAATATACCCGCATTTGTATTACGACCGAATACAAATGCAACTGAGACAAAGATATTATATCTACTCAATATAATACTCGGATCTGGCTTAAACCAAAGCCGACCAGTATCATCTGTCCGAAAAACGACACGTGCGTAAACGCACGTGCATTTTCCGAACCCTGCCATAAAATCATACGGCCTCTACAACGTTTCGCCCGAACTTGGGAAACTGTCTGTGGGGGACTCTAATGACTCGTCAGTACCCTGGCAGTGGGTTTAACCACAAACCGTCAGCGGCACTAGCAATGCGTAACGGCTGCCCATGGACTGACCTCAAGGGATGCCGATGAGCGAACTCATCCGGAAAACCCTACTGAGCCTAACAGTGACAATGTATATACAGTCCGGTCCGTTCGTCTATGAGTATCGCATATCTGCCTAGGGGGTTAGTAACGTCAGACCCCCAATAGCAGTATAAGTCGTGTCGGAGTATAGCCTCAATACACCCTGAGATACTACTGGATTACCTACCAGTAAATCTCCTGCCATGGCCATGGTCTTTGTGTAATGGCTCTCCTAGAAACAACGCGATCTTGCCCCCAATACCGGGAGAGACGAATCCCCTGCCGATCCGCTCATGTGCCTCCATGTGGCTCGGGACTGCACCCAAAAGCTACCTGTTTGCACGACTCCTTTGAGCCGTGGTAGGGTAGAAATTAAAGCACAGTGGGAACTCACACGAGACAAATGACGGCCTCAGGTCGATGAGCTAACCTGTACACAAGTCACCAGGGAACTGCTATCTGACGATAGGAATAGTACTAACTAGCAGATTCCCGGCGAGTCCTGTCCGGTGTACTCATAACCCAATGAGCACCTGTATACATCTTAGGTGATCCAACTGACACCAGTGGCTTGTAAGACCGGCCACCGCCCCTCGTCGGGGTCTCGACTGTATACACCAGCCTACTCCGGAGTATCGATGCCCTGTCTCGAAACTCCCACGACTAGGGACCAAAATCAAGGATATGCATATAAACTACCCAACTCTCACGTATATGATCGCCATCATACTGTTGGTAGTAAAGCAAGATCCTAAGGGCACTATCAAAGTGTAGCAGTGATCAGTCACCTGAACCTGTACACGACTGATAAAGGCAAACCAGATAGCATACTATCATCTCGAGTAAGACTGTCCTACCGGTATAGGTCCTTCGCAATCATTGCAATCACGTACCCGCGATCCAATAATTGACTCTGAGGGCACTATGACCAACAATCTCCCACTTGCACTTAAGGCTAATTATTGCGATGTCGACTACTCACAGCCCGTGTGAAACCGAACATCCAACTCCTCTACTAATCAGTTTCACAAAGCTCGTTTGTAAAACTATTGTGTTCGAGAAATAGCCTTAGTGAGTGGATCCGCCTAGATGTTTCTTTCTATATCTCTCTAAATCTCAAGTTCGCGAAGAAAGCCATCTCCCGAATTGAGTAATACCTGTCTTAGAATATGTCTGGATATCTGATGGGACCTAGTTCATAAATGAACTCCAAATCCAAACTTCTTAGACTGTATCAATCACTGAATCTAATCAGTATCCAGCACCATGCCTCCCACAGTATCCTCTTGGACCAACTGTCCATCATACTGTCCCTCGTCAGAGGGAAAACTACAACTCTGACAATCACACTGTCAACCATGTCACCTTTGAGGCCTGGAATGATAACCATCTCCCGAAGGAGACTGCCGTCATCAAATCCATAGAAAAATTTACTTATGTTCTAAAACTGCTTCCTTATGTTTCTCCAGGATTGGATTAATACAAACTTAATGCATATCGTGCAAAAACAACATCTGGTGTGGTACTTGACATCTCACGATTGACTCAATTACCTAAGCAAGTGATCTGTCAATCATGCACATCCCTCTCCCCTTTAGTCTATATGACACCTTTAGAGAGGGTGACTCCATCACCTGCAGGTACACCACCATGCCAGGAGTCAACTATCCTAAAAACCATTAGAATACTGTCAAAGTACAGACATTGGGAAACTACCCAAATCTTGATCTATAAACCAGAATGTCTAATATTATATCCATATCCTGTCTGGAGAAACAACTGTGTGACGATCAGAGTATAACCGATCGTAGTATAGGAATCTTACTTCCTACTCTGTGTATGTCATCCAGATACCATGACATCACACCCTACTACCTTCTTAACAGATCCATCCTCTATTCTGATGAAGTCAAACCTATGACTGTCACATCAAAATTAGATGATCTATCTCCGCTATAACTACTCAAGTCTATAAATAGACATAAGCTTCTTGCCCACTATGCTTCCGCTGCTCCTACTGACTACGACAACCCTCCTACCGGGTCTCATAGCCTGGAACAACAGTAGTGTCAAGTCTGGATAGATAAGAACCTCCCTGTCACCGTCCTTGAGGCTACCGGAGTACCTCTCGGGTGTCTGAGGTTACCCACCATATCAGCGGAGTGGCTAATGGAATGTCAATCCTGATTGAATCTTTAGGTCCTATTAAATTTTCCGTAATCGTTCGCGGTTCTGGAATCACTTCCAGTTCTACCATACTCCCACTACTGTTTTCTGAAAAAAACCATTTTAATAAAACTGTGGCGAGTCAAGAGCAATATCACTATTGATCTTCCAGATGGTAGAAAGTCAACCCTCGTCATAGCCTGGGCCAACCCACAAACTGCCATTACAGAAACGTGCCCTGAGTTATCCAGTGTCTGGTTTTAAGCATAAGCTGGACAACTCCCCGTACCTTAACATCGTTAAGATATGAACCATTCTATATCCAATATAGAAACTTTGGCACTTATTTAATTGGAACTATATTCAATCATGCAGCTGTCTCTAGTGCATATCAACTTAATGGAGAGAGGCTAATCAGCATTACTCAACTTAGGAATCCATCCAATTATGAGTAACCTGATAGAGAAACAAGTTTCTCAAAACCATTACTATCATCTGAATACTAATCACAAGAATCTACATCTTCGATCTCTTTGAAGAATCCCGATACTTGTGACATCTGGTTCTCTACTTTATTCTTATACCCACAACTTCTCAAAACTTAGACACTGTATTTCTACGAAACACTTGTCTAAATACTAGAGAAATTATAAGTAAACAGAACATAGTACGAGCACCTACCCCTTTGTCCTGACGGACATTGGACAACATACAATACTCTGTATAAGTCCGCTGAGTTCAATAACTCAAAACTTGTGCGTCGTAGGTTGAAAACTGTACCCTGGTGATTTCCTCAAATATCACCAATTACAACGAATTCCGATATAATGAGGATGATCACCTAGTTCCCAATAACTTACTCCCACTCATCATCTGTAAAACCATACAGATATGAGAATGAAAACCCGGTAAATACATACCCTTGGAGTAAGTGTCTAATCGGGAAAACAGTTTTCATTTAACAATGCACTGAAACATAAATGTTTCGTAGTGGTATCCTGGTATTCATAGTAATGCCTCTTCCAAAAACCAATTCATGACTTTAACCGTATATTTTATTGCCATCTCTCCAAATCCCTTTATTTGTCTTTAGTCGTTACCTTCTGTACACCTACATTAGGCTAAATGGTATTCTTCCTTCCCTACCGTTCGGCACCAGCCTATGGTTTGGAAGAAGATTATCCAGTAAGCATAATAGGTGTACCCTCCTAAACCAAGAAGTACTCGTAACTTGAGAGAAGGTGATGATAAAAGACAACTGAATAATACCTTATTCTTGCAAAGGCGAAATAGGAGTGGCGATGATGTACGCGGTTTGGTCGTGAATGATAACAGTCGCAATTTACTTTGCCCTCTTTCTAATCCCTTTATTTTGTCTTTACATATTACCTTCTGTACACCCTACTTAGGCTAATTGGTTTTCTTCATTCCCTACCTTTCGGCACCTGCCTATGGTTTGGAATAAGACTATCCAATAAGCGTAATAGGTGTACTCTCCTAAACCAAGGAGCCCTCGCAACCTGAGAAAAGGTGATAATAAAAGACAACTGAATAAACCAATTCTATTTCTCCTGAACCTTGATCCATCCTCGAAGAAATCCCTTCGAGTTCGTATATAACCATACGATGGATCTATCCAATGGAAGTGGATGTCCGTAGTAATACGGGTGTTCTGAGAAATACAAATGGTAAAAGAAGGAGTGGCAATGACTTATGCAACTCAGACAATCCAAAAGCCAGTATTTTAAGAAGGTTCGGTCAACATGATCACTGAGTCATAGTCTAGGGTCGGTCAAAGGTCGCTGCCAAAGAGAGAGAGAGAAAAGAAACACTCTGCGTGCACTCTAACCTAGATCAGAATGGTCATCATTTTATCTAATCCGGAAACCTCCCACTGTCCTGTCAAATTCTCCTCCAAACCTAAAGAAGAATCAATCGGGATCACCCGAAGAGTAAACCAACTCATCAGTGGGAATCGGGATCCAACTCTCATCGCATGATAACATGATGGAATGCATCCACGTTACTCATACTCCAGAAGGTATGCGCATACTTGGCAAGTTTCAGTTTCTTTAGAAACTCCCGATATCATTTTTGCCCCATGCTCTTATGACCTTGGCTTTGGTCAAAATGTCATAAGTCACATGCCAAGTTCTACCCGTCACTATCTTGTCAATTTGAACCCACCCGCACATGCCCCTGACTTTGGCCAATCGGCAGAACGACTGTCCCAAACCAACTCATCTATCTATGCAACAATTGAATACCCAGCAGCTACCAAACACTATGCCTTAGCTTTGGCTAAAATGCATAGCTTGAATACTACTGAATACCCAAAAGAAATGACGGAGGGCTACGGCTGGTTTTTGGCGAAAAACCTTTAACGTAGTGAACTTGATATCGCTGAAGGAACCTGATAGCTTTTTATAGAAAAATATAGTGGCGAAAACCTTTTGCTAAAGAGGTCATCCCGGTGAAGGGATCTCGGCTCTTTCCTCGTGGAATGAGGTGCAGGATATTCCACTGAATACCGCGATGCAAAGCAACTTGTAATCGACTATAGTAAAGTTATCACCCTGACGCAAACTTCTGCCCAAGGGGTCTTTCCCGGTGAAGGGATATCAGCCCTTGCCTCGTCGAATGAGGTGCAGGATATTCACACCGAATACCGCTATGCATAACAAAAAGAAACGTCTTTGTAATAACACTTTTAAAATTGTTCCAACAACTCAAACAGGTTTGATTTCCTTTGCATTGATAAGAATCAATGCGGTCCCATCAATCAATCACACCAGAAAAGAACGAAAATAAAATGTACGTATATGCCATCCGCATTCGTCACTGGGTCCCGTCATCACCCGTTAGGTTACTTAACTAACGACAGAGCGGGGACTAGACTAGCGCGGGTGCAAAACATATACAACATCTAATAGTATATATACCAATATACAGTAATCGCTCCAGGCGTGATAATATGCAACATTACAGAAAAGTAATAAGCATCACAGAACAATACAGATAATCTGGGATCCCCGGGTTTCACAGAGCCACTGCTGAAACCCGACGTTCCCCTGGTCGTATGGATAGCCTGTGCAATGAAACCTAGACCCCTACAGGTGCGGCAAGTTACCCGCCAAAACCTGAAGCGAGGCAGCCCCTACAGCAAAGTGAATGGACCACCCAGCACTTCACGGAATCCGGTAGCTTGTGCACCCCTCCTTGGGTCAACCTGTACCCCTATAAGTGCGGCGAATAGTCTGCCAATTCTTAGAGTGAGGCCCTTCTGCCTCTCAAAGCCATGAGATGCGGACCCGTTGCCCTCCAGAACCCAGCTATCCGTGCACTCCATCACGGGGTAAACCTAGTACAGAAATAAATAATAGTACAATAGGTACATCGACCGCAACCTGGTCGTGCCCCGAAAGAATATTATACAACAGGCAGTGACAGCAGTCCACATGTTGGACGCTCGCCCCGCAATATCAAATGTACAAATAAAAATAACTGTACTATCATTGTACACTGCTATCCACCACAACAAATCCGCAACATCACAGCACAACACAGAACAACAACGCGAATGTCACGTTCGCAAACCCGTCTAAAAGATCTATAGCAATCAGACGCGGTTTACCGATCAAATGACATTCCCGGTCGGAGATATAATGTAAGTACTGAAAAACTAACATGTTTAAATTTCGATCGACCAAATATCAAGAAGTGGGCCCCACGAACAACTGGTGAACAGCAACAAAATCTGGGCCCAAAAGATATATACCAAAAACCCCAAAATCCAACAGAGAAAACACAGACAAAATTTGGTGCACTGATCCCATAGAACGGCCGCGGATGCGCGGCCAAACCATGGGTTTGGCCGCGGTTCCGCGGCTCTTTGGTGGGATCACATGACCAAATTTGGTCGGTGTGCTTCTGAGACCCTGCACAACTTTCTGTGATATGTAGAATAATTTTAGGAAGCCATTTAAAATCGACAGAAACTGTGAAATTAAAAAATGCGGTTTTTGATTTCCGGTTCGATCGATGTTTTAAACGCGTTAGCACAAGTTAGCATAGCATAATGGTTAGCCTCTGATACCACTGTAAGTCTACGTTAGCGCCCCGGCCGTCTACAGACGCCAAATGCGGAACAAAAACTTTTTAACTGGCGCTATCGTAAACTGTAACCCGGATCTACCATTATTGCTAAACTAACAATCTGTAAAGAGTGTAGAAAGGTTATACCGAACGATCCGAGTCCTTCGTTCTTTAACCAACATCCCACGCTCCGTTGCGGCTGCTCCGATCTCGTCGATCTTCAATCTGTTCGTCCCGGTGGCACCACATCAACGATTCTTTAAACGGGCTCCCGCCTCTCACTCGAGGCAACTTGGTCGTCAAGTTTGCTAAAAGAGACGACCAAGAATGATGTAGAGAATGAGTGGAATACTTTGTCTCACTTCGTCCAAATCCGTGGACGATCGGTTAATGAAGTTGCCGTGGTAATCGGGTGATGGAATGAAATGAACTGTGAAATTCCATACACCCCAAAATCTATCATATCTTTTACAACCGAATGAAAACCTCAAGTGAGAGTGCATCAGAGGATGAGGAAGGGGCCGGCCACTTATAGGTGGAGGGAGGTGAGTGTAGGAGAAGGGAGAGTGACCATAGGATAAAAGATCAAGAGAAAATATCCTTAGGAAAACAAGAAGCATTAAAGCTAAAACATGACTCACTTAAACACCTCATCAAGTCTTTAATGCAACCATTAATGTCAAGATGAGTCATTAGCCACCTCATCATCCTTGTCATCAAATCTAGAAACTTCTAGAAGATTCAACACTTATCTCAAGAAAAGATAAATCCGTCTTTAACCGAATGTTAAAAGACGGCTGATAGAAAACTGAAAACTGGCAACTTCCAAAAGTGATCCTGAAACGAATTTCAGGACAACCCCGAAACTATATAAATATACCCGCATTTGTATTACGACTGAATACAAATGCAACTGAGACAAAGATATTATATCTACTCAATATAATACTCGGATCTGGCTTAAACCAAAGCCGACCAGTATCATCTGTCCGAAAAACGACACGTGCGTAAACGCACGTGCATTTTCCGAACCCTGCCATAAAACCATACGGCCTCTACAACGTTTCGCCCGAACTTGGGAAACTGTCTGTGGGGGACTCTAATGACTCGTCAGTACCCTGGCAGTGGGTTTAACCACAAACCGTCAGCGGCACTAGCAATGCGTAACGGCTGCCCATGGACTGACCTCAAGAGATGCCGATGAGCGAACTCATCCGGAAAACCCTACTGAGCCTAACAGTGACAATGTATATACAGTCCGGTCCGTTCGTCTATGAGTATCGCATATCTGCCTAGGGGGTTAGTAACGTCAGACCCCCAATAGCAGTATAAGACATGTCGGAGTATAGCCTCAATACACCCTGAGATACTACTGGATTACCTACCAGTAAATCTCCTGCCATGGCCATGGTCTTTGTGTAATGGCTCTCCTAGACACAGCGCGATCTCGCCCCCAATACCGGGAGAGACGAATCCCCTGCCGATCCACTCACGTGCCTCCATGTGGCTCGGGACTGCACCCAAAAGCTACCTGTTTGCATGACTCTTTTGAGCCGTGGTAGGGTAGAAATCAAAGCACAGTGGGAACTCACACGAGACAAATGATGACCTCAGGTCGATGAACTAACCTGTACACAAGTCACCAGGGAACTGCTATCTGACGATAGGTATAGTACCAACTAGCAGATTCCCGGCGAGTCCTGTCCGGTGTACTCATAACCCAATGAGCACCTGTATACATCTTAGGTGATCCAACTGACACCAGTGGCTTGTGAGACTGGCCACCGCCCCTCGTCGGGGTCTCGACTGTATACACTAGCCTACTCTGGAGTATCGATGCCCTGTCTCGAAACTCCCACGACTAGGGACCAAAATCAAGGATATGCATATAAACTACCCAACTCTCACGTATATGATCGCCTTCATACTGTTGGTAGTAAAGCAAGATCCTAAGGGCTCTATCAAAGTGTAGCAGTGATCAGTCACCTGAACCTGTACACGACTGATAAAGGCAAACCAAATAGCATACTATCATCTCGAGTAAGACTGTCCTACCGGTATAGGTCCTCTGCAATCATTGCAATCACGTACCCGCGATCCAATAATTGACTCTGAGGGCACTATGACCAACAATACGTGCGGTACGTCACTCTACTCAAGCTACCTACTCCATCAATCAGGGCCAGCCTATGAAACGAAAGTTCGGGTCTAATACCCCCCATCCAAGTCTAAGTTCCGTAAGGTCAAGCCTAACTTCCGAAATACACTCTCGCCCTAGACTCCGCATAGTCAAACATAGACTCGAAACAAGGTTATACCTAGCGCTTTGATACCAACTTTGTCACGACCCGAAATATTAGCTCGTGACCAGCACTTGAATCACGCAACGTCTAAAGGCATAACGGAATTCAAGTAAGCTGAAACCCAGAAATCTAAACCTTTTAGAAAAATAAAGGAGGTGAGGTTTTGAAATAAAGGTATATGAAATCAAGTTTTCTTAATGCATAGAAAAGGAACGTGAATGATGTAAGTGAAATTTACTAGTTTGAAAACATGTTTCGTCTTTTAAAAATTTTGGCAGCACCTCCTTTGTATATTTTGATCCAAAACCATAAATACATAATAATGAATAATAGCATCCCCAAGCGGAGGCTAGCTCTTCACCAAATGGCGGTTCACAACCACGCAATATAACATAAATAAGTATACGACGCCCAACGGCGAAGTTCACCACAAAAGAAAAAGAAATGAGCAAGATATAACTCCCAAAGTAAATATAAAACCCATCGCTCAAAACTCGCAACTACAAATCTCACTAAGTCTCATCACTTATACAATTTACAAATTTTGATTGATTGATGGAGTTAACTAGATACAATATGAAATGTAGTATAAGAGTGGGAATGATACAAATATCCCACCTATCAATGAAAAACACCCGAATGCAACTGTGTGCCAGCGAAGCCGCTACTGATCCAAGCGGTCAACCTGCAAGAACTGTGGCACAACTGGGTTGAGTTGCCAACTCATGAATAGAAATGTATCTACAAGTTGAAATCGAATAAACAATGACTCCTAGGTCAACTATATCATAAAGGTAATACTATGATATTTAGGGTGACCGGGTCTGTATATGTGCCAAAAAGGTAGTCACTACCTATGCATGCAGATAACATCAATAATCAATGCATGCATATGGATCTCGTCCAACCAAAATCAAGATATGTATGCATGTGGATCTCGTCCACCCATATAATCAATGTCTGTATGCACGTAAATATCATAAAAGAGTGTGCATGAAAGTATGAGGATATATATATCAACGGTGTCCCTCCCGACACATCAAAATCATGGAACCTGAGTGCCTAGTATAGACACTCAAAAACATCATGAAAACCGTGCCCAACATCGGCATGTAAATCCTCATATATCGGGCTCCGTTAGTCTGGATCGGCCCATATATCCGCCGAGCCCAAATACTATCACCGGTAGGTACTCGCCACCCTGCCAGGCTCATCGTCTACTCCACGAAAAACATTCTCGCCCCCGGAAACCATACCGGGTCCACCATGTACCCGCAATCGGCCTCGTCCACTCCTCGAATCGGGTTTCACATGCCAATCTTAGAACCGAGAAAACACATGGTGGACACAATGAAATATCATATCAACATAAACGGAGTTTTGAAACAACACATAATCTCTTTTGAAATGTCCACGGTTCTCAAATCCAGAAATCTCATGAAAACAGCATATATCAATCCGTACAATTATAGAGCCTAATGTGTGCGACATATAATAGAAATGTAAGTATATCGTGTATCATGCAACGCGGAATAGTGATATGACATATTAAGGAAAAACCGCTCTTTTAAAATCATTCTAGTTTTTAAAATATAACACGCGGTTCCCAAATTTTACAATAAAGCCAGTTATCTATGTAGGGACAATATGTATATGCGCAAGTGTAGATGTACCAATGTATGTGTGCACGAATATGGATATACAAATGTATATATCTGCAAGTATGAATGTATCAATGTATAGTCATGATGCAGCAGCCCTACTGTGTAGTGACATGGCAATTATCGATGATGAAGTGTGTGAGCCGGCAATTATGTGTACGTGTAACATACGCATCATCGATAATGGTGCAGGTGTACCATCACAGGTATATGCGATGCAATAATAATATCATGAATGCAGCATAAGGTAAATCATCAGCTAACAAGTATAAGGTACACGCAACTATCATATGTCCGAGTCGGTGAATCTATCAATCAACATCTAGCCCAATAACATCGTATACGATATAATCCATCGTACGACAACCTCTAGTCAAGGGTAAGGATCAATCATCAAGTCAAACTCATCATGCACGGAATATCATCCTGCGGCGGCATTATACTAAAAGGGATCCTATCATCCTATACGACAAATGAGGGTACGGCCTAATATCATATACGGCCTATCATCCATGATTCACAACATTCTATATATAAATATATATATATATATATATATAAATATATATATATAAATATATATATATATATATATAACCTTATATACCTATGTCCCAGGTCGCATCTGCAATAATCTCATATCAGGGGACCGGCAGGGTATAAATCATCTCGATCGACTCGCATCCGTATACCATCATATCATATCATCATCTCATCATATCATCAAATTCGTCTTGTATTCTTTCATCGCATTTATGTCTCATATCATGTCGAGTTTACACAAACATGCTATCTCTACTAAGTATAAGTATCTAATCTAACAAACACACCCGAACCATACAATCAGATTTTTAAAGAAGTGAATCACAGTTTTGAAAACAGGGGTTACGGTGTTTTTAAGGAAAAGATATTATTTGAAAATCCGTAACATTCCTCAAGATATACATTTGAAAGATACATATGATTCTTTGGTTTAGAAAAATGTATGGTTCGGATGACGCATCTACATCGACTATCTAGTCGTACAGTACCCTAAGCGGTAATATCGCTAAACGTTATCCTACGACAGTAGTAACATATCACTTCTAACTATCCTCTAGTTTCTAATATGGTTTCGTAGCTATCTCATTCTAACCCTAGTTTTCTAATCTAGGTTTCCTAACCATATTCTATAAAATCGGTTTTCCATCAAAAGTTTGCGGGGGTGCTATACGCCATCCACCTGGCTTCTCCGGTAGATATAGATCTACTCACCGTAGTCTCGCTCGCCGAAGTCGATGATGCCTCACTCCGTCGCTTCGGAATCCACGCGATGGTACCAATAATAACAACACACATTACAACGCTATTAAAATCAAGTTATGGAATCCAAAACGGCACCCGCATTGCTCATAGGTTAGAACTTATAGCATACGTGTACAAAATCGACCAAACAGCCCTAGTCGTTGATGTACAAACATCCAACAACCAAATACAAATCCAAATATCAAAAATTAGCATTTCAAAATACGGAAAACATAGCCAATATCACACCAAAATACTTCCTGATTTTGACTCAGGTGAAATTTGGATGAACAAGTATAGGGTGTTGTATATGGGGTATTTGAGCTACTGGAATGACCTGGAACCCAAATGGCACCAAGCGGCCGGCCACTTGGCCTAAAATTCTGGCCTCCTTAGCCCCATGGCCTCTGTTTGGGTCTGTGTGGTCGGGGTGGTCTCCTAGTACCCTAATTTGGTCCCAGGTACTGTTTGGTGATCAGTCGAAAATAATGTATTTTTAACACATCAATTTCCCATTCTTTTGCATTCATCTAGAGGTATTCGGTATTCATATTGCACATATTAGCAAAACACCCCTAAAATACCGAATTACCTGTGTTATACCCTAAAACCGGCATTTCTAGGGAAATTGACTGTTTATCATGACATCGCATCATTCTTGTATTGCGCAACAGTTGTTTCGAAATCTGTGCAGGAAATTTCAGGAACCGAGCCAAAATTGTCAAAGTGCTGATAAAAGATGCGCCAAGTCTAAGCTTTCTGATCTGGCATTTATAGAGAAAGAAATATAAAATTCAACATATCATGAAAAGACCATTATGTCCAGAGGAAGCATCATACAGAAAATTACATACAGAAGGCCTCACGTGACCTCGGATCCGCGGCAGGAGATGGCACGTGCCGTGGATCCGCTGCAAGATGACGATGTCAGCACCTCAATATTTCCCTATGTGCTTATTTCCAATGGCCTAGCTTCCAGAACTCTCCAGAATTCCATGTGGCTTCATCTAGAAGGCTCGGCCTAACAACCTAGTTCTAGAAGCATCCCTCCAACTAACTTCTTCTAGAACCCTCTCCCTATAACAAACTTTTGGAAGGAAATTTGAATTTTGAATTCTAGATCTAGGGTTAGAAGGTCTATAAAAGGAAACCTAGATCTAGGGTTGAAAGTTGTTGAAGGTTGTTTATTAGTTCATCAATTGGGTTCATTAATCATTACCCACAAGTTGAGTGACACAACTTGCGCCTCAAAACCCTAACCCTAATTCATATCCAAGATCAAGAATTCCGAGTTCAATCAAAGCAAGAATCCTATATCCTTTTGGAGCGAAGCCGATCTTCATCCGAGCAAGTGATCCAAGATGATCTGGGACTCACGGAGACGATGCGACGCTAGATTCGACGATCCCATTCCCTTCTCAATTTTTTGTAGTCTTTGAGCAAAGTGTAACAAATTGTTGAATAATAAAGGTGAAGATCTTTTATCTTGCTTATCTTTTGAATTCAAGCATTATGATTCAATCTAGATTCTTGAATGTTTGCTTTGTGATAATGTTTGAGTAAAACTCCGCTCATGAAGGAGTCGTGACGATCTATAGAATGATGATAATTTAGATTCTTTTACAATTCTTAAATCCTATAACGTTTGTAAATTCTTGTAAATCAAGTGATCGATGACCTAGTTTCGATGTGATGCTTTCTTGATTGTGTTTGCTCGAAACTAGAGATCAACGATCGATCATTTGATTTCTAGAAGCTAGTTTGTGAATGAGATTCATCGAAAGGACAAAGGATGAGATGAGGAAACCTTAGTTTCTTCGCAAGATCCTTAACCTCGATAAATCGTCATCGATCTAGTATCAATTCGTTAATGGATAAGAGTATGTAATCATTAGTGTTAGTGTATATGCCCTAGAGGCCATTACTGTATCATACTGGTTTGTATATTACTTAATGGATGCTTGGGATATTCACCTTGTATATACAATCTTGCTCAAAATAGTAGTATGCTACTTGGTTTGTTTCTACTTCAATGTGTACATGTGTTTATTTTTGTATATCGCCTATACACATTAGTAGAGCCCTTAGGATCTTTGCTTGATTACCAGCGATGTGATGGCCGTCACACTAGTGGGGCTGGGTAATCTATAAGCACATCCTTATGCAGGTCCCTGGTCGCAGGACTATCGAGACAGGGCATCGATACTCCGGAGTAGACCAGCGCATGCGCTTCTCATCCCAGTGTGGGAGACGGTCTGTCCCACAGCCGTCAGTACGTCGTACTTGAGATAGTATGCGGGTGCTCGTTAGGTTACGGGTACACTGGACAGGACTCGTCGGGAACTGACTAGTTGGTATTATACCTATCGTCAGTTATCAGTTCCCAGGTGACATGAGTACAACTTAGTCCGCTGACTTGACACTGTCACTTCGCCTCGGGTGTGTTCCCACTGTACTTTGATCACTACCCTACCACGGCTCAAAGGAGTCGTGCAAACAGGTGGTGGTTGGGTGCAGTCCCGAAGCACTTGGAGGCAGTGACGGTTAGACAGGATTCGTCTCTCCCGGTATTGGGGGTTGACATCGCGCTGTGTCTAGGAGAGCCATTACACGAGTAGTCCCTGGCCAGGGCAAACGAGATATACTGGTAGGTTTCCAGTGTTATCTCAGGGTGTATTGGGCTTCACTCCTGCACGACTTGTACCGCTATTGGGGGACTGACGTTTACCGCCCCCTAGGCCCGCCATGCGATGTATCAGACGAACAGACCGGACTGTACGGAGAATGTCACACTCAGGCTCAGTAGGAGTTCAGATGGGTTTCGCCTCGTCGGTCTTCTTGTCGGCATTACCTGGGGACCGTTACGCACAGCTAGTGCCGCTTGCGGTCTGTGGTTAAACCCACTGCCAGCGTAGTGTCGAGTCTTTAGAGTCCCACATAGAAAGCTTTTCGCCTTTAGGCAAAAGAGTAGAGGTCGCATGGTATTGCGACAGGTCGCATGGTTTTGCGACAGGGTTCGGTCACGTCCGTGCACTTGTGCACGTACAGTGTCCGGACAGTTTACACTAGCGGGCTTTGGTTTAAGCCAGATCCTTGTGTACCTTATAGGATTGGATTTATCCAGTTTGCATTCGTGTTCCTCGGAACGCGGATGCGGGTGTGTATGCACAGTTGACAGGGAGGCAGAGGCAGCGGATTCTCATTAGGGTTGTTGACAGTTGACCGTTGACTTTTTGACTTTATGCTCAACCCTAATGAGAATATGATATGTGATTAACTATTATATTAATTAAGTATTATGGTGATATGGTTGTTGACTTGTTGACTTTTGTTGACTCGTTGACTTTGGTGACTTGTTGACTTTTGTTGACTTGTTGACCGGTTGACTAGGCTTGACTAGTTGACCATCATGATAACCATGGTTATCATTTCATGCCAAAGACTTTTACTTGCTTGTTCATTTGAGTAAAATGAGTGCATGACATGATAAGGTTGTGGTTGCTTCTAACCATCACATAAGACTTTTTTGATATGATGAGTTATGATCACTTTGGATTATGAGAGGGTGAGAGAGAAAAGAGAGCCTCATTCTTTCTTGCTCATTCTCTCTCTTGTTCTTGAGCTCTCCTCTTGCTCTCACCCTCAACCTCTTGCTCCCTCTCTTGATCTATGGTTCTCTTGTCTCATGAGTTGAGAATCAAGAACCATAGATAAAATCCCATTCTATTTCCTCTCTACTCATTCTAGTTCACTAGGTTTGGCAAACCAAGTGAACTAGTTTCTTCAAAGAACGAAGAAGGAGCTAAAGGTTGGAGCTTTCAAGTGGATCTATCTTCGGCGTACGGAGACGACGAGAAGGAGCCATCGGACCACCACCGGAGCTTGAAGACGAAGGAGTTCAAGACAAGCTAGGTATAACCATCTTCATCCGAGTAGCTAAATATCTTTAGCTTAGTATGCTAGTTTTAGTTTAGGTAAAGATCCCGACCTAGCTTAGTCCATGTTGCCTCTTGCGTTAAAAATTTGATTTTATACCGTTTCCGCCTCCCCGTAAGAACCGGGGGTCGCAACGTGGACTTACAGTGGTATCAGAGACTAACTAAACTTAAACTAGCTTTGTAGTAAAGTGTAACGAAGTTCGGAACCGAAAAAAATCCAAAAACCTAACTTTTACAAAACCTGAGTTTCTGTTGAATTTTTTTCTGGTCAAAATGAAAAACTTTATACTCCTAAATTCGGCTCAGGGTTTTGTGTGAACACCCAAGAAAAACGATACAGTAATTCGTCGAAACCGCCGCCCTTCCGCCGCGCGAGCTAGGTAGCCGCCGCGGAACCGCCGCGCTTTGTCGTCTTCTGTGCATCGTTTTTCGTGCAGTGTGTGTCTGTGTTGGTTTTGGGATTTTTGAAATATATTATATGTGCCCAGATTTTCCAGAAAAGAAATTTCCTTTTGGGGTCCTATAATTCCGTATTTTTCCGAACTTCACTGCACTTTGACTATGATGGTTATATCTGTGATGTTTGCATGTATTGAACGTCGGCTAATCGCTATAAGTCGATTGGTCGGGGTTATACATGATCTGTAATGTGCTGGAATGTGTATATAAATATGTTGGATTGTCGCGAGTGAATAGCCGGGGGTTGTGAGACGAGAGTTTTCTTTTCTTGCAATTCATGTAAATTTGTAAATTGATGTAATAATTATTTGTATGGCCGCACAACCGGGAAGGGGTTGTAGCCGTCATTGTATAATTTCTTTTTTACTGTTTTTGCTCCTAGGATAGACCCATGGAGGGGTGCACAAACTACCGGGTATGCCGAAGTGTCGAGTGGCCTACTCATGGAGATGAGGGAGGTTGCTACGCTTCGGGTACTTGGCGGGTAGTTTGCCGCACCCGTAGGGGTCTTGGGTGGGGTTTTGGCTATTCACCGCGACCGTGTAATCTGTTTTTGTTACAGGCTCGTACAAA
This sequence comes from Agapanthus africanus, assembly GCA_030015575.1. Classification (NCBI taxonomy): domain Eukaryota; kingdom Viridiplantae; phylum Streptophyta; class Magnoliopsida; order Asparagales; family Amaryllidaceae; genus Agapanthus; species Agapanthus africanus. The sequence goes on from JASDDO010000029.1 coordinate 288,255,305, forward strand.
TTACAGATTCCTAGTATATCCAATGTATTTATCTGTGATCTGAAATGTTTATCATTGCAGTATATCTATATATGATATTATTTAGGCGTTGCTTATGTTTTACAGACGCGCTAGCCCAGCCCCCGCTCTGTCGTTAGTTAAGTAACCTAACGGGTAATGACGGGGCCCCGTGGCGAATGCGAATGGCATAAGCGTACGTCATATTTTGGTTGTTTTCTGCAATGGTAGGATTAAATGATGGGACGCATTAAAAGAACTAATGCAAGAATATCACGCATTAAAAGAACTAATGCAAGATAATAAACCAAGTTAAAGTCGTTGGAACACTTTCGAAAAACCACTCGGTTTTTTTCAAAAACAACTTTTAAATGCGGAGCTTGAGCCACTCCTTTTAAAAGCTATCTCGTTCCATCGACCAAATCAAGTTCACTATGTTCACGGTTTTGCCAAAACCATTCGTAGCCCTCCGTCGTTTCGTATGAATATTCAATAGTATTCAAGCTGTGTTTGTTGACCTTCGTCAAGGCATAGTGATTGGTAGCTATTGGGTATTCATATGTAGCATAGATAGATGCGTTGGTTTGGGACATTCGCATTACCTTGTTGACCTTCGTCAAGGGTATATACGGGTGGATTCAAATTAACCTGGATAATGACGGGCAGAACTTGACATGTGACTTATGATTTGTTGACCTTCGTCAAGGTCATAAGAGCATGGGGCAAAAATCCACATCGGGAGTTTCATAAGTACTGAAACTTGCTAGATTTGCATACCATTTGGAGTGTGATGATTCTGGTAGGATTCCTTCAGCTTCGTCACGCGATGATATTTGGATCCCGATCCTACTGTGAGTATATGCTACTCCTCGGGAAATTTCTCACTTAACAATCAATGCTATAAACCTAGTAGGTGCCTAGAAAGGTGTTAGCGGGGCTACGCCCCCAGGGAAAAGAGGTTCTCTAATTAAGGAACTTCGCGAAAGCGTTGGAAAACCTCCCTCGAAGTACCGACACCGGCCTGGCTGAACGGTTAAGTAAGTATTGTACGGTGGGATTGATCCTGACTAATTCTTCCTTTATGGTTTGAGAAGGAATTCGAGAAACAGTGGGAGCCATCCTGTTTAGACAAACTAAAAACCACTCTAAACTTGCAAGAGCATCATGCTGAGTGTTTCTTCTTCTCTCTCCTAATTGCAGCGACCAATCAACATGACTGGACTTAAGTTACTCCTAGATAAAAACAAACTGACAGGGCCAAACTACAAAGATTGGCTCAGGAATGTCAAGATAGCAATCACTTATGACAAGCTGGGGTATCTTCTTACCACCAAAGCTCCCCCTGTCCCTGGTCCAACTTCCAGTGTCGCGGATAAGGAAATCCGCAAGACTTGGGAGATTGATAGCGCGAAGGCCAAGTGCCTCCTGCTTGCCTCGATGGACAACGAACATCAGAGGAGGCATGAGAATATGGACATGGAGTCCATATTGCTCCATACAAAAGAACTGTATGGAGAGCAATCACGTATCGCAAGATACGAAGCGTCGAAAAAGTTATTTTCGACAAGAATGGCCGTCGGATCATCAGTAGCCGAGCACGTGCTAAAGATGATCGGCTTCATTGAGGAGCTTGCTGACCTAGGGATCACATTGGAGAGTGAGCTATATACGGATATAGTTCTCCAGTCCCTTCCTTCCACTTACGCCCAGTTTATACTGAACTTCAACTTACAAGAAAAAGAGGTTGAACTTTCAGAGCTCCTCAACATGCTGAGGAGCGCAGAGGGCACCCTACAGAAAAGTAGGGATACATCCACTTTGTTTGTAGGAGGATCATCTTCTTCTAGGTCCAAGGCGAAAGCCAAGGGAAAGAAGAAGAAGGCCCCCGCCAAACCAAGGGGCGGTGTTAGTAAAGTGGATACGAAGGGAAAAGGAAAAGCAACAAAGATAGCGGGGAAGCTTGTGGATAAGGAAGAATGCTTCTATTGTCATAAGAAAGGACACTGGAAGAATGATTGCAGGGCCTGGAAGGCCAGAACACAGGAATTGAAGCAGGTTGCAGCTTCAGCTTCAGGTGTGTATGTTATTGAAAACTGTCTTTCAATAAACTCTACTTCCTGGGTATTGGATACCGGATCAGGATCTCATATCTGTAATTCTTTGCAGGCGTTGAGAAACCGTAGTGTTTTTAAAGCAGGTGACATGACCCTCAGAGTTGCAAACGGAGCTAGCATGGATGCTAAAGCCGTGGGGGACTATCACCTGGGAATGTCAGATGGACATGTTTTGGTTTTGCGTAATTGCTTTTTTGTACCCAACGCAACTTGTAATATCATTTCTGTATCTTTAGTTTCTAAAGAAGGTTATGAATTTGCGTTTGTAAGTAATGTTGTAAACATTCACCTTAATCAAGTATTGATTGGGTCAGGTACTCTGAGTAATGGTATATACGTGTTAAACCAACCACAGATTTTTAATGTCCAGAATACACACAAAAGAAAGTCTCCAGAACTAAATCAGACTTTCTTATGGCATTGTAGATTGGGTCACATCAATGAGAGAAGGTTGACTAAGTTACATACAGAAGGATATTTGAATGCGTTCGAATATAAATCGTATGCCACTTGTCAATCTTGTCTCAAAGGAAAGATGACAAAGACTCCGTTTACTGGACAAGGAGTAAGAGCGAGCGAGCTCTTGGGACTCGTACACAGTGACGTGTGCGGTCCAATGTCTACACATGCCCGAAGCGGACATTCTTACTTCATTACTTTTACGGATGACTTCTCAAGGTACGGTTATGTCTTCTTAATGAAACATAAGTCCGAGGCCTTTGGAAAATTCCAGGAGTATAAGAATGAAGTAGAGAAACAGACCGGCAAAAGTATTAAGATTCTAAGATCGGATCGAGGTGGAGAATACTTAAGTGCCGAATTCCTGAATTACTTAAAAGAGAATGGTATTCTCTCTCAGCTTACTCCTCCATACACTCCGCAACATAACGGTGTATCGGAGAGACGGAACCGAACCCTATTGGATATGGTTCGGTCCATGATGAGTAACGCTGAGTTACCGCGATCATTCTGTGGATATGCACTAGAAGCAGCTGCGTATCTCTTGAACAAGGCTCCCACCAAGACTGTGCCTACCACCCCATATGAGATGTGGACTGGGAAGAAACCCTGTCTAAAGTATCTCAAGGTATGGGGATGTCCAGCTTTTGTAAAGAAGCAGCATGCGGACAAGCTTGAGGCACGTTCAGTACAGTGTAAGTTTGTGGGATACCCAAGGAACTCCAGGGGGTATCTTTTCTATTCCGCTGAGGAACAAAAGGTTTTTGTTTCTCAGCATGCCCGCTTCTTGGAAACTGAGTTTTTGGAAACCCAGATAAGTGGGAGCACAATAGAACTGGAAGAAGTTCCAGAACCACAGACTGTTACTGAAAGCTTAGTGGAACCAGAGGGTTCAACAGAACAGGACATTCCTGCGCCACTCCGCAGGAGTAGTAGGCAGTCTCATCCGCCCGAGAGATACTACGGTTTTCTCATAGACGGGGATAGAGAGGATTGCATCATAGATTATGATGAGCCTACTAGCTTCCAGCAGGCCGTTCAGAGCGTTGACTCAGTGAAATGGCTGGATGCAATGCGTACCGAAATGGAGTCCATGTACACCAACAAGGTATGGACGTTGGACATTGCTCCAGACGGGGTAAAACCCGTAGGATGCAAGTGGATCTTCAAAAGGAAGATTGGTGTAGATGGACAGGTTGAGACCTATAAAGCTAGGCTGGTAGCAAAGGGTTTTCGTCAAAGACCTGGCTTGGACTACGACGAAACCTTTTCTCCAGTAGCCATGCTGAAATCCATTCGGATCCTTCTTGCCATTGCTGCCTTCCACGATTATGAGATCTGGCAAATGGACGTAAAGACAGCTTTTCTAAATGGAAATTTAGAGGAGTGTGTCTATATGGACCAGCCAGAGGGTTTCATTCAGAGTGGGAGCAGCGGAAAGGTGTGCAAGTTGCTTAAGTCCATCTATGGACTAAAGCAGGCATCGCGGAGTTGGAACATCTGTTTTGATGAGACGGTCAAAGAATTTGGCTTTATCAAAAATCCAGATGAACCATGCATCTATAGTAGATTTGTAGCGAGAACTGTAGTATTCCTCGTTTTATACGTGGATGACATTCTCTTAATAGGAAATGACATTCCTATGCTACAATCTGTCAAGGGGTTCTTGTCACACAAGTTCTCCATGAAAGACCTGGGTGATGCCTCATACATTCTGGGTATCCGGATCTACCGTGACAGATCCAAGAGGATATTAGGACTTTCACAGTCCAGGTACATCGACACCATACTGAAGAGGTTCAGTATGGAAGATTCCAAGCGCGGTAACCTACCGGCTTGTCACGGGATCACCCTCTCTAAAGAGATGTCTCTCAAGACTGATTTGGAGAGGGATCGCATGTCTATTATACCCTACGCTTCTGCGGTAGGCTCTATAATGTATGCGATGTTGTGTACCAGACCGGATGTAGCTTATGCACTGAGTGTGGTAAGCCGGTATCAGTCTAACCCTGGGGAGAAACACTGGATAGCGGTAAAGAACATTCTCAAGTACCTGAGAAGGACTAAGGAGATGTTCTTGGTGTATGGCGGAAAAGACCTCCAGATCGAGGCCTTTGCTGACTCCAGCTTCCAGAGTGACAAGGATGATTCCAAGTCCATGTCGGGTTTTGTCTTTACCCTCAATGGAGGGGCGGTGTGTTGGAAGAGTTCCAAACAGGAAACCGTTGCAGACTCGACGATGGAAGCGGAATACATCGCTGCATCTGATGCCGCAAAAGAAGCTGTCTGGATAAGGAAGTTCTTGAAAGAACTTCAGGTGGTTCCGTCCATTGTTGATCCAATACCTCTGTATTGCGACAACAACGGGGCTATAGCTTTAGCGAAGGAACCCAGGTCCCATCAGAGATCCAGGCACATCTTAAGGCGGTATCACCTGATCAGGGAGATCGTAGATCGCCAGGAGATCGAGGTTCGGAGAGTCGCTTCAGAAGATAACACTGCTGATCCATTCACCAAGGCCCTGCCCCAGACTCAGTTCGAGCGGCTGATCGAGATGATAGGTCTTCGATACGCCAGTACATGGCCTTAGTGCAAGTGGGAGATTGTTAGTGTATATGCCCTAGAGGCCATTACTGTATCATACTGGTTTGTATATTACTTAATGGATGCTTGGGATATTCACCTTGTATATACAATCTTGCTCAAAATAGTAGTATGCTACTTGGTTTGTTTCTACTTCAATGTGTACATGTGTTTATTTTTGTATATCGCCTATACACATTAGTAGAGCCCTTAGGATCTTTGCTTGATTACCAGCGATGTGATGGCCGTCACACTAGTGGGGCTGGGTAATCTATAAGCACATCCTTATGCAGGTCCCTGATCGCAGGACTATCGAGACAGGGCATCGATACTCCGGAGTAGACCAGCGCATGCGCTTCTCATCCCAGTGTGGGAGACGGTCTGTCCCACAGCCGTCAGTACGTCGTACTTGAGATAGTATGCGGGTGCTCGTTAGGTTACGGGTACACTGGACAGGACTCGTCGGGAACTGACTAGTTGGTATTATACCTATCGTCAGTTATCAGTTCCCAGGTGACATGAGTACAGCTTAGTCCGCTGACTTGACACTGTCACTTCGCCTCGGGTGTGTTCCCACTGTACTTTGATCACTACCCTACCACGGCTCAAAGGAGTCGTGCAAACAGGTGGTGGTTGGGTGCAGTCCCGAAGCACTTGGAGGCAGTGACGGTTAGACAGGATTCGTCTCTCCCGGTATTGGGGGTTGACATCGCGCTGTGTCTAGGAGAGCCATTACACGAGTAGTCCCTGGCCAGGGCAAACGAGATATACTGGTAGGTTTCCAGTGTTATCTCAGGGTGTATTGGGCTTCACTCCGGCACGACTTGTACCGCTATTGGGGGACTGACGTTTACCGCCCCCTAGGCCCGCCATGCGATGTATCAGACGAACAGACCGGACTGTACGGAGAATGTCACACTCAGGCTCAGTAGGAGTTCAGATGGGTTTCGCCTCGTCGGTCTTCTTGTCGGCATTACCTGGGGACCGTTACGCACAGCTAGTGCCGCTTGCGGTCTGTGGTTAAACCCACTGCCAGCGTAGTGTCGAGTCTTTAGAGTCCCACACAGAAAGCTTTTCGCCTTTAGGAAAAAGAGTAGAGGTCGCATGGTATTGCGACAGGTCGCATGGTTTTGCGACAGGGTTCGGTCACGTCCGTGCACTTGTGCACGTACAGTGTCCGGACAGTTTACACTAGCGGGCTTTGGTTTAAGCCAGATCCTAGTGTACCTTATGGGATTGGATTTATCCAGTTTGCATTCGTGTTCCTCCGAACGCGGATGCGGGTGTGTATGCACAGTTGACAGGGAGGCAGAGGCAGCGGATTCTCATTAGGGTTGTTGACAGTTGACCGTTGACTTTTTGACTTTATGCTCAACCCTAATGAGAATATGATATGTGATTAACTATTATATTAATTAAGTATTATGGTGATATGGTTGTTGACTTGTTGACTTTTGTTGACTCGTTGACTTTGGTGACTTGTTGACTTTTGTTGACTTGTTGACCGGTTGACTAGGCTTGACTAGTTGACCATCATGATAACCATGGTTATCATTTCATGCCAAAGACTTTTACTTGCTTGTTCATTTGAGTAAAATGAGTGCATGACATGATAAGGTTGTGGTTGCTTCTAACCATCACATAAGACTTTTTTGATATGATGAGTTATGATCACTTTGGATTATGAGAGGGTGAGAGAGAAAAGAGAGCCTCATTCTTTCTTGCTCATTCTCTCTCTTGTTCTTGAGCTCTCCTCTTGCTCTCACCCTCAACCTCTTGCTCCCTCTCTTGATCTATGGTTCTCTTGTCTCATGAGTTGAGAATCAAGAACCATAGATAAAATCCCATTCTATTTCCTCTCTACTCATTCTAGTTCACTAGGTTTGGCAAACCAAGTGAACTAGTTTCTTCAAAGAACGAAGAAGGAGCTAAAGGTTGGAGCTTTCAAGTGGATCTATCTTCGGCGTACGGAGACGACGAGAAGGAGCCATCGGACCACCACCGGAGCTTGAAGACGAAGGAGTTCAAGACAAGCTAGGTATAACCATCTTCATCCGAGTAGCTAAATATCTTTAGCTTAGTATGCTAGTTTTAGTTTAGGTAAAGATCCCGACCTAGCTTAGTCCATGTTGCCTCTTGCGTTAAAATTTTGATTTTATACCGTTTCCGCCACCCCGTAAGAACCGGGGGTCGCAACGTGGACTTACAATTAGATCTCATCACATCTATAGATCCGATCTACTCCTATGAGCCACACTTCGAATCTTGATTGTTGGTTTGGAAATCATCACATCTCAATTCTTGATTTTAATGTTTTCTTAGATTTAGATTTTTCTAATTCTTGAAATTCAATTTTATAAATCATGAATTGTTTGTTTTCTTTTCTTTAAAATTTCAACTCATTTAAATCGAAACACGAACGATTACACTTTCCCTATGGACGATCCACACTTATTAACGCGCTACATTCAACACCGTTATTGATTGCGGTCAAATAATTTTTGGTTGTGATTTCTATACAATTTTCAAATACACACAAAAAGAATTCGTTTTAATCAAATGGTGCCGTTGCCGGGGATCATTTGATTTACACAATCGAGAAATTCAATTCAATCAAATGGCGCCGTTGCCGGGGATCATTTGATTTACACAATCGAGAAATTCAATTCAATCAAATGGCGCCGTTGCCGGGGATAGTGCGCTAATTGTTCGTTTTTTTGAAATTTGAGTTGAAAAGTTTATTCCATCTATATTTTTAGATCTAAATTCATACAAACCCTAAACGTGTTGTTGTGATTTGTTGCGAGGAAATCTGGAATATGTAGAGCTGTGGAAATTTTTTTCAGAATATACCAGAGAGCTCAAGGAGTGAACAATAGCTTGCTGTGGAATTTGTATGCAGTGAACAGTCTTTTCGACCGCGCATCCGCGGAAATAGAGGACTAAAACCGCGGTTCCACGGCGGTATTAACTCATCTTTGCATCAAAATTCTTAGGTGACTTCTATACTTTCTTATGTCCTTCTCTGTCTGCTCTAAATAACAATTTTCTGTAGGTTTCTTTGTAAATAAATCGCAGCGCCGCAAAAAGCAATAAAAAATTATACATGTTTTTGGTTTTTGGTTGTTTGCATATTAATTTGGAAATTAAGGGGCACGGCCAAATCCAGATTAGGTGGGGAGTTCATTACCCTTCCTAAGCCCCAAAAATCACAATCTTGCATCCGCATTTACCCTCATTAACTAAAAAAGATCTAGAGATGACTCTAAGGACCATCGTGCTCACTTAGGACAAGAGAAGGCCGTGGGTAATCCATTGTTTATCCGCGTTTCTTTTATAGTGTCTAAGGCAAGTGTGTCTAAGGCTAGTGTGTCTAAGGCTAGTGGTTATTAATTAGGCCCACTACTTACGTAGTGGAGTACCTTCCCACTTACCTGGCAGTTACCTGGCCACAGGGAAGATAAAGAGGCAGTGGAGGATTTATCCCGCGACTTGTCTTTTGGCAATTAGGAGCGGTCTAGAGCTTTGACCTAGGCGACCAATAGAATTAGGGTTTTTCTTGTTGCATTTGTTGTGATCGCATTATTTTTTCAAAAAATCCGTCTATTTTTCAAAACAAACACCAATCATATCATTTCCCTTAACAAGAAGTTCGATGGAGACGGATCTATCGAAATGGGTGTGGTGGTGGGTAAAGAAAAGGTAAATGTAGAAATACCGACTTTTGGGTCGATAGAAAGGACGCGGACTAAACGGGCACTAGAATCCCGTGTCCAGCCAATCCAATCCGTCTATTTTTCAAAACAAACACCAATCCGGTAGGCTCGATCTTTGCTGGGTCCAAAGTACCTGACGACATTCAAAGAAGAAGAAAACAGAATGTCATCAACGAACAGGTCGCTCGATAAGTCTCAAAGATAAGGAAGAATTAGAAAGACAGAATAAGAGTAATTTGCTAAAGTATCATGTTGTAGAATATTGTGGAATATTGTGTTAACGCTGTTGTTTATAGCTTGGTACAGAAGGATGCCAGTGTATACGAGGGGGGGTCTCCATTTGCTATAGGCCAGGGCAAACGGAAAGTACAAGGAACCGTTAAGCCACGGTGCAACAGCAATGAAATATAGGTTAGGTGTCTTAATCTGACCACCTAGTGCCACCTTTAACACCTTCCATACCAATCTACCCCTTAAATCCCGTAGTGTTTTAACAGTATTGTTGTATTGTTTTATGTAAGTTGGATGACTGACCAAAACTATGATATCAATAAACGGATTGTATCAGGTAATTGGAATAACGGAATAATGGATGTATATCCATGGTTTGATTCAGTCAAGTTGAATAGATTGTTAACTAGATTCAGGGATTCATGTGTTCATATTGAGTTGGAATATTAAAAAATATAGATTGACTTGAATCATATTCAAGTCAGAAATATTCAGACTCAAACCCGAGTCAGACTAAAAGAAAAGTAATTTGAAGTTTTATAGTTGTTAGGGTCCTTATTGTAATTTATAAAACTTGAGGGGGTTTTATGAAAAAAAGTATTCTTGTATAGTTTTCAAGATACACCTCAAGTATTTATTATTCGTCTTTATAGTTATAATGAGTGTAAATTTTATTTGTGTTATTCTAGTGAATATATCCTAATAAAAGTATTAATTTATAATATTGAATTATTTGAAATTCATGGTATTTTAATGTAACCTTTAATCTTGTAATTTTTAGAACAAGGTGGAAACTTTATCTTATAATAAAATAGGTGTTTAAATGATAAATATACATATGTTAATACAAGAATAATTTTATTTAAATATTTTATTTTCCAAAAATCTCATTTTTCTAAAATATTGTATTTTAAACCTTTCGAGACCGAATGCTCCTTGCGGAGGTTTGAATCTCGCACTACTAAGCTCGAGGGTGCACGATAAACAGTAGCATCCCTAACGATTTTCCCAAAGGTGGGTTGTAGTGGCGCTTTGCAAGGATTTAATAAATACTATTCAATTAGAAAACGGTTTTATAAGGGTAAGGTATTTATTTGTAAAAGGATGTAAATTTCCGTACTTTAGTTTCTAGGGTATCCTAAGCCAACTAGCCTATTTCTAAAGGTCTAAACGACAAGTCATTAGAACCCTCAAATCGCCTCTTCACCACCAATTGCGGCCAGCTAAGTGCCAGGTAAGTGGGAGGCTCTCCACTACAAGTAGTGGCCCTAATTAAGTAACCACTTGCCTTAGACACACTTGTCTAGACACCACAAAGTCAGGTTTAGATAAACGATCGATGTCCATGACATATCGTATTTTCCTTTTAAAAGATTTTCTTTTAAAATTATATACAACTTAGAACTTTCAGAAAAGGTTTAAAAGAAAATGATATTTTAATGTAAAGTCTTGTATTTTCGTATTCTAAGTTTTGATGATATCAATTACGGTTGTATTTGCGTATGTGTGGAGGTAGGTCATTACCTCGTGATCTATTTTAAGGTATAGTGAAGTTTAGGGGTTAAATATGATAAACTAAACATGAGGGTATTTAAGTGAAAGAATACGGTATTTGCAAAAGTTATCATTTCCTGTGTGAAAACTCATTCAAATTGATTTTTACAAGTTTAGTGGTCAAGATGAAGATGTTTAGGAATGATTGAATTGATTAGAAGAAGAAAAATAAATATTATGGTATTAATGTGAAAAAGAATACGATATTGCAAAAAGCTATCATTTCATGTGAGAATCTTTGTCCAAATTAATTGTTATGTGATTAATAGTCTTCATGAATAAGTTTAGGTATTATGGAATTGGTGATAAGTGAGATTTTGATAGAAAACCGAATCGGAAATTGGTTTGTTCCGATTTCCGTCGGGTTTCATAAGTTCGTATCTTTGAGAAGTAGAAAGAAGAAAAGAATGGGATTTACGGGCTTCAATCTATACTAAAGAGTATAGGGGAACTAGGTGAGTGGTTGAGGCTTTGTTTCATCGCCGGTTGGTTTAGAAAAATGTCGCCGGAATTCCGTCAGAGCTTCGCCGTGAACTCGATTTCAAAGTACACCTTTCTTGTAGAAATTTTGAGAGAGTAAACCTAGTGTTTTGGGATGAGAGGGTAGAGGGTAGAGGGTCTATTTATAGGGTAGCTAGGGTAGGGTAGGTGAAAGATTTTTATTTTTTAAAAAATTGTAAAAATTAAAGAAAAATCATTAAAATTTGTATTAAATTGGATGTATTTAACATTAGGGAACCGATCTATTAAAATGGAGTAAACAGGGGGTTATAGAAGACGAAAAGACAAAATTTTCGTGTTGGCGACTCGGCCGTCTGATCGAGTCCGGCCGGCGGTGCCGGCCGATTCGGCCGGCTGGCCGGCCGACTCGGCCGATCCCAGCCGAGTCCGGTGGCCAAAACGTGGGGGGTCTTCTGATGCAGCTCATAGTATATTTAGTTTTTAGGGTTCAGTTCATCTTTTGGGAGTTATGGCCTGTGGACTGTTGGGCTTCCAAGAGTTTTAAAAGAAAAATAATCTAAAAATAATGTGGGGCAGGGGCTTCAAACTCTGGTGGCTTGGTTCAGCAGTGCAAGGTATTACCAATGAGCTACAAGCTCCTTCTTGTATTTATTGTGGGAAAATAGATATTTAAAGTGATAACAGTAACATTAAATACTCCAAGTATACTTCAAATTTAAATCAAATTTATGTATATAAAAATTGGATTTGTTACAATCTACCCTCCTTACAAAAATTTCGTCTCCAAAATTTACAACTTTTATTTGAGGACTAGTTTACAAAAAGGTGAGGATATCTTGCACGCATTTCATCTTCCTTTTCCTACGTGGATTCTCCTGGAGTGTCTTTCCTCCACAATACCCGGACCAAATTAACTTCCTTATTCCGAAGAGTCTATACTTTCCTGTCCAGAATCTCCACAGGTTGTTGCTCACAAGACAAGTCGGGCTGTATAGTGAGCTCGGAATGATCAAGTACATGGCTGGGGTCACTCACATACCTTATGAGTTGGGATATGTGGAACACGTTATGCACTCTTCCAATGAGGGTGGAAGCGCTAATCGGTATGCCACTTCACCGACTCGTTCGAGTATGTCGAACGGTCCAATGTATCTCAGACTCAATTTACCCAGTCTTCCAAATCCGATCACTCTGCGGTTCGGAGGTATCTTCAAGAATACATGATCTCCTGGCTGGGACTCCAAGTGTCGTCTCTTTGCATCAACCCAGTGTTTCTGTCGATCTTGGGCTATGCGTATCCTTTCCTTGATAGTACGAACCACATCAACAGTTTCTACTATCATCTCCGGTCTAAGAAGTTCCCTATCTCCGATGTTGTCCCAACTTAAAGGCGATCGACACTTCATTCCATACAATGCTGCAAAAGGTGCCATTCCTATGCTTGCTTGGTAGCTGTTGTTGTACGAAAACTCCACAAGATGTAGGTGATCTTCCCACGATCCTTTGAAGTCTAGCATACATGCTCTGAGCATATCTTCCAAGATCTGAATAGTTCGTTCTGACTGACCATCTGTTTGTGGATGATAAGCCGTGCTGAAGTTCAGACTTGTTCCCAAGCTTGCTTGCAGACTCTGCCAAAATTGTGATCGGAATCTGGTGTCACGATCGGAGACAATGCAGACCGGTACTCTATGAAATCTCATAATTTCCTGTATGAGTTCATGGGTATCAGAGATAGTACATTATGAAGTGTTTAAATCTTAACTAGATTATTACCTCCATGTACTTTGCTAGTGTCTCCGTTGATTGTCCAACTCGAAATGGGATGAAGTGAGCCGACTTTGTGAGTCGATCCACAATGACCCATATCGCACGTTACCCTTTGTGCTGCGAGGAAGAGCAGTTATAAAGTCCATCGTGATGCGCTGCCACTTCCATTATGGAATTAGTAACGGTTGAAGTAGTCCAGCTGTCCTGTGATGTTCAGGCGCCTTTATTTGCTGACACACCAAACATTTTGCGACGCTTCTGGCTACTTCACGCTTCATTCTATGCCACCAATAATTCTGACGTAGATCTTTGTACATTTTGGTACCTCCAAGATGTACTGAGTAGGGAGAGCTGTGAGCTTCTTTCATTAACTCTTCCCGAACAGGACCTTTTGGTAAACACAATCTGCTGCCACATCTCAAAGATCCATTTTCATGGATGATGAAATCTGTTCTGAGTCCATTCTCCACTTGTTCGCTGATCTTTTGCAACTTAGTATCGCTGGCTTGAGCTGCTTTGATCTGATTGACAATGGTTGATTGAACTTGTAGATTGATCAAACTTGAAGCATCACCTGGCATGACTACTTCAATCTCCATCTGATATAAGTCTTGCTGAAGCTTCCACTGAGCGATGAGATTCATTGATGATGGTTGGCGATTAAGAGCATCAGGTACTACTTTCACCTTTCCTGGGTAATATTGCAAGTTGATGTCAAAGTTCGCCATGAGTTCTAACCATCTTCTCTGCCGCATATTCAACTCCTTCTGAGTAAACACGTACTTCAGACTTTTATAATCTGTGTAGATGTTCACTCGTTCACTAAGTAAGTAGTGGCGCCAAATCTTGAGAGCAAAGATGACGGCTGCCATCTTCAGATCATGCGTCGGATAATTGCGCTCATGAGTCTTCAGTTGTCTTGAAGCATAAGCCACAACCTTACCATGATGATGCAGAACACATCCTAATCCCTTACCGGATGCATCACAATGCACTTCGAATCCTCCAGATTGATACGGTATTACTAGAATAGGTGCAGATGTCAATCTTGACTTAAGTTCTACGAAAGCTTGTTCGCATGCTTCTGACCACACAAATTCTTCATCTTTTCATGTGAGCTTGGTCAGGGGTGTTGCTGTCTTCGAAAAGCCTTCAATAAACCTTCTGTAATATCCAGCTAAACCCAAGAAACTTCGAATATCCTTCACTGACTTTGGTGTAGGCCATTCGCTAACTGCCGAAACTTTAGCTGGATCCACATAGATTCCTTCTCCTGATACGATATGTCCAAGAAAACCAACTTGATTTAGCCAAAACTCGCACTTGCTGTACTTGGCATAAAGCTGATGTTGTCGAAGAGTTTCCAGGACAATTCGTAAATGTTCTGCATGTTCTTTCCGACTCTTAGAATACACCAGGATGTCGTCGATGAAAATGACAACAAACCTGTCTAAGTACTCCCGGAAAACTTGATTCATAAGTTTCATGAAGATTGCAGGTGCGTTGGTCACTCCAAATGGCATTACTAGAAATTCATAATGTCCATAGCGAGTTCTGAAAGCTGTTTTATGAATATCAGCTTTCTTGACCTTCACTTGATGATAACCTGAACGAAGATCCAATTTAGAGAAAACACAAGATCCACTTAGCTGATCGAATAAATCATCGATGCGCGGGAGTGGATACTTGTTCTTTATAGTGACTTCGTTCAAGGCCCTATAATCGATGCACATTCTGTATGAACCTTCCTTCTTCTTCACCAGTAGTACAGGTGCTCCCCAACTTGAAGTACTGGGACGAATCCATCCTTTCGCCAGTAATTCGTCCAATTGTGTTCGGACTTCCTTCAATCCTTCCGGACTTAGTCTATAAGGTGCTTTGATCACCGGTTGTGCTCCTGGTACTAAATCAATACTGAATTCAAGAGCTCGATCGGGTGGCAAACCTGATATATCGTCAGGAAATACATCGTCGAACTCTCGAACTACCTCTGGTCTTAATTCCTCTTCCGCTTGAGCTGCCGCAACTACTGCTTCCCTTGGCTTCGCTTTGTAGGTACCTGGCTCCAGGGTATGATCTCCACTCTTGAAATAGATGACCAGATGGTCTGGAATCTCAAATACTACCCTCCTTTGACGACAGTCGATGGTAGCATAAAAGGTTCCAAGCCAATCCATTCCTAGAACCACATCGAAGTTCGGTATGTCCAGTACATTGAAGTCAGCTTAAAACTCTCGACTGCAGACGGCGACTGGACACAGGCTGTATCCCATAGTTGCCTTTAGGATACCATTTCCGGAACTGACATTCCAACTGGATACAAGCGGTGAAACAGGTATCGCATGGGTTCGGACAAACCGTTGCGTCATAAAGCAATATGATGCTCCAGTATCAAAAAGTGCAAGTGCAGGGATTGAGGATACTAAGATTGTACCTAAGGTATGTGGGATTTGTTTTAGGTATAAGAAATATGTGACTAAGTTGCGGATAGAAAAGCAAAGTTTGAAAAGAAAGGTTTACCAGTGATGACTTGGCCAGTGGCCTCAGCTTCTTCCACGGACATCGTAAAAGCCTGGCACCTTGGTACATTCTTCCTGGCCTGAAGAGCATTCCTCGGAACGTTCCTTTGAGCTTGATGGAACTGACGAGGAGGTGGTGCAGCGTGTGGTCCTCTGGGTGGTGCAGGTAGTGCAGGTCTGGGAGCAGGTGCCTGAAGAGCTGATCGCTACGGATAGGTAATTGCTGGCCTGGGTGCCGCAACTGGGTTCTGTCTTTAGGGACAAGACCTAATATCGTGAGTAGCTGAGCCGCAGACTAAGCAAAGGCGGTTGGCTCGACGGCAGTCCTTCATCATATGTCCAGTTCTTTTGCAGTAGCTGCAAAAGGCTGGGCTAGGACGATGGGTTGGTACTCCAGGTCGCCTTGGCATGAAAGGTGGTCTGGACGAGGCTCCACCTGCCATCTGGTTGGCAGGGCGTTTGACTCCTGCAGACTGAGGTCTGCCCCTCTCTTTTATCACTGCCTCATAACTGCGGGCAGCTTCTAGAGCATCCTCATGAGTCAAAAACTTTCCTGTGGCTAGAGCAGCCTTAATCTCTATGTCCAAACCTTGTTGAAAGCGACGGGCTCTGATCTCGTCCGTCGGTATCAAGTGTTCCGCGAATCGGCTTAACATGGTGAATTCATCATCGTATTCATCTATTGATTTATCCCACATTGAACCCTGTTGTAGATGAATAAACTGCTGCTCCATTGCAAATCTGGCAGTCACAGGGAAGTATTTCGCGTCGAACTTCTCGCGAAAGGTCTTTCATTCAATCGGGTGTACTAGACGGCTTTCTTCCGCCTTCCACCAGTTGCGAGCATTATCCGTGAGCTGTAGTTTTGCTACACGGACCCAAGCGTTGTCTAGCACTTGAGCTGCTGCCAGATCATCTTCGATGCTTTGTGCCAATTCTTCCTTTTCAAGAGGGCTTCCTTTACCAGAGAACTGCTTGGGATGTAAAGCCCTGAATTGCTTTACTCCCGGCGCATCGGGCTCAGGACGGTTCAGAAGTTGTTGCTGTCCCTCGAGAAGACTGCGGATCGCCTCAAATAGCAGTGTTTGCTCGGTGGGTGGTGCAGGAACAGCTGGTGTAAGAGGTAGTGCTGAAGGGGTGTTGTTGACGTTGGTGCTGATGTTGTTCGGGGAATCCATAACCTTGAAGAAAAATTTGGGTTAGGACAGATTCAAATACATGAAATGATAAGATTCAAGGAATAGAAATTTGCAAGATTCAAGGAACATGAATTGTAAAGAATGTTTTAGTTGCTGGTTCTTGTGTTATATTGCTTAGGTTGTTCACGCAGACCAGAACTGCATGACAGGGATTCATACAGTTTTGACCTGCATGGGCCACCAACAAAACCTGTCACGCCCCGCTTCTCGGTGTATGGTGAAGTGGACGTGACGAGGTCCGCTACGTATATACTTAGAACTACATACGCTAAGCGTATTTAAGCAATATAAATTAAATCACAAGAGACAAGAGATATAGAATAACAACAACTTTATTAATAACATTCTTTTATACAATGCATGAAAAGTAAATACAACTGAAATGAAAAGCGATGCAAAAACAATGGCATAACAGGAAACGAAAATACGGAGTAGAACAAGGTACAATGTCTAGAGCTTAGGGTCTTTGTGAAACTGCTTCAAGTCTTCACCGGTGGGCTCGATCTCTGCTGGGTCCAAAGTACCTGACTGTAGGGTTCCTAGGCACGCTAATGAAGTCTCACAAGGCATCAACCATGCCAATTTCAAATTTTACAAGTTCCGAGAAACCCTAATATGGATTCGTCGACTAGAGTTTAGGAGAAAAGTGAAACTAGTTAACAATTTAACTAAATGAAAGAGGCTACAACCTTTGTAGATCCGGTTCTCCACTTTCTTAGCTCCACGTAAACATCCCCTCGCTGTCCATGTCGGATCTCAGACTCTCGCATCGGCTTCATCGGAGAAATGAGCGGACTAGTCGTCGGCTACGATGCCGAAGATGATCTACGTCGAGGCTACACAAGATCAAGCTCCAACTTCACCAAGTCATGAAACTTGTGAAGAAAACACCCTATACTACTTGGCAAGAGGTAGAGGATGAAGAAATAGGAGGTGGGTTCACTTTAGAATTGGATTTCTCACTCATTTACTCAAGGTGCCATTAAAGCTAGTAAGCTTTTCTTCTTGTTCAAGAGGAAGAACAAGATGATAGAATATGATAAGTGTTATTCAAAAAGAATAATAAAATGAATACTTATCATCTCCTAACCTTGGTCAAGTGTAGAGAGTTAACTAGAGTTTAGATGAATGGTTAGGTTAGGAGAAGAAAACAAAATGGTCAACCTTTTCAACTCTTCATGAAGCTTCATGAAAGAACTAAGGAAAGCCACCATTTTCCTTTTCTTTTCCAAAATAAATAATCAATATAAATAAAAGAATAAATAAACAAAACCCTAACCATTCATATAACCATGGTTTAATCTTTACACAAACTCAAGTTAACATATATCATCAAACATGATACAATCAAGTGTACACAAAAATATATCACATATACAATGCGCACATCAAGTGAGAAAATCCTTTTAAAGTGAACCAATACTAGTTAATGCAAAGTAATACATCAAATATATAATTATACATTAAATCATTAAATCAACACTTGATTCAATGATCCGGTCATGTCGCACATAACCGACTAGTATACAATGTATCGACTTATCGAATCAATCTTCGATTCAATAGCTAGGTTATATCGCATATAACCAATCGAAACATTCATCGCGAGAATGAAATACGGTATCACATACATGCATCATTCTCGGTCCCGCATATATCTCATATGTGCTCCTATTTCGTTTTGCTTGAGCCAGGAAACCTCTGTGTAGGACTCTAAAGACTCGTCAATATGCCGGCAGCAGATGATGATCATATCAAGCACCCACAAGCCGCAAGCGGTCTGCTAAACGTAACGGCCACCCAGGTATTGAGCGATCAGAAGATCGACGAGCTAGCCCGCTCACACTCCTGTGAATCCAACCAGTAACACTTACTGTACAGTCCGGTCTGTTCGTCTGATATGTTGCATAACAAGTCTAGGGGTGGTAAACGTCAGACCCCTGTAACCGATAAGTCGTGCCGATGTGAGGCTCGTAACGGGTCGAGAAACTACTGGTAACACTTACCAGAAAATCTCTGATCAGCCCTGGCCAGGGACTTCCCTGTTACGGCCAATCGAGCACTGCGCAACATCAACCCCCAATACCGGGAGAGACGAAACCCCTCCTATCGCTCATTGCCTCCATGTGACTCGGGACTGTACCCAAAAACCACCGTTTTGCACGCCCTCATGGACGTGGTAAGGTGGAGATCAAAGCACAGTGGGAATCACATAAGACTCTATGACGATCTCGGGTCTACAGACTAACCTGCACAAGTGTCACCTGAGAACTGCCATCTGACGTGAGGTATAATACCATCTGGGAGTTCTCGGCGAGTCCGTCCAGTGTACCCAGTCTCCACTGAGCACCCGTATACCATCTCTAATGTCAAACACCAATGGATATGGGATCATTCATCGCCCATCTCATAGGTCGAGAAGCGTATACGCTAGTCTACACTGGTATATCGATGTCCCGTCTCGATACACCTACGACTAGGGACCTTGAAGGATGTACCTATGGACTACCATGTCCCCACTAGTATGATCTGCATCATAGTCCAGGTAGTCAAGTACACATCCTAAGGGCTTTACCAACATGTAACTATAAGACAGTTTAAAGAGACAAGTGTACATGTTAAGATAAAGAGCAACCAGATAGCATACTATCATATCGAGCAAGAAAGTCATCTCTATATATGTCCAAGCATCCAATATAATATACATCATCTGTACAATACTGGCCTCTAGGGCATACATACAACTAACAATCTCCCACTTGCACTAGGGCCAGCTGCTGTAGTATCGCATACCGAGCATCCCGAAGAGTCTCTCAAACTGTATCTGGGGAATGGCCTTCGTGAGTGCATCCGCCGTGTTGTTCTTCGTGTCTACCCTCCTGACCTCGATCTCCCGGCGATCAACTATCTCCCGGATCAGGTGATACCGCCTCAGAATATGCCTGGATCGCTGATGGGACCTAGGTTCCTTGGCCAAAGCCACCGCTCCATTGTTATCGCAATACAAAGGTATTGGATGTTCAATGGTGTCACGACCCGCAGGGTACGGAACTTGACTGGCACTTAAGTTTACGAAACGTCTAAATACGTCCGTAAAATAAGTAAGCCAAAGCCCAGAAAACAAACCAATTAAGCAAAAGAGTGAAGAAAACCCAAACAATTGAAAGCGAGTTTATCAAATAAGTCATGTAAAACCCCTTTAAAAAAAACAATACCAATTTTTCCGAAAATTTCGGCAGAGTCTCCTTTGTAAATACTGGCCCCCAAAATGGGTACAACAAAATATATATGAATCCAACAAAATAGGGCATCCCCAAGCGGGAGCTAGCTCTTCGCCACAAGGCGGTCACAAATCCCACGCAATATAAAATGACAACAAGCAAAATAATCATAATGAAGCATAAGAAAACATCATGTCGACTCAAGTGAGCTCGACCCCAAATACAGCATAAAAGTCCACAAACCTCACAGTCTCATCTCTAGGTCAATATATACAATAGTACTGGTAGAAACAGTAGATAGAGTACACTAGATACAAAGAATATACAAGCTGGTACAAAAATAATAACATAACCCACCTATGAGCAAAATCTCGAGTCCAGGCAAAAGAGGCAAAAGGACAAGTGCGCCCGCCGCTACTGAACTGACGGAGCGGACCTGCAAAAGACTGTGGCACAACGGGGGTGAGTTGCCAACTCGTGAGTAATAAATAACATCTACACAGGCTATCGAATGCATGCACACAAGCATCCTAGCATCTAAAATACAGGTATGACTGGATGCACTAGCAGGTGTGTATACAACATCAGTGTACGAATATGTATGCAACATGAATATCTGAGGTCTCAATAGGTATATATAAGAAATATTTTATCTCTTTTTGTTTTTGAAACTCTGTTAGAATGCCAGCATAATGTCAATGAATCGACGAAAATCGGTGTCCAGCAACGACACCCAAAAGCTGTCTCAAATCTCATAAATCCATGTCATAGTGTCTCTGGCCTCAGCCATCCGGCTGACCCATCTCAATATCAATATCTCATCCCCTCGCGGCCCCGGTCGGTATCCTCTGGATATCCGCCGTGCCCAATGAAGTCACCGGTAGGTAATCCATCCCCTGCCAGGCTCATCGTCAGCACCACGAGCTTCTTGCCCCGGGGTACCCTACCGGGCCCACCATGTACCCGAAACGGTTCATCCAACTCCTCGAAACGGGTCTCCAAAAACCACAGCAAACTCATGGTGGAAGACACTTACATCACTAGGAAACCGCAATTTACATGTTTTAAAAATATAATAAGTTTAGAAATTTTGCGGCTTTCCTCCGAAATCCAGAAATATCATAAAATCTCAAGAAATCCTCATAAGTGCATATATCAATGATAATGAATGCATATGGTGTCAATAATCAAGTTGCGATGTGTAATTAATGGATTAGGCATGAACAATTAATATGATGAAGTACATGCACATGAATAGCAGTCCTACGATTTCATTTTAAGGAATTAAAGGCAATAGCACCAGTTTAAGTATCAATTAGTAAAAGGTTTAAATTTAAATGTTATCTAGTGTGGTGGCATGGCAATTACCAGGGTGTGTGTGTAAGCATGAATAGTGCTCGTGCTGCATATAAAAACCCTGGCAATGGTGCAGGTGTCCTATAAAATGGTTTCGTATAGGTATGTCAATATAATGCATGGATGCAGCAATAGTCAACTAAGTATTTCACCCCTAATTACTAACATCACTAAGGGTCTTGTAAGTTACTAAAACTATCGGGCGGCTTGCGCCATCCAACGATAGTCCCCCGTAGATGTTACATCTACTCACCGGAATCCCTGGCTAGCTGTGTCCAATCACCGCCTTCCCCTTTCGCGCCGCGTCTGACGTCTCCGCGACCGAACCTTAGATTGTTGTAGTGTTAATTTAGTGTAGTTCTAATCCCGTGCTGCTATTCATGTATTAAAACCCTAGTTAAAATTTTCAACCATAATCTAGTTTTTCTTAGGTTATGGTTGAAAATTTTAACTAGGGTTTTGAAGCCATGATAGTTAATTAAATTGTTTTGTAGTTAATCTAGTTGTTACTTAACTAATCTATATGGTTACCTTGTTATGTAGTCTTCAAATTTGGCTAATTTAGTTAATTTTAAATGTTTGATTTTGGTTGTAAATTGTTGTTTTAGGAAAATCTAGAAAGGGGTTAGTGTATGGAAATGGGTTGTGAAGTATGATTAATGAGTTGAATTAGGGTTTAGAAAACATTATTTAGTTGATTAAACCTAATTTGTTATCTAGTTGTTTTGCTAACCTAATCTAGAAGGTTAACTTGCTAATTGAGTTATAAATTAGTGTTAATTTAAGGTTTTCATATATAGTTTGGATTAAGATTTGCTAGGTTATATAATTCAAGTAATGGTTGTTTATGGAAAATAGGTTTTGAATCTTTGCTAATGTGTTGTAATTATAGTGTTGTAGATTGCTTGTTGTGTGGTTGGATATTGTGTTGGATTGTGATAACCGTATCGCTAATTTTCGATTTTGCACCAAAATTGCTAGTTTGTGCTTACTAGGTTTTTATTAAAATTATTTGGTGATTTATTTGTGATACCTTGGGGATATTTTTAGCATCTCCTATGACGTTTAGGATGCGTGAGTGCGGATTTTTGAGTAGTCGGGTTGTAGTTTTGCCGGGCGACCAAATCGGCGTTTTTTGGCAGTTTTTGCGATTTTCGCGTGTGTTCCGCGCACCCTGCGCACGTTGTACCTAGCTAGTGAACTTTAGTAGTTTCGTTTGGGTTTTGCGTCGTTCTTGATATGTAACCTTATGTTTGGTATTGATGTAAACTCCATGTTCGGTCGCGGAGACGTCAGACGCGGCGCGAAAGGGGAAGGCGGTGATTGGACACAGCTAGCCAGGGATTCCGGTGAGTAGATGTAACATCTACGGGGGACTATCGTTGGATGGCGCAAGCCGCCCGATAGTTTTAGTAACTTACAAGACCCTTAGTGATGTTAGTAATTAGGGGTGAAATACTCAGTTGACTATTGCTGCATCCATGCATTATATTTACATACCTATACGAAACCATTTTATAGGACACCTGCACCATTGCCAGGGGTTTTATATGCAGCACGAGCACTATTCATGCTTACACACACACCCTGGTAATTGCCATGCCACCACACTAGATAACATTTAAATTTAAACCTTTTACTAATTGATACTTAAACTGGTGATATTGCCTTTAATTCCTTAAAATGAAATCGTAGGACTGCTATTCATATGCATGTACTTCATCATATTAATTGTTCATGCCTAATCCATTAATTACACATCGCAACTTGATTATTGACACCATATGCATTCATTATCATTGATATATGCACTTATGAGGATTTCTTGAGATTTTATGATATTTCTGGATTTCGGAGGAAAGCCGCAAAATTTCTAAACTTATCATATTTTTAAAACATGTAAATTGCGGTTTCCTAGTGATGTAAGTGTCGTCCACCATGAGTTTGCTGTGGTTTTTGGAGACCCGTTTCGAGGAGTTGGATGAACCGTTTCGGGTACATGGTGGGCCCGGTAGGGTACCCCGGGACAAGAAGCTCGTGGTGCTGACGATGAGCCTGGCAGGGGACGGATTACCTACCGGTGACTTCATTGGGCACGGCGGATATCCAGAGGATACCGACCGGGGCCGCGAGGGGATGAGATATTGATATTGAGATGGGTCAGCCGGATGGCTGAGGCCAGAGACACTATGACATGGATTTATGAGATTTGAGACAGTTTTTGGGTGTCGTTGCTGGACACCGATTTTCGTCGATTCATTGACATTATGCTGGCATTCTAACAGAGTTTCAAAAACAAAAAGAGATAAAATATTTCTTATATATACCTATTGAGACCTCAGATATTCATGTTGCATACATATTCGTACACTGATGTTGTATACACACCTGCTAGTGCATCCAGTCATACCTGTATTTTAGATGCTAGGATGCTTATGTGCATGCATTCGATAGCCTGTGTAGATGTTATTTATTACTCACGAGTTGGCAACTCACCCCCGTTGTGCCACAGTCTTTTGCAGGTCCGCTCCGTCAGTTCAGTAGCGGCGGGCGCACTTGTCCTTTTGCCTCTTTTGCCTGGACTCGAGATTTTGCTCATAGGTGGGTTATGTTATTATTTTTGTACCACCTTGTATATTCTTTGTATCTAGTGTACTCCATCTACTGTTTCTACCAGTACTATTGTATATATTGACCTGGAGATGAGACTGTGAGGTTTGTGGACTTTTATGCTGTATTTGGGGTCGAGCTCACTTGAGTCGACATGATGTTTTCTTATGCTTCATTATGATTATTTTGCTTGTTGTCATTTTATATTGCGTGGGATTTGTGACCGCCTTGTGGCGAAGAGCTAGCTCCCGCTTGGGGATGCCCTATTTTGTTGGATTCATATATATTTTGTTGTACCCATTTTGGGGGCCAGTATTTACAAAGGAGACTCTGCCGAAATTTTCGGAAAAATTGGTATTGTTTTTTTTAAAGGGGTTTTACATGACTTATTTGATAAACTCGCTTTCAATTGTTTGGGTTTTCTTCACTCTTTTGCTTAATTGGTTTGTTTTCTGGGCTTTGGCTTACTTATTTTACGGACGTCTTTAGACGTTTCGTAAACTTAAGTGCCAGTCACGTTCCGTACCCTGCGGGTCGTGACAAAGTTGGTATCAGAGCCATGTTTTACCTTTTGAGTGTAGGATGACCCTTGGTAGATGGAGTAAGTGACTTAAGCAGGGTAACGTAGCGTGCGTATGTCCGCGGCATACTTGCGATACGGTAATCCGCCTAAGTGACTTTAGGATGTACTTGCTTGAAAATTCCTTCTTCAATTCCGTGTATCCTATGATCCTATTGCACTGTTCTTACTATCCTGTTTCCTGTACCAGCCACTATGCCGCCGAAGGCTACGAGGGCACAGAGGGCTGCCGCCAGAGACGAGATTCGAGCTGGCTCGTCCGAGACTAGGACTGAGCAGGGTGGTATGCCTACGCCGCAGGGACAGACCGATCCACCTTCCCCAGGCCGTATGGATAGGCTCGAGACTGGTATGGAGGAGTTGCGACAGAAGATGGGAGGCATGCAGGAGCTACGTCAGATGGTAGGATCCCTAGTTGCAGCCAGTCGTACACCGAGGCCGGATGATGTACCTACTACATCACAGACGACCATGATACCTGCTCCTAATACTACCACCGTGGCCATTCCGGTTTCACTACAGGATTTCATGAGGCTGAGACCTCCAGTATTCACCGGCACCGAGGCAGCGGAGGACCCACAGACGTTCCTTGACAGTTTAGCCAGGATCTGCCGTTCGCTGAGATGTTCGGATGATCGATGGGTAGAGCTTGCGAGTTTCCGACTAGAGGGTCTCGCGCAGACATGGTGGGAGTCAGTCTTGAGAGGTCGAGCTGCAGGTCTACCGCCTATGACTTGGGCCGAGTTTACAGCGGTCTTTCTAGCCCGTTTCCTTCCAGAGAGCGTTCGCGACGCCAGAGCTCGCAGCCTCGAGGCCTTAGTCAAGACACCTGAGATGACGGTGTCTGAGTATGACATCCAGTTTACACAGTTATCCCGATATGCTCAGTATTTGGTGGATACCGAGGAGAAGATGGTGAAGAGGTTCGTACAGGGACTGGATGCTCAGCTATATCTTGCCATTGGCGCCCAGCACTACGACACTTATTCAGCTGCTATGGATACGGCATTGCGGATGGAGGCACGCATATCACGGACTTCGGCCGTTTCTGGGTCGAAGAGGATGCGCAACGATGTACCGTCTCAGAGGCAGCGTGCCAGATTCTTTCCGAGAGATAGGCCTGGCAGAGGATTTGGACGGGGACAGTTATATGGTTCTTATCCCCAGGGGCAGCAGTCGTCGCCAGGGTGTTTTGGGTGCGGGAGTCCGCACCATCTTGTCAGAGACTGTCCGGTGAGACGACAGGGAGCAGCGACAGTTCCGCATGTGACCCTACCACCATCACCACCCCCTCCTCAGAGAGCCCTACTTCCTACCCCAGGCGATGCTCCATGCCAGTTAGGTGCACCGAGAGGCCGTGGACGCGGCGGTCCTGTTCAGAGAGGACGAGGAGGCAGAGGCCGAGGTCGAGGTCAGCCCGCTATCGGTGGAGGACAGGCCCGAGTATTTGCTTTGACACCGCAGGATGCGCAGGCATCCAATGCCGTTGTGACAGGTACCTTGCCAGTTTGTTCTTTCGACGCACGGGTATTATTCGACCCAGGTTCCACACATTCGTACGTATCTACACACTTTGCACCGATGTTGGGCCGTGAGTCGTCGTCGTTAGATCATCCGCTTGTTGTTGTTACTCCGGTAGGCGAGTCGTTTGTCGCTCGGTTTGTTTTTCGTTTGTGTTCCGTTCGTATCGGGGAGAGGGATTCATCAGTTGATTTGATACTCCTCGATATGTTGGACTTTGATGTGCTTCTGGGCATGGATTGGCTAGCCACTTGTTATGGTTCGGTGGACTGCCGTGAGAAGGCAGTCAGATTTAGCTTTCCGGAAGAGCCAGTCCTTGTTATTCGGGGAGACCGCAGTGTCGCCCTTCCCAGCTTAATTTCGTCTCTTCGCGCTGGTCAGCTCTTGCGGAAGGGATGTCAGGGATTCTTAGCGTCTATTTGTGATACTCGAGCTGCAGAGGTTCCGTTAGACCGGGTCCCGGTAGTTTGTGAGTTCCCTGATGTTTTCCCTGATGAGCTACCTGGGCTACCGCCTGAGCGCGATGTTGAGTTCTGCATTGATTTGATTCCCGGTTCGGGGCCTATTTCTATACCGCCTTATCGGATGGCCCCGGCAGAGCTTCGAGAGCTGAATGATCAGTTGCAGGATTTGTTAGATAAGGGGCTTATTCGACCGAGGGTTTCTCCGTGGGGTGCTCCGGTCCTGTTTGTCAAGAAGAAGGATGGAAGTTTGCGCTTATGTATCGACTACCGCCAGCTGAACAAAGTTACCGTTCGGAACAGATATCCGTTGCCGCGCATTGATGATTTGTTCGACCAGCTTCAGGGTGCGGGGTATTTTTCGAGGATCGACTTGCGATCAGGATACCATCAGCTGCGAGTTCGACAGGAGGATATACCGAGGACAGCTTTCCGCACGCGCTACGGCCACTACGAGTTCTTGGTGATGTCGTTCAGACTCACCAACGCCCCAGCAGCATTTATGGATTTGATGAACCGTACATTCAGGCCGTATCTTGACTTGTTCATCATCGTGTTTATCGACGATATCTTGGTGTACTCCCGGAGCAGAGAGGAGCACGAGCAGCACTTGCGGATTACGTTACAGACTCTGAGGGAGCACCAGCTGTTCGCGAAGTTCTCCAAGTGTGCATTCTGGCTGGATAGCGTCGGATTCTTGGGTCACGTGGTTACGAGAGACGGCATTTGTGTGGACCCGAAGAAGATTGAGGCTGTTCAGCAGTGGCCCCGACCTACATCGGTTACTGAGATCCGTAGTTTTCTAGGCCTGGCGGGCTACTACAGGCGTTTTGTTCAGGACTTCTCCCGTATAGCTGCACCGTTGACCAGTTTGACCCAGAAGGGAGTTCCTTTCGTTTGGACAGAGGAGTGCGAGCGCAGTTTTCAGCAGCTACGGACTTGTTTGACTACGGCGCCGGTATTATCTTTGCCTTCGGGGTCAGGCGGATTTGTTGTCTACTGTGATGCTTCGCGAGTGGGATTAGGATGCGTATTGATGCAGCATGGCCGGGTGATCGCTTATGCTTCTCGGCAGTTGAAGAAGCATGAACAGAACTACCCCACTCATGATTTGGAGATGGCTGCAGTGGTCTTTGCACTGAAGATTTGGCGACATTACCTTTACGGCGAGTCGTGTCAGATATTCACCGATCACAAGAGCTTAAAGTACATATTTCAGCAGCGAGACCTGAACCTCAGACAGCGTCGTTGGATGGAGTTGGTGAAAGACTACGACTGCGAGATCTTATATCACCCCGGCAAGGCGAATGTGGCGGCGGATGCGTTGAGTAGGAGGCCCGGGGGTAGTCTATCCTTTTTGCGCGCAGTGCAGAGGCAGTCGTCAGCAGATTGGCAGATGTTATGCGACAGCCGAGTTGAGTTCGAGTTCACTCAGACAGGGGGACAGCTCGCGCATGTTCGTGCACGCCCACAGTTGCTTGACCGTATATATGAGGCACAGCGCAGTGACGACAGTTGCTCAGAGATCATGGCACAGATGGGACAGGGCAGATTTTCCGAGTTCGTGATTGACGATCAGGGGATTTTACGATATGGATCTAGACTGTGCGAACCAGATGCTGATGGATTGCGGCGCAACATTCTTGAGGAGGCACACCGATCAGTGTATAGTGTCCACCCCGGTTCCACCAAGATGTACCATGATATGAGAGAGACATACTGGTGGGACGGGATGAAGAGGGACATTGCGGAGTTCGTTTGGGCCAGTAGGAGGTAAGGGGAGGGGTGTGGATGAGTGGGGAAAAGTCCTTGGTCAACTCTCCAAAAGTCAATGTACCATAACTTATCAATTATATTTAAAATAAATCCATAAACTAACTAAATCAACTCAAGAAAGGAAACAAAGAATGAGGCCAGAAATTTCTGGACTTGCACAAGGTGGGGCTGTCCTAGGGCTGAGGGAAAAGAGAGAGAGGTTTTACAAAAGAAATTTTATGCAAAAAGGCCCCCTACAAGTCAAAAATTGCAAGTTTTAGCTTAAAATTCAATAAATTCGTTTCATATCATAAAAATTTGTTAAAAATCAAAATAAATTACTAAAAATTTATGTTACCACTAGATTTTAATTATCATAATTTTATAGATTAAAATTAGCCCGGAAAAATTTGTATTTATCGCTAATTTAATGTATTTTCTTACCGGCTTAAAATAATATTAAAAAATTGAAAAATTAGGGAAATTTTTTAAACGACCAGAATTTCATATTTAACTCATTAGCTACTAAAAACAAGCAATTACCTATCCATTTTAGGTATAATTAGCCCTAAACTGCAAAATAACAAGAAAGACGGTTTTCGGAAAAATACCGAATTTTCACCGAATTTCAGGAAAACACCAAAACGACTTTTCAAGACGCTACAAATGGATGGAACCACTCCAAGTTCAGTAATGAACATCTTGATCCAGACAGCCTCTTTGGCAGCATCGTTGGCAGCGATGTATTCAGCCTCCATCGTCGAGTCTGCCACGGTTTCCAGCTTGGAACTCTTCCAGCTAACCGCCCCTCCGTAAAGGGTAAAGACAAATCCCGACTGCGACTTAGAGTCGTCCTTATCACTTTGGAAGCTCGAATCGGTAAAGGACTCTACTTGGAGTTCTCCGTTACCATACACCAAGAGCATCTCTTTAGTCCTTCGCAAGTACTTGAGAATGCTCTTCACAGCTGTCCAGTGACTCTCTCCAGGATCAGCTTGATACCTGCTCACTACACTTAGTGAGTATGCTACATCGGTTCTGGTACATAGCATCGCGTACATGATAGAGCCTACAGCCGAAGCATAGGGTATCCCTTGCATGCAAGCTCTCTCCAAATCAGTCTTCGGAGACATCTCTTTGGAGAGAGTGACTCCAG
The DNA here is from genome assembly GCA_030015575.1 of Agapanthus africanus. NCBI lineage: Eukaryota > Viridiplantae > Streptophyta > Magnoliopsida > Asparagales > Amaryllidaceae > Agapanthus > Agapanthus africanus. Next base: position 288,284,569 of record JASDDO010000029.1, read on the forward strand.
AGATCGTGGGTAAGTTCCCACGCTTGGATTCTTCCATACTAAACCTCTTTAGTATGGTGTCAATGTACCTGGATTGGGACAATCCCAATATCCGTTTGGATCTATCCCTATAGATCCTAATTCCCAATATGCAAGAGGCATCACCAAGATCTTTCATTGAGAATCTTTGTGATAAGAAGAGCTTGACCGATTGCAGCATAGGAATATCATTTCCTATCAAGAGTATGTCGTCCACGTACAATACGAGGAAGACAACCTTACTCTCTGCCACCTTCTTGTAGATACAAGGTTCATCTGGGTTTTTGACGAAATCAAACTCTTTGATAACGACGTCAAAGCAGATGTTCCAACTCCGCGATGCTTGCTTTAATCCATAAATGGATTTAAGCAGCTTGCACACCTTCCCGCTGCTCCCACTGTCTACAAAGCCCTCTGGCTGAGTCATGTACACGCACTCTTCTAAATCACCGTTTAGAAAGGCGGTCTTAACATCCATTTGCCAGATTTCGTAGTCATGATATGCAGTGATGGCAAGCATGATCCGGATGGATTTAAGCATAGCCACTGGAGAAAAGGTTTCGTCATAGTCCACACCTGGTCTTTGACGAAAACCCTTTGCAACAAGTCTAGTTTTGAAAGTCTCCACTTTCCCATCTACACCAAGTTTTTTCTTCAAAATCCACTTGCTCCCAATAGGTTTTACCCCTTCAGGAGCAACTTCCAAAGTCCATACTTTGTTGGTGTACATGGATTCCATCTCGGACCGCATAGCATCCAGCCATTTCACTGAGTCCCTACTCGTGATGGCCTGCTCGAAGCTAGTTGGGTCATCATCCTCCATGATGCAATCCTCGCTCCCACCATCCATGAGAAAACCGTAGTATCTCTCAGGTGGGTGAGGAACCCTACTAGATCGGTGGAGTGGCTGGGGTTCATTGGGAACTACGGAATCCTCTGGTTTCACCACATCTTCTGTTGTAGCTTTTGTAGCTGGAACCTCTTCCAGTTCTACCTCATGACCACTAATCTCTTTTTCAAGAAATTCCTTTTCTAAAAATGTGGCATGCCGAGAAACAAACACTCTTTGTTCCTCAGGGTGGTAGAAGATATACCCTTGTGAATTCTTGGGATATCCTATAAATTTGCATAGAACAGACCGTTCCTCGAGTTTGTCCGGATTTTGTCGTTTGACATAGGCTAGACAACCCCATATCTTAACATAGTTAAGACATGGTCTCTTTCCTTTCCATATCTCATATGGAGTGGTAGGCACAGATTTGGTGGGAACCATATTCAATAGATGTATGGCTGTCTCAAGCGCATACCCCCAGAAGGAAATAGGTAACTCAGCTGTGCTCATCATAGAGCGCACTATATCTAATAGGGTGCGGTTCCTCCGTTCTGATACACCATTGTGCTGTGGTGTATATGGAGGAGTCAGCTAAGAGAGAATCCTATTCTCTTTTAGGAAGTCCAGGAATTCATTGCTCAAGTATTCACCTCCTCGATCAGATCGAAGGATTTTAATACTTTTTCCGGTTTGGTTCTTGACTTCTTGTTTATATTCTCTAAATTTTTCAAAAGCTTCAGACTTGTGTCTTATCAAGTACACATGTCCGTATCTTGAGAGATCGTCAGTGAATGTAATGAAGTACGAAGAACCATCCCTGTCATGTGTAGACATGGGACCGCATACATCACTATGTATAAGTCCCAAGAGTTCGGTAACTCTTTCTCCGTGTCCCGTAAACGGAGTTTTGGTCATCTTGCCTTTGAGACATGACTGGCAAGTGTCATAAGATGAAAATTCGAATGGTTTCAAATATCCATCTTTATGCAACTTAGCCAGTCGTGTCGCATTGATGTGACCCAGTCTACAATACCACAAGAAGGATTCGTTCAGTTCAGAACTCTTCCTCTTGTGTGTGTTTGTTATGCTCAAAACTGTTGATTGATTTAGAACATAAATGCCTTTGCACAACGTGCCTGATCCAACCAACATTTGGTTACGGAAATTGTTCATCACATTGTCCTGTAATACAAAATTATATCCCTCTTTACTCAACAAAGAAACCGATATAATGTTGCATATCAGGTTCGGCATGTAATAGCATTCGTTCAAAACCAATGTATTACCAGTTGGTAATCCAAGGTGATATTCCCCGATAGTCTTAGCTGCAACTATTGCACCATTTCCAACTCTTATGTCTTTATCACCTTCTCCAAGTTCTCTATCTTTCCTTAGCCCATGTAAATGATTACATATATGGGATCCTGACCCGGTATCTAATACCCAGGACGTAGAGCAAATGGAGAAACAGTTCTCTGTAACGAACACACCCGAAGAAAATGCATCAACATGTACTTTCTTCATTCGGGTGGCATACGAATCCTGGTATTCCCCTATATCCTGTTCAGTCCTATAACTCTTATAAGAAAGAACGGAACCAACGTTCCCCAGCACAGTATAACATGCGGGTTCGGTCAATACATCCATATTATTATCTTGATTAGGGCATGAAATGGTCGCTACCTGGAGAGAGAGAGAAGAAAACACTTTAGAGTATGCTCTTGCAAGATCAGATTGGTTATTATCTTATCTAATTAGGATGGCTCCCACTGGTTTTTATCAAATCTTCCTTCAAACCCTAAAAGGAAAGACTAGCCGGGATTAATTACACCCTACAACTTCGCCAATCTTTCAGCCAGGCCAGTGTCGGTACTTTGACGGAGGTTCCTCGTGCTTTCGCACGGACCTAATTAAAGTAAACCTCGTTTTCCCAGAGGCGTAACCTCGTTGACACCTTTCTAGACACCTACTTGATCGGCTAATTGTAATGTGCAAAACTCTCCCAGGAGTAACTCTTACTCGCAGTGGGTATCGGGATCCAACTATCTCATAGAAGGTATGCAATCTCATTGCAAATTTCAACACTTGAAATTCCCGATAATGCTTTTGCCCCTAGCGTGCTATGACCTTGACGAAAGCCAACAAACCACAGTCCGCTAGTCAAGTTCAACCCGTACATTTCTTGGCTGAATTAAACCCACCCGCACGACCCTTGACGAAAGCCAACAAAGCCGTACGACTACCCTAATCCAGTCGCATCATATGCAGCAGATAAGCAGCACATAGCTACCGCACACTACACCTTGACGAAAGCCAACAAATGTAGCACGAATACTATATGCAACTTATCTGAAATGGCGGAGGGCTACGACAGGTTTTTCTGAAAACCTATTGCGTAATGAACTTGATATCGTTGTAGAATCAAATGAAGTTTTGAAATGGAGTGATTTTGAGGCTTTTCTAGTTTTGCTAAAGGGGTCACTCTCGGTGAAGGGATCGTCGGCCCTTTCCTCATCGAATGAGGTGCGGGATATATCATATATATCACTGTGCAAAGAAGAAACCATAGAAGCAATCAGAAGTCAAACCGAGTGTGTAGCATCTGCCAGTTATTGCTAAAGGGGTCACTCCAGGTGAAGGGATCTCGGCCCTTTCCTCATCGAATAAGGTGCAGGGTATATCATATATACCGCTATGCAAAGCAAACTGTAGCTACCCTTTTTATTTAAAATTTGATTCTACAACATCTTTTAGGTTTCTTTTCTTTCATTAATCACATTAATGAAGTCCCATCATTTAAGTCACCTAAACATCACAGATAAATACAACGTACACTTATGCCATCCGCATTCGCCTCGTTGTCCCCTCATGCACCGTTAGGTTAGGTAACTAATGCCAGAGCAGGGCAGGGCTAGTGCGGGTGCAAAACATAAGTAACGTCTATATAATATATCATATATACTATATACTGTATCCATAAGAACATATCAAATGATCACATCACAGATATCGCAGCAGAAAATATCATATGAAATATTGGATATACTAGGACGTCCGTGTTTTTAATACGAGCCAGTATAAAACACGGATTCCACGGTCGTGATGAATAGCCAATCCTACACCCCCTAGACCCCTACGAGAGCAGCAAGCAACCCTACCAATTCTAGGGTTAGGAGACCCAGACTCGACCCCTCGAGATGGTCTCCCACTGGACCCTAGAACCCGGTTACTTATGCTCCCCTCCTTGGGTCTATCCTAATGCGGAAAAGTAAATAATATACAAAAGGTGATAACTTCCGCAACCTGGAAGTGCCCCAATAAAAGAATATTACATACAAGTTTTTACATGAATGAAAATGAAAAACACTCATCTCACATAAAAACCCCCGGCTATTCGAACACGACGATCCAATATAACATATCCAGCAACACATAACATCACATGTCATCAACGTAAGTAAGTATGCATACACCGATTGTCGTCGACATATAGCAACGACAATCGGCAATACCACTACATACTACACTTACGGTCACAGAAAATAAAGTGTAAAACTACAACAGTTGGAATCCGCAATCTCTTTAGACATCACATGCCTAATCAAATGAAATACTTAGACATCACATGCCTAACAATTATAAACCCCGCATTTCAGTCTCATTATCGAAAACTCTTTTCAATATCAAGTGAGACTAAACCGCTAGATTTATAACATTCATTCAGTTATCTCATAACTATTTGTGAATTCCAATTATTGTATCCCATTCCGGATAAATAGAAAATATTTAACTTTTCGATCGAACATTCGAACACCCAAGTTTTCCCGAAACCGTTCAACACATGAAATAAGTTAAAAAACATTCACTTCATGCCTCAGTACCAACGGTCCAGCCGTAGAAGGGTCAAGCCAACGCCTCACATGTGGCACGCCGTACTGCCCCAAACCCGAAGGTTCAAAGAGCAGTTCAAGACGGTCACATAATCGAGTTAAGGTTTGTTGTCTTCTAGAGGGACCATTGCGTTACTTGCATTACTCAGAACGTCCTTAAACCACAGAAAAATCCAACACTTGGAAATTTTCCGGCAGGGGAAAAGGTGGGTATTTATATCTGGTCGAACTTTTTAACATTCTAAAATTATCCGGAAAACCACACAGACAAAATTTGATAATCCGATCGAATCTTTGATTCCCAATACAACCCCAGAATACTCATCTGTAGAGTTACAATAAAAATACCCAGAAAATATAGCATTCAATTATATGAATTACTGTGCAGAAATCATTGGACAAGGAGACAGTACGGCCGCGGAACCGCCGCACATGCCTAGCTTGTGCCGCGGTTCCGCGGTGGATTAATCGAATTAGACCCTCGTTCTTCACAGTAATTCAAATAAGACCCTGCTTATTTTTCTGCATATTTTTAATTCATAAAAATCCAAATTTTCAGAAAATTTCCAGAGAGCATTTTGGATTAGGGTTAAAATGTTCGTTCGGATTTCAAACGTCGTCTTCACTTCGCCTAAGGCTCTAGCTAGTCTCTGATACCACTGTAGGGTTCCTAGGCACGCTAATGAAGTCTCACAAGGCATCAACCATGCCAATTTCAAATTTTACAAGTGCCGAGAAACCCTAATACAGATTCGTCGACTAGAGTTTAGGCGAAAAGTGAAACTAGTTAATAATTTAACTAAATGAAAGAGGCTACAACCTTTGTAGATCCGGTTCTCCACTTCCTTAGCTCCACGTAGACATACCCTCGCTGTGCATGTCGGATCTCGGACTCTCGCATCGGCTTCATCGGAGAAATGAGCGGACTAGTCGTCGGCTACGATGCCGAAGATGATCTACGTCGAGGCTACACAAGATCAAGCTCCAACTTCACCAAGTCATGAAACTTGTGAAGAAAACACCCTATACTACTTGGCAAGAGGTAGAGGATGAAGAAATAGGAGGTGGGTTCACTTTAGAATTGGATTTCTCACTCATTTACTCAAGGTGCCATTAAAGCTAGTAAGCTTTTCTTCTTGTTCAAGAGGAAGAACAAGATGATAGAATATGATAAGTGTTATTCAAAAAAAATAATAAAATGAATACTTATCATCACCTAACCTTGTTCAACTGTAGAGAGTTAACTAGAGTTTAGATGAATGGTTAGGTTAGGAGAAGAAAACAAAATGGTCAACCTTTTCAACTCTTCATGAAGCTTCATGAAAGAACTAAGGAAAGCCACCATTTTCCTTTTCTTTTCCAAAATAAATAATCCATATAAATAAAAGAATAAATAAACAAAACCCTAACCATTCATATAACCATGGTTTAATCTTTACAAAAACTCAAGTTAACATGTATCATCAAACATGATACAATCAAGTGTACACAAAAATATATCACATATACAATGTGCACATCAAGTGAGAAAATAGTTTTAAAGTGAACCAATACTAGTTAATGCAAAGTAATACATCAAATATATAATTATACATTAAATCATTAAATCAACACTTGATTCAATGATCCGGTCATGTCGCACATAACCGACTAGTATACAATGTATCGACTTATCGAATCAATCTTCGATTCGATAGCTAGGTTATATCGCATATAACCAATCGAAACATTCATCACGAGAATGAAATACGGTATCGCATACATGCATCATTCTCGGTCCCGCACATATCTCATATGCGCTCCTATTTCGTTTTGCTTGCGCCAGGAAACCTCTGTGTAGGACTTTAAAGACTCGTCAATACGCCGGCAGTAGATGATGATTATATCAAGCACCCACAAGCCGCAAGCGGTCTGCTAAACGTAATGGCCACCCGGATATTGAGCGATCAGAAGATCGACGAGCTAGCCCGCTCATACTCCTGTGAATCCAACCAGTAACACTTACCGTACAGTCCGGTCTGTTCGTCTGATATGTCGCATATCAAGTCTAGGGGTGGTAAACGTCAGACCCCAGTAACCGATAAGTCGTGCCGATGTGAGGCTCATAACGGGTCGAGAAACTACTGGTAACACTTACCAGCAAATCTCTGATCAACCCTGGCCAGGGACTTCCCTGTTACGGCCAATCGAGCACTGCGCAACATCAACCCCCAATACCGGGAGAGACGAAACCCCTCCTATCGCTCATTGCCTCCATGTGACTCGGGACTGTACCCAAAAACCACCGTTTTGCACGCCCTCATAGACGTGGTAAGGTGGAGATCAAAGCACAGTGGGAATCACACAAGACTCTATGACGATCTCGGGTCTACAGACTAACCTGCACAAGTGTCACCTGAGAACTGCCATCTGACGTGAGGTATAATACCATCTGGGAGTTCTCGGCGAGTCCGTCCAGTGTACCCAGTCTCCACTGAGCACCCGTATACCATCTCTGATGTCAAACACCAATGGATATGGGATCATCCATCGCCCATCTCATGGGTCGAGAAGCGTATACGCTAGTCTACACTGGTATATCGATGCCCCGTCTCGATACACCCACGACTAGGGACCTTGAAGGATGTACCTATGGACTACCATGTCCCCACTAGTATGATCTGCATCATAGTCCAGGTAGTCAAGTACAGATCCTAAGGGCTTTACCAACATGTAACTATAAGACAGTTTAAAGAGACGAGTGTACATGTTAAGATAAAGAGAAACCAGATAGCATACTATCATATCGAGCAAGAAAGTCATCTCTATATATGTCCAAGCATCCAATATAATATACATCATCTGTACAATACTGGCCTCTAGGGCATACATACAACTAACACTGACGACATTCAAAGAAGAAGGAAACAGAATGTCGTCAGCGAACAAGTCGCTCGGTAAGTCCCAAAGATACGGAAGAATTAGAAAGATAGAATAAGAGTAATTTGCTAAACTATCATGTTGTAGAATATTATGGAATATTGTGTTAACGCTGTTGTTTGTACCTTGGTACAGAAGGACGCCAGAGTATACGAGGGGGTCTCTATATGCTATAGACCAGGGCAAACGGAAAGTAAAAGGAACCGTTAAGCCACGGTACAACAACAACAGAATATAGGTTAGGTGTCTTAATCTGACCACCTCGTGCCACATTTAACACCTTCCGTACCAATCTACCCCTTAAACCTCATAGTGTTTTAACAGTATTGTTGTATTGTTTTATGTAAGTTGGATGACTGACCAAAACCATGACATCAGTAAACGGATTATATCAGGTAATTGGAATAACGGAATAATGGATGTATATCCGTGGTTTGATTCAGTCAAGTTGAATAGATTGTTAACTGGATTCAGGGATTCATGTGTTCATATTGAGTTGGAATATTAAAGAATATAGATTGACTTGAATCATATTCAAGTCAGAAATAGTCAGACTCAAACCCGAGTCAGACTAAAAGAAAAGTAATTTGAAGTTCTATAATTATTAGAGTCCTTATTGTAATTTATAAAACTTGAGGGGGTTTTATGAAAAAAGTACCTTTGTATAGTTTTCAAGATACACCTCAAGTATTTATTATTCGTCTTTATAATTATAATGAGTATAAATTTTATTTGTGTTATTCTAGTGAATATATCCAAATAAAAGTATTAATTTATAATATTGATTTATTTGAAATTCATGGTATTTTAATGTAACTTTTAATCTTGTAATTTTTAGAACAAGGTGGAAACTTTATCTTATAATAAAATAGGTGTTTAAATGATAAATATACATATGTTAATACAAGAATAATTTTATATAAATATTTTATTTTCCAAAAATCTCATTTTTCTTAAATATCGTATTTTAAATCTTTCGAGACCGAATACTCCTTGCGGAGGTCTGAATCTCGCACTACTAAGCTGTAAGTCGATGTTCAACACCCCAATACTTATGGGGAGGCGGAAATATGAATAACAATCTTGTTCTATGATTAAACATCGAATAACCGTATGAATCGTTTGCTAAACAAGTTTTAACAAAAGCTATAGAGTTCTAAACTACTATGTTAAGAGATTATACCAAACGGTTCTAGTCCTTCGTCTTAATGTTATCTACGGCCTCTTTAGATCTCCACGTCCTATTCGGCTTTCTTCCGTGATAGACGATCCACCCGAGAACCCTAATCCAAGCTATAACCTCTAAACTTGAGATTACTTAGTTTCTCTAGTTGCTAAATAGAGTAGCTAAGGTGATGGAGAGATAGGTTATAGAGTAATTAGTCTTTCCTAATCCTTGTTCTCAACTCATGAGGGTAGGATTAGGTTTGGTGAAGGAGAGAGAACTTGAAGAGAGAGAGTGAGAAGATGATAATGATAATAATAATAATAATGAAATAGCTTCTCACTTGATATATGAAACATAATGAATAAAAAGAAATGAATAATATGAGATTATTCATCATGTTTCATTAATGCAAGCGGGTGATTCATTATGTGAGTCATTAAGCATTTAATAATGCATTAATGACATGATGAATCACTCACAATGAGTCACTAAATCATTAAATGAAAATGCCACCTCTCCCTCCATGTCACATCCTTCTAGAAGCTTCTCTGTAGCGCCTTGAAAAGTCGTTTTGGTGTTTTCCTGAAAATCGGTGAAAATTCGGTATTTTTCCGAAAACCGTCTTTTTTGTTATTTTGCAGTTTAGGGCTAATTATACCTAAAATGGATAGGTAATTGCTTGTTTTTAGTAGCTAATGAGTTACTTATTAAATTTTGGGCATTTAAAATTTTTTCCCTATTTTTCAATTTTTTAATATTATTTTAAGCCCGTAAGAAAATACATTAAATTAGCGATAAATACAAATTTTTCCGGGCTAATTTTAATCTTTAAAATTATTTAAATTAAAATCTAGTTGTAACATAAATTTTTAGTATTTTATTTTGATTTTTAACTAATTTTTATTATAGAAAACGAAATTTATTGAATTTAAACTTAAACTTGCAATTTTGGACTTGTGGGGGGTCTTTTTGCATAAATTTTTTTTTTGTGCACTCCCTCTCACTTATCCCTCACCCTAGGCCGGCCATTTCCAGCAGCACATGGAAAAAAAAAATTCCATGCTCTTTGACTTGTGTTTTTGTGTGGAAATGAGGGTTTTTTTAAAGGTTTTTGAATTGTTAAATGGGGTATGGTGCTTTGACTTTGGGGGAGTTTGACTAGAGACTTTTTCCCACACCCACACCACTCCCCTCTCCCTCATTTCTGTTCAGAAAATCAGCAGCTCCCCCCCTTCATTTTCCTCTCTATTTTATTCACAAATTCATCTCAAAAACCATCAAAAATCAACAAATCCTTTACAATTTCAAAGCAAAACCTTATTCCCTCTCTTCTCAAACCCAAATTGGCTCAAATCTTGGAGAAAGATGGCATCTTGGGAGGCTTTAGCAACATAGGGTTTGAACTTTTGAGGTATAATTTCTAATCAAATGGTTACATTGTAGTTAAAGTATGCTAATTCGAACTTTGAAAATTGTTTTAGTGTTAATTTTAGTGTTAATTGCATACTAGTTTTTTAAAGTTTGTGGTTTGAAATTAATTTAGGGTTTAGATCACCATTAAGAGATTAATTAAGTTATTTTGTTATCTAGTTATTTTGTTAGCTTAATCTAAGTGGTTAAATTGCTAATTGGGCTAAAATCTAGTGTTAATTTAGTGTTAGATTCTAATCTAGTTTTTAAAGGTTTATGGTTAGAGTTAAACTAGGGTTTTTAGGAACCATTATTTAGTTAATTAAAGCTAATTAGATATCTAGTTAATTACTAAACCAATCTTTAAGGTTACTTTGCTTAAGTGGCTTCATATTATGCTAATCTATGTTAAGTTTGTGTGAAATTTTCATTAAGATTGCTAATTACCAAATTCAAGAAGAGGTTTGTGTATGGAATGTGGGTTTTGTAGCATGGTAAATAAGTTAAAATTTGTGTTTTTGGTGGCTAACTAGTTGTGTGGATTGGATGGTTGTGTTGGACCGTGATAACTTTGTCGCTATTGTCGATGTTTGCACCTAATTGCTATTCTAGCTTACTAGTTTTTACTAAAATGTTGTGATGAATTAATTGCGATGTCTTGATGACATTTTTAGCGTATCCTATGATATTTAGGATGCGTGTGTGCGGATTTTTGAGTGGTCGGGTTTTAGTTTTGCCGGGCGACCAAATCGGGGATTTTTGGCAGTTTTTGCGATTTTCGCGTATGTTCCGCGCACCTTGTGCACGTTGTACCTAGCTAGTGAACATTAGTATTTTCATTTGGGTTTTGCGTAAGTCTTGATAGGTAACCTTATGTTTGGTATTGATGTAAATTCCAGGTTCGGTCGCGGAGACGTCAGACGCGGCACGAAAGGGAAAAGCGGTGATTGGACACAGCTAGCTAGGGATTCCGGTGAGTAGATGTAACATCTACGGGGGACTATCGTTGGATGGAGCAAGCCGCCCGATAGTTTTAGTAACTTAAAAGATTCCTAGTAATGTTAGTAATTAGGGGTGTAATACTTGTATGATTATTTGCTACATTCATGCCCTATATTGACATACCTATACGAAACCATTTTATAGGACACCTGCACCATTGCCAGGGTTTTTATATGCAGCACGAGCACTATTCATGCTTACACACACACCCTGGTAATTGCCATGCCACCACACTAGATAACCTTTAAATTGAAACCTTTTACTAATTGATACTTAAACTTGTGCTATTGCCTTTAATTCCTTAAAATGAAATCGTAGGATTGCTATTCATGTGCATGTACTTCATCATATTATTTGTTCATGCCTAATCTATTAATCACACATCGCAACTTGATTATTGATACCATATGCATTCATTATCATTGACATATGCACTTATGAGGATTTCTTGAGATTTTATGATATTTCTGGATTTCGGGGAAAAACCGCAAAATTTCTAAACTTATTATATTTTTAAAATATGTAAATTGCGGTTTTCTAGTGATGTAAGTGTCGTCCACCATGAGTTTGCTGTGGTTTTCGAGACCCGTTTCGAGGAGTTGGATGAACCGTCTCGGGTACATGGTGGGCCCGGTAGGGTACCCCGGGGCAAGAAGCTCGTGGTGCTGACGATGAGCCTGGCAGGGGACGGATTACCTACCGGTGACTTCATTGGGCATGGCGGATATCCAGAGGATACCGACCGGGGCCGCGAGAGGATGAGATATTGATATTGAGATGGGTCAGCCGGATGGCTGAGGCCAGAGACACTATGACATGGATTTATGAGATTTGAGATAGCTTTTAGGTGTCGTTGCTGGACACCGGTTCTCGTCGATTCTTTGAGTATTATGCTGGCATTCTAAAAGAGTTTCAAAAACAAAAAGAGATAAAATGTTTCTTATATATACCTATTGAGACCTCAGATATTCATGTTGCATACATATTAGTACACTGATGTTGTATACACACCTGCTAGTGCATCCAGTCATACCTGTATTTTAGATGCTAGGATGCTTGTGTGCATGCATACGATAGCCTTTGTAGATGTTATTTATTACTCACGAGTTGGTAACTCACCCCCGTTGTGCCACAGCCTTTTGCAGGTCCGCTCCGTCAGTACAATAGCGGCGGGCGCACTTGTTCTTTTGCCTCCTTTGCCTGGACTCGAGATTTTGCTCTTAGGTGGGTTATATCATTATTTTTGTACCACCTTGTATATTCTTTGTATCTAGTGCACTCCATCTACTGTATCTACCAGTATTATTGTATATTGACCTAGAGATGAGACTGTGAAGTTTGTGGACTTTTATGCTGTATTTTGGGGTCGAGCTCACTTGAGTCGACATGCTGTTTTTCTTATGCTTCATTATGATTATTTCGCATGTTGTTGCTTTATTTTGCGTGGGATTTATGACCGCCTTGTGGCGAAGAGCTAGCTCCCGCTTGGGGATGCCTTATTTGTTGGATTCATATATATTTTTGTTGTACCCATTTTGGAGGCCAGTATTTACAAAGGAGACTCTGCCGAAATTTTCGGAAAAATTGATATTGTTTTCAAAAAGGGTTTTATATGACTTATTGATAAACTTGTTTCCAATTGATTGGGTTCTCTTCACTCTTTTGCTTATTTGGTTTGGTTTTCTGGGCTTTGGCTTACTTATTTTACGGACGTCTTTAGACGTTTCGTAAACTTAAGTGCCAGTCACGTTCCGTACCCTGCGGGTCGTGACAAAGTTGGTATCAGAGCGATAGGTTTTACCTTTTTGAGTGTAGGATGACCCTTGGTAGATGGAGTAAGTGACTTAAGCAGGGTAACGTAGCGTGCGTATGTCCGCGGCATACTTGCGATACGGTACTCCGCCTAAGTGACTTTAGGATACTTGCTTGAAATTCCTTCTTCAATTCCGTTTATCCTATGATTCTATTGCACTGTTCTTATTATCCGTTTTCCTGTAACAGCCACTATGCCGCCGAAGGCTACGAGGGCACAGAGGGCTGCCGCCAGAGACGAGATTCGAGCTGGCTCGTCCGAGACTAGGACTGAGCAGGGTGGTATGCCTACGCCGCAGGGACAGACCGATCCACCTTCCCCAGGCCGTATGGATAGGCTCGAGACTGGTATGGCGGAGTTGCGACAGATGATGGCGGGTATGCAGGAGCTACGTCAGATGGTAGGATCCCTAGTTGCAGCCAGTCGTACACCGAGGCCGGATGACGCACCTACTACATCACAGACGACCATGATACCTGCTCCTACTACTACCACCGTGGCCATTCCGGTTTCACTACAGGATTTCATGAGGCTGAGACCTCCAGTATTCACCGGCACCGAGGCAGCGGAGGACCCACAGATGTTCCTTGACAGTTTAGCCAGGATCTGCCGTTCGCTGAGATGTTCGGATGATCGATGGGTAGAGCTTGCGAGTTTCCGACTAGAGGGTCTCGCGCAGACATGGTGGGAGTCAGTCTTGAGAGGTCGAGCTGCAGGTCTGCCGCCTATGACTTGGGTCGAGTTTACAGCGGTCTTTCTAGCCCGTTTCCTTCCAGAGAGCGTTCGTGACGCCAGAGCTCGTAGCTTCGAGGCCTTAGTCAAGACACCTGGGATGACGGTGTCTGAGTATGACATCCAGTTTACACAGTTATCCCGATATGCTCAGTATTTGGTGGATACCGAGGAGAAGATGGTGAAGAGGTTCGTACAGGGACTTGATGCCCAGCTATATCTTGCCATTGGCGCCCAGCACTACGAAACTTATTCAGCTGCTATGGATACGACATTGCGGATGGAGGCATGCATATCACAGACTTCGGCCGTTTCTGGGCCGAAGAGGATTCGCACCGATGTACCGTCTCAGAGGAAGCGCGCCAGATTCTTTCCGAGAGATAGGCCTGGCAGAGGATTTGGGCGGGGACAGTTATATGGTTCTTATCCCCAGGGGCAGCAGCCGTCGCCAGGGTGTTTTGGGTGCGGGAGTTTGCACCATCTTGTCAGAGACTGTCCGGCGAGACGACAGGGAGCAGCGACAGTTCCGCATGTGACCCTACCACCATCGCCACCCCCTCCACAGAGAGCCCTACTTCCTACCACAGGCGATGCTCCACGCCAGTTAGGTGCACCCAGAGGCCGTGGACGCGGTGGTCCTATTCAGAGAGGACGAGGAGGCAGAGGCCGAGGTCGAGGTCAGCCTGCTATCGGTGGAGGACAGGCCCGAGTATTTGCTTTGACACCGCAGGATGCGCAGGCATCCAATGCCGTTGTGACAGGTACCTTGCCAGTTTGTTCTTTCGACACACGGGTATTATTCGACCCAGGTTCCACACATTCGTACGTATCTACACACTTTGCACCGATGTTGGGCCGTGAGTCGTCGTCGTTAGATCATCCGCTTGTTGTTAGTACTCCGGTAGGCGAGTCGTTTGTCGCTCGTTTTGTTTTTCGTTTGTGTTCCGTTCGTATCGGGGAGAGGGATTCATCGGTTGATTTGATTCTCCTCGATATGTTGGACTTTGTTGTGCTTCTGGGCATGGATTGGCTAGCCACTTGTTATGCTTCGGTGGACTGCCGTGAGAAGGCAGTCAGATTTAGCTTTCCGGGAGAGCCAGTCCTTGTTATTCAGGGAGACCGCAGCGTCACCCTTCCCAGCTTGATTTCGTCTCTTCGCGCTGGTCAGCTCTCGCGGAAGGGATGTCAGGGATTCTTAGCGTATATTTGTGATACTCGAGCTGCAGAGGTTCCGTTAGACCGGGTCCCGGTAGTTTGTGAGTTCCCTGATGTTTTCCCTGATGAGCTACCTGGGCTACCGCCTGAGCGCGATGTTGAGTTCTGCATTGATTTGATTCCCGGCTCGGGGCCTATTTCTATACCGCCTTATCGGATGGCCCCGGCAGA
Organism: Agapanthus africanus; assembly: GCA_030015575.1. Taxonomy (NCBI): domain Eukaryota; kingdom Viridiplantae; phylum Streptophyta; class Magnoliopsida; order Asparagales; family Amaryllidaceae; genus Agapanthus; species Agapanthus africanus. The sequence continues at coordinate 288,299,739 of JASDDO010000029.1, forward strand.
GCTTCGAGAGCTGAAGGATCAGTTGCAGGATTTGTTAGATAAGGGGCTTATTCGACCGAGTGTTTCTCCGTGGGGTGCTCCGGTCCTGTTTGTCAAGAAGAAGGATGGAAGTTTGCGATGATGTATCGACTACCGCCAGCTGAACAAAGTTACCGTTCGGAACAGATATCCGTTGCCACGCATTGATGATTTGTTCGACCAGCTTCAGGGTGCGGGGTATTTTTCGAGGATCGACTTGCGATCGGGATACCATCAGCTGCGAGTTCGACAGGAGGATATACCGAGGACAACTTTCCGCACGCGCTACGGCAACTACGAGTTTTTGGTGATGTCGTTCGGACTCACCAACGCCCCAGCAGCATTCATGGATTTGATGAACCGTACATTCAGGCCGTATCTTGACTTGTTCATCATCGTGTTGATCGACGATATCTTGGTGTACTCCCGGAGCAGAGAGGAGCACGAGCAACACTTGCGGATTACGTTACAGACTCTGAGGGAGCACCAGCTGTTCGCAAAGTTCTCCAAGTGTGCATTCTGGCTGGACAGCGTCGGATTCTTGGGTCACGTGGTTACGAGAGACAGCATTTGTGTGGACCCGAAGAAGATTGAGGCTGTTCAGCAGTGGCCCCGACCTACATCGGTTACTGAGATCCGTAGTTTTCTTGGCCTGGCAGGCTACTACAGGCGTTTTGTTCAGGACTTCTCCCGTATAGCTGCACCTTTGACCGGTTTGACCCGGAAGGGAGTTCCTTTCGTTTGGACAGAGGAGTGCGAGCGCAGTTTTCAGCAGCTACGGACTTGTTTGACTACGGCGCCGGTATTATCTTTGCCTTCGGGATCAGGCGAATTTGTGGTCTACTGTGATGCTTCGCGAGTGGGATTAGGATGCGTATTGATGCAGCATGGCCGGGTGATCGCTTATGCTTCTCGGCAGTTGAAGAAGCATGAACAGAACTACCCCACTCATGATTTGGAGATTGCTGCAGTGGTCTTTGCACTGAAGATTTGGCGACATTACCTATACGGCGAATCGTGTCAGATATTCACCGATCATAAGAGCTTAAAGTACATATTTCAGCAGTGAGACCTGAACCTCAGACAGCGTCGTTGGATGGAGTTAGTGAAAGACTACGACTGCGAGATCTTATATCACCTAGGCAAGGCGAATGTGGTGGCAGATGCGTTGAGTAGGAGGCCCGGGGGTAGTCTATCCTTTTTGCGCGCAGTGCAGAGGCAGTCGTCAGCAGATTGGCAGATGTTATGCGACAGCCGAGTTGAGTTCGAGTTCACTCAGACAGGGGGACAGCTCGCGCATGTTCGTGCACGCCCACAGTTGCTTGACCGTATATATGAGGCACAGCGCAGTGACGACCGTTGCTCAGAGATCATGGCACAGATGGGACAGGGCAGATTTTCCGAGTTCGTGATTGACGATCAGGGGATTTTACGATATGGATCTAGACTGTCCGTACCAGATGCTGATGGATTGCGGCGCGACATTCTTGAGGAGGCACACCGATCAGTGTATAGTGTCCACCCCGGTTCCACCAAGATGTACCATGATATGATAGAGACCTACTGGTGGGACGGGATGAAGAGGGACATTGTGGAGTTCGTTTCGATATGCCTGACTTGTCAGCAAGTCAAGGCCGAGCACCAGAGGCCCGCAGGAGAGCTACAGCCGTTACCCATTCCAGAGTGGAAATGGGAGCAGATTTCGATGGACTTCGTTGTGGGTCTACCCAGGACAAGTCGAGGGTACGACTCCATCTGGGTGATCGTGGATAGATTGACGAAAGCGGCTCACTTCCTACCAGTGAAGACCACTTTCAGCTTCGCTCAGTATGCTCAGCTCTATATTGACGAGATCGTGCGACTACATGGCGTACCGACTTGTATCGTGTCAGATCGAGGCACTCAGTTTACCAGCCGACTATGGCAGAGACTCCAGGAGGCTTTGGGCACTCGTTTGAGCGTCAGCAAAGCATTTCATCCGCAGATCGACGGACAGTCAGAGCGGACCATTCAGACTCTCGAGGACATGCTCAGAGCGTGCGTTTTAGACTTTGGTGGTAGCTGGGATCGTCATTTACCTCTAGTGGAGTTCTCCTACAACAACAGCTTCCAGGATACTATTCAGATGGCACCTTTCGAGGCATTGTATGGGAGGAGATGCAGATCGCCCGTCTGTTGGTCAGAGCTCAGCGAGAGCAGCATTTTGGGGCCGCAGCTTGTTGAGGAGACGACAGCAAAGATACAGTTGATTCGAGACCGGATGAGGGCAGCTCAGAGCAGACAGAAATCCTATGCAGACAGGCGCCGTCGCAGATTAGAGTTCGCAGTTGGCGACCATGTTTTTCTGAGAGTCTCTCCGGCGAAAGGGAAAGCTTAGCCCTAGATTCGTAGGTCCCTTCGAGATCCTCGAGCGTGTCGGCGCTGTTGCATATCGTTTGGCTCTTCCTCCCATCTTTCCCGATGTTCACCCCATCTTCCATGTTTCGATGCTCCGCAAGTACCTTCACGACACTTCGCATGCGATTCAGCACCCGACAGTCCAGCTAGAGCGCGACCTTTCTTTTGCAGAGCAGCCGGTGGCCATCCTGGATTGGCAGGTGAAGAAGTTGAGGTCGAAGATTATACCAACCGTCAAGGTCCTTTGGCGTAGCCCGAGTAGCGAGGAGGTTACCTGGGAGACCGAGGGCGAGATGAGGAAGAAATATCCCCATCTCTTTGAAGGTACGCGTAGTTATATTTTTAAATTCGGGGACCGAATTTCTTTAAGGGGGGAAGATTGTAGCGCCTTGAAAAGTCGTTTTGGTGTTTTCCTGAAAATCGGTGAAAATTCGGTATTTTTCCGAAAACCGTCTTTTTTGTTATTTTGCAGTTTAGGGCTAATTATACCTAAAATGGATAGGTAATTGCTTGTTTTTAGTAGCTAATGAGTTACTTATTAAATTTTGGGCATTTAAAATTTTTTCCCTATTTTTCAATTTTTTAATATTATTTTAAGCCCGTAAGAAAATACATTAAATTAGCGATAAATACAAATTTTTTCGGGCTAATTTTAATATTTAAAATTATGTTAATTAAAATCTAGTTGTAACATAAATTTTTAGTATTTTATTTTGATTTTTAACAAATTTTTATTATAGAAAACGAAATTTATTGAATTTAAGCTTAAACTTGCAATTTTGGAGTTGTGGGGGGTCTTTTTGCATAAATTTTTTTTTTGTGCACTCCCTCTCACTTCTCCCTCACCCTAGGCCGGCCATTTCCAGCAGCACATGGGAAAAAAAATTTCCATGCTCTTTGACTTGTGTTTTTGTGTGGAAATGATGGTTTTTTAAAGGTTTTTGAATTGTTAAATGGGGTATGGTGCTTTGACTTTGGGGGAGTTTGACTAGAGACTTTTTCTCACACCCACACCACTCCCCTCTCCCTCATTTCTGTCCAGAAAATCAGCAGCTCCCCCCCTTCATTTTCCTCTCTATTTTGTTCACAAATTCATCTAAAAAACCATCAAAAATCAACAAATCCTTTACAATTTCAAAGCAAAACCTTATTCCCTCTCTTCTCAAACCCAAATTGGCTCAAATCTTGGAGAAAGATGGCATCTTGGGAGGCTTTAGCAACATAGGGTTTGAACTTTTGAGGTATAACTTCTAATCAAATGGTTACATTGTAGTTAAAGTATGCTAATTAGAACTTTGAAAATTGTTTTAGTGTTAATTTTAGTGTTAATTGCATACTAGTTTTTTAAAGTTTGTGGTTTGAAATTAATTTAGGGTTTAGATCACCATTAAGAGATTAATTAAGCTATTTTGTTAGCTTAATCTAAGTGGTTAAATTGCTAATTGGGCTAAAATCTAGTGTTAATTTAGTGTTAGATTCTAATCTAGTTTTTAAAGGTTTATGGTTAGAGTTAAACTAGGGTTTTTAGGAACCATTATTTAGTTAATTAAAGCTAATTAGATATCTAGTTAATTACTAAACCAATCTTTAAGGTTACTTTGCTTAAGTGGCTTCATATTATGCTAATCTATGTTAAGCTTGTGTGAAATTTTCATTAAGATTGCTAATTACCAAATTCAAGAAGAGGTTTGTGTATGGAATGTGGGTTTTGTAGCATGGTAAATAAGTTAAAATTTGTGTTTTTGGTGGCTAACTAGTTGTGTGGATTGGATGGTTGTGTTGGACCGTGATAACTTTGTCGCTATTGTCGATGTTTGCACCTAATTGCTATTCTAGCTTACTAGTTTTTACTAAAATGTTGTGATGAATTAATTGCGATGTCTTGATGACATTTTTAGCGTATCCTATGACATTTAGGATGCGTGTGTGCGGATTTTTGAGTGGTCGGGTTTTATTTTTGCCGGGCGACCAAATCGGCGATTTTTGGCAGTTTTTGCGATTTTCGCGTATGTTCCGCGCACCTTGTGCACGTTGTACCTAGCTAGTGAACATTAGTATTTTCGTTTGGGTTTTGCGTCAGTATTGATAGGTAACCTTATGTTTGGTATTGATGTAAATTCCAGGTTCGGTCGCGGAGACGTCAGACGCGGCACGAAAGGGGAAAGCGGTGATTGGACACAGCTAGCTAGGGATTCCGGTGAGTAGATGTAACATCTACGGGGGACTATCGTTGGATGGCGCAAGCCGCCCGATAGTTTTAGTAACTTAAAAGATTCCTAGTAATGTTAGTAATTAGGGGTGTAATACTTGTATGATTATTTGCTACATTCATGCCCTATATTGACATACCTATACGAAACCATTTTATAGGACACCTGCACCATTGCCAGGGTTTTTATATGCAGCACGAGCACTATTCATGCTTACACACACACCCTGGTAATTGCCATGCCACCACACTAGATAACCTTTAAATTGAAACCTTTTACTAATTGATACTTAAACTTGTGCTATTGCCTTTAATTCCTTAAAATGAAATCGTAGGATTGCTATTCATGTGCATGTACTTCATCATATTATTTGTTCATGCCTAATCTATTAATCACACATCGCAACTTGATTATTGATACCATATGCATTCATTATCATTGACATATGCACTTATGAGGATTTCTTGAGATTTTATGATATTTCTGGATTTCGGGGAAAAACCGCAAAATTTCTAAACTTATTATATTTTTAAAATATGTAAATTGCGGTTTTCTAGTGATGTAAGTGTCGTCCACCATGAGTTTGCTGTGGTTTTCGAGACCCGTTTCGAGGAGTTGGATGAACCGTCTCGGGTACATGGTGGGCCCGGTAGGGTATCCCGGGGCAAGAAGCTCGTGGTGCTGACGATGAGCCTGGCAGGGGACGGATTACCTACCGGTGACTTCATTGGGCACGGCGGATATCCAGAGGATACCGACCGGGGCCGCGAGAGGATGAGATATTGATATTGAGATGGGTCAGCCGGATGGCTGAGGCCAGAGACACTATGACATGGATTTATGAGATTTGAGACAGCTTTTAGGTGTCGTTGCTGGACACCGGTTCTCGTCGATTCTTTGAGTATTATGCTGGCATTCTAAAAGAGTTTCAAAAACAAAAAGAGATAAAATGTTTCTTATATATACCTATTGAGACCTCAGATATTCATGTTGCATACATATTAGTACACTGATGTTGTATACACACCTGCTAGTGCATCCAGTCATACCTGTATTTTAGATGCTAGGATGCTTGTGTGCATGCATACGATAGCCTTTGTAGATGTTATTTATTACTCACGAGTTGGCAACTCACCCCCGTTGTGCCATAGCCTTTTGCAGGTCCGCTCCATCAGTACAGTAGCGGCGGGCGCACTTGTTCTTTTGCCTCCTTTGCCTGAACTCGAGGTTTTGCTCTTAGGTGGGTTATATCATTATTTTTGTACCACCTTATATATTCTTTGTATCTAGTGCACTCCATCTACTGTATCTACCAGTATTATTGTATATTGACCTAGAGATGAGACTGTGAGGTTTGTGGACTTTTATGCTGTATTTTAGGGTCGAGTTCACTTGAGTCGACATGCTGTTTTTCTTATGCTTCATTATGATTATTTCGCATGTTGTTGCTTTATTTTGCATGGGATTTGTGATCGTCTTATGGCGAAGAGCTAGCTTCCGCTTTGGGATGCCTTATTTGTTGGATTCATATATATTTTTGTTGTACCCATTTTGGGGGCCAGTATTTACAAAGGAGACTCTGCCGAAATTTTCGGAAAAATTGATATTGTTTTCAAAAAGGGTTTTATATGACTTATTGATAAACTTGTTTCCAATTGATTGGGTTCTCTTCACTCTTTTGCTTATTTGGTTTGGTTTTCTGAGCTTTGGCTTACTTATTTTACGGACGTCTTTAGACGTTTCGTAAACTTAAGTGCCAGTCACGTTCCGTACCCTGCGGGTCGTGACATTCTCGGAAAATTACGAGAACGCCCCTCTCATCCGTGAAAACACGGAAAAACTTTAGACTGTATAAATCCAATAACCTGATACTTGAATCTGGCTTAAACCAAAGACGGCTAGTAAAAACTGTCTGAATGTCGTACGTGCGTTCAAACACGTATGCGTCCGAACCTTTGTCGTAAAACCATACGACCTCTATATCTTTTCGCCTGGGTTTGGGAAATCTCTATGTGGGACTCTAAAGACTCAACTACTACGCTGGTAGTGGGTTTAACCACAGACCGCAAGCGGCACTAGCTGTACGTAACGGTCCCCAGGTAGTTGTCGATAAGAAAGCTGATGAGGTAACCCATCTGAAATCCTACTGAGCCTGTCTGTGACAATATCCGCGCAGTCCGGTCTGTTCGTCTAAGAGTGTCGCATGTATGGTCTAGGGAGGTGGTGGACGTCAGACCCCTAATAACCGTACAAGTCGTGTCGGTATGGTTCAAGACCACCCGAGAATCTACTGATCATTCCATCAGTAATTCTCAATCAGCCCTGGCTAGGGACTTATAGTAATGACCAACCGACCACAGTGCGATATCAACTCCCTATACCGGGAGAGACGAATCCCTAACAGTCGCTCACTGCCTCCACGTGGCTCGGGACTGTGCCCAACTGAAACCTGTTTGCACGACTCCTTTGAGCCGTGGTAGGGTAATAATCAAAGCATAGTGGGAACTCACACGAGACAAATGATGACCTTAAGTCAACGGAGTATCTGCACACATGTCACCTGAGAACTGCTATCTGACGTTAGGTATAATACTATCCAGTCAGTTCTCGGTGAGTCCTGTCCGGTGTACTCACACCCAGTGAGCATCTGTATACAATCTTAGGTGAACACCACCAATGGTTGCGGGACCAATCCATTGCCCCTCGTCAGGGTCTAGATATGTATACACTAGTCTACTCCGGAGTATCGATGCCCAATCTCGATACTCCTGCGACCAGGGACATCTAAGGGTGTGCCTATTGACTATCCATCTCCCACTAGTATGACTGCCATCACTACGCCGGTAGTCAGACAAAACACCCTATGGGCTTTATCAACATATATATATAAATACCAAGTAAAAAATATCATACGTTAAGACAAAGTCAAACCAAATAGCGTACTATCATATCAAGCAAGACTGTCAAGTACATACATATCCCAAGCATCCTATACAATGTATGCCTCTAGGGCATATATATCCAACAATCTCCCACTTGCACTAAGGCCTATAATTGGCGCAATGAGTACCCACTGTCTCTACCAGATCCAGTTGCTTGCGTACCGCATGCCCAACATCTCAAAAAGCCTCTCGAACTGTATTTGAGGAATGCCCTTGGTGAATGGATCTGCCGTGTTGTCTTTTGTGTCCACTCTCCGTATCTCGATCTCCCGACGATCCACGATCTCCCTGATCAGGTGAAACCGCCTTAAGATATGCCTGGATTTCTGATGGGACCTTGGTTCCTTCGCTAAAGCTACAGCGCCATTGTTATCGCAATACAAAGGTATTGGATTGGCAATGGACGGAATCACCTGAAGTTCAGAAATGAACTTCCTCATCCAGACAGCCTCTTTTGCGGCTTCACTAGCAGCTATATACTCAGCCTCCATAGTTGAGTCTGCGACGGTATATTGTTTGGAACTCTTCCAACATGCCGCCTCTCCATTGAGGGTAAACATAAAACCCAAAATGGATTTAGAATCATCCTTGTTACTTTGGAAGCCGGAGTCGGTAAAAGCCTCTACCTGGAGGTCCCCATTACCGTAAATCAAGAACATCTCCTTAGTCCTTCTCAGGTACTTGAGAATGTTCTTCACCGCTCTCCAATGTTTCTCACCTGGGTCAGACTGATACCTGCTTACCACACTAAGTGCGTAAGCTACATCCGGTCTGGTACATAACATCGCATACATTATTGATCCTACCGCCGAAGCGTAGGGTATAATGCCCATGCGAGCCCTCTCTTCATCAGTCTTTGGAGACATCTCTTTGGAGAGGGTGATTCTGTGACAAGCGGGCATATTGCCGCGCTTGGAATCTTCCATACTAAATCTCTTTAGTATAGTGTCTATATACCTGGACTGTGAAAGTCCCAATATTCTATTAGATCTATCTCGATAGATCTTAATGCCCAGAATGTATGATGCATCTCCCAAGTCTTTCATGGAGAATTTTTGTGACAAGAAGAGCTTTACTGATTGTAGTATAGGGATATCATTCCCTATCAGTAGTATGTCGTCGACGTACAAAACGAGGAAGACTACTGCTCCTTCTACAATCTTCATATAAATACATGGTTCATCTACATTTTTGATAAAGTCAAATTCCTTGACTGTTTCATCAAAGCAGATGTTCCAACTCCGCGATGCTTGCTTTAACCCATAAATGGATTTAAGCAATTTGCACACTCTTCCGCTGCTCCCACTGTCTAAGAAACCTTCTGGTTGATCCATGTAAACACTTTCTTCTAGATGTCCATTTAGAAAAGTTGTTTTTACATCCATTTGCCAGATTTCATAGTCATGGAAGGCAGCAATGGCAAGCATGATCCGAATGGATTTAAGCATAGCTACTGGTGAAAAAGTTTCATCATAGTCCAATCCTGGTCTTTGACGAAAACCTTTTGCTACTAGACTAGCTTTGTAGGTTTCCACTTGTCCAAATGTACCAATCTTCTTTTTGAAGATCCATTTGCACCCAACTGGTTTAACCCCAGGAGGAGCAACTTCTAAAGTCCATACTTTATTGGTGTACATGGATTCCATTTCAGATCTCATTGCATCCAGCCACTTCATTGAGTCGTTACTCGTGATAGCCTGCTGAAAACTAGTAGGCTCATCATCATCGATGATGCAATCCTCTCGATCCCCATCAAGAAGAAAACCATAGTATGTTTCAGGAGGATGAGAAAGCCTACTAGATCTGCGGAGTGGCGTTGATTCGTCATGTTCTATTGAAATATGAGATTCTTCTAAGTCTTCGTTTGCAGTTTGAGGTTCTGGAATTTCTTCCAGTTCTACCGCGCTCCCACTAATTTCTTTTGCAAGAAATTCGCTTTCTAAGAAGACAATGTGACGAGCGACAAACACCTTTTGTTCTTCAGTGTGGTAGACCATGTACCCCCTTGAATGCTTGGGGTATCCTACAAACTTGCATAAAACCGAACGTGCTTCGAGCTTGTCCGGATTATGCTTTTTAACATATACCGGACACCTGATCGCACGCCAAAAGCGTGTCGGATATTTAAAGTTCTAAAGTTTAACCGCGATCAGGACGGTGTCGCTTTGCAGCTAGCCGCGATGAGCACGGGTCGATCCACAGGGAGATGGTAAGTTTTACGTTCTTGTTCTAACGAGTTAACAACATGGCGGATTTGTTCGTTATCTAACCTATGTGTATATTCAAGTATAAGGCTTGTTAGGAAACGATAGGATAGTGTAAGTTAATGGATTCCGTATTCAAGTACTTTGAGCCGAACTCAACCAATGAAGCTAGAACAATCGGCAACAACGTGGATTAGGGGACTTAAGCACGGTATTCATAGAATCCAGCTTATTGACCCTTGTCCTTCCGTTCTTGTCTCTTGCCTTCGCCTCCGGCCAAACCGAATGCAACCGGTCACGGTTAGGAATCACCTTTACCTTGGTAGGGTAGGATGCCTAACGGAGCGTTTGCATAAGATTTGGGCAGAGTTTCAAATGGGAAAAGACGGGAAAAGGAAATGAGGAGCGAAATGTTAACTTACAAAATCTTTCTCTTTTCCTAACAACAATATTCACACCAACATTCACAAAACAACAAAGAGGAAAAAAGAAAAGCTACAAAGAAAAGAAAAGACTACAAACAAGTAATTAAATGACATGGTAATAAATTGCAAGTAATAAAAGACAAGAATGAAAATGCATGTAAGTAAAAGAGCGAGTAAGAAAGACTAAGAACCATAGAACCCAAAACAAGACATGGGTTCAATAACCAAATCTTAAACTTGCAAGCTCAATGAAGAGGTTGCAAGATCAAGAAGAGGCAAAGAACTCATGGTGAATGAAGGCACAAAAAAAGACCTTTATTAATCATCAAGAACGATACAACCCCTTGAGATCAATAACCAACCCTTAAACCTTCAAGCTCAATGAAGAGGTTGAAGGATCAAGAGAAGGTTAAGACTTCAAGGGGACTAAGCTATTTACAAGAAAGGAGAATAGAAAACTTGGACAAAGAATGACAATCCAAGACTAAAGAATGACTAAAGAATTGATCCTTGAACCTTTGCCCCATGGTCTGTATTTATAGGCTCCAAAGAATGGAGGGAAATTCGAATTTTTAAATCAACACAAAATCTTTAGCATTGAATGCTCATTACTTCATGTCCATTTGTGACTTGATTCTTGTCTTCCCTATCATGGTCCATGCTGATTTGTCTATTTGAATTTGATTTGCACTCAGTTTTGGAAGGAAATTTGAATCTTTAAATCATACACATAATCTTCACCATTAAATGCTCATTACTCCATTCCCACATGTGGCTTGATTCATGGCTGCCCCATTATGGCTCATGCTGATTTGTTTGATTCCTTTTGATTTGATTTCAGTTTTGGAAGGAAAAAATCAACACATGATGTTTAGCCTTGAATGCATATAATATTTTGCATTGAATGCATATCCACATGTGCCTAAAAGTCTTGTGTACACATTTGTTGTGTTGGACCATTTAGATAGAAAAATGTGTACACAAACTTGTTGCAAAAAAGGGACTCCTGAAGTATTGGTCGGTTTGCGTTTCTGGTCTCAGTGTCGGCTCTCAATTGATATATCCATGATTTTAAATGTATTTCCAGTATTTTATCACGGATACATGTAATCTGTATTACTGAGCAGACATTGGTTAATAGTACCGATAAATACAACAAATAGATAATGAATGGGCGGTATTAGAATGCAGTTTTCTGATATGAACAACACCCCCATATCTTGATATACTTGAGATATGGTCTCTTCCCACACCACATTTCCTATGGAGTGGTAGGTACAGACTTAGTTGGAACTCTATTCAATAGGTATGCGGCTGATTCTAGAGCAAATCCCCAGAAGGAAAGTGGCAACTCAGCACTACTCATCATTGAACACACCATATCTAATAGCGTGCGATTCCTTCTTTCTGATACACCATTATGCTGAGGTGTATAAGGTGGAGTAAGCTGAGAGAGTATTCCATTCGCTTTTAAGTGTTCAAGGAATCTGGTACTTAAGTATTCTCCACCTTGATCAGATCGAAGTGTCTTGATGCTTTTACCAGTTTGTTTCTCTACTTTATTTTCATACTCCTTAAACTTCTCAAAAGCCTTGGATTTATGCTTCATTAAGAACACATGTCCATACCTAGTGAAGTCATCAGTAAAAGTGATGAAGTAGGAGTGACCACTTCGTGCATGTATAGACATCGGACCACATACATCACTGTGTACTAGTCCCAAGAGTTCAGTGGCTCTTTCTCCGTGTCCGGTGAACGGAGATTTGGTAATTTTTCCTTTGATACATGATTGACAAGTTGCATATGATGAATATTCAAACGGATCTAGATATCCATCTTTATGTAACTTAGTCAACCTTGTTTCATTTATATGACCAAGTCTACGATGCCATAGGAATGCTTGATTCGAATCTGGAGCCTTTCTTTTACGCGTGTTTAGAATATTGAAAATTTGAGGTCGATTAAGTATGTATATGCTTTTTTCCAGTGTGCCAAACCCAATCAGTTCTTGATTTAGGAGAATGTTCATGACATTTCTTTCAAGCACAAAATTATATCCTTTATTAGACAACAAAGATACTGATATAATATTACACAACATACTGGGAATACAAAAACAGCTGTACAATACCAAAAGGTGTCCACTATTCAACCCTAGGTGATATTCCCCTATTGCAAATGCATCTACATGCATTCCATTGCCCATCCGGAGAGTCATATCACCTGCCCCCAGTACTCTACTATTTCTCAGATCCTGCAAAGAATTACAGATGTGAGAACCAGAACCGGTATCAAGTACCCATGAAGTAGAGTTTACTGAAAGACAATTTTCGATTACGAACACACCTGAAGCAGAAGCAACAGCTTGCTTCATGTCCTTGGCTTTAAAGGCCAAACAATCCTTCTTCCAGTGCCCTTGCTTGTGACAATAGAAGCACTCGTTCTTTTCTGCCTTCACCCTTCCTGCCTTGTTCGTTCCCTGCACCTTCTTGACCCCACCCTTCGGTTTGGTGGCTTTCATCTTCTTCTTCACTTTAGCTTTCGCTTTAAATTTAGAAGAAGATGATTGGCTAACATACAGAACGGGGGTCTTCTCCTTTTTCAAGGAGGTCTCTGCTACCCTCAACATATTGAGGAGCTTTGGAAGATCCGCTTCCATTTCGTGCATGTTGAAGTTCAGCACGAACTGAGAGAAGGTGTGGGGAAGGGACTGCAAAATCAAGTCGATATACAAATTATTCTCTAGCATGCATCCCAGGTTTGCGAGTTCCTCAATGAGGGTGATCATTTTGAGGACGTGCTCTCCAACAGGCGATCCTGGAGCTAACCTCATCTAGAAGAGTTTCTTTGAGGTTTCGTACCTCGTGATACGGGAGTGTTCACCATACAATTCCTTGCAATGGAGGAATATGGATACAATATCCATACTCTCGTGTTGTTTCTGGAGTTCATTATTCATGGATGCCAGCACGATACACTTAGCTCGCTCACAGTCTAGATCCTAGGTTTTACGAACTTCCTTGTCCGCAACTGAGGAATCTAGTCCTGGGATAAGGGGAGGAACAGCGGTGGTAACATATGCAACTTTGTCATAAGTCAGCGCAATATTGACGTTCCTTAGCCAATCTTTATAGTTCTGCCCGGTCAGTATATTCTTTTTAAGTAATAGTTTTAGTCTAGTCATGGTAGCTGCCAGAGAGAGAGAAAAGAAAACACTCAGCATATGCTCTTGCAAGTTTAGATTGGTTATTATTTTATCTAAACAGGATGGCTCCCACTATTTCCTCAAATCCTTCTTCAAAACCTAAAAGAAGAACTAGTCAGGATTTAATCACACGTTACAATTCTTGCTTAACCTTTCAGCTAGGCTAGTGTTGGTACTTCGAGGGAGGTTTTCCAACGTTTTCGCGAAGTTCCTTATTTAAAGAACCTTTTTTCCCTGGAGGCGTAGCCCCTCTAACACCTTTCTAGGCACCTACTTGGTTTATAGCATTGATTGTTAAGTGAGAGAAATTCCCGAGAGTAATCCTACTCATCAGTGGGATCGGGATCCAACTATTATTACATGATGCCCTAGATGGAAGCCACTCTAGTCACCACACACCAGAAGGTAAGCTAAATCTGCAAGTTTCCTTTATGTTTGAAACTCCCGATGTGATTTTTACCCCAAGCTCTTATAGACCTTGACGTAGGCCAACAAGTCATAAGACGCAAGTCAAGTTCTACCCGTCGTTGTCCTGATCAATTTAAATACATCGTACAAGCCCTTGACGTAGGCCAACAAGGTGTATGTCTGTATTAAACTAATGCATCTATCTATGCAACAAATAGGCACACACACTGCTACCATTCACTATGCCTTGACGTAGGCCAACAAGCATAGCATGAATACGATGTGCTGTCTATCTGAAACGACGGAGGGTTACGGCTGGTTTTTGGCAAAAAACCGTTAACGTAGTGAACTTGATTTGATCGAAGGAACTAAGATAGCTTTTATTAAAAGGAGTGGTTTAAGCTCCACATTTAAAATTTGCTTTTTCAAGAAAACCGAGTGGTTTTTAGAAATTGTTCCAACGATTCAGTTCAGGTTTTATTTTCTTTGCATTAATAATAATGCGTCCCATCTTTAACCTATCATTACAGATAACAACGAAAATACAACGTCCTCTTATGCCATCCGCATTCGCCACGGGGTCCCGTCATCACCCGTTAGGTTACTTAACTAACGACAGAGCGGGGGCTGGGCTAGCGCGGGTGTAAAACATAAGCGACGTCTAAATAGCTATCATATATAGATATTGTACATTCGTCAGACGCAATAATAGGCATTCCAGATCACAGATAAACAATATTGGATTTGCAAGCAATCCGCATTTCTTTTGAGCCTGCAATGAAAGACGGATTACACAGTTGTGATGAATAGCCATTTTCCCACCCCAGACCCCTACGGGTACGGCAAACTACCCGCCAAGTACCAGAAGTGAAGCGGTCTGCCCCAACACTTCAAAATACCCGGTAGTTTGTGCACCCCACCTTGGGTCTATCCTAGGAGCAAAAAAACAGTAAAAAGAAATAATACAACGGTGGCTACAACCGCAACCTGGATGTGCCCCGCAAAATAATATTACAACTTATTACATTTACATCAAATGAATTAATACAAAAACCCATCACAAAACCCGGCTAAACACCACAACAGTCCAATACAGTTTATATACACAAACAGTTATATATAACATCACAGATATGTGCAACCCCCTGGTAACCGACATACTAGCAGTTAGGGGAGGTTTACGAACACATAAAACATTTCACAGATATAATCAAACAAGCAAATACCGTATAATTTCGATCGATTAAACACATTTAATTTTGCTCCAATACTTCTCTGTAAATCTGAAACCTGAGCAAAAATAAAAATTACCAGAAAACACCAAATATCACAGAGAAACAACACAAGAAACTTGGGATGATGAATCGACCAAAGCGCGGCGGAATCGCGGCGAATCGGTGGGATCGGCCGCGGTTCCGCGGCGCTATGGCCGATTCATGAGCCCAATTTTCTTGGGTGTTCTAATACATTCATTTAGGTCATTCTGAAGGTCCCTGAAAAAATTTTGGACCTCATTTAAAATTCGACAGAAAGTACATGATATCGAGGTTTTTCCGGTTTGTTTTTCCGTTCGAAATTCATACAAATTTGCAAGTGTGTTAAATACTGTTTAGCTAGGCTCTGATACCACTGTAAGTCGATGTTCAACACCCCAATACTTATGCGGAGGCGGAAATATGAATAACAATCTTGTTCTATGATTAAACATCGAATAACCGTATGAATCGTTTGCTAAACAAGTTTTAACAAAAGCTATAGAGTTCTAAACTACTATGTTAAGAGATTATACCAAACGGTTCTAGTCCTTCGTCTTAATGTTATCTACGGCCTCTTTGGATCTCCACGTCCTCTTCAGCTTTCTTCCGTGATAGATGATCCACCCGAGAACCCTAATCCAAGCTATAACCTCTAAACTTGAGGTTACTTAGTTTCTCTAGTTGCTAAATAGAGTAGCTAAGGTGATGTAGAGATAGGTTATGGAGTAATTAGTCTTTCCTAATCCTTGTTCTCAACTCATGAGGGTAGGATTAGGTTTGGTGAAGGAGAGAGAACTTGAAGAGAGAGAGTGAGAAGATGATAATGATAATAATAATAATAATGAAATAGCTTCTCACTTGATATATGAAACATAATGAATAAAAAGAAATGAATAATATGAGATTATTCATCATGTTTTATTAATGTAAGTGGGTGATTCATTATGTGAGTCATTAAGCATTTAATAATGCATTAATGACATGATAAATCACTCACAATGAGTCACTAAATCATTAAATGAAAATGCCACCTCTCCCTCTATGTCACATCCTTCTAGAAGCTTCTCGGAAAATTACGAGAACGCCCCTCTCATCCGTGAAAACACGGAAAAACTTTAGACTGTATAAATCCAATAACCTGATACTAGAATCTGGCTTAAACCAAAGCCGGCTAGTAAAAACTGTCCGAATGTCGTACGTGCGTTCAAACACGTATGCGTCCGAACCTTTGTCGTAAAACCATACGACCTCTATATCTTTTCGCCTGGGTTTGGGAAATCTCTATGTGGGACTCTAAAGACTCAACTACTACGCTGGCAGTGGGTTTAACTACAGACCGCAAGCGGCACTAGCTGTACGTAACGGTCCCCAGGTAGTTGTCGATAAGAAAGCTGATGAGGTAACCCATCTGAAATCCTACTGAGCCTGTCTATGACAATATCCGCGCAGTCCGGTCTGTTCGTCTAAGAGTATCGCATGTATGGTCTAGGGAGGTGGTGGACGTCAGACCCCTAATAACCGTACAAGTCGTGTCGGTATGGTTCAAGACCACCCAAGAATCTATTGATCATTCCATCAGTAATTCTCAATCAGCCCTGGCCAGGGACTTATGGTAATGACCAACCGACCACAGTGCGATATCAACTCCCTATACCGGGAGAGACGAATCCCTAACAGTCGCTCACTGCCTCCACGTGGCTCGGGACTGTGCCCAACTGAAACCTGTTTGCACGACTCCTTTGAGCCGTGGTAGGGTAATAATCAAAGCACAGTGGGAACTCACACGAGACAAATGATGACCTTAAGTCAACGGACTATCTGGACATATGTCACCTGAGAACTGCTATCTGACGTTAGGTATAATACCATCCAGTCAGTTCTCGGCAAGTCCTGTCCGGTGTACTCACACCCAGTGAGCATCTGTATACAATCTTAGGTGAACACCACCAATGGTTGCGGGACCAATCCATTGCCCCTCGTCAGGGTCTAGATATGTATACACTAGTCGACTCTGGAGTATCTATGCCCAATCTCGATACTCCTGCGACCAGGGTCATCTAAGGGTGTGCCTATTGACTATCCAGCTCCCACTAGTATGACTGCCATCACAACGCCGGTAGTCAGTAAAAACACCCTATGGGCTTTATCAACATATATATATAAATACCAAGTAAAAAATATCATACGTTAAGACAAAGTCAAACCAAATAGCGTACTATCATATCAAGCAAGACTGTCATGTACATACATATCCCAAGCATCCTATACAATGTAGGCCTCTAGGGCATATATATCCAACATAAGCTCGTGGGTGCACGATAAACGTACAATCCCTAACGAGTTCCCCAAAGGTGGGTTGTAGTGGCGCTTTGCAAGGATTTAATAAATACTATTCATTTAGAAAACGGTTTTATAAAGGTAAGGTATTTATTTGTAAAAGGATGTAAATTTCCGTATTTTAGTTTCTAGGGTTTCCTAAGTCAACTAGCCTATTTCTAAAGGTCTAAACGACAAGTCATTAGAAGCCTCAAATCGTCTCTTCACCGCCAATTGCGGCTAGGTAAGTGCCAGGTAAGTGGGAGGCTCTCCACTACAAGTAGTTGCCCTAATTAAGTAACCACTTGCCTTAGACACACTTGCCTTGACACCACAAAATCAGGTTTAGATAAACGATCGATGTCCATGACATATCGTATTTTCCTTTTAAAAGAATTTGTTTTAAAATTGTATGCAACTTAGAACTTTCAGAAAAGGTTTAAAAGAAAATGGTATTTTAATGTAAATTATTGTATTTTCGTATTGTAAGTTTTGATGATATCAATTAGGGTTGTATTTGCGTGTGTGTGGAGGTAGGTTATTACCTCGTGATCTATTTTAAGGTATAATGAAGTTTAAGGGTTAAATATGATAAACTAAACATGAGGGTATTTAAGTGAAAGAATACGGTATTTGCAAAAGTTATCATTTCATGTGTGAAAACTCATTCAAATTGATTTTTACAAGTTTAGTTGTCAAGATGAAGATATTTAGGAATGATTGAATTGATTAGAAGAAGAAAAATAAACATTATGGTATTAATGTGAAAAAGAATACGATATTGCAAAAAGCTATCATTTCATGTGAGAAACTTTGTCCAAATTAATTGTTATGTGATTAATAGTCTTCATGAATAAGTTTAGGTATTATGGAATTGGTGACAAGTGAGATTTTGATAGAAAACCGAATCGGAAATCGGTTTATTCCGATTTCCGTCGGGTTTCATAAGTTCGTATTTTTGAGAAGTAGAAAGAAGAAAAGAACGGGACTTACGGGCTTCGATCTATACTAAAGAGTATATGGGAACTAGGTGAGTGGTCGAGCCTTTGTTTCGTCGCCGGTTGTTTCAGAAAAATGTCGCCGGAATTCCGTCAGAGCTTCGCCGTGAACTCGATTTCAAAGTACACCTTTCTTGTAGAAATTTTGAGAGAGTAAACCTAGTGTTTTGGGATGAGAGGGTAGAGGGTAGGGGGTCTATTTATAGGGTAGCTAGGGTAGGGTAGGTGAAAGGTTTTTATTTTTTAAAAAAATTGTAAAAATTAAAGAAAAATCATTAAAATTTGTATTAAATTGGATGTATTTATCATTAGGGAACCGATCTATTAAAATGGTGTAAAAAGGGGGGTTATAGAAGATGAAAAGACAAAATTTTCGTGTTGGCGACTCGGCCGTCCGGCCGAGTCCGGCCGGTGGCGCCGGCCGAGTCCGGCGGCCAAAACGTGTGGGGTCTTCTAATGTAGCTTATGGCATATTTAGTTTTTAGGGTTCGGTTCATCTTTTGGGAGTTATGGCCTGTGGACTGTTGGGCTTCCAAGAGTTTTAATAGAAAAATAATCTAAAAATAATATGGGGTAGAGGATTCGAACTCTGGTAGCTTGGTTCAGTGGTGCAAGGTATTACCAATGAGCTACAAGCTCATTCTTGTATTTATTGTGGGAAAATAGATACTTAAAGTGATAACAGTAACATTAAATACTCCAAGTATACTTCAAATTTAAATCAAATTTATGTATACAAAAATTGGAGTTGTTACAATATCACGGTCTCGAGTCTGAAGACGCATATGCCTTTATCACAAAATTTGAAAAGGTATGCGCAATGATGGGTACTTCACAGCTTTCTGTGGATGCTATGCGTCTTCGTCTTCTCCCATTTACCATGTGCGATATAGCCGAGAAGTGGCTGTATAACACTACCGCACATTCCATCTCAAACTGGGGAGAATTCGTCAAAGCATTCCTTAAGAAATTCTTCCCACATCATAAGACAGCTCGAGTCCGTAGCGAAATAAATCAATTCACCCAGCTTCCAAATGAACCATTTTCAAAATGTCTTGAACGCTTTAAGGATCTGTTAGTCTAATGTCCACATCACGGAATCCCTAGATGGGATCTGTGCAGAATCATATATGAGGGCATTAATGCTAACACAAGACAGAACCTTGAATCCATATGTTAAGGCAACATCATAACTAAAGATGATGGGAAGCCTGGAAATTCCTAGAAGATTTCGCTGAAAAATCTTTACAGTGGGAGGGTGTGAGTCAATCGTCTAGGCTTGGAAATAACCAATCGGATGATTGCATAGGAGTTAGAGCTGACATTTCAGCTATGCAAAAGAAACTCAAGACTATGGAAAACAAATTTTTAACCGCCCTAAATCAAATGTCACTCTCCAAAACTGTATGTGGCTGCTATTCTGATCCTTCTCATCTAACGGAAGAATGTCCAATAAATTCTCCGTTTCAAGGTCATGAGCACATCAATTCTGTTTACCAACAAAGACCTAGAAACGATCCATATTCTTCCACGTACAATCAGGGTTGGAGGAATCACCCTAATTTTGCTTGGAACCAATCCAAAATCAAAATACGGTTCCAAACCAACACAATTTCCAAAGGGCCCCTCCACCACAACAGCAACCATAATTGAGTCAGCACCCCTACCAATCACAAAACTTCCAAAATCCGGTCAACACACCTGCACCATCTAGTCCTTTGCAGTTGACCGGGACAGATGAATCCTCTTCATTCATAAATTTGCTTCTGACAAATATCATGCAAGTATCGGCTGAAATAAAGGCTTCCGTCGATGATATAAAGAAAAACTCAGCGTCCCAAGCTGAGAGTATCAAATCAATGGAAGTAGAAATTGCAATACTAAAAGCCGAAATGAGCGCAAGAGAGAAAGGGAAACTTCCAGCTCAACCTCTACCCAATCCTGGCAATTCACATCATGTGAATGCAATCACGTTAAGATCTGGAAGAATGCTTGACAATCACGTTGGGGAAGAGTTTGATGACACTGAAAAATCTATCAATGATACCCCGGCTGAGACCTTTCCTTCCACTTCTACTTCTAATTCTGACCACAGTTCTTCTACCCCACCACCATCTTGCGAGCCTATTCTTCATTTCCCACAAAGCTCGCCACCTCAGCCCAGCTCTTCTAGTTCACAGAAAACGATCCCCACTTCTATTCTGGGATCGGGTCCAAACACACTTCCTTCTCCTATGATGGACCCAGCGCTTATTGCTAAAGAACCTTATCCTAATCGGTTAAGGGCGAACAAATCGAGTCCACATATGGAGAAGATTATGGACATGTTTAAGCAAGTTGACATCATCATCCCTCTCCTAATTGCTATCCAACAAGTTCCGTCCTATGCGAAAATTCTTAAGAACTTGTGCACTAGGAAGAGGAAGACTCGAATGCCTAAATTTTTTTTCATGTCGAGCACTGTAGACACGACTTTTCCCCAAGAATTACCACGGAAACGTAAGGATCCTGGCTGTCCTACTATTTCTATTTCTATCGGGGAAAAACACATCAACCGGGCTTTACTTGACCTTGGTGCTAGTGTCAACTTGCTTCCATATTCAGTCTATGAGCAACTAGGTATTGGAGTGTTAAATCCCTCGAGCATAACTCTCCAGATGGCTGACCGATCAATCACTAAACCTAGGGGTGAACTGGAGGATGTGTTAATAAAAATCGGGGAATTCGTATTCCCTGTGGATTTTATTGTACTTAATACACAGCCTGTAGCGAACCCACGGAATCAAATTCTAGTGATTTTAGGTCGCCCCTTTTTAGCCACTTCCAACGCTATCATTAACTGTCGTAATGGTTCTATGACCCTATCCTTCGGGAACAGGTCAACAGAGCTGAACATTTACAAGTTGGGAAGTGTACCCTCCGAACCTACTGCTCAGGTCTGTTCTGTCGACTTAATGGATGTCGACATCAGCGAATTTGATCAGCCTCATGATACTGATCTTGACTCTTTTCATACGTTCTTTTTTGACCCAACTATGTATCATACACATACGGAATCTTCCACCGAGTTGTATGGGGCAACAACTAACACTGATTATGAACCATTTTTAAAGTCTGATGATCACCCCGCACTTTGTGATGATATTATTCATCGTGGTATTGATGGAACTTTTGAGGAGAACTTCGCTGATGAACTCGCATTTTTGAATGACACGGGTATTGAGATGAATCATATCCCAATCAATGAAATTGAACCTCCACCTTTTCTTTTGAATTATAAAAAGAATGCGAGCAATCCATCACATTCACTGCATCGTCTCTCCAAAATGAGACGCACACACATTCTATTCTACCACTTACCTTTTCCCCACTTCTTCTTCCACCAACCAGAGCACTGCATTGATAAATTTTTTGAATGGTTGGTGTTAACTTTCGGTCTTTGCAAAGCTTGGCATCGACCACTGATTTTTGACCCCCTTATGTGATTTTCAAAGATTAACATTGTTTAACTCAAGTTTAGGGGGGTATAATCGGGCTCTTGAAAAGAAAATTTTTATAAAATTTTGAGCCAAAAATTAGTTTGGGGGAGGTTCTTCACTTAAATATTTTGCCCCCACTAATAAATTCCTCGTAGGCTTACAGGTTTTTCGAGATATAGCGGATGGCAACAGTGAGGACACTGTTGAAAACAAGTTTGGGGGAGGTTTGTGCTTATTTTCGCATCATTTGCATCATACTTGCATAAGCACAAAACATTTTCGAAAACCTATAAAAATTTAAAAAATTTCAAAAAATAAAAATATTTTTGTAGATAAATAAGATAATAAAAGTTTAGATAGTGAAAAATTACATCTATGAGATTAGAAAAATTTAAGAAAACCAAAAAAATTAGAAGTTTTCTTATACGAACTAGTAATAAGTAGTTATGAGCCGTTGTCCCAAGGGTTAGTAAGATGAAGGAGGTCACTAATCTGAGGATAAAAATAAGTCTGAAAAATAGTTCCTATTCTGGAAGCCAAACATTTTGAACGTTGATACCCTACTATTCGCACTTACACACGTCTTGAAACTCGGGATAGTAGAGGATACCTTGAAATGCTCTTGTCTAAAAGCCGAAGTATGAAGGAAATAAAATAAAAAAATTAATAAAATATAAAATGGTGAGAAAAATGGACACTGGTTTTGTTATCGTCAAGGCAGCAATAAAAAAATATAGCGAGGGTGCCTCTTCACCTAGTGCCCTAAGGCTAACTGGTCTGGGAGTCACTGCTAAGCCTTAGGTGGTGCAAGACGAGGAAAAACACCAAATAAGCAAACACATGAGTAATCGGTCGGTTAGTACCTCAAGAAGTATTAACGGTCGCATGAAAGTGTGTGAGTAAATTTAGCTAAATATTCATTAATTAAAAAGTACTGAGGCAGATGGGCAAGAGTATGATAGCTTGAATTGAATTCTCCGGGTGTAGGTATGTTCTTTACACACACATAGGGTTATATGATCGATGTTTGGAAGAAAAATAGGAATGAAGAATAAGACGATGTTTTATTGAGGGATGATGTGATTTCTGACATCTTTTCATGAC
This sequence comes from Agapanthus africanus, assembly GCA_030015575.1. Taxonomy (NCBI): domain Eukaryota; kingdom Viridiplantae; phylum Streptophyta; class Magnoliopsida; order Asparagales; family Amaryllidaceae; genus Agapanthus; species Agapanthus africanus. The sequence continues at coordinate 288,322,701 of JASDDO010000029.1, forward strand.
TATTAAGATAGGGCTCATGACAACCGAAAAGCTAGCATAGTTGGAAACCCTAATTTTCAAGGCTTTTCTTTTAAAATTCTTTTATTTAAATGTAATATTCACGATCTTCCTTTTATTATTGGATTTTGTGGGTGCAATCCGCTGAAAACCTTCAGGAGACAACACTCCTCCTACTAGGGACACCTAAAGGTTTAAAGGCTTGTTACACGTGTTCAGTACAATCGTGTTGCCTATGAAAGTGTGCTAGTTACTTTTTCACTTCCTTTATTTTCTCCTTCTCTTTTTAATAAAACAGTTCGCTCGAGACGACCGAAAATAAGTTTGGGGGAATTTGATCAGTCGAAAATAATGTATTTTTAACACATCAATTTCCCTATCTTTTGAATTAATCTAGAGGTATTCGGTATTCATATTGCACATATTAGCAAAACACCCCTAAAATACCGAATTACCTGTGTTATACCCTAAAACCGGCATTTTTAGGGAAATTGACTGTTTATCATGACATCGCATCATTCTTGTGTAGAGCATCACTTGTTTCGAAGTCTGTGCCGGAAATTCCAGGAACCAAGCCAAAATTGTCAAAGTGCTGATAAAAGATGCGCCAAGTCTAAGCTTTATGATCTGGCATTTATAGAGAAAGAAATATAAAATTCAATATATCATGAAAAGACCATTATATCTAGAGGAAGCATCACACAGAAAATTACTTACAGAAGGCCTCACGTGACCGCGGATCCGCGGCAGGAGAAGGCACGTGCCGCGGATCCGCGGCAAGATGATGATGTCAGCACCTCAATATTTCCCCATATGCTTATTTCTAACGGCCAAGCTTCCAGAACTCTCCATAACTCCACGTGGCTTCATCTAGAAGGTTCGGCCTAACAACCTAGTTCTAGAAGCATCCCTCCAACTAACTTCTTCTAGAATCCTCTCCCTAAACTTGTAAGTCAATGTACAACACACGATGAGTTGCGGGGAGACAGAAATATGAAAAACGATCTTGTTCTTTAAGCAAACATCGACTAACCGAAGATCTTTACTAAACAATAATTAACAACAACCATAGAAGTTCTTAACTACTATGAAAAGAGATTATACCTAGTGAATCGTGTCCTTCGTCTTTTCGATCTCTTCGTCCTCCTCGGCCTCCTTTCCGTGATAGATGATCCACCCGAGAACTCTAATCCAAGCTTCACCTCTATGCTTGAGGTAACTAAGTTTCTCTAGTTGCTAATCAAAGGAACTTAGGTGATATAGAGTTAGGTTATGGGTTAATTAGTCTATTCTAATCCTTGATCTCAACTCAAGAGTTGTAGGATTAGGGTTTGAAGAGAGAGTGAGCTTGAGTAGAGAGAAGGTGAACATGATAATTAAAATAGAATTGTTTCTCACTTGAATATATGAAGCATAATGTATAATCAAATAAATGAATAAATGTGATTATTCATCATGCTACATTAATTTAATATGAGTGATTCACTATATGAGTCATTAAGCATTTAATGATGCATTAATGATATGATGAATCACATAAAATGAGTTACAATTGCAATTAACGATAATGCCACCTAAACCCTCAAGTCACCATGCTTCTAGAAGCTTTCCGTAAATTACGAGAACGCCCCTCCTATCCGTGAAAACACGGAAAAACTTTAGACTGTATAAATCCAATAACCAGATACTTGAATCTGGCTTAAACCAAAGCCGGCTAGTAAAAACTGTCCGAACGTCGTATGTGTATAAACACACGTATGCGTCCGAACCCTTGTAGTAAAACCGTACGACCTCTATATCTTTTCGCCTGGAGTAGGAAAATCTCTGTGTGGGACTCTAAAGACTCGACTACTACGCTGGCAGTAGGTTTAACCACAGACCGCAAGCGGCACTAGCTGTACGTAACGGTCCCCAGGTAGATATCGATAAGAATGCCGATGAGCAAACCCATTCGAACTCCTACTGAGGCGGTCCGTGACAATATCCGCGCAGTCCGGTCTATTCGTCCAAGAGTATCACATGTATGGTCTAGGGAGGTGGTAAACGTCAGACCCCTAATAACCGTACAAGTCATGTCGGTATGGCTCAAGACCATCCGAGAATCTACTGATCATCCCATCTGTAATTCTCAATCAGCCTTGGCCAGGGACTTACGGAAATGACCAACCGATCACCGTGCGATATCAACTCCCTATACCGACAGAGACGAATCCCTAATAGTCGCTCACTGCCTCCACTTGGATCGGGACTGTGCCCAACTAAAACCTATTTGCACGACTCCTTTGAACCGTGGTAGGGTAGTAATCAAAGCACAGTGGGAACTCACACGAGACAAATGACGACCTTAAGTCAACGGACTATCTACACACATGTCACCTGATAACTGCTATCTGACGTTAGGTATAATACCATCCAGTCAGTTCTCGGCGAGTCCTGTCCGGTGTACTCACACCCAGTGAGCATCTGTATACAATCTTAGGTGCACATCACCAATGGCCGCGGGACCAATCCATCGTCCCTCCTCAGGGTCTAGCTATGTATACACTAGTCTACTCTGGAGTATCGATGCCCAGTCTCGATACTCCTGCAACCAGGGACATCTAAGGATGTGCCTATTGACTATCCAGCTCCCACAAGTATGACTTCCATCACAACGCCGGTAGTCAGGCAAAAACCCTATGGGCTTTATCAACATGTATATATAAATACAAAGAAAAATATATCATATGTTAAGATAAAGACAAACCAAATAACGTACTATCATATCAAGAAAGATTGTCATGTACATACATATCCCTAGCATCCTATACAATGAAGGCCTCTAGGGCATATATATCCAACAATCTCTCACTTGCACTAAGGCCTATAATTGGTGCATTGAGTACCCACTGTCTGCACTAGCTCTAGTTGCTGGCATACCGCATGCCCAACATCTCAAACAGCCTCTCGAACTGGACTTGAGGGAGGGCCTTGGTTAATGGATCTGCCGTGTTGTCTTTTGTGTCCACTCTCCGTATCTCTATCTCCCGACGATCCACGATCTCCCTGATCAGGTGAAACCGCCTTAAGATATGCCTGGATTTCTGATGGGACCTTGGTTCCTTCGCTAATGCTACAGACCTATTGTTATCATAATACAAGGGTATTGGATTGGCAATGGACAGAACCACCTGAAGTTCAGAAATGAACTTCCTCATCCAGACAGCTTCTTTCGCGGCTTCACTAGCAGCTATATACTCAGCCTCTATAGTTGAGTCTGCGACGGTATCCTGTTTGGAACTCCTCCAACATACCGCCCCTCCATGGAGGGTAAACACAAAACCCGAAATGGATTTAGAATCATCTTTGTCACTTTGGAAGCCGGAGTCGGTAAAAGCCTCTACCTGGAGGTCCTCATTACCGTAAACTAAGAACATCTCCTTAGTCATTCTCAGGTACATGAGAATGTTCTTTACCGCTATCCAATACTTCTCACCTGGATCAGATTGATACCTGCTTACCACACTAAGTGCGTAAGCTACATCTGGTCTTGTACATAACATCGCATACATTATAGATCCTACTGCCGAAGCGTAGGGTATAATGCCCATGCGAGTCCTCTCTTCATCAGTCTTTGGAGACATTTCTTTGGAGAGGGTGATCCCGTGACAAGTGGGTAAATTACCGTGCTTGGAATCTTCCATACTAAATCTCTTTAGTATAGTGTCAATATACCTGAACTGTGAAAGTCCTAACATTCTATTAGATCTATCACGATAGATCTTAATGCCCAGAATGTATGATGCATCTCCCAAGTCTTTCATGGAGAATTTCTGTAACAAGAAGAGCTTTACTGATTGTAGCATAGGGACATCATTCCCTATCAGTAGTATGTCGTCGACGTACAAAACGAGGAAGACTAATGCTCCTTCTATAATCTTCCTATAAATACATGGCTCATCTACATTTTTGATAAAGTCAAATTTTTTGACTGTCTCATCAAAGCAGATGTTCTAACTCCGCGATACTTGATTTAATCCATAAATGTATTTTTAAGCAACTTGCACACTTTTCCGCTGCTCCCACTGTCTAAGAAACCTTCTGGTTGATCCATGTAAACACTTTCTTCTAAATGTCCATTTACAAAAGCTGTTTTTACGTCCATCTGCCAGATTTCATAGTCATGGAAGGCAGCAATCGCAAGTAGGATCCGAATGGATTTAAGCATAGCTACAGGTAAAAAGGTTTCATCATAGTCCAATCCTAGTCTTTGACGAAAACCTTTTGCAATGAGTTTAGCTTTAAAGGTGTCCACTTGTCCAAATGCACCAATCTTCTTTTTGAAGATCCATTTGCATCCAACTGGTTTCACCCCAGGAGGAGCAACTTCTAAAGTCCATACTTTATTGGTATACATGGATTCCATTTCGGATCTCATAGCATCCAGCCACTTCACCGAGTCTATACTCTTGATAGCCTGCTAAAAACTAGTAGGCTCATCATCATCGATGATGCAATCCTCTCGATCCCCATCTAGAAGAAACCCATAGTATCTTTCAGGAGGATGAGAAAGCCTACTAGATCTGTGGAGTGGCGTTGGTTCGTCGGGTTCTATTGAAACCTGAGGTTCTACTAAGTCCTCGGCAGCAGTTTGAGGTTCTGGAATTTCTTCCAGTTCTACTGTGCTCCCACTAATTTCTTTTGCAAGAAATTTGCTCTCTAAGAAGACAAGGTGGCGAGTGACAAACACCTTTTGTTCTTCAGTGTGGTAGACCATATACCCCCTTGCATGCTTGGGGTATCCTACAAACTTGCATAAAACAGATTATGCCTCGAGCTTGTCCGGATTATGCTTTTTAACATATGCCAGACACCCCCATATCTTGATATACTTAAGACATGGTCTCTTCCTGCTCCACATTTCATATGGAGTGGTAGGCACAGACTTAGTCGGAACTCTATTCAATAGGTATGCTGCTGATTCTAGAGCAAAACCCCAGAAGGAAAGTGACAACTCATCACTACTCATCATTGAACGTACCATGTCCAGTAGCGTGCGATTCCTCCTTTCTGATACACCATTATGCTGAGGTGTATAAGGCGGAGTAAGCTGAGAGAGAATTCCATTCTCTTTTAAGCATTCAAGGAAACTGGTACTTAAGTATTCTCCACCTCGATCAGATCGAAGTGTCTTGATACTTTTACCAGTTTGTTTCTCCACTTCATTTTTATACTCCTTAAACTTCTCAAAGGCCTCGGATTTATGTTTCATTAAGAACATATGTCCATACCTAGAGAAGTCATCAGTAAAAGTGATGAAGTAGGAGTGACCGCTTCGTTCATGCGTAGACATTAGACCACATACATCACTGTGTACAAGTCCCATGAGTTCTGTGGCTCTTTCTCCGTGTCCGGTGAACGGAGATTTGGTCATTTTTCCTTTGATACATGATTGACAAGTTGCATATGATGAATATTCAAACGGATCTAGATATCCATCTTTATGTAACTTAGTCAACTTTGTTTCGTTTATATGACCAAGTCTACAATGCCGTAGGAAGGCTTGATTTGAATCTGGAGCCTTTCTTTTACGCGTGTTTTGAATATTGAAAATTTGAGGTTGATTAAGTATGTATATGCCGTTTTCCAGTGTGCCAAACCCAATCAGTTCTTGATTTAGGAGAATGTTCATGAAATTTCTTTCAAGCGAAAAATTATATCCTTCATTAGATAACAAAGATACTGATATAATATTACACAGCATACTGGGAATACAAAAACAGCTGTACAACACCAAAATATGCCCACTAGTCCACCCTAGGTGATATTCCCCTATTGCAATTGCATCTACATGCATTCCATTGCCCATCCGGAGAGTCATATCACCTGTCCCCAGTGCTCTACTATTTCTCAGATCCTGCAAAGAATTACAGATGTGAGAACCAGAACCGGTATCAAGTATCCATGATGTAGAGTTTACTGAAAGACAATTTTTGATTACAAACACACCTGAAGTAGAAGCAACAGCCTGCTTCGTGTCCTTGGCTTTGAATGCCACGCAATCCTTCTTCCAGTGCCCTTGCTTGTGACAATAATAGCATTCGTTCTTATCTGCCTTCACCCTTCCTGCCTTGTTCATTCCTTGCACCTTTTTGACCCCACCCTTCGGTTTGGTGGCTTTCATCTTTTTCTTCCCTTTAGCTTTCGTTTTAGATTTAGAAGATGATGATTGGCCAACATATAGAATGGGGGTCTTCTCCTTTTTCAAGGAGGTTTCTGCTACCCTCAACATATTGAGGAGCTTTGGAAGATCAGCTTTCATTTCGTGCATGTTGATGTTCAGCACGAACTGAGAGAAGGTATGGGGAAGGGACTGCAAAATCAAGTCGATGTATAAATCATTCTCTAGTATGCATCCCAGGTTTGCGAGTTTCTCAATGAGGCTGATCATTTTGAGGACGTGCTGTTCTACAGGCGATCCTGGAGCTAACCTTATCTGGAAGAGTTTCCTTGAGGTCTCGTACCTCGCGATACGGGAGTGCTCCCCATACAATTCCTTGACATGGAGAAAGATGGATATAATATCCGTACTCTCGTGCTGTTTCTGGAGTTCATTGTTCATAGACGCTAGCACGATACACTTAGCTCGCTCACAATCTAGATCCCAGGTTTTGCGAACTTCCTTGTCCATAACTGAGGAATCTGGTCCTGGGATAAGGGGAGGAACAACGGTGGTAACATATGCTACTTTGTCATAAGTCAGCGCAATATTGACGTTCCTTAGCCAATCTTTATAGTTCTGTCCGGTCAGTATATTTTTTTCAAGTAATAGTTTAAGTCCTGTCATGGTAGCTGCCAGAGAGAGAGAGAGAAAAGAAACACTCAGCATATGCTCTTGCAAGTTTAGATTGGTTATTAGTTTATCTAAACAGGATGGCTCCCACTGTTTCCTCAAATCCTTCTTCAAAACCTAAAAGAAGAACTAGTCAGGATTTAATCACATGTCACAATACTTGCTTAACCTTTCTGCCAGGCCAGTGTTGGTACTTCGAGGGAGGTTTTCCAATGCTTTCGTGAAGTTCCTTAATTAAAGAACATCTTTTCCCTGGAGGCGTAGCCCCTCTAACACCTTTCTAGACACCTACTTGGTTTATGGCATTGATTGTTAAATGAGAAAATTTCCCAAGAGTAATCTTACTCATCAGTGGGATCGGGATCCAACTATCATTGCATGATGCCCTAGATGGAAGCCGCTCTAGTCACCACACTCCAGAAGGTATGCTAAATCTGCAAGTTTCCTTTATGTTTGAAACTTCCGATATGATTTTTACCCCAAGCTCTTATGACCTTGACGTAGGCCAACAAATCATAAGACGCAAGTCAAGTTCTACCCGTCGTTGTCCTGATTAATTTAGGTACATCGTACATGCCTTGACGAAGGCCAACAAGGCTGTACGTCTGTCCTAAACTAATGCATCTATCTATGCAACAAATAAGTAACACAATGCTACCAAACACTATGCCTTGACGTAGGCCAACAAGCATAGCATGAATACGATGTGCTGTCTATTTGAAACGACGGAGGGTTACGGCTGGTTTTTGGAAAAAAACCGTTAACATAATGAACTTGATATGATCGAAGGAACCAAGATAGCCTTTATTAAAAGGAGTGGTTTAAGCTCCGCATTTAAAATTTGCTTTTTGAAGAAAACCGAGTGGTTTGAAATTGTTCCAACGATTTAGATTAGGTTTTATTTTCTTTGCATTAATAATAATGCGTCCCATCATTAACCTATCATTACAGATAACAACGAAAATACAACATCCTCTTATGCCATCCGCATTCGCCACGGGGTTTCGTCATCATCCGTTAGGTTACTTAACTAACGGCAGAGCGGGGACTGGGCTAGCGCGGGTGTAAAACATAAGTGACGTCTAAATAGCTATCATATATAGATATTGTACATTCTTCAGATACAATAATAGGCATTCCAGATCACAGATGAACATTATTGGATATACAAGCAATCCGCGTTTCTTTTGAGCCTGCAACGAAAGACGGATTTCACAGTTGTGATGAATAGCTATCACCCTACCCTAGACCCCTACGGGTACGACAAACTACCCGCTAAGTACCCGAAATGAAGCGGTCTCACTCAACAACGTGAGTAGGCCACTAAACACTTCAAAGTACCCAGTAGTTTGTGCACCCCACCTTAGGTATGTCCTAGGAGCAAAAACAGTAAAATGAAATAATACAACGGTGGCTACAACCGCAATCTGGATGTGTCCCGCAAAATAATATTACAACATATTACAATTACATCAAATGAATTAATACAATAACCCATCACATAACCCCGGCTAATCATCACAACAATCAAATACAGTTCATAATCACAAACAGTTAAAGCATTACAGATATGTGCAACTCCCTGCCAACCGACATACTGGCAGTTAGGGGAGGTTTACGAACACATAATACAATTCATAGATATAATCAAATTAGCAAACATTGTATAATTTCGATTGATCAAACACTTTAGATTCTACTCCAAAACTTCTCTGTAAACCTGAGACTTGAGCAGAAAATAAATCATTTCAGAAAAGACAAAACATCACAAAAGAGCCACAGGGAAAAACTGGGCTGAATCGGCTTCAACTCGGCCGCGGATCCACGGTGGATCGGTGGGATCGGCCGCGGTTCCGCGGCCGTTTGGCCGATTCATGAACCCATTTTTTTCTGGGTTCTTATAATTTCCTGTAGGTTATTCTGGAAGTCCCTGAAAAATTTTTAGGTCTCATTTTAAAATCGACAGAAACATGGTGATATCGATGTATTTTACGGTTCTTTTCGCGTTCGAAATTGTAACGATTTTGATATTGAGTTAATTATTGTTTAGTGAGGCTCTGATACTACTTTAAGTCAATGTACAACACCCCACGAGTTGCGGGGAGGCGGAAATATGAAAAACGATCTTGTTCTTTAAGCAAACATCAACTAACCGAAGATCTTTACTAAACGATAATTAACAACAACCATAGAAGTTCTTAGCTACTATGAAAAGAGATTATACCTAGTGAATCACGTCCTTCGTCTTTTCGATCTCTACGTCCTCCTCGGCCTCCTTTCCGTGATAGATGATCCACCCGAGAACCCTAATCCAAGCTTCACCTCTATGCTTGAGGTAACTAAGTTTCTCTAGTTGCTAATCAAAGGAACTTAGGTGATATAGAGTTAGGTAATGGGTTAATTAGTCTATTCTAATTCTTGATCTCAACTCATGAGTGGTGGGATTAGGGTTTGAAGAGAGAGTGGGCTTGAGGAGAGAGAAGGTGAACATGATAATTAAAATAGAATTGTTTCTCACTTGAATATATGAAGCATAATGTATAATCAAATAAATGAATAAATGCGATTATTCATCATGCTACATTAATTCAATATGAGTGATTCACTATATGAGTCATTAAGTATTTAATGATGCATTATTGATATGATGAATCATACAAAATGAGTCACAATTGCAATTAATGATAATGCCACCTAAACCCTCAAGTCACCATGCTTCTAGATGCTTCCCGTAAAATTACGAGAACGCCCCTCCTATCCTTGAAAAGACGGAAAAACTTTAGACTGTATAAATCCAATAACCTGATACTAGAATCTAGCTTAAACTAAAATCGGCTAGGAAAAATTGTCTGAACGTCGTACGCGTGTAAACACACGTATGCGTCCGAACCCTTGTCGTAAAACCGTACGACCTCTATATCTTTTCGCCTGGAGTAGGGAAATCTCTATGTGGGACTCTAAAGACTCGACTACTACTCTGGCAGTGGGTTTAACCACAGACTGCAAGCGACACTAGCTGTACGTAACGGTCCCCAGGTAGATGTCGATAAAAAGGCCGATGAGGAAACCCATCCGAACTCCTACTGAGCCTTTCCGTGACAATATCCGCGCAGTCTGGTCTGTTCGTCTAAGACTATCGCATATATGGTCTAGGGAGGTGGTAAACGTCAGACCCCTAATAATCGTACAAGTCGTGTCGGTATGGCTCAAGACCATCCGAGAATCTACTCATCATCCCTTCAGTAATTCTCAATCAGCCATGGCCAGGGACTTATGGAAATGACCAACCGATCACCGTGCGATATCAACTCCCTATGCCGGGAGAGGCGAATCCTTAACAGTCGCTCACTGCCTCCACGTGGCTCGGGACTGTGCCCAACTAAAACCTGTTTGCACGACTCCTTTGAACCATGGTAGGATAGTAATCAAAGCACAGAGAGAACTCACACGAGACAAATGACGACCTTAAGTCAACGGACTATCTGCACACATGTCACCTGAGAACTGCTATCTGACATTAGGTATAATACCATCCAGTCAGTTCTCGGTGAGTCCTGTCCGGTGTACTCACACCCAGTGAGCATCTGTAAACAATCTTAGGTGCACATCACCAATGGCTGCGGGACCAATCCATCGCCCCTCCTTAGGGTCTAGATATGTATACACTAGTTTACTCTGGAGTATCGATGCCCAGTCTCGATACTCCTGCGACCAAGGACATCTAAGGATGTGCCTATTGACAATTCAGCTCCCGCTAGTATGACTGCCATCACAACGCCGGTAGTCAGGCAAACACCCTATGGGTTTTATCAACATGTATATATAAATACAAAGAAAAATATATCATATGTTAAGATAAAGACAAACCAAATAGCGTACTATCATATCAAGCAAGATTGTCATGTACATACATATCCCTAGCATCCTATACAATGAAGGCCTCTAGGGCATATATATCCAACAAAACTTTTGGAGGGAAATTTGAATTTTGAATTCTAGATCTAGGGTTAGGAGGTCTATAAAAGGAAACCGAGATCTAGGGTTGAAAGTTGTTGAAGGTTGTTCATTAGTTCATCAATTGGGTTCATTAACTATTACCTGCAAGTTGAGTGACACAACTTGCGCCTCAAAACCCTAACCCTAATTCCAATCCAAGATCAAGAATTCCGAGTTCAATCAAAGCAAGAAGCCTAAATCCTTTTGGAGCGAAGCCGATCTTCATCCGAGCAAATGATCCAAGACGATCCGTGACTCATGGAGACGATGCGACGCTAGATTCGACGATCTCGTTCCCTTCTCAATTTCTTGCAGTCTTTGAGCAAAGTGTAACAAATTGTTGAATAATAAAGGTGAAGATCTTTTATCTTGCTTATCTTTTGAATTCAAGCATTATGATTCAATCTAGATTCTTGAATGTTTGCTTTGTGATAATGTTTGAGTAAAACTCCGCTCGTAAAGGAGTCGAGACGATCGATTGAATGATGATGATTTAAATTCTTTTACAATTCATAAATCCTATAACGTTTGTAAATTCTTGTAAATCAAGTGATCGATGACCTAGTTTCGATGCAATGCTTTCTTGATTGTGTTTGCTCAAAACTAGAGATCAACGATCGATCATTTGATTTTCTAGAAGCTAGTTTATGAATGAGATTCATCGAAAGGACAAAGGATGAGATGAGGAAACCCTAGTTTCTTCGCAAGATCCATAACCTTGATAAATCTTCATCGATCTAGTATCAATTCGTTAATGGATAAGAGTATGTAATTATTAGATCTTATCACATCTATAGATCCGATCTACTCCTACGAGCCACACTTCGAATCTTGATTGTTTGTTTAGAAATCATCACATCTCAATTCTTAATTTTAATGTTTTCTTAGATCTAGATTTTTCTAATTCTTGAAATTTAATTTTATAAATCTTGAATTGTTTGTTTTCTTTTCATTAAAGTTTCAACTCATCTAAATTGAAACACGAACGATTACACTTTTCCTGTGGATGATCCGCACTTACTAACGCGCTACATTCGACACCGTTATTGATTGCGGTCAAATAATTTTTGGTTGTGATTTCTATACAATTTTCAAATACACACAACAAGAATTCATTTCAATCAAATGGTGCCGTTTCCGGGAATCATTTGATTTACACAATCGAGAAATTCAATTCAATCGTTTGGTTTGCTCAAAAGTTCCCCGGGTTGCTCCAGATTTCCCTGCACACCTTATATCCTCACAAAACCGACATGGATTAATTCTAAAGTTTGTATTTTGGTTTCCCATACTCATTCCCAAGTCTTACACAGCCACTCAACAGCCACTCAATCTTCACCAAACCATAATTTCACTCAAAGCCTCACTAGGATTCCTAAGTATCACCAATCCACCACTAAACGAACTCTAAACTTAAACAAAAGCTAGGAAAACTTGAAACTAAACTAATGAAAGAAATTATACCTCATGGATGTCACTAAAGCAAACCCTAGAAGTCTCCAAGTTGTCAAGATCCCACTTTTCTTGGTTCATCGCGATGTGGGTGAGGAGGTGATCATTTTTTTTAAAGGATATATGGTTTTGATGGAGTTTTGGAGGTGGATTTAGGGGTTGAATGTGGAGGGAGATGAGGGCGAGGAAGATGAAGAAGGAGATGCAAAAATAAATGGTGGGGAAAAAGTATGTGGCAGCCCCCCCCTCTCTCAATTATTCTCACCCACTCAATTTCCAAGTCATCATTATGTCCCCTTTCTCTCTCCAACTCATCATGACACCTTTTTCTTTTCTTTTTTTTTTCTTTTCTCACCACAATAAAACCATAACACAAATGAAATGAAATAACATGTAACATGTCATGGTGCACTAGCCATGAAAAACTGTAGAAACACGGATTTGGCTTAATCGCGATTAGCAGTGCACTAATCGAGTTTTTATCAAAACTGCATATAATAAATTTTAAAAATGCCAAATCCTTTAAATATTTTTTTAAATGAATAATCATTTTAATTTCCAATTATTTCATAATTATTAGTATATTTTTATACCCTTTTTCGAAAATCCCAATTTCGCAAATCGGGCAGTTTTCGGGAAATATATTATTTTAATATTAAATTCCCAAAAATAATATTTTATATTTTCTGAAATATTATATAAGGCTTAGCAGTGACTCCCAAACCAGTTGGTCTAAGGCACTGGGTGACGAAGCACCCTCGCTATATTTTTTTATTGCTGCCTTGGTGATTACAAAACCAGTGTTAATTTTTCTTCACCATTTTATCTTTTTATTCATTTATTATTTCCTTCATACTTTGGCTTTTAGACAAGAGCATTTCAAGGTATTCTCTATTATTCCGAGTTTCAAGACGTGTGTAAGTGCGTATAGTAGGGTATCAACGTTCAAATGCTTGGCTTCTAGAATAGAGACTATTTTTCAGATTTATTTTTATCCTCAGATTGGCATTTTCCTTCATCTTACTAACCTTTGGGAAAACTGCTCATAACTACTTATTACTATTTTTGTTTAAGAAAACCTCTAACTTTCTTGTTTTTCTCAAACTATTCCTATTTTTCATATGTAAATTCTTTCAAACTTTTATTATCAAAATTTTTTGTGTGTGCTTATATAGTGTAATGCAAAGTAATGCGTAAATAGCACAAACCTCCCCCAAAACTATTTGCAGCAGTGGCCTCACTGTTTTCAACATTTAAATCTCAAAATCTGTAGACTTGGGAGGAAAGGTTATTAACGGGGGCAACAAAAATTGAAAGTGAAAATCCTCCCCCGAACTTATTTTTGGCTCACAATTTTGAGGACAAATTTTATTTTCAAAAGCCAAAAATATACCCCCCAAACTTGAGTTAAACAATATTAAGCATTTAAAATCACAATATGGGGTCAAAGTTATTGGTCAATGCCAAGTTTTGCAAAGACCAAAAGTCAACACCAACCATTCGAAAAATTTATCAGTGAAGCGCACCGACTGGTGGAAGAACATGTTGTATAGAGTCAGGAAGAAATGGGGTAAAGGTAAGTGGTGTAAAGGAAAAATGATTGTGTCTCAATTTGGAGAGACAACACAGTGATAGTGATGGATAACTCGCATTCTTATGAGTGTGAAAAAGTAGGGGTGGAGGTTCAATTTCTTTATCTTGGAGTTGATTCATCTCAACACCCGTGTCTTTTCAAAATGCGAGTTCATCAGCGAAAATTTCCTCAAAGCTTTCATCGATACCCCGAAGAATAATCTCATCAGAAAGTGTGGGGTGATCGTCAGACTCCATAAAAAGTTTATCATCAGCGTTAGATGTTGACCCGGACAACTCGAAAGAAGGGTCCGTATGTGTATAATACATATCTAGGTCAAACATCAACGTATGAAAGAAATCTAGATCAGTATCGTGAAGCTATTCAATTTCGCTGCTGTCGACATCCATTAATTCGACAGAACATAGACGAGCATGAGGTTCGAAGGGTTGACTTCCCAAATTGTAAATGTTAAGCTTAATTGACCTATTCCCGAAAGATAGATTCATAGAGCCGTTTCGACAGTTGATTACAGCGTTGAAAGTAGCTAAAAAGGGTTGACCGAGAATCACCGGAATTTCGTTTCGTGGGTTTGCTATAGGCTATGTATCTAGAACAATAAAGTCCATAGGGAAGATAAACACCCCGACTTTTATTAACACATCCTCAAGTATACCCCTAGGGCGGGTGATAGATCGATCTGCCATCTGTAAGGTGCATTGCAATGGTTTCAATTCTCCGATACCCAATTGCTCATACACAGAATATGGAAGCAGGTTAACAATAGCGCCAAGATCTAGTAAAGCACGATTGATATTTTTACCCCCAATAAAAATAGAGATTGTAGGACAGCCAGGATCCTTACGTTTCTTGGGTAAATTCTGTGTAAAAGCTGTGCTTACATTGCTCGACATGAAAACTTTTTTCGGCACTTGAGTCTTCCTCTTTCTAGTGCACAAGTTCTTAAGGATTTTCGCATAAGCCGGAACTTGTTGAATTTCATCTAGGGGAGGGATGTTTACGTTAACCTGCTTGAACATATCCACAATCTTCTCTATTTGTGCGTTAGGTATGTTGGGCCTCAACCTATCTGGAAATGGAGCTTTATCAATAAGTGTTGGGTCCAACATCTGTGGAGAAGTTTGTGGGGGTGGAAATGATGAAGTGGGTGGAGGGTTCGAGCCTTGGGGAAAACGAAGAATAGGCTCGGAAGAAGGTAAACTAGACGAAGTAGGGTAAGAAGTAGAAGTGGAAGTGGAATTGGGAGCCGGGGTGTTGATGATCAATTCATCATTATCAATCTGTTCACCCACATGGTTATCCAACACTCTTCCAGATCTCAACGTGGAAATAGCACTCACATGATTAGAATGCGAGGCTCCAGGATCAGGTAAGGGTTGAGATGGAAGTTTCCCTTTCTCTCTAGCATTCATTGCAGCAGTTAGTTGTGCGATTTGTGCTTCTATCGATTTAATACTCTCACCATGGGAGACAGAATTTTGTACTAGCATTTGGATAGAAGACGTTAAAATATCATTCTTTAGCATGGAATGTGCAATGAACATGTCGAGTGCAGAGGGTGTAGCAGTATCGGCAAAAGAAGGATCAAAGTTGTTGGTCGGGTTTTGAAAATTTTGTGGTTGATAGAGGAGCTGACTCAGTTGTGGTGGTTGCTGTTGTGGAGTGACTCTTTGAAAGTCATTCTGGTTTGGAACCGTGTTTTGAGTTTGGTGTTGGTTCCAAGCAAAATCAGGGTGATTCCTCCTACCTTGATTATATGTGGAAGAAGAAGGATCGTCTCTAGGTTGTTGCTGTTTAGATATCCATAACTTATTCAATAATTCGATAGAGAATCGAACAAGTTGCGGGAAAGAGTAGCATTAGTGTGACCTTGAAACGGTGCATTCAAAGGACATTCTTCCGTCAAATGTGATGGGTCGGAATAGTATCCACACATAGTTTTGGGAAGTGTGTATTGGTTTAGGGAGGTTGAAGAGATTCTGTTTTCTATAGCGTCGAGTTTCCTTTGTATAGCGGCCATTTCGGCTTTCATTGTGACGGAAACATCGAGCTATTGATACTTTCCCTAGACAATGAGTGACTAACACTTTCCCATTGTAAAGTGTTTTGAGCAAGATCTTCCAGGTATTTCCAAGCTTCACCATCATCTTTAGATAGGAATTGACATTGACACATGGTTTCAAGCATCTGTTTTGTCGTGAAATCAATACCCTCATAGATAATTCGACACAGATCGCATCTAGGGATTCCGTGATGAGGACATTGGATAAGAAGATTCTTGAACCGTTCAAAGCATTTCCAAAATGGTTCATTGGGAAGTTGGGTAAATTTGAATATTTCGCTCCGAACACGACTGGTCTTATGATTGGGATAAAATTTCTTCAGGAATGCTGCAACGAATTCATCCCATGTTGAAATAGAATGTGCGGGTGTGTTATAAATCCATTTCTCGGCTAAATCGCACAAAGTGAATGGGGTAAACACAGAGCATCCATAGACAGTTGTGACCTGCCAATCATGGCACATACGTTTTCGAATTTGGAAATAAAAACGTATGCGTCTTCAGATTCAAGACCGTGAAATTTGGGCAACAGTTTGATGAATTGGGGTTTAATTTCGAAATTTTCCCCATTGGCTGGTATAATGGAAAGATAGGTAGGAAGGGGACCACGTATAAGGTAGTATCTCTCTTGGAGAGAAATTCGCGGAGGATTCTGTGCACCTGCGGGCGGTGGCAGAGTGGTGTTATGAAAATTTTATGGAGATCCGTCCATCGCGGTCATGGTGGGTAGTGGGGGAAAAGAAGATGAAGAAGTACCGACTTCGCAGTCGATTGCAGGAACGCGGACAAGACGGGCACTAGAATCCCGTGTCCAGCCGAGTATGCACTAAGCGGGATTAGCGCAAGTGGCAGCGTGTGTGATTTAAAAATTTGGTTTGTTTTGAAAAGTATCGGACTTGATACAAATCACACAAAAGTGCACAAGCAACCCTAGAACTAAGGTTACCTAGGTTAAGTCTCTAGACCGCTCCTAAACTTCCAATAGACAAGCCGCAGGATCAATCCTCTACCACCTCTTTACTACTTTTATGGCCAGGTAAGTGCCAGGTAAGTAGGAGGTATCCGCTATACGAATCACCGAAAATAGCGGGCCTAATTAAGTAACCAATTGCCTTCGACACACTTGCCTAGACACCACAAAAGTAATGCGGATAAGTGATAGATTACCCGCGACCTTCCTCTGTCCTTATTGAGCGCGACAGTCCTTAGAGTCTTGTCTAGATATTTTTTAAATTAATGTAGGGTTGATGTGGATGCTCGTTTTGTGATTTGTGGGGCTTAGGAAGGGTGATGAAATCCCCACCTAATCTGAATTTGGTCTTTGCCCCTTAATATACGTATTAAAATATGCAAAATCAAACTGCAAAACAAAACTCATAAAAAGATTTTTGAGCGGCGATATTTTGCAAAGAATCCTGCAGAAAATATATTATTGGATTTTTCAGAGGAGAGAGAAAGAGATAAAAAAGATACCAGAAAAGTTTAAGAGCATAACTCCGCAAGACCGCCGCGGTTCCGCCGCCGTTTGCACACAATAACCGTGGTTCCGCCGCTCTTTAGGGGGTTCTTTGTTTAATTTTTTCACTGTTTCTTCCTTTGCTCCTCTGGGTCTTGATGAATGTTTCTGAATCTTTATATCCTTGCTAAAGTGACTGTAGATTCCCTCGCAAAATCGCACACTAATCGTTAAATATGCAAGATGCGGTTTTGTTTTATTTTTATGATATAGATCATCGAATAAGAATTCAACACAAATAGTAAGAATAAAAAATTACGCATGTATCCCCGGCAACGGCGCCATTTGATTGATATGATCTGTTTTAGAGTAGTGTATAGTAATTAACCGCAATCAATAACGGTGTCGCATGTAGCTAGACCGAGATGAGTACGGGTCGTCCTCTGGGAAACATTGAATCTTTTATTCTTACTTTAGATGTGTTGAAAAAGAGAGGAGGGATAAATAATATTGAAGAATGGTTGTAGGATCTAGATCTACGTTAAACACTAATGCAAAATATAGATCTAGATTAACTATGGAGGTAAGTTTATATGAAAAGGGGGCTTGTAAGGTTCATTAGGATTTAGTAGTTATGGGTGATTAATTAAAGATTACCCTTTTTATCCTTTAATAGATTTAAAACTAGAACGACAGTGATGCATGTAGATTAGGGTTTCTGGAGGAAAAAGGGTTCCCACTCTTAACCCCTATCTCGACATGGAACTACATTCATATCTAGCATTTACCAAAACAATCATTAATCTAATCTCCAATCGCGGTCGAGACTAACAATAAATTGGTAGCGCGTCCGATTAGGATGTTAATGATTCTTTTGATAAAGTTTATAAACTTTATAGGACTTAGAAAGAATTTAAGGATCTTCATCATCTATTAACCTACCATAATCCTATGAACCCTAACAAGCGGAGAATTACTCGCGCATGTTGGGAGAAGAAGAGATGGAGGGAGAATTCATATTTAAACTGCAAAGAAATAGAATAAGAAAAAGAACTATCTTTATTAATCAACAAAACTCATTTACACTTTGTTTCCTTAGAAAATGATTACAAATACTAGTTTGCTTCTCGATGTCTTCTAAGGAGGTAGATGAACCGTTGATGATCAGCCTGGATGCGTGAGCTGTCTTGGACTTCTTGATCTCTTCAGCTTGATGATTTTTTCAAGAGGTTCTTGGTCCTTATTTATAGTCCCAGAGCCAGAACCCTAGTTTCCTAATATGGTAACTATTTGTTACGATTCTAACCAAAAAATCCAGAATCCTAACTCCCTTAGAGTGCGGCGGAACCGCGGCCGTTGGATAGGTTTGACCGCAGATACGCGGTCTTATGGTGGGATCTTGGCCTTAAATTTCAGGGGCTTCATCTATGTAGCTCTTGGTGATCTTTTGAATATCTAGACTTTAAAAATCTTCTCCATGTTTCTGCCAGAATTGGTTTCTTCAGTTTACTTGAATATCTTCAGCAGATTTGTTCTAACAACTTTGATTTCCTTGATTTCAGCCCTGAAAATTCTGCACAACAACTCAACAAATAATATTAGTAGAGTTTGTTTTATTGAGATATTAACTTAACCATTAAGAATTGGTCAAAGGTATTTAATAAGGTAAGCATATTTAAATGGGCCAAATGTTACATGGATATTATATGCTTACTTTTTCCTACCAAATGTTAATTATAATATTTAAACAAATGAAAATAGTATTTTTATAGATAAACCCTCATATGTATCATATATTATAATAAACACCTTTTATTATATAGAAATAGTAGGAAAAATGTCATATTAAATGTGCAGTTTTATCAACTGAACACACAAGTACATGTATGTGATCGAACCCTGTCGTAAAACCATACGGCCTCTACAACATTTTGCCCGAAGTAGGGAAACCCATTGTGTGGGACTCTAAAGACTTGTCAATATGCTGGCAGTGGGTTTAACCACAAGCACGTCAGTGACACTAGATATACGTAACGGCTACCCAGGTATTAAGCGAAAGGGAGGCTGACGAGCCAACTCATCCTGAAATCCCTACTGAGCCTCACAGTGACAATGTTCGTACAGTCCTGTCCGTCCGTCTATAGGTCTTTCATATCTAGTTTAGGGAGGTTGATAAAGTCAGACCCCTAATAACGCAACATTTAATGTCTGTATGAAGCCCATCACCACCTGAGAAACTACTGATCTGAATCAGTAATTCTTGACTACTTTGGCCAAGGATTTCTGGTGATGGCTACACAACGCAACATCAACCCCCAATACCGGTAGAGACGAATTCCCTGACCATCCGCTCACTGCCTCCATGTAGCTCGGGACTGTACCCACCTAAAACCTGTTTGCATGACTCCTTTGAGCCGTGGTAGGGTAGTAATCAAAGCACAGTGGGAACTCACACGAGACAAATGACGATCTCAGGTCGATATACTAACCTGTACACATGTCACCAGGGAACTGCTATCTGACAATAGGTATAATACCAACTAGTATGTTCCCGGCGAGTCCATCCGGTATACTCATAATCCAATGAGCACCTGTATACATCTTATGTGAACCAACTAACACCAATGGCTTGTGAGACCGGCCACCGCCCCTCATCGGGATCTCGATCAGTATACACTAGTATACTCTTGGAGTATCGATGCCCAGTCTCGAAACTCCCACGACTAGGGACATTTTGAGGATGTGCTTATAAACCACCCAACTCCCACATATATGATTGCCATCATACTGCTGGTAGTCAAGAAAGAATCCTATGGGCTATATTAACATGTAATAGTGATCTATAATATCACCTGAAGCATGTACATGATGATAAAGACAAACCAGATAGTATACTATTATCTCGAGTAAGACTGTTCTGCCGGTATATGTCCTCCCTCAATCATTGCAATCACGTGCCTGCGATCCAATAATTGACTTGAGGGCACTATAGCCAACAGTTTAGGCATTGCTTTCCATTCTTCTATTTACATTTTCAATTGTACTTGTAAAGAAATATTTAATAAATAAAAGTTGCTGTTCATTTACACTTCATGTATTCTTATGTATATTTACACTATATTGCTTAGATATGCTTAGCTTGTTTACTTCAGAGTAAATACGTAGCGGACTCAGTCGCGTCTCCTTACCTATACACTGTGAAGTGGGGCATGACACCTTACCTTTACCGGTAAACACCGAAATTGATCGTGATTCTGTTCACACATTTTCACCTTCTTTATCCCGTAGATTTTCTCGTGAAATGTCGGGACCTCTACCTTTCTCGACTAAACCAATCCCGCATTTCTCAACATGATTCCACCACCTCTTGGTGCAAATAATCTATCTCCTTCAGGAATGATTCCACCTCCTCTTTGTGTGAATAATCTACCACCTCCTGTAAGAGCATCGCCACGCATTGCGTTACAAGACCGATGCTATCCTATCCGTAAAGCTCTTCCCACACGCTTTTCTGTACCACCAGCCAATGAGGATAATTTTAAGACTAAGCCCTATTTTCTCAACATTCTGCCAAAATTTTACAAGCTGATTCTGATGACCCGTACGTCTTCATCAACAAATTTCAGCAAGTTTGCTAGATGATGAAAACAACCCGGTTTTCTGATGATGTGATCCTCTTAACGATGATCCCTTTCACCCTTTGTGATTTAGCGGAAAAATGGCTTTATTCCACTGCATCTCATTTCATATCCAGTCAAGATGAGTTTGTAAAAGCCTTTTTAAAGAAGTTTAATCTAAATTATAAGACTGCACGCGTAATGACTGAGATCAATCAATTCACTCAGTTTCCTAATGAACCATTTTGGAAGTGTTTTGAATGTTACAAGGTTCTCTTTGTGCTATGTCCTCATCATGGTTTTGAAAAATGGCAACTTTGCCGCACTTTATGGAATGTTTTAGAAATCGTTTTGTGAATTTTCCCGTTTTAGGGCAAAGTTGTCGGTTTTTTCCGTTTTAACACGATTTCGATCAAACGTCCGTATAACCTTGCCGGCACCTAGTTTAGCTAAAATAAAGCTTGTGCGCAAACTTTAGGGGTATTTGGGAGGTTTTGGTTCAGATAAAATTTTTCCCAAATAAAATATTATTTTAAGCAGTATTTGGTGCACGCAAATCGGGAAATTTCTTCTAAATGAAAAATTTTGGAAATCATCACTATAATTATTTTAGAACCTTTTTTTTAAATATCTAGATTTTTTTTGGTCAAAGGAATTAATTTTTAAAAGAAAAAGAAAAGAAAATGAATAAAAGGTGGCGTTTTTGCATTAAATGTGCATTAATTGTTTTTTTTTGCTAGAAAATTCCACACACTTCACCAAAAATCTTCCCATTCTTACCTTGGCTATCCCAACCCTTCCCCTTGCTTCCCTCCATCATTTCCACCCATTTTCAACTCATTTTTCATCAAATAAATCATGAAAAATCCAATTTAATTCATACAAATTCAAATATAATCATTTTCCTTCATTTCCTTCACTAATCCTTCATGGATCTTCAATAAAGCTTGGTTTTTGATGCTAAGATGTTGGATTAAGTTTCATTTTGTGTTCTTGGGGAGGTATAATTCTTACCTTAATCCTTTTATATTTGCTTTAATCTTATTCTAGATAATTTAGTTAGCTAATTATGTGTTTAGTTTAGTTTTTAAATTATGATTAATTCATTTATATTTGGTTTAAGAAATTCATGTTAGGATTAAATTTTGTTTATGTGTTTAGTGTTCACTTGAAGTGTTAATTTGTGTTTTAGAGAAGACTAACCTAGTAGAAAATGTTAATTTTTGTTAATGAACACTTTGTTTATTTATGCAATTTGCTTACTAGGTTTTTGCTAAAACTTAATTAGCAAGTGTTAAAAATATAGGAATGGTTTAGATAGCTTAGTTAAGCTATTTAAAGGTGTTTGTGATCGCTAGATTTGCATTAGCTTGAAACTAGTGCGAAATATTGCGATAGGTTGCTTACTAGATTTCGGGGTTTTTCCGACGTGGGTTCGATTGGTCGTTGCGAGGATATATCTATTGTATTCATCATAATTCTTGTATTGTGTTGCGCGATCGAGACGATCGGGGTCCAGACTTGGTGTTTTGTAGTTCAACGACCCCAATTAGGGTTTTTGGCCGGTGTCGTGCGCGATAGATGCGCTAAGTGTACAGTACAATTTTCAGGGCGTTATTCTTGCGTTTCGATGTCTTTTCGTCGATGTAGGATATTTGCTTATGTGATGTGTTTGTGAAATTTTAGGTTCCCAAGTGGGGAATTCGGACGCTACGACAAGAGAAAACAGGTGGTAGGCTTCACTTAGCCAGGAGCGTTGGTGAGTAGATTTAACATCTACAGGGAAATCTCCCGCATGGCGTTATGCATCTGGGCTAGAGACTTTATTACTTGTCGCATATTTTATGTCATGTTTAGGATTGCGCATTTACCCTATTACTTAGATGTTGTTGTGCCTGGACTAGTAGCCGCAGGACACTGCACATATTATTGACAACTCATGTTGCACGAGTACTGATTGTATGCTATACACACCGTCAATAATTGCCATGTCACACACAAACCACTTATAGATGTTATATTGCTTGGTTAGGGACATTGTGACATTGATTTATAATGCTTATCATATATGACATTTAGCATACCTGTATTCCTATAGAGTATTGTACTATTAGTGATAGGTACATACACACTCCCTGACATAGCTACAAGTATAACTTGCACATACTGTTCTTATACCCAGGGGGTATACTACATCATTTACTTATAGGTAGACACATATATCTTGCTATACCTTATTGATTTCACATACATCTGGTTTTAGCTATATGTTTACCTTTACTTGATGTTATTTAGAATCGGATAATATAGGAACCGCATGATATTGGTATTAACTTGATGCAGTTAATTAGCGGTTTTCCTTTATATGCTTGCATTTCAGATATGTCTCATATATTATATTCATGGATTTTCATATTGTTATATGGATTTTTCATGATGTTTTCTGGATTTGGGAACCGCGAGAGTTCATGAAATTATGCATTATTTGAAAAACCCGGTTTCCTTGATATGATATTTCAGCAGCCACCATGAGATTTATCGGTTCTGATATATATATACCCCACGTGAGGAAAGGAGAGATCCGTGTGCGGGTACATGGTGGGGCCCGAAGGTACCCCGGGGCAAGAGTCGTGGAGTAGACGATGAGTTAGTGGGGAACCATACTTTCCGGTGACCGGACTAATGACTCAGCGGCTATCATGTGGATACCGACGGGAGTCATGTACGTACGGATACGTTGAGAGGCGAGGGTCAGATCTAGACACTCGAGCTTTCGGGATAGCGTATGATACATACCTATCAGGATATTAGTCTGGGAGACGACATATGATAGATCAGTATTTCTGTGTCGATGCTTGGCACATTGGTTTCATGATATTTCTAATTACTATTTGTATATATAACATGGGATTTAGCCGCTGTTATATATGCCCTTACACCAATATTAGTGGAATGGGACGCTAATATATATATATTGACCTCATCATATTTATGTATGCAAATATATGTAGGATGTTAGAATGTTACTTGAGATTTGACATTTGGGATATAGGTGATTCATTTGAGATTGGATATTGGAGATATGTGAGATATACTTGATATTGTACATACGGGACATGTGAGATCTACTTGATGTTGTACATTCGGGATATACGGGATATACTTGATATTGTACATTAGGAGATGTGAGACTTTGATGATATGAGAGCTAATTGGGGGCTGATTTGAGGAATTGGGATATTGAATGTCTTGATGGATTGTGATCCTACCAGGACGTCAGGATTCCGTGGAAATAACATATTTCACTCCATACCTCACCTTTATCTGTTTGTGCACTGTTTCATGTATTAGTAGTACCTGTTAGTGTACCTTTCATGATTGTTGCATATTTATATTCTCATACCCTTATTGCATACTATTGTCATATTATTATTGCTTCATATATCGGTTGTACCTGCTAGAGTACTTTCCATTATTCTTCATTCATATAACATGTTATTGCTGTTAATTGCATATCTTAGACTCACGCTTTATGTGCATTCTTGCGATTACTTACATATGTTATTTACTATTCACGAGTTGGCAACTCACCCCCGTTGTGCCACAGGTGTTACAGAGTGTTCCCCAGAGTAGTCGAGGCTGGCTATTCATCTATCATCTTTTGCTATAGATTCCGCATCGGTTCACAGTGTGCTATTTTGTTCAGGTGCGTTTTGGTGGTTATCTGTATTTGTATTGTATATTCGTTGTATCTTGTACTCTCCATCTACTATTATGTTGTTGATTTAGAGACTTGGTGAGGACGATATTGTATATTATTGTGGATTTGTTGCTTTTTATACAGTTTCCTTTCTATTGTCTTTATTTCTTCGCTACGGCGTCGTATATTTGTGGTGGTGATTGTTTTCCGACTTTGGGCGTGTATTTGCTTCCGTTTGGGGATGCTTTACTTTATAGTTATGTTGTACCCATTTTTGGAGCTAGTTTTTACAAAGGAGGTGCTGCCAAAATTTTAAAGGAAATAAAATTGGACTTTTAAAGAATTTGGGTTGTGATTTTAAAAACTTTTAAACAATGTTTCTTATCTTTTCTTGTCTTTATTTGGTTTAGATTTCTGAGTTTTGGATTTCTTTTACTGCGTTACGTCTTTTGGCGTTGCGTAGTATTAGGGCCGTCACTTTTTAATTTTGGGTTGTGACACTTTATATGAGGGATTGCTTCCAGAAATTAGACAGTTACTGGAAACCATTTGTCAAGGCCACTTCTTATCTAAATCTGACGAGAAAGCCTGGCCATTCTTGGAAGATCTCATTGAGCAAACTTTGTAATGGAAAAGCACCCGACCGATCTCTTCATCTTCTACATCTTCTTCCGGTCAATCTAGAGCAGGAGTTCACCATTTGGACGTTTCAATTGCGATGAAAGCCGAACTGGCCTCAATCACGTGGAAACTCGAACCGATTGAGAGCAAATTTTCATCCCCTGCCCCTAGCCCTGTTTCTCCCCTCCGCACCATTTGTGATTGTTGTTCGGATCCGTTACACTTGACGGAAGAGTGTCCTTATAACCCAACATCTCAAGGACAGGATCATGTTAATGCTGCATTTCAGTAAAAACCAAGGAACGATTGATACCTTTCGACATATAATCTCAGTTGGAGGAACCACCTTAATTTTTCCTGGAACCAGAATCAAAAGCAAAACTAGTTCCAAGGCCAAAATAATTTTCAGAGGGCCCTTCCACAACAACAACCACAACAGCAACAATTTCAGCAACCTTTTCAACCGTAACCTTTTCAAAACCCGACGAACCGTAATGCTCCGTACAACAATTCGTTCCCTCCGAAAAATAATTTTACTACGTCTGGTACCGATAAGGTTTTCGCTCTTGAATGAAGTATGGAAGCTTTTGTTAAGCTATCCACACAATCCACCGCAAACATCCAATCTTCGATCGAAACGCTTGTGTAACACATAGTTTCTCATGGACGGAGCAAAAATCCATCGAGACCCAGATTGCATAACTAAACGCTGCGATGAGTGAGAGGGAGAAAGGAAAGCTCCCATCTCAACCTTTACCAAATTCTGGTCACCCACATAATGCACATGTTGTTCTTGAAAAACAGAACCATAATATGAGTGCTGTTACTACGTTGAGATCAGAGAGACTGCTGAACAACCGCTTGACTCCCCAATTGATAATGATGACACCCCAGCCGCTGCTTCTTCCATTCCACTTTCTTTTTCTTCATCTTCTGAACCCGTTCTCCATAATTCACTGGGTTCTTCTCACAAATCTACTGCTTTGAACGGACCCACATCTCACTCAACTCAAACTCCAGTTTTGAGTTCCGTTCCGTCCCCATAACCTTCAACACGGGTATTGGAATCATCCAATTTAAACCGAGCTCCTTTTCCAAACCGTTTGAGACCCAATAAATCCAGTCCACAGATGGAGAAGGTTGTGAAGCTATTCAAACAAATTAACATCAACTTCCCTCTTTTAGATGCCATCCAACAAGTCCCTTCATACGTGAAAATCCTTAAGGATTTATGCATTAAAAAGATGAAATCATAAGTACCGAATAAGGTTTTATTGGCTAGTAATGTGAGCAATGTTCTTACCCTTTATTTGCCAAAAAAAGGAAGGACCCTAGTTGTCCTACAATCTCAATTACCATCGGGGATAAGAATATCAATCGCGCTCTTCTAGACCTTGGTGCTAGTGTTAATTTGCTTCCATATTCAGTTTACGAGCAACTCGATGTAGGCAAACTGAAACCCACACTCTGTACGTTGCAAATGACCGACCGATCCATCACCCATCCTTAGGGTGAGTTAGAGGATGTGTTGATTAAAGTCAGGGACTTCATATCCCGTAGACTTCATAGTCTTAGACATACAGCCTGTGGCTAACCCTCGGAATCATATTCGGGTGATCCTCGGTAGAATATGCAGTCCCAAACACCCTAAACTATATAATTATGACTTTCGAATCTTGCCGGTTTTTTCTCCACAAAAACTGCCGTAAAACCAGTGAGCAATTCCATATTGCATTGATATTTTGACTCCTCGCGGGCTCTCAATTTGGACCAAGAAGCCGCGGGGAGGTGCGCAGGGACCCCGGGGATGTCCTGGGGGACCTAGGGAGAGCCCACACCCCGGAGAACACTCAAATGGTAGCTTTGGGCGTGGGGACCCAAAACTGCCGCTGAAGGCAGTTTCGGGTCTTCCCACGCCTATGGCCACCTTAAGGTGGCCTATAGGGTGGGTACCCCTTAGATGCCTTCGGGTCGACGTTAATTCTATGCTGGGGCCCTTCGTGAAGTTTGGATCAATCCGAGCTTATTTCAGACACCCGGAGCGTGTTTTAGCATGGAATTTCTTGTCGGTTTTTAGCACACTTGATTTTTAGTGTTTTGGAAAATTGAAGTGTTGGCTATTTGTGTGCTGTCACGACCCGAAATTGGTACGTGACGGCACTCAAACTACGTAATGTCTACAGGCGTAACGAAATTCAAGTAAGCTGAAAACCTAGCAATCTAAACCATCAAAGTAGTAAGTGATAAGAACATTGCCAAAACTTTTGAAATATCTCAAGTACAAATTCTTTAAAGTCTAAATTTACTTTCTTAAAAAATTTGGCAGCGTCTCCTTTGTAAAAACTAGGCCCAAAAATAGGTACATACAAAGATATAAGTAAAGCATCCCCAACGGGAGCAAATCCAGGCCCAAAGGCGGAAAACAACCACCTCAACAGATATACGATGCCGTAGCGAAGAAAATGGACGATGTAAATAAAAATAGCATAAAAGACATCCAAAGTCACAAAATAATATACAACATCGATCTCCACAACTCGTCTCTAAATCAAATACATGAAGGTGGTAGATGGAGAGTACTAGATACAACAGATATACAAATGAGCATCATCGGATAACCGAAAACCCATCTATAGCAAAACTGCTCACAGTCAGCCGAAACGCTATCCACTGCAAAAGATGATGCGATGTGATGAAGAATCCCAACCGTGACTGCTCTGAGGGACACCTGCAAACACTGTGGCACAACGGGGGTGAGTTGCCAACTCGTGAATAATAAATAACATATGCAGGTAATCGCAGATATGCACGTACTGCAGTAATCTATCACATGCAAGCTGATAACAATAAATGGCAATATGTATATCCAACAGTCATGAAAGGTACTCTATCCAATACTACTAATACATGAAGCAATACACATCAAATAAATACTGAGTATGGGATAAAACATGTCACCCTCACGGAATCCTCATCGTGGCAGGACCAGTGTCCATCCAGACAAACTAAATCCTAATACCAAAGGCACCGCATCCTCCGATCGGCCCTCGTAACTGGTAAGTCTCATGGAATCTGAGTGTCCAACATTGACACCCGAAAACATCATGAAAACTATGCTTGTATGTGTGTGTGTGTGTGTCCTTAAACGACATATCAAAATCATGGAACCTGAGTGTCCAACACCGACAATCGAAACATCATGAAACTCGTGTCTAGCATCGACACGTAAATCCTCATAACATAGGCGCCGTCACCATGACTGGCCCTGATGTTATGTCCGTACATCACTCCGGTCGGTATCCCCATGATAACCACCAAGTCAAAATACTATCACCGGCCACCAAGTCAAAATACTATCATCGGTAGGTACTAGCCCTCCCAGCCAGGCCCATCGTCTATACCACGAAAAATCATATCTTGCCCCGGGGAACTATACCGGGTCCACCATGTATCCACAGACAGTGCTTATCCTCTCCTTGAATCGGGTATCACATGAAAATCTCAGAACCGAGAAAACTAATGGTGGACGCACTGAAATATCATATCAAGAGGAACCGGGTTTTCAAACAATACATAATTTTCTTCAAATACCCCCACGGTTCTCAATCCATAAAACATCAAGTAATGAATAAGAATACTTGGATAGATCATTACGATGATATATATTATATAGGTGTACATATATAACAGCGTCCTATACCACTGATATATATATATATATATATATATATATATATATATATATATATCTAGACACACACACATATCAGCGTCCCATACCACTGATATATATCGTCAGGAGTAAAACATCCAGAAAATATCATATGAAATCCATATCTCAATGCGTAAATCCATGAATCATGATATATGCAACATAAAATAGTGTTATGAGCATATAAAGGAAAAACCTCTATTTAAATGCAACAAGTTATTAAATATATCACGCGGTTCTTAATTCCTCCAAAATCAAACGCAATATCATATAAGGGTGAACATGTAGCTATAGCAAGGTATATATGTGTGTACATGTAAGTATGTATGTAAGATGTACATGTACCTATATCTCATATGTGTATACACTTGTCAATAATGATGTAATACCCTCTAGGTATAGGTGTATTTATGTCCAGGTATGTGTATATGCATGTCAATAATGATGTAATACCCTCTAGGTATATGTGTAGCTGTAGCAAGCTATATGTATATACATGTCAATAATGATGCAATAGCCTCCAGGTATATGTGTAGCTGTAGCATAGCAAGGTATGTATATATACATGTTAATAATGATGTAATACCCTCCATGTATATGTGTAGTTGTAGCATAGTAAGGTATGTGTATATACATGTCAATAATGATGCAATACCCTCCAGGTATATGTGTAGCTGTAGCATAGCAAGGTATATGTGTATACATGTCAATAATGATGCAATACCCTGCAGGTATATGCGTAAACATGTAGGTATAAAGGTATGCTATATCTCATATGCACAATGGAAATAAGGATCATGTCTTAATGTCCATAACCAATACAATATCACGTACGTATAGGTGTTGTGCGTGTCATGGCAGTTATCGATTGTGTGGGTATAGCATACAATTTGTGCTCATGCAATATGAACCGTCAATAATAGTGCAGTGTCCAATGGGTACAAGTCCCAGCACAACAAGTAATAATATGAAATGAAGTTCATGCAAAATCTTTATATGTGCAGTACTTGTGACTAATAATCAAGTCATATAATCCAGCCCAGACGCATAACGCCATGCTGGAGATTCCCCTGTAGATGTTAAATCTACTCACCGCTGACCTCGAGCTATGTAAATCCGACCACCTGCTTCCCTTTCTTTGCAGCGTTCGAAATCCCTGCTCGTGATCCTAAAATTTCACAAACACAACACATAGGACTAAATATCCCGCACTGACACAAAGACAATGAAAACGCAAGGATAACGTCCACAAGATGTACACACTGTACACTCGGTGCACAAAACGCGTACGATATCGGCACAACCCTAGCTAGGAACTCAAAACAACATAATCACCAAGCCTAGACCCTGATCGTACCGATCTGTAACATTTCAGAAAAATAAAATATTATTTTTGGGAATTTTATAATTAAATAATAAATATATTGAATATTTTAATATTTCGGTATAATTAAATACCGATAAATTTGGAAAACTTAGAAAATTATAGAAATTAATAAAAAGAGCGTGTTTTATGTGATTTATGCAAATTATGAAATTTTATGATTTATTATACACTAATTTAATGCTAATCGCGATTAAATATCGCTAATCGTGCATTAAGCGCGTTTAGGCTTCATGACATGCACCATGTTATTTTACACTTGTTACATTTTTAACATGGCTTTTTCTCATTTATCATGCATGGTTCTAATTTAAAGAGAAAAGAAAAGAAAAGAAAAGATAACAAAAGAAAAGAAAAGAAAAAAAATGGAATAAACAATAAGCTATGGGGGTGAGAGAGAGAGAGAGGTGAGGGGTCAACCTTGGACCATATCTCTTTGTTCCCTTCACCATCTTCCTCATTCTCTCTTCTCTCTTCATACCCATGGTAGCACACATCAGCCCCCTCCTCTACCTCTTCATTACAGCACAAAAACAACTCAAAACATCATCTTTTTTTCATAAAAAACATGCACTGGCTCACTACAAGCATGGAGAACCAAGCAAAATTTGATTTTGAGCATTTGGGGCAACTCAAGAAAGTTCTTGAGTTGCCAAATGAGGTAATTGCTTTACCATTAGAGTTGTATTCATTTCCTTTAACATTTATATAAGTTTAGAATCGATATTGTTTAGTTTTGTGAGCTTTGAAAATTCCAAGATAAGCATAGGGTTTTGAATTGAATCCAATGGTGCAATTGAGGTGTAATTAGGGACTACGACCCCTGTAGGGATGGTATAGTGGGTTAAACTATGGAGTAAACCCCCAATTCCCAAACTTATAAACTCTGATATCGTATTTTGATAACTGCTGCGATGAAGTTTTGTGATCTGCTATAACCCGGGTGACCTGAAAAATATTTTGCGAAGACTGAGAGATGTGTTGGAAACCTAGAACCTATACCCAAAACCTGAGAACCCCACTCCAAGTTATGGCCGCAAATTTACTCATTTTGGCCGCATTTTGCGGCCT
Source organism: Agapanthus africanus (assembly GCA_030015575.1). Taxonomy (NCBI): domain Eukaryota; kingdom Viridiplantae; phylum Streptophyta; class Magnoliopsida; order Asparagales; family Amaryllidaceae; genus Agapanthus; species Agapanthus africanus. The sequence continues at coordinate 288,354,195 of JASDDO010000029.1, forward strand.
GGGTAGAGTGGAAATGATCCGTGTTTTGTCCAGGGCTTTATCTTCAGTAAACTAGACCCCTCCCATATGCAAAATTGGCTAATTTCACCTAGGGTAAAATCGAGGACCATTTTCATGAGTTGCTACCTTGTATTTCATGATATTTATGAAATGAAGTTTTGGTATTGGTGTTTTGATCAGTCAATTCATGTTTATACGCCAATCGTCGAGAGTTGTTGGTTATTCTTGCATGCGAAAACGTTAGGTTTTAACCTATGTATGATACTCGTGCCGATTTGGTTTTCGTGCATGATTTCGGTTACGATATCTTGTGTGTGTATATGTAGGTACCCCCATATGGATTTCAAGACGATGAGGATGAGCATGGCATCATCGACTTCAGCAAGCGAGGATTAAGGTGAGTAGATTATATCTACGGGGGAAGTCGGGTGTATGGCGTATAGCACCCTCGCAGTTCGCAGTATAGTGTATGGTATATATATTTTATATGGATTTATTTATATGTTATTTTGAGATTATGATTATCTAGATAGACTTTGGGAGTCATGGATATTTTAGTATCATTGGATGATGGTGTCGCTAGTTAGTTTAGTCGCGAGCCCTAGAATGAGGTTTACACCCTCACGCACACACATGCTTACTTGTTTTGCTTGTGCGTGTATAGGGATATGTACACACACACACACATAGGTATGAGACTATGCATACACACACACACACACGTATACTTATACATGGATGATGAGGATTGTATATGGTATTTGGAGATGAGTCGATGAGATTGGGCATGATGCCATGAGATCGGCTATATGTTTTGTTTCGTATTAGGAGATACGACATGAGATCATAGCGGGCCTTTAGGCGTGTGTTTTCATACACGCATATGTATATATGCAGATGGTATCAGTTTGTACTAGACTTAGATCAGTACCCCCAGTTCATGAGATATGATGATAAGGATACCAGATAAATGATGAGATGAATGTGATATTTGACCCGTACCCAGATTGGGATGCCGTACGGTGGATTTACCGTACAAGCTTTATATTGATGATAGATCCGCACTCTTGACTCGAGGATGTCATGTTATATATATTGTATCGTATGTGATACTATTGAGGCGGGATCACCGACTATTATATTTATATGTCGACTCAGATTTAGGTGGTTTTCCCTTACCCTTTCGGTTAAACTGTTCGTTTAGTGCTGTAGTTTACTTATAGATGTTAGACTAGACTCGAGTCATACCTATTTCCAAAACTAACGAATCGTGAGTATTTTAAAGACAGGCCAAGGGATTCTACGGATATTTCAAAGGACGTACCTCTTTTTTTTAAAAAAAAAACACCATAGTCCCTATTTTTCCAAAACACCACAATTTGTGTGATTTTAAATGACAAACTGTATGACTCGTATAACTAATGTATATTCCTTATTGTTGCATTTACTTTCCATGTCCATATATTCACGTGGTTATTAGCGCATTGCATGCTTATATACTCATGATTTATGTTATATTAAACCCATGCTGTTAGGACACCAGCACCATTATCGATGATGCGTATGCTCTACGTACACCTGCTTCCCGACTCACACACTACATCATCGATAATTGCCATATCAATACACGGTAGGATTGCTGACATCAGGATATGAATCCTTGCATGACATACTTGCGCACATACTTATTGTACACCCATACTGGCATATATACCCACCTGTACATTCATATTGGTGCACATACATATCTTGTGCATTCATGCCTATGTACATACACATTGTACTTACATAGATGATGTTGGCTTTGATTTTGGAGAATTGGGGACCGCATGTTATATTTAAAAAACTGGATCCATTTAAAAGAGAGGTTTTCCCTTAATATGTCATATCACTGTTCTATGTTGCATGATATTTGGATATGCTTACATTTCTACTATATATCGCATACATCTTGCTTTATGATTACACGCATTGAGATATGTTATTTTCATTAGATTTCTAGATTTGAGAACCGTGGCTATTTCAAAAGGAAGCATATACTGTTTTAAAAACCCGGTTTCTCTTGATATGATATTTCAGTACGTCCACCATGCGTTTTCTCTGTTCTGAGATGTATGACATGTGAAACCCGATTCGAGGAGTTGGAAGAGGCCGATTGTGGGTACATGGTGGACCCGGTATGGTACCCTGGGGCGAGAACGGATTTGATGTGCAGTAGACGGTGAGCCTAGCAAAGTGACCACTATCTGCCGGTGATAGTATTTGGGCTCGGCGGATATCCGGAGGATACCGAACGGAGTCGAGAGATGATTTGGGCCGATCCGGACTGATGGAGCCCGTGGGCCGATCCGGACTGATGGAGCCCGAGATATGAGGATTTATGTATCGATGCTGGACACAGGTTTCATGATGTTTTCGGGTGTCGATGTTGGACACCCAGGTTCCATGATTTTGATGTGTCGCGAGGGACACCGTTGATTTATATCCTCATATTTTCATGCACACTCTTTTCTGATATTTACGTGCATACAGGCATTGATTATATGGTTGGACGAGATCTACATGCATACATGAATTGATTACATTGTTGGATGATATCCACATACTTAGACTTGAGTATATTGTTGGCACTGGTTTCATGTTGATTACATTGATAAAACCTCATGTTTATGATATGTTGCTACCCGAGGCACTGACACAGGCACTTGGTATTACACTTATGTATAGATGTTTACCCTTGCCACCTTCTTATGCTTCAGACTTTATCATTTTGAGGATATATATTACTGATCGTATTGACCTAGGTTTGAGTCATACATACGATTTCTGCCCTGTGATGTTTTCTACTCACGAGTTGGCAACTCACCCCTGTTGTGCCACAGTTTCTTGCAGGTTTTGCCGTACAGGTTTTTCCTTGGCGGCTTTGTTGGCACATTACTTCATTTCGGGTGATTGCTTTGGTAGATGGGTTCACTCACATCATGACCGCTATTATACTTATTTATATTCAGTTGTATCTAGTAAACTCCATCAACCAAACTGTACATTATTTCAGACTTAGAAAACCAGTTGTGTATTATTTCGACCTTAGAGTCGCGCATTGTATTATTATGGTTTTCTTGATGAGTTTGAGTTTCCTTTGAGTTTTGATCCTCGCCCTTCGGCGTTGTATATTATACAGTTTACGTGGTTGTGACCGTCGATTGACGAAGAGCTAGCTCCCACTTGGGGATGCCTTTATTCATATTGTGCATATTGTACCCCTTTTGGGGCCAGTATTTACAAAGAAAACTCTGCCGAAATTTTCAGAAAAGACTTGAGATTTTAAAACGCATAATTCGGCTTATGCTACTAAAACCACTTGCTCTTAAACAAGTTTTCTCTCATTTATTATTTAAAATTGTTTTAGATTTCTGGGCTTTTGGCTTACTTGAATTAGATGTGGTCCTATAGACTTCATATGATTCGAGTGTCAGTCACGTGTTATTTCGGGTCGTGACACGATCGCGTATTCAAAATATAATATATATCGTGGAATCTAATATATATAACATCGCAACGTCAATAGAAACCAACGCCTAATTTATCTGAAAACCTAGTAAGCACTTTTAATCATATTCGCTCAAATCTAGTAGTTGAAAATATTCTAACGATCACAATCATCACCTAAAAGCTTGATTAAACCACACAAACCCTTACTAGAATTTTAATCTCACCCAAATAAGATTTAGAAAAGTTTAGTTTTCACTTAAGCTTAATTAAACAATTAGGAAAATAACAAATAATATTCTCACAACTAGGTTATGTTTTTCTTGTCTAAACCAAACACTTAACCATTACAAATAATCAAAACCTTTTCTTGAATTTCTAAACATGCTAATTCAAGCTTTAATTAAACATCCAATATCTAGATTTAAGTATTAAAACAAGAACTTGAGCTTAGGGTTAGGATTTATACCTCAAACTTGATCCAAAAACTTGCAACTAGATCAACAAAACAACCTCGAAAATGCTATCTTTCAAGAAGATCCAAGCTTGTTTAGGGTTGAAGAATAATGGGTAGGGATTTATATTTGAGTTTGTGGGATTATTTGAGGATTTTTGATGATTTATTTGGACTTGAAGAAATGGAAATGGGATGAAGAGAGAGAGGGCAGCAAGGGGAGAGTTCGGCCACAAGCAAGGAAATGGGGAATGTTGTGGAGTTGTGTGGAAAATTCCTAGGTTAAAACACATTAAGCTCACTTACTTTATGCCACCTCAAACCCTCTTTACTTAAAAACTTCATTAACTTACAAATTATCTAGATATTTATCCAAAATATTTTGGAACAAAACAAAATGGTTAATCTTGTTATTAAATTGGCATAATTAACCCAATCCAAATAGTAATTACCACTAATTAAGTGCATAAATAAAAGCTTATAATAATATTTTAATTAAGGAAAAATATTAAAGTGCACTAAAATTTTCATGTGACCACTAAAAACCGCAAACTAGTAAGTTCCTAGGTAAACTAGGTGCAGTGAATTCTACACATATAAAAGATCACCACAAGGTATTTACGGAAAAACACCGTCTATTTTAGCTATTAACGGAAAATTCGCAAAACGATTTCTAAAGCGTCACAATATTCCTCCTTAAAGAAAATCGGTCCCCGAATTTAAAATTCTTACTATGCATACCTTCAAAAAGATGAGTGCAAATCATCCACATCCCGCTCGTAGCCTTCCAAGTGATCTCTTCACTAGATGACTATGCCAAAGAAAATCTCTACAGATGGCAAGACCCTTGACCGAAGTTTCTCCACCTGCCGATCCACTATCACTATTGGCTGCTGGTGAACAAAAAATCGTGTCCAAGCTAAATGGTCTGGTGCTAAATCATGTGAGATGGGTCCTGAAGGTACTTGCGAAGTATCGGCACAAAGAATACGGGGTGAATACTCAGAAATCTGGGCGGAAGTGCCAACGATAGGCAACGGTACTAACGCGCTCGAGGATCTCAAAAGGTCCTACAATTTGCGACTAGGCTTCCCCAAAACTCAATACGCCATTCATCGGAAAAATCCGTAGGAATACATGATCTCCCACTGCGAACTTAAGTCTGCGACAACTACGGTAGGCATAAGACTTCTGTCTGCACTGGGCTGCTCTCTTCCTGACCTGAACTACTGGATCTTCTCCATAGTCTCATGACTAGCTGGGGTCCAAAAATCCGGCTCTCACGGAGTTGGTAAAACAAACTGGCGATCGACACAATCAAACATACAAGTCTAGAAAGGTGCCATCTGAGTCGTCTCTTGATAACCGTTATCGTAGGAGAGCTCCATCAATGGCAAGTGACGATCCTACAGCCAACAAACAATTAGTATGTATGCATAGCATATCCTCCAGAGTCTGTATAGTCTGCTCTGTCTGACCATCGGCTTACGGATGGAAAGTGGAGCTAAAGCTCAACCAGGTACCCAAGGCCTCCTGAAGCTTCTGCCAATAGCGGCTAGCGAACTGAAAGCCTCTATTGGATACAACGCATGAAGGAACTCTGTGCAAATGCACAAACTTATCGAAGAACAACTGAGCAAACTGAGCATAACCGGACAACAATCACCCAAAATGGAGTCATATCCTGTCTAACCCTGGGTAGACTCACAGCGAAATTCATGGAGATCTGCTCCCATTCCACTCCAGAATGGTCATAAGTCGCAACTCTCCAGCCGGTCTCAAATGCTCAACCTTAGCTCGCTAACAAGTCAGGCACCTCAAAATGAAATCTGAAACATCACTCTTCATCCCCGCCCACCCGTAGCTATCTCACAAGTCACGTTACATCTTGGTGGAAGTTGGCTGAACACTGAAAGCTGACTGATGTGCCTGCTCTAGGACCTCGCGTCTTTACCCATCAGTATCAGGTACATGCCAATGAGTCCCTAACATAGCACACCCTGGTCATCAATCAAGAACTCCGAATCTTTACCCTATCGAACATGCTCAAGAATCTCAAATAAACGAGCATCGGCGGGCTGTGCCTTACGTAAACGATTAAGTAAATGTGGATGGGCACGGACATGAGCAAGCTATCCCCTCAGTAGAGGCGAACCAAACTGTACTCATCTGTTGCACAAAACTGTAAGTCTATAGAAGACTGTCTTTGAACTGCACACAACTGGAACAATCTACTCCCGGCGTACGACTCAAACTATCAGCTACCACAATCGCCTTGCCACGGGTAATAAAGGATCTCACAAATCATAACCTTCACAAACTCCATCCAACGGCGCTGTCTCAAACTTTGATCCCGCTATAGGAAGATGTACATAAAGCTCTGGTGGTCCGTGAAAATCTGACACGACTCTCCGTACAAGAAGTGTCCCTAAATATTCAACGCACGACGACCGCGGCCATCTCCAGATCATAAGTGGGATAAATCCTGCTCGTGCTCCTTCAACTATCGGGAAGCATAAGAGATAACTCTATAATACCACATCAGTATATAATCGAGCCCCACTCGCGAAACATCACAGTAAACAACAAAGTCGCCCGATCCAGAAAGCAAAGATAGAACTGGTGCAGTCGTCAACCGAGTATTCAACCGCTGAAAACTCAGCTCGCATGCCTCAGTCTAAAGAAAAGGAACTCTCTTCCTGGTCAGTCCGGTCAATGGTGCAACGATACACAAGAAATCTTGCATGAAACGATGGTAAAAACCGGCTAAGCCTAAAAAACTGTGGACCTCTGTCAACGATACAGGTATGGGCTAAAGCTATACGGCCTCGATCTTCCTCGGGTCCATACGAATACCATCTCCCGTAACCACATAATCTCGAAAGTCAACACTATCAAGCCTGAAGGAACACTTCAAGAATTTAGCAAACAGCTGGTACTCTCTTAATGTCTGCAAAGAAATCCTCAAGTGCTGCTCATGTTCCTCACGACTCATAGAATAGACCAGAATGTCATAAACAACACAACAATAACTGGTCGAGGAATGGCCTGAAAAAAATCTAGTTCATCACATTCATGAATGCTGCTAGGGCATTGGTGAGTCCAATGGCACCACCAACAACTCATAATGCCCGTAGCACGCACAAAAGCAGTTTTCGGAATGTCATCACTTTGAACCCGCAACTAATGATGACCCGAGCCTAAAACAAACTTAGAAAAATGTCTCGCACCCTAGAGTTGATCAAACAAATCGTCAATGCGAGGTAAAAGATACCTAATCCGCATCGTAACTCGGTTCAATTGACGATCAATCAATACACAACCTCAAACTACCGTCCTTCTCCTTGATGAAAAGAATAGGAGCTCCCCAAAGAGAAACACTTAGACGTACAAGTCCCCTTATCTAGCAACTCTGCACCTGATCCTTAAGCTCCATAAGCACCGCCGACTCATCTGGAACAACGTCGGAAAACTCTCGCATAATAGGAACCCGGTCCAACTAATCCACTGTGGCTCCGATATCATGAATGAAAACCAAGAATCCTCGACATCTTCTCCTCAAAAGCCGACTATCGTAAAAGGCTGAAATCAAGCTGTGAGGGGCGGCACCACAGTCCCCCTGCACAACAAGAACAGACTCGCCGGGAAAACAAAGCCTGACTGTTTCCTTGTGGCAGTCCACAGACGCATAGCATGTAGCTAACCAGTACGTGCACAGGAGAACGTCAAAGTCCAACATCTCTAGAAGGATCAAATCGACGGATGAATCTCTATCACCTATCCGATTGGCACATGACCGAAACACGTGTCGCACAACAAAGGAAAAGCTAACAGGAGTAAACACAACAAACAACTGATCTAGCAAACAAGACTCTCGGCCTAACCTCGGCACAAAGTGTGTAGAACAAACGAGTGCATTGATCCCGAATTTAACAAACATGCGCATCGAAAGAACATACGAATTAAGAACACCTGAACTCTGCATTGGACGCCTGTGCGTCCCGATGAGTAAAAGCAAACACTCGAACCTACTCTCTACCCGCAACTGGCTGTCCTTCTCCTCTACCATCCTGTACCCTCTGAACGAGCCCTCCGCGACCACGACCTCTCTGAACATAAGTTTGACGCGGATCAACAACAGGCGCAAAAGGCGACTCTCCCTGAAGTGAAGGTGGTAGGGTAACATATGGTACGGCTGCCCTACTCGGGCGTACCAAGGTACAATTTCTGACGAGGTGATGGAAACTCCTGCACCGTAAACATCCATATGTTGACTGCTGACCCTCCTGGGGATAAGAGCTAAACAACTGTCTTCGTCCCAAGCCTCTGTTACTCTCGCGAACCGAACGAAATCTGTCGCAGCAACTAAGCCTCTGTCTCTGGGATGATACACCTGTATGAGCCCTCCTCGGTCCTGAAACTTCCAAAGTCTTGGGAAGACGTGCTTCATCTAGTAAGGCTGCGTCTACTGCTGCTGTATACGTAACACAAATAGTAAGGAATAACTGGGTAACAGGGGTAGCAACCTCCTGTCGCTGCACTCGACCGGCCTCAACCAATGATCCCATCATCTGGCGCAAGTCCAGCACATCTGCCTTAAGCCTAGCGATACGATCTATCGAAGGCGGATCAACCTTCTCCTGTATAACGAGCGTGTCGTCCTGGTCAGTCTTCATCCCAAATGAGTCAACTCTGACCTCGACTTTCGTTGCCTTTCTCTGAGCCCTCATAGTCATCGGCTGAAAATGGCTATAATGGGAATATGATTCGATATGAAGACGGAAATCGAATCACAAAGATATGTATCATCATGGAAGGAATTTCAACCAATTAGTACTCAGGTCACTTAGGCAGAGTACCGTATCGTAACTATGCCACGGACATACATATGCTACATCACTCTGTTTAAGCTACCTACTCCATCATACCGAGGTCATCCTACACTCCGAAAGGTAAAACCTAGCGCTCTAATACCAACTTTTTCACGACCCGAAATTGGCATGTGACGGCACTCAAACTACGTAACGTCTATAGGCGTAACGCAATTTAAATAAGCCGAAAACCCAGCAATCTAAACCACCAAAGTAATAAGTGATATGAACATTGCTAAAACTTTTGAAATATCTCAAGTAAAAATTCTTTAAAGTCCAAATTTACTTTCTTAAAAAATTTGGCAGCACCTCCTTTGTAAAAACTAGCCCAAAAAATGGGTACATACAAAGATATAATTAAAGAATCCCCAACGGGAGCAAATCCAGGCCCAAAGGCGGAAAACAACCACCACAATAGATATACGACACCGTAGCGAAGAAAATGGACATGTAAATAAAAACAACATAAAAGACATCCAAAGTCACAAAATAATATACAACATTGATCCTCACAACTCGTCTCTAAGTCAATTACATGAAGGTGGTAGATGGAGAGTACTAGATACAATGGATATACAAATGAGCTTCACCGGATAACCGCAAAACCCACCTATAGCAAAACTGCTCACAGTCAGCCGAAGTGCTATCCGCTGCAAAAGATGATGCGATGTGATGAAGAAGCCCTGCCGCGACTGCTCTGAGGGACACCTGCAAACACTGTGGCACAACGGGGGTGAGTTGCCAACTCGTGAATAATAAATAACATATGCCGGTAATTGCAGGTATGCACGTACTGCGGTAATCTATCATATGCAAGCTGATAGCAATAAATGGCAATATGTATATGCAACAGTCATGAAAGGTACTCTATCTAGTACTACTAACACATGAGGCAATGCATATCAAATAAATGCTGAGTATGGGATAAAACATGTCATCCTTACGGAATCCTCATCATGGCAGGAGCAGTGTCCATCAAGACAAACTAAATCCCAATACCAAAGGTACCGCATCCTCCAATCGGCCCTCGTAACCTGCATGTCTCATGGAAACTGAGTATCCAACTTCGACAACTAAAAACATCATGAAAACTATGCCTGCATATATGTGTGTGTGTATGTGTGTGTGTGTGTGTGTCCTTCAACGACACATCAAAATCATGGAAGCCGAGTGTCCAACACCAACACTCAAAAATCATGAAACCCGTGTCCAGCATCGACACGTAAATCCTCATAACTCAGGCGCTGTCACCATGACTGGCCATGATGTCATGTCCGTACATCACTCCGGTCGGTGTCCCCACGATAACCGCAGAGTCCAAATACTATCACCGGTAAATACTAGCCCTGCCAGCCAGGCTCATCGTCTATACCACGAAAAATCATATCTTGCCCCGGGGAACCAAACCGGGTCCACCATGTACCCGCAGATGGTGCCTATCTGCTCCTCGAATCGGGTATCACATGAAAATCTCAGAACCGAGAAAACTCATGGTGGACGCACTGAAATATCATATCAAGAGGAACCGGGTTATCAAACAATACATAATTTTCTTGAAATCCCCCCACGATTCTCAAATCTATAAAACATCAAGTAATGAATAAGAATACTTGCATAGATCATTATGATGATATATTATATAGGTGTATATACATAATAGCGTCCCATACCACTGATATATATATATATATATATATATATATATATATATATATACACATACATACATATATACACATACATACATACATACATACATATATACATACATATATATCAGCGTCCTATACTACCGATATATATCGTCAGGAGTAAAACATTCAGAAAATATCATATGAAATCCATATCTCAATGTGTAAATCCATGAATCATGATATATGCAATATTAAACAGTAATATGAGCATATAAAGGAAAATCTGCTATTTAAATGCAACAAGTTATTAAATATATCATGCGGTTCCTAATTCCTCCAAAATCCAACGCAACATCATATAAGGGTGAACATGTAGCTATATCAAGGTTTATATGTGTATATGTAAGTATGTATGTAAGATGTACATGTACCTATATCTCATATGTGTATATACCTGCCAATAATGATGTAATACCCACTAGGTATAGGTGTAGCTATGTCCAGGTATGTGTATATTCATGTCAATAATGATGTAATTGTTGGAGATAGTGCCCTCAGAGTCAATTATTGGGTCACAGGCACGTGATTGCAATGATTGATGGAGGACCTATCCCGGTAGGACAATCTTACTCGAGATGATAGTATGCTATCTGGTTTACCTTTATCATCGTGTACTGCTTGAAGTGACCTCACAAGTCGCTATTACACATTGGTAGAGCCCCTAGGATTCTTGCTTGACCACCAGCAGTATGAGGGCGATCATATACGTGGGAGCTGGCAGTCTATAAGCATATCCTTAAATGGTCCCTAGTCGTGAGAGTTTCGAGACAGGGCATCGATACTCCAGAGTAGACTAGTGTATAAAGTCGAGACCCCGACGAGGGGCGGTGGCCGGTCTCACAAGCCACTGGTGTCAGTTGGATCACCTAAGATGTATACAGGTGCTCATTGGGTTATGAGTACACCGGACAGGACTCGCTGGGAACATGCTAGTTGGTCATATACCAGACGTCAGATGGCAGTTCCCTGGTGACATGTGTACAGGTTAGTTCATCGACCTGGGGATCGTCATTTGTCTTGTGTGAGTTCCCATTGTACTTTGATTACTACCCTACCACGGCTCAAAGGAGTCGTGCAAACAGGTTTTAGTTGGGTACAGTCCCGAGCCACATGGAGGCAGTGAGCGCATCTTCAGGGGTTTGTCTCTCCCGGTATTGGGGGTGAGGTCGCGCTGTGTCTAGGAGAGCCATTACACGAAGCCCTCGGCCGAGGCTGGGAGATTTACTGGTAGGTATTCCAGTAGTATCTCAGGGTGTTCTGGGCTACACTCCAACACGACTTGTAACGCTTTTGGGGGTCTGACTTTTACAAATCCCCTAGGCCCGCCATGCGATGCTCATAGACGAACGGACCGGACTGTACGGATATTGTCACTGACAGGCTCAGTAGGGTTGTCAGGCTGAGTTCGCTCACAGACGTCCCTTTTAGTCAATACCTGGTAGCCCGTTACGTATTGGCTTATACCTCTGACGTGCTAGTGGTTAAATCCACAACCATGGTGTTGACGAGTCTTTAGAGTCCCCCACATTCTGTTACTCAGCTTTCGGGCGAAAGGTTGTAGAGGCCGTATGGAGATATGGCAAGGTCCGATCAGATACGTGCGGTATTGCACGGATCAGGATCGGACAGTTTGTACTACAGGCCGTATGGTTATATGGCAGGGTTCGATCAGGTACGTGCGGTATTGCACGGATCAGGATTGAACGGATCATACTAGCCAGTTTTGGTATAAGCCGGATCCTAGTATAGTACAGTGTAGATTTTGTCTCATTGCATTTGTATTTCGGTCGGAATACAAATGCGGGTGTGTATGCACAGTATCGGGGTTTTCCTGTAATTTATTACGGGACCAGTTTTCTGGAGTTGCCAGTTTGCTTTCCGTTTCGGCCAATTTCCTTTGTATAGTTCATTGGCCGAAGATTGGTGGAGGAGGGCTTATTTGCATTGTTGCAAATAAGTATTTGTGGAGGGGTTCTTTGCATATTGGTTGGATCATCATGGTTGCTCCTTTGACCTTGACTTCTTGACCTCTTCATGATGGCTTGACCATTTGGAGTCATCATGGTTGTTTTGGAGTGTTTGTTTATGTTTGTGATGATTTTGTTTTAATCATCACTCTTTATCCATGCTTGCATGATGCTCACCCACTCCCTTGACTTTCTCTCCATTCTCACCCTTCACATTTGCTTGGGCCGGCCACTATTGGAGTGGGGGATTTTTCATTTTTGGTGTGGCAATTTTTGATTCTCATGGTGCTAAGAAAAGCTCTCTAGTTCATCTCAAAAATCAATTCCTCCACCATCTCAAAAAGGCAATTCCACAACCCCAAATGAGACTTGTACACTACATTCTACAGCAAATCTTGGGCACGTCGACTAGCCAGCTTCGTGCCCGAGTTGCCTCGGCATTGAGGTGGGAGCCCGTAAAAGAAGTAGGCGATGTGGTGCACTTCCGGCGACGAGGTGGAGACCGGAGCTTCCGCAGGAGATCGGGACGACGACGAGAAGACCGGAGGACTTGGATCAGTCGGTATATCTCTCTTCCCCATCTTATAGTTAGCTAGGACTAATTAATGGTTCGATCCGGGTATTAGTGCGCGGCGGTTTGCCAGTTCAAGAAAAATTAAAGTTTATCACCGCTTCCGCATTTGGCCGTCGGATTGACGGCCGGGGCGCCGCCGTGCACTTACAGTGGTATCAGAGCCTCGCCATTAACTTATTCTAGCTTGGTTTAATGTGTTTTGCATTTCCGATCGACCGAAATTCCAAAATCTACATTTTTGCTAGCGACAGTTTTCTGTTGAAATTTTTTGGTCTCCAAAAATTTTTCAGGTTGTATAAAATTGATGTACTGGAGATTACAAGGCTACTGTAGAAATTCGACAGGGTGATTCTACTGTGGAAGCGCGGAACCGCGGCCAAAACCCCATTTGGGCCGCTGTTCCGCCGCACACTGTGGAGATCCCTGCACCAAATTTCTACAGTATCTTTCTGGGGTTAAAATTGGGGTTTTGGAATATTAATATTGGGCCCAGAATTTCTTGATCTGCTACAGTAATGCTTGGGGGCCCACTTGTTAAAATTTGATTGATCGGATATTTTAAATAGATTATTTCATAGTATTTACATTATATCTGCGACCGTGAATGTCACTCGATCGGTAAATCCGGTCTAACTGCTATAGCCCGGTTAGACGGATTTGCGAACGTGACTTTCACGTTGATGTTCTGTTTTTGCTGTGATGTTGCGGATCGGTCGTGGGGGATAGCCTGGATGCAATGCTAGTACAGTTGTGGTTGTATCACGTACATTTGATATTGCGGGGCGAGCGTCCGACATGTGGACTGCCGTCACTGCCTGTTTGTATTATTATTTTGGGGCACGACCTGGTTGCGGTCGATGTACCCGTTGTATGTATATTTTACTTTCTGTACTAGGATTACCCCGCGGTGGGGTGCACGGATAGCCGGGTTCTAGAGGGCAACAAGCCCGCATCTCATGGCATTGAGATAGAGGGGGCTTCACTCTAGAATTGGCGGGCTATTCGCCGCACTCGTAGGGGGTATAGGTTGACCCAGGAGGGGTGCCCAAGTTACCGGATTCCGTGAAGTGCTGGGTGGTCCATTCACGGTGCTGAAGGGGGCTGCCTCGCTTCAGGTTTTGGCGGGTAACTTGCCGCCCCCATAGGGGTCTAGGATTTCATTGCGCAGGCTATCCACACGACCAGGGGAACGTCGGGTTTCAGTAGTGGCTCTGTGAAACCCGGGGATCCCAGATATCTGTATTGTTTCTGTGATGCTGTTCATTCTCTGTGATGTTGAATTTTTATCACGCCTTGAGCGAATATAATATATTGGTATATATATTAGTAGATGTGGTATATGTTTTACATCCGCGCTAGTCCAGTCCCCGCTCTGTCGTTAGTTAGCTAACCTAACGGGTAATGACGGGACCTAGTGGCGAATGCGGATGGCATATACGTACATCAGTATATTTTTCGTTCTTTGTGGTGTGATCAATTGATGGGACTGCGTTGATTCGGATCAATGCAAGTTAAAAACAAACCTAATCTGATATTGTTGGAACAACTTTTCAAAAAGCTGTTATTGCAAGGACGTTCACTTTTGTTTTGCATCGTGGTATTCAGTTGGAATATCCTGCTCCTCAGTCGACGAGGCAAGGGCCGAGATCCCTTCACCGGGAGTGACCCCTTGGACAAAAAGTTTGCGTCAGGGCAATAACTTCACTATAGCCGATTACTTTTGCTTTGCATCGTGGTATTCAGTTAGAATATCCTGCACCTCATTCTACGGGGAAAGAGCCGAGATCCCTTCACCGGGAGTGACCTCTTTAGCAAAGGTTTTCGTCACTATATTTTTATAAAAGCTATCAGTTCTTTCAACGATATCAAGTTCATTACGTTAAAGGTTTTCGCCAGAAATCATTCGTAGCCCTCCGTCGTTTCATATGGGTAGTCAATAGTATTCAAGCTGTGTTTGTTGGCCAAAATCAAGGCACAGTGTTTGGTAGCTGTTGGTTATTCATATGCAGCATAGATAGATGCGTTGGTTTGGAACAGTCGTATTGCCTTGTTGGCAAAAGTCAAGGGTAGGTACGGGTGGATTCAAATTAACCTGGAGAATGACGGGTAGAACTTGACATGTGACTTATGATTTGTTGGCCAAAGTGAAGGTCATAAGAGCATGGGGTAAAAATCACATCGGGAGTTTCAAAAGAACTGAAACTTGCCAGATATGCGCATACCTTCTGGAGTGTGATGACGTGAGCGGATTCCGTCACGTTATCATGCGGTGATAGTTGGATCCCGATTCCCACTGATGAGTTGGTTTACTCCTCGGGTGATCCCGACTAATTCTTCTTTCAGGTTTGGAGGAGAATTTGACGGTACAGTGGGAGGTTTCCAGATTAGATAAATTGGTAACCATTCTGATCTAGGTTAGAGTGCACGCTGAGTGTTTCTTTTCTCTCTCTCTTTGGCAGCGACCATTGAACCGACCCTAAGACTATGACTCAGTGACCAAAATTAACCGAACCTTCTTAAACACTGGCTTTTGGATTGTCAGAGTTGCAGACCCCATTGCCACTCCTACTTTTACCCTTTTCTCCAGGACACCCCGTATTGCTACGAACGTCCACTTCCATTGGACAAAACCATCGTATGGTTAGATACGAACTCGAAAGAATTTATTCGAGGATGGTTTCCGGTTCTGGAGAAAACGGATAGGACTATTCAGTTGTCTTTTCCTTTTACCTTCTCTCAAGTTGTGAGTACTCCTTGGTTTAGGAGATAGTACACCTATTACGCAAATTGGATAGTCTTCTTCCAAACCATAGGCAGGTGCCGACCGGTAGGGAATGAAGAAAACCAATTAGCCTAACGATGGTGTACAGAAGGTATTAAGTTCAGACAAAGCAAGGGATTAGTAAGAGAACAAAGTAAATTGCAACAAATATTCACGACCAAACTAAGTATTCCTTCGCCAATCCTAAATCACCTTTGTATTTCTCCAGGACACTCCGTATCACTACGAAGATCCACAGTTTATTGGATACTCCATTGTATGGTTATATACGAACTCGAAAGGAACTTGTTCCAGTTCGGGGATGGATTCTGGTTCAGGAGAAATAGGAATAAGATTTATTCAGATGTCTTTTATCTTCACCTTCTCTTGCATTGCGAGTGTTCCTAGGATTAGGACAGTACACCCATTATGCTTATTGGATAGTCTTCTTCCAAACCATAGGCTGGTGCCGAACGGTAGGGAAGGAAGAAAACCATTAGGCCTAAAGGGGTGTGCAGAAGGTAAAGACTAAAGACATATGAAGGGATTTGGAGAGGTGGCAAAGAATTACACGGTCACAGTTGTGAATCTGGATAATGGAAGAGGTATTACTAGGAATACCAGGATACCCCATCGAAACATTTCAATGTTTCAGCTTCACTGTGTACTGTTAAAGGAAAACTGATTTCCCAGTTAGACACTTGCTCCAGGGTATGTATTTACCAGGTATGATTCTCACATCTGTATGGTTTTATAGATGATGAGTCGGAGTAGGTTATTGGGAATTGGGTGATCATCCTCATTATATCGGGATTCGTTGTAATCGGTGATATTTGAGGTGATCACCTGGGTTGTTTGCCGGACGGCAAATATTTGGTTTTGAATATCTGCTGTTATGCACCAATTTCAAATTGATATATCTGTACGTCTATTTTCATAGAGTGAGATATACCTTTCTGAAATTATGTCTACGACATTTACCTATATCAGTGGATGGTTAGGTAAGGAGCATTAAACAGCGGTGTAATTCTTCTTAACCATAAGTACAGTTTTCAACCTACGACACGCAGTGAATGAGTAATCAGACTCAAGGGACTTATACAGAGTATTGTATGTTGTCCACGGTCTATCAGGACAGAGGGGTTGGTCCTCGTACTATATTCTGTTTACTTATGACTTCTCTAGTTTTTAGACAGGTGTTTCGCGGAAACACAGGGTCTGAATTTTGAGAAGGTATAGGTATTTGAATAGAGTAGAGAACCAGGAGTAGCAAGTATCAGGATTCTTCAAAGCAATCGAAGATGTAGACACTTATGCATGGTATTCAGTTGATAGTAATGATAAAGAGATCTTGCTTCTCTTTCAGGTTACTCATAATTGGAAGTATTCCTAAGTTGAGTAACGCTGATCGGCCTCTCTCCATTTAGTTGATATGCACTGGAGACAGCTGCATGATTTGAATCTGGTTCAATTAAATCAGTGTCTCTGGTCCTATATGGGATATAGAACAGTTCGTATCTTAACGATGTTAAGGTACGGGGAGTTGTCCGGCTTATGATTAAAACCAGACACTGGACAACTCAAGGCACGTTTCTGTAATGGCTGTTTGTGGGTTGACCCAGGCTATGATGCGGGTTGATTTTCTACCATCTAGATGAACAATAGCAATATTGTTCTAGACTCGCCACAGTTTTATTAAAAATGGACTTTTTCAGAAAACAGTAGTGGGAGTATGGTAGAACTGGAAGTGTTTCCAGAACCGCAAACGATTACTGAAGATTTGATAACGAACCTAAAGATTCAATCTGGTTTGACATTCCATTGGCCACTTCGCAGATAAGGTGGGTAACTTCAGGCATCCGAGAGGTACTCCGGTAGCCTCAAGGACGGTGACAGGGAAGTTCTTGTTTACCCACACTTGCCATTGCTGTTGTTCCAGACTGTGAGACCCGGCAGCAGGATGAGTATAGCGTCGTTCTAAACATGCTTTAGAAGTGTACGTCTATATGACTCTGCCAGAGGGTTATCGTAGTCAATGGGAGCAGCGGAAGCATTGGTGGACAGGTAGCTTATGTCTATTTATAGACTAAAGCAGTTATAGCGGAGATAGATCATCTATTTCTGACGTGACAGTCATAGGTTTGACTTCATCAGAATAGTGGATGGATCTGTTGAGAAGGTAGTAGGGTGTGATGTCATGATATTTGGATGACATACACAGAGTAGGAAAGGAAACTCCTATATTACAATCGATTATACTTTGGCCGTCACACAGTGGTTTCTCCATAAAGGAAATGGATTTTATATCAGACATACTGGTTACTAGATCTATGGTTTTAGATCTAGATTTGGGTGGTTTCCCAATCAGGGTACTTAGACAGCATTCTAAGGGTATTTAGAATGGACGACTCCTGGCACGGTGGTGTACCTGCAGGTAATGGAGTCACCCTCTCTAAAGGTGTCTTATAGACTAAAGTAGGGAGGGATGTGCATGATTGGCAGATCACTTGCTCAGGCAATTGAGTCAATCATGAGATGTCAAGTACCACACCAGATGTTGTTCTTGCACTAGATGCAATAAGTTGACATCGATCCAATCCTGGAGAAACAGTCGGAAGCAGTTATAGAACATAAGTGGATGTTCTAGGGATATGATAACGACAGCCTTATTCAGGAGACAGTTATCATTCCAGTCTTCCAAGGTGACATGGACGACAAGCAGGTTGTCAGAGTTATAGTTTCCCTTCTGATGAGGGGCAGTATTTTGGACAGGTGGTCCAAGGCAATACTGAGGGTGGCATGGCGCAGGATACTGATTAAGTTCAGTTGACGATACAGTCTAAGAAGTTTGGATTTGGAGTTCATTTATGAGCTTGGTCCCATCAGGCATCCAGACATATTCTAAGACAGGTATTGCTCATTTCGGGAGATGGCTTTCTCCGCGAACTTGAGATTTAGTGAGACCTAGAAAGAAACTACAAAGCGGATCCACTCACTAAGGCTATTCCTCGAACGCAATCGTTCCGCAAGCGAGCTTTGTGGGACTGATTAGTAGAGGAGTTGGGTGTTCGGTATCACACGGGCTGTGAGTATGCGACATCGCAATAATTAGCCTTGAGTGCAGGTGGGAGATTGTTGGAGATAGTGCCCTCAGAGTCAATTATTGGGTCACAGGCACGTGATTGCAATGATTGATGGAGGACCTATCCCGGTAGGACAATCTTACTCGAGATGATAGTATGCTATCTGGTTTACCTTTATCATCGTGTACTGCTTGAAGTGACCTCACAAGTCGCTATTACACGTTGGTAGAGCCCCTAGGATTCTTGCTTGACCACCAGCAGTATGAGGGCGATCATATACGTGGGAGCTGGCAGTCTATGAGCATATCCTTAAATGGTCCCTAGTCGTGAGAGTTTCGAGACAGGGCATCGATACTCCAGAGTAGACTAGTGTATACAGTCGAGACCCCGACGAGGGGCGGTGGCCGGTCTCACAAGCCACTGTTGTCAGTTGGATCACCTAAGATGTATACAGGTGCTCATTGGGTTATGAGTACACCGGACAGGACTCGCTGGGAACATGCTAGTTGGTCATATACCAGACGTTAGATGGCAGTTCCCTGGTGACATGTGTACAGGTTAGTTCATCGACCTGGGGATCGTCATTTATCTTGTGTGAGTTCCCACTGTACTTTGATTACTACCCTACCACGGCTCAAAGGAGTCGTGCAAACAGGTTTTAGTTGGGTACAGTCCCGAGCCACATGGAGGCAGTGAGCGCATCTTCAGGGGTTCGTCTCTCCCGGTATTGGGGGTGAGGTCGCGCTGTGTCTAGGAGAGCCATTACACGAAGCCCTCGGCCGAGGCTAGGAGATTTACTGGTAGGTATTCCAGTAGTATCTCAGGGTGTTCTGGGCTACACTCCGACACGACTTGTACCGCTTTTGGGGGTCTGACTTTTACCAACCCCCTAGGCCCGCCATGCGATGCTCATAGACGAACGGACCGGTCTGTACGGATTTTGTCACTGACAGGCTCAGTAGGGTTGTCAGGCTGAGTTCGCTCACAGACGTCCCTTTTAGTCAATACCTGGTAGCCCGTTACGTATTGGCTTATACCTCTGACGTGCTAGTGGTTAAATCCACAACCATGGTGTTGACGAGTCTTTAGAGTCCCCGACATTCTGTTACTCAGCTTTCGGGCGAAAGGTTGTAGAGGCCGTATGGAGATATGGCAAGGTCCGATCAGATACGTGCGGTATTGCACGGATCAGGATCGGACAGTTTGTACTACAGGCCGTATGGTTATATGGCAGGGTTCGATCAGGTACGTGCGGTATTGCACGGATCAGGATCGAACGGATCATACTAGCCGGTTTTGGTATAAGCCGGATCCTAGTATAGTACAGTGTAGATTTTGTCTCATTGCATTTGTATTTCGGTCGGAATACAAATGCGGGTGTGTATGCACAGTATCGGGGTTTTCCTGTAATTTATTACGGGACCAGTTTTCTGGAGTTGCCAGTTTGCTTTCCGTTTCGGCCAATTTCCTTTGTATAGTTCATTGGCCGAAGATTGGTGGAGGAGGGCTTATTTGCATTGTTGCAAATAAGTATTTGTGGAGGGGTTCTTTGCATATTGGTTGGATCATCATGGTTGCTCCTTTGACCTTGACTTCTTGACCTCTTCATGATGGCTTGACCATTTGGAGTCATCATGGTTGTTTTGGAGTGTTTGTTTATGTTTGTGATGATTTTGTTTTAATCATCACTCTTTATCCATGCTTGCATGATGCTCACCCACTCCCTTGACTTTCTCTCCATTCTCACCCTTCACATTTGCTTGGGCCGGCCACTATTGGAGTGGGGGATTTTTCATTTTTGGTGTGGCAATTTTTGATTCTCATGGTGCTAAGAAAAGCTCTCTAGTTCATCTCAAAAATCAATTCCTCCACCATCTCAAAAAGGCAATTCCACAACCCCAAATGAGACTTGTACACTACATTCTACAGCAAATCTTGGGCACGTCGACTAGCCAGCTTCGTGCCCGAGTTGCCTCGGCATTGAGGTGGGAGCCCGTAAAAGAAGTAGGCGATGTGGTGCACTTCCGGCGACGAGGTGGAGACCGGAGCTTCCGCAGGAGATCGGGACGACGACGAGAAGACCGGAGGACTTGGATCAGTCGGTATATCTCTCTTCCCAATCTTGTAGTTAGCTAGGACTAATTAATGGTTCGATCCGGGTATTAGTGCGCGGCGGTTTGCCAGTTCAAGAAAAATTAAAGTTTATCACCGCTTCCGTATTTGGCCGTCGGATTGACGGCCGGGGCGCCGCCGTGCACTTACAGTAATACCCTTTAAGTATATGTGTAGCTGTAGCAAGCTATATGTATATACATGTCAATAATGATGAAATACCCTCCAGGTATATGTGTAGCTGTAGCATAGCAAGGTATGTGTATATACATGTCAATGATGATGCAATACCCTCCACGTATATGTGTAGCTACAGCATAGCAAGGTATGTGTATATACATATCAATAATGATGCAATACCCACCAGGTATATGTATAGCTGTAGCATAGCAAGGTATATGTGTGTACATGTCAATAATGATGCAATACCCTCCAGGTATATGCGTAAACATGTAGGTATAAAGGTATGCTATATCTCATATACACAATGGAAATAAGGATCTTGTCTCAATGTCCATAACCAATACAATATCACGTACGTATAGGTGTTGTGCGTGTCATGGCAGTTATCAACGGTGTGGGTGTAGCATACAATTTGTGCTTGTGCAATATGAACCGTCAATAATAGTGCAGTGTCCAATGGGTATAAGTCCCAGCACAATAAGTAATAATATGAAATGAAGTTCATGCAAAATCTCTATATGTGCAGTACTTGTAACTAATATCCGAGTCATATAATCCAGCCCAGATGCATAATGCCATGCGGGCGATTCTCCTGTAGATATTAAATCTACTCACCGATGACCTCGAGCTAAGTAAATCCGACCACCTGCTTCCCTTTCTTCGCAGTGTCCGAAGTCACTGCTCGCGATCCTAAAATTTCACAAACACAACACATAATACTAAATATCCTGCGCCGACACAAAGACAACGGAAACGCAAGGATAACTTCCACAAGATGTACACACTATGCACTCAGTGCACAAAACGCGTACGATATCGGCACAACTCTAGCTAGGAACTCAAAACGACATAATCACCAAGCCTAGACCCTGATCGTACCGATCGCGCATTCACAACACAATATATATCGTGGAATCTAATATATATAACATCGCAATGTCAATAGAACCCCATGCCTAATTTATCCGAAAACCTAGTAAACACTTTTAATCATATTCGCTCAAATCTAGTTGTTTAAACCATTCTAGCGATCACAATCATCACCTAAAACCTTGATTAAACAACACAAACCCTTACTAGAATTTTAATCTCAGTCAAATAAAATTTAGAAATGTTTAGTTAGCACTTAAGTTTACTTAGATAATTAGGAAAATAACAAATAATATTCTCACAACTAGGTTATGTTTTTCTTGTCTAAACCACACACTTAACCATTACAAATAATCAAAACCTTTTCTTGATCCTCAAAAACCTTTTCTTGAATTTCTAAACATGCTAATTCAAGCTTTAATTAAACATCCAATAACTATACTTAAGTATTAAAACAAGAAATTGAGCTTAGAGTTAGGATTTATACCTCAAACTTGATTCAAAAACTTGCAACTAGATCAATAAAACAACCTCCAAAATGCTATCTTTCAAGAAGATCCAAGCATGTTTAGAGTTAAGGAATAATGGGTAGGGATTTATATTTGAGTTTGTGGTATTATTTGAGGATTTTTGATGATTTTTTTGGACTTGAAGAAGTGGAAATGGAGTGAAGAGAGAGAGG
This sequence comes from Agapanthus africanus, assembly GCA_030015575.1. Lineage (NCBI taxonomy): Eukaryota > Viridiplantae > Streptophyta > Magnoliopsida > Asparagales > Amaryllidaceae > Agapanthus > Agapanthus africanus. The sequence goes on from JASDDO010000029.1 coordinate 288,376,935, forward strand.
GGGGGGGGAAGCAAGGGGAGAGTTCGGCCACAAGCAAGGAAATGGGGAATGTTGTGGAGTTGTGTGGAAAATTCCTAGGTTGAAACACATTAAGCTCACTTACTTTATGCCACCTCAAACCCTCTTTACTTAAAAACTTCATTAACTTACAAAATATCTAGATATTTATCCAAGATATTTTGGAACAAAACAAAATGGTTAATCTTGTGATTAAATTAGCATGGATTTAAATTAACATAATTAACCCAATCCAAATAGTAATTACCACTAATTAAGTGCATAATTAAAAGCTTATAATATTATTTTAATTAAGGAAAAATATTAAAGTGCACTAAAATTTTCAAGTAACCACTAAAAACCGCAAACTAGCAATTTCCTAGGTAAACTAGGTGCAGTGAATTCTACACAGGTAAAATATCACTACAACGTTTTTATGGAAAACACTGCCTACTTTACCTATTAACGGAAAATTCGCATAACGATTTCTAAAGCGTTACATGTGCGCTATTCGATTCTCGTAGGCTTTGTGATGGTTGCGTGTATCATAACATTTGGTAAAACGTCGTTGATTGATCATATCTCGATGTGTTTTAAAATGTTATCACAATCAAAGAATTTATACCGCAATCAATAATGGTGTCGATGTAGTTTCGTTAATGAGAACGGATGTCCACTGAGATGCGAGGATTTATTCGATCTTGTTTTAGATGAATTGAAAAAAAAAATTCAAGAAAACGATTCAAGATTTATGAGATTTATTTTCAAGAAATATCAAGAAAAATATCAAGAATCAAGAAATCAAGAAAGTATCCAATATCAATTTGATTATCAAGAATATGAAGAATAGCTTGTAGGAATCGATAGGAATTAGTAGAAATGATGAATACTAATAATGACTAATCTTATCTATTGATGAATTATAGCTAGAACGATTGTGATGAATGAAGATTATTGATCTATTGAAGAAACTAGGGTTTCTCCTTCACTATCCCTTGTCTTTTCATTGATCATCATTCAAATCTAGCCTTTAGCAAAGAGAATCATCAATATTTAATTCCTAATTTGCAACGAAATAATCAAGAATGTGATATCGCTCCGAATTAGGTCATCGATTCTTTTTCCTAAAGTTCACAATCCTCATAAGACTTGAGATTGGTTTAGGATTTCATCATCATTAGATTTACCAATTCTCTCGATTTCTTTACAAGCGGAGATTTCACTCACGCATCATGAAAATAAAAGAATCAAGAACTAGAAATTTCATAATGCAAGAATGTAAAGAAAGAGAGAATTACAATCATCACCTTTATTAAATCTTCTTCAAATTACACCTCTCAATTTGAGTTTACAAGACTAGATCTCGATCGCTCCTTTGAAAGGGAATTTGTCATCGATTTTTGCGTGGCTCGATCGCCATGAGTCGTGGATCGGTTACTGATATCTTGCTCTTGATGACGATCGGCGTCGCGAAAAAGGTTCTTCGATTGTCGCTTGATTTTGCTATCAATGGATCTTAATTTTGATTGGATTTGGGTTGTGATCACAAGTTGTGCCACTCAACTTGTGTAGTGAATTGGTTCCATGTTCAACAACCCAACAACTGAAGACTTAGGTCTCCTTTTATAGTCTTCCTCAATCTTCCACTAGAAGCTAGGTTTTTCTTCCACTAGAAGCTAGGTAGTTATAAAGCTTGCATAGGAAGCTTGGCTGTTGTAGGGAAGTTTCTGGAGAAAGCTAGGAAGTTCGAAGCGTCTTGAAGAAGCTTGGCAGTTACGAGGAAGTCTCTGGAGAAGTTCGGACTGCCGACGAGCCAACTCGGCCGTGGATCCGCGGCGGATCGGCCTGGATCGGCCGCTGTTTCACTGCCGTTTGAAGAGTTCATTGTACCATTTCTATGGGGCTGTTTGGTGTTGGTCTTTAGGTATTCTCCTGATGTCTGTAATCTTATTATTCTTTCTGAATCTTTGCCAGATTTTATTTCTTTGACATACTGCGTTTTATCGGCAATTTTGCGATCCAATTCTTTGACCTGAAGAATTTTCTGCACAAAATCTTGATGAAAAGTTTTGAGATATAAAATATCATACGTGAAGTAATAAACACACAATTTCCCTCCAGAATGTTGATTATATATATAACACGTGGTATTTGGTATTTTGTAGATGAATTTGTAATCTGTGTTATATTTACAATAAACACCGTTAGATGATTAAAATAATGAGGAAATTATTATGTTACAGAATGAAATATTTCGACTAAAAAAATTCCCCCAAACTTAATTTTGGTCGTCTCGAGCAAACCTTTTTTTTTCAAGAGAAGGAGAAAATAAAAGAAAAACTAACTAGCACACTTTCATAGGCAACACGATTGCACTGAGCAAGTGCAATAAGCCTTTAAACCTCTAGGTGTCCCTAGTAGGAGGAGTGTTGTCTCCTGAGAGTTTTCAGCGGATTGCACCTACAAAATCCTATAATAAAAGGAAGACTGTGAAAATTACATAAAAAGATAAGAATTATAAAGAAAAGACTTTGAAAATCAGAGTTTCCAACTAAACTAGCTTTTCTGCTGTCATGAGCCCTATCTTAATAGTCATGAAAAGATAGAAATCTCATAATCCCTCAATAAAACATCGTCTTTATTTTTCATTCCTACCTTTCTTCCAAACATCGATCATATACCCCTACGTGTGTGTAAAAGACATCTCTACACTCGAAGAATTCAATACAAGCTATCATACGCTTGTCTATCTACCTCAGTACTTTTTAATTGATGAATATTTAGATGGAATTTGCTCACACATTTTTCATGGGACCGTTAATACTTCTTGAGGTACTAACTGACCGATTACTCATGTGCTTGCTTATTAGGCGTATTAGTATTTTTCTCGTCTTACAACACCTAAGGCTTAGCAGTATATGGTTCCTAAGCACACCCATGAGGTTCTACAACTGATCAAATATGGCCAATTCAAAATTTTCTATCAAGTGCCAAGTAACCCTAAGCAAGATCGTAACTAGAGATAAAGCGATAAAGATACAAGTTAACAACTTAACTAAGAGTGAACGGAAAATACAGCCTTTGTAGATCCGGTCCTCCACCTCCATAGCTCCATGACGATGTCCCTTCGCTGCGATCATCGGATCCCAGACTCTAGCGTTGGTTTCATCGGAGAAAAGATCGGGCTAGGTCGTCGAGTTCGATGCCGAAGATGATCTACGTCGAGGCAACTCGAGATCAAGCTCCAACTTCACCAAGTCATAAAACTTGTGAAGAAAACACCCTATACTACATGGCAAGTGGTAGAGGATGAAGAAATAGGAAGTGGGTTCACTTTGGATTTTGATTTCTCACTTGGAATCATCACTTGATCATTTTCAAGCAAAGGTTTTCTTTTTCTCTCTTGAAGAAGAAGAAGAAGAAGGAAAAATGAATATGAATTAAAATAAAATTAAGTGATGGTTATCATTATTCAACCATGGTTAAGTGTAGAGAATAAACTAGGGTTAGGTGAATGGTTAGGTTAAGCAAAAGAAACAAAAATGGTCAAAGCTTCTTGAAGCTACAAGGAAAAAACAAAAGAAGCAACCATTTCTTTTCTTGCTAAAATGAATAAATAAATAAAATAAATAATGAAGAAAAGATAACTAAACCCTAACCATTCACTTAAACATGGTTTAAAGTAAACATACACCCAAGTTTGCTTGTATCATCAAACATGATACAAACTAGTGCACAAAACTATATCATATATACAATGTGCACATCAAGTGAGAAAATCCATCTTAAGTGAACAAATACTAGTTAATGCAAACTAATATATCAAATATATAATTATACATTAAATCATTAAATCAACACTTGATTTAACGATCCGGTCATATCGCATATGACCGACTAATATCCAATATACCGACTTATCGAATCAATCCTTGATTCGATAATTAGGTTATATCGCATACAACCAATCGATACATTCATCACGAGAATAGAATACGGTATCACATACACTCATTATTCTCGGTCCCGCACATATCTCATATGCGCTCCCATTTCGTTTCGCTTGAGCCAGGAAACCTCTGTGTAGGACTCTAAAGACTCGTCAATACGCCGGCAGCAGGTGATGATCATATCAAACACCCACAAGCCGCAAGCGGTCTGCTAAACGTAACGGCCACCCGGGTATTGAGCGATCAGAAGATCGACGAGCAAGCCCGCTCACACTCCTGTGAATCCAACAAGTAACATTTACCGTACAATCCGGTCTGTTCGTCTGATATGTCGCATATCTCGCCTAGGGGTGGTAAACGTCAGACCCCAATAGCTTGATAAGTCATGCAGACGTGAGGTCCATAACAATCATGAAACTACGGATAACTCTTACCAGTATATCACTGCAACCCTGGCTAGGGATTTCCAGTTATAGCCAGTCGAGCATAGCGCAACATCAACCCCCAATTCCGGGAGAGACGAGTTCCCTCCTATCGCTCATTGCCTCCATGTGAATCGGGACTGTACCCAAAAATTACCTGTTTGCACGACTTAGTAGAGCCGTGGTAGGGTGGAAATCAAAGCACATTGGGAGACACACAAGACTCTATGACGATCTTGGGTCAACAGACTAAGCTGTACCAGTGTCACCAGAGAACTGTCATCTGACGTGAGGTATAATACCATCTGGGAGTTCTGGGCGAGTCCGTTCAGTGTACCCAGAGCACCCGCATACCATCTCTGATGTCAAACACCAATGGAAATGAGATCATCCATCTCCTATCACATGGGTCGAGAAGATATACGCTAGTCTACTCTAGAATATCGATGCCCCGTCTCGATATTCCCACGACTAGGAACATTGAAAAATGTACTCAAGGGCTACCTAGCCCCCACTAGTATGATCTGCATCATAGTCCTGGAAGTCGAGTACACAGCATAAGGGCTTTATTAACATGTAACAGAGAGACAGAAAGTATACATGTTAAGATAAAGAGCAACCAGATAGCATACTATCATGTCGAGCAAGAAAGTCCTTCCTATATATGTCCCAGCATCCACTACAATATACATCCAATGTACAGTAATGGCCTCTAGGGCATACATATAACTAACAATCTCCCACTTGCACTAGGGCCATCTGTAGCAGTGGTTGCAGTATCTAATACTCAACCATCCCATATAAGTCACTCTCTGGGAAAAAGCCATTGTGAGTGGATCCGCGTGTTGTCCTCTGAGTCTACTCTCCTAACCTCGATCACCCTGGAGATCATTTATCTCCTTGATCAGGTGATGCTACCTCAGAATATGTCTGGGTCACTGATAGGACCAGGGTTCCCGGGCCAAAGCCACATTTCCATTGTCACACAATGGTAGGAACCTAGTTCATCTCATGAACCAATATACACCCAAACTGCCTCTTTGGTAGTATCTTTAATAGCGATGTTACCAGCCTTTATCGTCTAGTTTGTCATGGTATCTATCTTGGAACTCCTCCAACATACCGTCCCTCTAATGAGGGTAAAGACAATGCCTGCGACTGACATTTAGTCATCCTTATCACCCTGGACCTTTCCAGTGATTCTCCTTTATCCTATTTGGATAATCCTTGTGATAAGAGGAGATTGATCGTTCGTAGCATAAGAAACTCTTTTCCTATCAAGAGTATGTTGTCCACGTACAATACGAGGATGACCACCTTACTCTCTACTACCATTTTGTATATACAAGGTTCATCTACCATTTTGATGAAGTCAAACACTTCGACTATCACATCAAAACAGACTTTCCAACTCCGCGATGCCTGCTTTATTCTGTAAAGCAACTTGCACACGTTTCCGCTGCTCCCACTGTTTACGAAGCCCTCTGGCTGTGTTCTTATAGGCGTTCTCTTCTAAATCCTTTTAGAAAAGCAGTCATGGCACCCAACCACCAGATATCGTAGTCATGCTATGTAGCAGTGTCAAGTAGGATCTGGATGGACTTAAGCATAGTCCTTGGAAAAGGTTTCATCATTATCCGCACCTGGTCGATGACGAAAACCTTTAACAAGTCTAGCTTTGAAAGTCTCAACCTTTCCATCTACACCAAGTAATCTTCTCAAGATATACTTGCTCCTGATGGGGATTTAACCCTTCAGATATAGCAGCCAAAGTCCATACTTTGCTGGTGTACATGGATTTCATCTCAGATCGCTAAGCATCCAGCCATTCTTACAGAGTCCCCACACTCGATGGCCTGCTCGAAACTAGTTGGGTCATCATCTCATGATGCATTCCTCGCTCCTACTGTCATCGAGAAACCGAAGTATCTCTCAAGCGGATGAGGAACCCTGCTAGTTCGGCGGAGAGGCTGAGGTTCGTCGGGGACTATTGAATCCTTTGGTTCTTTCAAATCATTAGTTGCAGTTTTGTATAGCTGGAACCTTTCCAATTCTACAGAACTGACCTTGCCTCAATCTTGTCCGGATTTTGCTTTTTACATAGGACGAACAATCCCAAATCTTAACTTACTTATGAGATAGGCTCTTCCCATACCATATCTCATATGGAATGGTAGGCAGTGATCTGATTTGAACCTAATTCAATAGGTATGCAACTTCTCAAGTGCACAACCTTAAAAGGAAATAGGTAACTCAGTAGTACTCATCATAGATCACACCATATCTAATACAGTGCGATCGCTCCGCCCTGATACACCGTTGTGCTGTGGTGTATTCAGAGGAGTAATACTGAGAGAGAATCTCATTTTCTTTTAGAATAGTCCAAGAATTCCATGCACAAGTATTCTCCTCCCTGATCTTATCATAGGACATAATACTTATACCAGGTTCTGGTTCTCTACTTCTAACTTATATTCTGTGAATATCTCAAAAGCTTCGGACCTATGTTTCAACAGGAACATATGGCTAAATCTTGAGAGACCATCAAAGAATGTAATGAAGTACAAAGAACCGGTCCTGACATATGTAGACAGGAGACCTTACATACATCATCATGTATCAGTCCCAAGAGTTTACTAACTCTTTCTCTGTTTCCAATAGACAGAGCTATGGTCATTTAATCTTTGTGACATGACTGGCAAGTTTCACAAGATGTAAATTCAAACTGATTTAAATATGCATCTAAATTGTAACATAAGCTAGTCGGGTCACATTGATATGACCTAGTCTACAATGCCTCAAGAAGGATTCTTTCATATCTGAACTCTTCCTCTTGTATGTGTTCTGTATACTAGGAACTGTAGTTTGACTTAGAACGTCGATGCTTTTAGATAACGTGCCTGAACTGATCAACTTTTGATATAGAAAATGTTCAAAACATTATCCAACAATACAAAATTTTATCATTTCTTTAATAAATAAAGAGATTGATATGATTTTGTATATCAGGTTCGGTATCTAATAGCATTTGTTCAGAATCAATGTATTGGTAATACAGGGTGACAGTGACCAACAGACTTGGCTGCAACACTTGCCCCGTTTTCTGTCTCATGAAACTTATCACCCGTTCTCAGTTTTCTACCTTTTTGTAGCCCTATGTAACAGATTACATATCTAGGATCCTGATCCGGTATCAAATACCCAGGATGCAAAGGATACTGAGAAATAGTTCTTTGTAATGAATACACCCGAAGGAGATGAATCATATGAACTTTCTTCGTTCGGGCGGCATAGGAATTCTGGTATTCCCCTATCTCCTGCTCTGTCTTATAACAATTATAAGTTGGAGCGGGACCAATGTTCCCCAGCTCAGTATACCAAGCGGGTTCAGTCAATACATCCATATTATTATCTTGATTAAGGCGTGATATGGTCGCTACCTGGAGAGAGAGAGAAGAAAACACTCTGCATGCGCTCTTGCAGGATTAGATTGGTTATATATTTTATCTAATCAGGATGGCTCCCACTGTTTTTATCAAATCTTCCTTCAAACCTTAAAAGGATAGACTAACCGGGATTAATTACACTCTACAAGTTCGCCAATCTTTCAGCCAGGCCAGTGTCGGTACTTTGAGGGAGGTTCCCTGTGCTTTCGCACGGACCTAATTACAGTAAACCTTGTTTTCCTAGGGGGCGTAACCCCGTTGACACCTTTCTAGACACCTACTTGATCGGCTAATTGTAAAGTGCAAAACACTCCCAGGAGTAACAATTACTCGCAGTGGGTATCGGGATCCAACTATCATATAGAAGGTATGCAATCTCATTGCAAGTTTCAACGCTTGAAACTCCCGATAATGGTTTTTACCCCTAGCACCTATGGCCTTGGCTAAGGTCAACAAATCATAAGTACTAGTCAAGTTCTACCCGTCATTTCGTGATTAATTAGACCCACCCACATGACCCTTAACTAAGGTCAACAAAGTCACGCGACTGTCCTAACTAATCGCATCATATGCGGTATAGGAAGACATCACTTAGCTACCGTACACTGTGCCATGACTATGGTCAACAAACACAGCACGAATACTAAGTACTCTACTTCCTAAAATGACGGAGGGTTGCGAATGGTTTTTATGAAAACCTTTAACACTTTGAACTTGATCTCGTTGCGGAATCAAATGGTTTTTAAATGGAATGTTTTTGAGGCTTTTCTAGTTTTGCTAAAGGGGTCACTCCCGGTGAAGGGATCGTCGGCCCTTTCCTCGTCGAATGAGGTGCAGGATATATCATATATATCACTGTGCAAAGCAAAAACTATAGAAGCAATCAAAAGACAAACCGAGAGTTGTAGCATCTGCCAGTTATTGCTAAAGGAGTCACCCCCGGTGAAGGGATCTCGGTCCTTTCCTCATCGAATAAGGTGCATGATGTTCTACAAGGAACACCGCGATGCAAAGCAAGAACTGTAGCTACCTGTTTTATTTTTGAAATTCGATTCCACAACATCAATTAGGTTTATTTTCTTTCATTAATCTCATTAATGAATGTCCCATCATTTAAGTCCAACTAAACATCACAGATAAATATAACGTACGCTTATGCCATCCGCATTTGCCTCGATGTCCCGTCTGCACTGTTAGGTTAGGTAACTAACGCCAGAGCGAGGCAGGGCTAGCGCGGGTGTAAAACATAAGCAACGTCTATATAATATATCATATATACTATATATAATATCTATCTAAACATATCACATGATCACATCACAGATAACGCAACAGAAAATATCATATGAAATATTGGATATACTAGGACGTCCGTGTTTTCAATACGAGCCAGTATAAAACACAGATTCTACAGTCATGATGAATAGCCAATCCCACACCCCTAGACCCCTACGAGAGCGACAAGTAACCCTACCAATTCTAGGGTTAGGAGACCCGGACTCGACTCCTCGAGATGGTCTCCCACTGGACCCTAGAACCCGGTTACTTGTGCTCCCTTCCTTGGGTCTATCCTAATGCGGAAAAGTAAATAATATACAAATGGTGACATCATCCGCAACCTGGAAGTTCCCCAATGAAAGAATATTACATACAAGTTTTTACATGAATGAAAATGGAAAACACTCATCTCACATAAACCCCCCCGACTATTCGAACACGACAATCCAATATAACATATCCAGCAACACATAACATCACATGTCATCAATGTAAGTAAGTATGCATACACCGATTGTCGTCGACGTATAGCAACGATAATCGGCAATGCCACTACATACTACACTTACGGTCATAGAAAAGAAAGTGTAAAACTACAATAGTTAGAATCCGCAACCTCTTTAGACATCGCATGCCTAATCAAGTGAAATACTTAGACGTCGCATGCCTAACAATTATAAACCCCGCATTTTAGTCTCATTATCGAAAACTCTTTTCAATATCAAGTCGGGAAATTCAACAGGATTCCCGGCATTCAGATCGAATGCTCGTCGCAAACTTTAGTAGACGAGCGCACCCCCGATGCCGTCGCCGAAGTGCACCAAGGCGGAACACCGCCGCCGCGAGCACCCGAACGGATGCTTTCGGCGACGGGGTTCTCTTACAGTCACTTGGTCGGGGCTATGGGGTGTAGCAGTCTATTAAGTTTACCCGGCGAGTATCCGCGTATGCTATGTGATTGCGACAGACTTTTGATCAAATCAAAATTCCGTGGCAACCGATCAAGTGAGACTAAACTGCTATGTTTATAACATTCAGTTATCTCATAACTACTTATGAATTCCAAATGTTGTATCACATTCCGGATAAATAGAAAATATTAAACTTTCCGATCGAACAATCGAACAACCAAGTTTTCCCAAAACAGCTCAACACATGAAATAAGTTTAAAAACATTCACTTCATGCCTCAGTACCAACGGTCTAGCCGTAGAAGGGTCAAGCCAACGCCTCACATGTGGCACGCCGTACTGCCCCAAACCCTAAGGTTCAAAGGGCAGTTCGAGACGGTCACATAATCGAGTTAAGGTTTGTTGTCTTTTAGAGGGACCATCGCGTTACTTTCACTACTTAGAAAGTTCTTAAACCACGGAAAAATCCAACACTTAGAAATTTTCTGGCAGAGGAAAAGGTGGGTATTTATATCCGGTCGAACTTTTTAACATATTCTAAAATTACCCGAAAAAACACAGTAAACAAAGTTAAATAATCCGATCGAATCATCGAGTCCCAATACAACCCAGGAACACTCAACTCTTGAGTCATAATAAAAATACCCATAAAATATAAATCTCAGAAATAGGAATTATGGTGGAAAAATTACGGCTTAACTCCTCTGTACGGCCACGGAACCGCCGCCCAAGCAGGGTATTGCCGCGGTTCCGCGGTGGAATATGCGATTTAGGCTGTCGTTTTTCACCACAATTCTTATATTTCCCTGCTCAATTTTTCAGGTATTTTTAATTCAGAAAAATCCACAATTACAGAAAATGAACAGAGAGGGTTGAAAATTAGGGTTTCGGGTTCGATCAGACTTTTAACAACGTCTACGCATCGTCTAAGGCTTTAGCTAGGCTCTGATACCACTGTAGGATTCCTAGGCACACCCATGAGGTTCTACAACTGATCAAACATGACAAATTCAAAATTTTCTATCAAGTGCCAAGTAACCCTAAGCAAGATCGTAACTAGAGATAAAGCGATAAAGATGCAAGTTAACAACTTAACTAAGAGTGAACGGAAAATACAACCTTTGTAGATCCGGTCCTCCACCTCCATAGCTCCGTGACGATGTCTCTTCGCTGTGATCATCGGATCCCAGACTCTAGCGTTGGTTTCATCGGAGAAAAGATCGGGCTAGGTCGTCGAGTTCGATGCCGAAGATGATCTACGTCGAGGCAACTCGAGATCAAGCTCCAACTTCACCAAGTCATAAAACTTGTGAAGAAAACACCCTATACTACATGGCAAGTGGTAGAGGATGAAGAAATAGGAAGTGGGTTCACTTTGGATTTTGATTTCTCACTTGGAATCATCACTTGATCATTTTCAAGCAAAGGTTTTCTTTTTCTCTCGTGAAGAAGAAGAAGAAGAAGGAAAAATGAATATGAATTAAAATAAAATCAAGTGATGGTTATCATTATTCAACCATGGTTAAGTGTAGAGAATAAACTAGGGTTAGGTGAATGGTTAGGTTAAGCAAAAGAAACAAAAATGCTCAAAGCTTCTTGAAGCTTCAAGGAAAAAACGAAAGAAGCAACCATTTCTTTTCTTGCTAAAATGAATAAATAAATAAAATAAATAATCAAGAAAAGATAACAAAACCCTAACCATTCACTTAAACATGGTTTAAAGTAAACATACACCCAAGTTTGCAGGTATCATCAAACATGATACAAACTAGTGCACAAAACTATATCATATATACAATGTGCACATCAAGTGAGAAAATCCATCTTAAATGAACAAATACTAGTTAATGCAAAGTAATATATCAAATATATAATTATACATTAAAGCATTAAATCAACACTTGATTTAACGATCCGGTCATATCGCATATGACCGACTAATATCCAATGTATCGACTTACCGAATCAATCCTTGATTCGATAACTAGGTTATATCGCATACAACCAATCGATACATTCATCGCGAGAATAGAATATGGTATCACATACACGCATTATTCTCGGTCCCGCACATATCTCATATGCGGTCCCATTTCGTTTCGCTTGAGCCAGGAAACCTCTGTGTAGGACTCTAAAGACTCGTCAATACGCCGGCAGCAGGTGATGATCATATTAAACACCCACAAGCCGCAAGCGGTCTGCTAAACGTAACGGCACCCGGGTATTGAGCGATCAGAAGATCGACGAGCAAGCCCGCTCACACTCCTGTGAATCCAACCAGTAAAACTTACCGTACAGTCCGGTCTGTTCGTCTGATATGTCGCATATCTCGCCTAGGGGTGGTAAACGTCAGACCCCAATAGCTTGATAAGTCGTGCCGACGTGAGGTCCATTACAATCGTGAAACTATTGATAACTCTTACCAGTATATCACTGCAACCCTGGCCAGGGATTTCCAGTTATGGACAGTCGAGCATAGCGCAACATCAACCCCCAATACCGGGAGAGACGAATCCCCTCCTATCGCTCATTGCCTCCATATGAATCGGGACTGTACCCAAAAACCACCTGTTTGCACGACTCAGTAGAGCCGTGGTAGGGTGGAAATCAAAGCACAGTGGGAGACACACAAGACTCTATGACGATCTCGGGTCAACAGACTAAGCTGTACCAGTGTCACCAGAGAACTGCCATCTGACGTGAGGTATAATACCATCTGGGAGTTCTCGGCAAGTCCGTTCAGTGTACCCAGTCTCCACTGAGCACCCGCATACCATCTCTGATGTCAAACACCAATGGATATGTGATCATCCATCGCCCATCACATGGGTCGAGAAGATATACGCTAGTCTACTCTGGAATATCGATGCCCCGTCTCGATATTCCCACGATAAGGAACATTGAAGGATGTACTCATGGACTACCTAGCTCCCACTAGTATGATCTGCATCATAGTCCTGGAAGTCGAGAACACATCCTAAGGGCTTTATCAACATGTAACAGAGAGACAGAAAGTATACATGTTAAGATAAAGAGCAAGCAGATAGCATACTATCTTGTCGAGCAAGAAAGTCCTACCTATATATGTCCCAGCATCCACTACAATATACATCCAATGTACAGTAATGGCCTCTAGGGCATACATATAACTAACAAGCAGTGACTCCCAAACCGGTTGGTCTAAGGCACTAGGTGATGAAGAACCCTCACTATATTTTTTTCTTGCGGCCTTGGTGATTACAAAACCAGTGTTCATTTTTCTACACTATTTATATTTTTATTGCTTCATTTTTTATTTTCGTACTTTGACTTTAGGACAAGAGCATTTCACGGTATTCTCTACTATCCCGAGTTTCAAGACGTGTGTTAGTGCATATAGTAGGGTATCAACATTCAAATGTTTGGCTTCCAGAATAGGAACTATTTTTCAGACTTATTTTTATCCTCAGATTAGTAACTTCCAACATCTTACTAACCCTTGGGATAACGACTCATAACTACTTATTACTAGGTCGTTTAAGAAAACATCTAACTTTCTTCGTTTTCTTAAATTTTTCTAATCTTTTAAATATAATTTTTCACTTTCTAATCTTTTATTATAAAAGATTTTTTTGAAAATTTTGTGCTTGTGCAATGTATCATGCAAATTGATGCGTAAATAAGCACAAACCTCCCCCAAACTTGTTTACAGCAGTGTCCTCACTGTTGTCCCTTTTAAAATCTCAAAAACCTGTAGGCTTGGGAGAAAAAGTTATTGATGGGAGCAAGAATAAGTGAAAGTGAAAATCCTCCCCCAAACTAGTTTTTTTAATTACAATTTTGTATATATATACATACATATATATATATATACATACATATATATATATATACATATATATATATATATGTATATATGTATGTATATATATATATATATACACACAATTTTGACTCACCTCCATTCTAAAGATAAGACAATATTACCAAAATATGGAGGTGAGGTGGAGGAAGATTAGTCATTATAAAGCGGCTCCTGTAAAAACATGAGCTCCTTTGCGGGGTCAGTGGAAAAATACGGTTTTAATTTATGCCCATTTACTTTGGAAATTCTACCGTTTTTCTATCTTCGACTTCAACTGCTCCGTGCGGGTAATCATATCGCACAACAAATGGTCATTTCCATCGAGATCGTAGCTTACCCGCATGAAGATGGAGACGGGAATCGTAAAGAAGGACTTGTTGACCAGGTATAAAAGTTTTTCTCAAAATATTTTTATCGTAAAATACCTTAGTCCGGTTCTTTAAAATCACAGCATTATCGTAAGCATCATAGCAGAGTTCGCTTAGCTCGTTTAATTGCAGCTTCCGAAAGTTGCAACTTGATTTAAGTCAAAGTTCAGTTCTTTAATGGCCCATAATGCTTTGTGTTCAATCTCGACCGGAAGGTGGTAAGAATTACCAAACACTAGACGATAAGGAGACATACCGAGATCAGTTTTATAAGCAGTACGAAATGCCCAAAGGGCATCTGTCAATTTGATTGACCAGCCTTTTTGATTTTTAGAAACAGTTTTCTCCAAAATTAGTTTGATCAGTCTGTTGGAAACCTCAGCTTGCCCGCTCGTTTGGGGATAATAGGGTGTGGAAAGTTTGTGGTTGATTGTGTATTTCCAAATCAAAGTCTCGAAAGACCGATTACAGAAATGCGTCCCGTTGTCGCTAATGATAGCGCGTGGGTGTCTAAATCGCGAAAAGATTTTTTTAAAGGAACTTAATGACAATCTTGTTGTCATTAGTGCGACAAGAAATAGCTTCCACCCATTTCGAGATATAATCAACCGCTAACAAGATGTACAAATTCCCAAAGGAATTGGGAAAAGGACCCATAAAATCAATACCCCAAACGTCGAAAATTTCAACCACCAAGATCGGTTGAAGTGGCATCTCATTTCTCCAAGAAATCTGACCCGCGTGTTGACACTGTGGACAGGTTTTGCAATGATCAAATACATCATTGAATAAAGTCGGCCAGTAAAAACAGCATTGCAAAACCTTCTCCGCTGTATTTCGAGGACCAAAGTGACCTCCACATGCCTGATTATGATAGAAAGATAGAACGCTCTTGAACTCATCATTAGGGACACATCTAGGAATGATTTGATCAGTACAATATTTAAAAAAATTGGGTTCATCCCAGTAAAAGTGTTTTACTTAGGATAGAAATCGATATTTGTCCTGTTTAGGCCATTCGCTGGGAATAAGTCCTGTTGTTAGATAATTCACAATATCCCCGAACCAAGGTTCGCCGGATACGTTCAAGAGCTGTTCATCCAGAAAAGTGTCATTAATTGGCAGGGTCACAGGTGAAGAAGAGATGTGCTAAAGATGGTCGGCTACTACGTTTTCACATCCTTTCTTATCTCGAATAAAAAGATTAAATTCTTGTAATAAAAGGATCCAATGTATTAACCTACCTTTAGCATCCTTCTTTGATAAAAGATGTTTTAAACAGAGCAGTCAGTGTACACAACAATTGGTGAGCCAATCAAGTAAGGCCTGAATTTTTCTAATGCAAATAGAACTGCCAAAAGTTCTTTTTCGGTGGTTGTATAATTAATATGAGCATCATTCAGGGTCTTGCTTGCATAATAAATTACATGTGGCATCTTATCAATGTGCTATCCTAAGACTGCACCGACAGCAAAATCTGATGCATCACACATTAGCTCAAGAGGGTGGTTCCAATCAGGAGATGATAGAACGGGAGCTGTAGTGAGAGAATTTTTTTAGTGTACATGCCCTAGAGGCCATTACTGTATTATACTATCTTGTATATTATTTAATGGTTGCTTGGGATATTCACAGTTGTATGATAGTCTTGCTCAAAATGGTAGTATGCTACTTGGTTTGTTTCTACTTCAATATGTGCATATGTTTCTTTTAGCATATTGCTTATACATATTAGTGGAGCCCTTAGGATGTTTGCTTGATTACCAACGTTGTGATGGCAGTCAGTAGTGGTGACTGGGTAATCTACAAGCATGTCCTTATACAGGTCCCTAGTCGTAGTATTATCGAGACGGGGCATCGATATTACGGAGTAGACTAGTGTATACGCTTCTCATCCCAGCAGGGGAGATGGTCTGTCCCACAGCCATTAGTACGTCGTACTGGAGATAGTGTGAAAGTGCTCGTTAGGTTACGAGTACACCTGACAGGACTCGTCGGGAACTGCTGGTTGGTACTATATCTATCTTCAGATAGCAGTTCCTAGGTAACATGAATACAGCTTAGTCCGTCAACTTGACACTGCTACTTCGCCTCGAGTGTGTTTCTACTGTGCTTTGATTACTACCCTACCACAACTCAAAGGAGTCGTGCAAACAGGTAGTAGTTGGGTGCAGTCCCGAAGCACTTGGAGGCAATGGCGGTTAGACAGAATTCGTTTCTCCCGGTATTGGGGGTTGATATCGCACTGTGTCTAGGAGAGCCCTTACAGAAATTCCCTGGCCAGGGAAAGCGATATTTACTGGTAGTGTTTCCAGTAGTTTCTCAGGGTATTCTGGGCTACACTCCGACACGACTTGTACCGCTATTAGGGGTCTGACGTTTATCGCTCCCTAGGCCCGACATACGATACTCTTAGACGAACATACCAGACTGTACAGAGATTGTCACATTCAGGCTCAGTAGGAGTTCGGATGGGTTTTCCTCATCGTCCTTCTTATCAACATCTACCTGGGAACCGTTACGTATAGCTAGTATCGCTTGCGGCCTGTGGTTAAACCCACTGCCAGCGTAGTGTCGAGTCTTTAGTGTCCCACACAGAGAGTTTCCCTGCACTGGGCAAAAGGTCTAGAGGCTGTATAGTTTTACGACAGGGATTCGATCACTTACGTGCACTTGTGCGCATATGATGTTCGGGCGGACAATACTACTGGGCTTTGGTTTAAGCCGGATCCTAGTATTATATAGATGGATTAGTTTTTTTCTTCTAGTATTCGTGTTCTACGGAATGCAGATGCGGATGTGTATGCCAGGATGTGAAGAGAGAAGAAGGAGATGCCTCATTAGGGTTTTGACCATTGACTTGATTAAAACCATTATGAGGTAGAGGATAATGTTTACTAATCTTTTTAATGATAATTGTGTCATGGCTAATTGGTTTGACTATTTGACCATGTTGACCATTTGACCTAGTTGACCATTGTTGACTTAGATATTTTTGTGAGTACTAGATATTTTCTTGGCTTGGATTTAACTTGACATTGTAATGGTCAAATCAAGGTTGCCATCACAATTATCATAATAAAAGATTTGTTTTATTTTTCCACATGGTTGATTATCTCTTTCTCATTCTCTCTCATCAAAAGGGAGCTCCTATGGTTGCTTCTTCTTCCTCCTCACTAGAAAATTCTATAGCTCTCATGTGTTGAGAAAAATAGAATCTAGATAGACAAACAAAACCATCTTCTTACTCTACATCACCTAGGACATCAAGCATAGCAAACTTGTTGCCTTATTTACCTCGGCTTGAGGTGGGGCTCGGACTATAGACTCTCGGGTGGATCGTCTTCGACTCAAGGAGGCCGTGGAAGTGACCAAGATCCGGATCGATTCTCGAAGCTCACATGGACGAGGAGGACAGTGGAGAAAAAAACCGAAGGACTGGAATCATGAGGTATAATCTTCATATCACAGTAGATTAAACCTTTTGTAGTTTGTTAGATATGGTTTGGCAAAGATCCTTAGCTTAATCTATGTTGCTTTTGTAAGAAAGTTTTGATTTTTACTTGTTACGCCTCCTTGCTAGCTAGTGGGGTGAGCGACATAGACTTACAGTGGTATCAGAGACAGGCCAAACCATTACTAACAAGTTAGCAAAGTGTTAGAAATTCGATCACCGCAAAAATCGCAAACCACGAACTAAAAATGCACTTTTCTGTCGATTTTAAAAACTGGTCCAAAATTTTTTTCCAGGGACCTTAAAAATACGTGCAGGCTTTTTTAGGGACAGCCAAGAAAAACGAGATCGTGAATCGGTCAGACCGCCGCGGAAGCACGGTAAAACGAAGGGTTTTGCCGCGGATCCGCGGTCGAGTCGAGGCCGAGTCAACTCGTTTTTCCTGCATACTGTCCAGCTTGGTGTTTTATGATTTTTCTAATACTTTGTTTCCACCCAGAATCTTTTGTGTACCATGTTGCACTTTGGGTAAATTCAAATCCGGTAATCGATCCAAAATCTAAGTATTTTAGCTAATCGGATCTTCTGTGATGTGATATATGTACTAAACGTCTGCTAATCGCTATACGTCGATTAGTGGGGGTTGTATATATCTGTGATCTGTAATGTTGGATTGTGTATATGAACTTGTTGGATTGTCGTGGATGAATAGCCGGGGATGTGAGATGAGGGTTTTTCATTTTTCATTCAATGTAAATTGTAAATTGATGTAATATTATTTTATGGTCGCATATCTGGGTTGAGGTTGTAGCCACCATTGTATAATATTTCTTTTACTGTTTTCTGCTCCTAGGATAGACCAAAGGTGGGCTGCACAAACTACCGGATACATTGAAGTGCCGAGTGGCCTACTCACTTTGTTGAGAGAGGTTGCTTCACTTCGGGTATTTGGCAGGTAGTTTTCCGCACCTGTAGGGGTCCATATTGGGGTTTGGCTATTCATCACGACCGTGTAATCCGTCTTTCGTTACAGGCACGAACGAAGAGCGGATTCCTAGTATATCAAATGTGTTCATCTGTGATCTAAAATGACTATCATTGCATCTGACGAATGTATATATCTATATATGATATCTAGTAGACATTGCTTATGTTTTGCATCCGCGCTAGTCCAGCCCCCATTCTGTCGTTAGTTAAGTAACCAAACGGGTGATGACGGGGCCCCGTGGCGAATGCGGATGGCATAAGCGTACGTTATATTTTCGTTGTTTTCTGTAATGGTAGGATTAATTGATGGGATGCATTATATTAATGCAAAGAAAAACAAACCAAAGCTGAATCGTCGGAACAATTTCAAAACCGCTCGGTATTTTCAGAACAGCAAAACTTTTAAAATGCGGAGCTTAAACCACTCCTTTGAAAAGCTATCAGGTTCCCTCGATTATATCAAGTTTACTACATTCACGGTTTTGCCAAAACTATTCGTAGCCCTCCGTTATTTCATATGAATATTCAATAGTATTCAAACCATGTTTGTTGTCCTTAGTCAAGGCATAGTGATTGGTAGCTGCTGGGTGTTCATATGTTGCATAGATAGATGCGTTGGTTTGGGACAGTCGTATTACCTTGTTGGCCTTAGTCAAGGGTATATATGGGTGGGTTCAAATTAACCTGGACAATGACGGGTAGAACTTGACATGTGAATTATGATTCTTTGGCCTTAGTCAAGGTCATAAGAGCATGGGGCAAAAATTCACATCAGGAGTTTCTAAAGAAATTGAAACTTGCTAGTGTTGCATACCATTTGGAGTTTGATAATGTTAGTACGATTCCTTCAGCATTATCATACAATAATATTTGGATCTCGATCCTACTGTGAGTATCCGCTACTCCTCGGGAGATTTTTTCACTTAACGATCAATGCTACAAACCAAGTAGGTGTCTAGAACAGTGTTAGCGGGGCTACGCCTCCAGGGAAAAGAGGTTATTTAATTATGGAACTTCGTGAAAGTATCGTAAAACCTCCCTCGAAGTACCGACACTCACCTGGCTGAACGGTTAAGCAAGTATTATACGGTGAGATTAATCCTGACTAATTCTTCTTTTATGGTTTGAGGAAGGATTCGAGAAACAGTGGGAGCCATCCTGTTTAGATAAACTAAAAACCAATCTAAACTTGCAAGAGTATCATGATAAGTGTTTTCTTCTCTCTCTCTTTATTGCAGCGACCCAGTAACCAGACATAGGTTACATCTAGATAATAAAATGACTGAATCTGACTATAATGACCATGTCACGACCTAAAGTTCGGCCTATGACCGGCACTTAACCACGTAACGTCTATAGGTGTAACGCGACTAAGTAAGCCGAAAACCCAGAAATCAAAACCATTGAAAGTAGTGAGTGTTAAAACATTTAGAAAACCTTAAGTAATTTAGGAAAATTCTTTAAAGTTCATGTTATTATCTTAAAAATTTTGGCAGCATTTAAAACTAGCCCCGAAATCGGGTACAAGATAAGATAATAGTAAAAATGACATACAATAAGATCAAAGCATCCCAAATGGGAGCAATCCCGTCCAACGGTGGAAATAACCACCACAATGATAGTATACGACGCCGTAGCGAAGAAATGAGCAATATAGGTGAAAACAAATATCATGAAAGATAAAGTTGCATAAATAAAGTCGGTTCACAACGAGCTCGACACCAGAGTACAAAAATAATATATATCGTCCTCACAACTGGTCTCTAAGTCAATACATGAATAGTATATGGAGAGTACTAGAAACAACAGTGTATACAACTGGAAAATAAATGGATACCGCAAAAACCCACCTATCATCAAAAGAGCTCACGCGCCAACTGCAGTGGTATCCGTATCAAAATATGCAAGAAAGCAGCCTGTCACGACTACTCTGAGGGGCAACCTGCAAACACCGTGGCACAATGAGGGTGAGTTGCCAACTCGTGAATAGTAGATAACATATAAACGTAATCGTGAGTATGCACGTACCGCGATACTCTAACATATGCCAACAGATAATATCTATATGATGAACTGGATACGCAATAATCATGCCTAACAAGTGCAATTTAATAACATCAATATATGATGAGTAGGGTATGCAATAATCATGCAAAAGTACTCTATCAGATACCACGACTACAGGATGAGATGCATAATAATGAATGCTGATCATGGGATAAAATAACATCTACACGGAATGTCAATGTAGAAAAAGTAATCGGTGTCCATCAATGCACACAAATCCCAGTAAAACTCAGGCGCTGTCACCCTCATCGGCCCTTAAATCCTGTAAATCTCATAGAATCGTGAGTGCCCAATATCGGCACTCGAAAATATCATGATATCATCGTGCCCAGCATCGACACGCAAATCATCAAGTATCGGGCTCTGTCAGTCCGGATCGGCCCACGGGCTCCGTCTGCGGAATTGGCCTTCAGCCCAGTAGTACGGGTCATCCCGTATCCATCTCTTGACTCTGGTCAGTATCCTTCGGATAACCGCCAGGTCTAACCAATCACCGGTAGGTAGTGGTCTCTCTGTCAGGCTCACCGTCTGTATACATAGCATCCTTTTCTTGTCCCGTGTACCATACCGGGTCCACCATGTACCCGCAATCGGCCTCGTCCAGCTCTTCGATTCGGGTTTCTTAGAACCAAGAAAACACATGGTGGACACACTGAAAAAACATATCAAGAGAAACCGGGTTTTTAAGACAGTGCATATTTTCTTAAAATAATACTATGGATCTCAAATCCAGAAATCACATGAATCCAAACTCAATGCGTAAATCCGTGCGATATGTCGTATGACACTAAGATTAGAAAGGGAAAACCACTCTTTTTAAAAGGATCCAGGTTTGAAAATATCTCATGCGGTCCCTATTTTTGAAATCAAGTCAGTATCATTCATGTATGTAACATATGTATGTATATAGGTATGGACGTGCAATTGAATATATAAGCGAATACGAGTATAGCAATGTATATGTGCACTAATATGGATATACAAGGTATGCGTGCACAAGTGTAGATATATCAATATGAATGTGCGCAATATAGGTATATCAAGGTAAATATATGCCAATATGTGTCAAAGTCATGTCTAATCGTCAATGATGCGGTAATCAAAACGATATATAATTCGTAGCAATCCTATAGTGCGAGTGTCATGGTAATCACTAACGGTGTGAGTGTAACATACGAATAGTGCTCGTGCAGCTTGAACCGTTAGTGACAGTGTAGTGTTATATATCTACCATTTGTTGGATATAGTGCCCTCAAGGCAATTATCATAGTCGCGGACTTATGAATGTGATGATTGAGGCAGGACCTATACAGATAAAACAGTCTTACTCAAGATGATATGCTATCTGGTTTATCTTTACCATCATGTACATGTTGATAGAACCCATATGATTCTTTCTTGACTGTCAGCATTATGATGGCGATCATATATGTGGGAGCTGGGGTCTATAAGCACATCCTTAAATGTCCCTAGTCGTAGGAGTATTGAGACCGGGCATCGATACTCCAGTGTAGACTAGTGTATACTGATCGAGACCCCGACGAAGGGCGGTGGCCATGTCTCACAATCCATTGGTGTTAGTTTGTTCACCTAAGATAGTATACATGTGCTCATTGGGTTATGAGTACACTGGACGGACTCGCCGGGAACCTGCTAGTTGGTATTATACATATTGTCAGATAGCAGTTCCCAGTGACATGTGTACAGGTTAGTCTGTCGACCTGAGATCGTCATTTGTCTCATGTGAGTTCCCACTGTGCTTTGATTACTACCCTACCACGGCTCAAAGGAGTCGTGCAAACGGGTTTTAGTTGGGTACAGTCCCGAGCCACATGGAGGCAGTGATCGGATCGTCGGGGATTCATCTCTCCCGGTATTGGTGGTTGATGTCGCATTGTGTACGGGTGGCCATCACCAGAAATCAATGGCCATGGTGAACGAGAATTACCGATCCAGGATCGATAGTTTCTCAGGTGGTGATGGGTTACATGCCGACACTAAATATCGCGTTGTTAGGGGTCTGACTTTATCCACCCCCTAGACTCGATATGCGATGCTCTTAGACGAACAGACCGGACTGTACGGATATCGTCACCGTCAGGCTCAGTAGGGGTTCTGCATGAGTTTTGTTGTCGGCCTCCCTTTCGCTCAATACCTGGGTAGCCGTTACGTACAGCTGGTGCCGCTGACGTGCTTGTGGTTAAACCCACTGCCAGCGTACTAACGAGTCTTTAGAGTCCCATACAGAGGGTTTCCCTAATTCTGGCGAAATGATGTAGTAGCCGTATTGGATATGTGCAGGGTTCCGATCGATTGATATACATTGTACTCGGACTTTCGATTGGACAGTTGATAATGCTAGCCGGCTCGGGATTGAGCCGGATTATTAAATCAGGTATTGATTTAATAATTTACGTATATGTATTTTGATACATATATTCTAGTGTTATATTCTTTGTGTTATGCTATCTTTTTGGGTATTCGTATTTCGGTATGAATGCAGATATATTTACAGTTGAATGTAATCCGTATTTTTTACCGGATAACATTCTAGAAGGTGCCACCTTATTTCTTGATTTGACCACTTTATTAAAATGGTAAATGAGGTGGATATTAGCATGATGAGGTGTGGAGATAACCATGCTTGCAATAGTGCACACAATTGAGTTGTTAATTCATTTGTGTTCACTATTCAAGTATGGTAGGATTTTAAAATTGAAAAAATGCATTTTACAAAACCTTGCATGCTATTTTCTCTTTCTTGAGTAAGCTCATTTTTTCAAGCATGAAGGTTTTGTTCATTGTTTTTCTTCTTGAGCTACTCCACCATTTGTGTTTCACCTCCACTAGCTTTCATGCTTTGCTTCCACCTTCACGAAGTGAGATAGCTAATACTAAGAAACATTCACACTACAACCTAGGCTCTCTAGGGCAGCATCCTAGGGACCCTAATTGCTCCATATGCATCATGTCGTGGAGCTAGAGCCGGAGTTATATCTCTCGGGTGGATCATCGGAGATGGAGGAAGATCGGCGACCAAACTTGATCGAGATACCGCTAGGAGCTTGGAATGAAGACCGAAGGACACGGATCAACTCGGTATAACAATTCTAACTCTTAGTTTAGATTGCTAGTTTAGGGTTAATGGTCGATCCGTAAATCGGGTAACGGTAGCGCCGGTTTAGAAATTTTTGTTCCGCATTTTGGCCGCGTTTTGATGGCCGGGGTGCTGCCGGGACCCTTCATGGTATCTGAGCTATCCTTTAAACCCCTTACTAGCTTGTTTAAACGTGCTTAAAAGATCGATCGACGGAAATTTCCAAAATCACGATTCCATTTTTCTGTTCTTTGCCGATTTTCAAAAGTGTTCAAAAAATATTTTCCAGTGGCTTAAAAATCCGTGCAGGCGATTTTATGGGTACAGAAAAAATTTGGGCTTCTGACCTCCAAATCGCTGTAGAACCACCGCACTTACCCCCTATTGGCGGCGGATCCGTAGCCATTTAGTGGCGACGGGCTTCGAAATTTTTCCTGTAGCCCCCTGACTTGGAATTGTGATTTTTGACATATACTGTCTTGGCCCAGGTTTTAGTGAAGTGTTGTTTTTTCTATTGGGGCTAATTTGGAATTTAGTCGATCGAAATTTTAAGTGTGTGATTATCAGTACATACATTTATATTTGCGACCGTGAATGTCATTTGATCGGTAAACCCGTCTAACTGCTATATGTTCTTTTAGACGGGTTTGCAAATGTGACATTCACGTTGATGTTCTGTGTTGTGCTGTGATGTTGGTTGGATGGTCATGGTGGATAGCCTGGGTGCAGTGGTAGTATAGTTTTAATTCATTTGTACGTTTGACATTGCATGGCGAGCGTCCGACATGTGGACTGCCGTCACTTCCAGTTTGTATATTATTCTTTTGGTGCACGACCGGGCTGAGGTCGATGTCATCCTTGTATATTATTTTATTTTCTGTACTAGGATTACCCCGCGGTGAAGTGCACGAATAGTCAGGTTCTATAAGGCAACTGGTCCGCATCTCATGGCGTTGGGACGGATGGGACCTTACTCTAGAATTGGCGGGCTATTCGCCGCACTCGTAGGAGGTATAGGTTGACCCAGGAGGAGTGCTCAAGTTACCAGATTCAGTGAAGTGCCGGGTGGCCCATTAACTTTGTTGAAGGGGCTGCCTCGCTTCTGGTTTTGGCGGGTAGTTTGACGTGCTCGTAGGGGTCTAGGTTTCATTGCACAGGCTATCCACACCATAGGGAACATCGAGTCTTACTTGCGGCTCAAGTGAAACCCGGGGCTCCAGATTATCCACCATTTGTGTTGTTTCTGTGATGCTGCTTTATATCATGCCTGGGACGATTGTTATACACACACACACACACACACACTAGTAGATGTTGTATATGTTTTTCACCCACGCTAGCCCAGTCCCCGCTCTGTCGTTAGTTAAGTAACCTAACGGGTGATGACGGGACCCAGTAGAGAATATGGATGGTATATACGTACATTTTATTTTCGTTCTTTTCTGGTGTGATTAATTGATGGGACTGCGTTGATTCTTATCAATGCAAGGATAAAACAAACCTATATATATGATATTGTTGGAACCAAGTTTTAAAAAAAACTGACATTACAGATGTTCTCTTTTGCTTTGTATCGTGGCATTCGATTAGGAATATCCTGCACCTCATTCGACGAGGCAAGGGCCGAGATCCCATCATCGGGAGTGACCCCTTGGGTAAAAGTTTGCGTCAACGTAATAAATTTAATATAGTCGATTATTTTTTGCTTTGCATCGTGGTATTCAGTTTGGAATATCCTGCTCCTCATTCTACGGGGAAAGAGCCGAGATCCCCTCACCGGGAGTGACCTCTTTAGCAAAAGTACTTCGCCACTATATATAAAACCACTTGGATTCCTTCAACGATATCAAGTTCATTACATTAAAGGTTTTTCGCCAAAAACCAGCCGTAGCCCTCCGTCATTTCATATTAGTATTGTTTAGTATTCGTGCTACGTTTGTCATTGCTATTCGCCGAGGCGTAGTGTGCGGTAGCTCTGTAATGCTTTTCTGTCGCATGGATATGTGGATTGGTTAGGACAGTCATATGACTTTGTTGATTATTCTTCAAGGGTCGTGCGGGTGGGTTTAATGCAATCAAGATAATGACGGGTTGAACTTGACAAGGACCTTTTGATTTGTTGATTATTCGTCAAGGTCACTTGGGTCTTAGGGGTAAAAATCATATCGGGAGTTTCAAACATACAGGAAACTTGCCGGGCATGCGCATACCTTCTGGAGTGTGATGACTTGAGTGGCTTCCATCAAGTTATCATACGATGATAGTTAGATCCCGATTCCAACTGATGAGTAGAATTACTCCTCGGTTGATTCCGACTAATTCTCTTTTTGGGTTTGGAGGAGAATTCGAGGAAACAGTGGGAGCCATCAAGATTAGATAAAATGATTAACCAGTCTGATCTAGGTTAGAGTGCACGCTGAGTGTTTCTTCACACTCTCTCTATCTGGCTGTGACTATGACCAGACCTTTGACTAAAACTCATGAAACCAAATTGACCGAACCTTCTTAAAACACTTTGACTTTTGGAATGACACGGTGTCGCATACATCATTGCCACTTCTATATCACCTTTGCTTTTCTCCAGAACACCCCCTATTATTACGAACATCCACTTCCATTGGATAAATCCATCGTATGGTTATATAAGAACTCGAAGGAATTTTTTCGAGGATGGATTCTGGTTCTGGAGAGATTAAATCAGATTATTACGTTGTCTTTTCCCTTTACCTTCTCTCAGATTGTGAGGGCTCCTAGGACTAGGAGAGGGTACACCGATTGAGCTTATTGGACAATCTTCTTCCAAACCATAGGCCGGTGCCGAACGATCGGGAAGGAAGGAAACCGATTAAGGTTAAGTGTGGTGTACATAAGGTAATAAGTAAAGACATATAAAGGGATTAGAGTAATGGCAAAGGAAATTGCGACACTATTATTCACTACAAAAACCGTGTATACCCCTGCCACTCCTACATCCACTTTGCTTTTCTCTAGGACACTCCGTATCACTACAGATATCCACTTCCATTGGATAAATCTATCGTATGGTTATATACGAACTCGAAGGAACTTTTTTCGAGGATGGATTCTGGTTCTGGAGAGATTAAATCAGATTATTCGGTTGTCTTTTCCCTTTACCTTCTCTCAGATTGTGAGGGCTCCTAGGACTAGGAGAGAGTACACCTATTGAGCTTATTGGACAATCTTCTTGCAAACCATAGGCCGGTGCCAAACGATAGGGAAGGAAGGAAACCGATTAAGGTTAAGTGTGGTGTACATAAGGTAATAAGTAAAGACATATAAAGGGATTAGAATAATGGCAAAGGAAATTGCGACCACCATTATTCACGACAAAAACCGTATATACCCCTGCCACTCCTACATCCACTTTGCTTTTCTCTAGAACACTCCGTACCACTACGGATATCCACTTCCATTGGATAAATCCATCTTATGGTTATATACGAACTCGAAGGAACTTTTTCAAGGATGGATTCTGGTTCTGGAGAGATTGGATAGGATTATTCAGATGTCTTTTCCCATTACCTTCTCTCAGGTTGCGAGGGCTCCTAGGATTAGGAGAGTACACCTATTACGCTTATTGGATAGTCTTCTTCCAAACCTTAGGCTGGTGCCGAAGGGTAAGGAAAGATGAAAACCAGTTAGCCTAAAGAAGGTGTACATGAGGTAATAAGTAAAGACATAATAAAGGAATTGCAGTGAGGGCAGGTATAGTATATGGTTACTGTCGTGAATCAAGATAGTGGAAGAGGCGTTACTAGGAATACCAGTGAACCCCTTCAAAACATTTTCATGTTTCAGTTTCACTGTACGATGTTAATTGAAAACTGTTTTCCCAATTGGAATCTAACTCCAGGGTATGTATTTACCAGATCAGTTTCTCACATCTGTATATTATTACAGATGGTGAGTGGGAGTATGATATTGGGAATTGGGTGATTAGATCCTCATTATATCGGAATTCATTGTAATTGGTGATATTTGAGGAAATCATCTGGATTTTGCCGGATGGTAAATATATGGATTTGAATATCCGTTGTTATGCAACAATTTCAAACTGATATATCTGTATGTTTATTTTTATAAAGTGAGATATTACATTTTGATAATAAGTCTGTGACATTTACCTATATCTGTTGGTGATTAGGTAAGATGCATTCAACAGTGGTGTAATTCTTCTTAGCCATAGTAGTTTTTCAACCTACGACGCACAGGGTTTGAGTTATTGAACTCATAGGACTTATACAAAGTATTGTATGTTGTCCAGTGTCCATTATGACAGTAGGGTTGGTACTCGCACTGTATTCTGTTTACTCATAACTTCTCTGATTCTAGACATGTATTTCATTGAAATACAAAGTTCAGATTTTTAAGAAGTTATAGGTATAAGAATAAAGTAGAGAACCATTTATTCTAAGTATCAGGATTCTTCGAGGAAGTCGAAGATGTAGATACTTGTGTTTGGTATTCCATTGCTAGTAATGGTTTTGAGAACTTGCTTCTCTTTCGTGTTACTCATATATGGATGCACTCCTAGATGAGTAATGTTGGTTGTCCTCCTTTCATTTGGTTCATATGCACTAGAGACAACTGCATGATTTTGAATCTGGTTCCAATTAAATTAGTGCTTTTGTTTCTATATTAGATATATATAGAATCAATTTATATCTTAACGATGTTAAGGTATAGGGAGTTGTCCGGCTGATGCTTAAAACCAGAATCTGGATAAACTCGAGGCACGTTTCAGTAATGGCTGTTTGTGGGTTATCCCGGGTTTTGACGAGGGTTAACTTTCTACCATCATGAAGATCAATATTTATATTGTTCTTGACTCACCACAGTTTTAGTAAAATGGACTTTTTCAGAAAAACAAAAGTGGGAGTATGGTAGAACTGGAAGTGATTCCAGAACCACAAATGATTACTGAAGATTTAATAGAACCTAAGGATTCAATTTGTTTTGACGTTCCATTAACCACTCCGCAGATTTGGTGGGTAACCTGAGGTAACCTCAGGTACCCGAGAGGTACTTCGGTCTTCCCAGTAACGGTGACAGGGAGGTTCTTGTTTACCCAGATTTGCCATTGCTGCTGTTCTAGACTATAAGACCTGGCAGGAGGATGAGTATAGCGTCGTTCTAAACTATCTTTAGAAGTGCACGTGTATATGACTCTGTCAGAGGGTTGTTGCAGTCAGTGGGAGCAGCGAAAGCATACTGGGTAAGTAGCTTATGTCTATTTATAGACTAAAGCAGGTATAGCGGAAATAGATCATCTATTTTTGATGTAACAGTCATAGGTCTTGACCTCATCAGAATTGGAGATGGATCAGGTAAGAAGGTAGTAGAAAGTGATGTCTAGGTATTGGGATGACATGCACTTGATAGGAAGAGATATTCCTATACTACGATCGGTTATACCGTGTTTGTCACAAAGTTGTTTTTCCATATAGGATATAGATATAATATCAGGTTTCTGGTTACTAGATCTATGGTTTTAGATCTAGATTTGTGAAGTATCCCAATCTGGGTACTTTGACATTGTTCTAAAGGAATTTTAGAATGGACGACTCCTGACATGGTGGTGTACCTGCAGGTGATGGAGTCACCCTCTCTAAAGGCCTCTTACAGACTAAAGGAGAGAGGGGTCTGCATGATTAACACATCACTTGCTTATGCAATTGAGTTAATCATGAAATTTCAAGTACTACACTAGATATTGCTTTTGCACTAGATACAATAAGCAGATATATTAATCCAATCCTGGAGAAACATTGGGAAGCAATTGTTGAACATAAGTGAATGTTCTAGGGCAATGATTACGGCAGCCTCCTTTAGGAGACGGTTATCATTCCAGGATTCCAAGGTGACCTGGATGACAGAGTGACTGTCATAATTATAGGTTTCCATCCTTTGAGGGAAAGTATGTTGGACAGGTGGTCCAAGCGGATACTGGGGAAAGGCATGGCGCAGAATACTGATTAAATTCAGTGGACGATACAGTTTAAGTAGTTTGCTGGATGTGGAGTTCATTTGTGAACTGGGGAAGGGTATTGCTCATTTCGGGAGATAGCTTTCTCCGCGAAGTTGAGATATAGAGAGATACAAAAAGAAACATTGGAGCGGATCCGCTCACTGAGGCTATTTCTCGAACGCAATCATTTTCGCAAACGGCCTTTGCGAAACTGATTAATAGAGAAGTTGAGTGTTCGGTATCACACGGGCTGTGAGTATGCGACATCGCAATAATTGGCCTTAAGTGCAAGTGGGAGATTGTTGGATATAGTGCCCTTAAGGCAATTATCATAGTCGTGGTCTTGTGATTGTGATGATTGAGGCAGGACCTATACCGATAAAACAGTCTTACTCAAGATGATAGTATGCTATCTGGTTTGTTTTTATCATCATGTACATGTTGATAGAGCCCATAGGATTCTTGTTTGACTACCAGCATTATGATGGCGATCATATATGTGAGAGCTGGGGTCTATTAGCACATCCTTAAATGTCCTTAGTCGTAGGAGTGTCGAGACCGGACATCGATACTCCTGTGTAGACTAGTGTATACTGATCGAGACCCCGACAAGGGACGGTGGCCAAGTCTCACAAGCCATTGGTGTTAGTTTGTTCACCTAAGATAGTATACAGGTGCTCATTGGGTTATGAGTACACTGGACGGACTCGCCGGGAAGCTGCTAGTTGGTATTATACCTATTGTCAGATAGCAGTTCCCAGGTGACATGTGTACAGGTTAGTCTGTCGACCCGATATCGTCATTTGTCTCGTGTGGGATCTCACTGTGCTTTGATTACTACCCTACCACGGCTCAAAGGAGTCGTACAAACAAGTTTTAGTTGGGTACAGTCCCGAGCTACATGGAGGCAGTGATCGGATCGTCGAGGATTCGTCTCTCCCGGTATTGGGGGTTGATGTCGCATTATGTACGGGTAGCCATCACCAGAAATCCATGGCCATGGTGAA
Organism: Agapanthus africanus; assembly: GCA_030015575.1. Classification (NCBI taxonomy): domain Eukaryota; kingdom Viridiplantae; phylum Streptophyta; class Magnoliopsida; order Asparagales; family Amaryllidaceae; genus Agapanthus; species Agapanthus africanus. Next base: position 288,407,751 of record JASDDO010000029.1, read on the forward strand.
CAAGAATTACCGATCCAGGATCGATAGTTTCTCAGGTGGTGATGGGTTACATACCGATACTAAATATCGCGTTGTTAGGGTTCTGACTTTATCCACCTCCCTAAACTCGATATGCGATGCACTTAGACGAACAAACCGGACTGTACGGATATTGTCACAGTCAGGCTCAGTAGGGGTTCTGCATGAGTTTGCTCGTCGGCTTCCCTTTCTCTCAATACCTATGTAGCCGTTACGTACAACTAGTGCCGCTGATGTGCTTGTGGTTAAACCCACTGCCAGCGTATTGACGAATCTTTAGAGTCCCATACAGAGGGTTTTCCTGATTCTGGCGAAATGATGTAGTAGCCGTATTGGATACGTGCAGGGTTCCGATCGATTGATGTACATTGTACTTGGACTTTCGATTGGACAGTTGATAATGCTAGCCGCCTCGGGATTGAGCTGGATTATTAAATCAGGTATTGATTTAATAATTTACGTATATGTATTTCGATACATATATTCTAGTATTATATTCTTTGTGTTATACTATCTTTTTGGGTATTCGTATTTCGGTACGAATGCAGATATATTTAAAGTTGAATGTGTTGGGTTCCTAGGCACACCCATGAGGTTCTACAACTGATCAACCATGCCAAATTCAAAAATTTATGTGCCGAGAAACTCTATGCAAGATCGTTAACTAGAGGTAAGGCGAAACAACCAACTTAACAACTTAACTACAAGTGAAAGTGACTACAACCTTTGTAGATCTGGTCCTCCACCTCTTTAGCACCGTGATGACGTCCCTCCGCTGCGACCATCGGGATCTTGGACTCTAGCGTTGGTTTCATCGAAGAAATGATCGGGCTAGATAGTTGACTTCGATACCGAAGGTGATCTACGTCGAGGCGACTCTAACTCAAGCTCCACCTGCACTAGGTCATGAAACTTGTGAAGATAACACCCTATGCAACATGACAAGTGGTAGAGGATGAAGAAATAGGAAGTGGGTTCACTTTGGATTTGGATTACTCACTTGGATTCATCACTTGGAATTTTCTAGCATGGTTTTCTTCTTCATGAAGAAGAAGAAGAAGAAAGAAAAGAATGAATGAATAATCTCAAAATAGAAAATCAAGTGATGCTTATCATTTAGCAACCATGGGTGAGGTAACTAATGTAGAGAATAAACTAAGGTTTAGGTGAAATGGTTAGGTTAAGAAATAAAAACAAAATGGTTACTTTTCAAAGATGCATGAAGCATCATGAAGCTTCTAGCAAAGGAACAAAAGCAACCATTTAGTTTTTTAACCAAAATAAATAAAGTAAATGAAACCCTAACCATTAACATAAACATGGTTTAAAGCATACACACACCCAAGTTTGCATGTATCATCAATCATGATACAAACCAGTGTACAAACATATATCACATATACAACTTGTGCACAAACTAGTGAGAAAAATAATCTTAAGTGAACCAATACTAGTTAATGTAAAGTAATATATCAAATATATAATTATACATTAAATTATTAAATCAACACTTGATTCAATGATCCGGTCATACTGCATATAACCGATTAACATCAAGTGTATCAATATATCGAATCAACATTTGATTCGGTAACCCGGCCATATCTTATATAACAGTCTAATGATACAAATCATGAGAATAGAATTCAGTATCACATACTGGCATTATTCTCGGTCCTGTACATATCTCGTATGCGCTTCTATTTCGTTTCGCTTGAGCCAGGAAACCTCTGTGTAGGACTCTAAAGACTCGTTAATACGTCGGCAGTAGGTGATGATCATATCAAACACCTACAAGCCGCAAGCGGTCTGCCAAATGTAACGGTCACCCGGGTATTGAGCGATCAGAAGATCAATGAGCAAGCCCGCTCACACTCCTGTGAATCCAACCAGTAACACTTACTGTACAGTCCGGTCTGTTCGTCTGATATGTCGCATATCTCTCCTAGGGGTTGTAAACGTCAGACCCCAGTAGCTTGATAAGTCATGCCGATGTAAGATCCATAACAAGCGTGAAACTACTGATAACTCTTACCAGTATATCATTGCAACCCTGGCCAGGGATTTCCAGTTATGGCCAGTCGAGCATAGCGCAACATCAACCCCCAATACCGGGAGAGATGAATCCCTTCCTATCGCTCATTGCCTCCTTGTGAATCGGGACTGTACCCAAAACCACCTGTTTGCATGACTCGGTAGAGCCGTGGTAGGGTGGAAATCAAAGTACAGTGGGAGATACACAAGACTCTATGACGATCTCGGGTCAACAGACTAAGCTGTACCAGTGTCACCAAAGAACTGCCATCTGACGTGAGGTATAATACCATCTGGGAGTTCTCGGCGAGTCCGTTCAGTGTACCCAGTCTCCACTGAGCACCCGCAAACTATCTCTGATGTCAAACATCAATGGATATGGGATCATCCATCGCCCATCACATGTATCGAGAAGATATACGCTAGTCTACTCTGGAATATCGATGCCCTGTTTCGATATTCCCACGACTAGGAACATTGAAGGATGTACTCATAGACTACCCAGGCCCCACTAGTATGATCTACATCATAGTCCTGCAAGTCGAGTACACATCCTAAGGGCTTTATCAACATGTAACAGAGAGACAGAAAGTATACATGTTAAGATAAAGTGCAACTAGATAGCATACTATCATGTCGAACAAGAAAATCATACCTATATATGTCCTAGCATCCACTACAATATACATCCTGTGTACAGTAATGGCCTCTAGGGCATACTTATAACTAACAATCTCCCACTTGAACTAGGGTTATCTGTAGCAGTGGTTGTAGTATCTCATACTCAACCATCCCATATAAGTCTCTCTGTAGGAAAAAGCCTTTGTGAGTGAATCCGCCGTGTTGTCCTCTAAGTCTACCTTCCTAACCTCGATCACCCTGGAGATCAACTATCTCCACAATCAGGTGATGCTGCCTCAGAATATGTCTGGGTCACTGATGGGACCGGTGTTCCTGGGACAAAGCCACACTTTTATTGTCACACAATGGTAGGAACCTAGTTCATCTCATGAACCAATATACACCCAAACTGCCTCTTTGGTAGTATCTTTAATAGCGATGTTACCAGCCTTTATCATCTAGTTTGCCACGGTATCTACTTGGAACTCTTCCAACATACCGTCCCTCTTCTGAAGGTAAAAGACAATGCCTGCGACTGACATTCAGTCGTCCTTATCAGCCTGGGACTTTCACAGTGATTCTCCCCAGGATCGATTGATACTATCTCACTAAACCTAGTGAGAAGCCTAGCATCCATTTAGATCTATCTCATAGATCCAAATCCCAGGATTTAGGAGGTATCACCTTTATCCTATTGGAGAATCCATGTGATAAGAGGAGATCGATCGATCGTAGTATAGGAAACTCTTTTCCTATCAAGAGTATGTTGTCCACGTACAATACGAGAATGACCACCATACTCTTTACTACCTTTTGTATATACAAGGTTCATGTATCATTTTGATGAAGTCAAACTCTTTGACTACCACATCAAAACAGACGTTCCAACTCCGCGATGCCTGCTTTATTCTGTAAAGCAACATGCACACGTTTTCGTTGCTCCCACTGTTTACGAAGACCTCTGGCTGTGTACTTATAGACGTTCTCTTCTAAATCATTATTTAGAAAAGCAGTCATGGCACCCAACCACCAGATATCGTAGTCATGGTATTTAGCAATGGCAAGTAGGATCTGGATGGACTTAAGCATAGGCACTGGAAAATGTTTCATCATTATCCACGCCTGGTCGATAACGAAAACCTTTAACAAGTCTAGCTTTGAAAGTCTCAACTTTTTCATCTACACCAAGTAATCTTCTCAAGATATACTTGCTCCTGATGGGGATTTAACCCTTCAGATATAGCAACCAAAGTCCATACTATGTTGGTGTACATGGATTCCATCTCAGATCGCTAAGCATCCAGCCATTCTTACAAAGTCCCTACTCTCGATGGCCTGCTCGAAACTAGTTGGGTCATCATCTCATGATGCAATCCTCGCTCCCACTGTCATCGAGAAACCGAAGTATCTCTCAGGCGGATGAGGAACCCTACCAGATCGGCAGAGAGGCTGAGGTTCGTCGGGGACTATTGAATCCTTTGGTTCTGTCAAATCATCAGCTGCAGTTTTGTATAGCTGGAACCTTTCCAGTTCTATAGAACTGACATTGCCTTGATCTTGTCCGGATTTTGCTTTTGACATAGGCCGGACAATCCCAAATCTTAACTGACTTAATAGATAGGCTCTTCCCATACCATATCTCATATGTAGCGGTAGGCACTGATTTAATTCGAACCTAATTCAATAGGTATGCAGCTTCTCAAGTGCACAACCCCCTTAAAAGAAATAGGTAACTCAGTAATACTCATCATAAAGCACACCATATCTCACAGGGTGCGATTGCAGTTAGTGTATATGCCCTAGAGGCCATTACTGTATCATACTAGTTTGCATATTACTTAATGGAAGCTTGGGATATTCACAGTTGTATATACAATCTTGCTCAAAATGGTAGTATGCTACTTGGTTTGTTTCTACTTCAATGTGTACATGTGTTTATTTTATTATATCACCTATACGCATTAGTGGAGCCCTTAGGATCTTTGCTTGATTACCAGCGTTGTGATGGCAGTCACACTTGTGGGGGCTGGGTAATCCATAAGCATATCTGTAACACCTTAGACTGTGTTTTGTAGCTAATTATATTTTTATGTATTGTTTTTAATAAAAATTTTACCAAATTAAGTTTTAAATATTTTATCCTATTTAATGAGTATTTTATTAGAATTTTGTTAGGCGCACACACACTTGTGCATGATAACTAGGGTGTTAATTGTGTTTTAACCATTGCTTAATCTAGTTTTAAGTTTGGTTTAGTTGTTATGGGTTTTTAAATGTTATGGTTGTTTTTAAGTAAAATGAATTTAAAAAGGGATTTTAAATTGGTTTGAATGGTTGACCTTGTGGGGGAGAGAGAGAGAGATGGGCATGGGGGCATGGTGTGAACCATGCCCATTTAATGAAGAGAGAGAGTGAGAATGGGAGGGGTCTTTGATTATTCTCTCATTTCTCCCTTTGTTCTCTCATTCTCTCACTCTCTCTCTCTCACACACACACACACACACACACACTTACCTGCATCTTCAGCAAAAACAGCAGCCTTCAGTAGCAGCAGCAGCAGCATCATCATCACCATCAGCAACAACATCATCATCATCAGCAGCAGCAGCAGCATCAGACATCATCAGCAGCAACAACAACAGCAGGCAGCAACAGCAGCAGCAGGAGCTCCAGCAACTGGCAGCAGCTCCTTTCACTTCTTCACTTGCTTCTTGGGGGTCTTTAGGGTATAACTCTTAGACCCAATTCCCCTTATTGCTAGCTTATGTGTTAATTGGTGTCGGTTAGTGTTAATTAGCTAGTTTAGAGCTAATTATGGTGTTTTGTGTGGACTTTTGGATAATTGATGATTGTGTTATATAACCATACCTATTTTAGTGTTATTAGGGTCACTTCAACTGAGAATTTAACCCAGGTTACACTAAAATATCATAGGGTTTGTGTTTCATGCTAAATTGGTGTTTTTAAGTGACATTTGTGATTTCTGAGATCTGCTATGGACCCGGACCTTACAGAACAAAATTAAGGAAAATGTGGCATGCTCACTAGGTTTAGACACCACCACCAGAACACGAGCCTCTATTTCCCTACCCAGGCCGCAGATTTAATCAATCTGGCCGTAATTTGCGGCCAGGAAGGGGTGTTGGGGCTTGGGGTTTTGGGTACTATAGTCTGATGTGTAGTGTAGTGTTTTGGCATGTGTAGTTTTGTAAGTTTTGACCTGTAGGAAAATCTGGGATCAAATACCGTTTTGCATATCCGTTGTGTTTGCGCGATACGTGCGATACGTGAGATGGTTCTGTGATCCAGCGTATCGCGGCGTGTCGCGATGGTTTTAGATGCGTATACACACGTTTTAGCGTATCGTGCACACGCACGTTTAGTTCGCGACGCGAGTTTCTCATTTTGGTTCGATATCGCGTTTTGCGGATTATTTGGCTTATATGTGATTTCCATGTCTGAATTGCAGGTTTGCAGGCAGGGACTACGGACGCTGCTACAGGGGGGAGCAGATGGTAGGATTTACCTAGCGTGGAGCGTAGGTGAGTAGATTTAACATCTACAGGGGAATCGCCCGCATGGCGTTATGCGTCTGGGCTAGAATTCAATACTTGTCGCATATTCTACGTCATTGTTAGAATTGCGCCTTTACCTATTTACTTAGATATAGTTATACTGTGACTAGTAGCCGTAGGGCACTGCACACATTATTGATGGTTCATGTTGCACGAGCATGGATTGTATGCTACACACACACCGTCAATAATTGCCATGTCACACATAACCCCTTATAGATTCTATTGCTTGTCACACATGACATCCAGCTTATCGGTATACCTTGCACACATTTTACTCATACCAGGGGGATATCCTACATATTTTAGCTATACCCGGGGGGGTATACGACATCAGTTCTTATAGGTAGATGCCTATACATTGCTACACCTGTATGTTACACGCATATTCAGATGCAATCATATATTTACCTTTACTGATGTTACTTAGTTGTACCTTATTGGTTTCGCATACATCTGGTTTCAGCTACATATTCTCATTTATATGCTCGCATTTCAGATATATCGCATATATTTATTCCTGGATTTGCGCATTGTTATTTGGATTTCACATGATGGTTTCTGGATTTGGGAACCGCGGGAGTTCATGAAATTATGCATACATTGAAAAACCCGGTTTCCTTGATATGATATTTGCGCAGCCACCATGAGATTTATCGGTTCTGATTATATACTCCATACGAGGTGTGGTTGCGGTATGAGGGTACATGGTGGGGCCCGGTATGGTTCCTCTCGGCAAGAAGATCGATGGATGTTGCCTATTGAGCCTGGAGGCAGGCTAGTACCTACCGGTGACAGTACTAATGACTCGGCAGGGGTCATGGAGACATCGTTGGGAGTCATGTACGTATGCATACGTCGGAAGGCGAGGGTCAGAGCTAGGCACTCGTGCTTTCGGGATAGCGTATGATACGTGATCAGGATTTCTGTGTCGATGCTTAGCAAATTGATTTTCATGATATTTCTTTTAATACCTTTGTATATATAACAGGGGAATTAGCCGTTGTTATATATACCCTTACACCAATATTAGTGGAATGGGACGATAATATATGTGTATTGCCCCCATCATATTTATTTCTGTATATATATACCTTTAGGATGTTAGATTCTTACTGGAGATTTGACTTGGGTTATTAGGTGATTCATTGAGATTGGATATTGGACATACCTATGTGATTGTTGATTGTACATTCGGGATATAGGAGATTACTCTATATTGAACATTGAGGAGATGTGAGACTTATATGATGTGAGAGCCCAGTTTGGGGGGCTGATTTGAGGATTTGTGGATTGGAGTGTCTTGATGGATTTTGATCCTGCCACGATGTCAGGTTTCCATGGAAATGACATATTCCACCCCATACCTCACACTTACCTATTTTATGCACAGATTCATATATTGGTTGTACCTGTTAGTGTACCTTTATGATAGTTGCATATCTACTTTCTCATATCCCTATTGCATGGTTATTGCATATTATTGTCATGTTACTATTGCTTCACATATTGATTGTACCTGCTAGTGTACTTCCCTTTATTCAGCATTTGCATGACATGTTATTACTGTAATCACATATCGTAGATTCATGCAGTACGTGCATTCCTGTGATTACCTGCATATGTTATCTACTATTCACGAGTTGGCAACTCACTCCCGTTGTGCCACAGGTGTTTCAAGTTGTTCCCCAGAGTAGTCGAGGCTGGCTATTCTTCTATTCAGCTTTCCAGCTATCATCTTTTGCTACAGATACCGCATCAGCTCACAGTACCATTTTGCTTAGGTTGGTTTTGGTGGTCATCTGTATTTTGTATTGTAAATTCGTTGTATCTTGTACTCTTCATCTACTATTATATTATTGACATAGAGATTTGGTGAGGACGTTACTGTGTATTATTTGTGGGTTGGTTGTCTTTTATATACAGCTTTCTCTCTATTGTCTTTATTTCTTCGCTATAGCTTCATTTTTTTTTGTTGTATTCATCTTGGTTAGTTTTTAGAAAAAGGGGGTGTTGCTAAAATTTTAAAGAAATAAATTAGGACTTTTAAAAGAATTTGGGTTATGAATTCAAATGTTTCAAAAACTTATATTATCTTTTCCGTATTTTATGGTTTAGATTTCTGGGTTTTGGCTTTCTTTTACCGCGTTACGTCTTTAGGCGTTGCGTAGTATTAGGGCCGTCACGGGCCAATTTTGGGTCGTGACAAAGTTGGTATCAGAGCGCTAGGTTTTACCTTTCGGAGTGTAGGATGACCTTAGTATGATGGAGTAGGTAGCTTAAGCAGAGTAACGTAGTGTGTGTATGTCTGCAGCATACCCACGATGCGGTACCTTGCATTAAGTAACCTAAGTACAATTTGCTTGAAATTCCTTCCTTGATGATTCATATCTTTAAGATTCGATTCCTTATTCTTATCAAATCTTATATCTATTTATAGCCTTGTCGCCGATGACTATGGGGACTCAGAGCGATGCAGCGAGGGCCGAGGTCAGAGTTAGCTCGAGTGAGACGAGTACTGACCAGGATGGCACTCTAGTTGCACAGGTGCAGACGGATCAGCCTACGATCTATACTATGGATAGACTTTTGGTAGAGATGCAGGACTTTCGCTAGACTATGAGTTCTTAGGTTGATGTCGTTCGGGAGCTACGACAGGAGGTTGTCACCCCTGTTACTCAGCTGTCCCTTACGATCAGCTTGCAGCAGTCCGTCACTTACATAGCACCAGTGGTTGTAGCTCCGGTTGACGAGGTGCATATTCCAGAGGCTCAAGGAGTTCCAGGATAGTGGAGGACTCATACCAGCGTACCAGCCCAGAGACAGAGGTTTGGTCATCGAGACAGATTTCGTGGCCATCGCGGGAGTAGCAGAGGCTTAGGACGAGGACAGTCGTTCAGCTCTCATCCCCAGGATGGTCAGCAGTCAGCGCGTGGATGTTTTCGATGCAGGAGCCTTTAGCACTTCGTCAGGGATTGTTCCTTAGCACCTCGTCATGATCGTACTTAGAGAGGCTGTGGACGTGGAAGGTTTGCTCAGAGGGCACAGTCTACCAGAGGAGTTCAGCCAGCTGCGGGTAGAGGGCAGACACAGGAGTTTGCTTCTATTCATCGGGACGCGCAGACGTCAAATGTGGAGATTTCAGGTACCCTTGATTTATATGTTCTTTTGATGTATTCGTTGTCTTTCATGCTTGTACCGTGGTTGGGTAGTTTAGTATAGTTGTGTTAACTTCTGTCAGCGATTCTTTTGTTGTGCGACACGTATTCAGTTGTGTGCCAATCGGATAGGAGATAGAGATTCGTCCGTCGTTTTTATCCTTCTAGAGAAGTTGGATTTGACGTTCTCCTGGGCACGGATTGTTTAGTTACGTGTTAGGCGTCTGTGGACTACCGTGAGGAAACAACCAAGTTTGTTTTTCCGGCAGGTCAGTTCTTGTTGTGCAGGTAGATAGTTGTGCCGCCTCTCACAGCTTGAATTCAGCATTTTTCGCTAGTCGGCTTTTAAGGAGATGTCATGGATTCTTGACGTTCATTCGTGATACCGGAGCCACAGTAGGATTGTTGGACCTAGTTCCTTTCGTGCAAGAGTTTTCCGATGTTGTTCCAGATGGGACGGCGAAGCTTGGGGAGCTTAAGGATCAGCTACAGAGTTGTGGTTTGGGGAGTTTTGTGCGTCCGAGTGTTTCGCTTTTGGAAGCTCCTATTTCTGTTCGTCGAGGAGGAAGACAGCAGTTGAGGTTTGTGTATCGACGGATCGTTAATTGAACCGGCTTACGGTGAGGATGGGTATCTTTTACCTCGCATTGACGATTTCCTCGATCAGCTCCAGAGTGCGAGACATCTTCTAAGTTTGCCTGGGATCAGGTCATCATTACTGCGGATTCGGAGTGACGGCATTCCGAAGACTTCCTTGTGCGTGCAACGGGCTTTGTGTGATTTTGTGAGTCGTTGGATTCACTGGTGCCTTAGCAGCATTCGTAGATGTGATGAACCAGATTTCTGCAGGCCGTTCCTCGACCAGCTTCTGTTGTTTTATTTACGACATTCTGGTCTCTTTAATGTGTCTTGAGGGACATGAGTAGCACTTGAGGATTTGTTATGCAGATACTGGGAGAGTACCAGCAGTTTGCTAAATTCTCGGAGTGTTTCTTCAGGCTTGTTTTGTGTTGACTCCTAGGTCTTGTAGTCACGGGAGACGGTTTCGTATGGTTCCGAGGGAGATCGTGACCGTACAGCTTAGGTCCAGACATGTGTGCAGGATGGAGATCCGCAGATTCTTGGACTTAGCAGGTTTTTCCGCCGTTTCGTGCAGGATTACTAGAGTAAGTGCTGCACCGTCGACTGAATTTACCGAGATGGAGGTTTCTTTTCTGCGGACTGAGGCGTGTGTACGGAGTTTCCGGCAGTTGGAGATTCTGTTAACAACTGCATCAGTTCTTTCTTTGCTTTTGGCTCGGGCGACCTTGTTGTTTAACTGTAATGTTTCTTGAGTGGGCTCGAGTGTGTACTGAGGTGACACTATAGAGTTATCGCTTTTGCTTCCCTACATTTAGAGGAAGTACGAGAAGGATATTCCATTCATGATCTGGAGATGGCCGCGGTTGTTTTGCGTTGGAGATTTGGGGACACCACTTGCTTGAGAGTCGTGTCAGATTTTCCACGGACCACTAGAGCTTAATGAACATCTTCCTGCAGCGGATTTTGATTGTTGTGATAGTCTTCTGCAGATTTACAGTTCTTGTGTGATCGTTGAGTACAGATTTAGTTCGTCTCTACGAAGGGGACAACTTGCTCATGTCCGTGCCCGACCACTCTCCTTAAATCGTTTTCGCGAGACACTGCCCGCCTATGCTCGTTCGTCAGTGATACTTGAGCATGCTCGGCTGGGTAATGATTCGGAGACCTTGATTTGTGACAATGACGTGCTAAGTTAGGGACACGTTTGCGTACCTGACATCATCGGGTAGAGACGTGTAATCCTAGAACATGCACATCTGTCAACTCTCTATATGCATTCAAGTTCCACCAACATTTAGTGTTAGTGTTTATGCCCTAGAAGGCCATTACTGTATCATACTAGTTTGTATATTACTTAATGGAAGCTTGGGATATTCACATGTATATAACAGTCTTGCTAAACATGGTAGTATGCTACTTGGTTTTTCTATCTTAATATGTGAGTGTATGTATTGATAGAGCTCTTAGGATCTTGCTTGTCTACCAGCGTTGTGATGGCAGCCACACTAGTGGGGGCTGGGTAGTCTACAAGCACATCCTTATTCAGGTCCCTGGTCGTTGGATTATCGAGACAGAGCATCGATACTCCGGAGTAGACTGGTGTGTACGCTTCTCATCCCAGTTGGGGAGATGGTCTGTCCCACAGCCGTCAGTACGTCGTACTGGAGATAGTATGCAGGTGCTCGTTAGGTTACGGGTACACCGGACAGGACTCACAGGGAACTGTTGGTTGGTTTGATACCAGTCGTCAGTGAGCAGTTCCCAGGTGACATGAGTACAGCATAGTCCGCAGACTTGACACTGCTACTTCGCCTCGAGTGTGTCCCACTGTTCTTAGATTGCTACCCTACCACGGCTCAAAGGAGTCGTGCAAATAGGTAGCAGTTGGGTGCAGTCCCGAGCACTTGGAGGCAGTGGCGGTTAGACAGGATTCGTCCCTCCCGGTATTGGGAGTAGATATCGTGCTGTGTCAGAGAGCCATTACGCAAAGTCCCTGGCCAGGGCAAGCGAGATTTGCTGGTAGGTTCCAGTAGTTTCTCAGGGTGTAATGGGCTTCCCTCCGACACGACTTATACCGCTATTAGGGGACTGACGCTTGCCGCCCCCCTAGGCCCGATATGCGATAGTCTTGGACGAACGGACCGGACTGTATGGAGATTGTCACATCAGACTCAGTAGGAGTTCGGATGGGTTTCCTCATCGGCCTTCTTATCGACAACTACCTGGGGACCGTTACGTACAGCTAGTGCCGCTTGCGGTCTGTGGTTAAACCCACTGCCAGCGTAGTAGTCGAGTCTCTAGAGTCCCACACAGAGAGTTTCCTACTCCAAGCGAAAAGATATAGAGGTTGCATGGTTTTGCGACAAAGGGTTCAGACGCATACGTGCGTTTACGCGCGTACGACTTTCGGACAATTTTTACCAGTCGGCTTTGGTTTAAGCCAGTTACTGGTATCCGGTTATTGGATTTATACAGTCTAAAGTTTTTCCGTATTTTTACGGATCGGAGGGGCGTTCTCGTAATTGTGCGAGAAGCTTCTAGAAGATGGTGACTAAGGAAGGTTATGTGTCATTTGCATTAAATGAGTTTAGTGAGTCATGAGGGTGATTCATGCATATCATTAATGCATGATAAATGCTTAGTGAGTCATGACAATGAATCACCATTAGATATTTGTGAAGCATGCTTATTCATTATGCATTATTCTTTTTCTCATAAATAAGAATGCTTCATATTTATTATGATAGATTTACTATTCTCATTTGATATTCATTCTCACCTTCTCTCTCCTCAAGCTCTCATCTTCAAACCCTAATCCTTACACCTCATGTGTTGAGATCAAAGGATTAGAAAGACTAATCAATCCATAACCATCACTCTATTTCATTCTATCTTCTTTGATTAGCAATCCAAGAAGATTAGTTACCTCAAGTTAGAGGTTTAGTTTGGAGTTTTGCTCTCGGGTGGATCGTCTACTAACTAGAGAAGGCCGAGGAGAACAAGGAGATCGTAAAGACGAAGGACTGGTTTCATTAGGTATAATCCCTAAACACAATAGTTATGAAACTCTTTGTGTACGGTTATTTGTAGTTTAGCTTCGATTCAAGCGGTTAGTCGATGTTCGTTCACTAAACAAGATCGTTTTTGAAAATTCCGCCTCCCCACAAGTTCTGGGGTGTAGTACATCGACTTACAGTGGTATCAGAGCCTTGCTAAACAATAAATAACTTAATTGCAAATTTGTACGAATTTCGAACGGAAAAACGAAGCCGGAAAACCCTAAATCTGTCAAGTTTCTGTCGAGTTTAAAATGAAGTCCAAAAATTTTTCAGGGCAGTTCAGAGAGCTTGAAAAGACACCAGAAGAACACACAAAAAATTTGGTGCCCTGAATCGTCTACGGAGCCACGGATCCACGGCGCATAGCACTGTTGCCGCCGCGGATCCGCCGCCGTTTGGACGATTCAGGGACCCATTTTTATTGTGGTGGTTCTCTGTGTTATTTGGGATTTTCTGGGATATTTAATATTTGCTCAGGTTTCAGTTTTACAGAGCAGTTTTTGGAGCAATATTAAAGATGTTTAATCGATCGAAATTGTACAGTATTTGCATGTTGGATTATATCTGTGATTGATAAATGTGTTCGTAAACCTCCCCTAACTGCTAGTATGTCGGTTGGCAGGGGGTTGCACATTTCTGTAATGGTTATATCTGTTTGTGCATATGAACTGTATTGGACTGTTGTGGTGTATAGCCGGGGTTTAGCAATGGGTTATTGTTTAATTCATTTGTTGTAAATGTAATTTGTTTTAATATTTTTTTGCGGGGCACATCCAGGTTGCGGTTGTAGCCACCGTTGTATTATTTCATTTTACTGTTTTTGCTCCTAGGACTGACCCAAGGTGGGGTACACAAACTGCCGGGCGGGTAGTTTGCCGTACCCGTAGGGGTCGAGGGTGGGGTAACGGCTATTCATCACAACTGTGTAATCTGTCTTTTCTTGCAGGCTCAAAAGAAATACAGATTGCTTGCAAATCCAATATTGTTTATCTGTGTTCTGGAATGTATATCATTGCGTCAGACGAATGTAAAATATCTATATATATGATAGCTATTTAGACGTCACTTATGTTTTACACCCGCGCTAGCCCAGCCCCCGCTCTGTCGTTAGTTAAGTAACCTAACGGGTGATGACGGGACCCCGTGGCGAATGCGGATGGCATAAGAGGACGTTGTATTTTCGTTGTTTTCTGCAATGATAGGTTAATGATGGGATGCATTATCTATAATGCAAAGAAAAACAAACCAAAGTTTAAATCGTTGGAACAATTTAAAAGAAACCACTCGGTTAATTTTAAAAACAGATATTTTTAAATGCGGAGCTTTAACCACTCCTTTTAAAAGCTATCAGGTTCCTTCGGTTATATCAAGTTCACTACGTTCACGGTTTCGCCAAAACCAGTCGTAGCCCTCAGTCATTTCTTATGGATAGTCAGTAGTATTCAAGCTATGCTTGTTGGCATACGTCAAGGCATAGTGTTTGGTAGCTGCTGGGGTATTCATTTGTTGCATAGATAGATGTGTTGGTTTGGGACAGTCGCATTACCTTGTTGGCATACGTCAATGGTATATACGGGTGGGTTCAAATTAACAAGATAATGATGGGCAGAACTTGACATGTGACTTATGATTTGTTGGCATACGTCAAGGTCATAAGAGCATGGGGCAAAAACTTATATCGGGAATTTCTAAAGAAACTGAAATTTGCAAAGAGATGCATACCATTTGGAGTTTGATGAATGTTGGTAGGATTCCTTCAACATTATCATACGATGATATTTGGATCCCGATCCTACTGTGAGTATATGCTACTTATCAGGATATTCGTCACTTAACGATCAATGCTATAAACCAAGTAGGTGTCCAGAAAAGTGTCATCGGGGTTACGCCCCCAGAGAAAAGAGGTTATTTAATTAAGGAACTTCGCGAAAGCGTTGGAAAACCTCCCTCGAAGTATCGACACTGGCCTGGCTGAACGGTTAAGCAAGTATTGTACGGTGAGAATAGTCCTGGCTAATTCTTCTTTTATGGTTTGAGGAAGGATTCGAGAAACAGTGGAAGCCATCCAGTTTAGATAAACTAAAAACCACTCTAAACTTGCAAGAGCATCATGCTAAAGAGTTTTCTTCTCTCTCTCTTAATTGCAGCGACCCTGAAAATGACTGGACTTAAGTTACTTTTAGAGAAAAATATACTGACAGGGCCAAACTATAAAGATTGGCTGCGGAATGTCAAAATGGCTTTGACCTATGACAAACTGGGGTACGTCCTCACCGCTACGGCACCTGCTGTCCCTGATCCCAAATCCAGCAATGCGGATAAGGAAATCCGCAAAACCTGGGATTTAGATTGCGCGAGAGCCAAGTGCATCGTGCTTGCCTCAATGAACAATGAACATCAGAGGAGGCACGAGGATATGTCCCTAGATGGCATATTTCTCCATACAAAGGAACTTTATGGAGAGCAATCTCGTATAGCAAGATACGAGACCTCTAAGAACTTGTTTCGAGCGAGGTTGGCTGTCGGGTCATCGGTAGGTGAACATGTCCTACAGATGATCGGCTATATTGAAGAGCTCGCAGACCTTGGGACGACTTTGGATAATGAGCTGTATACAGATCTTATTCTCCAGTCCCTTCCTCCCACCTACGCCCAGTTTATCCTCAACTTCAACATTCAAGGAAAAGAAGTTGAACTTGCGGAACTCCTGAACATGTTAAGGAGTGCAGAGGGCACCTTGCAGAAAGCAAGGGAAACACACGCTATGTTTGTTGGCGGTGCATCTTCTTCCGGGTCCAAGGCTAGGGCCAAAGGAAGGAAGAAGAAGGCCGCACCCAAACCTAGAGGAGGTGTTAGTAAGGTGGGAAAGAAGGGAAAGAAAAAGTTTGCGGTACCGGTAGTGGGCTAGGATGAGTGCTTCCATTGTCACTGGAAAGGGCACTGGAAGAAGGATTGCAAGGCGTGGAACGCCAAGAACCAGGAACCGAAGCAAGCTGTGGCTTCGACTTCAGGTGTGTTTGTAATTGAGAATTGTCTGTCAATCAACTCTACGTCCTGGGTATTGGATACCGGATCAGGATCTCATATTTGCAATTCATTGCAGGCACTGAGAAACCGTAGAGTGCTGAAGGAAGGTGATATGATCCTCAGGGTTGCTAACGAAGCTAGCGTGGGAGCTACGTCCGTCGGGGATTATCACCTAGGATTGACGAGTGGACATATTTTGGTTTTACATAACTGTTATTTTGTACCAAGCTTAACGTGTAATATCATATCAGTTTTCTTGTTATCAAATAAAGGTTATGATTTCACGTTTGTAAGAGATGTTGTCAACATCCACCATAATCATGGTTTGATTAGGTCCGGTACTCTAAATAACGGCATATATGTTTTAAACCAACTCCAAATTTTCAATGTCCAGAAGACACTAAAAAGAAAGTCTCCAGATTTAAATAAAGCTTTCTTATGGCATTGTAGACTGGGTCACATCAATGAGAGAAGGTTGACTAAGTTGCATAGAGAAGGATATTTAGACTTGTTCGAATATCAATCTTATGACACTTGTCAATCTTGTCTCAAAGGAAAGATGACAAAGACTCCATTTACTGGACAAGGAGTAAGAGCGAGCGAGCTCTTAGGACTCATACACAGTGATGTATGCGGTCCAATGTCTACACATGCGAGAGGTGGTTATTCCTACTTCATTACTTTTACAGATGATTTCTCTAGGTTTGGACATGTCTTCTTGATGAAGCATAAATCCGAGGCCTATGAGAAATTCAAGGAATACAAGAGTGAAGCGGAAAACCAAACAGGCAAAAGTATTAAGACACTGAGATCTGATCGAGGTGGAGAATACTTAAGTGCCGAGTTCCTAGGTTACCTAAAAGAGAAAGGAATTCTCTCTCAGCTTACTCCTCCGTACACTCCACAGCACAATGGTGTATCGGAGAGACGGAATCGAACCCTATTGGATATGGTACGATCCATGATGAGTAATGCTGAGTTACCACGATCTTTCTGGGGTTATGCGCTAGAATCAGCGACATATCTTTTGAACAGAGTTCCAACCAAAACTGTGCCTACCACTCCATATCAGATGTGGAGTGGGAAGAAACCCTATCTTCAGTACCTGAAGACATGGGGATGTCCAGCTTTTGTAAAAAAGCAGCATCCGGACAAGCTCGAGGCATTTCTCGTCATGCCCGCTTCTTAGAAACTGAATTTTTGGAAAATCAGAAGAGTGGGAGCGTAGTAGAACTGGAAGAAATTCCAGAACCACAAACTGCTACTGAAAGTTTGGTAGAACCAGTAGTTCAAGAAGAACAGGACATTCCCGCACCCCTCCGCAGGAGTAGTAGGCCGTCTCATCCGCCTGAGAGATACTACGGTTTTCTCATAGATGGGGATAGAGAGGATTGCATCATAGATGATGATGAACCTACTGACTTCCGGCAGGCCATCCAGAGCGGCGACTCGGTACGATGGCTAGATGCAATGCGGACCGAGATGGAGTCCATGTACACCAACAAAGTATGGACTTTGGACTTTGCTCCAGATGGGGTAAAACCCATAGGATGCAAATGGATCTTCAAGAAAAAGATTGGTGTAGATGGACAGGTGGAAACCTATAAGGCTAGACTTGTTGCAAAGGGTTTTCGTCAAAGACCTGGTTTGGACTATGACGAAACCTTTTCTCCAGTGGCTATGCTCAAATCCATTCGGGTCCTTCTTGCTATTGCTGCCTTCCATGATTATGAAATCTGGCAGATGGACGTAAAGACGGCTTTTCTGAATGGAAATTTAGAAGAGAGCGTCTATATGGATCAGCCAGAGGGTTTCAATCAGAGTGGGAGCAGCGGGAAAGTATGCAAGCTGCTTAAGTCTATTTATGGACTAAAGCAGGCATCGCGGAGTTGGAACATCTGTTTTGATGAGACAGTCAAAGAATATGACTTTATGAACCGTGCATATATAGTAAAGTTGTAGCCAGAAGTGTCGTATTCCTCGTCTTGTACGTGGATGACATTCTATTGATAGGAAATGACATTCCTATGCTACAATCTGTCAAAGGATTCTTGTCACACAGGTTCTCCATGAAAGACCTGGGTGATGCCTCGTACATTCTGGGGATCCGGATCTATCGTGATAGATCCAAGAGGATGTTGGGACTTTCGCAGTCCAGGTATATCGACACTGTACTGAAAAGATTCAGTATGGAAGATTCTAAGCGCGGTAATCTACCGGCTTGTCACGGAATCACCCTCTCTAAAGAGATGTCTCCCAAGACTGATTTGGAAAGGGAACGCATGTCTATTATACCCTACGCTTCTGCGGTAGGCTCTATAATGTATGCGATGTTGTGTACCAGACCAGATGTAGCTTACGCACTGAGCGTGGTAAGCCGGTATCAGTCAGACCCAGAGGAGAAACACTGGATAGCAGTAAAGAACATTCTCAAGTACCTGAGAAGGACTAAGGAGATGTTCTTGGTTTACGGCGGAAAAGACCTCAAGTTGGAGGCCTTTGCTGATTCCGGCTTTCAGAGTGATAAGGACGATTCCAAGTCCATGTCGGGTTATGTCTTTACCCTCAATGGAGGGGCGGTGTGCTGGAAGAGCTCCAAGCAGGACACCGTTGCTGACTCGACGATGGAAGCGGAGTATATAGCTGCTTGCGATGCCGCAAAAGAAGCAGTCTGGATGAAGAAGTTCCTAACAGAACTTCAGGTGGTTCCTACCATAGTTGATCCAGTACCTCTGTATTGCGACAACAACGGAGCTATAGCTTTAGCGAAGGAACCAAGGTCCCATCAGAAGTCCAGACACATCTTGAGGCGGTATCACCTGATCAGGAAGATCATTGATCGTCAGGAGATCGAGGTTCGGAGAGTTGCTTCTGAAGAGAACATTGCTGATCCATTCACGAAGGCCCTAACTCAGATTCAGTTCGAGAGGCTACTCGAGATCATCGGTCTACGATATGCCAGTACATGGCCCTAGTGTAAGTGGGAGATTGTTAGTGTTTATGCCCTAGAAGGCCATTACTGTATCATACTAGTTTGTATATTACTTAATGGAAGCTTGGGATATTCACATGTATATAACAGTCTTGCTAAACATGGTAGTATGCTACTTGGTTTTTCTATCTTAATATGTGAGTGTACGTATTGATAGAGCTCTTAGGATCTTGCTTGTCTACCAGCGTTGTGATGGCAGTCACACTAGTGGGGGCTGGGTAGTCTACAAGCACATCCTTATTCAGGTCCCTGGTCGTTGGATTATCGAGACAGAGCATCGATACTCCGGAGTAGACTGGTGTGTACGCTTCTCATCCCAGTTGGGGAGATGGTCTGTCCCACAGCCGTCAGTACGTCGTACTGGAGATAGTATGCAGGTGCTCGTTAGGTTACGGGTACACCGGACAGGACTCACAGGGAACTGTTGGTTGGTTTGATACCAGTCGTCAGTGAGCAGTTCCCAGGTGACATGAGTACAGCATAGTCCGCAGACTTGTCACTGCTACTTCGCCTCGAGTGTGTCCCACTGTTCTTAGATTGCTACCCTACCACGGCTCAAAGGAGTCGTGCAAACAGGTAGCAGTTGGGTGCAGTCCCGAGCACTTGGAGGCAGTGGCGGTTAGACAGGATTCGTCCCTCCCGGTATTGGGAGTAGATATCGTGCTGTGTCAGAGAGCCATTACGCAAAGTCCCTGGCCAGGGCAAGCGAGATTTGCTGGTAGGTTCCAGTAGTTTCTCAGGGTGTAATGGGCTTCCCTCCGACACGACTTATACCGCTATTAGGGGACTGACGCTTGCCGCCCCCTAGGCCCGATATGCGATAGTCTTGGACGAACGGACCGGACTGTATGGAGATTGTCACATCAGACTCAGTAGGAGTTCGGATGGGTTTCCTCATCGGCCTTCTTATCGACAACTACCTGGGGACCGTTACGTACAGCTAGTGCCGCTTGCGGTCTGTGGTTAAACCCACTGCCAGCGTAGTAGTCGAGTCTCTAGAGTCCCACACAGAGAGTTTCCTACTCCAGGCGAAACGATATAGAGGTTGCATGGTTTTGCGACAAAGGGTTCGGACGCATACGTGCGTTTACGCGCGTACGACTTTCGGACAGTTTTTACCAGTCGGCTTTGGTTTAAGCCAGTTACTGGTATCCGGTTATTGGATTTATACAGTCTAAAGTTTTTCCGTATTTTTACGGATCGGAGGGGCGTTCTCGTAATTGTGCGAGAAGCTTCTAGAAGATGGTGACTAAGGAGGGTTATGTGTCATTTGCATTAAATGAGTTTAGTGAGTCATGAGGGTGATTCATGCATATCATTAATGCATGATAAATGCTTAGTGAGTCATGACAGTGAATCACCTTTAGATATTTGTGAAGCATGCTTATTCATTATGCATTATTCTTTTTCTCATAAATAAGAATGCTTCATATTTATTTTGATAGATTTACTATTCTCATTTGATATTCATTCTCACCTTCTCTCTCCTCAAGCTCTCATCTTCAAACCCTAATCCTTACACCTCATGTGTTGAGATCAAAGGATTAGAAAGACTAATCAATCCATAACCATCACTCTATTTCATTCTATCTTCTTTGATTAGCAATCCAAGAAGATTAGTTACCTCAAGTTAGAGGTTTAGTTTGGAGTTTTGCTCTCGGGTGGATCGTCTACTACCTAGAGAAGGCCGAGGAGAACAAGGAGATCGTAAAGACGAAGGACTGGTTTCATTAGGTATAATCCCTAAACACAATAGTTATGAAACTATTTGTGTACGGTTATTTGTAGTTTAGCTTCGATTCAAGCGGTTAGTCGATGTTCGTTCACTAAACAAGATCGTTTTTGAAAATTCCGCCTCCCCACAAGTTCTGGGGTGTAGTACATCGACTTACATCTAGCGTGACTTGTGAGATAGTTACGGGTGGACAGCGATGTAAGGAGAAGTTTCAGGTTTCGATTCAAGGTGTCTGTCTTGTTGTGTGCTTGGGTCGAGCATCTGAGGCCGGCTGGAGAGTTGTAATCTTTTACCATTCCGAAGTAGGAGTGGGAGCAGGTCTCCATGAATTTCGTTATGGTTTCTACTCAAGTTTAGTTAGGGTGTGACTCCACTCGGATTCTTGTCGTCCGGTTATACTCAGTTTGCTCAGTTGTTTTTGTTAAAGTTGTGTGTTTGTTTGATTGTTGTCAGCGGTTGGGGATCGTCACTCGCCATCGTTAGGGTTCTCCTTCGATAGCTGTTATCAGGAGACACTCCAATTGGCCACCTTTAGGTTTAGGGGTTAGGTCATGTCGATCGCCAGCTTGTTGTTTTTCTGACTCTGCGTAAGTAGGACTTTGGTCCCCAGCTATGTCTAGAGACTTCGGAGATAGTCCAGTTGTGTTAAGTCAGGATGGGAACTGTCCATTGCGAACTGAGCTCCTATGCCGACTGTGTTAGCCATAGACTCGAGCTCGCAAGGACAGATCATGTATTCCTATGGACTTTCCGATAAATGACGTGTTGGATTTTGGGAAGCTTGTCCCAGGATTTAGGTCCTTCTGAGATCTTATAAGCGAGTTAGTTTCGTTGCCTTTAATTTGGCACTTCCGTCCAGATTATTGGATTTTCATCCCGTATTCCTTGTGATGATACTCTACAATTACCTTCTTGACCTTTCTCACATGATTTGGCACCAGACCATTTAGCTTGACGCGATCTTTCGTTCACCAGCAGCCAATTGTGTTAATGGCTCAGCAGGTGGAGGAACATCGGTCAAGAGTCTTGCTATCTGTGAAGGGTTTTCCTTGGACGTAGCCGTATAGTGAGATAGTCACTTGGGAGGCTGCGAGCGAGATTTGAGGATTTTAATCTTCTCTTTGAAGGTACGCGTATCGGTATATTTTTAAATTCGGGGACGAATTTCTTTTAAGGGGGGAGATTGTAACACCTTAGACTGTGTTTTGTAGCTAATTATATTTTTATGTATGGTTTTTAATAAAAAGTTTACCAAATTAAGTTTTAAATATTTTATCCTATTTAATGATTATTTTATTAGAATTTTGTTAGGCATACACACACTTGTGCATGATAACTAGGGTGTTAATTGTGGTTTAACCATTGCTTAATCTAGTTTTAAGTTTGGTTTAGGTGTTATGGGTTTTTAAATGTTATGGTTGTTTTTAAGTAAAATGAATTTAAAAAGGGATTTTAAATTGGTTTGAATGGTTGACCTTGTGGGGGAGAGAGAGAGAGATGGGCATGGGAGCATGGTGTGAACCATGCCCATTTAATGAAGAGAGAGAATGAGAATAGGAGGGGTCATTGATTATTCTTTCATTTCTCCCTTTGTTCTCTCATTCTCTCACTCACACACACACACACACACACACACTTACCTGCATCTTCAGCAGAAGCAGCAGCCTTCAGCAGCAGCAGCAGCAGCAGCATCACCATCAGCAACAATATCATCATCATCAGCAGCAGCAGCAGCAGACATCATCAGCAGCAACAGCAACAGCAGGCAGCAACAGCAGCAGCAGGAGCTCTATCAACTGGCAGCAGCTCCTTTCACCTCTTCACCTGCTTCTTGGGGGTCTTTAGGGTATAACTCTTAGACCCAATTCCCCTTATTGCTAGCTTATGTGTTAATTGGTGTCGGTTAGTGTTAATTAGCTAGTTTAGAGCTAATTATGGTGTTTTGTGTGGACTTTTGGATAATTGATGATTGTGTTAGATAACCATACCTATTTTAGTGTTATTAGGGTCACTTCAACTGAGAATTTAACCCAGGTTACACTAAAATACCATAGGGTGTGTGTTTCGTGTTAAATTGGTGTTTTTAAGCGACATTTGTGATTTCTGAGATCTGCAATGGACCCGGACCTTACAGAACAAAATTGAGGAAACTGTGGCATGCTTACTAGGTCTAGACACCACCACCAGAACACGAGCCCCTATTTCCCTACCCAGGCCGCAGATTTAATCAATTTGGCCGCAATTTGCGGCCTGGAAGGGGTGTTGGGGCTTGGGGTTTTGGGTACTGTAGTCTGATGTGTAGTGTAGTGTTTTGGCATGTGTAGTTTTGTAAGTTTTGACCTGTAGGAAAATCTGGGATCAAATACCGTTTTGCATGTCCGTTGTGTTTGCGCGGTACGCGTGATACTTGAGAGGGTTCTGTGATCCAGCGTATCGCGGCGTGTCGCGATGGTTTTAGACGCGTATACACACGTTTTAGCGTATCGTGAACACGCGCGTTTAGTTCGCGACGTGAGTTTCTCGTTTTGGTTCGATATCGCGTTTTGCGGATTATTTGGCTTATATGTGATTTCCATGTCTGAATTGCAGGTTTGCAGGCAGGGACTACGGACGCTGCTACAGGGGGGAGCAGATGGTAGGATTTACCTAGCGTGGAGCGTAGGTGAGTAGATTTAACATCTACAGGGGAATCGCCCGCATGGCGTTATGCGTCTGGGCTAGGATTCAATACTTGTCGCATATTCTACGTCATTGTTAGAATTGCGCCTTTACCTATTAACTTAGATATAGTTGTACTGTGACTAGTAGCCGTACGGCACTGCACACAATATTGACGGTTCATGTTGCACGAGCACGGATTGTATGCTACACACACACCGTCAATAATTGCCATGTCACACACAACCCCTTATAGATTCTATTGCTTGTCACACATGACATCCAGCTTATCGGTATACCTTGCACACATTTTACTCATACCAGGGAGATATCCTACATATTTTAGCTATACCCAGGAGGGGTATACGACATCAGTTCTTATAGGTAGATGCCTATACATTGCTACACCTGTATGTTACACACATATTCAGATGCAATCATATATTTACCTTTACTGATGTTACTTAGTTGTACCTTATTGGTTTTGCATACATCTTGTTTCAGCTACATATTCTCATTTATATACTCGCATTTCAGATATATCGCATATATTTATTCCTGGATTTGCGCATTGTTATTTGGATTTCACATGATGGTTTCTGGATTTGGGAACCGCGGGAGTTCATGAAATTATGCATACATTGAAAAACCCGGTTTCCTTGATATGATATTTGCGCAGCCACCATGAGATTTATCGGTTCTGATTATATACTCCATATGAGGTGTGGTTGCCGTATAAGGGTACATGGTGGGGCCCGGTATGGTTCCCCTCGGCAAGAAGATCGATGGATGTTGCCGATTGAGCCTGGAGGCGGGCTAGTACCTACCGGTGACAGTACTAATGACTCGGCGGGGGTCATGGAGACACCGTTGGGAGTCATGTACGTATGCATACGTCGGAAGGCGAGAGTCAGAGCTAGGCACTCGTGCTTTCGGGATAGTGTATGATACGTGATCAGGATTTCTGTGTCGATGCTTGGCACATTGGTCTTCATGATATTTCTTTTAATACCTTTGTATATATAACAGGGGAATTAGCCGTTGTTATATATACCCTTACACCAATATTAGTGGAATGGGACGCTAATATATGTGTATTGCCCCCATCATATTTATTTATGTATATATATACCTTTAGGATGTTAAATTCTTACTGGAGATTTGACTTGGGTTATTAGGTGATTCATTGAGATTGGATATTGGACATACCTATGTGATTGTTGATTGTACATTCGGGATATAGGAGATTACTCTATATTGTACATTGAGGAGATGTGAGACTTATATGATGTGAGAGCCCAGTTTGGGGGGCTAATTTAAGGATTTGTGGATTGGAGTGTCTTGATGGATTGTGATCCTGCCACGATGTCAGGTTTCCGTGGAAATGACATATTCCACCCCATACCTCACACTTACCTATTTTATGCACAGATTCATTTATTGGTTGTACCTGTTAGTGTACCTGTATGATAGTTGCATATCTACTTTCTCATATCCCTATTGCATGGTTATTGCATATTATTGTCATGTTACTATTGCTTCACATATTGATTGTACCTGCTAGTGTACTTCCCTTTATTCAGCATTTGCATGATATGTTATTACTGTTATCGCATATCTTAGATTCATGCAGTACGTGCATTCCTGCGATTACCTGCATATGTTATCTACTATTCACGAGTTGGCAACTCACCCCCGTTGTGCCACAGGTATTTCAGGTTATTCCCCAGAGTAGTCGAGGCAGGCTATTCTTCCATTCAGCTTTCCAGCTATCATCTTTTGCTACAGATACTGCATCAGCTCACAGTACCATTTTGCTTAGGTGGGTTTTGGTGGTCATCTGTATTTTGTATTGTACATTCGTTGTATCTTGTACTCTCCATCTACTATTATATTATTGACATAGAGACTTGGTGAGGACGTTACTGTGTATTATTTATGGGTTGGTTGTCTTTTATATACAGCTTTCTCTCTATTGGCTTTCTTTCTTCGCTATAGCTTCATTTTTTTTTTGTGTTGTATTCATCTTGGTTAGTTTTTACAAAAAGGGGGTATTGCTAAAATTTTAAAGAAATAAAGTTGGACTTTTAAAAGAATTTGGGTTGCGATTTCAAATGTTTCAAAAACTTATATTTTCTTTTCCGTATTTTATGGTTTAGATTTCTGGGTTTTGGCTTTCTTTTACTGCGTTACGTCTTTAGGCGTTGCGTAGTATTAGGGCCGTCACGGGCCAATTTTGGGTTGTGGCAACATCCTTATACAGGTCCCTAGTCGTAGGACTATCGAGACAGGGCATCGATACTCCGGAGTAGACTAGCGTATGCGCTTCTCATCCCAACAGGAGAGACGGTCTGTCCTACAGCCGTCAGTAAGTCGTACTTGAGATAGTATGCGGGTGCTTGTTAGGTTACGAGTACACTGGACATGACTCGTCGGGAACTGATTGGTTGGTATTATACCTATCGTCAGTTATCAGTTCCCAGGTGACATGAGTACAGCTTAGTCTGCTGACTTGACACTGTCACTCCGCCTCGAGTGTGTTCCTACTGTACTTTGATTGCTACCCTACCACGGCTCAAAGGATTCGTGCAAACAGGTAGTGGTTGGGTGCAGTCCCGAAGCACTTGGAGGCAGTGACGGTTAGACAGGATTCATCTCTCCCAGTATTAGGGGTTGACATCGCGCTGTGTCTAGGAGAGCCATTAAACAAGTAGTCACTGGCCAAGGCAAGCGAGATATACTGGTAGGCTTCCAGTGTTATCTCAGGGTGTTCTGGGCTACACTCCGACACAACTTGTACCGCTATTAGGGGACTGATGTTTACCGCCCCCTTGGCTCGCCATGCGATGTGTCAGACGAACATACCGGACTGTACGGAGACTGTCACATTCAGGCTCAGTAGGAGTTCAGATGGGTTTCACCTCGTCAGTCTTCTTGTCGGCATCTACCTGGGGGCTGTTACGCACAGCTAGTGTCGCTTGCGGTCTGTAGTTAAACCCACTGCCAGCGTAGTGTCGAGTCTTTAGAGTCCCACACAGAGAGCTATTCGCCTTTAGGCAAAAGAGTAGAGGTCGCATGGTTTTGCGACAGGTCGCATGGTTTTGCGACAAGGTTCGGTCACATCCGTGCACTTGTGCACGTTTAGTGTCCGGACAGTTAACACTAGCGGGCTTTGGTTTAAGCCAGATCCTAGTGTACGTTTTGGGATTGGTTTTATCTCGTATGTATTCGTGTTCCTCGGAACGCGGATGCGGGTGTGTATGCACAATTGACAGAGAGACAGAGGCAGAGGATTCTCATTAGGGTTGTTGACTGTTGACTGTTGACTTTTTGCTAAACCCTAATGAGAATATGATATATGATTAACAATAATATTAATTAAGTATTATAGTGACATGGTTGTTGAGGGGTTGACTTTGTTGACCGGTTGACTAGGTTGGACTAGTTGACCATCATCATGACAATTGCTATCATTTCATGGCAAAGACTTTTGCTTGCTTGTTTCTCTTGTGCAAAATGAGTGCATGAAATGATATGGCTATTTTGACTTAAACCATCACATAATACTTAATTACTATTATTTGTTATGATGGCCTTGGATTATGAGAGCCAAGAGAGAAAAAGTCTTACTCATTCTCTCATTTCCTTTCTCTCTCTTGCTTGAGCTCTCCCTCTTCCTCATGCTCTCTCTCTCTAGTCTATGGTTCACTTGTCTCATGTGTTGAGAAGCAAGAACCATAGAGAAAAATCCCAACACACTCTCCTCTACTCACTCTAGTTCACAAAGCTTAGCAAACCGAGTGAACTAGTTTCTTCAAGTTCGAAGAAGAAGCCAAAGGTAGAAGCTTTCGGGTGGATCGATCTTCGGCGCAAGGAAACGAAGGGGTGAAGCCGATCCGTACACCATCAAGAGTCGAAGACGAAGGAGTTCAAGAAAGGTATAACCCCCTAACCGAGTAGTTAACAACTCCTAGTTAGGTTGTAAGGTAGATAGTTTAACAAAGATCCGTTTTGAGTCCATATTACCGCCTCTAGAAAATTGTTTTTCATCAAATTCCGCAAGCCCGTAAGTACCGGGAGAGGTAGCATGGACTTACAGTGGTATCAGAGCCTAGTTAAACACTATCTAACATGTTAGCAAAGTTAGTAGAAATTCGATCGGAGAAAAAGTCGCGAAATACACCCGGAAATCAAACTTGCTGTCGATTTTTAAAGTACTGTAAAAATAATAAATCATGCTTTAAAATTCGACCCAGGGTCCTTAGATCTCACTGTAGAAAAACGGTCTAGAGAGCCCATCAAAGCGTCGCGGAAACGCGGTAAGAGCTTACTCTTGCGGCGGTTCCGCGGCCGAGTTGACTCGGCCGTGGACCATTTTGCTTGCAGTGAGGTCTATGGGGTATTTTGGGATTTTTGGAATATGTATTTTCAGCCCAGATTTTCCAGAAAGAAAAATTTGTTTTTGGGGCTTTAAAAACCGTATTTTGATCGAGTTTCTAAAGACTTAAACTGACGGGTTTTTATCTGTGATGTGTTGTTTGTATTGAACGTCTGCTAATCGCTATATGTCGATTAGTGGGGGTTATACAAATCTGTGATCTGTAATGTTGTTGGAATCTGTATATGAATTCATTGGATTGTCGCGGGTGAATAGCTGGGGGTTGTGAGACGAGAGTTTTCTTTTCTTTCAATTCATTTAAATTTGTAAATTGATGTAATATTATTTGTATGGCAGCACAACCGGGTCGGGGTTGTAGCCGTCATTGTATAATTTCTTTTTACTGTTTTTTCTCCAAGGATAGACCAATAGAGGGGGTGCACAAACTACCGGGTATCTCAAAGTGCCGAGCGGCCTACTCACGGTGTTGAGGGAGGTTGCTCCGCTTCGGGTACTTGGCGGGTAGTTTGTCGCACACGTAGGGGTCTTGGGTGGGGTATTGGCTATTCACTGCGACCGTGTAATCTGCTTTTAGTTACAGGCTCGTACGAATTGCAGATTCCTAGTATATCCAATGTATTCATCTGTGATCTGAAATGGCTATCATTGCAATATATATCTATATATGATATTATTTAGGCGTTGCTTATGTTTTACAGCCGCGCTAGCCCAGCCCCCGCTCTCTCGTTAGTTAAGTAACCTAACGGGTAATGACGGGGCCCCGTGGGGAATGCGAATGGCATAAGAGTACGTCATATTTTGGTTGTTTTCTGCAATGGTAGGATTAAATGATGGGATGCATTAAAAGAACTAATGCAAGAAAATAAACCAAGTAAAAGTCGTTGGAACACTTTCAAAAACCACTCGGTTCTTTTCAAAACCAACTTTTAAATGCGGAGTTTGAGCCACTCCTTTTAAAAGCTATCTCGTTCCATCGATTATATCAAGTTCAATACGTTCACGGTTTAGCCAAAACCATTCATAGCCCTCCATCATTTTAGTTAAATATTCGGTAGTATTCAAGCTATGTATTTTGACCTCACGCCAAGGCATAGTAAAAGGTAGCTACCGGATATTTATCTGTTGCATAGATAGAATGCGTTGGTTTGGGACAGCCGTACTGCCATTTTGGCCTACGTCAAGGGTAGGTACGAGTGGGTTCAAATCAACCTGGATAATGATGGGTAGAACTTGACATGTGACTTATGACATTTGGACCTCACGCCAAGGTCATAAGAGCATGGGGCCAAAATCCACATCGGGAGTTTCATAAGTACCGAAACTTGCTAGAGTTGCATACTATTTGGAGTGTGATGATTCTGGTAGGATTCCTTCAGTTTCGTCACGCGATGGTATTTGGATCCCGATCCTACTGTGAGTATATGCTACTCCTCGGGAAATTTCCCACTAAACAATCAATGCTATAAACCTAGTAGGTGTCTAGAAAGGTGTTAGCGGTGCTACGCCCCCAGGAAAAAGAGGTTCTTAAATTAAGGAACTTCGTGAAAGCGTTGGAAAACCTCCCTCGAAGTACCAACACTGGCCTAGCTGAACGGTAAAGCAAGTATTGTACGGTGAGATTGATCCTGACTAATTCTTCCTTTTTGGTTTGAGGAGGGATTCGATAAACAGTGGTAGCCATCCTGTTTAGACAAACTAAAATCCACTCTAAACTTGCAAGAGCATCA
The DNA here is from genome assembly GCA_030015575.1 of Agapanthus africanus. Taxonomy (NCBI): domain Eukaryota; kingdom Viridiplantae; phylum Streptophyta; class Magnoliopsida; order Asparagales; family Amaryllidaceae; genus Agapanthus; species Agapanthus africanus. Next base: position 288,437,336 of record JASDDO010000029.1, read on the forward strand.
TGCTGAGTGTTTCTTCTCTCTCTCCTAATTGCAGCGACCAATCGACATGACCGGACTTAAGTTATTACTAGATAAAAACATAATGACAGGGCCAAACTACAAAGATTGTCTCAGGAATGTCAAGATGGCAATCATTTACGACAAGCTGGGGTATCTTCTTACCACCAAAGCTCCCCCTGTCCTAGGTCCCACCTCCAGCGTCGCGGATAAGGAGATCCGTAAGACCTGGGAGATCGATTGCGCGAAGGCCAAGTGTCTCGTGCTTGCCTCTATGGACAATGAACATCAGAGGAGGCACGAGAATATGGACCTCGAATCCATATTTCTCATACAAAAGAACTGTATGGAGAGCAGTCTCGTATCGCAAGATACGAAGTGTCTAAGAAGTTATTTTCGGCAAGATTGGCCGTTGGATCATTGGTAGCAGAACACGTGCTTAAGATGATTGGCTTCATTGAGGAGCTCACGGACCTTGGGACCACGTTAGAGAACGAGCTCTATACGGACTTGATTCTCCAGTCCCTTCCTTCACCTTACGCCCAGTTTATCCTGAACTTCAACTTACAAGGAAAAGAAGTTGAACTTCCGGAGCTCCTCAACATGCTGAGGAGTGCAAAGGGCACCCTACAGAAAGGTAGGGAAACATCCACTTTGTTTGTAGGAGGATCTTCCTCTTCTAAGTCTAAGGTGAAAGCCAAGGGAAAGAAGAAGAAAGCCCCCGCCAAACCAAGGGGAGGTGTTAGTGGATACGAAAGGAAAAGCAAAAGCAACAAAGATAGCGGGGAAGCTTGTGGGAAAGGAAGAATGCTTCTATTGTCATAAGAGTGGACACTGGAAGAAAGATTGCAAGGCTTGGATGGCCAGAACACAGGATCTGAAGCAGGTTGCGGCTTCAGCTTCAGGTGTGTATGTTATTGAAAACTGTCTTTCAATAAACTCTACTTCCTGGGTATTGGATACCGGATCAGGATCTCATATCTGTAATTCTTTGCAGACACTGAGAAAGCGTAGGGTTTTGAAGGCAGGTGACATGACCCACAGAGTTGCAAACGGAGCTGGCATGGATGCTGAGTTCGTGGGGGACTATCACCTGGGCCTGTCAGATGGACACATTTTGGTTTTACGTAATTGCTATTTTGTACCCAATGCAACTTGTAATATCATTTCTGTATCTTTATTATCTAAAGAAGGTTATGAATTTGCATTTGTAAGTAATGTTGTGAACATTCACCTTAATCAAGTTCTGATTGGGTCAGGTACATTAAGCAAAGGTATATACGTATTAAACCAACCACAGATTTTCAATGTCCAGAATACACACAAAAGAAAGTCTTCAGAAATCAATCAGGCTTTCTTATGGCATTATAGACTGGGTCACATCAATGAGAGAAGATTGACTAAGTTATATACAGAAGGATATTTGGATCCATTCCAATATCAATCATATGCAACTTGTTAATCCTGTCTCAAAGGAAAGATGATAAAGACTCCGTTCACTGGACACGGAGTAAGAGCGAGCGAGCTCTTGGGACTCGTATACAGCGACGTGTGCGGTCCAATGTCTACACATGTGCGAAGCGGTTTTTCTTACTTCATTACTTTTACGGATGATTTTTCATGGTTCGGACATGTCTTCTTAATGAAACATAAGTCCGAAGCCTTTGGAAAATTCCAGGAATATAAGAATGAGGTAGAAAAACAAACCGGCAAAAGTATCAAGACACTATGATCTGATCGAGGTGGTGAATACTTAAGTGCCGAGTTCCTGGATTACATAAAAGAGAATGGAATTCTCTCTCAGATTACTCCTCCATACACCCCGCAACATAACGGTGTATCGGAGAGACAGAACCGAACCCTATTAGATATGGTACAGTCCATGATGAGTAACGCTGAGTTACCGCGATCATTCTGGAGATATGCGCTAGAATCAGCTGCATACCTTTTGAACCGAGTTCCCACTAAGACTGTGCCTACCACACCATATGAGATATGGAGTGGGAAGAAACCATATTTTCAGTATTTGAAAATCTGGGGATGTCCAGCTTTTGTTAAAAAGCAGCATGCGGACAAACTCGAGGCACGCTCAGTACTGTGCAAGTTTGTGGGATACCCAAAGAACTCCAGGTGGTATCTTTTCTATTACGCAGAGGAACAAAAGGTATTTGTTTCTCGGAATGCCCACTTTCTGGAACACCAGTTCTTAGAAAAGGAAATTAGTGGGAGCGCAATAGAGCTGGAAGAAATTCCAGAACCATAGACTATTACTGAAAGCTTAATGGAACCAGAGGGTTCAAAAGAACAGGACATTCCTACGCCGCTCTGTAGGAGTAGTAGGCAGTCTCATCCGTCCGAGAGATACTACGGTTTTCTCATAGACGGGGATAGAGAGGATTGCATCATTGATTATGATGAGCCTACTAGCTTCCAGTAGGCCGTTCAGAGCGTTGACTCGGTAAAATGGCTGGATGCAATGTGGACCGAAATGGAGTCCATATACACCAACAAAGTATGGACGTTGGACATTGCTCCAGATGGGGTAAAACCCGTAGGATGAAAATGGATCTTCAAAAGGAAGATTGGTGTAGATGGACATGTTGAGACCTATAAATATAGACTTGTTGCAAAGGGTTTTCGTCAAAGACTGTAAGTCTACGGTAGCGCCCCGGCCGTCTACAGACGCCAAATGCGGAACAAAAACTTTTTAACTGGAGCTATCGTATACTATAACCCGGATCTGCCATTATTGCTAAACTAACAAACTGTAAAGAGTGTAGAAAGGTTATACCGAACGATCCGAGTCCTTCGTTCTTTAACCATCATCTTACGCTCCGTTGTGGCTTCTCCGATCTCGTCGATCTCCGATCTGCTCGTCCAGGTGACACCACGTCAACGATTCTTTAAACGGGCTCCCGCCTCTGACTCGAGGTAACTCGGTCGTCAAGTTTGCAAAAAGAGATGACCAAGAATGATATAGAGAATGAGTAGATTACTTTGTCACACTTCATCCAAAACCGTGGACGATCGGTTAATGAAGTTGCCATTTTATCGGGTGATGGAATGAAAGAGGCTATAAAATTTCCATGCACCCCAAAACTATCATAATCTTTTCACCAAATGAAACAAGTAAGCATGTGAGAGAGAAGAGGGGGCCGGCCATATATATAGAAGGAGGAGGGTAATTGTAGGAGCAATGAAGGAAGGTGATAATAAACATTAAGCTTATCATAACCATTAATGAAAAGCATAAGTCACAAAAAGTAATTAATGCATACAATGAACCTTCTAACCTAGTCATCATGCATTAATTGAATCATTAAAAGCACAAATGAGTCACAAGACACCTTACAACTTCTAGAACCGTCTAGAAGTGTCCACACTCATCTCAAGAAAAGATAAATCCGTCTTTAACCGAATGTTAAAAGAAGGCTGATAGAAAACTGGAAACAGGCAACTTCTAAAAGTGATCCTGAAACGAATTTCAGGACAACCCCGTAACTGTATAAATATACCCGCATTTGTATTACGACCGAATACAAATGCAACTGAGACAAAGATATTATATCTACTCAATACAATACTCGGATCCGGCTTAAACCAAAGCCCACCAGTATTATCTGCCCGAAATAGGACACGTGTGTAAACGCACGTGCATTTTCCGAACCCTGCCATAAAACTATACGGCCTCTACAACGTTTCGTCCGAACTTGTGAAACTGTCTGTGGGGGACTTTAATGACTCGTCAGTACCCTGGCAGCGGGTTTAACCACAAGCCGTCAGCGGCACTAGCAGTGCGTAACGGCTGCCCATACACTGACCTCAAGGGATGCCGATGAGTGAACTCATCCTAGAACCCTACTGAGCCTCACAGTGACAATGTATATACAGTCTGGTCTGTTCGTTTATCAGTATCGCATATTTGCCTAGGGGGTTAGTAACGTCAGACCCCCAATAGCAGTATAAGTCGTGTTGGAGTATAGCCTAAATACACCCTGAGATACTACTGGAGTACCTACCAGTAAATCTCCTGCCACGGCCGCGGGCTTTGTGTAATGGCTCTCCTAGACACAGCGCGATCTCGCCCCCAATACCAAGAGAGACGAATCCCCTGCCGATCCGCTCACGTGCCTCCATATGGCTCGGGACTGTACCCAAAAACTACCTGTTTGCACGCTCCTTTGAGCCGTGGTAGGGTAGAAATCAAAGCACAGTGGGAACTCACACGAGATAAATGACGACCTCAGGTCGATGAACTAACCTGTACACATGTCACCAGGGAACTGCTATCTGACGATAGGTATAGTACCAACTAGTAGATTCCCGGCGAGTCCTGTCCGGTGTACTCATTACCCAATGTGAACCTGTATACATCTTAAGTGATCCAACTGACACCAGTGGCTTATGAGACCGGCCCCTGCCCATCGTCGGGATCTCGACTGTATACACTAGTCTACTCCGGAGTATCGATGCCCTGTCTTGAAACTCCTATGACTAGGGACCAAAATCAAGGATATGCATATAAACCACCCAACTCTCACGTATATGATCGCCATCATACTGTTGGTGGTAAAGAAAGATCCTAAGCGCTTTATCAAAGTGTAGTAGTGATCAGTCACCTGAACCTGTACACGACTGATAAAGGCAAACCAGATAGCATACTATCATCTCGAGTAAAACTGTCCTACCGGTATAGGTCCTCTGCAATCATTGCAATCACGTACCTGCGATCCAATAATTGACTCTGAGGGCACTATATCCAATAATCTCCCACTTGCACTTAAGGCTAATTATTGCGACGTCGACTACTCACAGCCCGTGTGAAACCGAACATCCAACTCTTTTACTAATCATTTTCACAAAGCTCGTTTGTAAAACTATTGTGTTCGAGAAATAGCCTTAGTGAGTGGATCCGCCTAGATGTTTCTTTCTATATCTCTCTAAATCTCAAGTTCGCGGAGAAAGCCATCTCCCGAATTGAGTAATACCTGTCTTAGAATATGTCTGGATATATGATGGGACCTTGTTCATAAATGAACTCCAAATACAAACTTCTTAGACTGTATCGATCACTAAACTTAATCAGTATCCAGCACCAAGCCTCCCACAGTATCTTCTTGGACCATCTGTCCATAATACTGTCCCTTGTCAGAGGGAAAACTATAATTCTGACAATCACTCTGTCAGCCATGTCACCTTTGAAGCCTGGAATGATAACCGTCTCCTGAAAGAGGCTGCCGTCATCAAATCCATAGAACATGTACTTATGTTCTAAAACTGCTTCCTTATATTTCTCCAGGATTGGATTAATACAAACTTATTGCATCTAGTGAAAAAACAACATCTGGTGTGGTACTTGACATCTCACGATTGACTCAATTGTCTAAGCAAGTGATCTGCCGATCATGCACATCCCTCTCCCCTTTAGTCTATACGACACCTTTAGAGAGGGTGACTCCATCACCTGCAGGTACACCACCATGCCAGGAGTCATCTATTCTAAAAATACTATTAGAATATTGTCAAAGTACCCAAATTGGGAAACTACCCAAATCTAGATTTAAAACCATAGATCTAGTAACCAGAATGTCAAATATTATATCCATATCCTGTCTGGAAAAACAACTGTGTGAAGACCACAGTACAACCGATCGTATTATAGGATTTTTACTTCCTACTCTGTGTATGTCATCCAAATACCATGACATCACACCTAACTACCGTCTTAATAGATCCATCCCCTGTTCTGATGAAGCCAAACCTATGACTATCACATCAAAACTAGATGATCTATCTCCGCTATAACTGCTTAAGTCTATAAATAGACATAAGCTACTTGCCCACTATGCTTCCGCTGCTCCTACTGACTACGACAAGCCTCTGGCAGAATAATATAAACGTGCATTTCTAAAGCTAGTTTAGAATGACGCTATACTTAACCTCCTGCCGAGTCTCATAGTCTGGAATAACAGTAGTGCCAAGTCTGGGTATACAAGAACCTCCCTGTCACCGTCCTTGAGGCAACCGGAGTACCTCTCGGGTGTCTGAGGTTACCCACCATATCTGCGGAGTGGCTAATGGAATGTCAAACCTGATTGAATATTTAGGTCCTATTAAATTTTCCGTAATTTTTTGTGGTTCTGAAATCACTTCCAGTTCTACCATTCTCCCACTAATGTTTTCTGAAAAAATCCATTTTACTAAAACTGTGGCGAGTCAAGAACAATATCACTATTGATCTTGCAAATGGTAGAAAGTCAATCCTCATTATAGCCTGGGCCAACCCACAAACAGCCATTACAGAAACGTGCCCTGAGTTATCCAGAATCTGGTTTTAAGCATAAGCTGGACAACTCCCCGTACCTTAACATTGTTAAGATATGAACCATTCTATATCCAATATAGAAACTTTGGCACATATTCAATCGGAACCATATTCAATCATGCAGCTGTCTCCAGTGCATATATATACTTAATGGAAAGAGGCTACTCAGCATTACTCAACTTAGGAATCTTTCCAATTATAAGTAACTTGAAAGAGAAATTAGTTTCTCAAAAACCATTACTATCATCTGAATACCAATCACAAGAATCTATATCTTCGATCTCTTTGAAGAATCCCGATACTTGTGACACCTGGTTCTCTACTTTATTCTTATACCCACAACTTCTCAAAACTTAGACACTGTATTTCTACGAAACACTTGTCTAAAAACTAGAGAAGTTATAAGTAAACAGAACATAGTACGAGGACCAACCCCTTTGTCCTGACGGACACTGGACAACATACAATACTTTGTATAAGTCCTCTGAGTTCAATAACTCAAAACCTGTGCGTTGTAGGTTGAAAACTGTACCCTGGTGATTTCCTCAAATATCACCAATTACAACGAATTCTGATATAATGAGGATGATCACCTAATTCCCAATAACTTACTCCCACTCATCATCTGTAAAACCATACAGTTATGAGAATGAAACCGGGTAAATACATACCCTTGGAGTAAGTATTTAATCGGGAAAATAGTTTTCCTTTTAACAATGCACTGAAACATGAAAATGTTTCATAGGGGTATCTTGGTATTCATAGTAATGCTTCTTCCATAATCCATTTCATGACTACAACTGTATATCTCTTTGCCATCTCTCCAAATCCCTTTATTTGTCTTTAGTCATTACCTTCTGTACACCATCGTTAGGCTAAATGGTTTTCTTCCTTCCCTACCGTTTGGCACCAGCCTATGGTTTGGAAGAAGACTATCCAGTAAGCATAATAGGTGTACCCTCCAAATCCTAGGAGTACTCACAACTTGACAGAAGGTGATGATAAAAGACAACTGAATAATACCTTATTCTAGCGAATGCGAAATAGGAGTGGCGATGAAGTACGCGGTTTGGTCATGAATGATAACAGTCGCAATTTACTTTGCCCTCTTTCTAATCCCCTTATTCTGTCTTTACATATTACCTTCTGCACACCCTACTTAGGCTAATTGGTTTTCTTCAATCCCTACCTTTCGGCACCTGCCTATAGTTTGGAATAAGACTATCCAATAAGCGTAATAGGTGTACTCTCCTAAACCAAGGAGCCCTCGCAACCTGAGAGAAGGTGATAATAAAAGACAACTGAATAAACTAATTCTATTTCTCCTGAACCTTGATCCATCCTCGAAGAAATCCCTTCGAGTTCGTATATAACCATACGATGGATCTATCAAATGGAAGTGGATGTCCGTAGTAATACGGGGTGTTCTGAGAAATTTAAAGGGTAAAAGAAGGAGCAACAATAACTTATGCAACTAGGACAATCCAAAAGCCAGTATTTTAAGAAGATTCGGTCAACTTGGTCACTGAGTCATAGTCTAGGGTCAGTCAAAGGTCGCTGCCAAAGAGAGAGAGAGAGAGAAAAGAAACACTCTGCGTGCACTCTAACCTAGATCAGAATGGTAGTCACTTTATCTAATCAGGAAACCTCCCACTGTTCCGTCAAATTCTCCTCCAAACCTGAAAGAAGAATCAAGCGGCACCCGAAGAGTAAACCAACTCATCAGTGGGAATCGGGATCTAACTCTCATCGCATGATAACGTGATGGAATGCATCCACGTTACTCATACTCCAGAAGGTAGGCACATACTTGGCAAGTTTCAGTTTCTTTAGAAACTCCCGATATCATTTTTGCCCCATGCTCTTATGACCTTGGCTTTGGTCAAAATGTCATAAGTCACATGCCAAGTTCTACCCGTCACTATCTTGTCAATTTGAATCCACCCGCACATGCCCCTGACTTTGGCCAATCGGCAGAACGACTGTCCCAAACCAACTCATCTATATATGCAACAAATGAATACCCAGCAGCTACCAAACACTATACCTTAACTTTGGCTAAAATGCATAGCTTGAATACTACTGAATACCCAAAAGAAATGGCGGAGGGCTACGGCTGATTTTTGGCGAAAAACCTTTAACGTAATAAACTTGATATCGCTGAAGGAACCTGATAGCTTTTTATAAAAATATAGTGGCGAAAACCTTTGCTAAAGAGGTCATTCCCGGTGAAGGGATCTCGGCTCTTTCCTCGTGGAATGAGGTGCAGGATATTCCACTGAATACCGTGATGCAAAGCAACTTGTAATCGACTATAGTAAAGTTATCACCCTGACGCAAACTTCTGCCCAAGGGGTCTTTCCCGGTGAAGGGATATCAGCCCTTGCCTCGTCGAATGAGGTGCAGGATATTCACACCGAATACCGCTATGCATAACAAAAGGAAACATCTTTGTAATAACACTTTTTAAAATTGTTCCAACAATTCCAAATAGGTTTGTTTTATCTTTGCATTGATAAGAATCAATGCAGTCCCATCATCAATCACACCAGAAAAGAACGAAAATAAAATGTATGTATATGCCATCCGCATTCGTCACTGGGTCCCGTCATCACCCGTTAGGTTACTTAACTAACGACAGAGCGGGGACTGGACTAGCGCGGGTGCAAAACATATACAGCATCTAATAGTATATATACCAATATACAATAATCGCTCCAGGCGTGATAATATGAAACATTACAGAAAAGTAATAAGCATCACAGAACAATACAGATAATCTGGGATCCCCGGGTTTCACAGAGCCGCTGCTGAAACCTGACGTTCCCCTGGTCGTGTGGATAGCCTGTATAATGAAACCTAGACCCCTACGGGTGCGGCAAGTTACCTGTCAAAACCTGAAGCAAGGCAGCCCCATATAGCAAAGTGAATGGACCACCCAGCACTTCACGGAATCCGGTAATTTAAGCACCCCTCCTTCGGTCAACCTATACCCCCTATAAGTGCCGCGAATAGTCTGCCAATTCTAGAGTGATGCCCCTCTGCCTCTCAAAACCATGAGATACGGACCCGTTGCCTTCCAGAACCCGGCTATCCGTACACTCCGTCGCAGGGTAAACCTAGTACAGAAATAAATAATAGTACAACAGGTACATCGACCGCAACCTGGTCGTGCTCTAAAAGAATATTATACAACTGGCAGTGACGGCGGTCCACATGTTGGACACTCGCCCCGTAATATCAAATGTACAAATAAATCCAAACTGCACTATCATTGCACAATGCTATCCACCACGACAAATCCGCAACATCACAACACAACACAGAACATCAACGCGAATGTCACGTTCGCAAACCCGTCTAAAAGAACTATAACAATCAGACGCGGTTTACCGATCAAATGACATTCCCGGTCGGAGATATAATGTAAGTACTGTAAACTAACATGTTTAAATTTCGATCGACTAAATATCACGAAGTGGGCCCCACGAACATCTATTGTACAGTAACAAAATATGGGCCCAAAAGATGTATACCAAAAACCCCAAATTCCAGAGAAGAATACACTGTGCAAATTTGGGGGCATGATCACACAAAATGGCCGCGGATGCGCAGTCAAAACATAAGTTTGACCACAATTCCGCAGCAGTTTGGTCGAATCATGTGCCCAAATTTGTACAATATTCTTAGAAAACCCTGCACAGATTTCTGTGATATGTAGAATAATTTTAGGACTTCATTTAAAATCGACAGAAACTGTGAATGGAGATTTTGTAGTTTTCGATATCCGGTTAGATCGATATTTTAAAAGCGTTAGCACAAGTTAGTATAGCATAATGGTGAGGCTTTGATACCACTGTAAGTCTACGGTAGCGCTCCGGCCGTCTACAGACGCCAAATGCGGAACAAAAACTTTTTAACTGGTGCTATCGTATACTATAACCCGGATCTGCCATTATTGCTAAACCAACAAACTGTAAAGAGTGTAGAAAGGTTATACCGAACGATCCGAGTCCTTTGTTCTTTAACCATCATCCCACGCTCCGTTGCGGCTGCTCCGATCTCGTCAATCTCCGATCTGCTCGTCCAGGTGGCACCACGTCAACGATTCTTTAAACGGGCTCCCGCCTCTGACTCGAGGCAACTCGGTCGTCAAGTTTGCTAAAAGAGACGACCAAAAATGATGTAGAGAATGAGTAGATTACTTTGTCTCACTTCGTCCAAAACCGTGGACAATCGGTTAATGAAGTTTCCATTTTATCGGGTGATGGAATGAAATTTCCATGCACCCCAAAACTATCATAATCTTTTCACCAAATGAAACAAGTAAGCATGTGAGAGAGAAGAGGGGGCCGGCCATATATATAGAAGGTGGAGGGTGAGTGTAGGAGCAATGAAGGAAGGTGATAATAAACATTAAGCATATCATAACCATTAATGAAAAGCATAAGTCACAAAAAGCAATTAATGCATACAATGAACCTTCTAACCTAGTCATCATGCATTAATTGAATCATTAAAAGCACAAATGAGTCACAAGACACCTTACCACTTCTAGAACCATCTAGAAGCTTCCACACTCATCTCAAGAAAAGATAAATCCGTCTTTAATCGAATATTAAAAGACGGCTGATAGAAAACTGGAAACTGGCAACTTCCAAAAGTGATCCTGAAACGAATTTCAGGATAACCCCGTAACTGTATAAATATACCCGCATTTGTATTACGACCGAATACAAATGCAACTGAGACAAAGATATTATATCTACTTAATACAATACTCGGATCCGGCTTAAACCAAAGCCCACCAGTATTATCTGCCCGAAATATGACACGTGCGTAAACGCATGTGCATTTTCCGAACCCTGCCATAAAACCATACGACCTCTACAACGTTTCGCCTAAACTTGGGAAACTGTCTGTGGGGGACTCTAATGACTCGTCAGTATCCTGGCAGTGGGTTTAACCACAAGCCGTCAGCAGCACTAGCTGTGCGTAACAGCTGCCCATGAACTGACCTCAAGGGATGCCGATGAGCGAACTCATCCTAGAACCCTACTGAGCCTCACAGTGACAATGTATATACAGTCCGGTCTGTTTGTCTATCAGTATCGCATATCTGCTTAGGGGGTTAGTAACGTCAGACCCCCAATAGCAGTATAAGTCGTGTCGGAGTATAGCCTAAATACACCCTGAGATACTACTGGAGTACCTACCAGTAAATCTCCTGCCACGGCCGTGGGCTTTGTGTAATGGCTCTCGTAGACACAGCGCAATCTCACCCCCAATACCGGGAGAGACGAATCCCTGCCGATCCTCTCATGTGCCTCCATATAGCTCGGGACTGTACCCAAAAAGTACCTCCTTGCACGACTCCTTTGAGCCGTGGTAGGGTAGAAATCAAAATACAGTGGAAACTCACACGAGACAAATGACGACCTCAGGTCGATGAACTAACCTGTACACATGTCACCAGGGAACTGCTATCTGACGATAGGTATAGTACCAACTAGCAGATTCCCGGCGAGTCATGTCCGGTGTACTCATAACCCAATAAGCACTTGTATACATCTTAGGTGATCCAACTTATACCGGTGGCTTATGAGACCGGCCACCGCCCTTCGTCGGGGTCTCGACTGTAAACACTAGTCTACTTCGGAGTATTGATGCCCTGTCTCGAAACTCCCACGACTAGGGACCAAAATCAAGGATATGCATATAAACCACCCAACTCTCACGTATATGATCGCCATCATACTGTTGGTGGTAAAGCAAGATCCTAAGGGCTCTATCAAAGTGTAGCAGTGATTAGTCACCTGAACCTGTACATGACTGATAAAGGCAAACCAGATAGCATACTATCATCTCGAGTAAGACTGTCCTACTGGTATAGGTCCTCCGCAATCATTGCAATCACGTACCTACGATCCAATAATTGACTCTGAGGGCACTATATCAAACAAAAACCTGGTTTGGACTATGACGAAACCTTTTTTCCAGTGGCTATGCTGAAATCCATTCGGATCCTTCTTGCCATTGCTGCCTTCCATGATTATGAGATCTGGCAGATGGACGTAAAGATCGCTTTTCTAAATGGAAATTTAGAGGAGTGTGTCTATATGGACCTGCCAGAGGGTTTCATTCAGAGTGGGAGCAGCGGAAAGGTGTGCAAGTTGCTTAAGTCCATCTATAGACTAAAGCAGGAAACGCGGAGTTGGAACATCTGTTTTGTTGAGACGGTCAAAGAATTTGTCTTTATCAAAAATCCAGATGAACCATGCATCTATAGTAGATTTGTAGCAAGAACTGTCGTATTCCTCGTTTTATACGTGGATGACATTCTTTTGATAGGAAATGGCATTCCTATGCTACAATATGTCAAGGGGTACTTGTCACACAGGTTCTCCATGAAAGACCTCGGTGATGCCTCATACATCCTGGGGATCCAGATCCATCGTGATAGATCCAAGAAGATATTAGGACTTTCACTGTCCAGATATATCGACACCATACTGAAAAGATTCAGTATGGAAGATTCCAAGCACGGTAATCAACCGGCTTGTCATGGGATCACCCTCTCCAAAGAGATGTCTCCCAAGACTGATTTGGAAAGGAATCGCATGTCTATTATACCCTACGCTTCTGCGGTAGGCTCTATAATGTATGCGATGTTGTGTACCAGACCGGATGTAGCTTATGCACTGAGTGTAGTAAGCCGGTATCAGTCAACCCCTGGGGAGAAACACTGGATAGCGGTAAAGAACATTCTCAAGTACCTCAGAAGGACTAAGGAGATGTTCTTGGTGTATGGCAGAAAATACCTCCAGATCGAGGCCTTTGCTGACTCCAGCTTCCAGAGTGACAAGGATGATTCCAAGTCCATGTCGGGTTTTGTCTTTACCCTCAATGGAGGGGCGGTGTGTTGGAAGAGTTCCAAACAGGAAACCGTTGCATACTCGACTATGGAAGCGGAATACATCGCTGCATCTGATGCTGCAAAAGAAGCCCTTTGGATGAGGAAGTTCTTAAAAGAACTTCAGGTGGTTCCGTCCATTATTGATCCAATACCTCTGTATTGCGACAACAACGGGGCTATAGCTTTAGCGAAGGAACCCAGGTCCCATCAGAAATCCAGACACATCTTGAGGCGGTAGCACTTGATCAGGGAGATCGTGGATCGCCAGTAGATCGAGGTTCGGAGGGTTGCTTTAGAAGATAACACTGCAGATCCATTCACCAAGGCCTTGCCCCAGACTTAGTTCGAGCGGCTGATCGAGATGATAGGTCTTCGATACGCCAGTATATGGCCTTAGTGCAAGTGGGAGATTGTTAGTGTATATGCCCTAGAGGCCATTACTGTATCATACTAGTTTGTATATTATTTAATGGAAGCTTGGGATATTCACAGTTGTATATACAATCTTGCTCAAAATGGTAATATGCTACTTGGTTTGTTTCTACTTCAATGTGTACATGTGTTTATTTTATTATATCACCTATACGCATTAGTGGAGCCCTTAGGATCTTTGCTTGATTACCAGCGTTGTGATAGCAGTCACACTTGTGGGGCTGGGTAATCCATAAGCACATCCTTATACAGGTCCCTAGTCGTAGGACTATCGAGACAGGGCATCGATACTCTGGAGTAGACTAGCGTATGCGCTTCTCATCCAAGCAGGGGAGACGGTCTGTCCCACAGCCGTCAGTACGTCGTACTTGAGATAGTATGCGGGTGCTCGTTAGGTTACGAGTACACTGGACAGGACTCGTCGGGAACTGATTGGTTGGTATTATACCTATCGTCAGTTATCAGTTCCTAGGTGACATGAGTACAGCTTAGTCCGCTGACTTGACACTGTCACTTCGCCTCGAGTGTGTTCCCACTGTACTTTGATTGCTACCCTACCACGGCTCAAAGGAGTCGTGCAAACAGGTAGTGGTTGGGTGCAGTCCCGAAGCACTTGGAGGCAGTGGCGGTTAGACAGGATTCGTCTCTCCCAGTATTGGGGGTTGACATCGCGCTGTGTCTAGGAGAGCCATTACACAAGTAGTCTCTGGCCAGGGCAAGCGAGATATACTGGTAGGCTTCTAGTGTTATCTCAGGATGTTCTGAGCTACACTCCGACACGACTTGTACTGCCCCCTAGGGTATTAGGGGACTGACGTTTACCGCCCCCTAGGCCCGCCATGCGATGTATTAGACGAACAGACCTGACTGTATGGAGACTGTCACATTCAGGCTCAGTAGGAGTTCAGATGGTTTCACCTCGTCAGTCTTCTTGTCGGCATCTACCCGGGGGCCGTTACGCACAGCTAGTGCCGCTTGCGGTCTGTAGTTAAACTTACTACCGGCGTAGTGTTGAGTCTTTAGAGTCCCACACAGAGAGCTATTCGCCTTTAGCAAAAGAGTAGAGGTCGCATGGTTTTGCGACAGGTCGCATGGTTTTGCGACAGGGTTCGGTCACATCCGTGCTTTTGTGCACGTTTAGTGTCCGGACAGTTAACACTAGCGGGCTTTGGTTTAAGCCAGATCCTAGTGTACGTTTTGTGATTGGTTTTATCTCGTATGTATTCGTGTTCCCCGGAACGCGGATGCGGGTGTGTATGCACAATTGACAGAGAGACAGAGGCAGAAGATTCTCATTAGGGTTGTTGATTGTTGACTGTTGACCGTTGACTTTTTGCTAAACCCTAATGAGAATATGATATATGATTAACAATAATATTAATTAAGTATTATAGTGATATGGTTGTTGAGGGGTTGACTTTGTTGACTTGTTTACTTTGTTGACCGGTTGATTATGTTGGATTAGTTGACCATCATCATGACAATGACTATCATTTCATGGCAAAGACTTTTGCTTGCTTGTTTCTGTTGTGCAAAATGAGTGCATGAAATGATATGGCTATTTTGACTTAAACCATAACATAATACCTGATTACTATTATTTGTTATGATGGCCTTGGATTATGAGAGCCAAGAGGGAAAAAGTCTTACTCATTCTCTCATTTCTTTTCTCTATCTTGCTTGAGCACTCCCTCTTCCTCTTGCTCTCTCTAGTTTATGGTTCACTTGTCTCATGTGTTGAGAAGTAAGAACCATAGAGAAAAATCCCAACACACTCTCCTCTACTCACTCTTGTTCACAAAGCTTAGCAAACCGAGTGAACTAGTTTCTTCAAGTTCGAAGAAGAAGCCAAAGGTAGAAGCTTTCGGGTGGATCGATCTTCGGCGCAAGGAGACGAAGGGGTGAAGCCGATCCGTACACCATCAAGAGTCGAAGACGAAGGAGTTCAAGAAAGGTATAACCCCCTAACCGAGTAGTTAACAACTCCTAGTTAGGTTGTTAGGTAGATAGTTTAACAAAGATCCGTTTTGAGTCCATGTTACCGCCTCTAGAAAAATGTTTTTCATCAAATTCCGCAAGCCCGTAAGTACTGAGAGAGGTAGCATGGACTTACAGTGGTATCAGAGCCTAGTTAAACACTATCTAATATTTTGGCAAAGTTAGTAGAAATTCGATCGGAGAAAAAGTCGTGAAATACACCCAGAAATCAAACTTGCTGTCGATTTTTGAAGTACTGTAAAAATAATAAATCATGCTTTAAAATTCGACTCAGGGTCCTTAGATCTCACTGTAGAAAAACGGCCCGTCTGTCAATTGTAGACTGGGTCACATCAATGAAACACGATTGATGAAGTTACATAGAGAAGGATATTTGAATCTGTTCGAATATCAATCTTATACTACTTGTCAATCTTCTCTCATGGGAAAGATGACAAAGACTTCGCTCACTGGACACGGAGTAAAAGCGAGCGAGCTCTTGGGACTCATACACAGCGATGTGTGTGGTCCAATGTGTACACATGCGCGAGGTGGTTTTTCCTATTTCATTAATTTTACGGATTATTTCTCTTGGTATGAACATGTCTTCTTGATGAAGCATAAATCCAAGGCTTTTAAGAAATTCTGGGAATACAAGAATGAAGTGGATAAACAAACAGGCAAAAGTATTAAGACAACGAGATCTAATCGAGGTGGTGAATACTTAAGTGCCGTGTTCCTGGAATACTTAAAAGAGAATGGTATTCTCTCTCAGCTTACTCCTCCATACACACCACAACACAACGGTGTATCGGAAAGGCGAAATTGAACTCTATTGGATATGGTTTGTTCCATGATGAGTAAGGCTGAGTTACCGCGATCCTTCTGGAGTTATGCACTAGAATCAGCTGCATATCTTTTGAACCAGGTTCCTACTAAGTCAGTGCCTACCACACCATATCAGATATGGAGTGGAAAGAAACCCTTTCTTAAAAACATTTTAAGACTTGGGGATGTCCAACGTTTGTTAAAAAACAACATGCGGACAAGCTCGAGGCACGCTCTGTAGGGTTCCTAGGCACTCTCAAGAGGTCTCACAAGGCATCAACCATGCCAATTTCAAATTTTACGGGTGCCGAGAAACCCTAATACGGATCGTTGACTAGAAGTTTAGGCGAAATACGTATCTAGTTAACGTCTTAACTAAAGGAGAGAGGCTACAACCTTTGTAGATCCGGTTCTCCACTTCCTTAGCTCCACGTGGGTGTCCTCTCGCTGTCCATCTCGAATCCCGAACTCAATCGTCGGCTTCATCGGAGAAACGGGCGAGCTAGGTCGTCGGCTTCGTGCCGAAGACGATCTACGTCGAGGCATCACAAGTTCAAGCTCCGACTTCACAAAGTTGTGAAACTTGTGAAGAAAACACCCAAAACAACTTGGAAAGAGGTAGAGGGTGAAGAAATAGGAGGTGGGTTCACTTTAGAATTGGATTTCTCTCACTTTTGCTCAAGTTGCCATTGATGGCATCTAGCTTTCTATCTTGAAGAAGATGATGAAGATGAAGATAGAATATGATAAGCGTTGATAATAAATGAAAAATAAATCAATACTTATCATTTACTAACTAAGGTTGAGTGTTGAGAATAGACCATGGTTACTTGAGAGGGTTAGGGTTAAGCATGATGACAAGAATGGTTACAAAAGTCAAAGCTTCAAGAAGCTTCAACTTAAAACAAAGAAAGCCACCATTCTCATCATAATCCTTTTCAAATAAATAAATAAATAAATAAATAAATGAATATGCAAAACCCTAATCAACACTTAACCATGGTTTAATTCTTTACACTTAACCAAATGAGCAAGTATCTCAAACATGATACAAACATGTGCACAAAAGTATATCACATATACGACTTGCACATCAAGTGAGAAAATCCATTTAAAATGAACCAATACTAGTTAATGCAAAACAATATATCAAATATATAATTATACATTAAATCATTAAATCAACACTTGATTTAACGATCCGGTCATATCGCATATAACCGACTAGTATCCAATGTATCGGCTTATCGAATCAATCCTTGATTCGATACCTAGGTTATATCAAATATAACCATTCGATACATTCATCACGAGAATGGAATACGGTATCACATACTCGCATTATTCTCGGTCCTGCACATATCTCATATGCGCTCCTATTTCGTTTCGCTTGAGCCAGGAAACCTCTGTGTAGGACTCTAAAGACTCGTCAATACGCCGGTAGCAGATGATGATCATATCAAGCATCCACAAGCCGCAAGCGGTCTGCTAAACGTAATGGCCATCCGGGTATTGAGCGATCATAAGATCGACGAGCTAGCCCGCTCACACTCCTGTGAATCCAACCAGTAACACTTACCGTACAGTCCGGTCTGTTCGTCTGATACGTCGCACATCAAGTCTAGGGGTGGTAAACGTCAGACCCCAATAACCGATAAGTCGTGCCGATGTGAGGCTCATAACGG
Organism: Agapanthus africanus; assembly: GCA_030015575.1. Lineage (NCBI taxonomy): Eukaryota > Viridiplantae > Streptophyta > Magnoliopsida > Asparagales > Amaryllidaceae > Agapanthus > Agapanthus africanus. The sequence goes on from JASDDO010000029.1 coordinate 288,455,496, forward strand.
GTCGAGAAACTACTGGTAACACTTACCAGCAATTCTCTGATCAGCCCTGGCCAGGGACTTCCCTGTTACGGCCAATCGAGCACAGCGCAACATCAACCCCCAATACCGGGAGAGACGAAACCCCTCCTATCGCTCATTGCCTCCATGTGACTCGGGACTGTACCCAAAGACCACCGTTTTGCACGCCCTCATGGACGTGGTAAGGTGGAGATCAAAGCACAGTGGGAATCACACAAGACTCTATAACGATCTCGGGTCTACAGACTAACCTGTACAAGTGTCATCTGAGAACTGCCATCTGACGTGAGGTATAATACCATCTGGGAGTTCTCGGCGAGTCCGTCCTGTGTACCCAGTCTCCACTGAGCACCCGTATACCATCTCTGATGTCAAACACCAATGGATATGGGATCATCCATCGCCCATCTCATGGGTCGAGAAGCGTATACGCTAGTCTACTCTGGTATATCGATGCCCCATCTCGATACACCTACAACTAGGGACCTTGAAGGATGTACTTATGGACTACCATGTCCCCACTAGTATGATCTGCATCATAGTCCAGGTAGTCAAGTACTCATCCTAAGGGCTTTACCAACATGTAACTATAAGACAGTTTAAAGAGACTAGTGTACATGTTAAGATAAAGAGTAACCAGATAGCATACTATCATATCGAGCAAGAAAGTCATCTCTATATATGTCCAAGCATCCAATATAATATACATCATCTGTACAATACTGGCCTCTAGGGCATACATACAACTAACAATCTCCCACTTGCACTAGGGCCAGCTGCTGTAGTATCGCATACCGAGCATCCCGAAGAGTCTCTCAAACTGTATCTGGGGAATGGCCTTCGTGAGTGGATCCACCGTGTTATTCTTCGTGTCAACTCTCCTGACCTCGATCTCCCGGCAATCAACTATCTCCCGGATCAGGTGATACCGCCTCAGAATATGCCTGGATCGCTGATGGGACCTGGGTTCCTTAGCCAAAGCCACCGCTCCATTGTTATCGCAATACAAAGGTATTGGATGCTCAATGGATGGAACCACCCCAAGTTCAGTAATGAACTTCTTGATCCAGACAACCTCTTTGGCAGCATCATTGGCAGCGATGTATTCAGCCTCCATCGTCGAGTCTGCCACGGTTTCCTGCTTGGAACTCTTCCAGCTAACCGCCCCTCCGTAAAGGGTAAAGACAAAGCCCGACTGCGACTTAGAGTCATCCTTATCACTCTGGAAGCTCGAATCGGTAAAGGACTCCACTTGGAGTTCTCCGTTACCATACACCAAGAGCATCTCTTTAGTCCTTCGCAAGTACTTGAGAATGGTCTTCACAGCTGTCCAGTGATTCTCTCCAGGATCAGCTTGATACCTGCTCACTACACTTAGTGAGTATGCTACATCGGGTCTGGTACATAGCATCGCGTACATGATAGAGCCTACTGCCGAAGCATTGGGTATCCCTTGCATGCGAGCTCTCTCCAAATCAGTCTTGGGAGACATCTCTTTGGAGAGAGTGACTCCAGAGATCGTGGGTAAATTCCCACGCTTGGATTCTTCCATACTAAACCTCTTTAGTATGGTGTCAATGTACCTGGATTGGGACAATCCCAAAATCCGTTTGGATCTATCTCTATAGATCCTAATTCCCAATATGTAGGAGGCATCACCAAGATCTTTCATCGAGAATCTTTGTGATAAGAAGAGCTTGACCGATTGCAGCATAGGAATATCATTTCCTATCAAGAGTATGTCGTCCACGTACAATACGAGGAAGACAACCTTACTCTCTGCCACCTTCTTGTAAATACAAGGTTCATCTGGATTTTTGACGAAATCAAACTCTTTTATAACGACGTCAAAGAAGATGTTCCAACTCCGCGATGCTTGCTTTAATCCATAAATGGATTTAAGCAGCTTGCACACCCTCCCGCTGCTCCCACTATCTACGAAGCCCTCTGGCTGAGTCATGTACACGCACTCTTCTAAATCACCGTTTAGAAAGGCGGTCTTAACATCCATTTGCCAGATTTCGTAATCATGATTTGCAGCGATGGCAAGCATTATTCGGATGGATTTAAGCATAGCCACTGGAGAAAAGGTTTCGTCGTAGTCCACACCTGGACTTTGACGAAAACCCTTTGCAACAAGTCTAGCTTTGAAAGTCTCCACTTTCCCATCTACACCAAGTTTCTTCTTGAAGATCCACTTGCTCCTAATGGGTTTTACCCCTTCAGGAGCAACTTCCAAAGTCCATACTTTGTTGGTGTACATGGATTCCATCTCGGACCGCATAGCATCCAGCCATTTCACTGAGTCCCTACTCGTGATGGCCTGCTCGAAGCTAGTTGGGTCATCATTATCCATGATGCAATCCTCGCTCTCACCATCCATGAGAAAACCGTAGTATCTCTCAAGTGGGCGAGGAACCCTACTAGATCGGCGGAGAGGCTGAGGTTCATTGGGAACTACTGAATCCTCTGGTTCAACCAAATCTTCTGTCGTAGTCTGTATTGCTGGAACCTCTTCCAGTTCTACCTCCTTGCCACTAATCTCTTTTTCAAGAAATTCCTTTTCTAAAAAGGTTGCATGTCGAGAAACAAACACCTTTTGTTCCTCGGTGTGGTAGAAGATATACCCGCGCGAATGTTTGGGATATCTAATAAACTTACAAAAAATGGACCTTGCCGCGAGTTTGTCCGGATTTTGCGTTTTTACATATGCCGGACAACCCCATATCTTAACATAATTAAGACATGGTCTCTTTCCTTTCCATGTCTCATTTAGAGTGGTTGGCACGGTTTTGGTGGGAACCATATTCAATAGGTCTGCAGCTGTTTCCAGTGCATATGCCCAGAAGGAAATAGGTAACTCAGCTGTGCTCATCATAGAGCGCACCATATCTAATAGGGTGCGGTTCCTCCGTTCTGATACACTGTTGTGCTGTGGTGTATATGGAGGAGTCAGCTGAGAGAGAATCACATTCTCTTTTAGGATGTCCAGGAATTCATTGCTCAAGTATTCACCTCCTCGATCAGATCGAAGGATTTTAATACTTTTTCCGGTTTGGTTCTCGACTTCTTGTTTATATTCTCTAAATTTCTCAAAAGCTTCTGATTTGTGTTTCATCAGGAACACATACCCGAACCTAGAGAGATCGTCAGTGAATGTAATGAAGTACGAAGAACCATCCCTGGCATGTGTAGACATAGGACCGCATACATCACTATGTATCAGTCCCAAGAGTTCAGTAACTCTTTCTCCGTGTCCTGTAAACGGAGTTTTGGTCATCTTTCCTTTAAGACATGATTGGCAAGTGTCATAAGATGAAAATTCAAACGGATTTAAATATCCATCCTTATGCAACTTAGCCAGTCGTGTCGCATTGATGTGACCCAGTCTACAATGCCACAAGAAGGATTCGTTCAGTTCAGAACTCTTCCTCTTGTGTGTGTTTGTTATGCTCAGAACTGTTGATTGATTTAGAACATAAATGCCATTGCACAACGTGCCTGATCCAACCAACTTTTGGTTACGGAAGATATTCATAACATTGTCCTGTAATACAAAATTATATCCTTCTTTACTCAACAATGAAACCGATATAATGTTGCATATCAGGTTCGGCATGTAATAGCATTCGTTCAGAACCAATGTATTACCAGTTAGTAATACAAGGTGATATTCCCCGACAGTCTTAGCTGTAACAATTGCACCATTTCCAGCTCTAATGTCTTTATCACCTTCTCCAAGTTCTCTACCTTTCCTAAACCCATGTAACTGATTACATATATGGGATCCTGACCCGGTATCCAATACCCAGGACGTAGAGCAAATGGAGAAACAGTTCTCAGTAACAAACACACCCGAAGAAAATGCATCAACATGTACTTTCTTCATTCGGGTGGCATGGAAATCCTGGTATTCCCCTATATCCTGTTCATTCCTATAACTCTTATAAGAAAGAACGGAACCAACGTTCCCCAGCACAGTATAACATGCGGGTTCGGTCAATACATCCATATTATTATCTTGATTAAGACATGAACTGGTCGCTACCTGGAGAGAGAGAGAAGAAAACACTTTAGCGTATGCTCGTGCAGGATCAGATTGGTTATTATCTTATCTAATCAGGATGGCTCCCACTGGTTTTTATCAAATCTTCCTTCAAACCCTAAAAGGAAAGACTAGCCGGGATTAATTACACCCTACAACTTCGTCGATCTTTCAGCCAGGCCAGTGTCGGTACTTTGAGGGAGGTTCCCCGTGCTTTCGCACGGACCTAATTAAAGTAAACCTCGTTTTCCCAGAGGCGTAACCCCGTTGACACCTTTCTAGACACCTACTTGATCGGCTAATCGTAGTGTGCAAAACTCTCCCAGGAGTAACCCTTACTCGCAGTGGGTATCGGGATCCAACTATATTATAGAAGGTATGCAATCTCATTGCAAATTTCAACACTTGAAATTCCCGATAATATTTTGCCCCTAGCGTCCTATGACCTTGACGCAGGCCAACAAACCATAGTGCGCTAGTCAAGTTCAACCCGTCATTTCCTGATTGAATTAAACCCACCCGCACGACCCTTGACGCAGGACAACAAAGTCGTACGACTACCCTAATTCAATCTGCATCATATGCATAAGCAGATAAATAATAGTCAGCTACCGCACACTACGCCTTGACGCAGGCCAACAAACGTAGCACGAATACTAACTTCTACTTATCTGAAATGACGGAGGGCTACGCAGGTTTTTCATAAAAACCATGAGCGTAATGAACTTGATATCGTTGTAGAATCAAATGAAGTATTGAAAATGGAGTGATTTTGAGGCTTTTCTAGTTTTGCTAAAGGGGTCACTCCCGGTAAAGGGATCATCGGCCCTTTCCTCGTCGAATGAGGTGCGGGATATATCATATATATCACTGTGCAAAGCAGAAACTATAGAAGCAGTCAAAAACAAACCAAGTGTGTAGCATCTGCCAGTTATTGCTAAAGGAGTCACTCCCGGTGAAGGGATCTCGGTCCTTTCCTCATCGAATAAGGTGCAGGGTATATCATATATACCGCTATACAAAGCAAGAACTGTAGCTACCTGTTATGTTTAAAATTCGATTCTACAACATCTTAGGTTTCTTTTCTTTTCATTAATCACATTAATGAAGTCCCATCATTTAAGTCACCTAAACATCACAGATAAATACGACGTACACTTATGCCATCCGCATTCGCCTGGATGCCCCCTCATGCACCGTTAGGTTAGGTAACTAACGACAGAGCAGGGCAGGGCTAGTGCGGGTGCAAAACATAAGTAACGTCTATATAATATATCATATATACTATATACTGTATCTATCACAGAACATCACATGATCACATCACAGATATCGCAGCAGAAGAAACATATGAAATATTGGATATACTAGGACGTCCGTGTTTTCAATACGAGCCAGTATAAAACACGGATTCCACGGTCGTGATGAAAAGCCAATCCCACACCCCTAGACCCCTACGAGTGCGGCAAGCAACCCTACCAATTCTAGGGTTAGGAGACCCTAACTCGACTCCTCGAGATGGTCTCCCACTGGACCCCAGAACCCGGTTACTTGTGCTCCCCTCCTTGGGTCTATCCTAATGCGGAAATGTAAATAATATACAAAAGGTGACATCTTCCGCAACCTGGAAGTGCCCCAAATAAAAGAATATTACATACAAGTTTTTACATGAATGAAAATGAAAAACACTCATCTCACATAAAAACCCCCGGCTATTCAAATACGACAATCCAATATAACATATCCAGCAACACATAACATCATATGTCATCAACGTAAGTAAGTATGCATGCACCGATTGTCGCCGACGTATAGCAACGACAATCGGCAATACCACTACATACTACACTTACGGTCACAGAAAAGAAAGTGTAAAACTACAACAGCTGGAATCCGCAATCTCTTTAGACATCACATGCCTAATCACAATGAAATGCTTAGACATCACATGCCTAACATTTATAAACCCCGCATTTTAGTCTCATTACCGAAAACTCTTTTCAATATGAAGTGAGACTAAACCGTTCGGTTTATAACATTCATTCAGTTATCTCATAACTGTTTGTGAATTCCAATTATTGTATCCCATTCCGGATAAACATAAAATATTAAACTTTCCGACCGAACATTCGAACACCCAAGTTTTCCCGACACCGATCAACACATGAAATAAGTTCAAAGACATTCATTTCATGCCTCAGTACCAACGGTCCAGCCGTAGAAGGGTCAAGCCAACGCCTCACATGTGGCACGCCGTACTGCCCCAAACCCGAAGGTTCAAAGGGCAGTTCAAGACGGTCACATAATCGAGTTAAGGTTTGTTGTTTTCTAGAGGGACCATTGCGTTACTTGCACTACTCAGAACGTATTTAAACCACAGAAAAATCCAACACTTGGAAATTTTCCGGCAGGGGAAAGATTGGGTATTTATATCCGGTCGAACTTTTTAACATATTCTAAAGTTATCCGGAAAGAACACTTAGACAAGGTTTGATAATCCGATCAAATCGTCGATTCCCAATACAACCCCAGAATACTCAACTCTTGAGTCAATTTAAAAATTCCCAGAAAACTCAGCATAATTAATCAGGAATTACTGTGCAAACATTTAGGGCTGACGTCACCATAGAGCCGCGGAACCGCCGCAGAAATTAGGTATCATGTCGAAAATTTTGCACCGTAATTCTTATAATTCCCTGCTGAATTTTTTAAGCATTTTTAATATGGAAAACTCCCAGATTTTTGAAAAAGTCCAGAGAGCATGAAAATTCTAGGGTTTCGGGTTCGATCGGGTTTCAAACATCGTCTAGACTTCGCCTAAGGCTCTAGCTAGGCTCTGATACCACTGTAGGGTTACTAGGCACTCTCAAGAGGTCTCACAAGGCATCAACCATGCCAATTTCAAATTTTACGGGTGCCGAGAAACCCTAATACGGATCGTTGACTAGAAGTTTAGGCGAAATACGAATCTAGTTAACGTCTTAACTAAAGGAGAGAGGCTACAACCTTTGTAGATCCGGTTCTCCACTTCCTTAGCTCCACGTGGGTGTCCTCTCACCGTCCATCTCGAATCCCGAACTCAATCGTCGGCTTCATCGGAGAAACGGGCGAGCTAGGTCGTCGGCTTCGTGCCGAAGACGATCTACGTCGAGGCATCACAAGTTCAAGCTCCGACTTCACAAAGTTGTGAAACTTGTGAAGAAAACACCCAAAACAACTTGGCAAGAAGTAGAGGGTGAAGAAATAGGAGGTGGGTTCACTTTAGAATTGGATTTCTCTCACTTTTGCTCAAGTTGCCATTGATGGCATCTAGCTTTCTATCTTGAAGAAGATGATGAAGATGCAGATAGAATATGATAAGTGTTGATAATAAATGAAAAATAAATCAATACTTATCATTTACTAACTAAGGTTGAATGTAGAGAATAGACCATGGTTACTTGAGAGGGTTAGGGTTAAGCATGATGACAAGAATGGTTACAAAAGTCAAAGCTTCAAGAAGCTTCAACTTAAAACAAAGAAAGCCACCATTCTCATCATAATCCTTTTCAAATAAATAAATAAATAAATGAATATGAAAAACCCTAATCAACACTTAACCATGGTTTAATTCTATACACTTAACCAAATGAGCAAGTATCATCAAACATGATACAAACATGTGCACAAAAGTATATCACATATACGACTTGCACATCAAGTGAGAAAATCCATTTAAAATGAACCAATACTAGTTAATGCAAAACAATATATCAAATATATAATTATACATTAAATCATTAAATCAACACTTGATTTAACGATCCGGTCATATCGCATATAACCGACTAGTATCCAATGTATCGGCTTATCGAATCAATCCTTGATTCGATATCTAGGTTATATCAAATATAACCATTCGATACATTCATCGTGAGAATGGAATACGGTATCACATACACGCATTATTCTCGGTCCTGCACATATCTCATATGCGCTCCTATTTCGTTTCTCTTGAGCCAGGAAACCTCTGTGTAGGACTCTGAAGACTCGTCAATACGCCGGTAGTAGATGATGATCATATCAAGCATCCATAAGCCGCAAGCGGTCTGCTAAACGTAACGGCCATCCGGGTATTGAGCGATCAGAAGATCGACGAGCTAGCCTGCTCACACTCCTGTGAATCCAACCAGTAACACTTACCGTACAGTCCGGTCTGTTCGTCTGATACGTCGCATATCAAGTCTAGAGGTGGTAAACGTCAGACCCCAATAACCGATAAGTCGTGCCGATGTGAGGCTCATAACGGGTCGAGAAACTACTGGTAACACTTACCAGCAATTCTCTGATCAGCCCTGGCCAGGGACTTCCCTGTTACGGCCAATCGAGCACAGCGCAACATCAACCCCCAATACCGGGAGAGACGAAACCCCTCCTATCGCTCATTGCCTCCATGTGACTCGGGACTGTACCCAAAGACCACCATTTTGCACGCCCTCATGGACGTGGTAAGGTGGAGATCAAAGCACAGTGGGAATCACACAAGACTCTATGACGATCTCAGGTCTACAGACTAACCTGTACAAGTGTCACCTGAGAACTGCCATCTGACGTGAGGTATAATACCATCTGGGAGTTCTCGGCGAGTCCGTCCTGTGTACCCAGTCTCCACTGAGCACCCGTATACCATCTCTGATGTCAAACACCAATGGATATGGGATCATCCATCGCCCATCTGATGGGTCGAGAAGCGTATACGCTAGTCTACTCTGGTATATCGATGCCCCATCTCGATACACCTACGACTAGGGACCTTGAAGGATGTACTTATGGACTACCATGTCCCCACTAGTATGATCTGCATCATAGTCCAGGTAGTCAAATACTCATCCTAAGGGCTTTACCAACATGTAACTATAAGACAGTTTAAAGAGACTAGTGTACATGTTAAGATAAAGAGTAACCAGATAGCATACTATCATATCGAGCAAGAAAGTCATCTCTATATATGTCCAAGCATCCAATATAATATACATCATCTGTACAATACTGGCCTCTAGGGCATACATACAACTAACATGCTCAGTACAGTGTAAGTTTGTGGGATACCCAAAGAACTCCAAGAGATATCTTTTCTATTACGCAGAGGAGCAAAAGGTCTTTGTTTCTTATCATGCCCGCTTCTTGGAAACTGAATATTTAGAAAACCAGATAGGTGGGAGCGCAATAGAACTGGATGAAATTCCAGAACCACAAGCTATTACTGAAAGCTTGGTAGAATTAGTGGTTTCAGAACAACCGGACATCCCAGCGCCACTCCGCAGGAGTAGTAGGCAGTCTCATCCGCCCAAGAGATAGTACGGTTTTCTCATAGACGGGGATCAAGATAATTGCATCATTGAAATTGATGAGCCTACTAGCTTCCAGCAAGCCATTCAGAGCGGTGACTCCGTAAAATGGCTGGATGCAATGCGGGCCGAAATGGAGTCTATGTACATTAACAAAGTTTGGACTCTGGACATTGCTCCAGAAAGGGTAAAACCCGTAGGCTGTAAATGGATCTTCAGAAAGAAGATTGGTGTAGATGGGCAGGTTGAAACCTATAAAGCTAGACTTGTTGCAAAGGCTTTTCTTCAAAAACATGGTTTGGACTATGATGTAACCTTTTCTCTAGTGGCTATGCTCAAATCCATTCGGATCCTTCTTGCCATTGCTGCCTTCCACGATTATGAGATCTGGTAGATGGACGTAAATACGGCTTTTCTAAATGGAAATTTGGAAGAGTGAATCAATATGGATCAGTCGGAGGGTTTCATTCAGAGTGGGAGCGGCGGTAAAGTGTGCAATCTGCTTAAGTCCATTTATGGACTAAAGCAGGCATCACGGAGTTGGAACATCTGCTTTGATGATATTGTTAAAGAATTCGACTTTATCAAAATCCAGATGAACCATGCATTTACAGTAAGATTGTAGGGAGAAATGTGGTATTCCTTGTCTTATACGTGGATGACATTCTCCTAATAGGAAATGACATTCCTATTCTACAGTTAGTCAAAGGATTCTTTTCACAGAGGTTCTCCATGAAGGACCTGGGTGATGCCTTCTACATTCTGGGGATCCAGATCTATCGTGATTGATCTATGAGGATATTGGAACTTTCACAGTCCAGGTACATCGACACCAAACTGAAAAGATTCAGTATGGAAGATTATAAGTGCGGTAATCTACCGGCTTGTTATGGAATCACGCTCTCTAAAGAGATGTCTCCCAAGAATGATTTGTAAAGGGCTTGCATGTCATCTATAGCCTACGCATCTACGGTAGGCTCTATAATATATGTGATGCTGTGTACCAGACCAGATTTAGCATACGCATTAAGCATTTTAAGCCGGTATCAGTCGGACCCAGGGAAGAAGCACCAGATAGCAGTAAAGAACATTCTCAAGTACCTGAGAAGGACTAAGGAGATGTTTTTGGTGTATGGAGAAAACGACCTCAAGATCGAGGCCTTTGCTGACTCCAGCATTCAGAGTGACAAGGATGACTCCAAGACCATGTCGGGTTATGTCTTTACCCTCAATAGAGGGGTGGTCTGTTGGGAGAGCTCCAAACAGGAAACTGTTGCTGACTTAACGATGGAAGCGGAGTATATAGCTGCTTGCGATATCACAAAAGAAGCTGTCTAGTTGAAGAAGTTCCACACAGAACTTTAGGTGGTTCTAACCATTGTTGATCCAATACCGCTGTATTGCGACAACAATAGCGCTATAGCCTTAGCGAAGGTACCCAGGTCCCATCAGAAGTCCAGGAACATTTTGAGGCGGTACCACCTGTTCAGGAAGATCGTAGATCGCCGGGAGATCGAGGTGATCGAGGTGAGGAGAGTAGATTTGGAGAATAACACTGCAGATCCACTCACGAAGGCCATACCCCAGACTCAGTTTGAGCGGCTGATTGAGATGATTGGTCTTTGATGCGCCAGTACATGGCCCTAGTGCAAGTGGGAGATTGCTAGCGTATATGCCCTAGAGGCCATTACTGTATGATACTAGCTTGTATATTACTTAAAGGATGCTTGGGATATTCATAGTTGTATTGACAGTCTTTCTCAAAATGGTAGTATGCTACTTCAATATGTGCATGTGTTTCTTTTAGCATATTGCTTATACATATTAGTGGAGCCCTTAGGATCATTGCTTGATTACCAGCGTTGTGATTGCAGTCACACTAGTGGGGGCTGGGTAATCTACAAGCACATCCTTATACATGTCCCTAGTCGTAGGATTATCGAGACGGGGCATCGATATTCCATAGTAGACTAGTGTATACGCTTCTCATCCCAGCAGGGGAGATGGTCTGTCCTACAGCCATTAGTACGTCGTACTGGAGATAGTGTGCAGGTGCTCGTTAGGTTACGAGTACACCGGACAGGACTCGTCGGGAACTGCTGGTTGGTATTATACCTATCGTCAGATAGCAGTTCCCAGATGACATGAGTACAGCTTAGTCCGTCGACTTGACACTGCTACTTCACCTCGAGTGTGTTTCTACTGTACTTTGATTACTACCCTACCATAGCTCAAAGGAGTCGTTCAAACAGGTAGTAGTTTAGTGCAGTCCCAAAGCACTTGGAGGCAGTGGCGGTTAGACAGGATTCGTCTCTCCCAGTATTGGGGGTTGATATCGCGCTGTGTCTAAGAGTGCCCTTACACAAATTCCCTGGCCAGGGCAAGCGAGATTTACTGGTAGTGTTTCCAGTAGTTTCTCAGGGTGTTCTGGGCTACACTCCAACACGACTTGTACTGCTATTAGGGGTCTGACGTTCACCGCTCCCTAGGCCCGACATGCGATACTCTTAGACGAACATACCGGACTGTACGGAGATTGTCACATTTAGGCTCAGTAAGAGTTCGGATGGGTTTTCCTCATCAGCCTTCTTATCCACATCTACCTGGGGACTATTATGTATAGCTAGTACCGCTTGCGGCCTATGGTTAAACCCACTTCCAGCGTAGTGTCGAGTCTTTAGAGTCCCACACAGAGAGTTTCCCTGTACTGGGCAAAAGGTGTAGAGGCCGTATGTGTTAGTTATATGTATGCCGTAGAGGCCATTACTATACATAGGATGTATATTGTAGTGGATGCTAGGACATATATAAGGAGGACTTTCTTGCTCGACATGATAGTATGCTATCTGGTTACTCTTTGCCTTAACGTGTATACTGTTTGTCTCTCTGTTACATATTCATAAAGACCTTAGGATGTGTACTTGACTACCTGGACTATGATGCGGATCATACTAGTGGGGACATGGTAGTCCATAAGTACATCCTTCAAGGTCCCTAGTCGTGGGTATATCGAGACGGGGCATCGATATACCAGAGTAGACTAGCGTATACCTTCTCGACCAATACAGATGGGCGATGGATGATCCCATATCCATTGGTGTTTGACATCAGAGATGATATACGGGTGCTCAGTAGAGACTGGGTACACTGGACGGACTCGCCGAGAACTCCCAGATGGTATTATACCTTACGTAAGATGGCAGTTCTCTGGTGACACTGGTACAGAGTAGTCTGTTGACCCGAGATCGTCATAGAGTCTTGTGTGGTTCCTACTGTGCTTTGATTTCCATCTTACCATGTCCAAGAGGGCGTACAAAACGGTGGTTTTTGGGTACAGTCCCGAATCACATGGAGGCAATGAGCGATAGGAGGGGATTCGTCTCTCCCGGTATTGGGGGTTGATGTTGCGCTATGCTCGACTGGCCATAACAGGAAATCCATGGCCAGGGTTGCAGTGATCTACTAGTAAGTGTTATCAGTAGTTTCACACATGTTATGGACCTCACGTCGGCATGACTTATCGAGCTATTGGGGTCTGACGTTTACCACACCTAGGCGAGATATGCGACATATCAGACGATCAGACCGGACTGTACGGTAAGTGTTACTGGTTGGATTCACAGGAGTATGAGCGGGCTTGCTCGTTGATCTTCTGATCGCTCAATACCCGGATGGCCGTTACGTTTAGCAGACCGCTTGCGGCTTATGGGTGCTTGATATGATCATCACCTGCTGCCGGCGTATTGACGAGTCTTTAGAGTCCTACACAGAGCTTTCCTGGCTCAAGCGAAACGAAATAGGAGCGCATATGAGATATGTGCGGGACCGAGAATAATGCGTGTATGTGATACCGTATTCTATTCTCGCGATGAATGTATCGATATGGTTGTATGCGATATAACCTAGTTATCGAATCAAGGATTGATTCGATAAGCCGATACATTGGATATTAGTCGGTCACATGCGATATGACCGGATCGTTAAATCAAGTGTTGATTTAATGATTTAATGCATAATTATATATTTGATATAATACTTTGCATTAACTAGTTTTGGTTCGCTTTAAATGGATTTTCTCACTTGAAGTTCACAAGTTGTATATGTGATATACTTTTGTGCACTTGGATGTATCATGTTTGATGATGCATGTTTACTTGAGTTTGTGTAAAGATTAAACCATGGTTATTTAAATGGTTAGGGTTTTGATATGCATATCTATTTATTTATTTATATATTATGGAAATGATAAAGAGAAAAATGGTGGCTTTCTTTGTTTGTTCATGAAGCTTCATGAAGCTTTGACTAAGTGACCATTTTGTCTCATGCTTAACCCTAACCAGTCCACTTAACCATAGTCCTCTCTCTACACTTAACCATGGTTGTAGTTATGATAAGAATAATCTATTTTCTATTTTCTCATTATTCTTATGATAATTATCTTCTTCTTCTTCTTCTTCTTAAAAGAAGAAAACCTTGCTTCCATCAATGGTGATTTGATGAAAAGAGTGAGAAATCCAATTTTAAAGTGAACCCACCTCCTATTTCTTCATCCTCTACCTCTTGCCAAGTAGTATAGGGTGTTTTTATCATAAGTTTCATGACTTGGTGAAGTGGGAGCTCGAGGCATCTTCGGCAACGTAGTCGATGACCTAGCCCGCCCATTTCTCCGATGAAGCCGACACTAGAGCCCGGGATTTGATTTGGACAGCAAAGAGACTTCATCATGGAGCTATGGAGGTGGAGAACCGGATCTACAAAGGTTGTATTTCCGTTCACTTAGTTAAGTTGTTAACTTGTTGCTTGTTTCGCCTAAAATTCTAGTTAACGATCCGTATTAGGGTTTCTCGGCACTTGTAAAATTTGAAATAGGCATGGTTGATGTCTTGTGAGACCTCATTAGAGTGCCAAGGAACCCTACAGTGGTATCAGAGCCTAGCTAGAGCCTTAGGCGAAGCGTAGACGGAGTTTGAAGTCCGATCGAACCGAAATCCAAATTCCAAAATGCTCTCTGGGCTTTTTTCAAAAACTGGGTTTTTTCCAGATTAAAAATGCTTAAAAAATTCAGCAGGAAATTCTAAGAATTACGGTGCAAAATTTTCAAAAAGATACCTCCAAACTGCGGCGGAACCGCGGCAGAAGCCTAGTTTCTGCGGCGGTTCCGCGGCCAAATGATGACGTCAGCCTTCCAAATTTGCACAGTAATTTGTGTTTTGAGGTGCTGAGTTTTCTGGGATTGTTTAATCTGAACTCCAGAGTTGAGTTTTCTGGGGTGTTTTGGAGCTTAGATGATTCGATCGGATTATCAGACTTTGTCTATGTGGCTTTCCGGATATTTTAGAATATGTTAAAAAGTTCGACCGGATGTAAATACCCACCTTTTTCCCTGCCGGAAAATTTTTAAGTGTTGGATTTTTCCGTGGTTTAAAGACGTTCTAAGTAGTGCAAGTAACGCGATGGTCCCTTTAGAAGACAACAAACCTTAACTCGATTATGTGACCGTCTTGAACTGCCCTTTGAACCTTCGGGTTTGGGGCAGTACGGCATACCACATGTGAGGCGTTGGCTTGACCCTTCTACGGCTGGACCGTTGGTACTGAGGCATGAAGTGAATGTCTTTGAACTTATTTCATGTTTTGAGCTGTTTCGGGAAAACTTGGGTGTTCGATTGTTCAATCGGAAAGTTTAACATTTTCTATCTTATTCGGAATGTGATACAATAATTGGAATTCACAATAAGTTATGAGATAACTGAATGAATGTTATAAATCTAGCGGTTTAGTCTCACTTGATCGGTTGCCACGGAATTTTGATGTGATCAAAAATCCGTCGCAATCACGTAGCGTACGTGGATACTCGCCGGGTAAACTTAATAGACAGCATCGCTCCATAGCCCCGACCAAGTGACTGTAGGAGAACCCCGTCGCCGAAAGCATCCGTCCGGGTGCTCGCAGCAGTGGTGTTCCGCCTTGGTGCACTTCATCGACGGTGTCGGGGGTGCAGCTGCCTACTAAAGTTTGCGACGAGCATTCGATCAGTATGTCGGGAATCTTGTTGAATTGCCCGACTTGATATTGAAAAGTGTTTTCGATAATGAGACTAAAATGCGGGGTTTATAATTGTTAGGCATGCGATGTCTAAGTATTTCATTTGATTAGGCATGCGATGTCTAAAGAGGTTGCGGATTCCAACTGTTGTAGTTTTACACTTTCTTTTCTGTGACCGTAAGTGTAGTATGTAGTGGTATTGCCGATTGTCGTTGCTATACGTCGACGACAATCGGTGTATGCATACTTACTTACGTCGATGACATGTGATGTTAAGTGTTGCTGGATATGTTATATTGGATCGTCGTGTTTGAATAGCCGGGTTTTTTTATGTGAGATGAGTGTTTTTCATTTTCATTCATGTAAAAACTTGTATGTAATATTCTTTTATTGGGGCACTTCCAGGTTGCGGAAGTTGTCACCGTTGATGTATATTATTTACTTTTCCGCACTAGAATATACCCAAGGAGGGGAGCACAAGTAACCGGGTTCTAGGGTCCAGTGGGAGACCAACTCGAGGAGTCAAGTCCGGGTCTCCTAACCCTAGAATTGGAAGGGTTGCTTATCGCCCTCGTAGGGGTCTGGGGGTGTGGGATTGGCTATTCATCACGACCGTGGAATCCGTGGTTTAGACTAGCTCGTATTGAAAACACGGACGTCCTAGTATATCCAATATTTCATATGTTTCTTCTGCTGCGATATCTGTGATGTGATCATGTGATGTTCTGTGATAGATACAGTAAATAGTATATATGATATATTATATAGACGTTACTTATGTTTTACACCCGCGCTAGCCCTGCCCCGCTCTGCCGTTAGTTACCTAACCTAATGGTGCACGAGGGGACATCGAGGCAAATGCGGATGGCATAAGTGTACGTCGTATTTATCTGTGATGTTTAGGTATATAAATGATGGGATTTCATTAATGTGATTAATGAAAATAAAAGAAACCTAAGATGTTGTAGAATCGAATTTCAAAATTAAAACAGGTAGCTACAGTTCTTGCTTTGCACAGCGGTATATGTGATATATCCTGCACCTTATTCGATAAGGAAAGGACCGAGATCCCTTCACCGGGAGTGACTCCTTTAGCAATAACTGGCAGATGCTCACACTCGGTTTGTCTTTTGATTGCTTCTATAGTTTCTGCTTTGCACAGTGATATATGTGATATATCCCGCACCTCATTCGACGAGGAAAGGACCGACGATCCCTTCACCGAGAGTGACTCCTTTAGCAAAACTAGAAAAGCCTCAAAAGCACTCCATTTTAAAATCATTTGATTCTACAACGATATCAAGTTCATTACGCAATAGGTTTTCAGAAAAATCTGTCGTAGCCCTCCGTCATTTCAAATAAGTCCTGTTTAGTATTCGTGCTGCGTTTGTTGACCTTGTCAAGGTGCAGTGTGCGGTAGCTAACTAGTATTTATCTGCTTATGCATATGATGCAGATTGGGTTAGGGTAGTCGTGTGGCCTTGTTGACCTTGTCAAGGGTCGTGCGGGTGGGTTTGATTCAATCAAGAAATGACGGGTTGAACTTGACTTGCGGTCTATGGTTTGTTGACCTTGTCAAGGTCATAGATCGTTTGGGGCAAAATATTATCGGGAATTTCAAGTGTTGAAATTTGCAATGAGATTGCATAGCTTCTATGAGATAGTTGGATCCCGATACCCGCTGCGAGTAAGAGTTACTCCTGGGAGAGTTTTACACATTACAATTAGCCGATCAAGTAGGTGTCTAGAAAGGTGTCAACGGGGTTACGCCTCTGGGAAAACGAGGTTTACATTAATTAGGTTCGTACGAAAGCACGGGGGACCTCCCTCAAAGTACCGACACTGGCCTGGCTGAAAGATTGGCGAACTTGTAGTGTGTAATTAATCCCGGCTGGTCTTTCCTTTTAGGGTTTAAAGGAAGATTTGATAAAAAACAGTGGGAGCCATCCTGATTAGATAAAATAAAAACCAATCTGATCTTGCAAGAGCGCACGCTGAGTGTTTTCTTTTCTCTCTCTCCAGGTAGCGACCATATCACGCCTTAATCAAGATAATAATACGGATTTTTGACCGAACCCGCTTGTTATACGGAGCTGGGGAACGTTGGTCCCGCTCCAACTTATAATTGTTATAAGACAGAGCAGGAAATTGGGGATTACCAGAATTCCCATGCCGCCCAAACGAAGAGAGTGCATGCTGATGCATCATCTTCGGGTGTGTTCATTACAAAGAACTGTTTCTCAGTATCCTCTGCATCCTTGGTATATGATACTAGATCAGGATCCCAGATATGTAATCTGTTACATAGGGCTACAAAAGGGTAGAAAATTGAGAATGGGTGATAAGTTTCATGAGACAGAAAACGGGGCAAGTGTTGCAGCCAAGTCTGTTGGTCACTGTCACCCTGTAATACCAATACATTGATTCTGAACAAATGCTATTAGATACCGAACCTAATATACAAAATCATATCAGTCTCTTTATTAGTAAAGAAATGATAAAATTTTGTATTGTTGGATAATGTTTTGAACATTTCCTATATCAAAAGTTGATCGGTTCATGCACGTTATCTAAAAGCATTGACGTTCTAAATCAAACTACAGTTCCTAGTATACAGAACACACACAAGAGGAAGAAGTTCAGAGATGAACGGATCCTTCTTGAGGTATTGTAGACTAGGTCATATCAATGCGACCCGACTAGCTTAAGTTACATAGTAGATGCATATTTAAATCAGTTTGAATTTACATCTTATGAAACTTGCGAGTCATGTCACAAAGATATAATGACCTCATATCTGTTTATTGGAAACAGAGAAAGAGTTAGTAAACTCTTGGGATTGATACATGATGATGTATGTAAGGTCCCCTGTCTACACATGCCAAGACCGGTTCTTTTTACTTCATTAAATTCTCTGATAATCTCTCAAGATTCAGATATATGTTCCTGTTGAGACACAAGTCCGGACCTTTTGAGATATTCACAGAATATGATTTAGAAGTAGAGAACCAAAATAAGGGTATAAGTATTATGTCCTTTGATGAGATCAAGGAGGAGAATACTTGAGCACGGAATTTCTGGACTATTCTAAAGGAGAATGAGATTCTCTCTCAGCATTACTCCTCCGTATACACCATAGCACGATGGTATATCGGGGCAGAGCAATAGCATCCTATGTGATATGGTGTGCTCTATGATGAGTACTACTGAGTTACCTATTTCATTTTGGGAGTCATGCACTTGATAAGCTGCATACCTATTGAATAGGGTTCAAATCAAATCAGTAGCCTACCGCTTCATATGTGATATGGAAAGGGAAGAGCCTATATCTTAAGTTGGTTAAGATTTGGGGTTGTTTGGGCTATGTCTAAAAGCAAATTCCGGACAAGCTCGAGGCAAGGTCTGTTATGTAGAATTGGAAAGGTTCCAGCTATACAAACTACAGTAGATGATTTGGTAGAACCAAAAGGATTCAGTAGATTCCAACGAACCTCAGCCTCTCCGCCGATCTAGTAGGGTTCCTCACCCACCCGAGAGATACTTCGGTTTCTCTATGACAGTGGGAGCAAGGATTGCATCATGAGATGATGACCCAACTAGTTTCGAGCTGGCCATCAGGAGTAGGACTCTGTAAGAATGGCTGGATGCTTAGTGATCTGAGATGGAATCCTTATACGCCAACAAAGTATGGACTTTGGTTGCTATATCTGAAGGGTTAAATCCCCATCAGGAGCAAGTATATCTTGAGAAGATTACTTGGTGTACATGGAAAAGTTAAGACTTTCAAAGCTAGACTTGTTAAAGGTTTGCATCATTGACCAGGTGTGGATCATGATGAAACTTTTTCTAAAGATCTATGCTTAAGTCCATCCAGATCCTACTTGCCATGGCTGTGTACCATAACTACGATATCTGGTGGTTGGGTGTCATGACCGCTTTTCTAAATGATGTTTTGGAAGAGATCGTCTATAAGTACACAGCCAGAGGGCTTCGTAGATAGTGGGAGCAGCGGAAACGTGTGCAAGATGCTTTATAGGATAAAGAAGGCATCGCGGAGTTGGAACATCTGTTTTGATGTGTTAGTCAAATAGTTTGACATCATCAAAATGGTAGATGAACCTTGTATATACAAGAAGGTAGTAGGGAGTATGGTAGTGATCCTCGTAGAATACGTGGATGACATACTCTTGATAGGGAAGGAGTTTCCTATGCTACGCTCGGTCAATCTCCGATTATCACAAGCATTCTCTATATAGGATCAAAGTAATACCTCCTAAATCCTAAGTATTCATCTATGAGATAGATGTAATTGGATGCTAGGAATCTCACTAGTAGTAGTAAGATGATATCAATCGGTCCTGGGAGAATCACTGGAAGGGTTCCAGGGTGATAAAGAGGACTGAATGTCAGTCACAGGCATTGTCTTTACCCTCAGTAGAGGGACGGTATATTGGAAGAGTTCCAAGATAGATACCGTAACATACTAGACGATTAAGGCTAGATACATCGCTACTTAAGGTGCTACCAAAGAGGCTCTCTGGATGTATATTAGTTCATGAGATGAACTTAGTTCCTCCCATTGTGTGACAATGGAGTTGTGGCTTATGCCAAGGAACGTCCGTCCCATCAGTGATCCAGACATATTCTAAGGCGATATCACCTGATCATGGAGATGGTTGATCTCCAGGGGATCGAGGTCAGGAGAGTAGACTCAGAGGACAACACAGCGGATCCACTCACGAAGGCCTTTTCCCAGAGAGACTTTTATGGGATGGTTGAGTATGAGATACTACAACCACTGTTACAGATGGACCTAGTGCAAGTGGGAGATTGTTAGTTATATGTATGCCCTAGAGGCCATTACTGTACATAGGATGTATATCGTAGTGGATGCTAGGACATATATAGGGAGGACTTTCTTGCTCGACATGATAGTATGCTATCTGGTTACTCTTTGCCTTAACGTGTATACTGTTTGTCTCTCTGTTACATGTTGGTAAAGCCCTTAGGATGTGTACTTGACTACCTGGACTATGATGCAGATCATACTAGTGGGGACATGGTAGTCCACAAGTACATCCTTCAAGGTTCCTAGTCGTGGGTATATCGAGACGGGGCATCGATATACCAGAGTAGACTAGCGTATACCTTCTCGACCCATACAGATGGGCGATGGATGATCCCATATCCATTGGTGTTTGACATCAGAGATGATATACGGGTGCTCAGTAGAGACTGGGTATACTGGACGGACTCGCCGAGAACTCCTAGATGGTATTATACCTTACGTCAGATGGCAGTTCTCTGGTGACACTGGTACAGAGTAGTCTGGTGACCCGAGATCGTCATAGAGTCTTGTGTGGTTCCCATTGTGCTTTGATTTCCACCTTACCACGTCCAAGAGGGCGTGCAAAACGGTGGTTTTTGGGTACAGTCCCGAATCACATGGAGGCAATGAGCGATAGGAGGGGATTCGTCTCTCCCGGTATTGGCGGTGGATGTTGTGCTATGCTCGACTGGCCATAACAGGAAATCCCTGGTCAGGCTTGCAGTGATCTACTGGTAAGTGTTATCAGTAGTTTAACACATGTTATGGACCTCACGTCGGTATAACTTATCGAGCTATTGGGGTCTGACGTTTACCACCCCTAGGCGAGATATGCGACATATCAGACGATCAGACTGGACTGTACGGTAAGTGTTGCTGGTTGGATTCACAGGAGTATGAGCGGGCTTGCTCGTTGATCTTCTGATCGCTCAATACCCGGGTGGCCGTTATGTTTAGAAGACCGCTTGTGGCTTGTGGGTGCTTGATATGATCATCACCTGCTGCCGGCGTATTGACGAGTCTTTAGAGTCCTACACAGAGGTTTCCTGGCTCAAGCGAAACGAAATAGGAGCGCATATGAGATATGTGCGGGACCGAGAATAATGTGTGTATGTGATACCATATTCTATTCTCGCAATGAATGTATCGATATGGTTGTATGCGATATAACCTAGTTATCGAATCAAGGATTGATTCGATAAGCCAATACATTGGATATTAGTCGGTCACATGCGATATGACCGGATCGTTAAATCAAGTGTTGATTTAATGATTTAATGCATAATTATATATTTGATATATTACTTTGCATTAACTAGTATTGGTTCACTTTAAATGGATTTTCTCACTTGAAGTTCACAAGTTGTATATGTGATATACTTTTGTGCACTTGGATGTATCATGTTTGATGATGCATGTTTACTTGAGTTTGTGTAAAGATTAAACCATGGTTATTTAAATAGTTAGGGTTTTGATTTTCATATCTATTTATTTATTTATATATTATGGAAATGATAAAGAGAAAAATGGTGGCTTTCTTTGTTTGTTCATGAAGCTTCATGAAGCTTTGACTAAGTAACCATTTTGTCTCATGCTTAACCCTAACCATTCCACTTAACCATAGTCCTCTTTCTACACTTAACCATGGTTGTAGTTATGATAAGAATAATCTATTTTCTATTTTCTCATTATTCTTATAATAATTATCTTCTTCTTCTTCTTCTTAAAAGAAGAAAACCTTACTTCCATCAATGGTGATTTGATGAAAAGAGTGAGAAATCCAATTCTAAAGTGAACCCACCTCCTATTTCTTCATCCTCTACCTCTTGCCAAGTAGTATAGGGTGTTTTCTTCACAAGTTTCATGACTTGGTGAAGTGGGAGCTTGATCTTGTGATGCCTCGACGTAGATCATCTTCGGCATCGTAGTCGATGACCTAGCCCGCCCATTTCTCTGATGAAGCCGACGCTAGAGCCCGGGATTTGATTTGGACAGCAAGGAGACTTCATCATGGAGCTATGGAGGTGGAGAACCGGATCTACAAAGGTTGTATTTCCGTTCACTTAGTTAAGTTGTTAACTTGTTGCTTGTTTCGCCTAAACTTCTAGTTAACGATCCGTATTAGGTTTTCTCGGCACTTGTAAAATTTGAAATTGGCATGGTTGATGCCTTGTGAGACCTCATTAGAGTGCCAAGGAACCCTACAGTGTGGTTTTACGGCTGGGCTTCGATCACTTACGTGCACGTGTGCGCATATGATGTTCGGGCAGACAATACCAGTAGGCATTGGTTTAAGCCGGATCCTAGTATTGTATAGATGGATTAGTTTTTGTCTTGTACTATTCGTGTTCTACGGAATGCGGATGCATGTGTGTATGCTCGGATGTGTGGAGAGAAGAAGGAGTTGCCTCATTAGTGTTTTGACCATTTACTTGATTAAGACCATTATGCGGTAGAGGATAATGTTTACTAATCTTTTTAATGATAATTGTGTCATGGCTAATTGGTTTGACCATTTGACTATGTTGACCATTTGACATAGTTGACCATTGTTGACTTAGATATTTTTGTGAGCACTAGATATTTTCTTGGCTTGGATTTAACTTGACATGATAATGGTCAAATCAAGGTTGCCATCACAATTATCATAATAAAAGATTTGTTTTATTTTTCACCATGGTTGATTATCTCTTTCTCATTCTCTCTCATCAAAAGAGAGCTCCCATGGTTGCTTTTTCTTCCTCCTCACTAGAAAATTCTATAGCTCTCATGTGTTGAGAAAAATAGAATCTAGATAGACAAACAAAACCATCTTCTTACTCAACATCACTTAGGACATCAAGATAGCAAACTTGTTGCCCTAGTTACCTTGGCTTGAGGTGGAGCTCGGACTATAGACTCTCGGGTGGATCGTCTTCGACTCAAGGAGGCCGTGGAGGTGACCAAGATCCGGATCGATCCTCGGAGCTCACGTGGACGAGGAGAACAGCGGAGAAAAGAACCAAAGGACTGGGATCATGATGTATAATCTTCATATCACAGCAGATTAAACCTCTAGTCTTTGTTAGCAATGGTTTGGCAAAGATCCTTTAGCTTAGTCTATGTTGCCTTTGTAAGAAAATTTTGATTTTTACCTGTTCCGCCTCCTCGCTAGCTTGCGGGGTGAGCGACATAGACTTACATTTTTAAGCGAGTCAAAAGCAGCCTCACAATCCGAGTCAAAATGAAATGTTGTGTTCTTAGCCAAGAGAAGAGTTAAGGGTCTAGCAATTTTGCTAAAATCCTTAATGAAACTCCAATAAAATCCTGCATGGCTAAGGAAAGATCGTATATCTTTGACGCATTTGGGATGAGGAAGGTTATGAATGACATCTATTTTTGGTCTGTCAACCTCAATGACTTTCCGTTAAAAGACATGTCCAAGCACAATTCCCTCTTGGATCATGAAATGATATTTTTCCCAATTCAAGGTTATGTTCTTATCTTTATAATGAGTAAGAATCGCGTCAAGATGAGATAGACAGTCATCAAAAGAATATCCGAATATCGAGAAATCGTCCTTGAAAATCTCCAGAAAATTCTCGACCATGTCCGAGAATATCCCCATCATACACCGCTGAAATGTAGCGGGAGTATTGCATAACCCAAAGGGCATGCGTCTATAAGCAAATGTACCAAAAGCACAAGTAAATGTGATTTTGTCTTGATCCTTTTCGGCAATAGGGACCTGGTTATAGCCAGAGTATCTGTCCATGAAACAATAATAATCATGTCCAGCTAAGCGTTCTATCGTTTAGTCAATAAAAGGTAGAGGAAAGTGGTCTTTCCTCGTTGCGACATTGAGTTTTCTTCAATCGATACATACACGCCACACAGTTTGAGCATACGTCTGGATTAACTCATTTGCTTCATTTGTTATGACCGTGATGCCAGATTTCTTAAAGACTACATGAATAGGACTCACCCATTGGCTATCAGAGATTGGGTAAATGATACCACTGTCAAGACATTTGACAATTTCTTTCTTTACCGCCTCCTTCATGATGGGATTCAACCGTCTTTGTGGTTCTCGGGTTAGCTTGGCTTCATCCATCAGATGTATATGTTGTTCAACAATTAAGGGACTAATCTTTTGATATCCGCCATTGTCCAACCAAAAGCCTACCTATTAATCTCAAGACCATCAAAAGAGCATTCTCTTGCTCTAAGGCTAGAGAAGCTGATATGATCACAGGTAAAGACTCATTCTCACCTAAATATGCATATTTAAGATGAGAAGGTAATAATTTGAGATTTAATGTCGGCGGAGAAACAATAGAATATGGGGTAAGAGAATGACATTCAGATTCATGAAGAAGCTCATAGCCTGCAAATGATACAGACTCAGAAAGTGATGAGTCAAAAGGTTCAGACTCAGGAGTGGACTCGTCAAAAGTGTCCTCACTATTGTGTGCAAGCTCAAACATTGATGTGCTAATGTCGTCGAGATCTTCAAACCAAAGTTCATCAACCTTGTAGCTTTCGGAAGCTATCTCATGGACAGAATACACATCAACAATGTGAGCAGAGGGTTCAGACGGCTGACTTCCAATCTTATAAATGTTCAGCTCAATTGACATCTTTCCGAAGGATAGGCTCATAGAACCATTTCGACAATTATGACTGCATTGGAAGTGATTAGGAAAGGTCCACCTAGAATCACCGGAATTTGGTTCCGTGGATTTGCTACAGGCTGTGTATCAAGAACAATAAAGTCCATAAGGAATATGAATTCCCCTACTTTTATCAACACATCCTCAAGTTCACCCCTAGTTTTGGTGGTAGATCGGTCTGCCATTTGGAGAGTGCAGTGAGCTGGTTTCAACTCTCCAATCCCTAACTACTCGTAGACAGAATATAGAAGCAGGTTAACAGTTGCGCCAAGGTCAAGTAAAGCACGGTTAATGTTTTTACCCCCAATAGAAACCCAGATTGTAGGATATCCAGGGTCCTTACGTTTCTTTGGTAATTATGGGGTAAAAGCCGTGCTAACATTATTAGTCATGAATACCTTTTTGGGCACTTGAGTCTTCCTCTTCCTAGTGCACAAGTCCTTAAGAATTTTCTCATAACCTGAAACTCGTTGGATAGCATCTAGGAGAGAGATGTTGATGTTAACCTGTTTAAACATTTTCATAATCTTCTGCATATGTGGACTCGATTTGTTTCCCTTTAACCGATTCGGATAAGGAGCTTTAGCAATAATGGCTGGGTCCAACATTGGAGAAGGTGGTGTTTGTGGAACTGATCCCAGAATAGGAGTGGGGATCGTCTTTGGTTGACTAGAAGAAGTGGGCTGAGAATTCGAGCCTTGAGGAAAACGAAGAATAGGCTCGCAAGAAAATGGTGGGGTAGACAAAGTAGGATCGGAAGTAGAAGTGGATGTGGAAGTAGAAGTGGAAGTGGAAGTGGAAGTGGAAACCGGGGTGTTATTGATTAATTCATCATGATTATCAATCTTTTCACTGACTTGATTATTCAGCACTGTTCATACCATAATATTGTATTATTATATTCTCCATTCTCATTCGTTTTATAAATAAACATGTGCTTTTGACGCATGTCTGCTACATATTACAGGTTATAGGTTCTTGGAGCGAAAAAAGTGAAAAAGACAAAAGAAGACACAAAAAAGGGACTTTGACCAACAAATAGAAGGATCTTAATCAAGCCTAAACAAAATATCAGTACAAGGCAACGCAAGATTCAAGATTACAAAACAAACGGTTAAAAGTCCACTGCAATTGTTTACTGGAAATCTGGAAGAAATAGAGAAGCCAAATTGAATAAAGATCCAAAAAAATAAAAAGCCCAAGAAGCCCAGAATCAGTTCCAAAATTTCCAGACATAAAATTTTACCAAAGCTTGGAGTCTACTTTGACTATGTCTTCCTAAGGATATTTTGGTAAATGTAGACGTTCGAATCAATTGTAACCTAGGGTTTCCTATCCTCTATAAATATGAACTCTAAATCATTGTAAAGGTCATGCCTCCCTATGCCTCCCTATGCCTCTTTCTATAAAATTTAGAAATCTTTTGGAGAGCATCGATGCCTCTTTTCATTTCGTGAATTCAGATCTGACAACCCTGTGTTGATGTTTGGAGAGAGCCATCTGTAAGTAGTTTTATTTAATTGCTATAGTTTAGATTTTAATTTCTTACCTTAGATGTTAGCTTTGGGGAAGGCTTTTGTGAGATGCGATCTCTCATCCCTTTCTTACCCATCACCACGCCCTACGGCACCCTATCCCTCGAGGTAGCGGTGATATCGTAGTATAAAGGCCCGGTTGCGCGTGTTTTCCATGGAGGTTAGAGTAAGAATTGATAAAGGAAGGACAAGAACCTAGAGGAAGGAACAACTTCCCGAATGGATCTAATCCCCTTTATTAATAATTACAATAACTCCTCTTAGATCTTAATTTGGGTATAGAAAGCGTTGAGATTTATTTACATTTCCAAACCATTCCTAAACCTAACCCTAGCAAGATTTAGATCTAGATAATTTTAATATAGATAGATTTAGATTTTAGATTTAATAAATTAATCCGAACACCCATCGGAATTAACTCGTTTGAACGATTAGGAAATTCACAAAATCCCTGTGGACCGACCCGTACTCACCGGCTAGCTGCAAAGCGACGCCGTTCTTGATTGCGGTTAATAAATAGTTTTTTAGATCAATCAAATAGCGCCGTTGCCGGGGATGGCGTGTTATTTCCTTTTTGCAATTTCTGGTTAATCAAAATTAAAAAATCATAAAAATCTGAAAATCACAAAAAAATTATAAAAATATATCAATTGATATTTTTTGGAAAGGGTACTTTGTTGTGTGAATCTTGCAGGAATAATCGAGACAGATCTGGAAATTTCCAGAAAGCGAAACAGAAAACGGGATATCGGAATAGAAGAGATTTTAAACAACAGAATAGCCACAGAAATTTCTGGAACTGAGCACCTACCCCAACCGCGAAACCGCGGTCGTATCTACCTTCAGGCCGCGGTTCCGCCGCGCTCTGGCAGAATCATCATCACAGAATTTTTTTGGGATCCGTGCCGACTTCCCCACCGCGGAACCACGGTGAGAACCTCTCTTTGGCTGCGGAAGTGTGGCAATTTTGTGGCATCATCTGGCAAAATTTTTTCTGTAAGCTCTGCTCTTTCTCCTCTGTAAATCTTGATATATCTTTTATAAATTTTCCTGCAGGAATTCTTTGCGCTTTAAAAATATTCCCCCTTCCAAATAATAATCTTGTGCAAAATTTTTTTTTTATTTTTGCGCCTCGCTTAAATTAGAAATTGATTGCAAGTAATATTTTTCTGTTGCATATCTTTTCTCGAAAATCTTTTTGCAACAAATCAAATAAAGATAAAAAGGAAAAGTAAAATTTTTATTAGAAAACTTGCCAACTTTTGCCGCAAATAAATCCTTGCACCACAACAACTTTCTTTCTTTCCCCCTTTCTTCTAACATGGGTACCCCACATAATAAATCACTTGCCGAACTTTGGTATCCCGAACCTAACTTTGTATCGTACGTCAATTTGTTCGGTCAATTTAAAGACGATCCTTTCATGCCAAAAATATCTTTGAAAGATCAAATAGAAATGTCTAGGAGAAACAGTTCGACTTTTCAATCCACTTTATGTTAACCATGTCAACCTTTACCACCTCCATATGTTGATACCACCTTTTCAAGTCCTGCTGTCACTCCTAAACCGATGTCCATTGCTGAGCATATTGCTCAATCTCGTAGCCGATCTTTCAACCCTCTCCACTCATCTAGTTCTAGGGATCAACGAGTCCATTCACCTTTTTATCCACATGTTGACCCTATCCCTGTCGAACCATCCAATTCCTACCAGTCCTACCCGACTTTCCCACCTTCACTAGACACTGTTTCTACACAGCCATTAGGGAGTTTCACATATCCAAACAATTTCAAATCTTTTACCGAAACCCCTCCACAACCCATGTCTAGTTTGGAACAGTCGTTGGAGGTGTACATCGCAGCAACAAACAAAATGATTAGGAATGTGGATGCGTCCGTGGCCGCCCTTATGCAACCTAGTAAATCGGTAGCTAGTTTCTCGCTAGCTCCAAATTTTTCATTGTATGACGAGGCAGTTGGACAAAGTGAGAATGAGAGAGGATTTCCAAATCAAACCTACCCATACCTAATTGAATCCAACAACTCTAATTTTCAAACATGTGTCCAAAATGATGAGTTGTGTGATTTTGTAGTGCTTGATTTGCCATATTGTGAAGAACCCCTTTTGAGTGAAACCACACTTAATCCTTTCGATCTTTACACCCCCACTCTAGAGCCTAAATCGATAAATATCCATGCTTTTGATGAGGTGTCTAAAGAAATTGATTTTCATTTGATTGAGGATATAGACGCCGAGAATATTTCGGATGATGAACCTGTCGATTTGATTGAAATTTTATGTCCAATTCATCATCCCGAGTCATTAGATATTTCTCCCGAACTTCATATGTGTCTTGATTTTGATGATAATGGAATGGATGAGTTGAATTTTGAGGAGAATTATAAGGATAGTATTGAGGAGAGTTTTGAGGATAATATTGAGGTTGAACCATTTTTGTTTGATGTGTCGGATTTTCCAATTCATCCTCTTGAACCTTTAACTGTTAAATCACCCTCCCTCCTTTCCATCGTTCCGACCACACCTAATATCACGCTTGAAGACTGTGAGCTTGAAATTTTTTTCTTTGAATCTGACACAGTTCTCACAGCCGATAACACTTACGAGTGTTTCACCTTTTCGGACGATGTTGATGACTCACCACCCGAATTTGAGTCCTTTACATTTTCAGATGAGTTAGTTGAACCATCAGACTCGGTTGCTTACAGTAGTTTCGAACCATTGATGGAATATTTTATGTTCGAGACAGTTTACTACGGTGAGAAAGAGACTATCCCTAATTCACTCCCTTTCGTCCTTCCTATCATTCAAACCGTACAAGAAACTGTTATGCTTTCATCTCCGATACCAAGTTCGGCATGCCCATGTTTTCTTGCGAATCTTGAGGGATTTGACCCCATTTCACGATGATTTGATAAATTAGCACAATCAGTTTTCACACTTCGGTCATCATAAATTGCACTAATTTATTCACTCGATTTACACCCTCAAGATCATACTCCACTTCTTTCTCCTTTCCGCTATTCTTCTCCTCCACCAAGACCATATTCCACTCTTCTTCCCATACGGTCTCGTGTGCTTCACATTTCTCTTCTTTCCACTCCCTTATTTCACCAACTCGGCCATTACTACGATAAGATTTTTGAATGGTTGGTGCTAACATTTGGCTTGTGTAAGGCCTTGTTTTGTTTGGGGAAGACCTTATTGTATATATGTATATATTTTTTGTTTTGTTTTTCTATTAACAATAAAAGAAAAAAATTAAAAATAAATTAAAAATAATTTTTTTTATAAATAAATAAACAGGGTAGTGCCGACAATTTTGATCCTCTTGGTATAGCATGACAGTGAGGACACTGTCAAGTTTAAGTTTGGGAGTATGCTCGGTACGTCTTCTTCCTTCGCATTCATTTGTAAATATTTTTGCATTTGCATACTTATTTGAAAACCCATAAAAATTTGAAAATTTCAAAAATTATAAAAATTAATGTATTCAATTTTGGCCTAATTGACTTGAGTTTGACAGATAGGTTAACTGGCTAGGAACAACTAGATCTTAGACTTAGTAAATTAAAAACCCTAAAAATAATCTTTCTTAAAATTTAACGGTAGAAAGTTTATACCTTTGTAGTTTATTTAGAAATTGGCAAATTTTGAGTTCATTTCTTGGGCTAAGTCGAAACAAAGGAAAAGTATTGATATTTTTATTAGATTATAAGTTTGAAAAATATACCTTACAAATTGCACAATCACGCACCTTGAATCTTGGAATAATAGAGGAGACCTTGAAATGCTCTTGTCTAAAGTCTTTAGTACGATGAAAAAATAAAAGTGTGAATAAAAGAAAAATAATGGACACTGGTTTTTGTGATTACTTAAGGCTGCAAAAATAGAAAAATATTTAGCGAGGGTGCTTCATCATCTAGTGCCTTAGACTAACTGGTTTGGGAGTCACTGCTAAAAGCCTTAGGTGTTGCAAGACTAGGATTTACGTTTTAAAGTGCAAACGCATCTTGTAATCAGTCATTGGTACCTCAAGAAGTATTAACGGTCGCATGAAGGATGTGTAAGCAAAAATTCAACTAAAAATTCACCTACTAATAAGTACTTTGGACAACGGACAAGGGCATAATTGCTTGATTTGAATTTCCAAGTCTAGGGGTGATTTATACACACATGTGGGGATATGTGATTGGAATTTAGATGAGAGAAAAAAGTGAAGAATAGAACTTGTATCTTTAGTAGAGTTGATAGAAATTCCGAAGTGGAGATGAAACCCTAGAAGGAAAACTTAAGAGATGCCGAAAGCTGAGTAAGTCTATAGAACATATATAATCTTAAGTTAAATGATGAGGAAGTGTGAAGAATATGGGTGGATAATTTACGAGTCGACGATGATAGAATTCTTTGTTAGAAAACCTAAATGGAGAATTAAAGTCGAAAAAGCCGAATTGATAGGATTTTGTGAGTAGTATCAGCTGAAAACTCTCAGGAGACAACACTCCTCCTACTAGGGACATCTAGAGGTTTAACGGCTTGTTGCACGAGCTCAGTGCAATCGCGTTTCCCTGCGAAAGTGCGGTTAGGTTTTTATCGAGAATAAAAAAATAAGTTTGCTGGAGGATGAGCAAAAAATAAGTTTGGGGGTATTTGTTCATACCATAATATTGTATTATTATATTCCCCATTCTTATTCGTTTTATAAATAAATAGGTGCTTTTAACGCATGTCTGCTACATATTATAGGTTACAGGTTCTTGGAGCGAAAAAAGTGAAAAAGACAAAAGAAGACACAAAAAAGGGACTTTGACCAACAAATAGAAGGATCTTAATCAAGCCTACAAAAAAGATCAGTACAAGACAACGCAAGGTCTAAGATTACAAAGCAAACGGTTAAAAGTCCACTGCAATTGTTCACTGGAGATCTGGAAGAAATAGAGAAGCCAAATTGAATAAAGATCCAAAGAAATAAAAAGCCCAAGAAGCCCAAAATCAGTTCCAAAATTTCCAGACATAAAATTTTACCAAAGCTTGGAGTCTACTATGACTAAGTCTTCCTAAGGATATTTTGGTAAATGTAGACGTGCGAACCAATTGTAACCTAGGGTTTCCTATCCTCTATAAATATGAACTCTAAATCATTGTAAAGGTCATGCCTCCCTATGCCTCTTTCAATAAAATTTAGAAATCTTTTGGAGAGCATCGGTGCCTCTTTTCATTTCATGAATTCAGATCTGACAACCTTGTGTTGATGTTTGGAGAGAGCCATCTGTAAGTAGTTTTATTTAATTGCTCTAGTTTAGATTTTAATTCCTTGCCTTAGATGTTAGCTTTGGGGAAGGCTTTTGAGAGATGAGATCTCTCATCTCTTTCTTACCCATCACATATAATCAATAGGACTCCATGCATACACGCACACACCGCACTCTACGGCACCCTATCCCTCGAGATAGCGGTGATATCGTAGTATAAAGGCCCGGTTGCGCGTGTTTTCCATGGAGGTTAGGGTAAGGATTGATAAAGGAAGGACAAGAACCTAGAGGAAGGAACAACTTCCCAAATGGATCTAATCCCCATTATTAATAATTACAATAACTCCTCTTAGATCTTAATTTGGGTATAGAAAGCGTTGAGATTTAATTACATTTCCAAACCATTCCTAAACTTAACCCTAGCAAGATTTAGATCTAGATAATTTTAGTATAGATAGATTTAGATTTTAGATTTAATAAATCAATCCGAACACCCATCGGAATTAACTCGTTTGAGCGATTAGGAAATTCTCAACATCCCCATGGACCGACCCGTACTCACCGGCTAGCTGCAAAGCGACGCCGTTCTTGATTGCGGTTAATAGATAGTTTTTGAGATCAATCAAGCACTCTTCCGGATCTCAACGTTGCAATAAAATTCACATTGTAGTGTTGTGAATGTCCAGGATTCGGTAGGGATTGAGACGGATGTTTCCCTTTCTCTCTAGCACTTATTTCGGCATTCAATCATGCAATTTGTGCTTCCATCGATTTAATACTCTCGCCTTGGAAGGCGGAGTTTTTCTTTATATCATCGATAGAAGTCCTTATATCAGCCGACACTTGGATGGATTGTTTCATAAACATTTCCAAGGTTCGTTCGAGTGAAGAAGAGTTATCGGTACCGGTCAATTGCAAAGAATTATTATACGGTGAAGAAATTTTGACCAGATTTTGAAAATTTTGTGATTGATTGGGGTGATGACTCAGTTGTAGTGGTTGCTGTTGTGGTGGAGAGACCCTTTGAAAGTTATTTTAGTTTGGAACTGTGTTTTGAATTTGGTGTTGGTTCTAAGAAAAATTTGGGTGATTCCTCCAACCCTGATTATAACTGGAAGAATAGGGATCGTTTCTAGGTTTTTGCTGGAAAGCAGCATTAGTATGCTCTTGACCTTGAAACGGAGAATTCAAAGGACATTCTTCCGTCAAATGTGATGGATCAGAACAACATCCACAAGCGGTTTTAGAGAGTGTCATCTGGTTCAGGGAGGCTAATAAAAATTTGTGTTCCATAGCATCAACTTTCTTTTGCATAGTTGCCATTTCAGCTTTGACTCTTATGGAAACATCTAGTTGGTGGATCCCATCCCTAGACGGTGATTGACTAACACTCTCCCATTGCAAAGTTCTTTCAGCGAAATCTTCTAAAAATTTCCAAGCTTCACCATCATCTTTAGACATGAAACTGCCTTGACACATGGATTCAAGCAACTGCTTCGTTGCTGGATGAATACCCTCATATATGATTCGACAGAGATCCCATCGATGGATTCCGAGATGAGAACATTGAACTAACAAATCCTTGAAACATTCAAAACACTTCCAAAATTATTCATTGGGAAGCTGGGTATATTGATTGATTTCACTACGGACTCGGGCGGTCATATTATTGGGATAGAATTTCTTAAGGAATGCTATGACGAATTCATCTCAGTTTGAAATAAAATGTGCAGTTGTGTTATAAAGCTACTTCTCGGTTAAATCACACAAAGTGAACGGGAGAAGATATAGACGCATAGCATCCACAGAAAGCTATGAAGTACCCATCATAGCACATACGTTTCCAAATTTGGTAATAAAAACGTATGCGTCTTCAGACTCGAGCCCGTGAAATTTAGGTAGAAGATTGATGCATTGTGGTTTGATTTCAAAGTTATCACCGTTGGCTGGTGGAAAGGAAAGACATGTGGGAAGAGGACCACGTATCGGGTAACATCTTTCTTAGAAAGACATATGCGGTAGATTCTGCGCACCTGCGGGTGTTGGCAAAGTGGTGTTATGAAAGTTAGATGGAGATCCATCCATCGTAGTGGATGTGGTGTGTGGTCAGGAAAAAGAAGATGTAGAAATACCGATTTCGGAGTCGATAGGAGAAACGCGGACAAGACGGGCACTAGAATTCCGTGTCCAGCCGAGCATGCACTAAAGGTTTAGAAAAAGTGGTAGCGTAAGTGATAATTAGAGAAAAGTTTGTGTTTGGTCTGTTTTGAAAAAGACGGATTTTGAAAAATCACATAAAAAATGCACAAGCAACCCTAGATCTAATGGTCACGTAGGTCAAGTCACTAGACCGTTCCTAGACTTCCAGAAGACAAATCGCAGGATAAATCCTCTACTGCCTTTTTATCTCTTCTGTGGCCAGGTAAGTGCCAGGTAAGTGGGAGGTTCTCCGCTATGTAAGTAACATGCCTAATTAAGTAACCACTTGCCTTAGACACACTTGTCTTAGACACCACAAAAGAAATGCGGATAAATAATAGATTACCCACAAGCTCCTTCTATCCTAATTGAGCGCGATGGTCCTTAGAGTCTTGTTAGATATTTTTTAGTTAATGAAGGGTGATGTGGATGTTAGTTTTGTGATTTGCGGGGCTTAGGAAGGGTAGTGAACTCCCCACCTAATCTGAATTTGGTCGTTGCCCTTTAATTTCTGTATTAAATAAACAAACAACCAATATCAAAACACGCAACAAAATTTTCTTTTAGCGGCGTTGCGAGTTTTTGCAAAGAATCCTGCAAAAAATGGTTATTGGTCCAACAGTCCACCGATCCGCCGCCAAAACGTGCGACCCGCCGCGGTTCCGCGTTAGATGACCAATTCTTTGATCGGAATTTTGTACAGCTGCTCTTATTGCTCCTCTGTCCTATCTGGAAATATTTTTCCCCTTGCTGCAGAGATTCCAGATTTCCTTGCAAAATTCACCACTAATCGTTAAGCACATGTTGCGATTTTGATATAAAATTATGATGGAATAACAAAATTTCAACTCAAATAACAAGAACGAACAAAATAGCACGCATCCCTGGCAACAACGCCATTTGATTGATCGTATCTCGATGTGTTATAAAATGTTATCACAATCAAAGAATTTATACCGCAATCAATAACGGTGTTGATATAGTTTCGTTAATAAGAACGGGTCATCTACTAATATGCGAGGATTTATTCAATCTTATTTTAGATGAATTGAAAGAAAATAAAATTCAAGAAAACGATTCAAGATTTATGAGATTTATTTTCAAGAAACATCAAGAAATATATCAAGAATCAAGAAATCAAGAAAGTATCCAATATTAATTTGATTTATCCAGAATATGAAGAATAGCTTGTAGGAATCGATAGGAATTAGTGGCAATGATGAATACTAATAATGACTAATCTTATTTATTGATGAATTATAGCTAGAACGATGGCGATGAATGAAGATTAGGGATCTATTGAAGAAACTAGGGTTTCTCCTTTACTATCCCTTGTCTTTTCATTGATCATCATTCAAATCTAGCCTTTAGCAAAGAGAATCATGAGTTATTTAATTTCTAATTTGCAACGAAATAATCAAGAACGTAATATCGCTCCAAATTAGGTCATCGATGATTCTTTTTCCTAAAGTTCAATATCCTCATAAGACTTAAGATTAGTTTAGGATTTCATCATCATTAGATCTGCCGATTCTTTCGATTCCTTTACAAGCGGAGATTTCACTCATGCATCATGAAAATAAAAGAATCAAGAACTAGAAATTTCATAATGCAAGAATGTAAAGAAAGCGAGAATTACAATTATCACCTTTATTAAATCTCATTCAAATTACATCTCTCAATTCGAGTTTACACGACTAGCTCTCGATCGCTCCTTTGAAAGGGAATTTGTCATCGATCTTCGCGTTACTCGATTACCGTGAGTCGTGGATCGGTTGCGGATCTCTTGCTATTGATGACAATCGGCGTTG
Source organism: Agapanthus africanus (assembly GCA_030015575.1). Taxonomy (NCBI): domain Eukaryota; kingdom Viridiplantae; phylum Streptophyta; class Magnoliopsida; order Asparagales; family Amaryllidaceae; genus Agapanthus; species Agapanthus africanus. The sequence goes on from JASDDO010000029.1 coordinate 288,491,226, forward strand.
CGATACAAGATTTTCGATTGTCGCTTGATTTTGCTCTCAATGGATCTTGATTTTGATTGTATTTGGGTTTAGATTACAAGTTGTGTCACTCAACTTGTGTAGTGAATTGGTTCCATGTTCAACAACCCAACAACCGAAGCCCTAGGTCTCTTTTTATAGTCTTCCTCAATCTTCCATTAGAAGCTAGGTTTTTCTTCCACTAGAAGCTAGGTAGTTATGAAGCTTGCATAGGAGGCTTGGCTGTTGTAGGGAAGCTTCTGGAGAAAGCTAGAAAGTTCAAAGCATCTTGAAGAAGCTTGACAGTTACAAGGAAGTCTCTGGAGAAGTTCAGACCGCCGACGAGCCAACTCGGCCGCGGATCCACGGCGGATCGGCCTGGATCGGCCGCGGTTTCATAGCCATTTGAAGAGTTCACTGTATCATTTCTCTGGGGCTGTTTGGTGTTGGTCTTTAGGTATTCTTCTGATGTCTGGAATCTTATTATCCTTTCTAAATTTTTGCTAGATTTTATTTCTTTGACTTGCTGCGTTTTATCGACAATTTTGCGATTCCAGTTCTTTGACCTGAAGAATTTTCTGCACAAAATCTTGATGAAAAGTGTTGAGATATACAATATCATGTGTGAAGTAATAAATACACAATTTGCCTCCAGAATGTTGATTATATATATAACACGTGGTATTTGGTATTTTGCAGATGAATTTGTAATCCGTGTTATATTTACAATAAACACCCTTAGATGATTAGAATAATGAGAAAATTGTTATGTTACAGAATGCAATATTTTCGACTGAACAGTCGTCTAATTGCTATATGTATCAATTAGACTGGGTTACGGAATTGATACTCGCAAGTTTGCATATTCTGTGATGGATATTGCTATCTTATTTATGGTTATGTTGGATTTGTTGCGATGGATAGCCCGGAGTGTGTAGTATTAGATGTAATTCACTGTGATGTAATGTATATTTATATTGTGTGGCGAGTGTCCGACATGTGGTGCCATTGCTGCGGCTTGTATTATTCTTTCGGGCGCGACCAGGTTGCGGACGTAGTCACCGTTGTATATTTAGGTTTTTATTACATGCACTAGGATTATCGCGCGGCGGAGTGCTTGAGTAGCCGGGTTCTAGAGGGCAACGGGCCTCCTTATTATGGCGTTGAGACCGAGATGCCTTACTCTAGAATTGGTGGGGTATTCGCCATACTCGTAGGGGGTATAGGATTGACCCGCGGAAGGGTGCCCAAATTACCGAATTTTGGAAGTGCTGTGTGGCCCACTCACTTCGTTGATTGGGATTGCCTCAATTCTAGGATTGGTGGGTGGCTTGCCTCACTCTTAGGGGTCTAGGATCCGATACAATGGGATATCCACAAGATCGAGAAAATTGCATTTTATATTTGGCTCTATTGAAATGTATTTTTCCTAGATTATCCACTTTTCCATACCGTGTTTGCTTCTGCTATGATACTTCTGTGATGTTACTTGATATCATGCGTGAGTTGAATATTGCTATATATATTCTATATTTAGTAGACGCTATATATGTTTTGCATCCGCGCTAGTCCTATTCCTGCCCTGCTGTAAGTTAAGTAACCTTACGGTGAAGACCCGGGACTGTCACGCCCCGCTTTCCAGTGTACGGGTAAGAAGACGCGACGAGGCCCGTTATGTATTTACTCAGAAGTAAACACGCTAAGCGTATTTAAGCAATATAATATAAATATCCACAAGAAGACATGAAGTGTAAGTGAACAACAACTTTTATTTATTAAAAATTTCTTTACAAGTACAACTGAAAATGTAAATATAGGAATGGAAAGCAATGCCTAAACAATGGCATGAACTGAAAAGAAAAGTAAGTACAAGTAAGCCTAAAGGTCGTGTTGCTCAGTGGTCTGATCTAAGTGCTCCTGGCTGGTCTCAAACTCCACAGAGTCGGGTCCTCCTGAAAACATTAAAGAAAAGAAGTAGGAATGTCGTCAGCGAACAATCGCTCGGTAAGTCCTAAAGAGATAGAAATATAATAGACATATAAGTGAGTATAACTAGTAATGTTTGATTATAATATTAACGCAGTTGTTTGTAGCTTGGTACAGAAGATGCCAGTGTATACGGGAGGAGTCCAATTTACACCATGGACTTTGGTAACCCGCAGTACAAGGCTCGGTCTATAAAACTATGGAACAACGGCATGGATGTAAAATTACGTCTTTTAATGACCATCTCGTGCCACTTTTAACATGTTCCGTACCAGTCTACCACTTTAAAATCCCGTAATGTCTTTTGTATTGATGTATGTTGTTTTGTAGTAATTTGTAGATGGAAGACTTGTCGAAACCATGATATCATGTAAACGGAATGGATATAAATGGATAGTCATGTAATTAAAGTATATCCATAGTTTGGTTTGGTCGAGTCATGTTGATATTGATTGAATTCTGGTATAAATGGATTCATGTTATATTGTAGTTATACTTGAATTGAATTTAAGTCAGATTATTTTTATATTTGACCGCGACTCGAACTGAATCAGACTTTTAAACAGAATTGAAGTCTTGATTTATGTTTTGGAGTTATCGGTAATTGCTGCATATGGACGGTAGGATTTGTTTCTTTTTCCAAGACAATTGCCGTATTGATAACCCCGTTTTTAGGTTGTCTACCTTAGATAGGCAACCACCCATTATTCTCTGGCTCCCTTAGCCTCAAGAGAACTGGTCCCGCTTAAACCTATATTTACTAGGGTTTTTATTATAAATTAATATAATTTTTTTATGAAAAATAGTTTTGACATATTTTCAAAATACACCTCAAATATTTAGTTATCATCTTTAGGGTTTTCATAATTGTAATTTTTATAAAGTGAAATATTCTAGTGGATATAACCTAGATTTCATTATATATGGTGTTTTAGTGTAATATTGGAATTGTATTGATTTGTAATGATAGTTTCATGAAATTTGTAATTCCTTTGATTTAGAAAACATGGAATATATATATTGTATACTGAAAGTAGATATTTTGATAATATATATATATATATATATATATAAAATAGAACTTATTTATTAAATAGAAATCACATTTTTCTTAAAAATTGCATTAAAATTTCCATTGAGATCGGATGCTCCGTGAGGAGGTCTGCATCTCGCTCTACTAGGCCCAAGGATGTGCGATAACCCGCACCATCTCTATCGGGGTTCCCCAAAATGGGTTGCAGAGGCACATATGCAAGGAATTAAATAATACACTTTTAAAGAAAATGGTTTTTGAATGTTTAGGGTATTTAAATGTAAACTCGTATTTTCCCACAAACTAATATTCCAAAAGTCATCGTGCTATGTCAAAAATGTGTGTTGTGATGAGGTGGGTCATTACCTCGTGAGTTTTCTAAAGGTAATATGGGCAAAATGAATAAGCAATGTCGTATGTAAACATAATAGTATTTTACCGTAAAAATGAGATAGAAGTTGCAATACATATTATTTTGAATTGAAACTTGTTGTGAATGTTGTTTTATGTTTGTTAAACAATATAAGAAGAGATGGTAATATGTTGTTTAAGAAAATTTTGAGTTTTTAAAGAAAAGAGAATCAGAAGTTGGAATAACTCCGCTTCCGATGAGTTTTGAAAAGTGGAAGTTTTAGACTAGAAATTGAGAACAAGAGAGGGGACTTACAGGTTGGAATTAGAGAGAAGAGGTAGAGGGAGATTTAGGATCGTCAGGGAGTCGTTTCGTTGCCGGATTCTTCCCGAAACATATCCGGAACATCGACCTTGGCTAACTCCACCTGTATAACTTTGGACTTAGAAATTTTAGAGAGTTTTTGTAATAATTTTTAGAATGGAGATGACTATGGTGTAGGGAGTATTTATAGAATAGAATTATGGTTTAGGGTAATGAAGAATGGAATTAAAATGTGCATTTAAAATGGATTTAAGAGAGAAATTATCATTGTCTGGATAATTGCAGAGAATTCAAACAACATGGAGGTAGTCGGGTAGGCCAAGGGGTGCTAGGGTTAAAATTTGGAAGAATCCCCTACGGATAAAACCGGCGGTGCCAGCCCCTTCACTACATCTCATCGGCCAAATCCGGTGGGTTGGGGTTGGGATTGATGCCACGTGTCCATGTCTGTCTAAATATCATTTTCCACATGTTTGTTTTTGTTGTGACTTTTCATTTTACATGTTTTGCATGTGTAAACTTTTGAGCTTTTAAAAGTTTAAAAGAAAAGTCAACAAAAATATATGTGGCTGGAGGATTCGATCACATGGGCTACGTTATAGCAGTGCAAGGTTTTACCAATGAGCTACAAGTTGATTCTTGCTGTTCAAAAACAAATTAAATTTATAATTTGTGCTCAAGCTTGGGTATTCCTCTGTGTACTTTGAAAAAAAATTGTATAGAATGTTTAGGGTTGTTACAGGGACCCTGTGGCAAATGCGGATGGCATATATGTGCGTGCTTATTTTCGTTTTTTTCTGGCATGATATTATTAATTGATGGGACTGCATTAATTCTGATTAATGCAAGAAAAATAAACCAAAATGATGTTGTCAGAATCAATATTTAAAACTACTTGATTTTCTTCAAAACCATAGTCGTATTCTTTTGCTTTACATAGAGGTATTCGGTTAAGAATATCCTGCACCTCATTCGATGAGGAAATTGCCTTGATGCTTTCATGGGGAGTACGCACTTTAGCAAAAGTTTATGTTACTAGTTTTAAAAGCGGATCCTAAACCACACCTTTTCAAAACTGCTTGAGTTCATTCAATGATATCAAGTTCATTACGTTAAAGGTTTTTTGCCAAAAACCAGCCGTAGCCCTCCATCATTTCAGATTAGTATTGTTTAGTATTCATGCTATGTATGTTGACATAGTCAAGGCGTAGTGTTCCGTAGCTCTATAGTATTTTTCTGCTGTATAGTGATGCGATTGATTAGGACAGTCGTAGGGTCATTTTGACCCAGTCAAGGGCTCATACAGGTGGGTCAAATCAATCCAGGATAATGACGGGTTGAACTTGACTTGCGATTTATGATATTTTGATCTAGTCAGGGTCATAAGTCGTCTGGGGCAAAGACCATATCATGAGTTTCAAATATAGGGGAAACTTTCCAGGCATGTGCATACCTTCTGCTGTGTGCTGACTTGAGTGGCTTCCATCAAGTTATCACACGATGATAGTGTTAGTTGTATGTATGCCCTAGAGGCTATTATTGTACATGATTGTATATTACAATGGATACTTGGACATTTATAGATAGGACTTTCTTGCTCGACATGATAGTATGCTATCTGGTTGATCTTTATCTTAATATGTAGACTAGTATTGTGATACTGTCTTGCTCTCACAAGTTGGTAAAGCCCTTAGGATGTGTACTTGACTACCAGGATTATGATGCAGATCATACTAGTGGGGCTAGGGTAGTCCACAAGTTCATCCTTTAATTGTTCTTAGTCGTAGGTGTATCGAGACGGGGCATCGATATTCCAGAGTATACTAGTGTATACGTTTCTTGACCTATTTGATGGGTGATGGATGATCCCATATCCATTGGTGTTTGACATCAAAGATTCTATACGGGTGCTCAATGGAGATTGGGTACGCTGAACAGTACTCGCCGAGAACTCCTAGATAGTATTATACTTAACGTCAGATAGCAGTTCTCTGGTGACACTGGTACATGTTAGCCTGTAGACCCGAGATCGTCATAGAGTCTTGTGTAATTCCCACTGTGCTTTTATTTTCACCTTACCACGTTCAAGAGAACGTGCAAAATGGTGGTTTTTGGGTACAGTCCCGAGTCACATGGAGGCAATGAGTGATAGGAGGGGATTCGTTTCTCCCGGTATAGGGGGTTGATGTTGCGTTATGTTCGATTGGCCATAACAGGAAGTCCCTAGCCAGGGCTGATATAGAGATTTACTGGTAAGTGTTATCAGTAGTTTCTCGACCTGTTATGAGCCTCATATCGGCATGACTTATAAAGTTGTTGGGGTCCGATGTTTACCATTCCCAGACTCGATATGCGACATATAAGACGAAGAGACTGGACTGTACAATAGTGTTACTTATTGGATTCACGGGAGTATGAAAAATCTTGCTTGTTGATCTTCCGATCACTCAATACCCGGATAGTCGTTACGTCCAGCTAGTACCGCTGACGGCTTGTAGGTGACTAATATGATCATCACCTACTACTGGCGTATTGACGAGTCTTTAGAGTCCTACACAGAGATTTCTTAGCTCACGCGAAATGAAGTAGGGTACATATGTGATATGTGTGGGACCGAGATTGATATTTGTATGTGATACGGTATTTTAATCTCGCGATATAGGTTATATGTGATATAACTGGATTATTGAATCAAACGTTGATTAAATAATTTGTTATATGATATTAGTCGGTTGTATTTGATATAGCCGGATTATTAAATCAAGTGTCGATTTAATAATTTAATATATATAATTATATATTTGATATATAAATATATATAACTAACTAATATTAGCTCACTTAAGAAATTGTTTTCTCTAAATACATTTAAATATATATGTGATATATATTAATGTATTTGTTTATGTGTCATGCTAGATGATACGTAGGACTTGGGTGTATGAGATTCATACCTAACTAAAGATAAATTGGGTGATTAATTATTAAGGGATAAAACAAAATTAGGTGGAAAATGCTATTGTTTGAGATGCTTGTGGAAGCATGTAGAAACCTTGACTTAGTCGACTAATTTTGTTTTACTCTAGATATTTATTAACCTAACCATTATCTTTAGCCATGGTTAAGTATCTACATGTGAGATATATGAGATATTTTCTCACCCATGATTCTAGATTTGATCACTTGAGATCACTTCTTCATCTCCTTGCTTGCTCTCTAGCTTTCTAGTGAGAAGAAAAAGAAAAAGAGAAAAATAATTCTAAAGTGAGCAAAATTCATGCTTCATCAATCTATACCAAACTAGATATTTAGTATAGGTTGTTTACTTCACTAATTTTTCAATTAGTGAAGAGGTAGCTTGAGTTAGCGATTCTTCGACGTAGATCATCTTCGGCCTTGAAGATGTTTGAGCAAGCTCATTCCTTTCGTCTAGTGGAGCCTAAGGAGAGTCCGAAACACCGCTACTTCGAGCAAAGGGACTACTACACGGAGATTTAGAAGTGAAGGACCGGTCTACAAAGGTTGTATTCCTATTTCACTTAGTATAAAGTTGTTTACATATTTTAAAAACCATAATTCTCTAGATAAATCCTTGGTCGGGCTCGTTCGGCACCATAGTTTTTTTTAAAGTTGCATACTTGATGCTTCCCGAAATTGTGTCGGGGTGCTAAGAGAACCCAACAGATAGTTGGGTCCCGATTCCCATTGATGAGTTGGTATTACACCTCAGGTTATCCCGACTAATTCTTCTTTTAAGGTTTGAAGGAGAATTCGAGGAATAGTGGGAGCCATCCATATTAGATAAAGTGATTACCCAATTTAATCTTGGTTAGAATGCACACTGAGTATTTCTTTTCTCTCTCTAGTTTAAGTCCATGACCTACCATAAACTATAACTCAATACCTAGTTGACCGACCATTTTACCATCCGGTTTTTTATTGTCACGATTCAAGATAAAGCCGCATATATCCTTGTCACTCCTTCTTTCCTTTTGCTTTTCTCCAAAACACTCTGTATCATTACGGAGATCTATATTGTTTGGAAAGGGCATCTCGTATAGTTACATACGAACTCGAAGAATCTTTTTTCAGTTCGAGGATGGCCATAGGTTTAGGAGAAATTGAATATGATTATTCAGTTGTCTTTTCTCTTTATCCTCTCTCAGATTGCGAGGGATCCTAGTATTAGGGTGTAAGTGTATGTGTGCTCCTTGCCGTGTCAACTACGGCTATGCAGAATCAAAAACATTAAAAATCTTGAGCACATAACACTAAATCCCAAGATATTATCCCAAACACTAAACTAAGCTAACCCTAATTAGAGTTTTTAGCTACTCGGTTGAAATAACAACCTTTGTAGATGGTCTTTTGGGTCTTGAAGGTTGACTTCTCAAGCTCCTTGGATTGGTAGTACAAGCTCTCGAAACCGATCTTCTGTGTCAAAGACGATCCACCCGAGGATGCCGATTCAAGAGATAGCTTCGTCGGAAGCAACTAAAGATCGAGCCTTGCTAAGACAAGATACTTATAGTGGTGTAGTTTATGAATACAAGTGCTCTATTTTAATCTTCACAACTCAAGAAAGAGAATTGAGGAAGAAGATGATGGTGGCAACTAGAGAAACTTTCATGTGAAGAAATGAACCATGCTTATAAAAATATCTTACAACCCCTCTCTTATCTTTACACCCCCATAAATAAAGGAATGGGTGGGCTTGATAACTCACTAGGGTGATTCACAAGCCCACACTCTTCTAAGTTTAAATGGTGGAGAGAAAAGAGAGTGTATGTATCCACCATTCTATATACACATATACAAATATTTATAATATAAATGTACGTATATAAACAAGTATTCCCAAACCCGTATAAATACGTATAACGCATTTCTACCAAAATACGAATACCGTATTTGTACCGAAAATACAAAATACGCATATTCATATTTAGAAAGAAATACATGTATTTTTATCAAAGCACAAATACACGTATTCGTATAAATACCGTATTCGTGTTAAAATACAAATACCCAAAAAAGATCAATATAATACTAGCATCAAAACTGTCTGTCTTTCAAACTTGCTAGTACTACTAAATCGTCCAATTAAAGCACGTGCATAAATGCACGTGTTCAATCGAACACCCCTGCATAAAACCATACACAAACTATACTGTTTCGCCTGAACCGGGAAACCCTCTTTGTAGGACTCTAAACACTCGACAATACGCTGGCAGTAGTTTTAACCATAAGCACGTCAGTGGCACTAGCTGTATGTAACGGCTACCCAGGTATCTGTCAAAGGGAAAATCGACACGATAACTTGTCCGAAAACCCTACTGAGCCTATATGTGACATTTTCCGTACTGTCCAGTCTGTTCATCTAAGAGTATCACTTATCGGGCCTAAAGGGGTTGTAAACGTCAGACCCTAATAGCACAATAAGTCATGTCAGTGTGGAACCCAAATACACCCTGAGAATATACTGGTGTAACTACTAGTAAATCTCACTTGTTCTGCCCATGGATTTTGTGTATTGGCCAACCGTACATAGCGCGATATCAACTCCCAATACTGGGAGAGACGAATCCCTTCTATCTGTTAGTTATATGTATGCCCTAGAGGCCATTACTGTACATTGGATGTATATTGTAGTGGATGCTGGGACATATATAGGTAGGACTTTCTTGCTCGACATGATAGTACGCAATCTGGTTGCCCTTTATCTTAACATGTATACTTTCTGTCTCTCTGATTACATGTTGATAAAGCCCTTAGGATGTGTACTCGACTTCCAGGACTATGATGCAGATCATACTAGTGCGCCCTGGGTAGTCCATGAGTACATCCTTCAATGTTCCTAGTCGAGGGAATATCGAGACGAGGCATCGATATTCCAGAGTAGACTAGCGTATATCTTCTTGACCCATGTGATGGGCAATGGATGATCCCATATCCATTGGTGTTTGACATCAGAGATGGTATACGGGTGCTCAGTGGAGACTGGGTACACTGAACGGACTCGCCGAGAACTCCCAGATGGTATTATACCTCACGTCAGATGGCAGTTCTCTGGTGACACTGGTGCAGCTTAGTCTGTTGACCCGAGATCGTCATAGAGTCTTGTGTGTCTCCCACCGTGCTTTGATTTCCACCCTACCACGGCTCTACTGAGTCATGCAAACAGGTGGTTTTTGGGTACAGTCCCGATTCACATGGAGGCAATGAGCGATAGGAGGGGATTCGTCTCTCCCGGTATTGGGGGTTGATGTTGCGCTATGCTCGACTGGCCATAACAGGAAATCCCTGGCCAGGGTTGCAGTGATCTACTGGTAAGTGTTATCAGTAGATTCACACATGTTATGGACTTCACGTCTGCATGACTTATCGAGCTACTGGGGTCTGACATTTACCACCCCTAGACGAGATATGCGACATATCAGACGAACAGACCGGACTGTACGGTAAGTGTTACTGGTTGGATTCACAGGAGTGTGAGCGGGCTTGCTCGTCGATCTTCTGATCGCTCAATACCCGGGTGGCCGTTATGTTTGGCAGACCGCTTGCGGCTTGTGGGTGTTTGATATGATCATCACCTGCTGCCGGCGTATTGACGAGTCTTTAGAGTCCTACACAGAGGTTTCCTGGCTCAAGCGAAACGAAATAGGAGCGCATATGAGATATGTGCGGGACCGAGAATAATTCGTGTATGTGATACCGTATTCCATTCTCGCGATGAATGTATCGATTGGTTATATGCGATATAACCTAGTTATCGAATCAAGGATTGATTCGATAAGCCGATAAATTGGATACTAGCCGGTTATATGCGACATGACCGGATCATTGAATCAAATGTTGATTTAATGATTTAATGTATAATTATATATTTGATATATTACTTTGCATTAACTAGTATTGGTTCACTTTAAATGGATTTACTCACTTGAAATGCACATTGTATATGTGATATATTTTATGTGCACATGATTGTATCATGTTTGATGACACATTCTAGCTTGGGTTTGTGTAAAGAATTAAACCATGGTTGGTTAGTGATTAGGGTTTCATTTCATTTACTTATTCTTTTATCTATTTATTTATTTATTTATTTTAGAAAAGAAGAAAAGAGAATGGCGGCTTGTTTTGTTTGCTTGTTGAAGCTTTTTGATGCTTTGAACAAGTCCACCATTCTTGTCTCTTCTCTAACCCTAACCACTCTTTCAACCTTAGTTAAATCTCTACGCTAAACCATGGTTGAAGATGACAAGTATTCATTTTTATTTTCTTTTTAAATAACTTATCATATTGATTTTTCTTTCTTCTTCTTCTTGATGAGCAAGAAAGAAAAGCTTTCTACTTCAATGGCAACTTGAGCAAATGAGTGAGAAATCCAATTCTAAAGTGAATCCACTTCCTATTTCTTCATCCTCTACCTCTTGCCAAGTAGTATAGGGTGTTTTCTTCACAAGTTTCATGACTTGGTGAAGTGGGAGCTTGATCTTGTGACGCCTCGACGTAGATCATCTTCGGCACGAAGCCGACGACCTTGCCCGCCCATTTCTCCGATGAAGCCGACGCTAGAGCCCGGGATTACATTTGGACAGCAAGGAGACTTCATTGCGGAGCTATGGAGGTGGAGGACCGGATCTACAAAGGTTGTATTTCCGTTCTTGTAGTTAGACTTGTTAAAAGTTGCATCTTTCGCCTATATATCGAGTTAACGATTCGTATTAGGGTTTGTAGGCACAAGGAAAAAGTTGAATTAGCCATGTTTGATGCCTTGTGAGACTTCATTAGTGTGCCTAGGAACCCTACAGTGGTATCAGAGCCTAGCTAGAGCCTTAGGCGATGCGTAGACGAAGTTTGAAACCCGATCGATCCGAAACCCTAATTGGTATTTGCTCTCTGGACATTTTTGAAAATCGTGGATATTTGAGAATTAAAAATATGCAGAAAACTCAGTACAAGATTCTAAGAATTACTGTATAAAACGGGGCCCCTAATTCCATAAAAGTGCGGCGGAACCGCGGCATTAGCATGCTAATGCGGCGCTTTCGCGGCTCTTTTGTCTCTTCTCCCATTAAATTTTGCACAGTAATTCCTATTTGGCAGTGCTGGTTTTCCTGGGAATTTTTAATCTGAAATCAAGAGTTGAGTATTTTGGGTTGTATTGGGAGTTCGTATATTCGATCGGATTATCAAATTTCGTCTTTGTGTTTTTCCGGATAATTTTAGAATATGTTAAAAAGTTCGACCGGATATAAATACCCAACTTTTCCCCTGCCGGAAAATTTCCAAGTGTTGAACTTTTCCATGTTTTAAAGACGTTCCAAGTAGTGCAAGTAACGCGATGGTCCCTCTAGAAGACAACAAACCTTAACTCGATTATGTGACCGTCTTGAACTGCCCTTTGAACCTTAGGGTTTGGGGCAGTACGATGTGCCACATGTGAGGCGTTGGCTTGACCCTTCTACGGCTGGACCGTTGGTACTGAGGCATGAAGTGAATGTCTTTGAACTTATTTCATTCGGTTGATCGGGAAAACTTGGGTGTTCGATTGTTCGATCGGAAAGTTTAACATTTTCTATCATATCCGGAATGTGATACAATAATTGGAATTCACAAGCAGTTATGAGATAACTGAATGAATATTATAAACATAGCAGCTTAGTCTCACTTGATCAGTTGCCACAGAATTTTGATGTGATCAAAAGTCCGTTGCAATCACGTAGCGTACGCGGATACTCGCCGGGTAAACTTAATAGACAGCCTCGCTCCATTGCCCCGACCAAGTGACTGTAGGAGAACCCCGTCGCTGAAAGCATCCGTTTGGGTGCTCGCGGCAACGGTGTTCCGCCTTGGTGAACTTCGTCGACGGCGTCGGGGGTGCAGCTGCCTACTAAAGTTTGTGATGAGCATTCGATCAGGATGCCGGGAATCTTGTTGAATTGCCCGACTTGATATTGAAAAGTGTTTTCAATAATGAGACTAAAATGCGGAGTTTATAATTGTTAGGCATGTGATGTCTAAGGAATTCATTTGATTAGGCATATGATGTCTAAAGAGGTTACGGATTCCAACTGTTGTAGTTTTACACTTTCTTTTCTGTGACCGTAAGTGTAGTATGTAGTGGTATTGCCGATTGTCGTTGCTATACGTCGACGACAATCGGTGTATGCATACTTACTTACGTTGATGACATGTGATGTTATGTGTTGCTGGATATGTTATATTGGATCGTCTTGTTTGAATAGCCGGGGGTTTTTATGTGAGATGAGTGTTTTTCATTTTCATTCATGTAAAAACTTGTATGTAATATTCTTTTATTTGGGGCACTTCCAGGTTGCGGAAGTTGTCACCGTTTGTATATTATTTAGTTTTCCGCACTAGGATAGACCCAAGGAGGGGAGCACAAGTAACCGGGTTCTGGGGTCCAGTGGGAGACCAACTCGAGGAGTCGAGTCCGGGTCTCCTAACCTTAGAATTGGTAGGGTTGCTTGCCGCTCTCGTAGGGGTCTAGGGGTGTGGGATTGGCTATTCATCACGACCGTGGAATCCGTGTTTTGTACTGGCTCGTATTGAAAACACGGACGTCCTAGTATATCCAATATTTCATATGTTTCTTCTGCTGCGATATCTGTGATGTGATCATGTGATGTTCTGTGATATATATTGTATATAGTATATATGATATATTATATAGACGTTACTTATGTTTTACACCCGTGCTAGCCCTGCCCCGCTCTGCCGTTAGTTACCTAACCTAACGGTGCACGAGGGGACATCGAGGTGAATGCGGATGGCATAAGTGTACGTCGTATTTATCTGTGATGTTTAGGTAATTAAATGATGTGACTTCATTAATGTGATTAATGAATGAAAAGAAACCTAAGATGTTGTAGAATCGAATTTCAAAATAAAACAGGTAGCTACAGTTCTTGCTTTGCACAGTGGTATATATGATATATCCTGCACCTTATTCGATGAGGAAAGGACCGAGATCCCTTCACCGGGAGTGACTCCTTTAGCAATAACTGGCAGATGCTACACATTCGGTTTGTCTTTTGATTGCTTCTCTAGTTTCTTCTTTGCACAGTGATATATATGATATATCCCGCACCTCATTCTACGAGGAAAGGACCGATGATCCCTTCACCGGGAGTGACTCCTTTAGCAAAACTAGAAAAGCCTCAAAAGCACTCCATTTTAAAATCATTTGATTCTACAACGATATCAAGTTCATTACGCAATAGGTTTTTAGAAAAACCTGTTGTAGCCCTCCGTCATTTCAGATAAGTACTAGTTAGTATTCGTGCCACGTTTGTTGACTATGTTAAGGCGTAGTGTGCGGTAGCTAATTATTGCTTATCTGTATTAGCATATGATGAGATTGGATTAGGGTAGTCGTGCGACTTTGTTGACTATGTTAAGGGTCGTGCGGGTGGGTTTAATTCAATCGGGAAATGACGGGTTGAACTTGACTAGCACTTATGATTTGTTGACTATGTTAAGGTCATATAGCTGCTAGGGGCAAAATTATCGGGAATTTCAAGTGTTGAAATTTGCAATGAGATTGCATACCTTCTATGAGATAGTTGGATCCCGATACCCGCTGCGTGTAAGAGTTACTCCTGGGAGAGTTTTACACATTACAATTAACCGATCAAGTAGGTGTCTAGAAAGGTGTCAACGGGGTTACGCCTCTGGGAAAACGAGGTTTGCTGTAATTAAGTCCGTGCGAAAGCACGAGGAACCTCCCTCAAAGTACCGACACTGGCCTGGCTGAAAGATTGGCGAACTTGTAGAGTGTAATTAATCCCGGCTAGTCTTTCCTTTTAAGGTTTGAAGGAAGATTTGATAAAAACAGTGGGAGCCATCCTGATTAGATAAAATAAAAACCAATCTAATCTTGCAAGAGCGCACGCAGAGTGTTTTCTTCTCTCTCTCTCCAGGTAGCGACCATATCACGACTTAATCAAGATAATAAAATGGAGATCTATTGACCGAACCCGCTTGTTATACTGAGCTGGGGAACGTTGGTCCTGCTCCAACTTATAATTGTTATAAGACAGAGCAGGAAATAGGGGAATACCAGAATTCCTATGCCGCCCAAACGAAGAAAGTGCATACGATGCATCTCCTTCGGGGGTGTTCATTACGAAGAACTGTTTCTCAGTATCCTCTGCATCCTGGGTATATGATACCGGATCAAGATCCCAGATATGTAATATGTTACATAGGGCTACAAAAAGGTAGAAAACTGAGAACGGGTGATAAGTTTCATGAGACAGAAAACGGGGCAAGTGTTGCAGCCAAGTCTGTTGGTCACTGTCACCCTGTATTTCCAATACATTGATTCTGAACAAATGCTATTAGATACCGAACTTGATATACAAAATCATATCAGTCTCTTTATGAGTAAAGAAATGATAAAATTTTGTATTAATGGATAATGTTTTGAACATTTCCTATATCAAAAGTTGATCTGTTCAGGCACGTTATCTAAAAGCATTGATGTTCTAAATCAAACTACAGTTCCTAGTATATAGAACACACACACAAGAGGAAGAGTTCAGAAATGAACGAATCCTTCTTGAGGCATTGTAGACTAGGTCATATCAATGCGACCCGACTGGCTTAAGTTACATTTTAGATGCATATTTAAATCAGTTTGAATTTACATCTTGTGAAACTTGCCAGTCATGTCACAGAGATAAGATGACCATAGCTCTGTTTATTGCAAACAGAGAAAGAGTTAGTAAACTCTTGGGACTAATACATGATGATGTACGTAAAGTCTCCTGTCTACAAATGCCAAGACTGGTTCTTTGTACTTCATTACGTTCTTTGATAATCTCTCAAGATTCAGACATATGTTCCTGTTGAAACACAAGTCCGAACCTTTTGAGATATTCACAGAATATAAGTTAAAAGTAGAGAACCAAAACCGGGTATAAGTATTATGTCCTATGATAAGATCAGGGAGGAGAATACTTGTGCATGGCTTTCCTAGACTATTCTAAAAGGAGAATGAGATTCACTCTCAGTGTTACTCCTCTGAATATACCACAGCACTATGGTATATCGGGGTGGAGCAATAGCACCCTATGTGATATGGTGTGCTATATGATGAGTACTACTGAGTTTCCTATTTGCTTATGGGAGTTATTCACTTGAGAAGTTGCATACCTATTGAATAGGGTTCCGATCAAATCAGTTGCCTACCACTTCATATGTGATATGGAAAGGGAAGAGCCCATATCTTAAGTTGGTTAAGATTTGGGGATTGTCCGGGCTATGTCTAAAAGCAAAATCCGGACAAGCTCGAGGCAAGATCTGTTACGAAGAACTGGAAATGTTCCAGCTATACAAAACTGCAGCTAATTTGAAAGAACCAAAGGATTCAATAGTTTCCAACGAGCCTCAGCCTCTCCGCCGATCTGGTAGGGTTCCTCATCCGCCTGAGAGATACCTCGGTTTCTCGATGACAGTGGGAGCGAGGAATGCATCATGAGATGATGACCCAACTAGTTTCGAGCAGGCCATCGAGAGTAAGGACTCTGTAAGAATGGCTGGATGCTTAGCGATCTGAGATGGAATCCATGTACACCAGCAAAGTATGGACTTTGGTTGCTATATCTGAAGGGTTAAATCCCCATCAGGAGCAAGTATATCTTGAGAAGATTACTTGGTGAACATCGAAAAGTTGAGACTTTCAAAGCTAGACTTGTTAAAGGTTTGCATCATTGACCAGGTATGGATCATGATGAAACCTTTTCTAAGGAGCTATGCTTAAGTCCATCCAGATCCTAATTGCCACGGCTACATACCATGACTACGATATCTGGCGGTTGAGTGCCATGACTGCTTTTCAAAATGATGTTTTGGAAGAGAGCGTCTATAAGTACACAGCCAGAGGGCTTCGTAGACAGTGGGAGCAGCGGAAACGTGTGCAAGATGTTTTATGTGATGAAGCAGGCGTCACGGAGTTGGAACGTCTGTTTTGATGAATTAGTCAAACAGTTTGACATCATCAGAATGGTAGATGAACCTTGTATATACAAAGAGGTAGTAGAGAGTATGGTAGTGATCCTCGTAGAGTACGTGGATGACATACTCTTGATAGGGAAGGCGTTTCTTATGCTACGCACGGTCAATCTCCGCTTATCACAACCATTCTCCAAATAGGATAAAGGTGATACCACCTCGATCCTAGGGAGAATCACTGGAAAAGTTCCACGGTGATGAGAACGACTGAATGTCAGTCGCAGGCATTATCTTTACCCTCGGTAAAGGGACGGTATGTTGGAAGAGTTCCAAGCTAGATACCGTGGCAAACTAGACGATAAAGGCTGGTAACATCGCTATTAAAGATACTACCAGAGAGGCAGTTTGGGTGTATATTGGTTCATAAGATGAACTAGGATCCTACCATTGTATGACAATGGAACTATGGCTTTGGCCAAGGAACCCTGGTCCCATCAGTGACCCAGACATATTCTGAGGCAGTATCACCTGATCATGGAGGTAGATGATCTCCGGGGTGATCGAGGTTAGGAGAGTAGACTCAGAGGACAACATAGCGGATCCACTCACAAAGGCTTTTCCCCAGAGAGAGACTTATATGGGATGGTTGAGTATGTGATACTGCAACCACTGCTACAGATTGCCCTAGTGCAAGTGGGAGATTGTTAGTTATATGTATGCCCTAGAGGCCATTACTGTACATTGGATGTATATTGTAGTGGATGCTGGGACATATATAGGTAGGACTTTCTTGCTCGACATGATAGTACGCTATCTGGTTGCGCTTTATCTTAACATGTATACTTTCTGTCTCTCTAATTACATGTTGATAAAGCCCTTAGGATGTGTACTCGACTTCCAGGACTATGATGCAGATCATACTAGTGGGGCCTGGGTAGTCCATGAGTACATCCTTCAATGTTCCTAGTCGAGGGAATATCGAGACGGGGCATCGATATTCCAGAGTAGACTAGCGTATATCTTCTTGACCCATGTGATGGGCAATGGATGATCCCATATCCATTGGTGTTTGACATCAGAGATGGTATACGGGTTCTCAGTGGAGACTGGGTACACTGAACGGACTCGCCGAGAACTCCCGGATGGTATTATACCTCACGTCAGATGGCAGTTCTCTGGTGACACTGGTGCAGCTTAGTCTGTTGACCCGAGATCGTCATAGAGTCTTGTGTGTCTCCCACCGTGCTTTGATTTCCACCCTACCACGGCTCTACTGAGTCGTGCAAACAGGTGGTTTTTGGGTACAGTCCCGATTCACATGGAGGCAATGAGCGATAGGAGAGGATTCGTCACTCCCGGTATTGGGGGTTGATGTTGCGCTATGCTCGACTGGCTATAACAGGAAATTCCTGGCCAGGGTTACAGTGATCTACTGGTAAGTGTTATCAGTAGATTCACACATGTTATGGACTTCACGTCGGCATGACTTATCGAGCTACTGGGGTCTGACATTTACCACCCCTAGGCGAGATATGCGACATATCAGACGAACAGACCGGACTGTACGGTAAGTGTTACTGGTTGGATTCACAGGAGTGTGAGCGGGCTTGCTCGTCGATCTTCTGATCGCTCAATACCCGGGTGGCCGTTACGTTTGGCAGACCGCTTGCGGCTTGTGGGTGTTTGATATGATCATCACCTGCTGCCGGCGTATTGACGAGTCTTTAGAGTCCTACACAGAGGTTTCCTGGCTCAAACGAAACGAAATAGGAGCGCATATGAGATATGTGCGGGACCGAGAACAATTCGTGTATGTGATACCGTATTCCATTCTCGCGATGAATGTATCGATTGGTTATATGCGATATAACCTAGTTATCGAATCAAGGATTGATTCGATAAGCCGATACATTGGATACTAGCCGGTTATATGCGACATGACCGGATCATTGAATCAAATGTTGATTTAATGATTTAATGTATAATTATATATTTGATATATTACTTTGCATTAACTAGTATTGGTTCACTTTAAATGGATTTACTCACTTGAAATGCACATTGTATATGTTATATATTTTATGTGCACATGATTGTATCATGTTTGATGATACATTCTAGCTTGGGTTTGTGTAAAGAATTAAACCATGGTTGGTTAGTGATTAGGGTTTCATTTCATTTACTTATTCTTTTATCTATTTATTTATTTATTTATTTTAGAAAAGAAGAAAAGAGAATGGTGGCTTGTTTTGTTTGCTTGTTGAAGCTTCTTGATGCTTTGAACAAGTCCACCATTCTTGTCTCTTCTCTAACCCTAACCACTCTTCCAACCTTAGTTAAATCTCTACACTAAACCATGGTTGAAGATGACAAGTACTCATTTTTATTTTCTTTTTAAATAACTTATCATATTGATTTTTCTTTCTTCTTCTTATTGATGAGCAAGAAAGAAAAGCTTTCTACTTCAATGGCAACTTGAGCAAATGAGGGAGAAATCCAATTCTAAAGTGAATCCACTTCCTATTTCTTCATCCTCTACCTCTTGCCAAGTAGTATAGGATGTTTTCTTCACAAGTTTTGATGACTTGGTGAAGTGGGAGCTTGATCTTGTGACGCCTCGACGTAGATCATCTTCGGCACGAAGCCGACGACCTTGCCCGCCCATTTCTCCGATGAAGCCGACGCTAGAGCCCGGGATTACATTTGGACAGCAAGGAGACTTCATTGCGGAACTATGGAGGTGGAGGACCGGATCTACAAAGGTTGTATTTCCGTTCTTGTAGTTAGACTTGTTAAAAGTTGCATCTTTCGCCTATATATCTAGTTAACGATCCGTATTAGGGTTTGTAGGCATAAGGAAAAATTTGAATTAGCCATGTTTGATGCCTTGTGAGACTTCATTAGTGTGCCTAGGAATCCTACACTATCTTCTACTGCCTCAATGTGCTTCGGTACTGCACCCAACTATTACCTGTTTGCATGACTCATTTGAGCCATGGTAGGGTAGTAATCTAAGTACAGTGGGAACACACTCAAGACGACTAGTGATGTCAAGTCAACGGACTAACTTGTACTCATGCCACTGGAGAACTGCTAACTGACGATAGCTATAATACCAACCAGTAGTTCCCCGCAAGTCCATCCAGTGTAACTCATAACCCAATGTGCACCTGTATAATATCTTTGGTACCATATACCAATGGCTGCGGGATATGCCACCTCCCCCGACGGGGATAAGAAGCGTATACACTAGTCTACTTTGGAGTATTGATGTCCAGTCTCGATAATCTTATGACTAGAGACAAGTTTAAGGATGTGCTTATAGACTACCCATCCCCCATGAGTGTGATTGCCATCACAACGCTGGTAGTCAAGCAAATATCCTAAGGACTCTACCAATATGTATTAGCGATATGCTAAAAGAAACATATACACATGTTGAGGTAGAATCAAACCAGATCGCATACTATCATATTGAACAAGACTGTTATTATATCTATGTATATCCCAACCTGTAGGGTTATTAGGCACACTAATGAGGGTCTACAAGGCATCGACCATGCTGTATTAAAAAAAAATTAGGTGCCGAACAACCCTAAGCAAGATCGTATACTAGAGATTTGGCGAAAAAGCATGGAAAGTAAACAACTTTACTCTAAAGGAATACGAAATACAACCTTTATAGATCGGTCCTTCACTTCTTAAGCTCCTTGATGTTGTCCCTTCGCTGCGATCATCCAATTTCCGGACTCTTGGACGGCTCCATGAAAAATTGCAACGGGATCGCTTGAAGTCTTCGATGCCGAAGATGATCTACGTCGAAGGAATACGGACTCAAGCTCCTACTTTACTAACCATAGAATTAGTGAAGCAAACACCCTAAACTAAAGTGCTAGTCTAGTAGACGATGGTGAGATAGGAAATGGGTACACTTTAGATTTTCATTTCTCACTTTGTATCTCTCTCTTTATCAAACCCTAGAATCAAAGTGAAGGAGGAAGAAGATGAGCTCAAAATGAGAATGGATAATGATCAAGAGAGAGTGTCCTAACCATGGGAGTGAGTATCATATACTTAACTCATGTAGAGACATTACCATAGGTTAATTATAGTGGTTAGGTTAGTTAATATATTAAGTAAAACAAAACTAGTGGAATAAGTCAAAGCATCCAAAAGCTTCATGAAGCTTCATGCATTGATCTCATTATCCATTTGTTTTAGAATTACTTAAATATAAAAACCTAACCATTATAATTATAATGGTGTATGTCTCATACACCCATATAGTGTGTATCAACAACCATGATACAATTTGTGCACTAATAAATATATATCACATATATATCAACTTGTGCACAAGTGAGAAAAATAAATGCTTAAGTGAACCAATGTTAGTTAATGTAAATTAGTGTATCCAATATGCAATTATACACTAAATTATTAAATCAACACTTGACTTAATAATCTAGTTATATCGCATACAACCGACTAACATTCAATGTATCGACTTATCGAATCAACCCTTGATTTGATAACTAGGTTATATCGCATACAACCGATCGATACAACCATCGCGAGAATCGGATACGGTATCACATACACACATCATTCTCGGTCCCGCACATATCACATATGCGCTCCTATCTCGTTTCGTCTGAGCCAGTACAACCTCTATGTAGGACTCTAAAAACTCGTCAATACGCCGGCGGTAGGTGATGATCATATCAAGCACCCACAAGCCGTCAGCGGTACTAGCTGGACGTAACGGCTACCCAGGTATTGAGCGATCAGAAGATCAGCAAGCAAGCCTGCTCTAACTCCTGTAAAAGCCTGACAGTGACACTACCGTACAGTCCGGTCTCCTCGCCTAATATGTCGCATATCAAGTCTAGGGGTGGTAAACGTCAGACCCCAATAACTGATAAGTCATGCCGATGAGAGGCTCATAACGGGTCGAGAAACTACTGGTGACACTTACCAATAAATCTCTAAACCAGCGCTGGCCAGAGACTTCCCTGTTATGGCCAATCGAGCATAGCGCAACATCAACCTCAATACCGGGTGAGACGAAACCTCTCCTGTCGCTCATTGCCTCCATATGACTCGGGACTGTACCCAAAAACCACCGTTTTGCACGCCCTCTTGGACGTGGTAAGGTGGAAATCAAAGCACAGTGGGAATCACACAAGACTCTATGACGATCTCGGGTCTACAGACTAACCTGTACCAGTGTCACCAGAGAACTGCCATCTGACGTAAGGTATAATACCATCTGGGAATTCTCGGCGAGTCCGTCCAGTGCACCCAGTCTCCACTGAGCACCCGTATATCATCTCTAATGTCAAACACCAATGGATATGGGATCATCCATCGCCCATCTGTATGGGTCGAGAAGGTACACGCTAGTCTACTCTGGTATATCGATGCCCCGTCTCGATATACCCACGACTAGGGACCTTGAAGGATGTACTTATGGACTACCATGTCCCCACTAGTATGATCCACATCACAGTCCAGGTAGTCATGTATACATCCTAAGGGCTTTACCAACATGTAACAGAGAGACAATCAGTATACACGTTAAGGTAAAGAGTAACCAGATAACATACTATCATGTCGAGCATAAAAGTCTTCCCTATATATGTCCAAGCATCCACTACAATATACAACACATGTATAGTAATGGCCTCTAAGGCGTAGATATAACTAACAATCTCCCACTTGCACTAGGGCCATCTGATAACAGTGGTTGTAGTATCTCATACTCAACCATCCCATAATAGTCTCTCTCTAGGAAAAAGCCTTTGTGAGTGGATCCGCTGTGTTGCCCTCCTGACCTCGATCCCCTGGAGATCAACCATCTCCATGATCAGGTGATACTGCGTAAGAATTATGTCTGGATCACTGATGGGACAGGCGTTCCTAGGCATAAGCCACAACTCCATCGTCTCACAATGGTAGGAACGAAGTTCATCTCATGAACTAATATACACCCAGACTGCCTCTTTGGTAGTATCTTTGGTAATGATGTATCTTGCCTTTAATCGTCTAGTATGCCACGGTATCTAGCTTGGAACTCTTCCAACATACCGTCCCTCCACTGAGGGTAAAGACAATGCCTGTGACTGACATTCAGTCGTCCTTATCACTCTGGAACCTTTCCAGTGATTCTCCCCAGGATCGATTGATACCATCTCACTACAAATAGTGAGAATCCTAACATCCAATTACTTCTATCTCATTGATCAAAACTCAGGATTTAGGAGGTATCACTTTGATCCTTTATGGAGAATCCTTGTGATAAGCGGAGATTGACCGAGCGTAGCATAGGAAACTCCTTCCCTATCAAAAGTATGTCATCCACGTACTCTACGAGGATCTTCACTATACTCCCTACTACCTTTTTGTATATACAAGGTTCATCTACCATTTTTATGAAGTCAAACTCTATGACTACCACATCGAAACAGACGTTCCAACTCCGCGATGCTTTCTTTATCCTATAAAGTATCTTGTACACGTTTCCGCTGCTCCTACTGTCTACGAAGCCCTCTGGCTGTGTACTTATAGACGCTCTCTTCTAAAACATCATTTTAGAAAAGCAGTCATGACACCCAACCACCAGATATCGTAGCCGTGGCAAGTAGGATCTGGATGGACTTAAGCATAGGCCCCAGAAAAGGTTTCATCATTAGCC
This sequence comes from Agapanthus africanus, assembly GCA_030015575.1. Taxonomy (NCBI): domain Eukaryota; kingdom Viridiplantae; phylum Streptophyta; class Magnoliopsida; order Asparagales; family Amaryllidaceae; genus Agapanthus; species Agapanthus africanus. Next base: position 288,514,602 of record JASDDO010000029.1, read on the forward strand.
ACAACTGGTCTATGATGCAAACCTTTAACAAGTCTAGCTTTGAAAGTCTCAACTTTTCCATGTACACCAAGTAATCTTCTCAAGATATACTTGCTCCTGATAGGGATTTAACCCTTTCAGATAAAGCAATTAAAGTCCATACTTTGTTGGTGTATAAGGATTCCATCTCAGATCGCTAAGCATCCAGCCATTCTAACAGAGTCCCACTCCTGATGGTCAGTTCGAAAATAGTTGGGTCATCATCTCATGATGCAATCCTCGCTCCTACTGTCATAGAGAAACCGAAGTATCTCTCAGGTGGGTGAGGAACCTTACTAGATCGGCGGAGAGGCTGAGGTTCATTGGTTACTATTGAATACCTTGGTTCTACCAAATCATCTGCTATAGTTTGTATAGATGGAACTCTTTCCAGTTCTACCTCACGACCACTAATTTCTTCTCAAGAAATTCCCTTTCACAAATGTGACGTGTTGAGAAACAAAACATTTTTGTTCTTCGGTTTGGTAGAAGATATTCCCTTGCTAATGCTTGGGATATCCAACAAACTTCCACAGATCTGATTTTGCCTCGAGATTGTCCGGATTATGCATTTTCGACATAGGCTGGACAACCCCAAATCTTAACTGACTTAAGAGATGGGTTCTTCCCTTACCATATCACATATGAAGTGGTAGGCAACATATTTGATTTGAACCTTATTCAATAGGTATGCAACTTCTCAAGTGCATAACTCCTAAAAGGAAATAGGTAACTCAGTAGTACTCATCATAGAGCACATCATATCAAATAGGGTGTAATTGCTCTGCCCCGATACACCGACGTGCTATGGTGTATTCGGAGGAGAAATACTAAGAGAGAATCTTATTCTCCTTTAGAATAGTCCAAGAATTCCATGCTCAAGTATTATCCTCCTTGATCTCATCAAAGGACATAATACTTTTACCCGTATTTTGGTTCTCTACTTCTAACTTATATTCTGTGAATATCTTAAAAGGTTCGGACTTATGTTTCAACAGGAACATATGTTTGAATCTTGAGAGATCATCAGAGAATGTAATGAAGTACAAAGAACCGGTCTTGGCATGTGTAGACAGGGGACATGTATACATCAGCATGTGTTAATCCCAAAATTTCACTAACTCTTTCTCTCTTTCCAATAAACAGAGCTGTGGTCATCTTATCTTTGTGACATGACTGGCAAGTTTCACAAGATGTAAATTCAAACAGATTTAAATATGCATCTAAGTGTAACTTAGCTAGTCGGGTCGCATTGATATGTCCTAGTCTATAATGCCTCAAGAAGGATCCGTTCATTTCTGAACTCTTCCTCTTGTGTGTGTTCTGTATACTAAGAACTGTAGTTTGATTTAGAATGTCAATGCTTTTAGATAACGTGCCTGGACCGATCAACTCTTAATATTGGAAATGTTCAAAACATTATCCAACAATACAAAATTATATTCTTTCTTTACTGATAAAGAGACTGATATGATTTTGTATATCAGGTTCGGTATCTAATAATATTTGTTCAGAATCAATGTATTCTGATAGTACAGGGTGATAGTGACCAACAGACTTGGCTGCAACACTTGCACCGTTTTCTATCTCATGAAACTTGTCACCCGTTCTCAGTTCTCTACCTATCTGTAGCCCATGTAACAGATTACATATGCGGGATCCTGATCCGGTATCATATACCCTGGACGTAAAGGACATTGAGAAACAATTCTTTGTAATGAACACAGCCGAAGATGATGCATCAGCATGCACTTTCTTCGTTTGGGCGGCACGGGAATTCTGGTAATCCCCAATTTCCTGCTTTATCTTATAACAATTATAAGTTGGAGCGGGACCAACGTTCCCCAGCTCAGTATAACAAGCGGGTTCGGTCAATACATCCGTATTATTATCTTGATTAAGGCGTGATATGGTCGCTACCTGGAGAGAGATAGAAGAAAATACTCTGCGTGCGCTCTTGCAAGATCAGATTGGTTATTATTTTATCTAATCAGGATGGCTCCCACTGTTTTTATCAAATCTTCCTTCAAACTCTAAAAGGAAAGACTAGCCGGGATTAATTACATGCTACAAGTTCGCCAATCTTTCAGCCAGGCCAGTGTCGGTACTTTGAGGGAGGCCCCCTGTGCTTTCGCACGAACCTACTTAATGTAAACCTCGTTTTCCCAGAGGCGTAACCCCGTTGACACCTTTCTAGACACCTACTTGATCGGCTAATTGTAATGTGTAAAACTCTCCCAGGAGTAACTCTTATTCGCAGTGGGTATCGGGATCCAACTATCTCATAGAAGGTATGCAATCTCATTGCAAATTTCAACACTTGAAATTCCCGATAATATTTTGCCCCAAGCGATCTATGACCTTGACAAGGTCAATAAACCATAGACCACAAGTCAAGTTCAACAAGTCATTTCTTGATTGAATTAAACCCACTCGCACGACCCTTGACAAGGTCAACAAGGCCGTGCGACTACCCTAATCCAATCTGCATCATATGCATAAGCAGATAAATACTGGTCAGCTACCGCACACTGCGCCTTGACAAGGCCAACAAACGCAGCACGAATACTAAGCAGGACTTATCTGAATTGACGGAGGGCTACGACAGGTTATCTGAAAACTTATTGCGTAATGAACTTGATATCGTTGCAGAATCAAATAATTTTAAAATGGTGTGTTTTTGAAGCCTTTCTAGTTTTGCTAAAGGGGCCACTCCCAGTGAAGGCATCGTCGGCCCTTTCCTCATCGAATAAGGTGCGGGATATTTCACAAATATCACTATGCATAGCAAGAACAATAGAAGCAATCAAAAGACAAACCGAGGGTTATAGCATCTTCCAATTATTGCTAAAGGGGTCACTCCCTGTGAAGGGATCTCGACCCTTTCCTTATCGAATAAGGTGCAGGATGTTCTACAAGGAACACCGCGATGCAAAGCAAGAACTGTAGCTACCTGTTTTTGAAAATTCGATTCCACAACATCTTTTGGTTTCTTTTCTTTCATTAATCACTTTAATGGTGTCCCATCATTTAAATCACCTACATATCACAGATAAATACGACGTACACTTATGCCATCCGCATTCGCCTCGATGTCCCCTCATGCACCATTAGGTTAGGTAACTAACGGCAGAGCGGGGCAGGGCTAGCGCGGGTGTAAAACATAAGTAACGTCTATATAATATATCATATATACTATATACAGTATCTATCACAACATATCAAATGATCACATCACAGATATCGCAGTAGAAGAAACATATGAAATATTTGATATACTAGGACGTCCGTGTTTTATTTTGAGCCTCTATAAAACAAGGATTCCACGGTCGCGATGAATAACCAAACCCACACCCCTAGACCTCTACGAGAGCGGCAAGCAACCCTACCAATTCTAGGGTTAGGAGACCCGGACTCGACTCCTCAAGTTGGTCTCCCACTGGACCCTAGAACCCAGTTACTTGTACTCTCCTCCTTGGGTCTATCCTAGTGCGGAAGAGTAAATAATATACAAATGGTGACATCGACCTCATCCCGGAAGTGCCCCAATAAAAGAATATTACATACAATTAATTTTACATGAATGAAAATAAAAACCCTCATCTCACATAAAACCCCCGGCTATTCAAAACGCGACGATCCAATATAACATATCCAGCAACACATAACATCACATGTCATCAACGTAAGTAAGTATGCATACACTGATCGTCGTCGACGTATAGCAACGAAAAATGACAATACCACTACATACTACACTTACGGTCACAGAAAAGAAAGTGTAAAACAACAACAGTTGGAATCCGCAATCTCCTTAGACATCGCATGCCTAACCAAATGAATTCCTTAGACATCTCATGCCTAACAATTATAAACCCCGCATTTTAGTCTCACTATTGAAAACACTTTTCAATATCAATTCGGGCAATTCAACAAGATTCCCGACATCCTGATCGAATGCTCGTCGCAAACTTTAGTTGGCGGCCGCACCCCCGATATCGTCGATGAAGTGCACCAAGGTGGAACACCGCTGCCGCGAGCACCCGAACGGATGATTTTGGCAACGGGGTTCTCCTACAGTCATTTGGTTGGGGATATGGGGCATGGCTGTCTATTAAGTTTACCGGCGAGTATCCGCGTACGCTACGTGATTGCGACGGACTTTTGATTGCATCAAAATTCTGTGGAAACCGATCAAGTTAGACTAAAGTGCTATGTTTATAACATTCATATTAGTTATCTCATAACTACTTGTGAATTCCAAATATTGTATAACATTCCAGATAAATAGAAAATGTTAAAACTTTCTGATCGAACAGTCAAACACCCAAGTTTTCCCGAAACAGCTCAACACATGAAATAAATTTAAAAACATTCACTTCGTGCCACAGTACCAACGGTCCAGCCATAGAAGGGTCAAGCCAACGCCTCACATGTGGCACGCCGTACTGCCCCAAACCTAAGGTTCAAAGGGCAGTTCAAGACGGTCACATAATCGAGTTAAGGTTTGTTGTCTTCTAGATGGTCCATCGCGTTACTTGCACTACTTCGAATGTTCTTAAACCACGGAAAGATCCAACACTTGGAAATTTCCCGACAGGGGAAAAAGTGGGTATTTATATCCGGTCGAACTTTTTAATATGTACTAAAATACCCGGAAAAACTTAACAAAATTAAATTCTCCGATCGAATCGACGATTACAAAATAAACCCCAAAATACTCAACACTTGAGTCAGGTTAAAAATATCCATAAATTATAAAACACAGAAATAGAAATTTTGGTGCAAAAACGACTCATTCATTCCTCATAACTGCCGCGGATCCACGGCCCAAGGGCAGTACGGCCGCGGTTCCGTACCAGGTTGTACGGAACAATGTCTCGTTTTTCACCACAATTCTTATTTTCACCTGCTGAATTTTTTAGATATTTTTAATTCTGGAAAATCCCAGATTTTAAAAATGTATAGAGAGGGTTTTATTTTGTCGTGTTCGGGTTCGTTCGGAGTTTTAACTTCGTTAACACATTGCCTAATGCTCTAGCCAGGCTCTGATACCACTGTAGGGTTACTAGGCATACTAATGTGGCTCTATAAGGCATCGACTATGCCGGATTAAAAAAAATAGGTGCCGAACAACCCTAAGCAAGATCGTATACTAGAAATTAGGCGAAAAAGCATGGCAAGTAAACAACTTTACTCTAAACGAATACGAAATACAACCTTTGTAGATCGGTCTTTCACTTCTTAAGCTCCTTGATGTAGTCTCTTCGCTGCGATCATCCAATTTTCGGACTCTCGGACGGCTCCATGAGAAATTGCAACGGGATCGCTTGAAGTCTTCGATGCCGAAGATGATCTACGTCGAGGGAATACGGACTCAAGCTCCTACCTCACTAACCATAGAATTAGTGAAGCAAACACCCTAAACTAAAGTGCTAGTCTAGTAGAGAATTGTGGGAGAGGAAATGGGTACACTTTAGATTTTCATTTCTTACTTTGTATCTCTCTCTTTATCAAACCCTATAATCAAAGTGAAGGAGGAAGAAGATGAGCTCAAAATGAGAATGGATAATGATCAAGAGAGAGTGTCCTAACCATGGTGAGTGAGTATCATATACTTAACTCATGTAGAGACATTACCATAGGTTAATTATAGTGGTTAGGTTAGTTAATATATTAAGTAAAACAAAACTAGTGGAATAAGTCAAAGCATCCAAAAGCTTCATGAAGCTTCATGCATTTGATCTCATTATCCATTTGTTTTAGAATTACTTAAATATAAAAACCTAACCATTATAATTATAATGGTGTATGTCTCATACACCCATGTAGTGTGTATCAACAACCATGATACAATTTGTGCACTAATAAATATATATTACATATATATCAACTTGTGCACAAGTGAGAAAAATAAATGCTTAAGTGAACCAATGTTAGTTAATGTAAATTAGTGTATCCAATATGCAATTATACACTAAATTATTAAATCAACACTTGACTTAATAATCTAGTTATATCGCATACAATCGACTAACATTCAATGTATCGACTTATCGAATCAACCCTTGATTCGATAACTAGGTTATATCGCATAAAACCGATCGATACAACCATCGCGAGAATCGAATACGGTATCACATACTCGCATCATTCTCGGTCCCGCACATATCACATATGCGCTCCTATCTCGTTTCGCCTGAGCCAGTACAACCTCTATGTAGGACTCTAAAGACTCGTTAATACGCTGGCAGTAGGTGATGATCATATCAAGCACCCACAAGCCGTTGGCGGTATTAGCTGGACGTAACGGCTACCCGGGTATTGAGCGATCAGAAGATCAGCAAGCAAGCCCGCTCCAACTCCTGTAAAAACCTGACAGTAACACTACCGTACAGTCCGGTCTCCTCGTCTGATATATCGCATATCAAGTCTAGGGGTGGTAAACGTCAGACCCCAATAACCGATAAGTCATGCCGATCAAAGGCTCATAACAGGTCGAGAAACTACTGGTAACACTTACCAATAAATCTCTAAACCAGCCTGGCCAGGGACTTCCCTGTTATGGCCAATCGAGCATAGCGCAACATCAGCCCCCAATAACGAGAGAGACGAAACCCCTCCTATCGCTCATTGCCTCCATGTGACTTGGGAATGCACCCAAAAACCACCGTTTTACACGCCCTCTTGGACGTGGTAAGGTGGAAATCAAAGCACAGTAGGAATAACACAAGACTCTATGACGATCTCGGGTCTACAGACTAACCTGTACCAGTGTCACCAGCGAACTGCCATCTGACGTAAGGTATAATACCATCTGGGAGTTCTCGGCGAGTCCTTCCAGTGTACCCAGTCTCCACTGAGCACCCGTATATCATCTTTGATGTCAAACACCAATGGATATTGGCTCATCCATCGCCCATCTGTATGGGTCGAGAAGTTATACGCTAGTCTACTCTGGTATATTGATGCCCCGTCTCGATATACCCATAACTAGGGACCTTGAAGGATGTACTTATGGATTACCATGTCTCCACTAATATGATCCACATCACAGTTCAGGTAGTCAAGTACACATCCTAAGAGCTTTACCAACATGTAATAGAGAGACAATCAGTATACACGTTAAGATAAAGAGTAACCAGATAGCATACTATCATGTCGAGCAAGAAAGTCTTCCCTATATATGTCCAAGCATCCACTACAATATACAACACATGTATAGTAATGGCCTCTAGGGCATACATATAACTAACACAAGCTTCCAAAATATAATATACAATCCAATACTATACAATAATGGCCTCTTAGGCATATATCACTAACAATCTCCCACTTGCACTAAGACCATGAATTGGCATATCACAGACCTAACATCTCGAATAGCCTCTCGAACTATATCTGAGGGATGACCTTTGTGAGTGTATCTACAGTGTTGTTCTCCATCTCTACTCTTCGCACCTCGATCTCCCGGTGATCCATGATCTCCCTGATCAGGTGATACCGCCTTAAGATATGTTTGGACTTTTGATGTGACCTTGGTTCTTTCGCTAATGCTATAGCACAGTTGCTTTCACAATACAAAGGTATTGGGTCAACAATGGATGGAACCACCTGAAGTTCTGTAATGAACTTCTTCATCCAGACTGCTTCTTTCATGGCGTCACATGCAGCGATATAGTCCGCTTCTATCGTCGAGTCAGCAACGGTGTCCTGCTTGGAGCTCTTCCAATAGACCGCCTCTCTATTGAGGGTGAGACATAACCTAATATAAACTTAGAGTCATCATTGTCACTCTGGAAGCTGGAGTCATCGAATACCTCGATATGGAGGTCTTTACTGCCGTACACCAAGAACATCTACTGAGTCCTTCTCAGGTACTTGAGAATGTTCTTTACTGCTATCTAGTGCTTCTTCCCAGGGTTTGACTGATACCTGCTTACCACGCTAAGTGCGTAAGCAACGTCTAGTCTGGTACATAACATTGAAAATATTATAGATCCTACCGCAGAAGCATAGGGTATAATACTCATGTGATCCCTTTCCAAATCAGTCTTGGGAGACATCTCTTTGGAGAGGGTGATCCCGTGATAAGCCGGTAGATTACCGTGCTTGGTATCTTCCATACTAAATCTTTTAAGTATGGTGTCAATGTACCTTGACTGTGAAAGTCCCAATATTCTCTTAAATCTATCACGATAGATCTGGAACTTCAGAATGTACGAGGCATCACCCAGGTCTTTCATGGAGAACTTCTTTTACAAGAATCCTTTGACTGATTGTAGTATAGGAATGCCATTTCCTATTAGGAGAATGTCATTCACCTACAAGACGAGGAATACCATAGTTCTCCTTACAATTTTACTATAAGTACATGGTTCATCTGGATTTTTGATAAAGTCGAATTCTTTGATCGTCTCATCAAAACAAATGTTCCAACTCCGCGATACTTGCTTTAATCCATAAATAGATTTAAGCAACTTGCACACTCTTCCGCTACTCCCACTCTCTATGAAACCCTCTAGATGATCCATATAAACACACTTTTCCAAATTTCCATTTAGAAAAGCGGTCTTTACATCCATCAGACAAATTTCATAATCATGGAAGGCAGTAATGGCAAGTAGGATCCGAATGGATTTAAGCATAGCTATTGGAGAAAATGTTTCATCATAGTCAAAAGCAGGTCTATGAAGAAACCATTTTGCAACAAGTCTAGCCTTATAGGTTTCAACCTGTCCCTCTACACCAATCTTCTTTCTGAAGATCCATTTGCAGCTTAATGATTTTACCTCTTCTAGTGCAATGTCCAAAGTCCAAACTTTTTTGGTGTACATGGACTCCATTTCGGTCCACATTGCATCCAGCCATTTTACCGAGTCTTTGGTCCTAATGGCCTGCTGGAAACTAGTTGGCTCATCATCTTTGATGATGTAACTCTCTTTATCCTCGTCTATAAGAAAACCATAGTATCTCTCGGACGGATGAGACTGCTTACTAGATCTGCGGAGTGGCTCAAGGATGTCCGGTTCTTTTGAAACTTCTGGTTCCACCATACTTTCAGTAATAGTTTGTAGTTCTGGAATTTATTCCAATTCTATTGCACTCCCACTTATTTTTTTTTTCAAGAAATTGAGTCTCCATAAAGTGGGGATGCCGAGAAACAAAAACCTTTTATTCCTCCGCGTAATAGAAAAGATACCCCCTGGATTTTCTTGGATATCCTACAAGCTTACACAGTCTTGATCATGCCTTGAGGTTGTACGCATGCTGTTTTTTGAAAAAAGCTGGACATCCCCATATCTTTAGATATTTAAGATAGGGTTTCTTCCCACTCCGCATTTCATATAGTGTGGTAGGCACTGACTTAGTAGGAACTTTGTTCAAAAGATATGCGGCAGATTCCTGTGCATAACCCCAGAAGGATCGCGGTAACTCAGCATTACTCATCATGAAACGTACCATATCGAATAAGGTGCGGTTCCCCCTTTCCGATACTCCATTGTGTTGAGGTGTGTATGGAGGAGTAAGCTGAAAGAGAATTCCATTCTTTTTTAAGTAATCCAGGAACTCGGTACTTAAGTATTCACCACCTCGATTAAATCGAAGTGTTTTGATATTTTTGCCTGTTTGTTTTTCCACTTCATTCTTGTATTCCTGGAATTTCTCAAACGTCTCGGATTTATGTTTCATCAAGAATACATGTCCATACTTTGAGAAATCATCCGTAAAAGTAATGAAGTATGAATAACCACTTCTTGCATATGTAAACATTGGAACAATCTTGGTTGGGGAGGGTAAGGGCGAGTCTGAACCACACTCGTCGCTATGTATGAGTCTTAAGAGCTCGGTGGCTCTTAATCCGTATTCAGTTAACGAAGTCTATGTCATCTTTCATTTGAGACATGATTGACAAGTTGCATAAGACAGATATCCAAACGGATCCAAATATCCCTCTCTATGTAACTTCGCCAACTGTGTTTCATTGATGTGACCTAGTCTACAATACCATAAGAAAGCTTGATTTAATTATGGAGACTTTCTTTTGAGTGTGGTCTGGACATTGAAAACTTTGTGTCAGTTTATTACGTATATACCGTTGTCTATTGTACCTGACCCAATCAAACCAAGATTAAGGTGGATGTTTACTACATCGCTTATAAATGTAAAATCATAACTTTTTTTAGATAGTAAATGTAGGGTTACTAAGCACACTAACAAGGCTCTACAAAACATCAACCATACCAAAATTAAATTTTTATGTGCCGAGCAACCCTAAGCAAGATCGTATACTAGAGTTTAGGCGACACATATTGGCAAGTAAACAACTTTACTCTAAAGAGAATACGAAATACAATCTTTGTAGATCGGTCCTTCACTTCATTTGCTCCTTGTTGAAGTCCCTTCGCTGCGATCAAGGTTCTCCCGGGCTCTTGCATGGCTTCACGAGGCGAAAGAAGCGACCTTGCTTGAAGTCTCCAAGGCCGAAGATGATCTACGTCGAGGGAATTCCGACTCAAGCTATTACTTCACTAACTTGAGAATTAGTGAAGCAAACACTCTATGCTAAAGTGCTAGTGTAGTAGAGGATGGAGAAATAGGAAGTGGGTTCTCGTTGGATTTTTATTTCTCACTTTTATTTCTCACTTTGGATCAAATCCTAGCAAGCTTTTCTTTTGAACAATGAAGAAGATGAACAAAAGAAAGAGAAGAGAATAATGATCAAGTGTGTGAGCTAACCATGGTGAGTGGGTATTATATACTAACTCATGTAGAGACTTAACCCATGGCTATTTGTTATGGTTGGATTAATAAAAATCCATAGTAAAAACAAACTCAAGTTGAATTAGTCAATGCATCCACAAGCTTCCACAAGCTTCATGCATTTTCTAATCCTCCACTTGATTTTGTAATTACTTTAAATATTAAAAACCCAAACTAAAAATTAGCATAGTGTAAGTCTCATACACCCATGGATGATGTATCATCATCCATGATACAAAAATATAACACATTTTAATATATATCATATATATAGTAAAGATAGGTATATGTGAGAAAAAACCCTAAGTGAACATGTGTTAGTTAATGTAAAGCAGTATATCAAATATACAATTATACAATAAATTGTTAAATCAACACTTGACTTAATAATCCGGTCATATCACATATAACCGACTAACATCGAATGTATCGACTTATCGAATCAACACTTGATTCGATAACCCGGTTATATCATATATAATCAACCGATACAAAAAGTCATGAGAATAGAATACGGTATCACATACACGCATTATTCTCGGTCCCGCACATATCACATACGTGCTCCTATTTCGTTTTGCCTGAGCCAGTAAAACCTTTATATAGGACTCTAAAGACTCGTCATTACGCCGGCAGTAGGTGATGATCAGATCAAGCACCCATAAGCCGTTAGCGGTACTAACTGGACGTAACGGCTACCTGGGTATTGAGCGATCAGAAGATCAACAAGCAAGCCCGCTCCAACTCCTGTAAAAGCCTGCCGGTAACACTTTCCGCCCAGTCCGGTCTCCTCGTCTGATATGTTGCATATCAAGTCTAGAGGTGGTAAACGTCAGACCCCAATAACCGATATGTCATGCCGATGCGAGGCTCATAATGGGTCGAGAAACTACTGGTAACACTTACCAGCAAATCTCTAAATCAGCCCTGGCCAGGGAATTCCCTGTTATGGCCAATCGAGCACAGTGCAACATCAACCCCCAATACCGGGAGAGACGAAATCCCTCCTATCGCTCATCGCCTCCATGTGACTCGGGACTGTACCTAAAAACCACCGTTTTGCACGCCCTCTTGGACGTGGTAAGGTGGAAATCAAAGCACAGTGGGAATCACACAAGACTCTATGACGATCTCGGGTCTACAGACTAACCTGCACAAGTGTCACTAGAGAACTGCCATCTGACGTGAGGTATAATACCATCTGGGAGTTCTCGGCGAGTCCGTCTAGTGTACCTAGTCTCCACTGAGCACCCGTATACCATCTCTGATGTTAAACACCAATGGATATGGGATCATCCATCGCCCATCTCATGGTCAAGAAGCGTATACGCTAGTCTACTCTGGTATATCGATGCCCTGTCTCGATATACCTACAGCTAGGAACATTAAAGGATGTACTTATAGACTACTCTGTCCCCACTAGTATGATCTGCATCATAGTCCAGGTAGTCAAGTACACATCCTAAGGGCTTTACCAACATGTAACTATGAGACAGTATCTAGAGACATGTAACATGTTAAGATAAAGAGCAACCAGATAGCATACTATCATATCGAGCAAGAAAGTCCTCTCTATATATGTCCAAGCATCCAATATAATATACATCATCTGTACAATACTGGCCTCTAAGGCATACATACAACTAACAGTAAAGATACATAGATGATATTACAAGTCAAACTAGGTACACAAAAATATCTACGCAAAACCAAAATGTGTCCATTTGTCAATCCTAGGTGATATTCCCCTATGAATACAGCATCCATGCTCGTTCAATTAGCAACCCTGTGGGTCATATCACCAGCCTTGATAACTCTACGGTTTCTCAGTGCCTGCAATAAATTACAGATATGAGGTTCTGATCCGGTATCCTTTACCCAGGAAGTAGAGTTAATTGATAGATAGTTTTCAATCATAAATACACGTGAAGCTGAAGCCACAAGTGCTTCGAATCCTGGTTTTTGGCTTTCCAAGCCCGGCAGTCCTTCTTCTAATAGTTTTTCTTGTGACAATAGAAACATTCCACTTTCCCTACTGTCGGCCTCAAAACTTTTGCCTTGACCTTTTCCACTACCATATTAACACCTCTTTTCTGCTTGGTAGGGGCCTTCTTTTTCTTTTCCTTAGCTTTCGCCTTGGATCTAGAGGAGGAAGGTTCCCTAATAAGCAGAGCGGGTGTATCCCTGTTTTTCTGTAGGGTGCCCTCTGCACTCCTCAACATGTTGAGGATTTCTGGAAGTGTAACTTCCTTCCCCTGAATATTAAAATTCAAGATAAATTAGGTATAGGTAGAGGGGAGGGATTGTAGAATCAAGTCGTATACAACTCGCTCTCCAATGTGGTCCTAAGGTCCGCGAGCTCTTCAATATGACTAATCATCTTAATGACGTGGTGTTCCTAAAGATGACCCGATATCCAACCTCGCCCGAAAAAATTTCTTTAAGGTCTCATATCCTGCGATATGAGATTGCTCTCCATATAAATCTTTGGTATAGAGAAAGATAGAATGTAAGTCCATCTTCTCGTGCCACCTCTGGTGTTCATTATCCATTTAGGCGAGCATGAGGCACTTGGCTTTCGCACTGTCTATTTCCCTTGTCTTACGGATTTCTCTATCCGTGATAGTGGAATCTGGATCTGGGATGCCAGAGGCTTTAGTAGTAAGGAGGTATCCCAGCTTGTTATAGGTAAGTGTCATATGTACATTCCTTAGCCAATCTTTATAGTTGGGTCCCGTCAATATCTTTTTATCTAACAGTAACTAAAGCCCGGTCATCTTTGTCGCTGCAATTAGGAGAGAGAGAGAAAACACTCAGCATGATACTCTTGCAAGTTTAGATTGTTTATTAGTTTATCTAAACAGGATGGCTCCCACTGTTTCCTCAAATCCTCCTTCAAATCATAAAAGAAGAATTAGTCAAGATTAATCACACCCTACAATTCTTGCTTAACCTTTCGGCCATGCTAGTGTCGATATTTCGAGGGAGGTTTTACAACGCTTTCGCGAAGTTCCTTAATTAAATAACCTCTTTTCTCTGGAGGCGTAACCCTGCTAACACCGTTCTAGACACGTACTTGGTTTATAGCATTGATTGCAAAGTGAAAAATTCTCCCGAAAAGTAATAAAACTCACGGTGGGATCAGGATCCAACTATCATTGTGTGATAAATTTGAAGGAATTCTATCAAAATCATCACACTCAAGATGGTATGCAAAACTAGAAAGTTTCTTTTTCCTTTGAAACTCTCGATGTGGATTTTTGCCCCAAGCTCTTATGATCTTGATGAAGGCCAAAATATCATAAGTTGCAAGTCAAGTTTACCCGTCATTGCCCAGCTTAATTTGAACCCATTCGTACAAACCCTTGACGAAGGCCAAAATTGCTGTACGCCAGCCCCAAATTAACGCATCTATATATGCTACAGATGAATACCCAGCAGCTACCAATCACTATGCCTTGGCGAAGATCAAAATACATAGCTTGAATACTACTGAATACCTAACTGAAATGACAGAGGTCTACAGCTGGTTTTGGCGAAAACCGTGAACGTAATGAACTTGATATAGTTTAAGGAACCATGATAGCCTTTAAAAGGAGTGGTTTAGGCTCCGCATTTAAAAGTTATTTTTAAAGAAAACCGAGTGGTTTTAAAATTGTTCCAACGATTTATCTTTGGATTGTTTTCTTTACATTAACAATATTAATGTTGTCCTGTCATTTAATCCTATCATTGCAGAAAGAAACGAAAATAGAACGTATGCTTATACCATCCGTATTTTCCACGGGACCTCTTCATGCACCGTTAGGTTACTTAACTAATGGCAGAGCGGGGGCAGGGCTAGTGCGAGTGCAAAACTTAAGCAACATTTATTATATATATATATATATATATATATATATATATAGCCATTCGTCTCACGCAATAATAACCATTCCAGATCACAAATTACATCACAAGTAACACAGATGAATATATTGGATATACTAGGATTTTCGTGTTTCGTTTATACCTATAACGAAAAGCGGATTCCACGGTCGTGATGAATAGCCAAACCCTCATCCTAAACCCTTACGGGTGAAGAAAACTACCCGCCAAATCCGCAAAGTGAAGCAATCTCCCTTAATGAGATGAGTAGGCTACTCGGCACTTCAAGAACCCGGTAGTTTATGCACTCCACCTTTGATCTATCCTAGATGCAAAAAAAAGTATATGAAATAACACAACCGTAGCTACAACCTCAACCCAGATGTGCCCCGCAAAATAATATTACATCACATTTACAAATTACATGAATGAAAGAAAGGAACACTCTTCTCACATCCCCCGACTATTCCATCACGATGATCCAATACTTCATATCCACATACCACAATCACAAGGTACTAGATATGTCCAAACTAGTCGACATATAGCAATTATTCGACGTTTCAAAACACATATTCAAACCAAAAGCGAATAAATGATGTTAAAATTTTGATTTAGGAACACTCCGTATTGTCCAAGCACAAATATAACACAATATGAAATCTGGGAAAAATCAAACAATACCATAAATCCTAAATCCAAGAGTACAAAACACTGCAAAAATTTCAAGACCCAAGAGCTACAGTTAACCAGCCATTCTAGGAAATTGAACAATTTCGCCGGCCAAAACTTTGAATTTGGGTCTCATTTTTCTATGGTGTTCTAGTTACATCATGAGTAGCATTCTGCACTTGATTAAAATAATTTTAGAATACTTTTTAAATTCGACAGAAACTTAGATTTAAGGTTTATCGTTTCGGAGTCGTTTCGGTTTCGAAACTCTAAACCTTGTCTATTCCGTTAGTTAAGTGTTTGGGTAGGCTCTGATACCAGTATAAGTGTATGCGTGGTCCTTGCCGTGTCAACTACGGCTATGCAGAATCAAAAACTTTTAAAATCTTGAGCACATAACACTAAATCCCAGGATATTAGCCCAAATCCTAAACTAAGCTAACCCTAACTAGAGTTTTTAGCTATTCGGTTGAAATAACAACCATTGTAGACGGTCTTTCGGGTCTTGAAAGTTGACTCTTTAAACTCCTTGGGTTGATGGGATGAGCTCTCGAAAACGATATTCCGTGTCAAAAACGATCCACCCGAGGATGCCGATTCAAGCGATAACTTCGTCGGAAGCAACTAAAGATCGAGCCTTGCTAAGACAGGATACTTAGAGTGGTGTAGTTTATGAAAACAAATGCTCTCTTTTAATCCTCACAACTCAAGAAAGAGAATTAAGGAAGAAGATGATGGTGGCAACTAGAGAAACTCTCATGTGAAGAAATGAACCATGCTTATAAAAATATCTCACAACCCTCTCTTATCTCTACACCCCTATAATCAAAGGAGTGGGTGGGCTTGGTGACTCACTAGGGTGAGTCACAAGCTAACACTTTTCTAAGTTTAAATGGTGGAAAGAAAAGAGAGAGAGAGTGTAGCCACCATACTAGGTACACATATACAAACATTTATAATATAAATGTAAGTATATAAACAAGTATACCCAAACCCATATAAATACTTATACCGTATTTCTATGAAAATATGAATCGTATTTGTACCGAAAATACAAAATACGCGTATTCATATTTAGAAAGAAATAAATGTATTTCTATTAAAGCACAAATACCCGTATTCGTATCAAAGCACAAATACACGTATTCGTATAAATACCGTATTCGTGTTAAAATACAAATACCCAAAAAAGAGCAATATAATACTTGCATCAAAACTGTCTGTCTTTTAATCCTGCTAGTACTACTAAACCGTCCAATTAAAGCATGTGGATAAATGCACGTGTTCAATCGAACACCCCAGCATAAAACCATACGCAAGCTACACCGTTTCGCCTGAACCGGAAAACTGTAACAATTCAAAAAATAAAATATTATTTTTGGGAATTTAAATATTAAAATAATATATTTCATGAAAACTATTCGATTTACGAATTGGGATTTTTGTAAAATAGTATAATTATATACCAATATTTGGAAATTAACATTGTATTATTTATTAAAAAGGTATTTATTGTATTTGGACATTTTATAATTAATTATATGCAAGTTTAAATTAAACTTAATTAGTACACTACTAATCATGATTAAACCAAATCAGTATTTTTAATTAGCCATGGCTAGTGCACCATGACATGTTGCATTTTGTTATATGTTTGTTTCATTTGTATTTGTGTTATATGTTTGGTTTAAATGAGTGAGGGAAAAAGAGAAAGAAAAAAGAAAAGAGAGCATGATTGAGGAGAGAGAGTGGGGGACAACATGATGAGGCATGGGCATACTAGGGGAGAGAGAGATGAGAGTATGGCTCCAACCTTGACCATTTCCTTCAATTCATTCTTCCTCATTTCTTCAATTCCTTTTCTTCATCTCCTCCTTCCTCCTTCACCCTCCTCTACCTCTTCCACAACCATCCTAAATCCATCTCAAAACCCAACACTCCCTTAATTAAATATCACCACAACTTCATCCTGCACCCCATAGTAAGCTCAAATTTGGATTTTGAGCAACTTGCACCATCTTGGAATTTTCTTCAGTTGCTCCAAGAGGTATAACTTTCATCTTTTATCTTGTAATTAGTTTCCTAAACATCTAGTTTCGTTTAGAGTTCGATTTAATAAGATTTGAGATCTTGAAAAATTCTAGGCTGATATTTAGTGGATGTCTTGACTTGTAGAGTTGTAATTGAGGTGTAGTGAGTGTTTACATGACCTTAGCGATGTTTTACTGACCAAGACCAGAGTCTAGAACCCAATACACGAACTTAGAATTTTCCCGACATCACAATTTTGACAGTTTGTGAGGATATTTTAGAATCTGGAGTGACCCGAGAGCCCCATAAAATATGTTCCCATGACAGAGAGACGAGAAGGCAACTATGAAGCAACCCCTGAAACCTGAGCCTCTCCCCTTCTTTTCAGGCCGCAGATTTATTCTATGTGGCCGCAAGTTGTGGCCACGTCTGTGGGAATCATGTAATTTTTGGACCATAGCTTGTTTATTTGCTATATAGTCCTACCCTATATGTAAAATGTCTTGATTTGACCTAGGTAGAATCTGGGAGTGATTTTCTTAGTTGCTGAATTGTGTTTTCCGATTTCTGAAACTTGGGTTTTTGGTATTTGAATTTGGATTTCGTCGTTGGACATTTGTACGTCAATGACGAGGGTTGTTTAGTTGTTTTTGCATGCTTAAGCTATAGGTTCTAACCAATGAGCACTTCGCATGTCGTATCGGATTTCAGACTTGATTTTAATAGCATTACGATGTGTTTTGATTGTAGGTACCTTCGTGTGGACTTCCGAGACGACGAAGCACATCGACTTCAGCTTAGCAAGGAGTTTAACAAGTGAGTAGATTTATATTTTCGGGGGAAGTCGGGTGGATAGCGTATAGCACCCCCGCAACTAATAGTGAAAGAATCGATATATAAATTATAGTTTGTAGAAACCTAAGTATGAACATACGGATATGATTAAAAGATATGATATGAGATTATATTGATATAAGATGATATGAGCGGATATGCTTGATATGAGGATGTGAGGCGGTATAGATGCACAAATACATGTGCCAAGATATATAATAAGATTAATATAGTGGTGCCATGAGATTGATGTTATATATATGGATGAGAATAAAAGGTGACATGCCGTACGAGACCATAGATCCGTACCCTTATCGATAAATAGGACGATAGATACTTAACCCAAATTTGGTTGCCACCGTACGATGGATTATCGTACGTGATGAGTTATACCGGATGATTGATCCACGCTCGTGATTTGAGGATGATGAGCGAGGATATTGCCATATCATATTATGAGGCTGGATCGCCGACGTAAAGATTCCACCTGAATCATACTTATTTCCAAAACCGACGAATCGTATGCACTTTTAAATGGAAATCTCAAGGGACGCTATGGATTTTCAAATGGTGTCTTTTCCTCGAAAACACCGTAGCCCCACTTTCAAAACTATGATTCGTGTTTTTTAAACCGACCGTATGGTTCGTAGTTACATACCTTATTATAGTTCATGTTGGCTTATCCGTCGTGACTTATATGCTATGTTTCCGGTATTTACTTCTTATGATATCGTATGGTAATACACCTGCACTATTACCGATGATGCACATGTTACACTCACACAGATTTGCCGACTCACACATTCATCATCGGTAATTGCCATGTCTCGCGCACTATAGAAATTGCCATGGATAAATATACGTTATTCCGCATTCATTATTGATAGTTAGACAATGATTCTGGTATTAGTACACATCAAGATTTTTCATCATGCATACATTGCTTTAGTAATTTATCTCATATGATGTTTTCATGAGATTTCTGTTTCGTGGATTTTAGAAATCACAAAGTACATTTTGAAAACTTGAAATATTTAAAAGGTGCGTTTTTTTCTTGATATGATAATTGTGTCCACCATGAGTTTTATCTATTATGAGCTTTCCGAGTATCCGATTCGAGGAGATGGACGAACCTTCTATGGGTACATAGTGGACCCGGTAAGGTATCCTGGGGCAAGAAGCTTGAGATGTAGACGATGAGCCTGGCAGGAGGGAGCACTACCTACCGGTGATAGTTTAGACCCGGTGGTTATCCTGAGATACCGACCGGAGTCGTAAAATGGATATGAGGGCCGATCTGAGGATGCGGTACCTGAAAGTATGAGGATTACGTGTCAATGATGGACACGGGTTTCATGATGTTTTCAAGTGTTGATGTTGGACACTCAGCTTCCATGATGTTGATGTATCGTTGATAGACACATGTGGATGATATCCACATGTATACAGGCATACGATTTTAGATGTTTTTATTTACATGCCATTGGCATTGACTCTATAGCCCTATACCCCTACGAGAGCGGCAAACAACCCTAGATAATTCTAGAGTTAGGAGACCCGGTCTCGACTCCTCGAGATGGTCTCCCACTGGACTCCAGAACCCGGTTACTTGTGCTCCCCGCCTTGGGTCTATCCTAATACGGAGAAGTAAATAATATATATCAATGGTGACATCATCCTCAACCCGGATGTGTTCCAATAAAAGAATATTACATACAAATTTTACATGAATGAAAATTGAAAAACTCTCATCTCACATAAAACCCTTGGCTATTCATTCACGACAATCCAATATAACATATCACAGTAACACATAACATCACATGTCATCAACATAAGTAAATACGCGTACCCCAAATTTCGTTGACATATAGCAACGAGATTTGGGATACCCCACATATTACACTTACGATCGCAGAAAATAAATGAAAAACTACAATAATTAAAATCTGCATTTCCTTGGATATCATAAACCCAGAATATCTTATATTCCGGATTTCATGCCTAACCCTATAAACCCCGCATTTTAGTCACATATCGAAAACTCTTTTCATTTTTTTATTCGGGTAATTCAATAAGATTCCTGACTACCCGATCAAATACTCGTCGAAAACTTTAGTAGATGGCTGCACCCCCAATGCCGTCGACCATGTGCACTTAGGTGGAACACCGTGGCCGCGAGTATCCGAGTGGATGCTTTTGGCAACGGGGTCCTCCTAAAGTCACTTGGTCAGGGCTATGGGGTGTGGCTACCTAGTAAAGTTATCTGGCGAGTATTCACGTACGATACACGATTGCAATGGAGTTTCGATCCGAATCGAAACTTCGTGGCAATCAATCAATAGAGACTAAAATACTAGATTTACAAATAAACTAGTTTTCACAAAACTAATTAATGTGGATTCCAAGTACTATATCATATATCAAACTTAATCCTGAAACGATGTTAAAACACGACTACGAAACACTCCGATTAGCTTTAACAGAATTGTTAACATCACATGCAAACCGGGCCAATCAAACATATCCTGAAACCCCAAAACCAAGCCAATAAAACACCAAACAAATACGAGACCAAATGGAGCAGGTGGGGCCAGCGACGCCGGCAAAATGTCCGATCTCGCCGGGTGAATAGTGGATTTTTGGTCTCGTTTTTGTTTAGTGTTCTAGTTATATCATATATAACATTCTGCAACTATTTAAAAAAAAATTCAGAGATCATTTTGAAATCGACAGAAACTTGGTTTCAAGGTTTCGGTTTTCGGAGTTGTTTCAGTGCCTTGTTTCCACTAACATCATCTAATCTTCTAGCCTTGGTTCTGATACCATGAAAATGTATGTTAGCACCACCACTGGGTTTTACTAGCTTTAAGCATGCCGTTTAAAAAATTTTTGGGGTGCTAATCTACACTAACCAAGATCTTAAACTAGATGATTATGGTTTAACTTAGGATGGTGAAGTAGGGATGTTTGGGCTCACTTAGGATGATCAAAAGCTCAAGGGTTCACAACTCATGTGAGGGATTGAGCTTGGTAATGAGGTGAGGAAAAATGGAGAGAGCTAGAGAGCAAGAGCTCAAGAAAAATGGCTAAGCTATAAATAATGAACTCAAGTTTAGAAAAATGGCTCATACTTGCTCACTTTTTGAAGCATGGATTAAAAAATCTAACCATGCTTCAATAGTGATGGAAAATGAATAAAATATATGAAAATAGCCATACCTTTCCCATGCTCTCAAAAGTCTTCCCATTTTTCTTTTCATTTTCAATTTTCTAAAAATAGAAAAACTATACCATGCTTCATTTTAATATACATACATACATACATACATACATACATGCATACACACACACACACACACACACACACACACACACACACATATATATATATATATAGACACACACACATACATACATACATACACACACACACACACATATATTATGAAGAATAATTAGTGAGCTAATAATATTAGTTAATATATAATTATATCAAATATAATATATATCAAATTATTAAATCAACACTTGATTTATTAATCTGGTTATATCACATATAACCGTCTAATATCATTTATCTGTTTATCGTATTATCAAATCAACACTTGACTTAATAATCCGGTTATATCATATATAACTTTACCGGTAACAAATAATCGCCAAATTAGAATACTCTATCACATACTCGTATTTAATCTTGCCTCCACACATATCAACATATGTGCCTACTTTGTTTTGCTTGAACCAGGAAACTTCTGTGTGAGACTCTAAAGACTCGTTAATACGCCAGCAGTAGGTGATTATCACATCAATCACCCATAAGCCATGAGCGGTACTAGCTGGACGTAATGGCTATCCAGGTATTGAGCGATTAGAAGATCAACAAGAAAGATTCTCCAAAATCTCATGAAGCCTATAGGTAACACTTACCTTACAGTCCGATCTATTCATCTCATATGTTGCATATCAAGTCTAGGGATGAAATCGTCAGACCCCAGTAACTTGATATGTCATGCCGATGTATGGCTCATAACGGTTCGGGAAACTACCGATAACACTTACCAATAAATCTCATCAATAGCCCTGGCCAGGGACTTCCTGTTATAGCTAGTCGAGCATAGCACAACATCAACTCCCAATACTGGGAGAGACGAAACCCCTCCTATCGGTCATTGTTTCCATGTGACTCGGGACTGTACACAAAATCCACCTGTTTTCATGCTCCTTTGAGCCGTGGTAGGGAGGAAATCAAAGCACAGTGGGAGCCACACAAGACTCTATAAGGATCTCGGGTCTACAGACTGACCTGTACCAGTGTCACCAGAGAACTGCTATCTGACGATAGGTATAGTACCAACTAGGAGTTCTCGGCGAGTCCTATTCGGTGTACCCATTCTCTAATGAGCACCTGTGTACAATCTTTCATGTTAAACACCAATGGCTATGAGATCAACCATCGCCCCCATACAGGGTCAAGATACGTAGACACTAATCTACTTTGGACTATCGATGCCTTGTCTCTATATACCCTCTATAAGTCGATGCCATGCACCCCACGTGTTCGCGGGGAGGCGGAATGTTAAAAAAATGATTTTTATAAGCTTCGTAACATCGACAGAACTCTAGGATCAATACTAAACCTTAACTAACAACATAGCAAAGAGGTTTAACTACTATGTGTGAGTGTTATACCTCAAGTTATTGCTGTCCTTCACCTCCTCTCTGTCCTTCTCCAAGTCGTGAGCTTCTTGAATTGAGAACGGAATGCACCTCCTCGTCGTCTTCTCCAAATTGTAGAAGATTCACCCGAGAGATCCGACATTGAGCTTTACCTCTAACTTGAAGCAACTAGGTCACTTGATGTGCTAGAAAAAGTAGCCTAGGATGTGTATATAGTGATGAAGGATCAAGTTGTCTCACTAAATCCTAGGATTTTCAACTTATAAAATGGTTAGGGTTAAAGAGAGATGGAGAGAGGCTTGAAGAAAATGAAAAGAGAAAAACTATATGTTGTTTTCTTTTTGGTAAAAGATTAGTGAAAACAGGCTAGGGTTTTTAGCATTTAAACCATATGAAAATATCCTACAAATATCCCACATAATATCTAACAAATATCTAAGTCAACAAACTCCAAATGAGTCTAAGAAGTCAAAGCAAAATCCTAATCTTATTTCACTAAAATACCATAAGTTTTCTACTCTCATTTCCTCCACCTTAAAAGGATTTTACTAATAAAGAAAAACCCTAATTTGTGGTGCCATTCTCCATGTGGTAATCTTGTCTGAATTACAAGAATACCCCTCTCATCCCTATATACATACCCGCATCCGTATCCCGAGAGGCACGAATACAATGAGGCGAAACTAATCCTATAATCATATACTAGGATCCGGCTTAAACTAAAGTCCACTAGTAATATCCACCCGAACATCATATGTGCACAAGTGCACGTATGTGATCGAACCCTATCGTAAAACCATACGACCTCTACACGTTTCGCCCGGAGCCGGGAAACCCTCTGTGTAGGACTCTAAAGACTCGATAGTACTCTAGCAGTGGGTTTAACCACAAGCGTGTCAGTGGCACTAGCTATACATAACGGCTACCTAGGTATCTATCGACAAGATGGTCGACGAGGAAACTCATTCGTACCCCAACTGAGTCAGTCTGTTGCAATCTCCGTACAGTCCGGTCAGTTTGTCTATGAGTGTCGCATATCGGTCTTAGGGGGCGGCAAGCGTCATACCCCTAATAGTGCAATAAGTCGTGTTGGAGTGCGGCTAAAAATACCATGAGAAACTACTGAAATCCCTACCAGCAAATCTCGCTTGCCCTGGCCAGGGACTTTGTGTAATGGCTTTCCAAACACAGCTCGACATCAACCCCTAATACTGGGTGAGATGAATCCTATCTAACCACCACTGCCTCCAAGTGCTTCGGGACTGCACCCAACTACTACCTGTTTGCACGACTCAGTAGAGCCATGGTAGGGTAGTAATCTAAGAACAGTGGGAACACACTTGAAGCGAAGTAGCAGTGTCAAGTCGATAGACTAAGCTGTACTCATGTCACCTGGGAACTGCTACCTGACGATTGGTATATTACCAACCACCAGTTCCCCATGAGTCCGTCCAGTGTAACTTATAACCCAATGAGCACCTGCATACTATCTCCAGTACGACGTACCGCTGGCTGTGGGACAGACTATCTCCCTTGCTGGGAAGAGAAGCGTATACACTAGTCTACTCTGGAGTATCGATGTCCTGTCTCGATAATCCTATGACTAGGGACCTGTGTAAGGATGTGCTTATAGACTATCCAGCCCCCACTAGTGTGACTGCCATCACAATGCTGGTAGTCAAGCAAAGATCTTAAGGGCTCTATCAATATGTATTAGCGATATGTTAAATGAAACAAATACACATATTAAGATAGATACAAACCAAGTAGTATACTACTATATCGAGCAAGACTGTCATAAATCCGTGTATATATCCCAATCTTCCAAAATGTAATATACAAATTAGTACCATACAATAATGTCCTCTAGGGCATATTACACCAACACCCTCGAATAGGAACAATTAAAGGATGTGCTTGTGGACTACCCAGGTCCCAGTAGTATGATCTGCATCATAGTCCTGGTAGTCAAGCCTACATCCTAAGGGCTTTATCAACATGTATATGAGAGACTGTATAATAATACCAGTGAACATGTTAAGAAAAAGGCAACCAGATAGCATACTATAATGTCGAGCAAGAAAGTCCTATATATATATGTCCAAGCATTCACTATAATATACATCAATGTACAATAATGGCCTCTAGGGCATACATATCCCTAACAGTACTATATTCCATTTACTTATGACTTCTCTTATTTTAGACACGTATTTCGTTGAAATACATGGTCCAAATTTCGGGAAGTTATAGGTATAAGAAAAAAGAAGAGAACCATGTATTGGAAGTATCAGGGTTCTTCGAGGTGATCGAAAATGTAGATACTTATGCTAGGTATTCCATCATAGTAATATTTGAGAACTTGCTTCTCTCTCAGGTTGCTCATCCATGGGTGCACTCCTTGATGAGTAATACTGCATGGCCTCCTTCCATTTAGGCGATATGCACCAGAAACAGTTGCATACCAATTGAATATGGTTATATCTAAATTAGTGCCTTTGTTTCTATGTGGACATAGAATGGTTATATATCTTGAGGATGTTAAGATATGGAGTTATCTAGTTTCTGTTTAAAAGCTGAATACGGACAAACTCAAGGCACGTTTCTATAACGGCAGTTTATGGGTTATTCCAGGCTTTTAGCAAGGGTTTAACTTCTACCATTTCAGTAACAAAAGTTGATTTGTTCTTGACTCGCCATCTTTTTATAAAAAGAATCTTTTTGCAAAAGAAATAAGTATGAGTATGGTAGAACTAGAAGTGATTCCAGAACCACAAACGGTTACTGAAATTTAGTGAACTTGGAGATTCAATTGGATTCGACAATCCATTAGTTACTCTACTGATTTAGTGGGTTACCTCATCCACCCGAGAGGTACTTTAGTTTCCTCAAAGACGGTGACAGGGAGGTTTTGATAACCCAATCTTGTCACTACTTCTATTCTTGACTATGGGATCTGGTAGGTGGATGACTATAACGTCATTATAAATTGAATTTAGAAGTACACATGTATATGACTCCGCCAGAGGGTAATTGTAGTCAGTAGGAGCAACAAAAGCGTGGTGGGCAAGTTGCTTACGTCTATTTCTAAACTAATGCAAGAAGAGCGGAGACAGATCATCTGTTTTGATGAAACAGTTATGGAGGTTGACATCATTAGAACAATAGATGGATCTGGTAAGAAGGTAGTAGGGAGTGATGTCCTGATATTTG
This sequence comes from Agapanthus africanus, assembly GCA_030015575.1. Classification (NCBI taxonomy): domain Eukaryota; kingdom Viridiplantae; phylum Streptophyta; class Magnoliopsida; order Asparagales; family Amaryllidaceae; genus Agapanthus; species Agapanthus africanus. Next base: position 288,540,684 of record JASDDO010000029.1, read on the forward strand.
GATGACATGCTTTTGATAGGAAGTGATGTTCCTATACTACGATCGGTTATACTGTGGTTGTCACAAGGTGTTTTCTCCATATAGGATGTGGACAAAAAATCAGAGATTCTGTTGACTAAATCTATGATTTTAGATCTAGATTTGGGAAGTTTCCCAATCGTGATACTTGGACACCATTCTAAAGGAGTATAGAATGGATGACTCCTAGCGTGATAGTCTACCCGCAGGTGATGGAGTCTCCCTCTCTAATAGTGATGTCTTATAGACGGATGGGGAGAGGGATTTTCACGATCGACATATCACTTGCTTAGGCAATTGAGCCAATCATAAGATATCAAGTACCACACCGGATATTGCTTTTGCACTAACTCCAATAAGCAAATATTAATCCAATCTTAGAGAAACATTGGGAAGCAGTAAAGAATATAAGAGGAAGTTCTTAGTGTATGGTAATGGAAACCTCTTGTAGGAGGCAGTTACCGATTTAGGCTTCCAAGATGACATGGATGACAGAGTGGCTGTCTAAGTTAATAGTTTTCCCTCTTTTGAGGTGCAGTATGTTGGATAGGTTTCCAAATAGGATACTGAGGTGGTCATGGCGCTGGGTGCTGATTACATCAGCAATGGATACTATCTAAAGAAGCTTGTTGGATTTGGTGTTCATGTTAGGAATATGTATGCCTTAGAAGCCATTATTGATGATATAATGGATGCTTGGACATATATATAGAGGACTTTCTTGCTCGACATAATAGTATGCTATTAGGTTACTTTTATCTTAACATGTAGACTGGTATTTATACTGTCTGTCTCTTACATGCTGATAAAGCCCTTAGGATATGTACTTGACTACCAGAATTATGATGAGATCATACTAGTGGGGCCAGGGTGGTCCAAAAGTATATCCTTTAATCAGTTCCTAGTCATAAGAATATCGAGACTAGGGCATCGATATTCCAGAGTAGACCAGTGTGTACGTTTCTTGTCCCTTAGAGGGCGATGGTTGATCCCACAACCATTGGTGTGTGAGATCAATGATTGTACACAGGTGCATATTGGAGAATGGGTACACCGAACATGACTCGCCGAGGACTCCTATGAGGTAGTGTATCTATCGTCAGATAGCAGTACTCTGGTGACACTGGTATAGGTTAGTCTGTAGACCTGAGATTGTCATAGAGTCTTGTCTGGCTCCTACCATGCATTGATTTCCTTCCGACCATGCTCAAGAGGAGTTGCGCAAACAGGTGGATTTTGGGTACAGTCCCGAGTCATATGGAGGCAATGAGCGATAGGAGGGGTTTTGTCTGTCCCGGTATTGGGGGTTGATGTTGAGCTATGCTCGATTGGCTATAACTGGAAGTCCTTGGCCAGGGCTGCTGCCAAGATTTACTGATAAGAATTATCAGTAGTTTATCAAACCGTTATAGGCCAGACATCGGCATGACTTATCACGTTAGTGGGGTCTAACGTTTACAACCCCTATACATGATATACGACATATCAGACGAAGAGACCGGACTGTACAGTAGTGTTACTGATAGGCTTCATGGAGACTATGGACAAGCTTGCTTATTGATCTTCATATCATTCAATACCCGGGTAGCCGTTACGTCTAGCTAGTACCATTGACAGCTTGTAGGTGACTGATATGATCATCACCTACTGTTGACGTATTGACGAGTCTTTAGAGTCCCACACAAAAGTTCCTGGTTAATGCGAGACGAAGTAGGACATATATGTAATATGTGTGTGGGCCTGATTAAATACGTGTATGTGATACCGTATTGTAATCTGGCAGTTATCTATTATCGGTTCAGTTATATGTGATATAACCAGATTGTTGAATCAAGTGTGGATTTGATAATGTGATATACAGATAAATGATATTAGTCGGTCATATGTGATATAACCGGATTATTAAATCAAGTGTTGAGTTAATATTATGATATATATTATATGTGATATAATTATATCTTAATTAATATCATTAGCTCACTAAATATTTTCTTATAGGTATGTGTGTGTGTGTGTGTGTGTGTAGCATGGCATGATTTCTATTTTTGAGAAAAATAGAAATGAGGTGGAAAATGAGAGCATGGTTACAAGCATGGGCTTTATATTTGTTTATTCATTTTGACTCACTATTCAAGCATGGTTGCAATTTTATATTGCAAAATTTCCATGCTTGAATGTAACGTTTTAGCAATCGTTTAGAGGAATTTTTCGTTAATAGGTAAAATAAGTTGTGTTTTCCGTAAAAACCCAGAAGTGATCATTTTTTCATTATAGACTTAACTGCACCTAGTTTAACTAGGAAATTGCTAGTTTGCGGTTTTTAGTAGTCACTTGAAAATTTTAGTTCACTTTAATATTTTTCGTTAATTAAAATATTATTATAAGCTTTTAATTATGCACTTAATTAGTGGTAATTACTATTTGGTTTGGGTTAATTATGCTAAAGTGAATCTTTGCTAATTTAATCACAAGATTAAGCACTAAACCATCCTTGCAAAATATCCTAGGAAATATCTAGATATTTGTTGAAAATAAAATGAAATTTAAGAATAAGAGGTGGTATAAAGTTTTGTTTTATTAAGCTTTTATATTGTTTTTAACTTAGAAATTTCCACACTTATCCAAAACCCTTCTCTTTTCTCTTTCTTTGGCCGACCCTCCCCCTTGCTACCCCAATCTCTTTCTCACTCCTTTCTCACTTCTTCAAGCCCAAATAAATCATCAAAAATTCTCAAATAATCCCTCAAACACAAATATAAATCCGTACACATTATTCTTCAACCCTAAACAAGCTTGGATCTTCATGAAAGTCATCATTTTGGAGGCTAATTTGGAGTTTAGTTGCTAGTTTGTGAATCTAGTAGAGGTATAAAATTCTAACCCTAAACTTTAAGTGTTGTTTAAATCATTAAGCTAGATTATTAGATGTTTAATATAGATTTAAATTGCATGTTTAGAAATTCGTGTAAAAGTTGTGAAGATCAAGTTAGGGTTTGATTTTTTTAAAATGGTTAATGGAGAAGTGTAGACTTTGACAATTTAACCTAGTTGTGAGAATGTTATTTGTTATTTTCCTAATTGTCTAATTAAGCTTAAGTGCAAACTAAACTTTTACTAAATCTTATATGGGTGAGATTAAAATTGTAGTAAAGATTTGTGTGGTTTAAGTAAGCTATTATGTGATGATTGTGATCGCTAGATTTGGTTAAACATCTAGATTTGAGCTAATTTGATTAAAAGTTGCTTACTAGGTTTTCGTATAAATTAGGCGTGGGTTTCTATTGACGTTGCGATATTATATATATTAGATTCCATAATATATATTGTGTTGTGATTGCGCGAACGGTGCGATCATGGTATAAGCTTGGTGGTTATGTCGTTTTGTGTTCCTAGCTAGGGTTGTGCCGATATTGTACGCGTTTTGTGCACTAAGTGCACAGTGTGTTTATCTTGTGGATCTTATCCTTGCGTTTCGTTGTCTTTGTGTCGATGCAGGATATTTAGTCTTATGTGTTCTGTTTGTGAAATTTAGGATCGCGAGCAAGGGCTTCGGACGCTGCGAAGAATGGGAAGCAGGTGGTTGTATTTACATAGCTCGAGGTCATCGTTTAGTAGATTTAAAATTTAGAGGGGAATCGCCCGCATGGTATTATGTGTCCGGGCTGGATTATATGACTGGATTATTAGTTACAAGTATTGCACATATAGTGATTGTGCATGAACTTCATTTCATATTATTACTTGTTGTGCTGTGACTTGTACCCATTGGACACTGCACTATTATTGACGGTTCATGTTACACGAGCACAAATTGTATGTACACCCACACCGTCGATAACTGCCATGACATGCACAACACCTATACATACGTGATATTGTATTGGTTAGGGACATTGAGACATGATCTTTTATTCCATTGTGCATATGTGATATAACATACATGTATACCTACATGCTTACGCATATACCTAGAGGGTATTGCATCATTATTGATATGTACACACATATACGTTGCTATGCTACAGCTACCTGGAGGGTATTGCATCATTATTGACATGTATATACACATACCTTGCTATGCTACAGCTACACATATACCTGGAGGGTATTGCATCATTATTGACATGTATATACACATACCTTGTTATGCTACAACTACACATATACCTGGACGGTATTGCATCATTATTGACATGTATATACATATAGCTTGGTATAGCTACACATATACCTAGAGGGTATTATATCATTATTGACAGGTATAGACACACATACCTGGACATAGCTACACCTATACCTAAAGGGTATTACATCATTATTGACAGGTATATACACACATACCTGGACATAACTACACATATACCTAGAGGGTATTATATCATTATTGACATGTATATACACATACCTGGACATAGCTACACCTATACCTAGAGGGTATTAAATCATTATTGACAGGTATATATAATATGAGATATTGCTACATGTACATCTTGCATACATACTTACATATACACACATATACCTTGCTATAGCTACATGTTCACCCTTATATGATGCGTTGGATTTTGGAGGAATTAGGAACCACATGATATATTTAATAACTTGTTGCATTTAAATAGCGGTTTTTCCTTTATATGCTCATATTACTGTTTTATGTTGAATATATTATAGTTCATGGATTTACGCATTGAGGTATGGATTTAATATTATGTTTTCTGGATGTTTTACTCCTGTTGATATATATCAGTGGTATGGGACGCTGTTATATATGTATATATATCAGTGGTATAGGACGTTGTTATATATGTACATATATATAATATATATTGTCATAAAGGTCTATGCAAGTATTCTTATTCTTTACTTTATGCAATTTAAGGATTTGAGAACCAAGGGCCGATCCGGACTGATGGAGGCCGAGGTATTAATAAGGGCCGATCCGGACTGACGGAGCCCTATATAGATATTGATCTGTGCCGATCTGGACCGATGGAGCCCAAGGGCCGATCCAGACTGACGGATCCATATATATATATATATATATATATATATATATGAGCCGATCCGGACTGAAAGAGCCCTATATATGAGGATTTATGTGTCGATGCTGGACACGAGTATTTTCATGATGTTTTCGAGTGTCGATGTTGGACACTCAGGTTCTATGATTTTGATGTGTCGTTGAGGGACACATACACACACACACATATATATATATACACACAAGTATAGTTTTCATGATGTTTTCGGGTGTCGATGTTGGACACTCAGGTTCTATGAGACTTACAGGATATTAGGGCCGATATGATAATACGGTGCTTTTGGTATTGGGATTTAGATTGTCTTGATAGACACTAGTTTCTCCACGATGAGGGTTCCGTGTTGATGATATGTTTTATCCCATACTCAACATTTATTTGATATGCATTGCTTCATGTATTAGTAGTACCTGATAGAGTACCTTTCATGACCGTTGCATATATATATCACCATTTATTGCTATCAGCATGCATGTGATAAATTATCGCTGAACGTGCATACCTACGATTACCTGTATATGTTATTTACTATACACGGGTTGGCAACTCATCCCCGTTGTGCCACAGTGTTTGCAGGTGTCCCTAAGAGCAGTCGCGGTAGGGCTTTTGTCTATCGTATCATCTTTTGCAGCGGATACTGCTACGACTGACTGTGTGCAGTTTTGCTATAGATGGGTTTCGCGGTTATCCGATGATGCTCATTTGTATATTCGTTGTATCTAGTACTCTCCATCTACCACTTTCATGTTTTGACTTAGAGACGAGATGTGAGGATGATATTGTATATTATTTTATGACTTGGATGTCTTTTATGCTGTTGTCACTTTATATCGTCCATTTTCTTCGCTATGGCGTCGTATATCTGTTGTGGTTGTTGTTTCCTCGTTTGGGCGTGGATTTGCTCCCGTTGGTGATGCTTTACTTATATTATTTATTGTACCCGTTTTCATGGCTAGTTTTTACATAGGAGGTGTTGCCGAAATTTTTAATAAAGTAAATTTGGACTTTAAAGAATTTTTACTTAAGATTCCCAAAAGCTTTAAACAATATTCCTATCACTTACTACTTTTGATGGTGTAGATTGCTGGGTTTTCGGATTACTTGAATTGCGTTATGCCTGAAGATGTTACATGGTTTAAGGGCCGTCACGTGCCAAATTTCGGGTTGTGACAAAGTTGGTATCAGAGCGCTAAGTTTTACCTTTCGGAGTGTAGGATGACCTTGGTATGATGGAGTAAGTAGTTTAAGCAGAGTGATGTAGCGTGTGTATATCCACGGCATACTTATGACATGGTACTCTACCTAAGTGACCTAAGTACTAATTCCTTGAAATTCCTTCCATGATAATACATATCCATATGATTCGATTTCTGTATTCTTATCGAATCCTATTTCCTTTTCTAGCATTTATGCCGTCGATGACTATGAGGGCTTAGAGAGAGGTAGCGAGAGCCGAGGTTAGAGTTGACTCATTTAGGACGAGGACTGACCAGGACGGTACGCTCGTTGTACAGGAGCAGATTGATCCGCCTTTGATAGATCGTATCACTAGGCTTGAGGTAGTTGTGCAGGGCTTGCACCAGATGATGGGATCGTTGGTTGAGGCCAGTCAAGCGCAGTGACAGGAGGTTGCTACCCTTGTTATCCAGTTATTCCTTGCTATCAGCACACAGCATTGTGTCACATATACAGCAGTAGTGGACGCAGCCCTATTAGATGAGGAGCGTCTTCTCGAGATTTTGGACGTTTCGGAACCGAGGAGGGCTCGTACAGGTGTATCATCCCAGAGACAGATTTTTAGTCACTGTGACAGTTTTTGTTTACGTCGCGGGAGTAGCAGAGGCTTGAGACGAGGACAGTAGTTTAGCTGTTATCCCCAGGAAGATCAGCAGTCATCGTATGGATGTTTCTGGTGCGGGAGTTTCCATCACCTCATCAGAGATTGTTCGGTGGTAGGCCAGAGGAGGGCAGCGGTACCATATTTTACCTTACCACCACCTCAGGGAGCGTTGCCTTTTGCACCTGATGTCGCACCGCGTCAGACTTATGTTCAGAGTGGTCGCGGTCGCGGAGAGTTTGTTCAGAGTGTACAGGACGACAGAGGAGGAGGACAACTAATTGTAGGTAGTGGACATGCATGAGCTTTTGTTTTGACTCATCGGGACACACTAGCGTCCAATGCAAAGTTTTCTGGTATTCTTAATTCATATGTTGTTTAATTCGGGATCTATGCACTCGTTTGTTCTATACACTTCGTGTCGAGGTTGGGCCGAGAGTCGTGTTTGCTAGATGAGCTGGCGGAGCTTAGGGATCTTAAGAATCAGCTGCAGAGTTGCTAGATAGGGGGACTTGTTTGTCCAAGTGTTTCGCTTTGGGGAGCTCCTATTCTGTTCGTCAAGAAGGATGGCAGTTGAGGTTTTGCATTGATTTTCGTCAATTGAACCAAGTTATGGTGCATATAGGTATCCTTTACCTCGCATTGATGATTTCTTTGATTAGCTCTACGGTACGAGACATTTTTCTAAGTTTGTTTTGGGACCAAGTCATCATTAGTTGCGGGTTCGGAGTGATGAAATTCCAAAGACTGCTTTTGTGCGCGCTACAGGCTTTACGAGTTTTGGTGGTGTCGTTGGACTCACAAATGCCTAGCGGCATTCATAGATGTGATGGGCCAGATTTCTTCAGGCCATTCCTCGACCAGTTTATTGTTGTGTTATCGATGACATTCTGGTCTATTCCAAGAGTCATGAGGAATATGAGCAGCACTTAAGGATTTCTTTGCAGACATTGAGAGAGCACTAGCTGTTTGCTAAATTCTCGAAGTGTTCGTTCAGTCTTGATAGTGTTGACGTCCTAAGTCATGTGGTACGGGATACGGTATTCTTATGGACCCTCTCCTAGATCGATGCCGTATAGTTTTGGCCCAGACTTGTTCAGTGACAGAGGTCCACAGCTTTTTAGGCTTAGCCGGTTTTTACCACCGTTTCGTGCAGGATTTCTTGAGTATCGCTGCACCGCCGACCGGATTGACCAAGAAGGGGGTTCCTTTTCTTTAGACTGAGGCATGCGAGCTGATTTTTCAGCGGTTGAAGATTCAGTTGACGACTACACCAGTTCTACCTTTGCTTTCTGGATCGGGCGACTGTGTCGATTATTGTGGTATTTCGTGAGTGGGGCTCGATTGTGTACTGATGTAGTACGATAAAGTTATCACTTATACTTCCCGACAGTTGAAGGAGCATGATTAGATTTATCCCACTCATGATTTGGAGATGGCCGCGGTGGTCGTGCGTTGATGATTTGGAGACACTACTTGTACGGAGAGTCGTGTTAGATTTTCACAGACCACCAGAGCATAATCTTCCTGCAGTTGGATCTGAGTTTGAGACATTGCTGTTGAATGGAGCTTGTGAAGGATTATGGTTTGTGAGACCCTTTATTGCCCGGGGCAAGGCGATTGTGGTAGTTGATACTTTGAGTCGTAGGCCCGGGGGTTAGCTTGTCCCAGATGAGCGCAGTTCAGAGACAGTCTTTTGAAGATTTGTAGTTCTTGTGCAACCGTTGAGTACAGCTTAAGTTCCCCTATACTGAGAGGACAGATTGCTCATGTCCGCGCCCGTCCACTTCAAATTAATCATTTTTGTGAGGCACAGCCCGGCGATGCTCATTTGTCTGAGATTCTTGAGCATGTTCGGCAGGGTAGAGATTCAGAGTTCTTGATTAATGACCAGGGTGTGATACATTGCGAGACTCGCTTGTGTATACCATATACTGATGAGTAGAGAGGAAAGATCCTATAGCAGCCACATCAGTCAGTTTTCAATGTTCACCCAAGTTCCACCAAGATGTAGCGTGACTTGTAAGGTAGTTACGGGTGGGCAGGGATGAAGAGTGATATTTCGCATTTCGTTTTGAAGTGCTTGACTTGTTAGCGAGCTAAGATTGAGCATTTGAGACCGACAGGAGACTTGCAACCTTTAACAATTCCAGAGTTGGAATGAGAGCAGATCTCCATGAATTTCTTTATGGTGTCTACCCAGGTCTTGTTAAGGGTATGACTCCATTTGGGTGATTGTTATCCGGTTATGCTCAGAATGCTCAGTTGTTTTTCAATAGATTGGTGCGTTTGCACGGAGTTCCTTCATGCTGTAGGAGATAGCGCACTCAGAGTCAATTATTGGATCACAGGCACGTGATTGCAATGATTGAGGGAAGACCTATACCGGTAGGACAATCTTACTCGAGATGATAATATGCTATCTGGTTTACCTTTATCATCGTGTACTGCTTTAGGTGACCTTACCGATCAATATTACACATTGATAGAGCCCCTAGGATTCTTGCTTGACTACCAGCAGTATGAGGGCGATCATATATGTGGGAGCTGGTAGTCTATAAGCACATCCTTAAAAGGTCCCTAGTCGTGGGAGTTTCAAGACAGGGCATCGATTCTCCAGAGTAGACTAGTGTATACAGTCAAGACCCCGACGAGGGGCGGTGGCCAGTCTCACAAGCCACTGGTGTCAGTTGGTTCACCTAAGATATATACAGGTGCTCATTGGGTTATGAGTACACCGGACAGGACTTGCCGGGAACATGCTAGTTGGTGTTATACCTGACGTCAGATAGCAGTTTCCTGGTGACATGTGTACAGGTTAGTTCATCGACCTGAGATCGTCATTTGTCTCGTATGAGTTCCCACTATACTTTGATTACTACCCTACCACGGCTCAAAGGAGTCGTGCAAACAGGTTTTAGTTGGGTACAGTCCCGAGCCACATGGAGGCAGTAAGCGGATCTGCAGGGGTTCGTCTCTCCCGGTATTGGGGATGAGGTCGCGCTGTGTCTAGGAGAGCCATTACACAAAGCCCTCGGCCGAGGCAGGAGATTTACTGGTAGGTATTCCAGTAGTATCTCAGGGTGTTCTGGGCTATACTCCGACACGACTTGTATCCCTTTTGGGGGTCTGACTTTTACCAACCCCCTATGCCCGCCATGCGATACTCATAGACGAATGGACCGGACTGTACGGATATTGTCACTGACAGGCTCAGTAGGGTGTCAGGATGAGTTCGCTCATCGACTTCCCTTTTGGTCAGTAGCTGGTGGCCCATCACGTATGGCTAATACCTCTGACGTGCTAGTGGTTAAATCCACAACCATAGTATTGACGAGTCTTTAGAGTCCCCCACACAGACAGTTACTCAAGTTTCGGGCGAAATGCTGTAGAGGCCGTATGGAGATATGGCAGGGTTCAATCAGATACGTGTGGTGTTGCACGGATCGTGATCGGACGGATTTTACTAGCGGGCTTTGGTTTAAGCCGGATCCTAGTATTAGACAGTGTAAATTTTGTCTTTTTGCATTTGTATTCAGTGGGAATACAAATGCGGGCATGTATATGCTGTAGCTGGGTTTTCCTGTAATTTATTACGGGATCAGTTTTCTGATATTGTCTGTTTGCATTCCGTTCCAGCCGGTTTTCTTTTGTTACTTCGCGGTCGGACTTTCTGGTGGAGGGGGTTATTTGCAAGTTTGCAAATAAATTATTTTGGAGGGTTTTCTTGCATATGATGGCTTCATGATAGTTCCTTCATGATTATATTCTTTTTCCATCACCTCACTTGCATTAATTGAGATTAGAGTTGGATTTGATTTGGTGTGATATTGTTATCATGATTTTTAGGTGTGGTCACCATTATTCTTCTACTACACCCACCTCCCTTTTGTTCTTGCTTGCTCCATATTGTATGGGCCGGCCATTTTGATGGGAGGGAGATGAGAGGTTCTTTTTGAGTGTGAGGAAATATACATCTCTCATTTTTCATGCTTGAAAAATATACACCATTCTTCTCCCAAAGTTCTTTTGATTCCTCCACACCATCAAGGCAATTTCATACCCGCATCGAGACATGCTTTCTATACTACACCTACAGTGCCCTTGGACGCGTCGGCTTGCCAACTTCGCGCCCGAGTTGCCTCGGTCCAGAGGTGGGAGCCCGTAAAAGAAATCGGCTATGTGGTACCCATTCCGACGAGGAGCTGAAGACTGGAGATTTCGCGAGGAGAACGGAGTGGAGGCCGAAGACCGAAGGACACGAATCGCTCGGTATTGCTCTCTACCCCATTCTCTTGATAGCTAGGATTAGGTTAATGGTTACGATCCGGGTATATTGTCCGCGGTAGCGCCGGTTTAAAGTTGAGAAAATTTTTCATTCCGCATTTTGGCCTCGGATAGAGGGTCGGGGCGCTGCCTTGATGCAACATGGTATCAGAGCCACGCTATTAACCTAGTCTAGCTTGATCTAATGTGTTTAAAGCTTCGATCGAACAAATGTTCCAAAACCGCGTTTTTCATTACATCAGTTTTCTGTCGATTTTTTCTTGGCTCGAAAATTTTTTCAGTGTGTTGCAGAATGATGTGCAGGGAATCCTAAGAACACTGTAAAATTTTGGTGACCTGATTCCCTCCATAGGACCGCGGAACCACGGCCATAACCCCTCTTTGGCCACGGTTCCGCCGCAAGAATTTAGTATCATTCCACCAATTTTTTGCAGTGGACTTTTGGGCTGAAAATAGAGGTTTTGGTATATTCTGTTTAGGCCCAGAATTTCTTTAACTGCTACAGTAATGCTTGGGGCCCACTTGATAAAATTTGATCGATCGGATATTTTAAACATGCTAGTTCATAGTATTTACATTATATCTGCGACCGTGAATGTCATTTGATCGGTAAATCCTGTCTAACTGCTATAGCCAGGTTAGACGGATTTGTGAACGTGACATTCATGTTGATGTTCTGTGATTTTGCTGTGTTGTTGCGGATCGGTCGTGGGGATAGCCTGGATGCAATGTTAGTGCAGTTTTTGTTGTATTATGTACATTTGATATTGCGGGGCGAGCGTCCGACATGTGGACTGCCGTCACTGCCTGTTTGTATTATTCTTTTGGGGCACGACCGGGCTGAGGTCGATGCACCCGTTGTATGTATATTTTACTTTCTATACTACGATTACCCCATGGAGGGGTGCACGGGTAGATGGATTCTAGAGGGAAACGGGCCCGCATCTCATGGCGTTGAGACAGAGGGGGCTTTAGTCTAGAATTGGCGGGCTATTTGCCGCACTCGTAGGGGTACAAGTTGACCCAGGAGGGGTGCCCAAGTTACCGGATTCCGTGAAGTGCTGGGTGGTCCATTCACGTTGCTGAAGGGGGCTGCCTCGCTTCAGGTTTTGGAGGGTAACTTGCCGCGCCCGTAGGGGTCTAGGATTTCATTGCACAGGCTATCCACACGACCAGGGGAACGTCGGGTTTCAGTAGCAGCTCTATGAAACCTGGGGATCCCAGATATCTGTATTATTCTGTGATGCTGGTTACATTTCTGTGATGCTGCATATTTTATCACGCCTTGAGCGAAAATTATATATTATATATATACTAGTAGATGTTGTATATGTTTTGCAACCGCGCTAGTCCAGTCCCCGCTCTGTCGTTAGTTAAGTAACCTAACGGGTGATGACGGGACCCAGTGGCAAATGCGGATGGCATATACGTACATCATTATTTTCGTTCTTTTTGGTGTGATTAATTGATGGGACTGCATTGATTCGGATCAATGCAAGCTAAACAAACCTATTCTGATGTTGTTGGAGCATTTTTCAAAAAGCTGTTATTGCAAGGGCGTTCTCTTTTGTTTTGCACAGTGGTATTCGGTTATGAATATCCAGCACCTCAGTCGACGAGGCAAGGGCCGAGATCCCTTCACCGGGAGTGACCCCTTAGGCAGAAGTTTGCGTCAGGGCAATAACTTCACTATAGCTGATTACTTTTTGCTTCGCATCGTGGTATTCAGTTGGAATATCCTGCACCTCATTCTACGTGGAAAGAGCCGAGATCCCTTCACCGGGAGTGACCTCTTTAGCAAAGGGTTTTCGTCACTATATTTTTATAAAAAGTTATGCAGTTCCTTCAACGATATCAAGTTCATTACGTTAAAGGTTTTTTCGCCAAAAACCAGACGTAGCCCTCCGTCATTTCTTACGGGTATTATTTAGTATTCGTGCTGCGTTTGTTGACTCCGTCAAGGCGTAGTGTACGGTAGCTAAGTGGTGCTTGTTTGTAACATGTAAATGGGATTGGTTAGGACAGTCGTGCGGCCTTGTTGACTCCGTCAAGGGCACGTACGGGTGGGTTTAATGCAATCCAGATAATGACGGGTTGAACTTGAATAGGACTCTTTGATTTGTTGACTACGTCAAGGTCACTTGAGTCCTAGGGGTAAAAATCACATCAGGAGTTTCTAAAGAAACTAAAACTTGCCAGGCATGCGCGTACCTTCTGGAGTGTAGTAACGTGAGTGGATTCCGTCACGTTATCATGCGATGATAGTTGGATCCCTATTCCTACTGATGAGTTGGTTTACTCCTCGGGTGATCCTGACTAATTCTTCTTTCAGGTTTAGAGAAGAATTTGAGGTTACAGTAGGAGGTTTCCAGATTAGATAAATTGGTAACCATTCTGATCTAGGTTAGAGTGCACACCGAGTGTTTCTTTTCTCTCTCTCTTTGGCAGCGACCATTGACCCGACCCTAGACTATGACTCAGTGACCAAGTTGACCGAAGCTTCTTATAAGACTGGCTTTTGGATTGTCTGAGTTGCAAACCTCATTGCCACTCCTGCTTTTACCCTTTTCTCCAGAACACCCCGTATTACTACGAGCGTCCACTTCCATTAGATAAAACCATCGTATGGTTATATACGAACTCGAAGGAATTTATTCGAGGATGGTTTCTGGTTTTGGAGAAAACGAATAGGACTATTCAGTTGTCTTTTCCTTTTACCTTTTCTCAGGTTGCGAGTGCTCCTTGGTTTAGGAGATAGTACACCTATTACGCAAATTGGTTAGTATTCTTCCAAACCTTAGGCTGGTGTCGAATGGTAGGGAATGAAGAAAACCAATTAGCATAACGATGGTGTACAAAAAGTATTAAGTAAAGACATATCAAGGGATTAGAAGGAGGGCAAAGTAAATTGCGACTGATATTCACGACCAAACCATATATTTCATTACCACTCCCACTTCACTTTTGTATTCCTCCAGGACACTCCATATCACTACGAAGATCCACATTTATTTGGATATTCCATCGTATGGTTATATACGAACTCGAAACGAACTTGTTCCAGTTCGGCGATGGATTCTGGTTCAGGAGAAATAGGAATAAGGTTTATTCGGTTGTCTTTTATCTTCACCTTCTCTCGCATTGCGAGTGCTCCTAGGATTAGGACAGTACACCCATTATGCTTATTGGATAGTCTTCTTCCAAACCATAGGCTGGTACCGAAAGGTAGGGAAGGAAGAAAACCATTTGGCCTAAAGGGTGTACAGAAGGTAACGACTAAAGGCATATAACGGGATTTGGAGAGGTGGCAAAGAAATATACGGTTATAGTTGTGAATCTGGATAATGAAAGAGGCATTATTAGGAATACCAGGATATCCCATCGAAACATTTCGATGTTTCAGTTTCACTGTGTACTGTTGAAAGAAAACTGATTTCCCAATTAGACACTTGCTCCAGAGTATGTATTTACCAGGTATGATTCTCACATCTGTATGGTTTTACAAATGCTGAGTGGGAGTAAGCTATTGGGAATTAGGTGATCATCCTCAATATATCAGGATTCGTTGTAATCGGTGATATTTGAGAAAGTCACCTGGGTTGTTTGCCGGACGGAAAATATTTGGTTTTGAATATCCGTTGTTATGCACCAATTTCAAATTGATATATCTGTACGTCTATTTTCATAGAGTGAGATATAACTTTTTGAAGTTATGTCTATGTCATTTAGCTATATCAGTGGATGGTTAGGTAAGGAGTATTAAACAGCGGTGTAATTCTTCTTGACCATAAGTACAGTTTTCAACCTACGACACACAGGTAATGAGTTATTAGACTCAAGGGACTTATACAGAGTATTGAATGTTGTCCAGTGTCCATTAGGACAGAGGGGTTGGTCCTCGTACTATATTCGGTTTACTTATGACTTCTCTAGTTCTTAGACAAGTGTTTCGTAGAAACACAGGGTCCATGTTTTGAGAAGTTATAGGTATGTGAATGAAGTAGAGAACCAGGTATTGCAAGTATCGGGATTCTTCAAGGTGATCTAAGATGTAGATACCTGTATATGGTATTCATTTGATAGTAATGATTAAGAGAACTTGCTTCTCTTTCAGGTTACTCATAATTGGAAGCATTCCTAAGTTGAGTAACGCTGATCGGCCTCTCTTAATTTAGATGGCATGCACTGGAGACAGCTGCATGATTTGAATCTGGTTCAATTAAATCAGTGCCTCTGTTTCCATATTGGATATAGAACAATTCATATCTTAACGATGTTAAGGTACGGGGAGTTGTCCGGCTTATGCTTAAAACCAGACTCTAGATAACTCAAGGCACGTTTCTGTAGTGGCTGTTTGTGGGTTGACCCAAGCTATGACGAGGGTTGACTTTCTACCATCTGGAAGATCAATAGTGATATTGTTCTTGACTCGCCACAGTTTTAATAAAAATGGATTTTTTCAGAAAATAGTAGTGGGAGCATGGTAGAACTGGAAGTGATTCTAGAACCGCAAACAGTTACGGAAAATTTGATAGGAACCTAAAGATTCAATCTGTATTGACATTCCATTAGCCACTCCGCAGATATGGTGGGTAACCTCAGGCACTCCAGAGGTACTTCGGTATGCTCAAGGACGGTGACAGGGATGTTCTTGTTTACCCAGATTTGCCATTGCTGTTGTTCCAGACTGTGAGACCCGGCAGAAGGATGAGTATAGCGTCGTTCTAAGCTTGCTTTAGAAGTGTACGTCTATATGACTCTGCCAGAGGGTTGTCGTAGTCAGTGGGAGCAGCGGAAGCATAGTGGACAAGTGGCTTATGTCTATTTATAGACTAAAGTAGATATAGTGGAGATAGATAATCTATTTCTGATGTGACAGTCATAGGTTTGACTTCATCAGAATAGGGGATGGATCTGTTAAGAAGGTAGTAGGGTGTGATGTCCTAGTATTTGGATGACATACACAGAGTAGGAAGTGATATTCCTATACTACGATCGGTTATACTTTGGTTGTCACACAGTGGTTTCTCCACATGGGACTTGGATATTATATCAAACAATCTGGTTACTAGATCTATGGTTTTAGATCTAGATTTGGGTAGTTTCCCAATCTGGATACTTAGACAGCATTCTATGAGTATTTAGAGTGGACGACTCCTGGCACGGTAGTATACCTGCAGGTAATGGAGTCACCCTCTCTAAAGGTGTCTTATAGACTAAAGTAGAGAGGGATATGCATGATTGGCAGATCACTTGCTTAGGCAATTGAGTCAATCATGAGATGTCAAGTACCACACCAGATGTTGTTCTTGCAGTAGATGCAATAAGTTGATATTGATCCAACCCTGGATAAACGATTGGAAGCAGTTTTAGAGCATAAGTTGATGTTGTAGGGATATGATAACGACAGCCTTCTTTAGGAGACGGTTATCATTCCTGGCTTCCAAGGTGACCTGGATGGCAGAGTGTCTGTCAGAGTTATAGTTTTCCCTCTGATGAGGGGCAGTATTTTGCACAGATGGTCCAAGGAGATACTGAGGGAAGCATGGCACAGGACACTGATTATATTTAGTTGACGACACAGTCTAAGAAGTTTGGATTTGGAGTTCATTTATGAGCTAGGTCCCATCAGACATCCAGACATTCTAAGACATGTATTGCTCATTTCGGGAGATGGCTTTCTCCGCGAACTTGAGAAAAAGAGAGACATAAGAAGAAACATCAAAGCGGATGCACTCACTGAGGCTATTCCTCGAACGTAATAGTTTCGCAAACGAGCTTTGTGAGACTGACTAGTAGAGGAGTTGGGTGTTCGGTATCACACGGGCTGTGAGTATGCGACATCGCAATAATTAGCCTTGAGTGCAAGTAGGAGATTGTTGGAGATAGTGCCCTCAGATTCAATTATTGGGTCACAGGCACGTGATTGCAATGATTGAGGGAGGACCTATACCGGTAGGACAGTCTTACTCGAGATGATAGTATGCTATCTGGTTTACCTTTATCATCGTGTACTGCTTTAGGTGACCTTACTGATCACTATTACACGTTGATAGAGCTCCTAGGATTTTTGCTTGACTACCTGCAGTATGAGGGCGATCATATATGTGGGAGCTGGTAGTCTATAAGCACATCCTTAAAAGGTCCCTAGTCGTGGGAGTTTCGAGACAGGGCATCGATTCTCCAGAGTAGACTAGTGTATACAATCGAGACCCCGACGAGGGGCGGTGGCCGGTCTCACAAGCCACTGGTGTCAATTGGTTCACCTAAGATGTATACAGGTGCTCATTGGGTTATGAGTACACCGGACAGGGCTCGCCGGGAACATGCTAGTTGGTCTTATACCTGACGTCAGATAGCAGTTCCCTGGTGACATGTGTACAGGTTAGTTCATCGACCTGAGATCGTCATTTGTCTCGTGTGAGTTCCTACAGTACTTTGAATACTACTCTACCACGGTTCAAAGGAGTCGTGCAAACAAGTTTTAGTTGGGTACAGTCTCGAGCCACATGGAGGCAGTGAGCGGATCTGTAGGGGTTCGTCTCTCCCGGTATTGGGGGTGAGGTCGTGCTGTGTCTAGGAGAGCCATTACACAAAGCCCTCGGCCGAGACAGGAGATTTATTGGTAGGTATTCCAGTAGTATCTCAGGGTGTTCTGGGCTACACTTCGACACGACTTGTACCGCTTTTGGGGGTCTGAATTTTACCAACCCCTAGGCCCGCCATGCGATACTCATAGACGAACGGACCGGACTGTACGGACATTGTCACTGACAGGCTCAGTAGGGTGTCAGGATGAGTTCGCTGAACGATGTCTCTTTTGGTCAATAGCCGGTGGCCCGTCACGTATGGCTAATACCTCTGACGTGCTAGCGGTTAAATCCACAGCCATAGTATTGACGTGTCTTTAGAGTCCCCCACACAGACAGTTACTCAAGTTTCGGGCGAAACGCTGTAGAGGCCATATGGAGATATGGAAGGGTTCGATCAGATACGTATGGTGTTGCACGGATCGTGATCTGACGGATTTTACTAGCGAGCTTTGGTTTAAGCCGGATCCTAGTATTAGACAGTGTAGATTTTGTCTCTTTGCATTTGTATTTAGTGGGAATACAAATGCGGGCATGTATATGCTGTAGCGGGGTTTTCCTGTAATTTATTACGGGATCAGTTTTCTGATGTTGCCAGTTTGCATTCCGTTCCGGCCGGTTTTCTTTTGTTCCTTTGTGGTCGGACTTTCTGGTGGAGGGGGTTATTTGCAAGTTTGCAAATAAATTATTGTAGAGGGTTTTCTTGAATATGATGGCTTCATGATAGTTCCTTCATGATTATATTCTTTTTCCATCACCTCACTTGCATTAATTGAGATTATAGTTGGATTTGATTTGGTGTGACATTGTTATCATGATTTTTGGGTGTGGTCACCATTATTCTTCTACTACACTCACCTCCCTTTTGTCCTTGGTTACTCCATATTGTATTGGCCAGCCATTTTGATGGGAGGGAGATGAGAGGTTCATTTTGAGTGTGAGGAAATATACATCTCTCATTTTTCATGCTTGAAAAATATACACCATTCTTCTCCCAAAGTTCTTTTGATTCCTCCACACCATCAAGGCAACTTCATACCCGCATCGAGACATGCTTTCTACACTACACCTACAGTGCCCTTGGACGCGTTGGCTTGCCAACTTCGCGCCCGAGTTGCCTCGGCCCAGAGGTAGGAGCCCGTAAAAGAAATCGGCTATGTGGTGCTCGTTTCGACGAGGAGCTGAAGACTGGAGATTCCGCGAGGAGAACGGAGTGGAGGCCGAAAACCGAAGGACACGGATCGCTCGGGATAGCTCTCTACCCCATTCTCTTGATAGCTAGGATTCAGTTAATGGTTACGATCCGGGTATATTGTCCGCGGTAGCGCCGGTTTAAAGTTAAGAAAATTTTTTATTCCGCATTTTGGCCTTGGATAGAGGGCCGGGACGCTGCCGTGGCGCAACACATGCGTTGTATTAAATAGAGGC
The DNA here is from genome assembly GCA_030015575.1 of Agapanthus africanus. Classification (NCBI taxonomy): domain Eukaryota; kingdom Viridiplantae; phylum Streptophyta; class Magnoliopsida; order Asparagales; family Amaryllidaceae; genus Agapanthus; species Agapanthus africanus. The sequence continues at coordinate 288,559,883 of JASDDO010000029.1, forward strand.
ATTCAGTTCACTAGCCGTCGTTGGTAATAGCTTCAGGAGGCCTTGGGTGCCTGGTTGAGCTTTAGCTCCGCTTTCCATCCGCAGGCCGATGGTCAGACAGAGCGGACTATACATACTCTGGAGGATATGCTTGTGCGTACGTACTAAATATTTGTTGGCTGTGGGATTGTCACTTGCCATTAATGGAGTTCTCCTACAATAACAGTTATCCGGAGACGATTCAGATGGCAACCTTTTAGGCCTTGTATGGTAGGTTGTGTCGATCGCCAGTCTGTTTTATTAACTCCGCGAGAGCAGGATTTTGGACCCCTGCTAGTTAAGAGACTTCGGAGAAGATTCAGTTGGTTCAGGGTAGGATGAGAGCAGCCCAGTGCAGACAGAAGTCTTATTCCGACCGTCGTGGTCGCAGACTTGAGTTCGCAGTGTGAGATCATGTATTCGTACGGATTTTTTCGATGAATGTCGTGTTGAGTTTTGGGAAGCTTAGTCCCAAATTGTAGGTCCTTTTAAGATCCTCGATCGAGTTAGTACCGTTGCATATCGTTGGCACTTCCGACCATATTTCTGAGTATTCACCCCGTATTTCTTGTGTCGATACTTCGCAAATTACCTTCAAGACCCTTCTCACATGATTCATCACCAGACTATTCATTTGGACGCGATAGTTCATTCACCAATAGCCGATAGTTATAGTGGATCGGCAGGTGGAGAAACTTCGGTCAAAGGTCTTGCCATCTGTGGAGGTTTTCTTTGGCGTAACCATCTATTGAGGGGATCACTTGGGAGGCTACGAGCGAGATATGGATGATTGACACTCATCTTTTTAAAGGTATGCATAGTAAGAATTTTAAATTCGGGGACCGAATTTATTTAAGGGGGGAAGATTGTAATATTTTAGAAATCATTTAGGCGAATTTTCAGTTAATAGGTAAAATAAGTTGTGTTTTCCGTAAAAACCCAGAAGTGATCATTTTTTCAGTATAGACTTAACTGCACCAAGTTTAACTTGGAAATTGCTTGTTTGCGGTTTTTAGTAGTCACTTGAAAATTTTAGTTCACTTTAATATTTTTCCTTAATTAAAATATTATTATAGTCTTTTAATTATGCACTTAATTGGTGGTAATTACTATTTGGTTTGGGTTAATTATGCTAAAGTGAATCTTTGCTAATTTAGTCACAAGATTAAGCACTAAACCATCCTTGCAAAATATCCTAGAAAATAACTAGATATTTTTTGAAAATAAAGGGAAATTTTAAATAAAAGAATAAGAGGTGGCATGAAGTTTTGTTTTATTAAGCTTTTATATTGTTTTCAACTTAGAAATTTGCACACTTATCCAAAACCCTTCTCTTTTCTCTTGCTTTGGCCAACCCTCCCTCTTGCTTCTCCAATATCTTTCTCACTCCATTCTCACTTCTTCAAGCCCAAATAAATCATCAAAAATCCTCAAAATAATTCCACAAACTCAAATATAAATCCCTACCCATTATTCTTCAACCGTAAACAAGCTTGGATCTTCATGAAAGTCATCATTTTGGAGGCTAATTTGGAGTTTAGTTGCTAGTTTGTGAATCTAGTGGAGATATAAAATCGTAACCCTAAACTTTAAGTGTTGTTTAAATCATTAAGCTAGCTTATTAGATGTATATAGCTTTAGATTGCATGTTTAGAAATTCATGTAAAAGTTGTGAAGATCAAGTTAGGGTTTGATTTGTTTAAAATGGTTAATGGAGAAGTATAGACTTTGACAATTTAATCTAGTTGTGAAAATGTTATTTGTTATTTTCCTAATTGTCTAATTAAGCTTAAATGCAAACTAAATTTTTACTAAATTTTATATAGGTGAGATTAAAATTTTAGTAAAGGTTTGTGTGGTTTAAATAAGCTATTATGTGATGATTGTGATCGCTAGATTTGGTTAAACTTTTAGATTTGAGCTAAATTGATTAAAAGTTGCTTACTAGGTTTTCAGATAAATTAGGCGTGGGTTTCTATTGATGTTGCGATATTATATATATTAGACTTCATGATATATATTGTGTTGTGATCGCGATAGGTACGATCATGGTCTAGGCTTGGTGGTTATGTCGTTTTGTGTTCCTAGCCAGGGTTGTGCCGATATTGTACGCGTTTTGTGCACTAAGTGCACAGTGTGTTTATCTTGTGGACGTTATCCTTGCGTTTCGTTGTCTTTGTGTCGGCGCGGGATATTTAGTCTTATGTATTGTGTTTGTGAAATTTAGGATCGCGGGCAGGGACTTCGGACGCTGTGAAGAATGGGAAGCAGGTGGTCGGATTTACTTAGCTCAAGATTATCGGTGAGTAGATTTAACATCTAGTGAGGAATCGCCTACATGGCGTTATGCTTCTGGGCTGGATTATTAGTTACAAGTATTTCACATACAGAGATTGTGCATGAACTCCATTTCATATTATTACTTGTTTTGCTGAGACTTATGCCCATTGGACACTGCACTATTATTGACGGTCCATGTTGCACGAGCACAAATTGTATGTTACACCCACACCGTCGATAAATGCCATGACACATATGACACCTATACATACGTGATATTGTATTGGTTAGGAATATAGAGACATGATCTTATTTCCATTGTGCATATGGGATATAGCATACCTGTATACCTATATGCTTACGCATATACCTGGAGGGTATTGCATCATTATTGACATGTACACACATATACCTTGCTATGCTACAGCTTCACATATACATGGAGGGTATTGCATCATTATTGACATGTATATACACATACCTTGCTATGCTACATCTACACATATACCTGGAGGGTGTTGCATCATTATTGAAATGTATATAGACATACCTTGCTATGCTACATCTATAAATATACCTGGAGGGTATTGCATCATTATTGACATGTATATACACATACCTTGCTATGCTACAACTACACATATACCTGGAGGGTGTTGCATCATTATTGACTTGTATATACATATAGCTTGCTACAGCAACACATATACCTAGAGGGTATTATATCATTATTGACAGGTGTGGACACACATACCTTGACATAGCTACACCTATACCTGGAGGATATTACATCATTATTGACTGGTATAAACATATATACCTGGACATAGCTACACATATACCGAGAGGGTATTACATCATTATTGACATGTATATACACATACCTGGACATAGCTACACCTATACCTAGAGGTATTACATCATTATTGATAGGTATATACACATATGAGATATAGAAACATGTACATCTTGCATACATACTTACATGTACACATATATACCTTGCTATAACTACATGTTCACCCTTATATGATGCTGCGTTGGAGTTTGGAGGAATTAGGAACCACATGATATATTTAATAACTTGTTGCATTTAAATAGCTGTTTTTCCTTTATATGCTCATAACTGTTTTATGTTGCATATATTATAGTTCATGGATTTATGCATTGAGATATGGATTTAATATGATGTTTTCTAGATGTTTTACTCCAGATGATATATCAGTGGTATGGGACGCTGTTATGTGTGTGTGTGTATCAGTGGTATGGGACGCTGTTATATATGTACATATATATAATATATATCATCATAATGGTCTATACAAGTATTCATATTCTTTACTTTATGTGATTTATGGATTTGAGAACCAAGGGCCGATCCAGACTGACAGAGCCCGAGGTATTGATAAGGGCCAATCCGGACTGATGGAGCCCTATATAGATATTGATCTGGGCCGATCCGGACTGACGGAGCCCAAGGGCCGATCCGGACTGACGGAGCCCAAGGGCCGATCCGGACTGACGGAGCCATATATATTTATCTGGGCCGATCCGGACTGACGGGGCCCTATATATGAGGATTCATGTGTCGATACTGGACACGAGTATTTTCAAGATGTTTTCGAGTGTCGATGTTGGACAGTCAGGTTCCATAATTTTGATGTGTCGTTGAGACACACACACACACACACAGGTATAGTTTTCATGATGTTTTCGGGTGTCGATGTTGGACACTCAGGTTCCATGAGACTTACAGGATATGAGGGCCGATCTGAGAATACGGTGCTTTTGGTATTAGGATTTAGATTGTCTTGATGGTGTAGGGTTCCTAGGCACACTAATGAGGTCTCACAACAGATCAAACATGCCCAATTCAAATTTTTTCATGTGCCTACAAACCCTAATACAGATCTTTAACTAGATGATAAGGCGATGCAAGCAAGTAAACAACTTTATTGCTAAAGGAAAGTGACTACAACCTTTGTAGATCCGGTCCTCCACTTCCCAGGCTCCGTGATGATGTCCCTCCACTGTACCTATCGGAATCTGGACTCTGGCGAAGGTTTCGTCGGAGAAATGATCGGGCTAGGTCGCCGACTTCAATGCCGAAGATGATCTACGTCGAGACAACTCAAGATCAAGCTCCAACTTCACCAAGTCATGAAACTTGTGAAGAAAACACCCTATACTACTTGGAAAGTGGTAGAGGATGAAGAAATAGGAAGTGGGTTCACTTTGGAATTGGATTTCTCACTCTTTTTCTCATGTTGCCATTAATGGATGCAAGCTTTCTTCTTTTTTTAAGAAGAAGAAGAAGAAGAAGGAATATGATATGTATTATTCAAAATAGAAAAATAAATTGATACTTATCATATTTGCAACCATAGTTAGGTGTAGAGAATAAACTAAGGTTATGTTGAATGGTTAGGGTTAAGCATGAAACAAAAATGGTGGACTTATTCAAAGCTTCATGAAGCTTCAACTAGAAAACAAATCAAGCCACCATTTCTTTTTTTGTCAAAAATGAATTAAGAGAATAAATAAATGAATAAGTAAATAAAAACCCTAACCATTAACATAACCATGGTTTAATCATACACACCCAAGTTTGCATGTATCATCAAACATGATACAATCTTGTGCACAAAAGTATATCACATATACAACTTGTGTATTTCAAGTGAGAAAATCCATTTAAAGTGAACCAATACTAGATAATGCAAAGTAATATATCAAATATATAATTATGCATTAAATCATTAAATCAATACTTGATTTAACGATCCGGTCATATCGCATATAACCGACTAATATCCAATGTATCGGCTTATCGAATCAATCCTTGATTCGATAACTAAGTTATATCGCATACAACCAATCGATACATTGATCGCGAGAATGGAATACGGTATCACATACACGCATTATTATCGGTCCCGCACATACCTCATATGTGCTCCTATTTCATTTCGCTTGAGTCAGGAAACCTCTGTGTTGGACTCTAAAGACTCGTCAATACGCCGGCAGCAGATGATGATCATATCAAGCACCCACAAGCCGCAAGCGGTCTGCTAAACGTAACGGCCACCCGGGTATTGAGCGATCAGAAGATCGATGAGCAAGCCCGCTCACACTCCTGTGAATCCAACCAGTAACACTTACCGTACATTCCGGTCTGTTCGTCTGATATGTCGCATATCTCGCCTAAGGGTGGTATACGTCAGACCCCAATAGCTCGATAAGTCATGCCGACGTGAGGTCCATAACATTCGTGAAACAACTGATAACTCTGACCAGTATATCACTGCAACCCTGGCCAGGGATTTCCTGTTATGGCCAGTTGAGCATAGCGCAACATCAACCCCCAATACCGGGAGAGACGAATCCCCTCCTATCGCTCATTGCCTCCATGTGAATCGGGACTGTACACAAAAACCACCTGTTTGCACGACTCAGTAGAGCTGTGGTAGGGTGGAAATCAAAGCACAGTGGGAGACACACAACACTCTATGACGATCTCGGGTCAATAGACTAAGCTGTACCAGTGTCACCAGATAACTGCCATCTGACGTGAGATATAATACCATCTGGGAGTTCTCGACGAGTCCGTTCAGTGTACCCAGTCTACACTGAGCACCCGCATACCATCTCTGATGTCAAACACCAATGGATATGGGATCATCCATCGCCCATCACATGGGTCGAGAAGATATATGCTAGTCTACTCTGGAATATCGATGCCCCGTCTCGATATTCCTACGACTAGGAACATTGAAGGATGTACTCAGTGACTACCCAGGCCCCACTAGTACGATCTACATCATAGTCCTGGAAGTCGAGTACTCATCCTATGGGCTTTATCAACATATAACAGAGAGACAGAAAGTATACATGTTAAGATAAAGAGTAACCAGATAGCGTACTATCATGTCGTGCAAGAAGGTCCTACCTATATATGTCCCAGCATCCACTACAATATACATCCAATGTACAGTAATGGCCTCTAGGGCAAACATATAACTAATAATCTCCCACTTGCACTAGGGCCATCTGTAGCAGTGGTTGCAGTATCAAATACTCAACCATCCCATATAAGTCCCTCTCTGGGAAAAAGCCTTTGTGAGTGGATTCGCCGTGTTGTCCTCTAAGTCTACACTCCTAACCTCGATCACCTTGGAGATCATCTATCTCCATGATCAGGTGATGCTGCCTCAGAATATGTCTGGGTTACTGATTAGACCAGGGTTCCTGGGCCAAAGCCACACTTCCATTGTCGTACAATGGTAGGAACCTAGTTCATCTTATGAACCAAATATACACCCAAACTGCCTCTTTGGTAGTATCCTTTATAGCGATGTTGCCAACCTTTATCGTCTAGTTTTCCACGGTATCTAGCTTGGAACTCTTCCAACATACCGTCCCTTTACCGAGGGTAAAGACAATACCTGCGACTGACATTAAGTCGTCCTTATCACCCTAGAACTTTCCAGTGATTCTCCCCAGGATCGAGGAGGTATCACCTTTATCCTATTTGGAGAATTGTTATGACAAGAGGAGATTGACCGTGCGTAGCATAAGAAACTCCTTCCCTATCAAGAGTATGTCATCCACGTACTCTACGAGGTTCACTACCATACTCCCTACTACTTTTTTGTATATACACGGTTCATCTTCCATTTTGATGATATCAAACTGTTTGACTAATTCATCAAAACGGATGTTCCAACTCCGCGATGCCTGCTTTATCACATAAAACATCTTGCACATATTTCCGCTGCTCCCACTGTTTATGAAGCCCTCTGGCTGTGTTCTTATATACGTTCTCTTCTAAATCAATATTTAGAAAAGTAGTCATGGCACCTAACCACCAGATCTCGCAGTCATGGTATGTAGCTATGGCAAGTAGGATCTGGATGGACTCAAGCATAGTCCCTGGAAAAGATTTCATCATTTTCCATGCCTGGTCGATGACGAAAACCTTTAACAATTCTAGCTTTGAAAGTCTCAACCTTTCTATCTACACCAAGTAATCTTCTCATGATATACTTGCTCCTGATGGGGATTTAACCCTTCAGATATAGCAGCCAAAGTCCATACTTTGCTGGTGTACATGGATTCCATCTCAGATTGCTAAGCATCCAGCCATTCTTAAAGAGTCCCTACTCTTGATGGCCTGCTCGAAACTAGTTGGGTCATCATCTCATGATGCATTCCTCGCTCCCACTGTCATCGAGTAACCGAAGTATCTCTCAGGCGGATGAGGAACCCAACCAGATCGGCAGAGAGGCCAAGGCTCGTTGGGAACTATTGAATCCTTTGGTTCTTTCAAATCATCAGTTGCAGTTTTGTATAGCTGGAACGTTTCCAATTCTACAGAACTGACCTTGCTCGAACTTGTCCGGATTTTGCTTTAGACATTGGCCGGACAATCCTAAATCTTAACTTACCTGAGAGATAGGCTCTTCTCATACCATATCTTACATGGAGTGGTAGGCAGTGATCTGATTCGAACCTAATTCAATAGGTATGCAGCTTCTCAAGTGCACAACCCCAAAAGGAAGTAGGTAACTCAGTAGTACTCATCATAGAGTATACCATATCTAATACGGTGCGATTGCTCCGCCCTGATACACCGTTGTGCTGTGGTGTATTCAGAGGAGTAATACTGAGAGAGAATCTCATTTTCTTTTAGAATAGTCCAAGAATTCCATGCACAAGTATTCTCCTCCCTGATCTCATCATAGGACATAATATTTATACCCGTATTTTGGTTTTCTACTTCTAACTTCTATTCTGTGAATATCTCAAAAGCTTCGGACCTATGTTTCAACAGGAACATATGGCTGAATCTTGAAAGACTATCAGAGAATGTAATGAAGTACAAAGAACCGGTCCTGGCATTTTTAGACAGGAGACCTTACATACATCATCATGTATCAGTCCCAAGAGTTTACTAACTCTTTCTCTGTTTCCAGTAAACGGAGCTATGGTCATATAATCTTTGTGACATGACTGGCAAGTTTCACAAGATATAAATTCAAACTGATTTAAATATGCATCTAAAATGTAATTTCAGCCAGTCGGGTCGCATTGATATGACCTAGTCTACAATGCCTCAAGAAGGATTCGTTCATTTCTGAACTCTTCCTCTTGTGTGTGTTCTGTATACTAGGAACTGTAGTTTGATTTAGAACTTCAATGCTTTTAGATAACGTGCTTGAACCGATCAACTTTTGATATAGGAAATGTTCAGAACATTATCCAGCAATACAAAATTTTATCATTTCTTTACTAATAAAGAGACTGATATGATTTTGTATATCGGGTTCGGTATCTAATAACATTTGTTCAGAATCAATGTATTTGTAATACAGGGTGATAGTGACCAACAGACTTGGCTGCAACACTTGCCCCGTTTTCTGTCTCATGAAACTTATCACCCGTTCTCAGTTTTCTACCTTTCTGTAGCCCAATGTAACAGATTACATATCTGGGATCCTGATCCGATATCAAATACCCAGAATGTAGAGGATACTGAGAAACAGTTCTTTGTAATGAACACACCCGAAGGAGATGCATCATATGCACTTTCTTCGTTTGGGCGGCATAGGAATTCTGGTATTCCCCTATTTCCTGCTCTGCCTTATAACAATTATAAGTTGGAGCGGGACCAACGTTCCCCAGCTCAGTATAACAAGCGGGTTCGGTCAATACATCTATTTTATTATCTTGATTAAGGCGTGATATGGTCGCTACCTGGAGAGAGAGAGAAGAAAACACTCTGCGTGCGCTCTTGCAAGATTAGATTGGTTATATATTTTATCTAATCAGGATGGCTCCCACTGTTTTTATCAAATCTTCCTTCAAACCTAAAAAGGAAAGACTAGCAGGGATTAATTACACTCTACAAGTTCGCCAATCTTTCAGCCAGGCCAGTGTCGGTATTTTGAGGGAGGTTACCCGTGCTTTCGCACGGACCTAATTACAGTAAACCTCATTTTCCAAGAGGCGTAACCCCATTGACACCTTTCTAGACACCTACTTGATCGGCTAATTGCAAAGTGCAAAACTCTCCCAGGAGTAACAATTACTCACAGTGGGTATCGGGATCGAACTATCACATAGAAGGTATGCAATCTCATTGCAAATTTCAATACTTGAAACTCCCGATAATGGTTTTTACCCCTAGCACCTATGACCTTAGCTAAAGTCAACAAATCATAAGTACTAGTCAAGTTCTAGCCGTCATTTCGTGATTAGTTAGACCCACCCACATGACCCTTGGCTAAGGTCAACAAAGCCACATGACTATCCTAACTAATCGCATCATATGCTGTGTAGGAAGACATCACTTAGCTACCGTACACTACGCCTATTATGGTCGACAAACGTAGCACGAATACTAAGTACTCTACTTCCTAAAATGACGGAGGGTTGCGAATGGTTTTTAAGAAAACCTTTAATTCTTTGAACTTGATCTCGTTGCGGAATCAAATGGTTTTAAATGGAATGTTTTTGAGGCTTTTCTAGTTTTGCTAAAAGGGTCACTCCCGGTGAAGGGATCGTCAGCCCTTTCCTCGTCGAATGAGGTGCGGGATATATCATATATATCACTGTGCAAAGCAGAAACTATAGAAGCAATCAAAAGACAAACCGAGTGTGTAGCATCTGCCAGTTATTGCTAATGGAGTCACTCCCGGTGAAGGGATCTCGGTCCTTTCCTCATCGAATAAGGTGCAGGATGTTCTATAAGGAACACCGCGATGCAAAGTAAGAACTGTAGCTACCTGTTTTATTTTTGAAATTCGATTCCACAACATCAATTAGGTTTATTTTCTTTCATTAATCTCATTAATGAATGTCCCATCATTTAAGTCTACCTAAACATCACAGATAAATATAACGTACGCTTATGCCATTCGCATTCGCCTTGATGTCCCGTCTGCACCGTTAGGTTAGGTAACTAACGCCAGAACGAGGCAGGGCTAGCGCGGGTGTAAAACATAAGCAACGTCTATATAATATATCATATATACTATATATAATATCTATCTGAACAAATCACATGATCACATCACAGATAACGCAGCAGAAAATATCATATGAAATATTGGATATACTAGGACGTCCGTGTTTTTAATACGAGCCAGTATAAAACACGGTTTCCACGGTCGTGATGAATAACCAATCCCACACCCCTAGACCCCTACGAGAGCGGCAAGCAACCCTATCAATTCTCGGGTTAGGAGACCCGGACTCGACTCCTCGAGATGGTCTCCCACTGGACCCTAGAACCCGGTTATTTGTGCTCCCCTCCTTAGGTCTATCCTAATGCGGAAAAGTAAATAATATACAAAAGGTGACATCTTCCGCAATCTGGAAGTGCCCCAATAAAAGAATATTACATACAAGTTTTTACATGAATGAAAAGGAAAAACACTCATCTCACATAAAAACCCCCGGCTATTCAAACACGATGATCCAATATAACATATCCAGCAACACATAACATCACATGTCATCAACGTAAGTAAGTATGCATACACCGATTGTCGTCGACGTATAGCAACGACAATCGGCAATACCACTACATACTACACTTACGGTCACAGAAAAGAAAGTGTAAAACTACAACAGTTGGAATCCGCAACCTCTTTAGACATCGCATGCCTAATCAAATGAATTACTTAGACATCGCATGCCTAACAATTATAAACCCCGCATTTTAGTCTCATTATCGAAAACTCTTTTCAATATCAAGTCGGGCAATTCAACAAGATTCCCGACATCCTGATCGAATACTCGTCGCAAACTTTAGTAGGCAGCCGCACCCCCAACGCCGTCGACGAAGTGCACCAAGGCGGAACACCGCTGCCGCGAGCACCCGAACGGATGCTTTCGGTAACGGGGTTCTCCTACAGTTACTTTGTTGGGGTTATGGAGTGAGGCTGTCTACTAAGTTTACCCGGCGAGTATCCGCGTACGCTACGTGATTGCGACGGACTTTTGATCACATCAAAATTCCGTGGCAACCGATCAAGTGAGACTAAACCGCTAGATTTATAACATTCATTCAGTTATCTCATAACTGCTTGTGAATTCCAATTATTGTATCACATTCCGGATAAGATAGAAAATATTAAACTTTCCGATTGAACAATCGAACACCCAAGTTTTCCCGTAACAGCTCAACACATGAAATAAGTTCAAAAGACATTCACTTCATGCCTCAGTACCAACGGTCCAGCCGTAGATGGGTCAAGCCAACGCCTCACATGTGGCACGCCGTACTGCCCCAAACCCTAAAGTTCAAAGGGCAGTTCAAGACGGTCACATAATCGAGTTAAGGTTTGTTGTCTTCTAGATGGGCCATCACGTTACTTGCACTACTTGGAACGTCATTAAACTACGGAAAAATCCAACAATTGGAAATTTCCCGGCAGGGGAAAAATTGGGTATTCATATCTGGTCGAACTTTTTGACATATTCTAAAATTACCCGAAAAAACACGCAGACAAAATTAGACAATCCGATCGAAACACCGAGTCCCCAATACAACCCAGAAAACTCAACTCTTTAGTGTAGATTAAAACTTCCCAGAGAACAGAGGAAACAGATACAGGCATTACTGTATAAAAATTAACCTCTAATCTGTACATACGGCCGCGGAACCGCCGCGAATAGCTTGCTAATGCCGTAGTTCCACGGCGGTTTAGGGGAGTTTGGGGTTCGTTTGCAACAGCAACTCTTAGAATTTCCTGCTCTATTTTCTGAGAATTTTTAATTCACAAAAATCAACAAAACCAGAAAATGTCCAGAGAGCCGTTTTGAGTTAGGGTTTCGGGTCGATCGGACTTCTAACTCCGTCTACGCATCGCTTAAGACTATAGCTAGGCTCTGATACCACTATAAGGTTCCTAGGAACACTAATGAGGTCTCACAATAGATCAAACATGCCCAATTCAAATTTTTTCATGTGCCTACAAACCCTAATACGGATCGTTAACTAGATGATAAGGCGACGTAAGCAAGTAAACAACTTTATTGCTAAAGGAAAGTGACTACAACCTTTGTAGATCCGGTCCTCCACTTCCTAGGCTCCGTGATGATGTCCCTCCGCTGTACCTATCGGAATCCGGACTCTGGCGAAGGTTTCGTCGGAGAAATGATCGGGCTAGGTCGCCGACTTCGATGCCGCAGATGATCTACGTCGAGGCAACTCAAGATCAAGCTCCAACTTCACCAAGTCATGAAACTTGTGAAGAAAACACCCTATACTACTTGGCAAGTGGTAGAGGATGAAGAAATAGGAAGTGGGTTCACTTTGGAATTGGATTTTTCACTCTTTTTCTCATGTTGCCATTAATGGATGCATGCTTTCTTCTTTTTTTAAGAAGAAGAAGAAGAAGGAATATGATATGTATTATTCAAAATAGAAAAATAAATTGATACTTATCATATTTGCAACCATAGTTAGGTGTAGAGAATAAACTAGGGTTAGGTTGAATGGTTAGGGTTAAGCATGAAACAAAAATGGTGGACTTATTCAAAGCTTCATGAAGCTTCAACTAGAAAACAAATCAAGCCACCATTTCTTTTTTTGTCAAAAATGAATTAAGAGAATAAATAAATGAATAAGTAAATAAAAACCCTAACCATTAACATAACCATGGTTTAATCATACACCCCCAAGTTTGCTTGTATCATCAAACATGATACAATCTTGTGCACAAAAGTATATCATATATACAACTTGTGTATTTCAAGTGAGAAAATCCATTTAAAGTGAACCAATACTAGTTAATGCAAAGTAATATATCAAATATATAATTATGCATTAAATCATTAAATCAATACTTGATTTAACGATCCGGTCATATCGCATATAACCGACTAATATCTAATGTATCGGCTTATCGAATCAATCCTTGATTCGATAACTAGGTTATATCGCATACAACCAATCGATACATTCATCACGAGAATGGAATACGGTATCACAAACACGCATTATTCTCGGTCCCGCACATATCTCATATGCGCTCCTATTTCGTTTTGCTTGAGCCAGGAAACCTTTGTGTAGGACTCTAAAGACTCGTCAATACGCCGGCAGCAGATGATGATCATATCAAGCACCCACAAGCCGAAAGCGGTCTGCTAAATGTAACGGCCACCCGGGTATTGAGCGATCAGAAGATCGACGAGCAAGGCCGCTCACACTCCTGTGAATCCAACCAGTAACACTTACCGTACAGTCCGGTCTGTTCGTCTGATATGTCGCATATCTCGCCTAGGGGTGGTAAACGTCAGACCCCAATAGCTCGATAAGTCATGCCGACGTGAGGTCCATAACATTCGTGAAACTATTGATAACTCTTACAAGTATATCACTGCAACCCTGGCCAGGGATTTCCTGTTATGGCCAGTCGAGCATAGCGCAATATCAACCCCCAATACCGGGAGAGACGAATCCCCTCCTATCGCTCATTGCCTCCATGTGAATCGGGACTGTACCCAAAAACCACCTGTTTGCACGACTCAGTAGAGCCGTGGTAGGGTTGAAATCAAAGCACAGTGGGAGACACACAAGACTCTATGACGATCTCGGGTCAACAGACTAAGCTGTACCAGTGTCACCAGAGAACTGCCATCTGACGTGAGGTATACTACCATCTGGGAGTTCTCGGGGAGTCCGTTCAGTGTACCCAGTCTCCACTGAGCACCCGCATACCATCTCTGATGTCAAACACCAATGGATATGGGATCATTCATCGCCCATCACATGGGTCGAGAAGATATACGCTAGTCTACTCTGGAATATCGATGCCCCGTCTCGATATTCCTACGACTAGGAATTTTGAAGGATGTACTCATTGACTACCTAGGCCCCACTAGTATGATCTACATCATAGTCCTGAAAGTCGAGTACTCATCCTAAGGGCTTTATCAACATATAACAGAGAGAAAGAAAGTATACATGTTAAGATAAAGAGTAACCAGATAGCGTACTATCATGTCGAGCAAGAAAGTCCTACCTATATATGTCCCAGCATCCACTGCAATATACATCCAATGTACAGTAAAGGCCTCTAGGGCAAATATATAACTAATAGATGGACACTAGTTTCTCCACGATGAGAGTTCCGTGTTGATGATATGTTTTATCCCATATTCAACATTTATTTGATATGCATTGCTTCATGTATTAGTAGTACCTGATAGAGTACCTTTCATGACTATTGCATATACATATTGCAATTTATTGCTATCAGCTTGCATGTGATAGATTATCGCAGTACGTGCATACCTGCGATTACCTGCATATGTTATTTACTATTCATGAGTTGGCAACTCACCCCTGTTTTGCCACAGTGTTTGTAGGTGTCCCTCAGAGAAGTCGTGGTAGGGCTTTCATCTATCGTATTATCATTTGCAGCGGATAATGCTACGGCTGGCTGTTTGCAGTTTTACTATAGTGGGTTTTGCGGTTATCCGATGATGTTCATTTGTATATTCGTTGTATCTAGTACTCTCCATTTACCACTTTCATGTTTTGACTTAGAGACAAGATGTGAGGGCGATATTATTTATTATTTTGTGACGTGGATGTCTTTTATGCTGTTGTCACTTTATATCGTACATTTTCTTCGCTACGGCGTCGTATATCTGTTGTGATGGTTGTTTTCGCTTTTGGGTGTGGATTTGCTCTTGTTGGGGATGCTTTACTTATATTATTTGTTGTACCCATTTTCGGAGCTAGTTTTTACAAAGGAGGTGCTGCCGAAATTTTTAAGATAGTAAATTTGGACCTTAAAGAATTTTTGCTTGAGATTCCCAAAAGTTTTAAAAAATGTTCTTATCACTTAATATTTTTGATGGTTTAGATTGCTGGGTTTTCGGCTTACTTGAATTGCTTTACGCCTGTAGACGTTACGTGGTTTAAGGGACATCACGTGTCAAATTTCAGGTCGTGACATTGAATGAGTGAGGGGTCAAGAGTTGCCATTCATTCTAGTCTAATTCTTAACACTTAACCATATTTATTTAGTTGCTCCCATGGTTTCTCTCTAGCTTATTCATCTTTCTCATTGCCATGGTTCAAGCTTCAACCCTCATATGTGATGTGAACCATGCAGCTTGAACACAAACTTGTGAGCTTTAACATTCCCTACTTCACCATCCTACACTTTACTAGAGATCGAGTGTAGAGTGTTTCCTATACCAAAGATTTTAGTGTAGAGGTAGCTTGAGTTGGAAGGACTTCATATGGATCATCTTTGGCACGAAGGTCTTCGGAGGAAGCTCGTCCAAACCCTCAAGTGGAGCCTAGTGGAGTCGCGGGACTACTACACGGAGCATATGAAGTGAAGGACTCGATCTACGAAGGTATAGCCATCTTCACTTCCTTATAGTTTAGTAGATATCAAAACTAAAACCCTAATCAACTAGCTAAAGTTCTTGAATAGTCTAGCTTAGCACCTATAAAAATTTGATTTTGGCATGCTTGATGTCACTTGGACCTCATGGAAGTGCTAGGGTATACTTTCATGGTATCAGAGCCTAAGCTAGAAAATTAGACGATGTAATTAGAATCACGAAACCGAAAAACTCTGAAACACCGAAAATCAAAAATCAAGTTTCTGTCAATTTTAAAATGATCCGTAAAATTTTTTTAAGCAACTGCAGAAACTTGTATTTGATGTACTAAGAAAACTAGAGAAATTTGAGGCAATTCCACCGGTTTTGACCTGGTGAAAACCCCAATTTTGGCCATCATGGTCGATTCCCCCTTGTCCGATTTGCCTCGTTTTTCTTGGGTATTCTGGTCTGTAGATTTTGGGGTTTCAGGTATTCTTTTATTAGCCCAGTTTGCATATGATGTTAACAGTTCTATTGGGGCTAATACGGAGTGTTTCGGGTTTAGTTTGATATGGATGTAATAGTGAGGATCCATATTTAATTGGTTTTGTGAAAACTAGTTAATGATTATAAATCTACCGTTTTAATCTCGGAAGATCGACTGCCACGAAGTTTCAATTCAGATCGAAACTCCATCGCAATCGCGTATCGTACGCGAATACTCATCGAATAACTTTACTAGATATCCTCGCCCCATTTCCCCAACCATGTGACTATAGGAGAACCCCGTTGCCAATAGCACCCACTCGGGTGCTCACGGCCACGGTGTTCCGCCTAAATGCACTTAGTCAACGGTATCGGGGGTGCGGCTATCTACTATAGTTTCCAAAGCGTATTCGATCGGGTAATCGGAAATCTTGTTGAATTACCCAACTAAATTATTGAAAAGTGTTTTTGATATGAGACTAAAATGAAAGATTTATAGGTTAGGCATGAAATTCGGAATATGAGATATTCCTGGTTTATGATGTCTAAGGATATGCGGATTCTAATTATTGCAGTTTTGCATTTATTTTTTGCGACCGTAAGTGAAATACGTGGGGTATCCCAAATCTCGTTGCTATATGTCAACGGAATTCAGGATAAGCGTATTTACTTACGTTGATAATATATGATATCATGTGTTACTGGTGATATGTTTTAGTGGATCGTCGTGATTGAATAGCCAGGGTTTTATGTGAGATGAGAGTTTTTATATTTTCATTCATGTAAAATTTGTATGTAATATTCTTTTATTGTGGCACTTCCGGGTTGAGGATGATGTCACCACTGATGTATATTATTTACTTTTCCGTATTTGGATAGACCCAAGGTGAGGAGCACAAGTAACCGGATTCTAGAGTCCAGAGGGAGACCATCTCAAGGAGTTGAGACCGGGTCTCTTAACTCTAGAATTGGTAGGGTTACTTACCGCTCTCGTAGGGGTCTATGCGATGTGGGTTTGGCTATTCATCACGACCGTGGAATTCGTGTTTTACATTAGTGGCTTAATTTAAAACACGGGCATCCTAGTATATCCAATATTTCATATGTCGCTTCTGCTGCTAGATTCTGTGATGTTGATCATATAACTGCGTGAGATGATTGTTGTATTATATATATGATATATAATAAATGTTGCTTATGTTTTGCACCCGCGCTAGTCCATCCCCCGCTCTGCCAGTAGTTAAGTAACCTAACGGTGCATGACGGGGCCCAGTAGCGAATGTACATGGCATAAGCGTACGTTTTATTTTCGTTTCACTTTTCTGTAATGTTTAGGAAACATTAAGTGATGGGACTTTACTAATAAGATTAATGAAAAGAAAGAAACCTAAAGATGTCATAGAATCAAATTTTCAAAAGGGTAGCTCTAGTTTTTGCTTTGCATAGTGGTATTCCTTGATGAATATCCAGCACCTCATTTGATGAGAAAAGAGCCGAGATCCCTTCACCGGGAGTGACCCCTTTAACGAAAATAGCAAATGCTACAACCCACTCGGTTTTGTCTTTTAATTGCTTCTCTAGTTTTTGCTTTGCATAGTGGTATTCTATGATGAATATCCAGCACCTCATTCGATGAGGAAAGGGCTGAGATCCCTTCACCGGGAGTGACATTTTTAGCGAAACTAGCAAAAGCCTAAAAAACACTCCTTTTCAAAATCACTAGACTCTACATCGATATTAAGTTCATTACGCTCATGATTTTCTTAAGAACCTGCGTAGCCATCTATCATTTCAAATAAGTGCTATTTTAGTATTCGTGCTACGGTTGTTTGGCCTCCATCAAGGCGTAGTGTACGGTAGCTAATTAGTACTAATCTATAGAATGTGATGCAATTGGATTAGGGTAGTCGTACGACGTTGTTTGGCCTCCGTCAAGGGTTGTGCTGGTGGGTCTAATTCATTTTTAAAATGAACGGGTTGAACTTGACTAGCAGCCTATGGCTAGTTTGGCCTTCGTCAAGGTCATAGGACGTTAGGGGTAAAAACATTATCGGGAATTTCAAGTGTTGAAATTTGCAATGAGATTGCATACCTTTTATATTATAGTTGGATCCCGATACCCACTGCGATTAAGAGTTACTCTTGGGAGATTTTGCACTTTACAATTAGCTAATCAAATAGGTGTCTAGAAAGGTGTCAACGGGGTTATGTCTATAGGGAAACACGGTTTATTTTAATTAGGTCCGTGCGAAAGCACGGGGAACCTCCCTCGGAGTACCGATACCTGCCCGGCCGAACGATTGGTGAACCTGTAGGGTGTAATTAATCCCGGCTAATCTTACCTTTTAGGGTTTGAAGGATGATTTGATAAAAACAATGGGAGCCATCCCGATTAGATAAAAACCAATCTATTCTTGCAAAGAGCGAACGCAAAGTGATTATCCTTCTCTCTCTCCTCGTAGCGACCAATGACATGCCTTAATTAAGATAATAATATGGATGTTTTGACCGGACCTACTTATTATACTGGGCTAGGTTCCGCTCTATCTTATGGTTGTCATAAGTCTGAGCAAGGAATATAGGAATATTTGGATTCCCACGTTACCCAAACGAAGAAAAGGTATGTTGATGCATTGTTTTCTGGTGTGTTCTTAACCAAGAACCGTTTCTCAGTTACCTCTACATCCTGGGTATTGTATACCGGATCAGGATCCTATATATGTAATTTGTTACATGGGTTAAAGACAGGTAAAGAGCAGGGATAGGGTGATATGTCTCTAAGTAGTAGAGAATGCTGCAATTGTTGCAGCCAAAGCAGTTGTCAGATATCACCTAGTGTTACCAACCGGTAATACATTGATTCTAAGTGACTGTTATTCCCTACTAAAATATTGTGAATATTTTCCTGAATCAAGTGTTGATTGGGTTTGGTACGTTGTATAACAGTATACATGTTCTGAATCAAAACACAGTTCTAATGTACAAAACACACACAAAAGGAACAATTCAGAAATGAACGAAGTCTTCTTGTGGCATTGTGGACTGGGCCATATCGATGAAACAAGACTAGCTAAGGTTCCATAAGGATGCATATTTGAATCCGTTTGAATTTACATCTTATGAAACTTTCCAGTCATGTCTCAAAGTCTAAGGTGACCAAATCTTCGTTTACTGGAAACGGAGAAAGAGCTACTAAACTATTGGAGAGATACATAATGATGTATGTGGTCCTATGTCTACATATGCCAGGGATGGTTCCGCGTACTTTATTATATTCACCGATGTTCTCTCAAAATACGGACATGTGTTCTTGTTGAAACACAAAACTGAATCTTTTGAGAATTTCAAGGAATATTAGTATGAAGTTAAGAACCAGAAGGGTAAAGGTATTCAAATCCTTCAATATGATCGGGGAAAAGAATACTGGAGCATGAAATTCTGAGACTATTTAAAAGATAATGAGATTCTCTCTCAGCTTACTCCTCCGTATACACTACAACATAATGGTATATTAGGGTGGAGGAATCTCACCCTATGAGATATGGTGCCCTGTATGATGAGTATTGCTGAGTTACCTATTTCCTTTTTAGGGATATGCACTTGAGATAGTTGCAAACCTATTGAATAGAGATCCGACTAAATCTGTTGCCTACCTCTCCATATGAGATATGGAATGGGAAGAGACCATCTCTTAAACGAGTTAAGATATGGGTTGTCCGTCCTATGTTGAAAAGAAAAATCCGGAAAAGCTTGAGGCAATGTCAGTGTTGTGTAAGTTTGTAGGATATCCCAAACACTCGCGAGGGTATATCTTCTACAACACCGAGGAACAAAAGGTGTTTTGTTTCTCGACATGACACCTTTTTAGAAAAGGAATTTCTTATGAAAGAAATTAGTGGAAAAAGGTAGAACTGGAAGAAGTTCCAGCAACGCAAACTATAACTGGCGATTTGGTGGAACCGGAGGATTCAATAGTCCCCGACGAACCGCAGCCACTCCGCAGATCTAGTAGGGTTCCTCATCCACCAGAGAGATACTACAGTTTTCTCATAGACAGTGGGAGCGAGGATTGCATCATGGATATGATGACCCAACTAGTTTCGAGCAGGCTATCACGAGTAGGGACTCTATGAAATGGCTGGATGCTATGCAATCTTAGATGGAATCCATGTACACCAACAAAGTATTGACGTTGGATGTTGCTCCTGAAGGGGTAAAACCCATCGGGAGCAAGAGTATCTTTGAGAAAGATAATTTAGTGTAGATGGAAAATTTGTGACTTTCAAAGCTATGCTTAAATCCATCAGGATCCTACATGCCATTACTGCATGCCATGAGTATGAAATTTGGCAGACTGCACATCAAAACCGCTTTTCTAAATGACGATTTTGAAGAGAGCGTGTATATGACACTTCCAGTGGGCTTCGTAGACAGTGGGAGCAGCGGAAGCATGTGCAAGTTGCTTAAATCCATCTATGGGTTAAAGCACGAGTGCGAAGATGGAATATCTGTTTTAATGAAGCTGTCAAAGAGTTTGATTTCATCCAAAAGGTAGATGAACCATGTATAAATAATAAGATTGTAGAGAGTATGGTTGTCTTCCTCGTATTATACGTGGATGCCATACTCTTGATAAGAAAGGATGTTCCTATTCTACACTCGGTCAAGCACCTCTTATCACACTGGTTCTCCATGAAAGATCTAACTGATGCCTCCTACATCCTAGGGATATAGATATATAGAGATATATCTAAACGAATTTGGGATTATCCCGATCTAGGTACATAGACACCATATTAAAGGGGTTTAGTATGGATGATTCTAATCATGGTAATGTACCCACTTGTTAAAGAATCACTCTCTCCAAAGAGATGTCTCTTATGACTGATTTGGAGAGGGCTCACATTCAAGGAATGCCCTATGCTTTGGCAGATGCGTCAATCATGTATGCGATGTTATGTACCAGACCAGATGTAGCTTACTCACTAGGTGTAGTGAGTAAGTATCAAACAGATCCTTGGGAAAACCACTGGACAGCTGTGAAGAACATTCTTAAGTGCTTGAGAAGGTCTAAAGAGATGTTCTTGGTGTATGCTAACGGTGAACTCCAGATGGATTCCTTTAATGATTCGAGCTTCCAGAGTGATAAGGACGACTAAAAGTCAGTCACGGGTTTTGCCTTTACCCTCAGTGGAGGGATGGTATGTTGGAAGGGTTCCAAGATATATACCGTAGCAGACTCGTTGATAGAGGCTAATTACATTGCTACCAGCGATACTGCCAAAGAAGTTGTCTGGATGAATAAGTTCATATGATGAACTTGGTTCCTACCATTGGGCATCCAATACCTGTGTGTTGTGATGACAATAGAGTTGTGGCTTTGGCCTATGAACCTCGGTCCCGTCAGCGATCCATACATATTCTTAGACAATATCACCTGATCAGGGAGATAGTTGATCTCAAGGAGATTGAGGTCAGGAGAGTTGACACATAGGATAACACAGCGGATCCACTGACTAAGGACACCCCCCAGATGCTATTTGAGAGACTTTTAAGACATTGGGTATGAGATACTATAACAACTGGCCTTAGTGCAAGTGGGAGATTGTTAGGAATATGTATGCCCTAGAGGCCATTATTGATGATATAGTTAATGCTTAGACATATATATAGAGAACTTTCTTGCTCGATATGATAATATGCTATCAGGTTATCTTTATCTTAACATGTAGACTGGTATTTATACTCTCTGTCTCTTACATGTTGATAAAGCCCTTAGGATATGTACTTGACTACCAGGATTATACTGAGATCATAGTAATGAGGCCAGGGTGGTCCAAAACTACATCCTTTAATCGGTTCCTAATCGTGGGAATATCGACTAGGGAATCGATATTCCAGAGTAGACTAGTGTGTACGTTTCTTGTCCCTTAGAGGGCGATAGTTGATCCTACAACCATTGGTGTGTGACATCAAAGATTGTACACAAGTGCTCATTG
Source organism: Agapanthus africanus (assembly GCA_030015575.1). Lineage (NCBI taxonomy): Eukaryota > Viridiplantae > Streptophyta > Magnoliopsida > Asparagales > Amaryllidaceae > Agapanthus > Agapanthus africanus. The sequence goes on from JASDDO010000029.1 coordinate 288,582,025, forward strand.
GAGAATGGGTACACCGTGTTAGTGATATATACCCTAGAGGCTATTATTGTATCATACTGTATTGCATATTACTTAATGAGAGCTTGTGATATACACGGATATAGTAACAGTCTTGCTCAAAATGGTAGTATGTTACCTGGTTTGTTTCTACCTCAATATGTGTATGCGTTTCTTTTAGCATATCGCTTATACATATTGGTAGAGCCCTTAGGATCTTTACTTGATTAGCAACGTTGTGATGGCAGTCACACTAGTGGGGGCTGGGTAATCTATAAGCATATCCTATACAGGTCCCTAGTCACAGGATTATCGAGACAGGGCATCGATCCTCCATAGTAGACTAATGTATACGCTTCTCATCCCAGCAGGGGAGATGGTCTGTCCCACAGCCATTAGTACGTCGTATTGGAGATAGTATGCAGGTGCTTATTAGTTTATGAGTACACTGGACATGACTTGCCGGGAACTGTTAGTGGGTATTATACCTGTCGTCGGGTAGCAGTTCCTAGGTGACATGAGTACAGCTTAGTCCGTTGACTTGACACTGCTACTCCGCCTCGAGTGTGTTCCTATTGTACTTTGATTACTACCCTACCATGGCTCAAAGGAGTAGTGTAAACAGGTAGTAGTTGGGTGTAGTCCCGAAGCACTTAGAGGCATGGCGGTTAGATAGGATTCTTCTCTCCCAGTATTGGGGGTTGATATCGCGTTGTGTTCGGAAGGCTATTACACAAAGTCCTTTGTCATGACCCGAAATGGCACGTGACTGGCATTTGAATCATGTGAAGTCTATATGACCCTACCTAATTCAAGTAAGCAAAAAGCCCAGAAATCTAAACCATTTAAAAAGAGAGTGAAGAAAATACTTATTTAAAGTTAACATATAAAATAACTTTGAAAGTCTTAGTAGACATTTTTAAAAGCATCAAGTTTTTCCTAAAAATTTTGGCAGAGTTTCCTTTGTAAATACTGGCCCCAAACGGGTACAAACATGCATATACATAAGTAATGAATAAAGGCATCCCTAAGTGGGAGCTAGCTCTTCGCCAATTGGCGGAAGCAACCACGCAAGCAATATAATATACAACGCCGAAGGGCGAGGATCAAAACTCAGAAGGAAAACCGCGACCGCCACGAGATTTCACATCGACACGTGTTATACACGGCTGCGGAACTGCGGCCATAGGCCAGGTTTGGCCACGGTTCCGCGGCCAAGTGGAGGCATCATGAGCTGATTTCTTCTGTGCTGCTTCAGGTTATTTTTGTCATCTTGTTTCTTTGGTTGGTTTTTTAGAATGTCTTCTAGTTCTCTTCCAGATCTCCATAGTGAATAATTATAGTGGACTTCTACCGTTGCTTCGTGTCGAAGTCTTGAACCTTGCGCTGCCTTTGTACATTTATGAACTTGTTCATTGATCTTCATTGTCCCTCAAAATATAGGCACGGTCAAGATTCCATCATTTATCGGTCGTAATCTAACTTTGTATCATCTTTTCATCAATTTCACTGTTTTTGTTCCGAGAACCTGTAACCTGTAACTAAGTAGAAGACATGGGTCAAAAGCACCTATTTATTTGCAAAATGCATAAGAATGGGGAATATAATAATGCAAAATTATGGTATGAACAAATACCCCCAAATTTATCTTTTGCTCTCCTCGAGCAAACCTAGTTTTATTCTCAACAAAATCCTGACCTCACTTTCGCAGTGAAACGCGATTGCACTGAGCTCGTGCAACAAGCCGTTAAACCTCTAGGTGTTCCTAGTAGGAGGAGTGTTGTCTCCTGAGGGTTTACAACGGATACTACCCATAAAATCCTATCAATTAGGCACATTGATTTTTATTCTCCAATTAGGCTTTCTAACAGGGAAGTCTATTATCTTCGACTTAGAAATTATCCACCCGTATTCTTCATGCTTCCTTATCATTCAACTTAAGATTATATATGTTCTGTAGACTTACTTAGCTTTCGGCATCTTTTAAGTTTTTCATCTAGGGTTTTATCTCAACTTAGGAATTTTTATCATCTCTATTAAAGATACAATTCCTATTCTTCATTCCTATCTCTTATCTAAATCCCAATCACATACCCCTACGTGTGTGTATATATCACCCCTACACTTGGAAATTCAAATCAAGCTATCATACTCGTGTCCGTCGTCCAAATCACTTCTTAATAGGTGAAATTTTAGATGAATTTCGCTCACACATCCTTCATGCGACCGTTAATACTTCTTGAGGTACCAACAACCGATTACAAGATGTGTTTGCACATTAAAGCGTAATTCCTAGTCTTCCCAAACCAGTTGGTCTAAGGCACAAGATGATGAAGCACCCTTGGTAAATATTTTTCTATTTTTGCAGCCTTAAGTAATCACAAATACCAGTGTTCATTTTTTTATTATCTCTTTATTCACACTTGAATTTTTATTTTATTTTCTTCGTACTAAGGACTTTAGACAAGAGCATTTCAAGGTCTCCTCTACTTTTTCAAATTTCAAGGTGCATGTTTATGCAATTTATAGGGTATATATTTTTAGAATTTAGACTTAAGCTTAGGAATTATTTTTCAAAGTTATACTTTAATAAAAATATCAATACTCTTCCCTTATTTTAACTTAGCCCAAGAAGTCGACTCAAAATTTGCCTATTTCTAAACAAACTACAAAGACATACTTTCTACCGTTAAATTTTTAAGAAAGGTTATTTTTAGGGTTTTTAATTTACTAAGTCTAGGATCTAGTTGTTCCTATCTAGTTAACCTTTTTGTCAAACTCAAATCAATTATGGCCAAAATTGAATACTTTAATTTTTATAATTTTTGAAAATTTTCAATTTTTTATGGGTTTTAAAAAATAAGTATGCAGATGCAAGAATATACACATGAATGCGAAGGAAGAAAGCTTACTGAGCATACCTCCAAACTTAACCTTGACAGTGTCCCCACTGTCATGCCACACCAAGAGGATCAAAATGTCGGCGCTCCCCTGTTTATTTATTTATAAATTTTTTTAATATAATTTTTTATTGTTAAAAGGAAAAACAAATATATATACAAAAATGCCCCCCCAAACTTCATTGAAACAATGTTAAACGTCATTGCCAAACTTTGCAAAGGCAAAACGTCAACACCAACCAGTTAAAAAATTTATCTGTGTAGAGTATCGATCGGTGGAAGAACATGTTGTACCGATCCAAAAAGAATTGGGGAAGATATAAGTGGTGGTATGGAAAGTGTGGAAGTGAATAGATAGGAGGTGATTATAAATCAATACGAGAATGTGAATGATCAGAAATCAATAGAATGTTGGCATTCTCGTACCTTCTTAAAAGAAAAGGAGGTGGTTCAACTTCTAAAGGAGGAGGTTGACTATCCACACAATCCCCAAGATGTTTCTGTGGATCATTAATTGACTTGGCATCATCCATCATATGCATATGATATTCAATTATGAGGGAACTAATCTCCTCGATGTCCGCCATAGTCCAGCCGAAAGCTTGCCGCTTATCTTTTGAGACCATTAAAAGGGCTTTCTCTTGCTGGAGGGCTAGAGAAGCCGATATGATAACGGGAAAGGTCTCATTCTCACCTTGGTAAGAATATTTAAGGTGAGATGACAAGTGCTTGAGTTCGAGTTTCGGAGGCGAAATAATTAAAGGTAAAATTGGGGAATCTATCTCGAACTCAAAGGACTCAAACATGGGTTCGAAATCACTGCAAACAACCGAATCGGATGGTTCAACTAACTCATCCAAAAATTCAAAGGATTCATATTCGGGCGGTGAGTCGTCAAAATCGTCCGAAAAAGTGAAACATTCATAATCAATATCGGTTGTGCCAACTTTTTTAGATTCAAGGAGGGACGCACTAGTGGCGTCAAAACTGTTGTCATCAAACAGAAATTTTTCAAACTCGCAGTCCTCCTGCGTGATTTCGTGAATAAAGCAAACTTCTCGTGTACTATTTTTAGGCACAGGGGGAAGACTTCCTATGTTGTAAATATTGAACTCACTAGACATCTTCCCGAAGGATAGAGTCATGGAGCTATTGCGACAATTTTTTACGGCATTGGAAGTGGCAAAAAATGGTCGACCGAGGATCACCGGAATTTGGTTCCATAGGTTAGCAACAGGTTGTGTGTCCATAACAATAAAATCAATGGGGAATATGAAGTCCCCTACTTTGATCAACACATCCTTTAACTCATCCTTAGGATGGGTGATTGATCGATCAGCCATTTGGAGAGTACAACGAGTGGGTTTCAACTCTCCAACCCCTAATTGCTTGTACACGAAGTACGGAAGCGGGTTAACACTAGACCCAAGATCTAAAAGTTCTCTATTGATGTTCTTATCCCCAATTGTTATTGAAATTATAGGACAGCCAGGGTCCTTTCGTTTTTGGAGTAAGGGTTGACGTTGGTTAATAGCATTGCTCACGGCACTAGCTACTAGCACTTTCTTAGGTGTTTGAGATTTTCTCATTGAGGAGCATAAGCCCTTTAAGATTTTCGCGTACGAAAGGACTTGTTGGATTGCATCCAAGAGAGGTATATTTATGCTAACCTGTTTAAATAACTCCACAGTCTTCTCCATTTGTGGAGTTGGTTTATTGGGACTCAACCTGTTTGGAAATGGAGCATTTTGAAAATCTGTTGAGTCCAAATTCTGTGGAGCGGACTGTGGAGTTGGAACGGATCCTAATGTGGGTGTGTTCGTGAAGTGAGAAGTGGGTCCATTCGGATTAGAAGAAGAAGACCCTTTTGAAGAATGAAGAATAGGCTCCAACGAAGAAGAAGAAGAAGAAGAACCACCGGCGGGGGTGTCATCACTAATACCCACGTTATTTTGCAACACTCTTCCAGATCTCAATGTGGTCACCGTATTTATATTATGATTTGGATATTCTTATGTGACATGTGCGTTGCGTGTGTGACCGGGATTTGACAATAGTTGAGATAGAAGCTTTCCCTGTTCTCTCTCGCTCAACGCAGCAGTTAGTTGTGCAATTTGTGCCTCAATAGATTTGATGCTTTGATCGTGTGAAGCATTGTTGTGCACCAAAGACTGGATGGAAGTCTCCAACCTTGCTGCGGATTATGTAGATTGTTTGAGAAACGCATCTAGACTTCTTTCTAGCCAGATAACCTTATCATCATTTGGTTGAACAAAATTGTTTTGAGGGTAAATGTTGTTAGGCACAAAATTGTTCGTTTGATTTGGATAAGGTTGTGGTTGGAAATGTTGCTGGTATTGAGTTTATTGGGGTGCTTGTTGTTGTGGAGGAGGAGGCATTTAAAAGTTGTTGTTTCCTTGGAATTGTTGATTTTGATTCCAAGCAAAATTTGGGTGACTCCTCCAACCCGGATTATAAGTCCAAGAGTATGGATCATTTCTTTGTCGTTGCTGAAAGGCAGCATTGACTTGATCCTGTCCTTGAAAAGGTGGATTATAAGGACACTCTTCGATAAGGTGTGATGGATCCGAACAAGAAGCACAAACAGTTCGTGGGGGTAAAGCAGGGGCAGGAGAAGGCGATGGGATTTTGGTCTTAATTGCTTCTAGCTTTTTCGTGAGTGCGGCCATCTCGGCCTTCATAGCAATCGACATATCTAATTGATGTATGCCTGCCCTAGACTGATCAATAGAAGAAGATGAGGTTGTCTTGGTGCTCTCCCACTGAAGTGTTTGTTCAGCATGATCCTCGAGAAACTGCCACGCTTCTTCACTAGATTTGGTTAGAAAGTGACCTTGACAAATGGTTTCGAGCAACTGCTTCGTTGCTGGGTTCAATCCCTCGTATAATGTTTGGCAGAGTTGCCAATTTTCGATCCCATGGTGAGGGCATTGAACAAGTAGGTCTTTGAATCTTTCAAAACACTTCCGAAATGGTTCGAAAGGAAGCTGGAAAAATTGTATTATCTTATTGAGAATTCTCACGGTCTTGTGATGAGGATAAAACTTTTTAAGAAAAGATTTAACAAACTCATCCCAATTTCCAATTGAATATGATGCTGTGCTGTATAACCACTTCTCGGCTAAGTCACATAAGGTGAAAGGAATGACCCTTAGCCTTATAGCATCACCTGATAATTGGGTTGTTTTCATCATTGCGTAAACGTTTTGGAACTTGTTTATGAAGATATAGGCATCTTCGGATTCCAGTCCGTGAAATTTTGGCAGCATATTGTTGAAGTGGGGTTTGATCTTAAAATTGTCCCCATTTGCCGGTGGGAGTGAAAGACAAGTAGATAAGACGGTGCGGACAGGGTAGAAGAGATCCTGGAGCGTGATTCATTGGGGCGCTTCAACAGGCGGGTGTTGCGGGTTATTTGCACCTAACGGAGATGGAATCAGTCCCGTGGGTAAGGTGTTGTTGGGATTATATCCCGACATACCTTCGGAAGAAGAATTTGAAGGTGAAGGTAAGGAAGTGGAAGGAATTTCGACTTCAGAGTCGAAAGCTTCGTCGGTCTGTACCAACGAAATACGGACTAATCGGGCGCTAGTGTCCCTAGTCCAACCAGACATACACTAAAATGGTAGTGTAGTCAAAAAGTAAAAAACAGAATGTGGGGGTAAGAAAACGTCAATGGAAAGAAGGTGAGTGGTGGTGGGGTGCATGGATTTTTAGCAACAAGTTGCAAGTTTTTTTATAAATTTTTTTTCCTTTTTTCTTTATTTGGAACTTTTTGCAAAAAAAATATTTTTCGATAAAGGGCTTAGACACACTTTCAATCAACCACAAATGCACAATCAGGCCTAGATCTAGGGTCAACTAGATCAGCTAGACAGCTCCTAACTATTCCAAAAGGTAAGAAGTAGGACCTCAAACCGCCTCTTCATCGCCAATTGTGGCCAGGTAAGTGCCAGGTGAGTGGGAGGCTCTCCACTACAAGTAGTGGCCCTAATTAAGTAACCACTCACCTTAGACACACTTTCCTAGACACCACAAAGTCATGTTAGGATAAACGGTCGATGCCTAAAACTAGTCTTCTGTGCTATTGAGCGTGAAGTCCTTAGGGCTGAGTCTATTCTTTTTTAATTAATAATGGTCAATGCAAAATGCCTTATGTGATTTCTGGGGTCCTAGGAAGGGTGATGAAATCCCCACCCAATCTGGGTTAGTTTCAAGCCCCTTAAACTCCGATTAAAAATAAGCAAAGCAGTAACAATCACTTGCAATCAAAAAATTTTTTATAGCATGGCGCAAAGAATTCTGCACGAGATGAATTATTGGAAGGGGGAGAGAGTTTTTAGCGCAAAGAATCCTGCAGGAGATTTTACAGAGAAAATATTGGGATTTGCAGAGGAGGAGAGAGAAAGCTCACAGAAAAATTTTCACGTGCTGACGTCACTATGCTGCCGCGTTTCCGCCGCAGAAGGGGGTTCGCGCCGCGGTTCTGCGGTCTCACTGTTGACTTGGCCCTCCAACTTTCTTCTGTTGTTCTGTTGTGGAAATCCTCTGTTGTTCAGATCTTCAGTTTTCTGTTTCGCTCTCTGGATTTTTCCAGATTCGAACTCGTTCGTCGTTCCTGCAAAAATTCACACGAGAAACCCTTCAAACAATAAAAGATGATAAATTTTTTTTTTTTTTTTTATTTTATGATTTTTATATTTTATATTAACCCGAAATTGCAAAAAGGAAATATTATGCCAACACCGGCAACGGCACCATTTGATTTGTATGATATTTATGCGTATGCGTTTCCAAAAGATGAATCTAAAATATTTGTTAACCGCAATCAAGAACGGCGTCGCTTGGTAGCTAGCCGATGAGTACAGGTCGGTCCACAGGGATGTAGTGTATTTCCTAATTTGGTCTAACGAGTTAATTCCAAACGGTGTGAATAGATTATATAAAAACTAAGATTTATCTTAAGACTAGAATCTTGCTAGGGTTAGGTTTGGGTTAAGTTTGGAAATTGAAGATTTCCTCACCACTTTCAATGCCCTATTTTAGATCTCATTTAGGTGTTATGGTAATAATTGATAAAGGGGATTAGTTCCATCGAGAAGAAACGATATTTCTTCCTCTAGGTTCTTGTCCTTCCTTTCTTAATTCTTACCCTAACCTCCATGGAAAACATACGCAACTGGTCGTTTATACTACGGTATCACCGTTACCTCTTGGGGTAAGATGCCGTAGGGAATGGTGTGTGTATGTATGCATGGAGTCCTAATAATTATATGTGATGGGTAAGAAAGGGGTGAGAGGTTTCATCTCTCAAGCCTTCCCCAAATCTAACCCTAACAAGCGAGGAGTCTACTCGGTCATTAGGGAATTTAAGAACATCTCTAACTATTTAACTAGGGCAAGGAATGAAAAATCTATACTGAGGCAGAATAAAAATTAACTAAGGCAATTAATTAAAACTACTTACTTTATTGATGGCTCTCTCCAAACATTTACACAGGAATTTTCAAATCTGAATAGATAAATAAAAAGAGACATAGCCTAAAACAGGATTTATGGTTTTACTTATAGATTCATAGAAACCCTAGGTTACAATCGCGTCATATCTGAAATTACAATATTACCTCCTAAGAAAAAGACCTAGTCAACGCACCGCCAGCCGCCATGAGATTTCGCGCCGACACGTGTCATACACGGTTGTGGAACCGTGGCCATAGGCCAGGTTTGGCCGCAGTTCCGCAGCCAAGTAGGGGCATCATGAGCTGATTTTTTCTGTGCTGCTTCAGGTTATATTTGTCTTCTTGTTTCTTTGGTTGGTTTTTTAAAATGTCTTCTAGTTCTCTTCCAGATCTCCATAGTGAATAATTGTAGTGGACTTTTACCGTTGCTTCATGTCGAAGTCTTGAACCTTGCGCTGCCCTTGTACTTTTGTGAACTTGTTCATTGATCTCCACTGTCCCTCAAAATGTAGGCACAGTCAAGATTCCATCATTTATCGGTCGTAGTCTCACATTGTATCATCTTTTCGTCAATTTCACTATTTTTGTTTCAAGAACCTGTAACCTGTAACTAAGTAGCAGACATGGGTCAAAAGCACCTGTTTATTTGTAAAATACATAAGAATGAGGAATATAATAATGCAAAATTATGGTATGAACAGTGACCTCTTTAGCAAAAGTTCTCGCCACTATACATTTGTAAAACCACTCGGTTCCTTCAACGATATCAAGTTCATTACGTTAAAGGGTTTTCGCCAAAAAACAGCCATAGCTTTCCTTCATTTCTTTTAGGTAGTACCTAGTATTCGTGCTGCGTTTGTTGGACTTTGTCAAGGCATAGTGTGCGGTAGCTAGATATTGCTTGTCTGTTGCATTGAGTTGCGATTATCTAGGACAGTCGTATAACCTTATTGGCCTTTGTCAAGGGTTTGTACGGGTGGGTCCAGAGTAATCCAGGATAATGACGGGTTGAACTTGACTTGTAGTTTATGATTTGTTGGCCTATGTCAAGGTCATAAACCGTTTGGGGTAAAAACACACATCGGGAGTTCCAAACATACAGGAAACTTTCCAGGCATGCGCATACCTTTTGGAGTGTGGTGTCTTGAGTGGATTCCATCAAGTTATCATGCGATGATAGTTGGATCCTGATTCCCACTGATGAGTTGGTTTACTCCTCGAGTGACCCGACTAATTCTTCTTTCAGATTTGGAGGAGAATTTGAGGACACTGTGGGAGACATCCTGATTAGAAAAAGTGAGTAACCATTCTGATCTGGCTTAGAGTGCACGCAGAGTGTTTCTTTTATCTCTCTCTTTGACAGCGACCATGACCTGACCCTGGGCTATAACTCAGTAACCAAGTTAACTGAACTTTCTATAACACTGCCTTTTGGACTGTCTGAGTTGCATACATCATTTCCACTCCTTCTTTTACACTTTAAGTTTCTCCAGAACAACCCGTATTATTACGAACATCCACTTCCATTGGATAAATCCAATGTATGGTTATATATGAATTCGGAAGAACTTGTTCTAGATTCGAGGATGGATTCCGGTTCTGGAGAATGAATAGGACTATTTAGTTGTCTTTTCCTTTTACCTTCTCTCAAGTTGCAAGGGCTCCTAGGATTAGGAGAAGGTATGTTCCCCGATTAAAAATCAGGAATTACCTCACTGAGGTATCACGTGCTCACACGTGACCAAGGATCACGTGTTGACACGTGATAGTTTCTTATGACCCCCACTTTATAGAGTTAAACTCTAAAATCAAACAATAGTGTAAACAAACGGCTAAGTAAAGACCCCAATGGGGCGTCACGTGCCCACACGTGACCAAAGGTCATATGCTGACACGTGATGGTTCTTTAGTCCAGTTAAAAAATAGAATTTAATTCTGAATAAAGAAGGGTCACGTGCCAACACGTGATAGGCTTTGAAAGCCTTATAAGTTAATAGAATTAAATTCTAATTAAGGGAAATCAAAGATCCTAACTGGGAAAGTATTTCTTTAAATCTTTCCAAACAAAAGAAAACTATGCTCTGTAAAGTGGAGCACCATTGGAATAAAAATCCAATGGTATTTAAAAATCACCAATTTATGGAAAGATTTTTATACAAGGAAAGATTTCCCTAAAATTTACCAAGAATAACATACAGAATATATTTTGGATTAAAAAATCTAATGGTGAATAAAATTCACTGAGTGATCTAAAAGATCATATTAGTATGAAAAACGAACAAAATCTTTCAATAAAAGATTTACTAAATAAATTGATTCTTTTCCTTCTCCTATAAATAAGAGCTAAGAATGGAAGAAAGATATAGAATTTTGGGATATTGAAATTTTCTAAAGGCAAATAGCAGATAGAAAAGAAAGGAGAATTTAATTCTCAAGATAAAGAAACCCTAGGAGAGAACGGGGATAAGGATCAAAACTTCATAAAGCAAAAAAGAGAATTTAATTCTCAATCTTAGAGTTCTGCAAAAGAACTTGTTCTTCCTCTGGTTGAAGATCTGCAGAAGCAAGTCTCCCTACAGGTTGAGAATTTAATTCTCATCGGGGAGATTCTGCCATGCAGATCAAGACTTAGAGGGGGAATTGTAAGTCCACGTTGCGACCCCCGGTTCTTACGGGGAGGCGGAAACGGTATAAAATCAAAATTTTAACGCAAGAGGCAACATGGACTAAGCAAGGTCGGGATCTTTACCTAAACTAAAACTAGCATACTAAGCTAAAGATATTTAGCTACTCGGATGAAGATGGTTATACCTAAACTTGAACTCCTTCTCTTCAAGCTCCGATGGTGGTTCGATGGCTCCTTCTCGTTGTCTCCGTACGCCGAAGATAGATCCACTTGAAAGCTCCAACCTTTAGCTCCTTCTTCGTTCTTTGAAGAAACTAGTTCACTTGGTTTGTTAAACCTAGTGAACTAGAATGAGTAGAGATGATTTAGAATGGGATTTTATCTATGGTTCTTGATTCTCAACTCATGAGACAAGAGAACCATAGATCAAGAGAGGGAGCAAGAGGTTGAGGGTGAGAGCAAGAAGAGAGCTCAAGAACAAGAGAGAGAATGAGCAAGAAAGAATGAGCAACTCTTTTGTCTTTCACCCTCTCATAATCCAAAGTGATCATAACTCATCATATCAAAAAAGTCTTATGTGATGGTTAGAAGCAACCATAACCTTATCATGTCATGCACTCATTTTACTCAAATGAGCAAGCAAGAAAAAGTCTTTGGCATGAAATGATAACCATGGTTATCATGATGGTCAACTAGTCAAGCCTAGTCAACCGGTCAACAAGTCAACAAGTCAACAAAGTCAACAAGTCAACAAAAGTCAACAAGTCAACAACCATATCACCATAATACTTAATTAATATAATAGTTAATCACATATCATATTCTCATTAGGGTTGAGCATAAAGTCAAATAGTCAACGGTCAACTGTCAACAACCCTAATGAGAATCCGCAGCCTCTGCCTCCCTGTCAACTGTGCATACACACCCGTATCCGCGTTCCGAGGAACACGAATGCAAACTGGATAAATCCAATCCCATAAGGTACACTAGGATCTGGCTTAAACCAAAGCCCGCTAGTGTAAACTGTCCGGACACTGTACGTGCACAAGTGCACGGATGTGATCGAACCCTGTCGCAAAACCATGCGACCTGTCGCAATACCATGCGACCTCTACTCTTTTGCCTAAAGGCGAAAAGCTTTCTGTGTGGGACTCTAAAGACTCGACACTACGCTGGCAGTGGGTTTAACCACAGACCGCAAGCGGCACTAGCTGTGCGTAACGGTCCCCAGGTAATGCCGACAAGAAGACCGACGAGGCGAAACCCATCTGAACTCCTACTGAGCCTGAGTGTGACATTCTCCGTACAGTCCGGTCTGTTCGTCTGATACATCGCATGGCGGGCCTAGGGGGCGGTAAACGTCAGTCCCCCAATAGCGGTACAAGTCGTGCCGGAGTGAAGCCCAAAACACCCTGAGATAACACTGGAAACCTACCAGTATATCTCGTTTGCCCTGGCCAGGGACTACTCGTGTAATGGCTCTCCTAGACACATCGCGATGTCAACCCCCAATACCGGGAGAGACGAATCCTGTCTAACCGTCACTGCCTCCAAATGCTTCGGGACTGCACCCAACCACTACCTGTTTGCACGACTCCTTTGAGCCGTGGTAGGGTAGTGATCAAAGTACAGTGGGAACACACTCGAGGCGGAGTGACAGTGTCAAGTCAGCGGACTAAGCTGTACTCATGTCACCTGGGAACTGATAACTGACGATAGGTATAATACCAACTAGTCAGTTCCCGACGAGTCCAGTCCAGTGTACCCGTAACCTAACGAGCACCCGCATACTATCTCAAGTACGACGTACTGACGGCTGTGGGACAGACCGTCTCCCACACTGGGATGAGAAGCGCATGCGCTGGTCTACTCCGGAGTATCGATGCCCTGTCTCGATAGTCCTGCGACCAGGGACATGCATAAGGATGTGCTTATAGATTACCTAGCCCCACTAGTGTGACGGCCATCACATCGCTGGTAATCAAGCAAAGATCCTAAGGGCTCTACTAATGTGTATAGGCGATATACAAAAATAAACACATGTACACATTGAAGTAGAAACAAACCAAGTAGCATACTACTATTTTGAGCAAGATTGTATATACAAGGTGAATATCCCAAGCATCCATTAAGTAATATACAAACTAGTATGATACAGTAATGGCCTCTAGGGCATATACACTAACAATCTCCCACTTGCACTAAGGCCATGTACTGGCGTATCGAAGACCTATCATCTCGATCAGCCGCTCGAACTGAGTCTGGGGCAAGGCCTTGGTGAATGGATCAGCAGTGTTATCTTCTGAAGCGACTCTCCGAACCTCGATCTTCTGGCGATCTACGATCTCCTGGCGATCTACGATCTCCCTGATCAGGTGATACCGCCTCAAGATGTGCCTGGATCTCTGATGGGACCTGGGTTCCTTCGCTAAAGCTATAGCCCCGTTGTTGTCGCAATACAGAGGTATTGGATCAACAATGGACGGAACCACCTGAAGTTCTTTCAAGAACTTCCTCATCCAGACAGCTTCTTTTGCGGCATCAGATGCAGCGATGTATTCCGCTTCCATCGTCGAGTCTGCAACGGTTTCCTGTTTGGAACTCTTCCAACACACCGCCCCTCCATTGAGGGTAAAGACAAAACCCGACATGGACTTGGAATCATCCTTGTCACTCTGGAAGCTGGAGTCAGCAAAGGCCTCGATCTGGAGGTCTTTTCCGCCATACACCAAGAACATCTCCTTAGTCCTTCTCAGGTACTTGAGAATGTTCTTTACCGCTATCCAGTGTTTCTCCCCAGGGTTAGACTGATACCGGCTTACCACACTCAGTGCATAAGCTACATCCGGTCTGGTACACAACATCGCATACATTATAGAGCCTACCGCAGAAGCGTAGGGTATAATAGACATGCGATCCCTCTCCAAATCAGTCTTGGGAGACATCTCTTTAGAGAGGGTGATCCCGTGACAAGCCGGTAGGTTACCGCGCTTGGAATCTTCCATACCGAACCTCTTCAGTATGGTGTCGATGTACCTGGACTGTGAAAGTCCTAATATCCTTTTGGATCTGTCACGGTAGATCCGGATACCCAGAATGTATGAGGCATCACCCAGGTCTTTCATGGAGAACCTGTGTGACAAGAACCCCTTGACAGATTGTAGCATAGGAATGTCATTTCCTATTAAGAGAATGTCATCCACGTACAAAACGAGGAATACTACAGTTCTCGCTACAAATCTACTATAGATGCATGATTCATCTGGATTTTTGATAAAGCCAAATTCTTTGACTGTCTCATTAAAGCAGATGTTCCAACTCCGCGATGCCTGCTTTAGTCCATAGATGGACTTAAGCAACTTGCACACCTTTCCGCTGCTCCCACTCTGAATGAAACCTTCCGGCTGGTCCATATAGACACACTCCTCTAAATTTCCATTTAGAAAAGCTGTCTTTACGTCCATTTGCCAGATCTCATAATCGTGGAAGGCAGCAATGGCAAGAAGGATCCGAATGGATTTCAGCATGGCTACTGGAGAAAAGGTTTCGTCGTAGTCCAAGCCAGGTCTTTGACGAAAACCCTTTGCTACCAGCCTAGCTTTATAGGTCTCAACCTGTCCATCTACACCAATCTTCCTTTTGAAGATCCACTTGCATCCTACGGGTTTTACCCCGTCTGGAGCAATGTCCAACGTCCATACCTTGTTGGTGTACATGGACTCCATTTCGGTCCGCATTGCATCCAGCCATTTCACCGAGTCAACGCTCTGAACGGCCTGCTGGAAGCTAGTAGGCTCATCATAATCTATGATGCAATCCTCTCTATCCCCGTCTATGAGAAAACCGTAGTATCTCTCGGGCGGATGAGACTGCCTACTACTTCTGCGGAGCGGCGTAGGAATGTCCTGTTCTGTTGAACCCTCTGGTTCCACTAACCTTTCAGTAATAGTCTGTGGTTCTGGAATTTCTTCCAGTTCTATTGCGCTCCCACTAATCTCCTTTTCCAAGAACTGGTGTTCCAGAAAGTGGGCATTACGAGAAACAAGGACTTTTTGTTCCTCTGCGTAGTAGAAAAGATACCCCCTGGTGTTCTTTGGGTATCCCACAAACTTGCACAGTACTGAGCGTGCCTCGAGTTTGTCCGCATGCTGCTTTTTGACAAAAGCTGGACATCCCCAGATCTTCAGAAATTGAAGATAGGGTTTCTTCCCACTCCACATTTCATATGGGGTGGTAGGCACAGTCTTAGTCGGAACTCGGTTCAAAAGGTACGCAGCTGATTCTAGCGCATACCCCCAGAATGATCGCGGTAACTCAGCGTTACTCATCATGGACCGCACCATATCCAATAGGGTGCGGTTCCGTCTCTCCGATACACCGTTATGTTGCGGGGTGTATGGAGGAGTAAGCTGAGAGAGAATTCCGTTCTCTTTTAAATAGTCCAGGAACTCGGCACTTAAGTATTCTCCACCTCGATCCGATCTTAGAATCTTAATACTTTTGCCGGTCTGTTTCTCTACTTCATTCTTATACTCCTGGAATTTTCCAAAGGCCTCGGACTTATGTTTCATCAAGAAGACATAACCGTACCTTGAGAAGTCATCCGTAAAAGTAATAAAGTAAGAATGTCCGCTTCGGGCATGTGTAGACATTGGACCGCACACGTCACTGTGTACGAGTCCTAAGAGCTCGCTCGCTCTTACTCCTTGTCCAGTAAACGGAGTCTTTGTCATCTTTCCTTTGAGACAAGATTGACAAGTGGCATACGATTGATATTCGAACGCATTCAAATATCCTTCTGTATGTAACTTAGTCAACCTTCTCTCATTGATGTGACCCAATCTACAATGCCATAAGAAAGTCTGATTTATTTCTGGAGACTTTCTTTTGTGTGTATTCTGGACGTTGAAAATCTGTGGTTGGTTTAACACGTATATACCATTACTCAATGTACCTGACCCAATCAAAACTTGATTAAGGTGAATGTTTACAACATTACTTACAAACGCAAATTCATAACCTTCTTTAGAAACTAAAGATACAGAAATGATATTACAAGTTGCGTTGGGTACAAAAAAGCAATTACGCAAAACCAAAACATGTCCATCTGACATTCCCAGGTGATAGTCCCCCACGACTTTAGCATCCATGCTAGCTCCGTTCGCAACTTTGAGGGTCATGTCACCTGCCTTCAAAACCCTACGGTTTCTCAACGCCTGCAAAGAATTACAGATATGAGATCCTGATCCGGTATCCAATACCCAGGAAGTAGAGTTTATTGAAAGACAATTTTCAATAACATACACACCTGAAGCTGAAGCTGCAACCTGCTTCAATTTCTGTGTTCTGGCCTTCCAGGCCCTGCAATCATTCTTCCAGTGTCCTTTCTTATGACAATAGAAGCATTCTTCCTTATCCACAAGCTTCCCCGCTATCTTTGTTGCTTTTGCTTTTCCCTTCGTATCCACTTTACTAACACCGCCCCTTGGTTTGGCGGGGGCTTTCTTCTTCTTTCCCTTGGCTTTCGCCTTGGACCTAGAAGAAGATGATCCTCCTACAAACAAAGTGGATGTTTCCCTACCTTTCTGTAGGGTGCCCTCTGCGCTCCTCAGCATGTTGAGGAGCTCTGATAGTTCAACCTCTTTTTCTTGTAGGTTGAAGTTCAGTATAAACTGGGCGTAAGTGGAAGGAAGGGACTGGAGAACTATATCCGTATATAGCTCACTCTCCAATGTGATCCCTAGGTCAGCGAGCTCCTCAATGTAGCCGATCATCTTTAGCACGTGCTCGGCTACTGATGATCCGACGGCCATTCTTGTCGAAAATAACTTTTTCGACGCTTCGTATCTTGCGATACGTGATTGCTCTCCATACAGTTCTTTTGTATGGAGCAATATGGACTCCATGTCCATATTCTCATGCCTCCTCTGATGTTCGTTGTCCATCGAGGCAAGCAGGAGGCACTTGGCCTTCGCGCTATCAATCTCCCAAGTCTTGCGGATTTCCTTATCCGCGACACTGGAAGTTGGACCAGGGACAGGGGGAGCTTTGGTTGTAAGAAGATACCCCAGCTTGTCATAAGTGATTGCTATCTTGACATTCCTGAGCCAATCTTTGTAGTTTGGCCCTGTCAGTTTGTTTTTATCTAGGAGTAACTTAAGTCCAGTCATGTTGATTGGTCGCTGCAATTAGGAGAGAGAAGAAGAAACACTCAGCATGATGCTCTTGCAAGTTTAGAGTGGTTTTTAGTTTGTCTAAACAGGATGGCTCCCACTGTTTCTCGAATCCCTCCTCAAACCATAAAGGAAGAATTAGTCAGGATCAATCCCACCGTACAATACTTGCTTAACCGTTCAGCCAGGCCGGTGTCGGTACTTCGAGGGAGGTTTTCCAACGCTTTCGCGAAGTTCCTTAATTAAAGAACCTCTTTTCCCTGGGGGCGTAGCCCCGCTAACACCTTTCTAGGCACCTACTAGGTTTATAGCATTGATCGTTAAGTGAGAAATTTCCCGAGGAGTAGCATATACTCACAGTAGGATCGGGATCCAAATATCATCGCGTGACGAAACTGAAGGAATCCTACCAGAATCATCACACTCCAAATGGTATGCAAATCTAGCAAGTTTCAGTACTTATGAAACTCCCGATGTGGATTTTTGCCCCATGCTCTTATGACCTTGGCGTGAGGTCAAAATGTCATAAGTCACATGTCAAGTTCGTCCCATCATTATCCAGGTTAATTTGAACCCACCCGTACATACCCTTGACGTAGGCCAAAATGGCAGTACGACTGTCTCAAACCAACGCATTCTATCTATGCAACAGATAAATATCCGGCAGCTACCAATCACTATGCCTTGGCGTGAGGTCAAAATACATAGCTTGAATACTACCGAATATTTAATTGAAATGATGGAGGGCTACGGATGGTTTTGGCAAAACCGTGAACGTAGTGAACTTGATTTGGTCGATGGAACGAGATAGCTTTTAAATGGAGTGGCTCAAACTCCGTATTTTAAAAGTTTGTTTTGAAAAGAACCGAGTGGTTTTTCGAAAGTGTTCCAACGACTTTAACTTGGTTTATTATCTTGCATTAGTTCTTTTAATGCGTGATATTCTTGCATTAGTTCTTTTAATGCGTCCCATCATTTAATCCTACCATTGCAGAAAACAACCAAAATATGACGTACGCTTATGCCATTCGCATTCGCCACGGGGCCCCGTCATTACCCGTTAGGTTACTTAACTAACGACAGAGCGGGGGCTGGGCTAGCGCGTCTGTAAAACATAAGCAACGCCTAAATAATATCATATATAGATATACTGCAATGATAAACATTTCAGATCACAGATAAATACATTGGATATACTAGGAATCTGTAATTTGTACGAGCCTGTAACAAAAACAGATTACACGGTCGCGGTGAATAGCCAAAACCCCACCTAAGACCCCTACGGGTGCGGCAAACTACCCGCCAAGTACCCGAAGCGTAGCAACCTCCCTCATCTCCATGAATAGGCCACTCGACACTTCGGCATACCCGGTAGTTTGTGCACCCCTCCATGGGTCTATCCTAGGAGCAAAAACAGTAAAAAGAAATTATACAATGACGGCTACAACCCCGACCCGGTTGTGCGGCCATACAAATAATTATTACATCAATTTACAAATTTACATGAATTGCAAGAAAAGAAAACTCTCGTCTCACAACCCCCGGCTATTCACCCGCGACAATCCAACATATTTATATACACATTCCAGCACATTACAGATCATGTATAACCCCGACTAATCGACTTATAGCGATTAGCCGACGTTCAATACATGCAAACATCACAGATATAACCATCATAGTCAAAGTGCAGTGAAGTTCGGAAAAAATACGGAATTATAGGACCCCAAAAGGAAATTTCTTTTCTGGAAAATCTGGGCACATATAATATATTTCAAAAATCCCAAAACCAACACAAACACACACTGCACGAAAAACGATGCACAGAAGACGACAAAGCGCGGCGTTTCCGCGGCGGATGCCTAGCTCGAGCGGCGGAAGGGCGGCGGTTTGGACGAATTACTGTATCGTTTTTCTTGGGTGTTCACACAAAACCCTGAGCCGAATTTATAAGTGTAAAGTTTTTCATTTTGAGCCAAAAAAATTTCAACAGAAACTCAGTTTTTTGTAAAAGTTTGGTTTTTGGATTTTTCCGGTTCCGAACTTCGTTACACTTCACTACCAAGCTAGTTTAAGTTTAGTTAGGCTCTGATACCACTGTAAGTCCACGTTGCGACCCCCGGTTCTTACGGGGAGGCGGAAACGGTATAAAATCAAAATTTTAACGCAAGAGGCAACATGGACTAAGCAAGGTCGGGATCTTTACCTAAACTAAAACTAGCATACTAAGCTAAAGATATTTAGCTACTCGGATGAAGATGGTTATACCTAAACTTGAACTCCTTCTCTTCAAGCTCCGATGGTGGTTCGATGGCTCCTTCTCGTTGTCTCCGTACGCCGAAGATAGATCCACTTGAAAGCTCCAACCTTTAGCTCCTTCTTCGTTCTTTGAAGAAACTAGTTCACTTGGTTTGCTAAACCTAGTGAACTAGAATGAGTAGAGATGATTTAGAATGGGATTTTATCTATGGTTCTTGATTCTCAACTCATGAGACAAGAGAACCATAGATCAAGAGAGGGAGCAAGAGGTTGAGGGTGAGAGCAAGAGGAGAGCTCAAGAACAAGAGAGAGAATGAGCAAGAAAGAATGAGCAACTCTTTTGTCTTTCACCCTCTCATAATCCAAAGTGATCATAACTCATCATATCAAAAAAGTCTTATGTGATGGTTAGAAGCAACCATAACCTTATCATGTCATGCACTCATTTTACTCAAATGAGCAAGCAAGAAAAAGTCTTTGGCATGAAATGATAACCATGGTTATCATGATGGTTAACTAGTCAAGCCTAGTCAACCGGTCAACAAGTCAACAAAAGTCAACAAGTCAACAAAGTCAACAAGTCAACAAAAGTCAACAAGTCAACAACCATATCACCATAATACTTAATTAATATAATAGTTAATCACATATCATATTCTCATTAGGGTTGAGCATAAAGTCAAATAGTCAACGGTCAACTGTCAACAACCCTAATGAGAATCCGCAGCCTCTGCCTCCCTGTCAACTGTGCATACACACCCGTATCCGCGTTCCGAGGAACACGAATGCAAACTGGATAAATCCAATCCCATAAGGTACACTAGGATCTGGCTTAAACCAAAGCCCGCTAGTGTAAACTGTCCGGACACTGTACGTGCACAAGTGCACGGATGTGATCGAACCCTGTCGCAAAACCATGCGACCTGTCGCAATACCATGCGACCTCTACTCTTTTGCCTAAAGGCGAAAAGCTTTCTGTGTGGGACTCTAAAGACTCGACACTACGCTGGCAGTGGGTTTAACCACAGACCGCAAGCGGCACTAGCTGTGCGTAACGGTCCCCAGGTAATGCCGACAAGAAGACCGACGAGGCGAAACCCATCTGAACTCCTACTGAGCCTGAGTGTGACATTCTCCGTACAGTCCGGTCTGTTCGTCTGATACATCGCATGGCGGGCCTAGGGGGCGGTAAACGTCAGTCCCCCAATAGCGGTACAAGTCGTGCCGGAGTGAAGCCCAAAACACCCTGAGATAACACTGGAAACCTACCAGTATATCTCGTTTGCCCTGGCCAGGGACTACTCGTGTAATGGCTCTCCTAGACACAGCGCGATGTCAACCCCCAATACCGGGAGAGACGAATCCTGTCTAACCGTCACTGCCTCCAAATGCTTCGGGACTGCACCCAACCACTACCTGTTTGCACGACTCCTTTGAGCCGTGGTAGGGTAGTGATCAAAGTACAGTGGGAACACACTCGAGGCGGAGTGACAGTGTCAAGTCAGCGGACTAAGCTGTACTCATGTCACCTGGGAACTAATAACTGACGATAGGTATAATACCAACTAGTCAGTTCCCGACGAGTCCAGTCCAGTGTACCCGTAACCTAACGAGCACCCGCATACTATCTCAAGTACGACGTACTGACGGCTGTGGGACAGACCGTCTCCCACACTGGGATGAGAAGCGCATGCGCTGGTCTACTCCGGAGTATCGATGCCCTGTCTCGATAGTCCTGCGACCAGGGACCTGCATAAGGATGTTCTTATAGATTACCCAGCCCCACTAGTGTGACGGCCATCACATCGCTGGTAATCAAGCAAAGATCCTAAGGGCTCTACTAATGTGTATATGCGATATACAAAAATAAACACATGTACACATTGAAGTAGAAACAAACCAAGTAGCATACTACTATTTTGAGCAAGATTGTATATACAAGGTGAATATCCCAAGCATCCATTAAGTAATATACAAACTAGTATGATACAGTAATGGCCTCTAGGGCATATACACTAACAGGAATTGAGTGTAGAGAATTTAATTCTCCCAAAGATTAAACTAGGGTTTAACCCTATCTGAAAATTTAATTCTCCCAATTTCATAGGAATTTAATTCCTCCAAACCAAAACTATGGTTTAACCCTATATGAGAATTTAATTCTCCCAATTTACAGGAATTTAATTCCTCCCAAAGATAAGATTAGGGTTTAACCCTATATGAGAATTTAATTCTCTCAAATTCATAGGAATTTAATTCCTCCAAGACAGACAAAGCTAGGGTTTAACCCTATATGAGAATTCAATTCTCCCAAATTCATAAAGAATTCAATTCCTCTTAATGAAATTAGGGTTTAACCCTACATATGAATTTAATTCTTCCACATCATAGGAATTTAATTCCTCTAAAACAAAATTAGGGTTTAACCCTACAGAGAATTTAATTCATAAAAAATAAAGAGACTTGAAAGATCTCCATGCATGAAAATAACTAGGTCACGTGGCCCCGCGTGATCCCTAAAAAGTACCTTCCAAAATGAGAAGGAATTATCCCGGAGGTAATGCCTCACGTGCTCCCACATGACCTCCAAAACAAAGAGAATAAAGAAAAAGGCAAAATCTAATTTGGGTGCTCTTACGTGTTACCACGTGACCCCTAATAGACGCCTCAATAATCAATGCACAGATATCCATCACGTGCTAACACGTGATGGCCAAAAGATCAAAAGTGTTTAACACTTATTTGCAGAACAAAGTAAAGGAGATCTGGCCCCACATTTGGGTGCCCTCACGTGTCCCCACGTAACCCCTTCCTCTCTATCATTTAACACTAATTTGAGAGTCTTATTTTCAGTGTTTAACACTGTTGTCTTCTAGTGTTCAACACTAATTTGAGAGTTTTATTTCCAGTGTTTAACACTGCTGTCCTCTAGTGTTTAACACAATTTTTAGCCAAATTGGCTAAGTTTCCAGAGGCAAAAACCTCCCCTTTGACTAAATCTCAAAGTTGAGTAGAACTCAGAACTACAATGTTTAATGCTCAGTCAAAGACAAAAATGTATCAGAGCCCTCAAACTCTGGTTTAGCATTGCTAAATAATGTGGGCTTGAAATTAGACATGTGTTTAATGGTCCAACAAAGAGCCAATATTTCTAATCTAATTGGACTTAGCCCAAACCGGTCATAAGTTCTCAATTCAGATTTAACTGAGCCAATGAGATCATAATCTAATTAATTGATCTTAGTTCCAAATTGGACTACAGATCCCCAATCAGCCTTGTTTCAAGGATACATCTCTTCACTCCTTTGATATTTGTCATTGTAATCCCCCAACGTCTTCAGAGAGGTGACGGGTCCCGACAACAACACATTTCACAGACTATGACGTCTCTAAACTATGGACTATGATGTCCTTAACCTTGACTGTGAGGTCTTTAAACTCACGGACTATGATGTCCTTAACCTTGACTGTGAGGCCTTTAAACTCACGGACTATGATGTCCTTAATCTCGACCGTGATGTCTTTAAACTAACACTGGACCGAGATGTCCTTAAACTAATAATGGACCGTAATGTCCTTAAACTAATCAACCGCAAGGTCCCTAAACTAAACATTAGAGTCCAATGGCTCTTTTGTTGGATCTAAACGATCCCGTTAAGTTGATCTTAGTTTAAAATTAGACTAACGTATCCTTAACTAATGTTTAAGTTGATCTTAGTCTTAAATGAGGCTAACGTATCCTTAAATCAAACCCCCAAACCTAAATCTAAGAATATACGGATTTGGACTAATCCACGCCCTATAGGTGACAACATAAATTAGTCTCCGTATACAATCCACGGGCAACCAAACACAAAACAAACACCCACGACACGAAGTGACCATCTAGAGAAGGAGAAATTTGCTACCACGATACGGTAGCGTAATTAACTGCAGGGGCTTGCGCCTGCAGGGAAGAGCGTCCCCATAATCAAAAACCCCTCAAACGAGGGGGAATCTGATGAAGCCTGCTATATCGGCCGCATCCGTTTAAACCTTTGATACATGGTGCCGTAAATCAACTTGGCATCTTCGGAGAGGTGGATGGATATCACCAATTAGCATCTGCCCCGAAATTCAGGCAAGAAGAACCTGCACTGTCGCGTCTCTGTATTCGGAAGGGAACAGATTCTGGCACGCCCGGTGGGACCTTTTCCTCTTTCCACTCCACACTTCGTGTGTCGTGTTCGCGAACGAATCGCGATTTGCTAATGGTTGCCCTTGGGTTTGAGATACTAAGATTTGGCGTCTTTCTTGGTGCAGAAAGCGAAGGATCAATGGAGTCTACTTGCATGAAGTGTTCCAGCTGCAACTGCAACGCACGTTCCACCTCATCTGGAGGTATAGCTTACGGGTCCCATGCAGCCTCCCTACTCACAATGCCGATAGAACAGGTGACACAGGCTACCACCGGTTTATTCTTTGGGACCATGCTCCCACCAATGAACATTAATATCCCACTGCCACAAGAAGCCCCAAGAAGTTGGTCTTTGATCGACTTACCACTACAGCGGCCCCCTTCAGTAGGTCATCCTGCTCCATTGCCTCAGTCTTCGCTAGATTGGGCCAGAGTTCATGTGGGCCCATGATGAAGCCTACAATTCCAGAACAGGTTATTCCGAAGAGGATAGCCATCCCTGCTCCTGAAGTCGTCAAGGCGGATTCTCCTGCCAAAAGGTCGGTCTTCACAAGACTGACTGTTCCGGCTCCCATTCCGGCTCCCATTCCGGCTCAAAGTTGGTCTTTGACAGGTTAGATATTGCCGCTCGATGGACCTCAGTCTTCAAGAGGCTGGTACGAGCAAGGCCTCACCAGAACAAGAAGCATGATAAAGCCATCCCCATAGCTGAACCAACACCATCTGCAGGACATGCTCGCCGTCGTTACTGGCGCCGAGTGCGGAAGGCTGGGGGCAGCTCCCCATATGGATTTACTCTGCTTGCTCCAATGGTGGAGATCGATGCTGCTGTTCCAACCAAGAACAACTTTGAATTGTTGAACAAGGTGCGCAGGAACTCTCCTACCGCCGTGCTGAAAAGATCTCCTCCGCCCGTAGAGAATGTTACAGAAACGAAGCCAGAACAGTCCCCTCAGCGGCTGTCCTCCAAAATCTACCAAGTCTGGTGACAGGTTCAGGACTCAGTAATTGGTCAAGATTACCCTCGCCAATAGAAAAAGGCAAAGATTCAACAAGAAGAGAACCATCTTGCCAAGCCACAAAAATAGTCTGGGTGTCCGCTGCGATGACCTCTTTACTTCAACTGCTCAAAATGGAATGAGGCCAAAGAAAGCCTCTGTGACTGCGGCAAATCGTAAAGACACTGAGCCCAAATGCCCCAAGTCTGGGGGCACGATGGTACATACCGTTTATATGGCTTTCGGAAAAGAGGAGAGTCATGCTTCCACGAGCCATCGACTGCTTACCCGATCAATAACAAGGGATCAGGACCAACAACAGCAGAAGCTTCAAGAGATGCTGACGGCAATGGCTGCACTCACTGCGCCAAAAGAAAATGAAGATACCTCAGATCAGCGTCGAGAACAATAGACTGACACCGAGTTCCTCTAAAGAATTCTCGAGAGGAAAGAAAAAGAGGCTGCGGAGTAGGCAGCCAATCTAAAACGAATGGCTCTCTTGTTCCAAGACATGACTGGGATGATGTTACACCCAGAACCTCCTGCTGAAGACCCCCCGATCATCATCGAAGACGACAAAGGGGAGACATCGAACCCTCCTCCGGCTCTTTCAGCAGCCAAAGAGGAAACCATTTCTAAGGCCGCTATGGATGACTACATTTCTCAGCAAATACGAGCTCACCAGGCGAATGAAGCGTCCGACCAAGTTGTTAAAACTGGACGACCATATCCAGGCTGGTATGACCAGATAAAGTACACGCCGGGATATACCATCCCTAAATTTCATGTAAATAAGGGGGCGACAAATTTGCACCAGCATGTCGCCCAGTTTAGGGCTTTATATGGTAATACCGGAGGTGATGATAAACTGCTCCTTCGCCTGTTCATCGGCAGCTTGTCAGAGACAGCATTCGAATGGTATTCTGAACTTCCAAACGACTCTGTCAAGACATTTGCAGAAATGGAGTTGCTGTTTACGCAAAGATTCACGAGCGCAAGCAAGCGTACCCCAATTACCGCATTAATTAATGCCAGAGTAAATCCCAGCAAAACTTGGGTACAATACGCAATACGGTGGCGAAATTTATGGTCAAAATGTGAGCAGTGCATCGAGGAAGCACCGGCAGTGGGTATGTTTGTGGGCACTCTGGACCCTCAGGCAACGATTTCCCAATTCATGATGTTCTTCAAGCCGACCACGTTCCAAGCCTTGATCGACAAGCTGGACCAGATGGACCAGTTGGGTCATAGACCGTCTCCTCCAAAGCTGGAGCTGCGGAACGAAAAGGGTAAGGGAAGACGACATTCGTTGCAAATACTCAACAACAGCCCAGTGCCCCAGAACTAACGGATCAACTGGAAGAGAGACGACGCTACTATAATGAGAAAATGAAGGGTCCTTACTCGTTCTATCGGGACAAAACGAAGAGACTATTCGAACTGGCGATGCACAACAGGCTCATCAATCTGCCAAATCCTAAGTGATCACTGTAGCCCGACGAGACTAATAGTCCCAATTATTGCCCTTACCACAAAACGATAAGCCATCCAATCGAAGATTTCTTCGTCTTTAAGGGATGGGTCGAGGATCAGTACCAACAAGGCAAGTTTGCGCTGTCTGAGAAGTGGAAACTAAGCCCACCACAACCGCACACTCCTAAGAAGACGGAAACACCGGGGGTATCATGCTCTTTTATTGAAGAAGCTCCATGGGAAATTGGTCTTTCAGCCAAAACAAAAAGAATGCTGAAGGATCTTTACGCATGCCCGACAATCAAATGGAAAAGTCCGCAGGAACCCGAGATTATTAAGGGAATGCTGAAATCGCGCCCAACTCTAAAAATTGGTGGTAATAGTCAAAGTGCTCACACTCAGCCGTCAAAATCTTCGAAAAAGAAGAAGAAATCCAAGAAGCTCGTGAAGCCTGGTGACAAGCGCACGGACCTGCAAAAGCAGATTGACGTGCTGGAAGAGTATAAGCAGAAGGCGCGAACTCCAATCACACTCCAAGAATTTCTCAGTTACGTCCTTGAAGACGGAGATGATGGAGAAAACTCGTCGGATGAAACTGAATGATACGTAGCAAGTTGCCATGTGATCTCTCACTCATCGATAAACGATGAAGAAGTTACTCACACAGAGAAACTGGGGGCAGGTCCTGAGCCAGAACTTCTAGGGCCATCAGACGAAATGATTAATGCATTCCTGAATGAAGCACTACTTAAAAGCAAAGCCGCCTGAGAGTGTGAAATGGCCATATTTGAAAAAGCCAAACGCCGGCGACTGGACGAAAGGGTTGCAACGCTCCTGCAAAATCAAAGCATGTCCGCCATGAATAAAAGCAGGTTCAAGACGAGGAAGTGGTGCGCCAAAGCCGTATCAATGAGAATGAAGCTGCCACCCTCCGATGGAAACATTCTTGGTGAAGAACAAATGCATCCTAGCTACTGCTTATATTATCGAAAGATTGCGCACCCCACTGAAGAGTGCAACGCTTTTAAAAGATGGTGGCGGGGGTATGTTGCTCACCAACAACATTTTAAGCGGATGAAACGTAAAATTCGCCGGGAGCAAAGAAATAAGATCGAGGAGCGTAAAAGAACTACCGGCAACTGTCACATAGTCGACGCTGGGAGATCGCAAGTTTTCACCTTTGGGAGCGACTCTGACGAAGAAATCACTTTCGGCCCTCTGTTTAAAGAATCCACCTCGGGAAAAGAGGAAGAATCGAAGACCTGTGAAAATATTCAGGTGCGCAATCGTACGCTTCCCGAAAGAATCTCGGACCCACGAATAGAAAAGACAAGGGAAAAGAAAAGTCTCTGAGGATACGCCCTAGATGCCCAAGCCATCGAAGAGCTGACAGCCAAGGACCCGCCAAAGAAAAACAAGATGGACTACAATATTCTAGCACACTTGAGGAATTTACCCTCGCAGATCAGCATTCTCGATGCTCTTCTATTATCTAAAGAGGCGAGAGATTCATTGATCAAGGCGCTACGAGAGCCAGAGCAATTCCAAGCTTTCTTCGCCGAAGAAAAGATGAATGACCAGCTGGAAGAAATGCACACAGCTGATATCACTTTCGGCGATGAAGATATCCTCCTTAGGACGTGCGAGTACAACCGTCCCCTTTACATCTCCGGATACCGTCACGATATCATGTAGGCAAAATCCTGGTTAACAATGGGTCTTCCGTCAATCTCCTCAACGTGCGAGCGTTGAAGGAAATCTGCATGAGCTTTCAGCACCTCGCTCGTGATAAAATCACCATCTCTAGTTTTAACTCCCAGTCATCACGGACACTCGGGTCTGTGATACTGTAACGTTTTGAAAATCGTTTCGGAGAAATTTCAGAAAAATCGGTAAAATAAGGGGGTTTTCTGTAAAAAGTCAAAATACAAATATCTTTATTATAAAATTAAATATACATATTCTAGCTATGTAATTACTACTATTTGGTGTTTATTGAGCCACTGCTAAAATTTCTAATTTTCTGAAAATTTTTCCGAAATTATATATTTAAATACTATTTTAAGCCGTCACTAATACATTTAATTAGGGAAAATTATAAATTGGAATGGGTTGAACCAAATTTTGTGCATCATAACAAATTAAACAAAAATTTAGCATGTTGTTTTTGAAATAAAAAGAAGCTGTCAAACGGTTTTAGAAAATATCGAAGAAAAAGGCTTAAATAGTGAAAATAAGTTAAATGGAAATTTGGGGTATAATATTTATCATTTTCCCTCACCCCACACACACACCCACACTCACACACACCCATAATCAGCAGCCCTCTTCATGTTTCCCCCCACTTCTTGATAGAAGAAAAGAAATCAAGGAAAAGAAAACAAAGGAAATGAGAAAATAGTAAAAAGAGTATGGTCTTTTGTTGACTTGGTCTTCTTTTCCCCCCTTGACTTCACCCACCCCCACACCACACCTCACTCCTCTCCTCACCTGGCTGAAACTGAGCTGTTGGCAGCCCCCCCCCATTTTCTCAAAGTCTTCATCTTCCTTCACCTCCAAATTCATTCAAAAATCAACCAAAATCAAGACAAATCAAAGCAAACTCAAAATCTAATCCCTACCCATTTCTCATTGGCCAAACTTGCATGGATCTAGGGAACAAGTTGGCATTTTATAGGCTTTGATTTCCATATTTGATCTCTTGATCATGAGGTATAATTCTAACCTTTTTCTTAATTTGTTGTTAATTGCTTTAGTTTAGCTTAATTAAATGTTTAAATAGGTTTTTAATTGGTTCTAAGTGCATGATTTAAAATTCAAGAGAGGGGTTCGAATTCAAATTGGGGTTTTGTGTTATGAGATTATGGTTATGTGGGATGTATTTGACATATTAATGTTATGCTAAATCAAATCTAGTTCCTAGTTTCATTTTTGTTAATTTAAATTTGTGATAATTATATAAATTGCAAACTAGGTTTTAAATATATATATATATATTGGTGAGATAAAATTCTAATTAGGGTTTCATTGCATTATTAACATTATAAATTGTGGTTTAATATTTTAGTATATGGAAAACTAAGCTTAATTGTAAAATTATGAATTTTGATTTAAAAAGAGTTAAAATCGGTATGTTTGCAAACCAGGAATTTGGAATTTATACAAATTGATGAGTTTAATTCATGAAAGAGATTTGTATGACTTAATTATGTTATTTAATGAGCATTTTGGCCATTTGAATCGTTAAAATTTGTAGATTGGTTAAAATATCAAGTTTTGAACTGAAATGAGAATTTGTGCTGACTGGGTTTTTGGAAAATAAAATGATTGGTTTAATTTTATGGTTTTGACGAATTAAACCCTATTTCTTATACAGTTAGTGAGTTTTGAAACCATGATTGGTATGTTTGGTGTTTTTCTTGATCAATCGACGTTTGTACGCCGATATCGAGAGTTTTTGGGTTGATTTGTGAAAGCAAAACATAGGCTTTGACCTATGTGGGATTCGTGTGTCTTTTTGGTCATGAGTCGGATTTTAATACGATACGGTGCGTTATGATATGTAGGTACCCCATGTGGACTTCAAGATGACAAGGAAGAGCGTGGCGACATCGGCACCGGCGAGCGAAGATGAGGTGAGTAGATTTTTATCTACGGGGAGAAGTCGGGTGGATGGCGTATAGCACCCCCGCAAAATTATGAGGAATGAGGTGATGCGGTAATAATATACTTTTATTTGTTAATAGCAGATATGAACACCGAATAAGAGAAGCCTTAGGAGCCTATAGCTTTAGGGTTAGCGAAAGTTGAAGAAAAGACTTTAGCGGATTTCTTAGTCACGAATCTTAGAGTAAGGATTTGCGTACACGCACACATATACACTTGCATATGTCATCTTCTTGTGCCTATATGGGAATGTGTGTATATATGTACGCATGGGTATGGGACTATGCATATATACATTCATATACACATGCATGAATGTTGAGGATATTGTATGATATTTGGAGATGAGTCGATGAGATTGGATTTGAGGCCGTGAGATCGGTGATGTGATGTGGTCTGTATTTGAGATACGACATGATATTTTAGCGGGTTCTCTAGGCATGGTGTTTTCATACACCCGCATGCATTTCATGGATGGTATTAGTATTGTACTAGATGTAGATCAGTACCCTGATTATGCTATTTGATAAAGAGGATACCAGATGAATAGTATGATGATTGTGATATTGACCCGTACCCAGATTTGGGATGTCGTACGACGGATTTATGTACGAGCTATATATTGATGTTTGATCCGCACTCTTGACTTGGGAATATCTGATTATAGATATGGTATCGGATGCGATATTATCGAGGCGGGATCCCGACTAATATATATATATATATATATATATATATATATATATATATATATATGTATCGACTCAGATGTTAAGTTGTTTCCTTACCTTCAGTTAACTTGTTAGTTCAGCCGTATAGTTTAGTGTAGTTGTTAAACCATATTAGTTATCGTTGTGTCTAGTATTCTGCTCCCGCACATTATTGTTGTTCGCTCCGCATCGCATACTTATATTATGATTCATATTATTGATATCATGCTGCTAGGACACCAGCACCATTACCGATGACGCGTATGTACCACGTACACTTACTTGCCGGCTCATACACATCTCCATCGGTAATTGCCATGTCACGAACACTTTAGAAAATACTATTTCATTGACATAGTTTGTTAGCTTATAGTTTAGACATGATATTAGTGTACTTGCCTTATATGCTTGTTTAGACATTGTAGTTATTACTTACTACTTCATGCATGTTATTATTCACTTTTATGTCGCATTCATGGATTTTTATGCCATATTCACTCTTTACATGCTATTGAGGATTTGGATTCGGATTTTCATGAGATTTCCTGAATTTGGGGGAAAACCGCGAAAATATTTATGAACTATTTTTCTCTCTCTTTTTTAATGAAAAGTTCGGTTTTCCCATGATGTATAAGTTGTCCACCGTGAGTTTGCTGATAGATTTCGAGACTCGATTCGATGAGTTGGATGAACCGTTTCGGGTATATGGTGGGCCCGGTAAGGTACCCCGGGGCAAGAAGTTCGAGTAGTAGACAATGAGCCTGGCTGGGGAGGACTACCTACCGGTGATTTTACCCGACGCGTCGGATATCCGGAGGATACCGTGGTGGTATTGAGATTGATGGTAGGGGCCAGTCTGGATTGACGGCGTCCTAGATAGTGAGATTGACACACAGAGATTTTGAGATATTGAGGTACTGAGATTTGGTGATGCAGGCCAGTCCGGATAGCTGGAGCCTGAGATATTGAGATATTAGGATTTATGTTTTGTGTCGATACTAGACACTGTTTATGCTGATTTCATTTATGATACCTCATTTTGAAAATACAGAAATCTCACTAAATTATAAAAGCAGTTTCTTCATTTACATGTATTCTGTTTTCATGCATTCTTACCTCATCTATATGATATATTGTTACTTGAGGCACTGACACGAGGACTTGGTATTACCGTTGTTTAGAGGTATACCCTAGCCATTGTTACAGGCTGCAGGTTACATATTTGAGGATATATTATGATCGGTTGACCTAGGATTGCGTTATTCATGCGATTTCTGTTCGTAGATGTTTTTCTACTCACGAGTTGGCAACTCACCCCCGTTGTGCCACAGATTCTTGCAGGTTTTGTCATACAGGTTTCATTACGGCTTTGCTGGCACTTCTTCTTTTCGGGTGACTTGCTGGTAGGTGGGTTTACTTGTATCGTACCCATCATTATACCTTGTATATTATTATTCTGTTGTATCTAGAAGTTCCATCAACCAAACATGTATTTATTTCAGAGATAGAGACCAGTGATATTTATTCTTTCGACCTTAGAGTCGCACGTTGTATTTCTATGGATTTCTTGCTGTTTTGAGTTTTGATCCTCGCCCTTGGCGTTGTATATTATATTGCTTGCGTGGTTGTGACAGTCGATTGACGAAGAGCTAGATCCCGCTTTGGGATGCCTTTTTATTCATTTCGTATACTATTCATGTTGTATCCCGCTTGAGGGCCAGTATTTACAAAGGAAACTCTGCCGAAATTTTCAGGAAATATTTGATGTTTTAAAAAACGCATAATTCGGCTTATGCTATTAAAACTACTTGCTTTAAGTTGGTTTTTCCTTCACTCTACTACTTTTCTTGGTTTGGATTTCTGGGTTTTCGGCTTACTTAGACTACGTATGCCTCGAGACGTTTCGTAGTTTAAGTGCCAGTCATGTTCCGTACTTTCGGGTAATAACAAAGTTGGTATCGGAGCATTAGGTTTTACCTTCGGAGTGTAGGATGACCCTTGGTTGATGGAGCAGGTAACTAAAGTAGAGTGATGTACCGTGGGTATGTTCCGCGGCATGCTTATGATACGCTACTCCGCTTAAGAAGCCTTAGGATGTACATTTCCTTGCGCAGTATTATATTCATTCCTATGATCTAGCCTCATCGGTACCAGTTATAGTTTTGTTACCACGGTTACACGGAAGTGGAGAGCTATGACTAGAGTTGCGGTCAGCAAGAGCTCATCACGATATAAGGACTGACCGGGGCGTGATTCCAGGGACATACGATTGGATAGGAAGGCTTCGTTTTATTGCATTTTCGAGCTACGAGCGTTTGATGGATCGCTTTTATGAGATTTCTCGAATGTACAGATCAACACCAGAGGATAGGGCCACTGCAAGAGGCCAGCCAGAATGTGATGACCGTTGATGCACCGACTATTCTTGATGATTGAAGCACTGTTCAGCGTGCGGACAAATGAGCCAGTTATTGCGGTGAACGACGAGATATTGCCCCAGATGTTGGAGCTATTGTAGTACGAGTTGTACTTAGAGATTTCATAGAAGGTCGCTACTCACCCGAGGATGAAAGACTAAGACATGTGGTTCGTTCACTTACCCGATGCGAGGTCATCAGATAGATTGATTCCAGCTAGAGACGACTTCACGCTGATACTTTGAGAGTCGACAGAGGCGATCGAATGTCAGAAACCCATATTCCAAGTTTAAAGTATTCGGAAAGACATGCACACAATTCTATGGACCCTCTAGAAGAATGAAACCCTAACTCGACATAATGACCATGTGAAAGCCTTTGAACCTTAGGGTTTGTGGCAGTTCCGCGGCGCCATTAGTGAGGCTTGGGTTTGCCCTTCTTTGGCTGGTCCACCGATGCTGTGGTATGTACTCGATACTATTAAACTGTACCCAAGATGTTGAGCTCTTGGGGGATTATATGGTTTTGATGAATCGGTCGAATGGTTCGATATCATTCGGATGCTATATGAAGGGATGCATTGCTTAGGAGACTCCAGATACGAGTATAGCCGTTGGAGCACAGTCCATGCAGCCACGACGAGGCGATTCCGAAGCAGTCGACATTAGAGAAAAGTGGAGTAAGAGGTTCGTACGAGATCTTGATGAGGTGACGTTCCAATCTGCTGACATCAGGGATGTGATACGCAAGCAGGAACTTTGACTATGGATATATATTCCAGGAGGAGTCGTGATGAGTATGCAGCCATTCCGTTACAAGAAATAGATATAGTAAAAGGATGATCACTTCCGGGCAGTTCGGCAGAAACGAGACTTCGGAGAGACTTCGACAGGACCTTTCTGGAGATACTGAATGAGAAGACCTGGACCCAGGAGCGGTCATATGACGCACACCCAGTAGGCCAAAGTTTGGCATCGCCGACGAGACATGTTATGAGTAACCATGATAGTTGGCCAGAGATCTTTAGAGGATGTGTCAGAGCGGACTGCTTCCATTATCGTTTCTATATTGGACCGTTGAGCCGAGGAGCTATGTACTTAGCAATCTGCAGTGAGAGACGAGAGCCTAAGGGCACTAGGCGACATGCCATGATTAGAAGGCAAGTAGATTTCTTGCTCTGTTAGCATTGGATGCACCGACAACATCTCGACTTTAAAGGACGGACACATCGACCACAACATTTATGATTTGTGATTTTGTGATTGACCATCACGTATCCGTCACTTTGGATTTCAGTATTTTTGGGTGATATATTTCATGACTGAGTTTTGATGACCGAGTTTCATGATATTTGATTTCATTCCTAGGGCATGCATATGATTTGACTTATGCTTTCGGCATAGTTTTCATGCACTTTTTGTATTTGATTGGCTTTTGTGCACGCCGATGCATAGGATGGTGAGATTTTATACCACGACATACTTGATTGGGATTTTGATTGAAGTGTGTTGTATACCGTCGATTTCGATTGAGATATTCGATATTCGTTTTCATGCACATTGTGCACTTGATTTGGATTTTGGGCATACTCAAGTCGCTTGATGCGATTTAGGTGCACACTAGATGTACTATATCGAGATTTTTCGTACATATCAGATGTACCTGGTTTTGTTGTCAGGCACACACATTGCCTTTGACAGGTGTTTCGTGCACAACCGTTGCACTTTGATGTTGTTTCTGTGCATATGTATGGCACATTCATGGATTTCGATTTCCGTGTGCACCAGACGCACGTGGCATTCATATATATATTTAGGACTAATTTATTTTGAAGCATTATATTTTATAATGTTTGCTATTTGGTTTAGTACTGAGCAGGATTAGTCAAAGGACAGTACCTGAGTATATTTTTGCATGCATTGATAGTTATCGAGGGGATTTCCAAAGAGGAGCTATAGTCTCAGTATTTACCTACGTGTCCGAGATGACACGAAACATTTTATAAAGGAAACCGTTCTGAAATTACTTTCAAAATGGCGGGATGTGCATATTAAACAAAGAATATATATATGTACTTATTTTCTTACAATAGACGTGCGCCACTGTGCAGTGTTGCGAGCATCGCACGGCGATTTGAAAAAGGTTTGGTATTCATTGCTTCTAGATGTTTTAATGGTGTATATCATGTTGGTTTTCGTATTGGATCTTGACATTGATGTCTTCCCCATGACTCCGATGATTGCGGGATGCTTGACAGAGTTTTGATTTTGAGTTATATGCTCATTTTTCATGCGCATGCGCTGCACTACGATTTGTTTTATGTATTTATGATTTCGAAGCCCCAAGGACTTGATGGTTTTACTTAGATGTTTTAGTATTTGGGGGGAGTTTTAATTTAAATCCGGGGACTGAATTTCTTTAAGGGAGAAGATAGTAACGTTTTGAAAATCGTTTCGGTGAAATTTCGGAAAAATCGGTAAAATAAGGCGGTTTTCTGTAAAAAGTCAAAATATAACTAACTTTATTATAAAATTAAATATACATATTCTAGCTATGTAATTGCTAGTATTTTGTGTTTATTGAGCCACTGGTAAAATTTCTAATTTTCTGAAAATTTTTCCGAAATTAATTATTTTAATATTATTTTAAGTCGTCACTAATACATTTAATTAGGGAAAATTATAAATTGGAATGGGATGAAACAAATTTTGTGCATCATAACAAATTAAAGAAAATTTTAGCATATTGTCTTTGAAATAAAATGAAGCTGTCAAACGGTTTTAGAAAATATCGAAGAAAAATGCTTAAATGGTGAAAATAAGTTGAATGAAAATTTGGGGTATAATATTTATCATTTTCCCTCACCCCACAAACACACCCACACTCACACACCCCCATATTCAACAGCCCTCCTCAAGTTTTCCCCCACTTCATGATAGAAGAAAAGAAATCAAGAGAAAAGAAAACAAAGGAAATGAGAAAATAGTAAAAAAAGTATGGTATTTTGTTGACTTGGTCTTCTTTTCTCCCCTTGACTTCACCCACTCCGACACCACACCTCACTCCTCTCCTCACCTGGCCGAAACTGAGCTGTTCGCAGCCCCCCCATTTTCTCCAAGTCTTCATCTTCCTTCACCTCCAAATTCTTTCAAAAATCAACCAAAATCAACACAAATCAAAGCAAACTCAAAATCTAATCCTTACCCATTTATCATTAGCCAAACTTGCATGGACCTAGGGAACAAGTTGGCATTTTAGAGGCTTTGATTTCCATATTTGATCCCTTGATCATGAGGTATAATTCTAACATTTTTCTTAATTTGTTGTTAATTGCTTTAGGTTAGCTTAATTAAATGTTTAAATAGGTTTTTAATTGTTTCTAAGTGCATGATTTAAAATTCAAGAGAGGGGTTTGAATTCAAATTACGGTTTTGTGTTGTGAGATTATGGTTATGTGGGATGTATTTGACATATTAATGTTATGCTAAATCAAATCTAGTTGCTAGTTGCATTTTTGTTAATTTAAATTTGTCATAATTATATAAATTGCAAACTCGGTTTTAAATATATATATATATATATTGGTAAGATAAAATTCTAATTAGGGTTTCATGGCATTATTAACATTATAAATTGTGGTTTAATATTTTAGTATATGCAAAACCAAGCTTAATTGTTAAATTGTGAATTTTACTTTAAAAATAGTTAAAATCGGTATTTTTGCAAACTAGGAATTTGGAATTTATACAAATTGACGAGTTTAATTTATGAAAGTGATTTGTATGACCTAATTATGTTATTTAATAAGCATTTTGGCCATTTGAATCGTTAAAATTTATAGATTGGTTAAAATATCAAGTTTTGAACCGAAATGGGAATTTGTGCTAACTAGGTTTTTGGAAAATAAAACGATTGGCTTAATTTTATGGTTTTGACGAATTAAACTCTATTTCTTATACAGTTAGTGAGTTTTGAAATCATGATTGGTATGTTTGGTATTTTTTTTGATCAATCGACGTTTGTATGCCGATGTCGAGGGTTTTTGGGTTGATTTGTGAAAGCAAACCATAAGGTTTGACCTATGTGGGATTCGTGTGTTTTTTTGGTCATGAGTCGGATTTTAATGCGATACGGTGCGTTAGGATATGTAGGTACCCCATGTGGACTTCGATACGACAAGCCAGCGCGTGGCGACGTCACCACCGGCGAGCGAAGATCAGGTGAGTAGATTTATATCTATGGGGAGAAGTCGGGTGGATGGCGTATAGCACCCCCGCAAAATTATGAGGAATGAGGTGATGCGGTAACAATATAC
Source organism: Agapanthus africanus (assembly GCA_030015575.1). Lineage (NCBI taxonomy): Eukaryota > Viridiplantae > Streptophyta > Magnoliopsida > Asparagales > Amaryllidaceae > Agapanthus > Agapanthus africanus. Next base: position 288,619,216 of record JASDDO010000029.1, read on the forward strand.
TTTTATATGTTAATAGGAGATATGAACACCGAATAAGAGGAGCCTTAGGAGCCTATAAGTTTAGGGTTAGCGAAAGTTGAAGAAAGGACTTTAGCGGATTTCTTAGTCACGAAACCTAGAGTAAGGATTTACATACACGCACACATATACACTTGCATATATCATCTTTTTGTGCGTATATGGGAATGCGTATATATGTATATACGCATGGGTATGGGACTATGCATATATATATATATATATATATATATACATACACACATACGTGAATGTTGAGGATATTATATGGTATTTGGAGATGAGTCGATGAGATTGGGCTTGAGGCCGTGAGATCGGTGATGTGATATGGTCCGTATTTGAGTTAGGGCGTGATATTTTTGCGGGTTCTGTAGGCGTGGTGTTTTCATAAACCCGCATGCATTTCATGGATGGTATCAGTATTGTACTAGACGTAGATCAGTACCCCAATCATGATATTTGATAAAGAGGATAACAGATGAATAGTATGATGAATGTGATATTGACCCATACCCAGATTTGGGTTGCCGTACGACGGATTTACATACGAGATATATATTGATGTTTGATCCCCACTCTTGACTTGGGAATATCTGATTATAGATATGGGATCGGATATGATATTATCGAGGCGGTATCACCGACTAATATATATATATATGTGTGTGTGTGTGTGTGTGTGTGTGTGTGTGTGTGTCTGTGTGTGTGTATCGACTCAGATGTTAGGCGGTTTCCTTACCTTCTGTTAGCTTGTTAGTTCAGCCGTATAGTTTAGTGTAGTTGTTAGACCATATTAGTTATCGTTGTGTCTAGTATTCTGCTCCCGCACATTATTGCTGTTCGCTCCACATCGCATACTTATATTGTGATTCATATACCGTTATTGATATCATGCTGCTAGGACACCAGCACCATTACCGATGACGCGTATGTACTACGTACACTTACTTGCCGGCTCACACACATCTTCATCGGTAATTGCCATGTCACGAACACTTTAGAAAATACTATTTCATTGATATAGTTTGTTAGCTAATAGTTTAGACATGATATTAGTGTACTTGCCTTATATGCTAGTTTAACATTGTAGTTATTACTTGCTACTTCATGCATGTAATCATTCACTTTTATGCCGCATTCATGGATTTTTATGTCTATATTCACTGTTTACATGCTATTGAGGATTTGGATTCGGATTTTCATAAGATTTCCTGGATTTGGGGGAAAACCGCCAAAAAATTTTTGAACTTCTTTTCTCTCTCTTTTTAAATGAAAAGTGCAGTTTTCCCATGATGTACGAGTCGTCCACCATGAGTTTGCTGATGGATTTCGAGACCCGATTCGACGAGTTGGATGAACCATTTCAGGTACATGGTGGGCTCGGTAAGTTACCCCGGGGCAAGAAGTTCGAGTAATAGATGATGAGCCTGGCAGGGGAAAACTACCTACCGGTGATTTTACCCGATGCGTCGGATATCCGGAGGATACCGTCGTGGTCTTGAGATTGATGGTAAGGGTCGGTCTGGACTGACGGCGCCCTAGATAGTGAGATTGACAAACATAGATTTTGAGATATTGAAGTACTGAGATTTGATGATACAGGCCAGTCCAGATAGCCGGATCCTGAGATATTGAGATATTGGGATTTATGTTTTGTGTCGATGCTAGACACTATTTATGCTAACTTCATTTACGATACCTCGTTTTGAAAATACAAAAATCTCACTAAATTATGAAAGCAGTTTCTTCATTTACATGTATTCTGTTTTCATACATTCATACCTCATCCATATGATATATTGTTACCTGAGGCACTGACACGAGGACTTGGTATTACCGTTGTTTAGAAGTATACCCTAGCCATTTTTATAGGATGCAGGTTACATATTTGAGGATATATTATGATCGGTTGACCTAAGATTGCGTTGTTCATGCGATATCTATTCGTAGATATTTTTCTACTCACGAGTTGGCAACTCACCCCAGTTGTGCCACAGTTTCTTGCAGGTTTTGCCGTACAAGTTTCGTTACGGCTTTGCAGGCACTACTTCTTTTCAGGTGACTTGCTAGTAGGTGGGTTTACTTGTATCATACCCATCATTATACCTTGTATATTATTATTCTGTTGTATCTAGAAATTCCATCAACCAAACATGTATTTATTTCAGAGATAGAGGCCAGTGATGTTTATTCTTTCGACCTTAGAGTCGCGTGTTGTATTTCTATGGATTTCTTGTTGTTTTGAGTTTCCTTTTGATCTTTGGTCCTCGCCCTTGGCGTTGTATATTATATTGCTTGCGTGGTTGTGACCGTAGATTGAGGAAGGGCTGGCTCCCGCTTGGGGATGCCTTTTTATTCATTTTGTATACTATTCATGTTTTATCCCGTTTGGGGGCCAGTATTTACAAAGGAGACTGTGCCGAAATTTTCAGGAAATATTTGATGTTTTTAAAAACGCATAGTTCGGCTTATGATATTAAAACTACTTGCTTTAAGTTGTTTTTTCCTTCACTCTACTACTTTTCTTAGTTTGGATTTCTGGGTTTTCAGCTTACTTAGACTACGTACGCCTCGAGACATTTCGTAGTTTATGTGCCGGTCATGTTCCGTACTTTCGGGTCATGACAGATACTAACGCTGTGCTTTGGGCTGCTAGTCACTGACATTATGTTTCACGTCATTGATGCTAATACCTGCTATAATGCTTTGCTCGAAAATGTAGGGTTCCTAGGCACTCTCAAGAGGTCTCACAAGGCATCAACCATGCCAATTTTAAATTTTACGGGTGCCGAGAAACCCTAATACGGATCGTTGACTAAAGGTTTAGGCGAAATACGAATCTAGTTAACAACTTAACTAAAGATAAGAAGCTACAACTTTTGTAGATCCGGATATCCACTTTCTTAGCTCCACGTGGGTGTCCTCTCGCTGTCCATCTCGAATCCCGAACTCGATCGTCGGCTTCATCGGAGAAACGGGCGAGCTAGGTCGTCGGCTTCGTGCCGAAGACGATCTACGTCGAGGCATCACAAGTTCAAGCTCCGACTTCACAAAGTTGTGAAACTTGTGAAGAAAACACCCAAAACAACTTGGCAAGAGGTAGAGGGTGAAGAAATAGGAGGTGGGTTCACTTTAGAATTGGATTTCACTCACTTTTGCTCAAGTTGCCATTGATGGCATCTAGCTTTCTATCTTGAAGAGGATGATCAAGATGAAGATAGAATATGATAAGTGTTATATTAAAATGAAAAAGAAATCAATACTTATCATAATCTAACCTTAGTTGAGTGTAGAGAATAGACCATGGTTACTAGGATGAGTTAGGGTTAAGCATGAAAACAAGAATGGTTACTAAGGTCAAAGCTTCATGAAGCTTCAACAAAAAACAAAGAAAGCCACCATTCTTATCTTAATCCATTTCAAATAAATAAATAAATAAATAAATGAATATGTAAAACCCTAATCAACACTTAACCATGGTTTAATTCTTTACACTTAACCAAATGAGCAAGTATCATCAAACATGATACAAACATGTGCACAAAAGTATATCACATATACAACTTGCACATCAAGTGAGAAAATCCATTTAAAATGAACCAATACTAGTTAATGCAAAACAATATATCAAATATATAATTATACATTAAATCATTAAATCAACACTTGATTTAACGATCCGGTCATATCGCATATAACCGACTAGTATCCAATGTATCGGCTTATCGAATCAATCCTTGATTCGACATCTAGGTTATATCAAATATAACCATTCGATACATTCATCGCGAGAATGGAATACGGTATCACATACACGCATTATTCTCGGTCCTGCACATATCTCATATGCGCTCCTATTTCGTTTCGCTTGAGCCAGGAAACCTCTGTGTAGGACTCTAAAGACTCGTCAATACGCCGGTAGCAGATGATGATCATATCAAGCATCCACAAGCCGCAAGCGGTCTGCTAAACGTAACGGCCATCCGGGTATTGAGCGATCAGAAGATCGACGAGCTAGCCCGCTCACACTCCTGTGAATCCAACTAGTAACACTTACCGTACAGTCCGGTCTGTTCGTCTGATACGTCGCATATCAAGTCTAGGGCTGGTAAACGTCAGATCCCAATAACCGATAAGTTGTGCCGATGTGAGGCTCATAACGGGTTGAGAAACTACTGGTAACACTTACCAGCATATCTCTGATCAGCCCTGGCCAAGGACTTCCCTGTTACGGCCAATCGAGCACAGCGCAACATCAACCCCCAATACCGGGAGAGACGAAACCCCTCCTATCGCTCATTGCCTCCATGTGACTCGGGACTGTGCCCAAAGACCACCGTTTTGCACGCCCTCATGGACGTGGTAAGGTGGAGATCAAAGCACAGTGGGAATCACACAAGACTCTATGACGATCTCGGGTCTACAGACTAACCTGTACAAGTGTCACCTGAGAACTGCCATCTGACGTGAGGTATAATACCATCTGGGAGTTCTCGGCGAGTCCGTCCAGTGTACCCAGTCTCACTGAGCACCCGTATACCATCTCTGATGTCAAACACCAATGGATATGGGATCATCCATCGCCCATCTCATTGGTCGAGAAGCGCATACGCTAGTCTACACTGGTATATCGATGCCCCGTCTCGATACACCCACGACTGGGGACCTTGAAGGATGTACTTATGGACTACCATGTCCCCACTAGTATGATCTGCATCATAGTCAAGGTAGTCAAGTACACATCCTAAGGGCTTTACCAACATGTAACTATAAGACAGTTTGAAGAGACTAGTGTACATGTTAAGATAAAGAGTAACCAGATAGCATACTATCGTATCGAGCAAGAAAGTCATCTCTATATATGTCCAAGCATCCAATATAATATACATCATCTGTACAATTCTGGCCTCTAGGGCATACGTACAACTAACAATCTCCCACTTGCACTAGGGCCAGCTGCTATAGTATCGCATACCGAGCATCCCGAAGAGTATCTCAAACTGTATCTGGGGAATGGCCTTCGTGAGTGGATCCGCCGTGTTATTCTTCGTGTCAACTCTCCTGACCTCGATCTCCCGGAGATCAACTATCTCCCGGATCAGGTGATACCGCCTCAGAATATGCCTGGATCGCTGATGGGACCTGGGTTCCTTGGCCAAAGCCACCGCTCCATTGTTATCGCAATACAAAGGTATTGGATGCTCAATGGATGGAACCACTCCAAGTTCAGTAATGAACTTCTTGATCCAGACAGCTTCTTTAGCAGCATCGTTGGCAGCGATGTATTCAGCCTCCATCGTCGAGTCTGCCACGGTTTCCTGCTTGGAACTCTTCCAGCAAACCGCCCCTCCGTAAAGGGTAAAGACAAATCTCGACTGCGACTTAGAGTCGTCCTTATCACTCTGGAAGCTCGAATCGGTAAAGGACTCCACTTAGAGTTCTCCATTACCATACACCAAGAGCATCTCTTTAGTCCTTTGCAAGTACTTGAGAATGCTCTTCACAGCTGTCCAGTGATTCTCTCCAGGATCAGCTTGATACCTACTCACTACACTTAGTGAGTATGCAACATCAGGTCTGGTACATAGCATCGCATACATGATAGAGCCTACTGCCGAAGCATAGGGTATCCCTTGCATGCGAGCTCTCTCCAAATCAGTCTTGGGAGACATCTCTTTGGAAAGAGTGACTCCGGAGATCGTGGGTAAATTCCCACGCTTGGATTCTTCCATACTAAACCTCTTTAGTATGGTGTCAATGTACCTGGATTGGGACAATCCCAATATCCGTTTGGATCTATCTCTATAGATCCTTATTCCCAATATGCAGGAGGCATCACCAAGATCTTTCATTGAGAATCTTTGTGATAAGAAGAGCTTGACCGATTGCAGCATAGGAATATCATTTCCTATCAAGAGTATATCGTCCACGTACAATACGAGGAAGACAACCTTACTCTCTGCCATCTTCTTGTAAATACAAGGTTCATCTGGATTTTTGACGAAATCAAACTCTTTGATAATGACGTCAAAGCAGATGATCCAACTCCGCGATGCTTGCTTTAATCCATAAATGGATTTAAGCAGCTTGCACACCTTCCCGCTGCTCCCACTGTCTACGAAGCCCTCTGGCTGAGTCATGTACACGCTCTCTTCTAAATCACCGTTTAGAAAGGCGGTCTTAACATCCATTTGCCAGATTTCGTAATCATGATATGCAGCGATGGCAAGCACAATCCGGATGGATTTAAGCATAGCCACTGGAGAAAAGGTTTCGTCATAATCCACACCTGGTCTTTGACGAAAACCCTTTGCAACAAGTCTAGCTTTGAAAGTCTCCACTTTCCCATCTACACCAAGTTCTTTCTTGAAGATCCACTTGCTCCCAATGGGTTTTACCCCTTCAGGAGCAACTTCCAAAGTCCATACTTTGTTGGTGTACATGGATTCCATCTCGGACCGCATTGCATCCAGCCATTTCACTGAGTCCCTACGCGTGATGGCCTGCTCGAAGCTAGTTGGGTCATCATCCTCCATGATGCAATCCTCGCTTCCTCCATCCATGAGAAAACCGTAGTATCTCTCAGGTTGGCGAGGAACCCTACTAGATCGGCGGAGAGGCTGAGGTTCGTCGGGAGTTACTGAATCCTCTGGTTCCACTAAATCTTCAGTTTGAGTTTGTGTAGCCGGAATTTCTTCCAGTTCTACCTTATCACCACTAATTTCTTTTGCAAGAAATTCCTTTTCCAAAAAGGTGCCATGTCGAGAAACAAACACTTTTTGTTCCTATGTATGGTAGAAAAGATATCCATGTGAATGTTTGGGATATCCCACAAACTTGCATAGAACTGACCGTGCCTCGAGTCTGTCCGGATTTTGCCTTTTGACATAGGCCGGGCAACCCCATATCTTAACTCATTTAAGACATGGTCTCTTCCCACTCCATATCTCATATGGTGTGGTAGGTACAGATTTAGATGGAACTTGATTCAATAGGTATGCAGCTGTCTCTAGCGCATATCCCCAGAAGGAAATAGGTAACTCAGCTGTGCTCATCATAGAGCGCACCATATCCAATAGGGTGCGGTTCCTCCGTTCTGATACACCGTTGTGCTATGGTGTATATGGAGGAGTCAGCTGAGAGAGAATCCCATTCTCTTTTAGGAAGTCCAAGAATTCATTGCTCAAGTATTCACCTCCTCGATCAGATCGTAGGATTTTAATACTTTTTCCGGTTTGGTTCTCGACTTCTTGTTTATATTCTCTAAATTTCTCCAAAGCTTCTGATTTGTGTTTCATCAGGAACACATATCCGAATCTAGAGAGATCGTCAGTGAATGTAATGAAGTACGAAGAACCATCCCTGGCATATGTAGACATGGGACCGCATACATCACTATGTATCAGTCCCAAGAGTTCGGTAACTCTTTCTCCGTGTCCCGTAAACGGAGTCTTGGTCATCTTGCCTTTGAGACATGACTGGCAAGTGTCATAAGATGAAAATTCAAACGGATTTAAATATCCATCTTTATGCAACTTAGCTAGTCGTGTCACATTGATGTGACCCAGTCTACAATGCCACAAGAAGGATTCGTTCAGTTCAGAACTCTTCCTCTTGTGTGTGTTAGTTATGCTCAGAACTGTTGATTGATTTAGAACATAAATGCCATTGCACAACGTGCCTGATCCAACCAACTTTTGGTTATGGAAAATGTTCATAACATTGTCCTCTAATACAAAATTATATCCCTCTTTACTTAACAAAGAAACCGATATAATGTTGCATATCAGGTTCGGCATGTAATAGCATTCGTTCAAAACCAATGTATTACCCGTTGGTAATGCAAGGTGATATTCCCCGACAGTCTTAGCTGCAACAATTGCACCATTTCCGACTCTAATGTCTTTATCACCTTCTCCAAGTTCTCTACCTTTCCTAAGCCCATGTAACTGATTACATATATGGGATCCTGACCCGGTATATAATACCCAGGACGTAGAGCAATTGGAGAAACAGTTCCAGTAACGAACACACCCGAAGAAAATGCATCAACATGTATTTTCTTCATTCGGGTGGCATGGGAATCCTGGTATTCCCCTATATCCTGTTCAGTCCTATAACTCTTATAGGCAAGAACGGAACCAACGTTCCCCTGCACAGTATAACATGCGGGTTCGGTCAATACATCCATATTATTATCTTGATTAAGGCATGAACTGGTCGCTACCTGGAGAGAGAGAGAAGAAAACACTTTAGCGTATGCTCGTGCAAGATCAGATTGGTTATTATCTTATCTAATCAGGATGGCTCCCACTGCTTTTTATCAAATCTTCCTTCAAACCCTAAAAGGAAAGACTAGCCGGGATTAATTACACACTACAAGTTCGCCAATCTTTCAGCCAGGCCAGTGTCGGTACTTTGAGGGAGGTCCCCCGTGCTTTTGCACGAACCTAATTAATGTAAACCTCGTTTTCCCAGAGGCGTAACCCCGTTGACACCTTTCTAGACACCTACTTGATCAGCTAATTGCAATGTGTAAAACTCTCCCAGGAGTAACTCTTACTCGCAGTGGGTATCGGGATCCAACTATCTCATAGAAGGTATGCAATCTCATTGCAAATTTCAACACTTGAAATTCCCGATATTGCTTTTACCCCCAGCGTCCTATGACCTTGACAAAGGCCAACAAATCATAGGCTGCTAGTCAAGTTCAACCCGTCATTTCTTGATTGAATCAAACCCACCCGCACGGCCCTTGACAAAGGCCAACAAGGTTGTACGACTACCCTGAAACAATCTGCATCACATGCACAAGCAGATAAGCACTATTCAGCTACCGCACACTACGCCTTGACAAAGGCCAACAAACGCAGCACGAATACTAAACAGTTCTTATCTGAAATGACGGAGGGCTACGCAGGTTTTTCATAAAAACCATGAGCGTAATGAACTTGATATCGTTGTAGAATCAAAATGAAGTTTTGAAATGGAGTGATTTTGAGGCTTTTTCTAGTTTTGCTAAAGGGGTCACTCCTGGTGAAGGGATCGTCAGCCCTTTCCTCGTCGAATGAGGTACGGGATATATCATATATATCACTGTGCAAAGCAAAAACCCAAAAGCAGTCAAAAGCAAACCGAGTGTGTAGCATCTGCCAGTTATTGCTAAAGGAGTCACTCCCAGTGAAGGGATCTCGGTCCTTTCCTCATCGAATAAGGTGCAGGGTATATCATATATACCGCTATGCAAAGCAAGAACTGTAGCTACCTGTTTTGTATAAAATTTGATTCTACAACATCTTAGGTTTCTTTTCTTTCATTAATCACATTAATGAAGTCCCATCATTTAAGTCACCTAAACATCACAGATAAATACGACGTACACTTATGCCATCCGCATTCGCCTGGATGTCCCCTCGTGCACCGTTAGGTTAGGTAACTAACGACAAAGCAGGGCAGGGCTAGTGCGGGTGCAAAACATAAGTAACGTCTATATAATATATCATATATACTATATACTGTATCTATCACAGAACATCACATGATCACATCACAGATATCGCAGCAGAAGAAACATATGAAACATTGGATATACTAGGACGTCCGTGTTTTCAATACGAGCCAGTATAAAACACGGATTCCACGGTCGTGATGAATAGCCAATCCTACACCCCTAGACCCCTACGAGAGCAGCAAGCAACCCTACCAATTCTAGGGTTAGGAGACCCGGACTCGACTCCTCGAGTTGGTCTCCCACTGGACCCCAGAACCCGGTTACTTATGCTCCCCTCCTTGGGTCTATCCTAATGCGGAAAAGTAAATAATATACAAAGGGTGACATCTTCCGCAACCTGGAAGTGCCCCAAATAAAAGAATATTACATATAAGTTTTTACATGAATGAAAATGAAAAACACTCATCTCACATAAAAACCCCCGGCTATTCAAACACGACGATCCAATATAACATATCCAGCAACACATAACATCACATGTCATCAACGTAAGTAAGTATGCATACACCGATTGTCGTCGACGTATAGCAACGACAATCGGCAATACCACTACATACTATACTTACGGTCACAGAAAAGAAAGTGTAAAACTACAACAATTGGAATCCGCAACCACTTTAGACATTGCATGCCTAAACAGAATGAAATACTTAGACATCACATGCCTAACAGTTATAAACCCCGCATTTTAGTCTCATTATCGAAAACTCTTTTCAATACAAAATGAAACTAAACCGCTAGATTTATAACATTCATTCAGTTATCTCATAACTGTTTGTGAATTCCAATTATTGTATCCCATTCCGGATAAACAGAAAATATTAAACTTTCCGATCGAACATTCGAACACCCATGTTTTCCCGAAACCGTCCAACACATGAAATAGGTTCAAAGACATTCGCTTCATGCCTCAGTACCAACGGTCCAGCCGTAGAAGGGTCAAGCCAACGCCTCACATGTGGCACGCCGTACTGCCCCAAACCCGAAGGTTCAAAGGGCAGTTCAAGACGGTCACATAATCGAGTTAAGGTTTGTTGTCTTCTAGAGGGACCATCGCGTTACTTGCACTACTCAGAACGTCTTTAAACCACACAAAAATCCAACACTTGGATATTTTCCGGCAGGGGAAAAGTTGGGTATTTATATCCGGTCGGACTTTTTAACATATTCGAAAATTATCCGGAAATCACATAGACAAAATCTGATAATCCGATCGAATCAGTGAACTCCCAAAACAACCCCAGAAAATACAACTCTGGAAAAATATTAAAAATTCCCATAAAACTCAGCACTGTGAACTAGGAATTACTGTGCAAAGAAACAGGGCTGACGTCATCAAGGGGCCGCGGAACCGCCGCAAAAGCCATGCTTCTGCCGCGATTCCGCCGCACAATTTACTGTTCATGGAATAATTTTTGCATCGTAATTCTTAGATTTCCCTGCTGAATTTTTTAAGCATTTTTAATATGGAAAAATCCCAGATTTTAGAAAAAGTCCAGAGAGCATTTTCCGGGTTAGGGTTTCGGGTCGATCGGGTTTCAAACTTCGTCTAGACTTCGCCTAAGGCTCTAGCTAGGCTCTGATACCACTGTAGGGTTTCTAGGCACTCTCAAGAGGTCTCACAAGGCATCAACCATGCCAATTTTAAATTTTACGGGTGCCGAGAAACCCTAATACGGATCGTTGACTAGAGGTTTAGGCGAAATACGAATCTAGTTAACAACTTAACTAAAGATAAGAAGCTACAACCTTTGTAGATCCGGATATCCACTTCCTTAGCTCCACGTGGGTGTCCTCTCACTGTCCATCTCGAATCCCGAACTCGATCGTCGGCTTCATCGGAGAAACGGGCGAGCTAGGTCGTCGGCTTCGTGCCGAAGACGATCTACGTCGAGGCATCACAAGTTCAAGCTCCGACTTCACAAAGTTGTGAAACTTGTGAAGAAAACACCCAAAACAACTTGGCAAGAGGTAGAGGGTGAAGAAATAGGAGGTGGGTTCACTTTAGAATTGGATTTCACTCACTTTTGCTCAAGTTGCCATTGATGGCATCTAGCTTTCTATCTTGAAGAGGATGATCAAGATGAAGATAGAATATGATAAGTGTTATATTAAAATGAAAAAGAAATCAATACTTATCATAATCTAACCTTAGTTGAGTGTAGAGAATAGACCATGGTTACTAGGATGAGTTAGGGTTAAGCATGAAGACAAGAATGGTTACTAAGGTCAAAGCTTCATGAAGCTTCAACATAAAACAAAGAAAGCCACCATTCTTATCTTAATCCATTTCAAATAAATAAATAAATAAATAAATGAATATGTAAAACCCTAATCAACACTTAACCATGGTTTAATTCTTTACACTTAACCAAATGAGCAAGTATCATCAAACATGATACAAACATGTGCACAAAAGTATATCACATATACAACTTGCACATCAAGTGAGAAAATCCATTTAAAATGAACCAATACTAGTTAATGCAAAACAATATATCAAATATATAATTATACATTAAATCATTAAATCAACACTTGATTTAACGATCCGGTCATATCGCATATAACCGACTAGTATCCAATGTATCGGCTTATCGAATCAATCCTTGATTCGACATCTAGGTTATATCAAATATAACCATTCGATACATTCATCACGAGAATGGAATACGGTATCACATACACGCATTATTCTCGGTCCTGCACATATCTCATATGCGCTCCTATTTCGTTTCACTTGAGCCAGTAAACCTCTGTGTAGGACTCTAAAGACTCGTCAATACGCCGGTAGCAGATAATGATCATATCAAGCATCCACAAGCCGCAAGCGGTCTGCTAAACGTAACGGCCATCCGGGTATTGAGCGATCAGAAGATCGACGAGCTAGACCGCTCACACTCCTGTGAATCCAACCAGTAACACTTACCGTACAGTCCGGTCTGTTCTCTGATACGTCGCATATCAAGTTTAGGGGTGGTAAACGTCAGACCCCAATAACCGATAAGTCGTGCCGATGTGAGGCTCATAACGGGTCGAGAAACTACTGATAACACTTACCAGCATATCTCTGATCAGCCCTAGCCAGGGACTTCCCTGTTACGGCCAATCGAGCACAGCGCAACATCAACCCCCAATACCGGGAGAGACGAAACCCCTCCTATCGCTCATTGCCTCCATGTGACTCGGGACTGTGCCCAAAGACCACCGTTTTGCACGCCCTCATGGACGTGGTAAGGTGGAGATCAAAGCACAGTGGGAATCACACAAGACTCTATGACGATCTCGGGTCTACAGACTAACCTGTACAAGTGTCACCTGAGAACTGCCATCTGACGTGAGGCATAATACCATCTGGGAGTTCTCGGCGAGTTCGTCCAGTGTACCCAGTCTCACTGAGCACCCGTATACCATCTCTGATGTCAAACACCAATGGATATGGGATCATCCATCGCCCATCTCATGGGTCGAGAAGCGCATACGCTAGTCTACACTGGTATATCGATGCCTCGTCTCGATACACCCACGACTAGGGACCTTGAAGGATGTACTTATGGACTACCATGTCCCCACTAGTATGATCTGTATCATAGTCCAGGTAGTCAAGTACACATCCTAAGGGCTTTACCAACATGTAACTATAAGACAGTTTGAAGAGACTAGTGTACATGTTAAGATAAAGAGTAACCAGATAGCATACTATCATATCGAGCAAGAAAGTCATCTCTATATATGTCCAAGCATCCAATATAATATACATCATCTGTACAATACTGGCCTCTAGGGCATACATACAACTAACAGAAAATCCTTGGTTACACGAGTACAACATCATCCCTTCTACACAACACCAGTGTATGAAGTATTTCAAGGATGGTCTCGAGTACACTGTGACGGTGGAGTTGAACCCATTCTCCGTGAACGAAATCCGAAAGTACGAAGATGCAAAATACTTCTTACCGGATTTCGAGGACAAGGAAAGTTGTCACAAACCGAAGAACAAAGCTATCACCACTATTCCGGTCTTCGGGAGTGATACCGAGGAGGAAGAAGAGATAGTTTATTCAGGGCCGCCCCAACGCAACAACCCGGGACCGTCCTCCCCTATGTTGATCTTCGGCAGCGACTCGGAAGATGAGGTTAACGATATATTTTCCGCTAGGCCGTCAATACAAGCTTTCGCTGGCGATAATCAGAGTTTTCAAATTACCATGGTTCTGCGGGAGCATTACAAAGAAATCGATGCACTTGAAGCTTATAGTGTGCAAGAACTGCAGACATTTTACGTCCCTCCCAGGTGAAAAGGTGAAGAGGTGATCCTATTCTACCGATCTGGGGAAACCAAAGTGGAAAAAGAAATCTGGCATGGCGCCGATTCTGCGCTCGACAGGCTCCAGCCCTTCCGTCTGCCTAGATATTACACGGAAGCTTAAAAAGGCTATTGAAGCGTCAAGGGGTACCCTTCAGACAGAATACTCGACAAGCTTGATTCTATAATAGGATTTGGGACGTCTCCGGAAATCAGCGAAAGTTTCCCAACGGGTGAAATGACACGGTCAGGCTTGACTATGTCCAATCCAAGTAATGGGAACGAGTCCATGGTAGCTACGTCATATATGACTTTGATGAAGAAGGGGACGCCCAGTCAGAAAACGCTGACCCTGAACCAAAACGAGATCCTACCATCAAAATGTCGAGTCCGTCGTTTGAAGAACGAATGGACAAGCTTATCAGGGAAGCGGGTTAAAAGATCCGGGATGACCATAACCGTGAAATGGCCATTTACAAGAAAGTATTACGCAGCGCCTCCTTCAGCAGGCCGTGGAGAATAACAATGCTTTTCCTCATCAACCCGTCATATAAAAGGGCCGACGCAAAGGCAAAAATAAATCAAAGAACGGGAAAGGCGTTCAACAGCAGATAAGCGGGTCTAAGAAGCCACGCGATCGGGAATCGAGCAATCTGGATTCATCTCTTATAAAGAAGGTGGGCCGAGCATACTCTTTTCCCTAGGACAAAACACGGAAGATACTTGATCTTGTTATAAAACATCAGATGATGACACTTCCGGAATCCAAACATCCCGAGCAAGCGAATGAGATCTCCCACCCAGACTATTGCTCCTATCACCGAGCAATAGGGCATCCACTCGAAGACTGCTTCACCTTCAAGAACTGGGTCGAAGACCAATATCAACAAGGCATGTTCGCTCTATCTAGCAGTTGAAGGGTAAGCCCGCCACAGAAGCATGAAGCGAAAGCAACGCGTATAGCGAGAGTAGAACCAGATCAACATCGGTCTTGGAAGCGAGCTCGTACCTGTCACGTGATAGCGCTGTCAAAAGAAGAGCCCGAGAATACGGATGATCTCCCCTGGTGCTTCGAAAACGATGATGGCGAGGTGATCTCAGAATTTCCACTGGCACCGAAAGAGCTAGAAGACGGGATACATACTACTGCAGATAACCTCAAGAAAATTGATTTGGGGTCCGCAAGTGACCCGCGGCCGACATTCGTCAGTGAGCTGTGTCTGAAGAAAGGGTGGCTGCGCTAAAGGACGTGCTTATGCAGCATAGAAATTGCTTCGCATGGAACTATTCCAAAATGCCAGGACTAGATCCGGAGATTGCTGTCCACAAATTGGCAATATCTCCGGATGTCAAGTCGGTCAAATAAGCACCAAGAAGAATGCAGCTCGAGCTTGAGATGAGTATCAACGCCGAGGTTAAGAAACTAATCGCCTCTTGCTTCATCCAAGAGGTTCAATATCCCGACTGGATCGCCAACATTATTCCCGTAATGAAGAAAAATGGGACGGTGCGCATATGTGTGGACTTCCGGGACCTCAACAAAGCTTGCCCAAAGGACGACTTTCCAGTACCAGTCACAGAGCTGATGATAGATAACACTTCCACTCACGAAGTCTTCTTCTTCATGGACGGATCATCAGGATACAATCAGATAAAAATGCATCCCGAGGACTAGAAGCACACCGCTTTCCGGACCCTTTTGGGTAATTTTGCTACAAGGTGATGCCTTTCGGTCTAAAGAACGCTGGTGCCACCTATCAGAGGGCCATGACGAAGATTTACGATGACCTCATACATTAAATCGTCGAATTCTATATCGACGACCCCGTAGTTAAAAACAAATTATACTAGGAACATTTAGAGCATCTGAAGATCGTGTTTCAGCGCCTTCGGAAATACAATTTGAAGATGAACCCTCTCAAATGCGCGTTCGGAGTGTCCTCAGGCAAATTCCTAGGGTTCATCGTCCGACACCGAGGCATCGAGATAGATCCGTCAAAGATCAAGGCGATTCTGGAAATGCCTCTGCCAAAGACTTCAAGCAACTGCGGTCTCTCCAAGGAAAGCTCGCATATATCTGGAGATTCATAGCCAATCTCTTCGGCGAGTGCCGTCCTTATAGTCATTTAATGAAGAATGAGACCCCTTTCGTTTAGGATCACAAATGCCAAGGTGCACTAGACGTAATTAAGCAATACCTATAGGATCCGCTGGTGCTGGCCGCTCCCGTTAAAGGAAAACCTCTCATCCTGTATACGACAGCCCTCGAAGGTTCTTTAGGCGCGCTGTGGGCACAAGGAAACAATCAAGGGAAAGAAAGAGCTCTCTGCTATCTGAGTCGAGTTCTACTGGGGGTAGAAAGCAATTATTCTCCCATCAAAAAACACTGCCTGGCGTTGGTCTTCGCGATAATGAAGCTCAGACACTACGCGTTGGTGCATGAGGTCCATCTCATATCAAAAGGGGATCCTCTCAAGTATTTAATGTCAAAAGCCATATTAACGGGGCGTCTCGCTAAATGGGCCCCACTCTTAATGGAGTTCTCGATAACTTATCGTCCTATTAAGGCAGAGAAAGGCCATGCCATCGCCAACTTCCTCGCTGAGTATCCGATACCCGCCGATTCTCCTTTGAACTGCAAATTGCCAGACGAACATGCGTTTGACACGATCGAAGGGGATGATACCCGATGGGAACTCTATTTTGATGGAGCATCTTCCATGAAGAAGAACAAATAAAGCACACCCATAATCAAATCAGGGGTAGGCCTCATCTTCGTAACTCCACGAGGAGGGATAATACGCTTTGCCTTTTCCTTAACAGAGCCGAGGATAAACAATGAAGCCGAGTATGAAGCTTTGATAGAAGGTCTCGAGATTGCCATCGACATGGGAATTGAAAACCTCCTCACATACGGAGACTCCCAACTGGTCGTTAGTCAAGTAAACGGCGACTATCAAACATGCAAGCCAGAGTTGGTAAAGTACGGCGAGAGAGTACAGCAGCTGCTGACTGAAATTCCTTCCTACACCTTGGAAATCATACAGTGTGCGGAAAATAGCAAGGCAGATGCATTTGCCAAACTCGCTAAGGAACTGGCTGACGAGAACCTCGATGACGTGAGGATCATTGTACAAAGTCGTCGGGTTGCACCGGCAGAAATATCTCCGGAGTCTTCTGAAGAGAAAGAAGCGACCAAAGAGACAGCCCTACAAATAAAAGACCAGGAAAAGGCTGAGAATTAGAGAGAAGTCTTTATAGACTACTTCAAATCCCGTCGAACACCTGAAGATGCATCCTTAAAGCATCAGCTCATGAAATACGCTCTATCATTTTCCTCCGTCAATGATACTCTGTATAAGAGATCATTTTATTCTCTGTGGTTATGAAGTCTGGGACCTGAAGAAGCAAGGAGAGTCGTCCAAGAAACTCACGACGGACTCTGCGGTTCTCACCAAGCCGGGCTGAAGGTGAAGTTGAAGATCAAATGGATGGGTTATTATTGGCCCACGATGATCCAGGACTGCCTCGAGTATGCTAAGCAATGCCACTCGTGCCAGATCCATTGGGACTTTATCCACCAGCATCCAAATCCACTACATCTGACAGTGGCTAGCTGGACGTTTGAAATGTGGGGGACTGACAAAATCGACCCCATCGGGCCAGCATCGTCCAGAGGACATAGATTCATTTTGGTGTCAACTGATTACTTCTCCAAATGGGCAGAAGCAGTACCACTGAGGGAAGTGAAGACGGAGAATATCCTCCGTTTCTTCAAGACACATGTCATTTATCGGTTTGGAACTCCGAGACGGATCATCTCCGATAACGGGCCAGCCTACATAAGCCACAAGATCAGCCATTTCACATAACGGCATAACATAGACTGGAGATACTCTTCGGTCTATAATCCCCGAGCAACGGTCTAGCTGAGGCTTTCAACAAGACCTTGACGAAGATTGTGAAAAAGACGGTGTCTCAAAATAAGAAGGACTGGCATGAGAGACTGCATGAAGCACTCTGGGCATATCGAACTACGTTTAAAACGGCTATGAACACAACGCCGTACGCATTGGTATTCAGTACAGAAGCGGTACTCCCCCTCAAGATAGAGCTACCCTCTCTACGAGTGGCGGTTCATTACGAGCTAACGGATGAAGAGAATGCTCACCTTCGGCTTGAGGAGCTTGATACCCTTAATGAAACCCGGCTTATAGCGCAACAAAATCTGGAGGCTTATAAAGCAAAGATGACGCATTCATATGAGAGATTGACTAGGCCAAGAACATTCCGCCAAGACGAATTCGTGCTAGTGGTCAAAAGACCTATTATCCCCAACCGTGCCAAGCGGGGAAAATTCAAGCTAAGCTATGAAGGCTCGTATATCATAGACAAGATCTACCAAGGTGGGGCCTATCTACTCATGGACATGCATGGTGAAAGACCTTTCAGTCCAATAAACGGTCGCTTCCTGAAAAAGTATTATGCCTGATGAGTCATGGCCTAGGTCAATGATAGATGACGACGACTATGTCCGCTCGCTATCTTCCTATGCCAAAACTCTATAAATAGTAGCCGGAGCCACGGACTGAAACATCCTTAAACTAACCACGGACCGAAACGTCCTTAAACTAACCACGGATCAAAACGTCCTTAAACTAACAACGGATCAAAATGTCCTTAAAATTAACAATAGACCACTATGTCCTAAAACTAGCCATTGACCGATACGTCGATAAACTACTGTGGATTGCAGCATCCCAAGGCTGATATAAAA
Organism: Agapanthus africanus; assembly: GCA_030015575.1. Lineage (NCBI taxonomy): Eukaryota > Viridiplantae > Streptophyta > Magnoliopsida > Asparagales > Amaryllidaceae > Agapanthus > Agapanthus africanus. The sequence goes on from JASDDO010000029.1 coordinate 288,637,831, forward strand.
AAAGAGAAAATAAAAGATTAAAAAAAGAAAAAAAAGAAAACGGTATGTCCATAAGCAAAAGGGGCATGGATGAAAACGCGAAAGGGTTCTGTGAGTAAAAATAGCAGAGCTACCGGTAAGTGTTTGTGAAAACCAGAAAGGGCGCAACCTCGTTAAAAGACACTTGCAAGGTCCTCTCTACCTTGCGGGGAGAAACCACCTGCATGAGATCCTTCCGACTCACAAGGTAGCAAAACACTTAGGGATCCCCATGATCCCTAAGGAGAAACTACACTTACGAGATCCTCACGACTCGTAAGGAGAACCCTCTTATGAGACCCTCACGGCTTATAAAATTCAAAAGTCTTAAGCTACAGGGATCTGAACCTTTTCTTAAGCAGCCACCACAACCTCCAATACTGCCTTACAAGCGGCTCAATGTTGACCCTTCTATAAAATCCATGGTCGCGAATAAACATTTCCCTAACAAAGTCCCATCCATGACTAGGGATGTGTCTACCCGGTGCACAAGCCTTATAAGTCCTCTCGACTTAGAAGGAGAAAATACTCTTGTAAGATCCTTACGACTTATGAGAAGCCATACAATTAGGAGTCCTTACGACTCATAAGGAGAAAACGCACCTACGAGATCCTCACGACTTATAGGGAGAAATAACTTTATGAGACCCTTACGACTCATGAAGTCAAAAGCCATAGTCGACAGGACCGTAACCCTGTTCGCTAAGCCACCTTTGTTCGACATCGACAGAGGCAAATGATGATTCGCTCCTGGCAATATCCCAGTTGTAGCGGTGCTGATGCCGAAATCGGTGTCTAATTCCAAGCTTGCAGCAAAGAAGTTAGCGAGCCACACATGCATGCAAAATAGCCGAAATGATGGGGCAACTTGCGACAAAATCAGCAAGTAAAAATGTATGAATAAAAAAATAGGCGAAATGATTGGGCACATCGAAAAATAGCCGAAATGATTGGGCAATCACGACCTTCGTGATATAAATGCTGAAATGATAGAGCAACGCGGAAAGGAAAAAAATGAAATTTTTGCCCTACAGGCGATATCACATCAATCCCTGTGTACTATCTAGCGGCGCAAACAAAGCGGGAATCAGACCTTTCCTCCCCAGGCTTCATCAGAAGAAAATGCCAAATCTCAATGGTTCACAGATAGCCTGGAGATCATCTCAACATCCGTCTCATTCCGACAGACACAACATCAAACAAAGCGGAACCGCGGCAACTCCCAGTTCCATGACTTGGCGGTGCACAGATGACCGAGAGTCAAACCCCGACTCCGTGAAATGCGGATAAATTCAACCCTTCCTGTTTATGCAGAAAACAACAATGACCCCGTGGGAAGCATCCAGAGCAAATTCTTGGTTACGTGGAACATGGCTTATGTCAGTCCTGACCCCGTGTGAAACGTCCAGAGTGGATCTTGGTCCTCGCAGAGCACAGCAATGACCCCGTGTGAAGCATCCAAGGCGGAGCCTGGTCCTCGCAGAACACGGCAATGACCCTGTGGGAAGCATCCAGAGCAAAATTCCTGGTCCTCGCAGAGCACGGCAATGACCCCGTGTGAAGCATCCAGAGTGGAGCCTGATCATCGTAGAACACGGCAATGACCTCGTGGGAAGCATCCAGAGCAAATTCCTGGTTACGTGGAACGCGGCTTATGTCAATCCTGACCCTGTGAGAAACGTCCAGGGCGGATCCTGGTCCTCACAGAGTACGGCAATGACCCCATGTGAAGCATCCAGAGAGGAGCCTGGTCCTCACAGAACACGGCAATGACCCCGTGGGAAGCATCCAAAGCAAATTCTTGGTTACGTGGAACGCGGCTTATGTCAATCTTGACCCTGTGGAAAAGTCCAGAGCGGATCTTGGTCCTCGTAGAGCATGGCAATGACCCCGTGTGAAACATCCAGAGCGGAGCCTGGTCCTCACAGAACACGGCAATAACCGTGTGGGAAGCATCAAGAGCAAATTCCTGGTTACGTGGAACGCGGCTTATGTCAATCATGATCCCGTGGGAAATGTCCAGAGCGGATCCTGGTCTTCGCAGAGCACGGCAACGACCAAGTGTGAAGCATCCAGAGCGGAGCCTGGTCCTCGCAGAACACGGCAATGACCCCGTGGGAAGCATCCAGAGCAAAATTCCAAGTTACGTGGAACGTGGCTTATGTCAATCCTGACCCCGTGGGAAACGTCCAGAGTGGATCCTGGTCCTCGCAGAGCACGGCAATGACCCCGCTTGAAGAATCTAGAGCGGAGCCTGGTCCTCACAGACTACGGTAATGATCCCGTGGGAAGCATCCAGAGCAAATTCCTGGTTACGTGGAACGCAGCTTATGTCAATCCTGTCCTCGTGGGAAATGTCCAGAGCAGATCTTGGTCCTCGCAGAGCACGGCAATGACCCCATGTGAAGCATCCAGAGTAGAGCCTGGTCCTCGCAGAACACGGCAATGACCCCGTGGGAAGCATTTAGAGAAAATTCCTAGTTACCAGGAACGTTGCTTATGTCAATCCTGACCCTATGGAAAATGTCCAGAGCAGATCCCGGTCCTCACAGAGCACGCCAATGATCCTATGTGAAGCATCCAGAGTGGAGCCTGGTCCTCGCAGAACACGGCAATGACCCCGTAGGAAGCATCCACAGCAAATTCCTGGTTACGTGGAATGCGGCTTATGTCAATCCTGACCCCATGAGTAACGTCCAGAGCAGATCCTGGTCCTCGGAGAGCACGACAACGACCCAGTGTGAAGTATCCAGAGCAGAGCCTGGTCCTTGCAGTTCACAGCAATGACCCTGTAGGAACCATCCAGAGCAAATTCCTGGTTACGTGGAATGCGGCTTATGTCAATTCTGACCCCGTGGGAAACGTCCACAGAAGATCCTGGTCCTCGCAGAGCATGATTATGACCCCATGTGAAGCATCCAGAGTGGTGCCTGGTCCTCGCAGAACACGGCAATGACCCCATGGGAAGCATCCAAATCAAAATTCCTGGTTACGTGGGACGCGGCTTATGTTAATCCTGACCCCGTGGGAAACGTCCACAGCGGATCCTGGTCCTCGCAAAATACGGCTATGACCCCGTAGAAAGCATCCAGAGCAACTCCTGACTCCGTGAAATGCAGATAATGGTAACCTCACCGATCACTTACAGGTCCTCACGACTCGTAAGGGAGAAAATTCCCTTGTAAGATCCTTACGACTTTCAAGGGAAAACACACTTAGGAATCCTCACGATTCTTTAGGAGAAATTACACCTACAGGATCCTCTCAACCGGTACGGAGAAAATTCTTTATGAGACCCTCACGGCTCATAAAGTTGAAAAGTCGTAGGAGGCAGTTCTTAACCCTGAATCCTAAGCCATCGTTTTCCTGCAAAGAAATCGAGATAGACTACCCACAGAATACATTTAATAAAAAGGGCCACACCATCGTGAAGAAAAATATGTCTTTTACTCATGAATCAAAATGAATACAAAGTACAATTCATGAAAGAACAAAAAAAATATACTCTTATTCAGGAGTATGTATAAAGAAAGAATAAAAAATATATATACAATTCTTCAAGTCGGTGGGCGATTTAGTAGATTTGCCAGTTCATCCCTTTTTCGCTAAGCCTCGCCTTCATTATTCAGATCGTCAAAGGATGGGCCTCCGCTTGAGCTTGTTGGGCCTGGTATGAGGCATGCTGGCCTTCAAGCTCTTTTTCAGTAACCTTATAGGACTCAACCATTTCACGAGTGAACACGGAAGCCTTATCAATGGCTACCACCTCCTTGATGGACTCTTGGAGCACTCGCCAAAATTCGTATGCTTTAGTGGCCTTGGCTGTAAGGTTGGCTTGCAGGTCCCTCAGCGCTTTAGAAGCCAGCTCCCTCTTCGAAAACTTGCGGCTGAGCCTTTTTTCACATGATATCATGTTCGCAGCACACCGCTTAATTAGCCCCTGTAAGCTCACCTTCGCGGACATAACCTCCGAAGGAAGGCGTGTACATTCAAGGACATGCAAGCAAGCCTCCACCTGCCGACAAAACTCAACCCAGATTTGCACCAATGATTCACTATGGTAGGTGGCAAGAAAAGGAAGAGAGCCGTTAGCTTCAGCGGCAAATGCTTCGGCTGTGATCAGGCTGCCAGCGCGAAGGTCCTCGATTAGGGATGACAGAGAGGCGAGGCTTAGCTTTGTCATCCGTTCCGAGGCACGTAGAGCATAAGGGCCGGGTGGCATAGCGATGCGAAACTCCAGCGCGGTAAGAACTGGCTGAGCTGTTCAGATTTATAAACATTCAGTGAAACATGTAAGAAAAGAACAAATGGAATGACATTGAGACTTTACTTATCCACAATCATGCAAGAGGGATCTGAGGGCTCCCTAGGCCCGTCAAGAACCTCAACCTCGTCGTCGGTCTCCAGAACTGTAAAAGACGTCGGTGTCATTTTATGAAATAGGGATAATGCTGTGAAAGGAGGGTAAACAACACTAACCTTGTCCGGAAGAGAGGATGATGCGCTGAGGATATATCGCTTGCGGAACATCCATCTCCAATAGGCACTGAAAGGACTACCAGGGAGATAGATCGGCAATAGAGGCTGCCAATCCGCGCAATTCTGAAAAGACAAGAAAGGTTCAGATAATGGAGAAGTTATTAATGTAAAATATAGAAGGCTATCTTCGACGCTCCTCCCATTCTGAGCTTGAGGGATAGCTTCGGCAAGCTCCTCCGTGACCTCATGCACATCATCGGGGACGTCGACCAATGTAGCGAATTCTGAGCGAGGTGCAGCAGCTGCCACTGCAGGGTCCAGCGGAAGGACGGTAGCCTTGACCACCTGTCCCCCAATCTCCGGGTCGCCTTCAGGAAGATCCATTAGAGCGGCAGCCGACAAAGATGCCTCCCCCGAGGGAGCAGGCGCTTCGGGAGTGGGAACCACCGAGGAAGACTCCATCACAAGAGCAACGGTTGCATCGACACCCTCCACACTGATTGGTGTTTCACTAAGGATATCAGCAGGAGCTATAATCGAAGCACAGCTCAGAGCCTCCGCCGCCGCCGAAGTCCCTGCAAAGTTTTTCACGAGGATAAGGATACATATATATGTATGCAAGCAATACAAGATATTACAAAAGGGATATACGAACATACCGATGCGCAAGGGAGCCTCCAATATGGCTTGTTCAAGCCAATGCTCCATCTTGAGGAGATGTGCTCGCCGAGGTCCATGGGTAGACTCGTGGCCACTGGCCTACAGTGAAAGCGCATCCTCAGCGTTGGCCGAAACGACCTCTTTAAGGACCCTTTCGCCCCATTCTTCCAAAGGGCCTATAAATCGCCACCGTATCTACAGAGGGTCTTCGTAAAAGATGACGGCAGGGTAGGGCTTCTTCGGAATCCTTACGCTCTCCTATTCGTCTTGCGAACGTCTTATAGCCTCAGCCAATTGTGCGGCTTCCATGGCAGATGAGCTCGGGAAAAGTAGGCCACCATCCGGTGCTTGCATAGTTAGCGGTTTGTCCTGAAGAATAGGCTCAGACTCTATTAAAGAGTCGAGCAGATTGGTGGTCGTCTTCCTCCGCCTCTTAGACCAACCGCCGAAGTCGATCGTTTCCTCCCCCGTGGAGCTTTGCTATGACGCTGACCCACTTCACCTTCAATGTCCTCGCTTGGCGGTGCTACCGAGGACGACACGGCCATTGTTGACGCCGCAGACGATGACACTGCTACCGGCGTCCTGTTAGCCCTTGACTGAGCCCGAGTATTCAGTGGCATACCTGCGGTGGTAGTTAAATCCACTTCCGCCGCCTCCGGAATAAGCGCGACACTGGTGTCCTTCAGGGGAAAGCGAACCGTTGCACGCGGTTGTGGCGGAAATCCCATGGCTTGGATCGGAATGGGAGCGCTGTATCCAAGAAGCACCCTCTTCTCCTCAGCAATAACTGGACTGATCCGATGAAGGTACCATCCCGTGAAAGACCCCACACATCGAGGAATATGGTTGGCTTCAGGGATCATGAAGTGAGAACCAGTGTTCAGCCTCACAAAGTGATGAGCGGCATCACGAACAGCTTCAGGCGATAGGCTAGGCGCCACTGTAAATGCCTCGAAGGGGACGCCCTGATCATATCCAAGTTGCCGGGCAAAGCGGTGTGGGTTGTACCGCATAATGGGGGTGCATTGTTCTGATGAAATACCAGATCACCTGGTCTGATCGCGTACAGGTGTAGGCCTTCCCAGGCCTCAGAGAAGGTACCCCCTCTTTCGACAAGTCGTAGAGCTATTGAATCGGTCCTGAGGGAGCAGATAGGGCCCGATCAATAAATACCATTCTGCCCATATTAGCGTAGGGAGGGATCAACACACGAATAGCCCCAGTCTGAGTCGGGTCAGGAGCAGAAGAGTCCACCAGCCGCATGAGTCGCGGAAAAATGTAGGTGTCATAAAACTTCGGTCTTTGGTGCGCAGCAAAGACCCCAACACGTGCATCTCGATCCAAGACGTGAAGTAATGAAGAGTGAAATTTACCACATCTACGCCTGGAGTTGAGGTATTAGCCGCTGCGCCTAACCGATGATAAAGATGCGCTAGCGCTGGAATGCCCACAGCTAGTCGTGTTCCCTCAGCAATGCGATGAGCCGGATAAATAACCAATGCTCTCATGAAACGGCGATGCATGTGAATAACAAACCAGCTAAGACAAACACTAATGAAGCCTACGAAGAAAGTCTCATCATCCATACCAGGAGCTGCAATTGACTCGAATGATACCGCCGACATGATGGGAATGTAAAATTGCGGCAAGTCCTCTCCTTTAGTCGGTCTCCAGTTTAAACCAAACCCAAAGGGGTCGTTAATGTTCACGAACTTCTGAGCCGTCTTCGATAGGACATCCGCGCGAAGGAAGCAAGTGATAAAACTTTTAAAAGTGACGCTCTGCTCCTTTGACTTTGTGAATAGTTTGTCAAAAATGCTTAGGGTCTTAATCAAACTGGGGCGCTTGTGGCGGACGACGTTCTAAGTCGACAGGCCGTCAAGCACGGCAGGCTTGGTTTCGAAGACATACTTATCGGGAGGCAGTAATTCTTCATAAAGTGTCCCTTTGACCTGCAGCACCGAGATCTCACGAAATTCCTCAAGAGAAATTGAAACTTCTCTGTCCCCTAGTAGAAAGGTGTTTATAGGAAGGTTCCATTGGTTCAAGAAGGCCTTAACCCACAAGACATGGGGAGATTTGTAGTGGAAAAGGGTTGCATATATCGCTTGATAAAGTCCAACCCTCTACAATCGCGCGCGATGGGCGGACAAGATGTAACGAGCCCAGAGAAGGTAGCCCGTGGGGTGTCGAGGGGTAAACCCTATCTTGTAAATCTGTCCCCATGGCTGGGCTTCACCCTGACTAATGCGACGCCACAAAATATCTATAGCCGGCATCGGATGGTTCGAAATACCAGTTGTTGAAGGCTCAAGCCGTCCCATAAGGGTCCAATGCGGCATCTCCACAGCAAAGGCAGTCTGTGGAGGATGCATCGGCAGGAATGGATAGGTAGGCTCCATCGCTATCTCGCAAAGAAATCTTCGGCGACCGCGGATTATATGACCATACCAGGTCCCCCATAAAAGCAAATTGGTGTGATTCGGGTCATGAGCCCTGATCATCGCCATCACTTCCTCGTCAGACGGTGACTGAGGAAAAGCAGCCTCTGAGCGAGTGAAAGGGAAGTACGGAACATAAGTCATTGTGCCTGAAATAAAAGAAGGGGAAACTGTTAAGCGAAGCCAACACGTGTATATATATATATATGTTTGTAAATGCATATATAAAAAGACAGCGGAAGAAAGCAATAGGGGACTCATTTTATAGGACCATTAGTTACAAAACACATGGGTCCCACAAAATCAAGATGGTGGCTTGCTAATGATGAGGCAAAGAAATTATTATGAGACAAAAAGAAGATTCTCAATAAATGAACAGTGGATTTCAAATGACCCAACATATTCCTCCAAAAAAAGATATCCATCATGGACTCCGCAACAAATCAAAAAGAGCAAGGGAATTAAATTCCCAGAAAACACCACTGCAAATCTTTTCTTCTTTGTAGCAAAGAAACAACTCAGGTCAAGGAAACCCCAAGAAGTTCTCTAGGAAGAACTAAGTTCTTCATAAAAATTAAATTCCTTTTGAAAAAGGGGAATTAAATTCCCAGAAACATTTTTTCAGAGCCAAAGCTCTTTGAGATGGAATTAAATTCCACAGAAAAGACAAACACCACCATTGAACCCTGAAGACCAGAGAATCCCTAGCGAGGTCTGTTGTTTAAGGATTGAATGATTTTCTTTTCAAAGAACTTAAAAAAATAGGTTCTTGTTAAAGGGAAAAACCCTTGATGTGGATTTAAAATCCAATGAAGATTTCTGCAAAATTCTTCAGCCGTTCAAGATCATTACCTGAGAAAAAGGAATTTTTTTGACAGAGTTAAACTCTGGAAATTTTCAAAACAGAGAAATAAGCTCTGAGAAAAGAGAATTAAATTCTCAAAGGAAAAAAATAAGCAAGGAAGAAGATGAGCAAAGTGGAGGCGCTTCTGAAGGGACGCTGGCATTTATAGGATGTGATGGGAAACGTTTCATCTTCCTTATTCCCTAAACAGATCCAACGGTTACAAAGGTGACAGCGTTTCACACACGTGCAAACACGTGAGAGCAACGCTGTGGGGGCATTTGTTCCCTGATTAAAAATCAGGAATTACCTTAATGAGGTATCACGTGCTCATACGTGACCAAGGGTCACGTCTTGACACGTGATAGTTTCTTATAACCCCCACTTGATAGAGTTAAACTCTAAAATCAAACGAAAGTGTAAACAAATGGCTAAGGAAAGACCCTAATGGGGCGTCACGTGCCCACACGTGACCAAGGGTCACGTGTTCACACATGACCAAGGGTCACGTGCTAACGCGTGATGGTTCTTTAGCCCAGTTAAAAGACAAAATTTAATTCTGAATAAAGGAGGGTCATGTGCCAACACGTGATAGGCTTTGAAAGCCTTATAAGTTAATATAATTAAATTCTAATTAAGGGAAATCAAAGATCCTAACTGGGAAAGTATTTTTTAAATCTTTCCAAACAAAAGAGAACTATGCTCTGTAAAGTGGAGCACCGTTGGATTAAAAATCCAATGGTAATTAAAAATCACCAATTGATGGAAAGATTTTTATACAAGAAAAGATTTCCCTAAAATTTACCAAGAATAACAAACAGAATATCTTTTGGATTAAAAATTCAATTGGTGAATAAAATTCACTGAGTAATCTAAAAGATCATATTAGTTATGAAAAACAAACAAAATCTTTCAATAAAAGATTTTCTAAACAAATTAATTCTTTTCTTTTTCCTATAAATAGGAGCTAAGAAGGGAAGAAAGATATAGAATTTGGGATTTTGAAATTTTCTAAAGGCAAATAGCAGAGAGAAAAGAAAGGAGAATTTAATTCTCAAGAAAAAGAAACCCTAGGTGAGAAAGGGGAAAAGGATCAAAACTTCATAAAGCAAAAAATAGAATTTAATTCTCAATCTAAGAGTTTAACTCTTCTGCAAAAGAACTTAGTTGTTCCTCTGGTTGAAAATCTGCAGAAGCAAATCTCCCCACAGGTTGAGAATTTAATTCTCATCGGGAAGATTCTTCCATGCAGATCCAAGACTTAGAGGGGGAATTGAGTTTAGAGAATTTAATTCTCCTAAAGATAAAACTAGGGTTTAACCCTATATGAGAATTTAATTCTCCCAATTTCATAGGAATTTAATTCCTCCAAAACAAAACTAGGGTTTAACTCTATATGAGAATTTAATTCTCCTAATTTACAGGAATTTAATTCCTCCCAAAGATAAGATTAGGGTTTAACGCTATATGAGAATTTAATTCTCTTAAATTCATAGGAATTTAATTCCTCCAAGACAGACAAATCTAGGGTTTAACGCTATATGAGAATTCAATTCTCCCAAATTCATAAAGAATTCAATATCTCTAAATGAAATTAGGGTTTAACCCTACATAAGAATTTAATTCTTAAACATACATAAGAATTTAATTCCTCTAAAAACAAAATTAGGGTTTAACCCTACAGAAAATTTAATTCTTAAAAAATAAAGAGATTTGAAAGATCTCCATGCATGAAAAGAACTAGGTCACGTGCCCCCACGTGATCCCTAAAAAGGACCCTCCAAAATGAGAAGGAATTAACCCAGAGGCAATACCTCAGGTGCTCCCAAGTGACCTCCAAAACAAAGAGAATAAAGAAAAAGGAAAAATCTAATTTGGGTGATCTCACGTGTTACCACGTGACCTTAATAGACACCTCAATAATCAATGCACAGATATCCATCACGTGCCAACATGTGATGGCCAAAAGATCAAAAGTGTTTAACACTTATTTGCAGAACAAAGTAAAGGAGATCTGGCCCCACCTTTGGGTGCCCTCACGTGTCCCCACGTGACACCTTCCTCTCTATTGTTTAACACTAATTTGAGAGTTTTATTTCCAATATTTAACACTGTTGTCTTCTAGTGTTTAACATTAATTTGAGAGTTTTATTTCCAGAGTTTAACACTGTTGTCCTCTAGTTTTTAACACTATTTTTAGTCAAATTGGCTATGTTTCCAGAGGCAAAAACCTCCCCTTTAACTAAATCTCAAAGTTGAGTAAAATTCAGAACTCCTTATTGCTCAGTCGAAGACAAAAATGTATCAGAGCCCTCAAACTCTGGTTTAGTATTGCTAAATAATATGGGCTTGAACCTAGACAAGTGTTTAATAGTCCAACAAAGAGCCAATATTTCTAATCTAATTGGACTTAGCCCAAACTGGCCATAAGTCGTCAATTCAGATTTAACTGAGCCAATGAGCTCATAATCTAATTAATTGATTTTAGTTCCAAATTGGCTACAGTTCCCCAGTCAACCGTGGTTCAAGGGTACATCTCTTCACTCCTTTGATATTTGTCGTTGTAATCCCTCAACGTTTTCAGAGAGGTGACGGGTCCCGACAACCACACATTTCACAGACTATGACGTCTCTAAACTACGGACTGTTGGGTCAATAAACTCATGGACTATGATGTCCTTAACCTTGACTGTGATGTCTTTAAACTCATGGACTATGATGTCCTTAACCTTGACTGTGAGGTTTTTAAACTCATGGACTATGATGTCCTTAACCTTGACTGTGAGGTCTTTAAACTCATGGACTATGATGTCCTTAACCTCAACCGTGACGTCTTTAAGATAACACTGGACCGAGATGTCCTTAAACTAACGATGGACCGTAATGTCCTTAAACTAATCGACCACAATGTCCCTAAACTAAACATTAGAGTCCAATTGCTTTTTTGTTGGATCTAAACGATCCCGTTAAGTTGATCTTAGTCTAAAATTAGAATAACGTATCCTTAGCTAATGTTTAAGTTGATCTTAGTCTCAAATGAGGCTAATGTATCCTTAAACCCAAGCCCCAAACCAAAATCTAAGAAGATACAGATTTGGACTAATCCACGCCCTACGGGCGACAACATAAATTAGTCTCCCTACACAATCCACGGGCAACCAAACACAAAACAAACACCCACGACACGAAGTGACCATCTGGAGAAGGAGAAAGCTGTTACCGCGATGCAGTAGCATAATTAACTGCAGGGGCTTGCGCCTGCAGGGAAAAAGCGTCCCCACAATAAAAAACCCCTCAAACGAAGGGGATCTGACGAAGACTGCTATATCGGCCACATCCGTTTAAACCTTCGATACATGGTACCATAAATCAACTTGGCATCTTCAGAGAGGTGGACGGATAGTACCAATTAGTATCTACGCCAAAATTCAAGCAAGAAGAACCTACGCGGTCGCGTCTCTGTATTCTGAGGGGAACAGAGTACACCTATTGCGCTTATTCTATAGTCTTCTTCCAAACCATAGACAGGTGCCGAAAGGTAGGGAATGAAGAAAACTAATTAGCCTAAGTTGGGTATACAGAAGGTAATAAGTAAAGACAAATAAATGGATTAGAAAATGGGCAAAGTAAATTGTGACTGCTATCATTCACGACCAAACCGCGTATTTTCATCGCCACTCCTACTTCACCTTTGTATTTCTCCAGAACACTCCGCATCACTACGAACATCCACTTCCATTAGATAAATCCATCGTATGGTTATATATGAACTCGAAGGAACTTGTTCCAGTTCGGGGATGGATTCTGCTTCAGGAGAATAGGAATACGGTTTATTCAGTTGTCTTTTATCTTTACCTTCTCTCAAATTGCGAATGCTCCTAGGATTAGGAGAGTACACCTATTACGCTTATTGGATAGTCTTCTTCTAAGCCATAGGCTGGTGCCGATCGGTAGGGAAGGAAGAAAACCATTTAGCCTAAATGTGGTGTACAAAAGAAAATGAGTAATGAAAAATAAAGGGATTTAGAGAGATGTCAAGGAAATATACGGTTATAGTTATGAATCTGATAGTGGATGAGGCATTACTAGGAATACCCAGAGACCCTAACGAAACATTTTAATATTCCCGTTTCACTGTGCGCTGTTAATATAAAACTGATTTCCCAATTAGACCCTTACTCTAGGGTATGTATTTACCAGGTATGATTCTCACATCTTTATGGTTTTTGTTCATATCAAAAAACTGCATTCTAATACTGCCCACTCATTATCTATTTGTTGTATTTATCGGTACTATTAACCAATGTCTGCTCAGTAATACAGATTACAGGTATCCGTGATAAAATACTGGAAATACATTTAAAAGCATGGATATATCAATTGAGAGCCGACACTGAAACCAAAACCGCAATCCGACCGATACTTCAGGAGTCCCTTTTTGCAACAAGTTTGTATACACATTTTTCTATCTAAATGGTCCAACACAACAAATGTGTACACAAGACTTTTAGGCATATGTGGATATGCATTCAAGGAAAAATATTATATGCATTCAAGGCTAAACATCATGTGTTGATTTTTTTCCTTTCAAAACTGAAATCAAATCAAACTCAATTAAACAAATCAGCATGGACCATGATGGGGAAGACAAGAATCAAGGCACAAATGGACATGAAGTAATGTGCATTTAATGCTAAAAATTATGTGTTGATTTAAAAATTCGAATTTCCCTCCATTCTTTGGAGCCTATAAATACAGACCATGGGGCAAAGGTTCAAAGGTCATTCTTTAGTCTTGGATTGTCATTCTTTGTCCAAGTTTTTCTATTCTCCTTTCTTGTAAATAGCTTAGTCCCCTTGAGTTTTTAACCTTCTCTTGATCCTTCAAGCTCTTCATTGAGCTTGAAAGTTTATGGGTTGCTTACTGATCTCAAGCGGTTGTATCATTCTTGATGATTAATAAAGATCTCTTTTGTGTCGTCATTCACCATGAGTTCTTTGCCTCTTCTTGATCTTGCAATCTCTTCATTGAGCTTGCAAGTTTAAGATTTGGTTATTGAACCCATGTCTTGTTTTGGGTTCTATGGTTCTTAGTCTTTCTTACTCGCTCTTTTACTTACATGAATTTTCATTCTTGTCTTTTATTACTTGCAGTTTATTACCATGTCATTTAATTACTTGTTTGTAGTCTTTTATTTTCTTTGTTCTTCTCTTTTGTTATCTCTTTTTGGTTTGTTTTGTGAATGGTGTGAATATTGTTATTAGCAAAAGAGAAAGATTTTGTAAGTTAACATTTCGCTCCTCATTTCCTTTTCCTGTCTTTTCCCATTTGAAACTTCGCCCAAATCTTACGCAAACGCTCCGTTAGGCACCCTACCCTACCAAGGTAAAGGTGATTCCTAACCGGGACCGGTTGCATTCGGTTTGGCCGGAGGAGAAAGCAAGAGACAAGAACGGACGGACAAGGGTCAATAAGCCGGATTCCATGAATACCGTGCTTAAGTCCCCTAATCCACGTTGTTGCCAATTATTCTATCTTCATTGGTTAAGTTCGGCTCAAAGTACTTTAATACGGAATCCATTAACTTACACTATCCTATCGTTTCCTAACAAGCCTTATACTTGAATATAACACATATGTTAGATAACAAAAAAATCCGCCACGCGCGTTAACTCATAAGAACAAGAACATAAAACGCTCCGTCTCCCTATGGATCGACCGGTGCTCATCGCGGTTAGCTGCAAAGCGACACCGTCCTGATCGCGGTTCAACTTTAGAACTTTTAAATATCCGACACGGTTTTGGTGTGCGATCAAATGGCGCCGTTGCCGGGGAGACGGTAACGTTTTTTTTATTTTTGTTATTTCGTGTTAATCTTGTTAATATCCATCTAACCCTATTTTCTAAAACAAACTAAAAAATTCAAAATTTCAAAACCAAACAAAAAATTAAGTTTGCTAACTCAATTTGTTCACTGGATTTTGTACCTGCTTGCACTCTGTAACGAAACAGAAAAGATAAACAATACCAGTGAGTCACTAATAGAACATTGAGACACAAAAAAAAAAAATTGAAGCCTATTTGCCACAAGAAAACCGGCGACACACCCTCCAAATCCTGCGTCGCAGGCCAGAGCTTCCCCTTTGGCTCCAATATTTTTCTCTGTGCTCCAGTGTTCTTTTTTTGTCATATTTTTATTGTTTGTTTTTTATAATTGTTAGTGTGTAGGTATTTGGGCATTCGTATCGCTTTTTCGCACTAATATCCATTTTTCAAACATTTGTAGATTTTGCGGATTTGCGAATAAGCGAGCGTGGGGAGCAAAGTGCACATTCAAAGTTAAGGTGGTTATGAATAACAGTGCTAAAGACCCAGGTAGTTTGATCCGCGCAAGAGAACTTTTCAAGCGTACCGGATTCGATTTAACGGGGATTTCTTAACCCACGACGTAACGGTACATACTTTACTAGCACCTTCTTCTCAAATCCGACACTTCCAATATAATATCTTAGCAGGATTCTTTGCAAGTTCGCTAGCAAACGCCAAAAATAAATTGACTAACCCGTATTTGTTGCAGTGCCACGCTTAAAAAAAAAGATTGTTTGAAATTTTGAACAAATATTTTCATTGATTTGTACATTGCATACATTAATACGAATTTAAGGGCAAGCGAACCCCACAACATACGGTAAAGGATTTCATCACCTTTTTCTTGGCCCACAAATCACGAACTTGAGCATTACGTTAACCCACACAAATTTTAAAAGAAAATTAGACTTTAAGCCTTAAGGACTTCGCGCTCACTAGGAGAGGTTAATTGTGTTTAGAACACTGCTTAACGGTATATGGTTTACGGGGTGTCTAGGAAAGTGTTAACGGCGAAACCGGAAAAAGGGAAAGGGCTATTTAATTAAGGACCTTCGTGAAAGTGTCGGAAAACCTCCCCTTATCTTTGCACTTACCTTGTCTCGTGATCAGTGTATCTTGAGCCTGTTTCTCGACACAGTTTTACTTCGACAACCAAGTTCTTGAGCAGGTCTAGTTGACCTAGGTGAACCCTAGAACGAATAGGTGTGTGGTATTTTTGTGTCATGATTATTATTGGTCCAGATTTTTTTTGTGCGTATATTTCATTCTCTTGTTAATAACTAACAAAAAATAAAAAAAATAAAAAAATTGCATTCTTTTTCCCCTCCTTTACTTATCCTTTCTTTCTTTCTTTCTCTCTTCATAACATGGGTACCCTACTTCGAAAAACCCTTGCCGAAATTTGGTTCCCACAACCAGATATAACCTCCTACGGTTCTTGTTTTGGTCGAAGTTCGAACGACCCCTCCATGCCCAAAATTTCATTGAAAGATCGCATAAACGCGTTTAGGACAAACACTTGCACTCCGCAATCCACTTTGTATCAACCTTTTCAACCTTCCCCACCCTCTTATGTTGACACCCCTTTTGCATGTCGTCCTTTGTCCCTTGCTGAACATATTGAATAATCCCGCAGCCGATCTTTCAATCCTTTCACCACTACAAATTCTATGGATCAACAATTCCATTCACCTTCTTATTCGTATGATGATCCTACCCTTGTCCAGCCATTCAATTCCTACTAGTCCTACCCAACTTTTGCACCTGCCCTAGACATTGATTCTGAACAACCTTTTGGGAGTTTCCAGTATCCAAACAACTTTGACTGTTTTACTGAAACCCCTTCACAACCCATGTCTAGTCTAGAACAAATGTTGGAAGACTTTAGGGTAGCGTCATGCCAACAGATGATGGATTTGAATGCGTCCATGGCCACTCTCATACAACCTAGTGACCCGGTAGCTGGTTTTCAACTAGCTCCAAATTTTCCAATGTATGATGCTGTGGTAGGACAGGTTGAGAATTTGATTGGAGAGAGTGAGTTGTATACCCTTCCAAATCTAACCTACCCGTTTCAACTTGAATCATAGGACTCCGATTTTGAATGTCTATCTAGTGTCCCAAAAGATTTACCAATTGAAGATAGAAGGGTTGATGAGTTGTGCGATTTTGTAGTATTTGATTTACCCGATTGTGAAGGGTCCATTCCAAGTGAAACTGTTCCTAAACTTTTTGACCTCTACACCTCCATCTTAGAACTAGAATCGATTTAAATCCATGCATTTGATGAGGAGTCTGAGAATATTAATTTTCACTTGATTGAGGATATTGACGCAAGGAGTATTTTGGATGGTGAACCGTTAGATTTAACTAAAATTTTCTCTCCAATTTATTATCCCGAGTCATTAAATGTTTCTCCCGAACTTCATATGCATCTTGATTTTGATGAGATTTGCATGGATGAGATAATTTTTGAGGAGAATTATGAGGATTGTATTGAGGAGAGTATTAAGGATAGTATTGAGGATGAACCATTTTTGTTTGATGTGTCGGATTTTCCAATTCATCCTCCTGAAGCTTTAACTGTTATACTTCCTAAATCACCCTATATCCATTCCATCGTTCCGACCACGCAAAAGATCATGCAGGAGGACTGTGAGTTTGAAAAATTTCTGTTCAATCACAGCACATTTGACGCCACTAGTGCGTTCCTCCTTGAATCTGACACTCTTCTTACACCCGATAACGATAACGAGCGTTTCACTTTTTCGGACGATGTTGAAGGCTTACCGTCCGAGTTTGAGTCCTTTGAATTTTCAGATGAGATAGTTGAACCATCAAACTCGGTTGCTCACAGTCATTTCGAACCATTGATGGAATTTTTCGAGTTCGAAACTGTTTACTTAGGTGAGAATAAGACTATCCCTAAATCACTCCCCTTCGTCCCTTCCATCGTACCGACCTTGCAAGAAACTGTATCACTTTCATTTACTATGTTTGGTACACCGAGTTCGGCGTACCCATGTTTTCTGACGAATCTTGAGGGATTTGACCCAATCTCTCGACGGGTTGATAGATTTGCACAATCGTTTTTTACACATCGGTCATTACATATTGTGCGAATTTATTCACTCCATTTTCACCCTCAAGTTCGTACCCCATTTCTTTTTCCCTTTCACCATTCTTCCTCTCATATAACGAGACCGTACCCCGCTTCTATCTCAATAAGGTCTCGCGTATTCTCCATTTCTTTTCTCTTCATCTTCTTTCACCAACCCGCATATTATTATGATAGAATTTTTGAATAGTTGGTGCTCACTTTTGGCCTTTGTAAATCCTTTTATAGCTTGATAGTGCTCTCTTTCCCTCCTAATCTTGAACTTCAACGCTTAACAGTGGAAACACTATTTTACTTAAGTTTGGGGGGAACCTTTTGGTGTACATATTTTTGGTTTTTATTTTTGTATATAAATTATTTTTGGGGAGGCACCGACAATTTTGACCCTCATAGTGTAGCCTGACAGTGAGGGCCTGTCAAGTTTAAGTTTGGGGGTGTGCTCGGTACACTTTCTACCTTCGCATTCATTTGTATATTCTACATTTGCATAATTATTTAAAAACACATAAAAATCAGAAAATTTTCTAAAAACATAAAAACTTTATCATCAAGTTAGCTAGTAGGAGAACTTAGATTCAATATTTCGACGGTTTGTTTGATAAGATAAGAATAACTAAATCTTATTTTTAGATTTTGAAAACCTAAAAGATAACTCTCATTTGAAGTTAACTATAGCTTATATACGTCTTTACATCACACTATACGTGTCGTGAGTTTTGAAAATTAGATGACAAGTCTATTATGTCTGAAAACTTTTAAGTGGATAAATTTTTTTCTGAGGACCAATTAGGTTTGTTCTGAAATAAGTAACATCAAGAATAGTTTATGAAGTGAAACAGATATGAAGGGATGTTATTGATGCCTTAATTGAAACTAATTCTGAAAAATAACCCATCTTGAACATGATTGGAATGATTACACACCTAATTCACTAAACACGTCTTTTATCCAAAAAAAAATTGAACTACGGGTTATATCTCCGTTCGCATTAAATCGTCATGATTTTCAGGCTAAAATTGTCTTTTGTTTTTGGGCCTTGGTAACTTGAGTAATTAAGTCCGCTGGGGTGTCTCTACACCTAATGCCCTAAAACCAACTGGTTTGGGAGCATTAGCCCAAAGCTCGCTAAGAAGCTTAGAAAGTCCAGATTAAAACAAAGTCAATCAAGTGTTCTCTCCGAGTTAAAATTCCTAACGATTCTTTGTGTGAGAATAATCTTGACAAAAGACAGGTTTTAATAAAAAAGTTTTTCTAGCGGAGATATGGAGGTTTTATTCTATGATAAAGACTATCGCACATTCACAAAGGTGTGTATGAAATGACAAAAAGAAAAAGGTGGAGTGAAAATTAAGACCTATTTTTCTGTTAAGGAAGATAGAAATTCTGAATTTGAAATCTTGCTGGAAAATGAAACTTGAGAAATACTTAAATATTTATAAAACTTATGCGATCCTTTCTAAATTTTTATCTGGGCTTTATTTTGTGACATGAAGACTTTAATCGATCCTTTTAAAACTTAACGACACTATTTGCACTACACATAAAGACGTATAAAATCAAAAGTTAAATGAGAAACAAGATGTGAAAAATAAAGGTTCGATAGTCTAGAATTAGGATAATAGAATTGTTATCTTTTAAAAAAAACCTTAGGGTTTGAATTATAGTTATTTCGCAAAACTAGCTTGACGGGATTTTGTGGGTAGTATCCGCTGAAAACTCTCAGGAGACAACACTCCTCCTACTAGGGACACCTAGAGGTTTAACGGCTTGTTGCACATGCTCAGTGCAATCACATTCCCTGCGAAAGTGCGGTTAGGATTTTCTTTTATGGATAAATGGTTTTGCTCGGAACGAGCAAAAGATAAGTTTGGGGGTATTTGTTCATATCAGAAAACTGCATTCTAATACCGCACATTCATTATCTATTTGTTGTATTTATCGATACTATTAACCAATGTATGCTTAATAATATAGATTACAGGTATCCGTGATAAAATACTGGAAATACATTTAAAAGCATGAATATATCAATTGAGAGCCGACACTTAAACCAGAACCGCAATTCGACCGATACTTCAGAAGTCCCTTTTTGCAACAAGTTTGTGTACACATTTTTCTATCTAAATGGTCCAACACAACAAATGTGTACACAAGACTTTTAGGCACATGTGGATATTCATTCAAGGCAAAATATTATAAGCATTCAAGGATAAACTTCATGTGTTGATTTTTTTCCTTCCAAAACTGAAATCAAATCAAAGTCAATCAAACAAATCAGCATGGAACATGATGGGAAAGACAAGAATCAATGCACAAATGGACATGAAGTAATGTGCATTTAATGCTAAAGATTATGTGTTGATTTAAAAATTAGAATTTCCTTCCATTCTTTGGAGCCTATAAATACAGACTATAGGGCAAAGGTTCAAAGGTCATTCTTTAGTCTTGGATTGTCATTCTTTGTCCAAGTTTTTCTATTCTCCTTTCTTGTAAATAGCTTAGTCCCCTTGAGTTCTTAACCTTCTCTTGATCCTTCAACTTCTTCATTGAGCTTGAAAGTTTAAGGGTTGCTTATTGATCTCAAGCGGTTGTATCATTCTTGATGATTAATAAAAATCTCTTTTGTGCCTTCATTCACCATGAGTTCTTTGCCTCTTCTTGATCTTGTAATCTCTTCATTGAGCTTGCAAGTTTAAGATTTGGTTATTGAACCCATGTCTTGTTTTGGGTTCTATGGTTCTTAGTCTTTCTTACTCGCTCTTTTACTTACATGAATTTTCATTCTTGTCTTTTATTACTTGCAATTTATTACCATGTCATTTAATTACTTGTTTGTAGTCTTTTCTTTTCTTTGTTCTTCTCTTTTTGGTTTGATTTGTGAATGGTGTGAATATTGTTGTTAGGAAAAGAGAAATATTTTGTAAGTTAACATTTCGCTCCTCATTTCCTTTTCCCATCTTTTCCCATTTGAAACTCCGCCCAAATCTTACGCAAACGCTCTGTTAGGCACCCTACCCTACCAAGGTAAAGGTGATTCCTAACCGTGACCAGTTGCATTCGGTTTGGCCGGAGGCGAAAGCAAGAGGCAAGAACGGACGGATAAGGGTCAATAAGCCGGATTCCATGAATACCGTGCTTAAGTCCCCTAATCCACGTTGTTGCCAATTGTTCTAGCTTCATTGGTTAAGTTCGGCTCAAAGTACTTGAATACGGAATCCATTAACTTACACTATCCTATCATTTCCTAACAAGCTTTATACTTGAATATAACACATAGGTTAGATAACAAACAAATCCGCCACGCCCGTTAACTCGTAAGAACAAGAACATAAAACGCTCCGTCTCCCTGTGGATCGACCCGTGCTCATTGCGACTAGCTGCAAAGCGACACCGTCCTGATCGCTGTTAAAATTTAGAACTTTTAAATATGCGACACGCTTTTAGCGTGCGATCAGTTTTACAGACGATGAGTGTGAGTAAGTTATTGGGAATTAGGTGATCATCCTCATTTTATCAGGATTCTTTGTAATTGGTGATATTTGAGGAAATCGCCTGGGGTTTTGCCGGACGACAAATATTTGGTTTTGATTATCCGTTGTTATGCACCAATTTCAAACTGATATATCTGTACGTTTATTTTATCAGTTGATGGTTAGGTAAGGAGCATTCAACATCGGTGTAATTCTTCCTAACCATAGTACAGTTTTCAACCTACGACGTACAGGGTTTGAGTTATTCAACTCAGGGTACTTATACAAAGTATTATGTATTGTCCAGTGTCCATTAGACAGAGGGGTTGGTCCTTGTACAATATTCTGTTTACCTGTGACTTCTCTAGTTTTTAAATAAGTGTTTCATAAAATACAAGGTTTAATCATTGACATAACTTGTCAGTTGATAGTTCTAATATGTTATTGTTTTCATTTGCTAGTTTAATTATTGTATTCCTTGCTTGATATCCGATGCATTCATTTATTTATTGTCATGCAATATTATAGAACTTTATGCTGGTATTTCATTGTTTATTTGCCCTTGAGATTGGGATTTCGGATTTCCATGAGATTTCTGGATTTGGAGATACCGCAACGATTTTATAAACTTATTATCATTTTAAAGATAGAAAATTGCGGTTTTATCTTGATATGATTTGAGAGGAGTCCACCATGAGTTTTCTCGGCTCTTCAGCGATATCATACACCCTATTCGATGAGGAGGTGGAACCGTCTGTGGGTGCATGGTTGACCTGGTGCAGTACCCTGGGGCAAAATGGTCGTAGATGATGGCGTTGAGCCTGGAATGGGAGCACTACCGACCGTTGATTTTATTGTGACTCGACGGATATCCAGAGAATACCGATCGGAGTATAGGCCAGTCCGGATTGCCAGAACCTGAGGTTTTTAGATTTGATGATATGGGCCTGTCCGGGTAGCCTGGGCCCTAAATATTGAGATTTGAGGATACGGGCCAGTTCGGATTGCCGGAGCCTGAGATATTGAGATATTGGGATATATGTTTTATGTCAATACTTGACACTGATTCTATGTTGATTTCATTGATGATACCTTGATTTATATATATAGAAATCTCACTATATAAAGAAAATAGTTTTCTCATTCATGATATATTCTGTTTTCATTTAGTGCATTCATACCTCATATTTATGATATGTTGCTACCTGAGGCACTGACACGAGCACTTGGTATTACACTTATGTATAGATGTTTACCCATGCCACTATTAGATTCTTCAGGCTATATCATTTTGATGATATATACTATCGTATGACCTAGGATTGAGTCATACATACGATTTCTGCTCGGTGATGTTTTCTACTCATGAGTTGGCAACTCACCACCGTTGTGCCACAGTTTCTTGCAAGTTTTGCCGTACAGGTTTCTTGGCGGCTTTGCTGGCACACTGCTTCTATCCGGATGATTTCTTTGGTAGGTGGGTTCACTTGCATCGTGACCACCATTGTACTTTATTTTATTCAGTTGTATCTAGTAAACTCCATCAAACAGACTTGTATTAATTTATAGACTTAGAAGACAACTATATATTCTTTCGACCATAGAGTCGCGCTTGTATTATTGTGGTTTTCTTGTTGATATTAGTTTCCTTTTGAGTTTTGATCCTCGCCCTTCGGCGTTGTATATTATATTGCTTGTGTGGTTGTGACCGCCAATTGGCGAAGAGCTAGTTCCCGCTTGGGGATGCTTTTATATATATTTCTTGTGTTGTATCCTTTTATGGCCGGTATTTACAAAGGAAACTCTACCAAAAATTTTATAAAAGGCATGAGATTTTAAAAATGCATACTTCAGCATATTTTGTTAAACCACTCGCTTTAAAACTAAAGTTTTCCTTCACTTTCTTCTTTAAATGGTTTAGATTTCTTGGATTTTTGACTTATTTCAATTAGAAGGGCTCCTATAGACTTCATATGATTTAAGTGCCAGTCATGTGCCATTTCGGGTCGTGACAGATTATACGTTCATGGTTCCGATCATATGCATGTACTTGCTACATGGATTTATGTTCAGACAGATAATACTAGTGGGGATAGGATTAAACTGTTGGGTCCATGTTACCCACCCCTGTACTTTCGGGGAGGCGGAATAGGTAAAACGAAAATTTTCCCTAGCAAAAACTAACAAAAACTACAAGTACTAACTGCTATGTAGAATGGTTATACCTTGGTCTTGAACTCCTTCTCTTCTTGTTGTGGTTCTCCCTCTTGCTTGCTCCTTGTAGTTGCTTGAACGGATTCTCCTTGCCGTCTCCTCTTTGCTATAGATGGATCCACCCGAGGGTCTCGGAATTGAGCTCCAATCTCAAACTAGAGATGACTAAGGTGTTTGGTTTGCTAAACCTAATACCTTAGATAGAGTAGAGAAGAGTGATGGTGATTTTGTCTCAAAGGTTCATGATTTCCAACTCATGGAACACTTGAACCTTGAGGGAGGAAGAGGAAGAGGGAGAGCTTTTCTTTCTAGGAGAGAGAAAGGAAATGATAGAATGAGTTCTCATAATCCAACCCTTCTCACAAAAGTGAGAATAATGATAATAATAATAATAATAATTAAGTATATGGTGATGGTTAGTTTCAATGACCATTATCATTTCATGCTATGATGGAATTATGTAAACAACAAGCAAGCAAAAGTCATACCCATGAAATGATAGCCATGAAATGATGATGGTCAACAAGTCCAAAATGGTCAACCGGTCAACAAAATCAACAAGTCAACAAAAGTCATAATTTCAACTCAAACATGACACAATAATACTTAATTAATATTATTAATCATATATCATATTCTCATTAGGGTTAAGAGAAAAGTCAACGGTCAACAAGTCAACCATAGTCAAATGGTCAACAAGTCAACCAAAGTCAAATGGTCAATAAGTGAACCAAAGACAAATGGTCAACAAGTCAACCAAAGTCAAATGGTCAACAACCCTAATAAGAATCCTCTGCCTCTGCCTCTGTCTCTGTCAACTGTGCAAACACACCCGTATCCGTGCTCCAAAGAACACGAATACACTGAGACAAAACCAATCCTAAAACAGTTACTGGGATCTGGATTAAACCAAAGCCCGCTAGTAACTAATGTCCGTACACCAAACGTGCACAAGTCCGCGGATGTGAACAAACCCCGTCGCAAAACCATGCAACCTCTACTCTGTTTTGCCCAAAGGCAAGTAACCCTCTGTGTGGGACTCTAAAGGCCCGACACTACACTGGCAGTGGGTTTAATCACAGGCCGCAAGCGGTACTAGCTGTACGTAACGTTCCCCAGGTAGATGCCGATAAAAAGACTGATGAGGTGAACCCATCGATCTCCTACTGAGCCTGAATGTGACAATCTCCGTACAGTCCGGTCTGTTCGTCTCAGAATATCGCATGGCGGGCCTAGGGGGCGGTAAACTTCAGTCCCCTAATAGCGGTACAAGTCTTGTCAGAGTGTAGCCCAAAACACCATGAGAATCTACTGGAAAACCTACCAGTAATTCTCGCTTGCCCTGGCCAGGGACGGCAATGTGTAATGGCTCTCCTAGACACAGCGCGATATCAACTCCCAATACCGGGAGTGACGAGTCCTGTCTAACCGTCACTGCCTGCATGTGCTTCGGGACAGCACCCAACTTCTACCTGTTTGCACGACTCAGTAGAGCTGTGGTAGGGTAGTAATCAAAGAACAGTGTGAACACACTCGAGGCGAAGTGACAGTGTCAAGTCAGCGGACTAAACTGTACTCATATCACCTGGGAACTGTTAACTGACGATAGGTATAATACCAACCAACAGTTCCCGACGAGTTCTGTCCAGTGTACTCGTAACCTAACGAGCACCTGCATAATATCTCCAGTACGACGTACTGATGGCTGTGGGACAGACCATCTCCCCTTCTGGGAAGAGAGGCGTATGCACTAGTCTACTCTAGAGTATCGATGCCCTGTCTCGATAATCCTACGACCAGGGACCAAAATAAGGATGTGCTTATAGACTACCAAGCCCCCACTAATGTGATCGCCATCATAATGCTGGTGGTCAAGCAAAAATCCTATGGGCTCTACCAATATGTTTTTAGCGATATGTTAAAAGAAACATATACACATATTAAGATAGAAACAAACCAAGTAGCATACTACTATATCGAGCAAGACTGTCGTAAAACCATATATATCCCAAGCCTCCAAAATATATTATACAAACTAGTACTATACAATAATGGCCTCTAGGACATACATATCTAACAATCTCCCACTTCCACTAAAGGCCAGTAATTGGTGTACCGCATACCCAACGTCTGCACTAAGGCCAGCTGTTGGCGTACCGCATACCCAATAGCTCAAAAAGTCGCTCGAACTGTGTTTGAGGGAGGGCCTTTGTAAATGGATCCACCGTGTTGTCTTTTGTGTCCACTCTCCGTACCTCGATCTCCTGGCGATCAATGATCTCCCTGATCAGGTGATACCGCCTCAAGATGTGTCCGGATCTCTGATGGGACCTTGGTTCCTTCACTAAAGCTATAGCCCCATTGTTATCGCAATACAAAGGTATTGGGTCAACAATGAACGGAACCACCTGAAGTTCACTAAGGAACTTCTTCATCCAGACCGTCTCTTTTGTAGCATCGCTTGCAGCAATGTATCAGCCTCCATCGTGGAGTCTGCGACGGTATCCTGTTTGGAACTCCTCCAATATACCGTCCCTCCGTTGAGGGTAAACAAAAAACCCGAGACAGATTTGCTGTCATCTTTGTCACTCTGGAAGCATGAATCGGTAAAGGACTCGACCCTGAGGTCTCCATTACCGTAAACCAGGAACATCTCCTTAGTCCTTCTTAGGTACTTAAGAATGTTCCTCATTGCTGTCCAGTGGTCCTTACCTGGGTCTGACTGATACTGGCTCACCACGCTGAGCGCGTAAGCTATATCTGGTCTTATACATAGTATCACATACATTATAGATCCTACCGCCGAAGCGTAGGGTATAGTGCTCATGCGAACCCTCTCCTCGTCAGTCTTAGGAGACATCTTCTTGGAGAGGGTAATTCCGTGCAATGTGGGTATGTTACCACGCTTGGAATCCTCCATACTAAATCTCTTTAGTACGGTCTCTATGTACCTGGACTCCGAAAGTCTCAGTAGTCTCTTGGATATATCTCTGTAGATCTTGATCCCCAGAATGTACGAGGCATCACCTAGGTCCTTCATAGCGAACCGTTGTGACAAGAATAGCTTAACCGATTGTAGCATAGGAATGTCATTTCCTATCAAAAAAATGTCGTCCACGTACAAGACTAGGAATACGATAGTTTGTCCTACAATCTACTTATAAACACAAGGTTCATCTTCGTTCTTAATGAAATCAAATTCCTTGATTGCCTCATCAAAACAGATGTTCCAGCTCCGTGATGCCTGCTTCAATCCTTAAATGGATTTAAGCAACTAGCGCACCTTCCCGCTGCTCCCACTGTCTACGAAACTTTCTGGCTGATCCATGTAAACGCACTCTTCCAAACAACCATTTAGAAAAGCCGTTTTAACATCCATCTGCCAGATTTCATAGTCATGGAAGGCAGTAATGGCAAGTAGGATCCGAATGGATTTGAGCATAGCCACCGGAGAAAAAGTTTTGTCATAGTTGTTAGGTCCACGTTACCTCTCCCAGTACTTTCGGGGTTGCGGAAACGGTAAAACAAAAATTTTTCTAAACTTTGTAACATGGACCGTAAAAGCCGGATCTTTGCTAAACAATACACTAGCATCCTAACTAGAGATCTATCTACTCGGTTAGGGGTTATACCTCAACTTGAACTCCTTCTCTTCTTGTTGTTCTTCTCCTTGCTTGCTCCGAGGCTTGATCCGGACTTTGGTCACCTCCGCGGTCTCCTCAACTTGAAACGTTTCTCTTTGGTTGTTCTTCTCCTTAATAGCTCCGAGGATTGATCCGGACTTTGGTCACCTCCGCGGCCTCCTTGAGTCGTAGACGATCCACCCGAAAGATGTGCACCGAGCTCCACCTCGAGCCGAGGTAACTAAGGCAAAGAGATTGCTAATCTAAAAGCCCTAGCTAGTGTAGAAGTGATCAATGGATGGTTTTGTCTTTGTGGGATCTTTATCTCTCAACACATGAGATCAAAAGATGAATCAAGAGGAGGAAGAAGAAGGAGGAGCAACAACCATGGTTCATTTCTTTTTTCTTCTCACTTGAAAAAAGCAAGAGAGAGAATGAGAAAGAAATTATGATACATAAGAAAATCAACCATGGTTGCAATAATGCAAAAACAACATCATTACTAATCCCATCAAGATAAAGTTGATGGCTACTTTGAAATGACCATTATCATAATCTAAAAGAAAAAGAAAAAGAAAAGAAGAGTGTAGATCCCTCTTGAAAGTCAATGGTCAACATGGTCAACCGGTCAACAAAGTCAAGAGAGGTCAACGGGGTCAAATGGTCAATGCAATTAGCCATCATAAAATTATCACTAATAGGATTAGTAAATGATGTCCGCGGATCATAATGGTTTTGACCAAACGAACTGTCAAAACCCTAATGAGTCCGCCTCAAAATGGTTTTGACCGAATAAACTGTCAAAACCCTAATGAGCCTGCCACATAACGGTTTTGGCCGAACCAACTGCCAAAACCCTAATGAGGCGCCTCCTCCTTCATCGCTCCCGAAAACTGTGCATACACACCTGCATCCGTATTCCGTAGAATGCGGATGCACAGAAGACAAAACAAATCCATCCGTGCAATACTAGGATCCGGCTTAAACCAAAGCCCACTAGTATTGCCTGCCCGAACACCACACGCATACAAGTATACGTAAGTGATCGCAGCCCTGCCGTAAAACCATTCGGCCTCTACACGTTTCGCTCAGTGCAGGGAAACTCTCTGTGTAGGACTCTAAAGACTCGACACTACGCTGGCAGTGGGTTTAACCACAGACCGCAAGCGGCACTAGCTGTGCGTAACGGTCCCCAGGTAGATGTCGATAAGAAGGCCGATGAGGTAAACCCATCCGAACTCCTACTGAGCCTGTATGTTACAATCTCCGTACAGTCCGGTCTGTTCGTCTGATACATCGCATGTCGGGCCTAGGGGGCGGTAAACGTCAGTCCCCTAATAGCGGTACAAGTCGTGCCGGAGTGAAGCCCAAAACACCCTGAGATAACACTGGAAACCTACCAGTATATCTCACTTGCCCTGGCCAGGGACTACTCGTGTAATGGCTCTCCTAGACACAGCGCGATGTCAACCCCCAATACCGGGAGAGACGAATCCTGTCTAACCGTCACTGCCTCCAAGTGCTTCGGGACTGTTCCCAACTACTACCTATTTGCATGACTCAGTAGAGCCGTGGTAGGGTAGTAATCAAAGAACAGTGGGAACACACTCGAGGCGAAATGACAGTGTCAAGTCAGCGGACTAAGCTGTACTCATGTCACCTGGGAACTGATAACTAACGATAGGTATAATACCAACCATCAGTCCCCGATGAGTCCTGTCCAGTGTACTCGTAACCTAACGAGCACCCGCATACTATCTCAAGTACGACGTACTGACGGCTGTGGGACAGACCGTCTCCCGTGCTGGGATGAGAAGCGCATACGCTAGTCTACTCCGGATTATCGATGCCCTGTCTCGATAATCCAACGACTAGGGACGTGTATAAGGATGTGCTTATAGATTACCCAGCCCCCACGAGTGTGATCGCCATCACAACGCCGGTAATCAAGCAAAGATCCTAAGGGCTCTACTAATGCGTATAGGTGATATAATGAATAAACACACATGTACACATTAAAGCAGAGACAAACCAAGTAGCATACTACTATATCGAGCAAGACTGTCTATATAACTGTGAATATCCAAAGCTTCCATCAAGTAATATACATACTGGTATGATACAGTAATGGCCTCTAGGGCATATACACTAACAATCTCCCACTTACACTAAGGCCATGTACTGGCGTATCGAAGACCTATCATCTCGATCAGCCGCTCAAACTGAGTCTGGGGTAAGGCCTTCGTGAATGGGTCCGCTGTGTTGTCCTTTGTATCCACTCTCCGCACCTCGATCTCCTGGCGATCAATGATCTCCCTGATCAGGTGATACCGCCTTAAGATGTGCCTGGATTTCTGATGGGACCTTGGTTCCTTCGCTAAAGCTATAACCCTATTGTTATCACAATACAAAGGTATTGGGTCAACAATGGATGGAACCACCTGAAGTTCACTAATGAACTTCTTAATCCAGACCGCCTCTTTTGCGGCATCGCTTGCAGCAATGTATTCAGCCTCCATCGTCGAGTCTGCGACGGTATCCTGTTTGGAACTCCTCCAACATACCGCCCTCCGTTGAGGGTAAATACAAAACCCGAGACAGACTTGCTGTCATCTTTGTCACTCTGGAAGCTTGAATCGGTAAAGGACTCGACCCGGAGGTCTCCATTAC
Organism: Agapanthus africanus; assembly: GCA_030015575.1. NCBI lineage: Eukaryota > Viridiplantae > Streptophyta > Magnoliopsida > Asparagales > Amaryllidaceae > Agapanthus > Agapanthus africanus. The sequence goes on from JASDDO010000029.1 coordinate 288,667,239, forward strand.
CGTAAACCAGGAACATCTCTTTAGTCCTTCTCAGGTACTTGAGAATGTTCTTCACTGCTGTCCAGTGGTCCTCACCTGGGTCTGACTGATACCGGCTTACCGCGCCCAGCGCGTAAGCTACATCTGGTCTTGTACATAGCATCGCATACATTATAGATCCTACCGCCGAAGCGTAGGGTATAGTGCTCATGCGAACCCTCTCCTCGTCAGTCTTAGGAGATATCTTCTTGGTGAGGGTAATTCCATGCAATGTGGGTATGTTACCGCGCTTGGAATCCTCCATACTAAATCTCTTTAGTACGGTCTCTATATACCTGGACTGTGAAAGTCCAAGTAGTCTCTTGGATCTATCTCTATAGATCTTGATCCCCAGAATGTACGAGGCATCACCCAGGTCCTTCATGGAGAACCGTTGTGACAAAAATAGCTTGACCGATTGTAGCATAGGAATGTCATTTCCTATCAAAAGAATGTCGTTCACATACAAGACTAGGAATACGACAGTTCGTCCTACAATCTTCTTATACACACAAGGTTCATCCTCGTTCTTGATGAAATGAAATTCCTTGATTGCCTCATCAAAACAGATGTTCCAGCTCCGCGATGCCTGCTTTAATCCATAAATGGATTTAAGCAACTTGCATACCTTCCCGCTGCTCCCACTGTCTACGAAACCTTCTGGCTGATCCATATAAACGCACTCTTCCAAACAACCGTTTAGGAAAGCCATTTTAACATCCATCTGCCAGATCTCATAGTCATGGAAGGCAGCAATGGCAAGTAGGATCCGAATGGATTTGAGCATAGCCACCGGAGAAAAAGTTTCGTCATAGTCCAAAGCAGGTCTTTGACGAAAACCTTTTGCAACGAGTCTAGCTTTATAGGTTTCCACCTGCCCATCTACACCAAGTTTCCTTTTGTAGATCCATTTTCATCCAACGGGTTTTACCCTAGGTGGAGCAATATCCAAGGTCCACACTTTATTGACGTACATGGACTCCATTTCGGATTGCATTGCTTCCTGCCACTTATCAGAGTCCCTACTGATAATGGCCTGCCTGAAACTGGTAGGGTCATCTGTTAGTTATATGTATGCCCTAGAGGCCATTACTGTACATAGGATGTATATTGTAGTGGATGCTGGGACATATATAGGGAGGACTTTCTTGCTCGACATGATAGTATGCTATCTGGTTGAACTTTACCTTAACGTGTATATTGATTGTCTCTCTGTTACATGTTGGTAAAGCCCTTAGGATGTGTGCTTGACTACCTGGACTATGATGCGGATCATACTAGTGGGGACATGGTAGTCCATAAGTACATTCTTCAAAGTCCCTCGTCGAGGGTGTATCGAGACGGGGCATCGATATACCAGAGTAGACTAGCGTATACCTTCTCGACCCATACAGATGGGCGATGGATGATCCCATATCCATCGGTGTTTGACATCAGAGATGATATACGGGTGCTCAGTAGAGACTGGGTACACTGGACGGACTCGCCGAGAACTCCCAGATGGTATTATACCTCACGTCAGATGGCTGTTCTCTGGTGACACTGGTACAGAGTAGTCTGTTGACCCGAGATCGTCATAGAGTCTTGTGTGGTTCCCACTGTGCTTTGATTTCCATCTTACCACGTCCAAGAGGGCGTGCAAAACGGTGGTTTTTGGGTACAGTCCCGAGTCACATGGAGGCAATGAGCGATAGGAGGGGATTCGTCTCTCCCGGTATAGGGGGTTGATGTTGCGCTGTGTTCGATTGGCTATAACAGGAAATCCCTGGCCAGGGTTGCTGAGATTTACTGGTAAGTGTTACCAGTAGTTTCTCGAATAGTTATAGACCTCATATCGACACGACTTATCGAGCTATTGGGGTCTGACGTTTACCACCCCTAGGCGGGATATGCGACATATCAGACGATCAGACCGGACTGTACGGTAGTGTTACTGGTTGGATTCACTGAAGTGTGAGCGTGCTTGCTCGTCGATCTTCAGATCGCTCAATACCCGGGTGGCCGTTACGTTTAGCAGACCGCTTGCGGCTTGTGGATGTTTGATATGATCATCATCTGCTGCCGGCGTATTGACGAGTCTTTAGAGTCCTACACAGAGGTTTCCTGGCTCAAGCGAAACGAAATAGGAGCGCATATGAGATATGTGCGGGACCGAGAATAATACGATATGTGATATTGTATTCGATTCTCACGATGTGACATTGATCGGTTATATGCGATATAGCCGGGTTATCGGATCAAGTGTTGATTCGATAAGTTGTTACTGATGATACCAGTCGGTTATGTGCGACATGACCGGATCGTTAAATCAAGTGTTGATTTAATGATTTAATGCATAATTGTATATTTGATATATTACTTTGCATTAACTAGTATCGGTTCACTTTAAAATGGATTTTCTCACTCGGGTGTGCGCATTGCATATGCGATATGATTTTGTGCACTTGCTTGTATCATGTTTGATGATGCATGCCAAACTTGGTTAAGTGTAAAGAATGAACCATGGTAATGAATGGGTTAGGGTTTTGATTTTTATTTATTCATTTATCTTTCTTATTTATTCTTTTTGGAAAAAGGAAAAAGAAAGATAAATGGTGGCATATTTTGGATTTAGTTGAAGTTTCTTGAAACTTTGACTATGTCACTCTTTTCTTGTCTCATGCTTAACCCTAATCATTCATTTTACTATGGTTAGCTCTCTACACTTGACTAAGGTTAAGTTATGATAAGAAATGATTTTCTTTTATATAAAAGATATTTTTATCATAACTTGCTTCTTCTTCTTCTTCCTTTCTTCAAGTGAAGAAACCTTCACTCCATCAATGGTGATTGTTGGAAATGAGTGAGAAATCCAATTCTAAAGTCTACCCACTTCCTATTTCTTCATCCTCTACCTCTTGCTAAGTAGTAAAGTGTGTTTCCTTCACAAGTTTTCAAAGCTAGGTGAAGGTGGAGCTTGATCTATCGATGCCTCAACGTAGATCATCTTCGGCATGGACATCGACGACCTAGCTCGCCATTTCTCCGACGAAGCCGACGCTAGAGCCCGGATTCTTTTTGGACAGCGGAGACGACTTCATTGCGGAGCTATGGAGGTGGAGAACCGGATCTACAAAGGTTGTATTTCCGTATCTCTTAGTTAATTGTTAACTAGTTAGTTTTTTCGCCTAGTTTTCTAGCAAACGATCCGTAGTCGGGTCTCTCGGCACCTAGATTTTTTGAAATTGGCATGGTTGATGCCTTGTGAGACCTCACTAGCGTGCCTAGGAACACTACAGTGGTATCAGAGCCTAGCTAGAGCCTTAGGCGAAGTCCAGACGAAGTTTGAAACCCGAACGAACCCGAAACCCCAACTCAAATGTGCTCTCTGTACTTTTTCTAAAAACAGGGATTTTTCAGTATTAAAAATATGTAGAAATATCAGCAGCAAAATATAAGAGTAACTGTGCAATTCGTAACCCTAATTCCATTAAAGCGCCGTGCTTCCGCGGCACGAGCATGGCTCGTGCGGCGGAACCGCGGCCTGTTTGTCGTTTTGTGAGGTGATGATTGCATAGTAACTCCTATTTAGCAGTGCTGGTTTTCCTGGGTATTTTTGATAATTTTTCAAGAGTTGAATTTTCTGGAGTTGTTTTGGGGATTCGGTGTTTTGATCGGAGTATCAAATTTTGTCTGTTTGGCTTTCCGGATAAATTTTAGAATATGTTAAAAAGTTCGACCGAATATAAATACCCAATTTTTCCCCTGTCGGGAAATTTCCAAGTGTTGGATTTTTCCGTAGTTTAACGACGTTCTAAGTAGTGCAAGTAACGCGATGGTCCCTCTAGAAGACAACAAACCTTAACTCGATTATGTGACCGTCTTGAACTGCCCTTTGAACCTTCGGGTTTGGGGCAGTACGGCGTGCCACATGTGAGGCGTTGGCTTGACCCTTCTACGGCTGGACCGTTGGTACTGAGGCACGAATGGAATGTTGTTATACTTGTTTCATATGTTGATCAGTTTCGGGAAAACTTGGGTGTTCGATTGTTCGATTGGAAAGTTTGACATTTTCTATTTATCCGGAATGGGATACAATAATTGGAATTCACAAAAAGTTATGAGATAACTGAATGAATGTTATAAACATAGCACGTTAGTCTCACTTGATCGGTTGCCACGGAATTTTGATGTGATCAAAAGTCCATCGCAATCACGTAGCGTACGCGGATACTCGCCGGGTAAACTTAATAGACAGCCTCACTCCATAGCCCCGACCAAGTGACTGAAGGAGAACCCCGTCGCCGAAAGCATCCGTTCGGGTGCTCGCGGTAGCGGTGTTCCGCCTTGGTGCACTTCGTCGACGGTATCGGGGGTGCAGCCGTCTACTGAAGTTTGCGACGAGCATTCGATCAGGATGTCGGGAATCTTGTTGAATTACCCGACTTGATATTGAAAAGTGTTTTCGATTTTGAGACTAAAATGCGGGGTTTATAATTGTTAGGCATGTGATGTCTAAGGAATTCATTTGGTCAGGCATGCGATGTCTGAGGTGGTTGCGGATTCCAACTGTTGTAGTTTTACACTTTCTTTTCTGTGACCGTAAGTGTAATATATGATATCGCCGGTTTCGTTGCTATATGTCAACGACAATTGGGATGCGCATATTTACTTACGTTGATGACATGTGATGTTATGTGTTGCTGGATATGTTATATTGGATCGTCGTGTTTGAATAGCCGGGGGGTCTTTATGTGAGATGAGTGTTTTTCATTTTCATTCATGTAAAAACTTGTATGTAATATTCTTTTATTGGGGCGCTTCCAGGTTGCGGAAGATGTCACCTTTTGTATATTATTTACTTTTCTGCACTAGGATAGACCCAAGGAGGGGAGCACAAGTAACCGGGTTCTGGAGTCCAGAGGGAGACCAACTCGAGGAGTCGAGTCCGGGTCTCCTAACTCCAAAATTGGTAGGGTTGCTTGCCGCTCTCGTAGGGGTCTAGGGGTGTGGGTTTGGCTATTAATCACGACCGTGGAATCCGTGTTTTGTACTGGCTCGTATTGAAAACACGGACGTCCTAGTATATCCAATATTTCATATGTTTCTTCTGCTACGATATCTGTGATAGATACAGTATATAGTATATATGATATATTATATAGATGTTACTTATGTTTTACACCCGCGCTAGCCCTGCCCCGCTTTGTCGTTAGTTACCTAACCTAACGGTGCACGAGGGGACATCGAGGCGAATGCGGATGGCATAAGTGTACGTCGTATTTATCTGTGATGATTAGGTACTTAAATGATGGGACTTCATTAATGTGATTAATGAAATAAAAGAAACCTAAGATGTTGTAGAATCGAATTTCAAAATAAAACAGGTAGCTACAGTTCTTGCTTTGCACAGCGGTATATGTGATATATCCTGCACCTTATTCGATGAGGAAAGGACCGAGATCCCTTCACCGGGAGTGACTCCTTTAGCAATAACTGGCAAATGCTACACACTCGGTTTGTCTTCTGATTGCTTTTAAGAGTTTTGCTTTGCACAGTGATATATATGATATATCCCGCACCTCATTCGACGAGGAAAGGACCGACGATCCCTTCACCGGGAGTGACTCCTTTAGCAAAACTAGAAAAGCCTCAAAAACACTCCATTTCAAAATTCATTCGATTCTACGACGATATCAAGTTCATTACGCAATAGGTTTTCAGAAAAACCTGTCGTAGCCCTCCGTCATTTCAGATAAATCCTGTTTAGTATTCGTGCTGCGTTTGTTGACCTTGTCAAGGCGCAGTGTGCGGTAGCTAACCAATATTTATCTGCTTATGCATATGATGCAGATTGGGTTAGGGTAGTCGTGCGGCCTTGTTGACCTTGTCAAGGGTCGTGCGGGTGGGTTTGATTCAATCAAGAAATGACGGGTTGAACTTGACTTGCGGTCTATGGTTTGTTGACCTTGTCAAGGTCATAGATCGTTCGGGGCAAAATATTATCGGGAATTTCAAGTGTTGAAATTTGCAATGAGATTGCATACCTTCTATGAGATAGCTGGATCCCGATACCCGCTGCGAGTAAGTGTTACTCCTGGGAGAGTTTTATACATTACAATTAGCCGATCAAGTAGGTGTCTAGAAAGGTGTTAACGGGGTTACGCCTCTGGGAAAACGAGGTTTACATTAATTAGGTTCGTGCGAAAGCACGGGGGACCTCCCTCAAAGTACCGACACTGGCCTGGCTGAAAGATTGGAGAACTTGTAGTGTGTAATTAATCCCGGCTAGTCTTTCCTTTTAGGATTTGAAGGAAGATTTGATAAAAAGCTGTGGGAGCCATCCTGATTAGATAAAATAATAACCAATCTATTCTTGACAGAGCGCACGCTGAGTGTTTTCTTCTCTCTCTCTCCAGGTAGCGACCATATCACGCCTTAATCAAGATAATAATACGGAATATTGACCGAACCCGCTTGTTATACTAAGCTGGGGAACGTTGGTCCCGCTCCAACTTATAATTGTTATAAGACAGAGCAGGAAATTGGGGAATACCAGAATTCCCGTGCCGCCCAAACGAAGAGAGTGCATGTTGATGCATCATCTTCGGGTGTGTTCATTACAAAGAACTGTTTCTCAGTATCCTTTACGTCCTGGTATGTGATACCAGATCAGGATCCCAGATATGTAATAGGTTACATAGGGCTACAGAAAGGTAGAGAACTGAGAACGGGTGATAAGTTTCATGAGGCAGAAAACGGGGCAAATGTTGCAGCCAAGTCTGTTGGTCACTGTCACCCTGTATTAAAATACATTAATTCTGAACGAATGTTATTAGATACTGAACCTGTTATGCAAAATCATATTTGTCTCTTTATTAGTAAAGAAACGATAAAATTTTGTATTGTTGGACAATGTTTTGAACATTTCCTATATCAAAAGTTGATCGGTTCAGGCACGTTATCTAAAAGCATTAATGTTCTAAATCAAACTACAGTTCTTAGTATACGGAACACACATAAGAGGAAGAGTTCAGAAATGAACGGATCCTTCTTGAGGTATTGTAGACTAGGTCAGATCAATGTGACCCGACTAGCTAGAGTTACATAAAGATGCATATTTAAATTAGTTTGAATTTACATCTTATGAAACTCGCCAGTCATGTCACAAAGATAAGATGACCATAGCTCCGTTTACTGGAAACAGAGAAAGAGTTAATAAACTCTTGGGATGATACATGTTGATGTATATAGGTCCCCTGTCTACACATACCAGGACTAGTTCTTTATACTTCATTACGTTCTCTGATGATCTTTCGAGATTCAGACCTATGTTCCTGTTGAAACACAAGTCCGAACCTTTTGAGATATTCATAGAATATAAGTTAGAAGTAGAGAACCAAAATACGGGCAAAAGTATTATGTCCTTTGATGTGATCAGGGAGGAGAATACTTGAGTACGGAATTCCTGGACTATTCTAAAGAAGAATGAGATTCTCTCTCAGCATTACTCCTCTGTATACACCATAGCACGATGGTATATCGGGGCGGAGCAATCACACCCTATATGATATGGTGTGCTCTATGATGAGTATTACTGAGTGACCTATTTCCTTTTGGGAGTTATGCACTTGAGAAGCTGCATACCTATTGAAAAGGGTTCAAATCAAATCAGTTGCCTACCACTTCATATGTGATATGGAAAGGGAAGAGCCCATATCTTAAGTTAGTTAAGATTTGGGGTTGACCGGCCTATGTCTAAAAGCAAAATCCGGACAAGCTCGAGGCAAGGTCTGTAATGTAGAACTGGAAATGTTCCAGCTATACAAACTACAGCACATGATTTGATAGAACCAAAGGATTCAGTAGATTCCAACGAACCTCAGCCTCTCCGCCGATCTAGTAGGGTTCCTCACCCACCTGAGAGTTACTTCGGTTTCTCTATGACAGTGGGAGCGAGGATTGCATCATGAGATGATGACCCAACTAGTTTCGAGCTGGCCATCAGGAGTAAGACTCTATAAGAATGGCTGGATGCTTAGTGATCTGAGATGGAATCCTTATACACCAACAAAGTATGGACTTTGGTTGCTATATCTGAAGGGTTAAATCCCCATCAGGAGCAAGTATATCTTGAGAAGATTACTTGGTGTACATGGAAAAGTTGAAACTTTCAAAGCTAGACTTGTTAAAGGTTTTCGTCATTGACCAGGCGTGGATAATGATCAAACCTTTTCAAGTACCTATGCTTAAGTCCATCCAGATCCTACTTGTCACGGCTACATACCATGACTACGATATCTGGTGGTTGGGTGTCATGACTGCTTTTCTAAATGATGTTTTAGAAGAGTGCGTCTATAAGTACACAGCCAGAGGGCTTCGTAGACAGTGGGAGCAGCGGAAACGTGTGCAAGATACTTTATAGGATAAAGCAGGCATCGCGGAGTTGGAACATCTGTTTTGATGAAGTAGTCAAAGAGTTTGACATCATCAAAATGGTAGATGAACCTTGTATATACAAAAAGGTAGTAGGGAGTATGGTGGTGATCCTCGTAGAGTACGTGGATGACATACTCTTGATAGGGATGGAGTTTCCTATGCTACGCTCGATCAATCTCCGCTTATCACAATGATTCTCCATATAGGATCAAAGTGATACCTCCTAAATCCTAGGTTTTTGGATCTATGAGATAGATCTAATTGGATGTTAGGACTCTCACTAGTTGTAGTGAGACGGTATCAACCGATCCTGGGGAGAATCACTGGAAGGGTTCCAGGGTGATAAAGATGACTGAATGTCAGTCACAGGCATTGTCTTTACCCTCAGTGGAGGGATGGTATGTTGGAAGAGTTCCAAGCTAGATACCGTGGCATACTAGACGATAAAGGCTGAATATATCGCTACTTAAGATGCTACCAAAGAGGCAGTCGGGGTGTATATTGGTTCATGAGATGAACTTTGTTCCTCCCATTGTGTGACAATGGAGTTGTGGCTTATGCCAAGGAACGCAGGTCCCATCAGTGATCCAGACATATTCTAAGGCAGTATCACCTGATCATGGAGATAGTTGATCTCCAGGGAGATCGAGGTTAGGAGAGTAGACTCAGAGGACAACACAGCGGATCCACTCACAAAGGCCTGTTCCCAGAGAGAGACTTTTATGGGATGGTTGAGTATGAGATACTACAACCACTGCTATCAGATGGCCCTAGTGCAAGTGGGAGATTGTTAGTTATATGTATGCCCTAGAGGCCATTACTGTACATAGGATGTATATTGTAGTGGATGCTGGGACATATATAGGGAGGACTTTCTTGCTCGACATGATAGTATGCTATTTGGTTGAACTTTACCTTAACGTGTATACTGATTGTCTCTCTGTTACATGTTGGTAAAGCCTTTAGGATGTGTGCTTGACTACCTGGACTATGATGCGGATCATACTAGTGGGGACATGGTAGTCCATAAGTACATCCTTCAAAGTCCCTCGTCGAGGGTGTATCGAGACGGGGCATCGATATTCCAGAGTAGACTAGCGTATACCTTCTCGACCCATACAGATGGGCGATGGATGATCCCATATCCATCGGTGTTTGACATCAGAGATGATATACGGGTGCTCAGTAGAGACTGGGTACACTGGACGGACTCGCCGAGAACTCCCAGATGGTATTATACCTCACGTCAGATGGCAGTTCTCTGGTGACACTGGTACAGAGTAGTCTGTTGACCCGAGATCGTCATAGAGTCTTGTGTGGTTCCCACTGTGCTTTGATTTCCATCTTACCACGTCCAAGAGGGCGTGCAAAACGGTGGTTTTTGGGTACAGTCCCGAGTCACATGGAGGCAATGAGCGATAGGAGGGGATTCGTCTCTCCCGGTATAGGGGGTTGATGTTGCGCTGTGTTCGATTGGCTATAACAGGAAATCCCTGGCCAGGGTTGCTGAGATTTACTGGTAAGTGTTACCAGTAGTTTCTCGAATAGTTATAGACCTCATATCGACACGACTTATCGAGCTATTGGGGTCTGACGTTTACCACCCCTAGGCGGGATATGCGACATATCAGACGATCAGACCGGACTGTACGGTAGTGTTACTGGTTGGATTCACTGGAGTGTGAGCGGGCTTGCTCGTCGATCTTTAGATCGCTCAATACCCGGGTGGCCGTTACGTTTAGCAGACCGCTTGCGGCTTGTGGATGTTTGATATGATCATCATCTGCTGCCGGCGTATTGACGAGTCTTTAGAGTCCTATACAGAGGTTTCCTGGCTCAAGCGAAACGAAATAGGAGCGGATATGAGATATGTGCGGGACCGAGAATAATACGGTATGTGATACTGTATTCGATTCTCATGATGTGACATTGATCGGTTATATGCGATATAGCCGGGTTATCGGATCAAGTGTTGATTCGATAAGTTGTTACTGATGATACCAGTCGGTTATGTGCGACATGACTGGATCGTTAAATCAAGTGTTGATTTAATGATTTAATGCATAATTGTATATTTGATATATTACTTTGCATTAACTAGTATCGGTTCACTTTAAAATGGATTTTCTTACTCGGGTGTGCGCATTGCATATGCGATATGACTTTGTGCACTTGCTTGTATCATGTTTGATGATGCATGCCAAACTTGGTTAAGTGTAAAGAATGAACCATGGTAATGAATGGGTTAGGGTTTTGATTTTTATTTATTCATTTATCTTTCTTATTTATTCTTTTTGGAAAAAGGAAAAAGAAAGATAAATGGTGGCATATTTTGGATTTAGTTGAAGTTTCTTGAAACTTTGACTATGTCACTCTTTTCTTGTCTCATGCTTAACCCTAATCATTCATTTTACTATGGTTAGCTCTCTACACTTGACTAAGGTTAAGTTATGATAAGAAATGATTTTCTTTTATATAAAAGATATTCTTATCATAACTTGCTTCTTCTTCTTCTTCCTTTCTTCAAGTGAAGAAACCTTCACTCCATCAATGGTGATTGTTGGAAATGAGTGAGAAATCCAATTCTAAAGTCTACCCACTTCCTATTTCTTCATCCTCTACCTCTTGCCAAGTAGTAGAGTGTGTTTCCTTCACAAGTTTTCAAAGCTAGGTGAAGGTGGAGCTTGATCTATCGATGCCTCGACGTAGATCATCTTCGGCATGGACATCGACGACCTAGCTCGCACTTTCTCCGACGAAGCCGACGCTAGAGCCCGGATTCTTTTTGGACAGCGGAGACGACTTCATTGCGGAGCTATGGAGGTGGAGAACCGGATCTACAAAGGTTGTATTTCCGTATCTCTTAGTTAATTGTTAACTAGTTAGTTTTTTCGCTTAGTTTTCTAGCAAACGATCCGTAGTCGGGTCTCTCGGCACCTAGATTTTTTGAAATTGGCATGGTTGATGCCTTGTGAGACCTCACTAGTGTACCTAGGAACCCTACATCATCTTCTTCCAAGATGCAATCCTCTCGATCCCCGTCTATGAGAAAACCGTTGTATCTCTCGGGCGGATGAGAAATCCTACCAGATCTGCGGAGTGGCTGAGGTTCGTTTGGGGTTATTGAATCTAGCGGTTCCTCCAAATTTTCAGTTACATTTTATGGTCGCTGAATTTCTTCCAGTTCTACCGAACTCCCACTAGTTTCTTTTGCAAGAAACTCCCTTTCTAAGAAGGTAGCGTGGCGAGATACAAACACCTTCTGTTCCTCAGTGTGGTAGAACAGATATCCTAGTGAGTCTTTAGGATATCCCACAAATTTACACAGAACTGATCGTGCCTCAAGCTTGTCCGGTTTCTGTGTTTTCACATAGGCCGGACAACCCCATATCTTAATAAACTTAAGACATGGTTTCTTACTGCTCCATATTTCATACGGAGTTTTAGGCACTGATTTGGACGGAACTTGATTCAAAAGGTATGCCGCTGTCTGAAGCGCATGTCCCCAGAATGAAAGAGGTAACTCAGCACCACTCATCATAGAGTGAACCATATCCAGAAGGGTACGATTCCTCCTCTCCGACACACCGTTGTGCTGTGGTGTATAAGGAGGAGTAAGCTGAGAGAGAATACCATTCTCTTTTAAGTAATCTAGGAATTCCGTGCTTAAGTACTCCCCTCCTCTATCAGACCGGAGGATCTTGATACTTTTTCCAATCTGGTTCTCTACTTCCTTTCTGAATTCCTTGAATTTCTCAAAAGCTTCAGATTTGTGTTTCATCAGATACACATATCCGAACCTAGAGATATCGTCAGTGAATGTGATGAAGTAGGAGAACCCACCCCTTGCATGTATAGACATCGGACCACATACATCACTATGTATGAGTCCCAAGAGCTCTGCTGCTCTTTCTCCATGTCCGGTGAATGGAGATTTGGTCATCTTCCCTTTGAGATAAGACTGACAAGTTTCATAAGATGAAAACTCGAACGCATTCAAGAGTCCATCTTTATGCAACTTACTCAGTCTTTTCTCTCCGATATGACCAAGTCTATAATGCCACAAGTAGTATTGATTCATATCTGAATTCTTCCTCTTGCGTGTGTTTTGTATATTGAGAACTGTATTCTGATTTAGAACGTAGATACCATTACACAGTGTACCCTCTGCAACCAGTACCTTATGAAGGTAAATGTTCATGATATTCTTGTCAAGAACAAAGTTATATCCATCTTTATCGAGTAAAGAAACTGATATGATGTTGCAAACCATGGAGGGTACATAGTAGCAATCGTTCAAAATCATAGTCTTGCCATTTAGCAATACTAGGTGATATTCACCGACGGCTGCCGCATTTACTTGTGCTCCGTTCGGTACTCTGAGCGACATATCACCCGGTGCAACTTTCCTACTTTTTCTCAGTCCCTGCAATAAATTACAGATATGAGATCCTGATCCGGTATCAAGTACCCAGGAGGTAGGGCTGACCGTAAAACAGTTCTCAATTACAAGAACACCTGAAGTAGATGCAAAACCATGCATCTTCTTCAACTGGGTATCCTGGAAATCCATACAATCCCCTTTCCCTTTCCCATACTTATGACTGTTGTCACAAGTTAGAGCTGAACCAATGTTCCCCAGCCCCGAATAAGAATTCGGATCGGTCAAGCGATACATTTTATTATCTTGATTAGGGCGTGAAATGGTTGCTACCTGGAGAGAGAGAAAAGAAACACTCAGCGGGCGCTCTTGCAAGATTAGATTGGTTTATTAGTTTATCTAACCAGGATGTCTCCCACTGTTTCCTCAAATTCTTCTTAAAACCTTTTAAAAGAAGAACTAGTTGGGATTTAATTCACGTCACAATACTTCCTTAACCTTTCAGCCAGGCTAGTGTCGGTACTTCGAGGGAGGTTTTCCAACGTTTTCGCGAAGTTCCTTAATTTAAGAACCTCTTTTCCCTGGGGGCGTAGCCCCGCTAACACCTTTCTAGACACCTACTAGGTTTATAGCATTGATTGTTAAGTGAAAATAATCTCCCGAGAGTAATCCAACTCATCATTGGGATTGGGATCCAACTATCATTGTGTGATGACCCAGATGGAATCCACTCTAGTCACTACACTCCAGAAGGTATGCTAAATCTGCAAGTTTCAGTTCTTTTGAAACTCCCGATGTGGTTTTTGCCCCTAGGACCCAAGTGACCTTGACGAATAATCAACAAATCAAAAAGGTCCTAGTCAAGTTCAACCCGTCGTTATCCAGGATTGCATTAGACCCACCCGCATGATCCTTGACGAATAATCAACAAAATCATGTGACCGTCCTAACCAATCGCATCTATCAGTGCAACAGAGAATTATTACTCAGCTACCGTTCACTGTGTCTTGACGAATAATCAACAAACACAGCACGAATACTAAGTATTAATTTTCTGAAACGACGGAGGGCTACGGCTGAGTTTTTGGCGAAAAACCCGTTAACGTAATGAACTTGATGTGGTTGGAGGAACATGATAGACCTTTTGAAAAACATAGTGGCGAAAACTTTTGCTAAAGAGGTCACTCCCTGTGAAGGGATCTCGGCTCTTTCCTCGTCGAGTGAGGTGCTGGGCATTCGTAAGATGAATACCTCGATGCAAAGCAAGAATAATCGACTATGGTGAAGTTATTACCCTGACGCAAAATTTTTGTCCAAGGGGTCACTCCCGATGAGGGGATCTCGGCCCTTGCCTCCTCGATTGAGGTGCTGGGCATTCATAACCGAATACCTCGATGCAAAACAAAAAGATGAGCGTCCTTGTAATAACAGCTTTTTGAAAAACTTGTTCCAACAACGTCTTTTAGGTTTATTTTCTTGCATTAGTTCTTTTAATGCGTCCCATCATTTAAATCCTACCATTGCAGAAAACAACCAAGATATGACGTACGCTTATGCCATTCGCATTCGCCACTGGGCCCCGTCATCACCCGTTAGGTTACTTAACTAACGACAGAGCGGGGGCTGGGCTAGCGCGGCTGTAAAACATAAGCAACACCTAAATAGTTATTATATATAGATATACAGCAATGATAGCCAATCCAGATCACAGATGAACACTTTGGATATACTAAGAACCCGCGATTTGTTCGAGCCTGCAACGAAAAGCGGATTACACGGTCGCGATGAATAGCCAATACCCCACCCAAGACCCCTACGGGTGCGGCAAACCACCCGACAGTACCCGAAGTGAAGCAACCTCCTTCAACGCCGTGAGTAGGCCACTCGGCACTTCGAGATACCCGGTAGTTTGTGCACCCTCTCCATGGGTCTATCCTAGGAGCAAAAATAGTAAAAAGAATTATACAATGACGACTACAACCCCGACCCGGTTGTGCGGCCATACAAATAATATTACATCAATTTACAAATTTATTACATGAATGAAAGAAAAAGAAACACTCATCTCACATCCACCCCGGCTATTCATCCGCGACAATCCAACGAGTTCATATACACAAACCATCGACAACACAGATCACAGATGTGTATAAGCCCCACTAATCGACATATAGCGATTAGCAGACGTTCAATACACATATAACATTACAGATATAACCATTAGCCAAAGTCTACAGAACATCGACCAAAAATACGGATTTTCAAGCCCCAAAAATACATTTTGCTTTCTGGAAAATCTGGGCAGAAAAGCCATATACCAAAAATCCCAAAAACCCACCAGAGAAACACTGCAACAAAAATGATCCACGGCCGAGTCAACTCGGCCGCGGTTCCGCTGCAGAAGCAAGCTTCTGCCGCGGAACCGCGGTGGGTTGGTCGACACGTGCGATCATTTTTCTTGCCTGTTCTAACAAAAGCCTGAGCCGATTTTTAGTGTATGAATTTTTAATTTTTGAACAGTTCTAAAAATCGGCAGAAACTACAAATTTCCGGGGTGTTTTGCGATTTTTCGTCCGGTCGAAATTCTAAATACTTTGCTAACATGATAGGGTGTGTTTAGTTAGGCTCTGATACCACTGTTAGGTCTACGTTACCTCTCCCGGTACTTTCGGGGTTGCGGAAACGGTAAAACAAAATTTTTTCTAAACTTTGTAACATGGACCGTAAAAGCCGGATCTTTGCTAGACAATACACTAGCATCCTAACTAGAGATCTATCTACTCGGTTAGGGGTTATACCTCAACTTGAACTCCTTCTATTCTTGTTGTTCTTCTCCTTGCTTGCTCCGAGGCTTGATCCGTACTTTGGTCACCTCCGCGGTCTCCTCAACTTGAAACGTTTCTCTTTGGTTGTTCTTCTCCTTACTAGCTCCGAGGATTGATCCGGACTTTGGTCACCTCCGCGGCCTCCTTGAGTCGTAGACGATCCACCCGAGAGATGTGCACCGAGCTCCACCTCGAGCCGAGGTAACTAGGGCAAAGAGATTGCTAATCTAAAAGCCCTAGCTAGTGTAGAAGTGATCAATGGATGGTTTTGTCTTTGTGGGATCTTTATCTCTCAACACATGAGATCAAAAAATGAATCAAGAGGAGGAAGAAGAAGGAGGAGCAACAACCATGGTTCATTTCTTTTTTCCTCTCACTTGAAAAAAGCAAGAGAGAGAATGAGAAAGAAATTATGATACATAAGAAAATCAACCATGGTTGCAATAATGCAAAAACAACATCATTACTAATCCCATCAAGATAAAGTTGATGGCTACTTTGAAATGACCATTATCATAATCCAAAAGAAAAAGAAAAAGAAAAGAAGAGTGTAGATCCCTCTTGAAAGTCAATGGTCAACATGGTCAACCGGTCAACAAAGTCAAGAGAGGTCAACGGGGTCAAATGGTCAATGCAATTAGCCATCATAAAATTATCACTAATAGGATTAGTAAATGATGTCCGCGGCTCATAATGGTTTTGACCAAACGAACTGTCAAAACCCTAATGAGTCCGCCTCAAAATGGTTTTGACCGAATCAACTGTCAAAACCCTAATGAGCCTGCCACATAACGGTTTTAGCCGAGCCAACTGCCAAAACCCTAATGAGGCGCCTCCTCCTTCATCGCTCCCGAAAACTGTGCATACATACCTGCATCCGTATTCCGTAGAATGCGGATGCACAGAAGGCAAAACAAATCCATCCGTGCAATACTAGGATCCGGCTTAAACCAAAGCCCACTAGTATTGCCTGCCCGAACACCACACGCATACAAGTATACGTAAGTGATCGCAGCCCTGCCGTAAAACCATTCGGCCTCTACACGTTTCGCTCAGTGCAGGGAAACTCTCTGTGTAGGACTCTAAAGACTCGACACTACGCTGGCAGTGGGTTTAACCACAGACCGCAAGCGGCACTAGCTGTGCGTAACGGTCCCCAGGTAGATGTCGATAAGAAGGCCGATGAGGTAAACCCATCCGAACTCCTACTGAGCCTGTATGTGACAATCTCCGTACAGTCCGGTCTGTTCGTCTGATACATCGCATGTCGGGCCTAGGGGGCGGTAAACGTCAGTCCCCTAATAGCGGTACAAGTCGTGCCGGAGTGAAGCCCAAAACACCCTGAGATAACACTGGAAACCTACCAGTATATCTCACTTGCCCTGGCCAGGGACTACTCGTGTAATGGCTCTCCTAGACACAGCGCGATGTCAACCCCCAATACCGGGAGAGACGAAATTTGTCTAACCGTCACTGCCTCCAAGTGCTTCGGGACTGTTCCCAACTACTACCTGTTTGCACGACTCAGTAGAGCCGTGGTAGGGTAGTAATCAAAGAACAGTGGGAACACACTCGAGGCGAAATGACAGTGTCAAGTCAGCGGACTAAGCTGTACTCATGTCACCTGGGAACTGATAACTGACGATAGGTATAATACCAACCATCAGTCCCTGACGAGTCCTGTCCAGTGTACTCGTAAACTAACGAGCACCCGCATACTATCTCAAGTATGACGTACTGACGGCTGTGGGACAGACCGTCTCCCGTGCTGGGATGAGAAGCGCATACGCTAGTCTACTCCGGATTATCGATGCCCTGTCTCGATAATCCAATAACTAGGGACGTGTATAAGGATGTGCTTATAGATTACCCAGCCCCCACGAGTGTGATCGCCATCACAACGCCGGTAATCAAGCAAATATCCTAAGGGCTCTACTAATGCGTATAGGTGATATAATGAATAAACACACATGTACACATTAAAGCAGAGACAAACCAAGTAGCATACTACTATATCGAGCAAGACTATCTATACAACTGTGAATATCCCAACCTTCCATCAAGTAATATACATACTAGTATGATACAGTAATGGCCTCTAGGGCATATACACTAACAATAGTCCGCACCAGGCCTTTGACGAAAACCTTTTGCAACGAGTCTAGCCTTATAGGTTTCTACCTGACCATCTACACCAAGTTTCCTTTTGTAGATCCATTTGCATCCAACGGGTTTTACCCCAGGTGGAGAAGTATCCAAGGTCCACACTTTATTGGTGTACATGGACTCTATTTCGGATTGTATTGCTTCTAGCCACTTATCAGAGTCCCTACTGATAATGGCCTGCCTGAAACTGGTAGGATCATCTTCTTCCAAGATGCAATCCTCTCGATCCCCGTCAAAGAGAAAACCGTAGTATCTCTCGGGTGGATGAGAAATCCTGCCAGATTTGCGGAGTGGCTGAGGTTCGTTTGGGGTTATTGAATCCTGAGGTTCTGTCAAATCATCAGTTTCAGTTTGTGGTTGCTGAATTTCTTCCAATTCTACTGTGCTCCCACTAATTTCTTTTGCAAGAAACTCCGTTTCTAAGAAAACGGCATGCTGAGCAACAAACACCTTCTGTTCCTCGGTGTGGTAGAATAGATATCCATAACCATTCTTTGGATATCCCGCAAACTTCCATAAAACTGACTGTGCCTCTAGTTTATCTGGTTTATGCGTTTTGATATAAGCCGGACAGCCCCATATCTTAAATCTCTTAAGATATGGCCTCTTTCCATTCCATATCTCGAACGGAGTCTTAGGCACTGATTTAGAAGGAACATCATTCAATAGATATGCTGCTGTCTGAAGGGCATGTCCCCAAAATGAAATAGGCAACTCGGCACTACTCATCATGGAGCAAACCATATCCAGTAGGGTACGATTCCTCCGTTCCGATACATCGTTGTGCTGTGGTGTATAAGGGGGAGTAAGCTGAAAGAGAATACCATTCTCTTCTAAGTAATCTAGGAATTCCGTGCTTAAGTATTCCCCTCCTCTATCAGACCGGAGGATTTTGATACTTTTGCCAGTCTGGTTCTCTACTTCGTTTCTGAATTCCTTGAATTTCTCAAAAGCTTCAGATTTTTGTTTCATATGATACACATATCCGAATCTAGAGAGATCCTCAGTGAATGTGATGAAGTACGAGAACGCATCCCTTGCATGTATAAACATTGGACTACATACATCACTGTGTAGGTGTCCCAAGAGCTCTGTTGCTCTTTCTCCATGTCCGGTGAACGGAGATTTGGTCACCTTCCCTTTGAGACAAGACTAATAAGTTTCATAAGATGAAAACTCGAACGCATTCAAGAGTCCATCTTTATGCAATTTACTTAGTCTTTTCACTCCGATATGACTAAGTATACAATGCCATAAGTAGGATTCATTCGTATCTGAATTCTTCCTCTTGCGTGTGTTTTGTACATTTAGAACTGTATTCTGATTTAGAACGTAGATACCATTACACAGTGTACCTTTTGTAACCAGTGCCTTATGAAGGTAAATGTTCATGATATTTCTATCAAGGACAAAGTTATATCCATCTTTATCAAGTAAAGAAACTGATATGATGTTGCAAACCATGGAAGGTACATAGTAGCAATCGTTCAAAATCATAGTATTGCCATTTGGCAACACTAGGTGATATTCACTGACGGCTAATTAGTCCAAAAATATTATGTTGCGTTAACCGTAATCAGAAACGGCGTCGCTTTGCAGCTAGCCGGTGAATACGGGTCGATCCACAGAGATGTGCAATTTTCTTAATGTGTTTTTACGAGTTGATTCCATATGTTGTTTGGATTGATTTATTAAATCTAAAACCTAGATCTATCAATAAACTAAATTAATCTAAATTAAAGTCTTGCTAGGGTTAGGCTTAGGGGAAGTTAGGAGATTAAAGGTTTCCTCACCGCTTTCAATGCCTTATTTTTAGATCTATTAGATGTTATAGTAATTATCAATAAAGTGGATTAGAATCTTCTGGGAAGATGATTCTTCCTCTAGATTCTTGTCCTTCCTTTATCGATAATTACCCTAACCTCCATGGAAAACACGCGCAACCGGTCCTTTATACTACGGTGTCACCGTTACCTCGAGGGGTAGGCTGCCGTAGGGAGCGGTTGTGCGTGCATGCATGAAGTTCTAATTCTTAGGTGTGAATGACATGAAAGGGGTGGGAGATCTTATCTCTCAAACCTTTCCCTAAGGCTAACCCTAACAAGCGAGGAGATTACTCGCTCATTAGGGGATTAAAAGACATTCTAATTAAAAGAAAATTAAAACAAAGAATTAAAAGCAACTTACTAATTTTTATTGATGGTTCTCTCCAAGCAATAATACAGAACAGATCTGAATTTGTGAAATGAAAAGAGGCATAGGGTTTTACAATTTTCGATTACAATTTATAAGTAAACAAGAGAATTTAGGGTTACCGGATTCGCACATGTGCAATTACAGATTTGCCCATGAAAAATCCAAACCCCCGCACCGACACAAAAAAAAATACACCGACACGGGCTTTAAATGGCCGCGGAACCGCGGCATTAGTGGGCTTGGGCTGCGGTTCCGCGGCCCTTTGGTGAGATCATCTCACCAAACTTCCTGGGCTGGTTCTTTATACTTTGGGCTTTTTATTTCCATAATTCTTTTCTCTGTTTGGCTTCTTATTCTTCTCTTTATCTTTCAGTGAAAACTTGTAGCGATCTTTTAACCGTTTGCCTTGACATTTTGGACCTTGCACTGTTCTTCATCTAGGCTTGACTAGGACCCTTCTATTTATTGGTCAAAAGTCACTCTTTGTATCGTTTTTTGTATTTTTCACTGTATTCGCTCCAAGACCTGTATCCTGTAACATGCAGCAGACATGTGTCAAAAGCACCTATTTAATTATAAAACGAATAAGAATTGGGGAATATAAATTGCAATATTATGATATGAACAAATACCCCCAAACTTATCCTTTGCTCGTCCTCAAGCAAACTTATTTTTTATTCATTAAAATCCTAACCATACTTTCGCAGGGAAACGCGATTGCACTGAGCACGTGCAACAAGCCGTTAAACCTCTAGGTGTCCCTAGTAGGAGGAGTGTTGTCTCCTGAGGGTTTTCAGCGGATTACACCCACAAAATCCTATCAATACATCCCATTAACTTTTGTTCTCCAATTAGGTCTCCTAACATGGAATTCTATTATCTTCTCCTTGTAAATTATCCACCCATATTCTTCACGCTTTCTCATTATTTAACTTATGATTATATATGTTATGTATACCTATTTAGCTTTCAGCATCTCTTAAGTCTTCCTTCTAGGGTTTCATCTCTACTTAAGAATTTCTATCAAATCTATTAAAGATACAAGTTCTATCTTTCATTCCTCTCTCTTATCTAAATTCCAATCACATACCCCTACGTGTGTGTATAGATCACCCCTACACTTGGAAATTCAAATCAAGCAATCATGCCCTTGTCCGTTGTCCAAAGTACTTATTAATACGTGAATTTTTAATTGAATTTTGCTTACACATCCTTCATGCGACCGTTAATACTTCTTGAGGTACCAACGACCGATTACAAAATGTGTTTGCACTTTTAAAGCGTACTTCCTAGTTTTGCAACACCCAAGGCTTAAGCAGTGACTCCCAAACCAGTTGGTCTAAGGCACTAGGTGATGAAGCACCCTCGCTAAATATTTTTCTATTTTTACAGCCTTAAGTAATCACAAAAACCAGTGTCCATTTTTTTATTCATTATTCACATTTTTTTCTTTCTTTTATTTTCATTGTACTAAGGACTTTAGACAAAAGCATTTCAAGGTCTCTTCTACTATTCCAAGTTTCAAGGTGTGTGATTGTGCAAATTATAGGGTATAAATTTTCAGAATCTAGACTTAAGCTAGGACCTATTTTTCAAACTTATACTCTAATAAGAACATCAATACTCTTCCCTCATTTTGACTTAACCCAAGAAGTGAACCCAAAATTTACCTATTTCTAAATAAACTACAAGGCATATACTTTCTACCGTTAAACTTTAAGAAATGTTATTTTTAGGGTTTTTAATTTACTAAGTCTAAGATCTAGTTGATCCTAACCAGTTAATCTATTGGTCAAACTCAAGTCAATTAGCCAAAATTGAATACAATTATTTTTATAATTTTTGAAATTTTTGAAATTTTTATGGATTTTCAAATAAAATATGCAAATGCAAAAATATGTACAAATGAATGCGAAGGAAGAAGACGTACCGAGCATACCCCCAAACTTGAACTTGACAGTGTCCTCATTGTCATACTAAACCAAGAGGGTCAAAATACCGGCACTTCCCTGTTTATTTATTTATAAAATTTTGTTATTGTTAAGAAAAACAAAAATATATACAGAAATGCCCTCTCCCAAACTTCAGTTAAACTGTGTTAGACATTACTGCCAAACTTTACATAGACCAAACATCAACACCAACCAGTTGAAAAATTTATCAGTAAAGAGTATTGGTTTGGGGAAGAATAAGTTGTAGCGATCCACAAAGAATTGGGGAAGATAGAAGTGGTGGTATGGAAGGTGTGGAGGCGAATATACATGAGTTGGTGATGTATCAAAACGAGAATGTGAATGATCAGCAATCAGTGGAATGTTGGCATTCTCGTAGCTTATTAAAGGAAATGGTGGTGGTTCAACTTCTAAAGGAGGAGGTTGACTACCTACAATACCCCCAAAATGTTCCTGTGGGTCCTCTATTGACTTGGCATCATCCATTAATTTCATATGATATTCATTTATAAGGGAACTGATCTCCTTGATGTCCGCCATAGTCCAACCGAAAACTTGCCGCCTATCTTGTAAGACCTTTAAAATAGCGTTCTCTTGCTCAAAGGCTAGAGAGGCTGATATTATAATGGGAAAAGTCTCATTCTCACCTATATAAGCATATTTAAGGTGAGGTGGTAAGAACATAAGTTCGAGTTTCGGAGGCGAAAGACTCATTGTGGAATTTACCTCGAACTTAAAGGACTCCAACACAGGTTCGAAATCACTGCAAACAACCGATTCAGATGGTTCAACTAACTCATCCAAAAATTTAAAAGACTCATATTCGGGCTGTGAGTCGTCATCATCCGAAAAAGTGAAACGTTCACAATCCATATCGATTGTGTCAACGGTGGTAGGCTCAAGGAGGGACACACTAGTGGTGTCAAAACTATTTTCATCAAACAACAATCTTTCAAGATCACAGTCCTCCTGCGTGATTTCGTGAATAGAGCAAACTTCTCGTGTACTAGTTTTAAGCACGGGGGGCAGACTTCCCATCTTATAAATATTGAACTCACTAGACATCTTCCCAAAGGATAGAGTCATGGAGCCATTGCGACAGTTTATTACAGCATTGGAAGTGGCCAAAAATGGTCGACCGAGGATCACCGGAATTTGGTTCCGTGGGTTAGCAACAGGTTGTGTATCCATAACAACAAAATCAACGGGGAATATGAACTCCCCAACTTTGATCAACACATCCTCTAGCTCACCCCTTGGATGGGTGATCGATCGATCAAGCATTTGGAGAGTGCAACGTGTGGGTTTCAACTCTCCAACCCCTGATTGTTCGTACACGGAGTAGGGAAGCAGGTTAACACTAGACCCAAGATCTAAAAGTGCTCGATTAATTTTCTTATCCCCAATTGTGATTGAAATCGTAGGACAGCCGGGGTCCTTTCGTTTTTGGGTTAAGGTTTGAGGGTGGTTAATAGCATTGCTCACTGCACTAGCTACTAGCACTTTCTTGGGTACTTGAGATGACTTTCTCTTCGAGGTGCATAAGCCCTTTAAGATTTTCGCGTATGAAGGGACTTGTTGGATTGCATCCAAGAGAGGTATATTTATGCTAACCTGCTTAAATAACTCCACAATCTTCTCCACTTGTGCAGTTGGTTTATTGGGACTCAACCTGTTTGGAAATGGAGCATTTTGAAAATTTGTTGAGTCAAATGTTTGTGGAGTAGAATGTGGAGTAGGAACGGCACCCCGTGTAGATGTGTTCGTGTTGTGAGAAATGGGTCCGTTCGAGTTAGAAGAAGTAGAGCCGTGTGAAGGGTGGAGAATAGGCTCTAAAGAAAAATGTGAAGAAGAAGGTGAAGAAAATGAAGAAGGGGAAGATGACGATGGAGAAGAAGAAGAAGAACCACCGGTGGGAATGTCATCAATAATACCTAAATTATTCTGCAACACTCTTCCGGATCTCAACGTGGTCACCGCATTTACATTGTGATTGTGATATGCGTTTTGTGTGTGACCGGGATTTGGCAATGGTTGAGATGGAAGCTTTCCCTTTTCTCTCTCGCTCAACGCAGTAGTTAATTGTGCAATATGTGCCTCAATAGATTTGATACTTTGATCGTGTGAAGCATTGTTATGCATCAAAGACTGAACATAATTTTCAAATCTTGCTGCGGATTCTGTAGATTGATTGAGAAAGGCATCTAGACTTTTTTCTAGCGAGATAACATTATCATCATTTGGTTGAACCAAATTGGTCGTTTGATTTGTATAAGGTTGTTGTTGGAAAGGTTGCTGGTTTTGAGTTTGCGACGGTGCTTGTTGTTTTTGTGGAGGAAGAGGTCTTTGAAAATTGTTATTTTGTTGGAATTGTTGATTTTGGTTCCAAGCGAAATTTGGGTGACTCCTCCATCCCGGATTGTATGTCGAAGAGTACGGATCGTTTCTTTGTCGTTGCTGAAATGCAGCATTGACTTGATCCTGTCCTTGAGTAGATGCATTATAAAGACACTCTTCGGTTAGATGCAATGGATCGGAACAACAAGCACAAATAGTTCGTGTGGGTAAAGCAGGGGCAGGAGAAGACGATGAGATTTTGGTCTTAATGGCTTCTAGCTTTTTCATAAGTGCGGCCATCTCGGCCTTCATAGCAATCGACATATCTACTTGATTTATGCCTGCCCTAGATTGACCAATAGAAGAAGATGATGTGGTCTTGGTACTCTCCCACTGAATTGTTTGCTCACTAAGATCCTCAAGAAACTGCTACGCTTCGTCGCTAGACTTGGAGAGAAAATGACCTTGACAAATAGTTTCTAGCAACTGTTTTGTTGCCGGGTTCAATCCCTCGTATAATGTTTGGCAAAGTTGCCAACTTTCGATCCCATGATGAGGGCATTGAATGAGTAGGTCTTTAAATCTCTCGAAGTACTTCCAAAATGGTTCGGAAGGAAGCTGTGAAAATTGTATAATCTCGTTACGGATTCTAGCAGTTTTATGATGAGGATAGAACTTTTTCAGAAAAGCTTTCACAAACTCGTCCCAATTTCTAATGGAATGTGATGCGGTGCTGTATAGCCACTTCTCGGCTAGGCCACATAAGGTAAAAGGAGTGACCCTTAGCCTTAAAGCGTCATCACTTAATTGGGCCGTTTTCATCCTGGTACACACATATTGGAATTTATTGATAAAGATATATGCATCTTCAGATTCCAAACCATGAAATTTTGGCAGCATATTGATGAAATTTGGTTTTATTTCAAAATTGTCCCCATTTGCCGGTGGGGGTGAAAGACATGTAGGTAAAGAAATGCTGACGGGGTAAAAGAGATCCTGGAGCGCGACTCGTACGGGTGCTACAACAGGTGGAAAATTCAGGTTATTCGCACCTAACGGAGGTGGAATCATTCCCGTCGGTAAGGTATTGTTGGGGTTGGATCCCGACATACCTTCGAAAGAAGAATTTGAAGGTGGAGGAAAGGAAATGGAGGGAATTTCGAATTCGGTGTCGAAAGGTTCGTCGGTCGGTACCAAGGAAACACGGACTAATCGGGCGTTAGTATCCCTAGTCCAAAGTGACATACACTAAAGGAGTAGTGTAGTCAGAAAAAAGAAAAAACAGAATGTGGGGGTAAGATAACGTCAATGAGAAGAAGTGGTGTAAGTGAGTTGCAAGTTCCTTGAGCAACAAGTTGCAAGTTTTGAAAAGATTTTTCTTTTTTTTTATGTTTGAATGTTTGCAAAGAGATTTTTGAAAAGAGACTTATGACACAAATGCATCAACCACCCTTTGGTGAGATCATCTCACCAAACTTCCTGGGCCGGTTCTTTATACTTTGGGCATTTTATTTCCATAATTCTTTTCTCTGTTTGGCTTCTTATTCTTCTCCAGACCTTTTAGTGCAAACTTGTAACGATCTTTTAACCGTTTGCCTTGACATTTTGGACCTTGCACTGTTCTTCATCTAGGCTTGACTAGGACCCTTCTATTTGTTGGTCAAAAGTCACTCTTTTGTATCGTTTTTTGTCTTTTTCACTGTATTCGCTCCAAGAACCTGTATCCTGTAACATGCAGCAGACATGCGTCAAAAGCACATGTTTAATTATAAAACGAATAAGAATTGGGGAATATAAATTGCAATATTATGATATGAACAACGGCTGCAGCATTAA
Source organism: Agapanthus africanus (assembly GCA_030015575.1). Taxonomy (NCBI): domain Eukaryota; kingdom Viridiplantae; phylum Streptophyta; class Magnoliopsida; order Asparagales; family Amaryllidaceae; genus Agapanthus; species Agapanthus africanus. Next base: position 288,693,368 of record JASDDO010000029.1, read on the forward strand.
CTTGTGCTCCGTTCGGTACTCTGAGCGACATATCACCAGGTGCAACTTTCCTACTTTTTCTCAGTCCCTGTAATAAATTACAGATATGAGATCCTGATCCGGTATCAAGTACCCAGGAGGTAGGCCTGACCGTAAAGAAGTTCTCAATTATAAGAACACCTGAAGTAGATGCAAAACCATGCTTCTTCTTCAACTGGGAATCCTTGGAATCCATACAATCCTCTTTCCCTTGCTCATACTTATGACTATTGTCACAAGTTAGAGCCGAACCAACGTTCCCTAGCCCCGAATAAGAATTCGGATCGGTCAAGCGATACATTTTATTATCTTGATTAGGGCATGAAATGGTTGCTACCTGGAGAGAGAGAAAACAAACACAACGTGCGCTCTTGCAAGATTAGATTGGTTTATTAGTTTATCTAACCAGGATGGCTCCCACTGTTTCCTCGAATTCTTCTTAAAACCTTTTAAAAGAAGAACTAGTCGGGATTAATTGCACGTCCCAATACTTGCTTAACTTTTCAGCCAGGCTAGTGTTGGTACTTCGAAGGAGGTTTTCCAACGCTTTCATGAAGTTCCTTAATTAAAGAACCTCGTTTCCCTGGAGGTGTAGCCCCGCTAACACCGTTCTAGACACCTACTTGGTTTATAGCATTGATTGTTAAGTGAAATAATCTCCCGAGAGTAAACCAACTCAACATTGGGATCGGGATCCAACTATCTTTGTGTGATGACCTAGATGGAATCCACTCTAGTCACCACACTTCAGAAGGTATGCTAAATCTGCAAGTTTCAGTTTCTTTAGAAACTCCCGATGTGGTTTTTGCCCCTAACGGTTTATGACCTTGACTAGGTCAACAAAGCATAAACCGTTAGTCAAGTTCTACCCGTCATTATCCTGATTGCATTAGACCTACCCGTACGTGCCCTTGACTAGGTCAATAAGGCCGCACGACTGTCCTAACCAATCCCATTTGCAATGTACAGAAAAATATCATCTAGCTACCGTTCACTACGCCTTGACTAGGTCAACAAACGCAGCACGAATACTAAATAATACCAATCCAAAATGACGAAGGGCTACGGCTGGGTTTTTGGCGAAAAACCCGTTAATGTAATGAACTTGATATCGTTGAAGGAACATGATTGCCTTATTGAAAATATAGTGGCGAAAAACTCTTGCTAAAGAGGTCACTCCCTTTGAAGGGATCTCGGCTCTTTCCTCGTCGAATGAGGTGCAGGATATTCCAAACTGAATACCTCAATGCAAAGCATGAACAATCGACTATAGTGAAGTTATTACCCTGACGCAAACTTTTGTCCAAGGGGTCACTCCCAATGAAGGGATCTCGGCCCTTGCCTCGTCGACTGAGGTGCTGGGCATTCATAACCGAATACCTCTATGCAAAACAAAAGAGAGCGTTCTTGCAATAACAGCTTTTTGAAAATTGTTCCAACAACGTTCTTTTTAGGTTTGTTTTCTTGCATTAAATTAATGCGTCCCATCAATTAATCTTACCATTGCAGAAAGCAACGAAAATATGACATACGCTTATGCCATCCGCATTCGCCACGGGGCTCCATCATTACCCGTTAGGTTACTTAACTAACGACAGAACGAGGTTGGACTAGCGTGGATGCAAAACATAAGCATCGCCTAAATAGATATCATATAGATATATATACACATTCGTCAGATGCAATGATAGCCATTCCAGATCACAGATGAACACATTGGATATACTAGGAATCCGTATTTCGTACGAGCCTATAACGAAAAGCTGATTACATGCTCGCGATGAATAGCCAAAACCCCACCCTAGACCCCTATGGTTGCGGCAATCTACCCGCCAAGTACCCGAAGCGAAGCAACCTCCCTCAACACTGTGAGTAGGCCACTCGGCACTTCGAGATACCCGGTAGTTTGTGCACCCCACCTTGGGTCTATCCTAGGAGCAAAAACAGTAAAAAGAAATTATACAATGGCGGCTACAACATCATCCCGGATGTGCGGCCATACAAATAATATTACATCAATTTACATATTACATGAATTGAAAGATAAATAAAACTCTCATCTCACAACCCCTCGGCTATTCATCCGCGACAATCCAACGAATTCATATACACAAACCATCAACATTACAGAACACAGATATGTATAACCCCCACTAATTGACGTATAGCGATTAGCAGACGTTCAATACATATACAACATCACAGATATGACCATTTAGCCAAAAATTTTAGAACTCTGATCAAAATCCAAATTTGTAACTACCCCCAAAAAATAACATTTTCTCTGGATAACCTGGGCAGAACAAAAATATCTCAAAAATCCTAGAAGTCAAAACTAGGAATTTTGCAAGAAAACGGAGCCACGGCCGAGTCAACTCGGCCGCGGATCCGCGGCGGAACGCATTGTTCCGCTGCGGTTCCGCAGCTAGTTGGCCGAGTCATGGTCTCAGATTTCTTGGTTATTCCCAGAAAACCCTGCTTGTATTTTTCCGGTATGTTAAATATTTTTCATGGCAGGTTTTAAAAACGGCAGAAAGCATGGGTTTCGGACATCGTTTTGGGATTTTTGCCTGATCGAAGTTCTAAGAACCTTGCTAACTGTTAGTTGTTATTTAGTTAGGCTCTGATACCACTGTTGGGTCCACGTTACCCACCCCGGTACTTTCGGGGAGGCGGAATAGGTAAAATGAAAATTTTCCCTAGCTAGGTAACATGGACCGTTTCATAAAGAATCATCGCTAAACAAAACCTAACAAAAACTACAAGTACTAACTACTATGTAGAATGGTTATACCTTGGTCTTGAACTCCTTCTCTTCTTATTGTGGTTCTCCCTCTTGCTTGCTCCTTGTAGTTGCTTGAACGGATCCTCCTTGCCGTCTCCTCTTTGCCATAAATGGATCCACCCGAGGGTCTCAGAATTAAGCTCCAATCTCAAACTAGAGATGACTAAGGTGTTTGGTTTGCTAAACCTAATAGCTTAGATAGAGTAGAGAAGAGTGATGGTGATTTTATCTCAAAGGTTCATGATTTCCAACTCATGGAACACTTGAACCTTGAGGGAGGAAGAGGAAGAGGGAGAGCTTTTCTTTCTAGGAGAGAGAAAGGAAATGATAGAATGAGCTCTCATAATCCAATCCTTCTCACAAAAGTGAGAATAATGATAATAATAATAATAATTAAGTATATGGTGATGGTTAGTTTCAATGACCATTATCATTTCATGCTATGATGGCATTATGTAAACAACAAGCAAGCAAAAGTCATACCCATGAAATGATAGCCATGATGATGGTCAACAAGTCCAAAATGGTCAACCGGTCAACAATGTCAACAAGTCAACAAAAGTCAAACTTTCAACTCAAACATGACACAATAATACTTAATTAATATTATTAATCATATATCATATTCTCATTAGGGTTAAGAGAAAAGTCAACGGTCAACAAGTCAACCAAAGTCAAATGGTCAACAAGTTAACCAAAGTCAAATGGTCAATAAGTCAACCAAAGTCAAATGGTCAACAAGTCAACCAAAGTTAAATGGTCAACAACCCTAATGAGAATCCTCTGCCTCTGTCTCTGTCAACTATGCATACACACCCGTATCCGTGCTCCAAGGAACACGAATACACTGAGACAAAACCAATCCCAAAACAGTTACTAGGATCTGGCTTAAACCAAAACCCGCTAGTAACTACTATCCGGACACCAAACGTGCACAAGTGCGCGGATGTGAACGAACCCCGTCGCAAAACGATGCAACCTCTACTCTATTTTACCCAAAGGCGAGTAACCCTCTGTGTGGGACTCTAAAGGCTCGACACTACGCTGGCAGTTGGTTTAACCACAGGCCGCAAGCGGTACTAGCTGTATGTAATGGTCCCCAAGTAGATGCCTATAAGAAGACTGATGAGGTGAACCCATCGAACTCCTACTGAGCCTGAATGTGACAATCTCTGTACAATCCGGTTTGTTCGTCTGAGAATATCGCATGGCGAGCCTAGGGGGCGGTAAACGTCAGTCCCCTAATAGCGGTACAAGTCGTGTCAGAGTGTAGCCCAAAACACCCTGAGAATCTACTGGAAAACCTACCAGTAATTCTCGCTTGCCCTGGCCAGGGACGACAATGTGTAATGGCTCACCTAGACACAGCGCGATATCAACTCCCAATTCCGAGAGAGACGAATCCTATCTAACCGTCACTGCCTCCAAGTGCTTCGGGACTGTAACCTACTACTACCTGTTTTCACAATTCAGTAGAGCCGTGGTAGGGTAGTAATCAAAGAACAGTGGGAACACACTCGAGGCAAAGTGACAGTGTCAAGTCAGCGGACTAAGCTGTACTCATGTCACCTGGGAACTGTTAACTGACGATAGGTATAATACCAACCAACAATTCCCGACGAGTCCTGTCCAGTGTACTCGTAACCTAACGAGCACTTGCATACTCTCCGGTACGACGTACTGATGGATGTGGGACAGACCATCTCCCCTGCTCAGAAAAGAAGCGTATGCACCAGTCTACTCTGGAGTATCAATGCCCTGTCTCGATAATCTTACGACCAGGGACCAAAATAAGGATGTGCTTATAGACCACCCAGCCCCTACTAGTGTGATCGCCATCACAACGCTGGTGGTCAAGCAAAAATCCTAAGGGCTCTACCAATATGTTTTTAGCGATATGTTAAAAGAAACATATACACATATTAAGATAGAAACAAACCAAGTAGCATACTACTATATCGAGCAAGACTGTCGTAAAACCATATATATATCCCAAGCCTCCAAAATGTATTATACAAACTAGTACTATACAATAATGGCCTCTAGGGCATACATATCTAACATAAACCGCATTATTGAATCAAGTATTGATTTAATAATGATCTACTATTATATTATTGGATTATTTTATCTTTTAGTATTCGTATTTTTTGTAGTACGAATTCAGGTATGCATATATAGTTTAGGTATTCTTGTATTTATACTAGAATAATTCTAGAAGAGGACACCTTATTTTGTGTTATTCTATTTATTAGAAATAAATATTGAGGTGGAGGGTTGGGGTGCCTTTGAGTATGGCAAGAAGCAAGGCTATTGTTTTTATTTATTCATTTGTGATAACTATTAAAGCATGGCTAGTATATTTTATTGTAGAAAAGAAATGCTTGGTAGTTTTCACTTAGCCATTTCTTCATTCATTCTTACCTTAGCATTCTCTCTCCTATCTTGAGCTCTTCTTCTTTCTCAAACCCTAACCCTCTCATAAGTTAAGAAACATAGGGTTCATGAGATAAACTAATCCAATTAATAAACTCTACATCCACTAAACCACCTAGATGGGAAAACTTAGTCTTTTATTTACCTCCTTTTTGTGATTGAAGCTTGAACCACATACTCCCGGGTGGATCATCTTCGACGTGAGGAGGCCGACGACCAAGCTCGATCCCGACGGACGAGGAGGTAAAGAAGACCTGAAGGACTTGATCACATAGGTATAATCTCATTCATTGTAGATTAAAACCTATGAAGTTTTTGCTAGTTGGGGCTTATGGTTGTACTTGGGATTATAGTCGATGTTACCCACTTTAAAATTATTTTTTGAAAATTCCGCCTCCTTACAAACCCAGTAAAGTGTGCAACATCGACTTGCAGCAATAAATTTTGGTTTTGATACAAGATTGCAATTCAGAGTAAAAATATCAAAACCATCTCTGTTTCTCATTAGACTTGCAAAGACGTGGATAAAGTTTGCTTTACAGGCAAATTTGGATAGGTATCATACTATTACTGAAACCTAAAACTTCTAAGAGATTGAGATAAATCTCGATTTTTTTAAAAATCATAAAACTGAAAACAAAAATGACGACAAAACAATGTTACATGGCTAATCCTTAATAACCCAAAAGCAAAATAAAAATCTTATTTAAGAAAACACTGAAGCACCATAAAAAATTACCAAATCAGGGTATATTTCTGGAGTAGTTAAAAGAATAAGGGCTTATTTACTGAAATCTCCTCAACAAGTTTGGGTCAGAATCAGAAAAATACCAATACCATTGAAACTATAAAAAACTACCAATACTTGACGGTCAACGTTGGTCAACCTTACAGTTCATATCAATGACCATTTAGCCCTTTTCATAATATAATTGATTAATTATAAATTACATTAAAATAATTATTAAATATTAATTAAAAAATTACTATACTTTTTTGGGATGAGCCGGAGACACACGTGCTCGATGGGGGCGGCGACGGAGGAGGAGAAGATGAAGATAGAGGGGTAGGGTTTGGGGCTATGAGAGAAGGAGAGGGAGGAAGGAGAATGAGAGGAAGAAGGGGAGGGATTTTAGATGGGTTGAGGAAGAAGATGGTTGTGGTGGTGATGATAGTGGTGATGATTGTTGAATATGTATGCCCTAAAGAGGTGGTGTTGGGTTGAAGAAAAAGAGGAGGAAGAAGAATGTGTTGGTGGTGGTGATTGTTGGATATTTATACTTTAAAGGCCATTATTTTGTATATATATACATTGGATGCTTGGACATATGTATGTACATGACAATCTTGATCGATATGATTGTATACTATTTGATTTGTCTTTATCTTAACATGTGTATATTTTACACTTGTTATTACGTATCGTTAATACATGTTGACAAAGCCCGTAGGATTATTGCTTGACTACCAGTGTTCTGATGGCGATCATACATGTGGGGGTTGGGTAGTCCATAAGCACATCCATAAATGTCCCTAGCCATGGGAGTATCGAGACTAGGCATCGATATTACGGAGTAGACCGGTGTATACTGTTAGTGATATATGCCCTAAAGGCCATTATTGTATAGTACTGGTTTGTATATTACATTTTGGAAGCTTGGGATATACAAAGATATAATAACAGTCTTGCTCAAAATAGTAGTATGCTACTTGGTTTGATTCCATCTAAATATGTGCATATGTTTCTTTGATCATATCGCTTATACATATTGGTAGAGCACTTAAGATCTTTGCTTAACTACCAGCGTTGTGATGGCAGTCACACGAGTGGGGGCTGGGTAGTCTTTAAGCACATCCTTATATAGGACCCTAGTCATAGGATTATCGAGACGTGGTATTGATGTAGGGTTCCTAGGCATGCTCAAGAGGTCTCACAAGGCATCAACCATGCCAATTTCAAATTTTTCCGGTGCCGAGAAACCCTAATGCTAGATCGTTAACTAGAGATTAGGCGATACATGCAAGTAAACGACATTACTGCTAAAGGAAAGTGACTACAACCTTTATAGATCCGGTCCTCCACCTCCATAGCTCCGTGATGAAGTCCCTCCGCTGTACCCATCGGATCCCGGACTGTCGCGGTGGTTTCATCGAAAGAATGATCGGGCTAGGTCGTCGACTTTGACGCCGAAGATGATCTACGTCGAGGCAACACAAGATCAAGCTCCAACTTCACCAAGCCATGAAACTTGTGAAGAAAACACCATATACTACTTAGCGAGTGGTAGAGGATGAAGAAATAGGAAGTGGGTTCACTTTAGAATTGGATTTCTCACTCTTTTTCTCAAGTTGCCATTGATGGTAGCAAGCTTTCTTCTTTTGTTCAAGAAGAAGAAGAAGAAGAAAAGAATATGATATGTATTTTCAAAATAGAAAATAATATGATAAGTATCATATTGCAACCATGGTTATGTGTAGAGAGTAAACTAAGGTTAGTAGAATGGTTAGGTTTAGGACATGAAAACAAAATGGTTGCTTTAGTCAAAGATGCATGAAGTATCAAGAACTTTGTAGCATGAATGCAACCATTTAGTTTTTCTTTTTCCTTTTAAAAAAAATGAATAGATAAATAAAAGAAATGAAACCCTAGCCATTCACTAAACATAGTGTATAGCATACACACACCCAAGGTTGCATGTATCATCAAACATGATACAAACAAGTGTACAAAAATATATCACATATACAATGTGCACTTCAAGTAAGAAAATACATTTAATATGAACCAATACTAGTTAATGCTAAGTAATATATCAAATATATAATTATACATTAAATCATTAAATCAACACTTGATTTAATGATCCGGTCGTATCGCATATAACCGACTAGTATCAATAGTAACAACTTATCGAAACAACACTTGATCCGATAACCCGGCTATATCGCATATAACCGATCAATGTCACAAATCGCGAGAATTGAATACAGTATCACATACTGGTATTATTCTCGGTCTCGCACATATCTCATATGCGCTCCTATTTCGTTTCGCTTGAGCCAGGAAACCTCTGTGTAGGACTCTAAAGACTCGTCAATACGCCGGCAGAAAGTGATGATCATATCAAACACCCACATACCGCAAGTGGTCTGCTAAACGTAACGGCCACCCGGGTATTGAGCGATCAGAAGATCGACGAGCAAGCCCGCTCACACTCCTGTGAATCCAACTAGTAACACTTACCGTACAGTCCGGTCTGATCGTCTGATATGTTGCATATCTCGCCTAGGGGTAGTAAACGTCAGACCCCAATAGCTCGATAAGTCGTGTCGATATGAGGTCTATAATAGTTCGATAAACTACTGATAACACTTACCAGTAAATCTCAGCAACCCTGGCCAGGGATTTCAAGTTATAGCCAATCGAACACAGTGCAACATCAACTCCCTATACCGGGAGAGACGAATCCCCTCTTATCGCTCATTGCCTCCATGTGATTCGGGACTGTACCCAAAAACCACCATTTTGCATGCCCTCTTGGACATGGTAAGGTGGAAATCAAAGTACAGTGGGAATCACACAAGACTCTATGACGATCTCGGGTCTACAGACTAACCTGTACCAGTATCACCAGAGAACTGCCATCTGACGTGAGGTATAATACCATCTGGGAGTTCTCAGCGAGTCCGTCCAGTGTACCCAGTCTCCACTGAGCACCCGTATATCATCTCTGATGTCAAACACCAATGGATATGGGATCATCCATCGCCCATCTTCATGGGTCGAGAAGGTATACGCTAGTCTACTCTGGTATATCGATGCCCCGTCTCAATACACCCATGACTAGGGACCTTGAAGGATGTACTTATGGACTACCATGTCCCCACAAGAATGATCCGTATCATAGTCCAGGTAGTCAAGTACACATCCTAAGGGCTTTACCAACATGTAACAGAGAGACAATCAGTGTACACGTTAAGGTAAAGAGCAACCAGATAGCATACTATCTGATTGAAGAGATTTAGCGTGCTTGCGCTTTCTAAAAGATAGATCAAAAATATTTGTAACCGCAATCAAGAACGGCGTCGCTTTGCAGCTAGCCGGTGAGTATGGGTCGGTCCACAGGGATTTTGTGAATTTCCGATTCGTTCTTACGAGTTAATTCCGAAAGATGTTCGGACAAATTATTAAATCTAAAAATCTAAATTATCCTACCTAGGGCAATTAATTGAAAGTTATAACTAGGGCAGGAAAATAAATTTAATCTAAGGCAGGAATTGAAATCTACACTAGGGCAAGAAATTAAATTACTTACAGATGGCTCTCTCCAATCATCCATGCAGGGTTGTCAGATCTGGATTTCTGAATTGAAGAGAGGCACCGATGCTCTCCAAAAGATTTCTAAATTTATTATTAAAGGGAGACATAAAAAATTACAATATGTAGAGTTCCTATTTATAAAGAATAGGAAACCCTAGGGTTACATCTTGAACCGCACATTTGCTATTACAAAAATACCCCTAAGAAGAAAAAACCAAGTCAACGAGCTTCGCACCGCCAAAGTTTTCTGCGCCGACACGGGCCATACCCGGCCGCGGTTTCGCGGCCAAAGGCATGCTTTGGCCGCGGTTCCGCAGCCAAAGTAAGGGCTTGTGTGCTTCTGTTTCTTGTACCGGTTTTCTGTTGACTTTTTATGACTATTTCTTGGGTTGGTTCTCAGATTAGATTCCAGGTTGCTTCCAGATCTCCACAGTGAACAATTGTAGTGAACTTTTGTCGTTGCTTCGTGACGAAGTTTTGAACCATGCACTGCCTTATACTTGTGAACTGATCTTTGTGTAGGCTTGATCAAGGTTCTCCCATTTGTCGGTTTAAGTCCATTTTTCATCGTCTTTACATCGCTTTCACTATTTTCTGTCTAAGAACCTGTAACTTGTAACATATAGCAGACATGCGTCAAAAGTACCTGTTTATTCATAAAAAGAATAAGAATGGGGAATATAATAATGCAATATTATGGTGTGAACAAATACCCCCAAACTTATCTTTTGCTCGTCCTCGAGCAAACTTATTTTTATTCACTAAAATCCTAACCGCACTTTCGCTGGGAAACGCGATTGCACTGAGCACGTGCAACAAGCCGTTAAACCTCTAGGTGTCCCTAGTAGGAGGAGTGTTGTTTCCTGAGGGTTTTCAGCGGATTACACCCACAAAATCCTATCAACTCGGCCCATTGACTTTTGTTCTCCAATTAGGTTTTCTAACAAGGAATTCTATTATCTTCTACTTGTAAATTATCCACCCATATTCTTCACGCTTCCTTATCATCTAACTTAAGATTATACATGTTATGCAGACTTACTTAGCTTTCGGCATTTGTTAAGTTTTCCTTCTAGGATTTCATCTCCATTTAGGAATTTCTCTCAACTCTATTAAAGATACAAGTTCTATCATTCATTCCTCTCTTTTATCTAAATTCCAATCACATACCCCCACGTGTGTGTATAAATCACCCCTACACTTGGAAATTCAAATCAAGAAATCATACCCTTGTCCGTTGTCCAAAGCACTTATTAATTGGTGAATTGTTAATTGAATTTTGTTTACACATCCTTCATGCGACCGTTAATACTTCTTGAGGTACCAACGACCGATTACAAAAAGTGTTTGCACATTTAAAGCGTACTTCCTAGTTTTGCAACACCCAAGGCTTTAGCAGTGACTCCCAAACCAGTTGGTCTAAGGCACTAGGTGATAAGGCACCCTCGCTAAATATTTTTCTATTTTTTTACAGCCTTAAGTAATCACAAAAACCAGTCCTTTTTTTTATTCTTTATTAACACTTATATATTTTATTTTATTTTTATTTTCATTGTACTAAGGACTTTAGACAAGAGCGTTTCAAGGTCTCTTCTACTATTCCAAGTTTCAAGGTGCGTGATAGTGCAAAATGTAGGGTATACATTTTCAGAATCTAGACTTAAGGTAGGAACTATTTTTCAAACTTATACTCTAATAAGAACATCAATACTTTTCCTTCATTTTGACTTAGCCCAAGAAGTGAACCCAAAATTTTCCAATTTCTAAATAAACTACAAGGCATATACTTTCTACCGTTAAACTTTAAGGAAGGTTATTTTTAGGGCTTTAAATTTACTAAATCTAAGATCTAGTTGTCCCTAACCAGTTAACATATTTGTCAAACTCAAGTCAATTAGCCAATATTGAATACAATAATTTTTATAATTTTATGAAATTTTTCAATTTTTTTGGGTTTTCAAATTTGTATGCAAATGCAAAAATATATACAAATGAATGCGAAGAAAGAAGACTTACCGAGCATACCCCCAAACTTGAACTTGACAGTGTCCTCACTGTCATGCTACACCAATTGGGTCAAAATGCTGGCACTCCCCTGTTTATTTATTTACAATTTTTTTTATTGTTTTTTATTGTTTTGAATTTTTTCTTATTTTTTATAGAAAAAGAAAACAGAAATATATATACATATATACAACAACTTTCCCCCCAAACTTAAGCTTGGCCTTACACAAGCCAAAGGTTAGCACCAACCATTCAAAAATGTTATCATGGTAAAGGTGTAGTCGGTGCAAGAATGGGATGGAAAGAAAAGAGATGAGAAGCACACGAGACCGTGCGGAAAGAAAGGAATATGATCTCGGTGGAGGAGAAGAATGGCGGAAAGAAGAAAGAAGGAGCGCGCGATCTTGAGGGTGTAAATCGAGTGAATAAATTGGCGCAATTTGTGATGACCGATTTGTTATAAGCGATTGCGCTAACCTATCAACTCGTCGTGAAATAGGGTCAAATCCCTCAAGATTTGCAAGAAAACATGGGTACGCCGAACTTGGTATAGGAGATGAAAGCGTAACAGTCATTTGTTCGGTCGGAACAATAGGAAAGACGAAAGGGAGTGACTTAGGGATAGTATCTTTCTCACCGTAGTAAACTGTTTCGAACTTGAAAGATTCCATTAATGGTTCGAAACTACTATAATCAACCGAGTCTGATGGCTCATCTGAAAATGTAAAGGACTCAAACTCGGGCGGTGAGTCATCAACATCGTCCGAAAAAGTGAAACACCCGTAGGTGTTATCGTCTGTGAGAATTGTGTCAGATTCAAAGGAAAAGGTTTCAAGCTCATGGTCTTTAAGCGGGGTCGGAACGATGGGAAGGAGGGAGGGTAATATAACAGTCAAAGGTTCATGAGGATGAATTGGAAAATCAGACACATCAAATAAAAATGCTTCAACCTCAATATTATCCTCAAAACTCTCCTCAATACTATCCTCATAACTCTCCTCAATACTTATCTCATCCATGCCATTATCATCAACATCAAGACGCATATGAAGTTCGGGAGAAATATCTAATAACTCGGGATGATGAGTTGAACATAAAATTTCAATCAAATCGACAGGTTCATCTTCCGAAATATTCCCGGCGTCTATATCCTCAATCAAGTGAAAATCAATTTCTTTAGACACCTCATCAAAAGCATGGATATCTATCGATTTAGGTTCTAGATGGGAGGTGTAAAGATCGAAAGGATTAGGTGCGGTTTCACTCGAAAGGGGTTCCTCACAATCGGGCAAATCAAACACTACAAAATCACACAACTCGTTTTTATTTTCAACTGGTGAATCATTTGGAACAATCGATGGAAAACCGGAGTTGTGGGCTTCAATTGGGTAAGGGTAGGTTTGATTTGAAAATCCTCTCTTATTCTCACTCTGTCCAACCGCCTCCTTATACATTAAAAATTTTTGAGCTAGCGGGAAACTAGCTACCAGTTCGGTAGGTTGCATAAGGGCGGCTAAAGATGCTTCCACATTCCTAATCATTTTATTCGTTGCTGCAATGTACGCTTCCAACGACTCTTCCAAACTAGACTTAGGTGGTGAGGGGATGTCAGTAAAAGATTCAAAATTGGTTGGATATGTGAAACTCCCTAATGGTTGTGTCGAAACAATGTCTAGTGAAAGTGGGAAGGTTGGGTATGACTGGTAGGAAGTGGGCGGTTGGGCAGGGGTAGGGTCAACATATGGATAAAAAGATGAATAGTCGTGTTGATCCCTAGAACTGGATGAGTGGAGAGGGGTGAAAGATCGACTGCGAGATTGAGCAATATGCTCAGCAATGGACATCGGCCTAGTAGTGACAGAAGGACATGACGAAGTGGTATCAACATATGTAGGTGGTAAAGGTTGGCTCGGTTGACACAAGATGGGTTGAAAAGTCAAACTATTTCTCCTAGACGCCTCTATTTGATCTTTCAACGAAATTTTTGGCAGGGAAGGACGTTTTTAAATTGACCGAACAAATTAACGTACGACGCAAAATTAGGTCCGGGATACGAAAGTTCGGCTAATGATTTATTGTGTGGGGTACCCATGTTAGAAGAATGAGAAAAGAAAGAAGGTAGGTGGTGCAAGTGGGGTGCAAGGATTTCTTAGCGACAAAATTTTTGCAAGTTTTTATAAAAATTTTCCTTTTTTTCTTTTTCTCTTTATTTGAGACTGTTTACAGAAAAAAAATATCGATAAAGGGCTTAAACACAAATGTAATCAACCAGAAATGCACAATCAGACCTAGATCTAGGGTCACCTAGGTCTGCTAGACAGCTCCTAACTAGGGCTAGAAATAGGACCTCAAACCGCCTCTTCACCGACAAGTACGACCAGGTATGTGGGAAGGAACCACCACAACAGTAGACCTAATTAATAACCACTATCCTAGACACCGCAAAGTCAGTTAGGATAAACGGTCGATGCCTATACTAGTCCTTTTCCTATTGAGCTCGAAGTCCTTAGGGCTGAGTCTAGTATTTTTTAATTAAAGATTGGTCAATGCAAATGCCTTATGTTATTTCTGGGGTCCCGGGAAGGGTGATGAAATCCCCACCCAATCTGAATTGGTCAAAAAGCCCCTTAAAGTCCAATTAAAGATATGCAAAACAGTAAATCACTTGCAATCAAATATTTTTATTTTATGCGCGGCGCAAAGAATCCTGCACAAGATTGTTATTTGAAAGGGAAAAGATTTTTTAGCGCAATGAAATCCTGCAGGCAAATTTACAGAAGATATATCAAGATTTGCAGAGGAGGAGAGAGAAAACTCACAGAAATTTCCAGTGGAGGAACAGTTTTTTTTTTATCGCGCTTCTGCCCCTTTTTTTTAAGCCCTGATTCGACCAGACCGCGGCGGTTCCGCGGCCAAAAGGGGGCTGGCGCGGCGGTTCCGCCGCGCTTTGGTGGGTTCGGCTATTTTTTTTTTTGGACCAGATCACCACGGTTAACTTGTAGACTCGGTCCTCCAAATTTCTTCTGTTCCTCGGTTGTTGTGATCTTCTGTTGTTCCGATCTGTTTTTTCCTGTTTTGATCTCTGTAGATTTCCAGATCCGATTTTCGTATATCCTGCAAAATTCAAAAAACAAAGTATCCCTTCCGAAAATAACAAATGATATATTTTTTTATATTTTATGATTTTTTCAGATTTTTATGATATTTTTTTTTATGATTAACCCGAAATTGCAAAAAGGAAAGTTCTACGCCATCCCCGGCAACGGCGCCATTTGATTGAAGAGATTTAGCGTGCTTGAGCTTTCTAGAAGAATGATCAAAAATATTTTTAACCGCAATCAAGAACGGCGTCGCTTTGCAGCTAGCCGGTGAGTACGGGTCGGTCCACAGGGATTTTGTGAATTTCCGATTCGTTCTTACGAGTTAATTCCAAAAGGTGTTCGGACAGATTATTAAATCTAAAAATCTAAATTATCCTACCTAGGGCAATTAATTGAAAGTTATAACTAGGGCAGGAAAATAAATTTAATCTAAGGCAGGAATTGAAATCTACACTAGGGCAAGAAATTAAATTACTTACAGATGGCTCTCTCCAATCATCCATGCAGGGTTGTCAGATCTGGATTTCTGAATTGAAGAGAGGCACTGATGCTCTCCAAAAGATTTCTAAATTTATTATTAAAGGGAGGCATAAAGAATTATAATCTGTAGAGTTCCTATTTATAAAGAATAGGAAACCCTAAGGTTACATCTTGAACCGCACATTTGCTATTACAAAAATACCCCTAAGAAGAAAAAACGAAGTCAACGAGCTTCCACCGCCAAAGTTTTCTGCGCCGACACGGGCCATACCCGGCCGCGGTTCCGCGGCCAAAGGCATGCATTGGCCACGGTTCCGCGGCCAAAGTAAGGGCTTGTGTGCTTCTGTTTCTTGTACCGGTTTTCTGTTGACTTTTTATGACTATTTCTTGGGTTGGTTCTCAGATTAGATTCCAGGTTGCTTCCAGATCTCCACAGTGAACGATTGTAGTGAACTTTTGTCGTTGCTTCGTGACGAAGTTTTGAACCATGCACTGCCTTATACTTATGAACTGATCTTTGTGTAGGCTTGATCAAGGTTCTCCCGTTTGTCGGTTTAAGTCCATTTTTCATCGTCTTTACATCGCTTTCACTGTTTTCTGTCCAAGAACCTGTAACCTGTAACATATAGCATACATGCATCAAAAGTACCTGTTTATTCATAAAAAGAATAAGAATGGGGAATATAATAATGCAATATTATGGTGTGAACACTATCATGTCGAGCGAGAAAGTCCTCCCTATATATGTCCCAGCATCCACTACAATATACATCCTATGTATAGTAATAGCCTCTAGGGCATACATATAAGTAACAATCGATACTCCAGAGTATACTAGTGTATACACTTCTCATCCCAGTAGTGGAGATGGTCTGTCCCACAGCCATTAGTACATTGTACTGGCGATAGTATACATGTACTCATTGGGTTATGAGTTACACTGGACGGACTCGTTGGAAACTGCTGGTTTGTATTATACTTATCGTCAGGTAGCAGTTCTCAGGTGACAAGTGTACATGTTAGTCCGTTGACTTAACATCAATATTCGTCTCGAGTGTGTTTAGATCACTACCCTACCATGGCTCAAATGAGTCGTGCAAATAAGTAGTGGTTAGGTGCAGTCCCGAAGCACTAGGAGGCAGTATTGGTTAGATAGGATTCATATCTCCTGATATTGGGGGTTGATATCACGTTGTGTTCGGAAAGCCATTACACAAAGTCCCTGGCAGGGCAAGCGAGATTTACTGGTAGGTACTTCAGTAGTTTCTCAGGGTGTTTTGGGCTCTAGCCCGACACGACTTATTATGCTTTTAATGGTCTAACTTTTACCACCTCTTGGCTCGATATGCGATAATCTTAGACGAACAGACCGGACGGTACAGAGATTGTCACAGATAGGCTCAGTAGGAGATCGGATGAGTTTACTCATCGACTTTCTTATCGACAGATACCTGGGTAGCCGTTACGTGCAGCTACTACCACTGACGTATTTGTGGTTAAACCTACTGCCAGTATACTGTCGAGTCTTTAGAGTCCTACAAAAAGGGTTTTCCTTCTTCGGGCAAAACGATGTAGAGACCGTATGGTTTTACGGTAGGGTTTCGATCATATACGTGTACTTGTTGCATGGATGTTGTTCGAACGTATAATACAATTGGGCTTTAGTTTAAGCTATATCCTAGTATTATATTATTGGATTATTTTCGTCTTTTGGTATTCGTATTTTTTGGTATATGAATACGGGTATATATACACGGTGAGGGGTATTCTTGTTATTTTACAAGCGTGCTTCTCAAAGAAGACACCTCATTTGTGGTTTAATCCATTTACTTAAATGGATAATGAGGTAGACGTATGAGGTGATATTAAGTACGTGATTGAAGCATAGCTACTTAGGTGACTCATTGTTTGATGACTATTAAAGCATGTTTGATTCATTATTGATTTATTATCTGCTTCATTATCATCAACCCTTAGCCATTATTCAATATCATTATCTCTTCAACACCCTCTCTATTCCGAGGCTCTTTTCTTCTTCCTCAAACCCTAATATCTCTCATGAGTTGAGAGACCTTGGATTATTAAGACAAATTAATCGATAATCATTCTCTACATCTTCTAGGCTACTTAGCTTAGCAAACTGGGCACCCTAGTTACCTTCGTTTAGAGGTTGGAGCTTGAAGTACATACTCTCGGGTGGATCGTCTTTGATACGAAAAGGCCGACGATTACGCACGACCCGTACACTTAAGGAGCTCAAGAAGAGGAAAAGAAGACCCGAAGGATTTGAAACTCGGAGGTATAAAACTCTTACCGAGTAGTTAAACCACCAAGTAGTTATACCTAGTTAAGGTTCTGTAATGATCCTGGAGTTCAAGTCGGTATTGCGAGCTTTGTAAAAATCGTTTTTTGCATATTCTGCCTCCCCATGAACCTACGGGGTGCGCGACATCGACTCACAATGGTATCAGAGCCTACTAAAACTTAACTAGCAGTTTAGGCGATGTATAGAATTACGAAACCAAAATAACTCCGAAACATCGAAACTACAATCCAAGTTTCTGTCGTTTTTTTATAGAGGCTCTAAAGTTATTTAAACAATTATAGAGTGCTCTTCTTATATTAACTTGAACACAACCAAAAAAGAGGCCTAAAATCAATGTTCTGGCCGGCCAAAAGCTCAAATATCCTGGCCTGGCCGGTTCTATTATAGGGTATGGTCTTGTTTTTTTGATGGTATTCTGTAAACTTGTATTTAGTGTTTCGGGTGATGTTTTTTTTGCCCAGATTGCATATACTGTTATCTTTGTGTTGGGGCAATACGGCGTATTTAAAAGTCACAGTTTTAACATTGTTTACTAAGTTTCAGTTTGGATATGTGTTGCTAAATGTCTACTAACTGCTATATGTCGATTAGTAGGGGTTGCACATATCAGTATCTTTGTGATAGTTTGTGTATATGAAGTATTGAATTGTCGTAGATGAATAGCCAGGGGATGTGAGAAGAGTGTTTTCTTTTCTTTCATTCATGTAGATTTGTAAATGTGATGTAATATTATTTTGTGGGGCACATCCGGGTTGAGATTGTAGCCACCGTTGTATTATTTTATTTACTGTTTCTTGCACCTAGGATATACCCAAGGTGCGATGCACAAACTACCGGATTCTTGAAGTACCGAGTGGACTACTCATTTTATTGAGAGAGGTTGTTTCACTTCGGGAATTTGGCGGGTAGTTTGCCGCACCCGTAAGGGTCTAAGGTAGGATTTAGCTATTCATGACGACCGTGGAATCCTTCTTTCATTCTAGGCTAAAACGAAACACGGAATTCCTAGTATATCCAATATATTCATCTGTGATCTGTGATCTGGAATGCCTATTATTGCATGACACGAATGGATATATATCATATATAATAAACGTTGTTTATGTTTTGCATCCGTGTTAGTCTAGTCCCCGCTCTGTTGTTAGTTAAGTAACCTAACGGTGCATGACGGGGTCCCGTGGCGAATGCGAATGGCATAAGCGTACGTTGTATTTTCATTTCTTTCTGCAATGATAGGGTTACATGATTGGACAACATTAATATTGATTAATGGAAAGAAAACAAACCAAAGGTAAATCATTGGAACAGTTTCAAAACCACACGGTTTTCTTCAAAAAGAAAATTTTAAATGCGGAGCCTAAACCACTCCTTTTAAAAGATATCATGGTAATTCATTACGTTCACGATTTTGCCAAAACCATTCGTAGCCCTCCGTTATTTCAGATGGGTATTCAGTAGTATTCAAACTATGTATTTTGACCTTCTCCAAGTCATAGTGATTGGTAGCTGCTGAGTATTCGTCTGTAGCATAGATAGAGCATTGATTTGGGACAGTCGTATTATTATTTTGGCTTTCATCAAGGGTATGTACGGGTAGGTTCAAATTAACTTGGACAATGATGGGTAGAACTTAACTTGCGACTTATGATATTTTGGCCTTCGTCAAGGTCATAAGAGCTTGGGGAAAAAATCCACATCGTAAGTTTCTAAGGAAATTGTAACTTGCCAGTGTTGCATACCATTTGGAGAGTGATGAATTTGTTAGGTTCCTTTAGGGTTGTCACACGATGATACTTGGATCCCGATCCTACTGTGAGTATCTGCTACTCCTCGAGAGATTTTTTTCGCTAAACAATCTATGCTATAAGCTAAGAAGGTGTGTAGAATAGTGTTAGCGGGGTTATGCCTCCAGGGAAAATAGGTTATTTAATTAAGGGACTTCGTGAAAGCGTTGTAAAACCTCCCTCGATGTACCGACACTAGCCTGGCCGAAAGGTTAAGCAAGAATTGTAGGGTGCGATTAATATCGACTAATTCTTCTTTTATGATTTGATGGAGGATTCGAGGAACAATGGGACCCATCCTATTTAGATAAACTAATAACCAATATAAACTTGCAAGAGTATCATGCTGAGTGTTTCTTCTCTCTCTCCTAATTGCAACGACCAAAACGACCGGGCTTAAGTTACTGCTAGATAAAAATATATTGACTGGGCCAAACAATAATGATTGGCTAAGGAATGTCCAGATAGCCATTACCTATGACAACCTGGACTACCTTCTTACTACCAAGCCCCTACTGTCCCAGGTTCAGATTCCACCGTCGCGAATGTTGAAATTCGTAAGACATGGGAAATAGACAGTGCAAAAGCCAAGTGCCTCGTGCAGGCCTCAATGAATAATGAACACCAGAGGCGTCACGAGAAGATGGACTTAGCTTCCATCTTCCTCCATACCAAGGAATTATAAGGAGAGCAATCTCGTATCGTAAGATATGAGACCTCGAAGAAGTTGTTTCAGGCGAGCTTGCCTATCGGGTCATCTGTTGGGGACCACGTTCTTAAGATGATCAGCTTGATTGAAGAGCTCGCGTACCTTGGGACCACGTTGGAGAACGAGTTATATACTGACTTGATTCTACAGACCCTCCCTTCTACCTATGCCTAGTTTATCTTGAATTTCAATATTCAGGGTAAGGAATTTTCACTTCCAGAACTCCTTAACATGTTGAGGAGTGCAGAAAGCATCCTACAGAAAATCAGGGAGACACCCGCACTGCTTATTGGGTGTCACAACCCGATAATTTGGCCCATGACCGGCAATTAGCCACGTAACGTCTACAGGCGTAACGCGACTAGGTAAGCCGAACCCAGAAATCAAAACCAATAAATATAGAGTGTTTAAAACATTTGAAAAAAAACGTTATAAATGTCTAGGAACTTTAATAAATTTAGTAGAAATCCTTTTTAAGTTCAAGAGTTATTTTTGAATAATTTTGGCAACATTTCCTTTATAAACATTTGTCCCGCAAGTCGGGTAAAGGCCAGGTGTAGTAGAAATAACATGTGAAATGAATAGAGCATCACAATATGATATACGATGCCGTAGCGAAGAATAAGCAGTAAGGCAAGGACAAATATCATAAAAGGTAAGACTGCATAATAAAAAGTAGGCCCACATGCGAGCTCGACACCAGAGTACAAATCATATACATCGTCCTCACAACTGTCTCTAAGTCAATACAGGAAGGTAGATGTAGAGTACTAGATACATCAATATACAACTGAAAGATAAACAGATACCGTACAAAACCCACCTAATAGCAAAATGGCTAACACGCCTCAGAAATGGTATCTGTGCCAAAAGATGCGGTAAACAGCCAGCCGCGACTACACCAAATGGCAACCTGCAAGCACTGTGGCACAACGGGGGTGAGTTGCCAACTCGTGAATAGAAGATAACATATAAAAGTAATCACGAGTATGCACGTGCTGCGATACTCAAAACTATGCCAACTAATAAACATCTATATAATGAACTGGATGCTCAATTTCATGCAACCAGTACTATCTAATAATCATCTCTATGTATATAATGAGCAGGGTACGCAATAATATGCAAGCATGTGTACTCTACCAGGTATACTAGTTACATGATGAGATGTCAAGTACTGAATGCTGAGTATGGAAAAGAATAATATCAACACGAAATATCAACGGGGAAAAGAATAACTGGTGTCTATCATTGCAGCAAAATCCAGTACAACTCAAACATCGTCATCCACATCTGTCCTCAAAATCCTGTAATCTCATAAACCGGGAGTGCCCATCACCGGTACTCAAAATATCATAAAGTCAGCCGTGTCCAGCATCGACACGCAAATCCTCCAATATGGGGCGTCCGTCCATCGGATCTGCCCACGGGCTCCGTCTGCGGAATCGGCCCTCGGCCCCGGCAGTACGTATCGTCCCGTATCCATCAAGCTACTCTGGTCAGTATCCTCCAGATAACCGCCAGGTCCAACCAATCACCGGTAGATAGTAGTCCCTCCGCCGGGCTCACCGTCTAACAATACGAGTCTTCTCACCCCGGGGTACCGTACCGGGTGCACCATGTACCCGCAATCGGTGCCTACCTCTCCTCGAATCGGGTATACTCACACAAGCTCTCTAGAACCGAGAAAACTCATGGTTGACGCACTAAAATATCATATCAAGGGAAACCGGGTTTTTCAAACAGTGCGTATTTTCTTAAATAGTATTCCGGTCCCCAAATCCAAAAATCACAGAAATCAAACCAATGCGTAGATCCATGCAATGTGTCGTATGACACTACAAGTTAAAGAAAGGGAAAACCGCTCTTTTTAAAAGGTCCAGTTTTGAAAATATCGTTTGCGGTCCCTTAGTTTTAAATCAAGTCAATATCATCCATGTATGCAACATATGAAGGTGGTACTGGTATGGATGTGCGAATGGATAAGTACGCAAAGTGAATATAGCAATGTATATGTGCACGAGTGTGAATATATGTAAGGTATATGGCATACGTATGAATATATGAGGTACATGTCACAAGTATGAATATGTATGATGTATGCGGCAACCATGTCAACATCAAATAAGCCGAATCAATATAACATGCGGTTTATAGCAATCCTATATTGTGAGTAGCATGGCAATCACTAACGGTGTGAGTGTAGCATATAAATCGTGCTCGTGCAACTTGGACCGTTAGTGACAGTGTAGTGATCTATACTACCAGTATATCTATATGGATACTCATGACAACAAATCCTATTACGCCCTGACGCTTAACGCCATACGGGCGATTTCCCCGTAGATGTTAAATCTACTCACCAGGTCGCGTGCTAAGTATAGCCGACCACCTGTTTCCCTTTTTTGGCGACGTCTGACGTACCCGCCTGTGAACCTGGAATTTACACACGGAATCCAATTATATAAGCAAGAATCTCGCCAAAACGCGATATTGAAACAAAACGTGAAGCTCGCGTCGCGAATCAACGCGCGTGTGTGCGATACGCTGGAACGTGTGTGCACGCGTCTACGACTCAGCCCGACACGCCGCGATACGCTGAATCACAAAACCCACTCACGTATCGCGCGTATCGCGCGAACAAAAACACCAGAAAACGATATATCGTTCCAGAATCTACCCAGGATACAATATTACAAAACTACATATACCATGGACCTAAAAAACATAGCAGATACCAACCTTAAAAACCCTAGATCCTATCTCCCTGCTCTGGCCGCAATTTGCGGCCAGATTGATTATTTCGGCGGCCTGAAGGTTGAGTGGTGGGGTCGGGCTCTGGTGGTGGGGTCAGGATGTCACTAGTAGACTGGGGTCCACTCAATTTTATTCTGGAGTCACCAGGGTAACAACAGATATCAGAAAGCTAAATTTTTGCTTAAAAAGTCACATTTTGCACAAACATGAAAATTCAGGGTATTTTGGTGTAACCTGGGTTTACCTAGGTTTACTTGGCCTCAAAAGCACCTAACTAACTTAGTCTAACCACAACTAACCTTACTTAAGAAAAGATCTCACTAATCACCACAATTATCGCTAAAAACACCAAATCTAGTGATAACAACTACCAATTACACTAAATAAACTAAACCCATGCACAAGTCTGGCATACAAGCAAGTGAAGCTCAAAAGTTATACCTCACTTGACCCTACGACGCTGGTTCAGGAGAAGAAGAGAAGAAGAAGAAGCTGCTACAGAAACTGCTTCTGTTCCAGAAGCTGTTGCCACTGCTACTGCTGATGCTGCTGTTTGTAGTTGCTGTTGATGATGATGCTGGTGCTAGGCTGAAGTTGTTGGGCTGAAGCTGGTGTTGCTGGGGCTGCTGCTACATATGAGGCTGCTGTTACATGGAGCTGGGGCTGCTGGGGCTGAGCTGCTGCTACTGGAAATGCTGATGTAGTTGCTGTTGTTGTTCTGGTGCTGGTGTTTGATACAGCTGCTGCTGCAACTTCTGCTAGGGCTGAAGCTGATGGTGTGTGTGTGTGAGAGTGTGAGAGAGAGTAAGTGAGATAGGAGAGGGTGTTATGCAACCAAAGAAACGATACACAAGAGAGTCAAGCCCCCATTCTCTCTCTCTCTCCACATTAATTGCAAGCATGGGCTTGCCATGATGCACCTCTCTCGAGTCAACCAAATACATTTTAAATCCCTTTTCCATTTTTAAACAAAACATAACCTTAATTAAAATCTTTTGTCTTAACAAGGGGGTTTAATCCACCATGGTTGTGAAACATGGTATAACCCAAATTTTAATCCTAGTTTACATGCATAAGTTTGTGCAAGCTTGGTAAAATTCTAGAAAAATATTTATTAAATTGGAAAAATTATTTGAAAATCAATTTGGTAAACTTTTTTTTTATTAAAATCACATATTAAAATATAATTAGCCACTAATCACATCCTAGGGTGTTACAATCTTCCCCCCTTAAAGAAATTCGTCCCCGAATTTAAAATATAAGGCACCGCATACCTTCAAAGAGATGAGGGAACCTCTTCCGCATCTCCCCCTCGGCCTCCCAAGTGATCTCATCACCATTCGGGCTGCGCCAAAGCACCTTTACTGATGGCAAGACCTTCGATCTAAGTTTCTTCACCTGTCGGTCCAAGATCACGACTGGCTGCTCGGTGAACGTAAGATCGCGCTCGAGCTGAACGGCCTGATGCTGAATCAAGTGCGAAGGGTCATGCAGGTATCTGCGAAGCATCGACACGTAGAATACGGGGTGAACATCTGGGAACTCGGGTGGAAGAGCCAAACGATAAGCTACTGCGCCCACACGCTCGAGGATCTCGAAGGGACCTATGAATCTGGGACTAAGCTTCCCCTTCCGTCCAAACCTCATCACTCCCTTCATTGGAGAGACCCTCAGAAACACGTGATCGCCAACTGCGAACTCTAGCCTGCGGCGGCGCCTGTTAGCATACGATCTCTGCCTGCTCTGAGCCGTCCTCATCCTGTCTCGATTCAGCTGTATCTTCTCAGTCGTCTCCTGTACGATCTGTGGCCCCAAAATACTGCACTCGATGAGCTCTGTCCAACAAACAGGCGATCTACATCTCCTCCCATACAAAGCCTCGAAAGGTGCCATCTGAATAGTATCCTGGAAGCTATTGTTGTAGGAGAACTCTACCAAGGGTAAATGATGATCCCAGCTACCACCAAAGTCTAAAATGCAAGCTCGGAGCATGTCCTCGAGATTCTGAATGGTCCGCTCTGACTGTCCGCCGGTCTGCGGATAGAATGCCGTGCTGAAACTCAAGCGCGTGCCCAAAGCCTCCTGAAGTCTATGCCATAATCTACTGGTAAACTGGGTGCCTCGGTCAGACACAATACAGGTCGGGACCCCATGTAGTCGTACAATCTCATCGATATAAATCTGGGCGTACTGCGCAAATCCGAAAGTCGTCTTCACTGGTAGGAAGTGAGCCGCTTTCGTCAGACGATCCACGATCACCCAAATGGAGTCATACCCTCACCTAGTCCTGGGTAGACCCACCACGAAGTCCATCGAAATCTGTTCCCATTTCCACTCCGGAATGTGTAATGGCTGTAGCTTTCCTGCGGGCCTCTGGTGCTCGGCCTTGACTTGCTGACAAGTCAGGCAGCTCGATACGAACTCCACGATGTCCCTCTTCATTCCGTCCCACAAGTAGGTCTCTTTCATATCATGGTACATCTTGGTGGAACCGGGATGGACACTGTACACCGATCGATATGCCTCCTCAAGAATATCGCGCCGCAATCCCTCAGCATCTGGTACGCACAGTCTAGACCCAAATCGTAATATCCCCTGATCATCAATCACAAACTCGGAGAATCTGCCCTGTCCAATCTGTGTCATGATCTTTGAGCAACGGTCGTCCCTACGCTGTGCCTCATATATACGGTCAAGCAACTGTGGGCATGCACGAACATGCGCGAGCTGTCCCCCGATCTACGTGAACTCGAACTGCACTCGGCTGTCGCATAATATCTGCCAATCTGCCGATGGCTACCTCTGCACTGCACTCAAACACGCTAGACTACCCCCGGGCCTCCTACTCAAAGCATCTGCTACTACGTTAGCCTTGCCCGGGTGATATAAGATCTCGCAGTCGTAGTCCTTCACCAACTCCATCCATCGGCGCTGTCGAAGATTCAGGTCTCGCTGCTGAAATATGTATTTGAGGCTTTTGTGATCAGTGAATATCTGGCACGACTCGCCGTATAGGTAATGTCGCAAGATCTTAAGTGCAAAGACCACTGCAGCCATCTCCAGATCGTGAGTAGGGTAGTTCTGTTCATGTCTCTTCAGCTGCCGTGAAGAATACGCGATCACCCTGCCGTGCTGCATCAATACGCACCCTAGCCCCACTCGTGAAGCGTCACAATAGACTGCAAATCCGCCTGATCCTGAAGGCAACGATAATACTGGCGCCGTAGTCAAACAAGTCTGTAGCTGCTGGAAACTGTGCTCGCAATCCTCTGTCCAATCGAAGGGAACTCCCTTCTGGGTCAATCCGGTCAAGGGTGCAGCAATACGAGAAAAATCCTGTACGAATCGCCTGTAGTAACCGGCCAATCCTAGAAAACTGCGTATCTCAGTGACGGAGGTTGGTCTGGGCCAACTCTGAATGGCTTCAATCTTCCCTGGGTCCACACATATACCATCCCGTGTAATCACGTGACCCAAGAAGTCTACACTGTCGAGCCAAAAAGCGCACTTGGAGAATTTTGCATAGAGCTGGTGCTCCCTCAAGGTCTGCAGTGTAATCCGCAGGTGCTGCTCGTGCTCCTCTCTGCTCCGGGAATACACCAATATATCGTCAATGAATACGATGGTGAACAAGTCGAGATACGGCCGGAATATATGGTTCATCAAATCCATAAAGGCTGCTGGCGCGTTAGTGAGCCCGAACGACATCACCAAAAACTCATAATGGCTATAGCATGTACGGAAAGCTGTCTTCGGAATGTCCTCCTGTCTAACTCGCAGCTGATGATAGCCTGATCGTAAATCGATCCTCGAAAAATATCCTGGCCCCCGAAGCTGGTCGAACAAATCGTCGATACGTGGCAAAGGATATCTGTTCCATACGGTCACCCGGTTCAGCTGCCGGTAGTCTATACACAAACGAAAGCTTCCGTCCTTCTTCTTGACAAACAGAACTGGAGCATCCCAAGGAGAAACACTGGGTCGAATAAGTCCCTTGTCCAGCAAATCTTGCAACTGACCTTTCAACTCACTAAGCTCCGTCGGGGCCATCCGATAAGGCGGTATAGAAATAGGCCCCGAGCCGGGAATCAAGTCAATACAAAAAGCAATGTCACGCTCAGGCGGTAGCCCAGGAAGCTTGTCAGGGAACACATCAGGGAACTCACACACAATCGGAACCTGCTCCAACGGAACATCTGTGGCTCTAGTGTCACAAACATAGGTTAGGAATCCCTGACATCCCTTCCTCAAAAGCTGCCCAGCACGGAGAGAAGAAATCAAAAGGTAAGGAGTGGCACCACTGTCACCGTGCACGACAAAGGCCGACTCGCCGGGAAAACAGAACCTCACTGTCTTCTCGCGGTAGTCCACAGACGCATAGCACGTGGCTAACCAATCCATGCCCAAAAGAACGTCGAAATCCAACATCTCAAGAAGGATTAAATCAACACGCAGATCTCTATCGCCAATACGGACGACGCAGGATCGGAACACGTGCCTAGGAACAAACGACTCTCCCACGGGAGTGGTCACAACAAGCGGCTAATCAAGCAGACCGGACTCTCTACCCAAACTCAGAACGAAGTGTGTAGATACGTACGAGTGCGTGGATCCGGGATCGAACAACACATGTGCATCAACAGAACATACTGATAATATACTTGAGACCACCGCATTGGACGCCTGCGCGTCCTGATGTGTCAAAGCGAAAACTCGTGCCTGTCCTCCACCTGCAACTGGCGGTCCCTTACTAGCAGATGGCTATATTCTGCCGGTGGCTGGCTGTCCCCTGCCTCGACCGCCTCGCCCTCTAGGAACAAACCCTCCATGACCACGGCCTCTCTGTGCCTGCGTCTGACGCGGAGTAACTGTGGGTACAATGGGCAACGACCTCTGGGGTGGAGAAGGTGGAAGTGTGACATGCGGTACGGCTGGCTCCCTCTGACGTGTCTCGGTACAATCTCTGACGCGAGGATGAGGACTACCACATCCAAAACATCCACGGGACGACTGCTGACCCTCCTGGGGGTATGAGCTGAACATTTGACCACGCCCCGAATCCCTGCCACCTGTATGACGTCTATCACGGCGTCTGAATGGATGTCTCCGAGCTGCTGTGTCAGTACGAACCCTCTTCGGTCCTGGAACTACTGAAGTCTCGGCAAGGCGCTCCTCAACCAATAGGGCTGCATCTACCGCTGCGGCGTAAGTCTCGTAATGCTGGGAGCTGATCGCAAGGAATAGCGGGGTAAGCAAGCCTCGGAAAAATCTCTTGACCCGCATCTCCTCAGTAGCTACTAGGTACGGAGCATAAACTGATAGCTCGGTGAACAGCACATCGTACTCTGCCACTGTCATCTCTGGCGTCTGGCGCAAGGACTCAAATCTGCGTGCTCAGGCATCCCTAACACTTTGGGGAAGGAAGCGGGCAAGGAACACCGTCACGAACCCCGTCCAGGTCATAGGAGGAAGACCTGCTGCTCTGCCCTTCTCAACTGATTCGCACCATTTCTGCGCAAGACCTTCCAGGCGAAAGCTCGCGAACTCAACCTATCTCGCATCTGCGTATCGGAGGGAACGGCATATCCGGGCCATCCTATCAATAAAAGACTGCGGGTCCTCGGCTGCATCTGTGCCTGTGAAGACCGGGGGCTCAGTCTCATGAACTCTGATAGCGATACTGTAATCACCTCTGTGGCTGCAGAGACAACTGGCTGTACGGTCGGTACCATCGCGGTCCCTGTGAATGGTGGAGCTGCCTCTGGTCGCTGCGCTCGAAGCGTCTCAACTAGCGATCCTATCATCTGGCGCATCTCCTGCATGCTGGATCCCACCGTCTGGCACATCTCCTGCATACCAGCCCTTAACGTGGCGATCTGATCTGTCATGGGAGGAACAGTCTGCTCGAGTACGAAGGGTGCACTGCCCGGATCAGTCCTCGTCTCGGACGGATCAACATGAATCTCGGCCCTCGCGGCCGCTCTCTGGGCCCTAGTAGTCTTTGGCGGCATAGTGGCTGAAAAGGAAAGTGAGATTCGATAAGGATATTGAAATCAAATCGCAAGAAGGCATGAAATGATGAGGGGATTTCAACCAATAAGTCCTAAGGTCGCTTAGGTGGAGTACTGTGTCGTGAGTATGCCGCGGAACATACGCACGCTACGCCACTCTGCTGCAGCTACCTACTCCATCATACCAGGGTCATCCTACACTCCGAAGGTAAAACCTACGCTCTGATACCAACTTTGTCACGACCCGATAATTTGGCCCGTGACCGGCACTTAGCCACGTAACGTCTACAGGCGTAACGCGACTAGGTAAGCCGAACCCAGAAATCAAAACCAATAAATATAGAGTGTTTAAAACATTTGAAAAAAAACGTTGTAAATGTCTAGGAACTTTAATTAATTTAGTAGAAATCCTTTTTAAGTTCAAGAGTTATTTTTGAATAATTTTGGAAACATTTCCTTTATAAACATTTGTCCCGCAAGTCGGGTAAAGGCCAGGTGTAATAGAAATAACATGTGAAATGAATAGAGCATCACAATATGATATACGACGCCGTAGCGAAGAATAAGCAGTAAGGCAAGGACAAATATCATAAAAGGTAAGACAGCATAATAAAAAGTCGGCTTACATGCGAGCTCGACACCAGAGTACAAATCATATACATCGTCCTCACAACTGTCTCTAAGTCAATACAGGAAGGTAGATGGAGAGTACTAGATACATCAATATACAACTGAAAGATAAACAGATACCGTACAAAACCCACCTAATAGCAAAAGGGCTAACACGCCTCAGAAATGGTATCTGTGCCAAAAGATGCGGTAAACAGCCAGCTGCGACTACACCAAAGGGCAACGTGCAAGCACTGTGGCACAACGGGGGTGAGTTGCCAACTCGTGAATAGATGATAACATATAAAGGTAATCGCGAGTATGCACGTGCTGCGATACTCTAAACTATGCCAACTAATAAACATCTATATAATGAACTGGATGCTCAAAGTCATGCAACAAGTACTATCTAATAATCATCTCTATGGATATAATGAGCAGGGTACGCAATAATATGCAAGCATGTGTACTCTACCAGGTATACTAGCTACAGGATGAGATGTCAAGTACTGAATGCTGAGTATGGAAAAGAATAATATCAACACGGAATATCAACGTGGAAAAGAATAACTGGTGTCTATCAATGCAGCAAAATCTAGTACAACTCAAACATCGTCATCCACATCTGTCCTCAAAATCCTGTAATCTCATAAACCGGGGTGCCCATCACCGGCACTCAAAATATCATAAAGTCAGCCGTGTCCAGCATCGACACGCAAATCATCCAATATGGGGCGTCCGTCCATCGGATCTGCCCACGGGCTCTGTCTGCGGAATCGTCCCTCGGCCCCGGCAGTACGTGTCGTCCCGTATCCATCAAGCTACTCTGTTCAGTATCCTCCGGATAACCGCCAGGTCAAACCAATCACCGGTAGGTAGTAGTCCCTCCGCCGGGCTCACCGTCTAACAATACGAGTCTTCTTGTCCCGGGATACCGTACCGGGTCCACTATGTACCAGCAATCGGTGCCTACCTCTCCTCGAATCGGGTATACTCACACAAGCTCGCTAGAACCGAGAAAACTCATGGTGGACGCACTAAAATATCATATCAAGGGAAACCGGGTTTTTCAAACAGTGCGTATTTTCTTAAATAGTATTCCGGTCCCCAAATCCAAAAATCACAGAAATCAAACCAATGCGTAGATCGATGCAATGTGTCGTATGACACTACAAGTTAAAGAAAGGGAAAACCGCTCTTTTTAAAAGGTCCAGTTTTGAAAATATCGTTTGAGGTCCCTTAGTTTTAAATCAAGTCAATATCATCCATGTATGCAACATATGAAGGTGGTACGGGTATGGATGTGCGAATGGATAAGTACGCAAAGTGAATATAGTAATGTATATGTGCACGAGTGTGAATATTTGTAAGGTATATGGCATACGTATGAATATATGAGGTACATGTCACAAGTATGAATATGTATGATGTATGCGGCAACCATGTCAACATCAAATAAGCAGAATCAATATAACATGTGGTTTATAGCAATCCTACATTGTGAGTGGCATGGCAATCACTAACGGTGTGAGTGTAGCATATAAATCGTGCTCGTGCAACTTGGACCGTTAGTGACAGTGCAGTGATCTATACTACCAGTATATCTATATGGATACTTATGACTAAAATCCTATTACGCCCTGACGCTTAACGCCATACGTGCGATTTCCCTGTAGATGTTAAATCTACTCACCTGGTCGCGTGCTAAGTATAGCAGACCACCTGCTTCCCTTTTTTGGCGACGTCTGATGTACTGTAGGGTTCCTAGGCACTCTCAATAGGTCTCACAAGGCATCAACCATGCCAATTTCAAATTTAAACGATGCCGAGAAACCCTAATACGGATCGTTGGCTAGATTTCTAGGCGAAAAGTAAACTAGTTAACACTTAACTACAAGAATACGGAAATACAACCTTTGTAGATCCGGTGCTCCACCACCACGGCTCTGCAATGAAGTCCTCTCCGCTGTCCAAATCAAACCATGACTCTCACGGTGGTGTCATCGGAGAAAAGACCGGGCTAGGTCGTCGACAACGTGCCGAAGATGATCTACGTCGAAGCATCACTAGATCAAGCTCCACCTTCCCCAAGCCATGAAAACTTGTGAAGGAAACACACTCTACTACTTGTCAAGAGGTAGAGGATGAAGAAATAGGAAGTGGGTAGACTTTAGAATTGGATTTCTCACTTGTTTTCATCAATCACCATTGATGAAGTAAGCTTTTTCTTCCTTGCTCATGAAGAAGAAGAAGAAAGAAATATATGATAAGTCATTAGAAAATAGAAAATAATAGAATACTTATCATAATCTTAACCTTAGTTAAGTGTAGAGAATTGACTAAGGTTGGGTTGATTGGTTAAGGTTAAGGATGAGAACAAAAAGGTCATCAAGTCAAAGCTTCATGAAGCTTCAACTAAAAACAAATGAAGCCACCATTCATTTATCTTTCAATTTATTCAAAATGAATAAATAAATAAGATAAATGAATAAGTAAAACCCTAATCAACAACTTAACCTTGGTTTAATTCTTTACACTTAACCAAAAATGCATGTATCATCAAACATGATACAATCATGTGTACAAAAGTATATCACATATACAATGTGCACAAACCGAGTGAGAAAATCCATTTAAAAGTGAACCGATACTAGTTAATGCAAAGTAATATAATTATACATTAAATCATTAAATCAACACTTGATTTAACGATCCGGTCATATCACATATAACCGACTAGTATCTTATGTATCGACTTACCGAATCAATCCTTGATTCGATAACTAGGTTATATCGCATACAACCATTCGATACATTCATCGCGAGAATGGAATACGGTATCACATACACGCATTATTCTCGGTCCCGCACATATCTCATATGCGCTCCTATTTCGTTTCGCTTGAGCCAGGAAACCTCTGTGTAGGACTCTAAAGACTCGTCAATACGCCGGCAGCAGGTGATGATCATATCAAGCACCCACAAGCCGCAAGCGGTCTGCTAAACGTAACGGCCACCCGGGTATTGAGCGATCAGAAGATCGACGAGCAAGCCCGCTCACACTCCAGTGAATCCAACCAGTAACACTACCGTACAGTCCGGTCTGATCGTCTGATATGTCGCATATCTCGCCTAGGGGTGGTAAACGTCAGACCCCAATAGCTCGATAAGTCGTGTCGATATGAGGTCTATAACTATTCGAGAAACTACTGGTAACACTTACCAGTAAATCTTAGCAACCCTGGCCAGGGATTTCCGGTTATAGCCAATCGAACACAGCGCAACATCAACTCCCTATACCGGGAGAGACGAATCCCCTCCTATCGCTCATTGCCTCCATGTGACTCGGGACTGTACCCAAAAACCACCGTTTTGGACGCCCTCTTGGACGTGGTAAGATGGAAATCAAAGCACAGTGGGAACCACACAAGACTCTATGACGATCTCGGGTCAACAGACTACTCTGTACCAGTGTCACCAGAGAACTGCCATCTGACGTGAGGTATAATACCATCTGGGAGTTCTCGGCGAGTCCGTCCAGTGTACCCAGTCTCTACTGAGCACCCGTATATCATCTCTGATGTCAAACACCAATGGATATGGGATCATCCATCACCCATCTATATGGGTCGAGAAGGTATACGCTAGTCTACTCTAGTATATCGATGCCCCGTCTCGATACACCCACGACTAGGGACTTTGAAGGATGTACTTATAGACTATCTGTCCCCACTAGTATGATCTGCATCATAGTCCCGGTAGTCAAGTACACATCCTAAGGGCTTTACCAACATGTAACAGAGAGACAGTCAGTGTACACGTTAAGGTAAAGTGTAACCAGATAGCATACTATCATGTCGAGCAAGAAAGTCCTCCCTATATACGTCCTACATCCACTACAATATACATCATATGTACAGTAATGGCCTGTAGGGCATACATATAACTAACAATCTCCCACTTGCACTAGGGCCATCTGTAGCAGTGGTTGTAGTATCTCATACTCAACCATCCCATAAAAGTCTCTCTCTGGGAACAGGCCTTTGTGAGTGGATCCGCTGTGTTGTCCTCTGAGTCTACTCTCCTAACCTCGATCTCCCTGGAGATCAACCATCTCCATGATCAAGTGATACTGCCATAGAATATGTCTGGATCACTGATGGGACCGGCGTTCCTTGGCATAAGCCACAACTCCATTGTCACACAATGGGAGGAACAAAGTTCATCTCATGAACCAATATACACCCAAACAGCCTCTTTGGTAGCATCTTAAGTAGCGATGTATCCAGCCTTTATCGTCTAGTATGTCACGGTATCTAGCTTGGAACTCTTCCAACATACCGTCCCTTTACTGAGGGTATAGACAATGCCTATGACTGACACTCAGTCGTCATTATCACCCTGGAACACTTCCAGTGATTCTCCCCAGGATCGGTTGATACCATCTTACTACAACTAGTGAGAATCCTAACATCCAATTAGATCTATCTCATAGATCCAAAATCCAGGATTTAGGAGGTATCATTTTGATCCTATATGGAGAATCATTGTGATAAACGGAGATTGATCGAGCGTAGCATAGGAAACTCCTTCCCTATCAAGAGTATGTCATCCACGTACTCTACGAGGATCGTGACCATACTCCCTACTACCTTTTTTGTTCATACAAGGTTCATCTACTATTTTGATGATGTCAAACTCTTTGACTAACACATCAAAACAGACGTTCCATCTCCGCGATGCCTGCTTTATCTTATAAAGCATCTTGCACACGTTTCCGCTGCTCCCACTGTCTACGAGGCCCTCTGGCTGTGTACTTATAGACGCACTCTTCTAAAACATCATTTAGAAAAGCAGTCATGACACCCAACCACCAGATATCGTAGTCATGATATGTAGCCGTAGTAAGTAGGATCTGGATGGACTTAAGCATAGGCACTGGAAAAGGTTTCATCATTATCCATGCCTGGTCGATGATGACAACCTTTAACATGTCTAGCTTTGAAAGTCTTAACTTTTCCAAGTACACCAAGTAATCTTCTCAAGATATACTCGCTTCTGATGGGGATATAACCCTTCAGATATAGCAACTAAAGTTCATACTTTGTTGGTGTATAAGGATTCCATCTCAGATCGATAAGCATCCAGCCATTCTTACAGAGTCACTACTCTCGATGGCCTGCTCGAAACTAGTTGGGTCATCATCTCATGATGCAATCCTCGCTCCCACTGTCATCAAGAAACCGATGTATCTCTCAGGTGGGTGAGAAAACCCTGCTAGATCGGCGGAGAGGCTGAGGTTCGTTGGTATCTATTGAATCCTTTGGTTCCACCAAATCATCTGTTGTAGTTTGTATAGCTGGAACATTTCCAGTTTTACTTAACAGATCTTGCCTCGAGCTTGTCCGGATTTTGCTTTTAGACATAGGCCGGACAACTCCAAATCTTAACTAACTTAAGATATGGGCTCTTCCCATTCCATATCACATATGAAGTGGTAGGCAACTGATTTGATTCGAACCCTATTCAATAGGTATGCATCTTCTCAAGTGCATAACTCCCAAAAAGGAAATAGGTAACTCAGTAGTACTCATCATAGAGCACACCTTATCAAATAGGGTGTGATTGCTCCACCCCGATATACCATCGTGCTATGGTGTATTCAGAGGAGTAATGCTGAGAGAGAATCTCATTCTCCTTTAGAATAGTCTAGGAATTCCATGCACAAGTATTCTCCTCCCTGATCTCATCATAGGACATAATACTTATACCCGTATTTTGGTTCTCTACTTCTAACTTATATTCTGTGAATATCTCAAAAGGTTCGGACTTGTGTTTCAACAGGAACATATGTCTGAATCTCGAGAGATCATCAGAGAATGTAACGAAGTACAAAGAACCAGTCTTGGCATATGTAGACAGGGGACCTTACATACATCAACATGTATTATCCCAAGAGTTTGCTAACTCTTTCTCTGTTTCCATTAAACAGAGCTATGGTCATCTTATCTTTGTGACATGACTTGCAAGTTTTATAAGATGTAAATTCAAACTGATTTAAATATGCATCTATATGTAACTTCAGCTAGTCGGGTCCCATTGATATGACCTAGTCTACAATACCTTAAGAAGGAATCGTTCAATTCTGAACTCTTCCTCTTGTGTGTGTTCCGTATACTAAGAACTGTAGTTTGATTTAGAACATCAATGCTTTTAGATAACGTGCCTGAACCGATCAACTTTTGATATAGGAAATGTTCAAAACATTATCCAACAATACAAAATTTTATCATTTCTTTACTAATAAAGAGATAGATATGATTTTGTATATCAGGTTCGGTATCTAATAA
Source organism: Agapanthus africanus (assembly GCA_030015575.1). Classification (NCBI taxonomy): domain Eukaryota; kingdom Viridiplantae; phylum Streptophyta; class Magnoliopsida; order Asparagales; family Amaryllidaceae; genus Agapanthus; species Agapanthus africanus. The sequence goes on from JASDDO010000029.1 coordinate 288,729,059, forward strand.
CATTCATTCAGAATCAATGTATTTGGAATACAGGGTGACAGTGACCAACAGACTTGGCTGCAACACTTGCCCCGTTTTCTGCCTCATGAAACTTATCACCCGTTCTCAGTTCTCTACCTTTCTGTAGCCCTATGTAACAGATTACATATCTGGGATCCTGATCTGGTATCAAATACCCAGGACGTAAAGGATACTGAGAAACAGTTCTTTGTAATGAACACACCCGAAGAAGATGCATCAGCATGCACTATCTTCGTTTGGGCGGCACGGGAATTCTGGAAATCCCCAATTTCCTGCTCTGTCTTATAACAATTATAAGTTGGAGCGGGACCAACGTTCCCCAGCTCAGTATAACAAGCGGGTTCGGTCAATATTCCGTATTATTATCTTGATTAAGGCGTGATATGGTCGCTACCTGGAGAGAGAGAGAAGAAAACACTCAGCGTGCGCTCTAGCAAGAATAGATTGGTTATTATTTTATCTAATCAGGATGGCTCCCACTGCTTTTTATCAAATCTTCCTTCAAACCCTAAAAGGAAAGACTAGCCGGGATTAATTACACACTACAAGTTCGCCAATCTTTCAGCCAGGCCAGTGTCGGTACTTTGAGGGAGGTCCCCCGTGCTTTCGCACGAACCTAATTAATGTAAACCTCGTTTTCCCAGAGGCGTAACCCCGTTGACACCTACTTGATCGGCTAATTGTAATGTGTAAAACTCTCCCAGGAGTAACTCTTACTCGCAGCGGGTATCGGGATCCAACTATCTCATAGAAGGAATGCAATCTCATTGCAAATCTCAACACTTGAAATTCCTGATAATATTTTGCCCCTAGTGTTTATGACCTAGACGAATGCCAAACAACCCATAGTCCACTAGTCAAGTTCAACCCGTACATTTCTTGATCGAATTAAACCCACCCGCACGACCCTTGACGAATGCCAAACAACGCCGTACGAATACCCTAATCCAATCGCATCATATGCTCAAACAGATAAATACTAGTTAGCTACCGTACACTACGCCTTGACGAATGCCAAACTACCGCAGCACGAATACTAACTAGTACATATCTGAAATGACGGAGGGCTACGACAGGTTTTTCTGAAAACCTATTGCGTAATGAACTTGATATCGTTGTAGAATCAAATGATTTTAAAATGGAGTGTTTTTTAGGCTTTTCTAGTTTTGCTAAAGGAGTCACTCCCGGTGAAGGGATCGTCGGTCCTTTCCTCGTCGAATGAGGTGCGGGATATATCATATATATCACTGTGCAAAGCAGAACTCTTAAAAGCAATCAAAAGACAAACCGAGTGTGTAGCATCTGCCAGTTATTGCTAAAGGAGTCACTCCCGGTGAAGGGATCTCGGTCCTTTCCTCATCGAATAAGGTGCAGGATATATCACATATACCGCTGTGCAAAGCAAGAACTGTAGCTACCCTTTTTATTTTGAAATTCGATTCTACAACATCTTAGGTTTCTTTTATTTCATTAATCACATTAATGAAGTCCCATCATTTAAGTTACCTAAACATCACAGATAAATACGACGTACACTTATGCCATCCGCATTCGCCTCGATATCCCCTCATGCACCGTTAGGTTAGGTAACTAACGGCAGAGCGGGACAGGGCTAGCGCGGGTGTAAAACATAAGTAACGCCTATATAATATATCATATATACTATATACTGTATCTATTATAGAACATCACATGATCACATCACAGATATCGCAGCAGAAGAATCATATGAAATATTGGATATACTAGGACGTCCGTGTTTTCAATACGAGCCAGTATAAAACACGGATTCCACGGTCGTGATGAATAGCCAAACCCACACCCCTAGACCCCTATGAGAGCGGCAAGTAACCCTACCAATTCTAGAGTTAGGAGACCCGGACTCGACTCCTCGAGCTGGTCTCCCACTGGACTCCAGAACCCGGTTACTTGTGCTCCCCTCCTTGGGTCTATCCTAGTGCGGAAAAGTAAATAATATACAAAGGGTGACAACTTCCGCAACCTGGAAGTGCCCCAATAAAAGAATATTACATACAAGTTTTTATATGAATGAAAATGAAAAACACTCATCTCACATAAAAAACCCCGGCTATTCAAACACGACGATCCAATATAACATATCCAGCAACACATAACATCACATGTCATCAACGTAAGTAAATATGTCCATCCCAATTGTCGTTGACATATAGCAACGAAACCGGCGATATCACATATTACACTTACGGTCACAGAAAAGAAAGTGTAAAACTACAACAGTTGGAATCCGCAACCTGCATAGACATCCCATGCCTAATCAAATGAATTCCTTAGACATCACATGCCTAACAATTATAAACCCCGCATTTTAGTCTCAAAATCGAAAACACTTTTCAATACCAAGTCAGGCAATTCAACAAGATTCCCGACATCCTGATCGAATGCTCGTCGCAAACTTCAGTAGACGGCCGCACCCCCGATACCGTCGACGAAGTGCACCAAGGCGGAACACCGCTGCCGCGAGCACCCTTACGGATGCTTTCGGCGACGGGGTTCTCCTACAGTCACTTGGTCGGGGCTATGGAGTGAGGCTGTCTATTAAGTTTACCCGGCGAGTATCCGCGTACGCTACGTGATTGCGACGGACTTTTGATCGCATCAAAATTTCGTAGCAACCGATCAGGTGAGACTAAATAGCTAGATTTATAACATTCATTCAGTTATCTCATAACTTCTTATGAATTCCAATTGTTGTATCACATTCCGGATAAATAGAAAATGTTAAACTTTCCGATCGAACAATCGAACACCCAAGTTTTCCCGATATAGATCAACACATGAAATAAGTCTAACAACATTCAGTTCGTGCCTCAGTACCAACGGTCCAGCCGTAGAAGGGTCAAGCCAACGCCTCATATGTGGCACGCCGTACTGCCCCAAACCCTAAGGTTCAAAGGGCAGTTCAAGACGGTCACATAATCGAGTTAAGGTTTGTTGTCTTTAGAGGGACCATCGCGTTACTTGCACTACTTAGAACGTCGTTAAACTACGGAAAAATCCAACACTTGGAAATTTCCCGACAGGGGAAAAATTGGGTATTTATATCCGGTCGAACTTTTTAACATATTCTAAAATTTATCCGGAAAGCCACATAGACAAAATCTGATACTCTGATCGAAACACCGAATCCCCAAATCAACCCAGAAAATTCAACTCTGGAAAAAATATTAAAAATTCCCAGGAAAACCAGCACACAAAACTAAGAATTACTGTGCAGAATTAGACGCACAAAACGACAAAATAGCCGCGGAACCGCCGCACAAGTCAGCTTGTGCCGCGGTTCCGCCGCGCTACAGTGGAATTATGGACACGTGTTGCACAGTTATTCTTAGGATTCCCTGTTGATTTTTCTGCTTATTTTTATTTTCGAAAAATCCACAATTTACAGAAATGTCCAGAGAGCATGTTAAGGGTTTGGGTTTCGGGTCGATCGGACTTCAAATTCCGTCTAGACTTCGCCTAAGGCTCTAGCTAGGCTTTGATACCACTGTAGGGTTCCTAGGCACTCTCAAGAGGTCTCACAAGGCATCAACCATGCCAATTTCAAATTTAAACGGTGCCGAGAAACCCTAATACGGATCGTTGGCTAGATTTCTAGGCGAAAAGTAAACTAGTTAACACTTAACTACAAGAATACGGAAATACAACCTTTGTAGATCTGGTGCTCCACCTCCACGGCTCCGCAATGAAGTCCTCTCCGCTGTCCAAATCAAACCATGACTCTCACGGTGGTGTCATCGGAGAAAAGACCGGGCTAGGTCGTCGACAACGTGCCGAAGATGATCTACGTCGAAGCATCACTAGATCAAGCTCCACCTTCACCAAGCCATGAAAACTTGTGAAGGAAACACACTCTACTACTTGGAAAGAGGTAGAGGATGAAGAAATAGGAAGTGGGTAGACTTTAGAATTGGATTTCTCACTTGTTTTCATCAATCACCATTGATGAAGTAAGCTTTTTCTTCCTTGCTCATGAAGAAGAAGAAGAAAGAAATATATGATAAGTCATTAGAAAATAGAAAATAATGGAATACTTATCATAATCTTAACCTTAGTTATGTGTAGAGAATTGACTAAGGTTGGGTTGATTGGTTAGGATTAAGGATGAGAACAAAAAGGTCATCAAGTCAAAGCTTCATGAAGCTTCAACTAAAAACAAATGAAGCCACCATTCATTTATCTTTCAATTTATTCAAAATGAATAAATAAATAAGATAAATGAATAAGTAAAACCCTAATCAACAACTTAACCTTGGTTTAATTCTTTACACTTAACCAAAAATGCATGTATCATCAAACATGATACAATCATGTGTACAAAAGTATATCACATATACAATGTGCACAAACCGAGTGAGAAAATCCATTTAAAAGTGAACCGATACTAGTTAATGCAAAGTAATATATCAAATATATAATTATACATTAAATCATTAAATCAACACTTGAATTAACGATCCGGTCATATCACATATAACCGACTAGTATCCTATGTATCGGCTTACCGAATCAATCCTTGATTCGATAACTAGGTTATATCGCATACAACCATTCGATACATTCATCGCGAGAATGGAATACGGTATCACATACACGCATTATTCTCGGTCCCGCACATATCTCATATGCGCTCCTATTTCGTTTCGCTTGAGCCAGGAAACCTCTGTGTAGGACTCTAAAGACTCGTCAATACGCCGGCAGCAGGTGATGATCATATCAAGCACCCACAAGCCGCAAGTTGTCTGCTAAACGTAACGGCCACCCGGGTATTGAGCGATCAGAAGATCGACGAGCAAGCCGGCTCACACTCCAGTGAATCCAACCAGTAACACTACCGTACAGTCCGGTCTGATCGTCTGATATGTCGCATATCTCGCCTAGGGGTGGTAAACGTCAGACCCCAATAGCTCGATAAGTCGTGTCGATATGAGGTCTATAACTATTCGAGAAACTACTGGTAACACTTACCAGTAAATCTCAGCAACCCTGGCCAGGGATTTCCGGTTATAGCCAATCGAACACAGCGCAACATCAACTCCCTATACCGGGAGAGACGAATCCCCTCCTATCGCTCATTGCCTCCATGTGACTCGGGACTGTACCCAAAAACCACCGTTTTGCACGCCCTCTTGGACGTGGTAAGATGGAAATCAAAGCACAGTGGGAACCACACAAGACTCTATGACGATCTCGGGTCAACAGACTACTCTGTACCAGTGTCACCAGAGAACTGCCATCTGACGTGAGGTATAATACCATCTGGGAGTTCTCGGCGAGTCCGTCCAGTGTACCCAGTCTCTACTGAGCACCCGTATATCATCTCTGATGTCAAACACCAATGGATATGGGATCATCCATCACCCATCTATATGGGTCGAGAAGGTATACGCTAGTCTACTCTGGTATATCGATGCCCCGTCTCGATACACCCACGACTAGGGACTTTGAAGGATGTACTTATAGACTATCTGTCCCCACTAGTATGATCTGCATCGTAGTCCCGGTAGTCAAGTACACATCCTAAGGGCTTTACCAACATGTAACAGAGAGACAGTCAGTGTACACGTTAAGCTAAAGTGTAACCAGATAGCATACTATCATGTCGAGCAAGAAAGTCCTCCCTATATACGTCCTAGCATCCACTACAATATACATCATATGTACAGTAATGGCCTCTAGGGCATACATATAACTAACATGTACCCGCCTGTGAACCTGGAATTTACACACGGAATCCAATTATATAAGCAAGAATCTCGCCAAAACGCGATATTGAAACAAAACGTGATGCTCGCGTCGCGAATCAACTCGCGTGTGTGCGATACGCTGGAACGTGTGTGCACGCGTCTACGACTCAGCCCGACACGCCGCGATACGCTGAATCACAAAACCCACTCGCGTATCGCACGTATCGCGCGAACAAAAACACCAGAAAACGATATATCGTTCCAGAATCTACCCAGGATACAATATTACAAAACTACATATACCATGGACCTACAAAACATAGCAGATACCAACCTTAAAAACCCTAGATCCTATCTCCCTGCTCTGGCCGCAATTTGCGGCCAGATTGATTATTTCGGCGGCCTGAAGGTTGAGTGGTGGGGTCGGGCTCTGGTGGTGGGGTCAGGATGTCACTAGTAGGCTGGGGTCTACTCAATTTTATTCTGGAGTCACCAGGGTAACAGCAGATATCAGAAAGCTAAATTTTTACTTAAAAAGTCACATTTTGCACAAACATGAAAATTCAGGGTATTTTGGTGTAACCTGGGTTTACCTAGGTTTACTTGGCCTCAAAAGCACCTAACTAACTTAGTCTAACCACAACTAACCTTACTTAAGCAAAGATCTCACTAATCACCACAATTATCGCTAAAAACACCAAATCTAGTGATAACAACTACCAATTACACTAAATAAACTAAACCCAGGCACAAGTCTAGCATACAAGCAAGTGAAGCTCAAAAGTTATACCTCACTTGACCCTACGACGCTGGTTCACGAGAAGAAGAGAAGAAGAAGAAGCTGCTACAGAAACTGCTTCTGTTCCAGAAGCTGTTGCCACTGCTACTGCTGATGCGGCTGTTTGTAGTTGCTGTTGATGATGTTGCTGGTGCTAGGATGAAGTTGTTGGGCTGAAGCTGGTGTTGCTGGGGCTGCTGCTACATATGGGGCTGCTGTTACATGGAGCTGGGACTGCTGGGGCTGAGCTGCAGCTACTAGAAATGCTGATGTAGTTGCTGTTGTTGTTCTGGTGCTGGTGTTTGATACAGCTGCTGCTGCAAGTTCTGCTGGGGCTGAAGCTGATGGTGTGTATGTGTGAGAGAGAGTAAGTGAGATAGGAGAGGGTGTGATGGAACCAAAGAAATGATACACAAGAGAGTCAAGCCCACATTCTCTCTCTCTCTCTCCACATTAATTGCAAGCATGGGCTTGCCATGATGCACCTCTCTCAAGTCAACCAAATACATTTTAAATCCCTTTTCCATTTTTAAACAAAACGTAACCTTAATTAAAATCTTTTGTCTTAACAAGGGGGTTTAATCCACCATGGTTGTGAAACATGGTATAACCCAAATTTTAATCCTAGTTTACATGCACAAGTTTGTGCAAGCTTGGTAAAAATCTAGAAAAATATTTATTAAATTGGAAAAATTATTTGAAAATCAATTTGGTAAACTTTTTTTTGATTAAAATCACATATTAAAATATAATTAGCCACTAATCACATCCTAGGGTGTTACATTGGGAGATCTTCTTCTTATAGATCCAAGGCAAAAGCCATGGGGAAGAAGTTGAAGGCATCCACCAAGTCGAAAGGCGGTATCAGTAAGGTAAAGTGAAAGGGTAAGGCAAAAGTTTCGGGGCCGACAATAGGGAAAGAGGAATGTTTCTATTGTCATAGAAAATACCATTGGAAGAAGAAATGCAGGGCTTGGAAAGCCAGTAACCAGGATTTGAAGCACGTTATGGCTTCGGCTTCTGATGTGTTTGTGATTGAAAACTGTCGGTCAATTAACTATACTTCTTAGGTACTAGATACCAGATCAGGATCTCATATCTACAATTCATTGCAGGCACTGAGAAACCATAGAGTTATCAAGGCTTGTGATATGACTCTAAGGGTTGTTAACGGAACGAGCGTGAATGCTGTATCCGTAGGAAAATATCACCTAGGATAGACATGTGGGAAGATTTTGATTTTGCGTAACTGTTTGTGTGTACCTAGTTTGACATGTAATATCATATATGTATCTTTACTATATAAAGAAGGTTTTGATTTTACCTTTGTAAGCAATGTCGTCCACATCCACCTTAATCAAGCATTGATTGGGTCAGGTACACTAGATAACTGTATATACGTATTAAATCAAGCTCATGTTTTCAATGTCCAGAACACACATAAAAGAAAGTCTCCAGAATTACATCAAGTTTTCCTATGGCATTAAAGGCTGGGTCACATCAATGAAATATGGTTGACGAAGTTACATAGAGAAGGATATTTGGATCCGTTCGAATATCAGTCTTATGCAACTTGTCAATTATGTCTCAAAGGAAAGATGACAAAGACCCCGGTCACTGGACATGTGGTAAGAGCGAGCGAGCTTTTGGGACTCATACACAGTGACGTGTGTAGTTCAATATCTACACATGCAAGAAGTGGTTATTCCTACTTCATTACTTTTATGGATGATTTCTCAAGTTGTGGACATGTATTCTTGATGAAACATAAATCCGATGCCTTTGAGAAATTCCAGGAATATAAGAATGAAGTGGAAAAACAAAAAGGCAAAAATATCGAGACACTTAGATCTGATCGAGATGGTGAATACTTAGGTGCCGAATTCCTGGATTACCTAAAAGAGAATGGAATTCTCTTTCAGCTTACTCCTCTATTCACACCTCAGCAAAACGGTGTATCAAAAAGGCAGAACCAAACCTTATTGGATATGGTACGTTTAATGATGAGTAATGCTTACCGCAATCCTTCTGGGGTTATGCACTAAAATTAGCTGCATATCTTTTGAACAAGGTTCCTACTAAGTCAGTGCCTACCACATCATATCGAATATGGATTAGGAAGAAACCCTATCTTAAGTATTTGAAGATATGGGGATGTCCAGCTTTTGTAAAAAAGCAGCATGTGGACAAGCTCGAGGCACGCACAATATTGTGTAAGTTTTTAGGATACCCAATGAACTCTAGGGGGTATCTTTTCTATTACGCGGAGGAACAAAATGCCTTTGTTTCTCGGCATGGCTATTTTTTGGAAACTCAATTTCTTGAAAAAGAGATAAGTGGGAGCACAATTGAACTTGAAGAAATTCCAGAACCATAAACTATTACTGAAAGCATGGTGGAACAAGACGTTTCAGAAGAAACGGACATCCCTGTACCACTCCGCAGGACTAGTAGGCAGTCTCATCCGCCCGAGAGATACTACGGTTTTATCATAGATGGAGATAGAGAGGATTGCATCATCGATGATAATGAACCAACTAGCTTCCAACAAGCCATTCAGAGCAGAGACTCGGTAAAATGGTTGGATGGAATGCGGACCGAAATGGAGTCCATGTACACCAGCAAAGTATGGAGTTTGGATATTGCTCCAGAAGGGGTAAAAACCGTGGTCCGCAAATGGATCTTCAGAAAGAAGATTGGAGAAGATGGACAGGTTGAAACTTATAAGGATAGACTTGTTGCAAGACGTTTTCGTCAAAGACCTGGTTTGGACTATGATGAAATCTTTTTTCCAGTTGCTATGCTCAAATCAATTCGGATCATCCTTACCATTACTGCCTTCCACGATTATGAAATTTGGCAGATGGACGTAAAGACCGCTTTTCTGAATGGAAATTTAGAAGAGTGTGTTTATATGGATCAGCCAGAAGGTTTCATAAAGAGTGGGAGCAGCGAAAGAGTGTGCAAGTTGCTTAAATCCATTTATGGATTAAAGCCGGCATCGCGGAGTTGGAACATCCGTTTTGATGAAACAGTCAAGAATTTTGACATTATCAAAAATCCATATGAACCATGTATTTATAGTAAGATTGTAGCGAGAACTGTGGTATTCCTTGTTTTGTATGTGGATGACATTCTTGTTAGGTTACGGCAGCGCCCCGGCCATCAATCCGTGACCAAATTTGAAATAAAAATTTATAAAACTTGGCGCTACCACAACCAATTACCCGGATCTACCTATAAGCCCTAGATAAGAAAACATCCAAAGGAGTTAGAATGGTTATATTGAATAGATCCGTGTTCTTCGGTCTTCAACCATCATCCCAAGCTCCTAGGGGCTTCCTTGATCAAGCTTGATCTTCGGTCTCCCTCCATCGAAGATGATCCACCCGAGAGTTTATGCAATGAGCTCTAACCTCATATCCGAGGCAACTAGGGTACCTAGATCGCTACACTATATTCCGTAGATGAAGTAGTGAGTGATGAAGGATTAATCTGTCTCAAGACACCGAAGGATTCTCAACCCATGAGAGTGTTTGGGTAGAGCTAGAGGAAGAAGAAGATGCCATGAGAATGAGGTATTAAGAGCAACTCAAGAGAGAGAAAAAAAATGAATAATGTCTTGTGTTTTTGTTTGTTGTGTGAGTGTGATAAGAAATAATGGAGCCATCATATAAATGTCCATGTCTCCAAAATATCTTAGTCAACAAAAAATTTCTCAAGTCAACATAATCTCACAACAAACAAAAACCCTAAGCATGCTAGAATAGTAACCATATGTCACTAATTTGCCATGCCACAAAAATTCAATAAGAACCTCATCCTACACCTCAATAACCTTTTGATCCAAAAATTTCTAAACCATGATGAGGTGTAATCTTCTAAAAGTAATTTTGTAATAAATTACAAGAATACCCCTCAATTGTATATACATACCCGCATCCGTATTCCGAAGAATACGAATACAAAGAGAAGAAAATAATCCAACAAATATAATAATAGGATCCGGCTTAAACCAAAACCCACTAGTATTATCCGTCCGAACATCATCCGTGCACAAGTACACGTATGTGATCGAACCCTGCCGTAAAACCATACGACCTCTACATTGTTTGGCCCGAAGTAGGAAAACCCTCTGTGTGGGACTCTAAAGACTCGTCAATACGCTGGCAGTGGGTTCAACCACAAGCAGGTCAGTGACACTAGCTGTACGTAACGGCTACCCATGTATTGAGAAAATGGGAGGCCGACGAGCAAACTCATTCTGAAACCCCTACTGAGCCTGACAGTGACAATATCCGTATAGTTCGGTCCGTCCGTCTATGAGTATCGCATATCGAGTCTAGGGGTGGATAAAGTCAGACCCCTAATAACGCGACATTTAGTATCGGTATGAAGCCCATCGCCACCTAAGAAACTACCGATCCTAGATCAGTGATTCTTGACTACCTTGGTCAAGGATTTCTGGTGATGGCCACCTGTGCAGAACCGCGACATCAACCCCTAATACCGGGAGAGACGAATCCCCCGACGATCCAGTCACTGTCTCCATGTGGCTCGAGACCGTACCCAACTAATACCAATTTGCACAACTCCTTTGAGCCATGGTAGGGTAGTAATCAAAGTACAATGGAAACTCACACGAGGCAAGTGACGGTCTCAGGTCGATAAACTAACCTGTATACATGTCACCAGGGAACTTCTATCTGACAATAGGTATAATACCAACTAGCATGTTCCCGGCGAGTCCGTTCGGTGTACTTATAACCCAATGAGCACCTGTATACATCTTAGGTGAACAAACTAACACCAATGGCTTGTAAGACCGGTCACCACCCCTCGTCGGGGTTTCAATCAGTATACACTAGTCTACTCTAGAGTATCTATGCCCAGTCTCGAAACTCCCATGACTAGAGACATTTAAGGATGTGCCTATAGACCACCCAGCTCCTATGTATATGATCGCCATCATACTGCTGGTAGTCAAGCAAGAATCCTTTGGGCTCTATCAATATGTAATAGTGATCTGTAATGCCACCTAATGCAGTACATGATGATAAAAACAAACTAGATAGCATACTTTAATCTCGAGTAAGACTGTTCTACCGATATAGGTCCTCCTTCAATCATCGCAATCGCGTTCCTGCAATCCAATAATTGACTTGAGGGCACTATAGACAACAATTTCCTGATAGGAAATAACATTCCTATGCAACAATCAGTCAAAGGATTCTTGTCACAAAGGTTCTCCATGATGGACTTGGGTGATGCCTCCTACATTATGGAGATCCAGATCTATCATGATAGATCTAAGCGGATGTTGGGACTTTCATAGTCCAGGTACATCAACACCATATTAAAAAGATTTATTATAGAAGATTCAAAGCGCGGTAATCAACCGGGTTGTCACGGAACCACCCTCTCAAAAGAGATGTCTCCGAAGACTGATTTGGAAAGGGATCGCATGACTATTATACCTTATGCTTCTGCGGTAGGCTCTATAATGTATGCGATTTTGTGTACTAGACAAGATGTAGCTTACACACTGAGGGTTGTAAGCAGGTAACAGTTAAACCCAGGGGAGAAGCACTGGATTGTAGTAAAGAACATTCTCAAGTACCTGAGAAGAACTGAGAAGGTGTTCTTGGTTTACGGCGGAAAAGACCTCCAGATCGAGGCCTTTGTTGAATCCAGCTTCCAGAGTGACAAGGATGACTCCAAGTCCATGTCGGGTTATGTCTTTACCCTCAATGGAAAGGTGGTCTGTTGGAAGAGTTCCAAGCAGGACACCGTTACTGACTCGACGATGGAAGCGGAGTATATCGCTGCATGTAACGTCGCAAAAGAAGCAGTCTGGATGAGGAAGCTCATAACAGAACATCAGGTGATACCATCCATTGTTGATCCAATACCTCTGTATTGTGACAACAACGGGGTTATAGCTTTAGCGAAGGAACCCAGGTCCCATCAGAAGTCCAGACATATCTTAAGGCGGTACCATATGATCAGGGAGATCATTGATCGCCGGGAGATCGAGGTGTGGAGAGTAGATACGGAAAACGACACTGCAGATCCACTCACAAAGGCCATCCATTAGACACAGTTCAAGAGGGTGATCGAGATTATAGGTCTGCGATATGCCAATACATGGCCTTAGTGCAAGTGGGAGATTGTTAGTGATATATTCCCTAGAGGCCATTATTGTATAGTACTGGTTTGTATATTACATTTTCGAAGCTTAGGATATACACAAATATAATATCAGTCTTGCTAAAAATAGTAGTATGCTACTTGGTTTGTTTCTACCTCAATATGTGCATATGTTTCTCTTAGCATATCGCTTATACATATTGGTAGAGCCCTTAGGATCTTTGCTTGACTACCAGCGTTGTGATGGCAGTCACACTAATGGGGCATGGGTAGTCTTTAAGAACATCCTTATATAGTTCCCTATTCATAGGATTATCGAGACGGGCATCGATACTCCAGAGTAGACTAGTGTATACACTACTCATTCCAGTAGTGGAGATGGTCTTTCCCATAGCCATTAGTATGTCGTACTGGAGATAGTATACAGGTGCTCATTGGGTTATGAGTTACACTGGACGGACTCGTTGGGAACTGTTGGTTGGTATTATACCTATCGTGAGGTAGCAGTTCCCAGTTGACATATGTATAAGTTAGTCCGTTGGCTTGACATCACTATTCGTCTCGAGTGTATTCCCACTGTGCTTAGATCACTACCTAACCACGGCTCAAATGAGCCTTGCAAATAGCATATCCTCTGGATAAATGGTTTTATCATAATCCACACCTGGTCGTTGAAGAAAACCTTTTGCAACAAGTCTAGCTTTGAAAGTCTCAACCTTTCCAACTACACCAAATTTCTTCTTAAAGATCCATTTGCTCCCAATGGATTTTACCCCTTTGGGAGCAACTTCCAAAGTCCATATTTTGCTGGTGTGCATGGATTCCATCTTAGATCGCATTGCATCCATCCATTTTACAGAGTCCCCACTCGTGATGGCCTGCTCGAAACTAGTTGGATCATCTTCTTCCATGATGCAATCCTCGCTCCCACTATCAATGAGAAAACCGTAGTATTTCTCAGGTGGATGAGGAACTCTACTAGATCGGCGGAGAGGCTGAGGTTCGTTGGGAACTTTCGAATCCTCTGGTTCCAGTAAATCTTCAGTTGTAGTCTGTGTAGCTCGAACTTCTTCTAGTTCTACCTCTTTGCCACTAATTTCTTTTTCAAGAAGTTTTTCAAGAAATTCCTTTTCTAAAAGGTGGCATGACGAGATACAAACACCTTTTGTTCCTCGCTGTGGTAGAATTGATATCCATGTGAATGTTTAGGATATCCAACAAACTTACAAAGAACTGATCGTTCCTTGAGTTTGTCCGGATTTTGCCGTTTGAAATAGGCCGGAAAACCCCATATCTTAACTCGTTTAAGACATGGTCTCTTATGACTCCATATATCATATGGTGTTGTAGGCACTGATTTAGATGGAACTTGATTCAATAGATATGCAGTTGTCTTAAGCGCATGACCCTAAAAGGAAATAGGTAACTCAGCGGTGCTCATCATGGAGCGCACCATATCCAATAGGGTGTGATTCCTCCGCTCCGATACACCGTTGTGCTGTGGTGTATGCGGAGGAGTAAGATAAGAGAGAATCCCATTCTTTTTTAGATAATCACGGAATTCCATGCTCAAGTATTCTCCTCCCCGATCAGATTGTAAGAATTTAATACTTTTACCCGTCTGGTTCTCGACTTCATGCTTATATTCTTTGAATTTCTCGAAAGCTTCAGACTTGTGTTTCAACAGGAACACATGTCCGTATCTTGAGAGATCGTCAGTGAATGTAATGAAGTATAAGGAATCATTCCAGGCATGTATAGACATGGGACCGCATACATCGCTATGTGTTAGTTCCAAGAGTTCCGTAACTCTTTCTCCGTGTCTAGTAAACGGAGTTTTGGTCATCTTGCCTTTGAGACATGACTGGTAAGTTTCATAAGATGATAATTCGAAGGAATTCAAATATCCATCCTCATGTAATTTAGCTAGTCGTGTCGTATTGATATGACCTAGTCTACAATGCCACAAGAAGTATTCATTCATTTCTGAACTCTTCCTCTTATGTGTGTTCTGTACATTAAGAAATGTGCTTTGATTTAGAATGTATATGCCATTATTTAATGGGCCTGATCCATCAGCTTTTGATTCAGAAACATGTTCATAACATTATCCTGCAATAAAAAATTATATCCTTCTTTAGCTAATAAAGAAACTGATATAATATTGCATATCCGGTTCGGTATGTAATAACATTCATTCAGAATCAATGCATTAACATTTGGTAATATAAGGTGATATTCGCCAACTGCTTTGGCTGCAACATTTGCACAATTCCCTACTCTTACAGAATGATCACCTATTCCTAGTTCTCTACCTTTCTTTAGCCCATGTAACATATTACATATGTAGGATCCCGATCCAGTATCTAATACCCAGGACGTAGAGTGTACTGAAAAACAATTCTCGGTAACTAACACACCCGAAGAAGATGCATCAGCATGCTCATTCCTCGTTTGGGTGGCATGAGAATCCGGATATTCCTCTATTTCCTGTTCGGACTTATAACAATTATAAGATAGAGCGGAACCAACGTTCCCCAGCTCAGTATAATAAGAGGATTCGGTCAATACATCCATATTATTATCTTGATTATGTCTTGACATGGTCCTTACCAGGAGAGAGAGAAGAAAACACTTAGCGTATGCTCCTACAAGATTAGATTGGTTATTATCTTATCTAATCATGATGACTCCCACCTTTTTTATTAAATCTTCCTTCCAACCCTAAAAGGTAAGACTAGCCGCGATTAATTACACCCTACAAGTTCACCAATCTTTCGGCCAGGCCAGTGTCGGTACTTTGAGGGAGGTTCCCCATGCTTTCTTACGAAAATAATTAAAATAAACCTCCTTTTCACAGGGGCGTAACCCCGTTAACACCTTTCTGGACACCTACTTGATCGACTAATTGTGATGTGTAAAACTCTCCCAGGAGTAGCTCTTACCCGCGGTGGGTATTGAGATCCAACTATCTCATACAAGGTATGCAATCTCATTATAAATTTCAACACTTGAAATTCCCGATAATGTTTTGCCCCTAACGTCCTATGACCTTGACAAAGGCCAACAAATCATAGAGCGCTAGTCAAGTTCAACCTGTTATTTCGTGATTGAATTAAATCCACCCGCACGACCCTTGACAAAGGCTAACAAGATCGTACGACTACTCTAATCCAATTGCATCACATGCAATACAAATAAGCATTAATCAGCTACCGCACACTACGCCTTGACAAATGCCAACAAACGCAGCACGGATACTAAATATGTTTATCTGAAATGATGGAGGGCTACGACAGTTTTTTTTAAAGAAAAACCTTTTGTGTAATGAACTTGATATCGTTGTAGAAACAAGTAAATTTGAAATGGACTGTTTTTTAGGCTTTTGCTAGTTTTGCTAAAGTGGTCACTCCCGGTGAAGGGATCTCGGCTTTTTCCTCATCGAATTAGGTGCAGGATATTCATGAATACCGCTATGCAAAGCAAGAACTAGAGAAAAAATCAAAAGATAAAACCGAGTAGGTTGTAGCATCTGCTAGCTTTTGCTAAAGAGGTCACTCCCGGTGAAGGGATCTCGGCTCTTTACTCATCGGATGTGGTGCTGGATATTCTATAAGGAATACCGCTAAGCAAAGCAAAAATTAGAGCTACCCTTTTTGAAAAATTGATTCTACAATATATTTAGGTTTCTTTCTTTTCATTAATCTTATTAATGAAGTCCCATCATTTATGCTTCCTAAGCATCACAGAATAAATGAAAATACAACATACGCTTATGTCATCCGCATTCGCCACAATGTCCCGTTATGCACCGTTAGGTTACTTAACTAACGGCGTAGCGGGGCGGGACTAGCGCGGGTGCAAAACATAAGCAACGTTTATTACATATCATATATATAATAATAAAGCATTCGTCTCACGCATATAAAGTGACCACATCAAAGAATATCAGCAGCATAAGTCATCATATGAAATATTGGATATACTAGGAGTTCCGTGTTTTATATTAAGCCAGTAGAAAATGCGGATTCCACGGTCGCGATGAATAACCAAATCCACATCCTTAGACCCTTACGGGAGCGGCAAGCAACCCCACCAATTCTAGAGTTAGGAGACCCGGACTCGACTCCTCGAGATGGTCTCCCACTGGACTCTAGAACCCGGTCACTTGTGCTTCCCAACTTGGGTCTATCCTAATGCGGAAAAGTAAATAATATACATCAATGGTGACATCATCCTCAACCCGGAAGTGCCCAAATAAAAGAATATTACATACAAGTTTTTACATGAACGAAAATGAAAAATCTCTCATCTCACATAAAAACACACGGCTATTCAAACATGACGACCCAATATAACATATCATAGCAACACATAACATCACATGTCATCAACGTAAGTATATATACATATCCCGATTGTCGTTGACATATAGCAACGAAACCAGCGATACACCACATATTACATTTACAATCTCAGAAAAGAAAATGTCAAACTATAATATTTGGAATCGACACACCCCTTAGACATCATAAACCCCGAATATCATATACTTCAGATTTCATGCCTAACATTGTAAATCTTACATTTGGTCTCACTTATGAAAACACCTTTTCAAAAGAAATCGGGTAATTCAACAAGATTCCCGATTCCTTCCGAGACTGAAATGTTAAATTTACAAGCAACTAATCAATTTTCACAAAACTAATTAGTGTAGATTCAAAATATTGTATCAGATCACAGATAGCTAAACGATGTTAAACAAATCGATCGAATCAACAAACACCCAAAATTTCCCAGAGAGCTCAACACTTGAGAGCACAATTTTAAAAATACTCAGAACACGCTACAGTGCCTATGGACCAACCGTAGAAGGGCCGACCCAAACATCACTCATGGCGCCACGGAACTGCTGCAAACCCTAGGGTTTAGCCACGGTTCCGTGGTGAAAAGGTCGAGTTTGGGTATTGTTCTTCTAGAGCGTCCATAGAATCACTTGCATGATTTTTGAATATTTTTAACTTGGAAAAAATCCAAATTTTGGAAAATTTCCATAGAGGGGTGAAAGTTGGGTTTTTGATATTCGTTCGAACTTTTCAACGTTGTCTAAATTACCTGAAACGACGTTAGAATTACGACTACGAAACACTCCGAATTGTCTTTAAAGGAGGATAACATCACATGCAATCTTAGTAAAAACAAGCAACATCTGAAACACTAAAACCCAGAGACCAGAGCACCAAACAAAAACGAGGTCATTCTAGTATACGAAAACTGGCCAGGCCAGTTTTAAAGAGCATCTCGCCAGGTCAAATCTGGCGGATGAGGTTTGCTTTTGTCTGTTGTTCATTTTACATCTCATGTAACATTCTGCGGTAGCTTAAAAAAATTTTCAAGGACTTAAAAATTTCGAAAGAAACTAGGTTTTTAGTTTCGATGTTTCGGAGTTGTTTCGGTTTGGTAATTCTACAAATATCATATAATTCTCTAGCTTAGCTCTGATACCACTGTAGGGTTACCTAGCATGAGTACTGGGTTTCGGAAGGCATCAACCATGCCATTTTCAAAAATTTGTGTGCTAAAGTACCCTAACCAAGAATCTTAACTATGGAATTAGACCTAATCTAGTATGTAAACAACTTTACATCTAAGTGAACAACGAATACAACCTTTGTAGGTCGGTCCTTCACTTCAAAGGCTCCGTGTAGTAGTCCCTTCGCTCCAAGTAGTGATCTCCCGAACTCTAGTTGGACTCCACAAGGTGAAAGGAACAAACTTGCTAGAAGTCTTCGAGGCCAAAGATGATCTACGACGAGGAGACTCTAACTCAAGCTACCTCATCACTAATTAGGAATTAGTGAAGAAAACAACCTAAACTAAATGGATAATTTAGTGTAGGTTGATGAAGTAGGATTTTTGCTCACTTTAGAATTAATTTTCTCACTAATTTTCTTCACCTCTTGAGAACCTAGAGAGCTCTCTCTTGATGAAGAAGAAGATGAAGTCAATAATGGAATGAGTAAGAATAGCAACCATTGGTGAGATAATATCTTATACTAACTCATGTAAGGATTTAACCATGGCTTAAGGTAATGGTTGGGTTAATAAATATTTAATGTGAAACAAAACTAGTGGACTAAGTCAATGGTTCTACAAGATTCCACTAAGCTCAAACCATGTGACTAATTTCCATCTAATTTTGTTTTACTTTAAATAAATAAATCCCACATTATCATAAGCATGGTATGAGTCTCATACACCCATGTAGCATGTATCGACAAGCATGACACAATAATATATATCACATATATATTAAAAAGTGCACAAGTGAGAAAAAGAGATGCTTAAGTGAGGTAATATTACGTAATATATATTAATATATCAAATATACACTTATACATTAAATTATTAAATCAAAACTTGATTTAATAATCCGACTATATCACATATAACCGACTAATATCAATTGTATCAACTTATCGAATCAACACTTGATTCGACAACCCGGCTATATGACATATAAACGACCGATATCACATATCATGAGAGTAGCATATGGTATGACATACACGTATTAATCTCGCTCCCGCACAGATTAAATATGTGCTCCTAGTTCGTTTCGCATGAGCTAGGAAATCTCTATGTAGGGCTCTAAATACTTGTCAATACGCCGGCATAAAGTGATGATCATATCAGTCACCCACAAGCCGTCAACGGTACTAGCTGGACGTAACGGCTACCCGGGTAATGAGCGATCAGAAGATCAACAAGCAAGCCTGCTTATACTCCCGCAAATCCAATAACTAACACTACCGTACAGTCCGGTCTCTTTGTCGGATATGTTGCATATCTCATCTAGGGGTGGTAAAAGTCAGATCCCAGTAACTTGATAAGTTGTGTCGATGTGAGGCTCATAACTGGTCGAGAAACTACTGATTACACTTACCAGTAAATCTCCATATTAGCCCTGGCCAGGGACTTCCTGTTATAGCCAATCGAGCATAGCGCAACATCAACCCTAATGCCGGGACAGACGAATCCCCTCCTATCGCATTGCCTCCATGTGATTCGGGACTGTACCCAAAAACCACCGTTTTGCACGTTCTCTTGAACGTGGTAAGGTGGAAATCAAAGCACAGTGGGAATCACACAAGACTCTATGACTATCTTGGGTCTACAGACTAACCCGTACCAGTGTCACCAGAGAACTTCTATCTGACGCTAGGTATAATACCATCTAGGAGTTCTCAGCAAGTCCTGTTCAGTGTATCCAGTCTCCTCCGAGCACCCGTATACCATCTTTGATGTCAAACACAAATGGATGTAGGATCATCCATTGCCCATCATATGGGTCAAGAAGCGTATACGCTAGTCTACTCTTGAATATCGATTCCATGTATCGATACACCTTCGACTAGGAACAATTAAAGGATGAACTTATACACTACTCTGGTTCCACTAGTATGATCTCCATCATAATCCTGGTAGTCAAGTACACATCCTAAGAGCTTTATGAACATGTGAGAGCAATACAGTATCATAATACAAGTCTATATGTTAAGACAAAGAGTAACCAGATAGCATACTATCATGTCGAGCAAGAAAGTCCTCTCGATATATGTCTAAGCATCCACTATATTATACAATAATGTACAATAATGGCCTCTAAGGCATACATATAACAAACAATCTCCTACTTGCACTAAGTCCAGTTGTTGTAGTATCCTATACCAAACATCCTGAAGACTCTCTCAAATTGTATCTGGGGTATGGCTTTGGTGAGTGGATCCACCGTGTTATTCTTCGTGTCAACTCTCGTGACCTCGATCTCCCAGAGATCAACTATCTTCCGGATCAGGTGATTGTAGGGTTCCTAGGCACACTAATGAGGTCTCACAAGGCATCAACCATGCCAATTTCAAATTTTACAAGTGCCGAGAAACCCTAATACGGATCGTTAAATAGAATTTTAGGCGAAACAAGCAACTAGTTAACAACTTAACTAAGTGAGCGGAAATACAACCTTTGTAGATCTGGTCCTCCACCTCCATAGCTCCATGATGAAGTCTCCTTGCTGTCCAAATCAAATCCCGGGCTCTAGAGTCGGCTTCATCGGAGAAATGGGCGGGCTTGGTCGTCGGCTTCGATGCCGAAGATGATCTACGTCGAGGCATCACAAGATCAAGCTCCCACTTCACCAAGTCATGAAACTTGGGAAGAAAACACCCTATACTACTTGGCAAGAGGTAGAGGATGAAGAAATAGGAAGTGGGTTCACTTTAGAATTGGATTTCTCACTCTTTTTCTTTAGTTGCTATTGTTGGTAGCAAGCTTCTTCATCTTGAAGAAGAAGAAGATGATGATGATAGAATATGATAAGTATTTTTTAAAATAGAAAATAAAAGGAATACTTATCATACTCTAATCATGGTCAAGTGTAGAGAGAGAACTATGGTTAAGTGGAATGGTTAGGGTTAAGCATAAGACAAAATGGTCACTTAGTCAAAGCTTCATGAAGCTTCATGAACAAACAAAGAAAGCCACCATTTTTTCTCTTTATCATTTCCATAATAAATAAATAAATAAATAGATATGAAAATCAAAACCCTAACCATTTAAATAACCATGGTTTAATCTTTACACAAACTCAAGTAAACATGTATCATCAAACATGATACATCCAAGTGCACAAAAGTATATCACATATACAACTTGTGAACTTCAAGTGAGAAAATCCATTTAAAGTGAACCAATATTAGTTCATGCAAAGTAATATATCAAATATATAATTATACATTAAATCATTAAATCAACACTTGATTTAACGATCCGGTCATATCGCATATAACCGACTAATATCCAATGTATCGGCTTATCGAATCAATCCTTGATTCGATAACTAGGTTATATCGCATACAACCAATCGATACATTCATCGCGAGAATAGAATACGGTATCACATACACGCATTATTCTCAGTCCCACACATATCTCATATGCGCTCCTATTTCGTTTCGCTTGAGCCAGGAAACCTCTGTGTAGGACTCTAAAGACTCGTCAATACGCCGGCAGCAGGTGATGATCATATCAAACACTCACAAGCCGCAAGCGGTCTGCTAAACGTAACGGCCACCCGGGTATTGAGCGATCAGAAGATCGACGAGCAAGCCCGCTCAGACTCCTGTGAATCCAACCAGTAACACTCACCGTACAGTCCGGTCTGTTCGTCTGATATGTCGCATATCTCGCCTAAGGGTGGTAAACGTCAGACCCCAATAGCTCGATAAGTCATGCCGACGTGAGGTCCATAACATGTGTGAAACTACTGATAACACTTACCAGTAGATCACTGCAACCCTGGCCAGGGATTTCCTGTTATGGCCAGTCGAGCATAGCGCAACATCAACCCCCAATACCGGGAGAGACGAATCCCCTCCTATCGCTCATTGCCTCCATGTGATTCGGGACTATACCCAAAAGCCACCGTTTTGCACGCCCTCTTGGACGTGGTAAGGTGGAAATCAAAGCACATCGGGAATCACACAAGACTCTATGACGATCTCGGGTCTACAGACTAACCTATACCAGTGTCACCAGAGAACTGCCATCTGACGTAAGGTATAATACCATCTGGGAGTTCTCGGCGAGTCCGTCCAGTGTACCCAGTCTCCACTGAGCACCCGTATATCATCTCTGATGTCAAACACCAATGGATATGGGATCATCCATCGCCCATCTGTATAGGTCGAGAAGGTATACGCTAGTCTACTCTGGTATATCGATGCCCCATCTTGATATACCCACGACTAAGGACCATGAAGGATGTACTTGTGGAATACCATGTCCCCACTAGTATGATCCGCATCATAGTCCAGGTAGTCAACTACACATCCTAAGGGTTTTACCAACATGTAACAGAGCGACAATCAGTGTACACATTAAGATAAAGAGTAACCAGATAGCATACTATCATGTCGAGCGAGAAAGTCCTCCCTATATATGTCCAAGCATCCACTACAATATACATCCTATGTATAGTAATGGCCTCTAGGGCATACATATAACTAACAATCTCCCACTTGCACTAGGGCCATCTGTAGTAGTGGTTGTAGTATCTCATACTCAACCATCCCATAAAAGTCTCTCTCTGGGAATAGGCCTTCATGAGTGGATCCGCCGTGTTGTCCTCTGAGTCTACTCTCCTAACCTCGATCCCCTGGAGATCAACCATCTCCATGATCAGGTAATACTGCCTTTGAATATGTCTGGATCACTGATGGGACGGACGTTTCTTAGCATAAGCCACAACTCCAATGTCACAAAATGGGAGGAACTAAGTTCATCTCATGAACTAATATACACCCAGACAGCTTCTTTGGTAGCATCTTAAGTAGCGACATATTCAGCCTTTAATCGTCTAGTATGCCACGGTATCTATCTTGGAACTCTTCCAACATACCGTCCCTCCACTGAGGGTAAAGACAATTCCTGTGACTGACATTCAGTCGTCTTTATCACCCTGGAACCCTTCCAGTGATTCTCCCCAGGGTCGATTGATACCATCTCACTACTACTAGTGAGATTCCTTGCATCCAATTACATCTATCTCATAGATGAATACTTAGGATTTAGGAGGTATCACTTTGATCCTATATGGAGAATCCTTGTGATAATCGGAGATTGACCGAGCGTAGCATAGGAAACTTCTTCCCTATCAAGAGTATGTCATCCACGTACTCTACGAGGATCACTACCATACTCCCTACTACCTTCTTGTATATACAAGGTTCATCTACCATTTTGATGATGTCAAACTATTTGACTAACTCATCAAAAACAGATGTTCCAACTCCGCGATACCTGCTTTATCATATAAAACATCTTGCACACGTTTCCGCTGCTCCCACTATCTACGAAGCCCTCTGGCTGTGTACTTATAGACGCTCTCTTCCAAAACATCATTTAGAAAAGCAGTCATGACACCCAACCACCAGATATCGTAGTCATGGTATGTAGCCGTGGTAAGTAGGATCTGGATGGACTTAAGCATAGATCCTTAGAAAAGGTTTCATCATGATCCATATCTGGTCAATGATGCAAACCTTTAACAAGTCTAGCTTTGAAAGTCTCAACTTTTCCATGTACACCATGTAATCTTCTCAAGGTATACTTGCTCCTGATGGGGATTTAACCCTTCAGATATAGCAACCAAAGTCCATACTTTGTTGGTGTATAAGAATTCCATCTCAGATCGCTAAGCATCCAGCCATTCTTACAGAGTCCCACTCCTGATGGCCAGCTCGAAACTGGTTGGGTCATCATCTCATGATGCAATCCTCGCTCCCACTGTCATAGAGGAACCGAAGTATCTCTCAGGTGGGTGAGGAACCCTACTAGATCGGCGGAGAGGCTGAGGTTCGTTGGTTACTATTGAATCCTTTGGTTCTACCAAGTCATCTGCTATAATTTGTATAGCTGGAACCTTTCCAGTTGTACATAACAGACCTTGCCTCGAGCTTGTCCTGATTATGCTTTTAGACATAGCCCGGACAACCCCAAATCTTAACTAACTTAAGATATGGGCTCTTCCCTTTCCATATCACATATGAAGCGGTAAGCATAGATTTGATTCGAATCCAATTCAATAGGTATGTAGCTTCTCAAGTGCATAACCCCCAAAAAGGAAATAGGAAACTCAGTAGTACTCATCTTAGAGCACACCATATCACATAGGGTGCATCTGCTCCGCCCCGATACACCGACGTACTGTGGTGTATATGGAGGAGTATTGCTGAGAGAGAATCTCATTCTCCTTTAGAATAGTCCAGGATTTCCATGCTCAAGTATTCTCTTCCTTAATCTCATCAAAGGATATATTACTTATACCCGTATTTTGGTTCTCTACTTCTAGCTTATATTCTGTGAATATCTCAAAAGGTTCAGACTTGTGTTTCAACAGGAACATATGTTTGAGTCTCGAGAGATCATCAAAGAATGTAATGAAGTATAAAGAACCGGTCTTGGCATGTGTAGACAGGGGACCTTTCATACATCAGCATGTATCAATCCTAAGAGTTTACTAACTCTTTCTCTGTTTCCAATAAACAGAGCCATGGTCATCTAATCTTTATGACATGACTGGCAAGTTTCACAAGATGTAAATTCAAACAAATTTGAATATGCATCTGAATGTAACTTCAGCCAGTCGGGTCGCATTGCTATGACCTAGTCTACAATGCCTCAAGAAGGAATCGTTTATTTCTGAACTCTTCCTCTTGTGTGTGTTCTATATACTAAGAACTGTAGTTTGATTTAGAACGCCAATGCTTTTAGATAACGTGCCTGAACCGATCAACATTTGATATAGGAAATGTTTAAAACATTATCCATCAATACAAAATTTTATCATTTCTTTACTAATAAAGAGACTGATATGATTTTGTATATCAGGTTCGGTATCTAATAGCATTTGTTCAGAATCAATGTATTAGTAATACAGGGTGACAGTGACCAACAGACTTGGCTGCAACACTTGCCCCATTTTCTGTCTCATGAAACTTATCACCCGTTCCCAGTTTTTCTACCTTTTTGTAGCCCTATGTAACAGATTACATATCTGGGATCCTGATCCGGTATCATATACCCAGGATGCAGAGGATACTGAGAAACAGTTCTTTGTAATGAACATACCCGAAGATGATGCATCAACATGCACTCTCTTCATTTGGGCGGCACGGGAATTCTGGTAATCCCCAATTTCCTGCTCTGTCTTATAACAATTATAAGTTGGAGCGGGACCAACGTTCCCCAGCTCAGTATAACAAGCGGGTTCGGTCAATATCCGTATTATTATCTTGATCAAGGCGTGATATGGTCGCTACCTGGAGAGAGAGAGAAGAAAACACTCAGCGTGCGCTCTTGCAAGAATAGATTGGTTTTATTTTATCTAATCAAGATGGCTCCCACTGCTTTTTATCAAATCTTCCTTCAAACCCTAAAAGGAAAGACCAGCCGGGATTAATTACACACTACAAGTTCGCCAATCTTTCAGCCAGGCCAGTGTTGGTACTTTGAGGGAGGTCCCCCGTGCTTTCGCACGTACCTAATTAATGTAAACCTCGTTTTCCCAGAAGCGTAACCTCGTTGACACCTTTCTAGACACATACTTGATCGGCTAATTGTAATGTGTAAAACTCTCCCAGGAGTAACTCTTACTCGCAGTGGGTATCGGGATCCAACTATCTCATAGAAGGTATGCAATCTCATTGCAAATTTCAACACTTGAAATTCCCGATAATATTTTGCTCCTAGCCTCCTATGACCTTGACAAAGGCCTACAAACCATAGGCTGCTAGTCAAGTTCAACCCGTCATTTCTTGATTGAATTAAACCCACCCGCATGACCCTTGACAAAGGCCAACAAGGTCGCACGACTACCCTAACCCAATCTGCATCATATGCATTAGCAGATAAGCACTAATCAGCTACCGCACACTGCGCCTTGACAAAGGCCAACAAACACAGCACGAATTCTAACTACTACTTATCTGAAATGACGGAGGGCTACGACAGGTTTTTCTGAAAACCTATTGCGTAATGAAATTGATATCGTTGTAGAATCGAATGATTTTGAAATGGAGTGCTTTTGAGGCCTTTCTAGTTTTGCTAAAGGGGTCACTCCCGGTGAAGGGATCGTCGGCCCTTTCCTCGGCGAATGAGGTGCGGGATATATCATATATATCACTGTGCAAAGCAGAAACTATAGAAGCAATCAAAAGACAAACCGAGTGTGTAGCATCTGCCAGTTATTGCTAAAGGAGTAACTCCCGGTGAAGGGATCTCGGTCCTTTCCTCATCGAATAAGGTGCAGGATATATCACATATACCGCTGTGCAAAGCAAGAACTGTAGCTACCTGTTTTATTTTCGAAATTCGATTCCACAACATCTTAGGTTTCTTTTCTTTTCATTAATCACATTAATGAAATCCCATCATTTATATACCTAAACATCACAGATAAATACGACGTACACTTATGCCATCTGCATTCGCCTCGATGTCCCCTCATGCACCGTTAGGTTAGGTAACTAACGGCAGAGCGGGGCAGGGCTAGCGCTGGTGTAAAACATAAGCAACGTCTATATAATATATCATATATACTATATACTGTATCTATCACAGAACATCACATGATCACATCATAAATATCGCAGCAGAAGAAACATATGAAATATTGGATATACTAGGACGTCCGTGTTTTCAATACGAGCCAGTATAAAACACGGATTCCACGGTCGCGATGAATAGCCAATCCCACACCCCTAGACCCCTACGAGAGCGGTAAGCAACCCTACCAATTCTAAGGTTAGGAGACCCGGACACGACTCCTCGAGTTGGTCTCCCACTGGTCCCTAGAACCCGGTTACTTGTGCTCCCCTCCTTGGGTCTATCCTAGTGCGGAAAAGTAAATAATATACAAACGGTGACATCTTCCGCAACCTGGAAGTGCCTCAATAAAAGAATATTACATACAAGTTTTTACATGAATGAAAATGAAAAACACTCATCTCACATAAAAACCCCCCGGCTATTCAAACACGACGATCTAATATGACATATCCAGCAACACATAACATCACATGTCATCAATGTAAGTAATTATGCATACACCGATTGTCGTCGACGTATAGCAACGACAATCGGTAATACCACTACATACTACACTTACGGTCACAGAAAAGAAAGTGTAAAACTACAACAGTTGGAATCCGCAACCTCTTTAGACATCGCATGCCTAATCAAATGAATTCCTTAGACATCGCATGCCTAACTATTATAAACCCCGCATTTTAGTCTCATTATCGAAAACACTTTTCAATATCAAGTCGGGCAATTCAACAAGATTCCCGACATCCTGATCGAATGCTCGTCGCAAACTTAAGTAGGCGGCCGCACCCCCAACGCCGTCGACGAAGTGCACCAAGGTGGAACACCGCTGCCGCGAGCACCCGGACGGATGCTTTCAGCGACGGGGTTCTCCTACAGTCACTTGGTCGGGGCTATGGAGCGAGGCTGTCTATTAAGTTTACCCGGCGAGTATCCGCGTACGCTACGTGATTGCGACAGGCTTTTGATCATATCAAAATTCCGTGGCAACCGATCAAGTGAGACTAAAGTGCTATGTTTATAACATTCATACAGTTATCTCATAACTTATTGTGAATTCCAATTATTGTATCATATTCCGAATAAGATAGAAAATGTTAAACTTTCCGATCGAACAATCGAACACCCAAGTTTTCCCGATACAGCTCAACACATGAAATAAGTTCAAAAACATTCACTTCATGCCTCAGTACCAACGGTCCAGCAGTAGAAGGGTCAAGCCAACGTCTCACATGTGGCACGCCGTACTGCCCCAAACCCTAAGGTTCAAAGGGCAGTTCAAGACGGTCACATAATCGAGTTAAGGTTTGTTGTCTTCTAGAGGGACCATCGCATTACTTGCACTACTTAGAACGTCTTTAAACTACGGAAAAGTCCAGCACTTGGAAATTTTCCGGCAGGGGAAAAAGTGGGTATTTATATCCGGTCGAACTTTTTAACATATTCTAAAATTATCCGGAAAAACACACAGACAAAATTAGACAATCCAATCGAAACACCGAGTCCCCAACACAACCCAGAAAATTCAACTCTTGAATAAATATTAAAAATTCCCAGGATAACCAGCACGACAAAATAGGAATTACTGTGCAATTTTTAAAACCTGATGTGACAACTTGGCCGCGGAACCGCCGCAGAAGTCAGGCTTCTGCCGCGGTTCCGCCGCGACTTAGTCGAATTGGACACTCGTGTGGCACAGGAACTCTTAGATATTCCTGCTGATTTTTCTGCATATTTTTAATTCTGAAAAATCCACAAATCCAGAAAATGTCCAGAGAGCAAATTTGTGTTAAGGTTTCGGTTCGATCGGACTTCTAACTCCGTCTACGCATCGCCTAAGGCTCTAGCTAGTCTCTGATACCACTGTAGGATTCCTGGGCACACTAATGAGGTCTTACAAGGCATCAACCATGCCAATTTTAAATTTTACAAGTGCCGAGAAACCCTAATACGGATCGTTAACTAGAATTTTAGGCGAAACAAGCAACTAGTTAACAAATTAACTAAGTGAACGGAAATACAACCTTTGTAGATCCGGTCCTCCATCTCCATAGCTCCATGATGAAGTCTCCTTGCTGTCCAAATCAAATCCCGGGCTCTAGAGTCGGCTTCATCGGAGAAATGGGCGGGCTTGGTCGTCGGCTTCGATGCCGAAGATGATCTACGTCGAGGCATCACAAGATCAAGCTCCCACTTCACCAAGTCATGAAACTTGTGAAGAAAACACCCTATATTACTTGGCAAGAGATAAAGGATGAAGAAATAGGAAGTGGGTTAACTTTAGAATTGGATTTCTCACTCTTTTTCTTTAGTTGCTATTGTTGGTAGCAAGCTTCTTCATCTTGAAGAAGAAGAAGAAGATGATGATGATAGAATATGATAAGTATTTTTTAAAATAGAAAATAAAAGGAATACTTATCATACTCTAACCATGGTCATGTGTAGAGAGAGAACTATGGTTAAGTGGAATGGTTAGGGTTAAGCATGAGACAAAATGGTCACTTAGTCAGAGCTTCATGAAGCTTCATGAACAAACAAAGAAAGCCACCATTTTTTCACTTTATCATTTCCATAATAAATAAATAAATAAATAGATATGAAAATCAAAACCCTAACTATTTAAATAACCATGGTTTAATCTTTACACAAACTCAAGTAAACATGTATCATCAAACATGATACATCCAAGTGCACAAAAGTATATCACATATACAACTTGTGAACTTCAAGTGATAAAATCCATTTAAAGTGAACCAATATTAGTTAATGCAAAGTAATATATCAAATATATAATTATACATTAAATCATTAAATCAACACTTGATTTAACGATCCGGTCAAATCGCATATAACCGACTAATATCCAATGTATCGGCTTATCGAATCAATCCTTGATTCGATAACTAGGTTATATCGCATACAACCAATCGATACATTCATCGCGAGAATAGAATACGGTATCACATACACGCATTATTCTCGGTCCCGCACATATCTCATATGCGCTCCTATTTCGTTTCGCTTGAGCCAGGAAACCTCTGTGTAGGACTCTAAAGACTCGTCAATACGCCGGCAGCAGGTGATGATCATATCAAATACCAACAAGCCGCAAGCGATCTGCTAAACGTAACGGCCACCCGGGTATTGAGCGATCAGAAGATCGACGAGCAAGCCCGCTCACACTCCTGTGAATACAACCAGTAACACTCACCGTACAATCCGGTCTATTCGTCTGATATGTCGCATATCTCGCCTAGGGGTGGTAAACGTCAGACCCCAATAGCTCGATAAGTCATGCCGACGTGAGGTCCATAACATGTGTGAAACTACTGATAACACTTACCAGTAGATCACTGCAACCTTGGCCAGAGATTTCCTGTTATGGCCAGTCGAGCATAGCGCAACATCAACCCCTAATACCGGGAGAGACGAATCCCCTCCTATCGCTCATTGCCTCCATGTGATTCGGGACTGTACCCAAAAGCCACCGTTTTGCACGCCCTCTTGGACGTTGTAAGGTGGAAATCAAAGCACAGTGGGAATCACACAAGACTATATGATGATCTCGGGTCTACAGACTAACCTGTACCTGTGTCACCAGAGAACTGCCATCTGACGTAAGGTATAATACTATCTGGGAGTTCTCGGCGAGTCTGTCCAGTGTACCCAGTCTCCACTGAGCACCCGTATATCATCTCTGATGTCAAACACCAATGGATATGGGATCATCCATCGTCCATCTGTATAGGTCGAGAAGGTATACGCTAGTCTACTCTGGTATATCGATGCCCCGTCTCGATATACCCACGACTAGGGACCATGAAGGATGTACTTGTGGACTACCATGTCCCCACTAGTATGATCCGCATCATAGTCCAGGTAGTCAAGTACACATCCTAAGGGTTTTACCAACATGTAACAGAGAGACAATCAGTGTACACATTAAGGTAAAGAGTAACCAGATAGCATACTATCATGTCGAGCGAGAAAGTCCTCCCTATTTATTTCCAAGCATTCACTACAATATACATCCTATGTATAGTAATGGCCTCTAGGGCATACATATAACTAACAGTGATACCGCCTCAGAATATGCCTGGATCGTTAATGGGACCTAGGTTCCTTGCCCAAAGCCACTACTCCATTGTTATCACAATACAAAGGTATTGGATGCTCGATGGATGGAACCACTCCAAATTCAGTTATGAACTTCTTCATCCAGACAGTCTCTTTGGCAGCATCGTTGGCAACGATGTATTCGGCCTCCATCGTCAAGTCTGCGACAGTTTCATGCTTGGAACTCTTCCAAAAAACCGCCCCTCCATTGAGGGTGAAGACAAATCCCAAGACCGACTTAGAGTCGTCCTTATCACTCTAGAAGCTCGAGTCGGTAAATGTCTCCACCTGGAGTTCACCGTTACCATACACTAAGAATAATTCTTTAGTCCTTCTCAAGTACTTAAGAATGTTCTTCGCAGCTGTTCACTGATTCTCTCCAGGATTTGCTTGATACCTACTCGCTACACTTAGTAAGTATGCTACATCGGGTCTGGTACATAACATCGTGTACATGATAGAGCCTACTCTCCAAATTAGTCTTGGGAGACATCTCTTTGGAGAGAGTGATTCCAGAGATAGTGGGTAAATTCCCACGCTTGGAATCCTCCATACTAAACCTCTTTAGTATGGTGTCAATGTACTTGGATTGAGATAGTCCCAACATCCGTTTAGATCTATCTCTATAGATTTTAATCTCCAAGATGTAGGAGGTAGCACCTAGATCTTTCATTGAGAATCTTTGTGATAAGAAGAGCTTGACCGAATGCAGCATAGGAACATCATTTCCTATCAAGAGTATGTCATCCATGTATAATACGAGGAAGACGACCTTACTCTCTGCCACCTTATTGTATATACAAGGTTCATTTACATTTTTTACAAAGTCAAACTCTTTGACTACCACATCAAAACAGATGTTCCAACTCCGTGATGCCTGCTTCAACACGTAGATTGATTTAAGCAGCTTACACCCCTTTCCGCTTCTCCCATTATCCATGAAGCCCTCTGGCTGAGTCATGTACACGCTCACTTCTAAATCACCATTTAGAAAGGCGGTCTTAACATCCATCTGCCAGATTCCGTAGTCATGGTATGCAGCGATAGCAAGTAGGATCCGGATAGACTTAAGCATAGCCACTGGAGAAAAGGTTTCATCATAATCCATACCTGGTCGTTGACGAAAATCTTTTTCAACAAGTCTAGTTTTGAAAGTCTCAACTTTTCTATCTACGCCAGGTTTCTTCTTAAATATCCATTTGCTCCCAATGGGTTTTACCCCTTTGGGAGAAATATCCAAAATCCATACTTTGTTAATGTACATGGATTCCATCTTAGATCGCATTGCATCCAGCCATTTCATAGAGTCCCCACTCGTGATAGCCTGCTCGAAGCTAGTTGGGTCATCATCTTCCTTGATACAATCCTCGCTCCCACCATCAATGAGAAAACCGTAGTATCTCTCAGGTGGATGAAAAACCCTACTTGATCTGCGTAGAGGCTGAGGTTCACTGGGAACTTTCGAATCCTCTGGTTCCACTAAATCTTCAGCTGTAATCTGTGTAGCTGGAACTTCTTCCAATTCTACCTCTTTGCCACTAATTTCTTTTTCAAGAAATTCCTTTTCTAAAAGGGTGGCATGACGAGAAACAAACATCTTTTGTTCCTCGCTGTGGTAGAATAGATATCCATGTGAATGTTTGGGATATCCAACAAACTTACAAAGAACTGATTGTGCCTCGAGTTTGTCCGAATTTTGTCGTTTGACATAGGCTGAACAACCCCACATCTTAACTCGTTTAAGACATGGTCTCTTACGACTCCATATCTCATATGGTATTATATGCACTGATTTAGATGGAACATGATTCAATAGGTATGCAACTGTCTTAAGTGCAAGACCCCAAAAGGAAATAGGTAATTCAACGGTGCTCATCATAGAGCGCACCATATCCAATAGGGTGCGATTCCTCCGCTCCGATACACCGTTGTACTGTGGTGTATACGGAGGAGTAAGCTGAGAGAGAATCCCATTCTCTTTTAGATAGTCACGGAATTCCGTACTCAGTATTCTCCTCCCCGATCAGATCGTAGGATTTTAATACTTTTACCCTTCTGGTTTTCGACTTCATGCTTATATTCTTTGAATTTCTCAAAAACTTCAGACTTGTGTTTCAACAGGAACACATGTCCATATCTTGAGAGATTGTCAGTGAATGTAATGAAGTATGAGGAACCTGTCATGACCCACCTCCAAACATAGTTGGTATTGTCCGCTTTGGCTAAAACCGCACAGTTTTGTCCCTTTGAATGACCAAACTCAAGAAGGGGGCTACTTCTCAGTAGGTAACACGTCCCAGAATTTTCCTAGCTAAAGCATGCTTAATTATGGAGTTTTTCAAACTCCGCTGTTCCGATTCATCCAAAAGACGCCTCTGTGTTATAGGAGTGGTATCAATCCATTTATAGTTCAGATCGTGGCCTCTTTCGGAATGGAATTCGATACTCCCCATTGTTCTACAGTGGGTCCCCGTGTATATCCGTATCGGTTACATTCCCACCTTTATACCGAATAACAACTCATTTCTCATAGGATAGGTAGTATTCATCCCTAACTCCACCAGGGGTATTACATTCCCCTAACTTAGAACAATGGTTCGTCCTTGAACCACAGACCTACTTTTGAGGGACCGACTCTGATACCATATTTGTCATGACCCACCCCCAAACAAAGATGGTATTGTCCGCTTTGGCCGAAATCGCACGGTTTTTTTCCCTTTGAATGAACCGAACTCAAGAAGGGGCTACTTCCCAGTAGGTTACCCATCCCAGAATTTCCCTAGCTCAAGCGCGCTTAACTACGGAGTTTTTCAAACTCCGGAGTTCCGATTCATCCAAAAGACGACTCTGTGTTATAGGAGTGGTATCATTCTATTTATAGTTCAGATCGTGGCCTCTTTTGGAATGGAATTCGATACAACCCATTGTTCTACAGTGGTGCTGGATATTCATCAAGGAATACCACTATGCAAAGTAAAAACTAGAGTTACCCTTTTTAAAAGTTTGATTCTACAACATCATTATGTTTCTTTCTTTTCGTTAATCTCATTAATGAAGTCCCATCATTTAATGTTTCTTAAACATTACAGAAAGTAAAACGAAAATAGAACGTACGTTTATGCCATCCACATTCGCCACTGGGCCCCGTCATGTACCGTTAGGTTACTTAACTACCGGCAGAGCGGGGGCTGGACTAGCACGGGTGCAAAACATAAGCAAAGTTTATTATGTATCATATATATAATATCACATTCGTCTCACGGAGTTATATGATCACATCACAGAACCGAGCAGCAGAAGCAATATATCAAATACTGGATATACTTGGATTTCCGTGTTTTAAATTTAGCTAGTAATGTAAAAAACGGATTCCACAGTCATGATGAATAGCCAAACCCATATCCCATAGAACCCTACGAGAGCGGCAGGTAACACTACTAATTCTAGAGTTAAAAGACCCGGTCTCAACTCCTTGAGATGGTATCCCACTGGACCTTAGAACCCGGTTACTTGTTCTCCCTACCTTAGGTCTATCCTAATACGGAAAAGTAAATAATATACAACAGTAGTGATATCATCCTCAACCGGAAAGTGCCCCAATAAAAGAATATTACATACAAATTTTACATGAATGAAAATTGAAAAACTTGCATCTCATATAAAACCCCCGTCTATTCAATCACGACGATCCAATAAAACGTATCACCAGCAACACATGATATCACATATCATCAGCGTAAGTAAATACGCGTATTCCAATGAGATTTAGGACACCTCACGTATTACACTTACGGTCGCAGAAAAGAAATGTAAAACTTCAATAATTAGAATCCAGATATCCTTAGACAGCATAAACCCGGAATATCCAATATTCCGAATTTCATGCCTAACCTAAAACCCTTGCATTTTAGTCTCATATTAAAAACACTTTTCAATATTTTATTCTAGTAATTCAACAAGATTCCTGACTACTCGATCGAATACGCGTTGGATACTATAGTAGATGGCCGCACTCCTGATGCCGTCGACTAAGTGCACTTAGGCGGGACACCGTGGCTGCGAGCACCCGAGTGGGTGCTATTGGAAACGGGGTTCTCTTACAGTCACTTGGTTGGGGGCAATGGGGCGATTCTATCTAGTAAACTTATTCGGTGAGTATTCGCGTAGGATACGCGATTGCGACGGAGTTTCGATCCAAATCGAAACTTCGTGGCAATCGATCTTCCGAAAATAAAACACTAGATTTTTAAACACTAACTAGTTTTCAGAAAAACAATTAAATGTGGATTCTAACTACTGCATCCATATCAAACTAAAACCGAAATGACGTAACAATTACGACTACGAAATACTCTGTATTAACCCCAAAAGAACTGTTAACATCATATGCAAACTGGGCTAATCAAATAATACCAGAAACCATAAAATCAAGCCACTCTAACACCAAAAAATTTCGAGCCAAAAAAGAGCACCGAAAACCTGTGATGCCGGTTTTAATTGGGTTCTCGCTGGGTCAAAACCGGTTGAACTGTCTCGAACTTTTCCACTGTTCTAGTTGTATCACATACAATATTCTGCAGTTGCTAAAATAATTTTTTGAGATCATTTTAAAATCGATAAAAACATGATTTTTGGTTTCGGTGTTTCGGAGTTTTTCATTTTCATGATTCTAATTACACCGTCTAATCTTCTAGCTTCGGCTCTGATACCTTGAAATTCTACCCTAGCACCAGCAAGGGGTCCAAATGGCATCAAGCATACCAAATTCAAATTATTATTGGTGCTAAGCTGGACTATCCAAGAACATTAGCTTGGTGATAAGGGTTATGGTTTGATATCTACTAAAACTAAAGAAGTGAAAGATGGCTATAGCCTCGTAGATCGAGTCCTTCACTTCAAATTCTCCACGTAGTAGTCCCGCGACTCCACTAGGCTCCACTTGAGGATTTGGACGAGCTTCCACCGATGGCCTTCGTGCCGAAGATGATCCACGTGAAGTCCCTCTAATTCAAGCAACCTCTACACGAAAATCTGTAGCGTAGGAAACACGCTACACTCGATTGCTAGTCAAGTGTAGGATGGTGAAGTAGGAGATGTTTAAAGATCACAAGTTTGTGTTCAAGCTTCACGGTTCACATCACATGTGAGGGTTGAAACTTGAACCATGATATTTGAGGAAGAAGAAGAAGCTAGAGAGCAACCATGAGAGAAACTCAAGAAAATGGCTAAGTGTTGAGAATTTGCTAGAGAATGAATAGTAACTCTTGACCCCCCACTCATTCAAACATGAAATTAGCAATATAAATTGCAACCATGCTTGAATAGTGAGTCAAGATGAAATAACATAAAGCCCATGCTTGAAACCAAGCTCCCATTTTCCACCTCTTTTCTATTTTCACAAAATAGAAATTCATATGCCATGCTTATATATATATATATATATATCATATATATTAATATATTTATAATGAAGAATAATTAGTGAGCTAATGATATTATTTAAGATATAATTATATCACATATAATATATATCACATTATTAAATCAACATTTGATTTAATAATCCGGTTATATCACATATGATCGATTAATATCATTTATTTGTATATCACATTATCAAATCAACACTTGATTCGAAAATCTGGTTATATCACATATATAACCGAACCGATAACAGATAACTGCTAGATTACAATATGGTATCACATACACGTATTTAATCAGGCCCCCACACACATATCACATATGTGTCCTACTTCATTTCGCTTGAACCAGAGAACTTCTGTGTGGGACTCTAAAGACTCGTCAATACGCCCGCAGTAGGTGATGATCATATCAGTCATCCACAAGCCGTCAGCGGTACTAGCTGGATGCAACGGCTACCCGGGTATTGAGCGGTATGAAGAACAACAAGCAAACTCATCCATAGTCTCCATGAAGCCTATCAGTAATACTACCGTACAGTCCGGTCTCTTCATATGATATGTCGCATATCATGTCTAGGGGTAGTAAATGTCAGTCCCCAGTAATGTGATAAGTCATGCCGATGTCTGGCCTATTACGGTTCGAGAAAATACTGATAACACTTATCAGTAAATTTTGGCGGCAGCCCTGGCCAGGGACTTCCAGTTATAGCCAATCGAGTATAGCGCAACATCAACCCCCAATACCGGGAGAGGCGAAACCCCTCCTATCGCTCATTGCATCCATGTGACTCGGGACTGTACCGAAAATCCACCTGTTTGCATGACTCCTTTGAGACGTGGTAGGCGGAAATCAAAGCACAGTTGGAGCCACACAAGACTCTATGACGATCTCGGGTCTACAAAATAACCTGTACCTGTGTCACCAGAGGACTTCTATGTGACGATAGGTATACTACCATATAGGAGTCCTCGGCGAGTTCTGATCGGTGTACCCATTCTCCAACGAGAACCTGTGTACAATCTTTGACGTCACACATCAATGGTTGTTAGATCAACCATCACCCTCTAAGTGACAAGAAACATACACACTAGTCTACTCTGGAATATCGATGCCCTAATCTCGATATTCCCACGACTAAGAACTGATTAAAGGATGTACTTTTGGACCACCCTGGCCCCACTAGTATGATCTCATCATTGTCCTGGTAGTCAAGTACTTATCCTAAGGGCTTTATCAACATGTAAGAGACAGACAGTATAAATACCAGTCTACATGTTTAGATAAAGGTAAACTGATAGCATATTATCATGTCGAGCAAGAAAGTCCTATATATATATGTCCAAACATCCACTATATCATCAATAATGGCCTCTAGGGCATACATATTACTAACAGATGGCACACTATAGAAAATCAGGGGGACACCAGTTCTGCTTATTGGAGGATTTTCCTCTTATAGATCCATGGTAAAAGCCATGGGGAAGAAGATGAAGGCCTCCACCAAGCCGAAAGACGGTGTCAGTAAAGTAGAGGGAAAGGGCATGGAAAAAGTTTCGGGGCCGATAGTAGGGAAGGAGGGATGTTTCTATTGTCATAGAAAATGCTATTGGATGAAGGACCGCAGGTCTTGGAAAGCCAGTAACCAGGATTCGAAGCACGTTATGGCTTCGGCTTCAAGTGTGTTTATGATTGAAAACTGTCTGTCAATTTACTCTACTTCTTGGATACTAGATATCGGATCAGGATCTCATATCTGCAATTTATTTCAGGCACTGAGAAACCGTAGAGTTATCAAGGCTGGTGATATGACTCTCAGGGTTGTTAACGGAATGAGCGTGGATGTTGTATCCGTAGGGAAATATCATCTAGGATTGACAAGTGGGAAGATTTTGATTTTGCGTAACTGTTTGTGTGTACCTAGTTTGACATATAATATCATCTCTGTATCTTTACTATGTAAAGAAGGTTTTGATTGTACATTTGTAAGCGATGTCGTCCACATCCACCTTAATCAAGCTTTGATTGGGTCAGGTACACTAGATAACGGTATATACATATTAAATTAAGCTCAGGTTTTCAACATCCAGAACACAGTTAAAAGAAAGTCTCTAGAATTAAATGAAACTTTCTTATGGCATTGTAGACTGGGTCACATTAATGAAATGCGTTTGACGAAGTTATATAAAGAAGGATATTTAGATCCGTTCGAATATCAGTTTTTTGCAGCTTGTCAATTATGTCACAAAGGAAAGATGACAAAGACTCTATTCACTGGACATGGGGTAAGAGCGAGCGAGCTCTTGGGACTCATACACAGCGACGTGTATGGTCCAATGTCTACACATGCAAGAAGTGGTTATTCCTACTTCATTACTTTTACGGATGATTTCTCAAGGTATGAACATGTATTTTTGATGAAACATAAATCTGTGGCCTTTGAGAAATTCTAGGAATATAAGAATAAAGTGGAAAAACAAACAGGAAAAAGTATCAAGAAAATTAGATCTGATCGAGATGGTGAATACTTAAGTGCCGAGTTCCTAGATTACCTAAAAGAGAATGGAATTCTCTCTCAGCATACTCCTCCATACACATCTTAATACAATGGTGTATCAGAAAGGAGGGACTGAACCTTATTGGATATGGTACGTTCCATGATTAGTAATGCTGAGCTACAGCAATCCTTCTGGGATTGTGCACTAGAATCAGCTGCATATCTTTTGAACAAGGTTCCTACTAAGTCAGTGCCTATCACACTATATCAGATGTGGAGTGGGAAGAAATCCTATCTTGAGTATCTGAAGATATGGGGATGTCCAGCTTTTGTAAAAAAGTAGCACGCGGACAAGCTCGAGGCATGGTAAGTACTGTGTAAGTTTGTGGGATACCCAAAGAACCCAAGGGGGGATCTTTTCTATTACGCGGAGGAACAAAGGTCTTTGTTTCTCAGCATGCCCATTTTTTGGAAACTCAATTTCTTGATAAAGAGATAAGTGGGAGTGCAATAGAACTTGAAGAAATTCTAGAACCACAAACTATTACTGAAAGCATGGTGGAACAAGAAGTTTAAGAAGAACCGGACATCTCTGTGCCACTCCACAGGACTAGTAGGCAGTCTCGTCCGCCCAAGAGATACTACGGTTTTCTCATAGACGGAGATAGAGAGGATTGCATCATCGACGATGATGAGCCAACTAGCTTCCAGCAAGCCATTCAGAGCAGAGACTCAGTAAAATGGCTGTATGCAATGCGGACCGAAATGGATTCCATGTACACCAACAAAGTATGGAGTTTGGATATTGCTCCAGAAGGGGTAAAACCCATGGGCTGCAAATGGATCTTGTGAAAGAAGATTGGTGAAGATGTACAGGTTGAAACCTATAAGGCTAGCCTTGTTGCAAAAGGTTTTAGTCAAAGACCTGGTTTGTACTATGATGAAACCTTTTCTCCAGTGGCTATGCTCAAATCCATTTGGATCCTTCTTGCCATTTCTACCTTCCACGATTATGAAATTTGGCAGATGGACGTAAAGACAGCTTTTCAGAATGGAAATTTGGAAGAGTGTTTTTATATGGATCAGCCGGAAGGTTTCATACAGAGTGGGAGTAGTGGAAGAGTGTGCAAGTTTCTTAAATCCATTTATGGATTAAAGCAGATATCGCGGAGTTGGAACATCTGTTTTGATGAAATGGTTAAGAAATTTGACTTTATCAAAAATCCGGATGAACCATGTATCTATAGTAAGATTGTAGCGAGAACTGTGGTATTCCCCGTCATTTACGTGGATGATATTCTCCTGATAGGAAATAACATTCGTATGCTACAATTAGTCAAAGGATTCTTGTCACAAAGGTTCTCCATGAAGGACCTGGGTGATGCCTCCTACATTCCGGGGATCCAGATCTATCGTGATAGATCTAAACGGATGTTGGGACTTTCACAGTCCAGGTACATCAACACCATACTGAAAAGATTTTTTTATGGAAGATTCATAGCGCAGCAATCTACCGGCTTGTCACGGAACCACTCACAAAGGCCATCCATCAGACATAGTTCGATAGGCTAATCGAGATGATAGGTCTGCGATATGCCAATACACGGCCTTAGTGAAAGTGGGAGATTGTCAGTTATATATGATCTACTGGCCATTATTGTATAGTACTGGTTTGTATATTTCATTTTGGAAGCTTAGGATATACTCAAATATAATAGCAGTCTTGCTAAAAATAGTAGTATGCTGCTTGGTTTGATTCTACCTGAATATGTGCATATGTTTCTCTTAGCATATCGCTTATACATATTGGTAGAGCCCTTAAGATCTTTGCTTGACTATCAGGGTTGTGATGGCAATCACACTAGTAGGGGTGGGTAGTCTTTAAGCACATCCTTATATAGGTCCCTATTTATAGGATTATCGAGACCGGCATCAATACTCCAAAGTAGACTAGTGTATATGCTTCTCATCCCAGTAGTGGAGATGGACTTTCCAATAGCCATTAGTACGCCGTACTGGAGATAGTATACATGTGCTCATTGGGTTATGAGTTACACTGGAGGGACTCGTTGGGAACTGCTGGTTGGTAATATACCATCGTCAGGTAGCAGTTCCTAGGTGACAAATGTAAAGGTTAGTCCGTTGACTTGACATCACTAATTTTCTCGAGTGTGTTCCTACTGTACTTACATCACTACCCTGTTGGGTTACGCCAGCGCACCGGCCATCATTCCGTGGCTATATGCGGAACAAAAACTTTAAAAACTGGCGCTAACGAAACCCGATTCTATGGATTGTACAATTAATCTTATACTAGTTATATGAAAATGAGTTTAGAGAGGATATACTGAACGATCCTTGTCCTTCGGTCTTCAACCTCTTTCCCAAGATCCTCGCGGCTTCCTTGATCATGTCTGATCTCTAGTCTCCCCACATCGAAAAAGAACCACATCGAGGGTTTGTAATACGGGTTCCGACCTCAAAACCGAAGCAACTCGAGTATCTAGTTAGCTAACCTAGATAGCCAAAATGAAATAGAGAGTGTGTGTGATTAATTTGTCTCAATACACCCTAGGTTTATAAACACATGAGATATGTAGGGTGGAGGTTGAAGAAGTTGCCTTGGGAGAAGAAGGTGTGAAGCATTGAAATGGCAAAACAAAAGGGCAAGTGAATAAATGGTGGCTGCTGAAAGGTTCCTAGGCACCCTATAGAGGTCTTACAAGGCATCAACCATGCCAATTTCAAAAATTATGAGTGCCGCGAAACCCTAACGCGGATCGTTGACTAGAAGTTTAGGCGAAAAGATAACCTAGTTAACTACTTAACTAAAAGTTAGATGCTACAACCTTTGTAGATCCGGTTCTCCACTTCCTTAGCTCCACGTGGGTGTCCTCTCGCTGTCCATCATGAATCCCGAACTCATTCGTCGGCTTCATCGGAGAAACGGGCGAGCTAGGTCGTCGGCTTCGTGTCAAAGACGATCTACGTCGAGGCATCACAAGTTCAAGCTCTGACTTCACAAAGTTGTGAAACTTGTGAAGAAAACACCCAAAACAACTTGGCAAGAGGTAGAGGGTGAAGAAATAGGAGGTGGTTCACTTTAGAATTGGATTTCTCTCACTAGAACTCAAGTTGCCATTGATGGCATCAAGGTTTCAATCTTCAAGAAGAAGGAGAAGATGAAGCTAGTTTTATGATAAGTCTTTTAAAATGAAAAGAAAATTCATACTTATCATAATCTAACAAGGGTTAAGTGTAGAGAATAAACCATGGTAAGTGGATGGGTTAGGGTTAAGCATGAAGACAAAATGGTCTCTTTGGTCAAAGCTTCATGAAGCTTCAACAAGCTTCATGACAAAAACAAACCATTTTATTTTCATTTATCCAATAAAATAAATAAAGAAAGGAATAAATAAATGATAAGGCAAAACCCTAATTATCATTTAACCATGGTTTAATTCTTCACACTTAACCAAATGATCAAGTATCATCAAACATGATACATATATGTGCACAAAAGTATATCACATATACATCTTGCACATCAAGTGAGAAAATCCGTATAAAGTGAACCAATACTAGTTAATGCAAAGTGATATATCAAATATATAATTATACATTAAATCATTAAATCAACACTTGATTTAACGATCCGGTCATATCGCATATAACCGACCAGTATCCTATGTATCGGCTTATCGAATCAATCCTTGATTCGATATCTAGGTTATATCGAATATAACCAATCGATACATCCATCGCGAGAATGAAATACGGTATCACATACACGCATTATTCTCGGTCCTGCACATATCTCATATGCGCTCCTATTTCGTTTCGCTTGAGCCAGGAAACCTCTGTGTAGGACTCTAAAGACTCGTCAATACGCCGGTAGCAGATGATGATCATATCAAGCACCCACAAGCCGCAAGCGTTCTGCTAAACGTAACGGCCATCCGGGTATTGAGCGATCAGAAGATCGACGAGCTAGCCCGCTCACACTCCTGTGAATCCAACCAGTAACACTTA
Organism: Agapanthus africanus; assembly: GCA_030015575.1. Lineage (NCBI taxonomy): Eukaryota > Viridiplantae > Streptophyta > Magnoliopsida > Asparagales > Amaryllidaceae > Agapanthus > Agapanthus africanus. The sequence goes on from JASDDO010000029.1 coordinate 288,771,969, forward strand.
CCGTACAGTCCGGTCTGTTCGTCTGATATGTCGCATATCAAGTCTAGGGGTGGTAAACGTCAGACCCCAATAACCGATAAGTCGTGCTGATGTGAGGATCATAACGGGTCGAGAAACTACTGGTAACACTTACCAGCAAATCTCAGATCAGCCCTGGCCAGGGACTTCCCTGTTACGGCCAATCGAGCACAGCGCAACATCAACCCCCAATACCGGGAGAGACGAAACCCCTCCTATCGCTCATTGCCTCCATGTGACTCGGGACTGTACCCAAAGACCACCGTTTTGCATGCCCTCATGGACGTGGTAAGGTGGAGATCAAAGCACAGTGGGAATCACACAAGACTCTATGACGATCTTGGGTCTACAGACTAACCTGTACAAGTGTCACCTGAGAACTGCCATCTGACGTGAGGTATAATACCATCTGGGAGTTCTCGGCGAGTCCGTCCAGTGTACCCAGTCTCCACTGAGCACCCTTATACCATCTCTGATGTCAAACACCAATGGATATGGGATCATCCATCGCCCATCTCATGGGTCGAGAAGCGTATACGCTAGTCTACACTGGTATATCGATGCCCTGTCTCGATACACCCATGACTAGGGACCTTGAAGGATGTACTTATGGACTACCATGTCCCCACTAGTATGATCTGCATCATAGTCCAGGTAGTCAAGTACACATCCTAAGGGCTTTATCAACATGTAACTATAAGACAGTTTAAAGAGACAAGTGTACATGTTAAGATAAAGAGTAACCAGATAGCATACTATCATATCGAGCAAGAAAGTCATCTCTATATATGTCCAAGCATCCAATATAATATACATCATCTGTACAATACTGGCCTCTAGGGCATACATACAAATAACAATCTCCCACTTGCACTAAGGCCAGCTGCTGTAGTATCGCATACCGAGCATCCCGAAGAGTCTCTCAAACTGTATCTGGGGAATGTCCTTTGTGAGTGGATCCGCCGTGTTGTTCTTCGTGTCAACCCTCCTGACCTCGATCTCCCGGCGATCAACTATCTCCCGGATCAGGTGATACCGCCTCAGAATATGCCTGGATCGCTGATGGGACCTAGGTTCCTTGGCCAAAGCCATCGCTCCATTGTTATCACAATACAAAGGTATTGGATGCTCAATGGATGGAACCACTCCAAGTTCAGTAATGAACTTCTTGATCCAGACAGCCTCTTTGGCAGCATCGTTGGCAGCGATGTATTCAGCCTCCATCATCGAGTCTGCCACGGTTTCCTGCTTGGAACTCTTCCAGCTAACCGCCCCTCCGTAAAGGGTAAAGACAAAGCCTGACAGCGACTTAGAGTCGTCCTTATCACTCTGGAAGCTCGAATCGGTAAAGGACTCCACTTGGAGTTCTCCATTACCATACACCAAGAGCATCTCTTTAGTCCTTCGCAAGTACTTGAGAATACTCTTCACAGCTGTCCAGTGACTCTCTCCAGGATCTGCTTGATACCTGCTCACTACACTTAGTGAGTATGCTACATCGGGTCTGGTACATAGCATCGCATACATGATAGAGCCTACAGCCGAAGCATAGGGTATCCCTTGCATGCGAGCTCTCTCCAAATCAGTCTTGGGAGACATCTCTTTGGAGAGAGTGAGTCCAGAGATCGTGGGCAAGTTCCCACGCTTGGATTCTTCCATACTAAACCTCTTTAGTATGGTGTCAATGTACCTGGATTGGGACAATCCCAATATCCTTTTGGATCTATCTCTATAGATCCTGATTCCCAATATGCAGGAGGCATCACCAAGATCTTTCATTGAGAATCTTTGTGATAAGAAGAGCTTGACCGATTGCAGCATGGGAATATCATTTCCTATCAAGAGTATGTCGTCCACGTACAATACGAGGAATACAACCTTACTCTCTGCCACCTTCTTGTAGATACAAGGTTCATCTGGATTTTTGACTAAATCAAACTCTTTGATAATGACGTCAAAGCAGATGTTCCAACTCCGCGATGCTTGCTTTAATCCATAAATGGATTTAAGCAGCTTGCACACCTTCCCGCTGCTCCCACTATCTACGAAGCCCTCTGGCGGAGTCATATACACGCACTCTTCTAAATCACCATTTAGAAAGGCGGTCTTAACATCCATTTGCCAGATTTCGTAATCATGATATGCAACGATGGCAAGCATGATCCGGATAGATTTAAGCATAGCCACTGGAGAAAAGGTCTCGTCATAGTCCACACCTGGTCTTTGACGAAAACCCTTTGCTACAAATCTAGCTTTGAAAGTCTCCACTTTCCCATCTACACCAAGTTTCTTCTTGAAGATCCACTTGCTCCCAATGGGTTTTACCCCTTCAGGAGCAATTTCCAAAGTCCATACTTTGTTGGTGTACATGGATTTCATCTCGGACCGCATAGCATCCAGCCATTTCACTGAGTCCCCACTCGTGATGGCCTGCTCGAAGCTAGTTGGGTCATCATCCTCCATGATGCAATCCTCGCTACCACCGTCCATGAGAAAACCGTAGTATCTCTCAGGTTGGCGAGGAACCCTACTAAATCGGCGGAGAGGCTGGGGTTGGTCGGGTACTACTGAATCCTCTGGTTCCACTAGATCTTCTGTTGTGTTTTGTTCAGCTGGAACCTCTTCCAGTTCTACCTCAGAGCCACTAATCTCTTTTGCAAGAAATTCCTTTTCCAAAAAGGTGGCATGTTGAGCAACAAATACTCTTTGTTCCTTACTGTGGTAGAAGATATACCCTCGCGAATGTTTGGGATATCCAACAAATTTACACAATACAGACCTTGCCTCGAGTTTGTCCAGTTTTTGTCTTTTGACATAGGCTGGACAACCCCATATCTTTATGAAATTAAGATATGGTCTCTTCCCTTCCCATATCTCATATGGTGTGGTAGGCACAGATTTGGTGGGAACCCTATTCAGTAGGTATGCTGCTGTTTCCAGTGCATATCCCCAGAAGGAAACAGGTAACTCAGCTACACTCATCATAGAGCGCACCATATCTAATAGGGCGCGGTTCCTCCGTTCTGATACACCGTTGTGCTGTGGTGTATATGGAGGAGTTAGCTGAGAGAGAATCCCATTCTCTTTTAGGAAGTCCAGGAATTCAATGCTCAAGTATTCACCTCCTCGATCAGATCGAAGGATTTTAATACTTTTTCCGGTTTGGTTCTCAACTTCTTGTTTATATTCTCTAAATTTCTCAAAAGCTTCTGATTTGTGTTTCATCAGGAACACATATCCGAATCTTGAGAGATCGTCAGTGAATGTAATGAAGTATGAAGAACCATCCCTGGCATGTGTAGACAGGGGACCGCATAGATCACTATGTATCAGTCCCAAGAGTTCGGTAACTCTTTCTCCGTGTCCCGTAAACGGAGTTTTGGTCATCTTGCCTTTGAGACATGACTGGCAAGTGTCATAGGATGAAAATTCAAACGGATTTAAATATCCATCTTTATGCAACTTAGCTAGTCGTGTCGCATTGATGTGACCCAGTCTACAATGCCACAAGAAGGATTCGTTCAGTTCAGAACTCTTCCTCTTGTGTGTGTTTGTTATGTTCATAACTGTTGATTGATTTAGAACATAAATGCCATTGCACAACGTGCCTGATCCAACCAACTTTTGGTTATGGAAAATGTTCATAACATTATCCTGTAATACAAAATTATATCCCTCTTTACTTAATAAAGAAACCGATATAATGTTGCATATCAGGTTCGGCATGTAATAGCATTCGTTCAGAACCAATGTATTACCAGTTGGTAATACAAGGTGATATTCCCCGACAGTCTTAGCTGCAACAATTGCACCATTTCCAACTCTAATGTCTTTATCACCTTCTCCAAGTTCTCTACCTTTTCTAAGCCCATGTAACTGATTACATATATGGGATCCTGAGCCGGTATCTAATACCCAGGACGTAGGGCAAATGGAGAAACAGTTCTCTGTAACGAACACACCCGAAGAAAATGCATCATCATGTACTTTCTTCAATCGGGTGGCATGGGAATCCTGGTATTCCCCTATATCCTGTTCAGTCCTATAACTCTTATAGGAAAGAACGGAACCAATGTTCCCCAGCACAGTATAACATGCGGGTTCGGTCAATACATCCATATTATTATCTTTATTAGGGCATGAAATGGTCTCTACCTGGAGAGAGAGAGAAGAAAACACTTTAGCGAAAGCTCGTGCAAGATCAGATTGGTTATTATCTTATCTAATCAGGATGGCTCCCACTGCTTTTTATCAAATCTTCCTTCAAACCCTAAAAGGAAAGACTAGCCGGGATTAATTACACACTACAAGTTCACCAATCTTTCAGCCAGGCCAGTGTCGGTACTTTGAGGGAGGTCCCCCGTGCTTTCGCACGAACCTAATTAATGTAAACCTCATTTTCCCAGAGGCGTAACCTCGTTAACACCTTTCTAGACACCTACTTGATCGGCTAATTGTAATATGTAAAGCTCTCCCAGGAGTCACTCTTACTCGCAGTGGGTATCGGGATCCAACTATCTCATAGAAGGTATGCAATCTCATTGCAAATTTCAACACTTGAAATTCCCGATAATATTTTGCCCCTAGCGTCCTATGACCTTGACAAAGGCCAACAAATCATAGCATGCTAGTCAAGTTCAACCCGTCATTTCTTGATTGAATCAAACCCACCCGCACGGCCCTTGACAAAGGCCAACAAGGTCGCACGACTACCCTGAAACAATCTGCATCATATGCATAAGCAGATAATCACTATTCAGCTACCGCACACTACGCCTTGATAAAGACCAACAAACGCAGCACGAATACTAAACAGTTCTTATCTGAAATGACGGAGGGCTACGACAGGTTTTTTCTGAAAACCTATTGTGTAATGAACTTGATATCGTTGTAGAATCAAATGAAGTTTTGAAATGGAGTGATTTTGAGGCTTTTCCAGTTTTGCTAAAGGGGTCACTCCCGGTGAAGGGATCGTCGGCCCTTTCCTCGTCGAATGAGGTGCGGGATATATCATATATATCACTGTGCAAAGCAAAAACTCTTAAAAGAAATCAAAGCCAAACCGAGTGTGTAGCATCTGCCAGTTATTGCTAAAGGAGTCACTCCCGGTGAAGGGATCTCGGTCCTTTCCTCATCGAATAAGGTGCAGGGTATATCATATATACCGCTATGCAAAGCAAGAACTGTAGCTACCTGTTTTATTTAAAATTTGATTCTACAACATCTTAGGTTTCTTTTCTTTCATTAATCACATTAATGAAGTCCCATCATTTAAATACCTAAACATCACAGATAAATACGACGTACACTTATGCCATCCGCATTCGCCTGGATGTCCCCTCGTGCACCGTTAGGTTAGGTAACTAACGACAGAGCAGGGCAGGGCTAGTGCGGGTGTAAAACATAAGTAACGTCTATATAATATATCATATATACTATATACTGTATCTATCACAGAACATCACATGATCACATCACAGATATCGCAGCAGAAGAAACATATGAAATATTGGATATACTAGGACGTCCGTGTTTTCAATACGAGCCAGTATAAAACACGGATTCCACGGTCGTGATGAATAGCCAATCCCACACCCCTAGACCCCTACGAGAGCGGCAAGCAACCCTACCAATTCTAGGGTTAGGAGACCCGGACTCGACTCCTCGAGTTGGTCTCCCACTAGACCCCAGAACCCGGTTACTTGTGCTCCCCTCCTTGGGTCTATCCTAATGCGGAAAAGTAAATAATATACAAAAGGTGACGACTTCCGCAACCTGGAAGTGCCCCAAATAAAAGAATATTACATACAAGTTTTTACATGAATGAAAATGAAAAACACTCATCTCACATAAAAAACCCCGGCTATTCAAATACGACGATCCAATATAACATATCCAGCAACACATAACATCACATGTCATCAACGTAAGTAAGTATGCATACCCCAATTGTCGTTGACGTATAGCAACGAAACCGGCGATATGAACATACTACACTTACGGTCACAGAAAAGAAAGTGTAAAACTACAACAGTTGGAATCCGCAACCTCTTTAGACATCGCATGCCTAATCAAATGAAATACTTAGACATCACATGCCTAACAGATATAAATCCCGCATTTTAGTCTCATTATCGAAAACTCTTTTCAATATCATGTGGGACTAAACTGCTAGATTTATAACATTCATTCAGTTATCTCATAACTGTTTTTGAATTCCAATTATTGTATCCAATTCCGGATAAATAGAATATATCAAACTTTCCAATCGAACATTCGAACACCCAAGTTTTCCCGACACCGATCAACACATGAAATAAGTTCAAAGACATTCACTTCATGCCTCAGTACCAACGGTCCAGCCGTAGAAGGGTCAAGCCAACGCCTCACATGTGGCACGCCGTACTGCCCCAAACCCGAAGGTTCATAGGGCAGTTCAAGACGGTCACATAATCGAGTTAAGGTTTGTTGTGTTCTAGAGGGACCATCGCGTTACTTGCACTACTCAGAACGTCTTTAAACTACAGAAAAATCCAACACTTGGAATTTTTCCGGCAGGGAAAAACTTGGGTATTTATATCTGGTCGGACTTTTTTAACATATTGAAAAATTATCCGGAAAAACACTTAGACAAGGTTCGATAATCCGATCGAAACATCGTTTCCCAATTTAACCCCAGAACACTCAACTTTAGAGCCAATTTAAAAATTCCCAGAAAACTCAGAATAATTAATCAGGAATTACTGTGCAAACACTTAGGGCTGACGTCACCATAGAGCCGCGGAACCGCCGCAGAAGCTAGGCTTCTGCCGCGGTTCCGCTGCACAAAGTACTGTTCATGGGAAACTTTTTGCACCGTAATTCTTAGATTTCATTGCTGAATTTTTTAAGCATTTTTAATTGACAAAAAACCACAAATTTGGAAAAAGTCCAGAGAGCATTATCGGGTTAGGGTTTCGGGTTCGTTCGGACTTCAAACTCCGTCTAGACTTCGCCTAAGGCTCTAGCTAGGCTCTAATACAACTGTAGGTTCCTAGGCACCCTATAGAGGTCTCACAAGGCATCAACCATGCCAATTTCAAAAATTATGAGTGCCGCGAAACCCTAACGCGGATCGTTGACTAGAAGTTTAGGCGAAAAGATAACCTAGTTAACTACTTAACTAAAAGTTAGATGCTACAACCTTTGTAGATCCGGTTCTCCACTTCCTAAGCTCGACGTGGGTGTCCTCTCGCTGTCCATCATGAATCCCGAACTCATTCGTCGGCTTCATCGGAGAAACGGGAGAGCTAGGTCGTCGGCTTCGTGTCAAAGACGATCTACGTCGAGGCATCACAAGTTCAAGCTCTGACTTCACAAAGTTGTGAAACTTATGAAGAAAACACCCAAAACAACTTGGCAAGAGGTAGAGGGTGAAAAAATAGGAGGTGGGTTCACTTTAGAATTGGATTTCTCTCACTAGAACTCAAGTTGCCATTGATGGCATCAAGGTTTCTATCTTCAAGAAGAAGGAGAAGATGAAGCTAGTTTTATGATAAGTCTTTTAAAATGAAAAGAAAATTCATACTTATCATAATCTAACAAGGGTTAAGTGTAGAGAATAAACCATGGTAAGTGGATGGGTTAGGGTTAAGCATGAAGACAAAATGGTCTCTTTGGTCAAAGCTTCATGAAGCTTCAACAAGCTTCATAACAAAAACAAACCATTTTATTTTCATTTATCCAATAAAATAAATAAAGAAAGGATTAAATAAATGATAAGGCAAATCCCTAATTATCATTTAACCATGGTTTAATTCTTCACACATAACCAAATGATCAAGTATCATCAAACATGATACATATATGTGCACAAAAGTATATCACATATACATCTTGCACATCAAGTGAGAAAATCCGTATAAAGTGAACCAATACTAGTTAATGCAAAGTGATATATCAAATATATAATTATACATTAAATCATTAAATCAACACTTGATTTAACGATCAGGTCATATCGCATATAACCGACTAGTATCCTATGTATCGGCTTATCGAATCAATCCTTGATTCGATATCTAGGTTATATCGAATATAACCAATCGATACATCCATCGCGAGAATGAAATACGGTATCACATACACGCATTATTCTCGGTCCTGCACATATCTCATATGCGCTCCTATTTCGTTTCGCTTGAGCCAGGAAAGCTCTGTGTAGGACTCTAAAGACTCGTCAATACGCCGGTAGCAGATGATGATCATATCAAGCACCCACAAGCCGCAAGCGGTCTGCTAAACGTAACGGCCATCCGGGTATTGAGCGATCAGAAGATCGACGAGCTAGCCCGCTCACACTCCTGTGAATCCAACCAGTAACACTTACCGTACAGTCCGGTCTGTTCGTCTGATATGTCGCATATCAAGTCTAGGGGTGGTAAACGTCAGACCCCAATAACCGATAAGTCATGCCGATGTGAGGCTCATAACGGGTCGAGAAACTACTGGTAACACTTACCAGCAAATCTCAGATCAGCCCTGGCCAGGGACTTTCCTGTTACGGCCAATCGAGCACAGCGCAACATTAACCCCCAATACCGGGAGAGACGAAACACCTCCTATCGCTCATTGCCTCCATGTGACTCGGGACTGTACCCAAAGACCACCGTTTTGCACGCCCTCATGGATGTGGTAAGGTGGAGATCAAAGCACAGTGAGAATCACACAAGACTCTATGACGATCTCGGGTCTACAGACTAACCTGTACAAGTGTCACCTGAGAACTGCCATCTGACGTGAGGTATAATACCATCTGGGAGTTCTCGGCGAGTCCGTCCAGTGTACCCAGTCTCCACTGAGCACCCGTATACCATCTCTGATGTCAAACACCAATGGATATGGGATCATCCATCGCCCATCTCATGGGTCGAGAAGCGTATACGCTAGTCTACACTGGTATATCGATGCCCTGTCTCGATACACCCACGACTAGGGACCTTGAAGGATGTACTTATGGACTACCTTATCCCCACTAGTATGATCTGCATCATAGTCCAGGTAGTCAAGTACACATCCCAAGGGCTTTATCAACATGTAACTATAAGACAGTTTAAAGAGACAAGTGTACATGTTAAGATAAAGAGTAACCAGATAGCATACTATCATATCGAGCAAGAAAGTCATCTCTATATATGTCCAAGCATCCAATATAATATACATCATCTGTACAATACTGGCCTCTAGGGCATACATACAACTAACAGCTGCCACTTTTTCTTGTGTTGTGTGAAAGTGAGTTATTGGTTGTGAATCTTAAGCAACTAAAGAAAAAAACTAAGTAAAGAATAAATATCCCAAGCCTCACAACAAATATCCCACACCACAAACAAAAATTCATCACGCCACCATAAGTCACAACATGACCCACTACCATGAGTCACACCCATGTGTCATGCATGAACCCAAGCCATACAATAATTCACACTTTACACCAATAAACATTTAAAACCCTAAATGTTTAATAACAAAATGAAATGGCATCTACTAAAGTTATCTTGTAACGAATTACAAGAATACCCCTAATCCGTATGTTCATAACCGCATCCGTATTCTGATTTAATACGAATACAACGAGACGAAAATAATTCAACATTATAATACTAGGATCCGGCTTAAACCAAAGCTCACTAGTATTATCTATCCAAACATCATCCGTGCACAAGTACACGTATGTGATCGAACCCTGCCATAAAACCATACAGTCTCTACAACGTTTCGTCCAAAGCAATGAAACCCTTTGTGTAGGACTCTAAAGACTCGTCAATATGCTGGCAGTGGGTTTAACCACAAACATGTCAGTGGCACTAGCTGTACGTAATGGCTACCCGGGTATTGAGCGAAAGGGAGGCCGACGAGAAAACTCATCCTGAAACCGTACTGTGCCGGATAGGGACAATATCCGTACAATCCGGCCCGTTTTTCTATGAGTATCGCATATCGAGTCTAAGGGGGTGGATAAAGTCAGACCCTTAATAACGCGGCATTTAGTGTCGGTATGAATCGAATCACCACCTGAGAAACTACTGATCCGAATCAGTAATTCGCGACTACCTTTGCCAAGGATTTCTGGTGATGGCCACCTATGCACACTACGACATCAACCACCAATACCGGGAGAGACGAATCCCCTGACGATCCGCTCACTGCTTCCATGTGGCTCGGGAATGTACCCAACTAAAACCTGTTTGCACGACTCTTTTGAGCCGTGGTAAGGTAGTAATAAAAGCACAGTGGGAACTCACACGAGACAAATGACAATCTAAGGTCGATAGACTAGCCTGTACATATGTCACCAGGGAACTGCTATCTAACAATAGGTATAATACCAACTAGCATGTTCCCTGCGAGTCCGTCCGGTGTAATCATAACCAAATGAGCACCTGTATACATCTTAGGTGAACCAACTAACACCAATGGCTTGTGAAACCGGCCACCGCCCCTCGTCGGGTCTCGATCAGTATACACTAGTCTACTCATGGAGTATCGATGCCCAGTCTTGAAACTGCAACGACAAAGGACATTTTACGGATGTGCTTATAGACCACCCTGTAAGTCCATGTCATGCACCCCACTACTTGCGGGGAGGCGGAAATTTAAAAAACGAACTTGTTCTTTGCGTAAATATCGACTTACCGAAGAATCGTTTGCTAAACTATAACTAACAACAAACATAGGAGTTCTAAACTACTATGTAAAGTGATTATACCTAAAGAACCGTGTCCTTCGACTTTACGATCTCCACCTCCTCCTCGGCCTTCTCCAAGTAGTAAACGATCTAACCGAGAGCTTTACTCCAAGTTTTGCCTCTAAACTTGAGGAAACTAGGTTTTTTAATTGCTAATCAAAGTACCTAGATGATATAGGGAGAGGGTTATGGATTAATTAGCCTATCTAATCCTTGTACTCAACACATGAGAGGGGAGGATTAGGTTTTGAAGAGAGAGAGCTTGAGGAGAGAGAAGGTGAGCAAGAGAATGATATGAGATAATGAATCTATCATGAATAAATGAAGCATAATGATTTATCAAAATATATAAAATAAAATTATTAATCATCATCTTTCATTTACTAATATGAGTGATTCATCTCCATGGGTCATTAAGCATTTATGATGCATTAATGACATGAATGAATCACACAAATGAGTCACTAATCTCATTTAATGCATATGCCACCTAAACCCCCAAGTCATCATCTTCTAGAAGCTTCTCGTGAAATTACGAGAACGCCCCTCCTTTCCATGAAAACACGAAAAAACTTTAGACCGTATAAATCCAATAACCTGATACTAGAATCTGGCTTAAACCAAAGACGACTAGTAAAAACTGTCCGAACGACGTACGCGTGTTTAAACACATATGTGTCCGAACCCTTGTCGTAAAACCGTACGACCTCTATATCGTTTTGACTGGAGTAGGGAAACACTCTGTGTGGGACTCTAGAGACTCGACTACTACGCTGGTAGTGGGTTTAACCACAGACCGCAAGCGGCATTAGCTATACGTAACGGTCCCCAGGTACATGTCGATAAGAAGGCCGATGAGGAAACTCATCTGAACTCCCACTGAGCCTGATGTGACAATCTCCGTACAGTCCGGTCTATTCGTCTAAGACTATCGCATATCAAGCCTAGGGGGTGGCAAGCGTCAGTCCCCTAATAGCTGTATAAGTTGTGTCGGAGCGAAACCCATTACATCTTGAGAAGCTACTGGAACTTACCAGTATATCTCGCTTGCCCTGGCCAGGGACTTTGCGTAATGGCTCTCTGACACAGCGCGATATCATCTCCCAATACCGGGAGAGACGAATCCTATCTAACCACTACTGCCTCTAAGTGCTCGGGACTATACCCAACTTCTACCTATTTGCACGACTCCTTTGAGCCGTGGTAGGGCAGCAATCTAAGAACAGTAGGACACACTCGAGGTGAAATAGCAGTGTCAAGTCTGCGGACTATGCTGTACTCATGTCACCTGGGAACTGTTAACTGACGACGGGTATAATACCATCTAACAGTTCCCTAGCGAGTCCTGTCCGGTGTACCCGTAACCTAACGAGCACCTGTATACTATCTCCAGTACGACGTACTGATGGCTATGGGATATACCATCTCCCCCAACTGGGATGAGAAGCGTACACACTAGTCTACTCTGAGTATCGATGCCCTGTCTCGATAATCTTACGACTAGGGACAAGTATAGGATGTTGCTTATAGACTACCCAGCCCCCACTAGTGTGACTGCTATCACAATGCTGGTAATCAAGCAAAGAACCTATGGGCTCTACTAATATATATAAGTGATACGTCACAAGAAACATATGCACATATTAAAGTAGACTCAAACTAAGTAGCATACTGCCATTTTTAGCAAGACTGTATATACAACTGTGAATATCCCAAGCTTCCATTAAGTAATATACAATATAGTATGATACAATAATAGCCCCTAATGCATATACACTAACAATCTCTCACTTGCACTAAGGCCATGAGCTGGCATATTGATTGGTTAGAATTCTTGATGTGTATAATATCGAATTGTAAAGAAATCACAACCAAAAATATTTGACCGCAATCAACTACGGTGTCGGATTGTAGTTAGTATGTGAGTGCGGATCGTCCTCAGGGAAAGTGTAATCGTTCGTCTTTTGAATTAGATGAATTGAAACTTTAATGAAAAGAAAACAAACAATTCAAGATTTAAAGTTGAAGTTCAAGAAATGAGAAAAAACTAGATCTAAGAAAGCATTTAAAAGATAGAATCAAGAATTGATCGTTTAATGATTTTTCCAAACCAAATCTCAAGAATCGAAATGAGGCTCGTAGGAATCGATCGGATCTATAGATGTGATGTAATCTTGCAATTACGTATTCTTATCCTTCGATGAATTGATACTAGATCGATGATGATCGATCGAGAATTAAGGATTTCTTGTGAAACTAGGGTTTCATCTTATCCCTTGTTCTTTCGTCGATATCATTCACACTCTAGCCTCTAGTAAATTCAAGAAACGATCATAGATCCCTAATTTCGAGCGATCACAATCAAGAAAGTATCGCTACGAAACTAGGTCATCGATTCTTGAACTTGCTAGGGTTTACAAAACTCGTAGGACTTAAAAATCGTATTTAGATTTGTTACATCATCATTCTACAATCGTCTCGACTCCTTTACGAGCGGAGTTTTACTCAAACATCACAACAAGAACAACAATTACAAATTGAGATCTAATCATGATGCAAGAATTAAAAGAAAGCAAGATTAAAGAATTTCACCTTTTATTTATATCAACAATTTCGTTACAATCACTCGAGAACTACAAGAGGAAGAACTTGATCGTCGACTTGGCTTCGCTCGTCTCCGTGGATCGCGGATCGGCTCGGATCACTTGCCCGATTGAAGATCGGCTCGGCTCCTAAAAGGTTGAAGGCTTCTTGCTTGATTTGGTACTCAAGATCTTGGATTTAGAGTGGAATTAGGGTTAGGGTTTCGCACAAGCTTTGTCACGAAGCTTATGGAAGAAGATGGTGTAGAATTGTCCTAATGATGAACAACCTCAACCCTTAGATTTAGGATCTATTTATAGATAACTAACCCTAGATCTAGGATTTCAAATTCTAAGTTTCCCTCCAAAAGTTTGTTGAGAGAATTCAAATTTCCCTCCAAAAGTTAGTTAGAGGAGAAGGTTCTAGATGTGATTAGTTAGGAGGAGCTTCTAGAAGAGGATTAATTTAGGAGCTTAATTTAGGATTAGCCTTCTTAATCTTCAATTCTGATCTGTAGTAGCTTCGAGAGAATTCTGGTGTTTGAAGCATCATAAAGCACTGTGGGACCAGAGATAGAGATTATGCCCAAAAAGTTGACTGATGACGTGGCAGAACCGCCGCGCTTCCGCGGCATATGCAAGCTTCTGCCGCGGAAGGGCGGCGCTCTTGGGGCCTTGGGACTTGTGCTTTCTGTGGGTTGTTGGGTCTGATGTATGGACCTCTTTTTGATATATAGAATTGTATTTCTCCCTCTGAAATGCTACCAGATCTGAAATGATTTAGCTGGCGTAATGTTGATCAGCTCTTTGGTTTTCCTTCCGTATTTCCTGCACATACTCAAGACAAGTGTTGCGCAAATACAGAAATGATGCGATGCCATGAAATGCGGTTAATTTCCTTTAAAGTGTCGGTTTAAAAGTCTAATACATGCAATCTCATATTTTGTGACAGATTTGTTAATATGTAGAATATGAATGCCGAACACTTCTATGTGTATGCAAATGTTAAGGAAATTGCCGGCTAAAATATACAATATTTTCGACTGATCAAATACCCCCAAACTTAATTTCGATCGTCTCGAGCGAATGTTTTATTAAAAAGAGAAGGAGAAAATAAAGAAAGAGAAAAACTAACTAGCACACTTTCGTAGGCAACACGATTGCACTGAGCACGTGCAACAAGCCTTTAAACCTCTAGGTGTCCCTAGTAGGAGGAGTGTTGTCTCCTGAGGGTTTTCAGCGGATTGCACCCACAAAATCCAATAATAAAAGGAAGATCATGAATATTACATTTAAAGAAAAGAATTGTAAAAAAAAAAACTTTGAAAATTAGGGTTTCCAACTAAGCTAGCTTTTCGGTTGTCATGAGCCCTATCTTAATGGTCATGAAAAGATGTTAGAAATCACGTCCTCCCTCAATAAAACATCGTCTTATTCTTCATTCCTATCTTTCTTCCAAACATCGATCATATCACCCTGCGTGTGTGTAAAGGACATCCCTACACCCGGAGAATTAAATTCAAGCTATCATACTCTTGCCCATCAGCCTCAGTATATATTTTTTTTCGATGAGCTCACACACTTTCATGCGACCGTTAATACTTCTTGAGGTACTAACCGACCGATTACTCATGTGCTTGCTTGCTTGGTGTATTTTCCTAGTCTTGCACCACCTCAGGCATAGCAGTGACTCCCAGACCAGTTGACCTTGGGGCACTAGGTGAAGAAGCACCCTTTTGCTATATATTTTTTTATTCCCTTGGTGATAACAAAACCAGTGTCCATTTTTCTCACCATATTTTTTTTTCATACTTTTGGCTTTAAGACAAGAGCATTTCAAGGTATCCTCTACTATCCCAGGCTTTAAGACGTGTGTAAGTGCGAATAGCAGGGTAGCAACGTTCAAAATGTTTGGCTTCCAGAATAGAAACTATTTTTCAGACTTATTTTTATCCTCAGATTAGTGACGTCCTTCATCTTCCTAACCCTTGGGACAACGGCTCATAACTACTTATTACTAGTTCGTATAAGAAAACTTCTAATTTTCTTGGTTTTCTTAAATTTTTCTAATCTCATGGATGTAATTTTTCACTATCTAATCTTTCATTATCTTATTTATATACAAAAATATATTTTTATAGTTTTGAAATTTTTTTAAATTTTTATAGGTTTTCGAAAAATGTTTTGTGCTTATGCAAATGATATGCAAATGATGCGAAAATAAGCACAAACCTCCCCCAAACTTGTTTTCAACAGTGTCCTCACTGTTGCCATCTGCTAAATCTCGAAAAACCTGTAAGCTTGGGAGGAATTTATTAGTGGGGGCAAAATATTTAAGTGAAGAACCTCCCCCAAACTTATTTTTGGCTCAAAATTTTGTAAAATTTTCTTTTCAGGAGCCCGAAAATATACCCCCCCAAACTTATGCAATGTTAATCTTTCAAAATCATATGAGGGGGTCAAAAATCATTGGTCGATGCCAAGCTTTGCAAAGACCGAAGGTTAACACCAACCATTCAAAAATTTTATCAATGCAGTGCTCGGGTTGGTGGAAGAAGAAGTAGGGAAAGGTTAAGTGGTGGAAGAGAGTGTATGTGCGTCTCATATTGGAGAGACGATGCAGTGTATGTGATGGATTACTCGCATTCTTCTTACAGTTCAAAAGAAGGGGTGGAAGTTCAATTTCATTGATTGGGACATGATTCATCTCAACACCCGTGTCATTTAAAAATGCGAGTTCATCAGCGAAGATTTCCTCAAAAGTTCCATCTATACCCCGGTGAATAATGTCATCAAAATGTGCGGGGTGATCTTCAGACTCTAAAAGCAGTTCATAATCGGTGTTAATTGTTGACCCGGACATCTCGGTGGAAGAGTCCATATGTGTATAATACATAGTTGGGTCAAACAACATATGAAAAGAGTCAAGATCGATAACAGGAGGATCATCAAATTCGCTGCTGTCGACATCCATTAAGTCGACAGAACATACCTGAGCAATAGGTTCGGAGGGTACACTTCCCAACTTGTAAATGTTTAGTTCTATTGACCTATTCCCGAAAGATAGGGTCATAGAACCGTTACGACAGTTGATAATAGCATTGGAAGTGGCCAAAAAGGGGCGACCTAAAATCACCGGAATTTGATTCCGTGGGTTCGCTACAGGTTGTGTATCAATTACAATAAAATCTACCGGGAATATAAATTCTCCGATTTTTATTAACACATCCTCCAGTTCACCCCTAGGTTTGGTGATTGATCGGTCAGCCATCTGGAGAGTGCAATTGGTTGGCTTCAACTCTCCGATCCCTAGTTGCTCATAAACTGAATAAGGAAGCAAGTTAACACTAGCGCCAAGGTCTAATAGAGCACGGTTAATGTGTTTTTCCCCGATAGAAACGGAAATAGTAGGATATCCAGGATCCTTACGTTTCCTCGGTAATTGCTGGGGGAAAGCCGTGTCTATTGTTTTTTCCATAAAAATCTTCTTGGGCACTGGATTCTTCCTCTTCCTAGTGCACAAGTTCTTAAGAGTTTTTTCATAAGACGGAACTTGTTGGATGGCATCTAGGAGAGGGATGTTGGTGTTTACTTGCTTAAAAATGTTCATAATCTTCTCCATATGTGGACTCGGTGTGTTAGCCCTTAACCGATTAGGATAAGGTGCTTTAGCAATAAGCGCTAGGTCCATCATAGGAGAAGAAAGTGTTTGTGGAACCGATCCCAGAATAGAAGTGGGAATCGTCCGTGGAGGGGTAAAAGAAGTGGGCTGTAATGGCGAGCCTTTTGGGAAATGGAGAATAGGCTCGGAAGAGGGTGGTAGGGTAGAAGAACTGGGGTCAGAAGTGTGTGTGTGAAGAAAGGTCTCAGCCGGGGTGTTATTGATTGATTTATCAGTGTCATCAAACTCTTCCCCAACATGAGTGTCAAGCACTCTTCCAGATCTCAACGTGATTGTATCCACATCATGTAAATAGCTAGAATTGGGTAAAGGTTGAGCTGGAAGTTTCCCCTTCTCTCTTGCACTCATTTCAGCTTTTAAACGTGCAATTTCTTCTTCCATCGATTTAATACTCTCGCTTTGGGACGCAGAGTTTTTCTTTATATAATCGACAGAAGACTTCATTTCAGCCGAAACTTGCATGATATTTGTTAAGACCAAATTCATGCATTGTGCAATTGAATAGGATTCATCCGTTCCGGTCAACTGCAAAGGACTAGATGGTGCAAAAGTGTTGACCGGATTTTGAAAATTTTGTGCTTGAAAGGGGTGCTGACTCAATTGAAGTTGTGGGTGCTGTTGTGGTGGAGGGACTCCTTGGAAATTGTTTTGGGTTGGAACCGTGTTTTGAAATTGGGATTGGTTCCAATCAAAGTTAGGGTGATTCCTCCAACCCTGATCATATGTGGAGGAAGATGGATCGTTTCTAGGTCTTTGAAATGATGCATTGGTATGCTCAGGACCTTGAAACGGACATTCTTCCGTCAAGTGAGACGGATCAGAACAACAACCACATACAGTTTTGGAGAGTGATATTTGACTTAGGGCGGCTGCTAAAATTTTGTTTTCCATAGCGTCAAATTTCTTGTGTAAAGCTGAAATTTCAGCTCTAATTCCTATGGAAATATCATTGGCATCCCTAGACGATTGACTCACACCCTCCCACTGTAAAGATTTTTCAGCGAAATCTTCTAGAAATTTCCAGGCTTCCCCATCATCTTTGGTCATAAAGTTGCCTTGACACATGGATTCAAGGGTCTGTCTTGTGTAAGGAGTAATGCCCTCATAAATGATTCGGCAAAGATCCCATCTCGGGATGCCGCGATGTGGACATTGGACTAACAGATCCTTGAAGCGGTCAAGACATTTTGAAAATGTTTCATTTGGAAGCTGGGTGAATTGATAGATTTCGCTACGGACTCGAGCTGTCTTTTGATGTGGGTAGAATTTCTTAAGGAATGCTTTGACGAATTCGTCCCAATTTGAAATGGAATGTGCGGTAGTGTTATATAGCCACTTCTCGGCTAAATCGCACAAGGTAAATGGGAGAAGACGAAGACGGAAAGCATCCATAGAAAGCTGTGAAGTACCCATCATTGCGCATACATTTTCAAATTTCGTGATAAACACGTATGCGTCTTCAGACTCGAGACCGTGAAATTTTGGTAGAAGGTTGATGTATTGGGGTTTTATTTGAAAATTTTCCCCGTTGGCTGGTGGTGTGGAAAGACAGGTGGAAAGTGGGCCTCGTGTAGGATAACATCTCTCTTGGAGAGAGATGCGAGGTGGAATCTGCGCACCAACGGACGGCGGCAGAGTAGTGGAAAAGAAGTTCGATGGATGTGGATCCATCGATGTGGGTGTGGTGGTGGGTAAAAGAAAAGGTAAATGGAGAAATACCGACTTTAGGGTCGATCGGGGGAAACGCAGACTAAACAGGCACTAGAAACCCATTGTCCAGCCTATCTTGCACTAAAAAGGGTTAGTACAAGTGGCAGCGTGAATTTATAATTAGGGGAAATGATGTATGCGGTGTTTGTTTTGAAAAGATACGGATTTTTGAAAAATTATGATGCAACAAAACAAATGCAACACACAAACCCTAGAATCTAGTGGTCACCTAGGTCAAACTCTAGACCGCTCCTAACTGCCAAAAGACAAGTCGCAGGATAAATCCTCCACTGCCTCTTTGTCCCCCTGTGGCCGGATAAGTGCCAGGTAAGTGGGAAGGAACCACCACTACAGTGGGCCTAATTAATAACCACTAGCCTTAGACACACTCGCCTTAGACACCACAAGAAAACGCTGATAAGCAATGAATTACCCACGGCCTTCTCTTGTCCTAATTGAGCGCGACGGTCCTTAGATTCATCTCTAGATTTCTTTTAATTAATGAGGGTAAATGCGGATGCAAGTTTGTGATTTTCGGGGCCTAGGAAGGGTAATGAAATCCCCACCTAATTTGGATTTGGTCGTGCTCCTTAAATTCCGTATTAATATGCAACAACCACAAGAATCAAAAAACACGCACAAATTTTTATTGCTTTGCGGCGCTGCGATTTATTTGCAAAGAAACCTGCAACAAAATATTAGTTGGAGCAGAGAGAGGAGAAGATAAGAAAGTGAAGAGTTACCAGAGAAAGTTTGGTGCAGTAAAGCCTCAAGGGAGCCGCGGAAGCGCCGCGATTGAGGGGTTCTTGCCGCCCTTCCGCCGCGATACTTTGGGATCAGTGCACAAGATTTTGTACACAAGCTTCTGTTCACCTACACAGCTCTCTGGAATGCTCAGAAAATTTTTTCTCCAGCTCCAATGATTCCAGATTTTCTCGCAACAAATCACAACACACGTATTAGGGTTTGTACGAGTTTAGATCTAAAAATTATGATGAAATAAATTGTTCAACTCAAATTTCAAAAATACGAACTATTAGCGCACTATCCCCGGCAACGGCGCCATTTTGATTGGTTAGAATTCTTGATGTGTATAATATCGAATTGTAAAGAAATCACAACCAAAAATATTTGACCGCAATCAACTACGGTGTCGGATTGTAGTTAGTATGTGAGTGCGGATCGTCCTCAGGGAAAGTGTAATCGTTCATCTTTTGAATTAGATGAATTGAAACTTTAATGAAAAGAAAACAAACAATTCAAGATTTAAAGTTGAAGTTCAAGAAATGAGAAAAAACTAGATCTAAGAAAGCATTTAAAAGATAGAATCAAGAATTGATCGTTTAATGATTTTTCCAAACCAAATCTCAAGAATCGAAATGAGGCTCGTAGGAATCGATCGGATCTATAGATGTGATGTAATCTTGCAATTACGTATTCTTATCCTTCGATGAATTGATACTAGATCGATGATGATCGATCGAGAATTAAGGATTTCTTGTGAAACTAGGGTTTCATCTTATCCCTTGTTCTTTCGTCGATATCATTCACACTCTAGCCTCTAGTAAATTCAAGAAACGATCATAGATCCCTAATTTCGAGCGATCACAATCAAGAAAGCATCGCTATGAAACTAGGTCATCGATTCTTGAACTTGCTAGGGTTTACAAAACTCGTAGGACTTAAAAATCGTATTTAGATTTGTTACATCATCATTCTACAATCGTCTCGACTCCTTTACGAGCGGAGTTTTACTCAAACATCACAACAAGAACAACAATTACAAATTGAGATCTAATCATGATGCAAGAATTAAAAGAAAGCAAGATTAAAGAATTTCACCTTTTATTTATATAAACAATTTCGTTACAATCACTCGAGAACTACAAGAGGAAGAACTTGATCGTCGACTTGGCTTCGCTCGTCTCCGTGGATCGCGGATCGGCTCAGATCACTTGCCCGATTGAAGATCGGCTCGGCTCCTAAAAGGTTGAAGGCTTCTTTCTTGATTTGGTACTCAAGATCTTGGATTTAGAGTGGAATTAGGGTCAGGGTTTCGCACAAGCTTTGTCACGAAGCTTATGGAAGAAGATGGTGTAGAATTGTCCTAATGATGAACAACCTCAACCCTTAGATTTAGGATCTATTTATAGATAACTAACCCTAGATCTAGGATTTCAAATTCTAAGTTTCCCTCCAAAAGTTTGTTGAGAGAATTCAAATTTCCCTCCAAAAGTTAGTTAGAGGAGAAGGTTCTAGATGTGATTAGTTAGGAGGAGCTTCTAGAAGAGGATTAATTTAGGAGCTTAATTTAGGATTAGCCTTCTTAATCTTCAATTCTGATCTGTAGTAGCTTCGAGAGAATTCTGGTGTTTGAAGCATCATAAAGCACTGTGGGACAAGAGATAGAGATTATGCCCAAAAAGTTGACTGATGACGTGGCAGAACCGCCGCGCTTGCGCGGCATATTCAAGCTTCTGCCGCGGAAGGGCGGCGCTCTTGGGGCCTTGGGACTTGTGCTTTCTGTGGGTTGTTGGGTCTGATGTATGGACCTCTTTTTGATATATAGAATTGTATTTCTCCCTCTGAAATGCTACCAGATCTGAAATGATTTAGCTGGCGTAATGTTGATCAGCTCTTTGGTTTTCCTTCCGTATTTCCTGCACATACTCAAGACAAGTGTTGCGCAAATACAGAAATGATGCGATGCCATGAAATGCGGTTAATTTCCTTTAAAGTGTCGGTTTAAAAGTCTAATACATGCAATCTCATATTTTGTGACAGATTTGTTAATATGTAGAATATGAATGCCGAACACTTCTATGTGTATGCAAATGTTAAGGAAATTGCCGGCTAAAATATACAATATTTTCGACTGATCAAATACCCCCAAACTTAATTTCGATCGTCTCGAGCGAATGTTTTATTAAAAAGAGAAGGAGAAAATAAAGAAAGAGAAAAACTAACTAGCACACTTTCGTAGGCAACACGATTGCACTGAGCACGTGCAACAAGCCTTTAAACCTCTAGGTGTCCTACTAGTAGGAGGAGTGTTGTCTCCTGAGGGTTTTCAGCGGATTGCACCCACAAAATCCAATAATAAAAGGAAGATCATGAATATTACATTTAAAGAAAAGAATTGTAAAAAAAAAACTTTGAAAATTAGGGTTTCCAACTAAGCTAGCTTTTCGGTTGTCATGAGCCCTATCTTAATGGTCATGAAAAGATGTTAGAAATCACGTCCTCCCTCAATAAAACATCGTCTTATTCTTCATTCCTATCTTTCTTCCAAATATCGATCATATCACCCTGCGTGTGTGTAAAGGACATCCCTACACCCGGAGAATTAAATTCAAGCTATCATACTCTTGCCCATCAGCCTCAGTATATATTTTTTTTCGATGAGCTCACACACTTTCATGCGACCGTTAATACTTCTTGAGGTACTAACCGACCGATTACTCATGTGCTTGCTTGCTTGGTGTATTTTCCTAGTCTTGCACCACCTCAGGCATAGCAGTGACTCCCAGACCAGTTGACCTTGGGGCACTAGGTGAAGAAGCACCCTTTTGCTATATATTTTTTTATTCCCTTGGTGATAACAAAACCAGTGTCCATTTTTCTCACCATATTTTTTTTTCATACTTTTGGCTTTAAGACAAGAGCATTTCAAGGTATCCTCTACTATCCCAGGCTTTAAGACGTGTGTAAGTGCGAATAGCAGGGTAGCAACGTTCAAAATGTTTGGCTTCCAGAATAGAAACTATTTTTCAGACTTATTTTTATCCTCAGATTAGTGACGTCCTTCATCTTCCTAACCCTTGGGACAACGGCTCATAACTACTTATTACTAGTTCGTATAAGAAAACTTCTAATTTTCTTGGTTTTCTTAAATTTTTCTAATCTCATGGATGTAATTTTTCACTATCTAATCTTTCATTATCTTATTTATATACAAAAATATATTTTTATAGTTTTGAAATTTTTTTAAATTTTTATAGGTTTTCGAAAAATGTTTTGTGCTTATGCAAATGATATGCAAATGATGCGAAAATAAGCACAAACCTCCCCCAAACTTGTTTTCAACAGTGTCCTCACTGTTGCCATCTGCTAAATCTCGAAAAACCTGTAAGCTTGGGAGGAATTTATTAGTGGGGGCAAAATATTTAAGTGAAGAACCTCCCCCAAACTTATTTTTGGCTCAAAATTTTGTAAAATTTTCTTTTCAGGAGCCCGAAAATATACCCCCCCAAACTTATGCAATGTTAATCTTTCAAAATCATATGAGGGGGTCAAAAATCATTGGTCGATGCCAAGCTTTGCAAAGACCGAAGGTTAACACCAACCATTCAAAAATTTTATCAATGCAGTGCTCGGGTTGGTGGAAGAAGAAGTAGGGAAAGGTTAAGTGGTGGAAGAGAGTGTATGTGCGTCTCATATTGGAGAGACGATGCAGTGTATGTGATGGATTACTCGCATTCTTCTTACAGTTCAAAAGAAGGGGTGGAAGTTCAATTTCATTGATTGGGACATGATTCATCTCAACACCCGTGTCATTTAAAAATGCGAGTTCATCAGCGAAGATTTCCTCAAAAGTTCCATCTATACCCCGGTGAATAATGTCATCAAAATGTGCGGGGTGATCTTCAGACTCTAAAAGCAGTTCATAATCGGTGTTAATTGTTGACCCGGACATCTCGGTGGAAGAGTCCATATGTGTATAATACATAGTTGGGTCAAACAACATATGAAAAGAGTCAAGATCGATAACAGGAGGATCATCAAATTCGCTGCTGTCGACATCCATTAAGTCGACAGAACATACCTGAGCAATAGGTTCGGAGGGTACACTTCCCAACTTGTAAATGTTTAGTTCTATTGACCTATTCCCGAAAGATAGGGTCATAGAACCGTTACGACAGTTGATAATAGCATTGGAAGTGGCCAAAAAGGGGCGACCTAAAATCACCGGAATTTGATTCCGTGGGTTCGCTACAGGTTGTGTATCAATTACAATAAAATCTACCGGGAATATAAATTCTCCGATTTTTATTAACACATCCTCCAGTTCACCCCTAGGCCTTAGTGAATGGATCAACAATGTTATCCGCCGTCTTTACTTTCTTCACCTTGATCTCCCAGTGATCTATGATCTCCCTGATCAGGTGATACCGCCTTAAGATGTGTCTGGACTTCTGATGGGACCTGGGTTCCTTCGCTAAAGCTATAACGCCGTTGTTGTCACAATACAGAGGTATTGGATCAACACTGGTAGGAACCACCTGAAGTTCTGTGAGGAACTTCTTCATCCAGACAGCTTCTTTTGCGGCATCGTGTTAGTTATATGTATGCCCTAGAGGCCATTACTGTACACAAGATGTATATTGTAGTGGATGCTGGAACATATATAGGGAGGACTTTCTTGCTCGACATGATAGTATGCTGTCTGGTTACTCTTTACTTTAACGTGTATACTGATTGTCTCTCTGTTACATGTTGGTAAAGCCCTTAGGATGTGTACTTGACTACCTGGACTATGATGCGGATCATACTAGTGGGGGCATGGTAGTCCATAAGTTCATCCTTCAAGGTCCCTAGTCGTGGGTTTATCGAGACGGGGCATCGATATACCAGAGTAGACTAGCGTATACCTTCTCGACCCATACAGATGGACGATAGATGATCCCATATCCATTGGTGTTTGACATCAAAGATGATTTACGAGTGCTCAGTGGAGACTGGGTACACTGGACGGACTCGCCGAGAACTCCTAGATGGTATTATATCTCACGTCAGATGGCAGTTCTCTGGTGACACTGGTACAGGTTAGTCTGGAGACCCGATATCGTCATAGAGCCTTGTGTGATTTCCACTGTGCTTTGATTTCCACCTTACCACGTCCAAGAGGGAATGCAAAACGGTGGTTTTTTGGGTACAGTCCTGAATCACATGGAGGCAATGAGCGATAGGAGGGGATTCGTCTCTCCCAGTATAGGGAGTTGATGTTGCGCTGTGTTCGATTGGCTATAACCGGAAATCCCTGGCAGGGGTGCTGAGATTTACCGGTAAATGTTACTAGTAGTTTCTCGAACTGTTATAGACCTCATATCGACACGACTTATCGAGCTACTGGGGTTTGACGTTTACCACCCCTAGGCAAGATATGCGACATATCAGACGATCAGACCGAACTGTACGGTAAGTGTTACTGGTTGGATTCACAGGAGTATGAGCGGGCTTGCACATCGATCTTCTGATCACTCAATACCCGGGTGGCCGTTACGTTTAGCAGACCGCCTGCGGCTTGTGGGTGTTTGATATGATCATCACCTGCTGCCGGCGTATTGACGAGTCTTTAGAGTCCTACACAGAGGTTTCCTGGCTCAAGCGAAACGAAATAGGAGCGCATATGAGATATGTGCGGGACCGAGAATAATGCGTGTATGTGATACCGTATTCTATTCTCACGATGAATGTATCGATGGTTGTATGCGATATAACCTAGTTATCGAATCGAGGATTGATTCGATAAGCCGATACATTGAATATTAGTCGGTCATATGCGATATGACCGGATCGTTAAATCAAGTGTTGATTTAATGATTTAATGTATAATTATATATTTGATATATTATTTTGCATTAACTAGTATTGGTTCACTTAAGATGGATTTTCTCACTTGATGTACACAAGTTGTATATGTGATATACTTGTGTGCACAAGATTGTATCATGTTTGATGATACATGCAAACTTGAGTGTGTATGATTAAACCATGGTTATCTTAATGGTTAGGTTTTTGATTTACTTATCTATTTATTTTTATTAATTCATTTTAAGGCAAGAATAAAATGGTGGCTAGTTTTTGTTTCTTTCATGAAACTTCATGAAGCTTTGAAGCTTTGACCATTTTGTCTCTTAGCCTTAACCAAACCATTAAACCTAACCTTAGTTTATTCTCTACACCGAACTATGGTTGGTATATGATAAGATAATTCTTTTTATTCTTATGATAATTTTTTTCTTCTTCTTCCTCAAAAATATGAAGAAAACCTTTGCTACCATTAATGGCAACATGATAAAAAGAGTGAGAAATCCAATTCTAAAGTGTACCCACTTTCTATTTCTTCATCCTCTACCACTTGCTAAGTAGTATAGGGTGTTTTCTTCACAAGTTTCATGACTTGGTGAAGTGGGAGCTTGATCTTGTGTTGCCTCGACATAGATCATCTTCGGCATCAAAGTCGACGACCTAGCCCGATCATTTCTTCGATGAAACCACCGCGAGAGTCCGGGATCCGATGGGTACAGCGGAGGGACGTCTACGCGGAGCTATGGAGGTGGAGGACCGGATCTACAAAGGTTGTAGCCCCTTTCACTATCTAGTAAAGTCGTTTACTCGCATTTGTTATCGCCTAATCTCTAGTTAACGATCTAGTTAGGGTTTCTCGGCACCGGAAAAATTTGAAATTGGCATGGTTGATACCTTGTGAGACCTCTTGAGCATGCCTAAGAACCCTACAGTGGTATCAGAGCCTAGCTAGAGCCTTAGGTGATGCGTAGACGGAGTTAGAAGTCCGATCGACCCGAAACCCTAACTCAAAACGGCTCTCTGGACATTTTCTGGAT
Organism: Agapanthus africanus; assembly: GCA_030015575.1. Taxonomy (NCBI): domain Eukaryota; kingdom Viridiplantae; phylum Streptophyta; class Magnoliopsida; order Asparagales; family Amaryllidaceae; genus Agapanthus; species Agapanthus africanus. The sequence continues at coordinate 288,798,315 of JASDDO010000029.1, forward strand.
TTTTGGATTTTTTAAAATTAAAAATATGCAGAAAAGTAAGCAGGCAATTCTAAGGAATACTGTGCAAAACGAGCGGCTAACTCGATCAAACCGCCGCGGAACCGCGGCACGAGCATGGCTTGTGCGGCGGTTCCACGGCCGTACGGTAGCATCATTCATTTAGCTTTGCACAGTAATTCCTATATTGTTGTGCTGAGTTTTCTGGAAAATTTTAAAATATACTCAAGAGTTGAGTTTTCTGGTCTGTTTTGGGGAATCGATGATTCGATCGGATTGTTTAGCTTGGTCTATGTGTTTTTCCGGATAATTTTAGAATATGTTAAAAAGTTCGACCGGATATAAATACCCACTTTTTCTCCTGCCGGGAAATTTCCAATTGTTGGATTTTTCCGTTGTTTAATGACGTTCTAAGTAGTGCAAGTAACGCGATGGTCCCTCTAGAAGACAACAAACCTTAACTCGATTATGTGACCGTCTTGAACTGCCCTTTGAACCTTAGGGTTTAGAGCAGTACGGCGTGCCACATGTGAGGCGTTGGCTTGACCCTTCTACGGCTGGACCGTTGGTACTGAGGCATGAAGTGAATGTTTTTGAACTTATTTCATGTGTTGATATGTTTCGGGAAAACTTAGGTGTTTGACTGTTCGATCGGAAAGTTTAACATTTTCTGTTTATTTGGAATGGGATACAACATTTTAAATTCACAAGTAGTTATGAGATAACTGATATGAATGTTATAAACACAGCAATTTTGTCTCACTTGATCGGTTGTCACGGAATTTTGATGTGATCAAAAGTCCGTCGCAATCACGTAGCGTAAGCGGATACTCGCCGGGTAAACTTAATAGACAGCCTCACCCCATAGCCTCGACCAAGTGACTGTAGGAGAACCCCGTCGCCGAAATCATCCGTTCGGGTGCTCGCGGCAGCGGTGTTCCGCCTTGGTGCACTTCGTCGACGGTGTCGGGGGTGCGGCCGCTTACTAAAGTTTGCGACGAGCATTCAATCAGGATGTCAGGAATTTTGTTGAATTGCCCGACTTGATATTGAAAAGAGTTTTCGATTATGAGACTAAAATGCGGGGTTTATAATTGTTAGACATGCGATGTCTAAGGAATTCATTTGATTAGGCATGCGATGTCTAAAGAGGTTGCGGATTCCATCTGTTGTAGTTTTACACCTTCTTTTCTGTGACCGTAAGTGTAGTATGTAGTGGTATTGCCGATTGTCGTTGCTATACGTCGAGGACAATCGGTGTATGCATACTTACTTACGTTGATGACATGTGATGTTATGTGTTGCTGGATATGTTATATTGGATCGTCGTGTTCGAATAGCCGGGGGGTTTTTATGTGAGATGAGTGTTTTTTTCATTTTCATTCATGTAAAAACTTGTATGTAATATTCTTTTATTGGGGCACTTCCAGGTTGTGGAAGATTTCACCGTTGATGTATATTATTTACTTTTCCGCATTAGGACAGACCCAAGGAGGGGAGCACAAGTAACCGGGTTCTAGGGTCCAGTGGGAGACCATCTCGACGAGTCGAGTCCGGGTCTTCTAACCGTAGAATTGGTAGGGTTGCTTGCCACTCTCGTAGGGGTCTAGGGGTGTGGGTTTGGCTATTCATCACGACCGTGGAATCCGTGTTTTATACTGGCTCGTATTGAAAACACGGACGTCCTAGTATATCCAATATTTCGTATGATTTTTTATGCTGCGTTATCTGTGATGTGATCATGTGATATGTTCAAATAGATATTATATATAATATATATGATATATTATATAGACGTTGCTTATGTGTTACACCCGCGCTAGCCCTGCCTCGCTCTGGCGTTAGTTACCTAACCTAATGGTGCAGAAGGGACATCAAGGCGAATGCGGATGGCATAAGCGTACGTTATATTTATCTGTGATGTTTAGGTGGACTTAAATGATGGGACTTCATTAATGTGATTAATGAAAATAAAAGAAACCTAAGATGTTGTGGAATCGAATTTCAAAAATAAAACAAGTAGCTACAGTTCTTGCTTTGCACAGCGGTATATGTGATATATCCTGCACCTTATTCGATGAGGAAAGGACCGAGATCCTTTCACCGGGAGTGACTCCTTTAGCAATAACTGGCAGATGCTACAACTCTCGGTTTGTCTTTTGATTGCTTCTATAGTTTCTGCTTTGCACAGTGATGTATATGATATATCCCGCACCTCATTCGACGAGGAAAGGGCCGACGATCCCTTCACCGGGAGTGACCCCTTTAGCAAAACTAGAAAAGCCTAAAAAACACTCCATTTTAAAATCATTCGATTCTACAACGATATCTAGTTCATTACACAATAGGTTTTCAGAAAAACCTGTCGTAGCCCTCCGTCATTTCAGATAAGTCCTGCTTAGTATTCGTGCTGCGTTTGTTGACCTTGTCAAGGCGCAGTGTGCGGTAGCTAACCAGTATTTATCTGCTTATGCATATGATGCAGATTGGGTTAGGGTAGTCGTACGGCCTTGTTGATCTTGTCAGGGGTCGTGCGGGTGGGTTTAATTCAATCAAGAAATGACGGGTTGAACTTGACTTACGGTCTATGGTTTGTTGACCTTGTCAAGGTCATAGATCTTTTGGGGCAAAATGTTATCAGAGATTAATGAGATTGCATACCTTCTATGAGATAGTTGGATCCCGATACCCGCTGCGAGTAAGAGTTACTCCTGGGAGAGTTTTACACATTACAATTAGCCGATCAAGTAGGTGTCTAGAAAGGTGTCAACGGGGTTACGCCTCTGGGAAAACGAGGTTTACATTAATTAGGTTCGTGCGAAAGCACGGGGGACCTCCCTCAAAGTACCGACACTGGCCTGGCTGAAAGATCGGCGAACTTGTAGTGTGTAATTAATCCCGGCTAGTCTTTCTTTTTAGGGTTTGAAGGAAGATTTGATAAAAAGCGGTGGTTGCCATCCTTATTAGATAAAATAATAACCAATCTATTCTTGCATGAGCGCACGCTGAGTGTTTTCTTCTCTCTTTCCAGGTAGCGACCATATCACGCCTTAATCAAGATAATAATAATGATTATTGACCGAACCCGTTTTTTATACTGAGCTGGGGAACGTTGGTCCCGCTCCAACTTATAATTGTTATAAGACAGAGCAGGAAATTGGGGAATACCAGAATTCCCGTGCCACCCAAACGAAGAGAGTGCATGCTGATGCATCATCTTCGGGTGTGTTCATTATATAGAACTGTTTCTCAGTATCCTTTACGTCCTGGGTATATGATACCGGATCAGGATCCCGCAAATGTAATCCGTTACATGGGCTACAGAAAGGTAGAGAACTGAGAACGGGTGATAAGTTTCATGAGACAAAAAACGGGGTAAGTGTTGCAGCCAAGTCTGTTGGTTACTATCACCCTGTATTGCCTGTACATTGATTCTGAACAAATGCTATTAGATACCGTACCTGATATACAAAATCATATCAGTCTCTTTATTAGTAAAGAAATGATAAAATTTTGTATTCTTGGATAATGTTTTGAACATTTCCTATATCAAAAGTTGATCGATTCAGGCACGTTATTTAAAATGATTAACGTTCTAAATCGAACTAAAGTTCCTTGTATACTGAACACACACAAGGGGAAGAGTTCAGAAATGAACGATTCCTTCTTGAGGCTTTGTAGACTAGGTCATATCTATGCGACCCGACTGGATGAAGTTATATTTAGATGTATATTTAAATTAGTTTGAATTTACATCTTGTGAAACTTTCCAGTCATGTCACACAGATTAGATGACCATAGCTCTGTTTATTGGAAACAGAGAAAGAGTTAGAACTCTTGGGATGATACATGTTGATGTATGTAAGGTCCCCTGTCTACATATGCCAGGACCGGTTCTTTGTACTTCATTACATTCTCTGATAATCTCTCAAGATTCAGACATATGTTCTTGTTGAAACACAAGTCCGAACCTTTTGAGATATTCACAGAATATAAGCTAGAAGTAGAGAACCAATAAGGGTATAAGTATTATGTCCTTTGATGTGATCGAGGAGGAGAATACTTGAGTACGGAAATCCTGGATTATTTTAAAAGGAGAATGAGATTCTCTCTCAGCATTACTCCTCCGTATACACCACAGCACGACGGTGTATCGGGGCGGAGTAATAACATCCTATTTGATATAGTGTGCTCTATGATGAGTACTACTGAGTTACCTTTTTCCTTTTGGGAGTTATGCGGTTATGAAGTTGCATACCTATTGAATAGGGTTCCAATCAAATCAGTTGCCTACCGCTTCATATGTGATATGGAAAGGGAAGAGCCCATATCTTAAGTTGGTTAAGATTTGGGGTTGTCCGGGCTATGTCTAAAAGCATAATCCGGACAAGCTCGAGGCAAATACTGTTATGTAGAACTGGAATGGTTCTAGCTATACAAACTGCAGATGATGATTTGATAGAACCAGAGGATTCAATAGTAACCAACGAACCTCAGCCTCTCCCCCGATCTAGTAAGGTTCCTCACCCACTTGAGAGATACTTCGGTTCCTCTATGACGGTGGGAGCGAGGATTGCATCATGAGATGATGACCCAACTAGTTTCGAGCTGGCCATCAGGAGTGGGACTCTGTAAGAATGGCCGAATGCTTAGCGATCTGAGATGGAATCCTTATACACCAACAAAGTATGGACTCTGGTTGCTTTATCTGAAGGGTTAAATCCCCATCAGAAGCAAGTATATCTTGAGAAGATTACTTGGTGTACATGGAAAGTTGAGACTTTCAAAGCTAGACTTGGTAAAGGTTTGCATCATTGACCAGGTATGGATCATGATGAAACCTTTTCTAAGGAGCTATGCTTAAGTCCATCCAGATCCTACTTGCCACGGCTATATTCCATGACTACGATATCTGGTGGTTGGGTGTCATGACTGCTTTTCTAAATGATATTTTGGAAGAGAGCGTCTATAAGTACACAGCCAGAGGGCTTTGTAGACAGTGGGAGCAGCGGAAACGTGTGCAAGATGTTTTATGTGATAAAGCAGGCATCGTGGAGTTGGAACGTCTATTTTGATGAGTTAGTCAAACAGTTTGACATCATCAAAATGGTAGATGAACCTTGTATATACAAAAAGGTAGTAGGGAGTATGGTAGTGATCCTCGTAGAGTACGTGGATGACATACTCTTGATAGGGAAGGAGTTTTCTATGCTACGCTCGGTCAATCTCCGCTTATCACAAGGATTCTCCATATAAGATCAAAGTGATACCTCCTAAATCCTGAGTTTTCATCTATGAGATAGAAGTAATTGGATGTTAGGATACTCACTAGATGTAGTGAGATGGTATCAATCGATCCTGAGGAGAATCACTGGAAGGGTTCCAGGGTGATAAAGACGACTGAATATCAGTCACAGGCATTGTCTTTACCCTCATTGGAGGGACCGTATGTTGGAGGAGTTCCAAGCTAGATACCGTGGCATACTAGACGATTAAAGGCTGAATATATCGCTATTTAAGATTCTACCAAAGAGGTTGTCTGGGTGTATATTAGTTCATGAGATGAACTTAGTTCCTCCCATTGTGTGACAATGGAGTTGTGGCTTATGCCAAGGAACGTCCGTCCCATCAGTGATCCAGACATATTCTAAGGCAGTACCACCTGATCATGGAGATGGTTGATCTCCAAGGAGATCAAGGTTAGGAGAGTAGACTCAGAGGATAAACACGGCGGATCCACTCACAAAGGCCTTTTCCCAGAGAGAGATATTTATGGGATGGTTGAGTATGAGATACTGCAACCACTGCTACAGATGGCCCTAGTGCAAGTGGGAGATTGTTAGTTATATGTATGCCCTAGAGGCTATTACTGTATATAGGATGTATATTGTAGTGGATGCTGGGACATATATAGGGAGGACTTTCTTGCTCGACATGATAGTATGCTATCTGGTTACTCTTTACCTTAACGTGTATACTGATTGTCTCTCTGTTACATGTTGGTAAACCCTTTAGGATGTGTACTTGACTACCTGGACAATGATGCGGATCATACTAGTGGGGCATGGTAGTCCATAAGTACATCCTTCAAGGTCCCTAGTCGTGGGTGTATCGAGACGGGGCATCGATATACCAGAGTAGACTAGCGTATACCTTCTCGACCCATACAGATGGGTGATGGATGAACCCATATCCATTGGTGTCTGACATCAGAGATGATATACGGGTGCTCAGTGGGGAATGGGTATACTGGACGGACTCACCGAGACCTCCCAGATGGTATTATACCTCACGTCAGATGGCAGTTCTCTGGTGACACTGGTACAGGTTAGTCTGTAGACCTGAGATCGTCATAGAGTCTTGTGTGATTCCCACTGTGCTTTGATTTACACCTTGCCACGTCCAAGAGGGCATGCAAAATGGTGGTTTTTGGGTAAAGTCCCGAATCACATGGAGGCAATGAGCGATAGGAGGGGATTCGTCTCTCCTGGTATAGGGAGTTGATGTTGCGCTGTATTCGATTGGCTATAACCGGAAATCCCTGGCCAAGGTTGCTGAGATTTACTGGTAAGTGTTACCAGTAGTTTCTCAAACTGTTATAGACCTCATATCGACATGACTTATCGAGTTACTGGGGTCTGACGTTTACCACCCTAGGCGAGATATGCGACAAATCAGACGATCAGACTGTACTGTACGGTAAGTGTTACTAGTTGGATTCACAGGAGTATGAGCGGGCTTGCTCGTCGATCTTCTGATCGCTCAATACTCAGGTGGCCGTTATGTTTAGCAGACCGCTTGCGGCTTGTAGGTGTTTGATATGATCATCACCAGCTTCCGGCGTATTGACGAGTCTTTAGAGTCCTACACAGAGCTTTCCTGGCTCAAGCGAAACGAAATAGGAGCACATATGAGATATGTGCGGGACCGAGAATAATGCGTGTATGTGATACCGTTTTCTATTCTCGCGATGAATTTATCGATGCTTGTATGCGATATAACCTAGTTATCGAATCGAGGAATGATTCGATAAGCCGATACATTGAATATTAGTCTGTCATATGCGATATGACCGGATCGTTAAATCAAGTGTTGATTTAATGATTTAATGTATAATTATATATTTGATATATTATTTTGCATTAACTAGTATTGGTTCACTTAAGATGGATTTTCTCACTTGATGTACACAAGTTGTATATGTGATATACTTTTGTGCACAAGATTGTATCATGTTTGATGATACATGCAAACTTGAGTGTGTATGATTAAACCATGGTTATCTTAATGGTTAGGGTTTTGATTTACTTATCTATTTATTTTTATTAATTCATTTTAAGGCAAGAATAAAATGGTGGCTAGTTTTTGTTTCTTTCATGAAACTTCATGAAGCTTTGAAGCTTTGACCATTTTGTCTCTTAGCCTTAACCTAACCATTAAACCTAACCTTAGTTTATTCTCTACACCTAACTATTGTTGCTATATGATAAGATAATTCTTTTTATTCTTATGATAATTTTTTTCTTCTTCTTATTCAAAAAGATGAAGAAAACCTTTGCTACCATTAATGGCAACTTGATGAAAAGAGTGAGAAATCCAATTCTAAAGTGTACCCACTTCCTATTTGTTCATCCTCTACCACTTGCCAAGTAATATAGGGTGTTTTCTTCACATGTTTCATGACTTGGTGAAGTGGGAGCTTGATCTTGTGTTGCCTCGACATAGATCACCTTCGGCATCAAAGTCGACGACCTAGCCCGATCATTTCTTCGATGAAACCACCGCGAGAGTCCGGGATCCGATGGGTACAGTGGAGAGACGTCTACGTGGAGCTATGGAGGTGGAGGACAGGATCTACAAAAGTTGTAGCCCCTTTCACTATCTAGAAAAGTCGTTTACTCGCATTTGTTATCGCCTAATCTCTAGTTAACGATCTAGTTAGGGTTTCTCGGCACCGGAAAAATTTGAAATTGGCATGGTTGATGCTTTGTGAGACCTCTTGAGCGTGCCTAGGAACCCTACACATCGCAAGCAGCTATGTACTCTGCTTCCATTGTTGAGTCAGCAACGGTCTCCTGTTTGGAACTCTTCCAACAGACCGCCCCTCCATTGAGGGTAAAGATAAAACCCGACATGGATTTGGAGTCATCTTTGTCACTCTGGAAGCCGGAGTCGGCAAAGGCATCAATCTGGAGGTCTTTTCCACCATACACCAAGAGCATCTCCTTAGTTCTCCTCAGGTACTTGAGAATGTTCTTTACTGCTATCCAGTGATTCTCCCCTGGGTTTTCTTAATACCGGCTTACTGCGCTTAATGCGTATGCTACATCCGGTCTGGTACATAACATCACATAAATTATAGAGCCTACCGCTGAAGCGTAGGGTATAATCGACATGCGATCCCTTTCCAAATCAGTCTTGGGAGACATATCTTTGGAGAGGGTGATTTCGTGACAAGCCGGCAAGTTACCGCGCTTAAGATCTTCCATACTGAATCTTTTCAATATGGTGTCTATGTACCTAGACTGCGAAAGTCTTAACATCCGCTTTGATCTATCATGATAGGTTTGGATCCCCAGAATGTAGGTGACCTCACCCAGGTCTTTCATGGAGAATTTATGTGACAAGAATCTTTTGAATGACTGTAACATAGGAATATCATTTCCTATTAGGAGAATGTCATCCACGTACAAGATGAACAATACTACAGCTCTGCCTACAATCTTACTTTATATCCATGGTTCATCTGGATTTTTGATAAAGCCAAATTTCTTGACAGCATCGTCAAAACAGATGTTCCAACTCCGCGATGCCTGCTTTAGTCCATAAATGGACTTAAGCAGCTTGCATACTTTACCACTGCTCCCACTCTGAATGAATCTCTCTAGTTGATCCATATAGACGCTCTCTTCCAAATTTCCATTTAGAAAAGCTGTCTTTACGTCCATCTGCCAGATCTCATAATCATGGAAGGCAGCAATAGCAAGAAGGACCCGAATGGATTTCACCATAGCCACTGGAGAAAAGGTTTCGTCATAGTGCAAACCAGGTCTTTGACGGAAACCCTTTGCAACAAGTCTAGCCTTATAGGTTTCAACCTGTCCATCTATACCAGTTTTCTTTCTGAAGATCCATTTGCATCCTATAGGTTTTACCCCTTCTGGAGCAATATCCAAAGTCCATACTTTGTTAGTGTACAGGGACTCCATTTCGGTCCGCATTGCATCCAGCCATTTTACTGAGTCACCGCTCTGAATGGCTTGCTGGAAGCTAGTAGGCTCTGTTAGTTATATGTATGCCCTAGAGGCCATTACTATACATAGGATGTATATTGTAGTGGATGCTGGGACATATATAGGGAGGACTTTCTTGCTCGACATGATAGTATGCTATCTGGTTGCTCTTTACCTTAACGTGTACGTTGATTGTCTCTCTGTTACATGTTGGTAAAGCTCTTAGGATGTGTACTTGACTACCTGGACTGTGATGCGGATCATACTAGTGGGGACATGGTAGTCCATAAGTACATCCTTCAAAGTCCCTAGTCGTGGGTATATCGAGACGGGGCATCGATATACCAGAGTAGACTAGCGTATACCTTCTCGACCTATACAGATGGGCGATGGATGATCCCATATCCATTGGTGTTTGACATCAGAGATGATATACGGGTGCTCAGTGGAGACTGGGTACACTGGACGGACTCGCCGAGAACTCCCAGATGGTATTATACCTCACGTCAGATGGCAGTTCTCTGGTGACACTGGTGCAGAGTAGTCTGTTGACCCGAGATCGTCATAGAGTCTTGTGTGGTTCCCACTGTGCTTTGATTTCCATCTTACCACGTCCAAGAGGGCGTGCAAAATGGTGGTTTTTGGGTACAGTCCCGAGTCACATGGAGGCAATGAGCGATAGGAGGGGATTCGTCTCTCCCGGTATAGGGGGTTGATGTTGCGCTATGTTCGATTGGCTATAACAGGAAATCCCTGGCCAGGGTTGCTGAGATTTACTGGTAAGTGTTACCAGTAGTTTCTCGAATTGTTATAGATCTCATATCGACACGACTTATCGAGCTATTGGGGTCTGACGTTTACCACCCCTAGGCGAGATATGCGACATATCAGACGATCAGACCGGACTGTACGGTAGTGTTACTGGTTGGATTCACTGGAGTGTGAGCGGGCTTGCTCGTCGATCTTTAGATCGCTCAATACCCGGGTGGCCGTTACGTTTAGCAGACCGCTTGCGGCTTGTGGGTGTTTGATATGATCATCACCTGCTGCCGGCGTATTGACGAGTCTTTAGAGTCCTACACAGAGGTTTCCTGGCTCAAGCGAAACGAAATAGGAGCGCATATGAGATATGTGTGGGACCGAGAATAATGCATGTATGTGATACCGTATTCTATTCTCGCGATGAATGTGTCGAATGGTTATATGCAATATAACCTAGTTATCGAATCGAGGGTTGATTCGATAAGCCGATACATTGGATACTAGTCAGTTATATGCGATATGACCGGATCGTTAAATGAAGTGTTGATTTAATGATTTAATGCATAATTATATATTTGATATATTACTTTGCGTTAACTAGTATTGGTTCACTTTAAATGGATTTTCTCACTCGGATGTGCACATTGTATATGTGATATACTTTTTGTGCACTTGATTGTATCATGTTTGATGATACATGTTTGCTAGGGTTTTTGTGTAAAGATCAAACTATGGTTACATGTTAATGGTTAGGGTTTTGTTTTATTCACTTATTTATTTATTTATTGATTTTTGGAAAAATGATAAGCATAAAGGAAAATGGTGGCTTTGTTTGTTTTCTAGTTGAAGCTTCATGAAGCTTTGACCAAAGTGACCATTTTGTCTCATGCTTAACCCTAACCACTCCATTAACCCTAGTTTAATCTCTACACTTGACCATGGTTCATGATATGATAAGTATTGATTTTCTTTTCAATATTAAAAAAACTTATCATAACATAAATCTTCTTCTTCTTCCTTTCTTCACTTGAAGAAAGCAAGCTCCATCAATGGTGATTGATGGAAATGAGTGAGAAATCCAATTCTAAAGTCTACCCACTTCCTATTTCTTCATCCTCTACCTCTTGCCAAGTAGTAGAGTGTGTTTTCTTCACAAGTTTCATCACTTGGTGAAGTTGGAGCTTGATCTAGCGATGCCTCGACGTAGATCATCTTCGGCACGAAGCCGACGACCTTGCCCGCTCTTTCTCCGATGAAGCCGACGCTAGAGCCCGGATTTTGATTTGGACAGCGGAGATGACTTCATCACGGAGCCGTGGAGGTGGAGGACCGGATCTACAAAGGTTGTATTTCCGTATTCTTGTAGTTAAGTGTTAACTAGTTTCTTTTTCACCTAGAAATCTAGCCAACGATCCGTAGTTTAGGGTTTCTCGGCACCGTAAATTTTGAAATTGGCATGGTTGATGCCTTGTGAGACCTCTTGAGAGTGCCTAGGAACCCTACAATGGTATCAGAGCCAAGCTAGAGCCTTAGGCGAAGTCTAGACGGAATTTGAAGTCCGAACAAACCCGAAAACCCATTTCAAAATTGCTCTCTGTCCTTTTTTCAAAAACTGGGATTTTTCCAAATTAAAAATTGCTAAAAAATTCAGCAGGGAAATATAAGAATTACGGCGCAAAAATTTTCTCATGAACAGTCCAAACAGCCGCGGAACCGCGGCAGAAGCCTAGCTTCTGCGGCGGTTCCGCGGCCCATTGATGACGTCAGCTTCTTTTGTTTGCACAGTAATTCCTATTTTCT